>CM055976.1:43615000-48415000 GCA_029531755.1 Holothuria leucospilota
ACAATAGGGCTATCTCAAGATATAGCAATGATGGACAATTTTCATACTTGGTATATAACTTCATCATATTGAGTGGAGGAGGAGGCTGAGTGGAGGTCAGAGGTCATTTGAGGTCATCAGTGGTCAAAAACGAAAACCTTGAAAAAACACTGAATTTCGAGACAGAGATGATGGATACGTTTCATGCTTGGTGTATAGATGTGTTTCTTTAAGAGAAAGGGAACCTTATGGGTTTGTTGGAGGTCGAAGGTCATATGAGGTCATCAGAGGTGAAAACCTCGTAAACTAGACAGAAAGTTGGCGGTACCTCCAAAATTGTCCGAAGTTTCGCGACCAACGAAAAGTTAGGGCTGAATTTTTCTACCATTTTAAAGATAAAGTTAAAGAAAACATTTATTTTTTTCACAAGCATAACTGTTACATTAATAATTTGAATTACCTCATTATGAATACGTATGAAGGATGCTGTGACTAGCGTGAATGGAAATACCATGCGCTTACAAGTTCTTTGATGGCGTAATGGATTAGTGCACGGCTTCTCGCACAAACGACCTAGGCTAGAATCTCTTCTAAAACATGTTCTTTGTTCTCTTCATTTTTCTGTTATTCAAATTTTGGTGGGTTCAAAGGTCATTTGAGGTCAGCAGAGGTCAAATTGTGAAAACATCGTAAAAATAGTATAATCAAGAAGTAAAAATTTGAGAGATGAACCATACGTGAACACACCTCCCATTTCCCATGCTGGAAACATTGTGTAGCCTACACACAATGAAACCTTACTCAAAAGTCCACCGGTCGAATAACTACACAAGTCTATGTTGTGTATCCAAGAGTGTCCATCGCCTCACTCAATCTCTCTACCCGCTCGATTCTTCATTTTTTTTAAAAAAGCGTGAACGTAAATTCTTTTGCCGCCCAAGCTATTGCGCAATACGTTCCTGCATTCGTGAGTGAAGCGGTTGGCAAATCTCTCCGGTAGGCCCCTTTTCCCCTCGGGTATCATCTGAGGGTATCAGAAGTGTAACTGGGGTGCCCGGGCAGGGATGAAAATAAGGTAAATGTACCGACAGCACATAGTCAATGTACCCACTCTTAGTGTCAAAGGGTTATCACTTAACAAGTCACCCCCGCACCCGTGACCCCCATCCACCCAGGGGTGGCACCAGGATTTGCCCGACGGGAGGGCCAGGGACCCGAAGCCTTGGACAGCTCTGATCCCGTCGAGAGGTTGGTGAGGGAGAATTTGAAGAAAACCTGTGTACTATACCATGTCATTGCGGGGAATATTTTGCATGAAATTTGTATTTAGTAGAGAAAAATAGTTCCGCGCAGATTTAATGTTTTTGCCGGACTCTAAGCTGTGAAAAAGCGCGCGAAGAACGCAAAATTATTTTGGGTGAGCCTATACACTAAAAAGAATCTGTGCTTATTTACATCTTTCATAGGTCAATTGTCCTCGCAGTTGGGCCCTATATGGTACAACTTACATTTTACTTCCCTTCTCGAGTCACTAGCCCTACCTCAAGACAGATACAAGCAGACAAGAGAACATTAACTAAGTCTAACGAAATGAGATGAAGTTCCCGACATTTACATAATTTCATGTATTCTCCTTATGAAGTTACTGGAAAAGATAGAAAGGGTTTGTAGTCTACTATATTTAGCTATAAGTAACGGAACTGAGGACCAGTGGATAAAGCGTGCCGAAAATTTTGGGTTTTATCCAGGGGCGTCAATCCGTATTCAGATGTGGGGGGGGGGGGCGGGGGGCATACATGGCTTAGCAGAAACCAATCCCTTTGGTTTTGAAGAGGGGGTGTCTTCCTATAGGTCCTTTCCTCCTCCCCCCCCCCCTTATGATCACTGACGTCCTATTCTAATAAGAATTATCATTTCAAAGTTAACATGACCATCATAGATGATCTGCCAGGTGAAATGCACGGAGTCCACGGAATTACTTCAAGATGTTATTTTCACCATGTCCCAAAATAGCTGAAACCACGCTTCGCAGCGTGGATCATTGTCGGAGATCATGGACCCGACCAGGCCCGTTGCTAGGGTGACATGTTTGGGGGTGTGAAGGTCCCAAATCCCGACTGGCTGGATGTTTTTGCCAACTGAGTGGAGGCGTGTAAATTGCACTTTGTTTATGCGCTCTACGCGTTTGTATACAGCAGTGAGGATCCTTCCTTTGTCACTACATAAATGTGTCGTCCTGGGGGAGGGGCGTCCCTTCCCTTTTGAGAAATTTTTGTTAATTTAAGGGTGCTTAGGTGTAAAACAGTGCTATCTTTGGGATATTTTTTGAGCTGATCGTATATGGCTGGAAAATGTCCATAATTTAGTGAATTCTATCTGAGAATTCCACAGAATTCTGTTAATTGTAGAAAGAGTCGTCCTGGTAATAGTTACTTTAGTTTCAGCCATCTTGACTCTTGCAATGACAAACAAGGAACACAACAAGAGTTGTAGTTTCATCTTGTATTCAAAAATTTTCGATCCACCTCTAGATCATCTTCAGTTAGACTGGCAGTCAGAAGTACATACATAGACATATAAAGCTTTTACAACACTACTTGGACTTATTTACAGTATCTACAGGTTTAACCAACCAAATCTAATCCTTAGATTACCAGGTCTTACACAATAGAGGTCTATTTATTTGTTGACACATCTGGGTTTGCCAAACCCACACATCACATCAAACCTTCCACATCATGCTACAAATTAGAATGAATGCAGTGGCGTACCCAAGATATTTCTCAAGGGGGGGGGGGCATGCAGTATGTTGTGTGACCGCCGGCCTGGGGAGGGGTCTAAGGGAGGGGTGTCCCCCTCTCTTTTGAAATTTTTTGAAAAATTAGGTGTTCTTACATGCAATCTGGTGCCACATATGTTACCTTTTGAAGTAAAGTTCGTGTTAAAAAATTTACGTATTTTTAGGAGCTTACAAAAATCGGAATCAGTGAGGGGGGGGGGCATGGCCGAATGGTCCTCCCCTCTGCGTACGCCACTGATTGAATGAACCCATATTGATGCGAGGCCCCTTCAGATGTTTGGAGATGTATCTCTGTTTTCGGAGAGTGTTGTGATCAGAATAGTTCCATGTATAATTACCTTTTTAATGGTCATGAGAAGGAGTGCAAACCGTGACGCATGCGCGCAAAGCGCGCCGAAATTCTGTCATTAAAATAAGATTTCCCTGACGAAATCTGCAATCAGAAACTGCATCGAGACACTTAACAATTGCCCAACAAACCTACATGCCACTCAAAAAGCCAGTCAAATAGAGCCACGACACTACTCTTTTACGCAAATGTGGGGGGAGGGGGGACATTTGATATTGTGTCCCCCACCCATCGAAATGTGGGGGACTTGTTCCCCCGTCCCCCCAGGATTGACGCCCATGGTTTTATCTCATAAATGACCCTTTCTGGAAAGCCAAAATAAATAAGTTGACCATATGTAGCGACAGAATTTTCCCGACAGGGGGGCAGGGCCATGTCAGCCACCCCAAGTTCCGTCAGCTCCTTTACTGAGGGTGTGGTCAGAAGTAGATATGAAGGCGTCTATCCTATGCCATTGCAGGGCATATTTTGCACAATATCACTAATTACTTCAAGAGCCGACTTGCGCACTGATAGTGTTCTTTTGAGTCTGAATCGTGAAAGTGCAAAGCGCCCCAAGCGCGCAAAAATTTTTAGCAGGCTTACACTAAAAACCTTTGTAACTGTTAAGAACAGTAAAGAAAAAATAAAAACTGCAGGGATTGTAAACCTTATCGGGTATAGCAGACAATGTGTCGAAAGCACCTGGACTGCCCGATGGAATAGCCAAACTTTGCTCCGTTAGTCGCTCACCAACTAACCCTACCGCATGACACACACGAGAGAACAGCATATAGCTTTGCGATATGGGATGAAACTTACGACCTCTACATAACCTGTGTGCTCTGCCTACATGTTACTTGGTAAGGGTGACAGAACTTATGCTATCTAGCTATGTAGAATGGAACTAGTGGAGAAACTGGTGTGACTCTACAGCGCGCGTAGCGCGCCGAAAATTTTGGGTTCTTATTAGAGAAATTGTCCTCTTGAGAGGAAAGACTGGTAAACCGTCGGGGAGGCTAGTCGTCGTTCACACCGGGCAGATGTACCTACAAGATCAGCAAATGTACCCGACAGACCATCCCATAAAGCCAAGTCGACCACCTGCCCCCCTTCAGTTACGCTAGTGGAGGGCATCCTCTTGAATCTTATAAGGGTGTCACCCAGGTGCTTGGTTCTCATTCACCCTTGTAATCCTAACATTCAAAAATTATCCATTATTTTAAGTTACCTTAAAGCCGGGTGGGGGCTTCACTGTTATTTGAGCACATGCAATTTATGTGCTATTGTAGGGTAAACCTGCATTAAAGGGGAGTAGTTTGCTGCTATGTCGATAAGAACAGCAACGTTGTTTTGAATTTCAAAAAGTGTTTCATATTTTAAATGTTTATTTTTCGATCAATTATCTTTGTGTTACTTTTCAGGTTGTAATGAATTCAATCAAATCATGAATTATGGAAGATTACCGTTGACAGGCAATTCTTTTTCAATGAGGAAGCTAAGTGGGCATACGTTTTCAAAAACAGTTTCACATCTGTTATTAAATATTGGTGGAAAATTTTATAATTACTAGTAAACATCAGTAAGAGTCGATATTCAGATACTTCAGTCACACTTTATGGTATCGGCCACATACGTTTCATGCTGTGTTTTATGCAGGCGAGACTATGTAATAAGTAATAAGGCCGTGACAAGAGCCAAATTGTATGTAGATGCATGATACCTTACGAAGAATATATCGCTGTAACCGGTACCTGGCCAGCCATGCCGAAGTGGAACTTTGTATTATTGGTGATCCTATCCAACCTTTGTAACATATTTGTTTATAATTTTTACCGTAGGTGCACTTCATAGGGCACGACAAAAATGGACCCTTAGGGTATCGTGTGTTGCAGGTTGAAGGTGATGAGTGTATATAGCTACTTCCTTCGCAATACGCACTTGTCGGCGAAGTTAAGTTAGCCCCTTAAAGATCTGGAGACATGCAAATGACATAGTCGACAGTTGATTTAAATTGCATTCGAAAGCTAGTAAATAGCTACAATTCCCTTCTTTAAAATGTAATTTACATATTACACCGTCGTCATGAATTGAAATTAGCTGAATATGCAAGTCTCTGGAATGGTTGATACGCCATGAGGATTCATTTTGGAAGTTAAAATTGTCTTCTGCAAAAATATCAATGTCACTCACCAAACGGTTGATTAGCTGACAAGTAAGTTGGTGGCTTTTTATATAGGGTATGCAAAAGAAACACTAACACATTTTGTACCGTTAGATCCCATACCATTATCTTTACTTAGGTTACTGCGTACTATAGAAACCGTCAAACTTTAGAAAGGCATATCCTGAGAACAATAAAAGATATTACAAATTTCCAAGGGATTTTTCAGAAGATTCCATTATATGAGTGTCGAGTAAACATGCATTTTGGTGGAATGTCATCATACCTTAAATTTGGCAATATTGGCCGAAAGTATGGCAAATGTTCAGTCCGTGAATATGTTATTCCGAAGTTTGTATGCTTGCTTAAATTCACCTTGTGTTCAGTCATTTTAACGAGTATTCTTTACACCAGGGATCTGTTGTTTACACAAATAAAACCTATCGTGCAACTGACTAAATTTTCTCCTCATTCGTGAATATTCAAATGCTCTTTGTTATGATTTTTCTCGTCTCCATTTATATCTCAGTGTTTACAGTTCGGTTGAAGTGGTTACATGCTGGTAAAATTTTACAGTTGCCATCAAAGCATTGTTACAACCACACAAGAGTTCAGAATTTCTATGCAGTGTACTTATATACAGAATAAACAAGGCATTGAAATGGAACGACATCACTGCAGAAGATAAAAGCAATTATTTACATTGCCGTGTACTTACACAAATCGACATAACTTCAGTAAGTTCACGTTTCATTGCAACGAAATCAATATGTACTGTATGCTGCAAGCAATTAAAACTAGAATTCTGAAAGATCCACATGCAACAGTGTAACTTTTCAAACGAAGTATAGGTACATGAGCAAACAAAATTTTTAATGCATTGAATGTACTTAATAGTCGGGTAGATTTGTTACAAAATGTGCCTTAACCTCAAAAAAATCCTACAAGTAAGATTCAAATAGTTTTTGGTGGATTGTGATGTAGGAAATAAAATATCAAAAATCCACCAAAATCGGTTTACGAGATATATAGTTAAATGGATCATTTCCAAACTAGCCTTTTTTACGTCATTGTAAAGGTAAATGTCTGAAATAACACTTTTTGTTGATTGCAGGAAGTTCTGCTTTACTCAATTTTTTTTGGCATGATGGAAGTCTGATTATATGGACAAACAGTACTACTGTGGACCTGGAGTTGTTTAATTCAATTATGATCAAACACCTAAGTAATAAAAACTACCCAAAACAACTGTTCTTTATCATCTATAGGCTAGAATACATGCAATATTAAAAAGTCTTCTTGGTTTCTTTGTATTTAGGTTTCCAGGAAAAGTGTTTTTACTAAAGAATTTTTATAATTTAGATAGCTAGCAAGTGGCATAGTGCACTGGAGGGAGTAACAAAATTGTGGTTTGGTCCTTCAACGGGTTTGTTGGGGCGCATGGCCCAGGATTTGCCCGACATTTGCCCAAGCTCTCAGACGGCCGGGGTGGGGGAATCGAAGGCAAATTTGTTGGTGCCAGAAAGCGTACCAGAAGTGTTTGGTTTCTTTTGAGAGAAAATCTCAGTTTAGGGTTCTGAGGAAAAAAACCTGGCAAACTGGAAGAATCTTGTCGTTTTACCGAAGAATCTGGTGTATATGAGTGCAAATTCAAGTAAATATTTGGGGGTAGGGGTGGGGGCTGGAGGTCTTCGGAGATCACATATTTAATCGTACATACTAAGGTTCCCCTGACGAAATCGCAAAAGTCCCTCGGGGTCAGCCTTTCCTAATTGGGTACATGCCCCCTGCCCCACTGGCTGTACCCTTGGTTTGCCCTGCCTGTTTTCAAAACGTTTCAATCAGCATTAGTTCTCATGTTATGTGTAATGCAACACGGCAGTGACTGTTCAATAGTTGGTTTAGGGATCTTAATTGTTGAATATTCCAGTGTTTCCATTTTCACACAAATTATTGTCATGAAGCTCTGCTTTTCTACAGAGATATAAGTTTCTAGTCAGTTCAAGGGGTAGCATGCTGCGTGCTGTGTATAAGCAGGGATTTGTTCCATAACAACTCCCTGGTATAACCTATGTACCTATTCCAGTAGAGTTTACGCTAGACCCTTATACTATTGGCTTTCACATGTGCAAATTAATTGGCAAAACAGTCGTGTTAAGGTCAATTAAGGTTTTATTGAAAGGGTACTCTATAATCTACATATACGGTACTTAAATCATTCCTGTATCATCGACAGTAGAATATCTGGTATAGCACATTGCATTTTAAAAGACACTGAGTTTACCTTCTCAACGGTTTGGTCGCATCCATTTACAATCAAATTAGCAGTGAAAACCTACACAATGCAGTCACATTGAATAGTTAAGATCTACAATTAAAGTACCTGCCATCGGAAGCCTTCTAAGGTTGGTGGCTGAACCATTCAACTCCTGAGTTTTGACATTTTCTAAGGTAGGTTACTATTTTTGACATTTCTAGGCAAAGCATCATCATACGGAAAATTGTTGGGGCCTTCAGCCCACCTCCCTGCAGCTCTGAATTAAGCTGGTGATCATGCGGTAGAGAGTAGGTTAATATTTGATTGTGCCATTCCAATGCCTTCTATGTGCAGTTGATCGTGATGTTATTGTGAGTCTGGATAGTTTTAGCTGAAGTGGTAGATTCGCTCTTTGCTACTTCCACGCTGTATGTTACTGAGGTAGCCTCGCGCCTATAGTTGGGTGTATTTGGAGACAAAATGTACCCACACAGCCCCCACCCACCCAATTTCTGTAGCAAGGATTTCAATCAGTTTTGACAGCAATTGGACTTAAGAGCCACACATTGAAAGTCATGTAAACTCCATCAGTCGTAAAGAAATCAGTGCCACTTCTGACAAAACCTTGGCTTACTCTATGTCCTTAACAGTTTTCTCGTTGAAACCTCTCCGCTTATATCAACAGTCTATCATAATCTGTTCAAGGAAGTTGATTATAATGAGTCATTTGCAAAATGACTGATGTCTTGGTGGAGTTAGTAAGTTAGTTAGATAAGGTTTAACGTCCCAGTTTCCAACCAATTGGTTCAAGTCGAGACGACCACGGCCTTTTTTCCAGTTGTGGCTCACTGGCTTGTTCTTGTCTTGGTGGAAATAATAAAATGTAGGTCTCTACAAAGTGCAGATTCTGCTGAATTCAGGGTATATCGCCCACTCAAGTTTGATTGACATGATGTTTTGACATTTGAATTTAAAAAAAATACCACAGTTGACCTGTAGAGCTCTGTCCGAAATCACTTATGTCTCTAAAAAACCATAAAAGTTAGGATCAGACCCTAACAGAAAATGTAAGAAGTAACCTTGGTCTTCTTAGGATTTGACATGCATAAGTGGTAAGGTAAGTATGAATATAACTTTTAGCCGGTAATGCCATTGGAATTGACTTTGGTAATTAGACCTAAAAGTACTGGGTTTGGCTTATGACCTGTTAGGTCAGGTCCATTTTTAAATACAAAAAAGCAGCATAAGAGGACGAACTTAGTACAATCATATTTACGTGGTATGCCACATGCTTACAGCGGCTCCTCTAGGATTTCAAAAGTGGGGGAAGGGACAGGGCACATTACGTGTCCATCCCGTTACAGCTTAGGCAGACACAGGTATCCGGTCATCTGACACCCGAGTAAAAATCTTTTTAGTCGGGGATGGTTATCAACACACCTAAAGGGGTTGTACACCTAATGTAAGTGGTATCCTGGGGAAGTACCGTATGTGCACATTGCTCTTGTTTACTGCATACCTTTGTGCAGGAGCGGACGGGGGGAAAATGAGGGGCATATCCCCCTCCCCTTGGTTGGGCCACTGAAGCAGGTGACCATCTCTCATTCAGTAGAGTGAAACTTGCTGAGGTTTAATCATAAGTGTGAAGTAGGGTATCAGAGAAATTCCCATATGAATGTCTAGTTTTAAAATGTGATGGATGCTCTATACTTTGTCACTTTTGCGTTTGTTACCACGAAATAACTAACAAATACGTTTTAAGTGCTGCATAAACTATCATGTTTGGTATCAAACTAAAGCTATCATCACGTAGAATCGAATTGCAAGTAAAAAGGGGGAGCACATCAGTTGCAGGTTACCAAAATATCATTTAAAAACCATTTACAGTCAAATGAGATCCAAATTGTATAACAAGCCCCTTGCGTACAAGGCTAGTATAGCATATGAATACACTGCAGTATAGCATACGAATACACCACAGTTACAGTTCGCGATATAAACACAGGCCCACAACGTGTGTATAACTGGATGATAGCAGCGACATTTTTGTCAAAGGTCAAGTAGTTAAGGAAATATAGTCCTCAGAATAGTTTGGTACATTAATTCACTTTCATTTTGAAGGCTGTTCGGGCCGTATATAGTAATTTTGCAGGATGCAGGATGATAACATTTTACAGGAATAAGATACGTAGCTGTAAAGTCAAATGTGGAGTGATTTACTACTATCTTATCAGAATTTTGTGTCAAACCTGCAATAATTAACTTAGATGCAAATATATGGCTCTTTAAAATTGAAGTTTTTCACGTCTGCAAGATACGTTTCTTTACTGAGAAACAATTCAAAGTGTCGTAAAGTCGATTTTTTTTAGTCAAGTATTGCCTTAAAAACCATTACAAACTTCTAATATCATAACTTTGCCTATAAAGTTTACAATTTTGACTTACAATTTCAATATCTTGACAGTTCACTCACATTTTTTTACTTTCAAGTTTCAATTGTATCCTTGATTCTCATTATTCCGATTTGAAATCTCATAAAGTTGACTTTTAATGTCATACTCTTACATTTGGAGTGAAGAATGGGACTTAAAATCTCACCCTTACTGCAATCAATTTGACATGGAAAAGTCAACCATTCGACCTAAATCCTTTTGTCTTGAGCTTTTACTTTCATTATTTTGACTGTTAAGGTCACATGTACTTGCCACGTTATTCCATTATATTGTAGGGACTTCTGACCCCATAAAGTTGACTTCAAAACGAAATTTAAGTTTCAGTCACACTATTAATTTTTCACTTTTTAATTGCCTTTCCATTTCATTATTTTGACTCTTACATTACTGTTTGGAAGTAAAAGGTCTAAGTTTTGACTTTTAATGTTAAAAAGTACCTTGAGAAGTCAAAATTGTAATTTTTAAGTCAAAATTTTGCTGATAAAAGTGTCTCTTTAATGAATGAAAAGTCCAAATAATGACTCTAAATGTAAAAATTATTAGTCAAATAGTCATGACAATGAAAAAACAGTTATGGCTTAAAAGCAAAGAAAAAAGTAACACTGTGAGTGGACTTTAGAGCTTAAAAGCCAATATCTAAGACTAAAACAGTCAAAAATATGAAATTAATATCAGTTATATCGCATTTCAAGTCGGCATACGAAGATCTAAACAAATAGTTTGGTATCAAAACGTCAAAATCGGATTGCAAATTTTGCAAATCAGCTGCAATATATATGACTTCAATAGCTATAAAACTTGGTTTCATAAGGAATAAGTAAACTTTAAAGGTCACGTTTAGGAAAGTTTTAGTCATTTTTCCTTCCCATGTCCCTTTGCTGGCGACTTACGAGACCAGTCACCTTGAAACATTTCGAGGCAACCGATTTTGGACCTCAGCCACTAAATCATTAGAAGCATTGAATGATTATGCTTTCTCTTGCTTTTAGACCTGGAATAATGTTAAAGAAATCTCACTTATGAGAACCATCTCATGATTAGTAGAGGGCTTGCAAGTCCATAAACTTACTTGAAAAAATGACATTTAAAGGTATAAAATACATTTTCAAATAAAATACATTTTCAAATGCTCCTGTTTTAATAAACGAAATAAGTAATGAGGCTTTGATATCAAATTCTGTTTACATAGCTATAAATCACTCCACATATGAGTTTTCAGCCATTGATTTAATTTCTGTGAAAAGATATCATCTCTCAAAATACCACAAAATGGTGCTTGCACTTTTCTTCCTGAGAACATGGTATTGCGCAATACTTTTCTGACGTAGGTATGTAACTTTTGAATTCCCTATAAGCTTCAGCACTAAAAATGTCAGAACGATCATAAATCCTACATAACACCCTTTAAAGTGTACAAGTTACGTGTCTTTATTCTTCAGTCAGTATAAAAACATATTATACAAAGGCATTCAAACCTTCAATGGAAAGTTGTCATCGACGTCATTGTGATGTCATCTTTGTGATTTTGCAACTAAGGTAATTTGAATCATTTTGTTCAAGATAGTTTAGGCTAAGCAACATTTTTAAGCCTAAATATGCCAATAAAACCTACATTATATACACCTTTTCGAGATAAAGTTAGAAAAAGGTCTTTAAAAAGCTGCCATTTTGGATTTGACCTAATTTCAACATTTTCCATTGGTGGATATTTTCCTGGGTACATTATACATCTCAACTAATAAAAACCTGCATTAAATCCACATGTAGGTCTTTTTATGGTCAGACCCTACATCTACCCGACTATAACTTCCTCAGGAGAGGTGTTCGGTTTAAATGTTTTATGGTCTCGGAAACCCAACTAGAACAAGAAAGCCCAAAGGCTTAGTGATTCCTTGACAAAAGGGGTGCCTTGTTACACTGAGGTTCATCCCGCATATTTTAAACTTCTTTACTATAACATTTTTACGATGTTTCACAATTGGACCTCTGCTGACCTCACATGACCTTTAAACCCCACAACAAATTGAATAATAAAAATGAAGAAAAAAGAACGTGTTTTAGAAGGGATTCGAACCCGTGCCGTCTGTGTGAGAGACCGAGCACTAATTCACTACACCATCAAAGAAATCGTTGAGCATATGGCATTTCTAATCATTCTGTAGTCACAGCATCCTTTAGACTTATTCATCATTAGAAAATTCAGATTAGAATAATTACTGTTACAGGTACGTTTGTGAAAAAACAGATGTTCTCTATAACTTTATCTTTGAAATGGTAGAAAAAATTCAGCCCTAACTTTTCGTTGTCTACGAAATGCCGGACACAATTTGGAGGTACCGCCCACTGTCTATTTACGCATAGGGTTCCCTCTCTCTTAAAGTAACGCATCTATACACCAAGTATGAAAAGTATCCATAATCCTTCCTGGTCTCGAAATATCGTGTTTTTTCAATGTTTTCGTTATTGACCTCTGATGACCTCAATTACTTCTGACCTCCACTGAAAACAATATAGGAAAACAATAGGGTTTTTCTCTCAAAATGATAAAGTTATATATCAAGAATGAAATAAAAAAGTATGAAGATATCGTGTTACAAGCAGTTTTTAAAATTTAGTATTTTCTTCTCCGGTGACCTCTGATAACCTTTGACCTTTACCAAAAGCAATAGGGTTTATCTTCTGACTATAACGCATCTACTTGCCAAGTATGAAAACCATCCATACTTCTTACCTAAAGATATCGTGCTTACAAGGTTTTCCGTTTTTGAACTCTGTTGACCTCACATGACCTTTGACCTCCACAATAAGGATCTTCCTCTCAATATGATTATTTTGTACTCCAAGTGTGAAAATTATCCATCTTTGGTATCTTGAGGTATCGTGTTTGCAAGCCAAGCGTTACAAACACACATGTATAACACACCCACGCATACACTCGAGTAATTGCATAAATTCCTTTCGCCTCTGGCAAGGAATCAAAAGGTGCATATCTGGCTTTCTCTTTTTTCCATTAGGAATAGGAGTCCACTAGTGGCGAGTAAACGTTGGAAAAAATTTACACTGGGAATAGTGAATCTTAATTTCGCTAAGGGTAATAAAATGGATATTAAAAATAGTGAGACAGTTTCCCTTGCCCAAATTGAATTGTAGCTTCCACTTGTTACAGGCAAGAGGGGGCCGTTCCTTCCAGTCACTCAGCGATAATAGTATTATTGACTTCCCATGCATGCCGGAATTTTCGCTGTACTTACAGACTAACTCCTCTATTTTTTCACACACATCCACGCTCTTCAAGTGACTGTTTTCTTTCCTTTCCATAAAAAACTTTACTCTTTCCACCTTTTCAGTCCAAGATACAGAGACTTGTCTTTAAGATAACATTTTCTCCGAAGCTTATCATTTATCCCTCAATTGATTCTAATGCAAAGATTGTTTGTACCAATACAACTTTACTGTATACACGTCCCGTCGTTGGTTCATCTATAGTGCTTACTAAAGCAAAGCACTAACATCTTAAAACGCAGACGGTATTCAACAGACAACAAAAGTGATATGAACTGGACTCTGTTGGCTATGATCTCTATAGAATTGTTAGCCTAGCGGCGAAATTTTTAAAACGGTTCGTATACGGTCTGTTACACTAATTTTTTTTTTAAAAAAATGCGTTATCAGGTCTTGTAGGGAGGTAATATACCACCCACTTGATTCTAGATATCAAGAGCCCAAAGAAGAATTCTTGTATGATTCACATCTAAAGAATGACTGTAATTTGTGCAATTTAACGAAGGTGATATATTTCACTTTGACATGTACTGTAGGCATTACAAAGACTGACATTCCAGAATCAAGTGTTGCACCTACTAGTTTTAGTTTGGAAGAAGTTAATGTGGATACATCATTGACATTGACAAACGATAGATATACCTAGATATAGGGATATGTATCTGGCACTGTCTGATGTCTAATATTGACAAGAGTTAGAGAGGGCGTGTAAAATTTAAAGAGAAGAGGGCATTATACGTAACCTTGGGGTACCACCAACGACCAGTTTGAAATTACTGGATTCATTTCCGCCTACGGCAGTACGGTGACCGTTTGAAGTCTGTCTTCCAGTCTTCTCTCAAAGTGTAGTACTACATATCACTCAAGTTGGACATGGGGCGATAATTTTCGTTATCGCGAACATGTAGACCCAGTTGTATCATTGCCTCGTTCATAATATCTGGAAAAACTAAAGAATACAGTCAAAATTAGCGAGCTTTGTAAGAGAGCCAACCGGCACAACGCAGTATTTCAAAGTTTGTCGGTAGTGGATCGAGTTTATAGCATGATGCATTAGAAGAGCTCACAATTACGCCTAAAATTTCATCAACAGTTGCTTCTTTGGACAAAAGAAAATCTTGCTTGTTGCATTAAAAGCATTTCTGGTGGCATTTTGCAGGAGTTCGATATGAAGAGAAAAAATATTCTGTATACGTTGTCCAAACCGTGTAACAAACAAAATGCCTAACTCAAAATGTCTCTTTTAGGTTGGTTCCTTTTGACAAGAAATCCTTCCAGGTTTCTTCAAGGTCACAGAAAGTGATGCAAAGTGGACAAATTGCCTCAGAGTTGTTTCCTATTCTTTTACATTGAATACCTTGTTTGTCCATAAAATCCGATGGAATGATTGCATATTTTGCCGTGTAGATCTAATATTAAACTGTGCCATATGTATGATACAGCAAACCCAGCTACTATTCCCAGTAGTTAGTCACCATTATATGAAAATATAAACGCTACGTCTGATTAATTAGCCGAAAAGACATTAGTTACAGCTTTTCCATTATGCACGGCGGAAAATGAATATTAGCATTTTTTCAACACTTGATATCTTGACTATTTTCTTAATGCAAAATGCTATTTGATGGGCTTCCACTCCTAACACAGAAAGTTCCTGCATTTTTGGAAGCCTTAAACCTCAACTTTTGTCACCAGAAGACGCTTTCAAACGTTTCACTTATGTTTTACAGAAACCATTTTCTTCAGACTTGCAGACATATTTAACAAATTATTCTTAGAGAAGGCAGGGTTAAGAGTGTTATCACAGGGTGTGCAAGAGAGTTGATGGATCAAGTTGATGTTATAATTTGAGACAGTGAGAGGGGTTCCCTGACACTATGGCCGGAATGTTTCAAAAAAATGTACAATCTGCAAATGGTTTTGATGGAGGAGTGTATTGGAAACACACAGCACTGTTTCAAGGGCTTAACCATGCCATGTCCTAATTAGCCTGCTGTAAGCAGGGTATTGTAGGGTTTTATCAGCAATGAGCAAATTACAATTCTTTATATTTGCTTACCACTAATATACAGTATACGGACGAAGTTTCACTACAATACAATAGCCTGCCAACTTTCTAGCGAATCTCATTTCCCAGCAGAAAAATAACTTCATGATAATTAATGCACACGTCATCAGCGTTGGTAAGGGGTGGAGTCAACATAGCGAACGGTTGCTTCGCTAGCTAGCTAAGCCGCCGGCCACTCAGTAGACAACTCTTTCCCACGTTATGGGCTGTACATGCAGTACGGCTTGCTGGCCTGCCGTGGCTGCTACCGCCGTGTACATGTATACAACTAGCTTGCAACGAAGGAGGGTTATCCTGTCGATGCGATCGAGGCCCTGTATCATAGAGCACGACAATAAGCTGAGACACACTTCCAACTCCCTGCTAGTAGACCCCTTGGAAACGTTAGGTAACGCCTTCAATGAGTATTCTTTTACTGAACTAACTTGAACTAAGATGAGAATCATGCCGCTACAGCCAATCTATACAGCCTACTGCTTGCTTTATTTGAACTTGGCTCCACTAACCTCCAGGAAATGCTAGCCTATATTGCCTAAAGAGAAACTAGATTAGCGAGCAGATTCGCTTGTAATACGCCTAACGTTATCCTTCACTTTTACTGCAAGGATTAGCAGGATTTAGCAGGTAGCCTACCTTTCTAAGATGTCACTGTATTCGCCGTCGCGTTGCGTTGATAGACATGAATAGTCAGTATAGTTGTGAACACCATGTGACCTTCTCATGAATAATAATTTTTCCCGCATTCTGGGGATTTTGGAAATGAAAAGTGGACGAAAGTTTGCAGACTCTGTATACAATGTATAAAGGGGTGTATTATGATTTCTGAGAGAGCGCCATCTTTCGGAAAGCTTCTACAGAGTCTGCATCGCAGGCTATGTCCTAATGCATTGGTTTCTCAATATTAAACACATATAATATGTTAGTCCTCTTATCTACATTACAGTGGGCGGAGTCTGTCACACAGCTTAAACATCTTACCGACCAGTGTGTGATAATGTACAATGTGCAAATTCTAATATAGTCTACAGTCTGTCGTTTGGTTATCACACAGGATTAGCCAGTGAGTGTTCACCAAGACAGGGGGACCTTACAGAGAAACATATTCTGGTGGAAAAGCATTGTTCATGCTAGGGACTTAATCCGTCGAGAACATTATGGCCAGTAATGCTCCTCGTCTTGACTGCGTGGATGACTATGAGCGGTTGGCGAAAGAAAAAGCGTCCAAGGACAAGAAACTTAAAGCTGCTTGGTATTTCATCAAGATTGGCACTGGTTATAGTCAGACGCTGGATGACAGCAGGGCAGCGTTTTCAAGGTAATGACACTGCAACATTTGAGGGGAGAGTAGGCCTGTATGTTTTGTTTCGTTGACCCGCCACCAGGTTCGAAACTGCCAATGCCCTGCGCAACTGGTTTGGTGAGTAGGTATTTTAACAGCTTATGGGTCATGTGTCGTCGCTCTTTAAAAATATTATTTCGTTCCCAGATATTTTCATATTTACACCAGAATTGAACTCAGGTGTAAAATACGAGGAAGGAAATTTTAATCCAGAAAAACAATTCAGTCTGAACTTATGGGAGATTCCGTAAATAAGGCGGACGAGGAGATTTGGTGTCCCGCCTTTATTTGTGATATATTTAAACCTCAAATAAGAAGTACATAAAATCATTGAAGTAGTAGGAGATGGTTTCAGTCACCAGATTCACTGATAACAACAACATATATCATTAAGTTGTTACGGTATTCAAGTTATGTACAAAAAACTGAATTATCACCTTGTAAATATGACATCAAGATGCGTAACATTTTCAAATTTAGAACATTCTTTTTAAAATGATCAGTGTGAGACCAAAAACTCTTAACGTAGAAAACTGGGTATGGAGACCGTAGCCATTGTTTGTGGAAGCCATGGAGGGTTTTGAAGTTTCCCTCATCAGTCAAAAATATCTGCATATACAGTAATGAATTTCATCATGTGCAGTGGCATAGAGATTTGTGACTGGGGGCGCTACAGATGATGATGTCGCCATCGTACCTAGATAAACCAAGAAAGTCGGCGTAAAACTGAATACTTGCGTCCCTATAATATTTTGCATCCAGGGATCCTCTGTTGCTTCATGCAGATGTGCCTTGTGTCTTGGGTGGTGGGTTTTAGGAAGAAGGTTTGTCCTCCTCTTGTTTGAGAATGTTTTATTCATTGAAAGTGGCATAGGATGCAAAATGGTGCTATCTTTGTCAAAATTTTGAACTGTTGTATCAGTGGCGCCCCAGAATTGGTGATTGAAGGGTACTTCAGATTATGATGTCATAATTCCACCCAGAAAAATTTGGAAAGTCGGTGTAAACTGTGTATATGCAGGCTACGATAGTTTTCATACGAGGGATACCTCCTTCGTCACCTCGTGCGGAGGTGCCGTAACAGGGGAGGGGTATAAGAGGAAGGGTTGAAACTCTTTAAATTTTTTGTTCGTTTTAGGTGGCTTAGATGCAAAATGGCGCTATCTTTTGCAAAATTTCGACCTTCTCATAATTAAGTAAATTGTTTTTACATTTGGCTGGGTGTAAGGGAAGGATGTGTTGTCCAAGAAGAGGGGGTGACAACTCCTCCTCTTGAGAAATTTTTGTGTATATGTAAAAAGGTTTACATGCAAAATTGTGCTATATTTGGCAAAGCTTTTGTACTAATTACATTCTTAGTAATTATTTTTTTATGTGTTATTTTGGCTGTGGCATGGCACACCTCCAAGACTGGTACCACATTGCTTCCCGCAAGCTCTGGGATAATTACGAAATTGGGACACTAGCATGGTGCTTTTAACTAGAAATCAAATATCACTACAAGGAAGCACACCAAGTACTTCACAAAAATAGGACTTTTAGTAATTTTGAACTAGAATCTAAACGAACAGCTTCCAATGAAGACTATGAGCAAAGAAAGAGTATTGGTTTAACAAAAAGACTAGAGGACTAATAAGTATGTTTCATAATGTTCAAGTTCTGTAAATGTATTAAAAGTAGGGTTCTGGACATATTTACACCTTCTTACTGTTGTAAATGGATTAAATTTGTCACTAATAACACGAAATAACGATTACGAATTTCCAGTTCCTTCCAGTTAGCTATTTGTTTACATGCAAATCCATCCTAAACTTATTGGAGGACTGAAAGGTATCTCGGCCCTTCAGTCAAATTATTTGAGGGTCTGGTCCCCCTTGCCTCCCCCCGTGTTCTAAGCCACTGATAAAATGCTTGGAGGAGCTTGTGAGTTAAAGGCAATCCACTCTACACTGACCCGACTGACTAGACACACTTCGCCCCTACTGCTCCTCGGAGATGAGATTGAGACAATCATCACCACGTAACCATGTCGAAGTCGTGTAGCAGTCGGATCGTATAGGTAGCCGCACACTGTGCCGATCCCACTACGACTCCGTTCACTCACGATGGTTTTTACACCTATATTGTAGTAAAACAACCAATAACGTAATAAAAAGTTTACCAATAATATGACCACAACCGATAATGTGAGAGAAAATTTACCGTTCATGTAGTAACCACACCTTACCGATAGTGTAGTAAAAATTTACCTCTAATGTAACATGTTTTGTTAACCAATAACGTAGTAAAAAAATTAAAAAATTCACCGATAATGTGAAAAGCATTATAATGTTAACGCACATAATTTTTACTACATCATCAGTAAATTATTACATTATCGGTTGTAACAATGGCTCCTGCGTCTAGTAGGAGGCTGCCACTTCTACTTCCTAGAACCATCACCTAATTTCACAACTTTCTCTTTGAAAGCCGCATACTGACAGGCAGGCCCGTAGCTAAAGAAGGCACTGAAAGGGGATTGGGGTTGAGCGAGGAAGGCGAAATATTATTAAGGGGCGAGATACGTTTAAATGCATTAAACCAACAGCAAGCTGGATTTCTAGGGAGCACTGCCACCTGCCACCCCCTTGGCTACGGGCTCGCTGATAGGCCCAGACTCAACTGCGACGCATCTGCCCGACCCAAAGACGACTATTAAATATACTTGATATGCCCGATTTGGTGACGATCTGTTGTCGGGGTTTTGTCGTGTCCGTGCCTAGGGCCCCCGATTTTCCGCGATCGCGGAAAAATACGGAAAAAAACGGAATTGACGATTTTTTACGGAAAATTACGGAATTTGCGATTTCATATCGCGTCTACTAAAAAGTAAACACAGAAAATGATTTTTTGCATTTTAAACGAAGCATAGACAAATTTATTCTCCACAAATCAAGGGCACTTGAGGACTTTTACACTTCTGACGTACGTATCTGATTCGAGAACAGAAAATAGGTATAAAGGCTCCCACATTTTACGTGACGTGAAACTATTATGCCTAACTGTTAGTTTTTATCCACCGATCACGTCGGAAGATTCCGTGTATCGTGTTTTGTACTGGACTGTACTAAGTTAGTAGTGCTACATAGTATTAGTAGCCTATCCGCTCAGTTCCCTGCAAAAAATACGTAACGTTACAGTATCTTAGTACTTCAAGGCCACTAAAATTTCCACTCAATTTACATGGTGTACGCATCTCATGGGGCCCTATCGATATGAATATATTTTTTTGTAAACTGTCTTGCCCAAAACTTACTGTACGTCCAGTTTAAAAAGATTCTCCAAATGAAACGCAAACCCGATATATTCCCGTAATCGAAAAACTGTTGCAACTCCCTGGATAATTGCCGGTGGGGATGCATGAATTTACACGGGGCCGCTTCCCTTAGTTCATTCATGACCAACGCCCTATGTAACAGCGCGGGCAATACACTGTCTTTGCATAATGTATTGCACACCGTACTCGGTGTACTACGAAGGTGAACTTCAACTTCGCAAGAAACTTTCTTGGGAAATTATGACGCACTTGTTTTGGCAATTTACGTGTACGCACGCGCGTGTTATGACAATTAAAAATGTAACGAATAGGAATGTGGGAAGTGGAATAATTTATGCAGGATAACGAGGCACGTGTGTAAAAATGATATATGATAATTGATTTAGCACTGGAACTCGGAAAAACGTTGCGATGTCATTGCATGTCGCCAGGCCAGGCCTATAGTATGGTTTGTAGACTATGCAGAGCATTGATTGTCCGTGGCATGCAAACCTCTTAGGTAATACTGTGTGAACTTTGACGCAACAATTGGATGATCGTTATCATTTGGAGACCTTTAAATTTTGCAAATCTTGTGAGTATCAGTGCTGATATTTTGTGCAGGAACTTAAAGAAATGTGTGTTTGGGGGATTTATTCAGTTATTTGCAGAAACCAGAAGTGTATTTTAGCCCCGTTTCCAGTTTTCCCAAATCGGTGGTGGTAATCCTTTGAGTGATAAAATTTTACCCATGCTATATTATTCCCGATTTATCTGACATGATAATGACACGATCGGTCGCACAATAACTATAAACCAGGTTTGTAACTTGTAGGTGTGCATGCGGGACACTTGAAAGAGAAAATGAATTTAACGGAAGATCACGGAAACTTATAATTGCCATTTATATCTGAAACGGAAATCTACGGAAAAGGGAAAGTTGAAAACGGAAAAAAAACGGAAAATGAAAAGTGGAAAACGGAATTTACCATTTTGTGAAGCGGAAAATCGGGGGCCCTACGTGCCGTGTGAGACGGCCCTAAAATCCGTCTCACACTGTAGAACGTTGAACGTTGCAACTGAACTATACTGTAGTAACCAAGTTTTGAATCGTTATTACGGTTTCTAGTAATGCAGGGTTTCCAGACTTTTCGAAATGGGTGAGGGGTCGGGTATTAGGGGACAACGTCCGACGGGGACATGCCGACATGCAGAAATGCACGCAAAGCTCCGTGGAATTTACAAAATTGTAGTCATCAGAATGAAGAATATTACAATTTTCAAATGACATCGGACGCGCACTGAGTAGACCACAAAAATTACATGTTTTTCTCATTTAGCCTAACTCGGACTAACGGTTAATTGCAGGTGGGAACCACCAATCGTGTTAGGAGTTCAAGTTGCATTTGGCAATTGCTTGGCTATTCCTCACAATTGCAAGCTTCTCAACAGGAACTGGAGTCGAGACAATTACTTACACGATGCGTACCTAAGGCTCCTAGGAGGGCGGTACCCTAACATAGAGCACCGCAGGTGCATCTACAGCAGGGAATGTCAGGCCCCCGGAAAATTTGCAAAAGAAAAGTCCCTGTAAGCGATTTACTGGATGCACGGCACCTTACTTCTTTAAAAGGACAAAGAGACTTAGCATTTTCATCAACATAAATGAGAGAAAAGGGGTTAGAACCCGTTGAGATCACCCAAAGCTCGCGAAATGCGGAGAAACTCTACTTTTCAGTGTTAAAGAAATTTTCGGGCAAGTGCTTTATTGTATCACCACTATATGGTCCTCGATGTGGTCTACGGCGTTACGGTCCCCGATGTGGTTGCAAGTTGTAGAGTACCGATACTCAAACTTGAAACATTATTAGATGAAGCTTTCAAGTGCCCTCATGTGTTATTGTGTGTGCATTGAAAAGGTAACGAATCTCAGTATTTACTGCTTTCGAACAAAGATTTTGTTTAACAGATTTGCAACTTCAATTTGGGAAGTGAGTGCATTGAATTATAAGGATTCATTGCAAGTTTGGAATGTAAATTTCCCAGTCATTATGCCATGCCATGCTTCACAACAATACATACGCGTGAAATGCGCAAAAAAAAAAAAACAGAAAAATGTGCATTTGGGAACAATTTGTGCATGACTGATGGAGTACTTGTGGGTTCTCTTGTCCAAGTCTCCCCGTAAAAGGTGTGTTTGTGTATTATTTTTTATCACCCAGTTTCATTTGGAGGCACATGGGACACGACTAACTAGGGACAAGTGCCCATCGGGCCTCCTTTGGCGACGTTCCTGAAATCAAGTCATGTGATAGACCCTGAACACTATACGGCTGATAAGCCCTATGTTGACGAGGTTGCACTATGTTATTTTGAAAGCCCTGTACGGTTTAGTGAGCAATATCTTACCTCTGGTTGGTTAAAATATTTTAAATCGTACGAATCCATTCGGGAAAGGAGAAGATGTTCAGTCTTTACAGTTCGGTCTTTACTAAAAGCAGGTACACGCTGCATCGACACGACCTGACGACTGCGACCCGATGTAAATTAATTACCTCGGGTTTGCTAATCTATCCACTTAACGTTTGTTACTACGTGTACTGATATTGTTTGAACCTAGCGGGTTCCACACTTCTCTCAAGAAACGCTCTAGCTTTAATAGTCATTTGACTGCAATGCCGACGTCTAATATACTTCGTATAGACAGCAAGGATTAAGCATCACCGTCGACTCATCAGACCGGCATGGCACCACCTATTTGACCCTTGCAGGGGTCACTTCAGTTCACAACCCTTCGTCATTGTCGTCCCGTAAAGAGATCACAAAACGCACAGTGCCTGGTTAACAACCAAAGTTGCCCCTCACTGATATGTTTGGGGCCCTACCCTAAGGCATTGGTTGTACGGACGCCTAGGGGCTGCGGAAAGCTTTTGAAAGTACGTGCAGGGACAATGGTCGAGTAGACCCTATCCAAACGAAGCGTCACTTTTTGTGGCGCGTATCACTTACCCCGAATTTATTCGACAAAAATACTCCCGGATTGTGACAATGGCAGCCAGGCCTTACCAGTAGCTCCTAGCCATTCATTAATTTGAAAGATCATGTTTTAGAAATTTAAGCGTCCATCAGGGAAGGTAAATTAGAGAAGTTTATTAACATGAATGTGCTACGTACGTACGTCAATATCTAGATGCACAAAGCACGTTACGGCATTCTGATGGCAGTCGTGGCCTGTTGTACTAAGGGGAAGTCATATGGGAAAGGTGCAAATCACTTACCTTAATTATTTAGGTTTACAATACATAAATATGAGCAGTACTGTATGATTACGAAAGATTGGATACAGGGCCGGATTTAGCTTGTGGGGGGCCGGCCCGGGGCATGGCCCCGGTGGGCCTGCCGTAAATCCGGCACTGATTGGATGCATACAAATTCGATCTTTATCGTCCATACACCCGTTTTATGTTGAGATGGTAACCTGAAAAAGTGCGTCTTTACCTGGGGAACATCGTGAGAGTTGACAGATCTGCAATTTTTTTCTTCAGTGTCATGTGTACAAAGCCTTCGGTCCCCTAGGTCCCTCGGCATGGGGGTCAACAGGTGGTGGACGTGACGACATGTCCGCCACTCCTGAAAGTGGGGGTAATATATCGTTTGTCCCCACATTTTTCCAAAACCCTAATAAAAACTAATTAGGTATATGCTCGATTATATAGCTTACATGTACAGTGGCCGATCCAACGAAATCTAACTCGAAAATTGTGAAAACAGCCATTTTCAATCTTTTATATATCTAAAACTGACGGCTATTGAACCGTTGCCACTTATGCCTCCTAAGTAGAGAAGTCAGAAACTAATAACCTCACAGAGCACCCAGGATCCAACATCCTCACCCACACACCCTGATGGCTTCGCGTTCTCATTAGTTCTAGTAATCATGTCCTTCATGTACCCCTACTTTTTAGAAGCTGCTGACGTTCATTTTCCCAGGAAGTGCCGACTTTGCCTATTGAGTAATCCGGGTCTAAAAAAACTCAAAATCTATGATCCCACGACGACGAATATCAGACATATTTGATGTGCCCAAGTTTAGTCACATCTAGGACGGACTGCCTACTGCACTAATCTTTCTCCGACCCAATTATTTTCCGTTGGGTTTAGGGTGGTCACAGTTGCGTCGAGTTGATAAATTGTGTGCGCAGGCCTCACACATAGAAGTGCCGACATGGTATCAAGTTCCTTCATCAGTCTTCCAGTTGTCAAAATCGAACAAACACTTTCGAGGCTCGAGCAAACGATTTCCTTCTTACTGGTAACTCTCTCCGCACCCTTCCCACAGATTTCGTTTTCAACCCCGTATTTTATCTGCCAAGAGGGAGAGGAGCACTTGGACTACGTTACTTGGTAACCCTGTTAGCATGCCAATCGGTATTTCACCAGTGTTAGGATACTCCTGGTTTCATCCAGACGGAGATGCTGCAGGAGGCAGAGGTAGTTACTCTTGCTATTTACTGTTTAAAGAAATTTCTACATCGAACTCTAAGACCTTGTTAATTCAGTTAAGTCTAATAAGTCAAATAACCCTTTTTTTTGCTTTGAAAAATAGACAGGGATGTTCGAATGAGATAAAATTAGTAAGTGATCCCGCCGAAACCGACCGTTTTTCGATTAGCTTTTGAACAGTAGCCTACGGAAAACAGGAGGCTGCGAGAGATGGAGAAACATCGACCAAATCTGTCAGACAATATGTACTTAAGAATAATAAAATCCTTTTCATATACCAAAATTTGATTGACAGGTGGCTTTGTTCTTATTTTGTGGCCATGTTGACTTCCTTCTTAATAATGATCCCCTTATTTCAAATCCCAGTAATGCTAAAACAAAGACCATTGTCAACTTGAAAATGCTATAGATAGCTGCTCAGTTGATTAATGTGAAACTTTTTCACCGTTTTATATCAAAACAACTGTACATGCACACTTAAGTTGTGCAATTTGATTATAACTCTAACTTCTTAATTAAGTATGGAATGTATCCTTGTGGTAAACAATCAGGAGTCTAAATTTTTATGATGGTATTTCAAACGATTCCGGATTGTTCCTGAAATAGAGAAAAATGTATATATCCAAAAAATAACATGATACACTGCACGCTTTGAAAAAGTGGCACCTGGCACAAGGTGAAATAAACTTTACTCTCCTTGACGATTGTGATACCAGTGGGTGAAATGATCCTAATAGCTCTCTCAGATGTAGCAGATGACAAGAACAATTGTCTTCACTCCGTAATCCCTTTGACTTTTAGAGAAATTTTAAGAACCAGAGAATGCACGGCTTAAGTGTCGGCAGAACACCTATTTTCAAAGGAGGGACAAACGTTTTTTCTCCATCTCTTACAGCTCCCTGGTAAAAATAAATACGTGAAAAGAAAGTAGTAAGACAGGTTATAACAAATTTTTATCATTGCATTGAATCAAAACTGCCGCGAATGTCTGATAGATTAACTCAAGTGTTGTAAGTATGCACCTCCCTGGTTTCAACGGCCTTGGGGTAAGACTGGTAGATTGCGTACATGATGTGTCTTAACTCAGAAATTATATACACTCATTAAGCACTCGTTGAAACGAAGCAACATACGAAGCAGGAAATAAAAATAAAATATATATCTAAATATATGATCTGTGTCACGAAGTTTTATATGCCAACCCTCACAAAAAATCTACAGCGCCACCGTCCCTAAAGGCATCTCAAGCAGCGAGTTTCCTGTCGAACTCCCTGCCTTACGGAAGCCACATCGCGGTGGTGTGAAATCTGACATGCCAGTTTTCCCACACCTTTCTTCCTACCGAGTCGGTAAATATGGGAAGGAGAAATCAAGATACGATTCTTCCTCATTATCCACCGATAATGTGGAGTGGACAAAACCAAAGTTAGTGAGGGGTACTTCAAGAAAGGGCCATTACACAGTGTCTATTTTCGAACACCCTGTCCATCAATGGACTATGTCCATCAATCCTCTTTTCAATTTAAGTAACATAGCTAGCTCGCTCGTAGAAGATTTCTCCTTACCACAGTGGGATCATCCCACGTTGGTTATAATATAACCAAAGTTATATAGCGCCAATCCGTGTCATGTGCGAGTAGGTCCATTTATGGACAGGGTGTTCGAAAATAGACACTGTGTAATGGCCGGCCATTTCTTGAAGTACCTCCTTCCCATGTCTACCGAAGAAAGGGGTGGGAAAACTGGCATGTCAGATTTCACACCACCGCGATGTTCTCGGCTTCCATACTGCCTAAAGTTGTGATGTTTCCCACGTTTTGTCACAATTGAATTAATGTGTGGCACCTTTAAAAGAGCGCGGATGTGTTTCATTTTTCAGCCGCAGCGAGGGCAGGAACCGTCCAGATAGTGACTTCTGCAAGTGACTTAGCCATCGAGGACTTTGCTGCAAAAGTACCAGATAATGGACTGTACTGGGCCCAAACTTACTTATTTCGAGATAAACGGAATACGTTGAGATTGGTTAGGAATGCTGAGAGGCTTGGTTTTAAGGCAATCGTTGTTACTGTAGATTCTCCCGTAGAACACAAAGGGAGCGGACTCAACAGGGGTGAAATGGAGGTAGTAAAATTCCACCAAATATCGACGTAAGTAAGTTTCCATGGCAACAAGTAGCTTATTTTGTTTTTTATTATTGTAAACTACCTTACTTACACTGTTAAAAATGTAAATTGTAAAATGTATATTTTCAGAAAATAAAATAAAGAAATACAAAAGGAATACAGAAATGTTCTGGCAATTAATTGCCAGAAAATGTTTGTATTTCTTATTAATTTCTTTGTTTCATTTTCTGTAAATTAACAGACATTTTTTACAGTGTATAAATCTATCACTTCGGCCGTAGAGAGCTTTGAACGTGGTAGAGTGTATCGTATTGTACAATTCAAACCAGTACTGAGACTAAAAGACTGTTTAACATTTCAACATCATAAGCATACGAGCCAATAATAGAAATAAGGGCTCAGTGTAGCCACTTGTGTTTTGCCACAGACAATTTCTCGGTCAGGTTATTGGGAAAGTCGGACAATTTGATTTCAGGTAAGGATTTAGGTCGGGTTTTCGTTGAGCAAAACAGCTCGCCCCCCAGAAAATAATCTCTCCTTCGGCTGTCCTGTGCTCACTGTTCTACTTTTACTTTTACAACTATAGAACGTATACACCTTTACCTAGAGCCTGCTAATGATGTATGAGTGTAATTCGCGAAGAGGGTGCTTATTGATCTGTATCCGAGGTGAAGGGCCCATGAAAAATAAAAAAGTTGCTCTCAGCAAGAGCGTAGGAAGCCGGCGTGGGCTGGCGTTGCTAAAGCCCCAGTCAAAAATGTGGTGGGACGGAAGTATACTTCCGCCTCCCTCAATTCAAGAACGAAAATCCTTTGTGCCCTCTGTAAAAGATGTCAAAAGTTTGCAGTAATTTTCCTTTAAATTTGCTCAAATATTGCACCAAATTGCATCTAAGGACATTCCCCTTATAACTCTCCCCCAGGAGGGCGGTCCAAAACAACGGTCAGCCACCCCCCCCCCCTACGCTGTGCAGAACAGCTTCCTACGCCTGTGGCTCTCAGAATGGTTCCCCAGAGCCGACTCTGTTCGCTCAACCCTTGTTTGGTATATGACTGGAAAAGGAAAAAGCCATATATACACAGCTTGCTGCAAAAGACAATTAGAAAGCCAGATCAGGGAGTTGCCACTAATGGCAACTCCCTGACTAGATACAGTGAATAGCATTTCTATTTTCTTAAAATTTTTAAACAAGGCAAAATGCATTTTGGAATTATGATAACATGAACAATATTTCATCGTACAATTAAAGACTTTAACAAAAGGAATCCCCTGTTAAACAGGGGGATACCGACAGGGGGTGACAAAGAGATTAGTTACCTCCTCCTTGCCACCTTGTTGAAATTTTTCTAATTTACATTAGTGCAAGTTTAAATCATAATAAAAACCACAGTTGGTTAATTGGACACATACTATGTATAACTCTGAGGCAAATGTTGATCTTACCCAAAGACAATATCCCCGAATCAAAGTGTGGTGTGGTCTCTTCACTAACCTGCAATGAGTGTGATGCCGAGTATATCGGCGAAACCTTAAAGGTCAAAAGCAGTCGCCCCAAACTTATTTTGAAACAATAGCTCAAGGTCACAAATTTCTTCTTATTTCTCTTCCAAGTATCTTTCATAATATTTTAGGACATAAATATTGCATATTCAAGGTAAACCAAGCAGTTGCTCCTTGTAAATTTTACAATTGAGTGATGTTACGGCTTGTGGTCGCGAGTCAAACCAATAACAGCGAAAGATCACAGAAGAACGAGATTAAAATTCAACAACTTAATGATTATTTACAATCTCCTTATCTTACTTAAATTTACAATAATTAATTAGACTTACTCACAATCCTTTACTCAATATTTGCCTGGTCTGGTCCAAGGGCTGGTAGTGCATGCACGTTGACAATGGTACAGTAGTAGACCTGCAGCGTGCTGTAGCGTAGGAACTGGTTCCACGAGCGAATAACGACAAGGCTAGCGATGATGGATAATAACACTCTCAATACACAGCGTAGAAACGGCGTAAGGCAATTTGTCACAAGTGTGAAGCGTCAGTGGCTGGCTTATGATATCTCAGTAGTGTGACAGTCTGGTCTCGTTGAAATCTCCCCCAGAATAGTTGTTGAACTGCCTTTTATATGCAAGGCTTTTATTCGAGAACTCTCCAGAATTTAACAGAAATTTCTAGTGTACACAGTCCAGCAATTACGAGAACGTTCCTTAATAGAAACTCCCAGAGCACACAGTCGAGACATTACGAGAACTTTCCTTGTATGCACGGTAGTAAACAATGTAGAAGTGTCGTCAGGCCGCGTAAACAGTTCTCTCTTCTAGACAATTCTAGAAAGGCTGTGTTGAAGTTGAATTCTCTGGAACTTTCCATTCGCTCGTCGATGGATTCAATCCGGTGTTCCTGACGGGTCGTCTTGTAACACTCCCCCCCTTGAAAAAGTTTTGGACGTCTCGGACAAAACTTAAGTTACAGTATTTACAATGTATAACTTTACAGTAATAACTACAGTATGTATATTATGTAGTCCAATATTCAATGGAAGGTATAATCATAACATACAACTTGTCTTGCAAGGTGATGATACATGAATACAGTAAAATCATCAATACACATTGTGCCATAGTTAACACAAAATTTCAAAACTTACTTTGATATTTTCAACATACTGCATCAGATCAAATTCTTGACAAAGAGTCTGGTACAACATTGTCTTTCCCTTTAATGTGCTTAATATCTACATTATATGATTGCAGAAATAAACTCCACCTCATCAATCTTTGATTCTTATTCTTCATCTTAGATAAAAATGTCAAAGGATTATGATCAGTGTATACAGTGATAGGGAAACTAGTAGTTCCCAAATAAACATCAAAGTGTTGAAGACCAAGTATCAAAGCTAATGTTTCTTTTTCAATTGTTGAATAATTTTTCTGGTGTTTGTCAAATTTCTTAGAATAATAACAAACAGGGTGATCAACACCATGCTCATCAGCTTGAAGCAAAACTGCTCCTATGCCATTGTCACTGGCATCCACTGCCAACTTAAATTGTTTTTCAAAATCTGGAGTGATCAACACTGGTGAACTCATTAGTGCCTTTTTCAATAATTCAAATGCTGCTTGGCAATTATCCGTCCAATCAAACTTTTCATTTTTCTTTAACAATTTTGTCAATGGTGCAGCAATGTCAGAGAAATTCGGACAAAAACGTCTGTAGTAACCAGCCATGCCTAGGAAGCGCATGAGCTGCCTTTTATCAGTTGGGGCAGGGAATTTGTCAATGCCCTCAACTTTAGCCTTAATTGGTCTAACTTTACCCTGACCAACCACATGCCCTAAGTACACCACATGGGCACAAGCAATCTCACTTTTGACCAAATTGACAGTCAAATTAGCTTTGGCAAGCTTGTCAAATAATGCCTTAACATGTTGTACATGTTCATCCCATGAGTTGCTGTACACAATAAGGTCATCAACATATACTTCACAATTTTCTAAATTTGACGTAAGATTATTTACTAAGCGTTTAAAGGTCATTTGTGAATTTTTCATACCAAACGGCATAACCTTATACTGAAATAACCCATCTGGCGTCACGAATGCCGAGATTTTCCGAGCCCTCTCAGTGAGTGGTATCTCCCAGTACCCCTTTAGTAAGTCAAACTTTGACACATACGCAGCTTTCCCAATCCTATCAATACAATCATCGATACGGGGTATCGGATAGGAATCCGTTCTTGTGACTGCATTTACCTTTCGGTAATCAGTACAAAATCTGTACCCACCGTCTGGCTTGGGGACCAATATACATGGGGAAGACCATTCACTATTACTAGGTTCTATAATGTCATGGTCTAACATATACCGAACCTCATCCCTGAGATGTTGTCGTTTTCGAGGGTTAACTCGGTAAGGATGCTGCTTGATTGGTGTGGCATCTCCCACATCAACATCATGTTCAATCAAATTTGTCCTAGTAGGATCATCTGAGAACAAGCATGCATATTCATAGATTAATGATTTCATTTCTGACTTTTCTTTGTGATCCAGATGACTCAATTTCTGGTCGAGATTTTTCAACACATCAGAATTTTGTAACTTAATACACATGTCAGGAACATTATTAGCCTTGATCTCATCATTATTGAGTTCATGATCAGCATTGATAATACACACTTGATCACCTGTATCATTATTGTTACTATTCACAGCATGTATACTTTCATCCTTAGAAATGTCACAATCTTCTCTTTCATAATATTTCTTCATCATATTAATATGACATACTCTTTTAGATTTACGCTTGTCAGGTGTCAAAATGACGTAATCTGTGTCACTGACCTTTCTCTCAACGACATAAGGTCCTTGAAAGCGAGCTTGAAGTGGCTGACCAGAAACAGGCAAAAACACTAGCACCTTATCACCAGGCTTAAACTCTCTTTTCACAGTGGTCTTGTCGTACCACGCTTTCATTTTCTTCTGAGAGTGTCTCAGATTTTCCTGAGCAAGTTCACATGCTCCATGAAGACGATCTTTAAAGCGGGATACATAATCAAGTAGATGTATGTCTTCACCTAGATCTGATAACCACTTCTCCTTTAACAATTTCAATGGTCCACGAACTGTGTGTCCAAAGACAAGTTCAAATGGACTGAACCCAAGTGACTCTTGTATAGATTCCCTGGCAGCAAACATTACAAATGGAATGCCTTCATCCCAATCTCTCTCATTATCATGACAATATGTCTTTAACATATTCTTCAATGTTTGGTGAAACCTTTCTAAAGCCCCTTGGCTTTCAGGATGATAAGCCGAAGACTTAATGTGGCCTATGCCTAACTCATACAACATCTGTTGGAATACAGTTGACATGAAATTAGACCCTTGATCTGATTGGATCTCTTTAGGCAACCCAAACAATGTAAAAAATTTAAGTAAAGCTTGTAAGACTGTCCGAGCCTTAATATTCCTCAGAGGTATTGCCTCTGGAAACCTCGTAGAAGCACACATAATGGTTAATATATACTGATGCCCTGCCCTACTCTTAGGTAGGGGACCTACACAATCAATGATGACTCTACTAAACGGCTCTTCAAAAGCAGGAATTGGCTTTAAGGGTGCAGCCGGAATATTCTGATTCGGCTTCCCAACCATTTGACATGAGTGACAGGTCTTACAAAATTTGGCCACATCACTTTTAAGTTTTGGCCAATAAAAGTGATTTAGAATTCTGTGGTAAGTCTTATTGACTCCTAGGTGCCCTGCAAATGGCATTTCATGAGCAATACTCAGTATTTCTCTTCTATAGGTCCTAGGTACCACAATTTGATGGTGAATTCTCCACTCTTCATCTAATAGTGCATCAGGTGGTCGCCATTTATGCATCAAAATATTGTTTTTCAAATAAAAGCAGACTGGGACGTCTTTCGATTCATCCTCAGTGAGTGCACCAGCTATTAATGGCTGAAGCTCTTCATCATGTTGTTGTTGGACTGACAACTGGTCTCTGTGGAGTGTGTCAGACATTTTTGATTTTTCCTGTTCTACCCCCTCACTATGTGTGGGGCCAGGAGACTCACAATCCTGACTATCATTAAGATTAGTCATAAAAGATTGGCTGAGATCATACCAAGAATCTTCACTTTCATGAACATTTTTACTAGAATCTTTTCCAGACTCTGACTCCTCCTTTCGGAGAGTTGTTCCATTTTTAGGAACTAATTCCTCAATTTTAGAGGGCGGATGATTAAGTTTATCATCCTTATTTTCAGAAATCATACCCTCATTTTTAGAGAGTGGATGTTCAAGATTATCATCCTTACATGATTCCCTACTTGTTCCACTTTTGGGAACTGTATCCTCACTTTTGGAGGGTGGATGTTTAAGATTATCATCCATGGCGAGCTTTTGTGACATAGCTCTAGTAACAGCACAGGCAGGGAATAAATTTGGAAATTCCTTTTCTAATTGCTCTGTGTTGTTATAATCACATGGTTTATCTGTCAAAATTGCATTGGCTACTACCTTTCCACCAGCTAGGTCATTGCCTAGCAACAGAGATACCCCCTTTACAGGTAGAGTAGGTCTGACCCCTACTATGACCGACCCAGAAACTAAATCTGACTTCAAATTAATTTTGTGCAGAGGGACAGAAATAAATCCACACTCAACCCCCTGAATTAGTACATTTGCCCCTGTGGAAGTAGAGTCCGATAATGGCAAAACTCCATCAAGAAGCAACGACTGAGTTGCGCCTGTATCACGCAAAATTTTAATTTTGACGGGTGGATGAGCTGAATTCCCATCTAGGGAAATAAACCCCTCAGACACGAATGGAAGGTATTCTTCCTTAATTTTGTCGTTAGAATTAGGCCGTAAAGTCACGACTACCTCAGAAGAGTTCTCTACATTGGCTAAGGCATTTGGAGCTGTTTCAGTCTCCTTTAATTTTGCCAATTTGAAGCAATTTGCCGTTGTGTGGCCCTTTTTGTGACAGAAACCACAAATTATAATGTCTTTAAAGGCAGCTTTGTTTGAGCTGGCCTGGTCGTTCTTTTGACGACTTGAATCTGGTTGTTTTTTACCAGAATTTGTTGGAGAGATAGAACCAGACTGAGATCCACTGTTACCTGTTGTGCCACTACTATTGCCATATTTCTTATTTGGCTTACTAAACTGACCCTTGTTTTGAGTTTGACCCACTTTACTGAATTTATGGGTAAGTGCATACTGATCAGCCAAATTTGCAACTTCCTTCAAGTTGTCGGCCTTATTTTCCTCAAGGTGAGTCTTAATGTCATCATTCACACACCGTTTGAATTCCTCGACCAGCATCAGTTGTCTTAAAGTGTCAAATGTGGAGACCTTTTTGGAAGCACACCATCTATCGAAATGCCTTTCTTTTTGATAAGCAAACTCTACGTATGTTTGTGTATCCGCCTTACGATACTTTCTAAATTTTTGGCGATAAGCTTCAGGCACCAATTCATAGGCTTGTAATATGGCCTTTTTAACCTTATCGTAATCCATGCTGTCCTCTATTGACAGAGCGGAATACACTTCTTGAGCCTTGCCAGTGAAATTACTCTGGATGAGTATGGACCATTTATCTCTTGGCCACTTTAGTTGCTCACCCAGCTTTTCGAAATGGTTGAAGAATTTCTCCACATTATCCTCCTGAAATTTGGGGACAAATTTTACGTGCTTAGAAACATCGAATCCCCGAGTATCCAAGCCTATTTTAGGGTCTGAGCCTTTTATGACCCCTAACTCTAGTTGCTTCAACCTTAATTCATGTTCTCTTGCCTCCCTTCTTTCTCTTTCTTCTCTTTCCTCCCTTTCCTTTTGCATTTCTCTTTCCTCTTTTTCCTTTTGCATTTGCATTTGCATTTCTCTTTCCTCTTTTCCTTTTGCATTTGCATTTCTCTTTCCTTTCTTTCCCTTTCTTCTCTTTCCCTTTCTCTTTCCATTTCTTTTAATCTAATCTCCTTATTCATTTCTATTTCAAGCCTTTTCAATTCAAATGTGTTGTCAGTTGGCACAGTGATAGCTGTTTCCAATACTGTACTAGGCAGGACACCTTCATCCACAAGATATTCTAGAACATATCTTTTAATCTCGTCTTTCCGCATTAAAGGCTGAAATTCAACGCCATAATGTTTTGCGACCTTTACAATCTCAGACTTCTTTAATGAATCTAGTTCCTCGACTGAGGGACTAGTCACGAATTTATCTAAGTTGAATGGCATTTTGAAGTTGTTTACGATTTACAACAGAATTTCTCGAATTTTCTAGTACTTTTCGTTCCCGGATGTTAGGCCACCAATTCTGTTACGGCTTGTGGTCGCGAGTCAAACCAATAACAGCGAAAGATCACAGAAGAACGAGATTAAAATTCAACAACTTAATGATTATTTACAATCTCCTTATCTTACTTAAATTTACAATAATTAATTAGACTTACTCACAATCCTTTACTCAATATTTGCCTGGTCTGGTCCAAGGGCTGGTAGTGCATGCACGTTGACAATGGTACAGTAGTAGACCTGCAGCGTGCTGTAGCGTAGGAACTGGTTCCACGAGCGAATAACGACAAGGCTAGCGATGATGGATAATAACACTCTCAATACACAGCGTAGAAACGGCGTAAGGCAATTTGTCACAAGTGTGAAGCGTCAGTGGCTGGCTTATGATATCTCAGTAGTGTGACAGTCTGGTCTCGTTGAAATCTCCCCCAGAATAGTTGTTGAACTGCCTTTTATATGCAAGGCTTTTATTCGAGAACTCTCCAGAATTTAACAGAAATTTCTAGTGTACACAGTCCAGCAATTACGAGAACGTTCCTTAATAGAAACTCCCAGAGCACACAGTCGAGACATTACGAGAACTTTCCTTGTATGCACGGTAGTAAACAATGTAGAAGTGTCCAACAGTTCTCTCTTCTAGACAATTCTAGAAAGGCTGTGTTGAAGTTGAATTCTCTGGAACTTTCCATTCGCTCGTCGATGGATTCAATCCGGTGTTCCTGACGGGTCGTCTTGTAACAGTGAGCAAAATACTGTCACATGATTCTCAAGATCCATTCAGGAAATAGGATAGTCTACTATACAATTCTTTTATTGGGGTGACTGCATTCTCCCTTTAAGAGCCTTGAGTCTTAGAGTAAGAATAAAGGAAAACTCCAAGGAGCCTTCCTAGTTGCAAAAAATATGTTGCAATACTGAAATATGATATGATTTTTTAAATTTTTTATACTGTAGCACAGTTTTGCACCTGAAAACGCGTACGGTATTTTAAACAAGAGAAAATGTTCTCGAAAAGGCTATATCATCACACTATTCGTTCAATTTTCCCGTGTCTGGTACAATTTCGGGGCCTGAAATGACAATTTTTTGATAACATTTTGGGTAAACTATCGTACCAAGTTACATCTACGCACCCTTAATTAATCAAAATTTTCTAAAAGGGGCGGGGATGGGGTGGGGCACTCCCTCACCTTACACCTATCCCTCAGGACAGATAAAAAGTCACCCCCTTCACCAATTCCTTGCTTCGCCATTGTTAAATTCAAATGAGCGTCTTTATTGTAAAGAAAGGCCTTTACGAGATACATTTTCGTACATTTTCGTACATAGCGTATCTCGTCACTCGCTGCGTACCTGTCAGCTCCCTTCATTGCAGAAACACTTATTTCATACATCATTAACAATCACAATTTGCAGAGGTGACTTCATGAATTACATCGCGGGCCGAACGTTTCCTATACCAATACCCTAGGTGTATTTATAAGGGCAGTTTTTTCTAAATCTGCCGTATATTGTTTTTGTTTCTTTTGTTTTTCATCTTTATCACTGTGTAGTCTGCGATTTATATAAAGAATTGTCGATTAGGCCTAAAACGAATTGGAAAAATAGGTAGGGGTCATAAGTTACCTTACAGTAGGAGTTGTCAAGTATACTGCGCTGCGGGAAATTTTTGCTGAAGTTAATATTTTACACAGTTGTAGTAGCCAGCGGAGAAGGTTCCAAGGTTTCCAGAAGGGATGGTTCATTCGTGAGGGTGAAGTCAAAACATAAGAGCACCTAAGGTTTTTCGTCGGCAGACAGTCACAGATTCAATAATTGTCCAGGAGTGAAGCCGTTTCTTAGGAGGTGCCGTGCGGAAACAAAGCCGACTTCATTTCCTCCATGATTAGGACTAAGGTGAGAAAATTTGGCTTACCAAAAGCTCCAGATAGCTGGTTAAAAGTCACTTTAACAACACAAGTTAGGCAGAATCTAATTGAAACTACGGCAGTACTCAATTCGGTCTTCTTGATTTTTCGGCGGGCGGGCCATTTTAAGACCCGTCGCCGGACGCCGCTTGAGAACCTAAACCCATTGTCACCCCCTGTTCCAGCCCCACATTATTCTGTCACTGTACAATTCCATTTTTCTGGTGTTTTATGCCAAAAAGTGTAAGGCAGTTTCTTTGCATTTTGACTTTGTTCAGAGCTGCAAATATAAAGTACATCGGGGGCGTAGAGAGAGACCCTAAGCCAGTTCCGATGAGGGAGTTGTGGACCAATGGAGAGAATTGTTACTACGAGACATTCTGCTGTGCAGACTGGGATGACTTAGCATGGCTGCAAAGTCAAACAAAGTTACCAATCGTCCTTAAGGGGGTACTAACAGGTAACCGTATTACACTCTTTATTTGTAGGTAACCACCATAAGCTGGTGCACCAGAATTTGCTCGACAGAGGTGGGACAAACTTTCCGGTGGTGGGAAGCAAATCGAAGCGCCGAAAGAGGCAAAGGGTTGTGGGAAAGATGGCGAACTCAACGTGTTGGAATCTTATTGAACAAAACAACTCTATCGTATCCACTAACTCCCCGACGGAATTGGGATCTTTCCCTGAAGGTTGCCCATGCCCCCTTTTCCGCAACTAGTGCCTTTCCTACGTGAGTGGTAGGGGTCCCAATGTTAAGCCAAACACATGAATGGTGCACGAGCCAGAGGCTTGGGATGCAGCCATCCCAACCCTCGAATTCGGGCAAAACCCACTTCTGGGCAGATCTTTGGAACTTATCGGTAATTTTCTCTGGTAATACAGACCTTTCTCGGGCAAAAATGGCTTAGTACTCACAAAAGTATCTCGTTCACCTATGACAAAACCTTAAAAATGAATGAAAAATGAAGCTAAAGTTTCATCACTAGTACAGTGCCCCTCACATTACGGTATAAAGCTCCCCCTCCCAAAACGTGTTTATTTTCCTGCCCTTCCCCCTATTCCAGTTATGATGAGATCCGCCCTGATTACGTTGATTACAACAGCTAACACGGAATTTGTGCTCTAATTTCTACTTAAAATGTCCTTCAGTGTACCCTTTCTCGCGGTCCGTTTAACTCATGCATCATTCCTTCCTCACTAAGCGGAATGTTTTATCTTCAAAAGCCCGAAAAGCTGTAAATTTTGTAGCCCGCGTTGAGAAAAAGATTTTTTGTATAGGTCATTGGTACGAAAAATCAAAAGGCAGTGAGAGGTGCTACCCATGGAAGTGATTTTTGTGGAATGTGCAGTGCACACCGGATACCATTTTATTGCAAGGTCTGTGAAAAGCATCATTTTGATATCTACTTTTTTGAAAATACCGAAGGTTTTCCAGGTATAGTATTGTGAATTGCCTTGAATCACTCATGCACCTGTTCAGAAGATGCCTTCCATAATTATGAAGATTTCACTGAACTGAAGACATGAAACAGTAATTAAAGTTTAAAGACTTACAAAATTAGACTTGTTTTTCAGAAATGGCAAGCTAAACTACAAACTAACTTACGGTATCCTCGTTAATAAAGTTTTTAACAGCTGTAAATGTTTTTTTTTTTTCAGCTGAATCGGCTCGTCAGGCAGCGAAGACCGGGATTTCTGGAATCCTTGTTTCCGCACATGGTGGGAGACAATTAGACGGAGTACCTGCACCGGTATAAATGGATCTGTGTTTAGTTAAAACTATGCCATGTTCGATACAACTTTGGAACTTAGTAACTAATAGTGTCTGCTTGAATGTGTGATTCCAGCTCCCTGATGTGAACGACTTGGTATATTTACTTGGGATATTGCTACTTGTGTTGAGCATATTGTTTAGTTTACCGTGTGCTATTGTGCAGTACACTTTATGTAAATGTAGGCCTATGTGCATAACTGTGAATACATCTCTGCACAGTGTATATTGCATTTTGTACGTTACGCAACATTAACACATACCGGTACTTTTCAGTTTAATTTTCGCCCTTGTAAGATATGAATAAATTCCCTGTTTTTTTTTATCTCCGGACGAGTTTTCGTTGAATTAGTTATGAATTTTCCCCTGTCGGTTTCGCCGAACCTGAAAAGCATAACTTGATGTATTCTGTCTTTTTAAGGCTTTTACCAACTATACACTGAAGACAAGCCACCGTAACTTTGTCCAACGTTTTAAGTGTTTTTTTCTGCCAAATAATTTTTTTTTTTATCTTAGCTTGACACCTTACCGGAGATTGTAGACGCAGTTAAAGATACGAACGTAGAAGTTTACATGGATGGTGGTGTCAGAACAGGAAATGACGTCGTCAAGGCTCTAGCCCTTGGAGCGAGGGCGGTGTTCATCGGCAGACCAGCCCTGTTTGGCCTCGCTGTCAATGTAAGAATAGCCTACCGCATTCTTAAATTAAAGTGGACCTAAAGTCTAAAAATTCAAAAATATATATTTTAGATGTTACAAAATTAATCTTATTGGTCCAACTTCCATTGTCATAGCTTATTCCACTGCTGAGATATTAAATATTAAAATTTATTCACTTAAATCCAGACAGTTCATTGCGCAATAATTTTTGACATTCTTGTTGTACAACTCACATTAAATGCTTTGTTTTCTTTTAAAATAAAAAATGTTTATATGACCTTGACCGCTTCCTGTTTTCTTGTATGACATGCTGTACAGAGAGGGCTTATATAGTCAAGTCACCCCAGTAAGAACGCGGTCACATTTTGGCACAAGGTGCGGTGGCTTTCAGAACAACAAAGAAATACAAAGATTGTAATTTTAGTAGTACAACAATGACATCACAAATTACTGCGCAATCTACCTTTTTAAATCTAGTAAATAAACTTCAACATTTTATATCTCAGCTGAAGAAAGTCCTGTGAAGATGGGAATTGGACCATTGGAATTCAGTTTTCATGCTCTGTAATATATATTTTTGAATTTTCAGACTTTAGGTACACTTTAATGTTAAGTTAACATGAAAGTACAGAACCAGATTATTGTTTGATACCAATACACAAAACGCACAATTCCATAAACACGCAAATCCCCCTTCTCAGAAAAATACATGAATTGCAAGTTATCTCAGAACGGTGTCATATATTGCCTGACCGGGAGTACGTATTTCGGTGAAATCTGGTGACAAAATATGACCGCTAGTTTACAAAAAATGATTGGCAGGCTATCACGTAGTAGAACAAGGCAGATGTCGTCAACTTTTAGGAAAAAATCTTCAGGTTCTTCATTTTCAAGCTCTTCTGTTGAACTTTTAAGGTCATTTTCTTTTTTTACAAAAGGATGAATCTTGTTCGTGTCTTAATTTCTTTATTCCAAGAGAAGTTGAAGTTTATCCTATTTTCGTGCTTAATCCCGGATTGTAACTTTGCACGCATCACACAACCCTTCTGTAGCCATCAGGGGCGGAGAAACAGGGGGTTGAGGATTACAACCCCCCCCCCCACTTTCAAAGAACTCCCCATTGACTTTGTCTTTTTCACACAGTAAATTTTTTGAAAGATCGTCAACCCCCCCCCCCCCCAACTGTTGAGAAGAAATCTCCGCGCCTGGTGGTCATTCCAAACTGATCATTACATGTTGAAATAGGGCATAACATTTATTTGCCAGCATAACCACCGTTCCTAAAGGGAAACTAATTGTTATTACCCATTGAGCAGCAGTAGCTAATAGCTATTGTGACAAGTGTGTAGTGGGGGGAGGGGGTGATTAACGAAAGTACCGACCAAAAATTTGCAAATTTACCTACAGAATGGCAAGTTCATTGCAGCTACTAAATCATACATGGCAGTTTGATAAAGTAAATGTCTAAAAAGATGATGCAACGGGATAAATGATGAGAAAATAGAGTTTACTGGTTTAACAATTAAATCCTGCCCAGATTCAGGGTTTTGCAAAAAGAGAGGCTCACTTTGTGAGAGTCAAGCCTGAATCTTCGAGCGCCGAAAGGTCGAAGCCCTGACGAGGGGCTTTGTGCGTCTTCTGGGGTAGTCTTGAAAACAAACCCTGGTAGACAAAATTCTCTCATGTAGCAATCGCAAGAAGCACACAAATGCACATTCTGTAATGGAATAGTGCATTTTGCCCACTATGAATACAGTTTCGGAATGGACAGGCAAATGGTCAGGACATAGGGGTGATACAGGGGTCCTTCCCCGAGACAGTTTTGAAGTAAGAACTGTTATATGCGATTTCCTGGAATTTGGCAATCAAGATAAGTGTTCGTAAAGGGGATTGTTGGGAACCAAGGAACCAACGTTGTTCAATTTTAGAAACCAACAGGAGGAAGGAGGGGCCAGTTGAAAATACAAGGTTACAATCAATAAATGACTCCACGGTGTTATCACTCTGCAATCCAACAGGATGGGCCTTTTAGAAATCCGTGGGGCATTGAGTAAGGTCGAAGAAAAACTTTTCCATAGGGATATTAGACATGAAACATTAATATAAAGCAATTATTGCGGTAGGAAAACTTGTATGAATGGTAGGAAAAATTGTACGATTGATTGTCACCGGAAAAGCGCAATATGCCCCCGTCCCCTTTATCCTTGGAGTGTTTCAAACTGTGCCTTTGAAGGATTTTAGACTAGAAATATCTTCAAATCTGACAGTGTGGAAAGTATGAGTGACGTGCAGTTGAGTGAGTTCGGATTGCGACAGCTATATATATATATAGGGTTCATTCCCTGTTCTGAGTAAGTCGCTACTGGTTAGAAAAGGCTTTCATATCATATGGTTTATACCCTATACAGCCGACTACAAGTTATAACGTGTAGCGCACCGAAAGAAAAATCACTTTCGTACCAAATAATAGCAAATGAAAACCTTTTAATACGTGAGTTTAAACACACATAGATACCTCTCGCGAGATAAAAGGGGTATATAGGCTATTTTTACTAATAGTAAAGAAAATTTACCGAAAAAGTTAGTGAATGTACCGATAAAGCTCTGGGGACTAAAAGTGGAGCAATTACCCTCCCCCCTTTGACTACGCCACTGTTGATCAGCCACTCCACTTTCCACTTGTCTTTTTTGCTTAAATAAACAATCTCTGTCTTTGTCAACATGGTTTTGATAGGAAAGTAAACAAAGAAGCTAAGAGAATCCCCCTGGTTTAAGCACACAAAGTTGGTAAAAATTTCATCAACACTGGGAATGTACGTGAAAATACTGAAATTGGGTGAAGATTGCCCAAATATTGATTAATGGGTAATACCCAGACGTTGAATACCCAGTGTAGTTGTAGAGACACTCTCGTTAAACCCATGATTACCAGTTATTGGACAAACTTTTACCGTCAGGGCCGTAGTCTGCCGGGGAGGGGCTAGGGGGAAGTTGTCCGCCCCCTGAGATTTCCAAACAATAAATCAAAAATGGCCTACTTGAATAAAATACCGAAAGAGCTAAAAGTTCCATTGTCCTGAGTACGTTTTTAAGGCCCTCAGAACCTGGGAAATAGCATTAAAAGGTAGGTTCCCTTTTCTAAAATTTTCCCGGCCAGGTCCCTGGACCCCTGCCGCACACTGGCTCTAACTTATGCTAGTAACTCACACTGATGAATGAATCTCCATCCTCACGTATGATGCACACAATTTAGCTGAAGTCCATATTGGTCTTTAGTGTTGTTTCACATGCGGTGCCACAGCACGCTTACATACAGTATATAAACAGGGAGGTGATATTATCACCTCCCTGGTATAAAATAGCCTATGATTGCCTTGCGACCCTTCCATAAATATGTCACTTCCATTTAGTCTTCGCCTTATAGATCCCCCCCCCCCCTTTGTGGTGGCACTGGGTGACAAAGAATGGCTGCACCTGGATGCTAAATATCCTAGGTACGTCACTGGACGCTGTCATGAACCGCCCTCTATAGTAATTTCGCCCAGGTATGCAGTCACCCTAATTTGAATTAGTGTACCCCGATATCCAATTTTATGAATGGCTCCTTTTAATCATGTGACAAAGCTTTATTTATCGAATTTTTTAAATCATGTAGAGTAACTCCTTATTTTACGTTAAGTATTCAATTTTTGTCTGGAAGCCTAATTGCAGATACTTGAAAGTGAAATAAGAAGGGATTTGATTTAGCTGACATTTTAAAATGAATAGAAACTGCTCTTTCACTTTAAGTTGTTGTCATAGTAGTTGGTGAAACTGGATGACTATATAATAATCAAAGTTTTTTTTTTTATCTCTTAGGTATGTTGATACAATTTTAACCCACGATGCCCCCATGCCAGCATAAGTCCTTGCACTTCCTTCATTAACGTTTTTCTTTATATATTTCTGTGTATAGGGAGAAGACGGTATCTTCCAGATTCTCAAAATATTGGAAAAGGAGCTTAGTATTTGTATGGCTCTATGTGGTGAGTCTCGTAGAAGTAATGTTTCTTTTTCACTGATTAAACGCTATATTTGTAGCAAATAAATTTGTGGTAGCAGAACGTTTAGAAATACATATTTGAAAAGTGGTGCGGACATTTTTTCAAAATGCTTAATGTCTAAACGTTATTTTAGAGTGTGAAAAGGAGTATAGGAAGCTTGCTTAGGATATCGTTGAGGGGCATAGTGGGGTTGCAAATGAGTGATGATAAAAGAGAATCAGGTCATTTGAAGCGAAGTCTTGAAGTTGTGATTGTACACGATAAGATACAGAAGTTTAATGGAGTACTAAAGTCCTAAATGTAAAGCACTTAACATTTATATTTGTAAACGTTTATTAGTTAGTATGCGGCTTAGGCACACGGCGATGAATTACCGGTTAAAATAAAGTACGGTGTCTATGCACAAATAACGTTCAACAAAACTTTGAATTTATGACAGTGGCAACCCTAGTTACCTCATGATTGTCAACAACTTCTCAAGGTGGAAGGACATGACCTTGAGAAGAACTAATGCAAAGGTGAACCCCTATGGGGGGGGGGGGGGTGGATCGAAGATGTCCCGTGGTGTGATCCGAGGTACTTTCCAACTTTCCTACTTAGCAAACATTAATGGTAACGGTTCAATCGCCCCCACTTCAGATGCGTATGAATGAAAACGGCTGTATTCACAATTTTCTTGTTTAATTTCATGTGATAAACCATTGCAAGCTCTAAAATCGAGCATATAGTTTTCATTATGTTTCTGGAAAGTGAGGATCAAACGACATGAAATCCTGGTGGCATGCTCTGATGTCTACCCTACCTATTTACGCCCATGCAGTCACCTTGACGGATTAAAGGCACACTTTACACGCCAGAAACGTTTCATCAGCTCTCAATTAATTGGTTATAAATAGGCTACCTACCACTATGTAAAACTGGGGTGGGGAGCCCCCGGTCCGCGGGCCCGCGAGACCATATTATCCGGCCCGCGAGGCAAATCTTAAATGTAAGTTCAGAATCACTTGAAAGTAGGCCCATATAGTGCTCATCGTTTATCCTGCTTACTGTACAGTACCGTCTTCTAGGTACTCCCCACGTACATTTGTCGCGAAACACTACCAGTACCCCTTTATTACTATACCCCTGCACAATGAACTTGTCAACTGTTTCGTGACATAAATCAGAGGCAGAACCAAGCTTGTGGCCATTTCTGGGGGTAACAGAAGCTTTGCGTTCCATATAGGTTAGTTACTTAGATAATTAGATGAGATTTAACGACACACCAACAGGAATGTGTTATATAGGCCTGTGTCAAAGATAAAAAAGTAAAGTTCGAACACGGTTCAAGTTAAAGTTCTGTATCAATTACAGTTCAAATACGGTGAAAGTCCTTCCCTTTAGTCGCCTCTTATGACAGGCGGGGTATACCGTGGGTATATTCTACAACCCCTAGCCCACAGGGGGCTGCGTTCCATATAGGCTACATAATATTGCACAGCCTAATTACACTTTCACATGTGCAGGTCTGTTTCTATTGGACTCAGTGAGCATTGTATCTATTCAGTAGATTCGGAAAGGAGTGCGGATGTTTTAAAACTGTCCCTCCGCTGAGTGGATTAAACATCAGAAAATGGGTGATTCTGCAATAAAAATTAGGAAAACATATAAACTTGGTTTAAAAATAAGCAGTGTCTTCGGCGCGTTTCTTGCACACTTTTATGTGCTCATTAAAAAGACAAATCATGCTGGCGTGATACTTCTGGCCTGTTTAGCCTTACACAGTCTATATCATTAAAGATAGTGGATGTAGATGAATATTCTATTGCCTAGAAATAAATACAAATTCCAGGGCTCAGTCGGGGCGTTTCGCCCCTGTTCTTGCTTAGACTTTTCCCTTTAGCCCCCAGGACCTATTTGCCTACACTCTATAGAGAAATCTTAGGCCAATAGCGACCTCTCTGTGTGCGGCCCGCGAGTGGATAATGACCTTCAATTAAACGGCCCGTCAGAGCAACAAGGTTCCCCACCCCTGATGTAAAAGAACTCAAACCATGACATCCCTCAATATAATTTGAAATAATTTGAATAACGTAGTTTCTTTTTTTCTGTAGGTTGTTCGAGCCTGCCGGAAATCACCAGGTCTATTGTGAAACATGAATCAGAGTTTCATCATTCAAAATTATGACTTAGAACATCTTAATTTATATTTTAATTTCTAAACCATTAACAACAAGCTTATATACAGTAACAGAATGAATGAAAGAAGATTATCAGTTTGTGTCGTTGATATCATTTGTAAAAGTAATCATTTGTAATTAGTTTGTGTCGTTGATATCATTTGTAAAAGTAACTCATTTGGTGTTGACCTCTTACCGTTTTATAGCTTATGTCGTATAATAAATACGAAAATGCTATCTGACGGCATTTGATGTCATACTACATAAGAAACTGTGATAAGACTGGAGGGGTATCTTCATCAATCTGAAGTGTGGCCTCAATATGAACTTTCCTGATGAACACGCCTGACGTATGCAAAGGAGAGGATTAATAACATGCATATGGGGTACTAAGAAACGGTGAGCTACGGCAGACCAAGATATTTTAAAAATACTTGTTATGATTTCGAAGAGGGTGATGAAAAATCAACCTCTAACAAATAAAGAATAGTGAAATTTACTAAAACATTCAAGGAGTATGTTAATGATTTTTTTATGTTGCAAAGGTGGCTACTTGTTAGCATAATTTACACATATTCACTTAAGACGCCTCTTAATACCTAATTCTAACCAGATGAAAAGATATTCACCACAAGGCATATGGATACTGCAACAAAAAGTATTCATATGACTTATCAGAGCACCGTTCGTTTGTGAAAAAAGCTACTTAAAAGAAAGGTCAGAACTCAAATTATCTTTAGTATGTTAGAGGGGTACTTATTCTAAGCATTCTGGTGAAATTTGCATTGAAATCCGATGTGTGGTTCTCAAGATATTAGCAGTTAAAGTTGTCACATTTTCAACACAAAGTGAACTTGAAGCAAGCACATATGATGTCATAGCCTCACATTAATGAGCAGTCTTTTCTTTTTCTTTAAACTTTCGAATAAATTTTTCTCCTCATGCAATCCCATGTTATAGAAATGTGATTGCATCAGAGGCATGGGAATTTTACAAACTTCACATTCCCCATGGAAAGGTCCTATCCCTATTAACTTTAAGGTCAGCACAACGGACTGACAAACCAAAGGCGAAAAAAGCTTTTCTCGTCAGTGTGAGGAAGTGATATAACCCCTGCTTGCCTCAAGCTCACTTTAGTTCACAAATGTAGTAACTTCATTTGCTGATATCTCGAGTACTACATGTCCGATTTGAATGAAAGTTTCAACATATTGCGTAGATATAGTTCCTCTTCCAAAAAGGAAAATTAATTTTCTGCTTAAACCCTTTCTATAAGTTTCTAAGAGGAACCTAGAGCTTAAAGGTAGTGCTTCAATTATTTCTCTGTTGACTTGGACATTCAATGACGTTTGTTTATGTAACCACCCTTCACCATTTTAGAAGCGTTAAAGTGAGCCAAGTAAACAGATTTGTGTGACAGCTCTGTAGTAAGTCTTACATACATTTTTTAACATGAGAATAGGTTGCGAGGGTAACCTGTATCCTTTAAATTTCTATAGTGCATCAAATGCATTTTCCTGGATAGAGAGTTAGATGAGGTTTTAGGCTACGACTCAGTTTCTAACCAATTGGTTTAAGTCGGGCCGGCCACGGCCTTTTCTCCGGTTGTGGCTCAATGGCTTGTTTTCCCTACTCCATTGTTTATTGCTGAGCACCAAGCACAATGGCAGTAGGTTCCATTTTTAAAGCCTTCGGTATGACCCGGCCAGGAGTAGAACCCCAGACCTTCCGCTGCAATTTGGATGCTCTAACCACTTGACCATGCAGTCGAGCAAATGACTTCTTTGAGTGTGATCTGGATGCAAGTGATAATCTGTCCCGGGGGGGGGGGGGGCACAGGTTCCTTCCATCTGCTTTTAAATGTTTTGAAATGGTTTTGTCCCTGTGGCAGTGGTCCGTGCATACATCAAAATGTGATTTTATACTTCGAAACGCTTTACGTACGTTACCACACATGGGTTAACTGCTGGTCGATCACAGTTAGCCATACTGGATTTCACTCTTTCCTCCCACTCTGTCCTCTTCTTCTCGTAATCTCATCCGGCATTTATCCCCCTTACCTTTCTGTCTTTCATGTCCGCAGAATGTGTTAAATTTAGCCACTTATTCGTTTTGCTTTCATCAATGATGCACTTCCTTCCTTCCTTCCTTCCTTCCTTCCTTCCTTCCTTCCTTCCTTCCTTCCTTCCTTCCTTCCTTCCTTCCTTCCTTCCTTCCTTCCTTCCTTCCTTCCTTCCTTCCTTCCTTCCTTCCTTCCTTCCTTCCTTCCTTCCTTCCTTCCTTCCTTCCTTCCTTCCTTCCTTCCTTCCTTCCTTCCTTCCTTCCTTCCTTCCTTCCTTCCTTCCTTCCTTCCTTCCTTCCTTCCTTCCTTCCTTCCTTCCTTCCTTCCTTCCTTCCTTCCTTCCTTCCTTCCTTCCTTCCTTCCTTCCTTCCTTCCTTCCTTCCTTCCTTCCTTCCTTCCTTCCTTCCTTCCTTCCTTCCTTCCTTCCTTCCTTCCTTCCTTCCTTACTTCCTTCCTTCATTCCTTCCTTCCTTCCTTCCTTCCGTCCTTCCTTCCTTCCTTCCTTCCTTCCTTCCTTCCTTCCTTCCCTTCCTTCCTTCCTTCCTTCCTTCCTTCCTTCCTTCCTTCCTTCCTTCCTTCCTTCCTTCCTTCCTTCCTTCCTTCCTTCCTTCCTTCCTTCCTTCCTTCCTTCCTTCCTTCCTGCCTTCCTTCCTTCCTTCCTTCCTTCCTTCCTTCCTTCCTTCCTTCCTTCCTTCCTTCCTTCCTTCCTTCCTTCCTTCCTTCCTTCCTTCCTTCCTTCCTTCCTTCCTTCCTTCCTTCCTTCCTTCCTTCCTTCCTTCCTTCCTTCCTTCCTTCCTTTCTTTCTTTCTTTCTTTCTTGATCGATCGATCGATCGATTGATTGGTTGAGTGATTGATTGATTGATATTTATTTTTTGCGATTTACTTGCTCACCCGTTGTGTTCAGAGCATTAACTTTTGGAAGTCGGGAGGGAAATAGTTTTCTGAAAACTCTTTTCGATTCCTTTGCGAAAGTGAAAGGAATCTATGCAGTCTTGATGGACTTCCTTTCTTCCTTTCTTTCTTTCTTTCTTTCTTTCTTTCTTTCTTGATCGATCGATCGATTGATTGATTGGTTGAGTGATTGATTGATTGATATTTATTTTTTGCGATTTACTTGCTCACCCGTTGTGTTCAGAGCATTAACTTTTGGAAGTCGGGAGGGAAATAGTTTTCTGAAAACTCTTTTCGATTCCTTTGCGAAAGTGAAAGGAATCTATGCAGTCTTGATGGAAGGTGTGTGCGTTCGTGTGTCTGTGTGTATGTGTGTTACGCTTTGCTGGTAAGCACGATATATCAAGACAGGAATGATGCATGTTTTTCTTACTTAGAATGTAATTTTGTTAAATCAATAGAGGTGAAACTTCGATGTCCTTGGAAGCTGCTTGTAAACACGATATATCAAGAAGGGTAAAATTGACGGATCTCATATTCTTGGCATGTGGATGCCCCATATTAAGTAAAATGACCTTACCGTTTTGGTAAAGGTCAGAGGTGTATGGGGTCACCCAGAGGTCAAGTGGTAAGCCCTCGTAAACACGATATCACATGAAGGGTTCAATACCTTGATGGGTATCATTGTTAGCATGTAGGTGCTCCGCATTGTGTTCAAGAAACCTATTGTTTTTAGGGAGTTAAAAGATTATTTGAGCTCACAGTAAGTCAAATGGTAAGACTCGTAAACACGATATCGCAAGAAGCGGAACCTTGAGAGATCTCTTACCTCACATGTAGATATTTACATACTAAGTTAAAGAGTGTTATAGTGTTTGGTGGAGGTCAAACGTCATTTGAGGTCACCAGAGGTCAAATTGTTAAATCGTACCTTTCGTCAAGAAAGGAAGCATTGACGATTCGCTTACTTGACAGGTACATGCCAAAGTTTATACGGAGTGGAAGAAACTTACTGATTTTGGTGGTAGACAATAGTCACTTCGGGTCACGAGATTTCAACTGTAAAATAACATACCGGTAATGCATCTCATTCACTGTAAATGGCATTAGTCAAGATGTGTCATTATACAACCGCTTGGTATTGTCCTCCATCTCCCAGAATTGGCCGGAACCACCCAGTTCCTAGCACCTCATCATCGGTGCTCTTATGAGAAGGCATCGAATATGCCAACATTTTCCAAAGGTTAATATGTAAACCGGTAAAATGGTGACTTTTTAATTGATGAATGCACACTTCATGCAATGTAAAGCTAAAATAGTTAATTGTTTTATTCTATTGTTCATAATTTTGTAAATATTCCAGAGCTACCCTTGGCTTCTCCTTCTGGTATCTACCAAGACCCTGCTCATGGACCACACCAAGGGTACTTAGGAGGACTCTCGAACCCCACAGCCCTGGGGAGCGTTTTGGCTTTTAATCATGACCATTAACACGGGGTTCCAACAAAATTTAGTTTCAAACATAAGCTTATGCCAAGATCACCATTATGTCCGGTAAACAAGATTTGAAAAATATTAACTAGAGCACCAATGGTGCAATAGCTCACACTTAAAAGTGAAAGTGATACCTTTCTCTGTTTTTAAGCAAACTCAATGCTATACATTTTGGAAGCAAAAGATGCATTGAGGTTTCAATTACCTCAGTCCATTCAGCTTCTAATCCCCAGAATCATCTTCAGTTGATGACTTACTTAAAAACCATGGCATGGTGTGAACTCTGTTGACCCATATGGCCTTTTAGATTGACATGCAGGTAAATTTCTACCACAAAATATAGCACCCAGTACAAGACATTCAGATGCCAAATATGGCTGCTCTCAGTGTTGCCTTTATGAAAATGTCATGTCTATGAAGAAAGTGACACTTTCCTGTTTCACTGGTTATTTTTTCAGTATGTAAAACTTTTATGTTAAAAGGAGGGCCTTGGAAACTGGCTCCTGTGTTACACTTTGTTAAAGTTCAACCTTCATGTCAAGAAAAGTTGTAACATTGGCAAATACTGATGGATTTTGGAAGTAATGGTTGCTTACTACGTAAAAGATGGCAGTAATCAACACGGCCACTTCTAACTGCCAAGTGAGGTTTCGAGCAAGCACTTTTTAATAACAAACTACTAACTCTTGAAAATGCTCACATGCTTTTGCAAAACTGACAAGTTTTCCCTGAAATGCTTAGGTCTTTGCATTTTTGTAAGGGAGGGGGAGGGAAATCGAGGGGCGAGCCTTTTGTGCCCAAGAAACATGCTTAATTGAATACCCTAAAGACGTTTATCTTCCAACCTCACGCTTTTATTGTCTAAGCCTAGTACTAATCCCATAGGCCTCAATTCCCCAAACCAAGTTTCTTCAGTTATAAGACGACCATTACGTTCATAGAGCGTCAGGAATAATTAGCATATGCTCTTAAGCATTCTCTTTTGTTCATTTCTTGTTCTAAGTCGTTACAGTTCACACCGGTTACACCTATAGTGTACAGTCACTTTGTGTTTTGTTGTTCTGTCAGGCAGAGACTGCAGATTTTCCAAAGAGTGACGTTAATCTGGTGCTGCCAGTCACTCCTATGTTAAAGTTGCCCGTATTAGGTGTTAAGGCTGTGTCCATAAGTGTCCTCTTTGAGGTCACTGTTGCAATCAAGCAAGATACTACAGATGAAAACGTTTTTAACACCACCATTTCATCATGAAACCTGTATTGTCTAGCAAAATTGCCTTAATTTTTCGATTTATCTGCCCGATCGATTACCTTTGCCCCAACTCTGGCGTACTGGAGCCCCCACTCCACTGGCCTGTATGAATATGTTGACATGATCTCACTTTGAAGAATTGTTTATCTTGATGGTGGTAAAAGATATTGAAATATTTTCAACAGAAGTTTCATTACATCTAATATCCAAAATCCTACCAAGTTTTTAAGTAAATTAAAGGCAGTATGCAGTCACCCCAACCAGTGAGTGTACCCTGTCACTCTAGTTCATGATTGGCCTATTTTGATCATGTGACAATATTTTTGTTGGTGAATTGTGAAATTCAAGGAGAATTTCTCCTTGCTTTACCTATTGTTTGTAATAGTTATGTTCAAAACATCTTCAGAGGTGCTTGTAATGCAATAAGAGGAGATTTGCAAGAGTTTGCTGATTTTTCAAAGAAAATTTTGGGGTGACTGCCTATTGCCTTTAAAGAGCTTCGAGTCCTTTCAAGTGAATTTGTTTATTCAATTGGGATCAAGTTGTTGGCGCACCAAGTTATGAGGTTTTGAAAACTTTGTTACGGCGCTGTTCGTCGAGCGTTCCAAAGATATTATAAGCATAGATTCCAAACTCCTACACTGTTACATAGATTCCTACACTGTTACGTTCAGTGGCTCCTCATGGAGACGCAAATAGACCTTATGCATATGATGTCACAGATCAGAAAGTGCTCCCTCGTTTGGAGGAAAAGCGCGTATCATTGCAAGTTGCACCAACAAATGCAGACAGCTGATTTGTCAACCAATCCTATACGCGCGTAAGTCTATTACACGTGGGTGCGATATCTACGCGTTCGTACAAGTGTGCTTCATTTTTTTCCCCAAAAATGATGTCAGTGTGACGTCAATGCATAAGGTCAAGGTCTATGGACCTTATGCATATGATGTCACAGAGCAGAAAGTGCTCCCTCGTTTGGAGGAAAAGCGCGTATTATTGCAACTTTCACCAACAAATACAGATAGCTGATTTGTGCACCGGAGGATCCTCGCGTAAGTCTACTACACACGCTTGCGAAATCTACGCCGTGAGTGCACCCATGCTTCATTGTTTTCTTCTAAAATGACGTTAGTGTGACTTCAATGCATAAGGTCAATATCGGGCTGACATGCAAGCCGTTCTATTCGACGATCTGCGTACAAAAATAAAAACGCGTCATACAAAAGTTCCATTTTTGAAAGAAGTTAGCGTGCGTGCAGCTTTACAAGGCGTTCTGTATGCTTAGAATACATTTCTCTGTGTATTATCCGGAATACTTGACGCAATACTTGCTCCCTCAGGAAACAGACGCCCTAGCTGATTTCCCGTGGTGAATGCGTAAGAAATTAAACGCACATATAAAAGTGCGTTACTTAAAATACCATAGAAACTGACCAATGAATAAGTCTATGAATTTTAAAACAGTCATTGTGCGTTCATGTTCTAGTGTATTTAAGTGTAATGCCGCCAGGAAGATAAACCTCTTGTAAATAGAATTTATTTAGCACTGTACTTCAAAAATTTACAATGTTTCGAAATAGCAAGTGTTAATACTTTTCAAAGAAATCCATTTCCATGTATGTTTTCAAAACTACTAAAAAGTGATCAGCACTTTCCCCCGATACTTTGGTTCCATGGGGAGTCAACCAGAGTTGTTGGCTCGAGTCTCTGACTTGGACTCGAGCCCGGCTCGAGTCGCACTTTTTTGTCTTGCGACTTGACTTGACTTGAAGAAAAATGTCTTGCGACTTGACTTGACTTGAAGAAAAATGACTTGCGACTTGACTTGACTTGAAGAAAAATGACTTGCGACTTGACTTGACTTGAAGAAAAATGACCTGCGACTTGACTTGACTTGAAGAAAAATGACTTGCGACTTGACTTGACTTGAAGAAAAATGACTTGCGACTTGACTTGACTTGAAAAGTTTGACATTGAATGACAATGTTTGTTGCTGAATTAACGGATTAGTTTATCGGAAGTTTATCTAAGAACGGAAACGCAACTTTTTAACGCAGTCATGAATGCGATGACCAAAAGTAGGAAGGCAAGCGAAAAGACGTTTGGTAATCCGTAGTACAAGTGGTGTTAGCACTGATTGAAGCTATAATTAAAACGCATGGGTTTATGTACCTTGCAAGTAGCCTAAACGTTATAGTCCACTTGCAATAAGGGTTCTGGCTGTCCCAGCATCCAGTTCTCCTGTAGAGCGTGTATTCAGCCATAGCAGCATTACTATGCGCCCTCACCGTTCTCGTCTAAGTGACAAGATGTTATCAAATTTAGTTTTTCTGTAAGTGTAACAACTTGTTTAACATAAACTAAAGTTTCATATATGTGCATGATTAGGTGGTAGTTTTGAAACAATGGTTTTGCTACAGTAAGGTGTCTTATAGTTTGTAAAGTTGAGTCCTATGAGCACTCTGATTCTTGCCATCATGATTTTAATGGGGTTGTCAGAAGGTAAAGTCTATACTTGATAACTTGAAATCATTGAACTGATTACCTTAGACCAAGACAGGTGTGTTCTTTTGCCTTCCAAGATGAAACACATAAACACATACACATTTTAACTACACATTTCATTTTAAAAGTCTTTGAAAACTTAAATCACAAAGTATTTAGATTTGAAAACCAAAACAAAAAAAAAAAAGAAAAAAAAACTGTATATGTACTTGCGCCGACCTTTGTTTTTAAGATAAATGTAACACTCAATCCTTCTCCAACAGTAAGAGACGCATGAGCCTGTCTTATATTATTCGAAGTTCTAACTTGAATGCTTCCTTATGCACTATGCATAAGGAAGCGGTACCTTTAAAATGAATCAAACATCTCTTTTTACTTGGTTTTGAAGACTTTCAATACTGTAGTGTAAGCAGAACCATTTTACAACGAAGGGGCAAACTACCCAATTTACTGTTGTCATTCCAAACTGTTGTGAGACAGCTGCTTAATTTCATTCGAGGAAAACGTTAAGAAGACCATAAATAGCATCAGTATATTAATCTCCCAGGACAATCCCCCTCCACACCTTCCCTCAAATTTTTGCTACCACTGACAAAGAAAAAAAGTCCACTTATTTTTAATAGACTGCGTATATTCACAAGACTGCACGAAAATTATTCACCATTCAGCGAGACCTGCACTTACACTCAATCAAGAGTTTAATTTTTTTCTGTAGTAGTGCAAGAATGGTATCATACCATCTCTTTTCCCTTGTTCACATCCCTGCGCCTATCCTATAGTGTCTGCAAAAGACTGATAAACGAGTTCAGCTTGTAGTTCTGTGAGTTAGTTGGTTAGTTAGTTAGTTAGATGAGGTACAACGTCCCAGTTTCCAACCAATTGGTTCAAGTCGAGACGACCACGGCCTTTTTTCCAGTTCCCTTTAAGCAGTAAAGTTAGCTGTTTGGTAATTTGGAGAAGTTTTTTCAAAAGTTCTTTTGAGTTGTGAAGAAAGAATGCACTTTGTTGAAAAGATTTGATGTGGAAATAGCTTCACTGTTCATGTATTCATTTATTATCATAGCTGCATCGCTTTTCGCTGTTAAGGAAGAAAGTTGACCAAGAGATGAAAATAAACAAAAGAACAGAAAATAAGAGATATTGTTTGCCTGTTTCTTTTCTTTCCTTTTTTTTGGGGGGGGGGGGTTGTCCAGCATCATTTTAAGCCATACTTTCATTTCCTGGGTGTCTCTTTTTTCAGCATGCCGTATTGAACCCGTTAAAAATGTTAGATTTCCGAGCCCACAAAATTGGACTTTCGTGGGGTAGGATTATATGTCACTTTCTAACACCCGAGGCTATCTCCATCGCCGAGTCAATTAATCATCTCTTTTCAACTAGCTGTATCACATGTCATGATAATCTGGACAATGGCAACATCCAGCTGAGGCAGTTGGTGTAATAGAGAAGGGGAAAGAGGGTTTTAGAAGTTTTAACGAGCCCAATACCTCATGGTTTCAGAGGAGAAGATAAAGAGGGCTAATATTTGACACATAATGGATCCTTGGAGTCGAAAAATGTTGAGTGAAGCTTGGGAATATCCTTACATGAAAAGTGTCCCTCTCTCATATTGAAATCGGTTAGTCTTTCTTTACACAGTTTCTTTAAGTAAGTGTAGAGTTAAAGTAGTTTGGGGGTTGAGAAGTTGTTGCTTGATTTATTTTAGTGTGGAGAAAGCAGTGTCAACCTATTACTTCTTTTAATGAAAGTTCATTTCAATTACGAACCACCCGTTTTTTTTTCTAGGACTCTCATTGTATAGTTGTGATTTCAAAAACGATTACTTGACTTGACTTGATGGAAATCGACTTGTGACTTGACTTGCCTGGAAGAAAATGACTTGTGACTTAACTTCACTTGATGGCAAATGACTTGTGAATTGACTTGACTTGAGGAAAAATGGCTTGCGTACAACTCTGGAGTCAACGCACCATTTTGAGATTGGATCTATGTCTATAATATCTTGGGAGGGTTCAGATCAGTGTAACGTGACGCGCGAACGAGATCCCAACATTTTTTCACTTTTGCTGTGTACCCAGCAGATGATTTCAAAATATTGTTGTGTTCCACAACAAGTTAAAAGTTGACATACACTTAGTGAAAGCGCCCTCACCCTTGAGTAGACTTTGAGATACTTTGTATTAGAAAAACGTGTCCAGAAGGTCACACAGCCTTGTACCAAGTAAATTATTATTGCCCATACCAACAGTATCCTGTTTTGTTCACTCATTGGCCGACCAGAGTAGCAGGGCATTTTATTATTGGTCCCTGGGTACTCGTCAATCACCAAAGATTGTCCATGTATTTCTTTGTAATCTGGGAGTGCTACTGGTCCTTGATTACGAAGTTTATCACCACTGTCAAAAATTGGCAACGTATTTCTTTACGGTTTAGAACGGTTCTCAGTGACTGTCAAATTGTGTCTATATTGTTTTTTATTTGTGAAACAATGAATTATCACTTCTAGTTGCCTGTCAAATTTTGTCTAACTTAGTCTTTTACGTGCAAACAGGTGCTTTTTAAGCTACCTGGGGTAAAGAAGCAATAGGCTAAGTTAAATGTCCTGCCAAGTTTTTGGCTAACTTTTTTCTTGCGGTTAAGGTAAAAGAGTGCTTCCTCTTTACTTTGTTTAAATTACCATGCCATTTATCATGACTGTCAAATTTGAAAGACCAAGTAACTCCTATTGTCAGATAGTATTTGGTTCATGCTATCCTTTTCCAAGTAATTTACAGGGTACGCCACGCAGACTTGTTTATCTCACTAGATTTAGTTATTCCCACGCTTCCAGCACACCTGGCAGTCTTTCCGGTTTCCTGTCACGTGTTTTGGTGTACGTGACTACTTCCACGTCTCATACCACGCCGGAAAGTCCCCCATCCCATATTTTGTAGGCGCGGCCAATTTCACTTTCTGTGGCCTCCTCATTGGCATACAGTACCGACACATTAATTAATATTTATTTGCTTGAGTGTGTGTTAACTTTTAACCAATCAGGGGACTGCAGGTAGTTCCTGGATCTTCCCACAATCCTCGTGGCTTGGAAGCACGAGGAGGGCTCTCAGCCCGCAAGCTCTCACTCGTGTTGCAGACTTCGAAACGTAAACAACATGTAGTCACTTATCTTCTCGATTTGTATAGTCTTCTAATCAGTTTTTAATATGGCCGGCCGTTTATTGAATCTTTGGAATCATGTAATAAATCACCAATGAACTGAAATCCTTTTGTCTTCTTCTCTGGAGCTACACCTCAAGATCCCCGTACAAAGCCTTCGTTTATACGATTGGCCCATTATCCCACACTATGTCTGCTGAGGTCCCAGGAAGGCCGACTATTTCGAACCCCTGGAATTGCTGATGTAGCGAATTTCGTTCTTTGAAGTACTGGTTTCGTTAAATATTTGTTTTTTATTTTGTGTGACGATGGTGGAGATTTCGAAACATATGAAAGAAGGAGAGATTTCTCCATTGAGGCAGTTACAGTAAGAATTGAGAAAAATACGGAAAGATTGCCATCCGCTCAATTGTAAATACTTGTAAACAAATTTGAGAAACCGTACTCTCTCGAGTTTGTACTTTTCATCGCCTTATATCGAAAATGTGACAAAATGTTTTCCTTTATTTGGGATGTGCTTGAAGCACACATTTACAGTTATGGGGAATTTGCTAATCGTTCCAATGATTTATTTCACATTACACGGAGAAAGCATTGCGCCCCAAGTTTATTTTTAAAAATCTACCAACTCCTCACAGATCTCCTCTTATTTCGCTCCCATGTATCTTTCATTTTGTTTCTGACATGAAAACATTGAATACCGAACGTAAAACAAGAAGTCATTCTGCATGGATTTAGCAAATAAGTAACAAAAATATTGTCCAATGATTGATAGGAGCCATCCCTGAATCGGAATGACGGGGTACAGTGGCGCCGGCACGGGGGGCATGGGGGCGCGTGCCCCCCAATCGATTTCAGAATTTTTTTTGAAAATTTTAAAATGATCCCAAAGGGCGTTTAGGCTATAGATTTCTGTATGGGGTAGGGTGAGGTGTGTTTTAAACCAAGTGATAGATCTATTGTAACCATTTTCCATCACAAATGGTTCTCAAACTATCAGAATTATCGCAAATCTTTTCGCAACCTTTCAAAATTTTCGCGCGCTCCGCGCGCTTCACACCTCACCTCAATATTTTTCTAATTATCAACAATTTCCGGAAGTAACTCCCACAGAAGCACAGCAACAGAAGCTGAAAGCTGTTTACGAATTCTCAGGTAAACTTGGACTGGCTTTGTGACTGGCAAATAGGTTTGTTGGGGAATTGAAAGTGTCTCGATGCAGAGCATGAATGTAGGTTTTGTCATGGTTATCATATTTAATAAAAAATTTCGGCGCGCTTCACGCGCAGTCATCACTGTTTTCACTCCAGATCATGACCATTATTAAGGTTATAACACATGCAACTGTTCTGATCACAACACTTTTCCGGAAAACAGAAGTACATCCCCAACATCTGTAGGGGCCTATGGGATCTTTCAGTCTAATTTGTAGCATGATGTGGAAGGCTGAAAGTGCGTATTTGCCGTTATACATTTTTCAATATACATATAATTTTATATAATTAATCCAGAGCTTCCAGGAGGCACTATACAGGTGTCTGTCAGTGTTAGATACCCTTTTATAATGCACAATGAGACAAAGGAAAATTTTCGTAATAGTCCAAGAATGTTTCTGTGGACTCCACCCACGTATTTTGTCGTAAAAAACTTTACCCAAGTAGAAGGCATTAAAGCCTTGCCAAAAAGGGGGCTTGGCGAGGTTTGTTGACAACATACCTCCTCTAAGACAACACACTCTCCTTTTTCACCTAACCAAAAATTAGAATTCACAAATAATGGATATTTTCCAGCCATGCAAAAATATCCTAAAGATAGCACCATTTTGCATCTAAGCAACTTTAAATTACCAAAATTTCTCAAAGGGGAGGGGAGGGGGACACACCCCCCTGCCCTTAGACCCCTCCCCCAGGACGGTACCTTTATGTAGTGACAAAAAGAATTCCACACTGCTGTGTACCATCGCAGGGACGCACACTCTCTTCTTTCTCCTAACCAAATATTAAAATTCACTAAATAAGGATATTTCCCAATCATATAAGATCACTTCCAAAGATAGCACCATTTTGCATCTAGGCAACCTTAAATTAACAAAAATTTCTCGAAGGGGAGGGGGACACCCCCTCCCCTAAGACCCCTCCCCCAGGACGGCACCTATATGTAGTGCCAAAAAGGACTCCACATTGCTGTGTACATTCGCAGGGACACACAAAATGGTACAATTTATGCAGACTTGGGCAACACTGAGGTGGCATTATGACATCATCTGTTATGCCCCCCCCCCCCAATCACCAAACCCTGGCGGCGCCACTAACGGGGTACACTATTCAAATTGGGCTGGGACTGCATTTTCCCTTTAAATTTCTCGGTTTTCTCACAATAAAACTGAAAGTGCGATGAACCGAAAAACTTATGCTTTATTATAGTAGTGTGATGAGGACTTACTGCATTTTTTCAAAAATTGATCTCAGAACCCATGTTTCACCCCCACCCCCCCCCCCCCCAAGAAGGCTTCATTTTTAGTACAGGCACAGACTGCCGTTTATATCAGTCGTAGCAGGCTACTAATTTTGGTCATTCCCCTAGCCTCACTGTCTTTGGTATCACAAGTCAATAAACTGTTCACCTTTTGTTTCCTGTCCATCTGCCCTATTTTTCTTTAGGAACATAACTGATCATGGGTTTGTTTAACCAGTCTAGGTTCCTTTATCTTACCTAATTAGCAGGTGGGTTTACTTCCTCAGAAGTGCCAGCAGAGGTATGAAGAACTGTAGGTTCACAGAGAATTTCTTCACTTTCCCCTTGGAATGGTCGATTAACCAAAGTAATGAGTTCCTAGTAGAGACTAGCTGGCACCTAGGGGCTATGTAAGTTCATGTTTTTAGGGTGGGGAAGTAGCTAGGAATAGAAACTATCAATCGTCCGGACACTGACAAAGTGTTTGTTGTAGAAGTGAGTCTTTTGTTCTTGAGTGTTAATCGTCTAACCTTCCTAAAGACTTAGTGAGGAAATCGTCATGTCAAAAAGGGCTTCTCTCATTTGGACTGCACCACTCATCTGCTGAATGCAGCTGCAACACCTGTTTGTTTTGAGTGTCCTGCTGCTCTGAAAGAATTCTATTTTTTTAACTGTGTGATCCTCCCCAATCACTCACGTCCCCTTGCTGTTACGCAGTATGTGCTCGAGCCATGTGTCACTGAAGGCCGTGGGCTTCATGTTCTAGGCTTGGGAGGCTAGATGCCACCATCATGGGTCCCTTGAGGTTTGATTGGTTGAGACGGCTGGATATTTCTGTAGACGCCGGAAATTCGTAGTCACCCACCCTGGGCCGAAGGACAGGCTGTAGGTACGAGGGACGCTGCCACTGCCATACTCTGGGCCAATGCCACTGGGTTCCAGGAGGCCATGCGTTTGCAGAATAAGCTGTCGTATGATTGTTTCTTTCATAAGCCGACTCCGAGAGAGGTCTGTAACTATACAGTGGCCGCCTACAGTAGTCATGGAGTAAACCAAAGCAGATGTCTTTTATATATCCATGTTATGATCTTACTGTATTTTCCGTATTGATGTGTTACATATTTATGTACCAAGGAGAAGCATTTAGTGAGGGCCAAGAATTAAGGGCTTATCAATAGGCTAATATATATTGAGAGCTACGGTCAACCTCAACCAACTCTTTTCGTGCTATTTAGTGGTATGTAATGCATGTTGAGACAACGCCAAACAATCCACAACCTGCTTGAATTAATAAATTTAACTAGTGCTTAGGGGAGTAGGGTGAATGTGCCGTACCCAACTGCTACCAAGTCGTAGGTGCCTGCCTAGTAGTGTTACATCAGTTTTTATGAGCGAATAGCGAAGTATTGTAGTCGTGTTTTGGACTTGCAACAGTCATTAAGTCCAATATGATGACATTTTCCTGTCTTGTTATGTCCTGTAGTTCTTGTACAATATTGTAATTTTTATAAGCCATAGTCAATGCAAGTTAAGTGACAAAAAAAAAGATTGTTAATATAATTTGAAGAAAAAATATGCTTTTACCTCTTCCGAGTGACTGTCCTAAGTCTAATTTGAAGCTTCATCGCCTGTTTATCGTTTTGCAGCTTGGTGCTACAAACAACGTGCTTACTCTCCCCTGAGGAGTACTATTTAGATTCAGAACTAAGCGATGGTATCAAGCAACTAGTTTTAAAGGATCCAATGAATACATAAATTTGTTTATCTTAAAAATGAAATCACAGTAATCACAAATTACGATTTTGATTTAGAGTATTTTGTACAAATCTAGGGTCTCCTAAGGCGTAGGTTATGTAACCCTACCAGCGACTAGCTTATTGCGTATTCATATCACCGATGGCAATCTACGGAGTGGATGCATTACCGAGAGAGCTCAACTGACTGACTGCTTATACTGCTCCATGATTATGATACAGCAAGGTACAGAGCAGATACTTCTAGCCCGCTTTTTGCGCTGAGCACACAGGAATATTTTTTCAGACTGAGGATCGGAAACATCAACATTGAATACCGCTTTAGCCTGTGGATGCCTACATCCATGTCATTGCTGCCGAATCCTTCACAGTACTAAGTATATCATTCATGGTTCCCAAAGGCAAAGGGTGATTGCTTAACTGTTGAACGATCCCCAGTTAAACATGAAAGTGCTATCTTCGAGTGAGCTCTTGCCATCATTAAAGACAATAACTAAAAGACAACCTTCCAACCCCCATGCACGGTGCTTTACAGAGATTATATATTAATTAAAGCTTATAGGTTTTGTTGATACTACTCAGTGGCTCATTGGATAGGGCGTTAGACTTACACTCGAGAGATCAGTAGTACGATCTCATCCTAATATGGATGTATAACTTGCTCTTTTTTTTTCTTCAGTTTTAGATTCGCGAGTACGAATGCCTCGCATTCTGGTTACGATAGGGAGAATATGTCCTGCGATCCGTCTGGCCTCAGGAAGCCACTGGGCTACCCGTAGTAAACCAGTATCTGTACGGCGAGAAAGCAACGGAGCGTAATGCAAACATTCCGCCGTTGCTTTCCCAGTAGTCGGGGATCCACATGCTCAAAAGCCGCCTAAAAAGGTTGAACATGACATGTCATGCTATACTTTTTGTTTGTGTATTTTCTGGTAATTCATACCTTAAGGTTAGCTGATTAAGTGGTCTGCTTTGCCAGAAATATTGCAAAAAAAAAGTTATGGCCATTTGTATAGATGCTCCTCTTTACATCATGATTGAAAAATGTGAACAAACATGAATCCACAAAATCGTACAGTGTGTGCTGAATGTGGTAATAAATCACCACAATACATAAAATACATTCCCTAACAAGAAACAGAAGTTGAGGAATGCAATTAAAAACTCTTCTCAAATGGTTAAAATACATTTTAACCTTATTTATGGTGATTTTTGCCGACAAAAGCCTTCGGAACCTTCCGCATTTTAAGCCTTCAATTTGTTAAAGGCGGCAATTTGTTCTCAATATTCAGGAGACATGATTCTCTCGTCAAGTAATTGACTATATGGAGTGAGGAAAGTATCAAAACGAATCCTCAGATACTGGGGGTGGCATGTTTCTCTGTTCTCTTTCCCCACAAGCCCACCCAGGGCACCCCTACCCCATAGGCTACTCCCATGATTGATACCCATGCATTTTGTACACAAATATTATCATCTACACTGACGAACATTTCTCTCGTTCGGTGTTCCATGTGAACACTTTCTTTCATACAAACTGTCTGTCCTCACAGAACGTTTCCGATATGCCATGTCCTCACCTCGAAAATGTTTCTATAAACTATTATTTTACTCCATCATCATCCAGATAGTGCCGAATTAGGGAAACTTGAAAAGATATTTGGTAGGCCAATTCAATATTCAGCATAATTATGAACTGCACATTCATCCAATAAACTTAAGAAGCCTAGTGATTAGGTGTTTCATATCAACAGAAGATGTCTACACCTACTGTTTATCATAAGTATGTTTATCTCTATGGTGCTTTCATTTATTATTGAAACCACTGTCAATTTTAAGATATTTTCCTTCACATAATGTACATAGTCCAGGCCATTTTGTAGCCTTTTTGGGGTTTGCATTTTTTTTTCTTTTTTTGCTATATTTGGTTAAAGTTTGATATGATGTAGAGTACGCATCAGTACATCACACAATCAGAAAAGAATGTGATTTTTTTTTTCATGTGTAAAGGGGGATAGCCAGCCACTTCAAAATGGCTGCCATTTTGATCATTTTGGCTGATTTAGCACAAAAAACACTCTTTTACTCCTAAATGTGGGGTCTAAAACTTTTTAGGAGTAAAATAGTACTACTGAGGCATAAGGCTGCAGATGTCCATGAAGACAGGAGCATATCTTGTGGCACACACAATATACTTAACTTACCCTTATTTTTCACTAAAAATGATCCCAGATGCCAAAATTTCCAACGGAAAACAGAGAAATTGCGAATTTTCAGTACAACTCATTCCATGTAGGCTTGAATTTGGGAGTTGAAATTTTTCTCACGTCTTACCTGGTTATCGGGCTACCCATTAACAAAAGGTAAGGTCGCGGGGATACATAATTTTAGAGAATCTGTATTCAAAAATGGCCCCAGGTGCTAAAATTGCCAAAATTGCCTGAATGAAAATGGCCACAACTTTTTTTTGCAATTGTTCCGGCAGAGCAGACCACCCATTCAAGTAATTTTAATATCTATACTAACAGATAAAACATAAATAAAAAGTATAGCAAACCATGTCAGGTTCATTCCAAATTTGGGTGGCTGGACCCCCGACTACAGTAATTGGCGGATGAATTATATGATTTCAAAGTCAGGAGTATATAACGTAAACATTACGCACCGTAACTATTTCTTTTGTGAAAATTTCTCCTTGTCTTTCGAAAATGGAATTGTCTTAGTTAAATGCACACTGCACGTATGGAAACATGCGAATCACCTGGCCTTTTGCCGTACAGCCGAAGAGCCCTTAGTATTTGTGACGTCATCGGCGTCACAGCAATAGACCCATAGAGCAGCTGGATAAAAGTTCCTGTATCCTGCTCTATGGATAGACTGGGGTCTACCCGATATTCATAGGGTAATTTTTTTAAGCTTTAGTCATAAGGTTCATTATTCATAAGGGTCGTTATTCATAATCGTAAACTGGGTTCGTTGTTCGTTGCTCGTTCGTTATTCATAATAGGAAAAAAGGTTTGTTATTCATAATAGGAAAAGAGATTCGGTATTCATAATCGGAAAAAGGTTCGATATTCATAAAAGGAAAAGGGGTTCAATATTCATAATACGGGAAAAAGGCGTTTTCCAGCGTTAAAGGCTTCCCGTGTATCTCTTGGAAGGGGGCACATCCTTACAACTCGCAGGGATGATAGGTCAACGTGTTGTCTACAACATGTTACGTTGACGGCATTCTTATATGGTCTATTTAGATTGGCTGTAATTGGCCTTTCACTGAGACTAAGTCGAAACTTTTTGGGATTATGAATAGCGAACCTAATCCTCGATGAACAACGAACCCTTTTCCCGACCGTGAATAGCGAACCCTTTTTTTTTCAATTATGAATAGTGAACCCTTTTTTAGGCTATTATGAATAATGAACCCTTTTTTGATTATGAACATTGAACCTTTTTTTCGATTATGAGCAACGAACCTTATTCTCGATTATGAATAGCGAACGTTATGAATAATGAATCTTTTTTATCATTTATTTTTATGAATAACGAACCTTATGAACAATGAACCTTATGAATGAAAAACCTTATGAATATCGGACTGCCCCCCCCCCCCCCGCCATGAACAATGAACATTGTTTTTGCCGTTCATCATGTTATGAATAACGACCCTTATAAACAATAAACGATGGTTCTGGTTCTGGTTCTGGTGCAATACTACAAACAGTTCTCCGCAAACGGGATATACGGTTGTAGGTGTGTGACGGCTAGCAGACTAAAATTAGTTTACTTGGGATCTCCTCAACGACGACAAGTTCAATTTACATAACACCTTATGAACAAAACACCCTATGAATATCGGACTGTCCCCGGATAGACTAGAAAACTGCCACTAGTCTAGTGGCAGCTTTCTGGTCATACAACGCTACCAAACAACTGTTTGACCAGGGAGCTGTTATTTGGAACAGCTCTCTGGTTTGACCGTAAAACTCGTCAAGTTCACTCCTTTCTATCCTTAGCATTCCTTGTGTAATTTAACCCCTCGGAAATAATAGCGGCCTTGACATAGAGCAACTCCCTGGTTACAGCTGGGCAGTGCTCGCTTGTGAAAGCAGGCAACTGTATCCGTTCATCACGTTATCGTGTACACGTTTGTGCACAGCTAATAGCTGCCTGTTTGTACATGCATGAATGCTAGTACTAGGTGTGTGTAGTCATTTTTGTCAGTCAACAGTAGTACACTGAGTTATGTTGTCACAGTAGTAGCAGGGGATGTTAGAGTCGCAATAAGGAGTTACAACTGGCCATACTAGCGATAGATCAGGATCGAAAATATCATTTGAGACCAGAATGGCCAGCAGTACCCCTCTGGACTGTGTAGATGACTTTGAGAGGTTAGCGAAAGAAAAGTCTGGGCAAGACAAGGTACTTGGAGGTGCGTGGTACTTCATCAATCTTGGCACGGGTGATAGGCAGACTCGGGACGACAGCAGAGCAGCGTTTTCAAGGTACAATCGTTTCAAATTAAAGGTTTTAACTTTTATATGCCTACGGTAAAGGAGTTCACATGGCGTCATGGCAATTACCTGCTACATTTGTGTGCAGTTGTAACAATTATGATCTTGGGTCAAGTTGGGTGCAAGATGATCTGGGACTAAGCAGCCTATGTCTTTAGAAATGATCGAGAAGATTTAGGGCGGATCTTATTGAAACTTATCGTATTATTAGAGGTTTCGAGGATATAGAATCTGGAAGTCTTTTTGAAATGAGGTTATGATTCACCAGAGGGCACAGCCACATGATAATACAAGGTTCACTGCATGTAGACTGAGTACTACACAGACGGCCATATTTAAATGCTTGAAATCAGTTGCCATCTGAAGCTGTTGTCTGCAGTTCTATCGATACCTTCAAGTCCTTCGATCCTCACCATGCAAAGACTAGTTGAGGTGACTAAATGGGGATAAAATGAATCTGCTCTCCTCCCCGTCAGCCACCTGCAGTCAGGTGCACACAGGTGAATGTGGAAAAGATACCGACTGCGTCCACGGAGCTACTACTTGGACAGGAGAAGAAACTTCAAAAATCCCTTTGAAGATGACGATCATGCCGCGAAGGTCAAACTCATAAAGCTAGTTAACACTATAATCCCTCTCCCTTTATACTCCATTAAAGATTCAATAAGCTTAAAAGGTGTTAAGAACAGATCACAATAGGTACATGTCGTCTGCTACATCTTGAAGAAGACTTCAGCGTTGCCAGTCGCTTTATATGAAAATTAAATTGCTCGTTTCGTCGCGTAGTGTCGCTTATACATAAGTGCTGCGTTGATTCCTTGTTAAAAGCTGAATATGTAAAAAAAAACCTTTTCAATATGCGCAATAATGGAGAAATTAAAATTTAAGAGCAAAGTATAGATCGTAACTAGTCCGCTCATTTGTATATGGCATTAACATTACTCCTAGCACCAGCTCCTATTCTTACGAATCAATTACCAGTCGTTTTGAATTTTTACTCTGCATTTCTTATTTAGGTGTCGCAAATTCCCCGGCATCAAATGATTGTACTGTTTAATCCATTTGTTAGGCTATCAGTAGAAATGAATGAGGTTGTCAATGATAAGAAGTGTAAATTGTGAGTGCGAAACAAAAAAAAAAAAAAAAAAATGAAAAGCAGTGAGTCTCATCATCGATCATTTACAAGATAATCTCCTCACGTATGTCTGGGCCTAATTGGATTAGCATAAATTAAAGTCGAAATTTCTTCTCCTGTCCAAGTAGTAGCTCCATACTGCGTCTTATTACCGATACGTCCGAAGTGTCGCTTAGCTCTATCATCTAGAAAAGAGGAACCTTTCAAATGTTCCTCTCGAGCCCCCTCCCCCCCCCCTTAGCAATCAGGCACCCATGGACTTTCCCCTAAAAATCAAAGGCGAAGGAAACTGTTCTCGCCTTTTGGTAGGCCTAGCTGAAAGTTGTTTCGTACCGCCGTCCTGGGAGGGGTTGCTCCTTCCCCTCTTGGAAAATGTTAGAATATTTGAGGGTCTTTCGATACAAAGTTGGTGCAATATATTGGGCAAATTTTAAAGAGAAAGTCTGCAAATTTTCAAGTTGACATTTTTCAGAAGGAACAAATAAAGGGTTTTCGTCCTCAAATGGAGGGGCGGAAGCATACGTCCCATGGGCGACGATCCCGGGGGCAAGGGTGGCGCCAGCGTGGGGGCCAGGGGGGCCATGGGCCCCCGGCGGGGAAGGCTGGCCCCCCCGTCGGGGAAATTTTTCGGTTTCGTCGGGGAGCTGTTATGTATACGACAAAATATGTAGTCCCCGACAACGCCCAGTCGCCCCGACGATTTACTTAAATTTGGTCTAAATTAGGGCAAATTCTTCAATAAAAACCCCAAATTTTCCAATTTTCTTCTTCAAAGCCCCATTTTTTCAAATTTTCCATGGAAAATGCCGGCATTTTTTTCAAATTTTCTCCAAAAAGAGCCCAAAATTTTCGGCGCGCTTCGCGCGCCAAAATTTTCCTTCAAACATCGTTTCGGCACTTTATTTCCTTCGTTGAGACTTTGGGTTGCTGGCCCCCCCGTCGGGGAGCTTGGCCCCCCTGTCGGGGAAATCCTGGCGCCACCACTGCCCGGGGGGCAATATTGAGAACAAATCGCCGGTCTTGATACGCCCTCCCCACCATGATGATTCCGCTCCACCACATTTTTGACTGGTGGTCTGGTGGAATTAGTAGCCCTCCCCCGTCCTCGCCTCTACGGCAATGCAAAAAACATCCCGAAAAGGGTGACCAAAATTAATTTTAACAACAGTTCACGTCAAGAGGCTTCCACGGTCATCAGTGTTTTACAGTAGGAGACGGTAACGGGGGGGGGGGGGGGGGGCTCGAACGTCATAGAGTGGAAGGGAAAATCCTCGACAAAATAATTTGGCCCTTCCCCAAGATAATGCTGAATGTGTGCGATTTTCCGAAGTAACTGCATAATAGGCTACAACGCCCCTCTAGCAAACTTTAAAAATCATGGAGTCCTACATGCACACAATCTCTTCCTCTTTCCTTCTTTTAGTAATAACGCTACGAGAGCCATGTACAGTTATGTTGTGTTCTTTGTCGGGGGGGGGGGGGGGATGGCCACATAGCCCTTAGCCTCCAATCTGGAGTGGAGGCGCAGTCGTAGTCGTAGTGGCCGTACACGAAGGTAGTGTTATTATGAGAACGACTCAATGTGAGACTTGTGTTCATTGCTAGGGGAATAGTGTCTATGCCCACTAGGTCTCCAATTTGGAGGGCAGGTTTGACATGACTACAACTGCCCCTCCAAAGTCTCAGGTTTTTTAGACTTTAGAGTGACGTTGCATTCTGCATTTGTACCGATTTGCTTGGCATCTAGACAGAAATTTTCATTATGGTTATTGTGTAGGTCTATTACTTAAATAGAATACAAAGTTACCTTACTTCTTAAGTCATGATATTTGTTGTACCCGGTAAAGTTTCCTTTGGGGAGGGGGATGACTTGAGTGTGTCATCCCCGTTATCGACGTGCTCATTTGCTGGTATTTTATGGCTGACTCATGGCAAGTGTCATCCCTGGGTAAGTCAGCCTGTACAGCTAGCCTACTGTACCTCATAGTTGCCACCAGTGTATGGAAAATTTTCACTAGACACATTTTACAGAGGGAAGTCGTGCCTTGTAAGCTAATTGCTTAAAAAGCTGACTGACTTTGAATCCTGTTATAAAAAAATCTTTGATCTATCCTCTGAGAGGTGGTGATTGCATATAGTTTTTCTCTCGTTTTGAAGGAAACGCGACATCTCCAAAGTTTACCCACCCTGCCCATTTAACACTTAATCCTAAAATTTGTAAGTGCCCATTACCAAATTTTTTATCATACTTTGCAGATTTCGTTTTCAACCTCGTATTTTGACCGCTAAGAGGGAACGAAGCACGTGGACTACTTTACTTGGTAACCCTGTAAGCATACCAATAGGCATTTCACCTGCGGCAGGATATTCATGGATACATCCGGACGGAGATGCTGCAGGAGGCAGAGGTAATAATTCTTTCTAATATGCCACAATAAATAAAATGGACAACTTAAAAAGCTTACATTAAATGAGTATTAAGCGTGCAATTACTTAACTTTGAAAGAAAACCTCTACAGTCTGGGGCATTCAAATGACCGCGTAATGATTTAAGGACAGGGGAAGGGCCCCCTAAATTTTCCAGAAAGCCTTGAACCCAGTATATTGGTTAGTTTGTGACTTACATGAAACTTTTTTAGCTATTGGCAATCCTTTTCCCTATCCTGTAAAACAAGCCCCTAAGAGGTCCAGGACGAGTGTCTGAAACTGAAACGTTTAACCCTCGGCGCCCTCCCATAGTTAAGAACAGTTTCCTCATCTGCTGTGTAAGGAGTGACAGTAGTAGTATTACACACATCTTTAGCCAAGGGGCCAAAGGGGGCGGCGGCCCCCTCGAAAAATTTTCGCCCCTAGAAAATTAAAATTACCATTGCCTTTATGCATTTAAATACTGTACATCTCGAATCCTAAAATTTTGTGCTCCCGGAAATTGTCTTCCCCTTCAGTACCTTGTCTGGCTACGGGCCTGGTATTACAGGAATTAACGTCTGTTCAATATGCTGTCCCAAAACTTCCAATTGGTTACGCCCCTCCTCTGCTTTTACGGAAACGATGTGTGAGTCCGTACTTTCCACAATCATTTCTGATTGCCGTTCGACCAAATTGCGAAATAACATTAGTGGTGGTGGCATGTAGATGTGGGTGGAAGGTATGCCCACCGTCACAAATGAGTTGGGGCGGAAGCTTCCCCCCAATTCAAGCACGACAACCACTTATTTGTTCCTTTTGTAAAAATGTCGAAAAATTGCAGTAATTTTCTTAAAATTCGCCCACTGTGTTGCACCAAATTGCATTTAAGGACCTTCAAATATTCAAAAATTTTTCCAAAGGGGGAGGGACACCCCCTCCCTTAGACCCCTACACAGGACGGTGGTCCGAAATAACGTTCGACCCCCTGGTTGAACAAAGTTTTTTTGCCTTTGAGTGGTGGCTCCAACAGTGACCATGGTTACCAACACTGGCGTAGGTGCTCGACTCGGAAGGGCAGCGACCCGAAGCTTAAACAGGGTGACAGGTCGTGGGGAGGATAGAGATGGAAGGTCGGAAGAAAACCCACAAACAGTGTCATTTGATTAAAGACAATACTGTAGTTCTTAAAATACGCGCAACTTACTTTTTAAATCTAATTTAGTGTTGACTTACTTCTTTTCTGGGAAACTGAATCGTTTAATTGCATAGAGCCATTTTGTGAGATACGCATGAAGAGTCTACACTCAGTGAAAACAAACATAGATTCATTGTAATGGCGGATGACCCCCCTCCCCCATCTAGGGGATAAAATTCATTACATGGTTATTACACAAAGAACGATACTGCGGAAGAAACCTTCAAAACAATGCGTTCCTATCGAAGAACCTGTCCTCCTTGAGAGCATAAACTGGTAAACCGTCGGGCACGTACGTGACGCTTTATCGTATACCCATAAATCCTGCGACTGGCAAATGCCCCTGTCCAACCTAGCGCGACCCCTGAATAAGAGTAATGGAATCGATATATTGCGCGTTTTTCTTTATCACACGGATCACTTCAGTCGACATAAAACGATAAGAGTAGGCCTATACACAGATACCAGAAAGTTCTTGTCATCTCCCTGCTCGTACTAGAAACTATGGCCTATTTTGCCGACTAAGTCTCGTTGTGTGATTGTTAAATTTCTGTTGATTACTGGATAATGGAATATGTCTACTTTGAACAGGTGTAGGGTCTTCTTCACGCTCCTCTCTTTCTTTCCTCCTATCCTAAGATTCTACTCTTACACAGAGGTTACTACAAGGTACAAAGTACAAGGTTACTACGTTTGATAAATACTTTTTGCTTCTCTTTGAGTGCTATTTATCAGTGTTGGAGGTCTCGAGGCCTTGTCCCCGACCTCGGGGTTGATACCTCGACCCCGGCGTTGTACCTTTGTCCGCGGATTGTATTAAACCAAGTTCTTCAAACCAAACGTGGGAAAGTGCCTATCATTTTGGCCCAGATTTATTACAGTTATAAGAGAAATGGCATTAGTGGGTGCATCTGTTATAATTAGTCAATGTTGCAATGTAAAATGGAGTAAAACAGTTTACTTCAAGTCTTGAATTTTTTCTTTTTAGTATTGGCTCGCTACTCTCATTATTTGTTTCTGTAGGTTCACGAATGACAGGTTGAAGGAATTATGTCAAAACCCGTACCACCATCCCTCCTCCCTACCCTCAAACCCACTGCATCATGAAATCGATGGGCCCTTTGTCTGAATGAAACTAATACAAATAAAACTGGTCACGGTGTAATTTTTGTAGTTGTTTATTTTACATCCAGTGTCATTTGTAGGGAGTTTAAGTTGTTGTGACATGCCACCAAAAAGAGTTGTTTTCACTTGGCGGTTAAAGAAACACCCCCACCCCCATGAAAGATCTGTTGAAATTATTTCAATGTGTTTTATCGTTCTAAAGATATAGCTCTTCAAAGTTTGATGGTTTCTGAAGTAACTCATTGTCTATGCAAAAATAATGATTTGGAGTGTTGCACAGTGTTAAGATTTCTTTTTTAGCCCTACGTAAGTTATCTCTTAATTACTGGGTGAGTGATATCAATATTTTTCAAGGAAACAATTTTAACTTCCATAATAGATACCTCAAGGGATAGCAATACTTCAAGTGTCTTTGAAAGGAAGGTTGAAAAAACAAGGCTAACATTAGCCATATTTGATATGTCCATCGTTCGACGTAAACACGACATTTCAAGATCATGATGATGGACACTTTCAAGTTTGTTGGTTTTATTGTTGAACAGTTCGCTAAAGAAGCAGTTGCTCATCTTTACAATGAGGTAGGATGTGATTGCGACTGGATAAAAACCAATCATTATTTTAAAGGAAATGCGACATAAACACCTCACAATAGCGTAAGTAACGAGAAAGCCCAAATGCTTAGTGATTCCATGCCGAAAGAAAAGCTTTGTTTCACTGAGGTTTATCCCTCAAAATTACCCTTTTTGAGACATCATATTTAACAATGTTTTCACAATTTGACTTCTGGTGAATCAACATGGGCCGCCCATTTGCTGCGTATTTGATCCCCCAAAGTTACATACCAGGTTTTCACAGTTTGAATTATTTGACTTCAAATAACCTTTGAACGCCGCCCAAACATTTGAATTATTAAACGCACGCAAAATGGGGGCATCCACACGCCAAATATGAAATCCGTCAAAATATCCTTTTATGATCTGTCGCGAGGTTTTCATCATACAACCACTAGTGGCTCTAAATGAACTTTCACCTCCACCAAAAATAAAGGTTGTTGTAATTAGTACGTGGCATCCAAGTATGAAATACCTCAGTTTACAAGGTTTTCGTAGTGCCACTGACGGCGACGTCAGATGACCTTTGAACACGGGAACAGTATTTTCCTATGTTAAACGCAAAGCATCCACATTTCAAGAATGAAACGCATTCATGATTCCTAACTTGAGATACGGTGTTTCAGGGGTTTCCAGTTTTTGACCTCTGGTGACCTCCAATGACCTCTGACCTCCGCCAAAACATGGGGTTCTTACTCTCAATATCAAAAATTTACATCCCAAATATGATAAGTAACAAGACAAACGCTGAATAACAAAAACGGAAGATATTGCTCGCACGGACCCGGGCTGTGAGACTGGGAAACAGAGGACTATCCACTACACCCATCAATGAACGCGTTACTTGTAAGCAGTTTTTAATTATAATATGGTCTCAGCCATGGCCGTACGGGACCGTTTTTCTCAGGGAGGTCGGTGATTTTTGCCCGACTCCTGACCTTATATAACTGTCCAAATTTCCGCCCGACTGAGACAAAATATCTGCCCGATTTAGTCAGGGTTCTGACATTTGGGGGGCGGCCGCCCCCGGCCCGTACGGCCATGGTCACAGCATCCTTCACACACATTCATCACTACGTAATTAAAATTGGCATTTATGAATGGTCAGAGTTATGCTTGTGAAAAGCATATGATGTCGAAACGGCACAATTTGGAGGTACGACCCATGCACTGTTTATTCTTGGTTACGAGCAGTTTACAAGGTTTTCGTAGTTTCATGTCTACCCAATATCAAGTATTAAAATTAAGTGTCCATCATTCCTATCTTGAAATATTGTGTTCACAAGATTTTCGGGTTTTGACCTCTTGCGACCTCATATGACATCTGACATTGTCTAGATAAAGTATAGGGTTCTTTCTCTCATTATGACAAATCTATATGTCAAGTGTAAAAAGTATCTATCAGTCCTACCAGGAGATAACGTGTTTACAAGCAATTTTCTCGGTTTTCGAAGTTTCACCCCAGGTGACCTCAGATAACCTTTGCCCTCTACCAAGAAAAAAAGAAGGTTCATTTACTGAACATTACGTATCCACACTTAAAGTATGGAAAGTGTCCGTGCTTTCTACCTTTAGATGTCGTGTTTAAAATGTTTTAGGTTTTGACCTCTGTTGACCTCATATGACCTTTGAACTCAACGAAAACAATGCGGTTCTTTCTGTCATTATGATTTAATCTCTATGTAAGGATACCAGTTTTGAGAAACTGTTGATGTATGCTGCCCTCTATTTTTGCAAGTCAGAAAGTTGTTTACTCTTTTGAGAACTGAGATTCTTCCGGACAGAGTGAAACCTGATACCATTTCCGGTCCTCTTTTCGAGATGCAGAAACCCCTGTGATAAGTTAGTCTTGGAGAAGCACCTGGCCAGTGCAGACGTCAACTCTTTGACTCCGGCGTTCTATCCCTAATTCGTCGTCATCCCTTCAATATTTAACTCCAATTCCCATTCTGAATTGTTAAGAGAAGTCAACTGGACTTTCCCTGTGTCTGAGAGCTGTATTATTTGCTGTAGTAAGCTGACAGGACCTCGTGGCAAGTGGGTCAGGCAACATGTGGTTCCTGAACTTACATAGCCTTTGTCAAGGCTTTTCTGCCGTTTGTTATCCCTCACTTTATTTAGGCCTACTTCGATTTGAAAGTAGCCTGAGCAAACTTATCTCGCGTCGGCATCAAAGCCTTTGGACAAAGTGTTAATATATGCATCTATGATATTCACGTTGCTACTACTTACTATTAATTGTTATTATGCTGCTATGTCGTCGAAAGGAAATTGACCAATGAAATTGCTCGATCCTGTATTATTGTTGCTTGAACGCTCGCAGAACCAGTCCCTGTTGTTGACCTTGCGTTATTACGTCGACCCAACGTTATCGCTCGAAGAACGGCGGACACTGGTAAATCGAACTCTTACCAAATCCATACGGCAGGTTCACAAATGTGTCCTTCCCTTTTGAAACAGAGCTTCGAGCTGCCGATTTATCCGCGTCTAGACTAAGTAGAGCTGCTGAATGTTGTGCGCTTGAATCATCCCATTGATCCCAGTTGTTGTTCGCCATGGAACGAACAGGCAAGGTACAGTCGTGCATATTCATGAATCCTTGAAACCGAAGACTCTCTGATTGGTTCCCACTAATTACTACCGATTTGGTAGCAGATTTTAAAGGTTATAGTTAAGCAGTTTGTGCATGAAATTAACTTTGTCCAGAGGCTTTCCTGCGTAGCAATTTCCAGGGGGAGTACAACGCCCAGAAGGTAACAGCCAATGTTTCCTGCTAATGTTTCCAGAGGGAGGAGGAAAACTGTCGCAGGAAAGACTCGACAGAGGCTAGAACTTACACTGTTAACATTGTATTGTTATCTACGCTGCACGTGTGACTGTGCAAGTACGAGAGTCGGCGTGAGGCCTTCCAGGTTTCCAGGCATGCAGCTTGTGTGACGACTACTTGATTGAGTGTTAATATGCAGCTTGCAGCTGGATGACTCCTGTACTCGAGAACTGAGCCCTAGCGATAAACCGTTTTGTTTCTACCGGATGATACAGACTCTACAGAGAAGTCAGAAGCTACTGTGTAAAGGTATACCTCTAGCGTCGCGTCCGCGATGGATCCATAGGCTTAGATTAAATGTTATGTATTCATATGTTGTTCAAACTGTATTCAGAAGCCCTTGAAGATGATATCGTAAAGTGGTATTTGTGCAAGTAATGTTGTAACGATGTACTGTGAAGAATAGGCTCCCTATGTGTGGTGCTTGAGGCCTAGTGTTAGGCTTATGATGTTTACTGAACCCTTGTAGTGTGTATTCTGTGTGATATGGCCATTGGTATGAATTACTGTATGATGGCTAGTGTTAGCCTGGTGAGATTATTGTTAAGTACTGTTAGTCAGTGTGACCTTGGTGGGTCGAAGGTTCTAAAGTGACACTTCTTTGGGTATTGTAATCTTAACTAAGCTAAAAGCTTTGTGCAAAGCTGACACAAAGCAGGGGTGCATTCACAGTGGGTTAAAGTGATGTAGACTGTATAAAGTACTTTAAGTCTTTTTAGTAATTGGGTTTTAATAAACTGGGGGATGCAAATCGTAGAAAGTTGTGTCATGTCATTGTTTTGATGTTCCCAATGTATGTTACTGTTAAGTTGGATTCTGAGTAAGCGCCAGATGTTACTGATGAAGTTAGTTAAGAGAGCCCTCGTTCTTCGTAGACAAACGTCACTTTGTGAATAGCCTGAGATAGTTCTGTGTGTCAGTCTCAAAGGAGAAGGTGTAATTACCGGCACAGTGTCTATGCGCCTGTATTTGGGTTTATATTGCCGTGGGTATAGACAAGGGATGGTAGGCAGACGTGCCGTGACTTAATGGTCGCCCCCTTAGGATCTATCATGTGAGAGGCAATTTTGTGTGTAAGGCACTCAGCTATGTTGCAAGTAGGAGTTAGTTTGGGTCCTTTCTGACAGTTGATTCAGTATGTCGCCCTCTTGATGCAAATTGTATTTGATGGCTTGTTTCACAACTACTGGCCTGATACCCAGTAGGCTTGGCCAACGAACCCGCAGTTAAAAAATTAACATCGTAAAGGACGCCCCCAAGTAAGGCCATCGGAATATCAGAATTTAAAGGGTGGGCGTAACCTTACATCTATACCAAGTATGATAAGTATTCATCATTGCTATTTTGAGATATCGTGTTAAGGAAAGCGTCAAAAACACACATACATACACGCATGCACACACATACGCTCGCAAGCGTGACTGCATAGATTCCTTTCGCCTTCCAAAGGAATCAACAAGCTGCGACATTTTTTTCAAGTTATCCGACACCCGTGTAACTCTCTTAGTCTCTAAGTTAAGCATTTTTTCGACCACGGCAGGTTACCGCCGTTGGGAGTCAAGTTGTGATCAACATAAGTTGCGTATTTTCTTTCAGCCGCAGCCAGAGCGGGTACCGTACAAATTTTGACATCTGTCGGTGAATTAAAAATCGAGGACTTTGCTGCAAAAGTTCCAGATAATGGTCTTTACTGGGCTCAAACTTACTTGTTTCGAGATAAACGGAATACGTTGAGATTGGTTAGGAATGCTGAGAGGCTTGGATTCAAGGCGCTTGTTGTTACTGTGGATTCACCGGTAGAACACAAAGCGAGTGGAATCAACAGGGCTATATTAGAGCCGTTAGTTCGTGACCACCCAGTGACGTAAGTTTCCATGGCAACAGGAATCATGCTGCTTATTTAATGATGTATTGCAAATTAAATATATAGCGGATCTATCTTAAGAAAAGTTATTGTCAAATAATATTCTTTGGATACATTACTGTATACTGCCAAATTTGTATGTACGCCATATAACCCCGGCACTGATCTATCACAGTGGAAGAATGAATATTTTCTTGATTGATACATCAGTAATTCTTGACCCCCTAGTTGTTGCACTGTGGAGGAATCTCCACTAAAAACAACACCTTTTACTGGTGCGAACCGAAAGCAGTCAGTCCTACATATGGAGTCGGTCGGTGAAAAGTTATATTCAGATAACAATCAATGCATTGTGGTAAGAACAATTGCGTATTGCTCACTTAGTGCAGTCTAGAGATAGGGTAAGTATTTACTTCTGTGGTGTATCGCGCAACTTGGCCCAAGATTGGTGGAGACACATACTTCGAATGATTCGGAGACCGACTTACCATCATTATTTTCATCGTCATCGTCATCGCCATCGTCATCGCCATGGCCATCACCCTCACTTCCACTACCACTATCATTACTACGTCACTACCACTATCATCACTACAGTATTATCATCTTCATCTTATATTGGGCTTTAGGAACTTCATATAGCCAAACTAAAATGTAGATCCTTCCAATTAACTTAAAAAGCGCAAGAGAAGCTTATTGTGACAGGAAGGGAATATCGTAACATGGGTACTCTATAGAGGTTTTTCACTAAAATCACCTGTTTCGCCTGTTTAGCTAGAGGATGCGAGGGTGCCCGGTCTCAAATGTGATTTGAGACAGACGATGTGGTCATTACAGAGGCTGAGTGGATCCAGGCAATAGAAATTAGATTAAGAAGACACCAACAAGTAACTTTTTGTACAAAATTTCAAAGATCAAGTTTTAACTCTACATATATATAATATTTTCCGACCCTATTATGACGTAAAGACTAGCATGAACTAGCCTTCGATCCATGACAGACGAAAATATCGAACCAAAGGTCACGACAGATACTAGGACTGAAGCGATTTGCTTGCAATATTTGATTAAATTTTTGAGAAGGATATAACATAGACTATGTCGTTGAAGGGAAGACTGATTACAAATATGTACGTCGTTTCAGAGATGAGGCTAGACATAAAAGTCAACGAAACTGACTTCTAGCTAACTGTTGTTTACAGTGTTACGTTACGAAAGATTAAATATGCTCTTTGGACAGGCCATTCAAGATTCTGATGCAATAATCCAGGGCTGAGAAAATCAATCTGTGATTAAAGTCCCCATGACGATAGTTTTAGAGACATACTTCAATATTTTCTACATGTTATGAATATTTTTATCAGCAGTCAGGGCCGTAGCCTAAGCGAAATCCGGGGGGGGGGGGGAGTTCATGACAGCATCCATTGGCATACCTAGGATAGTGGCACCCAGGGGGATACTTTCTTTGCCCCCAGTGCCGCCATAGGGAGCATCTAATGGGAGAGGGCAAACTGGAGGACGAGGCATTTATGTAAGATCGCTTGAGTGTAAATTTGGGCTGTCTTATGAGTTTGACAAAGCTTTGGTCTGACTACATGTTTACGCCTCAGTCACAATCAGGGTGAAAGGTACATTGCACATACCCCCAAAAATGAAGGTCCTGGAACAAACCTGATTTCTCTGTTTTTTCAAAGTATGATATCTCCTTGATATATCACTGAAATATCTCTGAACATTCTGTTTTAGTTTTTTAGATATCGTGGATCACAAATGACTATTGTCTTCAGGGGTACGGACAGGACATGTCAATAATTCACAAAAACAGAGGGAGCACCTTTTTCTTATTTATGGATTTTCATGCTGATCTGTATTTATTGTAATCACTACTTCTTAAATCAGACATATTTCAAGTTGTAAATGATGCTGCAGCAGTGTACAACATCGTTTTTCTTAGTCCTCACCACCTTAAATTATAGAAATATTGTTGTCAACAACCATAAGAAAAAATACAAATGAATTGAGTAAAAAATTGCTCTTGTCAGAAACAGGAGTACCATGTCAAAATGCAGAAACTTTCAAATTGTGGAAACTTGGCATATAAAAGTAACATAATGACTTAAATGTAGGTAATACGCAACCATATCAGGTGGGGTACGGACAGGACACATTACCCAAACAATTTGTCTTCCATTTCCTATAATGAAATAGAGAGCCTTGTTCATAGAATTCAGGGCAAAGAAATAGGACTACATAGGTAATGGAACAATTTAAAACATTAAAAGAATTCCTCCTTTTCATATATGTTCCTATTTCTGTGCACTTATAATTTGAAAAAGGGTAAAATTTCACTTTGGAAGACCTACATAGCATTATAACAACACGTGTAAATGTTTCATACAAGTTAAAATAAACAGGAAATTCCCTTGACACAAAAATCAATTATTTATTGTGAAATTTCCCACACTTGATGAAGACTTCACCCAGATCACATTACATGGGAACCCAGTAGGATCAGGGGGTACAAACAGGGCACATTGACAAAGCCAATTTTAAGTGCAAAGTCGATAAGGTCCTTTAGCTTGCCCCTACACTTTCATGTCAGCACAATTGTGTACAATGTGTATGTACATACATCTGACAAATAACCGCTTTGCTTTAGCTGTATTGCATCACAAATTAAAGTTTTTCTTACCCCCACAATAATTTGAGAACCTATTTGAACCTCCTGGATTGTCAGTATAATACTAGTGCGTGACATCAAATAGCCTGACTAAGGTCCCAGTCTCCCAGGTCCATGGGAAGAGTTGGAATGTGGGAGAAGGGATATTTGCTTCTTTTGACCTGTGATCACTCAATGAGGAAATATTAATTTTGAGGATTACTGCAATGTATCTAGTGTAAATGATGTTAAACAAGAATATCTTGCCTGTCCGTACCCCTTTGTCCTGTCCGTACCCCCAGTACTCTTTTAAGTGATGTGGTTCATTAAGGGTCACAGCCTACATGATTCCTTTTGAAAGGTGCTTGTCATCCATGACTCTATGGCTCTGGCATTGATTCCAAGATTTTTCAAAAGGTAGGTTGTCTGGTAAACATAAAAAATGTAGTTTCTGATGAGACCAACTGGGGATCATACTTTAAGTTTCTTAAATGACATGTATTTAAGTAGATTAACTCTCTAAATTAAGCAAAACATACCTCTTAACTTCCATGTGCTACTCCTTCAGAGTGTTGTACACGGTTTGTAACACATAAAATGATTTCAGGCACATCTGAAATCTGTGAAATTTCTGTTCTTAATTAAATGAGGGGGTACGGACTGGACAGGGGTACGGACAAGACAATTTTGACTAACTTTTTCTTGTAGTTTTTAGAAAACTTTAATAAAATTTATTATTATTGTGGTTCATAAAAGTACTTGTGATGTTTTCAATATGTGGCAGAAAAACAGCCACATGTCTTGCTTAGTTCTGATGTTTATACATACGGACAGGACAAATATATGGAACATGCCATCTAGCAAGTTCTGAGTGCTAATTATTCAGAATATGGTAAAACTTTGCGCACATGATTAAGAAATTTATATAAAGAGGGACTGGAGGTATATTTAAATGCCATTAACATGTTAGAAGGGAGTTCTTTGCAAGATATATGTGAGATAATTCAACTGACTGATGAAATATTGCTAAATTTGTAACAATAGGCCATTTTTCATGTTTTTCTGTCATACAGTGCTGCTTTCATGTAGCAAGTCAAGTTATGGCTCATTTCAAAGCTGCTTTCAATGAGATACTTGCAAAGTATGAAAAGTTACGAAATTTGCACCATATTCCATTCAGCACATGTGGAAAATATTACTTATTGCAAGTGCAAATTTGTAACGACGAAAATAGTCAGTATTCGTTTACTCAAATTACCAGTACAGAAAAACCGTTCAGCTGATCTTGCTCAAATTTGCAGTATCGAAAGTTCCTAATATCTTTTATTAAAAGGTAAGATGATAATGGCTGTAAGGCTAGCCATCTTCATGTATTTAACTTGTAACACATTTTTTTGGAAGTGGCACCCCTGATTGTGACTGAAGCGTTAGAGATTCATTATATGGTGTTTCGTTCTTCTATGGGGGTGGTTGAGGTGTAAAAGAGTCGCGGTGATGTATCTACTCTTTTAGAAATTTTCTCTATGTAAGATGGCTACAGATGCAAAATTGTCAGGTTTAGGAAAGCTTTGAACTGCTCACATGTTTCAAATTTTTCAGTTTTAGTGCCTGTAATTTTCTTTTTTGCTGGGTTTAAGGGAAGGGGTGCTGTTCAAGTCCCCTCCCTTTGAGAAGATTTTACCCTAGTTAGGTTGCTTGGATACAGAATGTTGCTATCTTTGACACAGCATTGAATTGATTTTTTAGAAATCCTTATTACTAAGGGTTTGTTGGCTGGGGCATGCCATGTACGGTGCAATATGCCACAGCGGAAAACTTGGTGGGGACCTTTCCCCTCTTGATGAGCTACTTGGAAGGCCACCAACGGTTGGTACGTAGCATATTGGTTCTATTTTTGTTAAAAGTACCTCTCAGATTGGCGGAAATGACACTTGCTAGACCTGCTAAGTTGTATCTAAAACGAGACCTCGTGCTTTAGAAAATTAGAATTCAAGAAGAAAAGATAAACTTGAAAAACGCATTCAGTAAAATCACTTTGTGTAAAAAGTGGACACAAAGTATTGTACAAGCTCATTGATTCTAGCAAGGCAATCATAGGCAATTTCATATAAGCATGCTGTTGCACCCCTTGAAAACAGTACTTAAAATCAGTATGGACTTCAGCTATGTTGTGACATGCATGAGGATGGAGATTCAATGGTCAGTATGAGTAACCCGCATAAGAACCGTCTGCAGCGGGGTCCGGGGACTTCCTGGGGAAAATTTTAGGAAAATAAACACCGTTTTATGCGAATTCTCAGGTTCTGGGGGACTTAAAAACATGATCAAGACTATGGAGTTTGTACCTTTTTCAATTTTTTCAAGCAGACTATTTTTCATTTAGGGTTTAGAAATCTCGGGGGGGGGGGAGGGACAACTACAACCCTTGCCCCCCTATCCTCAGTCTACGGCCCTCGCAATTCTCATCTTTGTTGTGGTATGTCTTACCCAGAGCTTACAGATTGGTCGACATGGACACCCAAATTTTTATCGTCATCGACCCGAACAATGACGTGACTATGACGTTGCTCCGAGAATAAGGATTTACTCATAATTGCATTTCAATGTACACTGTTTAGTAAAATATGCGACCTTGCCAAGCAAGTAAGCTGTAGCTTTGGTAAATGTTACGAATCAGATGCGTAGTCAAGACTTGGTCCTAGGGATTGGGACTTCCAGGCCACTCTAACCCAATGACGCCAGAGGCACTGCCAGCCTGGCCGCAAAGCCCTCCACATTCTCGTTGAGTCCGAGTGCCAACCTCTTGGATTCTTCGTAATGAGGATTGCAAGTCAGGAAGTCACTGGAAAATTTTCCCAAAGAGAGGAGAGTCGGGGCATAATATTTTATTTTTTCATAGCGTGGGAGTTGAACCTCTCCTCTTGCCACTCGTGGCTACGTACCTGCTTCGAATAAAGCGACTGTAAACATAATAACTTCCTACATGGTGGACCAACCCTTATTTAAAATCCATATCTGGCTTTATATCTGGAAATATCTGGTTGATTAAAGACTTTATATGGCCATATAAAGCCATATATAACTTGATTAAAACACAACCCAGATATGCATAAAAAGTTTGATATGGCCATATAAAGCCAGATATAACTTGATATAATCGTGATCCAGATATGTATATAAAGTTAGATATGGCCATATTAAGCCAGATATAACTTGATAAAACTGTAATCCAGATATGTATATAAAGTTTGATATGGCCATATAAAGCCAGATATAACTTGATAAAATGGTGATCCAGATATGTATATAAAGTTTGATATGGCCATATAAAGCCAGATATAACTTGATTAAAACATAACCCAGATATGCATATTAAGTTTGATATGGCCATATAAAGCCAGACATAACTTGATATAACCGTGATCCAGATATGTATATAAAGTTTGATATGGCCATATAAAGCCAGACATAACTTGATAAAACTGTAATCCAGATATGTATATAAAGTTTGATATGGCCATATAAAGCCAGATATAACTTGATAAAATGGTGATCCAGATATGTATATAAAGTTTGATATGGCCATAGAAAGCCAGATATAACTTGATTAAAACATAACCCAGATATGCATATTAAGTTTGATATGGCCATATAAAGCCAGATATCACTTGATATAACCGTGATCCAGATATGTATATAAAGTTTGATATGGCCATATAAAGCCAGATATAACTTGATTAAAACATAACCCAGATATGCATATTAAGTTTGATATGGCCATATAAAGCCAGATATAACTTGATATAATCGTGATCCTGATATGTATATAAAGTTTGATATGGCCATATAAAGCCAGATATAACTTGATAAAACTGTGATCCAGATATGTATATAAAGTTTGATATGGCCATATAAAGCCAGATATAACTTGATATAATCATGATCCAGATATGTATATAAAGTTTGATATGGCCATATAAAGCCACATATAACTTGATATAATCATGATCCAGATATGTATATAAAGTTTGATATGGCCATATCAAGCCAGATATAACTTGATACAATGCAATTCCAGATATGCAAATAAAGTTTGATATGGCCATATCAAGCCAGATATAACTAGATACAATGCAATTCCAGATATGCAAATAAAGTTTTATATGGCCATATCAAGCCAGATATAACTTGATATGCTAGATATGCAAATGAGCATTTTGTTAGTTTGTTTATTTATTTGATTTGATTCTTGGATTATGCTTGTTACAAACTAAGACATGTTTTGGATACAGCATCACCTTCCCAGACATTGCAGTTATTTAGTGGCTGCACTTCTGTTAATACGGCAGTGTCCTAAGTGAACTTAGGCAAATAATTTGCATATTTGGGCGGAGCTTGTATCTAAACCTACATTTTTCATGATTTAGGAAGTTGAAAGTAAAATATGCACCACGCAGTAAACAAAATTTAGAGTCAAATACGTAATTAAGTTTAAAATAAGAAGCCCATATCACTGTGATTACATAAAATAGGAAATTTCAAGGCATTTTTCTGTTCACTGTTATGAAATAAGTTGAATTTATGTACTTAAGTCAATTCAACCTAATACTTACATTAAATTCTCATTCATGGAGCACTTAAACATTGTTTTCTGGTGTTCAAAGTCTCCATGAGGAGTGTGGACTATAAGTCCTAACTATGATTCATAACTAGAGCAGATCTGTGCCATATAAAGGCTTGATCCAGATAGAACTTTATCTGGCCATATATGGTTTAGATCTGGTTCTGGTTTAGATCTGTGTTATATCTGCCTAATTTTTTATCCGATCTGATATAAATTCCATATCTGGTGCAGATATGGGCCAGATATAAATTTCCATATATGGGCCGGATATGGGCCATATAAAGAGTGAGTCATATAAAGATTTATATGGGTCATATATGGGCCAGATATAAATCTCTTTATATGTGGCATATATCGATTTTCCATATATGGGCCAGAAATGGAGTAGCCATATATGGGGCATATCTGGGCCATATAAAAGTGAAACTTTACCTGGGCCATATATGGCCATTTATGGCCTTTATATTATATCAAGTTATATCTGCCCAATTCTTGTACAAGCCAGATATGAATTCCATATCTGGCCCAGATATGGGCCAGATATGAAATCCCATATCTGGGCCATATATGGATTTTGAGTAAGGGAAACCACGCGAATCCCAGACGTCATCCTCCTTAGAGAATGGAAACATCCCTATCCCTGAAAGACTTCTTCCAGGCTTTAAGTAGGCCCCCCTTAAAAATATTTTTGCACAACGCCGGCGTGAGAAGTGGTGAGGGGCGTCGTGCGAAAAAAATAGTTTGGAGGGGGAAGGTGAAAAGTCCAGTAACGCAAGTCAAAGTGCAATATTTTTCGAAAACACTTCTCATATTAATTTGACATGTGAAGGGTTTTTCAAACGCATTTTCCAGAAAATCATGTGATGCCCTTGACAAAATTTGGGGGCCTTGCCCCCCCCCCCCGGACCTAATATGCACCGCGCCTCTGGCTTAAAGACAGACTTTCATCACCCAAAGTATATTTTTGGTGTGGGGTATCAAAATTCTCTGTTGGTGACTGCTCTTTGATTAACATCAAAGTTAACAATTCAAATGATGCAGAGTAACTTACATGCCCCACAATGCAGAGGAAGTGTTTGGATTACAAATTGTAGCCTTGTATGCTTACCAGGACATGGCCTGAAGCAATAAAAGAGGTTTGTGTATGCACAAGGAGGAGATTTATACATTTATGTGGGGAGCTACAAAGTGCTAAGGTGGGAGAATTGGAACTGTCTGGGATGAAGAGAATTGCCCTTTAAGTCCCGGCTGCTAACAGGTTTGAAAATAAACATGGTATGTAAAGCAAAATATTTAAATGTATACAAGTGAGCAAGAGAAAAATATTTAAAAATAAACATGGTAGGTGAAGCAAAATATTTACAGAAGCGGTGAAGCGGGATATTGCGGGCCCCAGCCCTGCATTCTTGTCTGTTTAAGTCTATGCAAACAGATCAGAGCCTCTTAATTTTTTCTCCAGATAACATGTTTATTTTAATATATTTTGCTTTAGATAACATGGTTACTTTTAAAATTTTGCTATACCCAACATATTTAATTTTTTAAGTGTTTCTCTTCACCCTAAGATGTTTATTTGATATATATATTGCTTTACCTACCATTATATATATATATATATATATATATATACGGAAGTGTAGATGTGACGTTGCGACTTCTAAATATAGAAACTGAAGAATGGTGGGATGCGGACAAAGTCGCATAATTTTTACACCTGTGGAATATGCGTCTAACATTGGCAACCTTTGCCTTAGTAAGAAAGACGATACCACCAAATGATGAAAAACTGAGGTCCGAGCTGGGTTTGAACCAACGACCAGTTGCACGTTGAGCAGTAGGAAGAACTGGTCGTTGGTTCAAACCCAGCTCGGACCTCAGTTTTTCATCATTTGGTGGTATCGTCTTTCTTACTAAGGCAAAGGTTGCCAATGTTAGACGCATATTCCACAGGTGTAAAAATTATGCGACTTTGTCCGCATCCCACCATTCTTCAGTTTCTATATTTAGAAGTCTCAACGTCACATCTACACTTCCGTATTTACAAAAAGCTGGGCGGAGCTTACAAGTGACGTAACGATGGAAAACTGTCCCGTCTGGTATTTGAATTGAATTGACCTGATGAAGAACACAGGTGTGTTCGAAAATTTCGTATCACTATATATTGTACATATTTGCTATATATTTGCAATAGACCGAATACGTGCTTCAAAATGTCAACCGGCCTGTTGGCCTTCTTAACGTCTACTGTATTTTTTGTATGGAGCACACGTGGATTCCATCACCTCAATATATATATATATATATATAATATATATATATATATATATATATATATATATATATATATATATATATATATAATATATATTATATATATATAATATACATATATATACTTTCGTATTTGGCGTTATTGAATTTCCCCCGACTTTCGAGAAATCTTGGATCCGCCACTAATTTTTACCCCTAGATCTGAGCTACGTCAATTTTTTTCACTTTGTTCAGGGCTACTAATGTTAGGTACATCGGGGGTAAAGAACGAGATCCTAAACCAATGTCTGATTTGTGGACCAGTGGAAAACTTGCTCACTTTGAGACATTCTGTTGTGCAGACTGGGATGACTTATCGTGGCTGAAAAGTCAAACAAAGTTACCAATCGTCCTTAAAGGGATACTTACAGGTAACTGTAATAATCATTTCTTCGTATAGTATCCAGCATGGTGGCAAGAAGGGTCTCATTAAGTTGGATGTCTTGTCCCGACCTAAGCAGGTAATGCTTGGTAGTTGTTTGGTTAAATTCAACTGCATGATGTATGAACAGATGAAGGTGAAGTCTTCACTCTTGTCGGCTAAACAGCTCAATTCAAAGCACTGGTTTGACAATGGCATTTGTTTCAGCATTACATTGGTTCGATGGGAGCCGATCGTCTTTAGGAAGGCAAAGTCAACAAAGGCTATACAGTAGGAACAAACAGAACTTTCATTCAAATTTTGGTACCCGAAAGGATTTAACTATTTTTAACTCTATACTGTCTGAGATCTGTTTCATGTTTCTACATGTTGTAGCGTCCTGGTCGTAGTAAGCTATCTTCTCTTCAGGGACCGCGGAGCCAGTTTTTAAGGGGGGGGGGGAGGGGGGGGGAGGGACTAATCATTGAAGCGAAAATGCCCACAGCAGAAAAAGCGGGGGTGGGGGGCTTAATGCCCCGTACCCCCCCCACGGGTCCCTGTCTCTTCTCTTATTAATGCACTATGTATGCAGACCCACGTCGCAATACTCATTGAATGCTCATTACTTTTTGGAAAACGGTCTAAAAGGTGCGTTCCTTTGGGACCGCTTACACAGATATCGCGTTGTGAAAAAAGTTTCTGTGTGAACGGTTCCATAGAAATACGTACAAGCCATTTGTTTGCGGCTCCCGCCTGCAAAACGCAAAAGATTTCGGTGTTGGTGTGAATGCACTTTAATGTTGTAGCCGTTCTTTTAGTGCGCAATGTAGTGCCGGTAATGTGTTGAAAGAAAAGACCTGAGAACCCGAAGTTCTTATAATGACGGAAGGAATTTTTAGACGTCACATTCTGCTTAAGGTCACCAACTACAATAGAAATCCTTTACTGGGTCTGTAAGGTCTCCTTATAGCCCTCATTTGAAGCCGAAATTCATCCATGCCTGCTGGTTTGAGAAAAGCCTTTCAAGCAGCCATTTAGACTTGAAAGTCAGTCATATTGTAACTTTAGCAGAAAAAATTTAGCAGGATGTTCAGTTTTGCTGCTGCTTCATATGAAAGGTGCAAACGCTTGATGAAGTTTTTATCGATATGATTAAGTGTCTTCATGCGTATTGATATAAGGCTTCCGCGAACAAACCGGGCTGTGCGATGAAAAGGTGTTTTCCTAACTTCACCATTCTACTTTTCTAATGAGGAATTATGGTTTTTATAAAGCGCACCACCTAAAGCCAATTTAATCACGGCATGGTGATTCTGTTTTGCTTAGATTACAAACACTTACACATTGAAGTAGACAGGAATGTGAGCAGTACTTGTTGCCTACTCCTTAGTGCTTTCTTCTTACAGTCTACCTGACAATTACATTACATAGTAATGAAAGGAACGACAAAAAATACAGACTGCAAGGACAATTTTCTGTTGTAGTTCCATGTACAGTTGAAGGGTGCCGGGACTCTATGTATATCTCCAAACTTTATGTTATCTCATGGCTTAGGTTATGCTGTCTACCCCAGGGCATTTTTATTTTGAAAAGGGCTGGTAGAAGAAATGAAACTACTTCTTTTCTTGTCGGTGATAGGATGAGAGATACAGGTTTTATAACTTTACCTAAAAGTGTGATCTATTGGCAAGACACCTTGGTTGTTAAAGTTTGGCTGACCTTAAGAACTAAAACATGACAAAGTAACATGGAGATTAAATAATTTGAAATCAATACATTTTCTTGTAGGTAATGTGACTGTTTTGTGATTTATCTTCAGCTGAATCGGCTCGTCAGGCAGCGAAGACTGGAATTTCTGGAATCCTTGTTTCCGCACATGGCGGAAGGCAATTAGATGGAGTACCTGCACCGGTAGGCAACTAGGCATTGGCCTTGAACATTTAAAGCTTATTATTTTGGACACAATATTGCTATTACATTGTTACGGCTTGTGGTCGCAAGTCAAACCAATAACAGCGAAAGATCACAGAAGAACGAGATTAAAATTCAACAACTTAACGATTATTTACGATCTCCTTATCTTACTTAAATTTACAATAATTAATTAGATTTACTCACAATCCTTTACTTAATGTTATTCTGGTCTGGTCCAAGGGTTGGTAGTGCATGCACGTCGACGATGGTACAGTAGTAGACCTGCAGCGTGTTGTAGCGTAGGAACTGGTTCCACGAGCGAATAATGACAAGGCTAGGCGATGATGGATGATAACAACCTCAATACACAGCGTAGAAACGGCGTAAGGCAATTTATCACAAGTGTGCAGTGTCAGTGGCTGGCTTCAGGTGATTCGGTCAACAAACAGCAGTATGACGGCGTCTGGTCTCGATGAAGTATTATGATATCTCTCCTACAACAGTTGTTGAACTGCCTTTTATACGCTAGGCTTTCAATCGAGAAATCTCCAGAATTTAATAGAAACTTCCAGTGCACACAGTCGAGCAATTACGGGAACGTTCCGAAGTTGAATTCTCTGGAGCTTTCCATTCGCTCGTCGACGGATTCAATCTGGTGTTCCTGACGGGTCGTCTTGTAACAACATGAGAAGTACTTATTTATTCAGTACCGCAGTACTAGTAACTGCATTAAGCACCACCGTTTGTCTAGTTGGATTACAGACTGAATGGTTAGGTGTAGTCTCTAAACTCTCTGACCCCGACACACACAGGAATGGCTGCTGCATGCACAGCGATTTGCTTACACACACCCCGCCCGTTGAAGATGGGATAGCTTTTTCGAATTTCCATATTGTATCTGTCATGGAAAGGACTCTCGTACCATGATCATATTTGACAAAACACTGTTGAGGAGAATGATGAAGAAAAATTCGTTGCTATTACCAAATCTTAGGGCTATTGAAATTTTGATGAGACAAGTGAAAAGGACAATCATTTTCCCATCATATGAAAATGAACTACTTCAAATTTGCTTTTAGTCGAACAGACAGAGAATACTTTGTCATGAAACTACATATATGTAGTTGCTCTACACAGCAGGTATAAAACAATTGGATATATTGGTTAACCTTATTAAATGGAATAATTCTGTAGTTTTTAATTATCCTTGTCTTAGCTTGATGCCTTACCGGAGATTGTAGACGCAGTTAAAGATACTAACATAGAGGTTTACATGGATGGTGGTGTCAGAACAGGAAATGACGTCGTCAAGGCTCTAGCCCTTGGAGCGAGGGCGGTGTTCATCGGCAGACCAGCCCTGTATGGTCTCATTGTCAATGTAAGACAACTATAGAAAATTAATTTGCTTCCTTCAGTGCTATCAAAATGGTAGGCCTATTATTCTTCAATTAGCCATACTGGGAAAAGTATGTTGATGGAGCAGTGTTAAGCTTCCTTTGAATTCAGAATGTGAATGACATTTGGAAATTTGAATCACAAAAGAGAAGATTAGGACAAGTTCTTTCACTTTTCCATTGTTTTTCATGTGGTCACATTTTTCATTTATTTAGGGAGAAGATGGTGTTTTCCAGGTTCTCAAAATATTGGAGAGGGAACTTAGCGTTTGTATGGCGTTATGCGGTGAGTTTCTCGAAACTGTACTCATTCCACGAATGTAAATAAATTTGAAATTAATTGTTTATTCGCAGTCAGTGGTGTTTGATTCTTATATTAAAAGAAGGACTGCAATGCTTTAAAATGATGGGCTTTATTTTGGAAATCACAACTTTCACAGCCCTCTTCGCCATGTGTGGTTACAATCCTACAACAAAGCACTCTGTAAACAAATTGGCCGTTGATACTAGCTCGCTCTTCACCGACCCAACTGAGAACCAACGCAGCTGTTAGAAAAATTCAGTCGGATTGCTATCAAAATAGTCCTTTGCGCCCCGAAATTTTTTTCTGGCCTGACAACAATCCGCCATATCGGTCCTCTTCTTTACCAAATCGGAGGTATTCACTGTAGAGTCGGGACAGTTGGGTCCCGAGTCTGGTAGAGACAGTAAACGGCTGTCAACGACCTGATGGCAATCCGATTATTACACTGATAGCCACTGAGGATGCGATGTGAAATCAGGTGACCGTTGAAGATGGTCAAATGAGGGCTGCGATTTGGACTGATGAGTGAATAGATCAAATCGGCGTCGGGCTTGTGTGCGGCGCACTTAGGATCCACGAGTAGTGGGCCGTATTGTCTACAACTCATCTTCAACGAGTAGACGGTGCGTTATGTCCGGTCAGTTGCATCAGTGAAGGGGGCAGTCTTTTTTAATCAGCGGGTGTATCCTTTGTTCAAATGTATGTAAATACACATTGAAAGAAAGAATCTTGTCCTGAAAGCTCCACGCAGCACTTGATATTGAACAAGCTCGAACTTGATTTGGCCCTCACTCTTTTTTCCGGTGAAAGACACTTCATGAACCTAGTGATTTAAAGCAGTATGATATGATCCAATTCTTTAAAAGAGCGAACGTATGAGCAACCGCGCCAATAACCTGTCTGTCCGACAGTAGATTTACCTTAAATTCCTAAGTAGCACTTCAATTACTCCTGTAATGACTGCTAAATTCAAATTATGCATATTTTGTAGATGTACAAATGTAATAAAAATATTAAAGACGTATCGTAACATTTGAAGCGCACTAGGAACCAGATGTAACTGCTATCTTAGCCGATTACCTTAGCTTGGAACAACACAATACGTGTATAGTTTATGGGGAAAATGCAGCAAATTGTGCCACAAACCCTTAAACATGGGATTTTTTGCTTGTAGGTTGTTCGAGCCTGAAAGAGATCACGAGGTCCATTGTGAAACATCAATCAGAGTTTCATTCTAAACTATAGGTGAGAACGTCTAAAAATGCCTTGACTTTTGGCAATACTCGGCAAAATTTGGTCACAGCTTTTAAAAAGCAGAAGGGAGATCATTTCTGTGAAGGCAACTCAGTCTACCTTTTTACAACTGAAGGCCAAACTCCGAATGGTCAAGAATATTTGCCTTGTACGCTGTAATGTGATTCTATAGTCAAGACAGTATAGTGACACTGGGAGATATCTTCACCAATCTTAAGGGATGTCATGATGAGTACCATCGTAACCATGCGTAAAACACATGATGGAAGATTTCTTTAACTGTCACAACCGGATGAACGTGACCTCGACCACGACGGAGTGATAAAAGACTGAAGATTAAACTTTTGAATTTCAATTGATTATATGTGAATAAGTTTCAGTTGCGGAGGAACCATTTGCAAATTCATGGGTCAAACGGTCAGCTGACACACCTATGTTAAAGTCAGTTGCCGGAATAAATGAAACGATTGGAAAAAAGTGTGGATCTTTTTGAGAGTCAAGATAAAAGTGTGGGAATTACCCAGTTCTCCATTCCTGCTAAGAGAAGGAGTAAAGTCTCTTTATCCAAAAGAGGAAATTGCTGTGCTCTCATTACAACAGCCGTCAGAGCTAACTCACAATCTTCCATGCAATGAACAGTATATGCAATCATTTGAGTTTCTTCGTTGTATCCACATGTGAAAATCTAGTGAAGAGTTTTTCTTTGGTAGGGAATTAGAACCCCTTATTTATTCCTTTACCGAAGGCAAAAAGGAATCAATGCAGCCACGATGGCGTGTGTGTGTGTATGGGTGTATGCGTGTGTCTGTGTGTTTGTGTGTTTGTGACGCTTGGCTTGTAAACACGATAAACACGATATATCAAGTTAGGAATAATGGATACATATCATACTTGGTGTATGGATATATTATATAGAGGAAGAACCCTATTGAATTTGGTGGTGGTCAGAGGTCATGTCAGATCAACAACGTTCAAAAACGAAAACCTTGTAAACACGATATCCCAAGGTAGGTAGCTTGGATGGTTTCCATACTTTGCTAGAGCATTTTTTCATGGGGGGTGGGGGGGGGTCGTGCCGTATTTGCCGACTGAGGAGAAGCAAATGCTGCCATAACTGAGCTGTTTCAGCAGTACATAAAATATCTGTTTATCACTGACTTTGTGGACCACCACTTCAACAACAAGTGATTTAAATCAACACCGTCAGTTAGATCCTTCTTGCACTTTAAGAGGAGTAGATTGTCCATTCTTCTGTAGCCCATGGTTAGAAATTCTTGACAATTTTCAGTTGACTGAATCCTTAGCCACGCTCATATTGGTGTTGTTAGCAGGAGTGTATAGCATTTCCAAGTAAGAGGGAGTTGCGTTTCCTTCTCAAACGCTATAAACTAGCTGCTTCAGCAACGCTTTCCAGTTTCTTTTCTGAAGCAGATGTCATGTGGGCGCATTCGAGGTAGCGCACCACTTATTATTGCCCCATTAGCCTACACACTAAATTGGTCCGCCACGCCACCATGACCATAGATATTTTGAGCTAAAAAAGCTTCTATAATATGAAGGATGTTCCTATGTGACGGTTCACTTAGAGTGTAATTTTACACAGTATATAATTGATCAGAGTGCATAAAATACCTTTAGTTTCCTTCAATTTTGCACAATAAATACTTCAAATCATCCGCTTTGATATCTGCATTACAACTTTTTATTGAGCACTTCCCTTCAAAAACATGACCTACACAGGGTTCCCAATTTTTTCCCTCTTTCTTTCACCACTTTTCCGCTTTCTTTTCCTCACGTTTCCTTCATTTTGCCGACTGGTGCAGACTTTATACCGACTCAATGCCAGAATACCACATCACCATGAACGATGAACTCCTTTAGTATACAATGACACAGAAAAGCCCCATGTACATTTTATGCCGAGAGAATATGTTATAAGTTTCAGAGTGTTGCTAACGGGCTTTAAAATATTTTGATAAAAGTTGTCTTACTTGTCTACAAATGCGTTCCAGTTTTTGTCTTCCGTCTGCACCAACCCCCTTCTCTTACCCTTCTTTGCCCCTCTCCCCCTCTCCCCCCCCATTTTTCTCTGTTCACTCGACCTCGTTCTCCCTCTTCTCGTCCCCGTTATCTCTTTTTTTCTCTTTCTTCTTCCCTCTAACTTTCCTTCGTTCGCACTTCGCTCTTTCCTTCATTTTGCCGACTAGTGCAGGAGTTTGCCGACTGAGTGGGTGAATGTGGGTGTAGATAAATATAAAAAAAAACTACAAGCCTACAGGTCTAATCAATGTGCTGAGTGACATCACAGATTTCCTATCATACACTACATCTATGAAAAATAATACATCTTTGAGCATGAGCATTTTTTCTTTCAAACGAAACATGTTGTTGATATTTGCTGCTTCTATCTCCCAAAATGCAGATTTTTTTGTTCAATTTTTGAAAGCATCAAACTGAGTCACCAAACGGGGTGACCTCTCCAATACACCACGTCGAATATGTAGTACGTAGATTAGCGTACAGTAGCTAGGAAAATGGGAATGGCCCACCACCTGCGGTAATTCTTTGGGGTGGTACTTTCTGTCTACTAAAAATATGGGCTTCCCTTATTAGGAGCGACAACCTCTATGATTGCCATGAGGGGCACAAATTCCAGCAGAGCCTCTGAGAGGGGAATTTGCGTTGACAACATACAGCCCTGTGCCTCTTTGTAGATCAGAAAAGTGAACTAGGAAGATATATGTGTGAGTGATTTCATAAATTTAGGGTCTGTAGATTTGGTGTCCCACCTTATACATAGGGATATATTTCATCATGAAATTGGAACACATGTAAAAGCAATAAAGTGGTGAGAGTCATTCTCAGTAACAAGCTTTAGTGATGATGTATACGCTCTTCCATCTACAAAACATATCATTAACTTAGAACATTATTATATGCAAAAAACTGATTTTACCCAGTATAAATGAAAAAACAACCGACGTGACATTTGCAAAATTGGTAAAGCATGTTTTCTTGTTAAACGATCTGTGTGAGACTCACAAACTCCAGTATATAATGTTGCAACATGCATTGTTAGGAATCATCATTTGTATAGTCTTTTGGGATTAATACACCACCACTAAGTCTGCAAATGCAGTATGGAATGGCACCGAGTACAAAGTACACTTTCTTCATGTAAAATTACGTGGAAATTTTGGGTGCCGTATTGTAAACACTAATTCGTCAGTTTACTACAAGTTAACTTGAAATATTTTCAAGTATTGTGATGTATTTCAATTCTAATCGCTCTTAAAATGCTTGGTTTGGCAAATTTACACATTAACGCATAGTAAGTTAGGCAAAACTTAACCTGGTAAAAATGAGACACCAAATAGTCTCACAAGTTGACAATATGTGTAGTCCAAGTGTAATCGAATTTCATTATAAGAAATGCATTTCCATTGTATTAAAGTTCATCCTGCATACCATGTACAGTGTTGCACACCTTTTTTTTTCGCTAAAATAAGTAATGCTGATTATTTTATAGAAAATGTGTGTTTGATGTCCCGTTCACACGGGGAACACTCAACCCTTTTTTGCACAATAACTAGTTCCATGATAAATGTGTAAAATTTTGACATAATTGCATATTTCCCGTACCCATACATAATCTGAAAGAATAAAATTTCTTGGTTATCTTTAAATTCTTGAATTGGTATTTTTACCCAAAAGTCACAAATTGGTCCCCTCATTTACATAATTACCCATACACCTGCTAGGAAATCATAAAATAGAACACCAAACAAATAATCAAAGAGAAATGAAGATGTTATCATCTTCAAAACCTTAGGCCTATACGTTTCAAAATTAACTTATGTGAAAAAAGTGAATGCTGCAAGTCGATGAGTCGATTTTTTGATTTATTAATTTTTTTAGGGAATTAATTTCTAACCGGTTCTTCCCTCTCTACGCAACATGATCTAGGGACTATTTAACGTGCCTCACTAGAGTATGTCCGTGCTCCGAAGTGAGAAAAACGTGCTCTGAGAAATGGAAAGACGTGCTCTTAAAACAATTACCACTTTTAACTATGACATGGCGAACATACGTACAGTTCAGCAAGAAAGAGATAAGTGATGTTAATACCACTTGATAGGTCTTTCTCTGTCACAAGTCTTAGGCTTTGTAGGAAATGAGCACTTCTATTGAGCAAACTTCAACAAATGCAATGTTCAATCAGGAATATCGTCCTCAGTTTTTGAGAATCATGATTTTTTTTCCATTTTTTCAGCTTGTGTGTGAGCGGCATACGTCGTCATTACGAGTGCATACCGCGAAATATCTACCAATATCTATCTATCCAAACTAAACCGAGTGACTTGCCACCCCCCCCCCTCCCACACACACACACGTACTCCGAGAATTAAACCCGAATTGGGGGGCCCTAACCTGATCGCAGCGTTGAAAAATAACCTTTCTCAATAAGTGAATGATTCCTATTGATTAGGGAGCTGTAAGACACTGATGAAACTCTTAATTTGTTTAATGGCACCAGCCGTTACAACTTACTTTCGCTAGTACAAGCAATTTTTTACATTGTCGTATTTTAAATCACTTTCCATTGATTCAGTCGGTTACCTTAGATACCGTATATGATAGGGAAGACGAGGAAGTTGCGTCGGCAAGATGGCCCGCCGTTGCCGGTCGCATTTACTCGGAAGCTGTTGCTATCATGCTTGGAGAGAACTGAAATGAGGAAGCCTGAACAGGTTCTATACCATTATTACATCTCTGTGATAGGCTTCTCGTACTGCGCCATCGGCAGAAGTAGATAGGCTAGGATATTTGACCTGATGACGGAGGACCTTTGATCAACCCATTAATGATTAACTTTCCAAGCCGCAACGTTTTCTGGCTTCTAAACTACTTTTACATAACATGATAAATTAAAGCCTAAATTCAACGCAAATACTGGCCAGGTCAGTACGGAAGGGGTAGGCCACGGTTGGTAAAGGGAAGAGGAATTTTGAATACTGGCCTATATTTCGCTCTGATTACCAAAACACCTCATGAAGTTTATATAGGCCATTTACCCCTTTTCGGGGCCTGTTGCTAGCTCTGCCAAAGCCATGAACACAATAGTGACAAAATATTCACAAATTACATGAAACTTATCTTTGCGCCATTTCATACGTTTGGTTAGTTATCAAAGACGTATTTTTGCAAAGTTATATTACTGTGAAGCAAAAACATCTCCAGTTAAGTACCACAAGTGATGGACTGTGCCCTTCATGATTTTAAAGTTATTAAAGACAATTGTTTATAAAGTCAAGGTCAAATGGACTGCAAACATTCGTTTGTAAATACATGAGATAACAGGTGTCCTTTGCTTCAGTGTTAAATTTAAGCTAAAAGTAGGTTATGCAGTTAACGTCAGTTAACGGCTGTTGACGAGAAACTCTTCAAGTACGGTACGTATCGTCGAAATCCTTCGAACCAATATGGCAAGTAACGACCCTCCTCTTGACTGCGTGGATGACTTCGAGAAGTTGGCGAAAGAAAAGGCTTCCAAAAACAAAAGACTGAAAGCTGTGTGGTATTTTATCAATCTTGGCACGGGTTATCGGCAGACACGTGATGACAGCAGAGCATCTTTTGCAAGGTACTGTGTACACTCTTCAAAGTAGAATTACATAGGACAACGTTAAATAAGGGAGGGAAAACTATAAGGCATATAGCCTCTTCATTTCGTGTGTCTTTTGCAGAGTGGTTTCCAACGAACTTGAAGATGGCACAAATTGGCAATATTGATCCGGTATTGAGTCGTTCATAGGCGTAGGAAGCTGTTCGAGACTGGGGGCTGAACGTTGTTTCGGACAGCCGCCCTGAGAGAGGCCGGGTCTAAGAAGATCGAGAATCGAGAGGGGAAGCCCCTCCCCCTTTTAATGTTTGAGGGTCCTTAGATGCAAGTCGGTGCAACGTATTGGGCAAATTTTAAGAAAAGTTACTCCAAATTCTTGACATTTTACAACGAAAACAAATAAGGGGTTTTAGTCCTTGGATAAAGGTAGCGGAAGCATACTTCCGCTCAACCACATTATTGACTGGGGGCTAAGTCCCCCTCTAGCCCCCGTTTTCTACGTCTATGGAGTATTCCATATAGTGTGGGGGATCATGCATAGTAGTATGACACTACTGTTAGAACACTACTACATTGGAACAGTTCTAGGTTCAGGTGTCAGCAAAACTTCTTTGTAAACTTTCTGATGATAGCTGGAATATCTCCAACTTAGCCTGTTGGTCATTCCTGATGTTTAAAAAGTAAGACAAAAAGAAAATTGGTTTTCCAGGTGGGAGTGAATTAAAACGTCCGAATGGAAGGAAACTGCGAGCTTCTTGAGCAATGTTTTCTTTTTTTCCTGTGGTTCTTTACAACGAAAACATACATCACTGTACCGTGGAGTGGTTGAGAGCAAAGCTGATGCAGCCGACGGTTTGTCTGAAAAAATGTTACTGCTCTTTTATTTACGTTTAAATCGTATGAACAGGAACTGACGAGTAGATGGAAAATCAGAGGCGGAAGTCTTAGATCTCCTGGCAATAGTTGGCAGGTACGAAATGGTCTAGTCAGAAAATTGAGGGCTATTAGCATAGTTATTGTAGTTACTCTTTGTAGCCCCAGAGGGAAATAACTTATAACCAGTTGCGATGGCTCAATGACCTCCCTGAACCCTGATCTGGCACCCTTTTCCACAGTACTGGTTCCCAATTCAAAGTAGACGCAGATTGCTGTGGAGAAAAATTTGAATACGATTTCCTGCAATCTAGATTATTTGGGATGCCGGGCCAAATATTCTCCGCGTCTCAACACTAGCGACCCGAGCATTCGGTAGTCGAAGAGCTGCAGTCAACAAATGTTCCTGTACTAGGCCTCTCTGAAGGTCTGGGGTTCGACTCCTGGCCGGGTCATACCGAAGACTTTAAAAATGGAACCTACTGCACTTGTGGTTGGTGCTCAGAATACGAAATGGAGTAGGGAAAGCAAGCCAGTGAGCCAAAACTGGAAAAAAGGCCAATTGGCCGGCCCGACTTAAACCAATTGGTTAGAAACTGAGCCGTAAATCCTTATCTAACTCTAACACTCTCTGAAGGAACCATGCACCCCTAGGTATAAAAATTAGGCTAGATCCACCACTGACAATCGAGTAACCAGGTTGATAAATAAGTTTGTGAAGGGAGACTCAGTGGAATACACATAGCAACAATAAAACCAAAAAACCTAGACGTGTACCAACAAACCAATACCAAGAGGGGATGGTTATATGTGGAATGTACGCCTACATCATTGTAGGCTGGTCAAACGGTGTGGTTGGGGGACACGTGATGTACTGACCGGTAAGAACTTTCTGGCACTAAAGCCCATCTTGTCGAAATTTCAGCTCCCTTACCTCCAAATCATTAGGCCTAGCTATATGTTTCTTTCATCCCTTCCATTGGCATGTGCACATTTACCATACTTTTTAAGACTATCCTGAAAGCTGCTAATATAAACCCAGGTTAAGTAAAGGCAATACATGTGGCGTGATGCCGGAAATGATTAATACTTGACACATTTTACAGAGGTAAGTCTTGAGTTCAATTCCTTTACACGATGATGTCTGATTATCAGAAAATCCTTTTAATTTTCTTCGAGCCCTGATTGGATATATGTTGGCCTCATTAAAAGTTATGCCTACTACCTAAGTCTTAAGTTTACCCACCATCATTAAACTATAATTTTTCCTTTCTGTGAAATGCGAATTTCTGTGCTAGAACTTTGTTTTCCGTGTCTGCATTTCTTTTTCGTTTGAAAATCAGTTTGTTGTTGTTGTTGTTGTTGTTGTTGTTGTTGTTGTTTTACAGCAGTCATTCGAGTTCAGTATGTAAATAGGTAGCCTACATTCACAGTTAACATCTGCATCTGTTTCATACATTACAGATTTCGTTTTCAACCTCGTATCTTGACTGCCAAAAGAGAAAGAAGCACATGGACTACTTTACTTGGTAACCCTGTAAACATACCAATAGGCATTTCACCCGCTGCAGGATATCCATGGATACATCCAGACGGGGATGCTGCAGGAGGCAGGGGTAATACTTTTATCAATTAGCTACCCAGGATGATGTGATAATCCCAGAAGATAACAAGTATTATACGTCAAGTGAAAGTACTAAAGCCTAGAATGATAAAGTGTTGAAAGACCTCATGATAAGAGAAAGGCCTACCCAAATGGTGTAATGAAAAACGGACGTAGGATGGAAGGTCCGATCTGTGGCTTCAATCGATCTTTTTCACTTATGTGCAGGGGCGGCGTCACAGCCTGGGGCAGGGCAGGCATTTGCCCCCCTATGGTTTTCAACCCAAAAAATAAAATCGTCTAAAAAACGTTTTAAGACACATAATTTTGTAGGGGGTAGGGTGAGGTGTTACAGTATGTCACCCATCTATCACAATATTAGTTAAATTGTTCGTTACAAAATATCTGAAACTTGCAATCTCCGCACGCATAACGTTTTCTGTTTTCTCCATTGTTTAAGTAAATGCAGGTTTAGTATTACATAAACACTAAGGCCATTATACATAATGGGCAAACAAAAAGAGCACAGGAACCGAGAGTAAAGGATAGGTGAGTCGCTTAAATTAGTAGCCCGTTTGTGGGCGATAAGCGGCGGTTCCGGAAACAAAGTTTTGAGTGTCGGTTGTTCGGTTATAAGATGCCAATGTTTTAGGCATTTTTTAAGTCCTTAGTCTTGACGTAGTGTGAGTTGAGGAACTTGAAAGCTAAAGGTGGTGAAGATTACTTTGGAATGTTCTCCTAATGGTCGCATTGTCGTTGCATCTGACTATCTGTATTCGCTTGTGCTGGCTGTCTCGATTCCAAGGCGTAGGTAAAATCAAGTGGCGAGTTTCACTAAGAAGTATTGACAAGTGCGTAACGTAAACAGGTACACGCCACGGCCGCACGGGTAAAAACCCGGCCTGTTTCATCGATGTACTGTATTATGATAACATGATAATGGAAATACTACTACAGTACAGTAAAACGATTTTAAGACTAGTCGACTATAGCCTATCGAGTATCGAAATAGTTTTTCAAATTGTATTGTTATATGCTACAACATTGCTGGTCTCGATATCGAGACCAGTAAAATATCGAGACCACAGGGTACCGAGACCGAGACCTCAGGTAGCGAGACCGTGACCTCTAAAAACCGGTCTCGAGACCTACAAAACACTGCTAACGAATGATTTACATTTTTTCAGCGGCAGCTAGAGCCGGAACAGTTCAAATCATAACTTCTGTATGTGACCTAGCCATCGAGGATTTTGCAGCAAAAGTACCAGATAATGGTCTTTATTGGGCTCAAATTTACTTGTTTCGAGATAAACGAAATACACTGAGATTGATTAGGAACGCTGAGAGGCTTGGATTTAAGGCTCTGGTCGTTACTGTGGATGCCCCAGTAGAACACAAAGCGAGCGGACTCAACAGAGATGAAATGAATGTGCTGCTTAGCCTGCAAACAGCGATGTAAGTTCCCAGGCTAATAGCTATCATGTTGCTCGTTTAGTTTTGAAGTTTATTTAGAAATTGCAAAATATGCAAATAATTGAAGCCGCCATAATCGTAGACTATAACCAGATAAAATATTACGTAACTTTTTCTCTGAGTTTATTTCTTCTGTTCTTTCCCTTATTCATAAAGGCTATCGCCATTACTTGGGACTGATTTAAACTAAATATGATCGAAACTAATCACTTATCTTTCGAACTTCAAGTTCAGAGTCGATCTACCATATTCGAATAAAATTTCTTCATAACGCCACTATTCAATTGTAGCCAGTTACATTCGTGACACATTAAGTAACAAATTCGACTTTACCTAACCTTCCACGCATGGCTTTGCTAAGTGTCTTCTAAAGTAAACTGTATACGAAACGAAATAAAATGACGGTCTCAAGTTCATATCTAAAGATCACACTGTACGAGACTGGCTGTAACTATGAATGGGTTTCACCAGACATCGTCCGTAATGGAGGACCTCCACTACTTATGTACTGCTAACGAATACAATGGTTTCTTGTAAATGACAGGGTTTCTGAACATATGCGTACGTTGTATAACTTTGACTGTTTTACCCTTTTTCACCTCTCCACTTACTTTTCAGAGTGCCTAATATTAGGTACCTTGGGGGTATCGAACGAGATCCTAAACCAGTGTCTATGACTGATATGTGGACCAGTGGAAAATCTGCTCACTTTGAGACATTCTGTTGTGCAGACTGGGATGACCTAGCATGGGTGCAAAGTCAAACAAAGTTACCAATCGTCCTTAAAGGGGTACTAACAGGTACATGGTCTGGTCTTTCTCGAATAAGTTCATCAGGATTGGGTATTGTTCCATTGACAAAATTCCGGACAATCCAGTAGGTAAAAACATTTACTTGGTACGTTCCAAGAGCTACGTAAGCTACCCTCGTCATCAGCTAACTGATGCACTGATTTGCTCGAGTTGTATGCTATCTCACTGCCACCCACAAGGGCTTATAATTCTGATATATAAGAAAGCAGTATAGAACTCTAATCTCAAGGATAGAGCAACGCATCATGCAAGTGGCTCAGTTTGAATGTTAAATAGTGTTGCTTGGTCCTTTAAAAGTGGGAAAGAAGCGTATGGACTACTTTACTTGCTTTACATGCATTCCCGCCTAGGTCATTACGTTGCATTCTGGGGGAAATTGGGCAAGATGCTTTGTCCCAATTGCCTATTCCACCCGGGGTCAAAAGGGTACCTGTGAGGTTAGTTGTCATCGGGCGCAGCGTTACAGCTGCTGCCACACTGTAGGGATTGTCTCCGCTACGATTTATCGATGAGCAACGGTAGTATTTTGCTTCGTCTGTGGTTAGGATTGCCAAGATATTGACGCATTAAAAATGTAGAAAATGTTATATCCTACAAAGAAGACACATCCCCGGCTAGTTAGGCAATCTTTTCAGTGGTGGGAGTTAAGAACCACGGTCATTCCCTTTTCCTGCGATAGCACTTTAACTGAGATTACATTTCTCAACCTAGCCACTGACAAGAATCGTGATATAGAAGTTTCACTGACATTTAGAAATCAAAAACATCAAAGAATATTAATAGAATGAAATAGTCCTGTTCCATATGTGATTTTATTGGCAGTTTGGCAGTTTTAGAAACGTCATGTTGTGCTGAGTAAGAAGACCAATGTTTGTATTTGCGTTTGCGCAAACTTCATTGGGCCGAGATTTTGGTTTTTTTTTTTTTCAAAATGGCCGCCGTGCAGTTGATTTCTACCATGGGACTATCTCAGCCTCTGAGTGACCTACAACTTTGATTTTGTAAGATACAACTGTATATCGTAGGGACCTGAATACAGTAGTATCAACATCAATAAGTTGGACCTGACTTCAGAGCCTCTATTGAGCTGCCATCAGTGGAGTTTCCAAAAAAGGCTGTCATGTAGGCGATGGGTTAAATGGAATTTTAAGGTCTAAATTGAAACAGAATAGTGGTTCTGGAGACAAAATCTATATTCCAAGGGCCCATAATACATTGGATGGTACAAGGGATAAATAAGTTGGACCAGACACCAAGAGTCTGTTTATATCCCCCTTTTTGTTTGTTTTCATTCAGCATTTAAAAGATTTATTTGGATACGTTTTCTGGAATCCCAACGTAAGGTTTAGATACACGTTGCTTTTATCAGCTAACGATGATGTTTTAATTCCACTACTGATCACGGTAATGAGATTACAGTGATTATGATAATAGATTAGTCTTCTACCCCTCAGTCTTTTCATATCATCAAGGTCATTGTCCCCGTCATTGCTCTCATCCAACACATCACTTCTTGAAAGTCCTTATCATTTTGGTAATCAATGTGGACCTCACTTTGACCATGACTTCTACATAATAAATTATCTCATTTTGAATACCCGCTGTAGGAAAGGATCGGCCTACTGAGTAGGTTGCATTCCCATTGTCCTACCGCCCGGAGGTACTGCAGTCCATTCGTACAGCAACGCCTTGTTCCTGCAGCTTATCAACAGGGTTTTGCAAGTAACCTAACCAGGCAGCCGCCATTGACATCTGCTGGACAAAGGGATTGTATGGGCAATACCCCAGTAGGCTGTAGGACCAATTGGTTGCCATTGTCACTTTCAGCTGTAGGACCAATGGACTGTAGTAGTATAGGGCAGTTCCCTATCGTCTGGCCCTTTTAATGATCGTATTTGGAGCTGACTTTCTTAGTTCTGTAAGCGTAAATAGCACACAAAGGCAGCTAATGTTCACATCATGCTTGTCGTCTGTCTCACAGCATATTGTTCTCTGGGCCCCTACAGCTGTCTTAAGCAGCATATCCTTGTACAACCTAGAGTGTGCATGGGGTCAGGATAGCTTCGGCTTCCCGAATATTTGGTACCAGCCCAAAGGCAATCACTGAAATGGTTAGGTGAAAGTTCATGACAGGCCCCTTCTTTTCCAGCTAGTTTTCTGGCAGATCACATACTTTATCATGTGCAGTTCTTTGCAAGTGTGATGTTGACATCCAGTGTCACTGTGAGGACGACTCTCCACATGTGAGAGTTGAGACGATCAGGACAATAAAGAAAATGATGATAACCGGCATAAATGTTGTAAAGGTAAATTACTACTTCATCGTGGTAATCATTCATCAACATGACCAGTTATAAATTAATAACATGACCACGAACTACAGTTCAAAGGAAACACATCCAACCATATCATCCGTAAAATGCTGAACAAAAGCAGGTACGACGGTTATGGTCTGTTTACAAATAAAATCGTAAACGGTTCTGCTCTGTCAATTTGCTAGATTAAAGTGGACCTAAAGTCTAAAAATTCAAAAATATATATTTTAGAGGTTACAAAATTTATCTTATTGGTCCAATTCCCATTGTCATAGCTTATTCCATTGCTGAGATATTAAATGTTAAAATTTATTCACTTAAATCCAAACAGTTCATTGCGCAATAATTTTTGACATTCTTGTTGTACAACTCACATTAAATGCTTTGTTTTCTTTTAAATTTAAAAATGTTTATATGACCTTGACCGCTTCCTGTTTTCTTGCATGACATGCTGTACAGAGAGGGCTTATATAGTCAAGTCACCCCAAAGCAGTAAGAACGCGATCACACTTTGGCAAAAGGTGCGGTGGCTTTCAGAAAAACAAAGAAATACAAAGATTGTAATTTGAGTAGTACAACAATGACATCACAAATTATTGCGCAATCTACCTTTTTAAATCGAGTGAATAAACTTCAGCATTTTATATCTCAGCTTAAGAAAGTCCTGTGAAGATGGGAATTGGACCATTGGAATTCAGTTTTCATGCTCTGTAATATATATTTTTGAATTTACAGACTTTAGGTACACTTTAAATGTTCGGTTCACACCATATATAACGTAATGGCTGCGATATTTCAAACATCAATATTACCATGATAGGTTTGAGAAATATCCAAGACAGCAGTAGAAAGGTTCATTTTGTTCAGCTCAAGCTAACTAACTGACTGATCCTGTAGTTGCATTTAAAATGCAGACTTATAGTCACAGAATCCACAACATTTTTCACTAAGAAGTGAGAGCCTCAGTGCTAATTAAGGTGGTCATTTTCATCAATTCAAGATGACGACCAAACAGGAGTTTTAAGATCAAGTCTTGTTTCCAAATCAAACTTTTCTGTCTTTTCGACATGACAATTGAACTGGAAACAACTGATTAAACACCACTTACAAAAACAAATTTTGTCTTCCATACAGGAACTGTGGTTTACCCTCTAGATTTTGAACTTTGTACTAATGTATTCACGGCACCAAACTGACAGTCAAGGTGCGCGGGACTTTCCGTAATGATTTTTTGAGACCAAAAGTTCCTAACATGTCTCGTTCCGAAAAAGATTTCACCCCTGATTGCATCGTACCCCGATTCAATAAATTGTCTGGTTACTGGCCTGTAGGGTCCTTTAAACTGTTGGACTTGTTGGTGTATGCCTCAGAATCAATGTGAGTGTTATTCGCAAGCTGATAATTCAACTGAGGTAATGCTTTGATAACAAACAAGTTTAAAGCAGACCATTTTCAAACTTATCACATGGGGACAAAATTGGGCTTTTCTCTTCAGGCCTATAGCTTTTTAAACTTGTGACCACTGCATTCATTTCCCTTGAAAATGGAGGTTTAGATAGCCTTCAGACATGGGAGTCAATGGGGGGGGGGCAGGGAGACACGTCCCCCCACATTTTGGAAATACACCCATTGACTTAAGATTTTTACACAGTAATTTTTTTTGACAGAAGTGGCCATGTCCCCCCCCCCCCCCACATTCGAGTAAAGATTGACGCCCATACCTTCAGAGTACAATTTCCGTGGCATTGAAAAGCTTTAAAATGAACTAAATACATTGTTTGTTAGATTCCAAGATGCCCACACAATAGAGGGGTTGGAACAGGTATATCTTCTTGATCATGGCACCCCGTCATTCAGGGAACTTGAACATGTTGGCTTACTAGCCTTCAAAATCACATCCCCATGTCATATGAAGTTTAATTACAAAAATTTTTTCTATTGCGGTCATTCTCAAAATTACCAAATGTGGGCTTGGGATCAGGTCCAACGTATTGGTCTTGTAACCACTGTATTTACAGGACTAGAAAATGCAGGTTTAGCCCTACGATCGAATCTCCATGTTATGTTAAGGCTGAATATTGGACTCAAAAATATCGCTTTTCAGGGGCCATATTGAAAATTCAAGATGGCCGCAGCAATCGCTTTGGGTACAAACTATCTTATTGATCATTCACCACATTATTCACAGCCTTTGAAAATGTAGGATTACGTTCTAAAATCACATTTCCATGTCATCTAAAGACTGAAATATTAAACTGAAATGTCGTTTCCATTTTGGAAATCCAAGATGGCCGCCCAGTCAGGTCCAATGAATTGACCTTGTCACCATGCAGAGCCCTTGAAAATGTAGATTTTGCTCCCAGAATCAGATATCCATGTCATTGTAAGGCTGAATCATTGAACTAGTGACATCGGCCATTTTGAAAGCCCAGGATAAGCTCCCAAAAGGGGCTCTGGGGTGAGGTGTTACTCATTGAACATGACACCACTGTATTCAAGGCCCTTGAAAATATATGTATTGCCTTTGAAACAAAGTTCTAATTTACTCAGAGGCTGTTATCTGGCGAAAATCTGCTGCATAGCCATTTTGAGAAAAAAATCCAAGATCGGTTCTAAATAGAGTTTTCGCAAATGGTAATATTGATTTTCTGACTGAGCACAACGTGACTTTCCCAAAGATGTAGTTTTTCAAATCCCCTAAAACTGCCAATCAAGCAAAAATTTTGAATATAAGGAACTGGACTAAAATAATTTTCAACCTGATTATTTATTTGGTATTAATAGTTAATTAACTTTTGTGGTCTTTTCAGCTGAATCGGCTCGTCAGGCAGCGAAGACCGGGATTTCTGGAATCCTTGTTTCCGCACATGGTGGGAGACAATTAGACGGAGTACCTGCACCGGTATGACATACTTGTGTTATGTAAAGTCAAAGTTATATATGATTGCCACAATATTGATATGATAAGAATGAGAACATTTACTTCTATGCCGAACAGAAGTAGAAAAGTTAGTTATTGTTAAATATTACGAAGTAGACTGTATTTCTAATTAGCGCCCGCGTTGTTTTGTTGAAGAGATTCGTTTTCACCAAACACCGCCAGTAGAAGGACCAACTCTTTCAACCAGATACATTTCATTGTTAAACGATATAATGGAAAGAGGAACCACGTTTTGAGGCAATAGCATTTCCAAACTTCACATTTCAAAATTTAAAACGGATTGTTCGTTTATGAAAAGGAATACAAAACTTTGAAACTTTTCATAAATGTTCATAAAACACGTAAAAGGGAGGACAATGAGTTATACCCATTAAATGAAAATAAAGACACTCAATAACTGCACTTAAGCAAACAAAGAACTTTTATATCAACTTTGTTGCTTTACATAGTTGATGTAAAACCATCGACTACTTTGGTTCATTTTGTGAAATGTAATTATATCTTTAGTTTCCAATTATCCTTGTATTAGCTGGATGCTTTACCGGAGATTGTAGACGCAGTCAAAGATACTAACACAGAGGTTTACATGGATGGTGGCATAAGAACAGGAAATGACGTCGTCAAGGCTCTTGCCCTCGGAGCGAGGGCGGTGTTCATCGGCAGACCAGCCCTGTATGGCATGTTTGTCAATGTAAGGCAATCCACAGAAAATCGATTTGCGTTATTTAGTGTTACCAGTATCTAAAGCCTACCAATCTATGATAACTGTAAACAAAATGCTCTTAAACAAATTAATGTATAGCTGGGACTTGTCTCAGGATGTCATATGTCATTTTGAATGTTTTTTAAATGTTATTTGCTATAGAGGAGTGTAAGTCAAGTTCCTTTCTTTTCAAATGTTTTCTCATGCAGTTACATATTTGGTTTATTTAGGGGGAAGATGGTGTTTTCCAGGTTCTTAAAATTTTGGAAAAGGAGCTTAGCGTTTGTATGGCGTTATGCGGTGAGTTTTGTTAAACCATTTTATTTTTAACATTTCATGCAAATGTGGTATCAATTGGTCTACTTGTTATTAGAGGTGTTATTTTCCATACAATCTTGGCTTGCTTACATACCTAGTGTAGAAAGAACCCTGGTCTGAATGCTCTAGGATAGATTTTTGCTCTCCCTTTTTTCTGTTGAGGGACATGAATGATTGGAAAGTCCACACTTGGAAAATTCAGGTTAAGAAGCATATCATGTCTTACATATGTGTACAAATAAGACACAAAATAACGAAAAGCAACGTTAGAAAACATTGCCAGAATGCATGAGCACATCATCCTACATACATTAAACATAAGTTATTTTCTCTTCTCTCTTTCTTTGTAGGTTGTTCGAGCCTGCAAGAGATTACCAGGTCCATAGTGAAACATGAATCAGAGTTTCATTCTAAACTATGGATAAGATCCTCTTAAACTGCTTGACATCACTCAGTAATTGGAGAGAGCTTGTTTGTGTGTAAAAACTAGTTTTGTAAGTGTAAATAATGTAATGATGTGGAATGTGGAACAGATAAGATCTCCCTCCCCTTTGAGAAATTTTTGAATATTTAAGTACCCTCAGATGCAATCTGGTGCAACATTTAGCATCACTTGAAGCCAATTTTTGTGTTCCAATAACAAATTCTTTTCAGAGTTCGATGGGGGTGGGGCATGACCCCCTGCCTTCCCTCTGGCTATGCCAGTGATTCCAAAGTTAACATGACCATCATAGATGATCTGCTAGTTGAAATACACGGAGTCCAGGGAATAACTTCAAGATGTTCCTTTAATCATGTCCAAAAATAGCTGAAACCACCCTCCTCAGAGTTGATCATTGTCAGAGATCATGGACACTAACCACGCCCTTCGCTAGGGTCATATGTTTTTGGGTGTGAAGGCCCCCAATTCGGACTGGCTGGATGTTTTTCCAACAGAATGGCGGCGTGTAAATTGCACCTTTTTATGCACCCTGCGTTGTATACAGCAGTGGGAATCCTTACTTTGTCACTACATGAAGGTGTCGCCCTGGGGGAGGGGTGGTGTCCCCCTCCCCTTTGAGAAATTTTCGTAAATTTAAGGTTGCTTAGATGCAAAATGGTACTATCTTTGGTTTATTTTTGGAGCTGATCGAATACGTTTTCAACAACCTTCCTGAAGCCCTTCTCCTCTTTGGCTACTTTTTTGGCAATTTTTCCGCAAAAATACCTGCGTTGAGTCAACAGGAACTTTCTTGGACTATTATGAAATTTTTTTCCCTTCATTGTGCATTATAAAAGGGCATCTAAGGCTTGTAAGGCTGGCAAATGCCTGTATAGGACCTTCTCGAAGCTCTGGATCAATTATATAAATGGGGCAATGGCGTAATGCTTATTAACTGACATCCAAATGGTAATATAGTTTATGACGCTAAGCACTTTACATCTATCGTATTTTTACTAATTTTGAACGAAAATCCAGACGAACAGCTTCCAGTAATGGAGAATCGGCAGGAGGGAGAGAATAGGCGCAGTAAGGTGATGTAAGACCTCCCTGATAGGTGTAGCAAAAGGTGTGAAGGACTAACAAGGGCGTTTCAGCTTTTTCTTCTTAAGTGTATTAGCAATCACTATCCATAACGATAATGGATTCGCGCGAAGCGCTCGGTAAAAGTTTTTAAAAACTGTATAACGGCAAAAACGTGCTTTAAAGTTTCAACCTTCCACATCATGCTTACAAATTAGATCGAAGGATCCCATTTTGATGCGGGGCCCCTATACATATGTTTGGAGATGTATCTCTGTTTTCGGGAAGTGTTGTGATCAGAATAGTTACTTGTATAATCACCTTTTCAATGGTCATGAGATGGAGTGCAAACTGACGCATGCGCACGAAGCGCGCCTAAATTTTTCATTAAATGAGATTTCCCTGACAAAATCTGCATTCAGAATCTGCATCGAGACACTTTCAACAAGCCTACATGCCACTAAAAAAGCCAGTCAAATAGAGCCACGACACTACTCTTTACGAAGTGTGTGTGGGGGACATTTGATATTGTGTCCCCCACCCATCGAAATGTGGGGGAACATGTCCCCCTGTCCCCCCAGGATTGACACCCATGGTCTGTAGTACCAGGGAGGAAACTAGTATCGTAGTACGCCATGCACCTGTATCTATGATGTGTAGATTGAGACCTGTTTGCCAGATCTATCAATGCATTAATATAATACATAGGCAAAAAGAATGAATACTTTCATTTCATTTCATTTGATTTCATATTTGATATCTTACAGAACACATTTAACATCCAATCATATAAATAAGAAACGTCCAATCATATACGTAAAAAACTATGTGAAAGAAAGTGCACTAAGAAACCAGTTGTGACAGAAGAAAAACCTGTATGGTTCGTACGTTAGACGCGTACATGTTCTCTATTAGGGATACAGGTAAATATTGTCTTTTAGCGTTTGGCATACGACTTTATGTTCTCTTTTATGGATACGATTATATGTTTTCTTTAAGGGATACGGGTATACGTTCTCCTTTAGGGATACGCCGGGTTATATGTTCTCCTTTAGGGATACACCGGGTTATATGTTCTCCTTTAGGGATACACCGGGTTATATGTTCTCCTTTAGGGATACACCGGGTTATATGTTCTCCTTTTACGGATACTATATGTTCTCTTTTAAGGATACGGGTATGTGTTCTTCTTCAGGGATACGGGTTTATATTCTATTTTAAGGATACGCGGGTATATGTTCTCTATTTAGGATATGAAACCAAAGAGAGGACAAAGGAAGAGTAGAATTTAACGTTGTCTGAATAGGCCTTAAGCCTAGTATTTCTTTTAGGGTTGCAAACGTGGTGAGAAAAGAATACACGATTTTGGAGACCAATTACGCAACCTGTACATAGGGAGAAAATGGACGATGGCCACTGGCCTCTAAAGTAAAACGTTTGGTCGCCAGGTTAGCCAAAGCTGGAAATCACACAAGCGTCTGAAAAAATTTCAAAGGTTTAGTTCACTACTCACCCACGCTAATTCAAGTTAGTGATGCCTACTTAATTGTGAAGAATTTTACTGATGCACAAGAGCGGCCATGAGCGACATGTGGTAGTGAAATTTTGCTATCTGTTTGGGTTTTTACTGGACTTAGGGGAAGACACTTTGTGTGTGGTAGGGAGAGGTGTCAGGAGGGGTGTCAAGGTGTGCAATTCTCACAATGAAAAATGTCTCTCTAAAATTATTTAGTGGGACCAAAATGTCACTTGTCAACGGCTAGAGGAACAAATGAAATGGTTGCATGGACAAAAGACCGTCGACCTTGCGACCAAAACAATTGTAATGTACATCGTTGCCTATACAGCATAGTATAGGATATCGGTAAGAGTTCTCTTCCATCAGTCTTCTTGGATCATGCTTCGAAATTAACCTCACAAACGTAAGCTGCAGAGAATTTTTAAGTAAATGATGTAGTTTTGGTTTCAACAAATGGATGCTTCTATTTGTTGGCTCTTTTGTGGCCCTCAATCCGGATGTCGTGCACAACTCAGAGTAATAACATCATGCCCGTGATACTTCCAACGTTTTACAATTTCGAATGGAATTCTGATTCGTGTTTAACGATTGAACGGGTGATTTCTCGTAGAGTGGAGCAACCTACAAAAAATATGATAATTCAGGAAATGTACCATAATTAATGCTATTTGCTTCCGTTTTGCCGCGCTACACTCTCTTAATATTTCGCAGTGTATGAGGTGTTATGTCACTGACTTAAATAAGAAATAACATAGTCATGCCGTTAAAAGTTACCCTTGCTTATATGTAATGATTCCATGTTTTAATCCGTTTTGATTTTGATCCTCTTATAGTTGCCTATGCTTTCTAAATTCAATGGTTAAAGGTTTGATTTCCATAATCATCAGATGGAAACGACATCATTGCATTTGCAAGCAATTGAGTGAATTTGGTACCTCCCTTTTTTAACAGCCGCTCTACCATTATTTCTATACAGTACCTAAGTAGTTTCTTTATGACTTTCTGCATGAATTAAGACAGTTCATCGGATTTGGTTCCTGTGCTGAAGATAAGAGAGAGTAACGGGCAATTCGCCTCCCAAAGTCTAAACTAATGCCTTCAAAGGCACAATCACGAGCTTTTACTTTTTACTTTGTATTGATGGCACCCATTTTTTCAATTAAAATCCAAAAAGAGCTCCCCCGAAGAATATATAATTCCCACCCTGCTTGGAATTGTTTCGTGGATTGCAGTCTTGTATTACTTTATTCAGTCAAGCAATGCTTATGACTAGATGGTGATGAGCAGCACAATGCTTCCTAGCTAAGTGTAGATACCAGTACCTTGTACACAAGTCATTTTCAAAAAAGTCAACAAGATGCATAAACTACATAAATAAGATTACTGTGATTGTCTTACCACAAAGCGCCATCGCTGTTTTCAGCTCGCTTTCTAGTATTTGAAGAACATTGTAAACCCCCTGCTCTCCCTGTAAACCAAAAATTTAAAGTGGACCTAAAGTCTAGAATTACAAGAATATATATTTTACAGGTCGAAAAATGAATTCCATTCATCCAACTCCCATCTTCAAAGCTTATTCCGTTGCTGAGATATAAAATGTTGAAATTTATTCACTTAAACTGAAAAAGTCGATTGCGCAATAATTTGTGATGCCCTTCTTGTACAACTCACATTACTTGCTTTTGTTTCCTTATGAAATTAATATGTTTATATGACCTTGAAACATTTACTGTTAGCTTGCATAGCATGTTGTGGGAAGAGGACTTTTATAGCCAAGTCACCCTATAACAGTAAGAAAAAGATCACGTTTTGGCACAAGGTACAGTGGCTTTCAAAAAAACAAAGAAAAACAAAGACTGTAATTTGAGTAGTACAAGAATGACATCACAAATTATTGCACAATCTACCATTTCAAATTGAGTGAATAAGCTTCAACATTTTATATCTCAGCTCAGGAATGCCCTGTGAAGGTGGGAGTTGGACCATCTGGATGCATTTTTCAAGCTTTGTAACATATATTTTTGAAATTTTAGACTTTAGGTACACTTTAAGTAAAATGTATGAAGCTATCAATGACAGATACACTTCATTTTCATGCCCGTAGCCAGACAAGGTACTGTAGGGGGGCAAAAAATTTTCCAGGGGGCGAAAATTTTTCAGGGGGGGCAAATGTGTACAAATGTTTTAAGTCAATGGTAAAATTCAAACTCTCTAGGGGGACCAAAAAAATTTCAGGGGGCTTCCCCCCGGCCCCCTCCCGGCCCCTCCCTTGACTACGGACCTGTTCATTTTTCACAAAAATCTTTTGAAGTTTGCGACAAATACACGATCTATCTTCGTAATGATAAAAGCATTGGTTACTCCAGTTGAGTCATGGCCGCACGTAGACATTTTGCCGCATAAGGTCAAAAGGCTAAGCAGAACAACACTATCAGTAGTCATAGTCGTTTCGTGTGGCAAGTGAAAATGCCAAAAATGAATTCCATATTGCTGAATATGGCACTTTCCGTGCATGCCTTTCAAAGATAGATGTGATTACAAATTACTTTGAAAATTATGAGAGGGTAACTGTGTCACTTTTCAAATGTAGTTTTTGTAGTAAATTATTGTAGGAAAATCTGAATTGACCAAGGACTAATCTTCAATCGAAATATAACGCATGCTAACCCAACAACAATGGCGATTTACACAGTTGGCACTGCAAACGACCTATGTCCCCTATAGTTGGCAACGGTAAACTACGAAAACATTTCACTGAGTTAATCGTTGGACTAAAACCATGCCAATTTTCTCTCTTAGAATCTACTAACAAGCAAACTAAACAATTTAAATGACGTAGCAATCTTACAGTACGTACAGCTTCATGATAGCCAACTGTGTGTAGAATGCCGACAAAATTGTGTAATGATGTTAAAACAAAAGACAAGCAGAAACCAAACATACTCCATTTGTTGACCCACATCACTCACGGCCATTATTATCTCCCTCCCCCGACTCCATTGCGAATATCCAACAGTTGATATTTCCGATTTGGTCACGACAAATACTGTTGGATCACAATTGAGACCGACAGTGGGGTCATGAACAAAATTTACCACGTCGCCACGCTACTAATTTTCACTATTGCGTCGCAGTCGGGTTGGTCAGGGATTTGCAACACCCTGGGTTCGTGCAGTGCGCGCTGGTGTTCCACTCACACTCAAATCGTGAAGTCGGAGCTCGTTCGTCTTTGCTGTAAACACTTGAAAGTGTGTACTCTTTGTTTTGCGATAGTTGCGAAGGAAGTTCGCTTTTTGATTCCTTTGTAGATGTAGACCAAGTGCCTAAAATCTTTACTAAAATGTAGTGGTGGCGCCAGGTGGGGGCAGGGGGCCATGGCCCCCCGTTGGCGAAGGCTGACCTCCTCCCTCGTCGGGGAATTTTTACAGTTTCGTCGGGGAGTCTTAGTCGATACGGTAAAGTATGTAGTCCCCGACGGCGACTAGTCGCCCCGACGGTTTACCTGTTTTCTGCCCTCAAGAGGACAATTTTCCTTATAAGACCCCGAAATTTTCGGCTCTCTACGCTGTAGAGTCACTCCAGTTTCTGCAATAGTTCCATTCCACATTGCTAGATAGCACAAGACCTGTAAAACTTACCTAGTAACATGTAGGCAGAGTACACAGTTTATGTAGGGGTCTTAAATTCCATCCCATATTGCAAAGCATAGTTGCTGTTCTCTTGTGTGTGTCATGCGGTACGGTCAGTTGGTGAGCGATTCACGGAGCAAAGTTTGGCTATTTCACAGGGTAGTCCAGGTGTTTTCGATCAAATGTTTGTTATCCCTGATATGGTCTACAACCCCTACATTTTTTTCTTTTTATCTTTTTGTTCTTTATGATTACATCATATATTTGTTGTGTAAGCCTACCAAAAATTTTCGCTCGCTTTGCGATTTCACGTTTCAGATTCAAAAGAACACTTACCAAGTAACATGTAGGCAGAGTACACAGTTTATGTAGGGGTCTTAAATTCCATCCCATATTGCAAAGCATAGTTGCTGTTCTCTTGTGTGTGTCATGCGGTACGGTCAGTTGGTGAGCGATTCACGGAGCAAAGTTTGGCTATTTCACAGGGTAGTCCAGGTGTTTTCAATCAAATGTTTGTTATCCCTGATATGGTCTACAACCCCTACATTTTTTTCTTTTTGTCTTTTTGTTCTTTATGATTACATCATATATTTGTTGTGTAAGCCTACCAAAAATTATTAAGTGATATTATGCAAAATATGCCCTGCAATGGCTTGGGATAGTTAGGCTCCTTCATATCCTCTTCTCACCATCCCCTCGAGGTAGGGACTGTCGGCACTTTGGGTCACTGCATGATCCGGCCCCCTGTCGGGAAAACGATGTCGCTACCGACCTAGTCAGTTTACTTATTTTGACTTTCAAAAGGCTCATTTCTGTGGTAAAACCCAAAATTTTTGGTACACTTTGTCCACCCTTCCGTTACTAATTGCTAAATATAGAACAAACCCTTTCCACCTTTTCAAGTAACTTAATATAAGTAGAATACATGGATTTATGTAAATGTCGGTCATTTCATTTCATTTTGCTAAGCCTAATTAATGTTCGTTCTCTTGTGTCTGTCGTGTGGTACGGGTAGTGACTCAAGGAGGAAAGTACAATGTAAGTTATGCCCGATATGGCCCAACTGCCTTGACAATTGACCTATATATGCTTCAAAAAAGTACAGATTCTTTTTAGTGCAGGCTTATCCAAGAAATTTTCGCGCGCTTTGAAATTTCATAGTTTAGATTCTGGAAAAACACTAAATCAGCGCGGAAATATGTTTCTCTAGTATATACAAATATTATTAAATATTTGCTGCGCAATGGCATAGTCTAGTACACAAGTTTTCTTCAAATCTCTTCTCACCAACTCCTCGACGACATCATGGCTGTCGGGACTTCGGGTCGCTGACCCCCGTCGGGGAGTCTGCGGCCGTCGGGCAAATCCTGGGGCCACCCCTGCTAAAATGCCTTTCAAATGCTATTTTCGGCCCGCTTCGCCTGCATCCTCCATATGCACTTATGATCCAATTACTCAAGGTCATAGCGTGCCTTGCACTACTGTGAAACCCCGTAGTAGTACTTCCATGGTGCAACCTTCGCGATTGCCCATCATAGCTCCTAACCCTGAGACCACGGAAGTACTACCTCACAGTACTTCCACGCTCAGACCTGCTGCATCAGAAATAATCGAATGGCCGTTTGTCCTGGCTTTTATAAAACAAAAGGGCAAACTGCGATTTTTAGGTCTGTTTAGTGCGCACTGAGTGCTATTTGTAAATAGGTGATTGATGTGTAAAATGAAGGCAAAAATTATTAAAAGGGTCGTTAAGTTGTTACTTTTTAGGGCGCTTCGTGCGCATTCATCTTTTGTTCTTTTGTCCTATCATAACTTCCCATAGAACAAGGTTAGTATAATTATTACAAAACTCCGTAGAAGCTCTTTGACCCTTCACCATCCGTACCAGCATTCCTGCTGCATCTTGAATAAATTGACCGTTGGTTAGTCCGAATTGTGTTTTTTTTTTTAGAAGATACAGACAGACTTGGATTTTACGGCTTTTTAGTACAAATTCAATGTCATTTGTAGATAGTTAAATGTTTTATCTTAGTGCTTACAATTGTGCAAATGCCCCAGAGCCAATGGGGGCTTCCCCCCCCCCTGGTCCCCTACAGAGGGATATTACCGAAAAGGACCCTACAGCGTACATCTAAGCTCCAAGTCAAAGACGACCTTATGCTCCTACCATTGAAGTACTACCTCAGAGCTATTACTTCCATGACCAACCGATCTTGCTGCTGTAGCGGACAATGAAAACGGATGCACCAAGGTCAATTTGACATTGCCAGATGCTAAATAAAAACCTTCAGGGTGAGGTAAATTTGTCAAAAAGTCGTTATGGTTAAACAGACGAAAAAGTTTGTGAAATCCTGATGTAATGTAACAGTGTACGTGACTAACGGAATCCTTGCATGGTTTACTTATCTCATAGTAATATCCACTTTAATCCTACAGTATCTGTTTTATCTGGAACTGATTCATACCGGTGCAGGAACCCCATCTAGTTGTCTCCCGCCATGAGCAGACACGATGATACCGGAAATCCCTCTATGTGACGCCATACGAGCTGATTCAGCTACAAGTAGAAAAGATATAGATTAGATATAGAACTGGTCTAAAATACACTTCCTTTATGAGGTTATTGTTAAAAACGACGAGCATTAAGCTCGCATGTTGATTTTTAAAGACATCTGAATAGGGTTAAACCAAGGTTCATAAGTCCCTTCCTCAGGACCAGAAAAAGTCCACAGGCTTTGTCCCAAGTCCTTTATCGAAATTGATGAGTTTCCATTTTCTTGCAACGTGAATGCAAACGTAAATGACCTATCCGGGAATATTCGCACCTCACGTCAGGTGCTATGCAATTAAGTTACAAACCCTCGTATTCAAGCCTTGAACAAAGTTCCCCCAAGGAAATATAAATATGGAATACCAAGCGGAGTTCACGGGCCTAACTGAGCCCCGGTTTTCATCATTTATGCCCATGGAACGAGAGAATGGTTCCGGCAGTCAATTCATCCTTAGACGTTATAAACAGGAGAAGAAAACTTAGTCACAGGTTTACTTTTTCTGTCACCATTTACTTGCATTAGAGCCCTAAATTAATGCGCGAATTACCAGGGCACCTTATAGCATATAACACGGTAAACGATGCTGTAATCAATGTCGATGAGAATTTCAGGAGAAAATCTTGATTCCTGAAGAAGTGTCATCACTAGATGGTGTGATTTTATAAATAATATACCAACTCAAATCTTAAAGTGGCTATGCCACGTGTAAATTAACAGTTTAAACCCTTTGGTATCTTTAGGAATACGTTTCCTACAACGAAAATCAACCATTCTGTTTGTTTACAACTTGTTTTTCCGCTCGAAAATTGAGAAAAAATACACCCTCTTCCAGCCTTGAAAAGTTAGTCTTCCCGAAAATTTTCACAATCTTGTTACGTCACGTGACGTCACTTTAGGAACTGATCGTTGTTTGCCGTGGTATCCTTCGGACATTTGATACAGTGTTTGCATTCCATTGTACCGGTTACCAAGGTCGATACAATGTAAAACCTGCGTAAAAAGTTGTAAATTTTGGAATTGTTATGCCTTTTCTCGTGCTTACCAGTTGTTTTAGTCAATAAAATGCATTTCACGCAGGTTTTTCGTCTTGGTGTCATGATAAGTAGCTGCATGTACAAACATTCACATCGCAACAGCATAGGTACAGCATGGAAGTACTACTTCCATGGGTACAGTATACAACATTACCTGATACTACAAAATGTATCACCAGAACTTTTTCGTAGTAGGTACCATGTGAAATCAAGTTTAATACTTTCTTTGGAATGGCGGATCTGAGCCAGGGAGTTGCCATCTAATGGCAACTCCCTGATCGGACAGAAATGTTGGACTGTCGGTAAAGTGAGTTTTCTTGGATTTGAAATCAGAAAGGCGAAGGCGATACTGAACAAGACGTCAGTGGTGTAGATGGGGTGAGTAATTCGTTACGGCGCATAGAACCGTATCGATTTGAGACTGTAAGGTGAGGTGAAAGTACAACACCTCAACAATTCGAGCATGAGAAGCATTTGGAGCAATTGAAAGGGACTTTAGCTTGGAAAGTTTTATGTAGGCAGTCAAAATATGAACTTAAGGTTACTTTCGTGCAAGTGTCAGTGGAAATCGTGGAACTAGCCTATGATCGAGTGTGCACAGTATTTCGCTGGCTGCTGCCAGTCCACTCACTGTACGTATTACTGCAGACCGAACCGAACAGTACACTGCCGAGGTTTTTCGTTCTTCGATTACGAGTCAAGAGTAGCCTATTTTTAATTATTAGTAATAGCCTACTACAGCCCCAAAATATAACAGACCGACACCACTCTCCAAACAGACAGAATAAAGTTCAAATTCAAGACCTGCCGCGAATTACAATCATTGCTATCCCTTACGTATATATAGGCTATGCTGTACGCCAGGTTCGCTATACGGAGGCTGGTGTTCATAAAATGACGTCATTATTGTGTTAGCTTGAAATCTCATTTTCAACAGTCTATTTTTTTGGTGTAATTTTTTGAAACATTAATTTCTTTTTAATGCTCAAGGCTGTAAGGGTGATGAAAGCAGTTTTAGAAAGAGCTTTTTGTGTACTTTAGGCTAAATAAGTCTCCCGTTACTCCAATTTACGTGTCATGGCCACTTTAAATCTTGTCAACTTGAATAGACTGTCCGAAGTTAACTCCTTACAAGTCGTGTTTTTCAGCATAAGAAAGTGAAAAATTCTCCCTCTCTTTCCTGTCTATCCTTCCGTACAAGCCTCTACTGACAAGGAAGTGATTTTCAAAATGCCTTCACCAGAAACTTTTTTAACACTGGCTAAATACTGTGCTTTCTTTGTACAGTCATTAAATTTTAGATGGGTGATCTCACAATTCTCTCAAGTTGTGATAATTGTTTAGCTATTAAGCGCCATCCATCTGAACGCTTAAGACTATATCAATTTAGTCTTCTTCAGGTAGAACTTTTCAAAGAAATTAAACACTATTACAAGACACTATAAAGTGTAAAACCCGATAGAAAACATTCATAACATGACTTTAGAGGGCCTTAAACGTTCAGAGCCTATTAAACTGCAGAAAAATGGAGGGGATTTGTAAAGAAAAATAGCAATGGGAAAGTTTGAAGGTGTAACTGGTATTTGAAATGGATTTTTGCAATGTTGTTTTGAAAACAACAGTTTAGATCAACTTCAAATTTCTTGGGGAGAGGAGAAAAGAGAAATTTTGAAAGTGGTAATACTAAAGTTTCCCTTTTTCTGCTGTCTCCCATTTTTTCTTTTCGATTCCTTTTCCGTTGTTCTGTAACCATTTTCTCTCATTTGACCCTTTTAGTTAGTAATGTTTTTTGTAATGTGTACATACAAATTATCCTCAAAACATCCCAATGTGGACACGTTCCCCACCATGCCTATCCCATAGTTACGCCTCGTTTAGACCCCTTTATACCCATTTGGCGCAGTGTGGTTTAGTGTGTAATCCCAGTCATAGTTTCTATATACTTGGGGCAAAACTTGAGCGGGATCACATGGGAATCTATTCACTGTTGCGAGAGACCTACAATGGTAATCAGGAGGAAGCATATGAGATTACGTTCGGTTACGTCCCATCATTTTTCTAAGCTATGCCGTAACTGTCGATCCAATGCAAGTGTCCTAAAATATAAGCCCTGCTCACTATAAATTCACCGAGAAATGGGAAAACTTTACCTGACAGCACCCCTTTCAACACAATCGGTAGTTTTGTTTGTTTCTGGAGCCAAGCCAAATCATCCCAATCAGCACAGCAAGCCGCCTCCGTCATACCCTCTTCAGTCATCCAAAATTCAGTCATCGACATCTGTTTGTAAACTCTTTCTTTTCCTTTAATGTACTTAATGTTTGCGCCTCTGTTTGAAATGAAAATCAATTTGTTGGCATGATTTGTGCATACAAGAAGTTAATATATTCTTTTCTTTTACTTTACTGAGCCGTAGTCGTAATATAATGGGATGACGAATTTAATTCGATCACTCAAATTGACTCGATCATTCAATGAAATACACTGCTTATCCATTCGTTCGATTCCATTGAAATTTGTAAAGGTGGGCTTTCTGGATCATTTGTAGATAAACCGAGGAATGAGGAATGAGGACAGCTCTACAGCACTACCTAATTGTCTGTCAAAGGGTTGTTATCCGAATGGAGATAGATTTGGAGTTGCGCATCCAAGGTCATGTAGTAATACTTCGATTATCTTGCTCCTGAGATTTGTAAAAGAACTAAGCCGGATTAGAAAGTTCAAAGAGGTGTGTCGTCTGCTATATCTTCAGTCGAAATATTGCGATTTTTTTCCATTGCCATGTCATTGCCAGTCGCCTGAAAAATAAGTATATTTTATCTCTGGTGTCGCTTGGTGTCGCGAATGAGACCACATCAGCGTAATTTTATGTGAAATTGTGAACATAGTTTTACGTCCTTTTATGTCAGGAAACTTGAGGAGACTTTTCGTAGTGCAGAAAAAGAATTAGGTTTCTGCCTCTTTAGCTGATTTGCAATGGTCTCTTTAGATGGGTAGGGGAATTTGTATTGATCTGTTTTTATTAAACAGTCGTTATGAGTTTAAACAACCCTGTCATTTTAAAGTTGGCGGTACCAACCTACACATCAAAGCATTCTTCAATTTAAGTCCCTTGTTAAAGCGTTACTAGGGCTGAATGATGTCGCAAGGAGAAAGAAATCAAATTGAAAACATTAAATAAAGGGCCTAGGTCCTTGAAAGCCTTATCACCAGCTAATAGTTGGTAATATTGTCACACTGATCAGTGGCGGATCCAGGATTTGACAAAAGGGGGGACCAGGTCATAGTGGTTTGTATAAAAGTCCGACTGGGGAGGGGTCTAAGGAGAGGGGATGTTTCCCCGTGGGGCAGTGCCAGGGTATTTTGATAGGGGGAAAAGCATGTGATGAGTAATCGCTGTCCTGGAGGGAAAATTTCTCAAAGAGGAGGGGGATTCCCCTCCCCTTTGAGAAATTTGTGTTAATTTAAGGCTGCTCAGATGCAAAATGGTGATGTCTGTGGTGTATTTTTTTAACTGATCTTAAATGGCTGGAAAGCGTTCATAATTCAGTTAATTTTAATTTTTGGTTGGGTGAAAGATGCTTTTCTGAGGAGGGGTCTAAGGGGAGGGGTGTCCCCTCCCCTTTGAGAAATTTTTTAATTTAAGGTTGCTCGGATACAAAATGGTGATGTCTGTGGTGTATTTTTTGAACCGATCATATATAGTTGGAAAGTGTTCATAATTCAGTGATTTTAATTTTTGATTGTGTAAAAGATGCTTTTTTGGGGAGAGGTCTAAGGGGAGGTGTCCCCTCCCCTTTGAGAAATTTTTGTTAATTTAAGATTGCTTAGATGCAAAATGGTGATGCCTTTGGTATATTTTTGGACTGATCATATATCGCTGGAAAATGTCCATAATTTAGTGAATTTTAATTTAACCCTAAATTCACAGTGCATTTTATTAAAATAAATTACAAGTCTTAAATAAGACACAACAGGGTAATATTGCAGCAAGTTATAGTTAAAAGCATGATGTTGTCGAAAATATTCCTCTAAATATTAAAGAATTCTGAAATTCCCTTGAAAGTAGAAGCAGCGCTCCCAATGCTGTTTGCCTAGCCGGTAATAGACTGAAGTTAGCAATCCATTAATACAGGGCTCATGAGCAACTCCTTGCAATGCCCAGAGAAAATTACTGCAGAGGCCAGTATAAGCCAATTGTATGTACTCGTGCAAGCATCCGTGCACCTTCGTTCGTACTCAGAGATATTAAAAGTTGAGTGTTGGTGCTACTGCAAAATGTTATGGCTTAACTCATGCATGACAATGGACGTACTTCGTGGTAACCTGACAATCTGCAAGGGGAACTTTGCTCTCCTGGCTGCTAACCCTAGACGGAGCCAAACACTTCATTGGAGACCTTAACGTGGTGATACCTCTATAAAGAGTAGAAAAGTGATTGGACATTTTTTTTTTATTCTGAACACCAAAATCTTCTGCATGCTTAACGCATGCTCCCTTGAGTGACCTCACCTGGGACCGCCCCCCCCCCATTTTATCAGTATTTTTTTTTTATCAGTAATTTTTCCTTTATTATTCCAAGGCTCTCACTATCTACTAAGTCGCACACAAGGGCTCCTCTTTTCCAACTTTTTTCTGGTGAGTTCCTGGATCTCCCTCAGTAGATGTGCCTACGGTACCCCTGTAAATGGGCTTACCCCTCTCCGTGGGATGACACTAAGACAGTTGCCTCGTCATTAATTATTTTTGGGCAGCATGAGTGAAACTATTGTTTCAAAGTACAATACAACCCGTTAGAAAATCTGTCGTCCCCATCTTCACCCCCCCCCCCCCGAATCAATATATCGTTAGTACGAGTTAAGCCTATAGCCTACCAAAAACATTGACAAGTTTTGATTTTTGTGGTAAGTTTGGTGCGCATAATTCAGTACAATTTGAAGGTAGTTAAACAGTTAAATGCCTTATTCTAATTTTCACACCTTTGTAGATACCACAGAAGTTGCAGGAGCTGCACCCCATGGATCCCCACCGGAGTTGCCTCTGGGCCCACCAGGGGCCCTACCACGTACCTCTGGACTAAGTATTCCAACACCTAAGGGTGTTGAATTAGTCAAATATTCTACTAATGAAATTATGGTGAGAACATTCATTGAGTTAAATGTATGTGCAATATAAATTCATGTGTATTAACATTTAGAATTACATTAATCTTCCAAACTATGTAAATACAAGCACAAGTGTTAATATTCAAATGCAACTAGTAGGTAAACAGCCGCGTGTGAAGAATTTCGGAGGTGTGGGCCACAACCTATGATTCCCCGACTGATATGGAAGGTGCACCACGATCGCGGAGCGCGAGTTTGCACGCGTGGGGTAAAGAGCCCCTGGCGAGATCCAGGGCAGAGCCACGGTGGAAATCCCCCCGGAAACTCCTTCAATATAAGACATTAAGACCGCCGAAAATTGGTTCTGGAGGCTTTGTTGGTCAGGGCTTTTTGGGGGGTTCATACCGGTATTATGTGAAATTCGATGTCAGTTAATGACTGAGAGCTCAGGTTAATTAGAAACCAGCTTATGAACCTCAAAACATCCTTGAAATAAACATTTCTTTATACATTTATTTTGCCCTAATTAATGTCTGATTTTCTCGTCATAGGTGAATACAATGAATAGGGTAATTTACACGTGTATTACTTTCAAAACGCTTCACTCCTTATAGCAGAAGGCTATTTCGTGTACATTAACCGAACTAATTGCACAAGGAAAACTCATAGTGCAGGGGTTGAGGCGGCGTTTGGGTTCAAATACTGCAAAGAGGCATTAATGCAGACGCAGAAATATTTTTCCGCCAATGGAGAAGAAAGTACTCCACGAATTAATCTCGTTGCCCCTCATTGACCGGGTCATTTAGTACACAACTGAAAACCTTTTGCATGTAGGCCTATTCCTAACAGCAAATGGACCGACAATAAGCCTTACATGGTGACGGGTTTAGGGATTTGTCATAGGTGTGATTCCCTAACAGGGGAATATACGAAACCAAAGCCGACCTCAGCCCTTTAATTTTTTTAACCTGTGTGGCCTACAAGGCTGTCATCAAAAACTATAGGGAGAAAATCTGGCATCCCCATATCCCAAGATTGCAGGAAATAGTTTTCTAAATTCTAAAACACAAACTTGCCACTGCAATTATGAGTCTACTTGGACTCTGCAGAGTGTATTCAGAGAATTTTAGTTTACTACCTCTGTAATATGGTCTCTACGATACTTGTTACTATCCCATGACAATTATCACTCACACGGCCACCTTCGAATCAGGGTGGTGCAGACTTAAGTTTAGGTGCAAATGAGAGGCCGCCAGTAAAGTCAGGGACAAAAAAAGAAATGAAATCGCCGAGAGGACTTTCATGTACAGAACGCACGTGTAGAAGATACATCTTGAACGCAGTAGTGTACTAATAAACATGGGCGTCCGCAGAAAAAAGTTCAGAGGGGGGCAAAATATTTGAGGGGCCCAACGTTTTTCATGGGAAATATTTTACTCCCAGAAAAGAGTTTAGATGCTACTTCACAGAGTGTTGACAAAGGCTTAGTTAGGAATTTGTCAGTGGGGGGGGGGGGGAGGGGGGCGAAGCCAATAGACAGCCTCTCAAGTCTCGACGCTCCGCGCCACCAGGGGTTGGCGCGGAGCTCAAGAAAATTTTGGCCCAAAATGCTTCCCAGATCGCTGGAAATGGCACTTCCAAGGCCTGTTTACTGCATATAAAAAGGGGAAACACTAGCAATATCGTAAATATAAACTTTAAAAAATACCAAAAATATGCTGGGGGGGGGTTTGATGGGGCCTGAGTGTTGATATTTATATTCAATTCCTCAGTGTTTTGAGAGTAGAAATTTCCACTGAGTGAACTGTTAAGAGATGTTGATGTTATATTTTCTTCTTTTTTTCTTTTTTTCCCTCGTTTTTTCAAGTTTTTGATTTTCTGGGGGCAAGTGCCCCCCTTGCCCCCCTCCCAGACGTCCATGCTAAAAAATGAAATCTCACTCTCGACCATCTTGACAATTTTTTTACCACAGTGTGCTTATTTTCATCCTGTATCCCCCTACCCTGGCTATATGGACTGTGTTACAAGACGACCCGTCAGGAACACCGGATTGAATCCATCGACGAGCGAATGGAAAGTTCCAGAGAATTCAACTTCAACGCAGCCTTTCTAGAACTGTCTAGAAGTGAGAACTGTTTACGTTATGTCCCAATTATAGCAGCGACCTGGCAACACTTCGAAGAAGCTGCAATTGTCGTTATTCAACTACTGTGTGTTCTAGAAGTTTCTATTAAGGAACGTTCTCGTAATTACTGGACTGTGTACACTAGAAGTTTCTGTTAAATTCTGGAGAGTTCTCGAATAAAAGCCTAGCATATAAAAGGCAGTTCAACAGTTGTTTGTGTGTGCTGGCTGGAGAGGAGACATGGAGAGATACCCCAATACTTCATCGAGAGACACCATCGAGTCCAGACGTTATTTCTGCTGTCCGTTTGTTGACCGCATCATATGAGGCCAGCCACTGACAATTCACACTTGTGACAAATTGCCTTTACGCCGCCCCTTTCTACACTGTGTAATTGAGGTGTGTATCATCCATCGCCTACCTAGCCTTGTCATTATATCGCTCGTCGGAACCAGTCCCCCCTTACGCTACAGCACGCTGCAGGTCTACCACTGTGCCATCTGTCAACGTGCATGCACTACCAGCCCTTGGACCAGACCAGGCAAATATTAAGTAAAGGATTGTGAGTAAAGTCATAATTAATTATTGTAAATTAAGTAAGATAAGGAGATTGTAAATAATCATTAAGTTGTTGAATTTTAATCTCGTTCTTCTGTGATCTTTCGCTGTTATTGTTTGACTTGCGACCACAAGCCGTAACAGAATTGGGTGGCCTAACATCCGGGAACGAAAAAATACTAGAAAATTCGAGAAATTCTGTTGTAAATTGTAAACAACTTCAAAATGCCATTCAACTTAGATAAATTCGTGACTAGTCCCTCAGTCGAGGAACTAGATTCATTAAAGAAGTCTGAGATTGTAAAGGTCGCAAAACATTATGGCATTGAATTTCAGCCTTTAATGCGGAAAGATCAGAGATTAAAAGATATGTTCTAGAATATCTATTGTGGATGAAAGTATCCTGCCTAGTACAGTATTGGAGAACAGCTATCACTAGTGCCAAACTGAACAACACATTTGAATGAAAAGGCTAGAAATGGAAATGAATAAGGAGATTAGATTAAAGGAAATGGGAAAAGAGAAAGGGGAAAAGCGGAGGAAAAGCAAGAGAACATGAATTTAGGTTTAAAGCAACTAGAGGTTAGGGGTCATAAAAGGCTCAGACCCTAAAATAGGCTTGGATACTGGGGTATTTGATGTTTTCTAAGCACGTAAAATTTGTCCCCAAATTTCAGGAGAGGATAATGTGGAGAAATTCTTTAACCATTTCGAAAAACTGGGTGAGCAACTAAAGTGGCCAAGAGGATAAATGGTCCATACTCATCCCAGAGTAAATTTCACAGGCAAGGCTCAAGAAGTGCTATTCCGCTCTGTCAAATTAGAGGACAGCCATGGATTATGATAAGGTTTAAAAAAGGCCATATTACAAGCCTATGAATTGGTGCCTGAAAGCTTATCGCCAAAAATTTAGAAAGTATCGTAAGCGCGGATACACAAACATACATAGAGTTTGCTTATCAAAAAGAAAGGCATTTCGACAGATGGTGTGCTTCCAAAAAACGGTCTCCACATTGACACTTTAAGACAATGATGCTGGTCGAGGAATTCAAACGGTGTGTGAATGATGACATTAAGACTCACCTTGAGGAAAATAAGGCTGACAACTTAGAAGAAGTGGCAAATTTGGCTGATCATTATGCACTTACCCATAAATTCAGTAAAATGGGTCGGACTCAAAACAAGAATAGGTTTAGAAGGCCAAATAAGAAATATGGCACTAGTAGTGGCACAACAGGTAACAGTGGGTCTCAGTCTGGTTCTATCTCTCCAACAAATTCTGGTAAAAAACAACCAGATTCGAGTCGTCAAAAGAACGACCAGGTCAGCTCAAACAAAGCTGCCTTTAAAGACATAAGTTGTGGTTTCTGTCACAAAAAAGGCCACACAATGGCAAATTGCTTCACATTGGCAAAATTAAAGGAGACTGAAACAGCTTCTAATGCTCTAGCCAATGCAGGAGAACTCTTCTGAGGTAGTCGTGACTTTACGGCCTAATTCTCTAACGACCAAAATTAAGGAAGAATACCTTCCATTCGTGTCTGAGGGTTTATTTCCCTAGATGGGAATTCAGCTCATCCACCCGTCAAAATTAAAAAATTTTTGCGTGATACAGGCGCAACTCAGTCGTTGCTTCTTGATGGAGTTTTGCCATTATCGGACTCTACTTCCACAGGGGCAAATGTACTAATTCAGGGGGTTTGAGTGGTGGATTTATTTCTGTCCCTCTCCACAAAATTAATTTGAAGTCAGATTTAGTTTCTGGGTCGGTCATATCTAGTAGGGGTCAGACCTACTCTACCTGTAAAGGGGGTATCTCTGTTGCGAAGGCAATGACCTAGCTGGTGGAAAGGTAGTAGCCAATGCAATTTTGACAGATAAACCATGTGATTATAAACAACACAGAGCAATTAGAAGAAAGGAATTTCCAAATTTATCCCTGCCTGTGCTGTCACTAGAGCTATGTCACAAAAGCTCGCAGTGGATGATAATCTTAAACATTCCACCCTCCAAAAGTGAGGATACAGTTCCCAAAAGTGGAACAATAATGTAGGGAATCATGTAAGGATGATAATTCTGTAAACATCCACTCTCTAAAAATGAGGGTATGATTTCCGAAAATAAGGATGATAAACTTAATCATCCGCCCTCTAAAAATTGAGGAATTAGTTCCTAAAAATGGAAACAACACTCCCAAAGGAGGAAGTCAGAGTCTGAAAAAAGATTCTAGTAAAAATATTCATGAAAGTGAAGATTCTTGGTATGATCTCAGCCAATCTTTTATGACTAATCTTAATGATAGTCAGGATTGTGAGTCTCCTGGCCCCACACATAGTGATGTGGGGGTTTAGAACACAGGAAAAATCAGAAATGTCTGAACACACTCCACAGAGGACCAGTTGTCAGTCCAACAACGAACACATGATGAAGAGCTTCAGCCATAAGTAGCCCTAGCGTTGGTGCACTCACTGAGGATGAATCGAAAGACCGTCCCAGTCTGCTTCTATTGAAAAAACAACAATATTTTGATATGCGTAAAATGGCGACCACCTGATGCACTATTAAGATGAAGAGTGGAGAATTTAACCATCAAATTGTGGTACCTAGGACCTTAGAAGGGAAATACTGGAGTATTGCTCATGAAATGCCATTTGCAGGGCACCTAGGAGTCAATAAGACTTACCACAGAATTTTAAATCACTTTTATTGGCCAAACTTAAAAGTGATGTGGCCAAATTTTGTAAGACCTGTCACTCATGTCAAATGGTATGGTTGGGAAGCCGAATCAGAATATTCCGGCTGCACCCTAAAGCCAAATTCCTGCTTTTGAAGAGCCGTTAGTAGTTGAGTAGAGTAAAATCATTGATTGTGTAGGTCCCCTACCTAAGAGTAGGCAGGGCATCAAGTATATATTAACCATTATGTGTGATTCTACAAGGTTTCCAGAGGCAATACTCTGAGCGGAATATTAAAAAGGGCTCGGACAGTCTTACAAGCTTTACTTAAAGTTTTTCACATGTGTTTGGACTTGCCAAAAGAGATCCAATCAGATCAAGGGTCTAATTTCATGTCAACTGTATTCCAGCAGATGTTAGTATGAGTTAGGCATATAGATCAAATTAAGTCTTCGGCTTATCATCCGAAAGCCAAGGGGCTTTAGAAAGGTTTCACAAAACAAAGAAGAATATATTAAAAGACATATGTGTCATGATAATGAGAGAGAAATTGGGATGAAGGCCATTCCATTTGTAAGAGGTTTTGCTGCCAGGGAATCTATCACAAGCATGAAGTACACTGGGTTCAGTCCATTTGAACTTGTCTTTGGACACACAGTTCGTGGACCATTGAAATTATTAAAGGAGAAGTGGTTATCAGATCCAGGTGAGGACATACACCTACTTGATTATGTATCCCGCTTTAAAGATCGTCTTCATGGAGCATGTGAACTTGCTCAGGAAAATCTGAGACACTCTACAGAAGAAAATGAAAGCGTGGTATGACAAGACCACTTGTGAAAAGAGAGTTTAAACTGGTGATAAGGTGCTAGTGTTTTGTTACCCTGTTTCTGGTTCAGCCACTTCAAGCTCGCTTTCAAGGACCTTATGTCATCGAGAGAAAGGTCAGTGACACAGATTACGTCATTTTGACACCTGACAAGCGTAAATCTAAAAGAGATATGTCATATTAATATGATGAAGAAATATTATGAAGAGAAGATTGTGACATTTCTAAGGATGAAAGTGTACATGCTGTAAATAGTAACAATAATGATACAGGTGATTCAAGTGTGTATTATCAATGCTGATCATGAACTCAGTAATGATGAGATCAAGGCTAATAATGTTCCTGATATGTGTATTAAAGTTACAAAATTCTGATGTGTTGAAAATCTTGACCAGAAATTAAGTCATCTGCGATCACATACAAGAAAAGTCAGAAATGGAAATCATTAATCTATGAATATGCATGCTTGTTCTCAGATGATCCTACTTAGGACAAGTTTGTATTGATCTGAACATGATGTTGATGTGGGAGATGCCACACCAATCAAGCAGCATCCTTACCGAGTTAACCCTCGAAAACGACAACACATCTCAGGAGATGAGGTTCGGTATATGTTAGACCATGACATTATAGAACCTAGTAATAGTGAATGGGTCTTCCCCTTGTATATTGGTCCCCAAGCCCAGACGGTGGGTACAGATTTTGTACTGATTACCGAAAGTGATACTGTGAATGCAGTCACAAGAACGGATTATTCCTATCGATGGCCCCGTATCGATGATTGCATTGATAGGATTGGGAAAGCTACGTATGTGTCAAAAGTTGACTTACTAAAGGGGTACTGGGAGATACCACTCACTGAGAGTGGCTCGGAAAATCTCGGCATTCGTGACGCCAGATGGGTTATTTCAGTATAAGGTTATGCCGTTTGGGTATGAAATAACTCACAGATGACCTTTAAACGCTTAGCTAAATAATCTTACGTCAAATTTAGAAAATTGTGAAGTATATGTTTGATGACCTTATTGTGTACAGCAACTCGTGGGGATGCAACATGTACAACATGTTAAGGCATTATTTGACAAGCTTGCCAAAGCTAATTTGACTGTCAATTTGGTCAAAAGTGAGATTGCTTGTGCCCATGTGATATACTTAGGGCATGTGGTTGGTCAGGGTAAGGTTAGACCAATTAAGGCCAAAGTTGAGGGCATTGACAAATTCCCTGCCCCCGCTGATAAAAGGCAGCTCATGCGCTTCCTAGGCATGGCTGGTTACTACAGACGTTTTTGTCCGAATTTCTCTGACATTGCTGCACCATTGACAAAATTATTAAAGAAAAATGAAAAGTTTGATTGGACAGATAATTGCCAAGCAGCATTTGAATTACTGAAAAAGGCACTAATGAGTTCACCAGTGTTGATTGCTCCAGATTTTGGAAAAAAACTTTTAAGTTGGCAGTAGATGCCACAGCAGTGACAATGGCCATAGGAGCAGTTTTTGCTTCAAGCTGAATGAGCATGGTGTTGATCACCCTGTTTGTTATTATTCTAAGAAATTTGACAAACACCAGAAAAATTAGTCAACAATTGAAAAAGAGACATTAGCTTTGATACTGGGTCTTCAACACTTTGATGTTTATTTGGGAACTACTAGTTTCCCTATCACTGTATACACTGATCATAACCCTTTGACATTTTTATCTAAGATGAAGAACAAAAATCAAAGATTGATGAGGTGGAGTTTATTTCTGCAATCGTATAATGTAGATATTAAGCATATTAAAGGGAAATGGCACAATGTGTATTGGTGATGTTACTGTATTCATGTATCATCACCTTGCAAGACAAATTATATGTTATGATTATACCTTCCATTGAATATTGGACTACATAATATACGTACTGTAGTTATTACTGTAAAGTTATACATTGTAAATATTGTAACTTAAGTTTTGTCCGAAGAAACGTCCAAAACTTTTTCAAGGGGGGGAGTTTAGTACAAGACGACACCCGTCCCAGGAACACCGGATTGAATCCATCGACGCGAGAGCCGAATGGAAAGTCTCCAGAGAAATTCAACTTCAACGCAGCCTTTCTAGAACTGTCTAGAAGTGAGAGAACTGTTTACGTTATGTCCCACAAATTATAGCAGCGAGACCTGGCAACAACTTCGAAGAAGCTGCAATTTGTCGTTATTCAAATCAACTTACTGTGTGTTCTAGAAGTTTATCTAAGTAAGGAACGTTCTCGTAATTACTGGACTGTGTACACTAGAAGTTTCTGTTAAATTCTGGAGAGTTCTCGAATAAAAGCCTAGCATATAAAAGGCAGTTCAACAGTTGTTGTGGCGGAGAGAGACATGGAGAGATACCCCAATACTTCATCGAGAGACACCATCGAGTCCAGACGTTATTCTGCTGTCCGTTTGTTGACCGCATCATATGAGGCCAGCCACTGACAATTCACACTTGTGACAAATTGCCTTACGCCGTTTCTACACTGTGTATTGAGGTTGTTATCATCCATCGCCTACCTAGCCTTGTCATTATTCGCTCGTGGAACCAGTCCCTACGCTACAGCACGCTGCAGGTCTACCACTGTGCCATCGTCAACGTGCCAATCGGTAGCAACCACTTGGACCAGACCTGGACCAGACCAGGCACAAATATTAAGTAAAGGATTGTGAGTAAGTCTAAGTCTAATTAATTATTGTAAATTTAAGTAAGATAAGGAGATTGTAAATAATCATTAAGTTGTTGAATTTTAATCTCGTTCTTCTGTGATCTTTCGCTGTTATTGGTTTGACTTGCGACCACAAGCCGTAACAACTGCTATTACAGGCTACCGAAACTCGGGCGAAGCGAGAAAGAAAATTAATTGTCCTTGGGTCACAGGCCGGATATTGAAACTAAGTGGTGCCTTACACAGGCGGGGAGAAGGAGGGACTTAACTTGCTTAGTGCTGTAAGGAAAAATTAAGAGTTAACTTCAAAATAATATAACTGGGTTGAATAATGTTAACTTTTGGGTACTCCCTCTGTCTCTCCAATCCTATGGATTGAAGAGACAGAAGGAGACCCTCAGTCTCGTCTTTCTCTCTCTCTCTCTCTCCTCACCTTTACCGTAAATCCCCAGACTGAGTGATTTTACCCTGACTGGCCAAGGAGTCCCCCCGTACACATTCTACTGTGGTTAAATACCTCAGTCGCACCCACAGATGCGAGAAAATCATATTTGTTTATTAGATATAGAAGGAAAATGGGGGAAGGAGATTGTCTTTTCTGAGAGGGCGTGTCTGGTTCAGTGCTCATACTATGAAGGAAGTGTTAATAAGTATACAATCTATGTAGACAAAGAGAAGTGTAAACTTACGGTGTCTTTGCTTTCATACTGAAGTATTTCTTGAAATGATCCTTACTTTGAGCGGAATTGTTGGAACTTTTAGTTTCAACAGGAGAATCCACAGTTACAACTATCGCTTTAAATCCAAGCCTTTCAGCATTCTTGACCAGGTTAAGAGTGTTTCTTTTATCTCGGAATAGGTACGTTTGGGCCCAGTAGAGTCCATTGCTGGGTACCATTGAAGCAAAGTCTTCGATAGAGAGGTTTCCCACAGAACTCATTATCATCACAGTCCCGGCTTTAGCAGTCGCTGCGACAACAGTAACGTGAAAATCAATTACCACTAACGCAAAAAAAGCTTGTATTTTTGCACGATAGCAAGAGTTTATGTCATTTTTAAAAATAACCAGTAAACATTTTTCTGAAGAATGAGTCTTATGATTTATGCTAAGTCTATCAATTAAGTATTAAAGAATAGGAATGTTGTACTGAACGTGTCTAAGTGGACCTAATATCTACATAACAAGACTTCATTAATATGTGTATCACGTCTTGGATCTACAGTGGAGTAGAATTAGTTCAAAAAACACTTTTCATTACTATAACTAAATTGCACACCATGTCCTCACTTATTGTTTTGTAATGCATCACTTCGTGTCTTGAAACATAAATATCATGCATGATATCATGTCTCGAGGTTAGGTTAGGGTTGGGGACATAAAGTAAGGTTAAGGTTAGAGTTCTCGAGACTTATTACCATGCATGATATCATGTTCAGGATTGGGTGAAATTGCATTAAAGTGGTATGCATATTCATCACCAGTTCTCGAAGATGACTAATTGTAACTGATGGAAACCATATTCAACAAAAGAAATCATACAGATCAAGATTTCCATGAAGCGTACGAGCCTTCTTGCGGGGGGTGACACTTTTACCGGAAATTTCAATGCATGTTCCAGCAAATAACGTATCCTTTGCCCGAAAATAGCAATACTTTTCACAAATGGGGGCTTTAGCCACCACCACCTCCACCCGGTCTCGTGCGCCTATGAAGATTTTTCATTGTACCTCTTCCTGCCACTGCATCTCCGTCCGGGTGTGCAAATGTATACCCTATCACAGGGGAAATTCCCACCGGCAGACGGACAGGGTTACCGAGGAGACTACTCCATGTGCTTCTTTCCCGTCTCGCTGACAGTATGCGGGGCTGGAAACGAAATCTGAGGAGAGTTATGTTATGTGTCTAATGTGAAAGATACCGTGGCACAGAACTCATAAATGCATGCCTTACGTGTAGGTCTATGATGTCTTATCATTTATGTACCAGACACTAATGGGTATGTAATTAAGACAGGACAGTACTGGAGAAGCCCCGCCTCTGAGTGATAAGTGTAAATGCTAATGAAAGTTACTTTGACCCTAGCTCTAAAAACTAGCACAAAACACCAACGTAGCTAGTTGTGATGAACCTCAATTAAGCAGTTCCTTGAATCTAGCAAATTTCTTCCTAATTTTCTCACAGGGATGTTTCATGATGCCCTGACATTATATTATTTTACTTCGTAGGTATTAAAGGAAAATAGTGTTTTTTTAAATTGCACCAAAATATTAAAGGCAGTAACAGTTTCTATGATTAAGATTATAAAACCACTTACGTTTCACCAATTAACCTCTGAAGATATCTTTTCTTTCAAAATTGATCACATATTACACGAATTATGACAGTCAGATCATGTAAACATTTGAAAGTTTCGGTGAAAATAAATCACGACTCACAGAGCAGTTACTTCTTTTCTGTGAACAGCTCATTTCTTGAAAGTTATCCAGCTACCTAAGTTTGAATTACCTAACATTTTTTATCGAAGACTTTCTATTTCAATTGTATGAAAATTTTCTTCCCCACAACAAACACAGCATTCTCCTTTAGCCAGGAGTTTAAAATTTAAAAACAAATAGTTCACGTGAGTGTATTAACACACAATATTAAGCCTATCATAACTTAAACCTCTTCATAAACAAAATAGAGTTCATTTAATCAGATAACATTTTGCATGTCCCACGGGACCAACTAAAGTAGGTGTGAGCAGTGCCGTAGTACCTGTACTCATACCCGTGCTCGAGTACAAGTTCTGTACTCGTCAGTCGCGGATATAAGAGGCGCAAAGAACGCCCCTCCCTATGACACTTAAAAATATAACCTAAAAAATAAAATTGAAAGAAAAAACAAAGGAAAAATCGAGTTTTTATGGTGCATGAATATTCTTGAAGGAATGGAAATGATACAGCATTTGGCATCAAATCCCCATTCTGAGAACCAAAATTATAAAATTATGGGTATCGATCGGTGAAACATGAAAGTCAATAGAGAACACACGTGCAGTGCTCATAATGTCGCCAGTACTGCAGGTAAAAGCTTGCATAGCTTGCGCCCAGCGTATATTTCGTATTAGAAATTAACTGAGCATGTGTATAATGTAATGTTCTGTGCATCACGTATATACATTTTATACAGAGCGGTGAAAATCTCAAACCACTCATCTGACCTGGTACCCTGGTACCCTTACTCGTACTCATGGTAATTTTTTTCTTCAGTCGGGCTCGTACCCGTACTCATGACCTGGTACCCCTATCCGTACTCGTACTCGTGCCATGGTGCCCGTACCGGCGGCGTAGTTCTGGCCTTGTACTCAAATCTGTGCACATAATCACTGTCGAATTAACGTACACTCAAACTTCAAAGGCATGTTAAAGTTTTGCTGTTTTGCTGTACCGTATATCTTAGGACTAAACTCTTCAGCTAAATACTGAACTCTTCATGATTGCGAGGAAAAGGCACCAAGAGTATGAGTACGCGCACGGGTGCCAGGGCATGAGTACAGGTATGAGTAAGAGTACTGACTCTCATACTCCTGGTGCCTTTTCCTAGGCTAGGACCCGTATCCTTACTCAAGACCTGGTTTCCGTACCCCAACACGTACCCAAGACCTGGTACCTGTACCGGTAGGCCTACTCCCGGTCCTGTACTCACACTACAACACTCGGTGTAAGTAACCTGAACATATGAAAACTTATATTTGTATTTAGCCACATGATAATCCTGGCTATAGTGATGGCGGCCCATTGTGTGCATTATCCTGAGTGCCAGGTATAACCAGGGAGCCGACAGGCTTGTGAAAATATTTTGGGGTATTTTTATTTTCCCGGGGTTTCATTTCGGCCCAATTTGAGCACCAATTGCTCCCTAAAGGAAGTCCTGTTAGCTAACTCCCACTGCAGGCAAATTTAAAACCTTGAACTCCTTGTAAAACAAGTAGCAATCCTGAATTGAGACATGACTTCATGAAAAGCCATTAGAGAGTCTCACAATAGTGAGAGCAAGAACTGACATAAATGGCTTCAACAAAGTTGATCAGCTTCAACAAAAGCAAGCAAAGTCAGCTGTTTAATTAAGTGCCCAAGGGTGCTTCAGACAGGAGTGGAACCAACTTCACCTACGTAACTGATTTTAAATGGTATAGTATGTATCCTGACAAATGGGAGGAGGGCCACCTATGTAATCTATCAACGTTACCCTTCATGAAATACATATTTGTGAAGTTTACACCATTTGACCCCTGTTAACCCCTTATGGCCTTTGAACACCACAAAAGCAATTTGAGTTTTTTTCAATATGGGCGCATCCTTATGCTAAGTACTGTATGAGCCTCAGATAACCTTCGACCTCTATCAAACACTTTAGATTTCATCTACTAACAATGAAAAATCTATTTTAAAAGTGAAAGTTTATTAAAACTATGTATGGTTCCTAGCTTGAGAAGTAAACTGTACAAGCTTTTCAGTTTTTACCTCTGGTGACCTTTGACCTCCTCCCACAACAATAGAATGCTTCCTCTAAATATGGCAAACCTATTTCAACTGTAAAAGGTATCCATCAATCGTATCTTGAGCTACAACGTACTCAAGTAATTTCCAAGGCTTCTTATTTTTTCAGCTCCGTTGACCTTACATAACCCTTGACCTATGCTTTAAAAGATATAGGGTTCATCTGCTATTTCGCAGCCATACACCAAATATGAAGTGTCGAGTGACTCCTACCTTAAGATATCATATCATATCATATCATTTTCACATTTTTGTTTGACCTCTGTCAATCTTTCATGACCTCAGACCTATACCAAAAATATAAGAGCTCTTTCTCTCAACATGAAAAATTTGTAAACAAGGTATAAAAAGTATTTACCATTCCCTATCTCGAATATTGTTTTTATTAGGTTTTAAGTTTTTGACCTCTGGTGATCTCACATGACCTCTGACCTCTACCAAAACAATAAAACAATACTGAGCCTTTTTCTCTTCATATGATAAATCCGTACATCAAACATGAAAAGTTTGTTCCTATCTTGAGATATCGTGCTAACATGCAATGTTTATACCAAAAACGAAAGGGTTTATAACCTATCAAGAATTCACATGTCAAGCATGAGTAGTATCAATGCTTCGTACTTTGAGATATATCATGTTTACAAGGTTCTGGGTTTTGCCCTTGGTGACCTGACGTGACCTCTGACCTCCGCCAAAAGATTCATAAGATTCTTCCTCTAAATGTTATAAATCCATACACTAAGTATGAAAACTGTCCACCATCCCTACCTTGATGTATCGTGTTTACAATCTAAGCGGCACAAGCACACCCAAGTTGCTTTTACCTACAAACCGAGGACCTCTTTGTTATTATATCCTTTGCGTTTGCTTCCTTAACAATAACTTTTACAACAGACCGTCTATTGCTGAAAACTTCCGAGGAAGTGAGAAATCTATTTAATTTCCTTCTGAGGACCTGAAATCCATTGTTTAGGTCCTCAGTCTGAATGCCAAACAAACTCATGCACACACCTACACACCTTCCACACACACATACACACCCCATTGTAACTGCATAGGTTCCTTCTGTATGGATCCTTCTGTAAGGATCAAAAATTATTCATACGGTTCAAAGATATCAATAAGGTGTTTTGCAAAGGTTTGCAATTAAGGGTGGACATGGTATCTGAATAAACTTAATTCCTGCAACAACCCATGGTTTTCTCTCTCGGAAGAATGTACATTTTGTGAAGCGTCTATAGATAGAACCATACATGTTGCATAGTTATTACAGAGGCCTTTTTTGGGGTGGTAGACTAAATTCAAACACTTAAAAATAAATGCTACTTTTCATGTAAAGTATAGCTAATATCACCTATCCTGCAAGCTAAAAGTGTGAGTCTATTATTCATTCTTTTCGATTGTCAGTAGATTAAATACAGTAGGCATATGGGCCTACGTAAAATTAACTGAGCATCGTGTGCTCGGAGAATTTACTCCTGTCTTTGAGAAAGTTCCATTTGCTAATCTTCCATGAGTCTATGGCATTACTGAGCCCCGCCCCGTTTTCTTCCTCTTCACTGAGTGTAAGTGTCTTCCACCTTTGAGACAGACTTAATTCTCATAACTACAGGTTATGTCGCTGTAGAGTCGTTTACGAAAGCACATATAGACGAAAAGAACATGAGTGAATTCGCCAAGAAAGACTTGGGAAAGTCTAACCCTGCCCTGACTTACCTTTTAAAAGATGCAAAGCTATCATCGTATGTTTGACCATCCCCAATAGATATGTTAATGAAATTCCACAGTGCACTTAGTTTCTTATCCTTCTTCGATTTCTCCTCAGCCAGTTTTTCAATTTCCTCAATGCTTGTTGCACCGTTATGATTCGCCATCACACAATCACACGATATTGAAACAATCACCGACACAAGATATCACTACGTGCGGTATCCACGTAATTTACCTGCAGTGAATTAGGTAGAACGAAAATGCAAAAATGCATTGTTTCGATGAATTTATTTGATAAGACTTAAGCTTTCATCAGAACAGCCGTAGCTCTTAAAATAAACGTGTCATGGACCAAAGTGAAGCATCCGTACACCAAGTTTGAAAAATATTCCTACGTTGAGATATCATGCTGATAAATTTTTCACAGTTGACTTCTGGTGACCTTAAATGACTTTTAATCCACAATATCAACAATAATCGGATACTTGTATTCAATATGTCAAATACATATACCATGTGTAAATTATTTCAATAGTAGACGAGATAAAAGGGAAAGGGGCACTTGCCTAACCTTTAAAAGACCTTAAAAAGTAATAAAAAGAATATGAACAAAAGGAAACGATACCAGAGAAATTATGAGGAAATTTTTACCATTTTGGTAAATGTTGCCATGAAAAATGAAGAAAAACATCAATATTTAATACAATAACAAGAGCAACAATGACGCTGTAACTCATCTGCAATTTCTCTCACACAGTAACTGTTATGTAGTTCCATAAAGAATCCAAACCAAGGAGTCATTGACAGTCATAATCTAGCACGTTGAATGCTATAGGTGCCAATGGTCATAGCACTGGCAGATCAGAGATGCCCTGCTTGAGACAATTTTTCTGATGTTGAGCACAATACTGTAAGCAATTGTGCTGAGAAAAATTACCTCCCATGACCCCAAATGGCTTTTTAACTACTTCAAAAGTACAACTTTGAAGACCCATCATCCACTGAGCATTCTGGCCAACTTTGATAAGATTTGGATAAAACCCGCAGAAGTTGAAGACTTTTGAATGATTTCACTGTTTGACCTCTGTATGACCCCAAATGAGCTTTGACCTTCTTCCAAAATACAACTTTGATGACCAAACATCTACTGCTCACTATGGCTAACTTTGGTAAAATTCGAACATAATCCTTAGGAGTTCCTCTCACTGTGGGGCTTCCACATTAAAAACTATGCACGCTTCCTACCTTGAGATATCGTGCTAAGAAGAAATTTAAGAGTTTGACCTCCGGTGACCCAGATGACATTTTGACCCCCACCAGAAACAATAGGGTCCTTCCTCTCTCCATGGGCCACCCACAAACTAAGTGTGAAATAGCTCCAAGCTCCCTACCTTGAGATATCAAGTTAACATGGTTTTTAGAGTTTGATCCCCGGTGACCCGGGATATCTCCGACTTCCACCAAAACAACAGGAATCTTTTTTATCTTGGGGGCATCCACATACTAAGTATGAAATCTATCCAAGCTTCCTACCTTGAGATATTATGTTAAAAGTTTTCTCAGAGTTTGACCCCGGTAACCTCACATGACGTTTGACCTCCGCCAAAACAATAAGGTTATTTTTGTTACCATGGGGCAGCCACACATTAAGTGTGAAATCCATTCAAGGAACTGAGATATCATGTTAACAACTTTTTCAGAGTTTAACTCCGGTGACCTCAGATGACCTTTAACCTTCACCAAAAACAACAGGCTTTTTTCTCTTACCGTGGGGCATTCACTTGCTAAGTATGAAATCCATCTGAGCTTTCTACCTTGAGATATTGTGTCAACAAGCAGTGTCACAAACGCACACACACATAAGCATACACACATACACATACACACACGCCATTATGAATGCATAGGTTTCTCTTATCTTCGAAACCAATAATAAAATACTGGAGGTGGTCCCGTGTCCCAGACCATTGACAAAAATGAAACACAAAAGAAAGAATAAGGTGACTTCAGAAAGTAGGAGAATCTTGTGTGTAATGGATAATTTTGCACTCAGTAAAGAAATACGATAGGCTACAATAGAATGTCTTAAATAACGCTGTTGTCTCTGGCGAGCTTCACGCGCACTTGTTTTACATATTGTTTCGTGGCCACTTCCTGTAGAACATCTTGAGTGATTCGTAGCTTCTCGTGATTCTTCCATTATCATTGAAACAACCCACAACCCAAACCCCCTTCATCATAAACATGACCTGTTATGCTTAGTGAGGCTTTTATTCAAATGGTCAAAGTGTGATTCCTGTGATCTGTTTATGGTTCACGTCCGATAAGTTTTAAGGTAGCCAAATCCTTTATTATAATGGTTTTAATTCTAATATACCTCAGGGTTTCCTGGGGGTTACCCTCTGGACCCCCACAGGGCGTTGCCTTGGACTTCACTTCTTTGGGGGAGTGCACGCCCGGATCCCCCACTCCCCGCTCTCAGACATCAAATCCTTCCCCTGGTTTCCATGACCCAAACATAAAATATCCTGTAAATATAAGGTTTTCAAATTTTGACATTTAATGACCTCAAATGATTTTTGACCATTTCCATAACAACAGGATGTTTTTTCACTTAGTATTATGCACCCATAAGCTCAGCATGAAATGTAACCTTACTACCTATCTTGCTAACATGGTTTTCAAAGATTGAACTCTGGTGACCTCAGATAACCTTAGACTGACCTCTACCAAAACGTAAGGGTTTTTCTACTCTAACATCTACAAACGAAGTTTGAAAAGTACACTCGCTTCCCACCTGGGGTAAAGTGTTTTAGAAGGTAAGGAATTTGACCTCCAGTGACCTGTGATGACTTCTAAACCCCATTAAAAGCAAAGCATGTTCTTGTTATGTATGTACACACTAAGTACGAGAAATATACAGTTCATGCTTTCTATCGTGATACCGGTATATAGTTTTAATAAGATTTTAAGAGGTTGTTGACTCCAGATGGCAGTTGACCCCCGGTTACTACAATACGGTTCTTATCTTTTAGAAAATGCCTCCAAGTGTTACACTCTCGAAGAAGATCTGTGCTTCCTACCTTGAGATATCGTGCTTACAAGGTTTTCAGATTTTAACCCCCTGTGACGTTAGATGATCTTTGACTTCCACAAAGATGAAAAGGGCTCTTTCTCTCTATTACTGCATCTACATGCTAAGTATGAACAGCACCCCTGCTTCTTGTCTTGAGATGCCTTGTGAACAAGTTTTTCAGATTTTAACCTCCGGTTACCTCAGGTGACCTTTGACCTCCACCCAAAACAATAGCGTTCTTCGTTCACATGCATGCGATCACCAATTCATAGATTTCACTCTTTTCATCGAAACCAAAAACAATCATAAAGCAGGGAGTTGCTAGTGGATGGACATATGATATGATATGACATGACATGACATGATATGAGATAATATGATATGGTATGACATGACATGACATGATATGATATGATATGATATGATATGATATGATATGATATGATATGATATGATATGATATGATATGATATGATATGATATGATATGATATGGTGTGTTGTAATATGACCTGAATTCTTAAATGGCGGACTGCGGGCCATATCCGGTCCCGTGGTGCTCTAATCCGACCTGTCATGCAAAAGACGATCGAAAAAAGTACGGGTTAAAAAATGCGCCAGTTTTGTTTTCAATGTTTTTTATTCACTGGAGGAATTTTAGTGTGAAAGGGGAAAATTGTATAACTTAAAGGAAAGAAAACTAGGATATCTTCTAAAACCATTGTGATCCTCGAGCTTCGCGAGCACCCATCGTGATTAGTCATCCCACTGTTGCTTCACGTTAGAGAACTATGTACACTTATTGTTCCAAAGTCTCATACAACCTGGGATGTCTCTAGAGGTGTGCCTCACCCCTCCCATCTTGGTAAATTTTACAGTAGGCCCAGTTACGCAGTTAGAAAATCGAAGTGAGAAATTTTGAATTTACAACTGATGCACTCCAAACTAGCTTATTCATTGATTCAGGGAAATGAACATTTCGACTGCCAAAATCATACAAAAATGGCAAGATTTGCGCTCAATCCTGCTCCTTTTATTGGTCATGTGGTGTTACCGTATTTGTGCCAAACATAAACGTTGCTAGGTGGGGATGATTAGGGCAAAGCTGGTGTAGGTCCTACTTTACCGTTTCTTTGTGCAACCTTTCTTCTTCTGTTTCCTTTCTTATTTCGTATAGGCAGGAGCTAACGAAAAGGTTAGTTGTAAAATGGATAGAAACGGAAGAGATCCGACTGGAAGTAGAGTGGGCGTCTTTTCAGATCTTTTAATTACAATTGCTGCAAACTGAAAACATCTTCTGGCACTGATTGTGCCGCTCATTTAGCTTTCAGTTGGGGAAAATGAAAATCAGTTGCATATCCTCGGATATAGGAGGGAAACTTAACCGGCTCGAGTGCTTCACTTTTATCGCCGATGAGAATGATGGAAGCTTACTTGTCCTGATTATACCTGAAATTCACTCAGAAACCGAAAAATTGAACATAGGGACCTCTTTTATGTAAGTGGGGAAAACCACCTGACCCTCCACCCGCAGGTATACCTTTGGTTCTTTTTTTATGTGAAAGCTTCATCCTTACGAATGGCCCCATCTCTGCAAACCCTGTTTCCGTCCCTAAACAGAGGGTGCATTAGGATACAATTTTGAAAAAAAAAAACAAAACAATTATGCCGACAACACATCAGCATTGGAACCAACGTGGATGAGCTAGAAGCGAGGTGTCTGACTACATCTTGCTTTAATTGAATTACCACTAGCTGGTATAGACTGCAGTAGTTGAAATCTCTGGCTTCATAACTAACCTTAAATTTCGGCTCCTACCACCCCCCCCCCCCATCACCAAGTCCTCTGCTGAATCACTGCGTACAAATCGCACTACCATACACAATCCTCCCCGACCTACACACTCATACGCTCACTTCGTAATAGAATCGATTGGCTGGTAGTCTGATATAAGTAAGGCAGTGCTGGTGAGGGGGAAGCTAGGTATATATACAACTAACACAGCCTGGTAATGTCACTCAAGGCAATCTACGGAGCACTTTTGGCAAAAATATTCTTGCTTCGCTAAACCAGTCAACGGATGGTGACACTCGTTCAAAAAAAAAACACGTCAAAGACCCCTTCTCATCGCCCACACACTTTTTAAAATAGATTTGCCGCACTAAATTTAGCATGATCTTACTTATACATACTTTGCCAGGCCTGGATTGAGGCTATTACAAAATAATAGTGAACTTGTGGTCCTTGTAAACATCTATTGTGTGCGAATTCACTGCCACTTAGGAACAGATAAATGTTCAGTCAAATATATAAAGTTTTATTAATACCCGGAGCCTCAGGGGCTTCCCTCTATATTTCACCCGGCGCTGTTGTACACTCCTAGCCCTTACGATGGACCTTTTGCCACCGCACCTTCCAGTGGAATGATATCCATTTTAAAATGAGGCCCAAAAGGAAAAATCTTGGGTACGCGACTGTCTGTGGCCCGCTAGTTTCCCTAATAAAAAGTTTGACCAGTCAGCGAGGATAAAGAACCTCTGTGATATGATGTGATGTGATGTGATGTGATGTGATGTGATGTGATGTGATGTGATGTGATGTGATGTGATGTGATGTGATGTGATGATGTAATATGATATGATATGATACGATACGATACGATACGATACGATATGGTATGGTATGGTATGATACGATATGATATGGTATGGTATGATATGATATGATGTGATATGATGTGATGTGATGTGATATGATATGATACGATACGATATGATGTGATGTGATGTAATATGATATGATACGTTACGATACGATATGATGTGATATGATATGATGTGATATGATGTGATATGATATGATATGTGATATGATATGATATGATGTGATATGATATGATATGATATGGTATGATATGATATGATACGATACGATACGATGTGATATGATATGATGTGATATGATATGATACGATACGATACGATACGATGTGATGTGATGTGATATGATGTGATGTGATATGATATGACATGATATGATTTGATATGATATATGATATGATGTGATGTGATATGATATGATATGATGTGATGTGATAAGATATGATATGATTTGATTTGATTTGATTCGATTTGATATGATATGATTTGATTTGTTATGATATGATAAGATATGATATGATATAATATGATATGATGTGATATGATATGATATGATATTCGTTTAATAGTTAAACATTTGATTTGAAAGAAACTGTTTGTACTAACATGACTAGAGGTAATGGTCCTTTGCCTAAAGGTGAAATTCCTGGTATGGATTCTCTTGAGCATATGTACATCATATGCTTCGGCTACCATATTAGAATGCCTGTGCGCGAGTTTGTATGTGGTTAGTGACGTAGTGTTTACTTTTCTACCTGCAGTTACAACCTCTAGTTGCAATTGACACGATTTGGGGCTTGTCAAAATCATCTTTCATGGATTTCTATACTTATATCATGTGCATTTGTTAACTTCGATTTCCCGTTTAACACATAGGCCTAATAACAGATTATAGAAGAGGCTATAGTTTAGTGTCAAGTTCTATCAAGTTCTCCCCTAAAAATTAATTTTGCAGAATAAAATGTGTCTAAGTTGCCCCTTTCAGTGAGGATAAAAAAATTGTAACGAATGAAGAATAAAAAGGCTAAATGCATTTTGTAAGCCTGGGAGTGTTGCTTCTGGCAATCTGCGGGCAGGGAAATATTTGACCTTTTTTGGCTACACGCCAACTGACGTTCCCCTTGGATAGTGTCACGTATATAGTCTGATCCCACAAATAATGTCACCACAACTGACACTAAAAGGGCAACCCTCATACAATAGCTAGGCCTATAGGTTACAAGCCCTCTGCAGGTAAATCCGTCCTGGGCATAGGGCTAGGGACGACGAAAAGACGGAACGGGAAGCTTAAGGGGAAGGAGCCTGACATAGTTAAGGATACGGAAGACTGGAACAGGGACGAACTTGAACGGAGTCAAGCTGAATTTGCAAGGGGATGACGGAAAGGATGAGGGAGGACCTGGAAGGAAAGGGGTTTGAAGTTTTGCATCCTCCTAATCACCTGTCCCCTCCTTCATCTGTGAGATGGATCTAATTGCCTCAAATATGTGCACAGGCCCTCAATTTACATACAAAATTGTATACGTTTGCAAACTTTTCATGTTAATTTATTGAAAGGTCCTGCGTGGTAACTCTCATCCCAGGCGAAATAGTGTGCAGGTCATATTCTCTGATCATATCAGCATGTTATTGAGGCAACTGGATCATTAGAATGATCAATACACAGATGTTTGAAAATAGACCAGGCTCGCAGCTACATTCACACAGACAAGGGCACCGATACCGCACTCTTAACACGGCAATGTGACAGTAGGCCTACGGTATACAATGTTTCTCACACTAGACTTGTTAAGTTAGCTCACAGGCTGCTGTGTCGTATTTCCAGAGCGCCCAGAAGAAAAAAACAGTTGGGAATTTTCAACTGGAAGCAGTAAGAAAATTTCCAAGCTGTGTTTTTGGACCAGTTGGAAAAATTCACAACTGTTTCCAGTTGTGACCATGTTTCCAAGCTGTGTTTTTGGACCAGTTGGAAAAATTCACAAAATTCACAACTGTTTCCAGTTGTGATCATGTTTCCAACCGGGATCAACTGTTTTCAACTGGGAACCCTTTTCCAGTTAAGTTAAACTGGATCCAGGAGAACGGGCACCCAATCAATGAGCACCCTTAAGCCACGAATGTGTGGCTCAAAGAAGGGTAATTCAGATGTAACTGGTGAACTTCAAAACGCATTAAAGCATTTTTTTTTCCAAAAGTCCCCTGACTCTCTGGCGAAGAGCCAGGGGCGAAAACCAAACAATACTCCCGAAGGAGTTCTGCTCCCCGAAGGAGTAACAACGTCCCCAAGGGACAAACTTTGACTTAACTGACACCACCTGACAATGGTCCCGTTCTAGACTGGGTGAATAGAACAGGTCCCAGTGGGAGCTCCGCCGTCGTGATCACGGACACTCCTGTGCAAGGTAAGTATTAAAGCATTTTGAGGTTTTTTTCCAAAAGTCCCCTGACTCTCTGGCGAAGAGCCAGGGGATTTGGAGCTTTTTAAGTACGCAGAAACAGGCACTGGTAAACTAAAGAAGAATCCCAAACCCAAACAAAACCATGACGGGCCACAAACACAAATGCCAAACAAACTATACACACCGTGCAACAGGGAACAAAAGAGTGTGTTACTACTGAACTCCAGCAACTGCCACCGCAGCCAACCCCAAAACAACTCCCCACAACCACATACCACCCAAACAAATTCCGCCCACACGCCCAAAGGAAACACCACGCCCGAAGGCAACTCTACACCCCACGGCAACACAACGCCCGAAGGCAACACTACGCCCGAAGGCAATACTACGCCCGAAGGCAACACTACGCCCCAAAGGCAACAGCACTTAAAAAGCACCGGGGCAAATACAGGTGCACCTTGCCCAAGGGTGCCCCGGAGGCAGTTGTGGCAAAGGGTAACCTCATTATCCCCACGCTTTAACAAGCTCCACAGCCGGATGCAGGGGATTTTGAGGCAAGTCCAGAACATTTAATATACTACATGTAAAGACATTGCTGTGCTGTGTCAAGTCTTATGTATTTAGTATGTAGAGATTGAGATATACTTAACATAACAAAAATGATAAAAACAAATCAGTAATAGGCTTTACCCTGTTATAAACTGTTAAAATGTGTTAATGGCAAATTTTGGAAATAAAATTTAAAAATGGAACCATCACAAAACATCCTACAAAAGGACTGGCTGATAAAATGCATTTTAGCTCGATTATGCAAATTAGGTAAAGCCAGTTGAATATGACCATTTGGAAATGGTTCAAACTAGTTATAACAGTTGAAACCAGTTGGAAATTATTCCAACTGGTTTGACATGCCATTCAAAATTTTCCAACTGGTAACAATAATTACTGGAACCAGTTGAGAATTTCCCACTGTTTTTTTCTTTCTTAGATTCAACTGGACACTCAAATGATTCCAACTATTTTCAACTTCGACTGATCGCAACTGCTCTCTGAATTTTCCAACTGTTTCAACTGTTTCATACCAAAAATGCAAAACAAATAAACTTCCATTTCCATGTATTGTTTCATGTCAATTTATTAGAGGCGATAAAGTAATATGGAATACATGTATAGTCAGGACCGTTCAGTCCAAGGCTTCATTTAACTTCTGTTGTCTTGCACCAGTTATTTTCTTCACTGAATGCAAAATACTGGAAAAGTCACATAAAATATATATTTAGAAAGCTCAGTTAAAAAACCAGGTTGTATGAACGGTAATGTAGGGACGGGAGTGTGATGTAGAAGAACAGGGTAGCTAATTATATGCAATATAAGTAATAGGTAAAGAATATAATTTAGCCTAATAATAAAATAGCCTAAAATTCAAAGACAATCAAATAAAAAAATATAGTAAGAGTAAATGATCAATACTTCAACAACACCCTAACCACTCGACAACTCAGCTCTTGATACCCCCAACTAGTGCTGTTCTCATTCACAACTTGACACTACAGGTACATGGCTGGAATCCAACTGTACTCATCAGTTATTTCACCTATTTCCAACTGGACTCTTTTCCCAACAGTGTTTCAGTTGGATTTTCAAAACCCAACTGTGTTTCAGTACAAAGCAACTGGGTCCAACTGGTCTCGAAATTTCCAGATGGGACTTTGTTATGGTCCAGTTGGAAACACATGAGACCAGTTGGATACAGGTGGGATTACCAAGGAATCCAGTTGGAAGCAGTTAAGACCAGTTGGAAGCAGTTGAGACCAGTTGGACACAGTTAAAACCAGTTGCAATATCCAACTGGAATCAACTGTTTTTTTCTCCTGGGCGGTGTACATTAAGCTCTCTGTTGTGATGACTTCAATCTTAGGAACACTAAGCGGTTCGAAAAAGGTCTAGGTGTCCAGTTTACAATTCTCCCCACAGCACAAAAAGTGATATAACTGAACAAGGATACCGTACAGCCAATTATATTTAGGTACATCTGCCTTTCGTTTTGATCGGAGTTGCTCTTTGCCCCCAAAATTCACAGGCAATGTGCGCATTCCGCTTCACAGTTAGCATGGAAGTACTACCTTGGTAGTATTTGCATTTAGAATGTTTCAAAAGCTTACTATACATTACTTACCAATCTGTTAGATTCACAGTACGGCTGAACTGGACTGTCAATACGGTCTATTGCAAACTCCCTACGACGCTTCGTTTGTAGTACCATGAAAGTAGTACTTCCTTGTGAGTACTTACCCATAAATTTAACACGGAAAGTCCTTTGCGTCAACGATCTGGTCCAAAGTAGGCCTACTTCCTACTGGTGTTATTATGCTACTCCCTGCGATGTGCGTGCATAACCAGTTACCATACGATCACGGTTTATTATGCTTACACACGTTGTTTCCACAGTAGAGTGCCGATGAACTGGATCTGGATGCACTCCTCCTGATGATGAATAGAAAGAATAGTTAGGATCGGAATCAAATTTTACATCCAAATTATTCCAAAACTTGTCAAGTCTTCCTTCAAAAGTAGCAACTGAGCGACATTCCACGACTGTCGCTTGAAGACTGCTCCATGAGTCAACAACCCTATAATATCAAAAGCAGATTTCTTAAATCTCTGTGCCAACGATCTTTCACAAGTTTACAAGTATGCTCGAGAGTTATAGATAGACAGATAGACAGAAAGATAGACAGACAGACAGACGGGAAGGCCAGACAGACAGAGACAGACAGAGACAGACAGAGACAGACAGAGACAGACAGAGACAGACAGAGACAGACAGAGACAGACAGAGACAGACAGAGACAGACAGAGAAAGACAGAGACAGACAGACAGATAGATAGATAAATGGGTAAATTTATTTCGTTCAAGATCTTATAGCACTAAAACTCATAATATTAGAAACAGCATTTCTATCATAAATGCACTGCCACTGAACAATTTTAAAGATTTCTATCATTTCCCCCCTTCAACCTTATACGTTAAAGAGTTGGCAGATTTAATTTTTGCAGCCTGTCATGGTAAGATAAGCCTATCAAGGATGGAATAAGTCTTATGGCAAGTCTCTTAACATTTTCTAATAAATTGATGTCAAGTGGGGGTTCCAAACACTATAGCAGCATACTCCAAATGTGGTGTAACCAAAGCATGGGACAGGTATTTTCAACACTCCTCATCTAAGTAGGTGTACTTCATTTCTAATGAGATCCATTATTTATTATCATTCTATTAGCCTAATTATTCTGAGGTTGATAATGATCAAAAAAACGTATTTTATTATCCACAAATAATCTTATATCTTTTCCGGAAGAGAAAACCATTAACTGATTCTCATACCCATCCACATCCCACAGATGATGATGCTTTGAAGAGAGGATCGCACCACCAAATTAAAGCCCCCCTGGTCCTACAGCCCACTGGTACCACATCCCATCAGTACGTACACTTAGTCCTTTACCAGCTCACTGTTCCTACATTCAATAGGATTCTGCAAGTGTATATATAATGTAGGACTAACAGGCTGTAGCCTGACCCAGTGAGCTGCAGTAGGCTTGTAGCCTACCAATGGGATATTTTACACTGTCCCAGGCAGGGTAGAAGCCGAAAAGTGATTAATAGCATGTTCTGGTGACAGCATTGGATGTTTTCAAAAACTGTAGGAATATTTTCTGAATAAAGCAGCGAAAGCATTAATACCCCCTTTTGCATTTGGGAGATATTAGTTTTTGAAGAAATGATATTTTTAAGTCCCCTCAGTGCATGATGAGAAATCTGTAATATCTGTAATATAATATTTTAGACGGAGCATCTGTATTTCTTTAAAATGTTGATATCACTTTATTAAATATTTCATAACTTTGTTTGCTATAACATAAGTATGGAACAGTTTTACACTAGATCAGGGTACTCCACTGGTCTGTTTTCTGTCCGGGGGCTTTTGTGATCGCCGTCCTGGGGGAGGGGTCTAAGGGGAGGGCCCTCCCCCTTTGGAAAACTTTTGACAATTTAGGAGGGCTTAGATCGCAAATAGTGCCTTCCCAATGTGTTCAAATCTGGGCATTACAGTATGTGGTCATTTTTTTTTTGCAAATTACAGTCTAAATATCTTTGACTTTACTTGCAGAGCAGAAGCTCCAGTTTCCACTTGGATGTATTCAATTATGTAGTAGTTCACTTTCAGGGTTCTCCACTGGTCTGTTTTCTGTCCGGGGCTCTTGTGATTGCCGTCCTGGGGGAGGAGTCTAAGGGGAGGGGGTGTCCCTCTCCCCTTTGGAAAAATTTTGACAATTTAGGAGGGCTTAGATCGCAAATGGTGCAATCTACGGCCTTGTTCTAAGCCTTCCCTATGTGTTCAAATGTGGGCATTTTGTGGTCTTTTTTTTTGCAGATTACAGTCTAAATATCTTTGACTTTACTTGCAGATCTGAAGCTAGAGTTTCCACTTGGATGTATTCAATAATGAAGTAGTTCACTTTAATAGAAATTTCGGTGAAAATCGGGAAACCTAGGGGACAGTTCAATTGAATGGTTTCGTTTAGTGTATGAGTTTGATGGTAACGGATTCCTACTGTGGGAACATATGAAAGAAATGCAGTAAGTGCATATTGAATGATATATGAGAGCTCAGGTGCAAGTGGGCTAGTTTGCATCTCCGATGTTTTATTATACATTGCTTGTCCTGAGTATTTGAAATCAAATATAAAAAACAGTCAAATGACTAAGTTGTGGTGTGTGTGATTGAGTGTACAGACAACTTCTTGACCGGGCGGATCAATTTTCTGTGCGGGCGGCAAGGTTTTGTCCGGGCGCTAAAGTAGTATCGCAGATTTTGTACGGGCGGAGCCCCCGGAGAAAACAGCTACTGGAAAACACTGCTAGATCGGAAAATATCTAAAAATTCCAACGGTATCAAATTTCAAGGACAAAGTATTCAATTATAGAGAATAAAAAACGGAATCTGAGGCAATTTGCATCACATTCTGTGACCTTGAGGAAAGCTTGAGTTCTGAGTGGCAATGGAGTTTTGGTATGGGGTTAGATGACGTAATAAATTTTTTCTCTTTCATATATGGCCCCTACAATATGCCACCAGACAATGAATGCCTTAACTTAATATGGTTTAAAATGAGATCGCTAGATGTACGCTAAAGCCACTGACGTCAGCCCTAATCATATGGCTGGGCTGAGATATGGACTTTGGATCTGTATGAGGTCATCTTTCAGCTCCCTGAAATTGTCGGGACTTTACTTATTACATGGTGTTCATACGCCATTGACTGCTGTCCCAGACATGGGAAACATAGGACTTTAAATTGGTAGCCGACATATCAAAATCTTAGAAAGTACTCTCTCCTATAAAATTAAAAAGGTAGGGTGACACAAATGCACCACACACACACACACACACACACACACACACACACACAAATCACTCGTGAAACATTCATATGCATAGGCCTACACATTATCAAGCTAGGCTGACAACTCTTTTGATCGTGACGAGGTTATCTTGTTAAAATTAAGCACTTTAAATCCAGGAACTCCCAAAATGACTGATCAATCCACGTTCTCCGGCAGTGAGATTGGTCTGCAAAAGTACACTGAACAGTAGTAAACTCGAACTCGCCGTAAACTTTAAAGTGTGAAAGGCTTGACAGGATATGGGAATTCTCCAACTGAAGGCTGGTAAACTTACTACGGCCTTCTCAAACTGGAAAAAGACACTGCATGCATCTTTAATTCCTATGATACATAGCTTACCTGTAAAAATACGGACTGCAACAAACTGAGAAGGAAGCGATTCTCCCCGCTTTAGTACGACTTACATAATGTTAAAGCCACTGTAGGCCTACATATATACACTGACATACAAAACCACGCACTGAGCAATAAATTAAAGCAGTGCCTGTAACACCATTCACATTATATACTCAAATACTGTATGCATTTGATCCAAAGTGGAATACTGTATTGAAAAATCATAAAAAGCAGTGCCTGTATATAACGTTTTCATTATGTACGCAAACACCTTGTACATTTGACCCTACGTGGGTTCAGTGTAAGGACGATTGATTGTACTTATCGTTTGCATTCTTTGGTCATGGAAAAAGTCTGTAAGGGCAGCCTGGATATCGTTCTGGTTCATTTCACCTATTAAGTACCAAGATTTGAACCTAAATTCTAGTGTATATGAATGCTTTCTTCACAATTCGCGATGTTTTGATGATTCGGTAAGTGTTTGAGAATATGCAGCAGATTTGTAACTAATGTAAACGTAGTTCTGAGGACTTCACTTGTGGCACGATATGTGCGAAATGCACCAATCAGAGTCCTTACTCGAAATCCATATATGGACTATAGGCCTGTATGGAAATTTATATCTGGCCCACATCTGGCCATAACAAAAATTGGGCTGATATAACTTGATATAACATAAAGGCCATGTATGGCCCATATAAACTTTGACAAGAATTGGGCAGATGTAAATTGAAACAAGTGAAAATCCCTATCTGTGCCATATGAAAGTTTACATGAATTATGAACCAGATGTGGATATGTATATCTGGCATGGTGGCTTACCAAGTAAATATCTTGCTTGCCCGCCGCCGCCCCGGCCCGCCGCCGCCATATGGAAACGTTGTCTCTTTTGCTAATCTGTCCTTTACGGTGACCCTTAAGTGCAGAAGTGGGTTGTCATTATCCATAACAATCGTTCAGTTTTCCTATTTCTGTATCCTATTTTCCTTCGGGGCGCCTAGTTTTAATAAATTTAAACATTTATCTAGCCAAGGATGCTAAAAAAAGTGAACTATGAGTAATGTGCACGTCGGACTAGGCGTTTAAAAAATAAAAAAACTTGCAGTTTGGTACGTGAAAATGGCACCAAAACATCAACTTCAGAATGCAGCAATTGTTCAACACGCCCTCACTCAGTCATTTCGAACCCGATTACAATGGGGCAAATGAAAGCTTGTTGTGAAACTCATAAGCTTTCAAATTATGTAAAAACCATCTTGATTGGTTCCTTACTTTCATCGGACTGTGCACTTTCGTTACTCGCATCCATTCAGAGATCGCCTAAGAAAAGGCTTCGAGCTGGTTTTCTGATGTAAACAAAGATCACGTGACTACTGATCAGGGCGACAGCACTCTGTCGTGGGGAAATTGGTGTTGCTTGTATAGCATTCACGTACACAGTACATACGTTAGCGGTAGCCTATACAGTGTAATATTAATGTGGACTCAGTAGTTTATAATTTTCCTGCCGAAAATTGCCGTTTTTGAAATTAAACTAAATTACGATGTTTTGTAAAACACTCTTAACGCCCTGCTAAAAAATGGAATCGTCCATTATGGAGAAAGCTGAGGTTGTGAATAAACAAACGCTTTGCCAGTGTCATTGATTGAACGTAATCCTGTGCTCTGTGTGTGCGGTTCGGTCTCTTATGAGACAAATGGCCGTAAACGTTTCCATATATATGGCCAAATAAAAGTTGGAACACATATCAAGCACAACCTTTTTTTTTAAGTGATACCTGGCGTGATATGGCTAAATAAAGATTGATATGTATATCTGGCATGGTTTGTCATCAAGTTACATCTGGCTTGATATGGCCATCATATGAAAATTGATATGTATGTCTGGCATGGTCGTCTACCAGGTTATATCTGGCTTGAAATGGCCATATGAAAATTGATATGTATATCTGGCATGGTCGTCTATCCAGTTACATCTGGTATGATACAGCCATATAAAACTTGATATGTATATCTGGCATGGCTTTTCATCAAGTTATATAAGGCTTATATGGCCATATGAAAATTGATATATTTATCTGGCATGGTCGTCTATTAAGTTATATCTGGCTTGATATGGCCATATATTGATTCAAAATATCAAGATACTTATATGTGGTTTTATATCTGGCTTAATATGGCCCAGATATTACCCAGATATATCCAGATACGAAGCCAGATGTAGATTTTGAGTAAGGGAGTCCTCCCTTGTAACAGGTGACTTGTCACCAATGGCGACGGCACGGGGGCATGGGCCAATCGATTTCCGAAAATTTTCCGGAAAACTTTAAAATGAGCCACAAAGGCGTTTAAGCTATACATTTCTGTTGGGAGTAGGGGTGAATCATCTACTCATTTAATCATTTACTCATTTAATCATTTTTTTAATCACAAGTCGTTCTCAGACTATCGAAATTCTCCCAACTCCTTCTAAAAGTACCAAAATTTTGTCTGGCTTCGCACGCGTGCAGCCTCACCGCATAGCTATGTTTACTGTAAATACCGTCTCAAACATATTTACATTATTCAATGGTGGGGAGTCTTGTGCAAAGGAGTTATTATGAGAAGCAAAGCATTGAAATGACTGGTATTTTGATGCGTAAACGGAGACCACCCGATGCAACCTTACATCGAGAGTGGAAAGTTTACCATCAACCTAACTCTATAGAAAAAAATTTAAGCATTGCTCATGAAATGCCATTTGCAGGACACCTAGGGGTTAATAAGACCTACCACAGTATATTGAATCACTTTCATTGGCCTTAATTTAAAAGTGATGTGGCCAAATCTTGTTAAACGTGTCACACATGTCAGATGGTTGGGAAGCCGAATCAGAATATCCTGGTTGCACCCTTAAAACCAATTCCAGCTTTTGAAGAGCCTTTTAGTAGAGTCACTATTGACTGTGTAGGTCCCCTACCTAAGAATAAGGCAGGGCATCAGTATACATTTACAATCATGTGTGCTTCTACAAGGTTTCCTGAGGCATTTCCTCTCAGAAATATTCAAGGCTTCTACAATCTTGCAATCGTTAATTAAGCTTTTCACATTATTTGGGTTTCCTAAAGAGATCCGGTCTGATCATGGGTTCAATTTCATGTCAACAGTGTTTTGACAGATCTTGTATGAATTAGGTACAGGGCAGATTAACTCAACTGCTTACCATCCTGAAAGCCAAGGAGCTTTGGGAAGATTTTATGAAACTTTGAAAACTATGATATAAAGACATATTGTAATGGCAATGAAAGAGATTGGGATGAAGGTTATTTTAAAACATTATAAGCCTTCATTCAATTTGAAGGGAACAGAAGGTGTTAAACTGCCATCCTTACGCCCTTACTTTCGTGAGTGGGCTACTAACAGTGCTGTAGTCGAGCCCATACTTTCCGAGTCCGAGTCCGAGTCCTCACTCACCGAGTCCGAGTTCGAGACCGAGTCACTGACTTTCGAGTCCGAGACCGAGTCCGAGTCACAAGCTCCGAGTCCGAGTCCGAGTCCTCCTATGGAAAAGTGTACACTAAGAAACAGGAATTTACAAATGATCAATATTTACACTGCCTTTTACACAATGTTTTGTGTGTCATCATAGGCGGATAACGAGGAGCAAGCGGGGGCATTTGCCCCCACTTTTTCCTAGACCTTTAAAATGAATGAAATAATTTAAAAAAAAAATAAACGAAAGAAAGAGAGACCAGAGAAATTATGAGGAAATTTTTAACATTATGGTCAATTTTTGCAATGTAAAATGAAGGAAAAACATTAATTTCAAACATCAAAAAATGTCACATTTTTTTTTCCTCGGCGCGCTTCCCGCAGTGAGTACTAACCAATACAGTGGCGGATCTCAAAGGTAAGGAGGCAAGGGGCAATTGTAGTGAAAGGTTTAATAGGTACCTTAATTAAAATTTCTTCCAAAGCATGGTCGTGCGGCTCCCAGCCACACTTTTATGACATGAAATCCTGAAATAAGGGTTACTCAGAGTACTAATTGTACTTCATTAACCCCCCACGCATGGTTCTTGCATGCACAATTCAGAAACCTACCCGTGTACAGGGAATCGTGATTCTCAATAAAGTTTTTGGCATGCTTCGCGTGAGCTCAATGGAAGTAGGTGTATCGATACTACTGTCCGTGCTCCGTAGTAGAACCCTTTGTCGGTGGAATTGTCTGAAGGATCAGTGCTTGAGTAAATTACTATTTCAAAACCCTTACAACCCCTCCTGCTGTTCACTTACCACACCAACTTCCACCGTTCTCATTCAATTGAGCGAAAGTCACTATCTGAAATTTTCAACCACGATAACAAAAGTGTTCTGTTAGCATTTCAAATTATCCATGGGAACCCGGGGTTTACTCCAGAAATGGTCCAGAAGGGCCCCAAAAGCCATCATATTTAAAAAGAATTCTGGGGAGGATCCCCACGCTCCGGCTTCTCACCTTCTGCATTCGCAGTTAAACGCTTCCCTAGACACACCTTACGAAGGTGCAGGTTCTAATCAAGATTGCTTCTCTTGCATCTTTTACTATGGAAGCCCATGGTCATGTCTCTAGCTGTAAGAGTTACCCATAACGTTTCATTCATTTTGAAAAGTATTATACACCATCACCCTCAACCTTGCATCGTCCTTACAAATTTATGCTTTAACATGTATCTTCGAAACTATCTTATTTTTCACAAATAATGAAATAATGAAAAACTTGTCTTAGATCATGGACAAAAATGAAACAAAAAAGAGAGAAGTGCCCTGTAATTCTGATTGAGGCTTTTATCAAAAATGTCAAAATGGGACTCTTCTGATAAGTTTATAATGCACATCTGATGTGTTTCAAGATAGCCAAATGCTTCATTATAATGGTTTTAATTCTTTTAATACCTCAGGGCTTCAGGGGGCGTTGTTTCTGGACCACCACCGTGACGTCCTCTCACCAGGGCCCTAGGGCTGACCCCTAGACCCCACGTCTTCTAAGGAGCGCTTAGCGCTCCCCTGGCGCCTTCGGCCCCGTTTGGTTTTTCGACAGGGTTTGCCCGCTCACTTTCACACACCAAATCCCGTCCCTGTGTGTTATGATGTAGGCTCAGGCTGGCATGGCAGCGCGCGATTGCCCTTCTTTTATTTGTCATGTGGTGTTAAGGCCGGTTCATACTTCATTATAGCGCGATAAAGCTGTGTTTAAGGATGTTAGCTGGGTCTCGATATGCCGATGTAAAATTGATTCATACTTCAGTTTTCTCGAATAGCTCAACTTTCGCAGTACTGCCATGCAATGCACAGTCTCCCAATACCTGCCTATGCAAAGGCCAAGTGCAGTACATATGTGTATACGGTTTGATCGACTCTACGACAAAGTACGCTATTGATTACCGTGATAAGTTTAGGGAATACAAGAAAATCCTGCCTTACTAACCTTTATGTCTTAATTCGTGGAAAGCAATAACTGTTTCCCTCCATTCCGACAACTCTCACTGTCACAATCAGGCCGCCGATAGTCGCACGGAACCCGAATACATGTAATGAGCCGGTATCTGAAAAGTCCGCCATTGTTGTCGAGTAGGATCGTGAGCTCGTTTCAAAAGGTCGTTCACCTACCAAGCAGCCAATCAGAAGCCGTTTCCTTTGCGATATCTCGAGAGCTTGCGAGAAAAGTTGAACAATTTTCAACTCCAAGCGATGACCGTGAATCGAACTGGCGGCAAAGATATTTTGACCATATATGGTTATTGATCGCTTTATCGCGCGAGAAATTTGGAAGTATGAACCGGCCTTTACTGTTTGTATGCAGAGCATGGTACTGCTTTTGTTTCCTTCCTTACTTTGTATTGGCAAAAAGACAGGAAGTGAAGAATAGGTCTGTTGGAAAGATCGGTGTCGGCGGGAAAGCAGTGACTGGAGGTAGGGTTGTCATTATCAAACGTTCGAGCAGAGTTATTGAATCGATTCGCTGACTCGGACTGGAGTCAGACTCAAGTCCGAGTCAGCGAATCGAGTCAGACTCGATTCGCACTTTTTCTTGACCTGCGACTTGACTTGACTTGAAGATAAATGCCTTGCGACTTGACTTGACTTAAAGACAATGACCTTGCAACTTGACTTGATGAAGACAATGACTTGCGACCTGACTATACTTGAACATATTTGACTTGGCAACATTAATGATAATGCTGTCTCTGGGTGTAGCTAAGCATGAATTTCTTCACCGTAAAATTAAGTAACAACAGAGTGCAAACTTTTGCTTCATGTATTCGAGATTGTGTTGTGCCGCGAGTGAGACGATTCTGAAAAGACATTCGTCGTAAAAAGTACATCTGTAATGTAGCACTATAATTAAGTCAATATGTGGTATACCTTAAGCCAGCCGTACACTACACGACTTTGCACACCGCAACTCAACTCGATCTTCGGATCTCCAACAGTCGTATAGTGTGCATGAAATTATGACTGCGACTGGAAGTTTTAGGACCAGTTTTAAGTCGCGCCGAATTCAGTCGGGAAGAACGAACATGTTGGTTCTTCCCGACTGAAGTCGGCGCGACTTAAAACTGATCTTAAAACTGCCAATCGCAGTCTCAAACTCTTGCACACCTCACGACTGTTCGAGGGAATACAACTCGATGGTTCACTATGTGTTCGCAAAGCCGAAACTTACAATCGTCGAAGGCGTGATGACCTAATGGGGTGTGAGCGTCCTCCTTGAGAAAAAGAACAACGAAGCGCTGTAAAACGCAACTTCTTGGCACTTGACAATCAAAATTAGATTGCAAACGGTAAACATTTTTTTCTGAGATTTAATATTATATATAAGGCATTGCGACAACATGGATTTGAGAAAACTCCCTACCCTCATGTCTACAAATATAGATAAAAAATAAAAAAACCCTATGTCTATAAAATATGAGTGATGAGATTAAATCGCAAAAGGGCAAACACTCTTTTCTGAAATTTAATATTATATACAGTGTTAGGCATTGTGACCTTTGCAATTCTGGAACAGGTTAGCCAGTAGTGATTATTTATCAGTCAAATGGCCAAGACAAGGGGTCAGGCCGTCAGGGGTCTTCCAAGAAGCAGTTTCACTACAGTTTCACTGTTCGATGCATTTTGCTGGCATCTGGCAATTGAAATAATTTACGAATATTTCAGTGCACCTCAAGGTTGTAAGGAGGGGTAATACTTGTTGACCTCATTTTATCTCCACTTTGTGAACACTTATTCGAGAGCAAGGTGGTAAATGTTAAGCATCTTCTAAGGCTCCAGCGCATATAAAAAATATTAGGTTCCAAGAGGCCCCTGCTGCCCTTAGAATTTCCCCCTCCTCATGAATAGCAAAATCCCCTCCCCCATCATCAAAGCACTCCCATACTTGTGTGGGAACGTATGGTCCATCATAATAATACACCCACTCCTTGTGCGATGAAAGAGAATCATGGCATCCTCAACGCTGCTTTTCAGAAATTTCTGAATTTTTTTTATAGTATAATTCAATGAAAAGGTTTCATAAATCTTCAAGGGAAATAGCAGGCATATTTCAACTATTTTACTATATTAAGTATACATTCAGTTTAATGATGGCCTTACACAGGTTCACAGAAAACCTATCACCACTTTTTGTGCAATAAGTAACTGAATTTCTTCCAGTGAGAGCCAGCGATTTCTTGAAAAGTAAGCTACAGTATTGCGATATTTTGAATTGTCTATCATTCTGTATCTATGAATATTGGCTTAAAAATATGAAAATATATGTAAAACAAACGCAATATATCCCTTTCACATGCTAGGTACTAAGAGTGATTGCTTAAAGCTTATGTGAGCCATTGAATCCTCTTGTTCTGAGAAGTTGTTGCTTGGATGTTGATTAGTATGGACTGAGCATATTTCGTAAATCCTCCAAAAAAGTCAACCTGTGACTTTTTTGGATTAAAAGTTTTCAAGATCTACCACCTGGTCTCAATATTAGACAGACTTTGTCTATGACTGCAGTCTAGTTTATAGGCTTACTAAATTTTTCATTTTGAAAATTATGACTTAAGTGTGACTTCACGTGAGCGAAAATGACTCTTTTGCCTTGAACTGACTTTGGTGAAAATGACGTGTGACTTGACTTGAAGTTAAATGACTTGCGACTTGACTTGAAGATAGATGACTTGGGACTTGACTTGAGAAAAAATGACTCGGCCACAACTCTGCGTTCGAGCTTTTAATATTTTCTATTAAAAATTGTTGCAAAATGTCAAAATTTTCTTGAGTTCATTGCTCTGCTCATTAAATTTGAATCGGAATATATCGATACCTTTTTGTAAATGTTCCGGACCCAACGGCCCTGCATCCGCAGATGTACCTATCGTACTCTTTGCGTGAGAGCGAGAATACATATCATTTCTCCAACTGTTTCGCGCTCCTAAGGGTGACTAGTACCGAACGCTTGTAAAGAGGGCGCGTATTTGGGATAAAAATTTGTCAACAAAACAATTATGCCGACTACCCCACAAACACATCAGTTTTGGAAGCAAAGGGGGGGGGGCGAAGAACTGGAAGTGAGGTGTCTAGCTACAGCTTGTTTAAATTAAAGTTCATAGATTAACCTGTTTGGACTACGATAGTTGGAATTCTCTGGTTTGAAACCCTCCTTGACTTCAGCTTCTGCATACCATCACCAATCCCTCTGCTACTTCCCTGTGTGCCAACCGTACCATAATCTAATAATCCCCCACCCACCCACTCACATGATCACTCAGGCTGCAGTCAAGTTGAACGGCCATATAGTTTGACGTATGTAATCCAGTGGTGGTGAGGGGGGAGCTGGCAGGTCATGCAGTTGAAATGAACTTACAAAATCGTAGGAGACCTTATGCCAGTTGATAGAAACTTACATAGGCCAAATATTATTTTCTTACCTCTTACTTGCCTTTTCTTATTTGAACTGTGCATTCCTAAATAATGATATATCAGAATAAAGAACACGTACGGTATCGAGGTACAACTTTTGCAGCCTGGTAACTTGCAACTCATGGCAATCTAGGGGGCTTTTTGGCAAAAATATTCTTGTTACGCTATACAAGCCAACGGATAGTGACGCTCCGCTCAGAAACAGTCACGCCAAACTACCTTCTCACCAGCCATACACTTTTCAGAAAGGATATGCGCCACTTAATCTGACATTATTTTATTTGTTACCCAATCTGCCAGGACTGGATTGGGCCTAATGGTCAGTTTGTTATACTTGTGATTATCAATTGAGTGCGCATTCAATGTCGTTTACAGAAAGCGTAGATAAATGTTCAGGTTTATATCCACTATTCTGTAAATACCCTCAGAGCTTCCGGGCTAAGCCCTTTTTATTCCATTCGGCGCTGCTCTGAACCAGGGACCTTCGACGGACTCCTAGACACCACACATTCAGGTGAAACGCTATCCATTTCAAATGAGCCCAGAATCAAGGATACGCGTCTGGCTGTGGCCCGTGAGATCTTCCCTATTAAACATATAGGCCACCAACGGAAATAATTAAGGACCCCCCCCCCCCGTGTACGTTTTTATCGTGGGACTTTTTATAATATCATCTACCCTATACAGCGCATAATGCAAAGACGCAAAGCTATGTGACGACGGATTAATTGAATAAAGTTATTGAATAAAGTTATTTTCACATTCTGCCGGTCTCGAGCCCTTCGCTTGCGCTCAGCTGTATACACAAGAAATATTTACCAAATGAAAACATGCACTTAAAAGGTGCACACTTTGCAGCGAAGCCACCTAAACAGACAAAACCTTCTCAGAAGAGGGAATACACTCCTAGTTTCGCCTTCCATTAGACCCTATCCCCAGTGCAACACTCCTTTCCTGAGGTGTCAAGAAAGGATCCTCTCATGGTACCCATGGAAGTACTCTGAGGTAGTACTTCCATGTGGTGACTTTATCCCCTGGGTGACACGAGTATTCCGATTTTGCACGTCGGCACAGTGAGTGCACAGATTCACACGAGGTGCACGATATTGTAGCAATAAAATGATATTCATGTATCACGTGACGCGTATTGGCTTGAAACCGAGTTGTCGCAACTCTCCCTACAGACGGTCCTGCCTTTTTCAGTACTATACAGTGACCTGTTCAAAGGGGCCTTGGGCAAAGGCCACAATTCCGTGTCCAATGGGGAAAGGGTGGCTCAGTCGGGGAATTTAAGGTAAAGAAGAAAAGAAAAAGAATGGAGGCAGAGGAAGCATCCAATGTTGGGTTTAGTCCAACGAGTATTATTATTTAGTACTGTGGTAAACAACAAACTTTTCAGTACAGCACCAGGCGCGGATTTAGAAATTTTGAAAAGGGGGGCTGAAAGCCCCCTTGAGTATTCTCCTAGATTAACATTATGCTAATTTTCACGTATTTGTTATTGTTGATGTGGCGAAAAAGGGGGGCTGAGCCCTAGAAAGCCCCCCCCCCCTTAGACCCGCGCCTGAGCACTGAGATAAAAGGAAAGTGTCTCGTTATCACCAATACGTCTTTAGTTAGAATTGATGGCTGGCCAAGTACACGTACTATAAATTTCTTTTCCGAAGTTTCTCGTGAGTCTTGGTAACCGGTGATATCAGGCAATAAGCTTTCCAGAATAAATGAAGAAACAACACGACATAATGTGAGCAATTTTTTTCCAATAGAGGCAAGCCTTCATACAGACATCAAGGGGGATGGATGCCCACGACCCCAACACCTGACGGACTCCAACCAACTCATGGGTCCTTTTCAGCTTTCACCAGGTGGGGTGGGGAGACAGTTTTAGAGGAATCGAAGACAGTAAGTTGAGGAACACTGTAATATGGTAACTACCACTACTTAGTACGGAGCGCCCCAAAGGACCCTTTCACTCCCGTAGCCAGACAAGGTACTGCAGGGGCTGAATGGCTGGGGGTGGGCGAGATATGCATAATTTGTTAAGCTTAAGGCAACTTGAAATTTTCTAGGGGAGATTTCTAGGGAGGCTTATCTATTATTGCGGAAGCCTCAAATGGTTCATCCTCTGAACCTCGCCAGGAGACCTGCCAAAGGTCCTCTACCCCATACGTGCAAACTTGCGCTTGTAAGCCCTTGTGGTGCCCTTGTGACACCTTCACCCCCATGGGAGGCGATCTCGGGGGACAGGGGGTCATGTCCCCCTCAATATCATATCCTGTCAATGTCCAATATCAAATGTCCCCCAATATTTAGAGGTATGCAGAAAAAATAAATGTTGTCACAGACATTTTCGATATGCATAATTGCGATATTAGCCTGCAGTATTAATTGCAGCTGGGGAGAACTTTAGATCAGAAATATGGGATCTGTGTCCTCTAGAATGCACCAAACTGCTTGTCTTTCAGGGGCTTCGCCCTGGACCCCAGCAGGGGACCTATGATCAGGCTCGTAACACAGAGAGTGTTGTGATTACATGTGATATTACGGCTTGGTATGCACACCAGGATATGACCTTAGGCAATGTACTATAGGTTTGTTTCTGCACAAGGAGTTCGAGAGAGATTGGGATTGGCTACAAATATATGGTAATGCAACGGAGTTTTGCATTTTTATTCTCTTTAACCATGACATGTGCTCACTCGAAGGTATAGTAGGCCTACTTCCATGCTTTAATAGTGGGCATCGTTCACCAGTTCAGGTATTTACCTCTCCCTTGAGTTCGACAATTATTCCTTCTGCTGATCGATATTCGAAAGAAAATAGTAAAATCAGGTAGTCCGATCAGGCAGTCGTTTACGCCAAATCTAATGAAACACAACTGACGAGGATTTACGAAGTTCTGGTTATCTCAAAGACGTCCCGGAAATATGTTACGTATATGCAGTACGTGCGTACGTAACCGTACTATACTATCAGTATTATACTGGCTGCGCCATCGTATCTCATGTGCATACAATGACTCCATCAGTGTTAACGTGATCACCGACAAAGCAAGCACCCCTTTCCAAAAGAAATACAACTTTCAGCGGAACCTGATGTGCAAAAAAGATAATACGCAGTGCTTACTGCGTTCGATGTTCCTACTCCACTCTGGTCTTCATTTCTCGTAAGAAAATATAATACAACTCTACACTTTGTCGCTCTTTTTCCAGTTATAGCTGGGCTATTTTGAGGGAGAGTCACCTGAGTAATGCGTTGCTTCTTAAACACATAAGTTTTTTCTTGAGTTGATCTCACTCAGACGTTTCTAAATATGAGAAATGAAGGGTAACGATCTTTCCTAACGGAATAGTAGTTGACAAAAACCACGAAAAGGGCTGGTTAAGAACGTTATACAGTCGTTTCAAAACCGTAAAATATAACTCTATCTCAAGGAATTTTCCATGAACTGTACCAAAGCTAAAGACTTACTTTCATTATTGAACTCTATTTATAGCTAACATCTGTTAGTCTTTAAGTTACTTTCATACCCATTTAGATTAACAAAAACAACCAGATGCACAATGAAAACACTGTGACAAGTCCAGCGAAACCGACTGCTATACTTCGCATTCGCTTGTACACGGGGTCCACTTTCCTCGAGGGGATCCAGCAGTTTCCCGCCCATAGTCCCGTGCGCCTCACCTACCCCCTACACCAACCAGGGGTGGCACCAGGATTTGTTCGACGGGGGTAAAGCTCCCCGACGAGGCAATAACCCGAAGCCTCGATGAGGGCAATAGAGTGCCGAAACGATGTTTGAAGCGAAATTTGGACGCTCGAAGGGCGCCGAAAATTTCGGGCCCTTATTGGGGAAAAATGAAGAAAGTTGAGCTTTTACCCATAGGAAATTTCAAAACATTCGAGTTTTCAACCAAGAAAATTAGAAAAAATTGGGTTTGTATTGAAGAATATGCCCTCATTTGGACCGAAATTAAGTCAATCGTCAGACGACTGGCTGATGTCGGGAACTACATATTTTATCGTATTCATAATATATCCCCGATAAAACCGAAAAATTTCCCCGACAGGCAGCCTTCCCAAACGGGGGGGGGGGAGCGCCCCCACTTGGCTCTATCACTGACATCACCACGTACAATTTTAACGTTTTCGTTTTTCCGTCTCTCCCTTTGTTCTTATTTTTACTCTTTGAATGTTTCCGTCACGAAGGGAGGGGGCTAGCCACCTGGGTTCTCAACAAAGGAGGGGGAGGGTTCTGACAGGCGGATCGGAGCTGGAACTTTCAATGGATTTGATGGAGAGGGCATGGTGGGGGAGGAGGAGGGGTAGTCGACATGGGAGCCACGAGATGACAGTTAACATTGGGGAAAATTCCATATATCCCGTCGGGCCCTCCTCAATTCCTCGACGAGAATTTCAAACTTCACCGACGGGGGGGGGGGGGCAGGCTTCCCCGACTGAGCATAGCCTAGGGCTCTCTGGCACTAACCCTGATAATAAGATGGCTGGTTGTATAGAAAAACCATTATTCAAAAGGAGATTTTAGTTGGGTGGTAATTTTCATAGCAGAGGGCAAAAGACTAATTCTGAAACTAGCTGGGGCCCGCCACGCTATTACACCAACTGTAGAACACTGATACATACTCTTGCCCAAAAGTGGAATATTTCCAATCCGGTATCAGGATCCCCCTGGACAATTGCCCACCTCCCTCGTCAATTCTCCTTAGGCAATGACCCCGGTCAAATTTTCCCCTCTCTTAAAAGCGCCCATGGCAATCACACACTAGAGTGACCTGCCCTGAGCTAATTTCATAGGCCTACGAGAAAGCTCACGAGAGTGCCTGAATGTCTTCAGTTTTCTCTATTTTTGCAGGATGAGTACTTCAATTCCTTTTCTCCCTGACAGACATCACAATTGGAACACATGTTTTCAGCAACATGATCTAAATTGCCGTGTTAAATTCGTAGGGTTACATCCTGAGCGGATATTCCCCCTTGAATTAGTGGTGCACTGCCTACAGTTGGCTCAGCTGCTGGTTCAAATACGCTTTCTGATTGGTCAGAGCTTGGACACATGTTGCCGGAAAATTGATTTTCAATTAGGAAAATGCCGTACAGCTTGCTACGTAGGCAAGTACAGGAGTTGAACCAAGAATGTTTCACTTTTCAACCCCTGTAAAAGTAGATGTTATGAAATTTTCGACTTTGTGCTGCCTGCGCAATTCCCTGTGTAGCTGCTGCCAGTATGCCAAGCGGGAGAATACACCCCAACCGCTGTCCCTTCCCCTCAGTTTTCTTAGCGGTGAGCTTATCGAAAACTCATTACTTTGCTCGTCACCTATTTTGCACAGGGCCGTAGCGAGCGGGCGGGTGTGGGGGTGTCACACCGCCCAATATTTGGTCGCCCGTCGACAAATTTACGGTCTGTCGGCAAAAAGAGGAGAGGGAAAGGAAAAGAAGAGGAAAAGAGGAGAGGAGGAAAAGAAGAGAGAAGAAAGGAAAAGAAAGGGAAAGGGAGGGAAAGGAAAGACGGAGAATGAAAAGAAGAGAAAGAGAGAACGGGCCTGTCAGTTATCGGCTATTTCCATTTTCGGCTCTTCATCTAATTGGCCTATTCAAGTTGAAGGTCCGTCGGCAAATTGATTATGCATGTGACGGCCTTAAACGGCCGTATCAAGGGCAGTCGGTGTAATTGGACGAGTGACTGAGTCCGTCAGGAACTCGGGAAAAGAAATGGAATTAACGGCTTCCGTATAGGTGTATTATTTCGGGTCATATGACATTCTTGAAAAACCACTTTCTGCACATTCTTCCTCACTTTTATCGTCACCATGGGGAGCAGCACCCGATTGCCCATGGAGAGGGTATCCTTAGCCCGTCTTAAACCCTAACCTTGACTTCAAACACATTTTGCAAACTTCTGAGGATCCGGTTTACCGACAAACATCCTGGGAAAACATAATGCGTGCCGCGCGTGTCTTCCCTTCACTGCAATCTCAGGCTTTTCACTTTTGAACACCGAAATGAAACAGACACAGAACCCATCTTCAGATCCTGGCGTTCAAAACATATTTTGAACGCTTGTGGCACTTTTTCTCCCTTTTTAAACGCCGGACGCCTATCCACTTATTGTATCTGAACGCCGGACGCGTCTAGTGTTCAAATGCTGAACACATAGTGTTCCAGTTCTGAACGACAGGTTCAGCTCCTGAAGTATAGTGGCATGGCGGGAGGAATAGCCTAACACATTAGATTTAGCCGGAATCTTGGCATTGGATAATGCATTGCGAACAAAAATATACCAATCCTGCATGAGATTTAATTTTTACTGAGAGATTATGCTAAAACCTCAGAGCTTCCGGGGGCGAAGCCCCCCAGACCCCCACCAGGGGCCCTGAGGCCGGCCCAGTGTTTTAGCCAGCCCCTATTTGTGGGACAATAATGCATAAACGGCAACAAATGTCGCACAAAAAAATCTGACACGCAAATTCTACCCGGGTGTAAATTCTGAGGTTCCTCATTAGGGCAGAAATCCACTCAAATATTGCACCATTTGGGATCTAGGCACCTTTCAAATTCCAAAAATTTCACCCCCTCCCTTTAGACCCCTCCCCCGGGCCACAGATCATTAAATGTTGCATTGAGAAAACGTCCAGGCTAAAGTAATGAGGATCCCAATCGCTTAGAACTATAGCGGCCTGAATAGCCTATTACATTAAAATTATTGGGGCTAGTTTGTATTTGATGATGCATTATGAACCAAAATATATCCATCCTGAGACTTAATTTTGTCACCCAGAGATATACTTAAACCTCAGAGCTTCCGGGGGCTTCGCCCCTGGACCCCACCAGGGGTCCTTAGGCGGGGCCCTGGACCCCACCCGCTAAAGCTCGTTTTCGCACTACGCATTACCAGATCCATCGGCAAAACAATTTCCAACCCCCTTCCCCCCAAAGATAGCACCTTCGCTACGCCCCTGATTTTGCATACCGACGGAACCAGCTGGAAAGACTTGTGAGAGCAGTTGTTCCAATAGACCCTTTTCCAATTAGCAATTACAAAGGATTATGGGATAGAGTTTTGGTATGGGTTATTTTTGTCAATGGCATTTTACTGTGGACAAAAACGACGTACACCAAAACTATATCCCACAATCCTTTGTAATTCATATGGAAAAGGGTCTATTGCTCGCACTCAACGAGCAGTGAACAGCTTTATTTCATCACAATGTTCTTTCTTGCAGGCTGCTTGAAAATGACAATTTATGCTTGCAAGTTTCTGTGTGTGATTTGAAAAGTACGGCACGTTCTCTAAGCTTTGACCCGTAGAAATCCATGTTAGAATAAAAGAATTCTGTGCGTACCACGCTGCTTATGTATAGACTTTGCATGTATGCCTTTTCTGTAGATTCGCAGAGGATTAATTTTACGTACGAGTAATTGCTCCGCCGTGCTAAAGCAAGGGTGAAGGCACTAAGTGACCAGGGCGAATAAAGGTCATTCAGCCAGGGAGGTGTTATTAGCTAATAACACCTCCCTGATTCAGCGCTCAGTGTAATCTTAATTAAACGAGACCTAAGTTGAAGTTTGATAGGGATTCTACCGAAACTTCACACGAACTGAGGGATTACATGAGATTGCACAATTGACTAGCTTCAGTTTTTAAAGTAGTTAAGAATGAACACGAAACAGCGACAAAATAAAGATTTTTTTCTTTTCAGGGAGGGTTCATCTGGGAGGGCATGTAATCCCTCCGTTCGTGTGAAGTTTTGGTAGAATCCCTATCAAACTTCAACTTAGGTCTCGTTTAATTTAGGATTCTACCTCTTCTTCACACTCCACTTCGGAATATACATGAGATTTCAAAGCATTATGTTCATGAATAACAAAAGAAGAATAGTACATGTATTGAACATACAGATAATTGTCTCTCATCATTTTAATTTTCGATTGTCTCTTTCTTTTTTTTGATACATCAACTTTCGAATCTTTCTTTACATTTTCCATACTTTTCTTTTCCAACATATGAAAATATTTGTTTCACAATACTGAATATAACGTATCTTTCTTTACGTTTACCATATTTTTCTTTTCCGGCATATGAAAACATTTGTTTCACAATACTACATATAACGTATCTATCTTTACATATTTAATACTTTTCATACTTTCATACTTCCTTTCCGTTAGTCTTCTTAAAGTACGTGGCAGCACGCAAAACTTATAACTCAACTGAACATAAGACCAAATCTGCTTCACATTACTGAACTATAAGGAAGATCTGGCCAGAACAGAATCAGCGAAAACATTGACCTGGGTTATTGGTTTATTGTAAAACCTGGAAAATGTCTTTTCCGTGTGCCAACCAGCTGCTCGAAGAATCTCGTACGTTGGTACACTAGCAGCGTGAGCAGCCGAAGCTGCCGCCGACCTCGTACTGTGGGCTGTGTAGCAAGCTATGTCTATCCCAGACTTCGCCATCACAATTTTCAACCACCGGGACAAAGTGTCTCTTGAAACAGCCCTGTGCGGTTTAGCGTAACTAATGAAAAGTTTAGTTTCTTTCCCTCTAAGATGACTCGTTACCTTCAGATAATGAAGTAAAACTTTGAAAACACTGACGCTTTCATCAGTAGTATAAACTTTTATAACTATTTCTAGAGGCATAGATCCAGGTCGAGACTGCTTTATGTGCCCAGTAACTCGAAAAACAATATTTTCTTCATAGATATACATGGACTTGGTATCCAACAGCTGCAATGTCTGGATACGTTGGGCGGACACAAGTGCTATAAGCATTGCTAGCTTAAGCGTAAGTTCCTTTAAAGGGGATATGCAGTCACCCCAACTTGAAGTAGTGTAGAAGACTGTCCTGTTTCATGATTGGCTCTTGAGAGTCATGTGACAATATTTTTTTCTCCTCAAATGTGAAATTTACTAGAAGTGACTGATTGGTTTACCTTGAATATGCAATATTGAAGTCCTAAAATATTGTGAAAGATACTTTGCAGAGAAATAAGAAGAAAATTGTGAGATTTAGCTGTTGCTTCAAAATAAGTTTAGGACGACTGCTCTTGCCCTAATAGAGCACAAAGGGTGCAGGGACCGTAAATAGTTGAGTACAAGTGAAACATTCCAAATCTTCTTATATTTTGGAAGTGGCGGTCGAAGTTCATAAATTCCTTTGAGGAATCTTCTAACAAGAGGATGCTCTCGAATAGAGCTTCTACATTAGGGATTAACTAACACCGATAATGCGGAGCGAGCAGTGTTAAGCGAACTGTAGCCCAGATCTGATCTATATAACATAGTGAGAAAATCTAAAACGTGCCTCACAGATGGTCGAAAGACACTAATCTTTTGTCCCTGCAGAAATGGGTCCATTTGTCATGACGACTGCGGTATTGTTTTTGGGTGGCTTGTCTCCATGACGCCATGATAATAGAGGTAGCTTCTCCTGAAATGCCTGACATATGCAGGGATTGCCGGATAAGCGGCAAGCCAGTAAACTCGAGCTTGTGATACATTGGGTGCATGTGGCTCGATCCTTCCTGGGATGCTTAGTAGCTGCCTTCCTCTGGGCAGAAGTTTTGGTGTAGCAATGGTCATGTGTAATAACTGAGAGTACCAGGTTTGGGTTGGCCAGTTTGGCACTACTATCATACCCGTCGCCTTTTCTTCCTGAATCTTTTTCAGACATTGACCAATTAAGCTGAAAGGAGGAAAGGTGTAAAAATAATATGTTTGCCAACTAAAAGAAAAGGCATCAATAAAATTGGCATCAGGATCTGGTTTCCATGAAGCAAAAGTATCTACTTGTGCATTTAATCGGGATGCAAATAAATCTATTTCTGGTGTGCCCCACGCATTAGCTATGTTTTGAAATATTTTCCTGCACAACATCCATTCTGTATTGTCATTGAAATAACCTGACAGTTCATCAGCCTCCACATTTTGCTTACCAGGTAAATGGCTACAGGATAGCCAAATGTTTTTTCCCAGGCGCCATAGCCAAATAGCTTTAGTTACTTTATTGCACAAGAGAGAACGAGTGCCACCCATGGCATTAATATACGCCACTGAACTTGAATTATCTGTACATACCTTTATATGGTTGTTTTGAACATTAGCGCATAGGGCTTTCAGACCCCAAAATATAGCAATTCCAATACACTGATGTGGTATTGCAACTTAGTTGCTTTCCATCTACCACTTGCACTAAGCGGTGGTTTGCGGTTATTACAAACAGCAGAACCTGTCTCGGTCCCCAGACTCAGTTCAGACACTAAAGTATCAAACATACTTCGTTCTTTTGGATCAATCCTATTAGGTGAATCATCGACCAGCTCAACATCTGAATTTTCAACCTCTTTGGGTGTTTGCAAGTATTTTCCAGCTCTTTGTCTAAATCCAAGAGATCCTCCTTCTCAAGCTCTGTTTTTTGTTTTTTTCCTTAGATTTTCAGGCTCCTGGCCTAAAGGCTCTTGAAATTTGCGCTTTGAATTGGCGCTACTGGCATCGGACTCCAAGTTTACCTTTTGACAGAGCAAATTTACTTGAGCTTGCATGGCTATAAAAGCCTTCTTGAAATCAAAGGAGTCTTGACATGAGCCTGATGGTCCCTCTCCCGAAGGAGAAGGGAAATCATGAGGACTCAGTTAAGTGTAACTCAATATTTTCTTCCATTGCTAGGGCTTAAAGCCTAGTGTTTTCTTTTCCTTTATAAAAATTACAGACTATTCTATTGAGCTAATATAAACACACAACCAAATGTATCACTCGGCAAAATACCGGTGTTAATGTCGAAACGGAGCTCTTATGCCGGTGTACACAGCGAAAAAAGGATATAGACACAGCTAAAGCTGGATCACTAGGCAAAATACCAGTGTTTCTAGGTGTACACAGCAAAGTAAAGGAACACAGACAGCCAAATGCTGTGTAAAACGGCAAAATACCGTTTATGTACGAAACAAGGCTCCTGTTTCAATTTCCAACCCCATACAGCCACAAAGTGTACAAGGTAAAAACTCACACTCAATTCTTCTGTGAAGGCTTCTCTGTGTACTGGTAGCCGGGTTGGAAAGCAAAGCTGCACTGAAGCTTTGAAAAACAACAGTAAGAAGCAAGGAGACTTGCCAAATACTTAAAGGGGAATTTTCATCATCCCAGACAGTTCCAATTCTCCCAACTATGCAACTTCTAGCTCCTCCCATAACTGTATGAAGCTCCTCTTTGTGAAGGGATAAACCTGTTGGCCACATGTCCTGGTGAGCATACAAGGGTATAAAATGTAATAAAAGCACTCTCTCTGCCTTGTGTGGAATGTGAGCTACTGTGCATCTTTCAAGTTTTCAAACTTTGATGTCAATCAAAGAGCAGTCACCAACTGAGAATTTTGATACCCCCACACTAAAAATATACTTTGGGGTGATGACTGTGTGTCTTTAAGTCATTCAAGCGTGAGGAGAGGAACGCCAAATACGTACTCACCTCACGAGATCAAGATGTGCACTGAAGCTAGTCAATTGTGCAATCTCATGTAATTCCGAAGTGGAGTGTGAAGAAGAGGTAGAATTTGTCACTGCCAGATGACCATGGTCACACCATTGTTAACAGTTGGCGGAAATTGGACGGAGTGAACGGACACACAGAGTGATTGGTGAGTTTTAAGAATGAGCGAACTGCCAAACTTGCAAGAAATTGAAAAGCATGCTGAAAAAATAGTGAACAAGAACTTCGGTAAACACTTGTGGAAGTACATAAGCTATGCTTCTGGAGACAAGCAGACATTCTTCGAGAGTAGAGCAGCGTTTAAGAGGTAAGGTAATCGATCATCTTCCGGTCAAACAGCTGATTGAGCTGTAAGACACAAAGGCTAAATCAAGTAGTGTGGTCTCAATGCAGTATTGTAGGCATTGCATCAGGCCCGTAGCCAGGCCGGGGCACGGGGGGCCGTGCCCCCCGTGCGGACTACTGTGCCCCACCATATGGAAAATCGATCGAAAATAAAATTTTAAACGATGGCTCTGGTATTACACCAGGAGATTTTTTACTAAAAATGATCCCAAAAGTCGTTAAATAATGAACGTATTTTGCTTTCTGTAACATTTTTGTTACACAATTACAAAAATTTTCCCGCGCTACGCGCGCTTTCATCTTCAGTTACATATGGCTTTAACACCGGGTTCAGATATCTTGGCTTTACATAAAGGTTCCACAATCAGGCTATTGTTCTTTCGTGTAGGTGTGATTCCCGGAAAAACACAAAATTGAATCCAAGAGAAGTTCTATCCTCTTTCTCTTATGATCAGGAAGATTCTTAATTCAGACTCAACATCATGATAAACATATTTTGTAAGAGACGTAAAGTGTCTCAATGTCCAGGGGTGGTGAAAGGTCGCCCCGCGACCAGTCGCCCGGCGTCTTGGTTTTGCTCTTAAAGACAGATACAAATCGCCCCACATACATTTTGGTTGAGACAAAGCAAAATTCTCAATAGGTCAGTGGTGAATGCTCTTTGATTGATATCAAAGTCAAAAGATGCAGAGTAGCTCACATTACACACCATGTGCAAAGAATGTTGTGATTACATATTATGGCCTTGTATGCCCATCAGGATATGACCTTAAGCAATAAACTAGGTTTGTGTCTGCACAAGGGTGTCTGCACAAAAAGTGGCTCAATACAGTTTTGGAAGGAGTAACTTTTACCTTGGCTACAATTTTCCTGCAAAATTTCGGCGCGCTTCGCGCGCAATTCTCACAAGCGAAGTTATATCGCCTATGAACATTATTAGCATAAAAATTCCAGTGAACTATTCTAGCCAAAGCTAGGTGAAGGCTCAAACTTAGATGCTGGGTATCAAGGGGTTTTCATGTAGTAATCTAGTAACTTGAGTAACATTCGTAAAGCAATGACTATATGGTTTGAAGCTAAATTTAATCGTACCCAAATTTATTCCAGAATTTATTTTTTTTTTTCTGTTCATGCAAAATTTCTTTCAAAGTAGAAATACGATAATGACCATCTGAATTTTGAACTGTGAAGAGATTGGTGTGCTCTCACTGTCATTCAAAGTCCTGCTCAAAGCTCCATGTTAGTGTTCCCATTTTGCTATTTCCTCAGACATATGGGGAATTTCCCTGTGGGTCCTAACAAAATCATACTGGACCACACCAAGACTGCCTAATGGCAGCTCCTGGTCCCCTCGTCGTTCGCAAAGTACTCAACTCTTCACCTGCGCTTGCGAAGCTGAAGAAGCATCATCGTGATCATTGTCTTGTTCCCTTCACTTGTGGAGACTTTCCACGTCTTTGTATTGCAAAAGGAGGCGAAAATAACCATATGATCACAAGAGTGAAATTTTCGCGCGCCTCGCGCGTATGGGCACACGAAAAACCGATACCTTTAAGCTGGCTGTGGTAAGCTTGAGATATCATCCCCTGTAGTTCCTGCAAACTGTAATCATATGGTGGCTCTACTGTCTACAAACATAATTATCTTCTTCGGTGCCCCCCTATGAGGTGCCGATGCCCCCCCTATATATATATATATATATATATAGCGAGAATAAGAAAGTTCAACGTACCCAAACAATGTACTCTCTCAACAAAAGGATCCAATCTACGGTTAAATCTAAAAAGGTTTATCCCCTTGTACTTGACTTTAACCCCATCCTCCCCAGTATTTCCAAAATACTTAAGAAACACATTAATTTCCTTTACACCCTTCCCACCCTCAAAGAAATTTTCCCAGAGGGTTCCATCATACCTGCCTACAAAAGAACTAAAAATTTGAAAGAATTAGTGGCGCCCTCAAAATTTAAGAATAAGTGCCCCCTTCCTGATCTTACCTCCCCCGGTTTTTTTTTACTTGTAACAACAAATGTGACCTCTGTCAAAACTACTCGTCTACTTCTCGTATTTTTACTGTACCGCCACAGGTCGCTCATACTGCATTAAGCAATACATCACTTGTACTACTAAGAATGTTATTTATCTGTTAACTTGTTTGAAATGTAATGTCCAATATATTGGTTCTACCTCTACTGAATTTAAAGTTAGATTTCGTAATCAGAAATCCCACATGCTAACTAATAAGAAAACTTGCGTTGTAGCCACCCATTTCAATCACCCTCCCCATGAATTAACTGACGGAGCTTTTCTCCCGATTGAAAGCATCACTGACACCACAGAAACTAACAAGAAACTCCTCGGGTGTGAAATCTACTGGACTGCCCAATTGCGTGCTATTTTCCCCTATGGCCTTAACAGAAGAAATGAACTTAACCAAAAAGGGTATCTATTTTGCCCGTAGGCCCTCTGTTGTGTGTTTATCACCAGTGTAATGCATTTGTTCAACAGAGGAAGGTCGAATGACCGAAACGTTTTGAATTATACTTCTTATTGTGGAGCAGCAAAAGTTGTGTTTCCTGCTATTATTTTTGCTTATACTTTTTATATATATATATATATATATATATATATATACATATATACATATACATATTAAATTGCAAAAAGAACAGTTAATGCCTTAGATACCAACATATTTGCACCATGTTTATTAGACGTACAAAATTTTCGAAGCCCTGCTTCTGCATCAGCATACACCAAAACTGTGCCAATACCAGCTCAGAATAGATTCTAACGAAGGCAAGTAAATGCACCCAAGTGTGATAATTCTCTATTAAGCCCATTGTTAAGGATGTCAAGCTTCTTTATTAGTCTTAGTTCACTGGCTTTACGTTCAGAATCGGATCGAAAACCTTTTATTAAGCAGACTCTAACATTGTCAATGCCATGTCCAGGAAGGTTAAAGCAAGGAGGTCCTTGTAGAACTTCCTTGGTTAAAGTGTTGAGAGACCGCTTGAAGCTGGGAATTTTTACGTATTGTCTGTTTGTGGTTGTTGAATCGGAGTCTAAAAGGTGTTTTGGTTTCTCCTACGTAGTTACCATGGGGACAGATGCTACAAAAGATAAGGTAAATAACATTAGCTGAATTACAATTGAGGGGGCCTGGATGTAAGGTAAATAACATTAGCTGAATTACAATTGAGGGGGTCTGGATGTAAATTGATGTCGGTTCCGGGAACTGTCCCTACACTCTCCGTTACAATGTGTTTACATACTAAGCATCGGGGACCATTGCATGGTTTGTTTCCAGGTAGGGGCTGGTTAAGCGGGGGTAGTTTGCTGGTGGTTAGTATTGATCTTACTATATATATATATATATATATATATATATATATATATATATATATATATATATATATATATATATATATAATATATATATATATATATATATATATATATATATATATATATATATATATATATATATATATATATATATATATATATATATATATATATATGTATCAGAATTTGTCTGGAGGAAAATCATTTCCAATTTGATAATGAGTTTTACACTCAAATCCACGGCACGTCCGTAGGGCCTAAAATGGCACCTGCATACTGTATGTATGTTTGGGCATGGGTTTGGTAGAGGATAAATTATGGGAGGAATGTACGGTGAAACCAACTGAGAGGTGCCGCTTCATTCATGATAACTGGGGTCTTTGGCCTCACGGCAAAGATTCATTTATCTCTTTTATGCAGATTCTAAACAATTTATATCCCAATGAATTGGAATTCACTTACGTTTTTGATTATAAAACAATTACTTTTCTAGACGTCTGTATCAAACGAACAGGACAAGGTTACCTAGATACTGATCTGTATGTAAAACCATCTTTCAAAAATTTGTATCTTCATTACGATTCCTATCATAACAGATATGCACTGGATAATATAGCCTATGGTCAGGCTTTACGTATCAAATCCATTTGCTCACAGGAAAAGGATCTTCGAAGAAATTTAGAGATTCTAGAACATAATCTTAGTGAGCGTGGTACTACTGGTGAGAAGTTTAGAATCAATGATGATATAAGTTGTAATACTATTGGAGTTGTTTACTTAATAAACTGTATTGACTGTAACAAACAATACGTAGGAGAGACAGGGCTGGAGCTACGAAGTAGACACCGAGGCCACAGGCAGGAATTTCGTAAACGTACTACTCCTTTAGGAAAGCACTTTGAAAACTGTAGGGATTTTGAGCTTATTGTGTTGGAAAAAGTCAAGAATAATTGTAAGAGGATTCGAAAAGAAGCTGAATTTAAATGGATTTATCGATTAAATACGTTTAAACCAGAGGGAATCAATATAAAAGAAGTCAAGCTTAAAGTGTAAAGCTGAGCGGGCTTATAGGTTATCCTTTTAGAGTGTTTTATCTGCATTTCGTGTTGCGTTTACCATCAATTTACTTATATACGTGACCAAGAAAAGACGAGCTTTTCGAAACGTCGTCGTAGTATGCTCACTTGCCATTTTTCGAAGTCTTACCACTGTACCATGTTGCACTGAAGATCTTTGAAATCCATATCTCGTTGGTTTTTAATAAATTTTAACGGATTTTATATTTGATATGTCGAGCGTCTGGTGCGCGTCTATTTGCATTTATATGCATATATATATATATATATATATATATATATATATATATATATATATATATATATATATATATATATATATATATATATATATATATATATATACTCTTTTTCGCAGTGTACACAGTTGTGCAATGAGAGTGTCCAATAATGATCAACTCCGACTTTGCGTGGGATTAATCGCATGAGAAATAGGAATCCCAACTCGACTTCCGTCGGGAGACGAAAATGTTTTGACGGTTATAATGAAACTCCTAACCCTACTACCTGGCAGTTTTCTTCTTGATAAATGTGCTAAAGAGTAAAATGACGACAATTTTTGTTATAGTTTGAAATGAGCGGTCCGTCTTTTAAATGCTTCCATATATTACAAGTTATCCGGAAAGACACATTGAAGTTTATTGGCTAATTGTGAAAATATGACTCAAAATTGACTCTTCCAGTACCCATTTAAATCTATGTAGCGGCAATGATAAAAGTGATGTTTTTATTTGTAATTTTTAATTTCAGGTTAGTTTTCACTGTTTGAAATTTTCCAGACAAGCCCAAATTTTAAAGTTCTAAGGTCAAAAAATGTCAAATGTCTCAACTTTGCTGCATTTGATGACATGCTTTTAGTCAAACCGTAAGAGTCAAAACTGACAATACATATAATTACAAACAATTTATAAGAAAAAAATCTAAATTGGGAGTAAGCCTTTATAGAATGCTGTTTATAGCTTTAAGAGGGAAATTTAAAGACAATCTTGAACAGGTCGAACCGTCTGGTTTACACATTGTTTTTTTTATTCTAGAATTGAGGTGAATAGAAGGGTGCAGAAACTGCGGACCCATACTGTATAGTACCGTCCTTGAAAATATGGAGAGAGGTGCTTACAAGTTACACTGTAACTCTTAAAGTTTTCAAAAGTTCCCGAACATGCGATTTCGAGGTCAAAGGTCACAAAGGGTTTTTTTTTTTCAAAAATGATATTTGCACACATGTTTTTAAGAACCCTAACAGAACCAAGTGAGCTCAGAGCATAAACGCATATGGAACCATTAGAATTGGGGGGAAGGGCACTGACAATTTCTTTGCCCGAATCTCTTGACCTTTCAAGTAAAATTTTGCCCAAATTTCTACATGTTCTGTCCGAATATTTTGGGGTTTTCCAAAAATTTGTGGGCGCAGTGCCCCCAGCCCTGCCTCCTTCCCCTGCCTCATAAGCTTCGGAGTCAGAGAGCCTAGCAGTTTGTTCAGATACATTATAACTACCAAATGTGAGACATGGAATCATTATTCTTAATTACAAGGTCTTTTCATGGCAGGATAGCTGTATCAGCGACATCTGAACTTTAATTTCGGTTATAGAGTACTGTGTGGAATTAGTGTATTTCAGTAATCGTAGCAATCACGTACCGTACCGTAACAAACTTAAAGGTTGTGTGACATGAAAATAACATAGTTGGACATTTGATGTAAAAAGCATTAAAAATCCAGAAAAAAAGCTGCAATTTCCATTAAAATTTATCAAATATTGACCATTTTACAGGGAAATTTCTATTTCACACTTGTATCATGAATAAACATGAGCTAAACATGCAAATATGTGACATCGAAAGAGGGACATACCATATACGGCACATGTTAGCCTTTGTTTTTTCAACCTTAATTTCAAGGACACTGGTAGCATTGTTATTCCCTAAGGGGTTTATTGTAAAAGTTATTTTTTTTTTCCTTGAAAAATACCGATATCACTCACCAAACTGTAATCTATATGATCAGTAATTAAGAGATAATTTATATAGGGTTAACAAAAGAAATCATAACACTGTGCAACACTCCACATCATTATTTTTGCATAGGCAATTAGTTTCTTCACAAACCATCAAACTTTGAATACGTATATTTTGAGAACCGTAAAAGATATTGAAATAATTCCAACGGATCTTTGATTGGAGGACTTAATTCTTTAAGTGACAAGTGAAACAGCTCTTTTTGGTGGCATGTCACACGACCTTTAAGCTTAAGTTAATGCTTTATTCATATTAAACATAACATTGCGCCGGGTATTTACAGTATGTCATTGGTATTCTAATTGACAACATGGACGAGCTAAATTAGCTTGTAGCAATATCCAATGCGTAGACAATACATTTCCATCATTCCACTAACGAACTCTAGGACTTTACGAAGGCATGTTGCGTCTTTGCGCCATAGGCGTAGGAATCGGGGGCTGGGGGATAAACCCCCAGTCAAAAATGTGGTGGGGTGGAAGTGTGCTTCCACCCTCCACCCCTTCCCTCAATTCAAGGACGGAAACCCCCTGGCCCTATTTCTTTCCTTTGTAAAAAATGTCAAAATTCCGTAATTTTCCTTAAAGTTTGCCCAATACGTTGCACCAAATTGCATCTTAGGACCCTCAAATATTCAAAAATTACCCAAAGGGGAGGGCGACACCTCTCCCCTTAGACCCCCGGGACGCCGGTCCGAAACAACGTTCAGCCCCCAGTCGAGAACAGCTTCCTACGCCTATGCTTTGCGCTGTTGAGTTGCGTAGAAGGCATGTAGCAACACATTATAGTGATGCAAAGGGAAGGATTTCAATCTTTAATCAGAATTTTCTGCTATCAGATTTTAGCGGTGCAACTTAAACAATTAAGACTTTCAGTTTTTTAGAGAAAACATATACTACTGCCCTTTTAAATCTCAATATATTTCGCCCTCTGAAAATTATTTGCCTCTTTGGAAGCTATCGTACCCTCTTAGCACTGTATCTTGTTACGGCCTAAATGACTCTTGTCAAATACGGGTGAGAGGGAATAACCTTCCTTCAGCTTCAGAATAACGATAATAACACTCCTGGGTTTTCGGACAGGCTCATTTCTCAAAAATATAATTTTCAGTCCTTTAGTTTTTGAAATATCTGGGTTTTATTAGAGGGCGCCCTCTATTGGGCCATAGACCTATGCAAATATACTGTGCCATCAATATGACCCACCTTTATCTAATAAAATATGTTGTAGTCCTTTCATGATATTTTTTTATTAGTGAGCTTGCGGAACAACAGGGGAGTGAGGGCGCTTTAAGTATATGAAGGAGAAATATGACAGCATTATGTATTTGGCCTAGACAATTGAGAAGAAAGTGACCTTTAATTCTTCTGCTGTCTTTCAATGTGCCTTTTAAGGGAAATATACCTGCAAGAGGGTGCTGTAAAATAGGGGTGAAAGCTCCTTCCCCTGGGGTATGAGTTACGACCTTTCTGAATTAACATATGACTTTTTGATAAAATTCCACGTTTCCAGTTCCATATAAAACGTCTTTAGAACAGTTTTTTATTGTCGGTAAATTTTTTTAACATTATCGGTAGACGAGCGTTTTTACATTATCGGTAAATTCTTTTTACATTATCGATTCAAAGAGTTTTTTACATTATCGGTTGTTTTTACATTATCGGTAATTTTTTTTACATTATCGGTCGTTTTTACATTATCGGTTGAGTTTTACATTATCGGTTGTAACATACGTAGCCTGCATATGCACTTCGTTTGGTCGCACACACCACCAGGATCAGATTTTAAGCATGAACCCCATATTTATAAATCCTACCGTGCACACAGCTTATAGCATTTTTAAAGAAAGTAGAGTCCAGTCTTTCCCTTCCACTCACCAGTTTCTGTTATCTGAGAGTCAAGTGATGGAAAATTCATCATGGTGCAGTTACAAACTTCAAATCTCCAGGAGTTTTGATGAAAATCTCAAGGTTTGAAATTGTGGAGGTTGGCATGTCTGACGTAAGCTATACGCTTGTGAAAATGATGAAAATTCGTCCTTAAATGGGGGACTAAATGTGAAATGGAGTAATCAAGTTTCCCAAGTGGTGTTTTTATCTCCAGAAATTATCAAATCTTATTTGAAGAAGAATCGAGAAAACGAACACGGCATGACATATGGCAAAACACGCCTCGGAACGACGTGAAAAATATTCCATTACACAACTAATGAATTCTCCAGGGTAATCCCCATGCTGAATTAAATACAGACTCTTAACACCCCTATATAAGAAGTCCAAAAGCTCGATTTAAAAAGCCGGCCTTAAGTCTTACCAGGGAGTTGTTAGGGTGTCCTAACACCTACCTGGTCTTACTTTCAGAATGGGATATCTCGAGTCCAACCGTTACGTCACACGGAGAATATAGCTGTGATTTTGTGTAGGTGGGGTAGGGTTGATTCTTTGGGTGAAATAACTTGTTTGCTAGAGATACCTAGAACAAATCCCGGTGGAACCACTCGGAATGATCTGGTGACTCAGATTCTCTTGTTTGACATATCTGTACGAAGGGATGCTGAGCAAGATTAAGTGTGCGTATTTTATTGGGTATCGGGTCGTCATCTTATTAGGCTGTCCGCTTCATGGAGTCAGTAAATCGTCCCCTTTCGGTTCGGTTTACCTGTATGAGCACTGGTGCTGAGCCACCACCCTCCACTCCCAGCCTTCGAGAAAGTGGCTAAAGACTGGTCATACATTCACGTGCAGGCGCGGATTCAGGGGGCTTGGGGGGCCCGCCCCCCCCCCCTCCCTCGCCAAGAAAAAAAACGAAAGGAGAAAAAAAGAAGAAAAAGAAAAGGAGAAAGAAAAATTAAGAGCAAAAAATGAATAAAAGTGTCTAAGAACGCATTCAAAGTATATATTTCCGTAGGGGTCGGGTGGAGCTATAGCTGGATTATCTCTTTAGATATCTTTCAAAGTGGTTGGCGACGAAAGGAGAGCTACTCTCTAAATGTAAGAGTGAATTTCACTCTTCGACGATTGCCTACAGTGACCACTCTTTCTTCGAGTGAAAATTTCACTCTGCTGGGAGTGGTAATTCACTCCAAATGAGTGAATTACCACTCCGGGAAGAGTGGAATTCCACTCGAAACAGAGAGTGGTCACTATAGGCAATCGTTGAAGAGAGAAATTCACTCTTTTACATTTATAGAGTACAATGTTTGAAAACAGGTGAATAGCTGAGTAATGATCCTTGACTTAAGATCTAAATAAGTAAACATCGTGACATATGCAGTATGGGCGCGGCTAGCTGCACTGAAGTTTAGTAACAATTTTGTGTTAAATAGTGAAATTTTTGTAATCTAGAGGGATTGAGAGGCAAAATTTTCGCCATACAGACCTTGCAGAATGAATACAGAAGACAAGCTGTCAGGTGAGGTGCTATTGTGCACAGTGGCACCAGCTGTTGCATACAAAGTAGCGGCGTGCATACCCTATTCGAAACCGTCTGAAAAGTTTTACAATGAACTCAAAAGGCTTTTAAGCTACAGACAGTGGAGTCGGCACAGTGGGCAATGGGGGCCGTGTGTCCCCCTCCCCCATCGATTCTTGATTTTTTTTTTAAATGGTCCCAAAAGTCGTTGAAGCTACAGATTTCTGGGGAGGGTGTAGGGTGAGATGTATTTTTGATGATTGGTTTATTTGTTCTAACCATTTTCTTTCACAAACTGTTCTCAAACTATCATAAGTTTTGGAAATTCTTGACAAATTCCAAATTTCGCACGCTCCGCTAGCGTCAAGCCTTGTGTCAGAGTTGTCCTTATTATCAATAGCTTTCGGTAACTACTCACGGGGGAACAAAGGAGCAAAAGTGCTTTTTAAGAATTCCCAGTCAGAAAATTCGTTTCTGAATAGCATAGGTTGGTGGGAAAGTGACAGTGTCCGATGCAGGTTCTGAATGCAGGTTTTGTCATGGACTAATATTTTATTCAAAATTTCGGCGCGCTTCGCGCGCATACGACAGGGTTTTAGACCCGATTTCATATACCATTGACAAAGCTATGACGCAAGAAATTATTCCAATTTTTTCTAAAAAGTACATCTCCTTCTCTGTAGGGCTCTCATCGTTATGAGGATCTTTGACTAATCTAGTCCAGCACATGATTTGAAAGATTGAAAGTACATAATTACCGTTGCTTATTTTCCAAACATTTTACCGCGACGTTCAATAACGACGAAAATCTTTTCTGACACGAATTTTGCCTGTCCACCATCCCTCTTGCTATACCTAAAAAGAAGGTGATATATCATATCTCCTCCCATATGGCTGTCGGGTAGTGAGAATCCCGTTGGTCCCTCTTTTGTATACTGTAACTAATTCAGAGCTCCCGGGAGGCTCTGTACTGTTGTCTGTCAACCTTGGATATCCTTTTAAAATGTAAAAGGAAAAATTTTATTACAGTGAATGAATGCTTCTGTGGACTCCACACAGGTATAATTGCGTGTACAATTTTTCCATGGGCGTGGATCATGGGGGGACGAGGGGACGGGTCCCCCTCACTTTTTTGGAATGGGGACATCGTCAAAATTCCCCCTCACTTTTTCAAAAATGATGGAACAGACTGCAATTATGCCTTGGAAAACGAAATTTTTAGAAGAGAAATAACCTTAAAATACTACACTTTTGTTGCACCAAATCGCATCTGAGGGCATTCAGTTCTAGAAAAATTTCCCTTATAGACCCCTCCCCCATGCCGACGATCACAAAACTTATTGCCTCCCCGTGACGCAAATTCTGGCTACCACCACTGCTTCTTCCACCAGGACAGCGATTCACAAAGGTGAAAAGTATCCCCTCCCCCACTTTTGGAGATGGATCCACGCCCATGATTTTTCCTGGGACTTAAGGAGGTTTGAAGACAATATATTAACGGTCTCTTACTCCCCTTTTTCACCCAAAAAGTTAACAAAAGTTAGAATTCACTAAATTGTGGACATTTTTTAAACATACAATCGCTTTAGAATGACCCAAAGATACCACCATTTTGCATATAGGCCCCCTAAATTGACAGAAATTTCTCAAAGGGGAGGGTAAACCCCTTCCTGGGATTGCACTTTCATCTCTCATATACTAACAAGAAAAGGCTCTCCCACTCTTGTATATAGCGTGTACAAAATCCCACTGCCTAAAAAGGCACGGTTTAGCAGTTATCTGCGGTTCCCCCCAATCACCAACTCCCGCCGGCACCATCGGTCATAGATTTCTGAAGGGTATACCCTTCAGAAGTCCATAAAAAAGTGATACATCATCTCTCCTCCCATATGGATGTCAGGTTGTGAGAGTCCCGCTGGTCCCCCTTTTTAGACCAGGCGGAGAAAGGGGGGGGGGGTATCGTCACCCGAAAGCGAAATTTATGAGACCAAGTGAATTTGGTCAATTTTGGGTCGCTGATTCCGAAAATCGAAGGTATACGGGCCATATCCGGGCTTTTCTGCGCCATTTTTACGTTTGAAGGACGCCCTCTATTGGTCAAAAATCTTGTTTTCTCCATATATTTACGGTCAAATCATTGGCTGAGGTAAAATTTGGTCCTTATATTCTGTAAAAGGATATCTACTAATAAATACTGGGAAATATTAATATTGATATTAATATGCAAATTAGATAGGTCAAAGGTCAAATTACAATGTTAGCAGAAAAAATAGGCCGAGGGTTTGAGTTATGGAAAATCACATCAAAAGAAACCTGCCTCACACCCTACAGCACCATAGATACTCATTTTAGAGCTAGTGGCAGGGATGTGACCAACATCGCTCTAGTTGTCGTCTTCGTAAGATGGCGTCATAGGGTGAACGTGAAAAGTTAGCAGTGAGTTTTGATAGCGCGCGCACTGAACGTGAAGCTAGCAAACGTGATTTTGGATAATTGGCTAGGGACGGCATTCGCTATACGAAGGCGAGTGGCAGTAATTCCCCGACCGAGGGCGAAAGGGTGTACCGCAACTGTAAAAGCACGGCCATATACTTATACAATTTTATCTCTACAAAAGGGATCCATCGTTCCTAGATGGGGAGGGAAGGGATTAGAGACCCTATAGTGGGAGAGATTGGCCAACCATTGATCTCAGATACCATTCTGATTGAACGAAATGTAAGGGCACCATTTTGGAGCCAAAGTACGAGCTTGCGAATTGCAAGATCATGTGTAGCCTATGTACATTCGAGAGGTTGTGCAGGCTGTACGTACGGCCGGACGTACGCATCCTATGTAAGATAGACATGTTTTGTTTCCAAAATTGCGGCCGGGTTGTGCTGCATTTGGATGCACGAACAGACCAGAAAAGGGTTACAAGTTGTATAGATTCCCATCCTGTACAAAAAGTAGGCTTCGGAGGGCTGTAAAAGTTAGAAGTTTCAATTGGAATCCATCAAATAGCGATCGCCTATGCGATGTAACTTTACAGTATACGACTTAGTAATACATACAGGCCTGACGTTGGAGTAGGCTTAGCCTTAAGAGTTAGATTACGACGTTCTGTACAAGGCCTAGCCTATACCATATACGGCGGTTCCATCTCTATGTTCCGACTGTTTGATATTCCAACACATAAACCCAGATACAACCTCTAACCCTTTGGCCTAACCGGCTAACCCTAATCCTAATACTAACCCTATTGGAGAGTTGTCGGAACATCCCCATAGAGACATTGGAATACCAGAGCCGCAGTCCCCAGTCATAGGTGTAGGAGCAGTGGCGTAGTTAGGGGGACAGTGGGCCATGCCCCCACCCCCTCACTGATGCCGATTTTTTTTTTTACTTCCTAAACATACGTAATTTTTTAACACAAATTTTACTGCAAATGGCAGCATATGTGGCACCAGATTGCATGTAAGGACACCTAATTTTTCCAAAATTTTCACAGGGGAGGGGGAACCCCATTGGGCTATGGTTCCCCTTCACTGATGCCGATGTTTTTGTTTTAGTTCCGAAAAATACGTCAATTTTTTAACACAAATTTTACTTCAAATGTAGCATATGTGGCACAAGATTGCATGTAGACACCCAATTTTTCAAAAATTTTCATAGGGGAGGGGGGACAAAATAACAGATCAAACGTTGCTCCTGCATGGATCTATCAGTAGCATGAGAAAACTGAAACATTTGCGTACCTTTGACTTTGATGTAGGTTTTTACATGGAATACACCCTGGTCAGTCACAATTTTATAAAACCTAGGCCTAGGCTTTTCCATAAAATAAAAAAGTCTCACTAGGAAGTGCTCCCCTATATTTACCCCTTTCCATAGACCTCTCCTGAAACTTTCACTAAATAATGAAAAATCTTAAATGATTAGTTCAACTTGCTTACAACTTTCCATAAAAGCACCATTTTGCATGTATGCCATCCTGCATTACCGTACTAGTAGTTTTCTCAGAAAGAAGGGGTAGACCGAGCCCAGAATAGACCCACCCCTCCCCTTTCTTACCAGCACAAAAATAAGAAACACTAAAATGAGATTTTTTAAATAAAATCACTTTCAACACTGTCAAAATAGCATACAACCATTCTGCATTTTCGTCACTTTCTATCAGCAAAAGTTACTCAAAATGGAGGTTACTATTCCCTCCCTCTAGACCCTCCCAGGACGGCTTTCTTGCACCGGGTGACAAACTACAGGATCCGGCAGACAGTGCCAACCAGAGTCAACCAATACGAATGATTGTCACAAGAGAACAGAACACCGTAACTCACTTTGTTTTACATTTTGTACGGAAAACTGTACGCACACAGTGTATGTGATATCTGGCCATAGTCAACATTTGGCTCCAAAATGGCGCCCATGAAATAAGTTGGCCAATCTCTCCCACTACAGGGTCTCTAGAGGTGGTCATCAGATAGAGCCAACCCTGCCACTAGCTCTAAAATGAGTATCTATGGTGTTGTAGGGTGTGAGGCAGGTTTCTTTTGATGTGATTTTCCATAACTCAAACCCTCGGCCTATTTTTTCTCCTAACACTATAATTTGACCTTTGACCCTATCTAATTTGCATACTAATATCAATATTAATATTTCCCAGTATTTATTAGTAGATATCCCTTTACAGAATATAAGGACCAAATTTTACCTCAGTCAATGATTTGACCGTAAATATATGGAGAAAACAAGATTTTTGACCAATAGAGGGCGTCCTTCGAACTTCAAACCAAAGATATTACAAGCATAGATTCCAAACTTAAAATGGCGCGTTGACTCCTCATGGAGGCCAAAATATCGGGGCGGAAGTGCTGATCACTACTCAGTCGTTTTGAAAACAAACAGGCAAATGAATGCCTTACAAAAGTATTATTATTATAATTGTTATTTCGGAATGTTGTTGACTGAAGAAGTACTACGCCTCAATAAATTCCACTTGAACAAGAATAACTTATTTCTTCAACGCGGCATTCCACGTATTTACACTTGAACATGAACGCACAATGACTGGTTTTGCAAGTTCATGGGCATTCATTGGTCAGTTTCTATGGTATCTTCAAGTGACGCACTTTTATATGCGCGTTCAATAACTTACGCGCTCACAACGGGAAAGCAACTAGCGCGTTTGTTTCCAGAGCGCGCAGAACTGTGCATCAAGTATTCCGGATAATACACAGAGAAATGTATTCTGCGCGTATAGAACGCGTTGTAACAGTGCACGCACGCTAACCTCTTTTAACAATGAAATTTTCTGTAACACGTTCTTATTTTTGTACGCAGATCGCGGAATAGAACGGCGCGCATGTCAAATTAACACTTCCGCCCCGATATATACGTCTCCATGAGGAGTCAGTGAGCGTAACAGTGTAGGTATAGGAGTTTGGAATCTATGTTTATAATATCTTTGCTTCAAACGTAAAAATGGCGCAGAAAAGCCCGGATATGGCCCGTATACCCTCGATTTTCGGAATCAGCGACCCAAAATTGACCAAATCCACTTTGTCTCATAAATTTCGCTTTCGGGTGACGATACCCCCCTTCTCCGCCTGGTCTATTTCAGTGTACAATTAATGCAGAGCTCCCGGGAGGCTCTATACCGAAAATTTTCGTCGCGCTTCGCGCGCAATTGCTTACGCTTACGGAGAGAGGTACGTTTTTATTGAGTGATGGATTTATTTTTATCACTTTTTACCAAAAATCATTTGAAATCTTTCACGATTTTTGCAAAGTCTTCTCAATATTTCTTGATTTTCGCTTGATCTGCACACTTTTAGCCTTGAATTGCTCCTTTTACTATCAATAAGGTCCCAAACGTATTCGCATTACTCATCGGTGGGGTTCTACCATAAGCCAATTATTCGTGTGCATAAACGTGACTGATTTCAGAGGAGCCAGCATTGTAAGGATGTAAAGCAACTGATATTCATTTTTCCCCCTCCTCTTCTTATGAGAACTGAAAACTTAGTAGTATCGAACCCACCTTCTAATTGATAGACACACATAAAGGGAATTAGCACCGTTAGTCATAGGTTTTAAATGTAAATTCAAATTTTCGGCGCGCTTCGCGCGCAATCGTTTCATCTGACGTCCTATACCCGAATACCGTATAACGAAAATAAAACACTCATTATGGCAAAAATCATGTCAAGTTACCTACACGGGCTCATAATGTTGGCGTGTAAGTTTTAACATAACTTAGATTCTCCATAACTTCTGCAGGTACATATAGTAGGCCTAATTTATACTGAGCCATACACATCAAATTCCATGCAACATGAAAAGGTGTAAAATCTCACCGATATAAGAACTGGAGCCGATTTCTGTGCTGTTAAAATGCAATATTGCGAGAGCTTCTGGGGGCTTCGCCCCCTGGACCCCGCCAGGGGCCCTAACGCGGGCCCCTGGACCCCACGCGTAGTAGCTCGCGCTTCGCGCTCGTGGTGCACCTTGGGTGCATATGATATTTTCCATCTGCCCCCCCCCCCTCAAAATTTCTGGATCCGCGCCTGTTCACGTGCGTCGGATGGGGACGTGAAATGGCGGTCCCGTGAAATGGCGGTCCCGTGACGAGGATTGGGAAGCATTAGTTCACCCTGTCTCTTACCCATCTCAGCTTAAGTCGAAAGGAGACAGCCAATCTCGCCGGTGTCCATTTTCTATCATCAGTCTGGTACGGTATAGGGTCCTTGATGAGCGAGTGTGGCTTCCTGACCCTGAAACGTTAAACCTAAGTAACCAGAAATAATTCACTGTAACATCCTCTTTGTTATTGATCGAATTTCTTTGACCTGAAAAGGTGATAGATTTAACCTATTGTTTGTAATCCATTCTGATTGGTTAAGACAATTGTTGATATTTGGGGAGGGTCAAAAAGTAAACTGTTGGGGGAATTTTGGTTGCTGAAATTGTGTCCTTTAAAATGGATGTGAGGCGTTTGCAGAAGGTTGTCTGACAGATTTAGCGGCTCACCGGATAGGACAGCCCTCCTTTCATTCCTCAAACATGATAAACTATTTTATGGTCTCTGGTATAAAATACGCTTAGTAGTGGTTGTTAAAGTGGTTGCAACAACGCTATCTTCCAAGAAACTGGAAGGTGAAAGACACTGGTAGAAATACGGTAGGAGGAATGTAATTACTCGTACAGCTAAAGACATTGCAATGTCAAAAAGGGATCGCAAAAAATCAGAATAACATTTCTTTTCAAGTGTACTGTATCTAAAGTTTTGTAAGTAAACAGATTGCAAGGAAATGCTAATTTCTCTTACGTTTTGAAGCCTTAGTTGCAAACATGCCTGTTCAAGTCAGTTCAGTTTAAATAACTTTTGTACTTTCTTTGTTTAAATACTACACCTTCAGAAACCACTTTTAAGTGTAAGTTTGTGATTCCCTACCATTGCTTTGATAGGGATTAAAAAAGAAACTTTTTGTTTTCATTAGGGAATTATGCAGGTCAAGCAAAACTAATGCTTTGAAGTAATCATTTTACGATGAAACAATCCAAGCTGCAAATTATTGGGGATGCAAACCCTACCAATACCCCCTACGGACCCGGTGGACCAGTACTGTAGCTCTAGTCTCCAAGATGTATTGCGGAATTTGTTTATTAGGAGATTTACTGTCAGTTTTATTTATCCGTGTTCTGGGTTACCCTATCCTTCTGTTCTGTTAAGTTCTTAGATTTTACATTACTCAGTCAGTGAGCCAACAATTTCATTTGTACTTCCACATTATTTTCCCACAGAGATTCCATTTATTTGAGTTTCTTCCAATTTTAATGGAAAAAACTATAATATGCCGTCCAACGTGTTTCTATAAATGAAACAAACTACGCAACTGCATGACCCTTACACTGTCATATCATTTTCCCGCCAATTATCAAATGTCTGTTTCTACTTTAGGTATCGGTTTCAACCTCGTATTCTATCCGCTCGAGACGTTAAAGACCGTACGACTACAACATTGCTGGGAGCGTCAGTAAGAATTCCAATATGTATAAGCCCGACAGCAGCTCAGTATTCAGTGGCACCACCCAAAGGCGATATACTGACGGGATTGGGTAAGCTATGTTCTTGGCTTTATTAACTAATACGGTGTATTCCGATTGCTAGAGTTTATCCATAGAAACAGTATAACAATGAGCTCAATTCCTTCATACTTTTCAAAATCAATTTGTTTTATTAATCCAGTTAATTAATCCAATAATCGTACTCATAAAGTCCCTTCTTTGACAGGGGTAAGAAGTTGTTAGTTCTAGATTGCAAAAATTGTAAACACGGGATCCCCGTAACCTAGATCTGGGCAGTGTAAGTATCTTGAACAGGTCCGTACTCTTGTACATGAATCTACCTAGTGCGGTTTAACAAAACGTTAAAAGAAAAAAATCAGAAACAGAAATCCCCTTCTCCCTCCCCCCCCCCCAAAGAAAAGAAATGAAATACAAACTTTCATAAGAGAAAAATGAATTCCAGTGGTCTAATTATCCTCATCTTCACAGTACGTTTCTTTTGTGGAATCCACTTGTAAGTTGCTTAATTGCTTGCCATGTCACATTCGAGTTACCCCCCCCCCCCCCAAAAAAAGGGAGTTGCTAGCAACTCCCTTCCCAAACATATTTAGAAATAGCCCTATAGTTTTAAATGCAGTTAATGACTGCACTTTGATTGACATTCATTCAAACAGTATAGCTCCACACTAGTTGGTCAACGCCGACTTGTACAGTCAGTTGTGTTCCAATTAAGCTCTCACACAGTTGTGCGTCACTATGACCTCGAGCAATTGAAACTCGGCGCAGGCTGCTGTGACTCTATCTTGGAGTTTGCTAGACAGATGTTTTTGCTTAAATTGGAGGTGGGCTAGAAGTAATTGAACTTAGTAGTGAGAACTTTTTACTGTCAGGGGTGAGGTCAGAAAGCCTTTAAGGCTGACATCTTATTAGAATTTATATTTACCGAAAAATAATGCTGGAATGAATGGTAGACACTTTACTGTAAGGGGTGTTATGTTTTTTAAAGGCAGTGATAAAGCTGCAGCAAATTCATCATTAATTAAGGAGAAGAGCAAGGGGGATCTTGCTTGCTGTCAAGATTCAAGAATAAAAGTCACTTTTATTGACACTTTAGCCACTTTGCTTCACTGTATGTCTGAGATTTTCTTTTCTGTTTTTCATGTTTCCCCAGCGACTTTAAAAGAAGGTAGTTTGATGGTACTTTCCTCACACGCCGATGTAACTATCGAAAATTTTGCTTCTGAAGTTTGTCCTTCGGATGGTGTCTTCTGGGCTCAGACGTATCTGTTTAGGGACAGACGAAACACCTTGCACGTTGTTAAAAATGCTGAAAGATTAGGCTTTAGAGCCATCATGGTGACAGTGGACTCACCTACGGACTTCACCGCCACTAGCGGGAGAAGTGACGTAACAGCCGAACATTTAGATCCGACAGATAGGGACTCGTAAGTAACTTGGGAATCGAGTATAAAAGAATACAAATAGTTTTTGTGGATGATGTTTTTTGTGAAGTACAGTGTAGGATTACTTTCGATAAGTAGAGGAATTTGTATAAATGTTCTAGCCACATCATTTTTGACCTTCAAATGTAGAACTTGACAGGGGCGTAGCGAAGGTGTTATCTTTGGGGGGGGGGGGGGATGGAGATTATGTTTTGCCGACGGATCTGGTAATTCGTAGTGCGAAAACGAGCTTTAGCGGGTAGGGTCCAGGGCCCCATCTATGGACCCCTGGTAGGGTCCAGGGGCGCAGTCCCGGAAGCTCAAATGTGTAACTATATCGCTGGGTGAAAAATTAAGTTGAAGGATGGATATATTTTTGTTCATAATGCATCATCAAATACAAACTAGATTCCCACTAATCTTAATGTATTAGGCTCTCCTCTCGTCAAGCCGCTATAGTTTTAAACCGTTGGGATTAAGAGGCCCGCCAGCGTTTTAGCGTGGACGTTTTGTCAATGCGACATTTACTGATCTGTGGCCTGGGGGAGGGGTCTAAGGGGAGGGGGTACCCCCTCCCCTTTGGAAATTTTTGGAATCTGAAAGGTGCCTAGATCGCAAATGGTGCAATATTTGAGTGGATTTCTGCCCTAATGAGGAACCTCAAAATTTACACCCGGGTAGAATTTGCTTGTCAGATTTTTGGTGCGACATTTGTCGCCGTTTATGCGACATGTCCAACAAATAGGGGCTGGCTAAAACACTGGGCCCACCTAAGGACCCCTAGTGGATTCTGGGGGGCGAAGCCCCCGGAAGTTCTGAGGTTTAAGTATATCTCTGGGTGAAAATTTAAGTCTCAGGATGGATATACTTTGGTTCATAATGCATCATCAAATGCAAAGATTCCCATTAATTTTAATGTATTAGGCTATCCTTCTCGTCAGGCCGCTATAGTTTTAAGCGGTTGGGATCAAGAGGCCCCCAGTGTTTTAGCCTGGACGTTTTCTCAATGCGACATTTACTGATCTGTGGCCTAGGGGATGAGTCTAAGGGGAGGGGTGTCCCCATCCCCTTTGGAAATTTATGGAATTTGAAAGGTGCCTAGATCGCAAATGGTTCAATATTTGAGTGGATTTCTGCCCTAATGAGGAACCTCAAAATTTACACCCGGGTAGAATTTGCGTGTCATATTTTTTTTGTGCGACATTTGTCGCCGTTTATGAGACATTGTCCAACAAATAGGGGCTGGCTAAAACACTGGGCCTGCCTTAGGGCCCCTGGTGGGGGTCCGGTGGCTTAGCCCCTGGAAGTTCTGAGGTTTAAGCTTAATCTCTCGGTAAAAAATTAAGTCTCATGCAGGACTGGTATATTTTGGTTCATGTTGCATTATCCAATGCAAAGATTCCGGTTAAATCTAATGTGTTAGGCTATTCCTCCCGCCATGCCACTATACTTCAGGAGCTGAACCTGTCGTTCAGAATTGGAACACCATGTGTTCAGCATTTGAACACTAGACGCGTCAGGCGTTCAAATACGATAAGTGGATATGCGTCCGGCGTTCAAAAAGGGAGAAAAAGTGTTTAGAATCTTAACACAAGCGCTCAAAATATGCTTTGAACGCCAGGATCTGAAGATGGGTTCTGTATCTGTTTCAATTCGGTGTTCAAAAGTTAAAAGCCTGAGATTGCAGCGAAGGGAAGACATGCGGCACGCATTACTTTTTTCCAGGATGTTTGTGGGTAAACCGGATCCTCAGAAGTTTGCAAAATGTGTTTGAAGTCAAGGTTAGGGTTTAGAAGACGGGCTAAGGATACTCTCTCCATGGGTAATCGGGTGCTGCTCCCCCATGGTGATAATAAAAGTGAGGAATAATGTGCAGAAAGTGGTTTTTCAAGAATGTCATATGACCCGAAATAATGCATGTATACGGAAGCCGTTAATTCCATTTCTTTTCCCGAGTTGCCGACGGACTCAGCCACTCGTCCAATTACACCGACGGCCGTTGATACGGCCGTATACGGCCGTTACATGCATAATCAATTTGCCGACGGGCCTTCAACTTGAATGGGTCAATTAGATGAAGAGCCGAAAATCGAAATAGACGATAACAGACTGGCCCGTTCTCTCTTCCTCTTTTTTCTTTTCATTCTCCGTCTTCCCTTTCACTCGCTTCCTTTCCCTCTCTTTTCCCTTCTCCTCTCTTCTTTTCCTCCTCTCCTCTTTTCCTTTCCCTCTCCTCTTTTTGCCGACAGACCGAAAATTTGACGACGGGTGACCAAATATTGGGGGTGTGACACCCCCACACCCCCCGGTCGCTACGGCCCTGGAACTTGAATCCAAATTTGTAATGAAATGTTTAATAATTCAGTTCGAAAATACGAATGCTTCATGGAATTAAGGGGTGGCTCCAGGATTTTCCCGACAGTGGGCCAAGCTCCCTGACGGAGGGAGAGGACCAGCAACCTCAAGACCCGACAAAGGCGATGGGTTGCCGAAAGGATGTCGAAGGTAAAATTTCGGGGGGGGATTTTTGGGCTTCTATTTACAAAAAAAATGGAAATTTTGGGTAATTTAAGAAAGAAGAAATTAAAAAATGCTTCTTTTTTAGGAAAATAGGAAAATTTTGGGTAATTTTCATTGTCTACCCTTCCTAAAAGCAAAATCAAGCAGATCGTCAGGGCGGCTGACTGTCGTCGGCATTACGTATTTTATCGTACGGATTAAGGCTCCTCGATGAAACTGAAAAATTTCCCCGAAGGGGGCTAGACAAACTAGGTCAACGTGTGTCATTTCACCTTCAGTAACAGCCCCACTCTCGAGGAGGACGGTGTCTGGTCACAAAACACCTTTTTAGGAGCCTTGAAAGCATAAAATTAGAAAAAGTTTTTACTAAAGAAGATCCTTTATTGTTCTTTTGTAAATTCAATTCCTTTATTGATTCCTTGCCGTAGGCAGTCAAGGAATCTATGCGATGGTGATGTCGCGTGCGCGCGCGTGTGTGTGTGTGTGTGTGTGACGCTGCTTGTAATAGCGATGTCTCAAGAAAGGAATGACCGACACTTTTCATATTTGGTAAATTGATTTGTCATGTTGAGAGGAAGAACCCTATTGTTTTTGGTGAAGGTCAAAGGTCATTTGAGGTCACCGGAGGTAAAAAGCCGAAAAGGTCGTAATCGCGATATCTCAAGATAGGAATGACCCACACTTTTCATATTTGGTATATAGATTTGTCATGTTAAGAGAAAGAATCCTACTGTTTTTGGTGGAGGTCAAAGACCGAAAACCTTGAAATCGCGATATGTCCAGATAGGAATGACCTGTATAGATTTGTCATGTTGAGAGGAAGAACGCTTTTGTTTTTGGTAGAGGTCAAAGTTCATTTAAGGTCACTGGAGGTAAAAAGCTGAAAAGCTCGTAATCATGATATCTCAAGATAGGAATGACCGATACTTTTCATATTTGGTATATAGATTTGTCATGATGTAAGGAAGAACCCTACTGTTTTTGGTGGAGGTCAAATGTCATCTTGCGTTACCAAAGGTCAAAAAGCAAAATTTCCCAAGAATTCCCAAGATTGTTATATGGGGTCACCAGAGGTAAAAAAGCAAAATTTCCCAAGAATTCCCAAGATCGTCATCTGGGGTCACTAAAGGTGAAAGAGCAAAATTTCCCAAGAATGCGCAAGATCATCATATGGGGTCACCAGAGTTAGAGGTCAAAAAGCAAAACTTCCCAAGAATTCCCAAGATAGTCATCAGGAGTCACCAGAGGTCAAACAGCAAACTATCCCAAGTATTCTCAAGATCGTCATCTGGGGTCACCAGAGGTCAAAAAGCAAAATTTTCCAAGAATTTTCAAGATCCAAGATCCATTGGAGTTGAATCCCTTTCAAGACACTTCAGATTTTCTTTTTTTTTTTTGTTGTTTGGTGGGGTTCAAAGGTCATGTGAGGTCAGCAGAGGTCAAATTGTTAAAAGATCGTAAAATGATGTAGTCAAGAAAGATAAATTTGAGGGATAAACCTCAGTGCAACAAAGCATCCCCATTCGGCAAGGAATCACTAAGCCTTTGGGCTTTCTGGTATAATTTGTTGTTTGTAGGTAAGTTCATTTCTTATTTCTAAGATTCTAATTCGTTTTCAGTCCACCTAGTAGTTCCAAGTATTTTCTCTTTATTCTCCCCAAAGTGCTCCTAACATAAAGTTCTTGCATGGAAAGAAAAGAGAAAACAGAAACTATACTGAAGATGAGATGTGGAGTGGTAACAGCGGTGCCGGTGAAATTGAAACCTTCTGCCATCCTACGTGGGAAGATTTCTATTGGCTGAAGTCACAGACGAAACTACCAATAGTTATAAAAGGAATTTTATCAGGTGGTGAACAGTGACAAGCCTATAGATTATTTTATTAGGATTCTAAATCATTAAATCATCCAAATTTTCCAACGGAGGCAGAAGGTGTTTGCTTTGAACTTTCCAGAAAACGAATTATTGCCTTGAAATCAACATTTTTGTTTTGTTCAGGCAAGCTGCCGCCCCCTGACCCCCTTCCCCTATACACCTATGGCCGTTGGTGTTGTTCAAAGAAAAGAATGTGTCATATTTTCAGTTTAGGCGATTCCAGGGATAAATTTTATATCATTTCCATTTGGGGTTTCAATGAAAGAGAAACCTATGCATTCATGATGGCGTGTGTGTGTGCGCGTGTATGTATGTGTTTGTGACACTTTGCTCTTTAACACAATATCTCAAGAAGGAAAACTGTGACATTAACCAAACTTGGGTATATAGATGCCCCATATTTATAGGAAGAACCCTTTTCTTTTGGTGGGGGTCAAGGGTCATCTGAGGTCACCGGAGATCAAACTCTGAAAACCGTGTTTCATGTTTGTTTTCCCTTTGCTTTTTCATTCCTTTCATTAATAAGTACTTGAGTGTTCGATGTTTCGATTACCATCTGATTTTTGGTTTCAGCCCATGCAGCTCGAGAGGCTGTGAAAGCTGGTGTAGGAGGGATACTTGTCTCAGCACACGGTGGCAGACAACTAGAAGGGTCACCTGCTTCCGTGAGTAACATAAACGTGTTGCTGCCTATATATGATAGGATTTTCTTGTGAAAGATTTGTGCGTTTTTGAAGAGGCGGACTGGGTGTTTAATGCAGCAGCGGCTAAACTGAGTTAACGAGGACCGGTCCAGAGTAATGGCCTTTTTCAGCTACATGCCCAAAATGGCCCCAAAGCCAAGCGGCACACAACGGCCAGTCCGCTTTTGCATTTTTGCAGTCGGGGAATACTAACATCTTGGCGTTTTCATTAGGTGTACTAATAATTGGCATTTCTTCATGAAAATTGATTTGTGGAAGCAGGCGTGCAAAAATAGGACACTGAAGATAGTGTGAAGAGTCCGGAGTAAAGGATCTTTGCTATGCGCATGAAAGACAACAACAAAATGTGTAATGCCGTATCACACTTGATACACACTGGGCAAGGTATATTAACTATGGAAATACTTTATCGTCTTACTAATGGCCATTTGTTTCGTTTCATACTTAAGCTTTGAAAAAGTTACGACAGTAAAACAGGGGTGGCGCCAGGATTTGCTCGACAAGGGGCCAAGCTCCCCGACGGGGGGGGGGCAGCAGCCTGAAGCCCCTATAAAGGCCAAAACGACTAAAAACGCAAAATTTTTGGCGGGTAAAGCGCGTCGAAATATTTTTGGCTTTTTTTACAAAAATTGAAAACTTGGGAGTTTTATTGAAGAAAATTTGAAAAATTTGGGTTTTTGTAAGGAAAATTGGAAAATTTGGGGTCTTTATTGAAGAATCTGCCCTTCCTATGAGCAAAATCAAGCAGATCGTCGGGGCGACTGAAGGTCGTTGCGACTTTATATTTTATTGTACGGATTAAGGCTGTCCGACGAAACTGGAAAATTTCCCCCACGAGGGGCCAGCCTTCACCGACGGGGGCTATGTCCCCCTCGCCCCCCACCACTGGCGCCACCCCTGCAGCTAAAGCGCCCAAAGATCGAAGGGAACTTTTAAAACAATAGGAGTATGTCTTGAAGTTTTAGGCATATTTCTCAACAATTTTCTTTGACAGGAGTAGAAATGGTCGTAATAGGGTACTTTGGAGCCAGTATGAGCATGTGTACAATAGCTGTTGTAAGAGTGATTTCAAGATAGATTGCTATTTTACTTTCTTTGTTTTCGGTCTTGTGAAGTATTTATTATCGTATTTGAAACTTTCACCTACTGATGTTTGATGAAAACAATGTAAAGAAGTGTGTATGTCGTTTTCTTATATTTCCAGTTGGATGCTCTGGTTGAAGTAGTAGATGCTGTACGAGGAAGTAATGTGGAAATATACATGGACGGAGGTGTCCGAAGCGGAACAGACGTTTTAAAAGCCTTAGCTCTTGGGGCACGTGCCGTGTTCATCGGTAGACCGGCTATATGGGGTCTAGCCGTAAATGTAAGGCGCTATACTATCCTCGGAATTGACATCGTTACCTCTGTTGTTTCAAGCATTTGTGTACATCATAGATATACATTGAACAAGGGTACAGTCTTTTCATAATCGCTGCGTCGACTTTTTTGTAATACCTCTTTTTTTTTGCGTGAGAGTATGAAAACGAAGCTTTATTGCTTATTAAATTCCCGGTCGAGAAATCACTGAAACCCATTGATGACCTGGCCACTTGGATGTATTGGCATATACCTTCCACTTAAATTAGCGAAGTAAATTGTATGCTAGATAAAACATGGTTGTGCTTAGTTTATCTACACAGTAGAATGATTCAAGTTTTTTCGCAAGTCTTAAGAGTTTCAAGAATCCAAATCAAAAAGACTCCACATTTGAAGGTGCTATAATGATAGTTTATAGCATATTAACTATCATTTCAGCTTTCACTATCATTTCAGCTGTTATGAAAATTCATTTCCAAACTAAGCAGAAAGTGCTTAATTAAAGAGATCACCATTTACAAAATATTGCTTTATGTTACTGAGTATAAGTAAGCATGTACCAGTCTTATGGCAAGATTAAAAGCATTTAACTCGTGAAGATTTGATATCCATGTTCCTCTCTACTTCCATCTAAGGAGGCTCATGACCAAGGAGGGGGGTATCTACCCCCATTATTCAAGTGTGGAAACATAATGCCCTCCAAATCAAGTGTTTCCTGGGAATGTATTCCGATGTGACTTCCTGCGTCCTGAACTGCAATCCTCAATATGAAAAAATGTTCTGAAGCGGCCGCTAAACCTCACGTCTGTAGGGATTTGCGGTCTGGTGGTGCGTCTGGTTTCATTGAATAAGAGAGTGATGACAACCCCCTTTCCCAGGACCAAATCCAGGCTGCATCTGTGAAATCATTTCATGAGTGTGTGTTTTTCGTTTAAAGGTGTTATCTCGCACCTTTACACTCTGACAGTATTAATTGCCGGAATTTTTGTGACGTCAGTGGTTAACCCTTTTCTGAAGATTGATTTTTCAAGAGCCCGATTTGTAAAACTGAAAGCGATAATTATACTGTGTGCAGGCGCGTAGCCAAGGGGGGCGAAGGAGGCAGCCCCCCCCCCCAGCACATTTTTGGTATTTTTCTATTTTATATGACATTGCTAGTAACTCAAAATAAAAAAATGTTTAGATGCAACTTGCAAGGCCAGGGAAGTGCCATTTCCAGCAATCTGGTAGGTATTATAGGCCAAATTTTCCTGTACCCTTCGCGCCAACCTATGGTGGCGCTACGCTTAGATTATTTGCCTACAGGCTTCGCCCCCCCCCCCCCCTTGGCAAATTTCTGGCTACGCGCCTGACTGTGTGCTTAAAACACACAATAAAAAGACATAACACACGGTGTACCTATCCTTTAGTCCAAAGAATCGCCTCAAAATCGAACGTCAGAAAAGGGAAAGTTGTGAAGTCACAAAAATCTGCACTGTTAATATTATTGGATCCCCATGTGACTAAAAATTATCTGTAAATATTACATGCCCGTTGCAAGTACCTTATAAGGTCTGTTTCAAAAGCTTAGCTCTGAAATAAAGATCAAAGGGAGGGTCAAATAGAAAGAAGTGACGCAACGCGATAAAGGATTAGCTACTACTATATTTTTTAATTTTTCCTACTTTTTAAATGTATCTGTTTTTCAGGGGGAAGATGGAGTCAGGCGGGTGCTACAAATCCTCGAAAAGGAACTCACTACAGCAATGTCTATGTGCGGTAAGTTGAAAAAATTCCTCTTCCACTGATAACTCAGGGCCCTTAGCCAATATTGGAAACCTTGAACAATTTCTCACTTAATCCCTTTCCATTTCTCCCAAGTGTTACTGATATTTATGATGGATATACCATGGCCTCTTATAAGCATTGCCCCCTTACCCCTACAATAACGTGTCCCACAAAACTCCTCTGCAGCGGATTGGTTGCCCAGATGAATCTGTGTTTTTTTTTTTTTTTTCCAAAAGTCCCCTGACTCTCTGGCGAAGAGCCAGGGGCGAAAACCAAACAATACTCCCGAAGGAGTTCTGCTCCCCGAAGGAGTAACAACGTCCCCAAGGGACAAACTTTGACTTAACTGACACCACCTGACAGTGGTCCCGTTCTAGACTGGCTGAATAGAACAGGTCCCACCCTGGGAGCTCCGCCGTCGTGATCACGGATACTCCTGCGCCAGGTAAGTATCTGTGTTTCCTACATTTACTGCTGCTCTTTGTTTTTCTTGTGATGCTACAGAGTACAGCCTTCTTAAAGGCAGACATCTAACTTCCAAATCCAATTTAGGTTTGAGACAATAAGATTTCGCTGCTTGTGACTGCACTTTCATTGACATTTTTAAGCTACCCTGATTGGTCAATAATTTGTGCAGCTCACACACAGTATGGTCTTAGCAACGTAACTGCATATCTTTGTCTGTGAGATGCTTAAGACAGTTACTTTTGAATTTGGTGAATTGGCCAGCCGCAAACGAACTTAGGAGGGAGAATTTAAACTTTCTGGGATGATATCCGGGCTTCTAATATATTATAAAGTGTACACCTGTGTTACAGATGCATATCTAATTGCAACTCTCTTGAGAAAGAAAAGAACGCTTTAAGCTTTGCCATCTGCCCCAGTCTCTCGTGAAAATAACAGATCTGTTCATACTACGTTCGATTTCATTAGCCATGAGGGAAAATATACAACAGCTTTTGATTTGTTAATAAGTACGTCTCCATAATTAATCAAGCTTACTAGTTTGTGGCAGGAATCTTACTCCCTAGCGTGTCCTTGTCCAATGAAATATTCTACCTCATATACAAATGCCTGATTAAATTATCGTTACCATCTATCTATCCTTTACCATAGTTAACGGTTCTCTTCTTCTTTAACAGGCTGCACCACTCTTCAAGATATCGATGAATCTATCGTGAAACACGAGTCGAAGTTCAAGTCGATGTTGTGACTCCCAACAAGCCTATCCTTATCCTAACACGTTACAGGAATATTGTGGTTTCAGGTTGCCGGAAGTAGATTTTACCTGAGTTTGGGGCGTCGAGGGGATATTAATAGCACTTGATCCCTTCAAACTCAGATCATCGTATTGAAATGTTTTGTCTAAAGAAAGGGTGAGGGCTTGTTCAGATTATCATTTTTGTATAATGGTACAAAATCACCTCTCTTGCCCCTGTGCTGTGGTTTGTAGAACTTTGCATCAACTCCCTAATTTCTGTGAATCTTCAAGAGGGCATTCCAAGCATAATATTCTTATTTTGTTTATTCACTCCAAATTGCGATGATTAATTGTTTATTGCAAAATAACACCAAAGACAATGCAATAACAATATATAATGACATTTCAGGGATGTAATAAATGCTGCATGCTGACATGGCTATTACGTCGGTACAAGTTTTTTTTATGTAAATTAATGCTTCCTACTCACGTGATCTGAATCGTACGCGACTTTTTCCTGAAATTCTTGTGCACGTTTGCCTAAGAGCATATATTTGCCAGACAGTAGGCTGTCCCCCCCCCCCACACACACACACACACAAACACACACATACCTGCTTTGTACGTCTTTGCAAATTATCTTTTCTTTACATTCCCAGTCCCTTTCAGGAACCGAGCATCATCTATAGACTGATGTATATACTGTTCAAACTAGATTTTGGGTAGGGCCTCTGGGGTTCACACAGGCCCGTAGCCAGGAATTCTTACATAGGGGGGCATCGCACCTCATAGGGGGGCACCGAAGAAGATAATTATATTTGCAGACAGTAGAGCCACCATATGATTACAGTTTGCGGGAACTACAGGGGATGATATCTCAAGCTTACCACAGACAGCTTAAAGGTATCGGTTTTACGTGTGCACATACGCGCGAAGCGCGCGAAAATTTCACTCTTGTGATGGACATTTTCGCCTCCTTTTGCAATATACAAAGACGTGGAAAGTCTCCACAAGTAAAGGGAACAAGATCATGATCACGATGATGCTTCTTCAGCTTCGCAAGCGCAGGTGAAGAGTTGAGTACTTTGCGAACGACGAGGGGACCAGGAGCTGCCATTAGGCAGTCTTGGTGTGGTCCAGTATGATTTTGTTAGGACCCACAGGGAAATTCCCCATATGTCTGAGGAAATAGCAAAATGGGAACACTAACATGGAGCTCTGAGTAGGACTTTAAATGACAGTGAGAGCACACCAATCTCTTCACAGTTCACAATTCAGATGGTCATTATCGTATTTCTACTTTGAACGAAATTTAGCATGAACAGAAAAAAATAAATTTTAGAATAAATTTGGGTACGATTAAATTTAGCTTCAAACCATATAGTCGTCGCGTTACGAATGCTACTCAAGTTACTAGATTACTAGATGAAAACACTTTGATACCCAGCATCTAAGTTTGAGCCTTCACCTAGTTTTGGCTAGAATAGTTCACTGGAATTTTTATGCTAATAATGTTCATAGGCGATATAACTTCACTTCACTTTGTGTTCTTCCGCGAATTACGCCTACACGAAAGAACAATAGCCTAATTGTGGAACCTTTACCTTTATATAAAGCCAACATATCTGAAACCGGTGTTAAAGCCATGTGTAACTGAAGATGAAAGCGCGCGTAGCGCGCGAAAATTTTTGTATATTGTATAACAAAAATGTTACAGACAGTAAAATACGTTCATTATTTAACGGCTTTTGGGATCATTTTTAGTCAAAAATCGCCTGGTGTAATACCAGAGCCATCGTTTACACGGTATTAAAATTTTATTTTCAATCGATTTTCCATATGGTGGGGCATAGTGGTCCGCAAGGGGGGGGGGGGCACGCCCCCCCCGTGCCCCGGCCTGGCTACGGGCCTGGGTTCACACCCATAGGATGGAGCTTGTTCTGCAGCTCCCTTAGCTATTGGACGAAATCCTTGATACCACCTTGCAACTGTTTCTTCAATATTCATGAGGGCTAGGACGGGTAAGGTATTCGAACACTGAACTTAAAATGTATTAGTTAGGTCATTCCATGGAAGTTGCGAATTGCAATAAAGTATAAATATGATATAGTGTGTTTGATTTCGGAAGGTATCGGACACTTAAACAAAGCATTAACATGATAGAAATATTACAACCGAAAACTATCTAACAGCTATCGGAAAGAAATATCATAGTGAAACAGAAGGTTTCTGTTTGTCAGTGACTTAATTCTTGATGGGAGCTTGGGGGACTGAGAGTCTGTTTGCATTGTTCGTTCTCGAGATGGGAATCTCGTTGTCTATTGTTAGACTAGAAAGCTGGTTTGGAGCATTCCATTCCACCTTCTCTTGGTTATTAATGTGGGCAGTGATTGCGGGCGTGGATCCAGAGGGGGTGGCTCTTTCGACTCCAGTCCCCGCCCTTTTCGCCGCTGTATTTTTTTCTTTTCGAGGCGATCCTAAAGCTGCAATTTAAGTTTATGAACACTTATCTTGATTATCAGATGCCAGAAAATCGCATATAGCAGTGATTAATTTCGAAAATTTCCTGGCCAGGGACTCTTGTTTTGCCAATTTTGAAGTGGTAGATGGTCCTCGATAGCTTCTGATATTGCTGAGTGATCACACTGCATTGTAATGCTCAATTCCGTGGGAGATATTTCTTTGTATACTAAGAAGAGACCGGACATGTCACCTTCTCACACTTTTTTAGGATTTGGCGGTAGCATATGTTCTTCGAGGTTCACAGTTAACTAAACATAGACATGTCCTTTGTAAGAATGGGTAATATCATGACCGCATTTGAAACGATCACAGACAAAACCCTGACAAAAATGTGATACAATTAACTCCAATGGTTGGGCTGGTTGTAACAGGGCATGCATGGGACAAGTTGTAAAGGCTTTTATTTCTCAAGGACAACAACGAATATTGCTTTTTAAAAGCAAAGTAGAGTAATATTTCATTTAGATGTCCGGAAACATTAAAGGTGAAATCTTCTCATCCCAGACGGTTCCAATTCTCCCAACTATGCTAGTTCTAGCCCCGCCCATTACTGTCTTTAGCTTCTCCTTGTGCAGACACAAACATGGTTTATTGCTCAGGCCCTATCCTGGTGAGTATACAAGGCCCTAATATGTAATCAAAACACTCTCTGTGCATGCTGTGTAATGTGAGCTGCTCTGCATCTTTTGAATTTTGCAACTCTGATGTCAATCAAAGAGTAGTCACCAATTGAGACTTTTGCTTACGTCTTTGTAAAAGTCGTACTTGGGGTGATGCAAATCTCTCTTTAAATTACACAAGCACCTAATATTCTCTTGTCAAAAGCACTAGTTGGGAGCACTTTGTGTCTGAGCATTTCTTGAAATCCAACAGCACACAAATGTAAAATACGCACAGTGCAGCTATTCAGTTCGGCCCACACTTTTCATATGCCCAGAGCAACTTGCATACTGATACATCCTACCCAACGTCTTTTTCTACGTAGCACAACAGACTAGACTAGTTAATTTTAAAACAAATTTCCACTGGTGATATTTGCCTGAAATATATCTCTTTCAAATAGAATGGTTAGCTAGGTTTAGGCCTGTTTGGTCTAGGCCTGTGGTTCTCAAACGTGACTCCTTAGGGCAGCATGGGGCCCTAGAAATGGGCGTAGATCCCGGGTGGGATAGAGGGGATAAATTTCCCACAAAATTTGACTGGGGGCTGACCCATGTAATCATCCCCCCCCCCCCCAATGTTACAGTCTACAGATACGCGTATGCTGGAAAGTACATTTTATTCTTCATCTTCGTAAGAAATTCTGCAATCCCTGCTTCATTTTCTAACACAAATGTCTCTCAAACTATCAGAATTTTAGCAAATCCTCCTCAAACTATTAATTTTCGCGCGCTTCAAACCTTACATCAGTGTTATAATTATTATCAGTATCTTCCGATAGCAACTTTCGGAGAAGCACAGTAGCAAAAAGTTCAAAGTTTACGAATAAACAGATAAAAGACTGGCTTATGGCAGTGACATGTAGATTTGTTGGGCAATTGAAAGTGTCTCGATGCAGAGCCTGAATGCAGGTTTTGTCATGGAAATCTTATTTAATGAAAATTTCGGCGCAATTCTCGCGCATTCGTCACTGTTTGCACTCCATGTCATGGCCATTATTAAGGTAATAATACATACAACTATTCTGATCACAACACTCCGAAGACAGAGATACATCTCCATACATCTGTGGGGACCTCGCATCAATATGGGATCTTTCAGTCTTATATCTAGCATGATGGGAAAGGTTGAAAGTACGTATATGCCGTTATACATTTTTCAAATACTTTTACCGAGCGCTTGGCGCGCAGCCATTATCGCTATACATGGTGATTGTTAATACACTTACGACGAAAACAGCATTCTGAAACGCGCTCGTTAGTCCTTCACCCTTTTTGCTATACCTATCAGGGAGTTCTAATATCGTCTTTCTGCACCTGTTCTCTACCTCCTGCCCATTCCCCATTGCTGGAAGCTGTTTGTCTAGATTATCCTTCAAAATCAGTAAAAATACGATTGATGTAAAGTGCTTGGCTTCATACCATATATTATCATTTGGATGTCACGTAATAAGCTTTATGTCATTGCCCCCATTTTATGTAATTGATCTATAGCTTCCAGGAGGCCCTAGCCCTATACAGGTATATTCCAGCCCTAGATACCCGAATAGAAGGCAGTAGTCAAAAAGTGGGCTTCAGGAGGTTTTTCGACAACGTATTCTTCTCTTAGAAAACATACTCTCTGCTTTCACCTAACCAAATCTTAGAATTCACTAAATTAAGGACATTTTCCAGCCATGTATAGTCAGTTCCAAAAATATCCCAAAGATAGCAACACTTTGCATCTAAGCAATCTGAACTTAACAAAAATTTCTCAACCCCTTCCCCAGGCCCGTAGTAAAGGGGGGGCATTCCCCCCTTGAAAAATTTTTTGCCACCCCTAGAAGATCAAAAGTTAGCATTGTCGTAATGCATTTTAGTATGTTTCGCCCTCTCTGGAAAATTTTTCGCCCCCTAGAAGCTTTTTTGCCCCCCTTCAGCACCTTGTCTGGCTACTTGCCTGCCCTTCCCTTAGACCCCTCCCCCAGGACGGCACCTTTATGTAGTGATAAAGGAAGGATACCCACTGCTGTATACAAACGCAGCCTGAGGGCGCATAAAAACGAAGGTGCAATTTACGGGAGGCCACTCATTTGGAAAAAGAATCCAGCCAGTCGGAAAAATTAGAATTGACTTAATTATGGACATTTTCTAGCCATATATGATCAGCTCCAAAAATATCCCAAAGATAGTACCGTTTTGCATCTAAGCAACCTTAAATTAACAAAATTTCTCAAAGGGGAGGGGATGGGGAAACCCCTCCAACAGGACGGCAATTTATGTAGCGACAAAGGAAGGAATCCCACTGCTGTGTATAAATGCAGGACGCATAAAAAATGGTGCAATTTACGCGCCACCATTGAGTTGGAAAACATCCATCCAGTCGAAATTGGGGACTTCACCCCCCCCCCCAACATATGACCCTAGCTACGGCCCTGACTGTAATTGTTGTATGCTTACATGAGACAACACGAGACTAGACAAGATTGCTACCAGTTTCCAACACTGTATTCTTGGATATTGTCAATGAATAGCGCGATGCAATAGCACAATACCATGACAGTAATAAAATAAAAAAAAAATAATAATTCGAATTCGAAAATGTGAGCTTGTCAATATACGAACTGCAGAAATGTAAATTTCACAAATTCGTTAACTTCAATTCAATTCAGTTCAAGATTATTTCACAAATGATTTCAAAAAGTACATAAACAACATTGATATACATAACAAAATAGCAAGGAATCATTTGAGGGACACTAGAAAAGCAAAAACCTGTTAACAAGGCTCGTGATCGGCCATATAACAAAATATAAAAAATAACATACAGGAAGGGAATACATGTTTTTGAGAATTTAAATAAATAATAAATTCCTGAAACTTGATGTAAATTTGCCTAATCAGAAGGTTAAGGTGGTCTCCAATCCACGCGTGCTCAAAATCCCCTATTATTGTGTGCCAATCAAGTTCTCCGGTTGCCTACGTATCAGGCTGTACGGCATATTCCTTGTTCAGTCATACTCCTGGTGGTTTAGGAAGCTGAGCAAACAGAGTCGGCTCCGCGGGGTAGTTCTCCCTCCGATCTGCAAAGGTAAGTTCTCAGTGACGTCACAGCTAGGGTTAGCAACCGCCATGTCTGATTGCAAGCCTGTGCACACATGCCGGGGTTGCCCTCAGACATGGCTGAAATAATACACATGCCGGGGTTGCCCTCAGACATGGCTGAAATAATACACGTTAAAAGCTCCTATGACGTCACGTGAGAATTATCCATACAGAGAACGGTACATTTGAAAGTGAGGGCGCTAAAGCTAATCACTACCAAAGATATTGTAAGCCTGTAATATCTTTGACCACTACAATGTTTAGGAAGTACTGATATAATAAATATCACTGAGTTTTATGTAGAACAGAAATTTCATATTATAATATGGATGGTAGTAATGATATCAGTGCTCTCTGAATGGAAAAGAGTGAAAATTTACCAAAAGATAGACTGCAATGACCACTCTCTGTTTTCAGCGACACTCCACTTTCTATTCGAGTGGCATTTTTACTCATTTAGACTTAAATACCACTCCTAACAGAGTGAAATTTCAGTCAATTCCCACTCGAGAAAAGAGTGATTACTGTAGGTAATCGTTAAAGAGTGACTTTCACCCCTTAAATAAGATATAATACAAATCGAATTTGGACAGCAGAAGTAATTGAATAAAAAGTAGAACGGCTTACCATAAGTCTCAGGCTCACAAATCGATGATGCTGAAGTTGATGATGACCGCGGCGAAATTGAATTCAGTCATTCGGCTACGATGATAATGATCCTACGACTACGAGACGAGACATGACAGACCATTCAAAGAATATTTGACACTTTCAAAATGGAAGAAGCTGATGCAGTTACTTCATCCGTTTCAAAGGTACTGGTGAACATCCCAAGAAACCTTTGACGGCCTTTCGGTGATTGGGTTGCACAGCTCAGAGCTGTCAGGCGGCAGCGTTACTGTTGTTGTACAGTATGCCATAGGCCTAGCCTAAGTAGGCTATAATGCGGTAGGCCTACAGATCCCACGTGTATGCATCCTTTCAGCGAAATGAAAACAGACAATTATAGGTAGGCTAGGCCTAGTGGTTATTGACCAGGCTGCCGGGGACGAATAGTACATACGTTATTGGTCTGGATGCAAGCTACTGCACAGATTTTCAACCAATCTGCAATCACCAATAACCAAGACAAAAGTGTTCTTTTTTTGAGTAATTTTCTATTGCCTTATAAGGGTATAAAACACCCTAAATTCGAGTCCAACATCCGTCTTTATAACTGTTCATGTTGAAAGTAAAGGCAAAGCCAGTACTCAGTCAGGGCTCCATTTTAACAGTAGTCCGGTCACCCATGACAGCTAAAATTTGTGACGGACAACCAAAAATGGTGGGTTGGTTGTCCATTGGACAAATCGGTATGGAAAGTACGGGTAAATGAGGGGTTTTTCGGCCACTTAAGGACAAAATCAGTTATATATCAGGGGTATGAACAATAATTATTATTACTCTTGTAGGCCTATGGGTTTAATGGACATTTATAATACCTTTTCTTATCCGTATATTTTTGATGGTTGTCATAAAGGAAAAAGTATGCTTTTCACAAAACAAGCAGGAAATGTGCTGCTGTGGTTTTTGGCCACATACGATGGGGTTTTTGGCCACATGGGAGGGGGTTTTCTGCCACCATGGTCAAAAAATTGTAGAGATTATGGCATTTCCCCAGACAAAATTAGGAATAGCCTTATAGTACTAAATGCAATTGGTTGTAGCGCTTTGATTGATTTTTATTCAAATGATAGCTTGACTGTGGTTGGTCAGTGATGGCTTGTACAGTCCACTTATTAGTCCCAATTAGGCTCACACACAGCTCTGTGTCAGTATGGCCTTGAGGAATGAAAACTCAGTGCAGACTTCTGTGGCTCTGTCTTGAAGGTGTACTAGACTGGTGTTTTTGTTTAAACTGGAAGGGCAGAAGTAGCCTAAAGTTAGCAGGATGATTTTTTTACAGTTTAGGGGGAGATTATAGGGCCTTTAAAGGGCTACCGGCCAAAAACCCCAGCATGCCATATTTTGTGAGGTAGTTTTCGGCCACCCCCAAATATAGTAGATGTCATTTCAACTGAGTGCAGGTTCAATACCACACATACTAAACTCATATCCATTAAAGTGTCCAAATTTGGCATGTTTTTGTCACATTTAAGTTAAGGTAGGAGCTTTATTTTGAAGGGCACATTCTTATCTCCAACCGTAACATCTGGAATATGTGACAAATGCACTTCGTCGTTACAGATTTAAAGGGGAGATCTCAGTACATTGCCAGCCATTGATGGCAAGTGGCAAGCATTACTGTATGTAAGAGAAACCCAGTAATATATGGTAGGATAGTTTACATAAACTTTCCATGATGAGGGTGAGCACAAATATGGTGAACACTACTATGTGGCCGAAAACCCCCACATGGCTGAAAACCCCCTCATTTACCCTATGGCAATTGCACACCCGGGATTTTTTTTCTAGATTTTTATTGCACTTTCGAAAATTCACATTGCACACCTGATTGTTTTTTTAACCAAGGGCGATTGCCTCGTATAACCCTAGGTATATGTTATATTGACTTAGCCTATTGGATGACCACAAGTCATGATCATGACATGCTGAGTGATGACTTGATTGAATGATGTATGCAGTGTCGGCCGCCACTCGGTCAAGACCCCTGGAGTGAGGCATATTTGGAACTTATGATCCCAGGGATCATATTCCCAGGGACTGGGATAAGCACATTCAGTCTATCTGCAACAAGGGTAATAAGATTTTGGGAGTACTTTATAGAAACCTATCTTTTTGCTCTCGCGACGTGAAGTTAGCTGCCTACAAGGGTCTCCTCCGGCCTGTCTTGGAGTATGCTTGTTGCGTATGGGATCCACATCGGTCCTATTTACAAGATAAGCTAGAGAGCATTCAGAGGAGATCGGCTCGTTTTATTAGTTCAGAATTTTCTCGTGAGCCAGGGTCAATAACTGTCATTTTGAAGGACCTTGATCTCCCCTCGCTTGCTGAGCGTTGCAAGCAAAATAGACTTATTCTCTTCTCGAAAGGTTTTTTCGGTAAGGCTAATATTCCCATGGACAGACTTAGACACCCTACCCGGACTACTCGTGGGATGCACAACCTCCATTTTTTCCAACTCTATTCTAGATCTAATTGTTATAAATTTAGTTTCTTTCCCAAGACTTTGAAGGATTGGAATAATCTCCCTGCTGATTTGATTGATGGTTTAGACGGTCACTTAGACCCTGTTCATTACTTAACTAATTTTATTAGGGCTTAGGGCACCACCTGACGCATGCGCGGTGTAGTAATGTCCTCTGGATGTGTCACCGTGATCCGAAAGAAGAAGAAGACTGGAAAAGGGCTAATGTTTGTCCAACTTTTAAGAAAAATGATACCTCTCTCCCATCCAACTATCGCCCTGTCTCTCTGACTTGTATTTGCTGTAAATTGTTGGAGCATATCATTTTCTCAAATATGATGGATCACTATGAAGTGAATAAAACCCTTTCCACTAAGCAGCATGCTTTCAGAAAGAATGACAGTTGTGATACTCAGTTGGTGTCTATTATTGAAGATTGGGCTTCAGCCTTGGATAAAAATATACAGGTCGATGTCTTTATTTTAGACTTTGAGAAGGCTTTTGATACTGTTCCTCATGAACTCCTCAAGACGAAGTTATATTCTTTAGGGGTTTCTAGACAAGTCATTAATTGGGTAGATAACTTTCTTTCTGATCGCTTACAATCTGTTGTTGTAAATGGTACAAAATCTGCTCCCGCTCCGGTTCTTTCTGGTGTTCCTCAGGGGTCTGTTCTAGGACCAGTACTTTTTCTGTTGTATATAAACGATATTGTCGAAGCTGCTTCTTCTGAAGTTAGGTTGTTCGCTGATGATTGTGTTTGTTATACAGTAGTGTCATTGAAGATCACAGTGACTGCAGTGAGCTGCAGAGAGACATTACTTGCCTGGGCCAATGGGCCAAAACCTGGGGCATGAGATTTCATCCAGCAAAGTGTAATGTTATGTCTGTAACTAGGAAACATAGTCCCAGAATTTTTAAGTATACCCTCAATGGGGTTAATCTGACGAGGGAGGACTCTATTAAAGTGGACCTAAAGTCTAAAAATTCAAAAATATATATTTTAGAGGTTACAAAATTAATCTTATTGGTCCAACTCCCATTGTCATAGCTTATTCCATTGCTGAGATATTAAATGTTAAAATTTATTCACTTAAATCCAAACAGTTCATTGCGCAATAATTTTTGACATTCTTGTTGTACAACTCACATTAAATGCTTTGTTTTCTTTTAAATTAAAAATGTTTATATGACCTTGACCGCTTCCTGTTTTCGTGCATGACATGCTGTACGGAGAGGGCTTATATAGTCAAGTCACCCCAAAGCAGTAATAACGCGATCACATTTTGGCACAAGGTGTGGTGGCTTTCAGAAAAACAAAGAAATACAAAGATTGTAATTTGAGTAGTACAACAATGACATCACAAATTATTGCGCAATCTACCTTTTTAAATCGAGTGAATAAACTTCAACATTTTATATCTCAGCTTAAGAAAGTCCTGTGAAGATGGGAATTGGACCATTGGAATTCAGTTTTCATGCTCTGTAATATATATTTTTGAATTTTCAGACTTTAGGTACACTTTAAGTACTTGGGAGTGACCATCACTAAGAATCTCAATTGGGGAAATCACATACAGTCTGTTTGTAATAAAGGAAACAAGGTCCTCGGCTTGTTACGTAGGAACCTTTCTTTTTGTTCCAAGGAAGTTAAATTAGCAGCCTATAAAGGTTTGCTTAGGCCTTTGTTGGAGTATGCTTGTTCCGTTTGGGATCCTTATCAGGCGTCACTTCAAGATAAACTAGAAGGAGTACAAAGGAGATCTGTTCGGTTTATTGCCAACGAGTACTCCCATGAAGTTGGTTCGATGACTACCCTTTTGAAAGATCTTGGTATCGGCACTTTATCTGATCGCCGTAGGCGTTGTAGGCTTCAACTCCTCGCCAAAGGTATCCACGGTCAAGCTAATATCCCTCTGTCTGGCCTTTGTAAACCCACTTGTATTACTCGTAACGTGCATGCTCTGCACTACCGCCCCCCCCCCCCCTCTACTAGGAATAATTGCTTTAAATACAGTTTTATCTCTAACACAATTCGGGATTGAAATGATCTCCCTGGCAGTCTTATCGAGGGGGCCGTTAGTCACCCTAAGCCTGTAGAGTTTATTATCAATTCTCTGAGGGTCTGACCGACCTTACGGCACGTATGTGGTGTACTAATGTCCTTAACTGGATGTCTCACCGTATTTGAAAGGAGAAGAGATCCGATATTGATCCCATATTTTCCACTCTGGATGGTAAGGAGGCTTTCAAGGGTTTTGTTTAAATTTCTCTCAAGTATTCATTTCACACTTGATTTTTGGTGTGCACACTTGACACCTTCTTGCACACTGCACACTTCAACTTTTTTTTCGTGCACACCCAACATCTCGGCAAAAAGTGCTATACTTTCCAATCAGGTGGACAACCAAAGTTCATGCAACAAGTTAACAGACAAACTGCTAAGGTTAATGCAGATTTCTTTGTGGATGACTAAATGTCCTTTTGGTCAACCACAAAAGGCAGACAGGTTGTCCAATGGACAACCATAAAATTTTCTTAAAATCAACGCACATTCATTATACTAACTTGCTGAGTACTGTACTAGCCAATGCTAGCCAATGCCACATGCACACATATGGATGCATATATACTCTACTGTACAATGCTAGCACGCACACACATATGCATGCATAGGCTACAGTATATCCTCTACTGTACTATGCTAACACACGCACACTTTTGCATGCATGTATACTCTACTGTACTATGCTACTAGAACAAGCACTGTGGGACTGTTTGCCAATGTCTCCGTGATTTTGTGGCGGGATGCTCTGATGGTTGAAATCCTACGTAACTGGGTAAATAAGGAAAACTGGCTTGAAAGTTGAAACCCGGCACCCGGGTCAACAGGCCCCACCCAAATGATAAGCCTAGTGGTATCCAGTCAAAACGTCTCTTAACCAAAACGTCCTTGCTTTTTAGCTACCAAAACATCCCCACTTTTTACCAAAAGGTCCCTGCCTATGAATGATATGTATGATAAAACCTCTTTTATCTGTAATAAAGGAAAGCTTTAATCGTAATTAATTTATTGCAGGTACTTGGGAAATCATTAACAGCTGAATAGTTTTTGGTTCGGAACAGTAATATCATGACATGAAAAAACTCCTTAGTTAGTACCACACTAACTGTAGCTATCCACTGACTCTTACATTCTCACTGCAATAGGGTGCTTGCACCAAACGTCAAAAGTTCAAGTTCAGTGAACGCGCTGGTTGTTCAGGAGTGCCACGCACCACATTGCTTTAGTGCATGACCTAGCATCCATGTTTGCTGCTTATCCTCCAGAACACGGTTGTGTTTGTTGACTTTTCCAGACATGAAACATCCCAATTCCTGCATGTACAGTAAGCTATGCACAACACGTTAAGTATTTAGGCTAAAGTATTGCAGCAGTAAGTTGTAATTTGCCATTAGTATTCATTTTCCTTGAAGAAACAGAAAATAGCCTTCTAACATTAATAAAAACATTTACAAATAATTAAAAAAAAACATCACAAAACTAACAATGATTTAATCTGCAGACGTTTGGTACGTGGACATTTTGGCACTGGGACCTTTTGATCAAGAGCGGAGACGTTTTGGTACCCAGACATTTTGGTAAAGGGACGTTTTAACTGGTAAGCCACCTACTGTACCCTGTAGCCCAGTCCTCAGTTAAAGGCACGTGTAAAGCCAGTCGCCAGTAGCTCCCCATACATGGTCCTTGTAACAACCCATTGAAAATGCGGGGTCTTCGACTAGCACAGTGTTGGTCCAAACTGCTTTTTCTTCTTACAGCTACAGCAAAGCTAGGACCCCCAATCTTAATTTAGGCCTACTAGCCTATCATAGCTTTGCCTTTCCAAACCTTACACTTACAATATTGCAGTTGTTTTTGGTAACTTTAAACCTCTGAAAAGTTCCGAAAATTTGAGATATTTGTTGATATCAGAATGCCATGTGCAGACTTGCCAACCTCAGAAATGGCAAACCTTGAGGTTCTCGCAACAAAACCTGGAAATCACATCTCAAACCTGGAGATCTAAAACAAGTCTCATACAGGTACGTTATTATGAAAAGTGTTTTGTAAACTAGGAAGATTTTAAGATTTCTTTGTTTGCCCTCTTACTAAAGTGAAGATGCCATCAACAAAGCCCACTGTTTGGTTACTGTAGTTCCTAATGTTAGGCCTGTACACATAGCAAGTTGCCTCTGCAAATATTCCATAATGACGTAGCAATCTAGTTCATTAGCAAACTGAGGTAAACAAAGTTCCTTAGCCACACAGTAAATACAGTATAATGGTGTAAAAAAGTTGCTGATCTCATTTCAAATTTTTAAACATTTTTAGAACATCTCATTGACCAAAACCTCTGCAGTAGGGTCTACTCCTGCACGATTTGAAGAAGAAAGGTCATGGTTTCTAACTAGAGGCAACAATATTTTAGATCTAGTTCTGTCTTCAGATGTGTCTCTGGTGGATAGCTTGGATGTCCGTGAACAGTTTGCAAACACTGACCATAACTTTTTAACATTTAATCTGGTTTGTAATGATGCTAGGAAGTGTTGGAAGGAATTTTACTATGACTACAGAAGAGCAAATTAGAAAATGAGGAAAGAACTGAACTTGGTTAATTGGCATAGATGTTTGAGTGAAGTAAATGTTGAAAGTATGTGGAATATATTTTAGAGTAAGTTAAATAAGGTTGTTTTAAAGTACACTCCAAGGAAAAAGAGAAGGAAGGAGAGTAAGCCACTTTGGTGGTTGTACAATGTAGAAGTAGCAAGAAAGAGGAAATAGAGAGCATGGAGAATCTATAAACAGACTGGCAGTTACCATGACCATGTAAGGTACAAGAAAGCTCTTGACTCTGCTACTAGAATTGTGAGGTTTGCTAATCGTAATTTTGAAAGTAAGCTGGTTCAGAATATAGATTATCCAAAGGCTTTCTACAGGTATGCTCTTTAATAGTAAGATCAAGACTAAGGACACAGTAGGTCCCTTGATTGATGAAAATGGTCAACCACTTCAAGATGACAATGTTAATGCCAGACTGTTAAACTGAGTACTTTTCTTCGGTGTTTACTGCGGTGTTAACCTGCCAGCTGTCAATTGTTGTCATGATGATGATAGTAATGAGTATTGTGTAATATTGATATTTCTCAGGAGGTGGTCTTCCAGAAATTATGTAACTTACGTCCTGACAAAGCGCCTGGTGCTGATGGTATCTATCCTGTTGTCTTATGGAATCTTGCAAAAGTTATTTCCAAGCCTTTAAGCCTTTATTTTAGCATGAGTCTGCAGTGTAATTAGGTTCCTCTTGATTGGAAACTGGCCATCAGCATTTACTGCCAGTGGGCTCCGGTGAGTTAGGGTAGTAGTAAAGCTATGCTGAAAACAGGTTTTACGGGAAAGACCAGTTAAAACCGATTTCAGTTCGGTTCGGTTAGTGGGAAAATATAAAACCAAAAAACGGAACTTACATAACTCACCGACAGATCTGTAAAGTACGCATCCAACAATTGGTGTAAATTTCAGCCACTTCAAACCCAAAATTTTAAAACTAAAAATGGAAAACATGAAATGAAGGCAACTTTGGCACCAATCTATTGTATTTATGATCGTACATACTTTCATGCTTAAGATCATAAGACATCTCCTGCAAACTTGAATTCCTCAGTGTTTACAGCTACCGTTTTCAAAGACAGTTTGCACATAGCCTAACAAGGGTTGACTATATGCCTAGGTTTCACTGGAAAGCCTAACGTTACTAGGCCATCAAACATACCAAGATTAGACACCTTGATTGGGGATAAAATTTGCCTTTACAATGCATATCGGTCCTTTTTGATTCCTTGCCGTAGGCAGGCAAGGAATCTATGCGATGGTGATGTCGTGTGTGTGTGTGTGTGTATGTGTGTGTGCACTTGTATTGATATCCAGCGGAGGACCTTGACCAGAATACACACCTACCACCTGAGGACATTTTTTCCACCTGAGGACCTAAACCCAGGTCCTCGAGTAAATTTAGTTCCATTGCATTCTACACACGTTTTCCATTATCTAGGTATAGGTAAGGGCAGAGTCCTCTACTGGCTATGAATTTGAAACAGGTGTGTGAAAATTTCAGAGGTCCTCAGGTGTGTAGGATGCAACTGGTGGACTTATATTGTATTGCCAATATAGTGGACTTAGGATATATATGTGGCTTCCCAATTGGTGTGTATAGGGCCCTCTAGAGGGTAGTAATACAATGCATGTGTTCATTCATCAATCTCATAGTTGTATGTGCTGGTCCGCAGGTGAATATGCATACATGAAAACATGCGCAGGTCCTCGGTTTGTGATGAATACCAGTATGGGTGTGTGTGTGTGTGTGTGTATGTGTGCACTTGTATTGATATCCAGCCGAGGACCTTGACGAGAATACACACCTACCACCTGAGGACATTTTTTCCACCTGAGGACCTAAACCCAGGTCCTCGGGTAAATTTAGTTCCATTGCATTCTACACACGTTTTCCATTATCTAGGTATAGGTAAGGGCAGAGTCCTCTACTGGCTATGAATTTGAAACAGGTGTGTGAAAATTTCAGAGGCCCTCAGGTGTGTAGGATACAACTGGTGGACTTATATTATATTGCCAATATAGTGGACTTAGGAGATATATGTGGCTTCCCAGTTGGTGTGTATAGCGCCCTCGAGAGGGTAGTAATACAATGCATGTGTTCATTTGTCAATCTCATAGTTGTATGTGCTGGTCCGCAGGTGAATATGCATACATGACAACGTGCGCAGGTCCTCGGTTTGTGATGAATACCAGTATGCGTGTGTTTGTGACACTCATTGTAATCGCGATATCTCAAGATAGGAATGACCGATACTTTTCATATTTGGTATGTAGGTTTGTCATGTTGGGAGGAAGAACCCTATTGTTTTTGGCAGAGGTCAAAGGTCATTCGAGGTCACCAGAGGTCAAAGTCCGAAAACCTTGTAATCGCAATATCTCAAGATAGGAATGACCGATACTTTTCATATTTGATATGTAGGTTTGTCATGTTGAGAGGAAGAACCCTATTGTTTTTGGCAGAGGTCAAAGGTCATTCGAGGTCACCAGAGGTCGACGTCCCAAAACCTTGTAATCGCAATATCTCGAGATAGGAATGACCCATACTTTTCATAGTTGGTATGTAGACATGTTATGTCAAGAGGAAGAACCCTATTGTTTTTGGCAGAGGTCAAAGGTCATTCGAGGTCACCAGAGGTCGACGTCCAAAAACCTTGTAATCGCAATATCTGGAGATAGGAATGACCGATACTTTTCATAGTTGGTATGTAGACATGTCATGTCGAGAGGAAGAACCCTATTGTTTTTGGCAGAGGTCAAAGGTCATTCGAGGTCACCAGAGGTCGACGTCCAAAAACCTTGTAATCGCAATATCTCGAGATAGGAATGACCGATACTTTTCATAGTTGGTATGTAGACATGTCATGTCGAGAGGAAGAACCCTATTGTTTATGGCAGAGGTCAAAGGTCATTCGAGGTCACCACAGGTCAAAGTCCAAAAACCTTGTAATCGCGATATCTCAAGATAGGAATGACCGATACTTTTCATAGTTGGTATGTAGACATGTCATGTTGAGAGGAAGAACCCTATTGTTTTTGGCAGAGGTCAAAGGTCATTCGAGGTCACCAGAGGTCGACGTCCAAAAACCTTGTAATCGCCATATCTGGAGATAGGAATGACCGATACTTTTCATAGTTGGTATGTAGACATGTCATGTTGAGAGGAAGAACCCTATTGTTTTTGGCAGAGGTCAAAGGTCATTCGAGGTCACCAGAGGTCGACGTCCAAAAACCTTGTAATCGCCATATCTCGAGATAGGAATGACCGATACTTTTCATAGTTAGTATGTAGACATGTCATGTTGAGAGGAAGAACCCTATTGTTTTTGGCAGAGGTCAAAGGTCATTCGAGGTCACCAGAGGTCAAAGTCCAAAAACCTTGTAATCTTGGTATCTCGAGGTAGGAATGGCCGACACTTTTCATAGTTGGTATGTAGACTTGTCATGTCAAGGGGGAGAACCCTGTTGTTTTTGGCAGAGGTCAAAGGTCATTCAAGGTCACCAGAGGTGGAAGTCCAAAAACCTTGTAATCGTGATATCTTGAGATAGGAATGACAGATGGTTTTCATAGTTGGTATGTAGATTTGTCATGTCAAGGGGGAGAACCCTATTGTTTTTGGCAGAGGTCAAAGGTCATTCAAGGTCACCAGAGGTGGAAGTCCGAAAACCATTTTTTTTTTTTTTTTTTTTTTTTTAATTTTTTGGTTATTCAAGTTTTGGTTCAAAGGTCATGTGGCATGAGCTGATGTGAGCAGGGGTGAAACTGTGACCACATCATAAAAAATGATGAAGTAGAGAAGTATAAATTTGATGGATGAACCTCAGTGTAACAAAGCACCCCCCTTTCGGCAAGGAATCACGAAGCCTTTTGGCTTTCTGGTCTTGCAACAGATTGAACAAACAAACTATCGATGCTTAAACTTGTTCGTTACGAGTAACAAAAAAATGAGACTCTTTTAGAACTTTATAGCAAGCTTGGAAAAGTACTGTTTGTCAAAGCTTGCAAACGACTAAGTTTTACTTTCACAAAATGAAACAGGCCTTAGCAGGCGCGCAGGCTTGTGCGTGTGCATGACATAATCAATATAGCTTACAGCAGTTGTTTTCATTGTAAATATACAACTCCCGGCACACAATGTTACCGTATTTAATAGTAGCACAGAAAAGCACTCAGGGTAACCCTTCCAGTGAGAGGGAACATTAGGTCTTTTCACTTACCCCTTAGTACAGGGTTAACTGGACTAACTAAAATTATGTGGAAGAGAATACCCTACGTGGCAGCTCCTCATTGGTTAGTGCCTGAGGGACTTCTAACATCACAACTCTTCAAGTTGGGCTTTCCCATAATGCCAGAAAATGCTCCTAAATTCAATTTGACAAAGTTATGAGAACTTGCAAAGCTTTCCGTTTTGCACTTGACTAGTTTTGGGTAATGATTAAAGTTTTCATTGGAGGGTCTAGAAAACGAGTGGGATATTGCAAACAAAAATCTAACTTAGTGCGCTCAATTTTTCTGTGATATGGTTTCAAGTTGAAGAACTTGGAAACGTTATTGACAGTAAATCTATTCCAGAGCCTGTTAGTAATTTTTAATATGTACTAATGGTAAAACTTTGACCAGTCATCAAACTTACATGCTAATGTACATTCTGTTATAAACAGAATTTTCATTTAAGCAATCTAACTGTATTTCTTTTGTTATTATCACTCAGCATTTGCAGGCAACTACATTATATGCCGCTAAAGCGACGGTGAAATTTTAGTGTGTGTGCGTGATCATATGTGTCATTGTGTGTATGTTCATAAAGTTTACAGGATCATGATGTAAAACCGGTTTTGACTAAGAGTTGGTTTTTTGGCCTGCCGAAAAACTAGTTTCTAATTTTCGGAAAACAGAACAGCCTTAGGTAGTAGTTTAAGATTTTAGGTCCAAAATTTGCTGTGAGATGAAAGTTAACTTCATACAACACTCAGATGGCCAATCACCCCGCTATTTCCATAGGTGATTGTAAGGACTGTGCATATTGAGCTGTAGGCGAACGTACACAGAGTCCTTTAAATATTGAGGACAAAGCCTAGCCTAGTCACTGAATGTGACCATATAATCGGCTGCTTCTAGTTTCCTTATGGAGTGTGTAGAATAGGAACGTAATGCTGGATTTTGTAAAAGGGCAAAGCCTAGCCTAATGAGAGCAGAAATACACAAAACAGGGATTTTGCTACATATCAAGTCTACTGATGTTTTCACACAAGTGCAAATGGGAGTAACTGTAAAATACCCTGCCACACAGAATAACGACTTCAAAAAACCTTGGATGTGGAGTCTCAGAGCATTGATGCTCCCTTGCAAACAGACTTTGAGAATGACACTGTGTGATTATTGATATGAGGGAACAGAAGGCCTAGCACAGCAGTGAAACAAGGGAAATCAACTCAGTCACATTCAGACAACTTGCAGATATTACATTATATGGTAGTTGAATTGACCGAGCATCCATCTGGTGCTGTATGCTCAGTCGCAGTGAAGGGACTGATTTACAGAAATTTCATCATGCTTGGTGAATCACTAAGCATCCACGTGGAGCTTCTGGATGCTCAGTCACAATGCAAGTGATAACCTTTTTTAAGTGATCAATCAGTAAACAAAGCACCCTACTTTGCAATCTTCCTTTTGTGTGGTTGATGAGCATCCTTTTGTGTGGCTGATATGCTTGTGACTATGACTGAGCATCCAGATGCTTAGTGATATTAGTTGATTAGGCAGGGTATTCTGTAGTTGTACCTACAAACACTTTGAGAAACTGTTTGCTTTTCTTTCCACAACTGAACACCATACTACTCAACATATTCTGTCCAATTTTAAGAGATTTACATGGAAAAAAACTTTTTCAAACTGAATTGTCTTTGAGCCAGGATTGATGTCGAAAGATGTGTAAATTTATGTAAGTTACAGAATTATGGCATTAGAGGTCATAGTCTTGGTTGGATTTCAGATTTCCCTAAGTCTCGGAAGCAGAGGGTTGTGGTGGGTGGTGACTTCTCTGATTGGACTGGTGTTATCTCTGGTGTTCCCCAGGGCATGGTCTTGGGTCCCCTGTTATTTTAAGTCTACATTAATGATTTGCCCAATAATATCTCTTCTGAAGTAAGACTTTTTGCTGATGATTGTGTAATTTACAGACAAATAAGGAATACTTTAGACCAGGTACAACTCCAAAATGACCTAAACACCCTCTTTAAATGGCAGAATAATTGGCAAATGCATTTTAATGCCAGGAAATGCTTTTCAATGAGGATTACTCACTCAAGGAATCCTAAACTTTATGACTACTCTCTAGGTAATGAAAACCTGGAATCTACTGACTGCCATACTTATCTTGGAGTTGACATCTCAAACACCCTTACCTGAAACAAGCACATTAATCATATCACCTTGTCGGCAAATAGGTCCTTAGGTTTTAGTGAAAGGAATCTCTACTCCTGCCCTAAGAGTATTAAAGCCACTGCCTATCTTAGATCATAGATTTGTCTGGGATCCTCACATTATCTCCTTTACTAATGAAATCGAGCAAATTCAACATAGGGCTGGCTGCTAGGTTGTTTGTAATGACTACTCTGCTCACGGTAGTGTAACTGAAATGTTGAAGGATCTAGGGTTGGATAGTCTTAAAGACAGAAGGTCTGTTAACAGGCTTGTTACTCTCCATAAAGCTAGATTGGGCCACCTTGCCTTGCCAACTGCAGGCTTTCAAGCGATCCTACTTTTCCTACATTTTTTTCCTACGTCCTACTTATCCTACTTTTTTCTGGAACTCTCCTACTTTCTCCTACTTTTTGCCCAACAACTCCAACAAATTATGTGAATTACCCACCAATTGAATGGTCCTGAGTGATTACTTCCACTCACTGGGCTGCATGCCATGGCAAGTAACCTTATTCTATTAAGGTAAACCCATCTAGCATCATTGGTTGGAACCACATGAGATAGGCCTACACCTTACTTTATACTCACGTAGTTGATACTGTGATTCCTCATGAAGATAACTGAGGAAACACAGTGCCCCTCTCATCCAGTTCCTCTGGATGTAGAGTTGAAGCACAGCGTTATAAATATTGTGGGCTCTAATTTAGAACCCGTCACCAGAAGTGCATACAACAATCAGAGTGAAATGACACACCCCTGAGTAGCCTTGTGACTGACAATTTATGTACAATGATGTGCAGACAAGAATATGACTGAGATGTCTGTTGTCCAAGGCTTGGTGGAAGTTGCCACCTAGAAAATGGAGTCAGCTCAGAAGAATCTGGAGAAAAATCAGAAAGAAAAACAAGGAACTCGATGAAGAGTGTAAGAGAGTGTTTGATGGCTACTCTGCTACTCTCGCGAAGATCACTGAGTGAAAGTTGCACTCCAGCCTAGATTTTGTGACTATTTTGGTGGACTGAAGTTAGCTGCTTGTTGTGTTGTTTTGTTTGCCAGTTTAATGTTCAGCAGGACACTACTTCACTCAACTGCATTTAAAAGTATATAACAGTATGATTGTTACTGGCCAGGGTTCTCACTTGGAAGTCGGAAGAAATTGTGAAAGACTCCTTGAGTTATCAGTTAGTATTTGAATCTCACTCTTGGCAGCTCTGTCAATTCTTGTTATAATTCTGTCTTGATAATAAAAGTGGGTTGATTGGATGGCTGTCAGGGGTAGAGGAGGCCATGTTGTTACATATCATTGTGATCCACACCGAAATTAAAGTGGAAAACATTACTAGCTCATCACAGAGACATTCAGATTATTCATGAGAACAGGTTTGCATCCATCAGAAGTCTTTAAATTGTTTCCAGAACTGTGTGAGAACCCTGTTGACAGTACATAGCAATATTAAGTAACTGGGAATAATTCTCACATGATGGACAGTACCTGGTTCCTTCTGAGTAATGACTATGAAATAAGTGATAAATGTCTGCCTGTATCATTTGTTTTTTTTTTCTAGGGGCTGTGTAACTGAGTACAGAACTGTGTTGTATGAACAGGAACAACAGTGATTACAGATCAAAACTACTCCTGAAGGCCTACACATCCTACTTTTATCCTACTTTTCATTTCCAAACTCCTACTCATATCCTACTTTTTGAAAAATATTTGTCCTACTTTCCTCCTGCTTTTTCACCTCAGTCTGCTTGAAAGCCTGCACCTGTCTACCCCTGTCTACCCCTTACAACTTGTCCGACAGCTGTCTAGGCATCATCTTTCGAACAGTTTCTCTATTACTGTATAGTAGGACATTTTCACGGGGGTAAATTTTCGCACTTTTCGCGACCAAGTATCCAATCGCGGATCAAGACCCGCAAAAGTACTTTCGTTAGTTTGTACAAGACTATGTTGGTTGCCTGCAACAGCTAATTCTTCACTCTGCAAATATGTGAAGTTAGTTAGTTAGTTAGTTAGTTAGTTAGTTAGTTAGTTAGTTAGTTAGTTAGTTAGTTAGTTAGTTAGTTAGTTAGTTAGTTAGTTAGTTAGTTAGTTAGTTAGTTAGTTAGTTAGTTAGTTAGTTAGTTAGTTAGTTAGTTAGTTAGTTAGTTAGTTAGTTCGTTAGTTACTTAGTTAGTTAGTTAGTTGATGAGGTTTAACGTCCCAGTTTCCAACCAATTGGTTCAAGTCAAGACGACCATGGCCTTTTTTCCAGTTGTGGCTCACTGGCTTGTTTTCCTCAGACAGGAGGACTAACTCTTCTTGTGCACACCAAAACCTGCATGCTTGACTTCACCTAGCAGACATGTTGTGCAGTATTTTTCCAGATCCAGATCTAGAACCATGATTTTAAAATAAAAAATTGTGCCTACTTTACAAAATAATGCTATACTGCACTGTAAAACTGACTTCAATATAATACCTATTTTGAGCTTACCTATGATGGGTTGCATTATGAAGTAGAGCAAAATAATTTTGTTCATTTCAACTAAACATACCAGTCTCATGGATGTAACCCTGGTAACATGAAAGTGTATTTATTTGTCATCGCAGTCACTGGATGTTTTCAACAAAAGAGTTTTGTTCAAAATTGTGATTTATGCAATAACAGTTTTACACACAGAAATTTGCAGTTCTAATGCTCAAAACTTTTTTAAATATTTTTTTTTAAGGTTTGTTTTTTTTTTTCTACATTTTAATGTTTTGTATCTTTCAGGGTGTATTCGTCTTTAAACCTTCAAGCAAGAAGAAGAAACGTTCTTTTGAAGCAGGTGCAGTTTGAAATTACTAGTTTACAAAAGTGTGCATGTGTATGGTACAAAGTGCAGTGGTCATGAGTGAGAACTGACATGTTGGCCAACAGAATATATTCAGTACTATACAAAAGGAAGACAGTCATGGTTTCTGATTACCTTTTAATTCCTCTAGGCTGGAGAAGATTTGTGGGCTAGGTTTCATTTAGGAAAAAACATGTGAGATTGGAATATGTCAAATTATGTGTTATTCTGCTAGAACAAATAATTTAACTGAATCAAATTTGTTTAAAAAGAACAAAACTGTATGTGTATGGTAAGGAGGGTGGTGTTGAAACTAGTGGCTTTAAATTATTAAGTGTCCCTACTTGCCCTTACAGCTCTCAGTAGTTATGGCAACATAATAGTAGGCATGACACTCCATTTGAAATATCAGTACTGTTAAAGTTCTCAGTATTGTGAAGGATTCAGTGTAAATATTCAACTTTTACGTCCTTCTTCCCATTTAGAGGATTACTTCCCCCGTCTCCACAAGGAGTCAGCAAGCTGCACCACACTAAGAGGGGATGTCTACAATGGTTTGAGGACTAACATGGAAGATGACATTGGGGTAAGATTATTGACTTAAATTTGTGAAGTGGGCACTAGTGATTCATCCAGTATTTTGACACTTTTGTAGGGGAATTTGGAATGATCGAAGTTATGTTTAGTGTATACCATGTTAGTGAAGTCATGTGCTCTGTCCATTGGTTCCCAACCATTTATAGCTCATCTCTCCCTTTCACCAAATTGTGTTGGACAACCCCCCTCCCCCCCCAGTCTATTACATAGTATTGGTATGCATGAACGACAAAAGCAAAGGTACATATTGAAAGAGTTTGTCATGTGATGAATACTTAACCTGTGAATATCGATACGTGAAGGCTTGATCATGGTCAGGGTCAGAGAATGTTTTTAGTTGGAATTGGATGCCAGGGGTCCCATGGAAGTGTGGAGCATTCCCCCCAAGAGCCTCTAATGGGGAGGATGCGCAACTCCCAGGGGGGACAATGATGCTTAAATGCACACCAAAGAGATGACAAAAATTACCCATAGACCATTTGTATTTCAATAGTTACTAACACAAGTTCCCTTTGATGCTGCTATGGCATTGTCTTGTGGATGTGAGAAGGAAGGATGGTAAAGGTGACATGTGGCTTTGAAAGACTTATGCCACTCAAGCTGTCCTGCAGGTCGTAAAATGAGAAAACCAAAATTGGCCCATCCAAAAATTGTATTTCTGAAACATTACAACGTTTTACTTCAAAGTTAATGCAAAAGATGAATCTATCATGTCACAGTTATCTTCAGTTGTCACTTCTGCCAGTATGTCGTGTCTATAGACAGCAGGGCGTCAATCCGTATTCAAATGTGGGGGGACAGGGACATTCATGACTTAGCAGAAACCAATCCCTTTGGTTTTGAAGATGGGGTGTCTTCCTATAGGCCGTTTGCTGGCTGGATGTTTTTACTAATTGCAGTGGTGTCACTATGTAAAGGTGTCATTCTGGGGGAGGGGTCTAAGGGGAGGGGGATGCCCTCTCCCCTTTGAGAAATTTTTGTTGATTTAAGGTTGCTTAGATGCAAAATGGTGCTATCTTTGGGATATTTTTGGAGCTGATTGTAGTATAGCAAAGATGTGAAGGACTAGAAAGGGCATTTTCACCAGGGAGGTGATATTAGTGGGAGATCCATCGAAAACTCTTTCCTTGAACCCTACTAGTTGCCGACAGTAATCTCTTTGTGTGTTGTTCTTTATGATTCAATAGGCTTAAGAGGTGTTAAAAACTAAGTACAAGTAGGACACTTCTGCTACATCTCGATGAGCAGAATGGGAAATAAACCCCTTGCCTTAACATTGCCAGTCGCTCAAGCTGTAAATTAATTGGATGGTTCCGACGCGTTTCGATGCTAGTTACAACATACTTGTCTAGTTCTTTATAACTTGCTCAATATGGGTGTGTCATTTAAATCATGTGAGCAAATGTGAAAATTGGTAAAAATCTGACATCAAAGTTTAGTCTTATACTTCTTTTACTAATTTGCATAAATGATGAGCATTGGTCTATTGCCAGCATCACTAGATTCCTTGGCAATTAACAGACGTTTTGAATGTGGGAATGGTATTTCGCACGTGACTGTCGGCAACTAGTTTGACATTAAAGCATTTTTCCAAATAATCCTTTTTGTTGGGGCCGCTGTAGGTATGAATGAGGTTGCCTAGATATGGGACAAATGAATTCAATGCCCTTCAGTTCAATAATCCCCAATTTAAGGATTTAGTCTCCACTCTGAGGTCAATCTAATTGGATTAGCATAAATTAAAGGTTTCGATGGATCTCCATCTAATATCACCTCCCTGTTTTCACAATGCTTTTGAGTGGTAAGTGTATTAACAATCACCATCTATACCGATTATGGCTTTGGCGAAGCGCTCGGTAAAAATTTTTGAAAAACGTTTAACGGCAACAACGTACTTTCAACCTTCCAATTATGCTACAAATTAGACTGAATGCAGGTGCATACCCAGGATTTTTCTCAAGGGGGGGGGGCATGCAGTATGTTGTGTGACTGCCGGCCTGGGGAGGGGGCCTAAGGGGAGGGGTGCCCCCTCCCCTTTGAAATTTTTTGAAAAATTTGGTGTTCTTACATGCAATCTGGTGCCACATATGTTACCTTTTGAAGTAAAGTTTGTGTTAAAAAATTGACGTTTTTTTAGGAACTTAAAATAGGCATCAGTGAGGGGGGCATGGCCCAATGGGGTATCCCCCTCCCCTTTGTAAAAATTTGAAAAATTTGGTGTCCTTAGATGCAGTCTGGTGCCAAATATGCTACCTTTTGAAGTAAATTTGTGTTAAAAAATTTACGTATTTTTAGGAACTTAAAAAATAATCGGAATCAGTGGGGGGGGGGCCCCCTCTGTGTACGCCACTGATTGAATGATCCCATACTGATGCAAGGCTCCTTCAGATGTTTGGAGATGTATGTCTGTTTTCGGAGAGTGTTGTGATCAGAATAGTTCCATGTATAATTACCTTTTTAATGGCCATGAGGACTGCAAACCATGACGCATGCGCGCAAAAAGCGCCGAAACTTTGTCATTAAATAAGATTTCCCTGATGAAATCTGCATTCAGAATCTGCATCGAGACACTTAACAATTGCCCAACAAACCTACATGCCACTCAAAATGCCAGTCAAATAGAGCCATGACACTACTCTTTTACGCAAATGTGGGGGGAGGGGGGAATTTGATAGTGTCCCCCACCCATCGAAATGTGGGGGGGCTTGTCCCCCTTCCCCCCAGGATTGACGCCCATGATGAACAGTGAAAAACTACATTCGAGGTAAAAGTGGAGGGATAATTTTTAGTAATTACCCCTTTGCTTACAGTTTTCACTGCCACTGATGAGAATGTGAGGGTCCTCACAAGGAAGTTTTTGAAATTAAACACTGTAAGATTACATTTCCTGGCATCAGGCAGTAGAGATAATTCACAAACTTTGTATTTCACCTGAGGTGGAAATATTTCACCTCCTCAACTTGTTGATTTCAGTTTATTTTCTTTTTATGGGAACCAATTTGAGAGTTCAGTAGATGGAACCTTTGGAAATCTTGTGAAGCCCCTTAGTGCTCATTGCCCCATGAGTTGCAAATTCCCCTCCCCCCTTCCAAGGCGATAATGCCCCTGTTGGGAACCACTGGCTTAGTCTATGATGTGGCAGTGGTAGCAAATTAATGGAAGTATATAGTCATGCAAAAATGAAGGAAATTGAAGTTATTTTAGGCACTCTGTTGCCTTACATCCTTTTGTTGTGGAAAAATGCATTTTGAGTGAGTAGTCAAAGGGGAAACCCCTGTGCTAGTATGGAAGCTCTTGTAGCTCAAAAATTCGATGGTCATGGCACCTTAAATTTCAAACTAGTATGAGAGGCATAATTGCAAGCTTTCACATGAGTTTGTACTTGTAGGGTCTGGAGGCCACTAAACAGACCACATTTTGTGCGCAAATTAATGAAGGAATAGGCCTAATTAGTGGTGTGCTACATCAATGGAACATTCTTATTTTCCCCAAAATATTCCCACAGTAACACTTGGAAAGTGTTAAACCCATAGGTCACCATACTTTGATTGCCATTAAAACAGGGCTTATTCATAGTACACCCTAGTATACTTTCAAATGTAGTTAAATCACTGTGGTTGGCCTAGGCCATGTGCAGGTCAGTCAGATGCAATTTGTCTGTGTATGTAAATATTGCAAAGCAATATTCATTTCTGATTATTATGCTTTTTTCAAATAAAGAAAGTATTATTTGATCACAATATTATTTACAGAAGAGGTCCCAGGCAATTGTCCCCTATTCTTCTTATAAATATGACCCTGCTCTTTGTGACAAGAAAGATGTTTGTTTCTCTGTTTGCATCCAACAGGATCTGAGTAGTGAAATAAGTAAAAAATTATTAGATGACTTGACAAAGTTTCTCCAGAATTGCCATACAAATACTAATGGAAAAGACAGATCCACTGCCAGGGGTTGTCGAACAGAGCTTCCCACAGCTGTATTAATTACAGGTTTGTCCTCTCACATTTATTGGCAGGCTTTAATTAGTTTATGTGGAAAGGGGAATTTGAAATTGGCCATTTTTACCCAACCTTTGAAATTAAGCAGTGTGATATAGTTATGATTTTGGTATCAAAAGGAAGTTTGAATGTGCTGTTTACACTGGTACTAACAACTCAATATGGTCTATGTCTGAGAAAGTACCTGATTTACAATGTTGCCTTTCATATGTACAGTACATTTCATATTGAGGTGATAACTAATTCATGAGTTTGACCCATGTACATTCTGGTGTTACCCATGAACATTGCACGTAAGATCTGTATTATTGTATTGGGGGGGGGGAGGGGACATATTCCCTCACTTTTGAAAGTGGAGGGGATCCCCCCACCACCGCCACATACGCACATTTTTTCCAGAACCATAACAAAAATAGGAGGCACGCGTGTGGCTCCGTAGATGGCAATACAGCTGATTCAATGGAATCAAAGTCGAAAATGGTGGAAACAGCCATGTAGTTGATTAAAACCATGTGAAAATGCCTCAGATTACACAACAGTGTATCAGGCTTCAAAGCTTTTCCAGATATACCTTAAGTGAGCCCTGGATCCCTCAGTTTCAGGGTTATGCTATTTGTTCATGAAAGATCAAGCCCCCCCCCCTTCCCCCAACTCTTGACAAGCTGTTGATGCTCTTGCAACATTTTACTGCAGGTTTTAAAGTCAGGCTATTGATGATAGCCTTTTCCCTACTTCTTATTTTTTTTCTTTTTTCTTTTCTCCAAGGGGTCAGTTCTCCAGATCATTCTTCCATCTTCAGAGCTTTGGTGGACATATTCAAGAAAAGAGTATCACCACATGTTATCAGACTGACTGCCAATCAGTCATCAAGTCTCAAAACTTTGATGTCAGCAGTGGTTGGTCAGTTTATTGGTCAAGAAGATGCTATGGTCAGTCATACTTTGGAGTTATTCATTAGTATACCTCATATTTAAGTGCTCAAATAAAAATATGACCTTTGTCATATTTAGAAGTTGTCTATTGTTGTTCCTCTTATTAAATTGATAATATAAAAAAACAGCACATCACAAACGAAGGAAAAATAGGTGATAAAAAATTTTTAAACAATGAACTACATAAAAGAACAACTCAAAACACCTTATGTGATTAAATGAAATTAAGAAATGGAAAATGTGGGGATCAAGAGGAGATTTTAAAAACAACTATAAGTGGTTAAAATAAAAAGCATGCCAGTGGTCATACAGAAATAAACGCTAGACAAAAGTTAAGCTGAATTAATTACTTTAGTGTTGTAGGAAAAGGTATGCCTTGATACTATTATGTGAAAGCTTTGAATGACTTAATGGTGTCAATTATTTTTGGAAGGTCATTGTAAAATACATGGAACAGCTCAAGAAAAACTTTTATCACCACAATGATGTCCTAATGTATGGAACAGTCAGCATTGTGGTATGCTGAGACCCTAGGGATCTTGTTGGATGTTGTTCACTTTAAACATTAATTACATTTAGTGAGGAGACAAGCTATAAATTGCAGGAGCAAGATGTTGAACTGAAATTAAGCTTTTGTAGGAGGCCAAAAAAGTTGTTAACAAAAGGAGAGGGGTATTATTAAATGTGGTTGTCCTGGTAGTTTATGCATGCCATTGTATTCTGTGCAGTTTATGGAATTGGGCTCCTGGCAGACCATACGTTAGCAGATTACAGTCAGTCCAACTTTGAACATATAAGACCATTGATAAAGGAGAAAATTGCAGTCATGGTGAGTTTATGGCATGTATACCCACTAATGTAAAGTTGAAAGGAGGCCTGTTTACAGATGTGGTTTTACATATGCATCTACATCCAAAGTAGGGTCGATACATGGTCAGGGGAACTCCTCCCTTCACAGTTCCTAGATTTCACCCTAGGAAAACAGCCACTGGACACTTCTCCCCCCCCCCTCAGACAGTTTCCAACCTTGATGATTTCCAACCATGACAATTACCTCTTAGACATCTTTATCCACCAGAAAATTCTGAATTTTCATGTGTGGGAGTTATCAGGGGTATCAATGGGGGTTGTAACTGATGCGAATTGTCCTGGGCGGAATTGTTAGGAGAAGACTGTACACTGAGATGGGAGTTGGTCATGAAAGAGTCAAGATAAATTGTAAGTGCACTTACTACTGATGTAGATTTAACCAAAAGTCGATCTGCCATGAAGGACCCATTTGAAAGGTTTCTCAGATGATTTCGTGATGCAAATAACTTTACTTCAGTCTGGTCACCATCTAGTTAAAGATGGTGGCTTATTATCCATGATGTTGTCTTTAACTTCTGAGCCCAATTTTTCCCTTACATAGGAGAGAATTAATGTTCCACAATGTTATTTACCTCTCGAGTATATGATTTGATGCAAAAGGGTGTGGCTAGGGGGTTGTACAGGGGGTTGTTATCTGGTGAGTATTTATAGAGGTAAGGGTCTCAAAATGATTTTGTAATTAATCTTGCTGATTGTGTTGTTTTACCTTTTAAAAAGAAAGTGTGCCTGCTTAAAGATCGTTTAATGCTGAAGTTACAGAAGTGTCCCATTAGAATATCTTAAATCAAGGTCATAAGTTGGTGCCTTGTTTTATTCTGTACTTTGATCTTCCAGTCAGAGGACGAGGAGGAAGAGACAGAAGAGCCATCTTCATCATATGTCAATGTAAGGAAGATACCAGGTACCATGCAGGTACTCAGGTCATGGTACCAAGCTAACATCCAGGTAAGAGCACGTTTAGACTCAGAAGAACATCAGTGGTAAATCCTTATAACTCTAGTACTGCAGATCAGCATGACAGTGATCAAACCACACTCTTGTTTTATGGCAGGTCAACCAAAACTCTCAATGATACGTAGAAGTTCATACCTCTTCTTTGGTGGCTCAATATAACATTTTAGGATAAAACCTCAAAGGTTTTATGAGAAGTACTATCAGAACACTTGATCATAGCTGAGAAGTACTATCAGAACACTTGATCATAGCTGATCTTTACATGATAAAACTACATACATGTTTGTGGTGGATCAATCTAATTAATATTTTAAGTGGTAAACCTTCATTGGAAGCTCTTCTGTAGTGAATCAGCAATACACTGATTATATTACTTCCTACTTGTTCTGTAGTGGATAAACTTTAATGATAAAACATCAAACATTGGTTTGTAGTAAATAAGTGTAACATTGATTGGTAAATCATACAATAATCCCTCAGAATGGTGGAGTGAGTTAGTTAGATAGGGTTTTATGAGTCAACTTATAACCTCTTGGTTTAATCTAGCGGTGCCCACAGCCTTTTTTCCAGTTGTGGGGCACTGGATTGTTTTCCCTTACTCCATTGCTTATGCAGAGCATCACGCAGAGCGGCAGCAGGTTCCATTTTTAGAGTCTTTGGTATGACTCCACCTGGGAATTCGAACCTGGGCCTCCTGCGTGAGAGGCAGATGCTCAACCACTACCGAAATAACCTTCAAACTCTTCTTGAAAAGAATTTTGTAATAAGCACATAAAATATTTGTGTGGTGGCCATAATTAGAAGCAGTTTATCTCAGATGCCAGAAGCTTTCATGTCATGATAAAACTAATTTGTAGTTTCATTTCCTTTTGTTTACCTGGTTCCTTTTTTTCTTTCTTTAAGACTGTTGCACCTGCCAAAAAGAAGAAAACATCCACCCCTAGTCCATCCCAAGCATCACATAGTCTTGTTATATTGTTTGAAGATGTTGGGAGCTTTGTACCTCGTGTTCTTCAAGATTTTGTCCATATTACAAGGTTTACTTTCTTTATGTTCCTTTAAATGAATAATGAAAAGCCTGTGTTGCTTCCTGTAAAAGATTCTGAATTCCTCTTTTCACTCCTTCATGAGCTATCATTTTAAACATGAGGCAAATTTAAGCTGTACCAATATTCTGTTTTTAGCTCGTATTCCTAAAATGATATTTGCATTTGTGAAGACAGCTCATTTGACAGATCAAACTATTATAGCAACCTCCTTGAGACAGAGTATCATTCTATAAGATTAATTACTTTTCCTTTCTTGGATTGCAGCCAGTATCTTCCTTCATTACCATTTTCATTTGTCTTTGGGTTTCCAACGTCAGTAGCAGCAGTACATCAGGTGATACCACGATCTGTTTCCTCCCTCCTTCGCATCGAGAAATTTCAAACACAGCCTGCCTTAGTATCTCTTAGTCAAATCATAGAAATGGTGAGTAAAATAGTGTGTAAACTTGCCCCTCCTTTCACCAAGAAACATAAAAGACAAAACCAAACTTTTTCCATGTTTTGCCTGCAATTGTTGAATTCTCTTTCAAGTATTGTTATCATCCAAGGGTGTTTATCATTAACCCTTCCTTTAGAGATGAGGTTGCAGTCGTTATGGGAGCTACATGCAAAGAATAGGTTGTGCTGACATAATGGTATTGAAATTTATCCTGTAATTTGTGTTTTGAATTGGTTAAGGCCTCTGACTGAGGCAAAGTTAGTCTTATTGAATTGAATCAGACATTAAAAATATATGTTGAAGGCAGACCTGAAGTGTGAATATAAGAGCTCTATAATACTGGTTCATGAGTACAACATGCTTGTCAAAAGAATGAGTATAAGGGTTTGCATGACCATCAATGCTTAAAGACCTTGACATGAGACCTTACCTGATGTAGGTGCATTATTTGTGTTGTTTATAATGGGCACAGAGGTAGCTGCTGTTCATTAAAGGTCGTGTGACATGCCACCAAAAGAACTGTTTCACTTGTCAGTTAAAGAATTAAGTCCTCCAGTCAAAGATCTGTTGAAATTATTTCAATATCTTTTACCGTTCTCAAAATATACGTTTTCAAAGTTTGATGGTTTCTGAAGAAACTAATTGCCTATGCAAAAATAATGATGTGGAGTGTTGCACAGTGTTATGATTTCTTTTGTTAACCCTATATAAATTATCTCTTAATTGCCAATCATATGGATTACAGTTTGCTGAGTGATATCAATATTTTTCAAGGAAAAAATTTTAACTTTTATAAGAAACCCCTCAGGGAATAACAATGCTACCAGTGTCCTTGAAATTAAGGTTGAAAAAACAAAGGCTAACATGTGCCATATATGGTATGTCCCTCTTTCGATGTCACATATTTGCATATTTAGCTCATGTTTATTCATGATACAAGTGTGAAATAGAAATTTCCCTGTAAAATGGTCAATATTTGATGGATTTTAATGGAAATTACGGCTATTTTCTGGATTTTTAATGCTTTTTACATTGAATATCCAACTATGTTATTTTCATGTCACACAACCTTTAAATATAGTGTACCTGAAGGATGTAATTTCATTTTTTTTTTATTGTATATTGGATGGGCGGGGACAGGTATTGATAACAAGTTTCTTGCATGCACTAAGAAAATTTTAAGTATGTTTGTATTATTGTCTTAACACAAATAGGTGAAGGATATCATCATTTAGCATCAGTTTGTGAGTAAAACTTTACTAATTACATTGTATTCTTATTTTCAGCTTCTACTTACCCCAAATTATCCTTTCAAGTTGGGACCAAAAGTCTACCATCTGCTGTCAGATCTCTTCCTCTACCACAGTTTCTCAGTGAAGGCTTTTGTAAAAGGTATTCAGGTAAGATGATGACAGCTAGCCTTTGGAATGAACTTCATAACAGAAGCATGTAGAGAAAAATGTTTGTACACTATATAAAAAACTTTGTGAGTGACAACAGTAACAACAGTGCTTAACTCGGTGCTCGTAAATTTTGCAGTTTTCTCACAGATTATCTTTCACTTTTGTGTATTTCTTCATCTGGTTTAGTTTGGAAACTTCCTTTGTTGTCAGTTTTTGTTGTCTGTTGCTTTGTTTTGGTGGCTTTTCCTCCGTGTTTCTTTTTCCAGTGTCTCTTGTCAGGTATTTGTTGTTGTTGTTACTATCCTAGCACATTGTCTGTTACAGTGTTTGTGTGAGCCTAACCTAACCTGTTCATTTGTGTTTTGTCATATGTGTAAAGCCTAACAGTTAGATTTAGGCTTCATTACCAGCCCTACAAGCCTGTCCTTCTGTGTTTTTCACATCTCCTTTGCACAATTTATTTCTTTTACTGTGCAAGCCTCAGTTAGCCCTGTACCCCAGCATAAGGCTTGGCTATCACTAAGTTAACTTACTGTAGGGTTTAGTTATCTTTTTTATTAAGCCTAACCTACTTGACGCTTTAGCCTATAGACAAGTTAGCTACTGTAGCTCCTGCTGTCCATTTATGCTTACAGTTGAAACTTCCCTTTACCAAAACGTCCCCGCTATTGGTCAAAACGTCCCCGTGCCAAAACGTCCACGTACCAAAACGTCCCCGGATTGAATCGTTGTTAGGCTAGTTTTATGCTAATTTTTCAACTATCTGTAAATGTTTTTATAAACATTAGAAGGCTATTTTCTGTTTCTTCAAGGAAAACAAAATACTAATAGCAATTTACTTTACAACTTACTGCCGCAATACTATAAATAATGTAAGTAATGTTTTGAACGCCTGTGTGAGAATGTAAGTGAAAGTAGATAGCGGTTAGCGTTGTGCTAAGTAGTTTTTTCATGTCGTGATATTACTGTTCCAAACCAAAAAACTATTAACAATTTCCAAAGTACCTGCAATAAATAAATTACAATTAAAACTTCTCTTTATTAAAGTTCAAAGAGGTTGTATCATACATATATCATTCATAGTCAGGGACGTTTTTGTATTACGTACGTAATAACACGGGACATTTTGGTAAAAAGCGGGGACGTTTTGGTAGCTAAAAAGCGGGACATTTTGGTAAAGGGACGATTTGACTGGATACCCCTTTTACAGTGTAAGTTTTTGGGTATATTGTATTGTTGCCTGTTCTTGCACTGTATCTTCGTGTAGGCTTCCTATGGCTGAAGACTAACTTATTTGTTTTGAAGGTTGTGGCGTGTGGGCTGAGTTTGTTAATGTAGGCCTGAATTGTACTTTTGAAGAAGCGTCTAGAGATACCTTTGTTTTTGTTTGTCAAAAGTGTAACTGCCTAAAGGAACTTGAAGGACTTCTGGCTGCTACTGACAGCTCAAACGGTTGGGTATCAGTACAGAGAGGTCAAAAGCCTGTTGAAATTGTAGAGGTGTCAAGCTGTTGAGATGTCAAATTCTATTGTGGGGTTAACAGTAGAAGGTATTGTTCGGGAGGTTGTAGTGGAATTAAAGGAAGAGGATTCTGGTATTTCTGGTGGTGTGTGGGAGGGTGAATAGGCTAAGGGTAAGGTTCTGTTTGTTGGGGACTCCATTACTCGGTTTTATTGGGAAGTTTGTAAGATGGACCGATGTAAAAGGGTATGGATTTGTCCCCCTGGTGCAAGAATTGAGGACATCTCGGCCAGAGAAAGCAAAATTGTAGGGGACGAGGAAGTTGTGGTTGTGCAGGTGGGCACTAATAATCTCAGTCGGGACAATCAAATTTTGCTTAGGTCAGAGTATAAGGAACTGATTTGTAGGCTAAAATCAACACATGTGAAAGGGGTTGTGTTGTGGTATTCTCCCCCAGTTCGATAGGAAGGTGTCTTGGGGCAAAATTCTGGGCTTTTATAAGTGGTTGAAAAATGAGTGTGCTCTTGAGGGTTTTTCTCTTTGTTTGGTTTTGTAAGTAGGAGGGATCTTTTTGCTAAAGATGGGTTGCACTGTCAAGCATAGGGGGCTAATGAGTTGGGTAGGCTGGTATGTTAGGCTGTTGACTCACAGGTGTCAAACTAGGTTCAGGGGCAAAGTCAGCCACAAATGGGGGGTTTCTGAGTTAAATTGTGTTCAAAGTGACTGTGTTAGTAGCAAGGGGAAGCATTTATCTAGGACAGTTGGTGGAATGAAGGTTATGTTTACCAATGTTCGCAGCCAGTTCGATGAGTTCCTTGCACGTTTGCATAGACAATCCAGACATAGTTGGGGTTACCGAAACTTGGCTCCATAGCGAGATCAGCAACTCTGAAATTCATGTTCCTGGGTTTAAAATTTTCAGGCAAGATAGGACTGATACTGTCTGTGGTAGAGGTGGAGGGGTTTTACTGTATGTTAAGGATAGCATGAATTGTGTTGATGTCCCCAACAAATTTCTTCTGGGTTTTCTAACTGCTGGGTGGTGTGAACTTAGTTTTATCAATGTGTGTGACACTCCTTTAGTTGTTAGTGTTATTTATCGGTCACCAAATTCTTGTACTGAAAATAAGCAGAGTTTGCTTGAAAGTTTTAGGGAAGTCTCTTTGAAAAGGGCAGTTGTGTTTGGCGATTTCAACTTTCCTGATACTAGTGGGTCTCATGGGAGGGATTTTCTTCAGGCAGTGTCTGATAGTTTCTTTACCCAGCATATTCTGTTTCTCACTCATGAGGATAATTGTCTGTATTTGGTGTTAAGTACTGATAAAAACATGGTTAGAAATGTAGCTAGTGGTTATTAGAGTTAGATGAGGTTTAATGGCTCAGTTTGTAACCAGTTGGTTTAAGTCGGGCCAGCCACAGCCTTTTTTTGTAGTTGTGGCTCACTGGCTTGTTTTCCCTACTCCATTGCTCATGCTGAGCACCAAGCACAATGGCAGTAGGTTCCATTTTTACATTTTTGAAGTCTTTGGTATGACCTGGCCAGGAGTGAACCCCAGACCTTCTGGCTGCAAGTTGGATGCTCTAACCACTTGACCATGGTGGTAAGATAGGATTTAGTGACCATGACCTTATTAGCTTTGAGTTACCTTGTTTCAGCAAACCTTAAGGTAGCGACAGAACTGTTTTAGATTTCAGCAAGGCTAAATTTACTCATACTAAAGAGCTTCTTACCATAGATTGGGCTGCATGTTTGTCTGACTTAGGCCTACTGAGGCATGGAGTGTTTTTCATAATATAATTACTGACACAACAAAGTCATTTATCCCACTCAAGAAAGTGTGGTTAGAAGTAGGCCAGTTTGGATTTCTAGAGAGGTACTTAGAGCAGCCAGGAAGAAATGTAAATGCTGGTGTCATTTTAGGGTCTTGAAAATTCTGATGACTTTGCAGTCAACAAGAATCAGGAACTCTTAGTTAAAAATTTGATTATTGACGCTAAAGCTAAGTTTGAAAGCAGTTGGCCAAGAAGGTTAAGGTCAATCTGAAATCTTTTCATGCCTATGTCAGGTCTAAGCAGAAAGTTTAGGAGGGTGTTGGGCCTCTCCAAGGTAATCAAGGCACATTAGTTAGTGATCATCAGGATATGGCTAATTTGTTAAATGATTATTTTGAATCTGTAGTTACCAAGGAATCATCTATTGTGAAGACGTGTAGGGGTTCTGACAACACTTCTTCGTACAGTGATGTTGTTTTCTCTGAAGAACTGGTTTGTAATAAATTAAAGAGTTTAAAAGCTAGTAAGGTGTTGGGATCCATCCTGCCATTCTTCATGAATGCTCTGAGATTTTGCCAGTTCCTCTTTGCATTCTTTTTCGGAAGTCTCTGGATTCAAACTTTGTACCTGCTGACGGGCAGATAGCTAATGTTACTCCAGTTTTCAAAAAGGGATGGGAGTTTGCCTTGCTATTATAGGCCAGTCAGTTTAACTAGTGTTGTGTGCAAAGTTATGGAATCTGTAATCAAGGATTGTTTGCTTAAATATCTTTAAGATAATGGGTTACTCAATCTGTCACAGCATGGTTTCCTACCGAGTAGATCTTGTGTTACTAATGTACTAAGCTTTCTTGAGGATGTTTCTTTATCTCTTGATTCTGGTCACAGTGTTGATGTCATTTACCTTGATTTTCAAAAAGCCTTTATAAAGTTCCATTAGGTAGACTTACAGTTAAACTGCATAGGTTAGGCATCAAGGGCAGTTGTGCTGACTGGATAAATTTGTAGCTCAGTGGTAAATCTCAGAGATTTGTTGTTAATGGTTATTTCTCTTCTTGGAAGTATGTCACAAGTGGAGTGCCACAGGGTTCTGTTCTCGGCCCACTTCTTTTCTTAATTTTCATCAATGATATTGGTAGCTCTCTCACATCTAGTATTAGTAAGTTTGCTGATGATACTAAGTTCTCTAGGAAGGTTAGTGATAAGGATGATGCCTGCTTACTGCAAAAAGACTTGGACAGGTTATTTTCATGGTCTCAGACCTTGCAAATGTCTTTTAATGTGGATAAGTGCAAGGTCCTTCACTTTGGTCCTAAAAATCTCAGCTATGATTATAACATGAATGGTAGTATTTTGAGTGATGTGACTTTTGGGAAAGATCTGGGTGTAGTTATTACAGGTGATTTAAAGCCATCTAGACAGTGTGCAGCTGCTGTTGCTAGGGCTTGTAGGGTGCTTGGATTGATCAAGAGGAATTTCAATAGTTTTAGTAAAGAAATAGTACTAAACCTGTATCAGGAGTTGGTAAGACTCCATCTCGACTATGCAGCCCACGCTTGGAGTCCCTTCTATGAAAAGGACAAGTTTGTTAAGGACAAGTTTGTTTTAGAGCAAGTTCAGAGGAGAGCCACGTCCTTATACCCTACGTGAGACATATACCTTATCAAGCTAGACTTAAACATCTTGGGCTTACCACCCTGGAGTTGAGAAGCACTAGGGGGACATGCTCCAGGTGTAAAAATTTCTGTCTGAAAGGAATCCATTGTTATCTTGTAGTTATTTAACGGTTCAAAGTAATTCTCGGGTTAGAGGCCATTGTAAGAAGCTAGTAAAGTGTTTTGTAAGGCTTGACATTAGGAAGTTCAGCTTCTCTCACAGAGTTGTCAACGAGTGGAATAGTCTGCCTGAGTGGGTAGTTATCTCCACATCAGTGCACTGCTTTAAGGTTAACATTGACAAGTTCTTCCATGACTGTGGTAGAATCTTATTGTACTGGGCTCGTTTGGTGTTGGTTGGTTGTTTGTTTTCAGTTAAGGGTTTATGGACTTCAGGGCATCTTATGGGGCCTTAGCCCTCCTTTGCCCTGTAACCTGTTATGTTATGGTATGTTAGTATGGTTTTCATATCAACATAATGTACTGTGGTGATTATCAGCTAATACACTGGTCCTTATATAGTTAATTGCAACAAAAACTACTCTCTATATGCCTGTTGCTTTATTGCTATGCTCATTTGTGGATTGGTGATGTGTTTTTTCTTTTCTCATGATGTCATAAGTCAGTTTTAGCCGTTAAATACTTGATTCGCAAAATTGTGAAGAAATGTGGCTTTAGATGGCTAATTTGCCTTAGAAAGTCTATTACACAGAGCAGGTCCTTCATAATTCGAAAAATGTTTCCAAATTTAAACAACCCTACCCCCATCCCCCTGCCTACCCCACCCTCAACTTTCCCCCAAAAAATGTTGGGGGGGAGTGTACCCCATTGCTTTGTTTAAAGGTGTGACAAACTGCCATCAGTTTCAGTGAGGTTTTTTTTCATTTTTCAAATTCAGCTTTTGTGATCTGTTTGCAGTGATGTGACCAAAATCCATCTTTGTTTCTCTTTAAGGTCAGTTTGATGGAGCATTTTTATTGTCAACCTCTAAGTTTTTTATGCTGTTCCTCTGAAGAATCTCCTTCATATGTGACTTCCCTGACTCATACTCAATTGGAGCTTTGTAGATCGCTGAAATCATTCAGAAGGTAACGGCATCTAGAAAAGTAACATAACGTGGTGTTAAAGTGGACCTGAAGTCTTTAATTACAAGAATATATATTTTAGAGGTTGGAAAGTGAATTTCATTTGTCCAACTCCCATTTTCATAGTTTACTCCTCTGCTGAGATATAAAATGTTGAAATTTTTTCACTCTATTTGAAATAGCTGATTGCACAATAATTTGTGAAGTCCTTGTACAACTCACATTATGTGCTTTTGTTTCCTTTTAAAAATTAAGATGTTTATATGACCTTGAAACAGTTACAGTTCCCTTGCATGGTATGTTGCACGGAGAGGACTTATACCGCCAAGTCACCCTGGCTATAGCAGTAAGACAGTGATCACATTTTGGCACAACATGCAGTGGCTTTGGAAAAAACAAAGAACAACAAAGATGGTAATTTGAGTAGTACAAGAATGACATCACAAATTATTGTGCAATCCACCTTTTTAAATTGAGTGAATAAGCTTCAACATTTTATATCTCAGCTCAGGAATGTCCTGTGAAGATGGGAGTTAGACCATTTGGTTGCATATATTAGGCTTTATAAGATATATTTTTGAAATTTTAGTCTTTACGTACACGACATATTAAAGTCCATCATAGTCCTTTCTGCAGCATAGCTGTAAACTTATGTGTGAAGCAGTGGTCCTCTATATCCGAACCCCTCAGCTTATGAGATAAGGGGTTTAATAAAGGTGGACTGCGATTACATCAAGGTGCACAAGTAACTTGATGGTTGAGAGGACACCTTGTTTGGATCAAATCCTAGTTTAAACTCTGGGAACAGTTTGGAGACTAAAACTTAATTCTCTGGCTAGACTGTTTGTTGTAATTTTGATGGGCTAAAATAAGGGTGTATTAAAAATCTGTCAAAGGGAAGGATTGGGATCAAGCTCTATGTGTTTTTAAGCATTGGTTCAGACAAGGCAGCAACAATTTAGCAGTATGGTGGAACATGTCATAGCAGTATTGTTCTTGTGGAACTTGCATGTTCTTCCGCTCCATCATTTATTTTGCTGTACAGGTATGTGGAAAGTTTACCTCCTCAAGAACAGAGGGCGCTATTACTAGATGACAAACATGCCAAGGTGAGTTAAAGGGATTTGCTAGTGACAAAAATCAATGACTTCAAAAAATGCAGAAAATTTTTTCTCTTGTAAGAGGTGAAAAGTTGCATCTCAATAGCTTGTAGCATTTGGAAGATACTAATTTTCAAAGAAATGCAATTTTTTCTCAAGATAAAGTGCATTATGGGAAATCTGTGATGTCGTCGCGGCACATTAATTTGACAAAGCATTGAATTTCGTTATGATATTGACACTGTTGTAGGGAATATTTAGCAACTTTGTTTGTTATGCCATACATATGGTGTAGATTTATGCTAAACCTTCATGGAAAGATATTCAAACATTCCAACAGTATCAAATTTCAAGGACAACAGGACATTCAATAATAAAGGAAAACAAAAGAAATCTGATGCAATGTGCCCACTTTACATAACATTCTGTGACCTTGATGAGAAGGAATAAGTAGTCTTGATATTAGATATCTCGAGTTAGGAAAAGAGTATTGCTATGGGGTTTAGAGGGAATGAACTGAAATTGTTTTCTCTTTCACATGGGACCCTTGTGAAAAGCCACTGGAAAATGCCTTTAAATAATTCCCCAGAAAAGCATGGAAGATGGCAGTTCCATGATAGATTGCTTAAAGTATTCAAATCACATTTATTACGATCAGCTCCAAGCTGTAATGCATTCATGGTTAGTCTGAAAGTGATATGTATGATATATGATATAAATAACTTTGCCTTTGAGTGGACAGGTCACGGTACAAACCGTCAGTCAAGTATTGCTCAAAATATGTGATTCATCTAATCGAAACACCTTTGGAAGACATGTGATCGAAGACTAGCCGTATCTGAAATTGTTTGATTTGAGAACTTGGATCTTTTGATTCTCTGAAGTTCGTAGAACAGTAAAGTTTGATTCACTTCCAGCTGCTCCTTCTGCGACCATATAGCCTAACACAGCCTAAGCATTTTGCTGACCTGAGGAAACCCACAGTCAGGGTAAAACTATCACGAAAATCCTACTCAAGCTTGCGTTGTTTGATCTGCTGTGCTTTTATCGATTCACCGAATACTCATGGGTGAGCATCATCGGACAATGAGTACCAGAGCACAGTCAAAGGATACAACAGAACTTGTCACCATGGTGATAAATCAGGTGTTCTCAAGTCCCGAATTTGAAGCGAAACTAGAAGCTTGTATTGAGAAGGTTTTTTCAAAGAAAATAGAGCTGTTTCTAAGGCAGATTGAAGAGAACTCCGGGAGAATACACGACTTAGAGGTATCCATGGATAAGACACAAAAGACCATAGAACACCTTCAAGATAAAGTTTGCTCTTTGGAGGAGAAATGTAACCGATCGCTTCAAGAAATCAACGAACTTGAACAGTACTCTAGGAGGAACTGCCTAAGGATTTTCGGCATTGAAGAGAAACGAGATGAGAACACGGACACCATTATCACTGAGATTGCAACAAAACATCTTGGATTTGCTGTTAACCCAACGGATATTGATCGCTCCCACCGAATTGGAAGGAAAGATCATGACAACGGTAAGCCGAGGGCAATAATTGTCAAGTTTTCCAACTACGAAGGTCGAAATCGATTCATTAAGAATCGCCGAAAACTAAAGGGTACTGATATCATTATCAAGGAAGATCTCACAAAGACAAACCAAGAACTTCTCCAGAATACAAAGAAAAACCCTGCTGTCAAGTCTGCGTGGTCTCATGACGGAAAAATAATTGCTCTTATCAACAAAAATGGATCGGAATTTACTAAGAGAATCTGGGGTCCAAATGACTTGAAACATCTGCAATGAATATGTAATTTCCTGTATTATCCAAAGGACTCGATGCTCGAGTATTACTTGTCTTAAAGTAATCTTGTGAGTAGCCTATATTTTGTTTGTTTGTTTGTGTGTCACTTTCATTTATGTTTGTTTTGTGCAGTAAGTGTAAAAGATCCATTGATTATGAAGCAAGTAGAAGTTTAGTACGTAAATGTTGTATTTGTAAAAAATATTTCCACAACTTATGCGTTACCCAAAATAATACCGGTACCATTTCGCCCTGGACTTGCGGGGACTGTTGTGTTAATTTACCATTTAATCACTTAATTGATGATAATGTCTTTAGAGATGCAATTCAAGACACTCGCTCCATGAATCAAGGTGGTGATTTTCTCTCGCAAAGTCTCTCTTCACTCTATGAGACATTCACAATCGATTCCAGTAATTACTACAACATAGATAGTTTTAATAAACTTACCCATGGTGACTTTTCCCTTTTCCATCTGAACAGCAGGAGCTTGAGAAAGAACCTTGATTCCATTTCTGACCTCTTAACGATATTAGACCACACTTTTTCTGTCTTAGGCTTTACAGAAACATGGTTCAGTGATTGTATGCCCCCACTTATCCAACTTAGCAACTATAAAATGGTTGAATGTCATAGGAATAATAAAAAAGGTGGAGGGGTGTGCTTATATGTTCATGAGGAATTAGAATTTACTGTGCGATCTGATATTGGTCTTTTTAGCGATATCATCGAAAGTCTTTTTGTGGAACTAACAATCCCGCAAAAAGGTGGGGGAAATAGAAACGTTATAGTAGGCGTTATATATAGGCCACCACAGAGTCCTCTCCGTGATTTTAATGACTGCATTGATAAAATTTTGAACTTGATTTCAAGTGAAAGTAAACCCTGTCACATTATGGGTGATTTCAATATTGATTTGTTAAAGGATAGTGCCAATGAATTTCTTAGCAATATTGTTGGTAATAGCTTTGAACCCACTATAACTAAACCTACACGTGTAAATGAGAGATCTGCCTCGTTAATTGACAACATATTCACCAACACGGTTGAAAATCATTGTGTTTCAGGCATATTAATTACGGATATCACTGATCACTTTCCGATTTTCCTAAGTTTGGACATTTCTAAACAAAGCAATGATAATGGATATTATTCTAGGAACTATTCGAATAGGAATATCGATAATTTTGTTACTTGTTGTCGTAATTTTAACTGGGACTGTATTTGCTCAGATAATGATGTAACTACGGCGTTTTCTCGTTTTAACTCTACTTTCCGTGATATCTATGACACTTGTTTCCCTCTATTCTATATGAGTAAGCGGAAGAGACGTAAAAAAAGACATCCCTGGATAAGCAGTGGTATTTTGCAATCAATCAAATGCAAAAGTAAAATGTATAAAAAGTACTTGAAGAACCCTACTCCTGACAAACTTAGCCACTTTCGTACTTACCGTAATAAATTGAATCATATTCTTCGTATTGCTAAGAAACGTTATTTCTCTGATAAATTCTACAAATGTAAATATAATATGAAGCGTACTTGGACGGTTGTTAATGAAGTCTTACAAAAAGGTACTAATAAGTCGTCGTATCCATCGTCTTTCAAACATAATAACGGCGTAACGAGTGATCCTAATGTCATTGCAAATGGATTCAATAATTTTTTCACCAATATTGGTCCTTCTTTGGCATCTCGTATAAAATGCAACTCTAATGCTAATGATTACCTTAAAAATCCAAATCCTCACACGCTTTTTATGTCACCTACAAATGAGGCTGAACTTGTTAAAACTGCCCTTTCCTGTCTCAAACCAAACAAATCCCCCGGTTTTGATAATATCAAGCCCAGTATCCTTAGGAAAGTCATTGTCTTTTTAGCAAAACCCCTAAGTCATGTCATAAACTGTTCGCTCGTTTCAGGCATTGTTCCCGATGAGTTGAAAATAGCGAAAGTTATACCTGTATATAAGAAGGGTGATCCATCTATTTACGAAAATTATCGACCAGTTTCAGTCTTATCATGTTTTTCAAAAATATTTGAGCGCATTGTTTATAATCGTATATATGGTTTTGTTAATAAGTGTAATGTCATTTACCAAGGTCAATACGGTTTTCGTCCCGGTCATTCTACCGAACATGCCCTAACGCATGTTGTTAACAATTTATATAAGGCACTTGATAATAAACAAACTTCTGTTGGAATTTTCTTAGACCTGTCAAAAGCTTTCGACACACTCGATCATCAAATTTTATTACACAAACTTTATTTCTATGGTATAAGGGGGAATGCTCTGGATTGGATCAGCAGTTATCTGTCTAATAGGAAACAATTTATTTCGTTTAATGATGTTAACTCCGACTTTTCGCAAATTCAATGTGGCGTACCCCAAGGTTCCATTCTAGGCCCTTTACTTTTCATTCTTTATGTAAATGATATAGGTAACGTCACAAAAAATTGCTCTGTTATTCTGTTTGCTGATGATACGAATATATTTTATACTGGCCACGATATGTGTGAATTACGGACGTTAATCTCAAATGAACTTGATAATTTTCATAACTGGTTTTCCTCCAACAAGTTGTCGCTCAATATAGAAAAGACCAATTATGTAGTTTTTAATAATAGACGAAATGTAAAACATGATAGTTGCCATATTTTAATGAACAGGAGACATTTACAGAAAGCTGACCATGTTAAGTTTTTAGGTGTTTACATTGACTCGAACTTAAGTTGGAATAATCACATTCACTTTGTTGCTACTACAATTGCTAAAGGTATAGGAATTCTTTCTAAGTTAAAACGCATTCTTCCTAGGAATATACTTCGCACATTGTACCTTACGTTAATCTACCCTCATCTTACATATTGTCTCGCCATATGGTCTGGTACAAGTAAAAAATATTTAAGTAAGTTAACGGTTCTTCAAAAACGAGCTATTCGTCACATTTCTTCTGCTAGTTATAATGACCATACTAGTGAGCTCTTCTCATCAATGCATCTGTTAAAGCTCCATGATATAATTAACTTGAAAGTTGCGTTATTTACGTACAGTTCCATTCACCATATTCTTCCTGTTAGTCTTGATAATGTATTCAATTATAATTTAGATATCCACACACATAATACGAGAGAAGCTAGTAATATCCATGTCCCACGTTGCAATACATCCTTTGCTAAGAACAGCTTAGTGTACCGAGCAAGCATGACCTGGAACAAATTGCCCCTGGAAATCAGATATTTACCTACTATCAAGTCCTTCAAACGTACCTTAACTAATTACTATTTAAATACTTATTAACTTCTTACATTAATGAACTTCTTGAATGCTGCTATGTTTTCTTGTTCTTTGTATTTTCTTTTTTCTTTCTTTTTATGTACCCAGGGAGTGTTACTACTAGTCAAGCCTACAAAGGTTTCTTAGAGCACTTCCTTTCACATTGTTATTGAAGTTTTAAATCTGTATAGTAAAAACCTGTAATATTGACACATTGTGAAGAAACAAAAATAAATGAAATGAAATGAAATGAAATGTGTATCAATTGTGAAGCATTCAGTGAATGCTTGATGAAATGTTACAAAACAACAAGAAGGCCAAAACAGTAGAATTCTGGATGAAAGCACTCCTGTAGGGAAAGTGTCCTTTGCTTCATAATACACTGTAAGATAAATGTTACTGCATCCTAGACAATTTGCCCAATAGAGTATCTGGCAACTTAAAGCTAGGGAGCTACAATCATTCTGCATAAGTCATTTGGAAGTCACTCCACAAAGCTTTCCATTTAAACCAATAGGTTAATTTTCCAAGTATTGTAACTGCTTGTTGTTTTAAATTGGGTCAACTATCACTCTTCAGTATTAGCACTTGCATATGTTTCTTGTATTCAGCCTACATAGGTAGTGGTGTAATGTACTTATTTGCTGACACTATCCATCCAATATTACTAGGTCTTTATGTCACAAAAAAGTTACATTAAGTTTATATGTCTGACTAAATGTTGTACTTTTTGCCCTCATGTAATTAAAGGGGCTGTAGCATCACCCCAAACATATTTAGGAATATGATCATATCTCCAAATGCAATTGGTGACTGCACTTTGATATTAATTCAAACAGTAGCTTCACTCTGGTGGGTCAGTGATGATTTGTGTGTTCATGTTCCCAGGCTCACCCACAGTATGATTATGTGGATGTGGCCATGAGTAATGTGAACTCAGTGCAAATTACTGTAACTTTGTCAGGAAACTGAACTAGATGGGTATTTTTTGTTTAAACTGGGCTAGAAGTTAACTTAGTAGGGAGAAATGCTACTGTCTGAGGGAAGGTTTTAGAGCCTTTAAATGACACTCCCTGGTAGTACACATTTACTCATTTCTTAAGCACTGGATTAAATTGGTATCAGCACATATGGAGAATTGAAATATAGTGAGAAATTTTCACGGGGGTTTAATTTCGTGGGCAAGTAACTAATCACAAATTTAAGACTTGTCCAAAAACTTTCCTTATACTGTACAGGACTATTTTGGTAGATCCTACGATGTGCAACAAGGAATTCTTCACACCGCAAATATTTGCGCAAGGTAGGGAATTGCAAAAGATTTAGCCTTGCAGAAATTTCTTGCTGTACAGTATGAAATATCAGCTAAATCAGTTATTGCTAAAATCAGTACAACACCACCTTGCTTATATGAAATACCGAAGATAAGTGACAAGGTACTTCCAGCATCTTTCAGGGCTTCTACATTACTCCCTTTATTCTTTTTTCTTTATTTCTGTAAGGATCACTGTGTACTGACTGAAATTTGAGCTCCTACCTACTGTTCCCTTACCCCATTTGCTATTCCATTTTCTGCATCATACCTAGTCCTGACTGTTTGTCATGATTTCATGTCTACATCAGAGGACATTGTTTTTTTTTCTTCCAGGGTGTACTCAATGACCTCCTAGAAATCATCTATGAGTACCACAAAAACTTCTTCCCTGTCTTAAAATGCTTGCATCATCTAACTAGTAGGTTACCACATGCCCCTCTTGGTAGGAAATTGAGGGAGCTCTATGGAATGACATTGGAGAAACATATAGTGGAGCAGGAAGGATATAATCAAGCAGTTGGTCTTTGGAGGTAAGAATTGTTATGTATGTTAATAAGTTTATGTTCCAGGTTGATGTATGTTTTCCTGGACAAGAGCATGTTTTGAGTTTGATTTATGGGTAGGGTTAATGTAAGCTGAGGGGCAGGGACAAAGACAGCTGAGTATTCCAAGAGGTCTGAAAATATAACAGTGTTCAGTTTGACTTCAGCATTTGAAGGATCACCAAGGCCATTATCTTATAGGAAAGGTTTTGTGCATTAGCAAATTAGCAACCCTTACCTGCCTCAAAAATACAATCCAGTCTAACCATGCCTTTGTGTTCATCTTCTGAATGATGTTGAACTCCTCTTCTGGTAGTTTATTCCATCTCATAACTTGGTCACCCCCACTCCTAGTCATAACCCCATCCCTAGTGGTAATCCTTTGATCCTGGCCATAAGTTGCATTGTCAATGGCTTTAGCCATACCTGCTCGGGACAATTTCTGTTCCATGGTGCTTATGCAGCTTTCCCAGTGTGCCCAGGGGAATGGTCTTGGGTATTTTTGGTTTCGATGGTAAGAGAAACCTATGCATTCATGATGGTGTGTGTGGGTGTATGTGTGTGTGTGTGTGTGTGTATGTATGTACGTGTGTTTGTGACACTTTGCTCGTTAACACGATATCTCAAAAACGAAAACTGCAACAGTCCTCAAACTTGGTACATAGATGTCCCATATTGAGAGGAAGAACCCTATTGTTTTTGGTGGGGGTCAAAGGTCACCGGGGGTCGCCAGGGGTCAAACTCAGAAAACCTTGTTAACACAATATCTTGAGATAGGAAGCTTTGATAAATTTCATACTTTGTATGTAGATGCGTTATGGTAAGAGGAAGAACGCTATCATTTTTAGTGGAGGTCAAAGGTCATATGGGGTCAACGGGGGTCAAACCCTGAAAACCCCTTTAACACGATATCTCAAGAAGGGAAGCTCTGACAGTTCTCAAACTTGGTACATAGATGCCCCATATTGAGAGGAAGAACCCTATTGTTTTTGGTGGGGTCAAAGTCACCTGGGGTCACCAGGGGTCAAACCCTGAAAACCTTGTTAACACAATATTTTGAGATACGAAGCTTGGATGAATTTCATGCTTAGTATGTACATGTGTTATGGTAAGAGGAAGAATTCTATCATTTTTGGAGTAGGTCAAAGGTCATCTGGGGTCACCAGGGGTTAAACTCTGAAAACCTTGTTAACACAATATCTCGAGGGAGGAAGCTTGGATAAATTTCATACTTTGTATGTAGATGCGTTATGGTAAGAGGAAGAATTCTATCATTTTTGGAGTAGGTCAAAGGTCATCTGGAGTCACCAGGGGTCAAACTCTGAAAACCTTGTTAACACAATATCTCGAGGTAGGAAGCTTGGATAAATTTCATACTTTGTATGTAGATGCCTTGCAGTAAGAGGAAGAACCCTATCATTTTTGGTGGGGTTCAAAGGTCATCTAGGGTCACTGGGGGTCAAACCCTGAAAACCTTATTAACATAATATCTCAAGAAGGGAAGCTCTGACAGCTCTCAAACTTCGTACATAGATGCCCCATATTAAGAGGAAGAACCCTATTGTTTTGGTGGGGGTCAAAGGTCACCAGGGGTCAAACCCTGAAAACCTTGTTAACACAATATCTTGAGATAGGAAGCTTGGATGAATTTCATGCTTAGTATGTAGATGCATTATGGTAAGAGGAAGAACCCTATCATTTTTGGAGGAGGTCAAAGGTCATCTGGGGTCACCAGGGGTCAAACTCTGAAAACCTTGTTAACACAATATCTTGAGACAGGAAGCTTGGATGAATTTCATGCTTAGTATGTAGATGCATTATGGTAAGAGGAAGAACCCTATCATTTTGGTGGGTTTCAAAGGTCATCTGGGGTCACCGGGGTCAAACCCTGAAAATCTTGTTAACACAATATCTCCAGGTAGGAAGCTTGGATAGATTTCATACTTAGTATGTGGATGGGTTATGGTAGGAAGATGAATCCTATTATTTTTGGTGGAGGTCAAAGGTCTTTTGGGGTCACTGGGGGGTCAAACATTGAAAGCTTTGTTAACACGATATCTTATGGCAGGAAGCTGTGATAGATTTCATACTTAGTATGTAGGTGCGTTAAAGGAGATGAATCCTGTTGTTTGTGGTGGAGGTCAAAGGTCATCTGGGGTCACCAGAGGTCAAGAAGCAAAATTTCCCAAGAATTCCCAAGATCGTCATCTCGAGTCACCAGAGGTCAAAATGCAAATTTTTCAAGAATTACCAAGATTAAATAGGAACACAAAACTGTTTATCCAACATGTTAAGATAGCATTTGACCAGTGACTGAAAGGTATGGGACATCATGGCATTATTTGGAAAAGGACATATGTCATCGAAACCTCAGTGCATTTTTGCATTCTGGTTTTTAAATGAAAGTACAAGGCTAATCACCCTTTCATGTGATCTTTACACATGTGGTCCAATTTTGTGGGCTTGTATAGCACAGCGTGCCATTTACTCCCTCCTGTGGCTTTATTGTGTACAACCCAAGTTTTGCAGGAAGACAGACCCAACATAATCATATTTTGGAGATAAGACAGATTATTTTGTTAGGTGAATATGAACAACACTGTAGAATGGTTTCTCCTTCCTGGGTATAGCATGTATATATCATCTAATGTATCTTATAGCTTTGCCTAAATTGCTATATAGTCTGCAAAACAGGTCTTCATCCTCTCGTGTAAACTGCAGCACAGGTGTATTCTGCATGCAGAGAGTAGCCCTCAGTCATTCCCTTACTCATTTCAGCTAAGTAGTCAACCTGCACTCTAGTGTGTAATAAGGTTAAAATTGAGGGGATTTAAGTGAACCCTAGCAGCTTGCATAATCTGTGTGTACTGGAGGTTCAAAGTTTTCCCTTCTTTGGTATATACTTCACAGTAATGCCAATGTGCAAATTGCTCTGTGGAACTGTCGGAAGGTCTGGGGTTCAACTCCTGGTTGGGTCGTACCAAAGACTTCAAAACTGGAACCTACTGCCATTGTGCTTGGTGCTCAGCATAAGCAATGGAGTAGGGAAAACAAGCCAGTGAGCCACAACTGGATAAAAAGGCCATGGCTGGCCTGACTTAAACCAATTGGTTAGAAACTGAGCCATAAAACCTCATCTAACTAACAAACTAACTAGCTGGTGTCTAGTGATATGAAATGCTTCATAATACCTTGCCATAGAATGATTCTAAGCATAGTGTTTCATATTTAGAAATACAAACTTTAATCCCTTGATATTGGAGACTATGTTTTAATTGAAAAAGCTGCTTACTCATAGTTTTGTTAATCCAGACCCTAGATTTGCATTAAAGACCACCCAGATACTATTGGGATTTGTGTTTATTGTCTTCCAGATTATATGCCAGGGAAGAATTGATGTCTCATTTAGATGCTTGTATTGAAACACTTAGTGAAGAGGAGGGTCAGCTGGAAGAGATATCTAAAAAGTTGACTCTTTACAGACAACAACTTGAGGCACTTGCCAGTAAGTACATAAGTACAGGACTCAAAATAACTGACGGCACCAATAGCCATGGCTATCAGGCCCTTACTGATAGCTGTGGCACCCCTCAGAAATGTCCTACGAAATAACATAAACCAACAGCCAATTTGCTCATTTTGGCTGTGCCCTTTTTAAAGCTTATTTCAAGCCCCGTAAGTAGCATGTCAAGCATTCAAGCAAGCCATTGGAACCTTTTTAAACATTCAGCTCGTATGGACAGTTGTAAAAGTTTTTGAATACATGTTTTGAATTTTTAAAATATTTATTTTTTGTTGGAAGTTTTGGAACCCTTTGGTTTTTTATTTGCATTGCTTTTCCTTGCACCATATGTTTTATTTTGGTTGTGTGCTTTTTTCGCCAAAGAATAGAACTACTGGAATGCTAAGAATAAGTATGAACTTTTCATTTTCACAAGTACTCAAACATCAATCTCACCTGTGCATTTTCACAGATTCTTCACTTTTCAAAGGGAGAGTAGAGAGGCTTGCTCTGTATTGTTTCAGTGTATCAGTAGTAGAGGACTTTATCAATAACTGCTTTATTATTTACCTTTCACTCAGTGAGTGATACAACATGGTTGGCTTCCTTGGTCTTAGTTTTAGAAAGATACCTGTTTTACAGTTTCTCTGAAGTTTTGTTAAATTCAACTACTTCATAATCATAATAATAAACTGGTTGACCTTTGACCTAGACACAGGACATCTACCAGCCCCTAAGGATACATCTGAAACTGAGGAGGACAGCACAAATGACCAAAGTCACCTTCAACCTCGCACTGGTAAGGTGACACTCCATTCCTTACAAGAACAGCTATTGGTTGAAGCTAAGAAGAAGAAAGAGCTCACTAAGTATGAAGTCCTCCGCCATGAAGTTGTTGCATTTCTCCACCGTGTCTTTGAGTAAGTATAAATTTTACTTTTTCAATAGGTTTGAAGGTCAGGTGTAGTATATAAAGCTTTGACAGGCACAATGGCAAAATAGTCAAGCTGTAGCTGCCTTAGCAAAGTTGTAGAGGCTGTAGCCATGCTTTATCGCAACAATACAATAGTAGGGTGTTGCAGCAAAGCATGGCTGCAAGTCTATGCAGCTTAGCTGAGGCAGCTGCGGCCTGAGATTTTGATAGCCTTACTTACAAGCACAGCTGAGCATCTTTTGATCTTTCTGGCTTCCTTGTATGTACCCCAATCACTTTAGATGATTAAAACTGTATGCAAGGTACATCCAAGGGGTTGGCAAATGTCTTTGACACCTGAAATTGAAGGACAAAAACTTCTAGTGGGGAGAGGGGAGGGAAGGGGGTAAGAAACTTTTATGCAATTAATATGACTGGTCCTATGTACTTGGGGAGAGATCTTCAGAGTCAGTTATGTTAATAAATTTAGTATTAAACATGCTCACTCATCATCATGCAGTAACTTTACAGCTTGAAGGTTTTTTTCCCAGAACTGTTAACTTGCAAGAGATGACTCATCTAGAGTTTGCTCTTTCGGTCTGTTGTTTTTTTTGTTACATTTCAGTAATCCTTTGTTGATCATTATGCGTTAGGTACATGTCACTTTTATGTAGAGGAATGGCAACTAAGTTTACAATCATACTTGTTTTGATAAGTGATTGATGGAAGATTTGATAAAATCACAAAGTATTAACATCAGCAGTGTTCTCCACTGATTAATTTTTGTCCGGGTGCTCCGAAGGTTAAAGGTTAATAGTGATCACTGTCTATAAAGAGAGGGGGTACTCTCTTTGAAAAATGTCTGCTAAAATAGATAATAAATTTAATTATGGCTTTCTTTGATGACTAAGTATGTTTCTGATCATAATTTCTCAAAGTTAACACTGAAATTACTGCTGTTTGCTCTGTTTTAAGGTTTGAATTGGTAATTTCTGTCCAGGTGGCTCAACGTTTTGTCCGGTTGGTACATTTTTTGTCCGGGTGCTGAGCGCCCTCTGCAAATTTTGTCTAGGTGCAGCACCCTAACAAAACAGCTAGTGGAGAACACTGCATCAATACATTCACTTCTACATTACAGTGTAACATCCATTTTCTTCTTCATTAACATCCATTTTCTTCTTCACTTCCCAAAGGCAAGTACGGAGTCACTGCACCAACTTGTGCAGTACTTGCTGTGGCAGGATATAAGGGCACACACGACATCCCTTCAAATAATTCTTGGGAACTTTCTCCCCCCTTCCCCTGCTCCACCCCCTGCTTCCATGACTCTTCCAAAACTTAACCAACTTATGCCCCTACAGAGCAATGGAGGTTGCCTAGGTTATACCTTCTCTGCCTTAATGGAATCATCTCATGCTTCAGTTTAGATTTATTCAGATGTTTTCCTGGTTCCTGGTTTCACTGCTTTATTTTGCTCATTGTAATTGGTTATTCAACAGGCACCAGTCTGCCTTTTACAGGCCAACATGCATATCAGAATTGATGTGAATACTTGACTCCTAATCCTAATATTTTCATTTTCTCTCAGGAAAATCTTGGTTGCACCCCAGTCCCTTACTCTCCATGAGATATTCTACTTTGATGACGTTTCAAAGATCCGTCAGTATCTGCAGGCCGCTCCAAGAGTTGCAGTCCAGACAGCTTTGACCAACCCATATGTTTATCTGCAGGTCAGTCTAAGACCAAGGTGGTGTTAGGAAGGAGATACAACGACCAAATCTGTCAGACAGTAGTACTTGAAAATGATTTAATTCCTTTCAGGCACCGCCATTTGATTGACAGGTCTCTTTGTTCCTGTTGTTAAGTCTCTGTTGACTAAACCTTTTAATGATGACTCCTTCCTTTTCCAAGTAATCCCAAAACAAAGTAATCTCAAAACAAAGGTCATTGTTTACACATGCTTTGAAGTGAGGTTTGCTTCTGCCAATGACCAAACATTAATAAGGATTTTCAGTGGAACATCTGGCAACAAACGTTTAAATAATGTACTTCAATTGTGCCCCCACGATTTTAATACATCACCTGCTGGAAACATTGTTCAAGTCTATACATTTCTCTCAGTTTTTAGCAGATTTTCCCATAATTTAGAAGCATATTCAAAACATAAGTCATAAAGAAGTTCTTGTCTGACTTTAAATGAAATGATATTTAGTGTGATGAATAACAATGAAAGGATTAAAGTTGCACATTTTTGCATGACGGCTGGTAACAAAAAGTAAACGAGTTCAACGTAAGGGGTGCGTCTTCTCATTGTCATTTTGACAATGTATTACTGATTTTAGTTGATCTGTGTATTGAAATAAAAATTTTGAGATGAAGGCAAGATTACTATCGGAAACAAAAACATTGCTTCAAAGAGTCTATAGAACGTTGGATCTCCTTCCCAACACCTCCCTGCTAAGACAGCAGTGACAATAGTGACTTTTCATTATATTTTCATTATTATGAAGGTTCAATTCTCCTCTGCTTTCTTACATTACCATTCTTTATATATCATCTATTTCATCACAAGTGAATTTAAAGGACTACATTGGTCACCCTATCCTTACTTAAAACCATAAGATTGACCGTTCCCAGGTTTCCCAGATTGTGGCAGTGGTGTAGCCGGGGGGGGGACAGGGGGGCGAGTTGCCCCCTCTGGAAAAATCTTAGGGGAAATTTTGAAAGTGAATATATGGTGAAATTTGCACATGATCTGGTAAAATTTTAAATTTCTCAACCAGTACACTTTACTTATTTAAAAGTATATGCCACACTGGCACAACCAGTCCTCATTAAGGTTTTCAGAGATGGAATGATGACACCATGCTTATAGTTGTACTAGTTATGTTTTACTATGTGTTTTATACAGCATGGGATCTCTGGACCTCTGACAAGGGACTCTGTCCTTTTACTGTATACTTCCAATGTTTCTTGATAATTAAAGCAGCAGCATTGTGGTATATGCAGTTTGTTAGAATGGGTCAGTGGTCAAGTGCTATACTCTGCTATAAGGGCAGGTCCTTGTAAAATTTGGACTGATTGTGGTGAATGTGGTGAACTGATGAAGGGACAGGTGTACCAGGGTTCACTTAATTACTGTACTTCACCCATTGTGATTCTGATATACCAGAAGGACTCAAGAAAAATTCACCAAGACCTGAAGACAAGGAAGATAAAAAAAGCTTCCTAAAAAAATAGGAATTCTTGGTGATGTATTCAGTTTTACATTTAGCACCAAATATGGCACCATTTTGCATCTAGCCCACCCTATATGAGCAAAAATTTTCCAAAGGGGAGGGGGAAACCCCCTCCCCTTAGACCCCTCCCCCAGGACGGCAATCAGTCACATCAGCCAGGTCAGAGGAAAGCACCCAGACAAAATTTGGACCTGCGGAGAACACTGATTATTAGGAAGCAAATCACTAATTGGGGGAAATCTTGGTGCTCTTGCCCCCCCTCCCCCCTGACAAAAAACCTGGCTATGCCACTGGCTTGTGCTGAAACAAGAATTTACCGTGCTTGAAGGTATAGTATGTCTGAGGCATTCCTACTGGATCATGCATTATTGTTTTTCCCCCTTTTTTCATGGAAAGGAGAAAAATGTTCTCAAAAAGCATTTTTGGTTCCTTGCGTTAGCAAAAGGAACCTATGTAGTCAGCTTGGCGTGTGTGTGTGTGTATGTGTGTGTGTGCGTGTGTGTGTGTGTGTGTGTGTGACACTTGCTTCGGTACACTGTAACTCAACAAGGGAAAGTTGGACTAAACCGAAACTTGGTATATGGATTTGTCATAGTAAGAAGGTGTGCCCTATTGTTTTTGGTGGAGGTCAAAGGTCATGTGGGGTCACCAGGGGTCAAAGACCGAAAACCTTGTTTGCACGATATCTCAAGGTAGGAAGCTTGGATAAATTTCATACTTGGTATGTAGATGCATTATGGTGAGAAGATGAATGCTGTAGCTTTTGGTGGAGGTCAAAGGTCATCTGGGGTCACCAGCAGTCAAATACTGAAAACTTGTTGTTAAAACAATATCTCAAGGTAGGAAGCTTGGATAGATTTCATACGTGGTATGTGGATGACTTATGGTGAGAAGATGAATCCTTTAATTTTTGGTGGAGGTCAAAGGTCATTTGGGGTCACTGAGAGTCAAATACTGAAAACTTGTTAATGCAGTATCTCAAGGAAAAAATCTTGGATAGATTTCATACTTAGTACATAGATACACCATAGTGAGAAGCTGTGCCATACAGTTTTGGGTGGAGGTCAAAGGTCATCTGGGGTCACCGAGGGTCAAAAACTGATAATCTTGTTGTTAGCACAATATCTCAAGGTAGGAAGCTTGGATAAATTTCATACTTAGTGGATGCCTTATGGTGGGGAAAAATATTTTGGTGGAGACCAAAGGTCATCTGGGGTCACTGGAGGTCAAACTTTGCTAACCTTTTCAACTCTATATCTCAGTGTAGGAAGCTTGAATAGATCTTTGCTTTGAGGTGTTGCATTAAATCTAGCAGAAAACCCATATGAGTTTTGTTGGATGTCAGAGTTGAAATCACCAGATGCCAAAAAGCAAATTCCCAAGAATTCCTCAAGTCAAAAATATAAGCACGAAACTGTATCATTCCCACACATTAAGATCACATTCACCCAATGACTGAAAGATGTGGGACATCTTTCAGAGATGCCAAGTATCTCAATTTTAATTGAAATTATAGTATTACGATTTTAATCCATAATTCTGCCATTATGAAAATGTGCATCAAATACTGCTTTTTAATATTGCAGAAGATTCTCTGCCCACAAAGCAGAGGACTGTTGTGAAAGTTCACTAGACAGACAACATTTGTCCTTAGATTAGGACATGTGAGCTTGCAGGAATTGGAAATTGGAATTGGTTAATTAAATGCTACTATGGGTTGTTAGTTTTATAAAGAGAACCAAGTTACTGATCATTTGGATCAGATACCACTGAGCGTGCATGAATTGTGATTGCTTAATTGAATAAAACAAATTGTAACTGTATCCTGTCTGTTTTGATATCCCCTGAAGTGCCTGTAGGCTGTATTTCTTCAGAACAATTTATTTATGCTTGAATGTGTTAACACAAGACGTGCATTGTCTACAGAGCAGATTTTGTGAATCAACAGAAATACTGGTTCATTCAGTAGTTGGCTCAGTTTCATTACATTCAGCAAGGAACCACAGTGCCCATTGGGTTCTTGTTTTCCTGATAGAATGATGCTTGTAAAGTTGATCCAGGGACGGTAACAGATGCTCTGCCTGATATCTGCATTGTATATAAGCTACACCTGGAGTATGGAAGACTTATTAACCTCTATGATTGGCTTCAGGTAATCAACTTACTGAAATATTTAATGTTTATGAAGTCCAAAAGTAATGCATGGTGGAACTGCCCACAAAGTACAGGGGTTGTTAATCCAAATGTGTTTATGGTAGACTGTATAAAATGCATGTCACTGTTTTACTGTTTATTTGGGATCAGCGGTTCACTCTGATTCCCTGAGTTTAATAAGCTATAATATTTCAGTTCTGTTACTTTTAATGTTGAGGTACAGTGATGTCTTCAGAACCGCACATAAAGAACATCTAAATCACCACCAGTAATATGGATGAGAATGAGGATGTAGAAAATTAGATTTCAAAATTTGATTAACAAACCTGATTAGCTATGTTAAGGAGTTGAACTATGAAGGTCAGTAAGATTTTGTCCCACTTGCATGATACAAATGTTGTTTTGTGCATTACAGTTGTGAAAACATGGAAAAGCTTTGTAATGCAGTACTGTATGAAATTGGCCCCTAGATCAGCCTGTTGTATGATAGTGTAGTTACATGTGAGCCCACTGTATAGACGAATCCGATCTGCGCTTGTGTTTAGTGACTGTAGGCAGCCATTAATGGGGTCCACCAGCCTTAAATCGTCTTCATTTATTTTCTACATGAATTTCAAACCCACATATTCAGTGAAATTGAACAAATCAAGATACAATTTAATGTCCAACCATCCATCATACAGGTAAGCAAGGAAATTGAAAGATTAAAGGTGATAGACCCCAGGTATGGCCGACTGAAATCAGACCATCACTTGCTCTCCGGATTCGTCTATAGCTAGCCTGTGTGGTCAGTATTTCATGATTCATGTATTTATTCAAAGCTTTTCCACTATAACATGTGGAAATCTTTGTACAGCTCAGAAAGTGAAATTATCTACATCTTTTAAGACCTCCTGGAAGGACCCCTCTTAGGTCCGAGAACATTAGAACATTGCAAGAAAGTTACAGAGGAACATTTTATAAGCAAGTGATTTCCTCACATTCTGAACATGCCAAAAGTACTAATGTGTTAAAGGCTGAATACCTCCCCCAACCCCCAACCCCCACCCCAATTTGATGTCTTGGAGATTCTCTTCACTTAATGATTGTCTAGTGTCAACATTGGTGTAGAAGTTGTTTCCATATTAAGTGTTTCTGGTGTGTTGTAGTCCCACCCACCCACCCCTTAAAGGTTGGAATTTTTCCAAACTTAGCAGTGCATTTTACAAGTCAATAAAATTATGGTTACTTTGAAATTGGTGACATTTGTAGTGTAATGTGTCTGTGTTCCTGCCAAAATATAAATATTTTATCAAAATTAAACTACAGTACCAAGTGCAACCGTGGCTGGAGGTACCTTGTGTCACACTTTATAGATTTCTCAGCCATGCAGTCATTAATGATTTTCACAGTGTTGTATCAAAAGTTTGCTTGTTGTTGTACTTTTATTAGTTGTGGCAATTGTCTGCTTTAGCACATGTCAATCATTTGGTAAAGCATTGATTTCCATATGAATTCTTCACAGGCTTTTGTTACTGTTGTTACTGGAGGGGAAGAGGAAAAGAAGAAAACCAAAGGAAAGAAGGCTGAAGCAAAGGATGAAAAAGAGGTCGATCCCCAACTGCAGTATCCTTTATGAAAATACCTTACCTGTCTATTTGATGTACAAAACATTGAAAACATAGATAATAGCCATAAGTTACACCAGAATTACCATTAGAATTCTGGGAAACACTGAAACATTTAGTTCCACCTTAAGTCTTTCAACACAAATTACGTGCAAACATTAAGTATCTCATCAAGCAGGGTCCTTAAAACAGGTTCCAGAAGGCTGCTCCTTGTGCCTATTTAGCCACTTGTAGTGGCCGCCCCAGGATTTTTAAAGTGTAGGGTAAATGGAGGGCACAAGAAACTTGGGGGGGGGGGGCAAAAAAATTTTGTGTGCAGCGCGAAGCAGGAGCGTTAGCAGGTTGGGTCCAGGGGCAAAGCCCAAGTGGGGGTCCAGGGAGAGAAGCCCCCATATGCTTTGAGGTTTTAGCATATCTCTGGGTGAAAAATTAAGTCTCAGGGAAGGATATATTTTGGTTCATAATGCATCATCAAATGCAAAGATTCCAAATAATTTTAATGTATTAGTCTATTCCTTATGTCAGGCCATTATACCTTTAAGCGGTTGATGTCAAGGGGTCCGTCTTAGAGCCCTTGGTGGGGGCCCAAGGGGAGATGCCCCCGGAAGCTCTGAGGTTTTAGCATATCTCTGGGTGAAAAATTAAGCCTCAGGATAGGTATATTTTGGTGAATAATACATCTCCGATGTAAAGATTCCAAATAATTTTAATGTATTAGGCTATTCCTCCTATCAGGCCACTTTACTTCAGGAGCTGAGTGGGGCATCTGGGGGGCAAAGCTTCTGACTGGGGGAAAATGTCCCCCCCCCCCCCTTGTTGCTGGCACTGGCCACTTGACATTAGTGACTGCTCAGTAACCTGTGAGAAAAATTGTTGTCTGTCCAGGCAATTCACCATTACAGACAAAAGGCCTTTTTCTTAAGTTATATGTGTATGGACACTATAAGCAGCTTTCACCTTTTGCTTTAGATTCCTTCACTTCCTTAACCTTTCACCTCAGTGCTAGATTTATCCGAGCTGTGTCAGAACTTCAGTTTTTAGGATTCATCAAACCAACGAAACAGAAGACAGATCATGTACAGCGATTGACCTGGGGAGGATGCTAAAGGCATCACTAAGTGATCATCTCCTTGTGAGAGGACAAACAAAAAAACACTGTTGTGTAGTGATGGAGCTATGAGTGGCATTGTCATCCTCATGGTGTAACAGTAAATAAGGGATAGACTGCTTCTCTGTTCTTGAGAGGATGCTGAAGGTACCAATAGCTTATCAACACTTTGTGTGGGTAGAGAGGGATGCAGAGGGGCTAGAGCTCTAAAAGAAAGGTGTTTACATCCTCCGGCAATGTGGGGAGAAAGTGTGGCGGACTGTTACTTAATTCATAGTTGGCAGCCCTACCTTGTATCAGCAGTAGTGCATCTGAAGCTTAGATGTCATATAGAGAACTTGTGGTTTATAGAAATGCCCAGTGATTTAATCATTTGGCATTACTTGGGATCACTGTTTTCTTTAGATATCACCTATAATGACCATTTACCAATAGTTTGTAGGTCTGTGCAAATTACATCTTTGAAAAGAGGATGCAGAAGGAGGAGATGTAAGCTTGTAGTTTATACGGCATCATGTCAGTAAAGAGTGGGAATGAGTACTGAAATTTAACCTTTATGGAGATGGAAGTTCTCCTGGAGTCAATTGGTTATGTTGCAGTGACCTTGTACAGAGCCTCAGTGACTGGCCACATGGCTGTAGATTACATAATACCTTACAAAGGTCTAAAACCATGTTTTCAGAAAAACTGAAACTATATTATGCGAAACATTTGTACTTTCTATTTATTATCGTCATTTTTTATACCTCATCCATTTGTTCCTTGGAACGATCCATGTTTACCAATGATTTATCAAGTAAGTACAAACAAAAACAAAAATTCTGTTGGAAAACTGATATGTATGAGAGAATTTAAGAGTATGCTATACTATCATCAGACCTTAAGCTGTTTAATACTAACCTAGGTATGTGAGAATCAAACATATGGTAGGATGCTAATAAATTGAACTGTTAATTTGAGGGCAAAGTCCATTTATGGCAGTGAATTGGGCCATAATGACACGGCTTGCCTCATTTTGCATAATCAACTGCTCTGTAAAGTGTACACACAGATGCAATTTTATTGCAAAATATTTGTAACTACCATTCCTAAAATGAACTGTTAATGGCTGGCCATTGGTCGAAAGGTAATTAATCGTGTGCTTACCTTAAGGAATACAAACCTACTATTCAAAGCTATACCATCCCTGGACTGATTGAAACTTTTGAAACTGTTACAAAACATTCGGAATATTTTTGTGGTGTACAATACTCGAGAAATTTCATTCCTCCCTATGAAAGAGTTCTGTACTACATGATTTAAAATTAACCAAACATTTTTTGATATGTGTAACTCGATTTTCTCAGAATAAACATCCTAGATTATTTAGGCACAACGAAAGGTGGCCAAACAAAAGTGTTTAGCAGTGAATGTTTTATTATGAGATGATGTACTTTGCTTTAATTGTTTGAAATAGATTGAAATGCATAACACAGATTATGTCTACCGTCTACACTTGTGGTTCTACAAAATAATGGACGTACAATACCACCTCCTTATTATGACACACAAATAAGTTTTTGTTCATTCATTATCTCCTGCATCAATGTACAGTCTTAATGAGTTCAGATATGTTCCCATAAATCAATGAAACAATGAGTTAGAAACATCTGGGTAAAATAAACAGGTACAAGGAAGGCTTTGAAAGCAATACCAAAAATTTCTTACCAGAACAATACAATACAAAACAAAGAAATTGAGTGAAACTTAGCTCTTCAGATGAGGAGTCATATGAAGATTACAGAATGACATAAAACTCTACCTTGTTGTTTGGAAGGGGATGACATCTTTTTTTAATGAGCAATCCCAGTATTTACAAAGGAATCAGAATGATTTCAACATACCTTAGTGGTAGCTGAGCCTACTATTTATGTATTACAGAATCCTAATCCACTCACTGTTACAGTGGATTGGGTTAAAAACATTCAAAGCAATAAATTAGCAACCAGATGGTTTGGGGTTTGATCCTATGTCTCGTCAAAGTAATATGGGTTTTCCATCCAAACTAAACTACCAAGACTTTGTGGCAGCTACAACTCTTGTCAAGTAAGACTTGTGTAGTAAACTAAGAGGGAACCAAATTTTGGATGGGTATCCTAAGATCTCAGACATTTTACAGGATTTTTAGCAAAACTGTAGTTGTAGCTGCTATACTATGTAGTATTGATAGGGTAATCGTGCTTACAGACTTCTGTAATAATTATGTACAATATGTTTACTAGCATTACACAACTGATTACACTGGCTCTCATCTTGGATTCCCTCAGGGATCATGATCTATCATCTTGCTGGTTTATGTATTCTCATCATCTCAGCTGAACTTAACATTGGAGAAATCCATCTCAGGATGCTGATCCATAAACCTTGGGAGAGAGAAAGGAAATAACTAAGAATCAATTCAATGCAAAATTTGATTTGAAAAGATCCTGCCATGTTTGATTTAAGCTACGAAAAAGATGACCATGATATGTAGGTTTCCTCAGAGGTGAATAGTAGATGTTGACTTAAACGGTTTTTGTATGGATTCATCACTGGGTCTTTTACTGACACTATACAATGGAAAAAGTTGAGGAGGGGGGTGAACACTTAGTATCATTGTCCGCATCCTCATTACTTGCAGTCTGCCTGACCAGCCCACAAAGGTTTTCTAGAGCATTTCATCTCATTACGTAACTTACCTACAGCAATGTATGTCACATTACTGGTAAATATTGTTTCTTACAAAGAAATGAATAAATAAATGGATGGATGGATCTTTAATATAGCAATAAAATAAATTACTTTTTCAGCATTTCTTGTTTCTTCTGGTCCTCTGATGTTGGCAGGCCCATGGACTTCTGTCTTTGATCATACATCATCTTTTCCACCATACTCCTTGTTTCACCATCTAGATCTGAAAGCTGAATGACATGAACACATTACACCTTTGCACTGGTATGAGGTGAATAAACATTGTTTCAATGGGCAAACATATCACAACTTTTACCAGCTCTGTACTACTGCCATTTACATTACATTAATTACATTTACATACAGTACTACTTTCAACACAGTGGGGTGAGCATTTTAACTTGGAACTTTTTGCTAATTTTTCCACCTATCAAAAAATGTATTGCCCAGAAAAGAGTGTACAAGCCCAAAAAGGTTGAGGGTGAAGGCATACACCTATGATAGATCGGCAAGCTAGCTGCACACTAAACAAGATTGTGCGACCCAAGTGAACTCAAATGTTGTGACCTAGTTTCCACACAGTTGGCACAACTTTTGTTCGCACCATTGGTAATGTACACTGCACGACCGGCTCGCCCGTTTTGAACGGTTTGCACTATGGTATTTGATACCCTTTTTTGTTTCATGCACAATCTCTGGCACCTAACCTAAATTGCTTCAACCCTACCACCTTCGCAGACTCCAGTCAAAAAGACAAATTTTTCTTGACTGAATGGGACATGACTTGGATTGGTCTTAAAACTGCCAGCCACAGACCAATCCCTACTATGCTGCTATTGACAACGGGGATGGTTGAGTTGCATCATACCAAGTCATGTAGTGTGCTGCTAGCTTAACTATTGGTAAGAGCCAGGGATGTAGCTACGGTGGGCGGCGCTGGGCGGCCACACCCAGCACTGGATATCTCCGCTCGGCACTCCAGGCAAACACATATCTCCCCGCCCACCACAAATCTGCTAACCGATACCTAAAACTAACCCCAACTTCACTTTCTAGATAAAATGAGGGCAAAATGAAAATTTAATGGCTGAAAAATGGAGTAGATGCCATGGAGTGGGGTGAGGTGTTTTCCCCCGATCAGACTTTTACCCGGCACTCAAATTGGCTAGCTACATCCCTGGTAAGAGCTTAGCTTACAGCATGTCCTACAAGACTTTGTGATATTCCTACTTTGTTTAAACCAATTGCTTTGAAGGTTAATCTGATAATCAGAAAAAAGCCCACTGTATTTCTTAGATATGTCCTACCCTCTGAAATTCCACAATTGCAGCAAGCCCCACATACACTATGCTATAATTTCTCAATTTGGCAGGTTTAGCCTTGGTGTTCACAGCTACTTGCTTTCAAATGGTTTAATGACATGCACTCACGCACTCACCCAAGCATTACCATGAAACATAATTTGAACCTATCCATCACATATATATCTGTCTAGATGTTTCATAACTCTGATATCACATGTGATATGTGCACTTGTCAAACACATAACGATTGTCATGATACTTAAAAGATTTATTCCCAATTTAGTACACCTTAGTATGAAATTCAAAATGAGTTGGCTATATTTAACCCAATCATTTACAAAACTCCTTTTTGAAAAAGAAGTTTGTTTTACCATAGACCATGACAACATTTTAATATTGGTTTCCTCATTAGTGATTAAAATTCCTCAGGGACTGGAATGGGTTTTAAGACCACCAAAACACTTTCCTTTCACACCCAAATTCATTTAAGACTCTCTAACCTCACCCCAAATGGTAAAATTCTCCCCACTAAGGGTAATTTGAGCTTCTCCAATTAAAACAAAAGAATGCCTGTCTAGCACAACAAGACAGAGGCACAGCACCTAGCCTGCTCCGAGTTTAATTTGCTTGAGGCCATATGTATTGACACACAGTGACTGTGTATGAGCTTAGTTTGGAACACAACTGACTGTACAAGTCATTGTTGACCAACCAGAGTGGAGCTGTATTGTCTGAATGAATGTCAAAGAGCAGTCATCAACTGAATTTAAAACTTTAAGGCTATCCCTAAATATGTTTAGGCAGGACGTTTCTAGCAACTCCCTGGTTTGGAGGGATGCCATATCTCCTTTTAAGACATCCTCTCATCATCTCAAAATACATTTCACAGTAACATCCCTGTGATTGGTCACTGTTATTTTGATTGTTATAAAACATGGCAAATTCAAACTGTACAGTACTTCAAAATGTACTTTAGCAAAGCTGACTGGTCAATGAAACTAAAACAGATCAGTGAGAGGTTCCATACGTTGTTCAGCACCATGGTGCAACAGACAGACCCGAGCAGTAGATTATTTGGAAAGGGTTTCCAAGCTACTACAATTTCTTCAGCAGTAGACAATTTGCCTTAGACATTGAAAATACATTGTGGGGGTCCTGAAGACAGTTATCAGGTTAAAGCAGATATTAAAAGTAAACCAGTTGGGAGAAATGAAATTATCACATCAAAGGGGCTGCAACATTACCCCAAACATATTTAGGAATATGATCATATCTCTTCATACAATTGGTGCATATCTCTAAATACAATTGGTGACTACACTTTGACATTCATTCAAACAATAACTTCCATCTGGTTGGTCAATGATGACTTGTGCAGTCAGCACTCACTTGTTTTCCCAATGAAGCTCACACACAGTTTTTTAGTGTGTTGACGTGACCTTGAGCAATGTAAACTTAGTGCAAGCTACTGTATCTTCATTTGGGAGCTACACAAGAACAGGGGTTTTTTTTGTTGAAATTGGAGAGACTAAAAGTAAACTTAGTTGGGAGAATTTTTACTGTCTGGGCCAGATTTAGATGATGAGAATCTACCTGTGTTTATCTAAAGGTCAGTACAGCTACAAAACCAACTGCCAGTAAGCTAGTCTTTGAGATCATATCATGGGCAGATAAACTGATTATAGACCAGACACTGCATCTCGGTTTGGGAAGTGAATTCTTCACATTTTACCAGAAATCTTGACATTTTCACTGCCAATTTATATAGGACAAAATGGTGAAGTTTGCAAACTTTGCTTACCTTTGAATTTTCTGGACTGACTTTCTTTGTATTTATTTCAGGGTCTGTTGTCACCACACGGCTCCACCATTCCATGTCTTTGATCTACGTAATGGGTGGATTGTAAAAATGTCAGTGCTCTTTGATTTGTCATGAGCTACATAAAGGTGACTGGACTATGATTCAAGTTATCCCTATACAAACTAAAAACATTAACCACATGTATAGTAGCACATCAACATGTGTTCCAGTCAATGGAAGTTCAGTACCACAGTTTGCTCTGTACGGTATCCTCATATATGGCCCCTGAACTTATAGTGCACCTCCATTGAAAAATGTTTCTACCCAGTCACCTTCAAACCTTTTCAATTTCATACACTATTCTGTGTCTATTTGCCTATTTTTTTAAGTGGATTTCTAAAGAAGTGATGCAGCAAAATATTGCAATACAAAAAGGTTATAAAATACTGTTTAGTAAGCAGGTTGTGATATCCACACAGTCCATAGGAGCAGCAGACATCAAAAACCTTCCAACTAGGTACTAATTTTTCCCTGCATACATCCAAACAACCCTTTTAAGTACATAAAAACCTAAACCACTAGATAAATAAGGAATTTTGAGATGGGGAGGCATCAGTTTCAATTTAGGTTTTATAATGGTTCCACTGTGGAGTCAGTTATCTTTGACCTCTGTGAAACATTTATAATGAATCAAGTCCAATCATTATGCAGTAGAAACACTACATTTTAGAGGAACAAAGGCAATGCACTTGTACCAGTTAAGTTGCTTTTTTGACAAATCTTTCTTCCAAAATTGATTTGGGGTCATCATTTCTTCTGTTTTTTTTTTTTTTTTTTTTGGTTTTCTTCCTCTAGAGCTCAAGTCAATAATGTAAGTTACCATCTATTTTTCCATCATCATGAGCATACACACAGATGTTATGGGAGAGACTGGGAGACGGGAGGTGGTACTGCCAAAAGAGATATTTTGTATGCTTGGAAAAATGATAAAATATGGATAACCCCTTACACTATTGACTTGAATACTGAGCAAAGGAACAAAGCAGAAATAATATCTGCTGTTGTTAAACAAATGTATGATTGTAACACACTGTATGTATCAAAATAAAATATGACATGTTTCAACTTATTCAAAATGAAAAACAGCTAAGGGGACCCTAAGGTAATTCTTCCTTAACAAATAACCAAATGCCCACATGCAAGTGAACACTGTCCATACCATTTCATGTTTAACTGACAGCTGTCTTGATACACAGTCATCTTTCTAGGAAATGTTAACAAACACTCACCCAGCTACCCAAACTGGCACCCACCAAGATTACTCAACCCTCACTTAAGCATATCAAGGGCATGAGACTTCGGCAGTCACCCAGAACTTGGTCACTTGGTATTTTTGCTTAGAAATGTGCCTCTGGTCCACTTACACATGTGTGTGAAATGGAGACCCACTAATATCTTCAAACGTAGCAATAAAGAAGGGTCTAGAAGGACTAGAGGAACATAGGAATATAACACCTCTTCTCTGATTGCCTTTCAACCACAGCTAGTAAATCTGATGATCTCTAGTTCATGGGATGGTAGAACTAAAACAATAACTGACACTTTCACAGGTTTGAAGTGAGAAATTGGAAGCTGATGTTAAGTTTTAAAATCCACTTAGGTAAGGGTTTTTTGAAGGAACAATTCCATTTTTCCACAGTGCAATCATGGTGAACGAATTGTAGACAACTTGCAAAACTGGTGTCTGGAGCTTAACTAATCCTTTCAGGTTGACCCCTGTTCCTGTAAAACCATTCAAAAAAGGCTGTTCACTCCAAGGAAATCCAACAAAATTACACTGGCAACCAGCATAAAAAATCCTGACAATATTTCAGTTTTGGTGAGGTGGGAAGGTGCTTGAATACTAAGGTAAACAAAATCTGGTCCCTACACGCTATAACTTAACTAATAACTTTCCAGATCACTTGTATGGACTTACCTTCTCCATGAAAATAACAACTTCCTTTTTATCTTCTATCACCCATGAGGTCTCCTCTACCTTGATGTCATTGTACAATTCCCCATTGATGACTGGAGCTTCTCCCTTCAAGCCGACTGTGATATGACGCTTCTGAATGTCAACATTCAGGTGTTTGCCTTTCAGGGGAAAACTAACTTGGAATGGAATATGAAGCTGTGAAGTAATAGAATAAGTAAACATGCCAGAAATATAGTAAACAAATAACATGTAACTCATATTTCATTCATAGAAGTCACATTTTATGAATAATTTGAGATCCAGCTGGTATTACTGTATCTGGTATTAAAGCACTGTTTCAGGGTAATCCTTTTCTGATTGCTTTCCAATTTCAAAAAATTTTTGCAAGAAAAGATGGAACTAATCCAGTAGGAAAAGTTTAATTTGTAATGAAAGAAGTAGAATAGAAACAATGTATATTTTCCTGTTGTTGTTTACATTTATACCCAGGGTTGTTCCCGTTACACTTTGAAAGTAACTCGTTATAGTTACAGTTAATTCTATAAAATTGTAACTCGTTACAGTTACTAGTTACAATGTTGAAAAAGTAACTAGTTACAGTTACTTTTAACTGAAAAGTAACTAGCTACATTTCAAAAGTAACTAGTTACTTTAAGGTGAACATACGGTACCTCGGTACCTGAAATGGAAGGGGGTATAATTAGATATTAAGAATGGGCACATGAGAGGACCGAACCTCATTTGTGCCGGTTATCCTAAGGTATTCCCCAAAGAAAGTCAATGATTACAGTTGATCTTCACCGGGGATTCAGGAAGACGCTCCTAACGCTCATAATGAAGCAGCGAATCATGATACTTTGTCGGAGCTTACGCAAACTATTTGTTAGACGAATATGGTTGTAACCAGAACTTTTCCAGTTACGACAATACTTCTTTGAGGGTGGGAATCTTTATACTCCCATCACAATTTAGAGAGGTTAGCGGCTATTAGCCTAAAGGGGGAAAGCATTGTTTAAGCAGTAATTAAAGTCTTCACCCCTCAAGGGCATAATATGGTAATACGATGCTCTCTATATATTTGTTAAAGGTAAATTTTTAAAACCTCACTGCTAAGGTTGGGCTAAGTGATATTTCGGCATAAATTTCAAGTTTCACATTGTGTCGATATAAAACAATGCATAGAAATGGTGAGACTATGTAGTTTACACATGCAGACCATGTACCCATAATTCCCTTTCTTTTTACAGTAAATAGGTGAAGCGTTAAGTCGGACACTTTTCTCCTCTTTCAGTTAGCTTTGTTAGGATACTTTTAACGCCATATGACCATCTCAATATTCGCCTGTTTTTATATGAACCTTACTACATTCTATGCAGCGTAAGGAGTTACGGACATTGAAAAGAATATGATATAGCCTAAATTCATACGTTTGATTCATCAAATAAGGATACCATACATGTTAAATTAGATACATAAATGGATGCACGGTGTTTGCTGACAATTGGCACCTTATAATTTACTGGGCTTCTATGCACGAGTCCTGATTCGACTAGCTTACTGCGGGTCTCGAGAGCGTTTTTCTTGATTAGGAAATTGCCCGGGGTTCCGGAATCGAAATTTTTCCGGAGTGTGATGTAACTGGACATGCACTCGGAGCTAATTCCAGCCGTGTTTTCAAATATGAAAGTTACATTAAAGGTGTTTAAACTCCCATTGTAATTTGTGCACAATGTACAGATGTAAAGTATTGTCACACATGATCAACTAAATTACTGAGGGGCCAGGCTATGGAAGTGAGTACAAACGATGACCTTGTTAATGGTGGACATGTATAATAGAATTAAAACATCTGTAAGTTTGATATGCTACACACTGGCAAAAAGACTGGTCTCGGAATTGGTGTCATTGGTATCAGAACTCGCCGGAACTTGAGGGGTACGTACCATGCTCGGAAAGATTAGGGAATCTAGAATGGCAGCTAGCTCCGACTCAGATTGGGTGGACTCGGGTCCACTAGCAGCCCTAACGTCTCAAAAGCCAATTATTAAACTTTCAAAGTAAGCCTGGTATTTGAATGCCTATGGGCCAGCCTGTTTCTCACGGTGCACTATCTCCAATGTGTCCTCTAAATGACACTATGAGTAAACTAAGGCCCAGCTGACTTCATTTAGTATATATAATAGGCTATAACAAGTCAGCTGGGCCTTTGTTTGCCAGAGGACCGTTCCGTATTTTTCAACTAATCGCACAAAGATTCGGTCTCACGGATAATAAGCATTGATCTGTCTAATAAGTAAATTGACACACAAATCAAATTTTAAACTTAGTTTAGTGGGCAATCAAGTGACCCTTTAAGCCTGCAGTATGTGCATCTAATATCAACTGCTGATTCTAAACGTGAATAAAATTTGATGTCGGTGAGGGCGACGTCGATAATAGAGATGGATTATAAATATATCGAAAATAATTTTACTACCAAAGTGTCATCAATTTGAAAATTTTCTGTTACTACTTCGAGTACTCGCAATTTGTGGTCATTTTGACTATTTGTAACGGGAAAGTAACGGGACCCAAATGTAACGCCGTTACAGTTACTTTTACACAGAATTGTAACTAGTTACTTGCTCCGTTACTGAAATGCAAATGTAACTCGTTACAGGGTTCCGTTACACAAAATGTAACTCGTTACAGTAACGGCGTTACTTGTAACTCGTTACTTCCCAACCCTGTTTATACCACAGGGTATAAGCAAAGTTGGCTAGTGAACTGGTCAGGATAAGGGTGCTTCAGTCTGGCACACAGTCCACCTGGTTGCCTGTAAAACTGATTTTAATGGTAAGCCATGCCAAGAGAGAGAAAAGCCAGTACTCCGTAAGAAAAAATGAATGTACCTCGAGCCGTGACTTGAATCCACACACTTGTGCAAAACTTAAGCACAGAGCAGTGCAAACCATTCTGCCATACAAGGACCATGGGTATAAGTACACACCCCAAATTTATTACAAAGTATCTACTATACTTACCATATCTATTCTTTTGTGATCACTGTCCTTTGTGGTGCATGAACAATACACATCACACACCAAACACCACATTATACTGAATGTAATTGTTCTTACAAAATCTTTAACGAAAATTTTACCATATGATAAACTCATGCTGTTCCTTCTTATTAAGCATACCCAGGTATTTTATCATATTTAAAGTTAAAGAATCTCGTAAAAAAAACATTTAAATCTTTAGTAAAATAAAGACAAGATCACAAAGAATGATGACATGAGAAATTTTGAGTGCATTAACAAATAGGACTATGCAGGATGAAAAACAACTTCATCACAGACTTGGCACTACCAATAGACCAACTAAACAAAACATGAAAACTGCTACCTTGGTCTACCATCATCAACACGCATACTTAGAAACCTGCAGCACTTGAATGTCATAACTCATCAGTATGCAGTGAAAACCCTAACATCACAAACATTTCTGTAGAGCAGGGGTGCCAAACCTTTCTTCAGTCGAGATGTACAATTATAGCTGCCAATCTGGCACGTAAGTATCTAATATGTGCACAACAAACAGAAAAATAATCACAATAGGCTGGCAATAAGTTCACTATACACCCAGACAAACCCAATTAAGTGGATGAACAACCAACACGTAGAGAAAGGGAAGGCATCTTTGAAAAGGCACTCCACATTCCAACTCAATCAATTTCTGATATTATCAAACCAAGAAAGAATTGCAAAATTTGGCCACAAATACAGGAAGCTCAGTATTGTGTACTGGCTTTAATATTTGGTTTGATGTTTAAGTTACACTGTAGAGCACTTTAAGGCCTCAGCATAATGCACTCTATAAGTTGTTGTTATTTATTTACAGGTCTACACCCCAATGCCTATTACCTCAACATCACTCAGTGTCTGTGTCCATCTATAGTTGGGCAGATCAGCTCCGTTTCCAATGTTTGGTTTTAATTTACCTTTAGAATCTTCATCTTCAGAATCGCTGCCAGACTAGAAAAAAAATCAATTCTTTGACTTCCAGCTGCAAACATTAACATCTTAACCTAACATTGCATTACGAAATAGAATCAAAAGAAGATCAGATACTTCCCAACATACATGCCGGTATATTCTATGCTTTGGGCTGAATATATACTTCTGTGTTCCTACTACATTAAGGAAATTAACACAACAGAATATTCACTTTGCAGTGTTTTAGCATGAGTAGCAGGAATCTTGAAATTGCTCATTTTCCTAGAATCACTGTTCTAAATGCCTGCTTTCAAAACTTTTGCTCCTACTGCCATGTGTCTCAAGATGATCTTCCTTTTTTCCATATGCTACCATTCAGTTTAGTTACTAACACATTCCTTCACCAAATTTCTCTTAAAAGGAAATGTTATATGTTTTCTTATAAACCTCCCTCTAAAATGATTTGTGTCTGCAACTTTACCTCTTTCTCGACCTTTGGTTTAGTTTCTTCTACTGGGGTACTTTCAGATGGACTTTCTTTCTCCTGTGAAAGACAAAAAACCATACCAGAGAAATGGTTTATCAAAAGAAAAACTATAATACTGTAGCTTACACAAATAAAAGATGTTAAAGAAATGTCCACATGACCAAATGGCCCACTTCAAAATAATGCAACATTAATTTCAGGCCAGACAACGATTTGTACAAGTCTTCACAAAAGCACATAAAACTGTTAAACCCCCTCCCTTCCACTGCACCCCTATCATTCATGCCATACCAGTAGTGAGGTCAGGTAGACTGGGATACAGATAACTGACTTGGCCTACCTGAGAGGTGTAGATTCTTGCTTCCACCACCACCCCCACCCACCAGCAATGTTAGACAAAGTTAAAGTACTTCATTTAAGAGCAACTTCATGCTTTTGCTAACTGATCATACTGTATTTTAATAAAAGAAAATATGAAATTCAAATTTACACTAAAATAAGGACCAGCTTTCTCACTGACTTGAAGCTGTAATACATTTGCAAGGTATCCCGCATTTGCCAGGATTTGTGGCAAATTTAAGTGCCACTCCAAAACTGATCCATGTGCTCTCCTCACCATGTGCTCTCCCCCCCCCCCCCCTTTAAGCTATTCATTAGCCTGATTATACAGAAACTGCGCCAACGTAAGTGCACCAAACCTGTTCCACCATTTTCTCTACACAAGGCAAACAATCCTGGTCACCCAATTTCTCTCAGTTCCTCAGTACCAATCATTACCTTGTTTATTTCTTCCTGTAGTTTCTCAGCTTCTTCATCTGTAAGTTCCTTAATTCTTGGTTCATCTTCTTCAGCAGCTTTTTTAGCAGCTTCTTTTGCTTTCTTTTCTTCCTTTGCTCGCTTTGCTGCTGCCGCTTCCTCCTCTTTCTTCCTTTTTTCTGCCAGAGCCTGAGACTGATGTTTTCTAAAGCTATTCATCACCAGCTAAAATGGAAGTAAATACAGCATTTGTTGAAACTGTTTTCTTAGTAATGACAATCAGGGATCTGTTCAGGGGGCTCTGCTGTGAAAGTTTCCACCCAACACTGAAACTTAAGTTGTATCCCACCTGGCATGATAGTTCTGTATCACACACACCAAACTCTGATCCATTCCTTCCCCTTCCCCTTTAACAGGATGGCAATCACAGTGCCGAACACTTAAAAGTGCTACTGCTTCCCTGGATAATATTTACTAGGCAAGTCCTAATCAATGATGCAGCATAAGGTCACCCCTGGTGACCTGAAAACTACTCCCGTTTCAGCTGATGCTAAATTGCACAACAGTACAAACACCAGGACTGCTGAACTATCACTATCACTATTAGTAACAGTTAACCAACCCGGTTAAACAACCGATTAACTTGAAGGTTTTCATTCAGAACCATGAGTGGATACAAAATTGAGATGAAAAAGGACAAATGCATCATATAAAGTAGGAAAGAAATAAGAAATCCTTGTATGAAAAGTACATGCAGCTACTGAATCCAGTATTCTGCTTTATATTGTATCTGGGCACCTCCCCCCCTCCCCCTTCCCAGAAATTTCCACTCAGGAAAAATCCCACAGGACAATTTCCACCCACACAATTCCCAATCAAGAAAATTATTTGTCTCAAGTGGGAATTGCCCAGGTGGAAAATGTCCCTTGGGTAGGGAGGGGGAATTGTACGGAACTGTTTAAACACAGACTATATCAGTATTTTTTAATTTGTGCATCATGTTACCTGTTGTAAGAGGGTGTTAGGTACATAACTATAAGACAACTTTCCAGTCACTTTTGATCAGGTGTGGATCCAAGGGGGGGGGCTTCCTTGGGCTCAGCCCCCCCTTTTTCGCCACATCAACAATTACAAATACTTGAAAATTAGCATAATATTAATCCAGGAAAGTATTCAAAGGGCCTTCAGCCCCCCTTTTCGAAAGGTCTGGATCCGCGCCTGTTAATCACCTTACTATGAAGGTGGTTCAATGACAAGCGCACAAACAGATACAAACAATTAAGTGTACTTTTCAAATAGCCACTTTTGTTGGCAATCTAACTCAGTAATTGGGGACGAAAGAATTCTTCATGTTGATTTCCAAACCTGTTAATAAGTGCGATGTACAGTATACAATATGCAATGTACACAGGTGCGCATTTCAACAATACTTCTGAAACATACTGCATCCATAGTGCCTTACATTTTCGTATTATGAGAAAAGTCATACCATATTAGAGAGTGTGATAATGCCAGCAATACTTCTCATACTTCAATTATGATCTTCACTCCCTACAACAAAACAGTAAATATTACAGCTGAAGAGAAAAATGTACTTAAATTTGTTCTGATTAACAACAAAACTTCGGCAAACAGGGACTTCAGTTTTTTAATATTCAAAGTGTCTTCACTGAACTATGAAAATAATCTTTACATTTAAAATTGAATAGAATGATATTTAACTTGGCATTTGGTGTGTTCTACAGAAACAACTTACATCTTCAGCTTGTCCTTTCAATGCTCCTTGATAAAAATCAGTCTTTCTCCTCAGAAATGAAAAGAACGTATCTATTAGCTGTAACAGAATGAAAGAAAAACCCAATTTAAGCAGACAACTTAGCAAGTACTCTTCGAGCATTCGAGCTAATGAATATTCAAAACCATGAAACATCTAGTCCTGTTTAAACCATGCTGCAGCGTACGCTAATCAGTGCTGATATGTGTTGTAGGATGAAGATTTCATGCAGTTTAATAGGCTAGTGCCAAATACTGCAGATGTAGGCCTAATGGTATAGTATACTGTGGACAAAAATAGGGGACGCATGAAAATGGGCACATAGTATTCTCACTCCCTGGTAGCCCTCACTGTACAAGTGGCTACACAACACAGTAATGATCAGACTTCTAGGGTATAGGCACTTTGTTTTATGATTACTTCAGTAGCCTACACACCCAGAGTGCAACTGAAGTAAAGCCAATGCCAAAGTCATGCCAAGGTGTCAGCTTCCACAGGCAAACAAAACAATTAGTTAGATGAGGTTTAACGGCTCAGTTTCCAACCAATTGGTTCAAGTCGAGCCGGCCACGGCCTTTTTTCCAGTTCTGGCTCACAAAACAGAGCATATGATTTAAAGCAAAATATAAAATTACCTTGTCTGCTGTACAAAGATCATTAATCAAAATGCAAGCAAAAAACTTACAGATATGCTATCCTATTTGGCAGAAAATGGTCATATTTGTGTGAGATTTCAATGTGAATTAAATGGAAACATATTGCAGTAGAAAGTTTTAAAGCTGCAGTTTTAACTTCGGCATAGGGCCTAACATTAACGTTAGCTTGTGTATTACAAAATATATTGTCAGGGTTTTCACTCATCACTTTCTTTCAGGAGTCACTGACCCTTTAGAATAAATTTACAAGAGTCAAAACTAAAAGAGAAGGGGTCAAAATAAAACCAGAACACTCCGATCATCTACGCATGCTGATATCTGTGATCTGTTTACAATACACCTGCACTCGTTTTGAGTAAAGTCTAATCATGTAACCAGGTGCCTGCGGTGCAGTTAAATTAGGCGTTAATGTATACGTGGGAATGGAGGTACTGTAGCTCAGTACTGTTGCAGCGATATTTTTTTATTCAGATTTTTTATTAGAACATAAAAAGAGGTGGAAAATGTCTCACAGAACAAAGATGGGAACTGGAGGGAGCTGCATTTTGTGAGTAAATTTGCACAATGAATGTGTTGGTGAAATTACTTTATCACTACTGATTGTTGGGGTGAAAAAGCTGTGCATCAGTTTGAACCCCGAAGTTTTGTGTCTGTGCGTCAAAATCAAAAGTGCGTCATTGACTCAGGTGCCCAGGTCTGTGAAAACCCTGATTGTAATAAGGTTAGGTGTGCACTAGCCCTCAAACAGGGCTTTGTATTACATTACATGGCCTAGGCACATTTACACTACACTTCACAACCCTTAACCAAATAACACTGATTTTTGGCTCATTAGCTGACCTGCCAACAGAGCGTCATCTTTCACATCCCAAATAACAAAATTTTCTCACCAAACTTCACATACAAAACCTCTGGTATTCCATTCACCTTTCTGCAAAAGCTTTTCCAAAAATATGATATATGATTGGATGAATTTTTAGTGAAAAACTTGGCTGTAACTGTAATTCAATGTGTTATATTGGCAAGGCTTACAGTGAACCGTATATTTGTGTGAGACCTCTTGAGGGTCAAAGATTGCAAAAATCCTGTCAAAACTGACTGTGCTACTAATCGCTCAGAATCCAGCATGGCTGCACATCAGTGCAGTCTATAGAGGGATTTCATGTGACGTCACGCACACGTTCCAGGGCTGCCAAGTCTCACGCATTGGGCGTGAGACTCATGCATTTGAGGTCAATCTCACGCTCTCAAGCCAGCATTTGGATTTCTCACGCAAAGCAAAGGATGCGAGGATTATTCTGCAAAAGCATGATCTATTGAAAACAAAATCGATGACAGTCCAATCAGTCTATTCCTACACCTATCCCCCACCTATACGTCGGTCCTGTGACCCGCACAGATTGTCAGGCAACTGTGTGTTACTGTATTTACTCCGTGTACATACTCATATGTTTCCGTTCTTTGAACCCATCTCATCAGAATTTCAAATTGCACAATGAAGTGAGTTTTAAGGAATTTTTTCATACCAGACTATCAGAATCAGGAGTTGTATTGATTGGATCGATAACCTCAACACTTATTCCCAACAGTCTTACCTCCTCTCTCAGCATATCCAATTGCTACCAGAAGAACACCACAGATAACCTAACGAAGCTGGCTGGATTGGCATCTAGTTCATTTTGCCTATAGGTCTATGTAGTAAAAATAGTTTAATTGGTTGCATCTGTTTTGTGATGAGATGATGAATCAATTTTCAGAAAATTAGACACCAAAATATACAAAGCGTTAATGTCGTTTCAGGGGCTGGGAAGGGCTATTTCCGGCGATCTGAGTGGTTCATTTCACCAAAATTTTCTTGTACGCTACGTGCCAACTGATGGTGGTGCTCTGCTTAGATAGTCTCCTGAATAAATGTCACTCCACACAGGGATGTAGCTATGGTGGGCGGCGCTGGGTGGTGACACCCAGCACTCGATATTGCTGCCCGGCACTCCAGGCAAACACACGTCTCCCCGCCCACCACAAATTTGCCTATCGAGACCTAAAACTAGCCCTAAATTTACTCCCTTAAGTAAAACGAAGGAAAAATGAAATATTAATGCCTGAAAAATGGGTTAGGTGCCATGGGGGTGGGGTGAGGTGCTTTCCTCAGATCAATTCAATTCAAATTTATTTCTCATATGTTTTACAAAAATTTTTTCAAAAGTTAAACAACAAGAATTGTAGATTTAAAAACATATGAAGGACACTAGAAAACAGGGAAACTGCTATCAAAGCTAGTGACCAATTTAACAGTTAATACAAATTAAATGACAAAAAACAAAACAGACTTAAACAAAGCAAACGAGAAAAAGAAATTAAACATAACAGAAGAAAGGCGAGCAGAAGAGGAAAGACAAGGAAGAAGGGAAAGAGAGAAGAAGAAAAGGGACAGTAGAAGAAGAGAAGACAAGAAGCCAGAAAGGGGAGCACAATATCCGAGAAAAATATGCTTAATTATATGTGTTAGAAAGATATATCTTGAGCTTCATTTGAAAAGACCCAAGTGATTTTGCATCAGACATTTTGCATCAGATCAGACAATTACCCGGCACTCAAATTTGGCTAGCTACATCCCTGACTCCACATGATCACTCAAACTTGGCAGCCTTGCGGATTCCCAGGCACTGAAGGGCAAAACACACACAGTAAGTGTATTTACAGCACACGCGCAGGGCATAACCATAGGTACTACTATGACACAATGGACACGTGCCCGTCAAAACCAAAGAGACGCTCCATCTTGCCCTTCAAAACCAAAGAGACGCACAATCACGTGACGTCAGTGAAACCCTTCTATAGCAAGCGATCATTGTGTATGCAGGTGTAAGGCTAGGGCCTGCATAAGCCGCTTAGTATATACATACATGATCACTGTTCCAATAGTCTGTATATAAGTATAGTTTCACAGTTAACTTCTGCAGTCTACTGCATTTTTTGTATCCTCAACAACAGAGGTCACTTCCCATCATACATTATGTGACTGTGACTATGAACAACGTCATCTGCAGGGAGGATCATGATCTATTTTTTGCAGATTTTGTGTTGCAAACAATCAACAAAGGCAGCTTTACAAGTAAATTTACTGTTCAGAACCACAAAAATAGCATTTAGTGGTAATAAAATAACTGAGTGAATCACAATGGCCAATTTATACACATTTTGATGCGAGATCTTAATGAGTCAAAAATTAGTATTATCCGGGCAAGGGCTGTGAAGTGTAGTGTAATTGTACCTACAGTAGGCCATGTAACATAATGCACAGCCCTGTATGAGGGCTAGGTGTACACCAACTCCTGAGACTCCTCACATAGCCAAGCCATGAGATTCCTTTGTCTACCCCAAAGATATCTGGCATAGGTTATATTGCAAGAAATGCACCCTGGCTACACACACTCACCTGAGATGAGTAAGACATTTTCACTCAATAAAACATCTACTAATGACCCCCGTGGCCCGCCGGAGACTGTAAAGTGACCACCAAGGACTGTAAAATGACTGCTGGGATTTAAAAAGGACCGCTGGGACTGTAAAGTAACCCCAGGGAACTGTAAAATGAGTTTACAGTCCCCGGCGGTCACTGAAGAAAAGATGACCTTCGACCTGGAAAAAACCCGTACATAGGGTTTTCTCTCTCAAGTAACAAAATCCAATGGCAAGTACTGAAAGTATCCATCTTCAAATGTTTTGTTTCAATTAGTGTTTTCACAGTAACCCGGGCGCCCGTCCGTGTTCTGTTACCCGGTTCCAAAATTTCTACCTGACTCCTTAAAAATGTTGCAGGAGAAAAAAATCATTCCCTATTTATCCTATAACCAGATAATTGAATGATTTCCTTCCTTTTTTGTCAAATGACAGCTTAGACAAAGACTAAAATAATCACAAAATAACACATTCCAGAGTGTTTTAACTTCTTAAATATGCAGGGGAATGCTATCCTCCCAAAGTCTCTCCATGATTTTTTACAAAACTGATTGTGACTATCCTTCCACTGCCTGCTGCAGTATGTGTTAACGTAATGTTACCACACTAAAGCTCAGTATTATGTTCTGAGCTCAAGTATGGGCCCATTCTCCAAGCGACACATTAAGTTCATTAACATCTTTGATAAACATCCCTACACATTGGTCATCATTACACAGTAACTTGTTGACATGTTTCAGGTCAGCCATTGGCTGTTATTAAACGTCAGCTGGTTAAAAATGGAACCGAAAAGCCTACGATTCCTAGCCAAAATAGCTGTGAAAAAGTTTTCAAAAATTAAAATCAGTTTAACCATTCAAATCTTTCTAAAAAAATCGAAATTTTCCTGAAAAAACTCTAAAAACATCTGTACCAATATATAGTTTTGATGACACAAAATTCACACTCTTTTTGCTCACTGTGTTTGCAAGTATGCGATTAATTAGTTGCCTCGGGACATAGGCCTGACGATGCATGAAAACATTCAACATACTGTATAGTCTAAAAGAAATACGAATAGCCAACTTGGCCTAGGCTACACCGCACACTACACCGAACACTTCGCGTATACCAAAGCTGACACCTCGATTAATGGTTAAATTTGTCACTTTCAACCCTGTGCCATGCGTGATGTACTACAATTAGACACTTCCTACTGTAAATATTCACAAAAAGTAATGAACCATGCTATACTATTGAAACTAGTGAGCAACAAAATGGCCCTCGTGTAAAGGTTTTGATCGATTACAGGCTGCACAAATTCAACATGCAGTAGGGATTGCGGCTACGTACTGACCTACAGAGATCAATGGGCCTGCTGCTAGTATGCGTCAGCAGTATGAATTGGATTTACGTTATAAACAAATGCTTGAGTGTATGCTACTGTACATGCAGGCAGAGCCATAAGTTACCTCATGGCTCTGCATCTAGGGAGATGATACACTAGCTACACTGTAGGTATATGCAGCAGGGTCTGCTTGCTGCTAACGTAGTAAGTACCGGTACGCAACACATAAAGCTTCCCAAGGAAAGAAGTTCTGCAAGATGCGAGTAGCATGTGCACAAAACGAAACCATTTGAATGATAGCCATTTGCTCTAGCACCGCAAGTTTGTTTACATGATTATAGATGTGCCAGAGAATACTCCGCATTCCAGCCGCTGATTGGTTGATTGCATTAACGTGCTTAAAATGTCTCAACAGCTTAGAGTCTGGCTTTCCTTTAGTGTCAGAAAATGTTTCTTAAATCAATCCGAGGAAGTTATTAAACTGTAATATAAAGTATTCAGTTTCTTTAACTTATTATTTTCTTAAATCATTTCTTTTACATAGGGAATTTTCATTATGACACAGTAACAGAACATATTTTTAGTAACAATTTGAGTCTCCTTGAAATGATCACTACCTCGCTATGCACAGGTTTACTTATCAAGCCCGTGTTTTGTAGTCACTGTGCACATCATAAAAGGGCAATATTCAAGTTATGGTATGTCGGGGACCCGACGGGTAGGAGGCAGTAATTACCCCAGTGTTGTAACGAGTCACTCAATTCTGCAGTCAAGCCATTACTACTTTCAATGTGACTGGAGTCTAGTCAGCCACTCCAGTCACTTTATTATTTCTATGACGAAAATTATGATATAATTGCCCGAGTCATTTCCCTTCTGAAAATTAGTGACTCAAGTCATGACTCATTACAACACTGAATTACCAGTGAAAACACCAGGCAGGTAGCTATGGGCTATGAGGCTGGCCCCCCAGATGTTTGCTATGCCCCCTGAAATTGTGTAAAATTTGTAAGAATTAAGGACTGCGATCATTGTTGTGACCCCCATTTGGTACAGTATCTACGCCACCCAAAAAATCTCATCCTAGCTATGCCCCTGGAAAACACTAGTTTCAATGTTTTCCACTTTTGACCTCTGATGACCTCAAATGACCTCTGAGCTCCACTGAAAACAAGACAGTGTCTCTCTCTCAATAAAATATGATAAAGTTACTTAACCAAGTATGACAAATGTCCATCATTGCTATAGAGATACCGTGTTTATAATCCAACCATCACAAAAAACAGACACCCATACACTTGTACTCGCCAGTGTGATTGCATAAAATAGATTCCTTTCACCTTCAGCAAGGAAGTCCAAAAGTGAAGGATCTGCACCATGAAGGGCTATAGCACTCAATCTGCGACGGAAAAATTCAATTTCCAATGACCTTAGACTGCTCCCAGTGGTGAAGAGAGGTTCCCGGCTGCTGCCGGCAGTCAAAAGTAATTCCCCGGCAGTCACTGTCTGTCACTTTACAGTTCCTGGCCAATGTGCATTCCATGTCAGGCCCATGCCGAAGTTACGCCAAGAAAAACGATAGAAAACATTAAGGAAAATGCCAACTCCATGCCAAATATCTTCAGATTGTATTGCATGGAATGCAACTTGGGTTCCCAGTGATCACCAGCGGTCACTAGTAACTAGTAGGACCCAATAAAAATACCATGAATGATTTCACACCAAATGAATAATTTTCATACCACATGAATAACTCATCTTATGATAATAAAACATACATGTAGGCTATGCGTATGTAATGCTGTGAACGCCTGTGCGGCATACGTGTGGCCTTTGTCAGCATACACTGTACATGATGGATGTTTTACTGTACACATGTATGTACAGGAATACAGTATAATGCTGAGAACTCCTGTGGTATGCCTTTTCAGTACCATATGTAGGATACGTGCAGCCAGTTGTTGTTTGCACAATACACAGGCGTTTGAAACATCACATATATACTACACACTAGCCTATACATATATTAAAAACATATATACATATATTAAAAATAATTTGGAGCACAAGCAGTCGCCGCACACTTCACTGCCCGCAATACAGATGATAGTAGCCTGCATAGCTATCCATGCCGTCTTTCTCACGGAAACACAAAACGATTAAGGGATGATGAAGCAAAGCAAAAGAACAACAGTTCACCATGCAGGTTAAGGCATATTTTTTTACCATCACATGTAACATGAGCTGTGATTGGCTAAGGGTAAGTGAACCTGAATCTTCATACCATAAGGGATAGATATGAATCTTAGCCAATCACAGCACACATTACGTGTGATGGTAGCAAACAGTGAAACTATGCCTTAATCTGCTTGGCGAACTTTCGTTCTTTTGCTTTGCTTCACCTTCTGTTACTGGGGAAAGACAGCATGGATAGCTACGCAGGCTACTATCATCTGTATCGCAGGCAGTGAAAGGCATGGCGACTGCTTGTGCTCCAAATTTTATTTTCTCACATTTTTTTACGTTTGGAATTAATCTTACGCACAAAATTGTATCCGATGAGGTGCTGGATGTTCTACTGGAACAGATGACGTGATTAACAAAGTCTTTTGAGGTTCGTGGTATGAGTAAGAGTGTAAAAATAGGCCAAGATTTGTGCTTGGTACTGAGAAATGCCCTACCTTGTTAATAATTATGTATAGTGTGTAGTATATATGTAATGTTTCGAACGCCTGTGGCACAATAGTGACGGCAGGATTGCGCGGGGAACAACTTAAAATCGATAAAAAAAATGTGCAGATTTTACTAACAACTACCAAATTGCGTGGACGGAAAAAAAGAGTTTGGCTTGCAAGTGGTATGTGTTCACTGCGCAGGCTAGTCCTTGAACAGGACCGTGTACTATGTTAACGGTGAACCTACTCCATACCACGGTCCTTGTCACAAAATTCCGTTCATTAGCCGGTCTGCCAGCAGACCGGCATTCCTCACAGCTTCAAATATTCACCTATGATTACCATACTTTCCATGAACGTTCTTTGTCATTGCATCTATGCTTCTTGACCAGTTTTTCTTGGAATAGACGGGAGCAAGAAGGTGAAATTTGGAGGTAAAAACTGACCTTAACACTAAGTCAGTTACATGTTTTTAGAGTGCCGGTGCAGTCACATGACTGACTTCCCTGTAAAAAGTTGTAACCAGGGTAGTATGCAAATGGATATAGTATGTCGTATAGATGCACATTTTTCGACTTTGGAGAAAATATTTGTATATTAGGAATGGATCTTCACCCCAAAACGGTAGATATTGACTTCAAAATCTGAAATCAAGAAAATGTAACAAAATTTAAGGAAATCCTGCAAATAATTTTAGGAAATTGGACATCAAAATGTGGAAGCGCTACCATGGGCCATTCTGACAATATGGCTGCCGTTTATTGACTAACGTCGAAGCGAGTTTTGTGAGTTTTGGCCTTGAATGGATATTTTTCTACAATACAATGGTAATAAACTGAGTTGCATGGTTTTAGAATCGGAGAAATGATAGTTAGTTTAGGAACGATCAATTTCTGATCAATTTTCCTCTCAAACCTTAACTGCGGGGTTTTTTGTGTAGGCAGGACAAGGACTCTAGTGCGGAGTAAAACAAAGTGTACGTAGCATAGAGTCCTGTTCAAGGACTAGCGCAGGCCAAACTTTAGTCTGGGCCCAGTCTGGAAAGTTCGTATTTCCTACACCGAATTTTTACGCCAGTCACCTGTTTTCTCAACTTTTACGCCACGCCAAATTATTGTACTGTAAAAGACAAGAAAATCACGCCATGAAATTGGCGTATAAGGTCTTTACTGCACGCCGAAGATCTTCGGCGTAACATACATGTTTTCCAGTCGGGGTCTGGGCATCCAATACTGGACGCAGTGTTCTTCGCTTGGTGTTGGGGGAACACTGTTTAGGAAGCTATTATGAGGGGTTGAGCAAACAGGCATGAGGTTGTCTGCTCTGCAGGCAAAAGGAGGCCTAACGTGAGGGCTAACGAGTAACGCTAGTAATAAAGCTAGCCTGATTCAGTGACTAGGCCTAACGTTGGGCCTAGTTTCACTTTGTTAGGCTACAATTTGGTCTGGCTTTCCTACCTCCTGTATTCCCCCTTCATGCTGTTGAGCCATAGCGAGCAGCACACCATCGAACTTTTCTTCAAGCGACGCCATCTCCACAGTTCTCTTTCTCCAAAGCGTACGAAGGCTTGATAATTATAGTTTTAGTATTGACTGCTGATTGTGGTGTTATTTCCTTTGACTGTTCTAGTGCTTTCTACATGTGACTACTGCTGTCGGCCTTGTTATGTAGGGAACCGGTTCCGCGAAACACGGACCCACTAGCACAGTATTGTTTCGTTTTCTGTGTACTGTGTGTGTGTATGCGTGTGCTTGCTCAAAGACGTTTCCACAGCTATATTTGGAAAGGGAAACCACAGTTCATAAATATGTGGCGCCATTAGAACATAAAAGAAAAAGTGTGTCGAAAATCAGATTCAACCATCTTCTGATGAAATGGAGGAAAGTGTAGGTACTGGGTGGATCAATAGCCGGTGAGATGAGGTGGCAGGCCTGGATGATGGATGTGGCGGAGTTGGGTGGTGGCGTGACCAGGCTATAGTATAGCCAGGCGAGGGACTTACTGAAGAGGGCGCCCCCGAGCAGACTTCTGTGTCCCCGCCCCATTCAGTGTAGAAAATCGGTCGAAACTTATAAAATTTCACTAGACAGCAGTGGCCCCAGCATGCCTATGCACGAATATTGACCAAAATTTAAAATGAACCCAAAACGAATGGTGAAAGTATTTTGTTTTCTGTCACGAATATCTAAATTTTCCATCTTTAGTTTTATTTTGCTTGAACTATGCCGGTTCAAACTCGTTAGCCTTAATCAAAGGTTTTGCGATTATTGTTCTTCGGTGCAGGCTCGATTCTGGAATAACACAGAATTACTTTTTCCTAACTTTTAAACTTCCTAATTTAGACTCGCCATTGTGGCAAACATAGTTTGTAAAAAAAATTTTGAAAGTGTCGCAGTCATACTGTGAACCTGCAATGATATTTCATGCAAAATGTCGGCGCGTGCAATCCTCACAGCCGTCGAATGTCGTAAGAACATTTTTAGCACAACTTAACTACACTTGAAGCATTCTGGCCAACACTAGATGTACACTCCAAGTAAGCCTGAGGGCGGGCATCAATTAAAGGGATTTGCCAATGACCATCAAGTCAATGACTTCAAAAAATGTAGAAAATTTTTCTCTTCTAGGAGGTGAAAAAGGCCCGTAGCTACGGGGTGGGGGTGGGCTGGGGTCCTGGCCCCCCAGATGTTTGCTAGGCCCCCCAAATTGTGTGTCCTAGTAAAATGTGCAAAAATTAAGGACAGCGATCAATGCCTTCCCCCCCCCCCCCATTTGATACCAGAGGCCCCCTAAAATTTTCATCCTAGCTACTCCCCTGAGGTGAAAACCGCGTCTCAATAGCTTGTATAGCTTTTGGAAGATACTAATTTTCAAAGAAATGCAATTTTTTCTCAAGATAAAGTGCATTATGTGAAATCTGTGATGTCACCGCCGCACATTAATTTGATAAAGCATTGAATTTCTTTATGATATTGACGCTGTTGTAGGGAATATTTAGCAACTTTGCTTGTTATGTTGTACATATGGTGTAGATTTTTGCTAAACCTACATGGAAAGATATTTAACATTTCAACAGTATTAAATTTCAAGGACAACAGGACATTCAATTATAAAGGAAAACAAAAGAAATTTGAGGCAATGTGCCCACTTTACATAACATTCTATGACTTTGATGAAAACTGGAGGTATTTTTTGACACACATAAGTAGTCTTTACTATTAGATATCTCGAGTTAGGAAAAGAGTATTGCTACGGAGTTTAGAGGATATGAACTGATTTTTTTCTCTTTCACACGGGATCCTTGTGAAAAGTCACTGGAAAATGCCTTTAAAGGGTTTTTATGTAGCAATATATTACAATTGAGTAAGAGTGACGACTATGTAATTTCAAACCAAATTTACTCGTTACACAAACTTATTCAAAACATCACTGTTTCGTCCATGGTGACAGTACACACATATTTAACACATTTAAAAGGAGTAAGCACTCTAAACCTTACTGATTTAATCTTCCTCTTTTAATGTTATACCTTCTCGTTCATTCTTGTCCATTTTTTAACAAGCTGTTCAAGCAAAATCTCGTTGAAAATAAACAAACGATACTTGTGAACTAAATTTTGAACTTTGAAGAACTTGGTGTGCTCTCTGTGTCATTTGGAGGTCAACTGAAAGTTCGGGGCTAGTGCTAGTGGCCCAACTTTTGTTAATTTCTCAGAGCTTTTCAACTTGGACTTTCTCTCCCGGATCCCACCAAGATTTGACTGGACAACACCATAGGCGGCCCCGAAGAAATTCTGTTGGGGGACAAAATTAAGTCGTATTCAGAGAGGTTAGGACGACCCCCTCCTCCTCCGACAATATCAATGGTCCGCTACGGATAGTATTAATACGTTGCGAACGAAAATAAATCTTTCATAGTTTTCCATGAGTCTGGTTTATATGTAAGACATGCTTTACAATGCATGTTACACTGTGTAACCTGTGAGGTGTAGTACCACCAGAATCGGAATCACGAAACGTATTTAGCCTATATCGGATAATCGGTAGATAAAATTATTATAAATTGAATTTCAAGTGTTACTGACTGAAATAACGTTCAGAAATTGCCTCGTGCCCCTGGCGAAATGGCCTCGAGGACCTGAGGTTCCAATAAACCCCTGTCCTGTTTAAAACATTCTCGCAACTCGGTCAAAAATTCTTGTAACACACGAGTTTTGCCCCCCGAGTTATCCTTTGCACTGCTTCTACTGTATTAAATTGAACACTGACTGACGTATGCCTTCAGAACTTTCAATCAAGTCATGTTTGATCGAACACTGATACAGTTTATACAGTTTCGAATTCAAAAATTCTCGCATTTTACATTAATCCTCACACACGCCGGGCACCTATGGCTTTAGAAAATTGATAAGGGACTTTCGCGATCAGCGATGGTTAAGGCTTCAGTGATTTTAGCAAATAAACGTTTCCTTATTTACTCTTTCTGCCCCCTTTTGGGGAAGTTAAAGTTTTTGACACATGAAAAAGCAATAAAACAAATGTCATGGAGGCTGGAGCAACTTACAACTTACGTTTAGGAGGCATTTTTAGCAAAAGAAATTTCTTAGTAATGTACGTGCCTCCTTATGATGGCTCCCTTATTAGACAGTGTGACATTTTATCATTTTTCTCTGTCACAAACTAGAACCCCCTTCCCATTGAAGAAGCTGCATACGAGCCTGAAAATAATTGAAAAACATGAGGACTCGAAAAATATTAATTCACATGGCGAGTGGTCGAATGACCCAGTTAACCTGAAACTGGTTGAATACTGAAATTATCGCGAAATACATACTTGACAATAACGGAGAAATTTGTAATAGTATACATAAATTCATAAATATTATATGAAATTTGTGGGATAAAACGGTGACGATTTCCTCCAAATTTAGAAATACTTTTTACTTAACGATCTCGAATAACGCTATTTTTCAGGAAGACTGAAGACCATGCTTTGCATACTTTGGGGGAGCTCCCCCTACCCCACCCCTGTGCCCCTATGGCGAGCCGCTAATGCTTGTGACAGCCCATGGACTCCTTGCTACTCGCAAAAGCATTCCACTCTCCAACTGATGAATTGCGTTTGCGGTGTTGAAGAAACATCACCATGACCATACCCTTATTTCGTTCACTTGTCGCTTGTGGAGACTTTCGTCTGCATCGCAAGAGGGGGAGCCTAATTGCCACTAGGGAAGGGAAATCATTTTTGCACCCGTCGGGTGCATGTGCACACGCAACTTCGATTTCTTGACTCTGTTTTTAGCTAAAGATGTCATCCCCTGTTGCTTGCACAAACTACCAACATCTCGTGGCACCACTGCAAGCATACAAAAAATAATATGCTTCGAGATTCCCTTTGCCGTACCAGTGCCGCTCCCCCTCCCCTTCCACGTGAGAATTTCTGGATAAGGGCTTGTGTGTAACGAGGCATCAATCACTTGTTCTTATCTGATTGTAATGGAATACAAAAGCTAAGGGAAAATAGAAATACTGCACTAATGATTAAGACCCTGAAATATGCAAAGATTTCTTCAAGGTATGGGTCGAGGACACCGTCCCACAGACTCTCCTCATGACAGCCAGTGAGCCACAACTGGAAAAAGGCCGTGACCGACCGGACTTAAAACAATTGTTTTTTTTTCAAAAGTCCCCTGACTCTCTGGCGAAGAGCCAGGGGCGAAAACCAAACAATACTCCCGAAAGAGTTCTGCTCCCCGAACTGCCGAAGGAGTAACAACGTCCCCAAGGGACAAACTTTGACTTAACTGACACTACCCGACAGTGGTCTCGTCCTAGACTGGCTGAATAGAACAGGTCCCACGTGGGAGCTCCGCCGTCGTGATCACGGATACTACTGCGCCAGGTAAGTATCAATTGGTTAGAAACTGAGCCGTAAAACCTCATCTAACTCTAACCCATGACAGCGGTTGTGCATTGATATTTCACCCATTCCCTTAATTTGCTACCGTACTGGATACACTGGCGGACCTGGTGGGTACGACGTTATATATATATATATAGATATTATATATATATATATATACTATATATATATATATATATATATATATAATATATATATATATATATATATATATATATATATATATATATATATATATATATATATATATATGCATGGGCATCCGAAAGGGGGCATGGGGGCACTTCCCCCTGGAAAATCAAAAACTTGAAAAAAAATAACATCAACATCAACACATTTTTATGATATGGCCAGAAAATTTCCAGAACATGAGCTTCCAAAATAGAAAAATGATTAGATGTAACTCACAAGGCCTGGGAAGTACCATTTTCAGCGATCTGGGAGGCATTTCGGTCAAAATTTTCTTGGCGCTTTGTGCCAAACTGTGGTGGCGCTGCTCTTAGGTAGTTTGCCTACAGGTTTCGCCCCGGGCAAATTCCTGGCTACACCCCTGTAAAAGGCGCCAACATTAAGGAATTAAGCTCTTTTCTGGAAGAAAAACTTTCCCCTGATTTGATCAATTAATAGTTTTGCCTTGCCCCCCCCCCATTTTTTTCCGCGGACACCCATGTATATATGCCACATACAAGCCACATAGCACAGGCTGCAATGCTACAGGTTAGGTACTATATTGATTCCATGGACATGATGCTATCCAGTTCGATCCGAGAAGGAAATTATGATCGAATAACATTACCAGGATTTAATAAAACTCCCATGTCAATATCCTTAACATAACTAATGTGAATATTGATCAGATGCAAAAACTGATGTGTTTTTGGTGGTTTTGCTCAAGTTAATTCTTATATTAGTTAGAAGTTACATTTTTTTGTAGTGAAAATGGCATCCCTTCAAATGCCTTCTTTCTTACGTAATTTCGATATTACTTTATATTGTGGGAGTATGTTTTGGCTGAAAACATGAACAATGTTGCTTGGGTGAGGTACTGGCTTCGCTGGCTAAGGTTCATTGATTAATCAATTTACCTTTTTTGAATGAGTCAGTCTGTAGTTTTGAAAAGTCACTTTCGATTATCCTTATTTTGTATTAAGCTTTAAGAACTGTCGTGCGAAAAAAAAATTGAAAAAAAAAGCAAAAAGAAAAATCATCGATCTTTCTACATTTGAGTCAACTTAATGGTGGCTGGGTAATCACATTTTTTGTGAGTAGGCGTAACTCGAAATTCAACAGCTTTATACGAGAATGTAATACAATATAAGATGTACAAGTTTAATTTTCTATCGCCTAAAACACAAATGATGTACTACATGTGGTCACTATTTTTAACAAACGAAAAAATATTTCGAATTATAATAACTCAAAATGTTGCTTGTGAAAATGACGACCAGTCCCAGGCGCATATCCAGGATTTTTTTACCCGGACGCGGCTTGGAGAATTATAAAGTGAGATTTTGGCAATAAGCGGAGCGCCAGCACCAGATGGCATACAACAAAAAGTTTGCGTAAAGGCCGAAGCTTTGAACACTGTTCAACCTGGAGCTATGTTCGTGACTGGTCGGAAAGAGCAAGGGATGACCACCCATGGTTCTTAAAGCTTTACATCGTGTTCAAATTTAGAAAGTATAAACCGGCCTTAAAATGCTTCCCAAATTGCCATGAATTGCAGCTCCTAAAAGGGGAGGGTGTAGGCCCCAACTCTCAGATTAATTTTGTTTAAGGGGGCTTAAATAAAAAATGGTATACCTTCAACAAAGCAGGCTTTACTGATTATATATCTAGAAATCCTCAACAGCAGTGGGGAAATTTTCTCACTTTTGGCTGGGTGTTAGCTGGTAAGGGATTGGGGTATCCGCGTCTAATGGAAAGGGTCATTTCACTTAAACGAGGTCAGATGTTACAATCTCCAGAAACAAATCGAAGAAATAAGCCTCTGCATGTCTTAGCAGAGGGATTTCGCTAAATATTTGTATTTCCATACTATTCCATTACCATAGACATCATATACAGAACTAGACGAAGAGCTTCAATCTAAAAAAACGCGCCAATGATGTGCATGCCGGAGGCGCTATATGTCTGACTTTTCCGTCATAACGTCATACAGCCATTGCCTTCTTGACATTCGATGAAGCCTACACATAGAGCAGGATATAAGTTTCTATATCCTGCTCTATGAGTCTACATTGGTGCCATCATGGCACTTGAAACAAGGCAAAGCAATTCCGTAAAACAACTATCAACGGTATTTATAGCAAATCACAGTGACCACACACTTCAATAAGCTTACTATGGGTGGCGCTCCACCATTGATTGTTGACATTGACTTACACATTAAAACTGGCCTTGTTACGATGCCTCTCATTCCTTGTCAAAGTTTTCAACGCCAGCATGTGACCCATCAATGCAAAGCTCAAGAATTGGTTGTTACTGGCACATAAGAATTTTCGCAGCATGACCATTGACTTGTTGAGCTACAGGCGCATGAATAAAAGACTTGTGATCCGCCACCCCTGCCCCTTGTCACTCACCAATATATGAGATAGGTCCGCCTCTCCGCTGTCTTTCCAAAACCTAGTCACAATCGGCTCAGGTGGTATCTATTTCAACCTTTTTTTGACAGCATAATCTCCAACTCAATCACTACCAAATACATCTAACAAAGGATTCACTGCCCTCTTACAACAGGGTCAAAAATCAACCCAAACAAAAAATTTTAGGGACTACATGTAGAGGGTTCACCCGCCAGCCAAAACGCAATTTTATGGAATGGTGGAACGCCCTCTTAAGACGGCAGGGAAAACGCGGAGGGAGACTTGGTCAAGTTTAAAGGAACCGCTGTCTTCTTTTACAAATCATCGCACCATGAAACGTGGACAATGGTCACCTATTGTTCGCAGATGCTTAGCCCTACCCCTAAGAAACTTAATCCATAGTTACAATACAAGAAGAGCATTTTACAGTCGGTCATTATGAATATTCAGCCCAGAGCGGCTTTCCTTTAGAAACAAGAGTTGCTTTAGGAAGGTAGGCAAATTCGGTATCAATAAAGACAGGTCTCCCGGCTACATAAGTAGCCGGGAGCCCTGTCTTTATTGATACCTTTCGTATCAAATGCAATCTACTTGAAATATGGAATCGGTTTCATCTAAGAATGGGAAAAAATTCATAAAACTATTAGCAATTTTAACCGAGAAAATGCAACGTGGAAAGGGGGGGGGGGGTTGTGTACGACTTGATAATGTAGGCTACATGCAATTGCGTGTAGTGACCTGATTTGGAAATTTACAGCAAGATATGGTTAACAAAACGAAGCCATACTAAGAAAAGAAAAAGTGGGAACGAAGAGAAGTCGATAAAAGCTGCAGAAAGGAAGATATGAAAGAGAAAGCAACTGTAAAAAGTCGACAGTACCCCAACATTAAGACCGCAAAACGAGAAAAACACACTGCCCAGTCTCCGGGGGGACTTGAACTCACGTCCTTAACAGTAGGAGTCGAGCGCCATACCAACTAAGCCACGACAATGCCGATAATCCAGCGAACTATAATTAATATTAGTAGTCTATAGTGTTAAGTCACGGTGTGATATACAAGTAGAAGTGCCGGATGTAAGGGGAGTCGGGAGCTGGAGCGAGCACCCCTTTTCACCTGCATATTTAAATATTGGTACCGTCCTTAAAATTGCCTGAAACACGCCCCTAAAATTGGTTTCCATATGCTTGAATAATACGCTATTGATGTTTATAGCATGGCCTGTAATTAACGTTTCTTAGTATCCTGCCCCATGAATGACATCAATAGGGGTGGGGGAGGGGGCGGGGTAAAGCTCAGGAAGCTGAGGTCTTGCCGGTTCGCAAAATTTTCCAATTTCTTCGGTAAACCTGTAATCGGGATAGGCCTAGTAGGTACGATAAGATGTGAAATCCCGCGCCCCCGAGGGTAGCGCCAGAATTTACCCGACACCGGGGGTCCAAACTTCCCTACGTAGGACTGCAGCCTGAAGTCCCGACAAGGGAGAAGGAGTGCCATAAGGTCGTCGAGAGCAAAATTCAAAATCTTCCGCGCGCATTTTGGGTTTTTAGTCGTGAAATTGGAAACTTTAGGGGATTTACTACAGGATCTGCTCTCATTTAAGTAAACCAGTTTTATGCAACGCAAATTTATGGAATGGTGGAACGCCCCCTTAAGACGACAGGGAAAACGCGGAGGGAGACTTGGTCAAGTTTAAAGGAACCGCTGTCTTCTTGTACAAATCATCGCACCATGAAACGTGGACAATGGTCACCTATTGTTCGCAGATGCTTAGCCCTACCCCTAAGAAACTTAACCTATGGTTACAATACAAGAAGAGCATTTTACAGTCGGTCATTATGAATATTCAGTCCAGAGTGGCTTTCCTTTAGAAACAAGAGTTGCTTTAGGAAGGTAGGCAAATTCGGTATCAATAAAGACAGGTCTCCCGGCTACATAAGTAGCCGGGAGCCCTGTCTTTATTGATACCTTTCGTATCAAATGCAATCTACATGAAATATGGAATCGGTTTCATCTAAGAATGGGAAAAAAATTCATAAAACTATTAGCAATTTTAACCGAGAAAATGCAACGTGGGAAGGGAGGGGGGGGTGTGGATTGTACGACTTGATAATGTAGGCTACATGCAATTGCGTGTAGTGACCTGATTTGGAAATTTACAGTAAGATATGATTAACAAAACGAAGCCATACTAAGAAAAGAAAAAGTGGGAACGAAGAGAAGTCGATAAAAGCTGCAGAAAGGAATATATGAAAGAGAAAGCAACTGTAAAAAGATGACAATACCCCAACATTAAGACCGCAAAACGAGAAAAACACACTGCCCAGTCTGTGGGGGGACTTGAACTCACGTTCTTAACAGTAGCAGTCGAGCGCCATACCAACTAAGCCACGACAATGCCGATAATCCAGCGAACTATAATTAATATTAGTAGTCTATAGTGTTAAGTCACGGTGTGATATACAAGTAGAAGTGCCGGATGTAAGGGGAGTCGGGAGCTGGAGCGAGCACCCCTTTTCACCTGCATATTTAAATATTGGTACCGTCCTTAAAATTGCCTGAAACACGCCCCTGAAATTGGTTTCCATATGCTTGAATGTTACGCTATTGATGTTTATAGCATGGCCTGTAATTAACGTTACTTAGTATCCTGCTCATGAATGACATCAATAGGGGTGGGGAGGGCGGGGCAAAGCTCAGGAAACTGTGGTCTAGTAGGCACGATAAAATGTGTAATCCCGACGCCGGCCGAGGGTAGCGCCAGAATTTGTGCGACACTGGGGGTCCAAACTTCCATACGTAGGACTGCAGTCTGAAGCCCCGACAAGGGAGACGGAGTGCCATAAGGTCGTCGAGAGCAAAATTCAAAATCTTCCGTGCGCATTTTGGGTTTTTGGGCGTGAAATTGGAAAATTTAGGGGATTTACTACAGGATCTGCCCTCATTTAAGTAAACCACAAGGGGCGACTGGCTATTGTGGAATACTTCATATTTTTGACGTTTCCCGACTCACTGGGAAATTTAAACGACCTTGCGGGGATCCGTCCTCGACCAGGGACATATACATGGCACCTATCCCCATCTGGTTTCATCACTGTCCTGATGACGATGAGTCCCCTGATTTTCTGACTTCCTTCAAATCTTCCAAAGTCGAACACAACATTTTCATCGCCCTTCTTGAGCTACAGAGTTCGAGTTTTCCTTACTTGTGACTTTAACATGCTACAACTTTTCGAAGGCCTTCAAACGGACCAAAATCAAGCAATCAGGAAGAATGATTGCTGGTACGCGCTTTCTGAAGTTTAAATAAATGCAAAGACTTCTTTGCAAAATCCTTACCGTAATGATATGGTAAATGAAATATCTACTGACGGCCAGCTTGTCGGCAGCTGTTCTGTGATTGGTGTCTTTAACCTGAAGGAGCATTTTGCACCCAATTGAATATCAAGGGAGGGAGGTGGAGAGCGATGGGGGCGCCCCGGGTTGAAGACACTTTACTACACTCTTCCATAGGCCGTCATATTCGGTATGTGTCAAACCTGAAGTCACCCCCTTTAATTAAATGATCCTGCATAAGCGCGGATGTACAAGGCTGTATTCAACGAACACGTAACCATTCCTTTATTATTAACCTCATGCAGCATTTAAAATTTGGTCCGACTTACACATTAAAACGAGCCTTGTAGCGCTGCCTCTCATTCCTTGTCAAAGTTTTCAACGCCAGCATGTGACCCATCAATGCAAAGCTCATGATTTGGTTGTTACTGGCACATAAGAATTTTCTCAGCATGACCATTGACATTTTGAGCTACAGGTGCATGAATAAAAGACTTGTGATCCGCCACCCCTGCCCCTTGTCACTCACCAATATATGAGATAGGTCCGCCTCTCCGCTGTCTTTCCAAAACCTAGTCACAATCGGCTCAGGTGGTATCTATTTCAACCTTTTTTTGACAGCATAATCTCCAACTCAATCACTACCAAATACATCTAACAAAGGATTCACTGCCCTCTTACAACAGGGTCAAAAATCAACCCAAACAAAAAATTTTAGGGACTACATGTAGAGGGTTCACCCGCCAGCCAAAACGCAATTTTATGGAATGGTGGAACGCCCTCTTAAGACGGCAGGGAAAACGCGGAGGGAGACTTGGTCAAGTTTAAAGGAACCGCTGTCTTCTTTTACAAATCATCGCACCATGAAACGTGGACAATGGTCACCTATTGTTCGCAGATGCTTAGCCCTACCCCTAAAAAACTTAATCCATAGTTACAATACAAGAAGAGCATTTTACAGTCGGTCATTATGAATATTCAGCCCAGAGCGGCTTTCCTTTAGAAACAAGAGTTGCTTTAGGAAGGTAGGCAAATTCGGTATCAATAAAGACAGGTCTCCCGGCTACATAAGTAGCCGGGAGCCCTGTCTTTATTGATACCTTTCGTATCAAATGCAATCTACATGAAATATGGAATCGGTTTCATCTAAGAATGGGAAAAAATCTATAAAACTTTTAGCAATTTTAACCGAGAAAATCCAACGTGGAAGAGGGGGGGGGGGGTGTACGACTTGATAATGTAGGCTACATGCAATTGCGTGTAGTGACCTGGTTTGGAAATTTACAGTAAGATATGATTAACAAAACGAAGCCTTACTAAGAAAAGAAAAAGTGGGAACGAAGAGAAGTCGATAAAAGCTGCAAAAAGGAAGATATGAAAGAGAAAGCAACTGTAAAAAAGTCGACAGTACCCCAACATTAAAACCGCAAAACGAGAAAAACACACTGCCCAGTCTCCGGGGGGACTTGAACTCACGTACTTAACAGTAGGAGTCGAGCGCCATACCAACTAAGCCACGACAATGCCGATAATCCAGCGCACTATAATTAATATTAGTAGTCTATAGTGTTAAGTCACGGTGTGATATACAAGTAGAAGTGCCGGATTTAAGGGGAGTCGGGAGCTGGAGCGAGCACCCCTTTTCACCTGCATCCTTAAATATTGGTACCGTCCTTTAAATTGCCTGAAACACGCCCCAAAAATTTGTTTCCATATGCTTGAATGTTACGCTTTTGATGTTTATAGCATGGCCTGTAATTAATGTTTCTTAGTATCCTGCCCCATGAATGACATCAATAGTGGTGGGGGAGGGCGGGGTAAAGCTCAGGAAGCTGTGGTCTTGCCGGTCGCAAAATTTTCCAATTTCTTCGGTAAACCTGTAGTCGGGATAGGCCTAGTAGGTACGATAAGATGTGTAATCCCGACGCCGGCCGAGGGTAGCGCCAGAATTTGCGCGACAGGTTTCCAAACTTCCCTACGTAGGACTGCAGCCTGAAGCCCCGACAAGAGAGACGGAGTGCCATAAGGTCGTCGAGAGCAAAATTCAAAATTTTCGGCGCGCATTTTGGGTTTTTAGGCGTGAAATTGGAAAATTTAGGGGATTTACTACAGGATCTGCCCTCATTTAAGTAAACCACAAGGGACGATTGGCTATTGTGGACTACTTCATATTTTAACGTTTTCCGACTACACTGGGAAATTTAAACGACCTTGCAGGGATCCGTCCTCGACCAGGGACAGGTACATGGCACCTACCCCCCATCTGGTTTCATCACTGTCCCCATGACGATGAGTCCCCTGATTTTCTGACTTCCTTCAAGTTCCAACTCGAACACAACATTTTCATCGCCCTTCTTGCGCTGTAGAGTTCGAGTTTTCCTTACTTGTGACTTTAACATGCTACAACTTTTCGAGGCCTTCAAACGGACCAAACTCAAGCAATCGGGAAGAATGATTGCTGGTACGCGCTTTCTGAAGTTTAAATAAATGCAAAGACTTCTTTGCAAAATCCTTACCGCAATGATATGGTAAATTAAATATCTACTGACGGCCAGCTTGTCGGTGGCTGTTCTGTGATTGGTGTCTTTAACCTGAAGACACTTTACTACACTCTTCCATAGGCCGTCATGCTCGTCATGTGTCAAACCTGAAGTCACCCCCCTTGAATTAAATGATCCTGTATAAGCGCGGATGTACAAGGCTGTATTCAACGAACACGTAACCATTCCTTTATTATTAACCTCATGCAGTATTTAAAATTTGGTCCGACTTACACATTAAAACGAGCCTTGTAACGCTGCCTCTCATTCCTTGTCAAAGTTTTCAACGCCAGCATGTGACCCATCAATGCATGGCTCATGATTTGGTTGTTACTGGCACATAAGAATTTTCGCAGCATGACCATTGACTTGTTGAGCTCCAGGCGCATGAATAAAAGACTTGTGATCCGCCAACCCTGCCCCTTGTCACTCACCAATATATGAGATAGGTCCGCCTCTCCGCTGTCTTTCCAAAACCTAGTCACAATCGGCTCAGGTGGTATCTATTTCAACCTTTTTTTGACAGCATAATCTCCAACTCAATCACTACCAAATACATCTAACAAAGGATTCACTGCCCTCTTACAACAGGGTCAAAAATCAACCCAAACAAAAAATTTTAGGGACTACATGTAGAGGGTTCACCCGCCAGCCAAAACGCAATTTTATGGAATGGTGGAACGCCCTCTTAACCAATGTCAAACATACGTTATGTAAACTGTTTTTACCAAAAGAAACGCCTTTGCTGTATTCAGCTCATACAGTGCCGCTTCAAGTTAACTGCAAGGTCTGACATCTAGCGCCTTCGGCGATAAGGCGCACCTGCGCGTGTTATGCATTCACATAATTGAGACGCGCTTATTTTGAATCACCATAGAAAAAGGTGACCTCACTGACCTGTCCCACTTAGTAGTTTTCTGAACTGCGACAAAACGTTCTCTGATGCGCTGATGCGCTTCTGTCTCACAGTGTGCGAGGATCCGTCTTGTCAGTGGCGTCGCCAGACTTTTTGAAGGGGGGGGGGGCATTGTTGAGCAAGCGGTCCGCCGGAGGGGCACACCAAAATGAAGGACTGGGTATCACTGTAGGCATGTTAGTGATGCGCAGCGCTCCCCTGTGGGCGTTAGGCCCACTGTAGGGCCCCTGGTGGGGTCCAGGGAAACACTCCATTTGGGGTTCAGGGGCAGCCCATCTCCAAAATGTCATTGCAGCGCACTTAAACACAAAAATACAAAAATAGAAATCACAGTTTGATTAGTATTGTGTCAGCCTTACTCGCACTAACGATTTAATGATGGAGGTGAATGGGGACAGCAGATCATGTTAATGTTTGCACTGAGCTTAAAAATAAATCCACTCATGCTGCCCAATTTGAATTCATGTTGAGACAACTACCTTCCAGGTATGTTATTGGGGAGGAGCCTTCAAATTGGAGCGTCCAAGGTACATCTGACGACTGCAGATCCGGGCTAGCGGAAAAAAATGTGAAAAAGAAGCCCGCTTGAATGCAGTTTAATATGCTTTGGATACCTCAAAATTATAATTATGACCAATATATGTTTCTGCATTTTCTTCAGAAATATATGGAAAAGGGTGGGTAGCTCCTATTGAGACCATCCCTGGTACGTGCACGCGCGAAGTGGCCAGAAAATTCTGGGTTTTAGCATCTATGAAAATTTTGTGCGTCCTTTTACTCCTTTCGGGGGTTATCACCACTTAATGATCCCTGGTGTGGTGCTTGGCTGCACCTCGGCGAGGATACAGGAAAGCAAGATTTCATCATGCAAATCTGAAGGCACCGGTATCTAAATAAACAGACGTAAGCCTATGGGAGTAAAGCTTTCTAATTAACCTCATATTTGTTGGATATGCGTTGAAAAATGTAATGAAAATTGCAAGTTTTTACAGTTTCGAACATAAGATCTGACTAAAAGATAATCGATGTGGGAATTGTATTGAAGGGAGAGGACTCAAGGCTGCAGTAGTCTCATAGCTTTTGAAAATAAAGGTTGAAACAATAGCTGTAGTTTACATCTCCCAATAAGGCAGTCCTTCATACAAAATCTACAAATAGATGCGCGCGAAGCGCGCCGCAAAATTGCAGTTTTGAGAACATTTTGTGCAATTATAGACGTATGTTTGAGTGATTACTCACTGACAGCGGGTCATCATTCAAATCGACATATGCGTGAATGGTGTTTTTGTGCGTTAATTTTTCATACCCAAAATCTCATTGGGGCACAGCCAATCTTGGGGGTCACGTGCCTCCTGGCCCCCCTTGGCGACGCCACTGCGTCTTGTTCGTAGTATATGTCGATGTCCATCACAAATTTCATTAAGTAAAGAGGGCAGGAACATCGTGCGTCAAGCGCGCGGAAAATTTTGAAGTTTTGAGATTTTCTACATGTAAATGGAATATGACATCCTTAAATCCAGGACATATACTCACCCCCGCGACGATTTTAAGTTTTTGCGGCTCTGAAAAGTGTGGGGGCAGCCGTGTATTTTGAACCGGTTGGTCATTTGGACCAACCATAAGTTCGAGCAGTGACAAAATAGGTGGCAGCATTCCACCATACCCCATGAAAGAAAGTGCTTTATCGATACGATAACATGCTAATGTTGGCTCCAAATTTTCATGTTACATATAACCTTATTTTTCAAATTTTCTAAAATAATAAATGTTGATCTTATTTTCGGACATGTAAATTTTGCTTCATTTTTGACGACTTCCTTAAGAGGGTGTTGTTCGAACAACTATTTCGACAGGTTTCTTATTAAAATTGTCAGTGGTGGGGTCCAGAGGTAGGGTCCCTGGAAGCTCTGTGGGTAATTAAAAATGGTAACACTCACATGAAGTTCTTAGCTGACCCACATAGCCTAACTTCAGTGATAGGAAGCACAGCCATCACCTCACAAAAATCGTCATAATCATTCCAACGAGCATTACGAACAGCTCGTAACGGGGGGTTATGAGTGAGGTGGGAATAGGTGTAACCGAGGAATTAAGGATTACACACTCACCATTTCTTTGTAAATGCAATAATAAAACAGTACTAGCGCTAACGGAAACTCGCGAAACGTCTCAAAAATAATGTTTGACAACTTTTTGTAACTAATAAAGTATGTACTTTAACTTATGTACAGAAAGCTACAAATTACTTTTGACGTCACAAAGCAGAAAGTATGCCCCCGGTAACCGTAAGCGCAAAAATACAGACAGCTTATTTGTCTACCGTTCGGATATGTACGGAAGCCGAGAACATCGTGGTGGTGTGAAATCTGACATGCCAGTTTTCCCACCCCTTTCTTCGGTAAACATGGGAAGGAGAAATCAAGATACGATTTCTCCTTACCATTATCCACCGATAATGTAGAGTGGAGAAAACCAAAGTTAAATGAGGCGGTACTTCAAAAAAGGACCTTTACACAGTGTCTATTTTCGAGCACCCTGTCCATAAATGGACGCACCCGCACATGACATGGATTGGCGCTATAAAACTTTGGTTATATTATCACCAACGTGGGATGATCCCACCGTGGTATGGAGATATGGTCGACGAGCGAGCTAGCTATGCTACTTAACCCTTGTTCAATCTCCTCTGCTTCCCCTCCCCCCCCCCCACCCTTTAAAAGAACTCTTGGTAAAGTTTGTTAATTCAAATTAGTTTCAAAGGTTTCCAAACTGAAAATCATACAAAAAACAAAAAAACAGACAAAGTGAAAAATACTCTTTTCTTGTCTTTTTATTAAGACTTTTCATCACATGATGACATGAAATTCATGATAAATACTGATATATAACAAGACGATAACAGAATATATGAGAATATACAATATCTGTTCCAAGTTATTGCAGTACTATACACACTATGGTACACTTAGACTGAGTGGTATATGCTATAGACAAGGCAGTAGTAACCACTACTCACATGACTTAGCTTTTACATCTATTTACAACCTTTTTACATGAATCAGTTTCAATCAAGCTGTAATGTGTGTTATCATCCTTCCTTTGATCAACAAAATATTCTCCTAAAATCTTCACTCACCTTCTGAAAATTACCGAAAGCCTCATGCTTGAAGTGGTAGATTACTTAAATGACTCTACTCACTGTCTTCTAATTTTAAATAAATTTAAATTCACAATATCATCCGCACAGTGATTTTGTTCTTCATTTGAAATCTTTCATTTTTGCATTAGTTGATAAACTGACTAAAAACAGATTCAGACCTCACCCCCTCCTTCAACCCCCCTCTACCAACCCCAACTCCCTCTTTCAACTTTAACTCCAAACTTTTGAAATAAATAAACCCAACTACCACAGAAACTTTCTGGGTAAAACATCAGTTTGTAAATAGTTAAAATTATTGTCATACACACTCAATAGATGGAGGACCTTTGACAAAACATCCAATCCCAACAAAAAAAAAACACCAATCCCAACAAATAAAATTCTGAAATAATAAAGACAAGTTTATGATCACATGACTATCAATACTAAATTATTTTAACAAGATTCCTGTTAATTTGGAGTAATACCTATCTCCTGTACTACAATGGACTATGCCTATACGACACCCTTCAAATTCATCGGCACTTTCAGTTCCTGGTAAGTCCTTATACAAACAAAACTACGTATTTGTGGGTTACAGAGTTACACTTCCGCATGACAACTTTTGATGAGTACCCCAGTTGTCTCATCACAACATGACACTCGAAACTGGAAGTACAAAAATGTTCACAAACAGATGTCAGAACTATAACAATAATTGCATCATTCAAAGCTCAAAAGTAAATAAAATATTTGGAACTTGAAAATGCAAGTTATAGACTCTTTTGAAAAGTTGACATTAACAGATATGGGGTATAAGTGCTTAACTACAGAGGGAAATTCCCTAATGTTGTCAAAATCTTGCAGTTGCTTATGGGTATTTTTGTATAAATGCTTTAAAGTTTTCAAAAATTTTCAGACACATGCTTCCAGAAGGGAACGTCCCCTTTTAATTGGCAAAAGTGTTTTTTCTTCATGAGTAAACTTGAACTCAAACTTGTTTGAGTAGAATGCAGAATTTTTAATTCTCTACATGAAATACTTTGACTAGGAGTTTTAAGTTCCTTCAAAGTCACATCACCAATTAGTTTCTCAAGCTTAACAATTAATTTGCTTTTCATCAGCCCTTGAGTTTTCATCTAACTTACACCTTTACTAATGACAAAACAAATGTACATTTTTGTTTAAAAATATCAAAAGTTCGAGTCAGCCCCTCTTTTTTTCCTGAGTAAATATCTGTTGTATTTTTATCCATATAGATACTTATCAAAACCATTAAATGTGATAACTATATCTGTTGTAAACAATATTGGAAGCTCTCAGCAGAATTAACCCTGTTTATTATCAAGCAGTATCAAACACAGTAATGTTATCAAATACTTATCAACTGTAGGACACATTTTCCTCTCACCAACATCACTTCAGCTTGCAAAAGCCCAACCTTTTCCCAAAATTACTTCCCCAAAATGACCAAAACATTCACAACATGGTTCAGCACTGATTTGACAAACATGCAGAAACTTCCTCCTTATACATCACAAAACAGGAATTTCTTATGGGGGAATTTCTTGTGTGTGACACTGAAGTAATGGGAGTGGTCCTTTAACTTTTACAGGAGCCGTTGTGATACAAACTGCAATGTTTGGATTGTATGCATTGAGGTTAATGTGCCGCCTTGACTGCTGACGGCATACTAGCATAACTTCTTAGCACCATATTAACCAAACCTTTTATCTTCTGCATAATAAACTCGAGAAATAGCGAAAAAAAATAAGTTTTACATAAATGGCTAGATCATTTTTCTATTCTTTAGTTTAATGTCTAAAAAAGATCTAAAAATTTTGATCTGCTCTTTGTCAATGAGGTAGATTTTTAGTATCAATTTCCAACCATTACACCAAAACATAACTCTAGGCCAGTCCTAGAACACAGATTCACAAGACAAATAAACAAACTATACCAATGTAGAATTAATTAAAATAAATCTTATCTAGTCTCTTTTCTGGTCACTTTTTTCTTGAGAGTAACCCTACAAACACCTAGCTCTCCTTATATGTTTGAAAAGTGATTACTGGCTCTGTCTACATCTATATCAAAAATGATTGCAATCCTGTGAGAAACATCTGCTCTGGAAAGCAAATTAACAAAATCCTAAAAAAAACTACATAACTTTCTACCACATTATACTTGCCACTCCCTTTTTAAGTCATACTTTGATCAACGTGTAAAACCATGTCGACTATACCACACAACATAGTTGTCTGCGTTGATTTAAAATCACCATACCTGAATCTCCAATGACTGAAACAACCAAGATCTTTGAACTTGTTGAGTGTTAAAATCATTATCTCAGTCCACACTGAGTGAACCACCTAAACATCTGCACACATGCTACAAGCATGTTCATTGAACCAATCAACATCAATGTCTGAGATGATTTGACCAATCAACAGTGTTGATTAAACCAATCAATATCCACTTCCATCTTGATACCTAAACTACCATTGCATAAAATGTTCCAAATGAACCTTAAAAATGTAAGAACCAGAGTATAAAACAGATTTGTGCTGAGTAGGAATAATAAAATAGTAAAAATAACAGTCATTATGTTGTCCCCAAACTGGGGCCCTGTCAATAGGAGGTATATTTTTTACAGGACGATGAGAACACCATATCCGGGATTTGACCCATCTGTTTATATTCAACACACAACGGTAGATCAACACTGACTACAAGTCAACAACGGCTGTGTGTTCCTATGTAGTGTGAGTCTCAGCACCCTGAACCTTCACATAAGCTTTCGTAATAAACTTTGTCCTGATAACTCTTGGCAAGATAATGGCAAAACTTTACAATTGCCCAGAAATATAGCTTTTGAGTTTTGCGTGAATGGTTTATCCCTCCATCTGAACATATTAAAAGAGATATTAAAATATTTGCCTCACTTGGATTTGATCAGAAAGGTTACAAGCCTTATGTAGAGTATCTAAAAGATACTCAAGTAGAGACCCTGAAGCAAGAAGCTTCATGAACATTGCAGCACTTGATTTAAATAGCGGTGGGAGGGGCAAGTTGAAAGAGACAATTTGTACACATTTACACCCCTATTACACCTCTACGGGCATCAATCTGTACCTACTAGAACAAGAAACCATGAACACTGCTGTTTCCATCTTTTTCCCTGTCAAATATACAATCAGACATAAGACTCATCATCAAAATCCATATTTGCAACTTCATCTGCAGCCATCCCAGAATCAAAACTATCGCCTTTCCGAGACTTCTGCCAATTCTTTTTCTTTAACTCACTGAGGACATCCCTTTCGTGTGACCTCCTAAGTCCACTGGAGGGACTTGGCAGATCCCTTTGCCTGGCTGTTTCTCTAGGTTGAATGTGCGGAGGATGGTTCTGACCTTGAGGGTAATTCCGACGAGGTGACGATGTGTGATGGCGCACGGGGCTACCATTTCTTTCTAAATTTTGTCCTTTTTGTCTTTGACCACTAGGTTCGGATGATGTGATAGTTCTGTCAGAACTGGATGTTGAATTAGTAGGAGTATCCCTGTCTGGTGAGGTTTCAACAAAAACCGAATCCTGGCCATAGAAAAGTTGGCCAGTTGGCATGTAATGCTTCGATTTTCCACCATTAGAAGAATTTGAAGGTTTACGACTAGATGCTTTGCTATCACTTGAAGATCTTCTAATCTGACGAGCTTTTGCAGGTCCTGTAACTGAACCACTAAGGGATCTTTGAAGTCTGAGGTTTTCCAAATCACTAATTTCATCATCACTAGATTCTGAGTCATGGAAATATATGCCTACAACTTGCCTCCTCTCCTTTCCTTTTGACCTTTGTCTCTCAACTGTGACCGGTCTATCTAATGACAAAGGTCTTTTCGATTCAAGAATATGCTGTGGCTTTGAAGGAGCCTCTTCTCTTTGCAAGAGATCAGAGTCCACAGAATGAGAAGACTTTTGAAATAAAGCTCTTCGATTTACCGCTTCATGATATGATGGAGGACTGTTTTTAAGATTACCCTCATTTTGAGTACTGACTCTCAATTCTGTTGGCCTTTGAGAGTCCTGAGTTTCCTGTTTTTCTTCGATGGTCTTCATTATCTTCTCTTTTTCATTGTCTTGAATCGGTAGGGAATGCCTCATTGCATCTTTTGGGAAAAATTCAGATGGTGGGGTCGCTTCTCCAGTGGTTACATGTCTCCGTTTTCCTGGACTCACCTGTCTGTTAAGAGCTCTTGATGAAGCTGTAGGACGGTGAGAAGACGTTCTATTATCTGGTGTTAATGCCTTCATGAAACTCGAAGACCTTGTAGCTACTTTTGAGCCTCTTGGAGACAGATTTTTAGCTTGAAGTTCAGTGGAAGGAAGAAAGTATGTAACTTCACTTGTTTTGTTTGCTCCTTCTACTCTCTGCATATGTGCTTTCCCTGAGAAAAGTTTTTCTGTCGAACTTGAAGACTGACCATCACTTAAGCGATCAGATGACGATGATGACATGGAGGAGGCACTTTGTCTGCTTATAGCCATCCGATTGGGGAATGACTGATCTGAGGTAGGCACTGATGGTGCCGACACCCTTCTACTGTACACCCGAGCAGGACTCGATTCTGTTGCTGCTGTAGATCCAGACACCTGGGGAACTTTTTCTAAGCTGGAAGATTTTGAGTTTGTTGCAGATGAAGGGGCACTGTTAAGAAGGCGCCCAGGAGAATGGTATCCTGTAGGTGGTGGGTCCCGCTTTGGGGGTCTCTGGGTACTTCCTGGCAAGAGAAGAGTGGACCTGCTTTCTTTTGTCACATCCTCAATGAATTTCAATGTCTCTGGGCTAATGTTTCCATTTTCACCATCCTGTTTCTGAAACATCTGCAGTCGTCTCCTGATTTCAGGAGATACAACAGAAGGGTCTGACCCTGTTCTTGCTCTCCTTGTAGGGGCAAGAATTATGTCCTCTGAGGCAAAGTAGCCCTCATTCTGGTTAAAACGACTGTGCTTGCTGGCAGCACTGTTCAAGATGGTATTAAGTCTTTCTTGAGAGTTAACACCAGAATCAGTAGTATCTGTGTTGTCTGAATCTGGATAAATCTGGTTATCACTTGAAGTGATCCCAGAGTCACGACTCAAAGATGATGGTGAAACAAGTGGAGGAACTCCCCACTTCTTTATTTGAGCATTGTTATTTGGTTCAATCTCATCAGAGAATTCCTGTTCAATACTGTCCATGGAAGATGCATTTCTTCTACCTAAGGCACCATCAGAATCTCCTCCTGAGTCTACTGGACAAACTGTTTCTTTGCGAGCTGGAGGAGGGCCAAAGAGTGTTGTAACATCCTTTCCAAAGATTTCGACACAGTGCGAGATGAGAAACTGGAGTAGCTGAGGACTTTCCTTTGTGGCATGAGCCTGGGAAGGAGAAAAGACAGTCAAATAAATAGATTGCTTTTATGACCAAAAGTGGCAACTTATCTTGAAAATTGTGACTGCAAAAACTTTCACCTTAAATAGTGATAGCATTTTTCACAATGACTTTTACTCCAATAAGGAGCACCGTCATTCACCCATTGGCCTCTGTCAGGAAACAACACCCTTGAGGTTTCATCTCTCTCCTAGATCCCCATGCCAAGACAACACAGTCTTCAATTTTGTACTGCTATTGTTGAAACCAAATCCTACCAATTTATAAAAAGTGAAAACTTGGAACCACCTTTTTGAATGAAGCACTGAACTTCTGCCAACATCACATATTTTAAACCCACCTTAGCATGTGACCCCACATCCTGTCCCAGTGAAGACTTATTTATTCTGAAATCAAGCTATCCTTGTCCTTGAAACAGAGAAGACAAAATGCAGTTGCCCTAATCTGGATGAGTATGAGCCTCCCCCCCCCCCCCCGCCCCTCACCCTTCATGAATGACACTTTTTTAACCATTTGACAATATTTTAGTAACTGTTTATCTTTCATATGACATATTTCCATTTAGATATGCCAGAACATACACCATAGGGAAACAAGATTTGTGAGATTTAGCTGTTGATTCAAAATGAGGATGAGGTGACTACATATTCCCTTTGAACAGCTTTATAACTTTTCTTACCTGTGCCATTGCACCTGCTGACAAGGGGGGCCAGATCATACTAGGTGATATACAGATGGCCAAGTTTGTACCATTCATGCTGTTTTCCTCTGCGTTAAGAGTTATGTGATAAAATATGCAGAAGATGTACCGCATCAGTGTTAGATTAGCCTCGGGTAATTTCTCCAATATCCTGAAAACAGGGTAAGAGATATTTAGCTGTAGGTTAGAAGTATGTTTGAACACTGACAAGTCATAGGATGGAAGGCTCTACTTCAAAGCAAGTTTAAAAGATGATTGCCATTGAACCACAGATCAAGAATACTTTCAATTACAAACACAGTCTGGCTGACATACTTTAGCTCATTCATTTTAGGGGCACAAAACATGACAAACTTTATACCCACACAATTTTCTTTATTCTCACAAAATAAGTCTCTTCACAAACTCTTGAAAAAATGGGACTCACCTCTTCACAGTATCAATTTTCTCAGGAACATCCTTAATCTGGTTCACCAGTAGCCACTGGCTGTACAGCTCACCAGTGAAAAGACAGTCTGGCAGATTTCGCAGGAAGTCCTGGGAAGACAAGTTGATAGGACGTGAAATAAGTGTTTCATATACGGAGAAACACAAATGGTTCTGATGGATGTAGAAAATTCAACACGCATTTGGGATAAAAAGAAATTAACTTTATAATATGCTATCAACCTACATGCGAATTAGTCAAGAAACCCTTAACTGACAGAGCAAATGCTTAAATACCTCAATTTTCCTGTTTTGTAAAATGTTCACTCCTCGTCAGAAATTTCGTTTCCTGTGTTTCCAGTTTTGCTTACTAATTAATTATTTCTGGTAAAAAATAAACTGCCTTGAGTACACAGTTTAATGTTTCTATTGTCTACAACAGTGGTAACTGATAAAACGAAAGATCGGCATTTAGGATCTACATAGCAAGGTTCATAAATCGCATGTTGCACATTAAGTGGGTGGTTGAAAAAATGCCTCATGAGTGTGATGGATTGAAGATTGTTAATACTTTTTAATACTTCTTGATTTATCTCCCAATTTTCATGATTTTTTGTTGATTTTCTGTCGCAGAAAAGTTATGACTTTAGCAACAGAAAAAGGTATAGAAGCCACTACACTGGCTTAAAAACTCACTGTAAGCATGGATGCTGCTGTGGAAACATGTACCTCCCCCAAATCAAACTGTTCACCAGCATTCAAACGAGCCTTCAGTTCTCGAACCATTCTTGCATTGGCAGATTTTCGAAAGATACCATGAGTAAAGGGACCATTGTTGTAAATGTTGGTAAGAAGATCCAATATTGGTTGCGGAGGTTCACCCTCACTTGACAGGACACTTAGTGATTTACCAAACAGCCTGAAAGAGAAAGAAAATAAAAAATCCATACAACTCACTGATCCAGAAATGGATTTTTCTTTCTACAAATAACAGAAAAAGAAAAGTACTTTTCTGAAACCATCCTCCCATGACTGGATTGTATTTCACTGTCATTCAGCAGAATAGAACTGACTGGTAAAATCTGTCTTCTGCTGTTGTTTCTACAAGATGTATCCTCGTACTCACACAAAAGTGATTGCTGTACTCGTACATCAAGTACACATGCCATGACAGGAATGTAGTGTGTATGAATATCCGTATGAATATTCATAATGATGGCATACTTGTTTACATTACAGGACTGTGAAATGTCTTTGCCCCAAAAAGCCTTTTAACTATCAAAGATACACTTACTGCGATTCTGATTCTGATGAGTTGGGAGATGCAGGTTTGGAAGACAGACTTCTTCGGAATCCTAACTTGAAATGTGACTTCTTATTCCTCAACTTCCTTTGAATACCTGATGTATCTGTCAATAAGATAAAAGTCTTTATTCAACATAAATCAGACATCTTATTTAAGAAACAGTAAAGACTTTGATTTTACCTTTAAAGTGATATGGTCCTCCTGATTTAAGATCTTTTTCTCTCTAGCATTACGAATGGGTTGTTACAGTGTGATGAGTTGTAAATGATATAATCAGTAACTTGAGAGATTCATCAAAATTATTCCATAACCAATGCTTGACTTGATTAAAATCATGACAAAATCTAACACAGCTAAGGTTGAATGATGAATGACTGTGGGTATTCTATCTCCTCTCCTTGAGGTTGTGATATTTCTATCCAGTGGCTGGCGGAAAAGGGTTTACATCAAAGGCATTGAACTGTTATCAGTTTTGACCTTTCTAAGATGGATACCCCACTAATCTCTGTTTTACTTGCTTCAAATTTGATTATTTTTTCTCATACCAAGACTACTAACAGAGACAAGCCTCTGCCAGATGTGCTTCTTGTGCATTAGATTTGATAGCTACCATCCTAACTTTATAGCCAGGTTTAATTAATGAGGTTTTGCTATCACTACCTGTCTCTACTCACACTTACCAGATATAAATCATGCCATGGATTTAAACCTTTTGAAGGCTTCATCCAATCCTTTAATTTGCTAACTAATAGGTAAGTCTTGAAACAAGATAAGTCTTCAAAGATCTCTGACGTCAAAGGAAGAGGGCTCTCAAACATTTATGACTTAACAAGATAAAAGAGAACAGAAGATTTACCAGAGCTAACGCCAGAGCTGGATCTGCCTTTCCTTCGTAGGATGAATTGGCACTGGTATCCTCGCAGCTCATTTTCTGCCGAGGACAGCTGATCCAGGTCACCAGGAAAGTAAAGGTCTTCGCGGTGTAGGGCTGCTTCACGAGTATGATTCATCTTAATGGAATGGGGGTATTCATGACCTATGTGACAATGGAAAACAAATTCTGAATATAACCACCATTCTTCTTCTTGAAGTTACAAGTCCTTCACCCCTAACTTTTACTTTTCATGCAAACAACGAGGATGCAACATTTCTCCTCCTATCATTCCCTTCTACCCCACTGCTTCAAAATACAGATAAGACAGTTGACTTGTTTTTAAAACAGTAACCATACCTACTAATTCAAAGAGGTTTTCCTTCTTCCTTGACGGTAACCCTATCCCCAATTTAACAACAGATTGTAGCTTTAAGCCCATGAATTCACCTTTTTATTTTAAATGCCATGCTTTACATGCAACTGAACTTTCATGTTTTTTCAGACAAAAATTGACATCAACAACACCTTCTCTCTCCCGGACAACATCCCTCTGCACAGATTTCAGCTTAGAGACCAGAACCCATGTTTTACAGACAAGAGGAGAGAGCAACAGTATCTATTAAAGGGTTACGATCCTTCTCTTTCCCTGACAGTATCCCCCCTTCCTTTAAGCACTGGCTGTAGCTTTAAGATCTGACCCTCCCCCCTCCCCAATGTTATAGAGGCATGAGACAGCAACCATACACACCTATTAAAGGGTAAAGATCCTCCTCCTTCCCTGACTGTACCCAAAGCTGATAGTTTTCATGTTGGTCTGTCGGCAAGTTAAACTGTTCCATGGCCATTAGGAGGATGTCTTTAGAAGTACTCTGGTAACCTGCCTGGAATGTTTTGGTCTGGGGGAGAAAAAAAAAACTACAATTTGGGAGATATGGAAGGAATATGATGAACCCAGAAGCTTCCTGAAATGTATGAAACTAATTACTTGGTAAATATTTCCTGAGTTTTATTTACACATAAAGTTGCATGTTTTTGGACTTCCCCCCTATGTAAGATACTTTGTAACAATATCACAAACCACCTGAAACTAACATCTGATACATTTCACACAAAAAGATACAGAGTACTAATGTGTTTCACTGTCAAACAATTGCAGGACAGCTGCTGTATCTGTTCTAGAACAAAGTCAGCACTTCTATCCCCTTGCTGATACCAGGAGCTTCCAGCTGGTAAAGTCATAGTGCAATCTATTATGTTCTTTGTCCATAAACAAGAACAACAAACAGGGAAAGTTCCCTGCCTACTGCATCAATCCAGGGATCCTTCAAAACCAGACATTAATTGAAGCTCATTAGGCAAAAACGGTATCCTCTACAGGGGCTCAATTACACTACTTCTTGTTTTGACTGCATCTTGGGTTGTATTTCACTGAACAATTCCATAATAGATCAAAACAATTATTAATAGGCAAAGTTCTTCAGCATCAATTCCATATTTTGGGTAAACTGTAATCTGGGTTGTCAGAATGTAATAATGGTTCACTGTTGTTACCACAGTGACATGTTTAGGGCTGCACTAGCTTTCAAGAGACAAGAAACCTCCTGGTGCAACCCTTTGATCCAGCCTCAGGAACATTCATTGCTTAATTAGCTTGATACATTCTCTACAAAAAATACATGCAAATTGGATTTTGTCTTTAAGGGGGGGGGGGGGATTTCAGATGACCCCTTCAAATGTTACTTATGAAAAATGAGTAAATCTCACTTCTGGATAGATCCATTTTAGATAAGTACATTTCGGTACAACTTACATGCATGCTCTTGGAATCTTCATCTCTGTTACAAACAATGACGGGTACAGATTTACAATCCTGCCTCTCCCTCTCTGCCTCGATATGCCTAGAAAAAGAGATAGAACTTATTAAAATAAAGAGCATCACTGTCACTGGAATTCACTGGATGGAAAACAGCAGGAGAAAAAACCAAGGCCAAAGTTGCGTTTAAACCAGTCTGGTGGTAAGAAGGAAGAGGACGTGGGAGGTCGGCCTCCTCTGGAGGACGCCTCCCTAGCCACTGTGCTAATTGTTTACCAGGGTTTAGTTGCGGGTAAGTGGGGATTACATAGCTAAATAGGAGGTAAGAGAGGGGCAATATAGATCTTATTAACATTAAGAGCATCCCTGTCACAAGAATTCATTCTGTTTAAATTGCTGTTTCATAGTTTCTGCAGAAACCCCCTCATTATTTACGCCTCTCTAGGCGCCTATAGTATGCTGTGAGCTTACTTCTCAAGCTTCTTCATCAAGTTTAGGAGGGGTAAGGAAGATGGGGGAAGACATGGCAGGACTGCATACAGAAGCTGAATTAGGTTAGGTTTTACATGAAGTCAAGTCTCCCAAATTGCATGTAAACTGTCTGGCTGGTAAGTGAGAACAGGACGAGGGGGGGCCACCCTCCCCGACTGTGCTATTGATTTACAGGGTCTAATTGTGGCTAAGTGGGGATTACATGTGTAAACAAGACGTAATGATGGGCCATGTAGATTACAAACAACACACAGATTACACATTGATTTAAACATAAAATAACATACTTGCTCAAGCTTTGCCACCAAAGATCCTTCTCCTCTTTGGACGTAAAAGTCAAAACATTATTGGTTGTTGGCCACCCCAAAACAAAGGAAGATTCGGGAGAGTTGTTGATCTCACTGACATCTTGCGTACATGTTGCCAGCCACAGCTCGCACACTCGTAATCGATGCTTCAGTCGAAACAGCGTGCAAGATTTACTGAAAAAAAGACAACATATGTCAAATATAATATCTGCAGTCCTTACACTGTACTGCAAATAAATTAAGGTATAGGCCTATAGCTGATGGCTGCATACTATCATAGTGATGCTTACTTTCTTGTCAAGCATACACACAATGATAAAATTGTTTCATCACACCGAAAGGTTTCATTCTAAAACAGTTAAAAGATTAAATCACTGTTCCTTTGTTTCAGCAATAAACACAAAATTGGTGGACATACTTACTTTGGTTTGGCAATGATGAGAACATCATCGAATAGGAAGAGATATCGAACTTGAGTCTGGAGTCCGACTGTAACGTGTACCGGTCCTTCCATTATGTACAGTCTCTTTGTGTTACTGAGGGATGTAGGTGGTTGTAGTCTTTGAGATTTATCAGTACCCGATTCTGATGAATGACCTCTTGCAGACGTTGGGGGCTCTATACTGGATGAATTGATTTCATATGAAGACAAGCTGCTGGGAATGCCCTGGCCTTGAGCACTGTAATGGAAGAACAAGAACTATAGAACATCAAAAAGCCTGTCTTCCACTTTATCAACACAAACTCTCTCACTCACAAAATGAACACTTCTGCAGTCTCTTTTAATTTCCAAGCAATGCCCAGAATGAGCAACAAGAAAAAAAGCACCTTTCACTCCAACATACATGTTCACCAAGTTCCTTCCTTAGGCAAGCAAACAAGATCTCTCCAATACCTCTGTAATATGAACCCATCTGTCAAGTTTAACATTAACCTTTGACTTTCACCTTTAGTACAACAACTCTGCCAATGAGCAACCCCCCAAAATTTACAACACCTTACTGAAAAGTAATGTTTCAGTCACAGCAAACAAGACATCACTATGACAAGAAGCACAAGTCTAGCGAAGGAACAGGCGACCCTCATAAATTCAATGAGGGTCAAATTTGACAGATAAGTAGTGCCTCCACGAAGAAGCCTGCCAGCTGTCTTTCAGAAGAAGCAGGGCTCTACAATCATTTCGAGGCATTCAAAACAGTTTCTCCCACTAGTAAAGGACAGGCTTCTTGCACAACAAGCCACTGTGACAAAATTCATAAAAGGAGATCAAACATGAACAAACCATGGAAGTACTACCTCCGAGGTAGTACTTCCATGAACAAACGAAAGGGTAACTTCACACACAGAGTTGTTGATACTTGGAACAGTCTGCCACAGGATATTGTCCATGTCACATCTATCTAAAGCTTTGAAAAGAACTTGACAAATTTTGGAGGGAGCAACCCAGTTGATGATGAAGAAGAGCTGGTGTTAAAGGCACATTGTGCCTTCTACTACAAGCCATCTATGTAACACTACTAAAAACAAAGCTCCTGCAAACTAAAAGCTTACATCACTATACTTCCTAATAGAGTCACTACCAATATCACGTACCAAAGATATTTTGCATAAATCTTAAGGAGCACAACATTATACAACACAGTTGAACAGCCACAATATTAAAACAGAAAAATCTTACAGCAAAGTCTATATGTTTTTTCCAGCAATATCACCATTCTGTTACAAAAAGAAGTTGTTATTTACTGCACGCTACTCGTTGCTTAAAGCATGCATCTTTACAAGGTAACTATTTTATTCCATTCTATGAATGTGGGAGGATCTTTTCAGAGTTGTACAGTTCAGTGGTTTAATAAAGAGTACTAACAGGTTGCCATATAACTGGTAGTATACACTTTGCATTGATGAGTGCAAACACCTTTCCGATGCATCACACCACTCTGAAAGTTAAACAACTGTACAATAGTATTTATCCCAACTTGACAATCCCACACAATTATAAAAGCATTGACATGTCCAATTATTGAGTCAGTACCACAGCCTAAACCTTAGGTGTAGTAACTCATTACCAGACTTCCTCATTTTCAAGTTCTATAACAAACAAAAACTTTCCCCCTCAAAATAATGGTCATTTCAGGCCAAAATTGGTGAAAATTACCCAGAGGCACAAAACATAGAAGAGAATTACAAGAAACTACAGCATAGGGGATGATAGGGCTACTTAGGGTGAAAAATTACTTCTCAATTATTTCTTTCAGAGTCCTACGGGAGCTTTTAAGCAGGTACTGTAACAGGAGGCAAACTGTTCCAAGCTTCCAGTTAATTCACCCTTGTTACAGGGAAAGGGAAATGCTTTTCATATGCTCAGTCTGAATTCCAAGATAAAGAACAGTGTCACTGCATGTGTCCCTTAAGACAGAGAAGACACCTGTAGACCTATTGTCTGACTTCTGAACATGCTTAAACCGGATTTCCCCACACTACGGATGAATGCACACTACTTTCTGGTAGTTTACCAGACAAACTCCAGAAAAGTTCTTAACACAGTGAAGGGAAAAATGGAAAAGGAAGAGTTAGGTACTAGGGTGCCCTCTATAGGTAAGGGATTCCAGTACTATTGGTTTTTGCCAGTCTACAGTTATTGCACAGTACAGAATAAATGCAGGCTACCATTCCACCCAAATATGCTGAGACAGCTATCTGTCACCACCCTTCCTAATAGCTACATCCCAAGACCTCACACATTCCACAAAACATGGAAATGAGAAAAACAGATGACTGATATTAAAGTTTAGGCATTCCTGAAAGTTTGTGAAAAAATTCAAAGGAGTAATGAAGAACTATAGGTTACTTAGTGTTCAAGGTTATGTGTATTTATACAATAAAATAAGGTCTCTTAACAACACTTATGTTAATAGGAGATGTTTTTATTAAAAATCTGAAAATGTGATAAACTGGATGAGTTCTATATGAAGTCATTATCAAGGCAGATCACATATCCAGCTGGTTCAGGAGTAAATATTTATTCTATGACCCAAGCAGGCATTAAACAACATTAACATTCTGCTTGGGAAGCTCAACTCTTTGACCCAGAAGTGAATTTGATGAAACAACTTGCACAAAAAATATGAGGTCAGACAAATAGGCCTACCTTTTCTCCAATCCAGGCTTTGATTTAGAACTGGTGAGGGCGTTCTTAATAACTGAAGATGGCGCCGACCTTCTCCTTGCAGCCAAAGACTTGAATTTCTAAAAAGACAAGAGAAAAACTCAGGTAACCCACATATTTACTGTCACCTATTAAATTTGTCTGCTGGAAGAAATTTTACAGGACTGACTTTATGCATATGTCAGTAGATATAGTACAAAGTGACTATTACACATGAAGATGTGTTTTCAGTCAGTGTTCTCAGAAAAGTACAAATATCTCTCTTCCACATTATGTTACACATTCTTGAGGGAATATGCCTCCTCAGATTTGCTGGAAGGAACAGGAATTAGGTATCATTATCCTGGGCTTCATATTGAAGGCAATATGACCCAATTATGACAAAAGTCACACAATACAATGAAACAACCACACAAACATGGACAACCTGAAGACATGACTTATGTAAAAGGGGCCTTGCATGACACGGTAATAGACAAACATGTGCCAAGTAACACACAGACCCTATTCCTTTAATCCTTCCAAACAGGGCAAGGTGCCAACAAAATTACACCAGTTCCCTGGTTTGAAGAAATTTTAAAGAATGCCCAAGAAAACCTTGGAAAAATTTCAACAAAATTCTTACAAAGGAAGACTCCAGACATTTCATTCACATGACTGCCATACAAAATCACTTCCCTATTTCAGTTCTTCTATTTGGAACCTAAACACAGGACATCGCTCATTTGCCTGACAATACTTGGGTGGGCTTGTAAAAGAAAACCAAGGACCAGCTGAAATACTGCACTATAAATGGTAGAACTGAAAATAAACTTAACTACAGGGATGCATCATCTACATTTCTTTCTGAGACCAACAATGGTAAACAGAAAACATGGCAATGGTTTCACTGGATATCTGGTGTAAGACCTTCACAGCATCATTACACTGCAGTGGTTTTACTACTGTGAAAATAAATGGTCAGGATAGGACCAAATACATGAGACCATTAATCTGGCTATGACCTTCAACCATCCATACTTCCAGGAATATTTAACTGAAACTCTTCATCAAACAGTATTACAAAATGGATCTTAAATGCTGGGTTGCGTGCTTCATGCACAATCTTGCAATCCACACTGGATTTTGTACCCAGTTTAATAAGTTGATTCCTGCATGATAGGCCGTGCACACCTAACAGACTGTTTGGTGGACAGCTGCCAAATAACATTCTGAGAGCTAACTTAGAAAAGATTTTGAAAAACCATGTCTGAAAATATTCAAGGTTTCACTGTAGTTTTACCCACCTGTGAAAAAACAGCCTTATCTTAGCTGTATTGTGCAAAATTTACATTCAATCTTAACGGGAAAACACAGTCTCCCTCCCCTCCCTTCCCCCTCCCCCATTTGAATAAGTGTACCCTGTCGTTCTAATTCAGGAAAAGCTCCTATCAATCATGTGACAATATTTTTGTTACTTACTTCTTAAAGGCAGACAGTCATCACCCCAAAGTAGATTTTTAGTGTGGGGGTATCAAAATTCTCAGTTGGTGACTGCTCTTTGATTGACATCAAAGTAAGTTTGAAAATTTGAAACATGCAGAGTAGCTCACATTCCACACAAGGCAGAGAGAGTACATTTTATAGCCTTGTATGCTAACCAGGACATGGCCTTGAGCAATAAAACACCTGCATAAGGAGGAGCTTCATACAGTTATGTGAGAAGCTAGAAGTTGCATAGTGGGGAGAATTGGAACTGTCTGGGATGACGAAAATTCCCCTTTAAATTCATGCACAATAACTCCTTGCTTTGTCTTCAGTATTCAATGTTTTTATACAGAAATATAATGTTCAATATTCAATGTTTTTATACAGAAACATAAATGAAAGATATCAAACTTGTGAGCGAAAGAAGAGGTTTGTAAGATTTAGCAGATTTTTGAAATAAACTTGGGGCAACTGCTTTCTGCCTATAAGTTTATCATGCAAAGGGCCTATGTAAACCAACATGAGATCAAGCACTAGTCTTTCTGCAATGGACCCCAAATCTAAACTCAATGTACCTTCCTTTATAGTTTAGCCAAGTTAAAGAGGAAATCTTCTCATCCCAGTCAGTTCCAATTCTCCCAACTAAGCTAGTTCTAGCCCCACCCATAACTCCTTTAGCTTCTCCTTGTGCAGAGACAAACAAGTTTATTGCTTAGGGCCACATCCTGGTGAGCATACAAGGCTATAATATGTAATCAAAACACTCTGTGCATGCTATGTCATCTGAGCTGCTCCGCATCTTCTGTATTTTGCAACTCTTGATGCTAATCAAAGAGTAGTCACCAACTGAGACTTTTGCTTACCCCTTTGTAAAAGTCATACTTGGGATGATGCAAATCTGTCTTTAATATGCATTCATTTCATTGCACAAGACTCTACCAGCTGAAACCATAATACCTTCAATCCAGCATGCCATGTATTAAGCATTGGGAATATGTTTAATGTCTAAAAAAATGATTAAAATTCTGCCTTCCTACTTGCACAGAAATTCTTTTACTTATTCTCCATACAATCCAATCTTTATTGTATATATCATACTTAACACAATGCCTTCAGCTGAAGGCATAAAACACATGGTATGCATGACAGCATGGTCTAACCACAAACACGATTCCATTGGGCAGGACAAAAGAATTAAATTCCAAACAGCTTAATAACTGCTGATACATAGCCTACAGAAAACTTGAGTCTTTTACACAAGGTTTTAGAATGAAGAATTGTGGTTTTCACTACATTAACTCAACACAATTATGTCAATAAAATAATGTTTTGAACAACTTTGACTGTAACTAACAACAATTAAGATAGAAATCTGTCAATGTTTATGGCCATATAGCTAAATGAACTTTTCCTCACCCCAAGCTATGGTTCTCAGCAACATTATCCCACAAATATGCATATTTTTTTCCATAAACATTTCTTCTTTAAATTCCACAAGTTAAAATACTATCTTTTTTAGGAATTGATATGTATGTTTCAGTGAATTTCATTCTCAAACATTCCAAGTTTAAGTCACTCTGTAACACCCAAATAGAATGTCTTTAACATCCAGCTTGCCTTTAACTGGAAATGGGTACTGTAGGTCAAGATGTACAAAATGCTTCATTTTATTAAAGTGTTTAAATCTGTTTTTACACAATACTATTAATCACTTTGAAGTTCCAAAATGCAGCAAGATTTACTACTTGTTCTTTATCAATAGTACTGACACATCACAGACTCTACAATCCTTAACATGCCCGGTGTCAAAGGTTGACCAAACAAACTCTGCCTGAGACTATACACATCTAATACTATGGTGGTCCATGCCATTACAAGTGATGAGAATAGGCACCACAAAACAGACAATAAGGCAATGGGAAAAGCAGTGCAAGCTGCAAGCAAACTTTTTCCAAGTACTATCCTGCAGAGCATGCAATGATCAGCTCGCTCACACTTTTCATTGCTTCATGAACCACTGATGACAGTAAATAACACAGCCAGGTATGCAGGATATACACACATGGAATATTCAATTGAGTCACTGATGATAGGATAACACTAGGCTGGACATATGAGTAATACACATATCACCATAATGTGTACTGTATATATTCTCATGACACATAACAGGTGGAGTTCATGGGCATTGACACACCACCATTATCGGATGATCAAAATATAAATAATGGAATTGTCAGCTTTATTTTAAGTCCCAGCTAATCTGTAGACTCATAATCTTATCCCTTCTTTTGCTGACAAACAAGACAGCAGCAATGACATAACATCACACAGAGTAAGGTACAAAGGTTAAAGTCACATGGAAGGTGGAAGTAACACCTTACTTGATATGTCATAATTATCATTCCTAAAACCGGATGGATCTTAACTGGTTCCTTGAATTCACTCCCATAGCTTTCCACGAGTGCCGCCTACACTCTTAGAACTACTCGCTCCACTGTCTGTACTCACTGAACTGTTTCAGTGGTTGGTTAGGTACCCATTCATAAATCAACAGTAGTATTCTCAAGGTTGTCATTGTACACCAACCTGTCAGCTTAGAGGAAAGACAACAGTACATGAGAAAGTGTCATAGCACTTCGACTATATTCTAGGAAGAGGATTTCAGTTTACAGAGGGATAGGAAGAAAGCGTCTTGCATGGTTGACTTTTGTGCTAGTAATTCTCATGGAATGTTCACCTTTCTATTATTGTTCTATAGAAGGTTGGAAAGACTTCCTGAGGATAACTGCCTGAGGATAACTGGCAAATGGAAATCCCTGAACTGTAACTTAGGAAATATGGAAAAAATTCCCAACATCAATAAAATATTCCCATCCAATACTTGGAATATTCACATTTTAAGCACACTTAAAGGTCAGAAGCAGTCGCCCCAAACTTATTTTGAAACAATAGCTAAATGTCACAACTTTCTTCTTATTTCGTTTCCAAGTATCTTTCATGATATTTCAGAACATAAATATTGCATATTCAAGGTAAATCAAGCAGTTGCTCCTTGTAAATTTTACAACTGAGTGAGAAAAACACTGTCACATGATTCTCAAGAGCCATTCAGGAAATAGGATAGTCTACTATACAATTCTTTTTTGGGGCGACTGCATTCTCCCTGTAACCCTCCAATTTTCCCATCTGAGACCCTGTTGGACATGACCACTATAAGCTGATTAGGTACATTTGCTGGAAAGTCCTCCTTTGCATGAATATTTTAGAATGACAACCATTTCCTATTGATACTATCTAGTAGTAATTGTGCATATGGAAGACTTCTTCCATCATAATCACCAAAACTCCCTGGTTTGGGAGTCTATGAGCTCCGATACTTACCTCCTATTTACATATGTACCATTATTGCCTGCAATAACCGTCTGGCAAAGAACTAATAGCACCACGGTATCCCCTAACAGTAGAGGGCACCTACAACCCTAAATCATCCTTCTGCATTTTTGGCTACATCATGGGAAAAACCCACGACGGCATTAGGTAAACAGGAGGTAAGGAGGAACGACATAGACTCACTTATAACAATGAGTACCTGTATGAATTTCCATATTTACATATGATTATTACAATAACTTGAACCAGAACTGGAGCAGCTGAGTTGCTGGAAGTCTGCACGTGATTTTACACTAAGCAGACAAGTTTGAAACCAGCCAGGTGCTAAAATCATCTACATCTTAATTCTTTGGAATGTTTGAAAAATTACAAACTTCATTCCACTACCCAGACAAAGAAGCAAGACCACAAAAACTTTGATGCGATGGTTCCCTTTATTTTATGACTCCACTTCAGGTAACGACCTACATCACTTGTAAACTATGTTAACTCTTCTTTTACTTCCCAGCATCTCATGCTGGGTCGGAAATATCCATGTCCAGTCCAATTTTGTTGGGAGAAGATAGGGCACCATATACAGGCTTGTTTGTAATACACAGCTCCCTGTTTGTAACCAGTTCACATGACACAAGCCTTCAAAGTTTCATTACTACTGCAGGATTTTATCAAGTAAAGCTCTGTGGGTTTAAGATGTCTGATTTATAATACATCAAGGTTTTTATGTTTGTCCTGAAATGAACCTTCAAAGGTATCATTTATACTGTATCGTTGGGTACTTCTTTTATGAGTAATCTCTATCTGTGGAGTTACTAGCAACTCCCTGCTCTATCCAAAGTGGACAATACTTAAGTATATGAATCATGATACATTTTGGAATTTTAATTGCTCTGAAATGAATCTTTAGTCTTAAAAATAATCCTTACCTTCTTAATGAAAGGACTAAAATAGGTGAAGTCTGAGGAGCAGCTGTGAACAGTCAAAACAGCTAAGCCACTATACATAAGCCTACAGTCAGCCAGCTACTATAATAAGGATATCTAACCACACAGGCTTACTTAAATCCTTAAATGTTCTATTAAAGGATATTCACTGGTGTTCCAAATTACTTCCAGCACAAGAGAGGACAGTACCCAGGGGATCCATATCAATGGGGAAGAGCCATCCCTTCAATTTTAGTGGGGGACATCGGCTAAATCTGCCATGTTTTGTCTTATTTCCTTTACAAATATCTTCCATGATTATCCTAACAAAACTATTTTGTTTTAAAGGTAAATTACTTATTCCAATCAGGGAGATACCACTTTGATAGCAGCTCCATCATACAATAATTCAAGCTTTGGAAAGGGCACGGCAGTTTCCCTCAGGTTAACTAAGAACTTTTCTTTCAATATAAGAACAGTAACATGGATACCAAATTTATACAACATTTGGAACAAAAAAAAAAAACAACAACAACAAAGTGGGATACTTCCCTAAACAGACTGGTCAACATTAAAAATAGTTCCCAAATTTGTACAGCTTTGGTAGTCACTGAAAATTAACCACTATTTTTATCAACTAAAGTAAATATCCATCCATGCCATGGGTATGGGTAACCTTTTCATTGAGTTATGTTAATACTGTTTATTGTAGAGACACTTTACATCCAACTTTCATAACATCATCAACAAACAAGAGGCTCAGTTTACATGGGAATATGCAGCTGAGCAGCTCCTTTGATGGAACAGTAAACAGTGATACCAGAAGCAGAAAGTCGTAAAGCGATATATACCAGTCATTTAAGTATCATGTTCCTAAATGTATAATACCAGCTACAATGTCAGATGAGAAGCCAACTCACAAACATCAAAACTATATCTCTTGACTCAAACCTAAAATATTAAAATGAACAGGCTTCAAGATATTACATTTCACCAAAGCTAGTTGCTCTGCTGAGAAGAGGTTAGTTTAATCACACCTTACCTACTTCAGAAACCAAATGAAACTGTACAGATGTAGCTCTGCACGATGAGAGCTAAATGGCTTTAGTTGATCAATATAGCCCTGACCAAAAGGGTGCTTTAGTACTGTATACTGTGTAGTACAGACTGCTAAATGGTGTACTGTTTCTCATTATGCACTGAGGTTCTATTCGGTATATGGACATTTCACTTTAAAGTTACAAATTCAAATCAATCTTACATTTCCTTCTATTTATCTCATACCAAACAGCTTCTTTCAAACAAAAATTTCTTGTTTCTTTGTTACAACCTTATCATCAACTTCTTGAAATTTACATGAGTAAGACCTCTGACCTACATCCTTCAGTCTTGTACTCAAGACTCAACAACCTCCCCCCCCCAACCATATGGGACAAGCAAAAAAGTCACTCGGGCAAGTGCACTACTCCATGTTGTAGCACACTGCCCAAGCACCCCTGCCAGGTCTCCACCCAAGCACCCCAGCAAAGTCCTCTCCACAAGCACCCTAGCAAAGTATTCTCCACAAATGAGTTCAAATTCTATGAGGCAGATTCAAAATATCGTACCCAGGTTGGAATTCATGTGGGCAAGTATATTTACAGCTAACCCCCAGACAAAAAATGAAAAATGATTTTGTGAAAACCTGCCTGTACTGTCCATTATCTGACAATTTAAGCAGTTAAGGTGTGAAATAACAGATACCAACTGAACCTCAAAGAAACTTTTTAACAAGTTTTTAATGTAGTCAATAACAAAGCGTGGAACACAGCCCACTCAACAATACCAGAGGTTCAGACCCACTTCTTCCGGTGGTGGCAGCACGTAAAGCATTTGACAATAAAAACGTGACACAGTTCAGGTATTGTCTTGTGTGCACTGAACAGTTCTATTTACTCTTCGATGTAACTGATAATAAGCCAAACAAAGTTTTGTTAATATCAACCACATTATAACTTTTAGGGTGAAGTCTGTTATGATTCGGAGTACATTAGGAAATGACGATCAATTCGACTAATTCAACTACTGAGTTTTAATGAATTGAAATAAATGTTTTATAGAGGAAACCAAACAAATGATGTCAACATAATTACACATTAAATTAAGGAAACACGCTTTGATCGCAAGAAAGCTATCAAGGTACATCATCCATTCAATATCTGATAACAGGAGGTATTGTTTCATGGCATGGGGAATGGGAGGGGCAAGACTTACTTGTAGAGATAATAAATGGGCAGACAAGAATGTGAGTCTTTATAAAGAATAAGTAGTAATTCTGACTTTACATGCAAAAGAAACTTTACATGCAAACAGCAGCTGAATATGTGACCAGACAACTACCCCCTACCTCCCCCCACCCACCCACCCCACCCCACCCCCGGATAATTCCCACCTTGCCAACTTTTCCTGGTAGTGGAAATTGTCAGAGGGGAAGAAGAATAGTCAGAATAGTCCACAGTGGGAACTGTGAGTGGGGAAATACCCTAGAGAGAATTGGATCATGGAAACTGTCTATGGGAAAATTGTCCAGGAACTCTTCAACATGCTGATCTTATTTTGTTTAAAAAACAGCGAAAGAACTGGTTTTTTGCTGTATACTTGTTTTTAACTTATGCTGTTTCATACTGACCACAGCCACTGACCACAGCCACTGACCACTGAATGGTAGACATTAATATCTAGAATCAAACATAGCACCTAGGCTAGATAGGATTAGGCCATACAAGTTTCACTATTATCCTTTTACAATATACTCTCCTCTCCAACTTTGCTCACTTTTAGAAACATAGTCTTCGTATTTAACAATTCAATCCTATCTGTAATACCTTCTACCATTCACTACATTGATTCTGGTCTTATACACCCAAAGAATCTAGTCTTATACATGCCAATGAATCTGAAAGCTGCAACTCTACATTCCTTCTGACCCTTCCTTGGCTTAAATAGAAAGGTCTCTTTCAACAGCTCTTGTCTAGCCCAAGGGAAGAGTTGAAACTCTCTCAAGCAAATAAATCACCGCTTTAATGAGAAGCTTCATTCACCTCATCTAATTTATTACAATACCTTCTTCAAGGCTTATAGGTAAGCCAAATCCTTTTGTGGGTCCGTTTTATCAAACATCACCACAATCACTGCACCAATCTGGCAGTTTGTCAAGACCCAGCCACACAATAGTCTGTCAAAATGAGGAGCCTTCTGAAAATTTCCATCTGGAGTGCCAAAAATAACAAAGTGTATTTGCATGCCCATTTTATCTCCTATTTTTAAACATGATTTCCTTTTTGCTAATACCTAATTTATTCCTCTTGGGCCCTTGAAGAAAGTTTGCACCATTACTTCAAATAAAAGGCATGCGGGGCAATGGACTGAGTTGGAGCCAGCGATGTCTGTCTGCTGGTTTCTGAAAATGAAAGTGATCACTTCAGACCCCTTTGTAGATAGATCTGGGAGAACAGGACAGATTTCACAGAGCTTACAGTAAAGAGTAATAGATCAAGTACAGTTAGTGTTAATTTAGACTCTGCACCGTATGTTCTGTGTTCATAACATTTTACTCCCTCTGTTGATAATAGCTCTACTTGATGCTCTTCCAAGAAATTATTCACTCCCCTAACTGACTGTCCTCTCATTCAATTGAATTTTTCTTTGCAAGAACTTAATTTGCAAAGAAAAATTTGGGAACATCTAGTGTATGACACTTATTGAGCAAATACTAACAAATATCAGTACTGGCAGCAAGAAGAAAGATGGAATATTTTTTGCATTCTATGGCATGAGATGGACAATTAATTCTGGATACAGAAGATTTTGGAATAATCTTTCACTTTAAATATTCAGGACAAGCTGTCTAGTTACTTGTCTGTCCTCACACTTACATAGTGCTCATACTAATACTCCACAGTGTGATGTTGTACTCCAATATTATACCCCAATATTTTGAAATTTAAACATAGGTGAAAATGTATATATTTGTACTTCTGGTTCAATATTAGTTAACAAAGTTGGACCATGTGGTTAGACCTACACTCAAACAAGTGAGGGTTGTAAACATGAACTCCTAGTGCGCTGTATGTGCTCAACAGTCTGCTTCAGCACAGACATAAAACTTAAAACTTTCGGAATGAAAGGTACTTTGATACACTTGGGGGAAATATTACTCATCATACTTAATTGAATGAACCAGTAGAAATACATCAGACTGACAATAAAACAGCAATGTTTTGGTAAACTTTGTGAAGTTTGAAAGCTCAATAAAACCCAACCCAGGAAGGGTAAACTTTCTGTGACCTACTGCTGTAATATTCAGCTGGTAGGAATGTAGATTAACCATGAAAAAGGATGAACGGTTTTATTACAGCTGGCAGACATTAATAGAGGCACAGACGTCATCAGAAAACTAGACTTATCTTTCCGTGAATGAAGAATGACTAAAGTGAAACTACTGTTATATTAAACTGTTTTTGAACCATGTAACATGACAGGAACATGGTAAAGGTTCAAGACCATGCATGTTCCAAGTGTGCTAAGCCACCTCAAAAATGTCTTGGAATCACACTAAGATTACTTTTCTGATGTGTCTTTAAATAGAACCTGGCATCATTATCATTTTGTGAAAATGAATCAGAGATTGGAAGGCACCAGAAAGGTTCCATTCCAAATGTATCAAAACTTTTCAAGCTCAGTAAAGGTTCCATGTGAAAAACAGTACCACCACAGCATGATCTGTGATCCAGGCCCTTGTCCAGGAAGGGAGGAGGGGGAGGGGGGGGGGGAGATGGTGGTGAAAGGGGGTAAGGCCCCTTTAAAGAATCTTCCTCTGAAGTTTTTGAGAACAAAAGTTGCAGCTGCCTTAGAATAAAGTTATGTCCTTGTCTGAGAGTCCTGGCTGCTTTCTCATCTAACAGATGATTCCATGCAACACACTGAAATACTGCAACAGCATCTAGACAACTTGTAGATGTACTTACAAAAGTTATAAAAGGTATCACATTAAAGACAATTATCTCTAATATCAATCTTTAAATTGGCAAAGAAAGTGTGAGGCAAAACAGTTTCAATACAACAAACAATATGCTGTATTTTTTCCCTAAGTTACAACACACACTGAAAATTCAAAATCATCATATTTGAATATTATTACTACATGTGCTTTACGAGTAGTAGTTATTACTATTAAATTTTGATAGATTACACACGACATGTTCAATTAACTTTTGATGAAATCCAAAAAGTTTTACAACAATCACAATGGAATCAAAGGTATATATTATAATTCATCATAGTCCTAAACATCTCTGAGAAATTGTTGAGGAATTTTTGCAAAAGCTTTCCATACTAAGGTGACTTACTCATCTTGCCCAAGACAACCGAAAGAAACTCTATCTCTTACCTTCTTACTATAGTAACCATCCATTTCCAGTAAATCCATCATTTTAAAATTCCTCACAAGCCAGTTTACATAATTAAATAGCAATCCCTCCAAACTGAATGTGACAAGTTCTTTTTGGTTACTTCTCACTAAGTCGTGAAGTCCTCAGATGTTGTGCTAGTAGTGCTTAGTTAAATACCTTGATTAACTCAACAACACAACTGAGTATGACCAAAATATCACAGCTGCCGTTGCAAGCCTCACAGTCACACTGCTCACAGATAATAAGTGTTTACTCACTTCACTGCAAATGATGACTGACCCTGCAATGGTGCTTGCCAACTGTGAAAAGCTTTTGAGTTCCAAGTTCATAAGTCAACAGCCCTGCTCAGTAGTTCTAGTAGCGCTACAAATGCGTGCTGTTTGAATGCCGTGAAGCCTGTATGCTGGGAACAGAGAGTGTAGGAGTATGACACAACAGTGTATGCAGATCTCCCCTAGGGGCCTCCTAACATCAACAGACTTCAATTGTGACTGTTTAGAAAGGCCAGTCACTTTGACCTATTAAATCAGTTTGGAATCAATCAGAAAAGGGCCCCAAATCCAGCATAAACTGTCAAAAGAATGAATTATCTTACCCTCTTGGAATTTAGAAATTTGAAAGCTTCCATTGTGTAAGTATTTTTTCGTATCCTTTTAAGGAGGCAGAAAAGCAAGATTACCACAGATCAAGATGCTATATTAAGTAAGGTCAAAATATTAAATCCAGTAAAGCACAAAGCCCCAAACTTCGTCATTTCAGTTTTTCCAGAAACATAAACATAGCTGTAAGGAAACTTTCATATGAAATAAAAAAAAACTTGGAGCCAGTCTATTTTTGTCTGTTCAAGAAAAACCATTCACTATGAAAATGAAAAAAGAATTTCAATTGCAAAAAGGAAATCTGTATCTCTACCCAAAAATTGATCAATCTCTGGCCATTCCCCCATCTTTCATACTTCAACATACTTCCCTACCTCTCTCCCTCCCCTCCCCCCCCCCAACACACACTACTGTATCTCCACCCTATAGGCATGGGTAGAAAAAAATCAGGAATGTGGGAAGCTCCTTGCAGGGAAATTTTGGTATATGGAAGGCAATGTGAGCAGTTGTAAGGAATTTAGCTAGTTCTGTAATATGGAAACATGTAAAAATTGTGGGAGATCTGACTTGTTTACTGGGAAATAAACAGATTTCCTGTTCTGCCTATAGGTACACATGCTTGATGCCATGACCTTCAAAAATATTGCATGACCTTTTTAAGTTCTCACACAAAATACTTCAAATACCCGAACAAGTTTTCTGCATTTTTCCGCCTTCCATCGATCCTCAACATTAATGATGTATAATCAAAGGGACCCTTAACTTTTTTCTATAACATATTCCGAGAAGTTGGAGCTAAGCTATTTACACAAAAAAGATGCATTCATACTTGCAATACACTTTCAACACTAATAACCGTAATCTTAAAATCTGGAAAACAACTTTTACAAGTTTACAATAATCTTACAGAATTCAAGGATTCTACTATCAGACACAACAGGTTCCTTGTGTTAATTTACATAATTCTAACTTAACAATAGAACCCTAGGTCCAGGGACAAACCACTAAGTAAGGGGTAAACACTGACAGTCATATCAACAAGCATATGACGAATTTACAACACTTTTATTATTTGAGGTGCAGAAATGTTAAAACCACATAAAATTTCCAGGCCACAAAATGAGACCCAAACTTAGTCACAGAAGTTACTGCTCTATTCAAAGAAAGGAACAGTGAGTCAGAGACAGAAGACAAAGATTAATGATCTGGCAAACCATAATTTGATTGGAAATTGAAGTTCCAATAAATGAATAAAAATTTCTTTCCTCCTTTCTGAGAATAGCAACCCCTTTCACTCTGTCTTCATACATATTTGAAAGGTTAAGTAATTCTGTACCTTATTACTTATGGGTATTTCCAGTCTTGTTGTGATCTGACCCAAGAAACTTAAAGTGTATCATCTACAGATTTATATAGATGTAACATAGGGCAGTCAACAGTAATTATTGTAAACCCTTCATTTTTTAGTAATTTCACATCAGTCGTGGCCCCACTTCTTGTGGGCTAAAAATCTTACTACCCATTGTAGCAAAAATCTAGACCATAAAAGTATTTGAGAAAGGCTGTATGAGGCTATAATAGGCAGATAGGGGAGGTAAGTAGGAGCGAAATAGATTGAAAAAATACATAAAAGTCTGTTCCAAATGGTACTATTTCTTTTTTTGACACTCTTTTTTTTTCAGTTTTGTAAACTTAGCTCCAAACTTTTTTTTTACAAAATTGTCTACAAATGGAGAGATATATTGTAAACTTAGCTCCAAATTTTTTTTTTACAAAATTGTCTACAAATGGAGAGATATATTGCTGCTCCATGTACTACTGAGAAATGACAATCTTGGAGATTACTAATGGCAAATGGACAGGCATATACAGGTTTATTTCTTAAGGATGTAATCTTGAAGCTTTCAATTCTGTCACCCTACTCTGACCCTCTCAATGTGTTTAATTTTACACATCACCACTTCTTCAAGTGAGTCTGATGGTGAAAATCCATTACTGTATTGCTATTATCCTTTCACACCAATTGTAACAAACAAGCATATTGTTTTTACAGTGGCACTGTTGCCTTTCTACGAACCCTTGACCAGTTCCGGCATCTCCAAGGGAGGGATGACAATGGAAAGAACAAACCCACATCCTGGATCCAATTCCTGTCAAGTGCTTTATCCATTTTTCTTTGAGACTATCAACAAGCAAGTCTTAATCCTCTGTGGCCATTATACATAGCTCAAACACTGAACAAAACAGCTGCTTTTCTTGTGGGCACTTCTTAATAAAGGACAGTTATTCCTAATTAACTTAGAAATTACAATGAAGCAATTCACACCCCTTGGAGACGGAAGGTGAGGAGGCCACATACAAGGTTAGTGATAGCCTACTTAGCTGGCTAAGGGATGTCTCCCTAAATCAGTGACTGTCATTGGTTGAAAAAACAAACAAGATAGGAGCATATAAATCTATCTCCTCCTCAGAGCAAATTTCAGGAGTCACAGTTTGGACATTTGTAGAATCCTAACTCAGCACTCAAAATTATTAATCATTTACGGGCTGTTTTTCCCAGGCAAGTGTAACCACCATGCCTGCTTTTACAAAGCAATGGTTTAACAGTAAAATGCTGCAAAAAAAAAGGGCTTAACCTCTGAGAAGTTAGAATCACCATAAATAAATGCATTCAACCATTTCAGTCTTAAAGCCTGGTAACCTACAAAAGCTTTAAACATAAAGAAAAATAGTCTTTGTAAAGATGATGGATTAAAACCAACTATGGCTTTACAAGCTATCCATGTGAACTTAAAACACGTGGCATGTAGATTCAGCCTTTGATATTGTAGACAAAACTTTGAAACATAATCATCAGTCACACAATAAAGTGTATCAAAAAACATATTAATAAACAGTAACTCCTAGATTCTAAAGGAGATAAAAAAAGAAGTAACAATAATAGCACTTCATAGGCTACAGGTACATATTCTATCAGTGAGGGCTTAGTGTTGACTAACAACTGCCTTCCACTGACATAATAATTGTGCTTATTTAACCAGAAAGCCAAAAGGCTTAGTGATTCCTTGCCGAAAGGGGTGTGCTTTGTTACACTGAGGTTCATCCATCAAATTTATACTTCTCTTCTACATCATTTTTTATGATGTGGTCACAATTTGACCCCTGCTCACATCAGCTCATGTCACATGACCTTTAAACCGAAACTTGAATAACCACAAAAAAATGAAAAAAAAAAAGAAATAAATAAAACGTATGAGAAGGGATTTATCTGTGCTTCCTCCCTTGTAATGACATGTTTACAAAGTTTCAGTTTTTGACCTCTGGTGACCTCAAATGGCTTGTGACCTCCGCAAAAAACAATAGGGTTTTTCCTCGCACCATAACACATCCACATACTTAGTATGAAATCTATCCAAGCTTCCTACCTTGAGATACTGTGTAAACAAAGTTTTCAGACTTTGACCCCTGGTGACCCCAAATGACCTTTGACCTCCACCAAAAACTATACGCTTCTTCCTCGCACCATAACGCATCCACATACTTGATATGAAATCAATCCAAGCTTCCTACCTTGCGATATGGTATAAAAAAGGTTTTCAGAGTTTGACCCCTGGTGACCCCAGATGACCTTTGACCTCCACCAAAAATAACAGAAATCTTCCTCTCACCATACCACATCCACATACTTGGTATGAAATCTATCCAAGCTTCCTACCTTGAATTTTCATGTAAACAAGGTTTTCAGACTTTGACCCCCGGTGACCCCAGATGACCTTTGACCTCCACCAAAAACAATAGGGTTCTTCCTCTTACCATAACACATCTACATACCAAGCATGAAATCTATCCAAGCTTTCTAACTTGAGATATCGTGTAAACAAGGTTTTCAGATTTTGACCCCCGGTGACCCAAGATGACCTTTGACCTCCACCAAAAACAATAGGGTTCTTCCTCTCACCACAACGCATCTACATACCAAGCATGAAATCTATCCAAGCTTTCTAACTTGAGATATCGTGTAAACACGGTTTTCAGATTTTGACCCCCCGTGACCCCAGATGACCTTTGACCTCCACCAAAAACAATAGGGTTCTTCCTCTCACCACAACGCATCTACATACCAAGCATGAAATCTATCCAAGCTTTCTAACTTGAGATATCGTGTAAACACGGTTTTCAGATTTTGACCCCCGTGACCCCAGATGACCTTTGACCTCCACCAAAAAACAATAGGGTTCTTCCTCTCACCACAACGCATCTACATACCAAGCATGAAATCTATCCAAGCTTTCTAACTTGAGATATCGTGTAAACACGGTTTTCAGATTTTGACCCCCGTGACCCCAGATGACCTTTGACCTCCACCAAAATACAATAGGGTTCTTCCTCTCACCACAACGCATCTACATACCAAGCATGAAATCTATCCAAGCTTTCTAACTTGAGATATCGTGTAAACAAGGTTTTCAGATTTTGACCCCCCGTGACCCCAGATGACCTTTGACCTCCACCAAAAACAATAGGGTTCTTCCTCTCACCACAACGCATCTACATACCAAGCTTGAAATCTATCCAAGCTTTCTAACTTGAGATATTGTGTAAACAAGGTTTTCAGATTTTGACCCCCGTGACCCCAGATGACCTTTGACCTCCACCAAAAACAATAGGGTTCTTCCTCTCACCACAACGCATCTACATACCAAGCATGAAATCTATCCAAGCTTTCTAACTTGAGATATCGTGTAAACAAGGTTTTCAGATTTTGACCCCCGGTGACCCCAGATGACCTTTGACCTCCACCAAAAACAATAGGGTTCTTCCTCTCACCACAACGCATCTACATACCAAGCATGACATCTATCCAAGCTTTCTAACTTGAGATATCGTGTAAACAAGGTTTTCAGATTTTGACCCCTGGTGACCCCAGATGACCTTTGACCTCCACCAAAAACAATAGGGTTCTTCCTCTCACCACAACGCATCTACATGCCAAGCATGAAATCTATCCAAGCTTTCTAACTTGAGATATTGTGTAAACAAGTTTTTCAGATTTTGACCCCCAGTGACCCCAGATGACCTTTGACCTCCACCAAAAACAATAGGGTTCTTCCTCTCAATATGGGCCATCTATGTACCAAGTTTGAGAACTGTCCAACTTTCCCTTCTTGAGATATCGTGTAAACAAGCTAAGCCGTCACATACGCACAAACACACACACACACAAACACACACGACATCACCATCGCATAGATTCCTTGCCTGCCTTCGGCAAGGAATCAAAAAGGAATGGATAATAGCCCTTTTAAATTATCGGACATTTCACACACAAAAAAAAAAAGACAGGCAAACTTGCATGCCCCACATTGCTTGTATTAAAGGACAATGGATTAAAGTTGGTATTTCACAAAGAAATGCAACACTCTGCTGGCATAAACCAACACCAGAAAGTCATTCCACCACCCTAGCTGCAAATTAGGGCCAGAGCAAATACAACAAATAGACCTAAACAATCACCAGAACTACCTAAACAATCACCAGAACTACAATGACACAAGTGAATAATTCCCCCACAAGAAAATGTGCAAAGTAACAACCCAATTGTGTTGGACATTCATTAAATGTCAATGATTCTCCAAAAAAACTCAAGAGACTTCAATTAGAGAATCTAACCTCAATGAATAGTTTATAATGGCAAGCTATGGTGATTTCACTAGATTGTGTACATACCTACCATCCAATTATCAAATTTTGCAATAAAGCAGCACACTGGTGAATATGAAGTTGAAATCACAAGGGTAATTAATACCTTCCTTACATTTTAAATGATCTGTCCCCCCCCCATCCGCTCCTCTTTCCCCCACCCCCATCCCTTGTGTTGTAAAGGAATCTTCATTACGTTTACCAAGCAGTTTAACAGTGCAATGTGGATTGAACCTAAGCCTTACATTGGGGGGGGGGGGGAGGAGGAGCCTGAACCAGGTGCCAGTCCAATCCATGTTTTGCTATGTACTGCCAAGACTAAAAATACCCTGGAATGACAAGTTAACTAAATGAGCATAAAACAAGTGAAATAGCTCATGAACTTGTGTCAGTTGCAAAAATTAAGAAAAGTTTATGTGTACAAATAAAAAAAAAAAAATGTTCACTTTACATGTATATAATCACTAACCTCAGTTTTAGATAGTAAGTTGGGGATATATGACCAGGCACTTTGTATGGAAATTAAAAGTTGCCTGATATCATACTTTTGATGAAAACCAGGTGCCCATAATTCATGTGTGCATTCATTGTCTCATTACCTCCAAAGTCTGGAAACTCTAGGCATTTTTAATAGACTGTTAAAAGATAAGGTTTACACAGCCTAACAACAAGAGAATTTGTGGACGATTCCACAGATACTTTCTGAAACGAGTCAACACCTACACAACACGTGGACTTACCCACAATTTGCTTTGTGGCAACTGAACAATTTAGTTAATATTCTATTAATCTATATTTCTCATTACAGTGGTCTAAGGGCCTAACCTGTAATCAAGTTTTATCAACAAATGAAAGAGACAGGGTCATTCTTCAGTTTACAGGTAATCCACAGCTGTTTTACAGGCAATTGGCTCAAATCTGAAAACCCTTTCAGGGCAGACATTTACTGTAAGGGGCATCTATGATCCTTCAGCTTATGCCAAGGGAAGTGTTTACATCTGCAGTGGATTAAATACAATAGGGGAAAAGGACAGATTTCTATGAAAAATTTATTACTTCAAGCGGATTGAAACTAAAGAGGGCTGGTCTGGTGTGCTGGGAAAGAGCTTTCATCAGGTCTTACTAATTCTGTGCAAGATCAACTAAAGACCAGGTATCCTACCAACCTCTATGAAGATGGCACTAACCAACAATGGAACAAATCATGCTACATTAGCTACATACAATAGTACTGAGCCTGTCTCACCAGGTCAAGTGAAACCACAAAACCTTGGAACAGGTACTTCAGTAGTAATGCTTAGAAGTTGATAATATCTATTAGTTACTGTCTATGGAGAGAATCTTCGAACACAAGCAATAAAATAAATCCAACAAATCTAGGTAAAATGAAAAGAAAGACACAAGCAACCACAAAAATAGCACTCATCACTTCAATCCATACAAATACATAAAAGGTGAAATTTATAGCTTATTTGACCTACTGAACTCAACCTTCTACAATGTTAGTAGAGTTGCTTTGAATATTACGGGGAATTGTAAGGTAGGTTCAGGAGAAACTGCATACTCACTACTCCACTGTCATCCCCTCCATCCTTCAAAGTACGTAGAACTTTTTCTGTGCAGCCATTTACTCACATTTGTGATCTATATCATATTCTGAACAACATACAATTTAAATGAGTTCATTGCTCAATTTACAGAAAATATTAGTCTTTGTTCACCTTTTTTTTCTACAAAGTAGGATAAAACTTCCAAAAATTTATCTTACCTGTGCTTTAAAGCAATCTACAGTAAGGAGGAACAGATCATCTCCAGGAAACCTCTCCTGTACCTGAAGTAATCTGGCTTCATTCTCAGCCTGAGATACCTCCTCCTGACGCTCTTTCACCATCTGATGTTGAAAAAATGAAATAGAAGAGAACAACAATGACTTCCACTGTTTGATGAAATATGTCATGTAAAATGGTACAAGCACTGCAATATTTTTCCTTCATGTGCTCATAATAAACAAGTACAATTCATTCTTTAGTGGAAGCAATGAGTTACTGCATCTTATCCCAGGGATATACACCCATATGATACAACTACCTACGTTTAAGCCATTTGATAAAAACGTTCAGACTGTAAAAAGATGTTACATATACCTTCATCTAAATGGAACTCAAATTATATCTAACTGCAGCCCAGGAACTAAGAGTCAATTGTAAGTAATAATTACCTTTGTTCTTTCTTTCAAAATTCAACATCCAATTTACCTGCTCAATATGGACCAACTGACTTCCTTGTGACTTTTTTGATCTTCCAACACTATGGCATATTTGACCAATATGCAAAAACACATTTAAACAAGAATTTCTGTGGTTCCCTGATCTCCACTAAACTTATGGCATAATCTCTAACGGAAAACTGAATAAGAGTTACCACCAAACTTACTGAAAGTGGTGAATTTCTGCCTGTTTAGGCTATGACACCAAAGGCATCACTGCTATCACATAAAGCAGTGTGGGGTTCAAGGGGCCTCCTTTAGGTCCTTTGTGGGGTCCAGGGCAAAGCCTGCCTGGCAGTCCAGAGCCTAGAAGCCCCCATCATTTTATGAATTTTAAGAGATATTTTCCTGTGAAATTCCAAATCATTATCCACAAAAAACTTTCGACTTAACACAAATGAATACCCCATGAATTCTTTCAACTGTTGCGTCCAGCACAAGTAGCCAGTACGAGATATTAAGTAAGTTTACCACTAACCTCTCTGAATCAGACTTAAGCTTTATCAAATATTGTGTGTGCTTAAATGTAACCACCATAATCCAGAAGAGTGAACAATATAATTATAATGCATCTACTTGCTAAGTATGAAGAGTATCCACGCTTACCATCTGGCGATATCATGTTAACAAAGTTTTCAGAGTTTGACCTGTAGTGACCTCAGATGACCTTTGGCCTCCATGCACCAAAAACAAGATTCTTCCTTTAAATATGGGCATCCGCAATACAAGTATGAGAAATGTCAGAGTTTCAGTTTTTGAGATATTATGTTAATGAGCTAAGCATCACAAACACACACAAACATAGACATTCCATAACGAATGTGCAGGTTTCTCTTTCAAGGAAACCAAACAATCATATTTCTACACCATCACTTTCCTCAGTATCATCAACTCCAATGTGCAAATTCATCAATTCACAGACAAGGTTTTCACATATCCATATAGTCTCTATTTAAGGAGTCAGCCCAATCTGAAACATCATGCTAAATCTTACAAATCTCCTTATTTCCCTTATATGTTGATATTAATATACTTGCATTATGTTCAAATTTTCACAGCATAAATATTTAATAAACTAAGGAGTTACTCCACATGCACCTGACAATAAAGAGAGAACAATATTCTCATATTCTTAACACAAAGTCATAGACGAAATAGAAGTCCTTGGAATACACTTATTCAAGTTTGGAGTGACTGCATTTCTCTCACTTCATGTCATGGCAATTTCTTAGCAAGCCTCACTAAGGACTTGTCCATCATCTCATCATTATATACCATGCTTACCAGCCACATTCCTTTAATACAGCTTTACTTCATTGACTTCCATTTTAGCCCTCAGTATTAGCTTCTTCAGTATTTGAAGAAAACTGGTGAAGAAATCTAACCGCAATGTAAGGATCCTGAAGTTATCATTCCTTAGCAGCTTAATGAGGAGTAGCAGGAGGGAGAATAAATATTGACCAACTGTTTCAGCTAATGCTGCTTCATCCTGATAGTCTAACAAGTGGCCTATACTTCAACAGTAACTCCACTAAACCCTGAACAAAGGTTTCAAGATATGTATGTAGTGTATTTAACTGGCCAATCTTGATTAAGGAGCAAATTTATTTGCTTATATTTAAACTATTAATTGGTATGGCCATAAATTCTTTAGGACTTTGCAGAACTTCCCTGGAGTACAAAATTTCACAATGATAAAACAACTGTACAATGAATAACAATGTACATATGTACTAGACATCTCTATGCTTAGCTGGTGATTTACTGACTAAAATGAATTATGACACAGGGAACACATAGGGAAGGGAGTGCTAAAAATGATTAGAATGTAGTTTCAAAATAATATCTGCCATGAAGGGCACATGTTTTGACCAGGGAGCTGGTCTTCCAGCTCCATGTTTTGACAAACAATGAAGGAAATTTTTCAAGAAGACTGTCACTCTGTCAGTAAGCCTCCACCTGCCAAATTACTTTCACTGTCACCATGACCCTCAAAAAGCAACTTTCTTCTATAAATCACAATGCTGCACACAGTCTGCACTCTGCAGTAGTATACTGCTTACACAGTAGGCTTACATGTACAGTACATGACATAGATAAACAGTTTTGTTTGAAAGAGAGAATAATGGTTCAGTTACAAATTCACCCTAACAATGTTCAATAATTATAAGCCCTAAGAAGTATTCAATACTTTATAATTTACAAGGTTTCCAATAACAGTGCTTCACCACATAATGCAACCAGTTCTATAAATTAACTTGTTCAACATATGTAATGGTGTGGCAGCTCGGGTCACTAATTCTACATAAAGCTAATCAAGGTGCACATTCAGGACACAATACATCAACCGATGTACCACTGCAAGGATACTGTGAGTTCAAACCTCCTTTCACATTGTACATACATATAATGTCAAGTCTAATTACAAATGCAGATAAACGTCACAATTCTGAGTTTTCTTGATCAACGGCAAGCTCATTCCCGGTTACTGCATCCACTTAGAGCTACCTGGGTAGCTTATTGCCTTATCTATCATCTACAACACTATTATTGGTATCTCAACAAAAACAAACAGTGTAACACAGGAATTCCACCAACCTGAAAACTTACTGGCACAAACCGAACTTTTTTTTCTGAAACTTGAAAAGTAATCATGATGTTAGATGGATCAAGAATAGCCTCATCTGAATAACTCCTTGGCAATGCCATATTGCAAATCTATATGCTACATCACCAACCAACTCTTTGAGGTATTACAGCCACCAAAAGAAACAGCAAACCAAGCGTCCATCTATTTACAATGCACCGGCACAGGATAAAGTGGTAGATCGGATTTCTGTACATAGAATCCGATTGCAAAAGTGGAATTTGAACCTTAGTTGTAAGTTCAGTACTTGTTCTTAGTCTCTTTTATTGGTAGGGTATACCAGAAGGGCACATCATAAAACTATTTGTAAAAGCATCTTTCAATTTGCTTTAGACTGACACAGTTTGGATGAAGCCAGGATGACAAAAGTCACCTGTTGATTCAAAAACTGCTATAAATATTGCACAATAACACTGCAAGATTCTTCCAACACTAAAAATATTTTTTGAGTCCAAGAAGATGTAATATTTAATCTAAGGGGGGCATAGAAACACAGCAATAAGAGATGTTTCTGTTATATACTTGCCACATTGCATCACCTCTAAAAACCAAGCTAACTCATCCCATAAAAAAAATGTTTCCATTTTATAGTGGAATACCTGGATGTAAAGACTGTGCAATCAACTGACAACATGACATTTCTGACATTCAAGGGTACCCTTCAAATGAAAATATTTACTTGAACATCTTCTGCAGTTTGCAAAGTGCAGGGGATATAATACAAATTCCTACGATATACAAATGAAATGGCTACAGAAACTCCTATCACATCCCAGTACTAATTTCACTATATTGTATCAAGAGAATACTAAATTAAGCAACTTTCCCACTCCCATTTTGTATTAAATTGAACATCAAAATGTTACAGCCAGCTATCTTTGTCCAATTTTCATAGCAACTTCTTCATTGTTGAGTTGCCCCTCAATAATCAATATTCTGAAGTATGTTTTCTAACACAACATATTGCTCCTAGCCCCCTTCCAACCCCTTTTTTTCTCATTCTCTTTCCATAAGATTCTGTTTTCTCACATCAATGGATGTAGACTGGAGAGGTCTGAGGGGGTAAGCTCTCAGACAGTCCATTGACCATTAAGGCCTGATAAAGAATGGGATGGGGTCATGGGACACCAACATAAATCAATACTAGCCAGTTTCGAACATTTCAGCATGTCCACCCTCCTAAATGAAATTGCCACCTCCCTCACCAGGAGCCATTTGCTGCCCAGCCCTACTCTCTTTCCCTCCCCTCTCTCCACCCCTCCCCTTCTACCCACAGTCCTAGTTCCACCCCTGTCACAGTGTGACAAATACTCTTGGTTTTTACTTAAACAGAAAAGGAGTCCTCCGAGCATTTCAATACGAATTTTTGAAAGCTGCATAATCACACTTATCTGATGGTACAGTGCAGCCTACCTATACAATGAGGCATCTGCAGTAAGTAAAATTTACTCCCTTAGTTTCCCTCCTTATCAGAGAAAACAGTGAAGCCAACCAACTAAGCCCTTCAAGCATGACAACCTTCTCTTCTATTTGATTGCAATAGACCAGAAAGGATTTCAATCCCAGTCAATGTACTGGGGGGAGTAAAACACCTTCAATAAATAGCAATGTTTGAGTCTATCTTTTCTTTGCATTCTTTACATTACTCAAAAAGAAAAAAATCAGTTGCCGAGGTCAGAGGCCAGTATTACTAAGGTGCCATTCTTTGGGGCAAAAGAGGCTTGAATAGGGTGACTTGGATCATGAAGAATGTGACCCTGAAGAGAAAAAGCTATATTATGAGTCCATTCAATGGAGGCCTACATCTTGCAAGGAGGCCCTATACAACATTCTCTTGTCAACCTCGAATGAAGTCTGTTGAGTTGATAAAATCCTTCTCATGTAGAATTGCATATAACCTCTCATGTCACATTCTTTACCTTCAAATCAGTGCTGTTATACCATCAAAGCAGTCACCAATATTTCCAAATGTTACGAATGGGACAAGATGCCAAATGTTACCACCAAATTGTTATTGGCGCCAGTCTTCACAAATACATACCAGAACAGTCCACATTTTCATGGAAGGAAGGCATAGCGCATAGACACTTCATGAAGCAAAAATTTCTGTTTACAAAGAATTGATCCAAAAATGCAAGTCTCTAAACTTACATTTTAACATAACCCCTACTGAACCACAATATATCTTGCTGCTTAGCTTCACCTAACTGCACACTGTAAATGTTCCAGCAGTGGGGGGGCCTAAAAGTTGTCTGTAATCAAAGCAAGTCTGATTTCAATTAACCACACTCCTGCAGCTGATTATGTATGTATGCCATCTCACTGCAAAATAACTCTCACACTTCAGTTGAGTCAATGGAGAAGGCTTATTGACATATTGTGCTTTCAGTCATGGGAACCTTGCTTTTCCGGGTTCTTTACTCAGAAATATTTATTTGTAAACGAACTGAAAGATGCTGGTGCCAAAATATTTTCGTTACAGGAACCTTTATCATTGCAGGGTAATGTCTAAGGGAAATGCCTTATCTGCTTAAATAGAACGTAAAATATAGAAGATGTGATGAAGTAATGTAGGCATACATGAAATGACAAACAGTACCCCAAGCATCTTACAGTATGTATTACTTCTTGAGGACAAGTATCTCACTCACACTATATAGGCCTTAACCTCTTCCCCCTTCCCTCCCCCCTCACATCTCTACCTCCATCAAAAGAGGACTAAGATTTGTTGTCTGTTTTTTGACAACAATCTCTACTGTGCTTTGGCAGGAATAGGAAGGGTCATGAGCAAGGTATGAGGTGTTTTCAGGGGAGGCATTTTTCAAATGCTTTCTAAAAAAAATGGACCTCTAAAAATTTATAACCTTGGGCAATTCTGGGGTCCAAATGGGCTAATTTGAATTGTATGGACTGAAAATTGCACAGGAAGCGAGATGAGCACTATCTTTCTAGGGCAATATAACTTTGGTGTCTTCCAGCTCCCTGGGCTGATCTGGGGCACTAAATTTGGCTGAGCTATGAGAGCAAATTTTGAATTGAAGTTGTCTGTATATTTTGTAACCCTAGGGCTCGATCCAGAAGTCATAAGGCAGTGTGTCTACCAAATACTTATCCATTCCCCTGACCAGCAACCTTACTGTACAATACTCAAGACAGATGCAAAGCAGTATACAGAAATCCAGTGATACAAACAACTTTTGGAATTATTTCTACAATGTGCAAAGAAAGGTTTACCATCTAGTGTACAAACACATAAACCACAAAATCACTAGCAATTGCATACCACAAATAGTATAGGTCAGTGTGTACTTGAGAAAGCACCCTGGGGCCCCAGGCAAGCAAGTGGTATCCTTCATAAGCATTCAATATCAAAGTATGCAGCATATTCAATACAAAACTTTAATAGGCAGTTGTCAAAATGCAGTCATATAGTAGATCATTCAGTGGGGCTAAACTACCCTGGATCTACTGGGGTTTAAGGTCAAGCAGCAAACCTGCCAACTTTGAAACAAACTAACATCCCATTAAACAGGTTATGCATTCATTCACTGTTTTCATGTTCACATGATTCTAGACTGTTTTCCAAGATACACTCCTTCATAAAAAGTAAGTAAAGGAAGTTGGAAAGCCTTGGTAAATATCAGAACATTCTACTGAAATCCAGCTCTTTATATCTCACACAAATGATGGGCATAAAGATAAATTTTACTTCTTTAGCTCTAGGGGAGTATCATACCAACTTAACAGTATCTGTTTCAGTTTAAAACAATATTATATCTTTACTTTGTTTACATTACCAGGACAAAAGGTTATCCATTGTCTGTGGCAAATTTCATTTTAATATATAATTTTAACATCTTGTGGCATGTCAAAACTTAAGGTCATGCATTTTACAGTTACTTTCCCTTCGCAAGATAAAAGTAGATGAACCTTGCAAAGCGAACAGAAGCAAACATTTTCAACTTTCCCAATATGTATCTATAGAACAGTACCACAATACCAACCACTAGTACTTTAAAGGCAGTAGGCAGTCACCCCAAACAGAGTGAGTGTATCCTGTCACTCTAGTTCATGAATGGCCTATTTTGATCATGTCACAATATTTTTGTTAGTGAATCATGGAATTTAAGGAAAATTTTGCCTTGCTTTACCTATTGTTTGTAATAGTTATGTTCAAAACGTCTTCAGAGTTGCTTGGAATGCAATAAGAGGAGATTTGCAAGAGTTTGCTGATTTTTCAAAGAAAATTTTGGGGCGACTGCCTATTGCCTTTAAATAATAATAATACATTGAACTTATATACGCCAAATCAGGAATAAAAGTGTAGCCGCTCTAGGCACTTAAAGGGGCACATTGAGTTGATATCGATAACTTAACAAGGGTGTTGGAGAGTACTACCACATGACAATGATTATTATTAGCATAATTAGTCAAGTTTCACATCCAATAGTTACGCATAAAGCTAAAATTTCAAATTTTTTGGTATCCTGGCTTGTAACGGTTGTGTGCATAATTTGAAAAAGTGTCTGGTCACGAATTTTTGAAAACCGAATTGAATTGTTTATTACTCACTTTTGAAACATTTATTTGCATGCAAGATGTGGGGATTGTTTAAGTTTGACCATTTTTCGTTAGTATGTGAAGAAAACTTAACAGGTTTGGCAAAATTTGGTGAATTTCCTTGAACCAACTCAATGTGCCGCTTTAACAAAAACACAAACAACTTGCAATCAAAGGAACAAGTAAAAAAAAAAACGCCACACTTAAATGGGGGAATAGTATAGGGTAATGCAGAGATGCCAACATTTACATCCAGAAATCAGGGAGGTTTCACACAGAAATCAGGGAGGTTTCACACAGAAATCAGGGAGGTTTCACACAGAAATCAGGGAGGTTTCACACAGAAATCAGGGAGGTTTCACACAGAAATCAGGGAGGTTTTTAGAATTACATGCAACTTAATAGGGGAAAGTCCTTCTTGAATCAGGGAGGTTGTCATATTTGTTAGTCGGAATGGACAGAAATCCATGAACTTTCAGGGAGCCTCCCTGAGAATCAGGGAGGGTTGGCATCTCTGGTAATGCCAGTAAATATCTTGTTACTGTAATTATGAAAACTTAACAAAGGGAAATTCAAAAAGTTTAACTTTGAAGGCTCCCTTTTGGTTTTTCAAATAACAATCTTTGGTGTATCTTCCTGCTAACTTATAGGAAACATGCCTAAGATCATTTAACTTGTCATTTGGGATGATGCAAACACCATATAAAATGTTCCAGCAGAGAACACATAACACACAAATGACCAGATATGCAAAAACCCCATAAATAGCTTATTTCTGTTGCGTACACCCCAAATATATTTGGGAACATCCGAAATATTTCCATATCTCTATTTACAGGTGGTGACTTCTCTTTGACTGATATTTATTCCACCAATAGCATCCCTCTTATTGGTCAACCATGACTAGTGCAAATCAATCAGTACAGTACCCTATGCACAACAGACAGCTTACACATAGTAGTGTATGGATATGACCTTGAGCAATTTAATCTCAGTACAGACAGTTGTACCTTTGTCCAGGAAGTACACCCTCTCTTTTTTTGAATTGGAGAAAGGGGGGGGGGGATACTTAAAGTAAACTTAGTGGGAAGTGTTTTTACTGTCTGGGAAAGGTTTGTTGCTGTTTATTTGTAAGTCAATCTGTATTAGCCAAGCACAACACATACAACCTTTACAATGGACAAGAAGAAAACTTGTCAAGTGGTTCACCACAGGCAATGGACACTGTATTTTCAGTCTCTTATGCTGAAGTTTTTAGTTCATTATAAACTATTTCCATGTTTGTAATATTGTGCCTAAAAACATGTCAAACATAAGAAATTTCTTCAACCACCTCCCAAAGAGTCTGGCATAGTATTTTGATTGATGCAAGAAATTGGAATGAAGTACTCGACGTGACCACGGCCGTTTCATAAAGAGTTATGATCGATCTTAAGTTTGATCTCCTATGCCAAATCATTGCAGGCAATAATGGTATACATATGTACATAGGAGGTAATGAGGAGCGAAACAGACTCATCAGAGTCGTCCTATAGAAATCAAACTTCCAATAGATCTTGACCCTTTATGAAACAAGGCCCTGAATGGTGAATTTTCGAAAGATGCAAACCCAAATTTCACTTGCACATGACATCAACCCAACCACAAACATGAACTTTAATAAGCTTAGCCTTGTTCCCTGCATCATTCTAATATCAAGAAATCATTTAAGGTCAAATTGGACACATGAGCAGAGAGTCTTAATTTAACTTCCAGAATGAATCTCTTCTGCAATAGCAAACCAAAAACTACAATGCAAATTTGAAGGTACTTACATAAGCCTGAACGACTGCCCTAACACACAAGGTACATTAATGTAAGACTTACCGCACTGGCAATTTTAGAGGCACTAACGATATTTCTGTAGTCAGGGTGAGAGGTTGGTGTCTGATCCATTAAGTGTGTGAGAAAACTGTCATACTGCCCCACTCTCTGAACCTGTAAGAAATTAAACAAATGACAAAGCTCAAATTAGTTAAATTTCACATGTAATCTAAAAATAAATATGAACAAGAAACATACAAAAGAGTTGAGGAGGCATGTACCTAAAACAGCTGATTTTCTCAAAAGTGATATGTAGACTGACATCCCCCGATGATAAGAGCATCTACAGAATAGCTAGACACAGAGCAGTTATATCTCCAAGGTAGCACCAAGGTAGTACTTCCACAAGTACAGTATTTGCTAAGAGTCAATTCTATTCCCCTTTTAAAATGTTTGAAAGTTTTGTGACAATTGGTGCTCTTTCATGATGCTGTTACTACCCTTAACACGTCAATAAAGGAAACAAAATGAGACTTGCATGCATTTCATCTTTATGTATCATTTTCATTATTTATATTCTCTTGTTCCAGGTGCATAGCTACAGGGGGCCTGGGCCCCCAGATGTTTGCTAGGCCCCCAAAATTGTTTGTGCCCTAATGAAATGTGCAAGAATTAAGGACGGCGATCAATGTCTTCACCCCCATTTGAAACCTAGGCCCTCCTCCCCCCCCTAAAAATTTCATCCTAGCTATGCCCCTGTCTTGTTCTAGATTTGTTATGTGCATTTCTGAAACTTTGGTCAGTTTGTAAGGAGTGAAACTCTTTGACAAGACCCTCAGGATTTTTTACTCTTTCTTTCCTCTACTTCACTGCAATCAATATTGTATTTGTTCACTTGTATTATTTAACTTCACTGCAGAAAAATGAATAAACAGCACAAAATAAAGTTATTTCTCTTCAGAGATCACTTTTCATGTACCACTCAAGATCACCTTAGTCTTTAGAACTTAGTGTAGACTCTCTGGCTTTTCCACTATTTCATCAGTTTTCCTAAGCAATAATCAACAACTTTGCCTGCCCCATGTACTAGCTTCTAATACCACAAGCTAACAAGTTTTGGACGTTGAAAGGATTACGCCCCTTTCACACTGCAGGGGATACGATACCACATGATAAAAACTTCACGTTACAGCCAACAGCTAGGAGACTCTCAGTAAATTCCAATGACCAATTAGTGGTGTAATCTAACAGAATATCAATTCCCTTTCATCATTGGTCACACAAAATATCACTCAGTGACAAGTGGGTGAAAGTTGAAACTATTTCAACTCAATTTTATTGCATAGTATCGCGTCATGTCATATCGCGCCTTATGCAAAAAGGTTAAAAGCAATGACGTTGTTTTCAACTTTTTATTGTACTTTAATCACATTGAGTCGAGCCTAGTGGGAAAAGGGCTTTACTGTGAAACAGAAACTTTGACTGGTTTCATATATCATCATTTTACCTTTCTGTACAATTAAGAAATTAACACAATTACTGTACCATAAACTCAACAAAATTTTCTTATCTCACAGTACTTACATTACAATGTAAGATATAAAGCTTTAGTAACCACAACCACTAACAACTGTTCGACCTTGAACTTGGACAACTATTTATTGACGTCAAGCATTACAAACTTGTCTAATTGTGAAACTGAGCTCAATATTCATCCAAAAACCTAGGTATTAGAGTATTATTTGTATTTACTGTAGAACAAAACAACAATATTCCTTGGTAAAGACTGCACGTTTCTGCTCTGTGCTACCACAGAGCTGCTATTTGACCCTGGTGTTACAGAGCGGCCCAAAAGTACACTAAGAAGTCACCTTTAAAAGTGTTTACATCAAGGTCAACAAGAGATTCTTCTATTCAGCAATAAGTTAGGGGTCCCAAGTTAGGTATCTCACAAACAAACAAACAAACAACAGACATATACTAGGAACAGAGTTTACTCAATAATATCCATTTCAAACCCATAATTAACAACTATTTAAAGTTACAGTAATTATAGAATTATCATTATTTTGGACACTAGATAGTTATCACCCCATTGTATTAAATCTTTTCTGTTCCTTTAACAAATAGCTTAATATTTACCTCCCATGGAAAGCCAAATGTGACTATGCTGTGAGGCAAATTGGATGTACAAGAGAGGATATGCTACAGTATAATTTGTTGCAAACTTTTCTGATAACTTGTAAATAACAAAACTGATGACAGAATGTTTCTCAGCAATAGTATCTACAGGCGGTAAGAAAGGAGGTAAGAGAGTGGCGATGTAGGTTTATAGGCCCTCCAACTTCTCATTTTTGAATTAAACACCTTGGGCTGAATACACAATTTATTGTCCAAAAAATAGCATTTTACTGTAGAAGTACAACACATGTTTGTATAAATGCTAATTGCATGGATATGGACGGTTTGGAGAGACATTTAGCCAAGAATTAATCAGTAACATCTCTTGGAAATACAAGATTTGTTTATCAGGATAATTTTCACCAATTCATAGCTTACACTTTACAGAACTTTAACATATCTTACTTGAAGTAAGAAGAGCAAAAAGATCAATTTTGAATCCTGGAGAAACAGAGCAATACATATGTATGATAAACCTACACAGAACATGTTTGTTCAGGATATACTACAGACAGAATGTATTCATAAAAGATACCCAATTATTTCACAACCTTTACACATGTCCCTGAAGTTAGTCTATTAAATGGACTAAGTTCTTGCAAAGGAGGAATCAACATGAAGCTGCTATACGTAACATACTTACCTAGAACAATGTTCTCAGACTGAACATCAGAGCCTGAGTATCAAACTAACAACTTTGTTCGTCAGAGAAATAGTCACTTAAGTAAGTACACCTTTTGATCGTACTAAGTAAAGCAAACTCATGCTTACCCCAGAAAATCAGCACCACAAATGGACTGCACAATTCTGCTCTACCATTTGACTGGTTCTAAAGCAGCTTTTAAGAATCAACTTCTTTCCTACTGAGATGTTCTAAAATGAAGCAATCCCTAATTTTCGTCACAGACTGTCACAGATAAATCATGGGAAAATTCTTGATCACCTTTGATCTGATGCTATCTGTTAGCACAATCAAAGTTGGTCTTCTCAGTGACCAATCAGCAAACACTGAAATTACTCTTGATATGTACCTCATTGCATGCTACACATACTGACCAAATTATTCAGTGTTTGACTTCATTACTAATAAATAAACATGTAGTAAGTTCTTAAAATGCTTCGTTTTAGTTTTCAGAAAAAAAGACCAAACTCTGGAAGTTTTCTTTTGAAGAAAATGCATAAAAATGGCAGTCAAGACTCATATAAAAGAATACATACAACATAGAAAAAAAAAAAGCTATAGAGTCCTGTTGCTTAAGTTTACTTAAAACCACACTCTGTAACAGAGTTAATTAGCATACCTGTGGCTCAAAATAAAGTAAGAACGAATGATGTTGAATATATGACATCTTAAGCCATCCTAATATTCATAAACTGATGACTTTATCGGTATGTTAGGTTATTCCATTCACCACTGGACTTCCTTCACAGGAACCTCAAAATACTACTACACAGTACTACACAGTTTTAACACACGACACTCCATAGTGATCCTTAAGTACAGCACATAAGGCTATCCTTGCAAACAACCTCCTTGGTAAAATACTGTACTCCATGAAGTGATACTGAACATCTTACTTCCAGCTTTAGAGAAGATTCTCCTCCACCCACTTCCCTGATGGGCATTGCAGGCCTAACACAAAGATGTAATCCTTACAAAATAGCACAACCTGCATCTAGCAATAGGGTAGGCTAACTCACCTCAGCACCCCTCAAAGAACACTTACTGTTATTCAAATCAACTAAGATGAATAAAATCCTATTTTCAGTCTGTTCTTTACTTCAAAGAGAAGATACTAATAGCTGTTACCTCAAACAGAACACAAAAACCACATTTCTGTTGAATCTGTCTGCCAAACACTGGTGCAGGATTTCTCTAAGCCAAGGTCCACAGCTCACCTTCTCCATAGATACATGGACCTAATTGTCTACTGGCCTAAGCTTATTTCTTCATGGAAGAATATGTGGCTTAAAGATGTTGGGGACAGCTTTGATTGCTAGGCCTTTGTTCCTTCTTATTAAAGAACCAGGACAAGTTTATCGTTTAGCACCTTTTTTAATGCACTAATTAGAGAAGACCATTTACAGTATAATGATTGCAGGAGTAAACTCTATGGAATGTGACCTGGAATAATTTTACACACAATCAAGTTTTAATACCCATCATGCTTGTAAACTAACATCAAGTTTGAAATCTTACATCTTGACATGCAAAACCTTGTCAACATGCCCTTCCCTTGACATAATCACTACCACTTTCAAAAATTACTGGGACAAACAGTAAAACTAAAGCTAAATTAATGAGATGACTAGAACTACTAAATAGGATTTCCTAAACCCCCCAGAAGAAGTATATCTTTGTCCATGAATTAGTGAAACTGAACTCACTTCTGTCATAAGATTCTAACAATCAGCACCATCAAGGTTCCAGAAAAACAAATCAAGTTGCTTATTCGTGTATTTCAAATTCAGTTACGAGTAACTAGTACTGTGTATGCCCATTTAAAGTCTGGTGACATGAAAATGACATAGTTGGATATTTGGTGTAAAAAGTATTAAAAACCTAGAAAATAAACACAGTTTCCATCAAAATCCATCAAAAACTGACTATTTTACAGAGTAATTTCCATTTCACGTACACTCTTACCATGAAAAGACATGAGCTAAATGCAAATTTGTGATGTCAAGAAAGGAACTGGCCAAATATGCCTAATGTTATCCATTGTTTTTTCAACCTTCATTTCAAGGACAGTTGTAACATCAGTATGTCCTTGAGATATTTATTTTGAAAAACAAAATTGTGTCCTTGAAAAATATCAGTTTCACTCACCAAACTGTAGCTATGTGATGAGTAATTAAGAGATAAGAGATCTTACTCCCTTTTATTGCCAAGTCCAATCAGGCCTTTTTGCTGGCATGTCACCAGAACTTTAATACTTGTTTCATGTCCAGTTATGCTTGCAATTGAATGACATGTTTAATCAGACAGAATATGTTCTACCATACTTGTCTGCAATATACAGTAATAATTTGCATGTTATAAATCATCCTTCACAATAACCCATTCCTCATACAGTAACTGTCTAATTCATCATGTTTTGAAACACTTGTTTACTGCCACACATAATACACTGCCCAGGTACAGATCCAGTGTCTCTCCATATTGCCATACATACAAAAAAAAATGTCCAGTTAAGCTGTTAGTGCTCTTCCATCCTGCCATACATAATACATATACTTGGCACAGATGTAAGGGCCCCTCCATACTGCCCTGCAACAACACAGGCCCAACTGTACAGATGTAACTAAGCTCCCCTCCTTATTGCCTTACATGCACAGGCCTGGTATACATTAAGTTCCCCTCCATACTGCCATACAAACAACATGGCCCAGTACAGGTGTAAAGGCCTCTCCATACTCCCAGGCCCAGTACAGATGTAAGTGCCCCTCCACACATAAATACTGTACTGCCACTCTGACCCCTAAGAATTTTCTATGGGCCTGTACATGCACAGCACTATCCATCTGAAGCATTCTCACCAGTAAACTATCCTCTCATGTTGCCAAGATGAAGAAGTGCTCTCACCCAGGTTCATCCTATTTCAAGATTTAATCCTGTTTTTATCTTGTTAACTCTCTCTCTTCAAAACATTCAACAAAACATTCCCCATCTCTAATGACTTTCCAGGACCTTTCAAGGGTCTTTTGAAGATGTTGAAAGACCCATCAGTCAAGGATTAACCCTCAGGAAGGGCCGGTCTTAATATTACATTATCTACCTGATCTACCTGGGGGAGGAAGAGGTAGGAGGATGGAGAGAATCAATTGAGACTTCCAATTCACTGGTGAGGGATGAATATTTTAGGGATTGATCCTAATAAATGAGACCCTCAGAAAAGTACTTTTAAGTACTCTGAGAAAAGGTTAATGTTGCCACTATGAATGGCTATGTCAATAGTGGTTACAATAGGCTTCAAGTGAGAGATGGAGAAAAAAGCATGGATTGCACGTGTACAGCAGGCCACGACATCCAGTATATGTACTGTAGAACTGTATAAAAACACAGTGCAACGGCCAACTAACACTGGGGATGATAGGAAAAGGCCGCCTTAAAGTTTTAAGCTAAAACACATGATTGAGATAAAAAGTCGCAAACACAAACTAGTCTATTTTGGAAGAAAATGTGAAAGATAAAAATGTCTCTTCTGACTATACTTATCTCTCTATCAATGGAAAGCATTACAACATATTTATTAGTTTGCATCCTACAGAAACCAAATGAGTTTGGTTCAACAGTAACTGTGAAGTCCCTCTAGAGTTTGTAAGGAAGCTCTGCAAGGCCTATAAAACATTTCACAATCTTAAATTCTAAATTCTCTCATGCTGCCCACTCAGTGTGTAATATTTTCGAAACTGTTACAATCCTCCCTCCCCCACCTCCCCCCCCCCCCCCCCCCCGATCAACTTCCTGGTGTAAGTATTTACCCTAGAAATAGAGTTACTTTCAGAAGAAAATATCCTGGTGTAGGTATTTACCCTAAAAGAGAGTAACGTTCAGCACAAAAAGATTGACAAGAAACCTAGCCGTTCCTGTTTTTCTAGCTTACAGCAAACAGGTGGTGGAGTATGCCAACTGGCCAGCATACTGTTGAGCTCAGTTTATGATAATTCCTCAAATTTACCCTGCAGTGATTAACACTCTTGATAAACAACTTCTTCCCTCCACACACCTTGCAGGGGTAATTAGGCTTAGATCCAACAAACAAACTTACAATTCCATTAAAATATCTAAATAAACCCAAAGGAAATGATCCCTTCAAATTGAAAGATTTAATCTGAGATATTTTAAGATATCTTGTGAGGGACTTTTGCTATGCCTATTGAGTTATTACTGACTCACAACTGAGGACCATGTGCCTGCTTTTTGATTAGTCTTTTTGCTTTAATAACCAACAGGACATTTTCTAAAGATGATAAAATGATTTGAGGGAATTTCCTTTTTGAGAGAAATGAGGAAATTTGTCACTGACAGTGAGCCTACTCTACATGTTGTAGGTCATGCTTAAATGTCTAGCTACTTCTGTGTTTGTCTGCATCTCTAACAAGACACGAACCACATTTCAAACTTCTTGTAACAGCCACCAGCCATGAGACACCGTCTATGTAGTGCAGTGAGGGGCAGGTTAAGTGGGAGCACATCAAGGAAACAGCCAACAAAATTTTGCTGTAGTCTCCAATTCCACAAATAACTCCTTGCTCTGGCAAACAGTACGGCCCAAGAAAATACCACTACAGATGATGTTGAGAGGAAGCACATGTGTATAATGCTAAATCCCCCCAGTGGCAGCACGGCAGTACTATATACCTCCAAGGTGGTACACCATGGAGGTGCTTCTATGGTTGCGGTTTACAAAGAATTCACTTTACATCAATAACTATACCTCCACAGGTTCAACTGCCATAGGCAATAGATATACACCAGGGATCTGCCCACCTGGTAAGAACATTGTAAGGTTAGATCAGGGCAGACAACTTGTTAGGAAATTGAGTAAGATGATAAAACCATGGGGGGATGGGCTTCTTCTTAATTACTAACTGGGTTTTGTACTGTATACATTGCAAAACTGACCATGTATTTACAAATTCTGCATCCATGTGGGTGACAACATGTCTGTAATGGTATACATAATACATGGCCTAATAGGCCTACCATAGTAAACATAGCTTGACTATCATGAATTACTTTGTTATCGGGCCGATATGAAGTTTGACTTATCAGTTATCGGAAAGTTCCAATATCACCGTTATCAAGTCAACACTAGTACCGAGTACTTACACACATTTATCATTTCTTTCCCCATTTAAGCTACTAATATATTCCACACAACCCTTTTCATTATATAATTGTGCTATTTTGTCATTTTTTGTTTAAAATTAAGAATTTATCCCTGTAAAATTGCATGTCATAGAGACTAGAATGTGTAAAACATTTGAAGAATTTGTTCTAAGGCTACTGGCATCACATGAAATGTGAAGAAAGTACTACAGGGTAACAGGGGTGATGGCACACCTTTCTGCAACTTGCAGATGTTATTGCGAGTGAGTTGGAAGTACTTTGTATGCAAAAATCTGGCATTCTCGTTTTAAAGTAGTTTAATGTCTTCTTGTGAGCTTTCATGAGAGGCATGGCTTTTACCTGCTAAATACTTAACAAGGACATGGGTGGGGTCTTCAAAACTGTCAAAATTTAGTTGGTAAGGTGACCCCATACCCACTGGCGAGCCAGTGCCCCCATAGCAAACCCCCCCCCCCCCCGAAAATTCCATATAAATATTGCCTTGATGCATTTAAGTATACTTGCCTCCTTTAAAAAATCTCTTCCCCGCCACTCCCCTTTGGAAGCTTTTTTACCCCCTCCACCCTTTAGCACTTGCCTGGCTACTAACTTGGTGTGAAACAATGGAGAGTATTAATCTGGTGGTGCTCTACCACAATCAGCAAGTTTCAACAAGGTTTCAAAGGGTCCACACATTGGATGGTAACAAACATGGTAAACTACCATCAATGACAGTTGCAGTAATTCATATTTTGACTTTTCTTTCAGTGACTACATGATCCAAATCAATGAAAGTTATCTGAAGTCATTCTGATGAAGCGTTGCTAGCCTCAGTAAGGGCAAAAGGAAGTTACCCATTTAGACATGCTGATTGAATGCCAAAATGTCCTCCAAGAAGTTTTCAGCAGAAATGGCAAAACCATTTCCAGTAACTGCTTGGTCCAATGAGTTGTTTATTTGTACTTCAGTCATTGCTTCTATGATCAAGTCTAAAGATGGATAATATTAAGATATCAATACACTTAGTCTAGTACCCTCCAGACATGACTTTTAGACAAAACGATTACAAAATCAGCTGAAAAAACATTCCCAGCATGCCCATATTCATTCTAAACAAACTCAGCTTAAAAGAACTTCTAATGTCACTTTCATCTTTAACCCTTCAAGCTGAGGGCAGCACATCCGGCACACAGCTTACGTCAAACTGCCGGATTTATCAACCAAGCTTAAAGGGGCTCTGTGAAGCTGAAAACATTGCATTATTCAGACTGGGGTGCAAGATACAAGGGGATCAGCACTTCACAATAGCATTTCATACTACCCCAAAGAAGCAAACCTACTTTTGATCTAGACTGCTTTTAAGGGACTGATGCACTACCCCAAACAAATAAAGGACTGAATATCCCTATATCTTGAAATACAAATGGTGGCTGCACTTTGACATTAACTCAAACAATAGTGTCACCCTGGTTGGTCAATGATGACTTGTGCAGTCAGTTGTGTTCCAAATAAAGCTCATGCACAGTAGTATGTGGATAGCACCTTGAGTAATGTAAAACTCAGTGCAAGATAACGTAGCTTTATCCAAGAAGTGTACTACACAAGTGTTTTTTGTTTCAACTGGAGGAGGGGATAGAAGCAAACTTAGTAGGGAGAATTTTCACTGTCTGGCATGGCCTTGACCCTGGTCCCTTACAGACTCCCTATGGGGTGAGATATCACTTGGTGTTCATAAGTTCACTAGGATATGTTTATGGGATATTTCAACCAAAAATTAAAAACAGAAAACTAAACATGAAATCATGGCATATTTACAATACAATATTCAAACAAGATAAGGGCCTACGAGCCCCCTTGTGATGCATTTGATTTTCCATTTGACCTTGAGGGGTCTGACTCCCCCAAAGAAAAAAAGAGAAATCACAACCTTGGGATCAGATATGGTCCAGAGATTTAGCCCCGGAGGTCAGTTCCTAAATGTGACATTCTGAATGGATGGCTTGGGGGAAGGTCCATAGGTGTCTACAGCAGATGTTAAATTGTCCAAAACACTTGTCCCAAATGTACCTTGCAAAATTAAGGGACAAGTACAATTTGTAATGACTGATTCTGTGTAAAACTGAATCACAATGATATCTTTGAAATATAAACATCCTCAGCAATTGCACTTCAAAAGTTTTTCTGAGACATTCCCTTGCAATTTGCATGACAATTCTGTTGCACAGGCTAGCTAAATCACTTATCCAGACTATGTCCGTATTCATACATGCAAGTTAATTTTATACACACAGGCAGGTGTGTAGCTACGGGGGCCTGGGCCCCAGATGTTTGTTAGGCCCCCCCCCCCCCCGGAAATTGTGTGTCCTAATAAAATGTTGAAGAATTAAGGACGGCGATCAATGCCATGACCCCCCATTTGATACCCTAAAAGTTTCATCCTAGCTATGACCCTGCACACAGGGTCAGATCAGGGACCATTCCAACTCCCTGCTGAGATCTTCCTTGCCTGAAATTCAGTCTAAGTGAAAGTCTGGTGGCATGAAAATGACATTGTACGTTGGATATCTGATGTAATAAGCACTTCCCATTGACATCATTATAGCAGGGAGCTGGAAGACATCTTCCAGCTCCCTGATTATAGTAAGCAATGAGTTACATCAGAGACCATCAAATTTTGAAGTATACCTTGAGAATGGAAAAGATATTGAAATAATTCCAACAGATCTTCTGCTTGGGGTGGGGGGTGAACTCTCCGGTAAAACAGCTCTTTTTGATTGCATGTCACACTAACTTTAAAGCAGCTAATGTCATGGCAATGGTCTGCTTACACTACACTCTGATATGAAAAGTGAGTTTCTGACCAGAGAAGTAAGGCAGCTTAATTAGGAAAGATAGCTGTAACCTCAAAGAATACTGTCACACCAAGAGTTGTCTGCATCGAAACAGGAAGCTGCAAGTTTGTATCAAGTTTCAAATTCCTGATTAACTCTAGAGAGTTCCCAATATTAATTAAGCACATTAAGTCCCGAACCAGAACAGTTAATAATTGTATGTTTTGTACTTTGCATGAATGCATTTGTGGCTCTACAAGAGAACAAGACAAACTGTTTAAGATGGCAGTGACTGCTAGTGCCTTGTTCTCCTAGTTGTATCTCCTATTTCCCTAGACTAGCATCTATGGGTGAAAGAAAACCATTTGAACTTTCAATTTTTCAGTCTGTCATGGTAACACAAGAATTTACCAAAAAACCTGATACCAATGTTTGTGTATTGATTTTAATAACATTCTGTGTAACTGATACTTCTGAAAGGTTGATAAAACTAAGCTTTTTCATAAGGAAGGGTTCATGCTGTGTACATTTCCTTGACTTTCCATCCAAACATTCAACTAATGACAGTAACCAGCAGAGATTATTATACTCTTTATGAGTACTGACATGCATTATTCCAGAAAAATAATAAGTCTCTTTGAGGTCAAGTTCAAAATTTTGAGCAAAGCAGCCCCCCTTGTCATCAATGAGATGTGCATCTTCAGTGATATTCTAAACAAAAGCAGGTGTTACTTCTAAAATCAAATATTTGGAGGTTAAGAGGTCAAAGTTTCTTTTATTTGAAACTATTAATATTCCAGGAATAGAAACAGGCATAGCAAATTGGCAACTGAACAGTGATCTAGCCTGGTTAATTCTCCATGGCACATTCTGAATGGATGGGGAGGGGCATTTTAAGGGGAGGGGGAACTCTTTCCTTTGGACAAAATTTTCAGTTTGAAAGGTACCTAGATGGCAAATGGTGAAATATTTGACCCAAATTACTTTGCAAATGAGGTGAAAAGTACAATTTGGAATTATTCTTTGCAAAACTGAATCAAGGTGGTTACTTAAAAAGGACACTTGCTCAGAAATCGCTCTTCAAATATTTATGTGCAACATTCTTTTGCATTGTGAGACATTCCTCACACAAATACAGGCTGGCTAAATCACTGTAGCTGAATAAAACTTGTTTACCCTGAAAGATCTATAGTAATGAGATTCACTTTGCTACCCACGGTCCAAGCCAGAGAGGTGGGTGAGTGTACAAGAGCAACGGCAGGAATGTACGTACCTCAACAATGTACCAGATTTTGCTCAGAGTAATTATTGAACACATTAATGCTGCACCAGCAAAAATTGCCAAGCTGAAATGTTATGTTACCAGAGACTCAGAGGCATGACACTGGGATGAGGACAGGCATAATATGACCATTGACATATTCAATGCATCACCAATTCTCTAAGCAGAAATATTAAAAGGTTACAGACTAAACTGGGGAGGGGGGTGGAACAGAGAAAATATTACGGGATATGGTATGGGGTACAGGTGAGATTGTAGTACTGCTCTGGATTTTTAACAAAGCATAACCACCATTGAGACTGAGTGTTACAAACCCCCACTGCATGTGTCACTCTGATAACACACACAAGCTGTCACTGACTTCACTATTTTCAAGTCAATTTACATCTGTCCTAAAGGTTCAAGGCTTGGAGCTTTAAACATCATAAGACATACCCTAATCTCACTTACTGGCTTCCCAAATGTGGCAGAATATTTCACAAATAAGGACAACTTGACATGGCCTTCTAAAAGGAACAAATTAGATTTGAACACACTGTTAATGTCCAAATCCTTGAACTGATTTATAGTCTTGCACTGAATGGCATAACAACCTTGTCTGAACTCTGTATCTTAACCTAATTTAAACATATTAAATAAGAATCAGAATGCAATGTTAGGATTTGGTAAGCTCATGGAAGTATAACCTCTGAGGTTCTTCTTCCATGGTACCAGTTATGGCATGTCACCAAAGTAACTGTTCAGTTTGACATTTATCTGCTTCCAAAAATGAAATACCAACAAAAACAGAAGAAAAAAAAAACTAGAAATAAACAAACAGGGATTTTGTAACTTGTCATAAATACTTTAACACAGAGATTGAATATCTTTACATCACAGACCGTGATAGCATCTGTTAACCTCTATAGTCTATTGTGGTTTAAATTCTTCAATGGTAAAATCACCTCCTATGGTATCAAACTTGAGGGCAGTCTAATGGAATGCTTTAAAGTAGCTCAACATGTTTGCTTTGGTACTTGAAGGCTGTACTTTGTGTAAATGAAACCAAACAGACTACTTTGTTTGGTAGCACTATACTTTACTTCCTCATGATATGGCAGTTTAATCCCTTTTGTGACTTCTGTCCCAACCCATGAAAGCTCTCTCCCAGCTTCAGGCTTTAAACTCTAATCCTATACACTCTTCTATTCACTGACAGCCAACATTTGAACTATACCATTTCATTTCTTTTCTTTTGAGAGGGAATGTATGTTGACAAAGTCTTGAAAGTTCTTAGAGACATTATAATCTTTTGGATATGTACGCTGTGCCCTTATGACATTGCCACTTAAACTGATCTTTGAAACTATGTAATATAAGGAGGATATAGAATTAATTCGAAAACTTCAACTGAAATGCAAACTGTTAATTCCAGGAACACTAAAGGTGAGAATAAAAATATTCTTACCTCTTTAGAGTCAGCAAAGTAGGTCAAAGGGTATTTGAAATCACGTTAAAAGACAGAAGTTATGAAAAGTCAAAGTGAACACTGGTTTTAGTATCTTGCACAATACACAGGATAAAGGCAGCATTTGAGGACTTTTAAAATGGGAGACCCCGCGAGAATGGGTATGCATCATTTTTGTCAAAGGCATTTTACTGTGGCCAAAAGTGACATTCACCAAATCTCTATCCCATAATTCTTTGTAACTGTTATTTGGAAAAGGGTCTATGGTAGGGCAGGGGGATGAATTGCTATTCTTCTGAAAGGTCAATTGAAACCATGCAGGGCCAGATCCAGGAGGCGTAAGGGACGTACGCCCCTTATTTTCTGCACAGCAATGATTTTTGTAATACAATTTCACGCCAAAGCCCATCCGATTGCACCATGCACTCTCTGCTGACGGTTACACCCCCTTTCTCATATTCCTGGATCTAGCCCTGCCATCCAAGAGAAGTGTCACATTGTGAACAAAAACATCGGGGGCTTAAAGGCAATAGGCAGTCGCCCCAAAATTTTCTTTGAAAAATCAGCAAACTCTTGCAAATCTCCTCTTATTGCATTAAAAGCACTTCAGAAGACGTTTTGAACATAACTATTACAAACAATAGGTAAAGAAAGGCAAAATTCTCCTTGAATTCCACAATTCACTCACAAAAATATTGTCACATGATCAAAATAGACCAATCATGAACTAGAGTGACAGGATACACTCACTCTGTTTGGGGTGACTGCCTACTGCCTTTAAATGCTTTCTTGATCTCTTGAAATCACCAAATAAAGGGAGTTTCACCAAAAAATACTAATTACGTCCCAGCTGCAGATAAATAGATTACTGAAAGGGTAAGGCAAATATAGAGGGAGGGGAAGGGGGACTAAGCACTACACATGCCCCACTCTTCTGTTGAGGACATCTGCTAAGCATACCTTAAGCCCTCCACACACACACCTCTTTCCCCTCTTCACTGAGATCCCTTTTCCAGCCTGTTCTGCAACCACTGGAAAGAAGGTCTTCGATGTACAACAGACCAACTTGAAAGAATTGAAAGAGCAACTTCAGGAAATATTCTACCACCTTCTGCTATTTATACTCAGACCTAGTCCTACACTCCTATTATAGCAACCCAGTAACAGAACATTTCTACTCCCCTACACATTCTGCAAGGGCACTGTATATCATCTCTCCGTCTACCATTTCTGGGAATGACCGATTCTTTGATAACTCCCACAGTCAAAATCAATAGCCAATCCCCCTGGATTATATACCAACTGCTGGGTACAAATCTCTACCCACATGGTCAATACTTCTATCTGAATGGAATATATCTAATCTTTTTTCTCAATCAGAGCTTTTCTTGTCAAAGGAGCTTCAAGCTCATCCACAGGAATTTCCTTCTATAGTGATGGTGATTGACACACAGGCATTACCAACTGACCAGCATGTGATGCTAAAGAGGATGTAAAGTAACCAATTCCATTTGTGTGATCATTTCTGTTATCATTTCTAAACACACTACTATAAAGAAAGGCTGCATGATATTCATCTACAATTTAACAATTCTCCATTCAACTTTGCATTTTAGTAACAATTCGGCAGCAACCAAAAATATATAAAATGAGTCTTAGCATCAGTACATGAATGTTTTTTTTCTTTCCTTTTTTTACTTCAAACAAATAACAAATAAAAGAACCTAATCACCCATCATGCTTATCATCTCTCCCATCTCCTACTGCCTGCCCCCCCCCCCCTCTTCGCCTCCTTTAAATAGCTTATTGGTAGATGATGTGCATACAAGAATTTCTAGTAACAGCAATTATTTCAGGTAGCATTTCAAAAACATACCTGTCAATCTCTTACTTCCTGGAGTGAATTTGCAGAAAAAAATGTAACTTTCCACAAAAGGTTCTACTGTATCCTGTAGGCCTAACTGTTTTGTAGAAATACGATCATACTTCATTGTGTTCCATTATTTTCAGGGTTTGTTTTCCATACCCTATCAGCTTCAAATACTTCATTCCTTGTTAACACTTCACTGCCAAAGATACCAGAATGACAAACAACTATACATGTCCTCAACCAGTAACTGGAGAGTCAATTAAATAAATAGTCACGTTCATTGCCCCCAATAACTGAGTTATTCTTTGAGAGGGGAAGATAACCTAAAATTCCATCAACAAATTACCATGAAAACCTCAAAAATGTTTAGTACTGCAGAGAGTCTCCACATTATTCCTTGGGTTCTCTGGACCAAACCTATTCTTAGGCCACAACAGGTGGTCATTGTTCTTGATTATATCACAGAATGAAAAGAAACCCCTCACATGGAATGATTTTACAGCAGGAGCACAAAACTTGTGGTTTTCATGGGGCACAAGTGAGAATCCACAAAGTGAATCAATTGGATTGTGGTTTATGGAACTGTGCTAGGGTGCTGACAAGAAACATAACAGGGGGTGGAGCTAATCTGAAACTAAAATGCTCTCAATTTGGGACACCTCTAGTATATTTACAAACACAAAACATCAATCAATTGCTATTAGCTTACCCTGCCCCGTCTCTGTTCTGCTGCCCCCTCTCCCATACTTAAAAGGGAAAAGCGGTCACCCAAGTTTGGATTGGTGTACCCCCATATACTAATTCATGAGTGAGTCTTTGTAACCATGTGACAATATTTTTTGTTCCTGAATGGATAAATTCTTGCAGAGAAACTTTTTTGGTTATCATAAGTAGTGTGCAATATTTATTTTCAGAAATGTCATAAAAGGTGAATGTGAGGAGACTTGTAAGAATTAGTCAATGTTTCAAAATAAACTCAAGGTAACTGCTTATTCCTTTAAGGTAAGGAGTGACGCTTATCCTGAATATTATTACAAATGAGAAATATTAACTGCATCTAAGCAAAAATTTTCCCTATTGCTACTTAGATAGGCCATCACAACTGAGGTACAATGGTCCTATTCACTGGTAAAGTTTCTATTGAGTCTGTTAAAGTCAGTCTGGTGAAATGTTTAAAATATCACACCAATATAGAGAGCAACCATCAAGGCTCATTAAACTAACACTTGTCATAGCATGACAAATTCCAGGCAGAGCAACTGAAAGTACTGTACCCTGTGAAAGGCAATTTGATCACCAGGGCTGATTTTGGAGGTCAGTGGCTAAAATGGGTCAAAGAACTTGTGCACTCAGTGTATACTTTCCTCAACCAGTACATGGGGCACAACCCAGGAGCAGTGATTTATGTAAGTTGAAAGTGGAGGGGGGGGGGATGTACAGGACAACCATACAACAACTTTATTTTAAAATTTACATAGTTTACTGAATTTAATGAATTTAGGGCCAGGAACTTAAGCCTACTAGGCTCATGGAGGACCTAGAAGGTATACAGATTTAATTGTGGGAGAACAATGGGGAGAACTGCCTGAATTTTCTTCTAGTGCTAAAAGGGAAACAAGGCAGGGGAGAACTAAACACTCACGACCCTGTTACTAGGACCCCTCTTGTACACTGACAGCTGTTTAACAATGGTAACTATACAAGCTTGAGTCTCTATTGCCATTTATACTGCAGTTCACATATCACTCCAAAAATTTTTTTATTTCAAGAGGAAATTAGGCCTATGAAGTGTTTCATTAGGTACGTACACAGTTTATTACTGTTTTATGAGCTCTATGTTTCCATATGGTTTACAAACATATTCTAACTGAAAACCACAAAGTGTAAAATAACTTTCCTTATACAATTTGAAAGATTGGCTCTGAATGCTTGGAAAACTAATTAGGTCTACTCACTTCTGTTTAATAATAGCATGCCAATTTTTTAAATGTCCTAGTTAAATCTTACTTCCATTGATTAATGCCAAGTGCATACAGTCTAACAGAACTTACTTTACCTTCCTAACACAGCCTTTCTTGACCCTAGGAGTGGCTTCCATACCATCTGTTTTACTCAACTAATGATGTGAATTGTATGTTTCTTCGGACACTTACAGTATTTGCTGTGCAATAACTTACCTTGTACTTGACCATCAAATGATCTACCTTTCCCCAAGCGTCCTGCTCAAATGGCACAAACGGTTCTTCCTCAAACGTAAAATCTCTCATCGTCATTTTAGGTTTACTGTTCCAAATCTTTTACTGTTACCAAATCATCTCAATTATTTCAGAAGAAACAAAGTCAGGAAATTTTGAAAATGTTAATCTCTTGACTGATACACTCATCATGAATCAACATTAGTAATCCACCCAATGAATGAAAAGTAACAGATTAATGTCCCTAGACACTATATCCAAACATTCCACCAACCGATATTTCATTTTTAACCAAACTCATTCCTTCCTATTGGTAAAGGTAACTTTACTCAGTCTCAGTTGAAATATACATCTTTAAAACCACAGCACAGCAACAGCAGCATATGAGCTGCCTTGCCACCTACAGACAGTATCACACATGAGGCATCCTCTTCAACTTTGAATCTTTACATATCCTACTACTTCGACTGACTCCTCTAAAACTTCTAAGGAGATACTCTCTTCCACTGCCATGAATATATTTTCTTAGAGCAACATGTGTCCATTTTGATGTAATTCTGCCATGCTGTGTGTATGTGTTTCAAACCAGGTGTGAATACTACTCCTCTGCATGAGACAGGTATTAGCAACAACTCTTTTCTCTACCCCTGCAATTACTCCAGCTATCATCTTTTCACACAGGTCTGAGTCAATACATGATCTCCTTTGTGAAGGTTATAATAGTGGGCTCCATTCTGCCCTCAAGGGTGGGGGTAAAAATCAATGTTCACTACTCAAGCCAATCCGAGCCTGACTGTGCATTGTGACTGCACAATTAACAAATTTACCTTGGAACAACTCTATGAAGGTGCTGTACATTTAGCTCAGCTCAGCAAACTAATCTAGACACCACACATAAACAGTCCAATGCCAAACAACAAACTGTAACATACAAATAGAAGTCAAAAACAAATGTAACCCTGTCACCTGTACAATCAGATGGAGCGAGTTGATACAATAGAGAGGCAGAGGGGCGATATAGATTTATCTTTGGCTCATAATAGTGGATATGGAGTTGCCATGCTGATGATGTGCTATTACACTAGACCAGGATCCGATTTTATGAGAGGGCACATTTTTAGGCAAACCAAAACATGCATTGATCCTCACCCAATTAAACTTGTCTCACACCCTGCTCCTTCCCTAACCATGGTCAACATATGTAGCTGCAACTGCAAGGACTAAAGGTGAAGACAGAGCTGCTCTTGATATCTGGTCACTGTTGATCCTTGAGCATAACTTCAATCTTGATCATTATCCTTACAATTTTTCTCCTCCTACCTGTAACTGACCAAGATTATAATTCTCAAATCTTACTTGGGAATATACAAACCTTTAATTACCCAAACTTAAGACGTGGAAATGGAGACTGAGACAATACCATGTCATTCAGATCTAATTTGCATAAATATTACCCTACAGGCTACAGCCTTAATTGATCTCAAGCACAGGATCTGATCCTCAGGACAAGATCAAAACTGGGTCTAGTGTAATAGCACCATGTAGCAGAGCTCTGGGTTGAGAAGTAGGGTGAATATAACCAACATTTTAAGGATGGAGACACTAAGAGAGCTAAAATAAGCTACTGATGTCACATCGACAGACAGCTTTTATCGGACCAAAAATAGAGGATTATGTAAATGAAATATATTCTAATTATTTCGTGATGTCACATCGACAGACAGCTTTTATCGGACTATTCGTGTCCGATAAAAGCTGTCTGTCGATGTGACGTCATGGAATAATTAGTATACATTTCTTTTTCATAGTCATATGATAGAAATCAAGTATTTACATAGGTTGGCAATTTTTGGTTCCCTCTGACCAGAGATGGAGAAGATTCTAACTAAAACTCAAAAAATTGGACCATAATCCGATCCGATATCGCTGTAGTGTGACCCGCCCTTAAACCCAATGGTAATCAATGCATTGATGACAAGTCTTAAATATACAGTAACACACAAAAAAAAACAGTTAGATCTCTATACACTTGCTACTAATCTGACCTACCAGAGCAGAGCACACTTCCAAGTTTCAACTGATGACTACTGTACTGGATTATAAACTACCAAGAATAAAAGCTTCTGTTGTCAGTAAGAGTTCTGACCATATCCTCTCTACCATTGTTATTGTCAAATTGAATAATGCCACATTCATTCCATGAAAGCATTTAGTATACCAGGAGGTGGAGACATTGTGGTAATGGCCATAACCTTGCAGAAGGATCCATCTGAAGCTTTCAATTGATTAGACCTGCGTCATCAAGATGAGAAGAATGAATTACCATGCCATGGAGGGTAACTTGGAATAAGTAGATTAAAGAAGTCAATGACTGTCAATTCCCCAAAGATCAATCCTCAATTAGATTTCCTTTTTCCTGACTTTTCCAAGAAAAAAAGATAAAGGTGTAAGCTAATATAAAAAAAAATTGGATCAGGTTTTGCAGAAAATTCTTTTTATTTTTGGTAATATCAATATAACCTATATAACCTAATTAACCTGTGGAATTTAATGTTATCCCCTCACTGGCTCTTCCAAGATCACATTATATGTTTGCGCCATGGCTGAGTGGGTACAGGCAGTGGCATAAGAAGCAATGAAACATAGCAACCAGGAGGTTCAGTCCATAGTTGGGTCAAAGAAAGGTGGGTTCTCATCCAAGGAGAATCTGTAGTTTCCCATCTGAACTGACCTTTCCACAGAAACCAAATTTGATCTACTATGTTCAGTTGGTTAGCCACCCAACATAAAAAAGTAAGTTCAAAGTCACAGGCTCCCTCAACATTTTCCATCGATGAGCATGGTAAAACAATTGTCCTTCAAGGCCCTAATTAATTACATTTATGTTATTGTTACACAATAACATGTTGTAGGACAATCAACTTAGATACAGCCCTTCCCAAAGAGAAACACACAACTTAATGAACAATTTGAAACACAGGTTGTTTAATCATTTGGGTTAAGGTCCATAAAAATCATGCAATCAGATCTGAATAAATCCCATACCCTCTAATGACAAACACACACAAGAAGTGACCACATTTTAAAACTGACACATCCCTTAAATCCCAGTTTCCTTCCCACTGTCAAAAATTCATCTTTTGTGATTGTACATCAAACTGTCTGACATCGAACAGGAAGCGGTAATGAGTCTTTGAAACAGAGCCCCTTCTTTAGCCCATCAGCCAAGCTGCATCAAGAAAAACCCTTGTATTTAAACAGCTATAGAGATCAAGAACCCTCAAGTTCAATGTCTTCTCTGGACCACAGTTAATGGTCTTGCGAGGGAAACAATTAATTAAGATAATTTTAGGGTCACTGCAAGACAGACGTATGTTGCCAAATGACCATAATGCAACAAGGCTAAAGTCACATCTGAACTTGCTGTTTGAAACCTGTAATGGAGAGACTAGTGCCTTCACACATACTCTCTCAAGACCTACTCATGTAGAGAAGTATCACACAGCCAAGTATGTAGGCTCATTTATAAAGCATATGGAACCAATTGTATTTGGGGAAGCACAACTTTTTTGGCCCAAATCTCTGAGCTTTTGTAGAAGTTTGCCTGAATTTCTACAGATTCTGCCCAAATTTTACTTAGGGTTGTTCAAAAAATTGTGTGGTGCAGTGTCCCCTGCCTCATATGCTTATGTGTAGGCTACAGGGCTTGTACTCCCACTTTCAGATAATTACAGATACAAGATTAGGGCTTGACATAAAGAAGACATATTTGTCAGAGCATGCCCAAGGCAAGGCAATTTTTAAGAAAACAAAGAGCACCAACGAAAGGCATAAAGAATGGCATTTTAAGACCATCACGGGATGTGTGTAGTTGTCAATGTACTTTGTGCACCACAGCACAGGGATCTGGTCTAACCAGCAAGCTTCCAAATATGAGGTGGGAAGCAGTTCCCTCATCAGCTACAGCCTTTGGTGCCTTAGTTTAAGCACAGCAAGCTGTAGGGTACTAAACAGCTGCATAGTTGAGGAAAATCTAAGGCAATGTCTTCTCCAAGCCTTTCATATTTCAAATAAAAAGTTTTCTGATGTTAAGACCAAGTTGAGATATTTTCCATCGAAAGTTTAATATTCAAATATCCTTTTATCCTAAACTGGTGAACTATTAAATGCAGGTGGAAACCAAGCACCTGCATTAATACAAAACTACTCCAACATCAATTCCTATGTGCAGACTACAACTGCATTCACACCTTGACTTTGCTCAATACCAGACCCTGGAGGACAAAAATTTCAGCCTGAGATACAACATGTGATAAGAACCCTAACCGCAACGATGACTGAAATAACACTTGTGCAATGGAGGAGCTTGTTAAGGGAGAGTAGGGTTCAAGTGTGACGATTACAAACCACACTCAGTGGGAACCTGACATCAAGCAACGCATGCCCTGAAACTGCCTACCTTGAGAAATACCAAACTCATGAAAAAACTGTAACAGAAAATAAAATTTGGTACCTATATTTGCTAACAATAGCTCCCATTATGTGTGACAGGCTTGTGAGCTAATTACTGTGGTCCTCCACAGAAACATCAGTAGGGAGCCCAAGTTTCCTTGAAAAATGACTAGCTAGGTGTCTGAAGACTGTTTATGAGTAATCCACTGATGAGACAGACAGGTATCCAATTTTATGAGGACATGACATGGCATAAGAATCTCGTGCAAATGAGTATCTTGAACTAGCATGAGTAGCCCCTCAGTGGGTTGCTGTGAGACAAATAAGACTGAAGCTTGAAAAAATAAAAATGTCATGAATTTAGGAATCTATGTGTCCCAAAAGTTACTTCCTGGTTTGACTGACATTACTGGCACTTACTGACACAGATTCACCAAAACTCGCTGGTTTGGGAGTCTATGAGCTCTGATACTTACCTCCTATTTACATATGTACCATAACGCATCTGGCAAAAAACTAATAGCACCGAAATAGACCCAGGACTTCACAAAGACAGGCAGTTGCTCAAGACTGGAGGGTGGGGTTTATCTTTAGAGGGAAGCTTTCATGGATCCATTGTAAGATCTACAATATATCAAAGGTGAGAAAAAATTTGGGGAAAAGAGCAAAATATCCCCCCCCCCACTGTCCAATTTCCACATCCCAACAGCTTTGAGTCCTCTCAATCAAGTTTACTTTTTCATTCATTCATTTTGTTTTTCCATGTTATCAAAATTTAAAGACAGAAGTATTAAACAAAATGAAATGTGGATGGAAGTAAACTTTTAACCACTAACTGTCAGAGCGTGTTCTACTAAAATCCTCCACTGCCCATGGGCAATGGTAGGGGGGATGAGATCATGATTGGGAAGCTCTTTGCAGGGCAATAATGTTATTTAGAGGAAAATTTTATGAACTGGAAGGAAGTTGAACTTCTCTGTACACGAAAGTATGTCCAAAAGATTGTGGTTATTTGACTTGCTTACTGGAGATAAACCTTTTTTTACAGCCATATACCTGTATGAAGGGCAGTCCCCTGCAACTACCTTGCCAACCCTTTCATACCTGACCCAATTGTTATACAGAAAGATATGTATTGCTCTTAGTGCAGCTACTCTACTGTGCATCCAAAAAATCAAATTGCCCTTACTGTCCTTACATTAAAGGGAAAATGAAGTGCCCAATACGAATAAGTGAACCCCATCATCCTAATTCAGGAATGGCTCATATCAATCATGTGACTATATTTTTGTTGCTTAATTATTTGTTACAATCCTGCAGAATAACTCCTTGGTTTACCTTCAATATTTAATGTCTTTATACAGAAACATAATGAAAGATATTTGTGAGCAAAATAAGAGGAGACTGGTAAGATTTACCAGACTTTTGAAGATAAACTTTGGGAGACTGCCTTCTCCCTTCAATTTGGAGGTAGGGCTATAAGCTTGCATTTGCCCACTTTTTGCAACCCACTTTTTGCAAGTCCCCAAAATTAAAGAGCCAGGCACACATTTCAGACATACGTACCACTGTCATTGTATTTTGGGACAGTAAGAATGTTTTTTCATTTAACTCTTCCAAGCAATGTATTAAAGTACCCTCGGCCACTTCAATGGTTATATTCATTTTGAGGAATTTTCTCTCTAGATGTCTTAGACTACAGGAAAACACCATCAATTGGATTTTCGTTGAGCAGTGAAATATTCAGTACATTCATACAGTTCACATCTCCAACTGAAATAATAATTGTGACAATCTTGGGTACTTGCATGGAAGGACAGGTGAACAAGGAAGTCAATCTCTTGTAAAAAATCTGAAATTAATCCTCTGTGCTACATTTAAAGGAAACATATCGTTTAAATGAAAACTGAATACATGCCTCCACTATATCCTGTGAAAGGATGTCACCCTACTGACAGGGAACATCATAAAATATGACCTGAAACAAAAAGGTCACCAAAAAGTATAAATTTTTGGTGCTCTATCTTTAGCAAGTAAGTTGTGATTTAACTTGCCAACAAAAATATACAAAGCATGGGTCCAAACAAATCCAACCTGATTCACTTAACAAAGCTGTGTGATTCCCTGTACTTAAACCAGTTAGGAACCTACATCGTGCCAAAATATTCACCATTCCCACAAAGGAAATTACACTAAACTTACCCATTTAGGGAATCATTTTGCTCTAATATAGCATCCTACTTAAAGAAAGGGTTCAAGTAAAATTAAGTTCTAACATGTAAAAGTTGAATTAATCTAAGGTTTTTGTTCACATGTGTGGTTCTCAAGAGAGCAGAAGATAGTACACAATGTTGTTCTCAAATCTCTACCCATTGACAATCCTTACACTGATAGCAACATTAAAGGAAATCTTTCAGGGCTCGAAATAACCGATGGCACAAATAGCCATGGCTATTGGGCCCTTTCTGACGGCCATGGTGCCCCTCAGAAATGTCCTACGAAGTAACATAGACCTATAGCCATTTTGCTCATTTTGGCTGTGCTCTTGTTTAATCATATTTCGAGCCCTGGTCCTTAGCACCACACAAACAGAGGGCGCCACACTTTTTCTTCACACTTTCATTCTTCATGTAGGTGAGGTGAAGAATTTATTATATTGTTACTGAGAGAGTGAAAAATAGCAGATCAGCCAATAGCAGTGGTCACTGCATGAGTTGATATTGTATCGAGAGTTGGCTAGGGTCCATACTTTTATGTAACACTTCATTCATTTGACCTCATAAATTTTCAATTCGTAGTGAGGTATATTGTTACCATTTTATCTGGAATGTGTGACCAGAAATAAACAAAGATACAGACCTGGAGGATGACAAAGAAATATTCTGTTAAAATAATTTATCTTTATCAATCATATCCCTTGCTGGATATTTCTTTCATTCAAACAAAATACAAAATCATACTATCAGTATCGTATAAGTGCACTGTCCCATGATCATGACAGAAGTCTGTTGTCCATGGTTTTCTTCTAGTAGGTTTTTAGCACTGCTGACTCATCTGCAGTGCCATGACGTTTATCTTCCTCATTTACAGCCATGATATTTACAGCTTTCTCAAACATCACAAAGAATATTTCATACCTAACATGTGATTATCAGATCTACAGACTTGCTACTGTTACTTCCAAACAAACAGGCACAATGAATGTACACTAATTGGCTTTACAATTGCCTTGATTAAAGCTCCCTGGAGTTAGACTGAGGAATAGGTTATCAATGCCAAGGTCACAGTAAGAAGGGGAAGGGGTGCATTTTATACAGCAACAGATGAAGGTGAACAGGACATACCAGGACAAGTATAAAGACTCCTCCTTGTGTGAGCCAGGCATGGGTAGGAAAAGTCAGGAAGCTGGGAGGCTCCTGCCTAGGAAACCTGGGCATATGGAAGGAAATTATGGCAGTTTGGACTTTAGAACAAATGAACCTTTTTGCACATGAAACTGTTGAACAAATTGGACTCCACATGAAACAATTATATTTTCCAGACCTAGAGACATGGTGACAATGATGAAGACATGGGGAGACAGGTCAACGATGAAGACAATGAAGACATTGGGGGGGGGGTGGGGGTCAGGGTGGACAAAATTGCCATTCCTTGTTGGGAATTACAGAAAATATATCTTGAAGTCATCATGTTGGGCAAGGCCTTGGTAAGGGGATGGTGAACAAGGAACTTCCATTAAAACACTTTCCCTTTCTATGAACCTACTCCACTTTTCAAATTGCTACAGTTCAATGAAATCACAAATTTATAACTTTGGAAATCTCCCCACAAGCTCTCAACTGACAGCATGCACATAAGCTAACCGTTTAACTCAAAACTAGTCAAAAGAATTGAAATTTAAATGATCATCACTTTGATATTAAATTATTTATGACACCACTTACACAGTTACAACCTGACGAAAAAAGAGGGTCCCTGAAAAACAAAGAAGGGAACAGCGGACAGAAAATAGCAATAGTTTGCATCCATGGACCATTGAGTTGGTATATGCCAGGGCTCAAAATGGTCCAATGGCACCGATAGCCATGGTTATCGAACTTATCGGGCCCTTTACTAATGGCCATGGTGCCCCTCAGAAATGTCCTATGAAACAACATAGACCTATAGCCAATTTCCTCATTTTGGCTGTGCCCCCTTTTTAAGCTTTATTTCGAGCCCTGCATGCTCACATACTCAAGTGCTGAACTGATCACTCAAAAGCATGTGGTTACATGCAAAGCAATATTTGACAAGGCAAGGTACAAATATAAGTTCACTGACAGAGAGGACAATAAGTATCAGACATTCCAACCAGATTAAGAGATATTCTAAATGGCTGTTTTCATTGGGTGGTTTATCTTTTAAAAGAAATAACTAAGAACGCTAAACAACCTAGAGCTCTTTCAATCTCAGTTTATCAAAGGCTGGGTTTGCACACTGGTACACAAGTAATAACTGCCAGGTCTAAATAAGTTTACTGTAGAAGAAAAAGGAAGTACTAAGTTAAACTTGATCCATAACTTAGGCCAGCTCTGTCAACATGAAACTGAAACTGCTATTGTGAACTTCAAACGACATTTATTTCAACTGGCATGTACAGTACCTCCTTGGATCATTTTAAAACACATTAGCCTGATATTCTTGCAGTCTACAGTTTATTCAAGTAGCCTTATGAACTACAAATGCTCACTGAGTAGGTTATAACATCCAGACGTTAAAGTGTACTATGGTACCAGTAGCTAAATACATTAAAAACAAAAATGGAATTCACTATAAATGGCAAGATCACATTATAGCCTATTGGTAACTTTTCTCTCTCCATGTATATATTCGAATAAACTGCCAGTGAAATTTGATTTTTAGAGTGACTGAATTGGATTCTTCCAGATGGAGCAACATTTTCCAAGAGAATCACCTTGCGAAACTTCTGGCCAGTAAGAGTACCCCTTTCCCAGATAATCTTGGTGAGTGAAAAAGAACAATGAATTTTCCACACACAAACACCTGGTGCAACAGACTGTATCATATCACATGCTTAAAACATGAATACCACATTCAAAGGTGGTTGACATAACCCGGAAGTGTTGTACTCACAGGGCATGACTATCTGGATGCTGCATTTTATGTAGATGTGCAGCAGTGGAGCAGAATAGTGTTTCACTCTAAAACCAAGGCCTGAATATGTTAAGAAACTTCATTTACATAGCTACAAGATGATTGATTAAAATCAGGCAACTATTAATATTTATTACAGAGAAAATGCTTACTACTATCCTACAGAGCTATGAAGCCACCATGATGATCAGTGTAGCTTGCCCCCACCCCCTCTCATTACCTTACAGCACAGCCATAGACAGGTCTACACAAATTACACAAACATGAACCATGAATAAACCAATAGGCAATAGATAAATAAAAAATGAAAAATATTAAGGACATCCCTCCAGCTTTGTAAAGGGAGTTTTTGACTATATAAGCCTACAGCAAACAGGATCTGAGAAGGGGCAGCCCTCTGTGGTGGAACCACAGACGACCTCTATGCAGGCTACGTAAACGAAGATACTATAAACCCTAACACATAAAAGATACATCCATAGCTTAAGATCACAGAATCACCAAAACTCGCTGGTTTGGGAGTCTATGAGCTCCGATACTTACCGTTTTTCCCACGGTGTAGCCAAAAACGCAGAAGGACGATTTAGGGTTCTAGGCGCCCTCTACTCTTAGGGGATACCGCGGTGCTATTAGTTTTTTGCCAGATGGTTATTGCAGGCAATAATGGTACATATGTAAATAGGAGGTAAGGAGGAGCGAAATAGACACTAGTAACTACGCAAACATCCAGCACATATGTTTCAAGGGTAAAATCATGAAAAGATGTGATGCTTTATATCACATTTTAAACCAAGGAGGTGATAGGGCCTCGCTGGTTCACACCATGGAGGTACAGCTTCAGTCACACAGCTGAGAGAGCAGAAAATTTGAACTCATCTTGTACTTTGAAACTAGCCATAGTTTGTACTTGTATACTTGGTACTATGAACCCAAACCAACCCAGTGTTGTCTATTTTAGCTACACAGCTGGGTACTTCTACTTACAGCACAGGTGGGCAGAATGGCAATAAATTTCACAAACATTATGGTTTTAGTGATGGATTAATGACCAACGCATCTGGAACACTATACAGATCTCTTTCAGCCTGTATCAGTCCTTTCATTTACCACACAAATCCCATACAGTTGGGTGACTGGATTGATCCAAAAAATGATTTTTTTTAATTAGGGCAGAAGCTGAACCTGGATTCATCATAAAAAAAATGAAAAAGAAAAAGAAAAAATTCCAATAATCCAAGGCACAAACTGGAACTAAAAGGAAAAATGCAGTCCCCCCAATTTGAATTAGTGTAACCCATCATCTTAATTGAGGAATAGCTCCTATCAATCATGTGACAATATTTTTGTTACTTATTTGTTAAATTCATTCAGAATAACTCTTTGCTTTACCTTCAATATTCAATTTTTTTCTTTTTTATACAGAAACATAATGAAAGATACTTATGAGTGAAATAAGAGGAAATTTATAAGATTTAGTACATTTTATAAAATAAACTTGGGGCGACTGCTTTCTCCCTTGAAGAATCTACTTCTGGTATTCATATTGCAGTTTACTGTACAATGTACCATGAGCTCAGGACTATCAGGGAGGTCTTCATGCCACCTTCTGGGGTACTCTGATGAAGCACCATAAACAGACCAGGTAGTCAGCTCCCTGAACAGACATTTGTGAAAGAATTGTCTGTAACTTGGTTCAACTACATGGGATATACTTTTGCATATAGGAGATTTACTCACTACACAACAGCTGCCGGATTTAATCATTCTTCAGTGAGTTTTGACTATAAACATGATCTTTTACAACCTCCTGGCAGTGAAAGCTGAAGTTTCTTTAGATTCTCATGACCTCCCAACAAAGGAGTCTCAGAAGTGAAAGTTGAGTAAGAGCAGTGTGAATTGCTCAATCTTTTGTGGAAATGATAAATCTAACTTTGGCCATGACTTGTAATCTCATAAAATGGGTGAGACAATCTGATGTATACCGTATGGCCACACATATGCAGTAAATCACATGCTGCTGTAAACTTGACAATCACTGGACACATCCCCTGAAGGGGCAGCAAGTCCTTCCTGTGAAAGTAATTTGATTATACAGCTTGACTACTTTAGGTGGGAACAACACACATGGCTGGTCAGTCAATGTACCATTGATCCAATTAATTATATCACAAGCAAGCTGGGGAAGAACCACAGAAACAAAGAAAACATTCAACTTTTCTTTGTGGTCGTGAGAAATTTTCCAGTAAGAAAGGTGTGAAAGGGTGCCCCAAAATAGTGTTTTAATCTCCTTATCACCTCACTTACAAGAAATCCTATTAATAAATATCCTGAATGGATTTGCTTACCCTACAGCTGAATCAGAAATGTAGTGATTCACATGTTAAAATGCTTATTGAACCTTAAAAAGGCCTCATCAAAAGTATCCTAATCCTTAAATTTCCAACATTTTTTTACTTAGGCATTGTACAGCAGGCTTCCCTGTAGTACATCCTTCTTTCATGAGAGATGGAAAGGCAGGGGGGTTGTTAAGGGGGCACAGTTGAGGGGAAAGGAGAGGAATCAAAAATTGTCTGTAGTTAAAACAGCTAGAACCAGGAAGTCAAAAAGCCTTTGCACTGTTTAGGTAGCAACGCCCATGTGACATCCACATTTCAAACTACACATAATGCAAATTTCACAATTACTAGTTGCTATAAATGTTTCCCTGGTTATTTTGAGGACCTTTGACCAGCTAAAATATTAATTAATCACATGGACAGGAAACTTTGAAAGTACACAGTATCTTTTCACACTCATACAAAGTACAGGGAATTCTACTGTTCAAAAGGGTTGGCAACTACGTATATTTATAAAGTGAACTGGCTAATTACATCCTGAATGGAGCTCACTTTCTTTTCTTGTTTCCCATTTTGAAGACCTGGAAATTTTATTAAGCCTTACAAAGTCATTGTTATTTACCAGCTAACAAGCTCACATACACACTCCATCTAGTTGTTCCTTCATGGAGGTACAACTTCTGACCTGTTTTCCACCAGTGCAAGTATCCCCAGGCTCTAGAAACACAAGTATAGCCCTGTCATTGGCAAAGTTGGTAAACACAGTGGTTAAGGCTTGGAAGGCAGACAACACACCAACACCAGCAATCTGCAGGGTATCTCAGCAAGCCTGTCAAATCTCATTAATAAAATAGTAGTTGTCCTCATGTGAGGCCATGGGCCCTTAGGAAAAATTCTTTAAAAGAAAAATGTACACATTTTCTTTCTCACTTTTACCAAAAAATTGTCTGTCTGAAAATATATGTTTAAAAGTGATGGTACCAATTGAAAGATCTAGCCCTGGACCAACAACTTGAAGGGGTAAAAACCAAAGGGACACCAGTAAGGTTAGCTGAACGTCTGGACTTTGCACCTCAAAATTCAAACATAGTAGAGCCAGCTTCACATTTTATCAAATAATACAAAACACCTTGCACTTGACTCAGCCAAACAAAGTGTGGTTGTTGCGGGAGGAGCGAGGGAGGCACAAGGAAAGTTTCATGCAAATTCAACCATGCAGTCTCCCTGTTAAAATAAGTCTGTTTGCAACATAAAGCAGATGGGGTAAACCACTTTAATACTCTTTACTATAGCTAATGGTCAGGTGGTTCAGATCATACAATGACAGCATGGAACTAGCACTTCCTTCATGACAGTTGCAACTTTTAATAACAGAATTAAAAAGTACTCTACTTGACTCTCAGTCTCATTATACATACCTTTAAGGTGGTAATAACCTCTCCTCAGGACCAGTTTTGGCATCAGGACACAAATGCAAAATAACCTGCAACATTTAACCTTCGTTTTACTATGGGCTACGGGCTACACAGTCACTGCGTATGCAAGTACACTCTACGAGACAATTTGAATCCTGACAGCGTTATCCTTGAAAAAGCAACATTCAGACTGTGTATCCTTGTAGCCTCTCAAAGACTTGAGAATAGGAAGATGCCTTAAAACTTTGACTACATATCCTCTCAGCCTCCTGAAAACCTACAGCAGTGAAGGGAACTGAATTTTGACTTCACCTCCCGTAACCTCTCACAAAATAAATTGACTTCTGACTGCATATTCTCATAGCCTATGTAAAAGTAAGCTACCCAGATGCCCCATTCATAGCCAATTGTGGTTCAAGACTCATAGATGAGTCATTCCAAAATACACTTTATGCCTAGCCCCCGTTGCTTTGCGTTTTCCCAAACAGAGCTTCCATGTGTGGTGTATTTTGCAATACTTTGGCACTAGGTCTCAGAATTTGGGGGGGGGGGGGGATTCCTCCTCTCCAAACTCAAAAATATTTGGGCAAGAATGGTTCAAAAATGGAAGGGGGGAGATTACATAAAGTTATACACATAAAGTCAACTTTTCCCCTACCTATTTTCCCAGCAGGTACAGGTTATTCCCGAACGCGATTCTGAAGCTTGCAGGATTGCTGAGAAAAGTGCTGGAATCCCATGATCAAACTGCCTCTATGAGAACGCTGTTCAGGACCAAACCTTCCTTCAACACAAATTATTCTTTCAAAGCAAAAGTTATAAAATGATCAGCATTACTATGCCACCAGTTTTCTGATTTCAACCCTCACCCCTCTATTTTAACAGAGAAACAAAAGCATTTAAGTAATACTGTAAATTACCACAAAATGAGTGCCCGTCACTTTTAAAAAGATGGCAGTAAGCCATCTAAGACCTCTCATCAGGGATAAGACTAGACCATGTGACTACATAAACTCTAATAAATGTCACCATTACAAATGTACAATGGCTATAGATGACAGAAAGCATTAATGACATCGTCACCCCACTCCCAACTAGAACTTCCAATGAACTCATCACTCCTTCATCTAATATGTGTAACAGAAATTGACGAATAAAGAACAATCAACTTTTCTTGTCATGCTACATGAAATACAGTTGCAGCACAACCTCAATACATATCTCAGAATGCTTATGCAACTCAAAAAGAAGGCCTCAGTACATACCTCAGAATGCTTAAACTACTCAAAGAAGGCCTCAATACATACCTCAGAATGCTTAAACAACTCAAAGAAGGCATCATCTTGAAGACTCGGTTCTGCTCCAGAGTACGTACGGATCCTGTGTAACAGTGTCGGAGATGAAACACAAAGCTCTCTTTCAAAGTTGGCAGGCCTATCATGAACGGACTTTGCTCGACGTGGCTTCCGCTCCAGAGACTGGAAGCCTGCCTTACGACTTAAAGATTTTCTCCACCCTAACATGACAATGTCTTCATTTAATCCACTACACTTGTAAAGGTATGTGTACAAAAATATTAACACAGGAATGGAAAAACATCACAAAACGAAACTTCAAAAAACTTGGTGCTCACTTCCTTAACATGTTTTCAAATGCTTTCCAAAGTTTTTAACACAAGTATGCATACAAGTCAAAGCAATGCATCCCAAAATATTCCACAAAGGAGTATTGTGGCACAGTGTCAGGGGAAATAATTTGATCATGAACTAAACACAATACAGGGTAAACTCACATGACCTTCAAGCTGTCCCTGAACTAAAATAAAATCAGCTTGTGAAAAAGCGAAGGATTTTCAAGCAGAAAAAACTTCAGGCTTCACACTCTATAATCAAAGAAGTAGCTAATAATAGTTCTTTCGATTAAACCTTCCAAAATGCAATACAGCAAACAGCTGCATAACATTGGAGCAGAACTTGAGACAAACTTTGTGCTGTAGATGCAGTTAAATGGGGCACTACAAACAAACAAGAGCAAGGCAAGCATCCTCTGAAAACAGTCCTCTTGTGATGGTAAATGGTCCTTCAATGTACTGTGTAAACAAACAGTAACATCTAACTCCACAGATTTTATGACAGACCATGTGTGAACTGAAGAGAGAACTGCACTGATTGAGGAAACTTGACCACATCACTGAACCAATCACAGTTGAGTATGTACAGAGCTCCTCCTGGCATGGGATATCGTATCTCATATGAAGGTAGCGAAATGTCTGTGAAAGTTTTTATAATAGCTGGAGGAGACTTGTAAATTGTAGTTAGGAGCATGAAACACTGTGGAAACTGAAAAGTGAAAGTGTTTTACAAACATAAAGGAGTTAAACAAAAGATTACAGTAAATCCTATCCATTCACATCCTAGCCATTTGTGTCTCCTCACCCACACACACACACACACATTCAGTATGAAATAGCCTATTAATTTTACAAGATCAACTGAAATGTCTATAACATCTGTATGTAAATATCACAAGCTTTTCAGGAGTTGGTTTAAATATTGGTACTTTCCAAAGCAATCAAATCTGCTAGCACTTCCAGTGAAGGCCAAAACAGCCACTTTTCCACTAACAGTGTAACACCTTTTCAGAGATACCTAGTGTTTTTTTTTGGGGGGGGGGGGAGGGGGGTGGGGGGTCAGGGAGAGGAGATTGAGAAGTGAAAGCTGGGATTTTAAAGACAGACAGTCATCACCCCAAAGTATATTTTTAGTGTATGTATATCAAAATTCTCAGTTGGTGACTGCTCTTTGATTGACATCAAAGTTTGAAAATTTGAAAGATGCAGAGTAGCTCACATTCCACACAAGGCAGGGAGAGTTTTTTTATTACATTTTATAGCCTTGTATGCTCACCAGGACATGGCCTTAAGCAATAAAACAGGTTTATTCTTGCACAAGGCAGAGCCTCACACAGTAATGGGAGGAGCTAGAAGATGCATAGTTGGGAGAATTGGAACTGTCTGGGATCATGAAAATTCCCCTTTAAGTAGGGGAAGGGAATTTTATAACTCTAAAGTCAATAAAGTGCAGTCACCAATTGAGACTTTTGTTACCCACAAGTAAAAGTCATACTTGGGGTGACAAGAATCTGTCTTTACATGAAATAAGCAGCTACTTCACAATTCTTTTTAAAACATTGAAATGTTATGGATCTGCTCTTGTTTCCCTAACAATGAGTGTCTTTCACAAAGTTTCATAACATAAATATTGCATACCAGGCTACAGGTTAAATGAAGTATGCAGTTATTCTACATAAATGTGACAATTTACGGATGAAAATATTGTCACATGATTGAAATGTACCATTCATCAAATAGAATAATAGGGTATACTTATCTAAAATGAGGTGAAATAATTTACCCTTTAATCTTATGACACAAGGAGAGTATTATATTAATATATCCTTTTGTTTTTCCATGAACTTCTTTACTACCTCAGACTAACAAAAATTATAAATTACAGCTTCCTCATTTCTGAAACATATCCCTACAAATTTCTAGAACTGCTTGGATTTGAAGCAACTGATAATACTTAACTGTCACATATTACGCTGTGTTGTGAAGTAATTTCCCATACTGCATCCACCTATATTTTCAGCTTAAGCCCCCCACCTACACATCATGAAATCTGAAAAAAAAACCTGATCACAAATCTCAAGAAAAGAAGGAATGTCTGGTATTTTAGATTTGAGACAAAATTAACCAAGGAACTACTGGAGGATGGAGATTTTCACAAAACACAAAGGCCACGAAGGAAAACTCCAACAAAGACCACTCTTCACAGATACAGAAATTCTACATATAACGGGAGACTTGGGCCTCTATGTGAATAACCTCTACTCCATTTTGAAATCTTCTCAATGGGATCTCGCTTAATAAGCAGCAACATGGTGAAGGCTAAAACAGTTACAAACCTATTTTTGCAAGGGCCTTTACATTCCAACAGCTTGGAAGGGAATCACATTTACCCTTGGATGATTTAGAAGGGGACAAATCAATAGTGAAAGTATTTAACCTGCTATTGATCTTCTCTACTCCTCTGCTATGCCTCCAAACACACTGCATGGCATAGTCTCCTCAATACTAATCCAGCCCATACAAAGTTTTAACAGGGAGGTGTTATTAGCGGTTTTACAAAATCTTACACTGTGTATGTCAGTTGTACGGGCTCATAAATACACTTAGATAACCATTCCAGTCACTAGGCTCACATGTACATTCATCATGAGAGAAGTTAAAGTTATAATATAAAATTATGGGAGGAAATTGAGAATTTCTAGCAAATACATACTTTGAGGAGAAGACTACTCTCAGTATTGAAGTGTTGACTTTCAGACTGTCCTACATTCAGGAACAAACATCTTTAAACAAGACATTCACATTTTTCTTTTTCTTTTTTTCATTTTTCACAGCTGTGCAGCTCATCACATGTAGAAGAGGGCAGACTTCCCTTAATGTAGCGTGTGTACAAGAAGCTCCTAACATTAACAATCTTTTCACCCCCACATGTCATTTTGTTGGTCCTACCCTCTAAAAGCAGCTCGAGGCATCCTTCAGGTACTAAACAACTTCAAGTATGGTCATATACAGTCACTTAAACCTTTAGTTTTAGACTTCATGAAGTCAAACCAATGTGCAACCTCCGTAGTTAATCTCAAACATTTCTAATACCTCTAATTGTTAATAAATACCTCAATATACTGTCATGCTTCACAATGCATACAGCAAACGCACAACACATTGCATTTGGCACATTTTTAAAGAATTAGAACTTCTGAAAACTGAATTTTTTTTTTTTTTCAAATAATTAAACAAAGTCACATACAATTTAAAGTTGGCAGACTCAGGTATACTTCAGATCTGGAATAATCATTTGCCCTTTCAAGCCATACTTTACAAGCTAAACATGTGATCAGGGAGTCTGTTACAACTCCCTGATGTGCTTATCAAAGATGTAATTATGAAAGATATTAGTAAAGGAAAGAAGAGGAAATTTGTAAGATTCAGCGGATGTTACGCAAATGAATGTGGGGCGACTGCTCTTTCCCTTTAATGTAAAATCATGGCTCTGGCTGGTACAACTCAAGTATGCTAAATTACCACTATCACCATGTTTCCTGAGTGTTGCATCATCAGGTAATGGATACCTTTCCAAAATGTGAAACTAAGTGAGCTGTATGGAAGTATCATTGATGCATTCCTGTGACAACTTACCAAAAGACGACCTTTTCTGCCTAAAACAAGCTCTGTTTTGGTCTGCCCATCTTCAGTTTCATATTTAACAAAAACCTTAAATTAAAAGTCTCAGTTTCTCAGAAACCATCCATAGGACAGTTTGGATAAAGTACAACAAATAAACTTGTGGTCAGTACTTGGTACTACTTTTAGCAAGTTTTAGTACCCTGAGGTTATGAAATCCAGATACCTTCAATGTATTCACAGACTTCATAGGCAGCTGTACATACATAGCCAATGCCTTTTTAATTTTATCTGGAAAGCACTGGAAGTGGTTTTTTCTCAGGCAGGGTAAGAGAGTAAGCAGAGATAACAATGGAAGGCCTGGTAGTGAGATGGGACATTTGATTTTATGAGCCATTTCCAGGACTCTGAGGGTCTTTACAATCATAATCAGTACAATTTATAGCATTTTCATTATTTTAAGTCTGCAAAAAAGAGTGGGGCAGGGGGGGGTGTCAACCCAGTAGAGTCCTCAACCCCTAATCTCTGAATGGTTATGACTGCCAATCAAAACTTTAATGTACAGATATTGCCAAATCAATTACCCACAAATGTATCGTCTGTTGAAGGTAAATGGTAAAGTGGACTGACTAAGCTGGAAGTAGGGAGGCACAGTGGACATTCCTTTCTAGTGCCCCCACAAAAAAAGTGCAGATGAAGATACATGCAAAACAAAAAATTAAAAACAAAAAGCAGTTCACACAATGGAACACTTTCAAACCATTCAGACACAGGTAAAACCAATTGCATTGATTAATATTAGCATCAATATGTGAGCTTTAACCTTTGAAAAGTGACCAATTGAACATCTACATAACCATGATGTTAGAAATAGCAAACAGATGCAGTAAAGTAGCACTGAAACCTAACTAAGAGTCATGACTGTAGCATTTTATGAAAAATTTCATACTTTGTGGAGTTACATAAATATACACATCTTCCATTTAATTACAATTCATCCATCCATATTTATAAAGCAGATGATAATCAAGTTACCAGTTATCAGAAATGTATAAAAATATTTTTACATTTTTTTTTTTATTCTGTCTGCAGTTTGATATTGAAATCATCACTTTGGAGCATCATAAGAATTTAGTAAATAAAATTACACAATCAAGCTTCTAAAACACACAAATTGTTACACTACTGAGGAATGTGTACGCATACTGTGGTGGTTTGTAAAGTATATATATATGACTGTCCTACCTTGAGCAAACAGAAGAACAGCACACAAGTCAGACCCCTCATTGAAAACTTTATAGATTGTGATGAGCATGCACAATGTTCATGAAGGCAGAGTTTAAAGGCAGTAGGCAGTCACCCCAAACAGAGTGAGTGTATCCTGTCACTCTAGTTCATGATTGGCCTATTTTGATCATGTGACAATATTTTTGTTAGTGAATTGTGCAATTCAAGGAGAATTTCACCTTGCTTTACCTATTTTTTGTAATAGTTATGTTCAAAACATCTTCAGAGGTGCTTGTAATGCAATAAGAGGAGATTTGCAAGAGTTTGCTGATTTTTCAAAGAAAATTTTGGGGCGACTGCCTATTGCCTTTAAGTCAGGTGCGAATAGCCTTGAAAATCTACTGTACTTTAAAGCTCACATAGGTGTAAATTTTGTTGACTTTATGACTCTTTTTGCATTCCATAAATAAATGGAATACACCGAAATGGCACAGAATTCCTGATAACAAAATATGACACTAAAACCACAATCTGCCGCAAATGTTGATACATGACAAAATTTATGAACACGAATGTGGCTGGAAAGTTAACATTCTACAGCAATGTATCAATATGGAATTAAATCCTATGATATGCCAATCAAGTAATACCTTTAATCAACACAACTTTAGCTTTAACCAGAAACAACAAACCAGTGCCACTCTCTTAGTTTCCACAGTAGTCAGTAGAGATTTGATAGTATCAATTAAGTATCACTGTCCTGTTGTACCTGTCAGCTCTACAGGGCACTAATGTACGGACCATGTGATGGTCATTTAGAAGTGAACCTTTGAGGTGGTGATGTAAGACTGTAGAAGAAATTTCTAAATATCTCTCACTTAGCATCTGATACATGGGTATACTACGAGTTGCTGGCTCCAAAGGGGATAGGGACATGTGACATGGGGAGACATTTCCCCTAGTGAAGTCTCTTGCCACACCAAAATGGAGTTAAAGATTCTGTGGGTACACAGATCAATTTAGTACTCACCATGGCAATCAGAAAGTTCTAAGATGGGTGGGGTGGGAGGGACTAAGATCTTATATCTTAGCTATTGGCATTTGGCATTTTCTTATGTCACATTCTCAGACACAGTATGATATTAGAAAAAATCCCTACGAAAAAAACTGGGGAGGCTGTAGGCCCCAAAGAGCCTCCCCCCCGCCACAGCCCTTTTCACAAGTGGTGAAACGAACTGAAGTAATATTACTGACTGTAAAAAAAATGATCAGTCACTCTTGCTGAAAAGCCCTCCTTAAATGTCTATTAAATCTTTCTTCATTTACTGCAGGGGAAAAAAGGTTAAAGATTAAAATTCCATTGAAATATCTGCTAATTTCTTTTGTCACTCACAATTCAAACTATTTATGGAGTGATAAATCTGAAACCTGATTGGTTGAAGGTTTTAAAAGTTAACCTAAGCATATTACTTTACAGTGATTCCTCACTATCAGATGGCAAGGCAACCTGCCCAGTAAACTTCAAGTCATAAATATGTCGCACCAAGGCTCTTTGAAGTCTTTCCACCTACTTGGTTTCTAAGCTGGGCAAAGTGGTTGCCTGTATACTTCTATAACTTCTTAGACAGTCTCAAGTTTTGAACTTTCCTGGTTTACAAAAGCAATGAAAGCTAGGCATTATTCCTTCTGGCAGAAAAAGAAATGTAATTGGTTTGGTAACCTCTGAAGGAAATTCATACAGGGCAAAGAAGTTAAGGTCACCTAAAAAGGTTTTTACAAGGCCAGAAATAACTCACCATATCAAAGTAATCTCCCATGAGATCTGGCAATAAATGTCACTAAAACATTTAACCTGTCTTAACATTCACCAAACTCATAAATTGGTAAATACCTGCTCTCACAGGAAAATTAACACCTGAAGAAATTTTTGACCCCACTTAATCATTAAACTTGACAGTCTTCTTCCAAGATAGCATCCAAACTTTCAACTTCAAATTTAGTAATGTGGATTTCAAATGTGAACTTTTGCCTCCACCTGCCCCCCACCGCCCCCCCCCCCAAAAAAAAAATGTGCAACTGTATCCATTTGAATATCAGTTCAGTTCAAACAATGACTACAGAGAGATGGTACAGTCTGACCTTATGAGAACAACTTAGTCTTAATTTCCCCTCCCTCTCCAAATAAATGCTCTCTTTTAAATTTTGGACCCTTCTCAATTCACAGCACCAGGTGTATCATACTGCGATTAAATTAATTGTGCTACCCTTGAAGATGCTATCAGAGATCCTAAACAACACAATACATAACCATAGCTTTGATTTTCAAAACCATATTGTCCAGTTTTTCTCTGGTGTTATGAACTTGCTTGTTTCTGGGAACATTTCAGGGAACCAAGTATAAAATTTGCCCTATGCACTTTCATAGGGTCCATCACGAGAAAACAGCACATTTTAATGATTAAATTGGGTACCATTAAATTGATATGTCACTGAGGTCAATGTTCTTTCTCTGGATCTGTATGAAGTAGAAAAGTGATTAGGGCAAGAGCCTCCTTTCCTTCAGTGTTCTAAAATTTCACAAGACTAAGATAATTTTAACAAAGAGCACTAATCAACCCATCAACCACGGTTTCATTCTCTGATAAAATACAGCAACCCCTAAACTTTGCAAATGATGACAATATTACACAGTCTAGACAAACGATACATTAAACCCAAGTCCTTAAAATAGCTACAGGAAATGCAACTATTTTAGGATGTTCTTTTCCCAAAAAACATCCATGAAAAGTGAAATCAACTTATTAACAAAAATTAATAAAAACTAGTTTCATAGTGAAGTAATGATGGAAGAACCCTGGATGGAAAGTCTGCTACACATATAGAAGACAATGCCAGATGCCAGTGGGATTTGAAGTAGACTATTTCTTCATCTTGATGTGCGAATTATGAACTACTTGAACAGACGTCATACTTTGCTACAAAATGTGCCTCTTCTGTGCAAGCGTCCAGGACTACTTCCAACTGGGTATGGGAGAGGGAAGGGGCTGCAGTAATATGGCCCCAAATTCAAATATGTTTATCCAAAAAAGTAGGCTACACATTTTGCATAAAAACAGCCATTTCTGTCACTTTTCTGCCCGGGGTCTGATCATTATTCCGAAGGGTCGTTATTCCGAAGGGTCGTTATTCCGAAAATAGGATTAGGACTATTATTCCGAAGGGTCGTTATTCCGAAGAGTCATTATTCCGAATATAGCACGAGGTTCTTTATTTCGAAGGGTCGTTATTCCGAATCTAACATTAGGACCGTTATTCCGAAGGTTCGTTATTCCGAAAATAGGATAAGGGTTATTATTCCGAAGGGTCATTATTCCGAATATAACATAAGGTTTGTTATTCCGAAGGGTCATTATTCCGAAAATAGGATAAAAGTTGTTATTCCGAAGGTTCGTTATTCCGAAGGGTCATTTTTCCGAAGGGTCGTTATTCCGAATAGAAGATAAGGGTCGTTAGTCCGAAGGGTCATTATTCCGAAGGGTCGTTATTCCGAAGAGTCGTTATTCCGAAAATAAGATTAGGGTTATTATTCCGAAGGGTCGTTATTCCGAAGGGTCATTATTCCGAATATAGCATAAAGTTCGTTATTCCGAAGGGTCGTTATTCCGAATAGAGGATGAGGGTCGTTATTCCGAACAGAAAATAAGGTTCGTTATTCCGAAGGGTCATTATTCCGAATACAGGATGGGGGTCGTTATTCCGGATTGAGCAGAAGTGTTGTTATTCAGGCTAGTCCGAATATTCTGAATACTTGGAATGGTCAGAGTCGCATGTTTATCGTGTATCATGTAGCCTAAGACTACTGGAATTCCGCCCTTATCATCCCCACCCCTTTTAAACACGCTACCGACTGCATGTTGATTGGGTACAGACCTCCTCCTTCGAAGTCAGTCGGGGGCGGGGGATTACTGAGTCAGGGATTTCAGAGTGAAACAGAGGCACACCAGGGACATGGTGTGCGTAGGATCAGGGAGCTATTGAAATTTCCAAACTGTTAAAAGGAGTTGGCCTCCTTAAAAAAAAATATACACTCCGAAATGATGGAAATTTCATTGTCCAAATTATGATTTTAGGCTCCTTAAAATGGGGAAATCGCGTTGAAGGGTTCTTTTTGGCATGAATTTTCCCGGGAGATACCGGACCCCGCCATATACGCTTATTTATGTGAGTTTCCAACCTGACGAATGAACCATTTCATCCTGCAAGAAACACAGCTTGAATACACCACCATATATATTGGCTAAAGATAAAATATGCAATGATTACCTTCACAGATTACTACTATAAGTGATCAAAGAGTTTCGTAAAATAACTTTCAAGTAAAGGACATAATACCGTCACCGTAAAATTATTTTGATGAAAACATCGTTTCTCTTGATATCAATTATTTACGAACAAACTATGATACATACGGCGTGGTCAACTATTGAAACTCTCCTGCACAAATATTTAAGTCACTAAAAGCAGATAGGTTTTATGACCAAACATTGAAAAAAGAGCTCTAGCGACTTAATATAACCATCCATCATAACAAAATTTTAGCGGTGAATTTGCGTGACACGTTTCACATCCTCTACAAATTTCAGACACGTAGCTTACAAAACAATCGGGAAAATGCAATCCAAAGACAAAATCTTTGAACGCCTCGCACTAATTCCATGCCGAGCTGATGGTAGATCGCACTTGCTTTTGGGAAGAGGCCTAATAGAAAATTAATATTTACAGCAATTTTTTGGTGGAACAAGGCAAATAAAGAATAAAACACATTGCAAGAAATTACCTCATACCCGTAAAAAGTACAGCGATATCATATATACATACTACACCTTTGCCTGTTTATGACGTCATCATGAGAGAAGAATATGCTATAAGAAACGGTAGATCACGTGCTTTACCACAGCCCTGAACTAGCCATCACACCGGAGGTGCCCTCTTTCTTGGTCTCAAATTCCTAAAATTATTATCTCCTTTTGACTGAATAACAGAGTACAATCGATGTGGCATTGATGCAATGATGTTACCAATGATTTTACGTGGCATAACCATTTAACTGAAGAGTACTAATATCATCATCTTTGTCCAGAAACGTAGCTTCGCGGTATTGTTGATACTAGAGCACCAATGGTGCAGTAACTCAAAGTAAATCAAATAGTTGACATTATCACTAAATTTAAAAATTTCTGTCAATTACTAGTTCCAAAGTAATACACGCATTTCGTTCCTAGTTTCTAAAAACTTCGGACTATATTGTTGAACATCTTATGACGGTATGATATATGTGATGTAGGTCTAACAAGGTTGGGGCATTGTGTCATGCCCCCCCCCCCTCATCTACCCCGTACATATATGAATATATATATATGATATATATATATATATATATATATATATATATATATATATATATATATATATATATATATATATATATATTTAACGTGTGCAAAGTACAAAATTGAGGGTATGTTGGGGACATGTCCCTCTCAGGCAAAATCTGGAGTTGCCCCCCTCTCTCGGTAAAATACTGTGTAAACTGCATCATGCTGTGGTTGAAAGTAGAACACATTATCAAAGTAAATGCATTCTATCCTAGCATCAAAATGCAATAGAGAAATGAAAATCCCCTTCCCCATCTCAAAAGCAAGGAAATGCCCCCTTTCCCCACGTGAAAATTACAGAAATAAGCAATAAGTTAAAAGCATTAAGAAACCAATTGTCTATATGTAAAATGATGCTAGTTAATATCACAGTGAGCTAATCAAGACATGATTAACGGACAGTTTTGACACAAAACAATATCGATGAACCAGTGATGAATTCACATGTATGCATTACCACATAGTCCAAAGATTCAGTGACTGCAAAGATTCATATTTAATATCTGAGAAGTGTCAATGTCGTGACAGTGGTTAAAATCCCCTAGTCCTAATTGATAAGTAGCAGAGGACAGACCTATTGTTTATCAACTTTAAAGGGAAAATGCAGTCCCCCCCCCCCCCAATTTGAAGTAGTGTAGCCCGGTACACTAGTTCAGGAAGGGCCAATTTTGATCATGTAACATTATGTTTGTCAGTGAATTGTGAAATATTTTGTGAGGAATGTATCTAGCCTACCAAGTAAATAAAATGTCCCTAAATAGGTGCGTATTAATTTATAAGTAATCTGAAAGTACTTTTTACGGGAACTTTATATCTTGTTCTCCGTACGTACGGCGTGCTCAACGGTAGCTTTTTAGAGAAATGTAATAAAATCGAATGCGGGGTTACTTATTAGAAGATGGATTAGCTTTTTAGGTTTTCTATAGGAGGTTACAGAGCTATCCTTCGGCTTTGATATGAGGTGCATTGCATAAATATTGAGTAACCGGAAGTGCCTGAAGTAATTTTTTTCGAAAAACGGGGACTTGTTGACAAATTTAGACATGAGTTTCCATATACTTTTTTAGGTTATGCTCACTACTGAAAATGAATTGTTTTGATCACAATTACAACGTTATCGTGGTAAAATAACACGGGAAATCTACAGATAGAAACCGCTTTTTCGTAGTTGCCCGTGTTATTGGGATAAAAACAAGACATTTAAAATAGAGGGAGTCTTTGTTGTTTTTGACCAAAGATATTATAAGCACAGATACCAAACTTAAAATGGCGCGTTGACTCCTCATGGAGGCCAAAATATTGGGGCGGAAGTGCTGATCACTGCTCAGTCGTTTTGAAAACAAACAGGCAAATGAATGTCTTACAAAAGTATTAATACTTGCTATTTCGAATGTTGTTAATTTAAGAAGTACCACTCCTCAATAAATTCCACTTAAATAAGAATAAGTTATTTCTTCATCGCGGCATTCCAGATATGTACACTTGAACATGAACGCACAATGACTGGGTTTGCAAGTTCATGGACATTCATTGGTCAGTTTCTATGGTATCTTCAAGTGACGCACTTTTATATGCGCGTTCAATTGCTCACGTGCTCATAACGGGAAAGCAACTAGCGCGTTCGTTCTCCATGCACGCAGAAGTGTGCGTTAAGTATCCTGGCCGATAATACACAGAGCAATGTATGCTGCGCGTATAGAACGCGTTGCAAACTTGCACGCACGCTTACCTTTTTAAACAATGGAATTTCTCAGACGCGGTCTTAGTTTTGTACGCAGATCGCCGATTAGAACGGCGCGCATATCAAATCCGCACTTCCGCCCCGATATTTGCGTCTCCGTGAGGAGTCAATTTCTGTAACGGTGTAGGTATAGGAGTTTGGTATCTATGCTTATAATGTCTTTGTTTTGACCAACTTTAGAGTCTTTTAACTTAAAAAGTAGAGACCCTATGGACTTCAAAATTGCACCATTGGGAGGACCGCCTCAACTCTGGGATCACAGATGACATTTTGAACTATATATGACGTCAATTTGAAATTTTCTCCACCAAATCTGTCGTTATCAATTCACCCCAAAAAATTAAAGTAACTTAACTGGAATAAAATTTCCAGATATAAAAATAAAATGATTTTACGCATTAGTTCTGCTATTATTTGGACCGGAAGTGACTTACTAATTTTGAACAATTTTTTGTCTAACTTTATTGTCAGCCTAGCTTCCAAATTGCCGTCATGTTGTTGATGTTATTAGTTCTGACTCTGTTTTACTATATAGAACTTTACTATATATACATATTTAAATTTCAGCAATCTATCACATTTAGTATAAAGTTGCAATGACGTCCCTCTTGGTTAAAAAAAAAAAGTCAAAACACGATATACATGTAAAATAGAATGACACCCTCTTTCCTCATACCAAACTGAAGTTCTTGCAAGGCAGTACAATGTCAAAATGGCCTTTGAAGTTTTAGTTTATATCACTTATAAACTGGAAGTGACATACGTCACTAAGAAGAAACCAAAGGCATCCTACGAAACCCCTGTACGCCTATTATATTGTGATTGAATTTCAGCGTCGTACTATCTTCTTCGTCGACGGTACAACCCAAACACCGTTAACCCCGGGTAACAGTGAAAACTGGGTTAGCCGCCATCTTGGTAAACGTATTAATATGCAAACCAAAAATAGACTTTCTGAACAAAATGTGAGCTATCTCGAAATGAAAAAAAAAAAAAACATTTTGAAATCTAACAACAAATTTTGACCCAAAGTTGACCTTTGACCTTTTTCATGACACGTAATGTCATGTTCTAAAGTACAAGTGACCTTAGGTTCCTTCTTGTTAGATTTCCACCCTAATTTTGACGATTTATTGGATTTTCGCAGTTTCGACTTTGACCCCCTAAGAAAATCAGAAACAGAAGTGGTATGACCTCCAAATTTCCATATGTTGTTGACCTATGTACCCACTGTAACCCCCTTAAAATTGCGTTCTCAAGTCCATTATTTGCATCAGAGGTTGTTTTACTTAACCAAAAACTTAGAAACTTGCTCAAATCTGTCGTAGGGGTGTCATGAGGAGATGGTGTGATAGTGTGACAACCGAACTTTCTCAAGAAGACCATTTTGTAAAAACCGGCCCGGTGGCCTAAATTTTTTTTTTCCCAGGGTGGGAAAGGCCAAATCGAATTTTCAAAAATTTGAAAATGTGTTTAAAATCAAGGTTAGGGATCAAGAAGTTAGTAAGGGATATGTCCCCAGGGGGGAATCAGGTGCCGCCAATCCCATGGTGAAGGAAAAAGCTAGGAAAAATGTCCAGAAAGTAGTTTTTCAACAAGAGCCCAATGGGCACTGTGGTTCCTTGCTGCATGTAATGAAACTGAGGCATTACCATACAAATACAAACAAAATTTTGCTAGTTTTAAGTTTAACTGTTACTATGGTGACGCCTACATACATTCGACAAACATGGTTTTTCTGCTGGATTTGTTCCCAGGGGGGAATCAGGTGCCGCCAATCCCATGGTGAAGGAAAAAGCTAGGAAAAATGTCCAGAAAGTAGTTTTTCAAAAATGTCACATGACCTCAAAATTTGTCAAATGGAAGTATTTGATTGGCCCTTGGCCTTTCCCAACCTGGGAAAAAAATTCGCGCCCGTGCTACTTAATTTCCCAACAATATCCTTAATGTTTTTCTTTTTACTAACTTTTCGGCACGTGTTTCGGCGGAAACAAGAAATAAAACTAGGGTTGTGTAGTTTGACAAGAGGTACAACATATATTGTTTGGGGTCATCGGGTACTTGTAAGGGTTAACTCCGAAACATGTTTTATATCGATCAAAACAGTGTCCGCAGTGTTTTTCGCCTCGGTCTATGGAATTTGTGGACAGGGATGGGATGTGTCCTCCGGTGGGTGCGATATTCGCATTGGTCTATGGGAGAGGTGCTGGCTGAGTCCATGGCAGCAAAGTTCGCACCTACGAGCGTCAGACGTACAGCGTGTCGACAGGGAAGTGTGTTGAGAAAAATTTGAAAATGAGATACTGGACTGATTTTACCATGTGGCGTTCAAAATACGCATGCCTTCTGTGGCAGTTTCAAAAGAGGAAATTGTGTCAAACATGAGGGTGGCCCCGTTGGCACCTCACCTGCGCAAAAAAATGACCCTTTTCTGGTTCGGAGGAACGACCCTTATGTTCAATTTGAAAAAGTCCCTATTCGGAATAATGCCCCTTCGAAATATCGATCCTTATCTTCTATTCGGAATAACGACCCTTCGGAATAATGACCCTTCGGAATAACGATCCTTCGGAATAACGACCCTTCGAATAACGACCTTCGGAATAATGACCCTTCGGAATAACGACCCTTATCTCCAATTCGGAATAACGACCCTTCGGAATAACGACCCTTATCTCCTATTCGAAATAATGACCCTTCGGAATAACAACCCTTCGAAATAACGACCCTTCGGAATAACAACCCTTCGGAAAAACGACCCTTCGGAATAACGACCCTTCGGAATAACGACCCTTATCTCCTATTCGGAATAATGACCCTTCGGAATAACAACCCTTCGGAATAACGACCCTTCGGAAAAACGACCCTTATGTTATATTCGGAATAACGACCCTTCGGAATAACAACCCTTCGGAATAATAAACCTTCGGAATAACGATCCTAATGTTCAATTCGGAATAACGACCCTTCGAAATAACAACCCTTATCTTCTATTCGGAATAATGACCCTTAGGAATAACGACCCTTCGAAATAACGACCCTTCGAAATAACGACCTTTATGTTCCATTCGAAATAATGACCCTTCGGAATAAAAAACCTTCGGAATAACGAACCTTCGAAATAACGGTCCTACTGTTAGATTCGGAATAACGGTCCTTCGGAATAACGACCCTTCGGAATAACGAACGGCAATCTTTCTGCCCCCCATGCTCCCCCTTCCCAGGTTTGAACACCTGTGCTTTTCTGTACATGTATCATGCAAAAGTTTAGGTACAAAAAGGCATGAGAAAGTGGGATACCATTCACTCTCAGGTAGGCTTACATGAAAACTGTATCAGCTTCTTAAGTGCATTAACAACTTTTTAAGTGTTCACCCTACAGGTAAACCACTCCCTCCTTTACCCCTATCTATGCCCCACTCCCTTCTATTCCTTTTTCACTTTTCTGGGTGTGGAGTCATATGTCTTAGTTTTGTAGACACCCATTTACCAATTTTATAAAGAGATGGAAAATTTTAATGATGCCAACTGTTAGGAAACTAGAACAAAATAGTTCTCTCTATCCCCAGTTTGATAAGAGACAGGACTGGCTTCACTGCTACTCTTTCCTCACATATGTGTGACACACTCACAGCCAGACAGACCCCTCAGAGGTTTGCTTTATGATCAAGTAAGGGACCTCAGTCAGAAACCAGAGACATTGAACTCTTGACACTAAGATCAATAAATCTGGCACACCATAAAAAAAAACCATGCCACCATAATTAAATGAGTGAATAGGTACTAAAAGGTGTTTAGCCAGGACCCATCAAAGTCTAATATGATGCAGAAATGATGGTCCCTGTAGGCCATTTTTTATAAATTACAGATGGTGATATTCCATACCTCATGCATACAAGGCTCTTGTCACCATATCTTAAATTTAACAGACGAACAGAGCAGATCAGGGAAATCATGCAGTTTAACATTACACGTATTTTTCCAAAATGGCAAACTTTGTGGTATAATGCAGACTTACTATAGTATGATTTTAACAGTGTCATAAGAATGGAGAACCAGTGTTAGCATCTCTAGTTGAGAGTATACCACACATATTGTATTTTTTATAATAGCACAAACTTCCCAAAACTCCCTGGTTGCATACTTGGACGAATGGCTGATTCTCAGAGGTCGGAATGTCAGAGCTACGAGGTAACCCCTGCGCCTGCCCCAGCAGTGCCAGGTACAAACTGCATCAGTCTTTTTGGACAGGCAAGCAGGAAGGAGGACCTCTCCAGGTGACTTCTCCTGGAGGTCACCTGGAGCCACTGTGCTATTAAAAGCTTGCCAGGGCCTTACTACGAGTAAGTGGGGATTACAAAGTGTAAATAGGAGGTAAGGAGGGGCGAAGTAGATTTTATTTTTCAATTATTAGCAGTAATACTCAACATTCCAAAAATGTGAGTACCACTTCAATCTTAAGAGTACATGCCATGTGCTATAGCAGTAGTACTAGAGTGTACTCATTTAAACTCAAAATGTGAAAATATTTCAAGAAAGGAGGAATATAATTAAGCATGCCAAATAGGATCATTCACGTTTACATCTGTTGTCACAATGAAAAGTAGATTCTAGTTTGTCTGCTTCCTGAGTGCAGTCACGCCAGCATTTACACCTGCAAAACCTAACATGTAGGCTAAGCGTATATGTTCTCGCGTATACATGCTCTATGTTAACCAGTGCCTACAGTGACGTAACCATGAATGTGTAATTGAATACCAATCAAACTCCACAAGCCATTGACAGCATTTTGTGAAAGACAGATCATTACCTATACACCTGCAATTCCCTCACTTGCAAAATTTTCAACAAGATGGTGAAAGGTTGGCCTAAAGTGATCAAGGCCTTGTCATTAAACTGCAAAATTAATAACAAAACCTACAAATTTTCATATTGTTTTGCTGTTACTCTACATGACTGTAAACACCATGAGCTACATAAGGCCACATACGAGCCACGGCAGGACCGAATGTGAGCCAAGTACAAACAGGTCAAATAAAGGCCATATTAAGAAACTCTTTCTTAAAAACACAGCAATGAATAGTAGTTTTTACAGAATGGACTTACACATTAGCACATGCAGACTTGTGTCTAACAGAGGAACATCTAGAGCAGAGTTGGGAGAGGGACAAGTCAAACAGAATATCACTAAAAGACTTCTTACTGTAGAAACATGTTGTCAGTTGTACATAACTCCTAAAAGATTATACCAATTTGTACAAATGGCAAAAAATTGTTTTCGATGTGCTATTGAAAGGGTATAGTGTTCTTTAGGACCATTGATTTCCCCTTCACAAATCACAAAATTCGGTTTTTGGCAATGCCAAATTCCACAAATTCCATTTCAAGCATAACCGCTTTACATGATTTTCAGATATTAGAGTAATATTGTTGAAAACAAGTCCTAAACTTGTCTGGTTACAATTCTGAAGGCAGCAAACACTTGTAACAGCCAAGCCAACTAGCCTAACACACTACAACATTGGCAAACTGGAGCCTATATGGCAAAATTTTGCCGATTTTCGTAAATGTCCTTCGAGTTTTCTGATCGTAACTTCAAGGGGTTTTGATGATTTTAAGGTGAATTTGCCACCATGTCAGATGGTTAAATGTCTGTGCATGTCTTTGGTATATGCAGGCATTCACCTGACATGGTTTGAAGAAATATAACTCAGTTTTTGTCGAAAATTAACTATTTTGAGCCTGACAATTTTGGCTAAATTCCATGAAATTCCATGCAGAAAAGTTAATTCCATTTTCTCCACAAAATCAGAAAATCGGTGGCCCTATGTTCTTCAAGCCCTAAAGGTATGACTGCATGTTAAAGACAGTGTGACATGTAGAGTACACCAAGCACTAGGTCATTGGCAGACAGTTCCACATAGTATGCTGTTGAAAAATGGATACAGGTTTGATGTAGGTAATTTCAGCTGGAGAAGAGCATCATTCAGTGCATTTGTTTTATTACGAAAGCCTACAACATCGGAATGACTATGACAATACCAGCAATATTCAAATGTATGCACACACAGACCTCACCTCTTGTTTCAATGACCTAGAATATTAAGACATCTCTTTTAAGTTTTGATACTTTTTGTCTGTTTGTGTAAACCTCTGATGTACCAAGGTGGGCAAATATGAGATTTTATTGACAGAAACTAATTGTAAGATGATCACAAACAATGAACCCTGAAATATCAAAGCAACTGCTCATATTCCAAGTCCTATATGATCACATCATCCTCCTAAACTGCAGGTATTTTAAGCCTACCTCCTACATGAATTTTGCAAAAGCCAGACAGAAGTATCTGATAAATGTTATTGACCTGAACAAGCTTGAAGCTTTACTTCAAGGTCTTCAGGTAGCAAGTTAGATTGGAATAGGGTCAAAGATGGGGTCAAGTTAACTGCCATCAGAAAAATTATACCACATGTAAACTTAGCCTGGGTAAGTCAGGGGTGACCTATGTGGGTAAACTTTTGGGCATTACCACAAGGACCCTGTCAACCGATTCCTTGATGATGGATCTATGGTGATTGGTGGTGGTCAAGAATCAAGTCTGTCAGAGTAGAAGAACAAAGAGCCACAAACTGAAGATACTTCTGTTTAAAGTGAAATGTACAAAATAAAGTTTACATTGTGTACCATCTTTCCAAATTTGAGCCGATTAATGGGTTATGATACAACCTGCATGTATCTAAATTGACTCTTGCAGAAGCTGATCCACAAACTCTCAATGCTTCTCCGAAGTTTGTAATTGCATCTATAGCAAAATGAAACAGAGCAATAGAATAGTTGCACAGCATACATCAGCAGTTACACCTCTTTATTCTGATGTCTCTATATTCAGACAAGTCTACACTGAGGTCAGTTTTAGGATAAGGGTTAGGTCTAACCTGACCCTTATCCTAACACTAACCTCATACAGACGTTGGAACTGAGAGCAGTCCCCTACATCAGCCTTGCTTTGTAGGGCCTAGAATCCATCTGAGCTGAGTACTGCCCATCAAAAACTACGCAGCACGGGAGGAAATAAACCCCAAACTTTGAATATGCTTTCTTTGTAGCTCTCAAGTGTCCTTAAGCTGGAACTAGGCAAGTGTAATGAGCCAAGCACAAGTCCTGACCCTCCCAAACTTGGTTACAAGATAGACTAAATACTTGCCAGACTTCAACTTTCTATCTGAATGATAGGGGTTGGGTTTCTCGGTGGGGTAGTGGGGGCAGGGAGTGGGGTGGATGGAGATGGGTATCTCGTTGGGGTAGTCCTTTCTCTTCTTTTGACCATTTTCTTCTGTTTTTGATCACTTGTTTTTTTTTTTGTTTGTTTCTTTTTCTTTGCTACTGTTGATGCAGTTTGTCTGTTTGCTTTTGTTTTTCTCTTTCTTTATAGGGAGTGCACATTTTCAAGCCCTCTGGGGTTTTTGTGCACTTCCTTTCGCTTATGTATACATGTACATAAATTCCTATGTAAAAGTCATATTCTTTATTTGTTTGTATACATGCTAAGCGAAAAAATAAACGAAACGAAATGAAACGAAGTACAGGTGTGACCTGGAGGATACTCCTACAACCTATCAAAATGGTGCTTAACTCACCTGCCAAGAGTATTATGGATCACATATATTCTTTTATTGCAGTCAAAATTTAGACCTAATCTTTTGTTGTTCACAATATTTTCTATACTTTATTGGAAAATGAGCCTTTTATCTGGCTCCAACTAACTTACATGCTAGCCCTGCACTGCTAGTAGTATGTAATCTGTAATCCAATCTGACCAGACTTTAATATATTTTCCACTGTAACCAAGTTGACCATTATCCATTTACTACTCACACAAGAATATATTAATAATTTACTACATGCTGCAGAGCACTCCAGTCATATTTATTTGCCTTTAGAAAATAAATAACAAACCACCAATTTTCCGCAAAACTATCAAATTTGTCTTTCAAACCACATCTTGATTCCACTACAGCTATCACACATTATCCTTCCATATTTTTTGTAGCAAATTATTATGAAAGTAACAGTATCAAGACAACAATGACCCAAACCCATTCTTAATCTGGGGTATCATTTATGGAAAACGTGAACTCCAGAAATCAGACCTGTCCTTGAACTGACGGTTGCCATTCAAGTTCAAACTACACCTTAGTCTAGGGAAATCATGGATGTACATATAAATACCCAGAAAGCACAACCATCCACCCCCTAGAACAGAGGCCAACTGATCCTACAAATAATTATATAACAAATCCCAGGCCAATTTGTCTGGACTAATATTTAAGCATACTGGCTAACACTTTGCTTAAGGAAGTTTCCCAAGAGATCACTAAGTTGAAATTGCTATGACATGCTAAGGTATGCCATTAAAACTTTACAAACAGAGTATTATAAAGGGGACTTTTGAAAGCTTTGCACGCAATCCACTGGACCAAGTTTCAAGAGGTTTCAGAGGCTCTGCCATAATGGAAATATGTTTGTGGTTTATAGTAAGCAGGTATATTATCACTAGGTCTTTTCTATGGAAGGGTTATTACAGTTGCTGGGACCACAAAACTCATAAATCACATACAGTGAACTTTAATTCACCTTTGTCTCCAAAAGAAGGAAGAAACTACCAAATGGGTAGCTTATATTTTGTTCAACTTCTGGTGTACGTTATCTGTAATTAAGCCTATGGATATTGACCACCAAAGCAATGAAATGACATTCAGCACTTTAATGCAGGGTTGCCCTTTTGGCGTTTTAAATGCCAAAATAGGCAAATTTGGCGTTTTTACCTTTGTTGGCCGGTAAAAATTGAAAGTGCATGCCAAACGGCATTTTGGCGTTTTTTTGGCATTTTTTGGAGCTTCATGGAAATTAAAATAAAACACCTTCTTTTTTCACCAAATTTCAAGAAACCCTTCTTTTTCCCCCGATTTTAATAGTCACCCGAGTGGGACGTAACGGGTTTACAATTTACACCCCATTTGTAGTAATAATAGATTGAGTATGTAATGATATATATCATATTAAAAACTTTGAAAAGGTTGACAAGTGTTATACTGTACGTAAATACAGGGTCAATTTTCCTCAAGTAGGAGCTTGTTCTGATTTGGCTTTTTTTCAGGTGACTTGGCCAGCAATTTAGCCACTTTTGCCACAGAAAATCTGGCAACCCTGCTTTAATGTACACACTGATCATCACCACCCTGATGAATAAAGAAGTGCTATCTTTCATTAGGAAGTGAAGAAAAATTGTAATTTTTTCCACATACTGATTGCTTTTTCAAAATCAGCAACATTATCAAAATCATCAAGCTCCCAAGGAATGTTCTTTTCCCTTATGTCACCCTACCTAAACCCATTCTTTCTGATCAATGCACTGTCCAATATCCCTACCCCCCACCCCCCCCCCAATCTCACCTATCACAGGTTCAATTATAGACCCAATAACAGACTACTTTACTAGAATCACTGAGGTGTGCCTTCAAGGGTAGGTCCTACCCCTCAAAAACTAAGCTAGTAGCCCCCTCTCCTCCCTTTCTCCTTTCTAAAGTTCTTAAATATTCCTTCACATTGAACTCTGGAGAAATGAAAAGTTCCACAGTACCATTTTATCCTGCCTTAAGGACCCTAGGCTGCTCTGATATCCAAGTCAGCCCCTGGACGAGGTCCAAGATGTTGACCTCATGTCAGTGTTAGGTGGCTAGTAGGTATATCACTGGTAATGACAAGTGACTTGAATAAGCCCCCCTCACCTTTTTCTATAAATGTGTAATTTTTGCAAATTCCTGTGGTATAGGAAATCTAAAACACAATAGGAAGATTTTGTGTGCATTCTTGTGGTAACCTGATAAACTTCAAGCTATGACAAACAATATGTCAAATTATAGGTATGACAGTGCCAAAAAGTAGTTCTTCAATATTAACAAAATAAATGTTGAAAGCTCAAGTTCATCATAAAGTAACAATTCTGACTATTTTCTTTGAATGCATTCTGATTGTTTAAATTCTAAGATAAGATCTGCTGTATTTCTTTGTAAGGATTTCATTTCAAGGACAGTTTGTAAGACAATGCCCCCAAGCATGTGACTTCTATGCCTACTAGTATGGTATGGTATGGAAAAGTCTTCGTATACAGAGGATATTCACTACACTGCCAGTAGCGATATAACTCAGTATATACTTATGTTTGAATATACATTAGGCATGACCAAAGCATGTCACTTACAAAGATCAACAGTAAGCAATACAACCAGGTTTGAAATGAGCCTTTATAGTACAGTATTATAGCTAACCATGTCCCAACCTCATCTGGTCTGGAAGACAATAAAAAAAGTAGACTCCCTATTGTTCCAGTGAAAAACAATAGATAAATACCTGTTATCATTCCAGTAATTGTTCAATGTGAAGCAAATTTAACTTACATGATGCACTCACATGAACAACATTTGGGTAAAGATTTTCCTCACACATGTAGCTTGCTACCTCCAGTTGGCCTATTTAGTAACCAACTCGGACACATTTATACCAACTGGTCTGTCAATACACAAATCAAGAGTTTGAGAGTGTACAGGTTAAGATACTTTTTGCCTTCCTTTACATATTCATGAGGTAATATAAGTACAACCAAAATGGATTCAAGTAGGCCTACATTTTGAAGTATGTACTTCAAAGCAAGTCTACGTGCAAAACCACCTGAAGTGTGTGCAGGTCATAAAGTCAATGTTGACCATTCTCTGTTAGTAAAAAAAAACTGTGACTTACAGGTAAAAGCAGCAGTGAATCTAAGGACTGTCTGGCAGCACCCCTCAGGTCCTTGCAGAATCCTGTAAACTCATCATTAGTTTGCCTCAAATTATGCAGCAATCTGAAATAAATAATACAAAGTAAACAATTTGAGCCTGTTACTCATAAATTTGTTATTTCAAGAGTCATGCAGTGATCGAGATATTGTGTAATATTTAATCAAGGTCACTGATGTCCACAGTTTGAAACACAACTCTGTGTGAAAAAATTTTGCCCATTCTTTGTACTACCATCAATTGTTTCCCTTACCAACTTAAATGAATTTACAAGATCAAATAAACAAGCATACTGGCTGATTGTCCTTACTAAAAAAATCCTTATTTCAGGTAATAAACTTTTCATTTAAAATATAGATGTGGTTCACTGTGTAATAAAATTCCATTGCTTTGGAACAAGGAAGTATAGCACTATAGAGCTGACAACCCCATCAATAATCAATCCAGCAGAGTTTTTTAATAGCATGTAAGAGGGGAGGGGTAAAGGTTGTTACTGCCACTAGTACTATGTATTCTTCATCAACCAAGCTCTCGCATTTAAATGGCATAACTAAAGGAGAAAGAAGGATCAAGATATTTCACAGAGGCAAACAAAACATGACTTTAGCAAAAAAAAACACCTACTAGGTACTGGAAAGACCAGTGGCATCCAGGACCTCAGTGAATTTATCATACAAGTGTCCTCATGTAAAATCTTCTACAAATTGACAACCCTGCATGTACTTACTTCTATATCTGGGAGCTCTACTAAATGTTGGCACCCACAAAGGTCGCCCTAGCTCAATTTCTCTGATTGACATTATAAACGGTACTAAGGAATGGTTAAAGGTCAAGCCTATGTAGAAAGGCACAAATCAGCATTCACAATAAAGCCTTGTCATGATATCAATAGGCACATCATTAACCACTGCCTCTTTCAAGCAGAGAAAAGAATCAATACTTGTATTGATTCAAATGCTCAGGGCCCCTTCCTACCCCCTCGGACTATCCCCACCCCCTTCACCTTCCACTCTTACAATGTTTGATAAGAAACCATCAAGAAACTATGAAAATATCAAGAAACCAATGTCACATGAAAGCCTTGTTGTTCAAATTATAACAACCTTCAATACATGCATCTACCACAAAAAGATTTTCTGGTGTTTGATTTCCTTATAACTGTTCAAAAATCAATAGAGTTGAGGGAGATCACTTAATAATAGAAGAGGGGATAAAACACAGTGTGCCTAATATAACTGTTGATCTATACTATCTCATTTATTAAGCTATCCCTTTATATTGTCATCTGGGAAAGCACTGTCAGGGTTCTTCTTTAATCTGTATTGAATATGCTATCATGCTATTTAAAGTATCCAATAATGAAGCATTTAAAAAGAGGAGCAAAAGATAACTCCCCAAGAAAAAAGAACAGCCCCAGCTATAAAGAAAGAATGTAAAGGAAGGACGAGATGAGTGGAATCTTAGCTGACTAATCAGAGTAACGGGTGGCAAAGTTAGACTGTGTGAGGAACCCTTCATTGTGTAAACACAGTACACAGGGCCTGCAAAACTAAGAGTTTAGTTCAACGACGATCCTCTGGTTCATGGGTGTGCAACCTGCAGCCCGCAGGCCAAATGCGGCCCGGGACTTCCTCCTGTGTGGCCCTTGATCTAATTTTGATTTGCCTAATTTTTGGCCCTTGTACATCTTGTTATTTGACCACAACTTAAACTTGACGTAAGTACAGGATATCATGAAAACAAAGAAACCATCACGTCCTTTGATGTAAGGTCCACGAATATTCTCGACCATTTCATTATTTGATAAACTAAAGAATTCACTTGTAAAATGCATTCTAAATCTGAATTAACAAATTTGTCCACAAAATAGAGATGCAATACACGGGACAAGTTTTGCCAACAATTAGTAGGCCCATACTACAATATTGTTCGAGTACATGCGGGTCTGTCTAGATGGGCACATTGGTCACTAACGGGGGAGGGGTGGGAGATAGGGTGAGGGTGAGACGCCACCCTCATATACACATCTCTGTTCCACTGAGGCCCCCAGATGGTCACAGAAACATGATTTGGCCTGGTGTTCGAAAAGGTTGCACACCCCGCCCTAGTGAAATCGGACATGTCCTGGCTAATGTATCTCATTGAGGGCCATACATGGTTTCAGGTCATTTGGATTTCCTGGTAGAACCAACCCTCACAGGGGACTGTTCACAGTTGTTAATATGTAGTGTCTCGACAACATCAGAGTTGTTTGTTCATAAAACATGCTGTACAGTATAGACTTTACTGATGGGGTCCTTTTCAGTGAACATTTGTACTAATACTATTCATTTTTGAGCATAGATGGGATTTGGTTGGACTTTGCCGCTAGTTCATTGTTCTGCTTATGGAGGTGCTTGTGTGGCAATTTTCTGTGTGGTGGGAGGGGGGTTGAAAATTTTTCGAAAGTTCCCTCAACTCTATGGTGAAAAGCCAAAGGGTGAAAACCAAATGCTACTACTGAAGGAGTTTTGTTCCCACCCCCCCCCCCCCAGAAGCTACCTTCCCAAGGGACCCTTAAGGCTTAATGTGACCAACTTCTTGACCTTCAGACCTCTACATCAAGGGTAAGCCATTGGGGGAGGGGGGGGTTTCAAAGTAGGTAAAGTGCTATCCTCATACATTTGGCTAAAACACAGCACAGCCTTTGTGAAACCATACAGTATATCAGTGCATGTTCTTTAGTTGTAATTAAAGAAATGTTTGTAGGATGTGCAGTACAAGAATTGCATTCCCTGGAAATTGTAAATGCAGCTCGACATAAAAACAAATCAACCTGATCCTTCATATCAAGACAACATGCCTGTCTGTAGCAATTCCAAGGAGGATTTAATCCTGGAATTTCAATCTGTAAGTTAAAGAAAATAGAAGCCCTCTGATAACAGACATATGCTGTATATGAACACACTCTAGTCTATAATATAAAGGTCAAATATTAAGAAAGGAGGTCACAAGTATTATCACATTAGAACCCCTCATAGTCTGATAATCACTTGAAGCCGCAGAAGAACTTCACCCGAGTAGATCCACTTTCAGTCCCTGAGCAACCACACTGCCCAGCAGAGGTATAGGACGTATCACATGCTTCTGGCTTCACAAGTAAACAGTTTTGGGAGGGTCCATAGGGCCAGCTTTGCAGGCTGATGAACAACCACCCGATAAAAAGGCAGATGTTTGTGACCCCTCACTGGGAATAGGGTATCATAACTCTTCAAACACTGACGCTCCATCTTTAAGTTCATTGCTCTTCCTGAAGACAAGCTAGAAGATAAAGATCTCTTCTCTATAGACTTCATCACGTACATTGCAAAATATAGAACAAACCAGTTTTCAGTATTTGTTAGTCAATTGACCTAATTGAAATCAATGTATCTCCTACAGTGAAGATTAAGTTGTACCCAAGAAATGTATCTTGTGATCAAACCAGTTTGTAAGTGGCTCCCCCGCTAGGATAATTTGTGATGATTCTAGTTTTGATGGCAAGTGGGCAAATCTAGTTAGAAAGCTGTATTAAATATAACAATGTTCACAACCAAATGCACTACGACAAACACTACCAAGTCTTTTACAGTCATGAAAATAATTGAACCAGTTATATTGGGTTCCCATAGCAACCAGTAGCTACTCTAAACTGTTAGCTTTTTCTTTACACAAAGTACAATGACTATGGTTCAACTGCTGCAGTCCTGTACATTATGTACCTGATAGCGGGTCAGCTCGATTTTCCGAAGGGTCGTTATTTCGGACTTCACATATGGACCATTTTTACAATGGGATGTAATTCTGATCAGTCATTATTCTGAATATTGAAACTAGGGGTCTTTATTCTCGCCGATCAATATTCCCCATCAGGCATACGGGTTGTTATTCCTACTTGTGCATAGGGACCCATTTTGAATTCATTTTAACGTAAGGAATGGGTAAAAATAAGGCTGATAATCATGAATATTACCCCTATTTCTGCAGAAATATATAACATTTGTTTTGAAAATAGCAATCTGGCTTGCATGATAAACTAGTTGCACCAAAATGTGCATGACAAGACTAACATGGACAGACTTTATGTAATCTCATGCAAAATCCCACTTCTGCAGTTCTGTAGATGTGCAGAATTCCACCCACTTGAGAAGGGTTAGTAATTTTTGTAAAGTGTTAATCTGTTTACTGCTGTTTATGCTAAAGATTCAAAAAGCTCCCTGAAGAGAAATTGACCTTTCCCAAAAAGGCTCATTCTTGTTTCGGAATAATGACCCTTCTGAATTAAGACCCTTGTGACCACTGCGGAATAACAACCCTTCAGAATAACAACCCTTTGGAAAAACCACCCTTAGAAATACCTGTCCTTCCATTCAATATGGAAGACCATTCTGAATAATGACCCTTTGAAAAAACCAGCCTTTGGAATCAACTCAGAATGACTCTTCAGAACTATGACCCTTCAGAATAACAAACCAAAACCCCTGACAGGCTTGGCATAGAAAGGACGGTCAAAGGGCACCCTCTGGTGAGGCAGAGGGTATTGGTTCCAACAGTATATTTTTGTTCTAAGGTATAATGGCATATATGGCACCGCTTGGTAGCTTATCATGCAATCATGAGCTCATCATGCATAGTTGAAAAACGTGCAAATTATTCATATAGCTTGTTGCACTCTCTGGTTTCAGCACGGTTAGTTTGGCAATGGTGCTGTTGCTTTCGCCAATTCGTATTTGGATTGAGAGTGGCCATTTTGTTATTACTTCCAGTTAAACAACAGATGAGCATGATTTTGGCAAGATGACCACCTTTTGTTCCCACTGCCTTGATGTACCAATGTTTGGAAAAGTGTATACAATACACCATCGCTAAATAACTTGACTGGCATTATTTTGAAATTGCCATGGCTTGCACCCTTGAATGAAAATGACAAATCAAGTTTGCACTTGGCAGAATCCATTTTTTCAGAGGGAGCCGAAAGAAGGTCATTTTAATTAGAATTTTCTCCAACATATTTTGTTGAAATGAAACAATATCTTCAGAGTAGATCACTGAAAAAAGTTTGAAAGCAACCGAGGTCAGTTAATTTTCTTTTTTGTTCCTGTTAGGAACAACTCCTTCCTACCTGAACTGGTCAATTTTAGATTCAAAATTGCCCCCTAAAAACATTTTTGTCGTATCTGTTATCCTGCACAAGCTTTGTGCAGAACAACCTGTGAACTGTGGTACAAAGTTTCGAGCACAAATACCAAACCCTCTACGAGAAGAAAGAATTTATGGCCAAAATTTGGAAAATAAGCACTAGTGACTCCAAATAACCATTGATCCTCAAAAATTTTTACAGGCAGAATCTGTGTGACACGTTTCACCTCCCCACCAAATTTCAAGTCCATCATACTTCTAAGATGGCCAAGAAACACAACCAACAGGCAAAAAAAAATGCAAAAACATTGTTGGGATCACATTATATTGACCAGTTGATCCAGTCAAATTAAAAATTATACAAATGATAGAAAAAGTAAAATGAACCTTTCTCCCTTGCCTGGTAAAGGGGAGGGGGGGTAAAGGGGAGGGGGAGTGGGATATACCCTCTGGCTGCAATGTTTCTCACTGCCTTAAATCCACAGCACCATTAGTAGAGGTCAACCAGTGATCACATGTATCAAGTTTCAACAAAAAACATTTCATTTACTTGCAGACTGAAAGCCACACTACTGCCATTGACTGATTTTATCAACAACCAACGATAACCTTCAAGTGGGTGGTGTCACTCATTCAAATCAGTCACCTAATACCATTGATGATTTGTAGGAATGCAACAGGAATCATAATAAAAAAAAATACACAAACACTCATAAGTTGGAATCAAACCAAGTGAAAAATGGGCCTAATCAGGAGCAAGGTGTTCTGTCGCATATTTGTATGTTATGGACATTTCTCAAAAGGGTATGTAAAATGGAGTATTACATGTCCGAATGTCTTTTGAAAGTTCCATGGACAAAGGTCATAATAAAATACCACAGGCCTTGGAAGGGATTTGCCAATACATAGCCAGACAGCTTCTACCAAACTATGCCCAATTAAGAAGGACCTCTGGAAGGCCTTTTCCATTTCTAGATCAGCCCTAGACAGAAAATGGAAGTACTAACTAAGGACAGAACACATCAAAAGTTTTTCTTTAAATTGTCAGAAAGCAATACAGATGCCCGGCCAGGATTCCGTAAGGGAAGAGGTCAGAAAGAGAAAGGATAGACTAGAAGGTTGATGCCAAGACTTGTTAGTAGTAGACCAGTCTTTAAAGGGAAAATACAGTCACCCAAAATTGAATTTGTATACCCAGGTATCCTAATTCATGAATGGCTCTTTTGAATCATAGGACAATTTTATAACTGAATTTTTAAATTTTGCAAAACAGCCTGTATGTTTACCTTGGTAAATGCAACATTTATGTTCTGAAACATTATGAAAGATACTTGCAGATATGAACAAATTTGTAACATTTAGTTCATATTTCAACATAAGATTGGGGTGACTGCTTATTCCTTAAATCTCCTCAAGAAGAGGGAGGGTCACCTCAAGAGACTTTGGAGGGGGTATGTAGGAAGATCACCCCATGGGAACCCAGGCCACGAGCTAAGCTACAGACAGCTGGTTGAAAAACATGTATACCAGAATGAAACATCTGTCTAAATTAACCTGGTCTTCATATGCAGTGCATGTGCCAGCACTAATCCTCCTTACCAGAAAGCTAACAACATGACTTAAACCATTACTTTAACTGCCACCCTCGAACTTGGAAAGGGTACTACTATTAGTTCCATGCCCCGCAATTGAGCTTACAGAGTTAGAATTAGATGACATTTTACGGCTCAGTTTCTAACCAATTGGTTTAAGTCAGGCCAGCCACAACCTTTTTCCAGTTGTGGCTCACTGGCTTGTTTTCCCTACTCCATTGCTTATGCTGAGCACCAAGCACAATGGCAGTAATAAAGTTCCATTTTTTAAAGTCTTTGGTATGACCCAGCCAGAAGCCGAACCTCAGAACTTCCGGCTTCAAGTTGGATCCTCTAACCACTTGACCATGCAGAGCTTATAGGCACATCTTGTCTTAGACAATTTAGGGGACCTTTTCTAGTCATCTTAAATCACGGAATCAGAATTTTTAACCCCAATTCACTAAGGACCTATCACAATATATTGGATGGAGGAGTCCCCAACTTTGTCCTTTTGTGATTAAGCCTCCCTTCCTATTTTGTGAAACTTAATTCATTCTTTTATGCATTCCTTTTATTATACACAGGATACTCTATTGACCGATGTTCATAGATGTCAGTTTTTGTAAAGATGTCCTCCAGCAACCCATGTTAATCCCTTTCTCCTTTCACTGTCCAGTGGAGAACAATTACAATTTCTTGAACACTTTCAAACTGGCTACCTGGGCCCCTTAAAACTTTTTGAGCAGTAGTACACTATAGGCAATGTTTAAATTTCCTAAAACCACTTAAATATGAGTTAAATTTAGAAATTGGGTTTTCATTTATCAAATAAGAAATTTGACTCAATTATGTATAGTATGTCCAGAAATTCTGTCCTCTTCAGTTGCCGCAAGCTTTGATTAGTATTGAAAATGAAAGGAACAATGAGCTGTAAACCGGAACATATGGTGCAAGCCTGGAATTTCCTATGAGCTATTGAGGGGTCAAAACCTGTAACACTTTGAGCCCACCCAATGGCATACCCAAGAAGGGAGGTATTGGACCATACCCTCATGTCCCCCATGTCCCCTATGTATGTAAACATCATGTACAAAGTGTGCACAATTTTGAGTCTTGGTAGGATACGATACCTTCTCCCCCAGCTAAAGCTGGGGAATAGCCTCCCCCTCAACTAAATCCTGCATACTTGGCAGAGCTCACAGAACCAAAGGATATTTAATGTGACTGTGTGAGTAAATGAAAATCCCACATTTGTTTTAAAGCAAAATTCAGCCTTTTTTCAGTCTAAGCAAACATTTCTAACCTGGCTTAACAGCCTTAATTCAGGTGAACATCAGAGACTCCAGACTATTCAGTCTCATTCCCCTTCTCACTTCTCTCTCCCTCTCCTCTCAGCATGGAAGCCGAGAACATCAGTGCGGTGGTGTGAAATCTGACATGCCAGATTTCCCACCCCTTTCTTCAGTAAACATGGGAAGGAGAAATCAAGATACGATTTCTCCTTACCATTATCCACCGATAATGTGGAGTGGAGAAAACCAAAGTTATTGAGGGAGTACTTCAAGAAAGGACCACTACACAGTGTCCATAAATGGACACGCCCGCACATGACACGGATTGGCACTATATAACTTTGGTTATATTATTACCAACGTGGGATGATCCCACCATGGTACAGAGAAATCGTCGACGAGTGAGCTAGCTATGTTACTAAAACTGAAAAGAGGATCCGTGTCATGTGCGGGCACATCCAGTTATGGACAGGGTGTTCGAAAATAGACACTGTGTAAGTCCTTTCTTGAAGTACTCCCTCACTAACTTTGGTTTTCTCCACCCCACATTATCGGTGGATAATGGTAAGGAGAAATCGTATCTTGATTTCTCCTTCCCATGTTTACCGAAGAAAGGGGTGGGAAAAACTGGAAAAAACTGGCATGTCAGATTTCACACCACCGCGATGTTCTCCGCTTCCGTATCTCAGTCATCCAAGTGTCCTACTCCTTTCCATGCACTGCATATTGACTATGGTGAATTTTAGTTCACAATGCATCATTGGTCAATGCTACTGGCAATTTGTGACAGAGCTTGCCCATCTACCACCTCTATTCCTGTAGCCCTCCCCCTACTTAAATCCTCCAAATTAATTTCCTCCAGGTGGCACTTTGCCAACTTTGGGAGCTAAAGCTCTTAAAGCATGGTCTCGTGACCAAATCTGATGCTTTCAAAAAAAGCAGAAAAATTTGCTGTGTTAGGCAGTGAAAACCCCGTCTCAATAGCATCTTGCATTTGGAAGATACGAATTTTTGAAAAAATGCTACATTTTTAGTCTCTGCAGTGCATGATGGGAAATATGTGATGTCATCTGGGCAAATTGATTTGATGTAGCTTTTGTATTTCTTTATAATGTTGATATCACTATATTGAATATTCCATAACTTAGTTTGCTGTACCATATGTATGGAACAGTTTTTCACTATATCTACACGGAAAAACATCTAAACATTCCATGGTATCAAATTTGAAGGACAAACAAGGTAGCCAATTATAAAGAATAACAAAAGGAATCTGAGGCAATTTGCCCACTTTGGATCATGTTCTGTGACCTTGAGGGAACTTGGAGGTATTTCTTATAAAAAGTAACCAATCTTTAGGAAGGGATATCTTGAGTTAGGAATGGAGTTCTGGTATAGGGTTTGAATGGCATGTAATGAAAAAATTTTATCTTTCACATAAGACCCCTACAAAATGCCACCAGACAATGCCTGATGAACTTCTCCATCAGTATCAGAATGTAAGTTTTACACTTTTTTCTGATGATAGAAGAGAGTGCCTTCAATCAATTTAGAAAACCATAACAATGGGAGAGTCAGGCCTAGAGTGCCTATAGCAAACCTGACTGGTGGTGTCTGGCTTGTCTAGTATACCTCAGTACTTTGATTACCATCACTGTCAACCCAGTCATTTCATGTTTCTTTTTGCCAGTCAATGTGGAGGGAGACAGACATAATACCTGCCAGGCTTAATCTCTTCCCAGATTAAAGATTGCCTTCAAGCCACAAAGCTGAGATTCTACAAGGGTGCCCATCAAAGGTAACTTCAGATACCTGGGACTGTCACAATTGCTGGACGAAAAAAAAAAAAAGCAGCAGTCTCCTATCTAGTCACTGCACTTTGTCTACAAAAGAGAGAGCAAGATTAAAAAAAAAGAAAAAATTACCAGTTGAATGTAGTAACCCAGTTAACAGAGACATGGAATGAGTGGTAACAGCCTTTAATAATACCAGGAAGTATTAGTACAGTGTATTTGTTGTCAAAGTATTATGAAAATAGAAGTTTGCCTATCAGGGCTTAGCACAGCAGCTATACTTGAAGTAGTATTAATGTATTGCACCTTGTACAATGGTACCCTGTACCTTGTACCTTGGCACACTACCCCTTATACCTTCACACTGTCATTTAGTGCTACAATATAACTTGAACTGTTCTGGTGAGTACAGCCACAAAGGTTCTTATCCCTCTAGAAGAAGCAATTCTTCACACACTTTCTTAGTTCGAGGAAATTTGGGGTCAGTTTGATATTCTGAAGGGCCGTTATTCTGAAGGATCATTATTCCAAATATAACATAAAGAACATTATTCTGAAAGTCTGTTTCTCTAAAGGGTCATATTTGGAAACCTAACACAAGGACTGTTAATCCGAAAGGCCATTTTTCCAAAGGGTCATTATGCAGAACAGGCATATAGGAGTAAGGGCCGTTATACCAAACAGAGCATAAGGTTTGTTATTCCTAAGGGTCATCATTATGAAAGGAGAAGGGACCTTCTTTACAACTGAGCCTAACTGTTGTTTCATTGTTTGTGAAATAAGAACAGTAATTAGGAAATAGCCTGTACCATAAAGTGTAACAAGGATACATGCTCTCTTGATAACATTTAAGGCCTAATGTTTAAATGTTATATCCTGACAATGACATGACATATACCCTGCTTGACATAAAACAGCCATTATTCCCTATTGGGAATAACAACCTTTGTTCTCATTTCAGAATAAAAACCGTCAAGAATAACAACCCTTATTGTTCAATTAGGAATAACCACCCTTATTATGTATTCAGAATAATGAACTTTTGGAACAGAGACCCTTTGGAATAATGAACCTTCGGAATAATGACCCTCATTCTCGTTTCAGAGAAATGACTTGCGAATTAGAACCCTTCAGAGTAATGGCCCTTCAGAATTACAAACCACAATCGGAAATCCATATACTGAACAAGGAATCACCCCTTTGACTCCAGGCATGTTAAGCTCCAGCTCCTTACCAGAAAAGTTAATTTTACAAGGAAGTGTACTTTTGAAATGTCTTGAGTAAATATTACTGTGACTATATGGAAAAAGTTCAATGTTTGCAAAATGTGTAAAGGCAACTAATTACATAGACACAGGCAGAACCGTAAAACCTATGGGTAACAGTAGCCATTTTAAGAGGAATTTTTGATTCTGTTCCCCAAAAAGGACTTATAATTTCAAACATGCCAATATGATAAACTTGAAGGCTTCTTGGACAACACTTTAAAGAAGGGAAATTAATTCCAGGTTAAGCTCATCTCAGTTTTCTGAAATGACCCCAAAACAGGAAGGAATGATGTAAATACAAGACTGAAACAACAGATATACATTACAAGGAAATGTTTTTAAAATGAAAACAGGCCATATTCCACCTCTTCCTGTATGAACTATTAAGAGAAACAAATTCCAAAGTCAAGTTGCCTTCTTAAAGACAAGGGGTAGGTGAAAAATGAATAAAATCCCATATAAAGCACACTAAAATTCTCTTGGTTATCATGATGCTGGAATTTAAAAGAAACATTTAAAGGAATTGTTGCAAGACTAACGTACATTGCCACAACACAACAGCAAATGTGATAAAAATGTGATGCATTTTTTTGTCTACATTCCTAGTGATAAAAGTTTTCAAATATCATTTTACTTGCAACATAATATAAATACATTACCACCCAATATTTATCACTGGAAATAATATTTGAAACACATTATTATAGTTCCAACATGCTGCCAGTTTTGCAAATGTCATCTTCTTATATCACCTAACAGATTGTCTCAAGAATGGAGCAAGATATGACTTGCTTTCATTTTTTGTAATTTGTTACTTTACTGTACATAAATTTACTTTGGAGGAAGGATCTCAGTTTCCACCTAAGTTATCCTTCTACAATACAGACCCTGCAGAGTCTATTGAAAGAATCATTCTACTCCTACCATAAAGAGTTATCAATCCACAAACACTGTTAGTCCCACACCCTTCCCCCAATCCCATGTCCATGTCCTCCTTGTGGGTTCTGGCCAATTCTTTGATTATGCTCAAAACTTTTGACTGACACTTCTCACATTCTGTCACCCCTCCCAAACCAATGACACTTTTTTCAAAATGAGCTTAGTTTCAAAGTCCCTTATGTGACAACTTGAACTGTACACAGGGACTGGGTAAATAAGATATCTCTTATCTCTTCCCCCACTGTGACCACACATGTAGATAGTTTGTGGTGACTGTTCCTTCCCTAATAGCCTAAGTGAACATTTAAATATAGTGTCCTACGTCTTTGAGATGACCAGATCACTTTATGCAAAGTGGGCACAGATCCCAAACCTGGTGTGAGTGGGCTAGTGGTTGAGAATAATGAATAAAGGAACTGATTAGGTCCAAACGTGGCACAGTCTACCTTAACTGTGGGAAAATGTGCAGGTATAGCAGTCCTAGTCCACAGTTTGCTGACCAAGTATTCGGGTCACTTTGGGGCTTCCCATACTAGGTCAGTAATTTATGCCTTTGCAAATTTGGGCTACCTCATGTTCAAAAATTTTAACTGTCTCAGTCTTCTCAGATTCACATATACTCCTTAATTGATCTGTACAGATCCTTTATATACATCCTTTACATATATCTACATTCTAAGAATACTAGCATAAAGTCTTAATTAAATCATTGAACTATATGCTAGGAAGGATCATTTCACAATAATGGTTTGAAGCCACCGTGGAAGGTCATGTGATGTAGGTTAGCTTGAACTCAAGTCCATTCCACTGCCGTAGAGATGCGCCTTAGTGTCTCTTCAGCCTGTTGAAGATAACTTGCATGCTATCACGCGTTAGCATGCATGCCATTTTGCCGAGGTAACCTCATGAAAAGGAATGCATCACTGATGGCAGTACGGCGTACAGAGCACCAAACTCTTACCGTGAAGTAGGCTTCCATGCACATCATTGGCCAAAATGCAGGCTTGCATGTGCGTGCATGTGCTAGCTTCCTTTCATGCGCCTTTTTATTTTTGTGTCAACAGGATGTGTACGACGCATTGTACAGAACATCTGTACCCATGTATGGACAGTCTGTAACAAGCATGTCTACTCTGTATACTGTTCAGTGACTGTGCTATCGCGAATGTTACGCAGTCACCGCGTCTTGATGCACCATTCGAAATGCAGTCACACACACTGTACTTTGAATCGGTAGGACCATTCCTAAAATCAATTGGAAGTTTGTAAAAAACAATCTTTTTATCACACAATCATAGTGTAAAGATTCCCTACTCACTAGAACATAATGAGTTAGAAACAAAGGATTGCTTTAGTGTGTATATCGATGATTCTGCATTACATTACTTTCACTTCTAGGTAACTGTTTCTAGGGTAGTGGAATCAACTTGAGTAAGCTAACCTACATCACGTGACCACCCAAGTAGGCTCCAGATTCAAGGCGTATTCCACATTGACGTGTATCCTCCAGTTATATAGCTCAGTGTCTTAAATATGTCCAAAAATACAAGTGATCCTGTTTTGCTTTCTCTCAACATTCTACCAAGCTGCTAAATCTTGTTGCTAGGACATTTACACCATTGTATGCTAATTAGAATGCAGTAATGTTCAATTGTGACATAGTCAAATGCTATGGATAGGTTCACAAACATGCATACACATATATAGCAACAATCACTACATCAACCCATGCTGACGCATGTTTTCTCCTTGAAAAATGTGCAGTAAAAAACTGCGGGATACTTCATAGCTTAGGCATAGATCAGGGAACAAATAGCGCGTTCTCACGAACCCACCGATGCCCGGTGTTACATCGTCCTTGAGTTAACGATTCAACCACAATTAAACCCGGTGTTTTTGATCCATGTCCCTACGTGTTGGAAGAGGGTTAACCAAGACATGGCCTCTCGGCACATGGCGATTTATTAAAGTAAAGCACCAATGGAATACAAGCAAGAGCTTTGCACCAATATAAATGCACCAATGAAATGCAAGCAAGCAAGCAAGCCCGTGGAGCTAACGCTGTGAACAAGTTTGTTATATGAAAACTTGTGGGCATTTCCTGTACGTAAGTGTAGCCTACTATAAACGGCTCGCCGCTGACCGAGCAGCAAGAACTCCTGTACACATGAACCAATTCAAAAGTCGTGACTCCTGCGGGGATGTATTTATTGCACAGCCACAGTCTTTACTGTATAAAACATAATACTTCCATGGTATGAAATAATTTGGGATTAGTTTAATATAAAATGAATGTCGGTCTGGATTTTCCTGGAAAATGAGGATCAGTATTCACTTTGTACAATCAGCCGCTAGAAGACTCGCGAGGCAATAGCAGAGGGCCTAAAGCCTAAAGTAAACCAGTTTCAACGAGCCATCCGCACGAAATTCTTAACGTTATAGAAATACACACAAGTGTTACAGTTTCGCTGCGTGTTATTTACTACTGTAGCTAACTACCAGAGCACAAGGAATGCGTTCTTCAAATCTTGCAAACGTACCTATATATATTAACGCGCACATAAACAGTTACAAGATGAGTTTCCGTGCAAAATATAACCCGAAAGTTGACGAAACTGTTGATTTGAATGACTGTTGCTTTACTAGTCATTCTCACCTTGCAAGTTAGTAATGCAAGATGTGCCATTTCTATTCACTGCTTTTTAACCTCTCGAGGGCAGGGTGCATATTATTCGAAGAAACAGTTTGCCATTCGTGACCAAAGTGAAGTACAATTTTTCTGCACTGACGCCTATATTTCATTATTTCTTTAACACACTGGGCATAGATGTACGGGGGTCAATATTTCTGGGGGAGGGGGCAGGAATAATTTTGCCCGAATAAGGGGCATAATTTATGCTTATGACTGCCTCATTTGCCCGAATGGATCCACTGTTTTTGCCCGAATTGGGAGGGCATTTTCCCCCGCCCCCACACTCCCCGCCTCGTACGCCTATGACTCTATGACTCTAAGCCTTACGAATGGGAGGGGGTGTTGGAATGGCGTCCAAGTCACAGTCGTCTTACTTAGTTAGCCTAAGTTTTTTCACAACAAACTCTCCCGGCCCAACACCCTATAGGCCAGGACCGCCGAGAGCCGATCCGGGCCCGGGTACAAAGCACTTGCACGGGCCCCTCACACCAAAGTCACGGGGTCACATACATAGGGTCTATTCATCATTGGCGTGCGCAGGAATTGCGAGGTGGGGGGGGGGCAAACTGTGAACAGGGAGTTTTTATTAGAAATAACAGCTCCCTGCTGTGAATTCTTCCGATCGACATGGAGAAAAATATAACTGACTAGACGCAGAATTATGCCTCCTTCTAACAGGGCCGTAGCCAAGAACGCAGAGGGAACGCAGAGAATCTCAGCGCTCCACGCCACCAACGGTTGGTGCGGAGCGCAAGAAAATTTTGTCCTAATGCCTCCCAGATCGCTGGAAATGGCACTTGCTAGGCCTATTTACTGCATATAAAGAGGGGAAACACTAGCAATATTGGAAAGTCTTATGGCCAACTTTGGCAGTTAGAGTTCTAGTTACGAGAAATTTTCCCCTCGGAATGCATGGGTTACTATTATTAGGCATTTGCAGACCTCTTGCAAGTTTTCGTTTAGTTGCAAAATTCTGATAACATTTGTGCATTTGTGCATTTTCTAATTGTTAGTTTGTTACTCTCTAGAAAAAACAATTTGCCAGGCCTCCTTACGTCTGTCCCCTTACCTCGGTTGAAAACAATAGCTAGAACACATCTTCGTCTAATAAACATGCACTGATAAATAAACTGGTGCAATCGTCACAATGAATCAGTAACCAGCAGATCTGATATTAACAGTGACGTCGCCTTGTGTTTTGCAGTTCTCGTTTACTCATGAAGATCTTACTTTACGAACTTTCTTCAGTTCAACCCGAAATTGCCAATCACATCATGAAAATCGAGGCTGCGTAAAGAAAGGCCTTACCGGTAAACACTGAAACGAAAGATTAGTTACAGGATGAGCTAGGGGAAAGGCTTAAGTCACTCATTATTTAAAGTTTGACCGCAAACAATGTTCAGTATAATTACTAGATTTGGGAGTGTTTGAACGAGCCAAAAATTTAACGTAGCGAAAAGTTCGTAAAAGCTAACCGATATCTGTCTATCTCATGTCTTCGTTCATGAAGATTTGTCGTGAAGTATACATGGGAGAAACTTCGTGCAAAGTCACAAAAGTTTCAAAGGAAGTGTGCAGCCATTAAAGGCCATATAAAAACTGCCCGAATTAATCTAAAGGCAGAACAAACCAAGCACTTCATCAAAAACCTCTCCGACAGATCTCTGTCGGACATGGAGAAAATAGCTCTTGGTAGGGGCTTAAAGTTTATAGCTACCCCCACTAAACCAACCAGAATATCAATCCTCAGAGCCCTAAGAGGTCTAATTAGAACAATGAGGATACGATATACTATGCACGGGAAGCACGCCAGAAAGTATCAAAGTTCCGTTTGAAATCCAGTTGGTTTCCTATTGTAACTTATAGCAAAAACGTGGAAGATTATCTCAAAGCAACAAAGGTGGAACTGGCTAAAATGCCAATACACAATGTTTCAAGCAATACCTCTAAGGCAGAAAAAAATCGCCTTACAGTCCCTTAAAAATGACTGTTCCGTGGTCCTAAAACCCTTTGACAAGGGAAGAGGTATAGCCGTGATTAACCGCTCCGATTATATACACGAAATCAACCGACAGTTGAATTCGGTGCATTACGATAATCTAGACCAGGACATAACAAAAGAAACGAAACAGTTAGTTGCAGCACAGCTTAAAAGTATGTGGCTCAAGAAGGAAATCGAAGAAACCACCTTCGAGTATCTGAACCCGAATAATCACCAAATTCGGACACCGGTTATCTACGTCCTGCCTAAGGTGCACAAGACACCCCCGATAAACACGAAATTTATCGGTAGGCCCATAATAAGCGGCAATGGATCACCGACCGAACAAATCTGAGAATTTGTAGATTATTTTCTGCTTCCAATCGTGAAACGACAAGAGACTTATGTGAAAGGCTCAAATCACATCATCAGTCTTCTGGAAGCTACTCAGCTACCCGAAAACGTACTTCTAGCAACACTAGACGTGGTTTCTATGTATACTAATACTCCCCAAGAGGAGTCAATAAATGTTGTCTGCGAAGCATGCATACGAGAATGCAAGCCAGAGCCTATATGAGATACCAAAAATGTCAACTGCCACACTACGCAACCTCCTTAAACTCATTTTGGAAAGAAATTGTTTTGAGTTTAACGGAAAATTTTATTTACAAAAAATTGGTTGTGCAATGGGCAGTCAAGCCTCGCCAGAAATATGCGATATTTTCATGTATAAACTTGAAAAAAGCATTATACCGACTGATCCTAGAATCATTCGCTGGCTCCGTTATCGAGATCACATTTTGTTGTTCTACAAAGGCAACATTTCGGAACTTTGCTCACTAGTGGAAAATATGAATAAAATTCACGAGACGATTAAATTCACGATGGAAGCGTCTCACGAGTCAGTCACCTATCTAGACCTCACTATTTTCAAAGGCAAGAACTTTGAAACCCACGGGCGGCTGGACACCAAAGTCTATACAAAGCCTACAGAAACCTATCAATATCTTGATAGGACTTCAGCCCACCCACTCTCAACCTTTAAAGTGTACCTAAAGTCTAAAATTTCAAAAATATATGTTGCAAAGCTTGAAAAATGCAACCAAATGGTCCAACTTCCATCTTCACAGGACGTTTCTGAGCTGAGATATAAAACGTTGAAGCCTATTCACTCAATTTAAAACGGTGGATTGCGCAATAATTTGTGATGTCATTCTTGTACTACTCAAATTACAGTCTTAATTGTTTTTTTTTTTGTTTTTTGGAAAGCCACTGCACCTTGTGCCAAAATGTGATCAGCGTCTTACTGTTATAGGGTGACTTGGCCATATAAGTCCTCTCTGTACAACATACCATGTAAGGGAACTGTAATTGTTTCAAGGTCATATAAACATCTTAATTTCAAAAGAAAACAAAAGCAGTTCGTGTGAGTTGTACAAGAAGGACTCCACAAATTATTGTGCAATCGACCATTCCAAATTAAGTGAATAAATTTCAACATTTTATTTCTCAGCAATGGAGTAAGCTATGAAAATGGGAGTTGGATGAATGAAATTCATTTTCCAAAGTCTAAAATATATATTCTTGTAATTCCAGACTTTAGGTCCACTTTAAAGGCTTTATAAAAGGGGAAGTTTTAAGATATGTGAGATTGTCAAACAATGAGAACGACTTCGTCTCCAAAAGGGACTCTTTCAAAGAAAAACTCATTGCACGTAACTACACGGGCCAAGAATTTGATCACGCCATTAAAGGCATTAATTTTAAAGAACGATCAAATCTTCTTTTGCCCAAACCACGTGAAAATAAAACTCCACTAGTTTTCAAAATAAAATATGCACCCCATTTGAAAACCAAAGAGCTAAAAGAAAGCCTGCTAAGACACTGGCACTTGATATCGGAAGACCCGAATCTGTGTCAAATCTTTCCGAAGCCACCGTTCCTAGCCTTTGAGAGGGCACCCAACTTAAAAGATTATCTAGTTAATTCTAGACTGAAAAGTGACGGTGAATTGGAAACAAATCACGAGGACGAAGAAGAATGCTATCTCGATGCTCTCACAGAGGCACTCTAAAAGAGCATAATTTTGAAAAAAATTCTTGTTTTCGAATAAAGACCAGGACAAACTAAAAAGTCCGACTACTGATGAAGCTCAACATCTAAAACCAAGAGCAGAAACATGTCTAGTTAAAGGTTTTAGAAACCTAACAGAGCAGTACTACAAAGTATCTGCAGTCTTTAACCTCATCCAACAGCACAGAGATGCTATTTGTCTAATTATCCCTGGATGGTTTTTAAAACATTACCACTCCGAACTCTCACAGATTATATATTTGCTTTTTACTTGTTGTTTTAGAAATGGACACATCCCTGCGATATGGAAACAGAGTAAAATTATGCCATTACCGAAAGTGACTCGTCCAGTTGCGAATACAGACTATAGACCAATCGCCTTGACTAGTGTTATAATGAAGTGTTTTGAGAGGCTCATACGTACTGAGATTTTGAATTGTATTCCATCACTTGATAAATACCAGTTTGCATATCGTAGTGGCAGATCAACTGAGGATGCCTGTTTATTGTTGGACACTGCTTTACGTCAACATGTGGACATTCCTGGCAATTATGCAAGAGTCTGTTTTATGGATTTTAGCTCTGCATTCAACACAATTTGTTGTTCCAAATTATTGAGCATCTTGGAAGATTATGTCAGTGATAATATGATCATTTTATTATATAATTTCCTGTTCGATCGTACGCAGTATGTTCACTGTGACAATGTCAACAGCAGTGTTTTAGCTACGAACAAGGGGGTTCCACAGGGCTGCTGCTTATCTCCTCTACTCTTTGCAATTTACACTGACTCGCTGGTCTCTTTTTACGACAATGTTTACATTTTAAAATATGCCGATGATACTGCCATTATTGGTCTGTGCAATGATAACAATCCGCAACTTTTAGCAAATTATAATGCAACCATAAAGAATTCGTTGGTCTGGTGTAAGGGAAACTACTTGTTCATAAATAACAAGAAAACAAAAGAGATGATTGTAGATTTTCGTGCACATCAAGGTCATGATCCAGTTTTTATCGGTGATAATGAGATTGAAGTTGTTTCCGATTTTAAGTATCTAGGGATTACTTTCAGTAGTTCTTTAACTTGGAGCACCCATGTTGATAATTTGGTGTCTAAAGCCAGACAAAGATTATTTTGTATACGTAGGCTTGCTGGTTTCGGCTTAGATTTTGATAAGCAGCTTTGGCTTTTTCAGACAATGGTGTTCTCTTTTATTGTGTATTGTGGCCCAGTGTGGCTGTCCTCGTGTTGTAAGACTCAACTGATTTATCTGAACAAAGTTATTAAAATGTATTATTCGATTACTGATGATCACATTGATCACATGCTCCATCAGTGAGCTGATACTATAGTTGAGGATTCTGAGCACCCTCTATCTGATTATTACGTAAAACCACGTAGGCTCTACACCCTTCCACGCATGCGTACGGAACGTTTCAGAAGGTCATTTTTACCAAGGAGTTTGAAAGTTTTGAATTGTATGATACAGAGGTAGTTTTTTACGTTTCTACGTCTTTGCTTGTTGTCCATTTTATTATATTGTCATTTTATGATAAATATCAATAAATTTTACTACTACTACTACTACTACTACTACTTATAAGACGTTTGACCGTTAAGAACGCAGAAATTATATAATTTTTGGAAAAAAAAATTTGAAACACGGGACTGCCTACGTAGTATCAGATAATGCCACCGCCTACACTTTTTAATTAATCGGCCGCCGAAGTGATTACTCCCCTCTTTTCGCATCCAGCTTCCATTACCCTCACAGGGTTTGAAGAGGGGCGATCCCCAAAAATGAGGGCTAGTTCTTCCGCAAATTTCATTGACTGTATGTCTTTCCCTCCCAGACCGGTTATTGTGGTCAACGTATTTCCTGTACTCCTTCTTCAAGTTCTTCATCTTGTACTTAATCTGGTTCACGGTTCGCGTAAACCCGCAGTCTTCCATTCTTTTGGCAATAGTTTTATATATCTGGGAGTTCCTCGATGTCCCGTCCATTTTATCGAGGATGGCCTTATCGCCCCAAATGTCTAACAACACATGAACTTCCCCGTCTCCCCATACATTTCTTTCGCCATGTCCTTCCATTATTTCAATCTTGCAATAGTACGACCCACCGAAATGTTATTGTACAACAAAATACGTGGTTTGTGTGTTGGAAACACATGCCTATAGGCTATAAAACGCCAAAGGGTGAATTGCACTAGGCTGATTGGAAAGAAACCTCATCTATCTGTCAACACCTGACCGCCTGAGGCCAAATGTTTATTTACTCTGGGAGGTTTGCCTCGAGCAAGCTCAACTCAATCCACCTTCCTTCGTGGGGCAAGTTAGTCCCGAGTTTGCCTTAGCCCTAGCCCCGTTCACACGCGAAAAACGGTGAGTTGACCTTGCTTTTTAATGAGCTGCCCGGGCAACTCGAGGCAACAGTGGGTTCGTGAGAACGCACCTAAAGTGTATGTGAAAACTAGGCCTTGGTAGCCAAGGCTAAGGCAGACCATGAGCAGGCTACTACCAGCATTTCTAGCTCACCTTGGCTTTTGAAAAATCAGTTATGTGAATACAAGGGCAACTACATCATTCCATAATACACGGTGGTGATATCCCTAAACTATGTCAATGGTCACCATGATTTGTTTGACATGAAGCCAGGGTACATATAAATACTTCACTTTAACTGGCTAATGACAAATTATAACTGTGACATCAAGCTGGCTATTGCATAGCATGGTGGATGTTCAAAGACACAACACACATCCTTCTCAAATTACATTAGGGTGGGTTTTGTGGGAAGAGCTTACAACCAAGTGTCTTCAGCTCAGAATGCAGGATTGCTCCTGGACATTGTAACTGCTTGGTGGTAGGTGCTCAGACAGTTGGCAGAGTTGTGTAAGGGGTTCAGTGTTAAGTTGGGAGAAGTTGAATTGAAACATTCCAGACAGAGAATTTGACCCTTTCTGATTTAAGGGAGAAGTATGTCACAAACATGTATGTAAGTTAAGCAAATGGACAGGGGAAAATAAAAAAGCTAATTACAAATGATTTCAATGACAGAGTTAAGTAAGGCCAATTTCTTTGTTGATTACATCTGATGTGGTATTTCATCTATTTGTCATGGGGTTTAATATGATGGACCTTTTTATTCACTGGAGACGCAAATGTTTGAAGGATATGGAAATGAAATTACGTCAGATGTGTGACAACTACTGCCCTACTTCTGACCCTCCAAAAAGGCGACCATTCCCCTTAAAGAGCATTAAGCTTCCAAACAAAAACAAAGTGAACAAGAGGTACACTCCTGCACGTCATTATGCCCTTCACGAGCAAACGTGTGCACAAAATTTCTATGACGCAGACAATCTGACGTACGTACGCACTTGGTTTGTGGAAAACGCCCACTTCATCCAAAGCAGGCATAAGGAATCAAAATATGACCTTCTGTAATCAATATCCATTCAAAGAACAAGTTTTTGCCTTGAGGAATTAGGCAACTACAAGCAACTTTAAAAGTCTGAAGTCAAAACCAAGAGATAAACAAAGTTGTATGATTTCCAAACAAGCTTTGGATTGCGGGACTTATATCCCTCCCAGTACCAGAAAGTTGTTTGAATAAATCAGCCTGAGGCCACAAGCAATGGCGTGATTCTTTAACTTATACAGAATGTCAAGAATTTGGCTGGGAAAATATTACAGCTTCTTACAAAATATTACTTTCTCAGGAGTTTGCATGTGACTGTAAGATTTTAAGTAAGCTTATGTATCAAAGCTTTAAGCCCGCAGTCTGCTAAGTCACCTTTCAAAGTACTTTAGGTAACTTGCTCTTTGCCATTTTTTACCAGCAGTAATTTTGTGCTACAAGGTTCAAATCCATGACCAGTTCTACCACCTAAGTACTTAATTTGTATCCCTATTTATGGAATGTTTTTTTTTTTTCTCATGAGGCGTGGGTGGGGGTGTCTTGTTTTCTAAAAGGAAATAATTTGAAACAGAAAATATAATTACATAGAAAATGTCCAAGTTGTAATGATTGTATTAAATTAAAGGAGATTTACAACAAGTCCCCACCACTGCAAATGGCGCCCTCAGTTGCTGTAAACAAACAGCCATACCTCTAAAACAGAAACATTTTAGGCGGTGGTCACGTTTGTCGTGATATGTTTGCAAGTTCCTTTTTTTTTTATAGACAATTTCATGAGTATTACTTCAGGTGTATTGTCTTTGTTTGTGAGTGCAAGTACAAGTAGTATGTCTTTTCCCCCTATTTGCGTACAAAATTTGCATACGCATTAATCCCTAACTTTAACAAGAGTACCAACAGTGCAAACTTCATCTGTGACAAGGCTAGCCAGGTACTGGGTCCAGCAACGAAGGATTGTTTGTAAGATATCATGCACCAAAAATCTGGCTCATATGAAAAGGCCTGGTAGCTTATTAAAATCACGAGTACCCACAGCTGAATAGCATGTGCAAACAATGCATAGCTGTATGAGTGCTCTAATTTCAGTGTGCTACGTCTGACCACCAACTGTCGGTGCTACATCTGACCACCAAACTGTCGGTTTGGTCAATTCATAGTATAAAAGTTTTTTATTATGTCCAGTTAAACGCCATATGAGTAGATGTTGGTAAACGGGCACTGTTTGTCCCTGTTGCGCTGATATACTCATTTGCGTTGTCTGAACAGGTGTAGCAATACATCCAATACCAAATGACTTCATCTGGGATTATCTTGAAATTGACTTGGCTTGCACCCTTGAATCAAATCAACAAATAATTATTTGCTCCATGCAGAATCCAATTGCTTTGGATGTAAAGAAGGTAATTTTACTTCAAGTTTTTCCTGAATTGATTATTTGAAACAAAATCTTCAGAGCAGACTACTTACAAGCTTATGAAGTAACTGAGATTAATTTATTCTTCATTTTTGGTTATATGAGAGGCAATTCTAACCAACTCAAAATGGTCAATTTTAGCCTCAAAATTACCCGCTGAAACCATTGACTTTCCGGATACCACTTATTCCCAAACATCATCTGTGCATGAACAACCTGCAGGGGCATAAATACGGGGGGTGGGGGGGTGACATCCCCTGTGAAAATCAAAAGTCGGTCTCTGAACGCCAAAAAGTCGGTCTCAAATCCAGTTCAGTATGCCTTTGTAACAGTAGACCACACATTTGAACAACATTTGAAGTGAAAAGATTGCCCAAATTTTCTACTGAGTTCTCGAATTTTTGATTGAATGCCCACAAATGTGCAAAAATTTTCCCGTGTTTCGCGCACATGTAGTGATTTAGTTGTCTTTTCTATGCATCTGAACTGCAACGAGTTTCGGACAACTTTTTGAGATTTGGGCAAAAAATTTTCTGCCCCCCCCCAAATTGGACGAGTACCGTACCCCTCTTATTACTACTACTGTCATGTAAATTGTAAATATCTAGGAAATTCGGATCGTAACACTATGTCAATGTGAGTCGGTCCCAAGAAATGTAGTTATATATTTCACACCCTTCCTAGGAATTCATGTATAAATGCCCCTGACAACCTGTCAACAACTGTGTAAAGTTTCAAACATAAATATAAATATCTCTAGGAGAAGAAGAGAATTTGAGCCTTGACTGGGGAATAAGTTCTAGCAGAGACTTCAAATGACCATAAATCAGCATAAAATTTAACAAACAAGCGACACATTCTACACCCCCACCAAATTTCATATACATCCTTTTCAAGACGACAGAGAAATGAAACCCAAAAGCAAAAATCCTAAAACCTTTCACCACACCGGTGTTATGACACTTCAGTTAGTCAAAATAAAAATCTGTGAACATGAGCATGAGTACAAATTCATTCTCACAAGTCCAAGTACAGGAGGTTTGTCAAAGCATGAGTACAACTATGTACTCAAGCATGAGTACAACTATGTACTCAAGCATGAGTACAAGTACGCACTCACTATAAGTGTGTAACTAGTTTCAGTTTGGTTTTAACATAATTTACTTGCATGAAAAATGAGGCTTGAGCAAGCTTAGGGTTTTGGCCAGGATTACTAGAGTGCCAGCAGCTCCTTTCTTGGGTCTGTAATGCATAATCAAGTATAACTAATTGTGGCAAAGGTTGTCCTGCACACCAAATGGGCTGAGGGATTAGCGTCTTGGTGGAAATGTATCAAGATGGGAAACAGCAGGGATGGAAAAGGGACATATCCTGGGAAGCAAGAAAGTACCAGTGCAATTTTGTTTACTCTGTTATCTGAAATCAGAGCAGTTCGAAAATAGGACTTTCTGAGCCTAGTGGTGGTAGGCATTTCGGTGCCCTCATCAGGCCAAACCTGTACCGACCATCACCAGCAGATCACTGCAAGCTACTTCCAGCTTTTCTGCAAACTCAACTAGTATGTTACAGCTGAAACATTTAAATTCTGAGTAAGAAGTCAATGCAACCCCACAAGGCTGCCTCATCAGTGTTCAACAGCATTGATGACAAAAATTTTTTGACTGTTCCTGTGGAAGAATAATGAATAATTTCAACTTACTCTCTGACGGATTTATATGTACTGTAGTAGTTTTTATACTCCTGCCAAAGTTGTGGTGGGAAGATGTTTCCTGCAAAATTAAAGTAAAAAAGAAGACAGGATATATAAAGTAGAAAGGCTTCTACGACAGAATTCCATAGAGGTGGAAGAGCCTAGACTAAGCTTATCTCAAGTCTTTGAGGACATACTCATTGAACTCTTCTACCCCCAAGAAGATGTGACTCAGGAAACCATACAAACATAAATGAGGATAAGTATTTGTCACAAAATATACATCTGAAATTACTAATTAAATTACAGTTTATTATGTAAATGTGTTGTGTAAAAGTTTTTTGATAAACAAACTCTGCTAACCAGCCATTATGATTTCATTGAAATTCCTTCCAGCATTTCTTTTCCTTTCTGCATAATGTTCAGACACATAGACATACAACCTAAGGGGCCTAGAGGGTGGCAGTCCCATCCCCTCAAGTTTCAGGGAAGATCTATTGCTCAAGCAGATTTTTCCTCAGGCAGCAGGTTTTCTCAAGCAAAATCAGCTCAAGTCTACTCCTCTCCCCCCCCCCCCCCTCCCCAGAAAAAATCACAAATGCCCATGATCTTAGCCCTAATATTAAGAAAGTAACATCTCTAAAAGTGTTCATAAAACATATGAAGACTTTCTCAATGGAGAAATAGACTGGGGTCAATCACTTCCATCTTTATTTAAAGGTAATAGGCAGTCACCCTAATCAGAGTTAGTATGCCCCATCACTCTAGTTTATGAATGGCCTATTTTGATCATGTGACAATGTTTCTGATAGTGAACTGTAAAATTAAAGGAGAATTTCTCCTTGCTTTACCTATCGTTTGTAATAGTTATGTTCAAAACTTCTTCAGAGAGGAGATTTGCAATAATTTGCTGATTTTTAAATGCAAATTTTGGGGCGACTGCCTACTGCCTTTAATGGTTTTCCTGAGAATGTGCTTTCACTTCTTTTTTTTTTCTGTTTCACTCTCTCATTCTCTCCTTCTCTTTTGTCTGATTGTTTGTTTGTTTGCTTGTTTGTTTTGCTTTTTCTTTTGTATTTTTTTTTTTTTTCTGGTGGATCTGCTCTGTGGAAGCTTTGCTTACTCCAGATCTTTTACACTTTCTGCAGTAGATATGGTTTAACTGGAAAATTTGAATTTTTGTGTAAGGAAAAACTAAGACAAATGAAATGAAACATGTCACTCCACAAACAGAAAATCTTATTGAAGTCCACCTAAGAAAGACAGTATTAGGAACAAACCATGGGGTATATAGGGGGAAGGAATACCTAGGGAACTTTTTGCTTCAGTCCCACCATTCCCAATTCCCTCTAACAACCATACTTATCCCAGGCTTACTATGATGGCATTTCATATCATGAATGTCTTGGCTACCTTTCCACCAAAAAGCTAGTTACCTGTTTTTACCCCTGCTCTCTATCAATATCTAGCTCTAGTTTTCATCAAGAGTGGGATTAAAAGGGTTATGATAAGAATGCAACAAAGCAGTATTTCTACAAAAAAAAAGATTACCTATTCTTGGTATTTCTGATAACTTCAAGGCACTTCCAACCTGCAGAGAAAGTATAAGAAGAATCAAAGTCAGTTCTATAATGATAGGAATTTACATTGAGAAACATTTCACAGTTTGGGCCATCAAACTGGGCCCACTCCATTTACTCACCCATCCACACATGCCCCTTTCTCATTCTCTGCCATTCCCCTCTCCTTTCATGCCCCCCACCACCACACACAAACACACACAGATATAAGAACTTACTCTCTGGCTGACACAACACCCCCCCCCCCCCCCCCCCCCCCATAGGAAAACAAAGTTGAAAGTTTCAGAACCATGTGCCATTGAAAAGGTGAACAGAAGTTACTGATATAAAAGTGTGATTTTATCTTAAACAGATAGTCAACACCTTTACATTTGGTACAAAACACTTCATTGTTTGATGCTGAGCTTCACTCACCCATATCTGTGGATGTCTCTACTGGTGACCCGTAAATTGGCACGTAAATAAACCTTAACTTACCTTCTTGAAGGAGAGAACAAACAAACCAATCATGGAAGTGTTTTGTTGGGGATTAGAGTAGTTGATTAATGTTTGTCAGTACACACAATTTGGTAGATATGAAGAGCAGGGGTTAACTTTGTAATCCTTCATAACTAGTCTTGTCTAGTCTCTGTTAAAAGGAATCTGTCTATACAAGCAATGGTTCCAAGTTTGCTAGGGTAAACATGGAAATCCATAAACTTAGGTTCAACTCAGGACAAATTAACTTGTCTGAGAGAGAAAAAAGAAAAATTCTTGAAGCTCTCAGCCAGACTGTTTGCCTTGAGGAAGATGTTAAGAAAATAGTGCAATAGTGACAAAAGAAATATGTATTGGTATTGGACAGATAGACACTGCTTGAAGTACCAATTCATGAGGAGCTTTCTGCCCCCAAGTAGTCAATGAGGTACCCATAGGGCTGATCAGTGATAGTAAATTTTCATGCTGTAAATTCTAAAAGTTGTTCAATAGGATGGTACTTTCTGCTTTATTTAAAGTGTAAATTTGTAGGACATAGAGTTACATAACTGACTTATTCTTCATGGACAAATACTGATCATGTGACTATGCAGATGGATAGCAATGGTCTATGGGATATAACCTTACCCAAATGAACATGCACAATCACCCACTACACATCTTACTATGAAAGAGGAATATGATTTCACAAATTTATGAGACACTCAACTCAACAAGTATCCAGTCATGCCTAATGAATATGCAAGACATGAAATTTCTGTCTAAACCAATTAAACATTGGGAGAGTAAAGTAGCATGAATTAATCATTAAAAGTGGAAATAACTCTAGCAACCAACTAACAAAGTGTCATTGTTAGAAAGGTGCCTACACTCTAAAATGGTTGCTTATATCAAAGATATGCTATGCCTTCAATTTAACCAACACATTCAGAATTCATATGGCCAGGTAAAGTTTGGGAATGCTAAAGCCAAAAGGCAGTGCTTGTATGAGAAACAAATTTGGGGGATGGAGTAGGCTAAGTAGGCTATCTGGGGTGGGGTGGCAGAGCTATTTTTTCTGGGGTAAGGGTAAATGATTTGCAATACACTGCATATTTACACTGATATGTGCTGCATGCACAATACTAGACACTGGCACATATGATGGCTAGAGGGAAACTGGGGGATCAAGCAAATAAACAGAGCCAAAGTCCAATTTTCCCTTTCCCTTGGGGCACTGGCCTTGCGAATAAGTAAGAGTAAGAATATTTGCTAGGAACTTATTTCTGTTTCATTTCCCACATAATATTTGCACCTCTTACAGTTATGGTTCAGCTTCTACTAGGGTTTTGGTCTCTACAGTAGATCCCACCAGGGCAGACCAACCTGACCTCGCCCTAAGAATGCTATTTTGGATGCAAGCTTGGTAACTTCTTATAAACCATGGAGCGAACTCAGTTCTCTCAGCCCCTCTTTAAGGCTTCCCCTTGGGATATGACTAAAAAAAAAATATGCTGTACAGTCTGCTAGTAGGCAAAGTTTCTTCCTCTTGTTGAGAACAAACTGTAATTTTAACTTCTGACAGCTGAGGCAGAAATAACATGGTTTGAATCTAATAGATACTGAACTTCCTGTGGTTTGCTTATCTTCTTTCTTCCTGTCCTAAAAATAAAGAAGTAAATGAGACATTTGACACTTCCCAAAACACCTGGAAATGTTTCCAGAAAGATAGAACTTTATTTGATAATGACTTCAGAGAAGAGAGAAACTTGGATTCTCTTATTTCATGGGATAGTAGAAGCTGATCTTGATGTTATTACCAAAGCAAGCTGCATCACTGCCTCTTCATCCATGAAGGATTTTCCCCAAAGTCAAACAGGAAGTGTCCAGAGAGACGGAATTGAGAAGGTAAAATGTAATTTCTGAGAATGCAAGTCTTCAAAACAAACCCTAAAGGTGGGCTGCATCCTGTTCATGACAATCATGGTATGGCCTGAAGGCTTAAGAGGCATGGGGAGAAGGGGGTACTTGGGCACTTTGACACTTCTTCACTAACAAGAAAAGATAAATGATTACTTGTGTATGAAAACTGACAAAGTCGACCAGGATATGAACTGAAAATTGGAATTAAGAAATCTGTGCCACTTATGAGAATGCTATGGGCTTTTCCAGAACAAAAGAGGGGTGCAATCCTATACACCCCAACAATGGCCTCTACCTCTGGGTCAAAAACATGCGGGGCGAGGTTTGGGGAGGATACTATCTCTTCAGCACAGGCAAACATTAAGACTTAAAGATATATATGTGTCATGTAGATGTGACTAAACAGTTGTTTTTCTCAACAATGGTAGATTAAGATCCCCTTATGAAATGTGCTGGAATTACTTGAATATCTGCACAATGTCTGTACTTCTTTTGTTAATCCTTTTTAAATGATATGTTAATTAGTTATAGAAATGCCAACATTTACATCCATAAATCAGGGAAGTACCAGCTAGTTTCTAGTTTGGTTTTTAATGTGGACATTTTCAAAGTAGTAAAGAGCCACTTCCAAAAAAAAAATACCTCAGGGCTTGCCAACATTACAACAGTCCTTAGAATGAAGGTAAAGCAAACAAGGGATAACATAACAAACAAGGGATAACATAACATAACACAACCCTCAAGAGTCCCTCTTTCCACATCACAAATATGCATACAAAGCTCATGTTTATTCATGACGTATGGGCAAAAATAGTAATTGTCTTGTAAAATGGTCAATATCTGATGGATTTTGATGGGAATTGCAGCTATCTCTAACATTTTTAATGCCTTTTACCAAATAGGTAGGTGTGACATTTGCATATTCACAGACCTTTAATTGTGAAATGTTTCCAAAAAGATGTTTGAAATGAGGACTGCTACATACATTCCTTCACTAAACTGGCAAAGTTTCAGCCTTAAGAACTCTCTCCCAGAAAACTGTATTTCTTGACTTCCATCTACTGTGATATCTACCTTTTGCAAAGCTTTCTGATATGATACACCAAAAGTAAAACAACAGAGAATTGTAGGCTAATGCGAGGTGTTGAATGTGCTCTCACATGGAGAACAAACAAAGCTTTATGATCACCTCGTTGCAGTGAAAGAACTACTGGCAGCAGACCAGAATGGTGAAAGCCACTAAGAGCTGCTATGCAGACTAACAGAAAAAAGTTCCAAAAAGTGACAGCCACTTCAACTACCCTACAGGGCGGGGAAAGGTGTGCTAATCAGAATAACAGTCAACATTGAAATACACAAATCTACAGTAATTTTGTCAGGTCAACCAACTACATAAGTGTTCCCCAAGAAAACCAACAATGGTAAGGTGTGCATACATGACAGTGAGATAGCTAGCCTGCACAGTTAGCTGTAGGATCTCTGCCGAACTGGTTGGTTTGTAAATATTGGAAGGGAGTAAGTACACTAGCTTTACTTGCTTCAGTTGCTGGAAATAAAAGAATGAGGTAGGTAGGTAGGTAGGTAGGCAGGTAGGCAGGTAGGTAGGTAGGTAGGTAGGTAGGTAGGTAGGTAGGTAAAGTTTAACGACACATCAACACATGCGTGCTGCTACATTGTGTCTTTCAAGTTCTAATACGGTTCGAGTCTTCTCCTTTAGTCGCCTTTTACGACAGGCGGGGAATACCGTGCGCATATTCTACAATCCCCAGCCCACAGGGGTAAATAAAAGAATGAGATGCTACAAATGTTGCAAATGACCTGATGTTGTCAAAGGTAATGAAATACAAATCCAGACTTAAAGGGAGAATGCAGTCTCCCCAATAAAGAATTGTAAAGTAGACTATCCTATTTCCTGAATGGATCTTGAGAATCATGTAACAGTATTTTTCTCTCTCAATTGTAAAATTTACAAGGAGCAACTGCTTGGTTCACCTTGAATATGCGATATTTATGTCCTAAAATATTATGAAACATACTTGGAAGAGAAATAAGAAGAAATTTGTGTCATTTAGCTATTGTTTCAAATTAAGTTTGGGGCGACTGCTTTTGACCTTTAATCTACTTCAGCAACACACAGAATGATTTACATGTTGCTGTAGAAAGATTTAATTTCTTCTTAACAGCTTATCACTACTTCAGTAATACTGTAGTATGGTAGTGTGACTGGCGCAGTGGAAAATAGAAGAAACTGGAGTATCTTATAAAAAGTTTGTGTTTTGTACTCAAATAATTCTCTGCACTAAATACTGGTCTTCTTGCTTAGTTAGGTGAGCTTGCATTTGTTATGGCTGCTCTGATGAAAGTTGTTCACCTGTTGTCACTGTAGCCAGGGGCGGCGATCTGTTAAAGCTACTAGGGGACAACCGCTTAAGTGAACACTTTGCACCTTCGGCCAGGGGTACAGGGAACCATCATAGGTCCCCTGTTGGGGTCCACAGGCAAAGTCCCTGAAAACCAAGCAATTTGGTGCATTCTACAGGACACAGGTCACATTTTTCTGGTCTGCAGTTCTCCCCAGCTGCCATTAATAGGCTAATATCACAATTATTCATATCGAAAATGTGTGTAACATTTATTTTTTTCTGCATACTGTACCTCAAAATATTGGGGGGGGCATTTGATATTATGTCCCCCTAAAAATACTGAGGGGGTCAACCCCGTGATCGCTGCCCATGACTGTAGTCACAGAAGAAACTACGAAATAATTTTAAACTATTACCATCTGTAACAGTTCCTATCAAATATCACTACTGGGAGCTTGCTAGTTCCCTCGTCATTATTTCTGTCTATAGTTTCATCAAGCGTGACTTCACACCTAACACCATAATACAGGAATGTACAATACACATTCCAGCTGTTCTGCAGAACTCTGAACTTCCATCTTTCAAAACAACTTAATTTCTGATAATTTACATCTCACTCCAAACAAAAATAAACCAAAGTATCATTTGAAGAGAAAACCAATGCTAAGTTTATGGTCAGCACATTTCTGAGTGTTCTGATGATCTTTTGAACCTGCTTTTCTTCAAAATATGAAATTCTAATTTCTGATCAATCACCAGATGTCACCCCATGACAATAGTAGAAGCAGTAGATTGTGTATTTACAGACATTTCATAAGAGAATACCAAAGCTATGGTTATCAGTGAATTATAATCTTGTAAAACACTGCAAGAGGTAGAATTGAAATCAAATATCCACAGTCTAAAATATTTAAAGCACCCACACAAGGAAACACAATCCAGTCAGTTGACAGAGTGATGGTGACTTCTATCTCATGTTAGACTAGATTTTGTTTAATCTGAGAGGTAGTGACATAGTTTTCTTTGTTTATTTGAACAGATTGTCCTTTAACAACTTTTTACCTCTCCTCCCCCTTACTTTTACATTAATCCAACAAATCCCCCTACTTTTAAGTTAATCCCATGAATGGACCACTACCATTTTAGCTTCTATAACATTACACTGAAACATGCAACCCACCGTACCTTAGAAAAAATACAACACTTTGGCAACAAAATGATGTTCTTCGTAATATAAGGAAGCTTTTTTTTGGGGGGGGGGATATTTACCTTCCAAATCCAATGTATCAACATAGTTATTTGTGTGTCTATATCAGCCAAACTTCAAGTCTTTTTAAAATTTTTTTGAGTCAGTAAGTTAAAAGGTATTAATAATGAGCACCTGCCACTATACCTTTAGGACTAAGTCAGTGCAGTGTATGTCTTTGCAATGAGTAATAAGAGCAGAATGAATCAATACTAAACACTCAATATAAGTTAGTGTAACAGAGTTGTAGCCACTCACACCAATACTGGTATGTACAACTCAGTGGAAGTACCAATACTACTGCAATCACCACAAGTCTGCTAGCAGTAATGCAAGAAAGGACTTTCAGCTGCTTTTGAGAATATGCTTATCATGATTTCCCAAAACGTTTACTCTTTTAATTTTTTGGCAAAAATAGTAAATCAGACAGGTCAATACACCTATATATATCATGGGACTGCCACTCCTAAGCCCAGTTCAACACTTGGAAGGTTGTAGGTAATAGTGTCCCTGAAATATTTTGATAATAACATTTTTGGGAAACAGGCCCACCTGCCAAGCTTCATCCCCTTCCCCCTTCCCCAGCCCTTCACCCTCCTACATGGCCCTGAGCTCCAACCATATCTCAAACTTGCAATGCTGATCATGTCGTTTTATCATGACAAAATGATTCTCAAAAAAGTCGGATTTTTTTATCCACCTTAAGATAAACCCTGTTTCTCGTGGTTCGATCATGCTACATGTTTGGGGATGTCCGTCGCAGGGTCAAAAACCAAACAGCCATTCCTTGACAAAGGTTTGGGGCCTTGCAAAGGAAACTGTGAAATGTATACCTGTGCCCAGGCAACAATTCAGATCTTAATTGTACATTCAATGATGACAAGTTCTTTATCAGACAGTTTTCCTAAGGAGTCTTTTTTTCTGTTAAATTAAACAGGACATGAGACTGTTGACAAGCCCATCAGATCATCTGACACTCAGCAACTTGGATAAGATCCAAATCATACTAGCAAAAAAACTAATACTTCTAGGGTTTCTTATGAAAGATTAGAGGTAGCTGGACACTTACTGTTGACAGAAAGGAGTATCATGCTGTGAATGTCAACTGAAGTGAAGTCAAATAACAAATCTGCAAGAGACGCCTCTACAAGCACACCCATATTCTATGACATATCTACCAAGCAATCCATGTTTTGGTAGCAAAAAAGGTGCAATGTAGAAGAATATGACTTAGCTGACATGGCTGGAAAGATCAAGTTCTATAGGACCAGCAAAATGGGATTCAGTGACATACTGCTAACTGGTTTATGTTTTTATAGCAAAAAGGTGTCAGACCAGTAGCCATTTGCTGAGGTGTGAGCAGGCTGGCCCAGTTTCATGGTGTGAAAATAGGGGTGTTATGTTGGTTATTCTTGTATTTGTCAAGCTTAATGAGATGAAAATGCTAAGCAATTAGCACCACAAATGTGTGAAATAATGTGCTAATAGGCTTGAAGGTTATGCAAGGTGTCACCAACTTATAGCAGTATATGGGCAACATATAGGCAATTAGGGACAACTTCAAGTTATGCTGAGAAGTGCTACCTCAGAAACTGTCATGTTTAAGGCTCTGACTGCTGGGAACCATGTTATGACAAAGGTATCTACCAAGAATGGTATCTACCTAACATTTCTTTCAATGAGGTCAATTTTTTGACCAGCAGTTTCATTTGTGGTCCTACCCCACTGGTTTAACAATACCATAGTAATGCTACTTTTTGTTGCTTACATACCCATACCAAATATGGTAAACTGAATCTACATTTAAAGAAATGTCTATTTTGGATTTTTGCATTCTTCTGTGCCAACTCATTATTATGCATGAGATCAACAACAAAAACACTAGGGCAAAACTTTTAGACAATAGAGTACAGCTACCATATTAGGCTTAGGTGACTCTAACACTTTTGGAGTGGGGTACCCCAGGCCCTCATAGTCATGAGTCTGAATGGACTCATGACTCCTTCAATGACATCATAACTGACACAGGGACATATATCCCAGCAGCTATAGGCAGTCAAGTACTAGCCTTCCAATACACCATTAGGCCTACGCTATTAGTTTCTCAATGTTTGAGGTGGCAAACCACCAATGTGGAAGAACTGGCCTTAAAACTCATGACTGAATAAAGAAAAAGACCAAAAGAGCCAAATGATTGTGTTTAAATGCTTCACTGAAACCTGCAAAATAATGCAAATGGAATCTCCACAATTGTGCATATTTTTGACAGTTTTGAAAAATCTCCCTGGAGGTGCGATTGCAATGACAGTGGATTCGCTAATCGACTCTTAGCCAGGAGTTGCTACTCTGAAGTAAAGTCTGGTAAGTGGCCCGAGCCTACACAATATCTATAACGTATGGTGCCTACCCAACAATGCCTGCACTCACATGGCAACTGAATACAAAGGCGATAATGCCCTGGTACTGTGACCAAAAGAAAACATTACAGAAAGCAATAAATAACCAGCACTGTGTATACAGAAGAAAACTACTAAGGATTGATTTTAAAACCTAACTGGGACTTAACATTTGGGACTTAATAAATCAAAACATGTAAATCTTATCCCCAACCACTGATGTCTACCTTATTTTCTAAATTTAGTATGACATCTGAGTCCAATTTCTGATAATGATTGGTCAGATTTTGAAATAAATTTATTTTAGCCTACCCATGACCCTCTCAAATTTGTCTTGACAATTATCATCACTGATTATGACATACGCACAAATAAGGTTTTTAAAATGTTTCTTACATTTTCCAGCGACAAAACTATCCTGGGTACCAAAGAAATCAAAAGTAAAAATGGAGAGCAGTGCAATGAATAATGAGTATGATCAGTGTCTTACCTTACAGCATAAAAGAAAGCCCTTTAGAGGGTGCTCTGCATTTACTCAAGTAAATTTCCTCACAGGGTGCTATATATGTTTTCCTACAGCACAGTGGTTATCCTTTTCAAGGGCAATTCTGTTTACCCTGATGGCAACTGTTCAAATAATCCAAGATTAAACTTTTTCTTCAACCACTCATTGTGAAGTATAAAAGTTGCCAAAAAATAACAATTAAACATAGCTGAAAGGTAAGTCTTTTATATTTCCATGAAGGTATGGTAGGGTGCAGGATGATAAAATGTGATCAAATGAAATGGCACTAGAATATTAAGAGATGCAGAGATACCAAGGTGGTAGTTACTCAAAGAAAGAAATTCTCTGACTCACAGCAATTTGGAACTTTTAGAGGAGAGCTGGAATATGCTAGTAACATGTAATTTGACAACACATTCCATTCAAATTCTCAGACTTACCACTTTTATCAATTCTTCAAATGAATTGACAAATATATACATATTCTAGATCACTTCCTTATTTAAGCAAAATCTAGGGAAAGGTTTAAATAAGGCATTCAGGAAAACCATGGAGTTAACACCTTCTCAAGGGTGTTAACTCCATGATGTATGAAGAAAAACATACACAGCATAGTGATTCATGTCATAAAGTCTTGTTATAAAAACAAAATATGATTTAGTACAAGCCATTTAGGCTGATGAGTGTGTCAATATGTGAATCTCACACCATTGCTTGAAAAATAACTCACTTGGATGTGTTCAAAGCAAATTTCAAAGTCAGGCTAAATGTTTGTGCTACCCTTATTACCCTTAACAATCAATACAAAGAGCTCTTTCACCATTAATCCAGCAAAGTACCTGACACTATCCAATTAATTTAATACAACTGTCATGGCTATTTCACTGTAAAAGCACCAAGTCACATTTCTGAAACCATTCCAAAGACAATTTGGCCAAGCAGTTACCTCCGATGAATCAGCATAAGTTCTCCACCTAATTCAGATCTTGTTGTGACTAATTCCTACTTAACGTGTTTCTTTTGGAAAACATTTCCTCAACCAGTTTTCAATGCTTTTCAAGTTTTATATCTAGGGGTAAGGGGCAACACTTCATACCATACTGCACAACAATACTGCTCATGCAACTCTTCTGACATACCTTTAGTCATTAATCATGGTTCTAGGAAACAACACTCATATATTTTTATGTCACAAACGGATGCTACTACCTTTTCCAGAAATAAAATAACACCATTCTGCAACAGTAGACTTCTATTGATGCTGCATAGTATACAGAGGTGGCACTGTTGCACTACTAGTAAATAAAACCAAACAGAGCCTTCATGAAAGAGAGAGGGCAGCATACAAGAATATGGTCTGGTTTACAAACAGCTATTGGGGTAAGCAATGACTGTCTAGCACAAGACACACACTTTGTAGAAAATACAAGCATGTGCTGGGGCATTCACTAGAATAAAGTTCCTTACTGATGAACTGTTACCAACTTAGTATTTTCTGAGCATTCAATAATTTTCAAAAATTATTTAATGCTCACATCTAGGTCATTTCTGATGAAGGCAAGGGAAAACCTTTAATAAGCCTGTTCATACCAATTATAAGACCAGCACTTCTCCATCACTCAGAACTGCTGACTTTAATACTTTTTTGCTTACATCAAGCAAGCCCCATCTATTACATTCACTCTTTAATACTCATTAATATGCCAAAGATATCCAACAAATAAATGTGTATTCCACACCCAGTATGGAACAATTGTTATGCCAATTCGGCCTTCCTTAGACATCTTGTTAGACATCTTGTTAAAACAAATTAAAGGGAAAGATTGCATTTGTGGTACAGAAAATTTTCATATCTTTAATAAAACCATGACTCATAAATACAAAAAGATGGCTATGTCAAAATAAGGCAGAATGGTAGCTTCATTTTCACAAAATAAGGTTCTCCAAGAAAGAAATTCAACAATTTGTAGAGCGAATAACATGTTGGCCCAAACTTTCAAGTTTAAAATGATTTACCATCCATAACTTTTGTAATGAATACGACTTTGGGGAGATAAATTGCTGAAACTAAATGGTTTAATAATGATTATAGCTACATTCTTTGTACGCCATGTTCGTGCATTGTAAATGCAATATTTCCCTTTAACAAGCCAAGTGCCTTTTACACACTCATGCCAAAATGACAGTGAAGGTTACTTTCCCAACTTAATTTCTTCCTCACCTGAGCAATAATCCTTTTACTACATTTTAAGAATGGCTTCAGGGGTGCAAAGAGAAGACGCTTATCATTCAGAGACAAAGATGGCAGTTGGCTGTAAGAAAAACAGTAATAATTTATGTAAGTGATTATGGTTATATCAAGAGGGACATCTGAAACTAGTACAATTTCAGCTTCAAAGGATAAATAGTCCTCTCCCCCTTCCCCCTCCACTCTCACCTGAATGAATGTAGGACACCAGTACAATTAAGGCTTAAAGGCTATATAATCTCATCCCAGACGGTATAACCTCTCCCTACTGCATTTACTTTTGGCACCTCCCCTAATTTAAACAAAACACCGGTCTAGTACACTTCCAAGACAGAGTAACATTAACCTACACTGTGTTTCACCTTGTCAAGGACATATTGACACACAACTGTGTGTGTGAGTTTAATTGGGAACACAACTGACTATATAAGTTATCACTGACTCCACAGAGTGAAGTTATTGTTGAATGAATGTCACTCAAAATGCAGTCACCAATTGCATCATTAGAACTAGTTAAAGGGCTATTCCTAAATAGGTTTGGACGACGCTACAGCCCATTTAACATAATCAACTACATCAATGGCAAAAAATTGTCAAGCATTTGATCCTTGTAGTCCTTACCCTTCAAAAACACAACCTAGTTATGGTAATTAATGTCACTGTAAGTGTCCTTCCCCCAGATTCTCTTCTGCATTCCCATTTCTAAGAATTATGTCAAGCTCTACAGTACAACACCATCATTTAACAAAACTTCAAGGTACGTTTATCTGTGAACCACTTGATTACATGTTTGTTGGTCTGCATACACTAAGGGGTATGGGATACTAGAGAGATTTAAACAGAGAAAAGTGACAGCTTACTATCCAAATATTTGCCATATACTGTATATTTCATAGAAGCTGGAAAATTCAGTACATACCCCTTTAAGGATTTCTACGATGTTCAGCTGAAAACATAATTACACATTTGTCAAAGATAACTTCGACACTTTTCAAAAAGAAGAAAACTGTCAATTTACTCACCGTCAAGACATTAAAAACTCCAATACTTATTAAGTTAATGTAAGGCACTGATGTATCAAGACACGGTCTCTCTCCTAATCATTATCCGATGACAGCTATGACAATACACACAATATAATGATGTTTGAATCAATGCACTCTGCAAAATGTTTACAAGATGTTGCATGTAACATAATATAAAACAACTGGAGAAAACATCAATCTGCTAGAGAGAACTTCTCATTCCTGTTTAACCCTGTGCCATCCAAAGAAGAAGGAACTGGAAAAGTCATTAACTTTTTGTCTTGACCTATCTCCCTTCATCTGATTGTATCTCTCTGGTTTGCCTGCAGCAACAGGCATCACTGCTGATTGCTAAGACCTACCTGAGAGGTTCCTCATAGGTAAGGAAGTAACTCTGCAAAGATTCCAGGTAATCCTCTTCACTAGTCAAAAAATCTGAGATGAGAGCATTCCGACTATCTACAAAACAACAAAAACAAGCAGACAAAAACATTACGGCAGCTGTTTAAGTGATAAAGAGTTATAAAGTGCATTTAAAATATATTAGCTTCCTAGGAAAAGTTCAAAGTGCATCTAAATAGAAAGTAAAAACCTAAAAATTACCTAAGAAGGTACACATACCCAGATTAATGAAAAGGGTGTGGGGAAAGTGTAGTGATACATGAAAAAGAGAGGGTAGCTATTTGAATGAATTTACACTCTCATGATAAATGATGAGCTCATTAATAAATTGCCCCAAAACAGGTCTATGCATGGCCTTCCACCCCTTAATTTTGCCTCGATACACTCAAAAAGTTACCGAAGCTGATGGCCATAATGACCTCATGGCACCTCTAATGTACGATTTCTACTGAGTGTACTCAAGATTCAAAATTTTGATCTTGATCTTACTGCTCTCCAGGGGTGGTACCAGGATTTGCCTGACAGGGGGGCCAAGCTCTCCAACGGGAGGCCAGCAGCCCAAAGCCACGACAAAGGCCAAAAGGACTAAAAACACAAAATTTTTGGCGTGTAAAGAAAAAGTTTTGGCTTTTTTGACAAAAAATTGAACCTTTGGAAGTTTTATTGAAGGAAATTTGAAAAGTTTGGATTTTTATGGAAGAAAATTGAAAAATTTGGGTTTTTTGTAAGGGAAATTGGAAAAATTTGGGCTTTTTATTGAAGAATCTGCCCTTCCTATGAGCAAAATCAAGCAGTGACTGAAGGTCGTTGGGACTTTTATTTTTTATTTTATTTATTTATAAAATGACTCAGGGCAATGACTTCATATTTTATTGTACAGATTAAGGCTCCCCGATGAAACTGGAAAATTTGGGGGGGCCAGCCTTCCCCGACGGGGGCCATGTCCCCCCCACTGGTGCCACCCTTGCTGTTCTCCCTTGGTTTCCTGGCAAATTTCTATCAGCCAAAAGCTATTTGTCCTTGCCCTTTACAGCTCTTATTTCAAGCCTCCAATGAGCATCATCAAATTAAGTGCAGTAAAAGTTTTAAAAAGCCTATGAAGTGACTAAGTACAGCCATTTGGTGTCATTCTCTGACCACATCTATCACCAAAAATAGCCCTTATGAAACCCCCCCCCCCCCATGAAAGAGAAATGCTAAAACGAAATGGTACCCCTTCATTCTTGGGTCAATGTACTTTTCACTTTTTGATCTGTTGTTTGGAAGGAGTACCATTTCATTTTGTCATTTCTCTTTCATTGGGCAGTATTTTTGAACATAAGGGCTATTTTCGGTGATAGATATGGTCAGAGAATGACACCAAATGGCTGTAATTAGTCACTTCATAGGCTCTTTAAGAATTCCCTTCCTATGCTCACAATTGCACCCCTCAACCCTTCCCTTCTTGTTCACTGCATTACTCCCTTCACTCTATCCCCTCCCCCCCCCCTCCCCCTCCCCCTCCAATCTGTTTCAAATTGTTTATTGATAACTGAACTTGGCTTTCATCTTGAACATGACATCCATAGAAAAGTCATTTCCAGTGGTCTCATTTAAGTCATATTAAAATACCACATTTAATGAAGAAGTTTGTGGAAATGGATACTGGTATCTCAAACAATTGAAAAAAGAAACATTAAGATGATTTTCCAAGCTACACTAAATCTAACCCTAAACACCGTCTATGAAGCAGTACACAAGTTTACTACTGTATGTCATACTCAGCAGCCTTTCTTTGTTACTGATTTTTTACTGCTTTTTTTGACTGAAGTGATCACTGGCTATGAATGCTATTGCGATTGATTCAGTAAACACCCCCAGTCTTTATACTGTAAGGTGCAAGTATACATTGGTATCAGGTATGTATGCTTTATTACTTTATACAAAGTGCTTTTGATCAATTATATCAATGAACAATAAATAGAAACCACCTCTCTAATTGCTGACCAGTTAGGTTTAGTACAAATATCAAATACTTACTTACTCTTGAAGGTCAGTTTAGATAATATACATCAGAAGTTATCACAAACAGTGTGACTGTCCTAGAATCTGATCAGCCATTAAGATACACACTGTACTGCAACACCCTGTTCTAAGATACACTGTACTGAAGTACTGTACCCTAATCTATAATGGCTCTAGCTGAGAAAGATCCTAGTAGTAATACTGTACCTTGACCATACCTTATTCATAAGCCTAGAATATTCAAAAGGGTGGGGGGGGGGGGGTGCCTTATTCTACTGAAACAATATCAGTACCATCTTGTCAAAAGTTAAGCCAAATAGTGACATTTTCTTGTTGTTAGCAATGAAGCAGCTTAGATACCTGTAAGGAAGCAAGCAGACTGCTGTAATTAATGCTCAAACAGTTTCTACTCGAGACCAAAACTTCACAATTGAATTCAGTAACACAAAGTCTGCAGTGTGATACATTTTAAGCTTATTTGACTCAAACAATTTAATTCCAATGAGTACGACAATAAGACTCTACACAACTGAAGGGAAATGTTGCATTTAATGGCAAAATAATGGCACAGACAGAAAACAGCTTTTATCAATTTTAAACCATTAATCTCACCAAAAAAAAGTCTGTCAATAGATTTTCTTCCTAAAAGTGTTACTCATTAATACAAGAATGTTGCATCATTTGAAACTTGATATTCTGGGTGAACAAATTATCTAGAAACTACAAAGCAGTGCATTTTCTTTTTGTCTTCTTTTTTTGAAAAACATTCCTTAATATTAATAAATTTACTTGCTCACTTATTTTGAATTGCCTAGGCCTATTAATCTCCACCTATAAATCATCGTGAAAATTCCCCTTTCCCCTACCACAGATGCAATATATAGCATACATTTATCACTAACATACATGTGTCATGCCACAAGTAAGTATGTACTCAATTACTCATCCAGTCACGAGAACATTGATGTAAACTTGTGTAGGGTATGTGCTATAAATCAGCAGTTTTCAACCAATCATCAAACAACAAACTTACAATCATGATGACAAAATGGGTGGGGACCCTTCAGCCTGCAGGCCATGTACAGCCAGTGCTCAGACCCTTTGATCTGGCCCACAGCCAGTTCAAAAATACAATTCCTTAATGTCTTGAAAATAATTTTATTCTGCCATTTAAGCTGCTTTCCATTTGCCAAACATTTTAATTATGTATGTAATATCATCATTGGGAGCTGACTGATATGAGATATGAGAGGTACTTTGATTGGCCTGTGAGTGATTTTGCCTATGTCAAAATGCTCTTGAGAGTAAAAAGGTCCCCCACCTCTGTGATACATGGACAGATCTAGTCTGTTCTTGTCATCAGGTCAAGATTACATCACATGGACATCATCGCTTGAAAAAAACTGAGAGTTTCATGTTGTAAATGTTAGGCAGCTCACCACAGAGAGGGTCGTTAATACCCCTGAGATGGGCTTTCTGACCTGGGCCCCCATTTCATAAAGAGTAATTAAGATCAGTCTTAAATTTCATTTCAGTAGCATGATTGCATAACAGATCATATTAAAGATCAATAACTCTTCATGAAACAGGGTCCTGGAGTTATTACAAGTCTAGTGTCTACAATAGTACTCTAAAACTATTTCTGAATATCTAGTAGGGTTCATTATGGGAGTAACATACCTTGCCATTTCCAAAATTCCAGAAATAAGGTACTACAAGGGATTTCCTTGAGCATTTGGAAATAGCAAGGTACCTTCCTCCACTATAATGAACCCTACTAGATTATCAAGAATGAAACTGGCCAGACTGAGGGTGTTAGTTAGCTCAACTGTCCAACGAGCCATCCCTGAAAGTAAACACTCTATTTATGAATATTTCCCATAAAACATGCCATGTCATACTACAGTACATTCCTGAAGCCTCTGTATTAATTTGCAGTTATTGCATCAGAACCAACACCAGTTCTGTCATTTTGTCAAACACTGCTTTCTTCTTGTCCCAGTTTTATTTCCTTTTTGAGGAAGCACATTGATTAAATACTCTCAGAAACTGAATGACAGACAATACCTACACACTTGGATCAATATCACTGTAAAAAGCTATTCTCCTGTTGGAGAGAGAATTTACACTTAAAGGCTAGCTCTTTATTGACTTAAACCTTAGCAAACCATGAAGTTTAAAGTCAACCTTCTTACTAGTGTTTGCACGGGTTACCCGAAAACCCGGGTACCCGCCCGTCATATTACTACTCGGGTTTCGTGTCCTCTACCCGGTTCCAGAAAAATAGCACATTAAAAATACTTTGGATATTTCATGCTATAAACCTGTAGCAATGCTTATTACATTCACTCACAATCTGTCTTAGGTTTCTTCTTCTTCTCATGCTCTCACACATTTTGCGCTTTTCAGGGGACAAAATAACCGGGTTCGCATCGCAATTTGCTACCCAAGAATGACTTAGTTGCTTACTTGCGAATCTTTTTCAATTTGGCCTCACGGAAGATGCGAATCATTATTTCGTCAAGCCATGTTCGAGTTTCAACTATCCCCAATGACGCGGTGTATAACAATTGTCGTATTGTTTGAAGCCGAAGCCAGAAGATCAGCTTCTGCTCTTTTCCGCCTGACAACAACACATAGCTAGAAAAGTTATAAACAATTAAATACTGAGCCGTGCACATGTCATGTTTGGCTACATAATACACACGGCTGGGATGAAGTGTACATCGCACATATATGTTAGTGTTCTATCCGGTACGGCGAATGCTGCAATACCGGGCCTGACACTGCGAGGTCAGTTTTATGTAGTAGACAAAACCCTGAACCCTGAGCTAGCTGACCATGCCTCCCCATTGCAAGGTGCCATTACGTTCGGCATGCTACTAAAACTGAGCCGTGCATGTACGGTACATAGGCTAGCTATGTACTACGCAATATGTTGTGCATTCAGTTCAATACGGAATTCCCCCTCTTGTTTGCCAAAAGGGAAAAAACCTCGATTAATGGTTAAATGCATCTCTGATGATGTGCAAATCAACACCTTGCCACCGTGTGTAAAGTATCTACGTATATTTCGAAGTTAACCATGCTATTGGATCTAACATTGGCTTGCACCAAAATAATAGCATTCGTAAAAACAAGCTAATTAGGTAAGGTTCCCGGATGTCAACACATGGATAGCTACGTACGAACGTAGGAAGCTGTCCGTGATAGTGCGTACACTAGTAGTAGGAAACATCATAAAAGTGACGTCATTGTTCACTTCCTGTAAAATTGGACGTGCAAGAGAATACTTACAGTAACTTCTGAAGGCTCTGATTGGTTGATATTTTTTAAATTGGTATAATCTAAAAGCTTGCTTTTTGATTCGAAAAATGCCCCCAAATTCAGTACAGTATGAGGATAAAGGCCTTAAGAAATAGTGATTTTCTTATCTAGTTGTTTTTATCACGTTTCTTTCATTCTTAATTTTCTATTTGAAACGACGCGATTTTGTTATGATGATTTTTAGTCTTCTTGAACTTGTGGCCACTACCACTCTGATACAGGTGTAAATATCGGGCAAGTGTCATGGAGTATGTGTCCAATTACGAAATGTTGCTTTATTTTGGTCATCGTTATTTATACTGCTAACCAAGATGAAGTCATCGCTAGTCAATTCAGATTTTGATAAGCAGTTACTGCTAATCAATTTACCCAATCTTTTTTATCCTTTGCTTTTATTGCACTAATTAATTATCCCCATTTGAGCGACACGATACCTCCTCCGAACAATACATGTAGTACAACAGTATTGTGAGTTGTTTATAAACTTTTTGCAGTTTCTGCGGTTTTCGGGTACCCGGGTACCCGCTCTAAAATTATTTTGTCTACCCGGGTAGCACTTTTACTACCCGTGCAAACACTACTTCTTACTACATTAGTTTATTTTATCTGTTCAACAAAGCACTAAAAATGTGCAACTTACAAAAAACATTGACTCAGTTTTTTGGACAAGAATATTCTTCCAAACATAAAACTTGTTGGTCAAAGAATCAAAAAATTCAAAACACATTTACTGTATTTGATGTTTATCTACACTTGTCTACCCTTCAGGTTTCAACTTTCCCACAAATGTTACCATATGGAAATTATACCATCTTTGGAATCACTTTCAATTCAGCAGCCAAAATGCCAAGCAAATCAATATCATGCCAGACTGAGGGCACCATGTACCTGAGAGGTACTTCAGTTGAAGCCAGGACAAACAAGATAGTGCACTAATGATAACATTAACTGCATGCACCACCTTCAAGTTTCCATTAAATACAAGTTAGAGCATCCTACTTATTCCAAATCAAACACAATTTTCTTGCAATCCAAACAAAAGCTCAACATCAGTGCAAACATAGCCACCTCCTCCCACAATGAAGCCAACTCCCATTCAAGGACATTAGAGTCAAACGCAGGGACCTTGTCAAGATTATTGAACCCTCTTCAACTGGCCTTCCACTACAATACTTTCGAAAAGAAAAACTTGTCTTGCTACATTACACTTTACTCTGTGTCAGCCACTGTGACAAAAAGCCACTGTTCACATTTAAATTCCAAGGTAATGACTCCATGGTTATATACATTTGGATGTGACAGATACCTCACTATAATTTTGTTGACAACCATTTTCTCAAGTGAGAGGAGTAAGTGATGTACTTTTTAAGAAGGATTTCATTCCTCAATCAAGTGCCCACTACATAAAGGTCTATCTACCACACAACTAACCAAACTACAGTACTGTACAAAGTGATAAGGATGCTCTCAAAAAAATTCTGACCTTGACAATAGTTCTTCCAAATTGATACTAACTCTTTCATAAAATAATTCAAACAGGCAAAATGGATCAATCACTGTAAAAATCTGTCTGGGGTGTAATTTGTTAAAATAAACGTGATGTCCAGAAAAAAGGGTTCCTACAGACAAAACCCGTTGAAATTGCTCACAAAAATAGATGGAGAGCTTAATACAGCTTTCAAAATTACTACAAGCCTACCAGTAGAAACTTTTACAGGACATGCTTCAACAACAAAAATGGGTGCAGTAGTATCTGATATTTCAACTAATTAATAAAAGTAGCACTTCAAAACACCAAACCTTCCATGGGAAACAAACTACATACAAAAAAAAAATAGAAACTATTGCTATAGCTTCGAAATACAGTAAGACAAATTTTCCAGTTTTAAATCTATGGTTACACAATAAGAACAACGAAATGTCTGCATTTATAGCTTCTCTTGCTTACATAAAAATTGTAACAACCGTGTTGATGCAGCATGAACTCACCATTGTGACCTCAAACATCTAATAACTCCAATGAATTTAAATGCACCCAAATTTCATTATCCAGACTAGGAGTTTTACTTAGACCAAAGGTCAAAAGTTTGGACATTAATCCTTCTCCAAGATATATCATTTGAGATATTAATTTTATTTCCTGATCCCTTCAGTGTGAGTAAAATGTTGTGAAAAATTTGCTTGCAAGCACATTAGAGGTTCAGGTATGCCCAGGACTGTTGTGGAATAATACCTTAGTATAGTCTGTGGAAAAAAAAAATCCAAAACAGCATGGGGCCTCCTTGTTGACAGGGCCCTGGGGTTGTTACCACACTTACTGTACCCCATCCTCTGAACAGCGCTGACTATAAATGGGGTATCTGTGGTTATGAGTTAGATTACAAGTCTTCTTCCATGGACAAATGTACAACATTTCACATTAGCTTCAATGACTTGACTTCAAACTTCTGTGAATGCAGTATGAGTAAAATTTACTCTCATCAAGGTGAGTACAGGCATGTGTGCTTCAAGGCTTCAGTACTAGTGTTAAATAAATACAAGTATGCTTTAACCTTTCAAGAGCATTGCAAAGTGTATCACTTAACCTGATTTCCTTACCTCCTCCTGCTGGTAAACTTGGAAGACGTTCCTCAAACTGTATTTCATGATCCTCAATCAGAATGGCATCAGCATCCTCGTTAAGATGTGCCTTTGTCAAAGCCAACTTTATTCGACATTCTGGAAGTTTGTACTGCATTGCTGCAGCTGACACAAGGTCTTTAATTCTCATCCCAAGTTCCCCAGTGAGCTGTAAAAAAGAAAAAGGAAAAAAAAAAAAAAACTCAGTAAACTTGATAAATACTCTTTGAATGCACCCATCAACTGAAATTCATTCTGAGTAGGTATAGTTCTACATTCAAAATCATTTAACTAGACTCAAGGTCCTCCTTCTACATGTTATGAGAAATGAGGTATAATGAGGAGGTAAACTCAGCACTTCTTTCTCAAATCTTCCATCTTCATTCTTACTTGTACTTAGTGACACAAATAAAATTCAAGACATTACAAATCAATGCCTTGATTCTCACAAATCAATGAACACAATGGCTTGTCCAAACTTTTAAATTAATTACAATCATTTCACGTACATACACCTGTTACACATACTGTGTATAAAATTCTGAAACTTACAAGAATGTCATTCCCTTTAACTCTTACTATCTTCTGTGAATCACCAACCATGTTGTCATTAAGTGAAAACACTGAGAAATTCCAAATATGATCCAAGATGACAAATGATAGAACTTAATTACTCAATGTAGTCTTCATAAACCACACAATATTATGATCCTCAACCTGTCTCCTGGGCCTACTACAAGCTGCTCTTTCCATGAACACCTAAAGTAGATTAAGGTGTAAGGCAACCACTTACGTACACCATTATGAAATGAAAACACAAGGGAATATTCAAAATTCTTACAAAACAAAATACAAAAAGCTTCCTTCATAATTTAGTTAGGAAGCCATGGACACAGCTGAACTTTGACTTCCTTTCCTGGTAATAATGTTATCCACATAGGACAAGACAATATCATTTTAAAAAGCTGTGACATCCAGGAAATTTGATTAAAGAAATAAAGGATATTTGATATTCTCTGTGTGACATCACAACTTTATTATTGAATGAAGGTAAAGGATTAACTTATATTTCATGCAGTATTATTTAGTTTTCACTGAACAATTGCAAAATAAACATCCACTTAATTTAAATTTAGCTGCGAATACAATGACATACTATCCATCCAACTACCTGGGTGGAAGAATTGACATAATTTTGTCCCAATTGTTCTGGTCATATTCAGGATGCCAATCAGCCTGCTAGGGTTTTGAAAAGTGCAATGCAGGTTGCCATAATGTAGGGTGGGAGGAAAATAAATATTTATTCACAAGGTATTCAGGCTAATGGGAGTGAATTATACACTGTAATTGAATTGACCTGCTGGAAATAACAAAATGAGCAACCTCCTCCCAGGTTGTGGTTTGTCATATCCAGAGTATTTCAGTAAACTCAGAAATACAAGAGAAGAGAAAAAAAAAGCAAAGCAGAAATATTACCCAATTGAGTGCAAGACAACAACATAACTATTTTTGAGGTCCAAAAGAAAAAAAAAATACTTTGAAATAATCATATGTCTTTAATTGTCTTACAGGGATTACTTTCAAGTTACAATTTTCAAATGGCACTGTCATATAGTGTTGTTCAATTACCACCTCACAACCAACTTAGCCATTCATCTCACCAAACCTCCATCCTATCTATAGATCTACATTTTTTCTTGTAATTCAAAACAATCAGGAGTTTGTTTTTCAAGAATCTTTTCAATCAATAACAGTTTGTGTTGAGGGGTATCTTTATTTAGCCTCTCACCTAACTTGCATAAGAGGTACATGTAGCAGACAAAAGCAGTATCCTGGCCATCCTTTCAAGGTATTGATCCTGCCACAACAATAGCTGTTATTGCCAAAACTACTGTAGGGTAAATGAACCTTTACAAAAGTGACAAGGATGAGCCTACCACATCAGTGACAGAAAATGAAACTCTAGTTAAAGCACGTACACCATACCTGTACACACTGCAGGTGTGCACTGAGGACAGACTACTCATATCTTAATTTGCATTCCAATTTGTAAAAATTCCTGTAAAATCTCAACCTGCTAGTAATGACTTTTTGCAGTACTTGTGATTTCCAATGTTACTATCATGGGTATAAAAAAAAAAATCAGCATGCTGCTTGCTGGGACATTTTGGTGTGTGGAAGAAAATTTTGTCAACTGGAAGAAAATCTAACTTTTTTTTGTAAATGAAAACTTACAATTTGATGGGAAATTTGACTTACTGAGAAATAAATATTTCATTCAGCCCTGCACATTACTACAATGTAAAATGTCCTGATATGATTTCTTACCCTGACAAGTCCCAAACTGTTATCCACAGGATGCTATCAAAGTCATTATTTCCCTTGTGTACTTTTGATTCTGATTACATGTAAAATAATATAAAGTAGACAACATTTAGTATGATGAATATCATTTCATGATACTATCTTAGGTTATTCACAGGAGGGTTGCCGGCAGCTGTGGAATGTCTGTATTTTATATCAAGTTTTATTCAAGGTGTACTATAAGATTTCTAGATTCTCAAAGTGAATAAGAAACTGGAGAACATCATTTAAAAAATAATTTGTTCTCCACAGCAGAAAGTTCATGCATAGTGTATACATTTCAACAAGAACATGTATGAAGTCTATACTCTCAGTCACAAATTGTTAAAGGGTACACATGCACTCACCCTGATAATACATTACATCATTGATATACCTATTCCAATACACTGGGGAAAGGGGGGCACTTGGGAGAAACTTTTCATAGGCGAGTTTGTGGCCAGACAAAGTACTGCCCCCCTCTTCCCCCCAAGTCAGCTACAGACTTGTTCCTAAGAGCACTTGTATGCTTATTATAGACAGGAAAAGAATTATTACATGTCACACTTAAAGGGAAATACTGCATTTGAAAAATACCACGACATGACTCTAATTTAATCCCACTGTGGACTTTTACCCTTTCCAAACATGGAACACAAATAACTTGCAGCAGATCAACACTAATCTCAAGAAATATGGAAAGAAAGAAGCAGCAATTTTTGTATCTAACGGGCTCATTATAGAACAACAAGCCTCGCCCACACTATGCAACATTCGTACTGCTGCATATTCATTTAGGAAGAGTGGTCATGTCAGGTCATTTATGCATCCATTACGCAATAAGTGTTGACCTTGCTTACCATAATTCCAACAACCCTGCTCAAAACAAACTACCACCACAGTTTCTGCACCACCCCGTGCTGTACGTTGTAATTCAAAACTCACACATGGAGACCAGCGTCATCTCCCTGGTTCACCGTAAGTGTGTATTATTAGTCGTTACAGGAGAGTCACTACAAACGTGTTAATTCATCTGCAAAAGACGTGTAGGCCCTGCATATTTCTTTTGTTTTGGACAAATGGCAACCACTGGCATCACAGGTTCATAAAATTTTCATTCTGTACCATTGTCGAAGCACCAACAGTCTCTTTTACATCCAGTTGTTCGAAAGTAAATCAAACCTGCTAAGGCCTAAGGGCTGCAATTCGAATTACGGAATAACTGTAACTTTGTGTAGTACAGTATACTAGAGAGGTGATAAGACCACCTACTGTAATGTAAGGTTGTCAAATAGAAACTCCCTGGTTCAGTAATACAGACATAATGTAGTGATAATTCCCACTAAAGTACTCTATTGTACTTAGTTCGTATTTTCCGAACTTTTTGCACAGTGCTGTAGAAGGCGTTTGTTATTGTCTGATGTAGTGTGATAGAAATGAGTTGATTGGTGGATTTCAAATCAGGGTTGATGAAGGTATGGTTTTGCATGCATAATTGTTTGGGTGAACAAATCCATTAGTTGTTACAGAAAGGTTAATTACTCGTTAATTAGTGCTCGGAGGGTAGAATGTTTTTCTTAGTTACCTCTCTTTCATCGAACGGGACCCGATCGCAAGTAAACAAGGATAGATTCAATAAAAAGCCAGACAAACACAATGTTTCCCTTTAATACAAATTCATGGGGAAAAAAAGCAGGTGTTTAGGACAAATACTACAAAGGGGAGCAGTTATACTGAATAACCACAAGTGCTTATTTGCCAGTTAAGATTAAAACTATGTCATCATGACTCACATGTCAAGTACCTGAAAGATATGTTCACTGAGGAAGTTTGTAATGGAGGAGATGCTTGTAGACAGGAAACAGAAGAACAGTGAAGAAGATATTCTCTTGAGAGTGATTAAAGGGTGAAGGTTAAAGGGTAATTCATTAATTAAGAACCTAAAATAGTTAAAATTTACCTTCCAACTTACTCTCCAACTGGAGCAAGTTGTAACTGGTATTGTACCATCATTTCATATAGACCAACACCCATACATCTTACAGGTAGAAAATAGCACATCCTTGTGAAAAATTCCACTTACTGCAGTTCTAAAATCAGGACTACCGTTGCTGAGTTGAAATGGGCCATTGCTATACAACATACCTTTGATAGTCCCCAAGAAGACACACAGAACTTACATAGTCATAAATTCTTTCAACAAAACACAAAATTGACAGGCCTTTTAAATTTATCTGTTAATCACAATTTGATTTCCTGCAGTTTTTTTCCTCAAAGGGTTGGTAATACCAGAGTGGACCAGTGGGGGTGGGGGAAAGAAATACAAAGACATTTTTCCTTAGCATCATGCCCAACTGAAATACTCCCTTTTAAGATTTGCTTTCCTAATCTCTATAGTGTTCAAAAATTCAAAAACTTTTATACAATGAGAAGTGTAAAAAAGTAGCACAAACAAGTGTTATTAGCACAGTAGCATCACATTAGTGGTGGCCTATACAATAACTGGTTAGGAGAGGGTCAGCCACACAGGGCTTTGCTATTAAAAGTATCCTCTGGTCAAGTAATTTTAAAGATCTCACTTCTAACCCTAGATGAGGTTCATGATCATTTTGTTTACAAAACCACATGACATAAGGCTGTCACCTCTGGTATGCCCTAAAAGTAATCACAATTATTGATTCTATGGCTAACTATGCCCAAAGGTTACAGGTCACTAAGGGTTGTGGGAAAGGTCAATTTATAAAATGGACCTGTCAAATTGTTCAGTATATGCCTATCACCAATCAGAGCAAAGGAATTCAGGTTGCACTGAAGGCAACTGAGTCAATGTGAATCAATCAATAAAAGAAATCTGTCCAATTTTTTTCATAGCAAGTGACAAAAGCTTCTTGAACTGCAAAGATCGTCATTCAAACCACCAGTTAAGCTTTCTAAATACTGTGGAAGTTGTCCATTGTTGTGGGATTTATGGAACAAAGATTATATGTAATCTGTTGATACCTTTTTCCGCATATTATCACTAACCTGAATTCTGGCAACAAATTTAAAATGACTGCATGAAAGGGATTCACAGAAAGGTAATCTTTGATGCTTCAGGGAAATATTAAATGAGCAATAAAGAGTGCTTTAACAAATCAACACAAATATATGATGTAAACTAATTTTATCACATGTAGTTCTACAACTAATTCAATAAGAAACAAAATGTATGCATCTGCCAGCCCAGGAATAAGGCAAAATATTCAGAATATACCAGTAGAGGACAAAGTGACATGACCCCAGGCCTCACAAAAAAATTGCTGTCATGGCAACTGATAATTTAACTCCAAATTGTACCTTCATTTCTAACCATTACAAAATTTACAAAAAGAGTTGGAATATAGGAAAACACAAGAAAAATCCAACATGATTTCCAAATTTAATACTTTAGTCAACATGAACCATCAGAGAACTCTGCATCAGTCCCTATCCAAAAACAGAGTAGAGGTATTCTGTAGTCTTCATGATTAAAATTATGGACCCCTGGCCCTGTCCCTCTCCCCTCTCTCTCAAATACAGCTATACACCATTTAACAACTTCAGGTGAAACTTGATTTCCATATTACAAGTCCCACTGACCTGTGCTTTTATACAAACTTTCCAAGGAATAACACAGAGGGCAAGAAATATACATGTGTGCCAACAGATCACTACCAAATAATGTCTATTAACATTTTCACTGAACCTTTATAAAATGAGAGAGAAAAATTTATTAGCACATGTATGTGTTGTAGTTGTATAGATTTTACAGGTACTACAAGCGAAGGCTACGTGTTCTACATGCAAGTTTTCATGTCAACCATTTCCAAGCATCCAAAGTTTGACAATAACATGTTAAATCAGTCATCAATTTGGCTCAGTTGCCATGCATTGTTGGAATGTGTCCTACTTTGTTTGGTATCAGTGCCAGCTTGGGGTTTATTACAAAAAAAACCAGAATGCCAAAATGCATTGAGGTTTCGATGATATGTGTTCTAGGCTAGCCTAGGCCTATTCCACATAATGTCATGACGTCCCACAGTTAGTTACTGGTCAAATGCTGTCTGAATGTGTTGGAAAAATATAGTAACTTTTGTGTTCCTATTTAATCTTGGGAATTCTTGGGAAAATTTTTGTTTTGACCTCTGGTGACCCCAGATGAAGAATTTTGTAAATTGTAATATATTTGGACTACATCAGACTAGCAGAGCTGCCAAGCTCTAAACTGACATTTCCTTTCAAAATTTGCAGTCAACTTTCTATCAAAATTCCATAGGCCTAAGTAGGCCTAGGCTAGGCTAACACGAAATACTGGGCTAGGCTTGACACAGAAGTTTGATAGCCTACATAAGGCAGCCATGCAACTTTTCCACCCAATGATCATCTTAGTATAACATAAAGAGCTTCCTACATGCTCCCACATAAAGGTTTTAATGAAAGCTAGGCTTCATGGCCTAATGTTATACACAACCTATGCGACATTATGTTAGGCTGTTCATTCAATGTCACTGACAACCAATTGTTGTCAAACTTGAACTCCCTCTACCCTAAATATATTTATGCAGAAAATATGAATGTGTGTACTGAAAACTAGCATCCTGCTAACAACTACTTATCAAGACTGCATACTCACTTATTGTGATTGATCCTGAGCCCTGTGCACTTACATCTGGCTCAACTCCCAATACTGTCACTCCACTTAACTGCATTCCTTACCTTTGTGTACTAGATTCATGGGCGTAGATCCCGGGGGGGATGGGGGGATATATCCCCCCCAACATTTGACTAGGGGGGGATGGCCCATGCAATCATCCCCCCCAATGTTTCAGTCTACAGATACGTTTATGGTGGAAAGTATATTTTATTCTTCATTTTCGTAAGAATTTTTTTCAATCTCGCTTCACTTTCTATCACAAATGTTTCTCAAACTATCAGAATTTTAGCAAATCGTTGGCAATCTATCGAAATTTTCGCGCGCTCCGCGCGCTTCCAACCTTACGTCAGTGTCACTTATATTATCAATATCTTCCGATAGCAACATTCGGAAAAGCACAGCAGCAAAAAGTTGAAAGTTTACGAATTAACAGGTTAAAGACTGGCTTATGGGAGTGGCATGTAGGTTGTTGGGCAATTGAAAGTGTCTCAATGTAGAGTCTGAATGCAGGTTTTGTAATGGGAATATTATTCGTCACTGTTTACACTCCATGTTATGACCATTACTAAGGTAATAATACACGAAACTGTTCTGATCACGGTACTTTCCGAAGAACAGACATGCATCCCCAAACATCTGTGGGGACCTCGCATCAATATGGGATCTGTCAATCTAATATGTAGCATGATGTAGAAGGTTGAAATTACGTATCTGCCGTTAAACATTTTCCCAAAAATTTTTACCAGAGCTTCGCCAGTTCGCGCTGAGCCATTATCGGTATAGATGGTGATTGTTAATACACTTATGACGAAAACAGCACTCTGTAACGCTCTTATTAGTCCTTCACCCCTTTTGCTACACCTATCAGGGAGGTCTAATATCACCCTGCACCTATACTCTCCCTCCTTCTCATTTTCAATTGCTGGCAGCTGTTCGCCCGGATTTTAGTTCAAAAGTAGTAAAAATACGATAGTTGTAAAGTGTTCGGCGGCGTACTCTATTATCATTTGGATGTCAGGTAGTATACGCATTATGTCATTGCCCCCCCCCCCCCCCCGCCCCAATTATTATGATTAATGCAGAGCTTCTAGGAGGTCCTATTCAGGTATCTGCTAGCCTTATGTGCCCTTTCATAATGCACAATGAAGGAAAGGACATATTTCGTTATAACTCAAGAATGTTTTTGTGGACTCCACGCACACATTTTTGTGTAAAAACTTTCCCGAAATAGAAGGCAGTAAAATAGACATAAGGGAGGGGGCTTCAGGAGATTTGTTGACAACGTATCTGTCTCTTAATAGACAACATATTCTCTTTTACCTAACCAAAAATTAGCATTCACTAAATTATGGACATTTTCCGGCCATATATGATCAGTTCCAAAACATCCCAAAGATAGCACCATTTTGCATCTAAAAGTCCTTAAATTAATAAAAAAAATCTTAAAGGGGAGGGGGAACCTCTTCCCCAGGACGACACCTTTTTGTAGTGACAAACGAAAGATCAAAACTGCTGCATGCAAATGCAGGAACGCATAAAAAACAAAGGTGTAATTTACGCAGACTTGGGGGAACTGAGCTATTATTACGACATCATCTATGGTGCTCCCAATCACAAAAAACCTGGCGACGCCACTGATCTCAAGCCAACTTGCAGGTCTTGTAATGATCTCCAAATTCAAAATACAGTTGTCTGGGAGGACCCTATATGTTGATCCCTGCCTTTTTGAGCTTAGCAGGACATTGTTGCTCCTGTACAATTCCAATCCGGTGCAGCTTATCGACGAGTGCTCAAAATAGCAGTTCCTAAATGTATGAATATACCAATAGCCTACCAAAGAACATTACCACTGAAATTAACCCCTTAAAACAGTCTTCCTGGCACTTCTGAGACATTAAAACCAAGGAGCTTCCGGGGGCTTCGCCCCCTGGACCCCCACCGGGGCTTTGCCCCTGGACCCCACCAGGGGCCCTAAGGCGGGCCCCTGGACCCCACCCGTCGTGGGCTCGCGCTTCGCGCTCGCCGTGCACGCTTCGCGTGCACATGTTCCACAGTTGCGATGGTTCACCCCATCCCCCCCAAAGTTGAAAAGAAATCTACGCCCCTGACTAGATTGCCATGCACATGATTAGGCCTAGTCAGGGTAACCCTGCTGGGGGTAACACTGCATTTGGTCCTTTCACTTACACGCCGGGGATATGTGAAAAGACCAAATTTAAACGTCCCTTGCGTCAGGGTTACCCTGACTAGCACAGGATATGAGTGTTCACTTAGCTCAGACACTTGGGCATGTAATGCACAGTGACGGTATGCATGCTGAGCATTGCATGGTATACTTATACGGCATTCCAATGGGTCGGTGAGCAATGCATTTTTTCTGCAGAACAGATAGTGCCACATTATGTCTGCTTATCTACGCTGAATAACAAATAACGCTCGTGCACACCGTGATCACCACCCCAATGGAAAGCTCTAATACAGTGCATGTACATTATGTAGCTTGCTCAAGTACCGTGCATGCAACTATGTCAGACACAGGGATTACATATTAGCTGTTTGTTGTAACCAGATAAAGATCTTGGTTTTGAGTGTTTGACCCCCAGAGACCCCAGATGATCTTTGACCCCTACCAAAAGCAAAAGGGTTCTATGTCTCACCATAACGCATCTGCATACTATGAATGAAATTTATCCAAGCTTCCCGTCTCGAGATATTCTGTTAACAAGGTTTTAAGAGTTTGACCCTGGTGACCCCAAATGACCTTTGACCTCCACCAAAAACAACAGGGTTGTTCATCGCCATAAGGCATCTACACATTAAGTATGAAATTTATTCATGCTTCCTAGCTTGAAATATCATGCTAACAAACTTTTCAGGGTTTGAACCCCGGTGACCCCAGATGACCTTTGACCTCCACCAAAAACAATAGGATTCTTTGTCTTACCATAACACATCTACATACTAAGTATGAAATTTATCTAAGCTTCCTGCCTTGAGATGTCGTGTTAACAAGGTTTTCAGGTTTTGACCACTGGTGACCCCAGATGACCTTTGACCGCCACTAAAAACTATAGGGTTTTTCCTCCTACTATAAGGCATCAACAAACCAAGATTGAAATTCATCAAAGCTTCCTACCTTGAGATATTGTGTTAACAAGGTTTTCAGGGTTTGACCCCCAGTGACCCCAGATGACCTTTGACCTCCACCAAAAATGATAGGGTTCTTCTTCTTACCATAATGCATCTACATACCAAGTATGAAATTTATCCAAGCTTCCTACCTTGAGATATCGTGTTAACAAGGTTTTTGGAGTATGACCTCCGGTGACCCCAGATGACCTTTGACCTCCACCAAAAACAATAGGGTTCTTCCTCTCAATATGGGGCATCTACGTACTAAGTATGAAATTTATCCCAGCTTTCTATCTCAAGATATCGTGTTAACAAGGTTTTCAGGGTTTGACCCCCAGTGACCCCAGATGACCTTTGACCCCCACCAAAAACAATAGGGTTCTTTCTCTCAATATGGGGCATCTACATACTAAGTATGAAATTTATCCAAGCTTCCTATCTTGAGATATCGTGTTAACAAGGTTTTCAGGGTTTGGCCCCCGGTGACCCCAGATGACCTTTGACCCCCACCAAAAACAATAGGGTTCTTCTTCTTACCATAACACATCTACATACTAAGTATGAAATATATCCAAGCTTCCTACCTCGAGATATCGTGTTAACAAGGTTTTCAGGGTTTGACCCCAGGTGACCCCAGATGACCTTTGACCTCCACCAAAAATGATAGGGTTCTTCTTCTTACCAAAACGCATCTACATACCAAGTATGAAATTTATCCAAGCTTCCTACCTTGAGATATTGTGTTAACAAAGTTTTCAGAGTTTGACCCCCCGTGACCCCAGATGACCTTTGACCCCCACCAAAAACAATAGGGTTCTTCCTCTCAATATTGGGCATCTATGTACCAAGTTTGAGAACCGTCAGAGTTTCCCTTCTTGAGATATCGTGTTAACGAGCAAAGTGTCACAAACACACATACACACACACATACACACATACACACACATACACACACACATACACACACACAAACATACACACATACATACACACACACGCCATCACGAATGCATTGGTTTCTCTTATCATCGAAACCAAAAAAAGAGTTGTGAGTTACTCTTACACAGGTCTACAATATACCCTTTCTCCTTCTAATAGTCTGTGTAATGTCCCAAGCCAAGAAGATCAAAATGCTGGTCCACAGAGGCACTACCCACTGTATCCCTCACCAGTGACGGAGCTACAGTAGGGAATTTGGTCAGAGGGGGCGAGAATGGCCTGTAGGGGTGCTCTGAAGTAAGTAGACACCATATGCCTCAACAGGATCTACATTATGGCTTTTCAACCTTTTCTCTTAGATGTCCCCACCTGGTAGAAAATTGCCTTCCCATTTTTTCGCTCCAAGTATTTCTGTAAAACTTGTTTCCATTTTCAATCCCCTCCTTTCACATTCTAGTATAAAGGCGACCATTATAATACACTTAATGGTCATGTTTTTCAGGTCCAGATTCAAGATTTTACCTACACACAGACTTACTTTGTGAGGATAAAGATTAAGTTTGCTAGAGCCAAAGACAATAACCCAAAGGGGTGGGCAAAATTTGGGAAATCAATTCCTGTTAGATACGTATACATTTTTTTGGCATCTGGAAATCAAGATAAGAACACAAAGAATCATACGTTTTCATGAAATAGTATATCATTATGTATATCATTATGTGACTGCTTTGCAATAGCCAGTAATTAAATGCATATTTGGATATGGCCAAGATGGACGTTCTGCCTGGCCCTCTAGAGTACCTTCCTCATGGAAATGAAAATAAAATTCCACGTGATTTCCTGGCATTTAAGAATCAAGAAAGTGACAAAAAAAGCATTTCTAGTTATCATGCAGTGTTAGATGACCACTGCATTTACGTACAGAGTAAGCGAACCGGTTATCATACCCATGTACCTTGTTACTTGCAGGAAAGCAAAAACAAAGCTGCTCATCAGATATGAGTCCAGGACTCTAACATCATTCCCACTAGGACAAAAGGTTTCTTTTTTTTTATTTTAGCCACAAGTCTGTTTCATATGTTTTGGGAAACAGTTTGTGGGAGGTATTTTGGGATCTGCATGGACAATTCTTATTGTTCATGTTGACAATTATCCTGGACTGGAGCAGCACTTATTTTTGTACCCTTCTAAACATCTTTCCTGGGACTGCAAGGGTGAATTAAAGCAGGGAGGTGTTAGGAAGGAGATACAATGCTTCACAGACTCTCTGAAGCAATGTTCGTTTCTGACAGTTATATTGCCTTTCTTCTCAAAATTCTTATCTCAATACCTACAGTAGATCAACGAGGATCAGTAATGCATTGTCAAAGTGACAATAAGAAGACACACCTCTCATGTTCAACTCGTTAACATTCCATTGCCAGTTGTCATGCAAAAATGTGAAATTTTAACCTTTCGTCATTATTAGTCACATCAAACACCGTATCATTTAAGTCAGATAAGAATTTCTTTACGACTTACTTTTTGAATGTGTTTCTTAATGATGGCAAAATTTGCTAAAAACTAAAAGAACTGTACAGGCTTGAACAATGTTTCCAGCAGGTGACATATTAAATCATGGGGGTACAATTGAAGTACATTATTAAAAACGTTTGTTGCCAGTCGTTTTACTGAAAATCCTGATTAAAGTTTGTTCATTGGTGGAAACAAACTTTACTTCAAAGCACATATAGACAACGGCCTTTGTCTTGGGGTTACTTTGAAAAGAAATGAGGAGATCATCATTAAAAGGGTTTAGTCGAAAGAGAAAAAAATAGGAACAAAGAGGCCTGTCAATTAAATCAAATGGCAGTGCCTGAAAAGAATTAAATCATTTTCAAGTACATATTGTCGGACAGATATGGTCAGGATCTCCTTTATTCCTAATAACTCCCTGATTAAGGGTCACTCTGTGTATTTTGTAAGCTCACTATCATGCCCGGTTGGGAATCAATGAACTAAGCAAAGCTCAACCATGTACATTAGTGCATATATATAGCATGTAGACAAGTTTTGGCTAAACCTTCCACCGAGATCAAAGAAGATGACCCTTTTCATTAGAATATAGTATACAGATAATGGCTGCTGTTTTGGCATTTTGTTATCTGGGCCTAAAAATAACATTATTAAATCATGTTATCTGGAAGCAAAGCCAATAATGGTGCAAAAGTGAAGTACAGTAAAAAACCTAAAATGGGCGCTGACTGACAATTTAAGTCAGTCAGGGGGAGCAACCGCCCCCCCCCCCCGACTTTATGGTAGCTCTGCCACTGTCCCTAATGATTAGTTAACTACTACAAAAGAAGTAATCCAGTCTGATTCAAGTTATGTACCACCCTGTTTCTGAGATACTGTACGCTTGTTAGCTTTACCAGGGAGATGCTCCCCGGCTTTACGATGGCTGAGATCATGTGTAACAAGTTCTTTTCAGCTAGATTAGGGCTAAACATGGCAATCCTGATGTAAAGCCTATAGATTCAAGGACTAAATTTTTTTATGTACACCAAGTTCGGGCTCTCCAACAGGTGCAATTTAACTTTTTTTGGGGGGGGGGGGGGCCTGCATCAATATCAATTGCAAAGGATTGTGGGAAGGAGTTTTGGTGTGCTTTGTTCTTTACCACAGTAAAATGCCACTAACAAATCCAATGCATACCAAACTTCTATCCCACAATCCTTTGTAACTGCTATTTGGAAAAGGATCTATTTTTTACAGACTTGTTTAAGTTCAATGTCATGCAAGATACCATTTTTTCTTTAACCTTCAACATCCTAAAAGATACTTGAATAGCTACAAACATTCAGCTTGTTTCAACATTCTGTAAGGGTGGCCCTTTAAGTAACTGAGGCCAATAAAAGACAGTGCACACTCTTTTAAATAGCTTTAAAATACTTTCACTCCTATTTGTGAACCAAGAGTTTCATTTGAATAACTGTTCCAATGTCCACCAAATGAGCTTTAAGTACCAGCACCTTTGGTCTGTTACATCCACTCAAAAAGTACTGGAGGGTGCTTGCTCCCATTATAGAACAAACACTTAGCATTGTCAGAAACACAATAATTGAACAAAAGGGTGACTAAACAGCACAATCTGTGTTATGTATGTACTGTGTAGTACTGTAAGTACATCTAGTGACTTCTAGGGGAAAGAAATTTCATAAGCCTTCTTCATGCAAGTGGCATGCAGTAATAGGCCGCCTACTGTATGTCATTGTAAAAAGCCATTCGGCCTTTTGGCTAAGGTCATGTGTAGTATCTGTTCTTTTCAGCCAGTCAAGAAGGGGACCATGTATGACAGACTCATGATGTAGAGGTCTGAGGGTTGAGAGGTTGGTCAGTTAAGTTTGTTGTCCCTTGGGAACGTAGCTCCTTGGGGAGCAGAACTCCTTTGGGAGTAATGTTTGGTTTCGCCCCTTGGCTATTTGCCAGAGAGTGAGGGGACTTTTGAAAGAGTATTGTAAAAAGCCTTTCAATTTACATAATGATATAACTATACCTCCAGACTGGAAGTATAGCTTTACAATACATCACCCTATGATCCCTATCAATATACAGACATCTTAGTTCATGTAAGCCATGGGAAATTGTGTAGAACATTAATGTCACAAGTCAAACATGTGATGTAAAACAGATTATGCAGACTTTGATGCCATACACATAAATGTCAAATAACGGTTCCAGGGAATTTGTTATAAAAAGCAGGCTCCACTTTAACATCCTTGAAGCTCAGGCATTTTTGACTCCATAAAACTGTCACCGTTTATGCTAACCGTATAATGTGCTACAGTCTTGTGATAAAACTAGTTTCTTAAACTAATTTGCAAAGTTTTACAGATTTATTTTACTATCCACTTCACTCCCAAAAAATCCAATTTCTTTTAGTCTGATCAAACTTGCATCAATTGATCACCAGGAGCCCCTGCAACATGAAGTCACCAGCTGAACCAAACCCCTGCCTGTACACTGCAGGCTTAACATCACTCTTTCATGAAAAATGAAAACTAAATAAGTGTTGTTCCATGCATGTTGTTCATGTCAAACCACTTTCCCAATTACTTAATATTTCAAATCTCATGTTAATCAATTTATACATTTTTCTTTATGTTTAGATGGAAACTTAAGCCTGCTGCACACGAGGGGAAACTAGCTCAGCAAAATGGCTTGCGTGCCACTTTGCTCAGCTAATTTCTCACGTGTGCATGCGAGTTTTGGTGAGATTTCCAACTCGCGAGGCAGATGACTCAAATATCAAATGTGTTTGATTCTTTCTGACACCAATGCCACTTTTCTCACCGTGTGTGCCTGACCTGAGCATTTGGCTCACGACTTGAACACACTGCCCAAGCATATTCTGAATGAATAGACCTAACTCTCGGCCTACTCATTACATCCTCAAGTGTCATACTGAAATTCATGTCTACAAGTATGGGAGGAACAATACACCCACCCCCTCCCCCCACCCCCTCCGGTAAACATTGCTATTCCATGGATACAGTACTGATTGAACTTTGTAGCTGTAATAGGGATTTGAAAAGACTGCAACATTTATTGACCACAATACTACAGGTATGTTCCTAAATGTATGCATTGCCTTTCGTCAAGAATTCTTATGTAGCCCATGATGATGCTTGGTTTGTTGAAACATTGTAACCCTGTATGGGATAACAACTACACAAATTTCCAATAGAAATTCCATAAATACTTTACAAAGACACCATACAGCTATCTGAAGATTCAATATCTCAATAATGAAAGAATTTGGGCGGTATTAATTTCTCTTATTTGTGCTCAATCGACTGTATTATATAGGTTACAAAAAGTACAGAATGAAGGTGGATTCAAGTTGTGATACTAATATGCCTGCATAGCTTGCCAATCAGTCTCTCCCTTCAGCTACTGTACTTTGAGATTTATGGTATGCCAGTAAGATGTGGGAAACTCCTTTGCAGGTTATTGATGTTACTTGTTCTGCAACAGAAATGAACACCCGCAGGGAAGAAGAGCACTAACCCTGTAGCAAGTTATTATTCAAGATAATGGCAGATCTGAACTTATTATAAAGCTAAAACCTTTGCAATTTAGGTCATCCTAAAGAAAGAATGACAGGGTAAACCTGTCTTTAAAAGGAGAAGACAAGAACTGTTTTTCAAAAGTCATGTCGATTCTTACTGAAAGTGAACTTACTGTACAAACAGAAGCACTTAACTCACTTAAATACGCAACAGAGAGTAATTACATAAATATTATTATAATAATAATAATAATAACAACAACAACAACAACAACAACAACAACAACAACAACAACAACAAAAATAATAACGATATCGATAACGATAACGATAACGATAACGATAACGATAACGATAACGATAACGATAACGATAACGATAACGATAACAATAACAATAACAATAATAATAATAATAATAATAATAACAACATTTCTATAGCGCACACTTCTACAAAAGATATATGCAGTGGTGCTTTACAAAACAAATACATACATAAATTGAAAAAATAAAATAAATAGAGATGAGGAACTACTGAAAAGCTTTTCTGAACAGGTAGGTCTTGAGCTTTTTCCTAAAAATGGTGAAGGAACCGCACGACTGCAGGTCTGCAGGAAGGTTGTTCCATTCCCTTGGACCTGATACAGAAAAAGCCCTGTCACCAAAGGCCCTCGTCCGAGTTCTCGGTATAACATAAACACCTTTAGACCTAAGCGAGTACCCACTTTCCTTTTTGATAAAATAACTTGACAAGTAATTTGGGGCCTGGTCATTGACACATTTATATGACATACATAAGAGTCTGAAAAGGATTCTGTATTTAATGGGAAGCCAGTGGAGTTCTTTAAGACACTCAGTGGCACTATCAAACTTGTTTTTGTTGAAAATCAGTTTTGCAGCAAAATTTTGCACTCTTTGCAATTTGGCAAGAGAAGAATTAGGTAAGCCATATAATAAGGTACAACAGTAGTCTAGCTGAGATAAGACCAAGGAATGTATGATCAGCTCAAGAGATTTTCTACTTAAATGACTACGTAAAACTCTAATACGATGCAATTGAAACATAGCAGTTTTGCATTTCTCAGTTATATGCTTACAGAAAGACAATTCATTATCTAAATGAACCCCAAGATATTTAATGGAAATACTTTCATTAACATGAGTGTCAATAATATCAATGCCCTCAATGATACACTTCTGAAGTTGAGTTGAAGAGCCAAATTTAATAAACTCTGTTTTGCTGGAGTTTAATTGCAATCTGTTCAGATTCATCCACTTGCCTACAATTTTAGCACAGTCTTCCAGCATCCTAATACAATGAGCCTCTTCATTAGTACTATATATGTAGGTCTATAAAGACCAGTCACAAAGCATTAATACTGTCAGTACAGGGTTTTCACAAGAATGTTAAATGAGGTGAGAAATTATCATTTTGAACATGTGACACAGTATGCAAAGGGTGCAGAGAAAGGCTTTTATGTCTAGCCCCCTTCCATCCACAACACCCCCCCCCCCCCACACACACACACACACACAAACATCCTGCAGTTCTAATGGTTACTTTCTGTAGGTAGATGTAATTTACATTTATCAATAAATCAGGACATTCTGTATACCACAGTACATAGGCCTATATCTATATGTACTGGACTTAATGTTCTTAAAGGTCGTGTGACATGCCACCAAAAAGAGCTGTTTCACTTGTCACTTAAAGAATTAAGTCCTCCAATCAAAGATCCGTTGGAATTATTTCAATATCTTTTACGGTTCTCAAAATATACTTCTTCAAAGTTTGAAGAAACTAGTTGCCTTTGCAAAAACGATGTGGAGTGTTGCACAGTGTTATGATTTCTCTTGTTAACTCTATATAAATTATCTCTAAATTATTCATCATATAGATTACAGTTTGGTGAGTGATATCAATATTTTTCAAGGAAAAAATTTTAAATTTTATGATAAACCCCTCAGGGAATAACAATGCTACCAGTGTTCTTGAAATTAAGGTTGAAAAAACAAAGGCCAGCATGTGCCATATATGGTATGTCCCTCTTTCGATGTCACATATTTGCATATTAAGCTCATGTTTATTCATGATACAAGTGTGAAATAGAAATTTCCCTGTAAAATGGTCAATATTTAATGGATTTTAATGGAAATTGCGGCTATTTTCTGGATTTTTAATGCTTTTTACATCAAATATCCAACTATGTTATTTTCATGTCACACGACCTTTAATGAAACTTGTTCTATTCTTCAGATGAGTGTTGGTACACCTTGCGTGAACTAGCGAGTAGATGAGGAGGAAGGGGGAAGAAACACTGGATCCTCCTTTACCCTCCCTTTCACCTCTCTTCATAAATTCCTCCCTCACCCTCCTTATACCTCCCTTCATAAATTCATGGAGTTAGTACTGTACATTTGCACCTGGTATACCCACCTGGTGGGAATTTCTGTACTATATTAGGATGATCACTTTTAATGTACAGCCAAAATTTTTGATGCTAAGAACAAATTCTCAGTCTCTCACAATTACACAGGCAGGTACTACTACAGTGGTGAGACATAGGAAAACAACAGACAGGAAGTATCTCGCTCCGTTTAGCCCCCTTCATAGATTCACTACTATACTACAGCATGCGCACATGCTGGGCTTTCTTTGATTATATGGTCATCACGTTATGCCCAGCTTTAAAGTTAGAACTAAAGTTTAGAATATTCTCAATTTGTTGGCACCAAAATGTCACCTAGAGTGAAATAAAGGGTGAGAGGTGGGAAATTAGACAGGTAATACTGTATTTGATGATGGGGCATTGTTTGCACACCTTATGTGTCAAATGGTGAAAACAAATGAAAAGATTGCAGCAAACCAGTGTTTACAATGTGAACGAAAGTGCAATGATCTAAGGATGAGAATACTCAACTCAGCAACAGTAGACATTGTATCAGGCCTAGAAAGATGTTAAAAATCTGTAATTTTATTTCTTCCTGAGCATGTGCTGATTTGACAAATCTTGAAGATGACTTGCCATGAGCCTTTCTTTTCTTCATTGCCAACCCCTCATTTTTTTTCTTTTTTATTTGGGGGGAAGGGGAGGACGAGAGATAAATTTGCAGTGTATCCAAAATAAATATAGGGCCAAGAGCAGAAAGATCAACTTAGCAGGACATCTGCCAGCCATATTAATGTTGTTCTTTTTGTCAATTCATGATCACTGAGGGTGTATTTACACAAGACTCAGATCTGATCCCCTGATACCATCAAGAGGTACCATCAATGGGGGTAAATTGTATACTTTTCTAGGACAATAGCAAAACATAGTATTACAGTAAAACCCCTTTTATCCGAACCCCGTTTATCCTAAACCCCATTTATTCGAACTAGCCGTCAAATAAACAACACTAATATTCAACAGAATTAAGGCAGTACCCACCAAGTTTTCAGTGCTTTACATGGCAAAATTCAATGTTAATTTTTGCAGAAATGCACCAATTTTTCTCAGGACTTTAAAAAGTCATGAACAGATGTCACAATGGCTAAAACAGCTAGCATGTGGACATAGAAAACAATCTGTTAGCTTTTGTCAAATTTGGAACTTCGTACATGTTTGTTTTGAAATTCTTGTTAGGAGCATGAGTCAAGAAAGGCTCAATATCCCCAAATACTACAACATGTTAGGCTAGCGTAAGTCCCAGTTTCACTAAATCTGAAAAGTTAGTCTCATAGTGAGCTTCATACGGAAAAATAACAAGAGCAGACTTTACAAAAACATTGTGAAGTGCTGTCTGAGTGTCTCCTACACATGTGTCTCTAGCAGTTCTGTAAATTTATGCCAAACTTACACTCTAGATACCTCTCCAGATCATTACAGCTTCTCTTCAGCCCATACACTCATTTAGTGTGTAGAAAGCATTAGGCATTTAGAAGTGCGTAGACTTGAATTTTAGGAATAAAATCTCTGTTTTGAAGTCTTAAAATTTCTTTGTCACATCAATGGTCACAAAAAACAGTAGCCAAAAATTTGGGCAGATTTTGTCTACAGTTTTGCTAGCCTTGCAGAATTATTTTGGAAATGTAATGACACTCTTTCTTATGGACCCAGTGTACCGTACTTGAGGCAAAAACCTGGAACCCTGCTTACCCGAATTTTTGCATTATCCGAATTACCCTCGGTCCCGATGTGTTCAGATAAACAGGGTTTTACTGTACTTATCTTGAGTCACCATTGATCTTAGAACATTTACATAATTACGATCTCCTGCACAGGTCCAGATCCTCACACTTGCGAAGCTCAAAATCGGAGGATCAGATCGGCTCTGATGGGCCTTTACACTACAGCTCTGATCTTGAGCACAGTATCTGACCCCAAGTAGGAGATCAGATCCTAATACCACCCTATTATATGAGCATGTAACGAGGTTGTACACTAGCGTTATCTACGTTAATAACTAGGAAAAAAGGGTCATTTCAAGGCCAAGAAATACAAGTTATCCCAAAGTTACAACTTTTAGAATAAATTTCTAGATATTGCCAGCTGGGGAATAAATGTATACAGGCAATAGATTCTGCCAATAATCAGAAATGTTTCTGGGCTAGCAGTATTAATGAATATCAGAATACTACAAGGTAATCGCCCTGCACAGCATCTTGGTAAGCTGGCGGGTGACAATTACTTAGCTTCACAAACCACCTGACTGAAGAGCGACTGTATATCTAGCCGTGCAGGCTAAAGCTCCCACTGACATTTCTTCCTACAGTTCTTCTATGTATACATCATACATCCCACTGAGTTGAATAATTCCCTACAGCATTATCCTGAACCTATTCACACCAGGTATTTATTGAATACCAAGATACAGCAAAATCAAAATAACCTTGTGACGAAATTGTAGAACACTTCAATTTCAGAGAATGACGCAGAGTTAATACACTAATCATTTTTTTATACTTTTTCTTCTCTTTGTCTTCTGTTTACTGTGTTGCTCTCATCTGCCTTGCTATGTCCCCATAGTAATTTGAGCACTGAAAGCATGAACAAACTTACAGTGCCAATGTTCTTCCTGATACAAGCATGAATTTTCCGAGTTCCAACTGCCAAACACCTCACCTAATTATATCCTCTGGCTCTACAAATGTCTCACCACCACATTCTTCACTTTGGCAACAAAATGCAAAAAATTTCACGAAAAGTAAAATTTGATCCCGACTATTGCTAGAGGGAACTAATGCAGTAAATAAAATCGCATTTTTTGTTGCTACAAAGATTTTCAAAAGACCTCTCTGTCAGAAGCATGAGTTTTGCAATTTATGTCAGTGGACACGGGAGATGTACAAATCAGGCACAAAGAACACCGACAGAGTAAAAAACAGTGAGGATATCTATGAAAGAAACAGGGGATCCAAATGGATCTGCAATTTCAAATTTGAATAATTTTCAAAATTTTGTAATATATATGGCCGATTATTGTTGATGGGGAAACACATGTACTCAAACTTTTGTTAGTTTAAAGGTCTGTGGACATATAAATTTCATACCTGCTATTTGGTGAGAAAAGAATTAAAAAAAATAAAAACAGAGGCAATTCCCATCAAAATCCATCAAATAAGCCTACCCTAATTACTATTAGTATTGACCATTATAAAAGACAAGTACATTTTTTTACACTTACACCATTAACAAATTTGAGCTTCATGCAAATTCATGGCATAGAAACAGAAACTCATGAGATACTGTGTAATTACATTATCCTTTGTTTTTAACCTTCATTCCCAGGACAGTTGAAATGTTGGAATGATTATGCCCTGAGGGGTTTATTTTGGAAGTAGCTGTTGACATCTTTCAAAATGTCCACATGAAACATCAAACTAGAAACTCACTGGTAAGTAATTTTCTAATTTATAAAGGATATAGACACTGCACAACACTATGTACAGATCACAATTTCTGCATAACAAAGGAGAAAATCTCAGAAATGGTCAAACTTTGAAGAGGTACATTAATATCAGGAGAATTGTGAAATACATTCATCTAATAGATTTGTCATCAGGGTTTTTAATTTATCACTGTTGAATAAAACAGCTCTTTTGGTTACATGTCCACATGACTTTAAAGATTGCAGTTAATCGTGCATAAACTGGTGAGCACAGAGCTTCAAGTTGGCACTCGTTCAGATTTCTCACCAGTTTCAATAGTTACACATCAGATGAGATTACTGGATACACCACTACTGTACACATTTACAGACCTGTCTTTTTATGGATTGTTAATAATTGCTGATATTCTTGCATACGCTAGAGATGAAATTCAACTTGCTACATCTGGTGAAAGTAAGTACCGCACATGATATTAACATAAATATGTACCAACTTCTACTTCTGTGAGGCAACCAGCCAAATTTGGCATCTAATGTAGCCGAAAAATGCCAAGTGCCTATTCATTGACATAGAGGTATAGACCATACAGATATTGCATACAAATTTTGAATGTCCTTTGAAATACAGTTCCACATTATTACTGTACGACAACCGACCATATTTATTCATATGCTGCTGGTGAGAATATTTGAGCATGAATTATCCATTTCAGCACTTTTTTTTATTTGAAAAACTGTGGAAAATAACATGCATTGTGAAGAAAATGGGAAACCAATGTAAAAACACAAAAAAAACTGCAAAAATGCTGAACATTTGGCATTCATTTTGCTCCAAGCCAGCACACTCTCAAAAACACCAAATTCTGCATTTTTGGCATTTAAAATGCCAATACATGGCAACCCTTGACCTCAACTTCTCTCAGTGCATTATTTCATAAACAAGTTACAAAAGTACACTATTAAAATAGTTTGTACAGGTATGGAATATTCTGCTGATAGAGCTCCATAACAATAAAGCAAGGAACATTCCATGGTATCACGACTGTAAAAGGCTAGCTCTCTAATCACCGGTACGGTACCTGTAAAAGACTGTAAAGGAATCTCTTATCACCACATTCAAATAATTTTGCATTAACATTCATCAAAAATATCCAGGGCCCTTACTACCTGCACAGTATACTTGTATGTAAACACATTTAAATGTGAGCATGAACAGCTGGTGTTGTAAACTGAATGGCTAAGGTTGGTACCATTGCTCTACTTTAAATTATCCCCCTAAACTACATTTTTAATTCCACCTGTCAGCTTGTTATCAGTCTAGATGTAAGTTTATAAAAGCACCTGTCACACTTTGACAAACTGTTTACTTTACTCTATACAAATTTGCAACTATTCTCAGAACTTCTGGGTCACTCATTTGGACAGTTGAGTACCTGTATGTTTAAAAATCTACAACTTAATTAAGGGGGTCAACAGCTTCCCAAAAATGGGGGGACAAAATTTTGACCAAAACTAATTCAAGTGCTAATTGCCAAACCCAATAAATTGGAAACTCCGGGACTGCTTAAGAGAAGAAAAAATAGTCATTTTCACATGATTTGTGGTGTAATCTGAAGCGCTTCCTCTCAATTTTACTCTGGCACTAAAATAATGGCTCTTTCCAAAATTTTTGAGATTGATTTCATTGGAACTATACTGTAGGCTAAAAGGTTCCATACATGTATACCTACTATTTTGGTTCAGGTTTTGGGAAAAGGTGGGGGGGGGGGGGGAGGGCCAAATGATATGATTCCCCCTTTCACTTTCAAAAGTGGAGGGAACATGTCACTCCCCTGTCCCCCACCTGATGGCATTCATGAATTCTATCAGTTCTTCTAGTTAGATTAATCCTGATTTTTTTGAGTTACTCTCCATGTACTTCACAATACATATTGTACTTGTAACAAAATGTACTTTTAACAGGTAGGTAGTGATGAGAAGTACTCTGTAGAAAGATAATGCACTCATCAATTGAATGACGCACCCCACTACCCCGGGCATGGTCAGTCAAATGTGGGTCACTGACCAGTGATTCACATGTCCGTCATTGTACCAATATTGTCCGCCACTAGAGTGACAAAGGGGTGAGTCATTTTACCTCAGATGTCAGTCACTTTACTGACCAAGGGGTGAGTCATTGTAGGTCATTTGTTATCCATTGTTCAAAGATGACAACCTTCAGCATTGCTGCTCATGTACAATCATTACTTTTGTCAGTCAGTTAGGTGACGCACATGTCCGTCAAAATCGCAAACTGTTCATCAATTTGGTGACTGAGGGGTGTGTCATTTTACACAAATTGTCTGTCACAGAAGTGACTGAGAGGTACTTCAATGTACAGTATAGGTTTTCAGGGTTTCCGCCAAAGGGGGGAAAGGGGGGGATTTGTCCCCCCCTTTCCAGAAGAAGGTGGGTAAAATCCCCCCCTTTTCATTTCCATAAAAATTAAAAAAATTGTCCATATCTTGGTTTCTTACTTAAGAAGAGGACACCTTTGCAGCAATGTTTGGACTTTCATAAGTAAATGGCCTTTAAAACCCTTCAAAATGCACCTTATAGGGGTCTTGAAGCAAGCTTTTGTACCCCTTAACCCACTTGTAACTTTAGCCAGGGACAGCATCAATTTGGACTAGGGGTTTAGGAGCAATTAATCCCCCCCTTTTTTGCATTTCTGGCGGAATCCCTGGTTTTGTCAATGAAGTTGTGGACAATGACTGACCATGTCTGGGGGAAGTGGGGTGCGTCATTCTTGTGCATAACACCCACCACACAGCCCTGAAGTTGTCCTCTAAATGCCAAAAGCACTAAATCTGTTGGTTTTGAAATTGCTTCACTTGCAAAATGATGCTTTCAAAGACAATGTAAACAGAGATCAAATAAGTGATACATGTTCCAACTGATAATCAATTCACTATGTGAGTGACCACAGTATTGAAGGCCGTTATGATGTATGAGTCACAAATTTGTTCTTTGTGCTACAATTTCTATATATTTAAAAGAGGTTAATTAACTTAACACTATCTCAACCTTTTTTAAAGTTTTCCTGTCAAACATATCTTATATTTTTACACTGCAGGTATACATATTACATAATTATCTCAGAGTATCAATAAATTGTATTTTGAAGGTAAAACCGAGGTGTATATTGAAGGTTAAACTAAGGTGTGTATTACATCTTGCATGAATCAAAAATTTCAACAGCTCTATAATATTGTCACATAATTCAAAACGAGCCAAAGTTGCACACATGAACTTACCATAAACTACAAGAGGTAGGCCCTATGAAAATTAAAATAGGTTACTGCAACTAATAAAATAGAAAGTGTGCACTCCAGCAAAGTTGTTTCATGTTAACAATGATGTTATATGTTTTACATGATACTAATGCATGTACTAAAATTAGAGACAAGAGTTTTCCATTTTGTAAAATTAGAAAGTGGAATTTGATGTTTTGGTACTACACTATTTCAATGAAATGTGCAAAATGACATTACAAAACAGAATTTGGCTTTTAGAAAACACAAAACTCTTATCTCTAACTAAAATGGCATACCAGGTAGCCTAATTGTGTTACAAGACTTCTTATCATAGTTTTTCCATTTACAAGGAAATTTATGAGGAAAACGGAAAATTACTATTAAAAAAAAAATTTACTATTATTACTATTTAATTAAAATTACTATTGTTTTAATACATCTTAACACAACTCAGCTCCTGAAAAAATGTTATTTCCCTGGAAGCTATCTCCCTGCCCCCTCCCCACCCTCCTCTTCAGTACCTTTTCTGGCTACTGGTCTGTTGGCAAATCTATCTGGTACAGACAAACCTTTAAAGGGGCTATAGCATCACCCCAAATATATTTTTATATGATTAAATCCATTTTTTTTAATGTGGTGAATGCATTTTGATATTAATTCAAACAGTTGCTTGGAACATTCTGGTTGGTCAATGATGACTACTTGTGCAATCTGTTATGTTCCCAGTTAAGCTCACACACAGTACTGTTGAAAGGATGTGGTCTTGAGCAATTTGTACTGAGTGCAAACTGAGTACAACTCTCGCTATTAACTCCATAGTGCAAGTTACTTTAACTTGGTCTGGGAGCTGTACCAGGCAGGTCTTTCTTTTTTTTTTTTTTTTTTCTAGGGGCTAGAGGTAGACTTGGTAGGGAGAATGTTAACTATCTGGGGCAAGATTGTAGAGTAGGGACTTTCATGTGTATTCCTTCCACTTGGACAATGCCCACTATATCACTGTGAACCTACATTAGCAAAACCTTTGCAAAATGTTGCAATCATTTACTGTATAGTGGCAAATTTTCTTGGGGGTTAAATTTTCGCACTTTTCGCGACCAAGTATCTAATCGCGAATTTAAGACCCGCGGAAGTACTTTTGTTAGTTTGTACAAAACTATGTTGGTTGCCTGCGACAGCAAATTCTTCACTCTGCAAATATGTGAACAAGGTACAGATTCGCCAAAAATTAACCTTACAGAAATTTCCCGCTATACGGTAGTAATTCACTGAAATTTTTGCCTGTGTACTTTTGGGTAGGTGGGCAGTTAGGGCAGTACTGTCGGCAGTAGATGATTTAGTAAAAACCCTGTGACCACAGCCTTCCACATTGGTCACCTTTGTATAAGATCTCTGAAAAGGTTACAAGTTGTAACTATAAAATATTGGTAAATCCACAGATCTAAATTGTAACAGATAAAAAATTTGAGTTTTGAGATTTAAAAGCAAGTAGCTTTTTGCAAAATGTTTATTCCATCCTTTTGTGGTTAATTGCTATGCTCACTGCCCTAGCCTACTGGATGGCAATCAATGGGCCTGGCACTCAGAAAATCCGACACACATCCCTAAACAATCATTTGTCTGTTGACACTACATTATTATTAACTGACCTGTCCATATTGTTTACTGTTTACAATTTACGCATAATTCTAATTGCAGCCCAAAATGGAAAATATATTCCAATTATTTGCCACAGACCTGGAAATTTCCTAAACTGTGGTTATCAATGCCCCTGGGCTATTTACAGTGTACACACGTAGCTCTGTTTGTGTTCTGTACAACTCTGGACTGCACAGTTAGTTATGCATCAACAGAACCAGTGACTTTGAATTTTTTTGGACATGGATGGTATAATTCTGACACTGGGACTTGTAATTCATAAGTTTTGCATTGTACAGAGAGAGGTGTTGAACACAAGAAGTACACAGTACTAAATAAAAATGTTCAAACACAAACTGCCAGATACGTGTACCTTGCAAGATACTGTAAATATGTGTAAACGTCTGAAAGCAAGCTTTTGAAATACTTGCATTTGACAATACAGTGTACAGTAGTACAGTACTGTACCGACGTCTGGTGGGTTGGTTTGTTTCAGTGAAGAGCCCTTATAGGTTTAAGCTGGAACCACAGTACTTGTATACAAAGGACAGTTATGTTGGACTACAGTTACTCCACTACTCTAACACTGAGACGGTACTGTACAGTATGTACATGCAGTTTCTCAATCATTATTTTGAAGCACTTTATGGAGCCCCTTTTTAAAAACATTTCTCAAAAGTCATGATAGGGTTTGTAGAGCTGGATGGGGTTTCAAAACAATACACAATTACTTCATTTAATCCTACCAGAAACTTGTTGTTAATCATATTGAAAATGTTTTGTACTGTATCTGATCTTTCTGTTTAATAAACATTGTTATATCGTTTATATTATGACATTTGTCAGTTAATGCAAAAAAAGGATGGTGTAATATACAGCACAGCATGATCACACAATATGTGCAGTACATTCAGTATTAATTCAGTGACATACAAATTAAGCTTACTCTCTTATGAGTATATGACATCACTGAACACAGCTGAGGTGTGGGCACTGGAAATCAATGAGTTAAACAGTATCCTGTTTACATGCAATTAACAATTATCTAATTCCTTCCAGGAGGGGGCATCAAGACCTTCAAGTAATGTGAACTAATTGAGCACACTGTGATAGAACATGTAAGGTGGCTGCATTTAGCTTTCAAAGGTAAAAATTTGTGATTTTCCATGTTGACAGACTAAAAACATCATCCTGACCTAATGTACATGCAGTACGGTAAACAGCAACGGTCAGTTTTGTCAATCGATGCAAATATTTGGCATGGTGGAAAAGAACAGTACACACTTCAACAGGCTTAAGTAATATATGACAGGGAGTGCAAGACTGCTCATCTTGCTTACAAAATCATTAAATTAGAATCAAAGCCTTTCCATTTAATATGAGCAACTCCTAACTTTTTTAAATGTGGACTAATCCATAAATAACCCCCTGCTTATTTGATGGGCTAAAAGGGTTATTTTTTCACAAAAAAAAAAAATTTCAGTTTAACAGAAATTACACCAGTAGTTTAAATTCTCATACTGTACAAATATATGCAACCAACTGAATATACTACATCATACACATTTGATAGCACACAATGAATGCAACCAGTACAATTTTACTTTTATTTCTTAAAATAGCAAGATATCTGAAAGAAGTACCAGTATTGATAACATTTGCCATTAAACAAGCCAGCAATATTTCTTTTTGTTTTAATATTTGTGATTTTAATTGATTTTGGAAGGTGTTTCAGAAGAACAGCAAAGTATAATGCCTAATATTCCATCTACTGTAGACTGATTTGAGAAGCAGGTCCTTGAAGATAAACACAGCAGGCAAACAGAGTTAGCTCATCAGCAGTTCTAGAAATTTAAATTTCAAGTTAATGCTAGTTCTACAGGAGCAGTAGGGTAACACTTACCATCACATGCCTGCCATCTGGAAGAATAGCAGGAACTGAAAATGTTGTTTCATCATCTCTCCGTGAACTCTTCACAAAGAGGGCGCTCCAATCTTCTTCTTCCTCTTCTTCCAATGGATAGACTCCTCTCAACATGCGAGCAGTATCATAGCTGGCACTGAGTCCTCTTGAAGGGAGATACCGATTATCCCCCACATCCTCTTCCAATATAACATCTTCGTCAATGCCATACAATTGTCTGTGAAAATGTCTCTGATGTACACTACTCGGTGCTGAGGCCCACAAATTGTGGACCTCATGCCTAAGTCCTGGTACTGGGTGGGGCCTTCCTTTGTTATGAATATTACTGCTACTACTTTTTTCCTTCTGCCTACTTGGATCAGACAGAGACCTCTCTTTTATAAACACTTCTCTGGCCTTATGGTGAGGAAGGTATCCATTCCTTAAGTCTCCATTTTTGCTCCTACGAGGACTATGTGGTACATGCTTGGAACCATTGTGAGGATGATAAACTATATCCTCAGAGAATGTAACTGTGTGCATTGTGATGTTGTCCTCATACTTAGACTTCAAGCATGGCACATCATTCTAACAGCATTTTTGAAGTTACAGACCTGCATAAAAATAAAAGATATTACTATGATTGTACAGGAAGCCAGTCAAATTTCCTACAATTTTTAAAATGTGTTTATGTATAAAGAAAGCTAAATTTCCATCTAATTGCCACCCATCAGAGCCGTGCACAAGTATTCCAGGTACAGGTACTGTATATGTAACCTGCAATGTTGAACAGAATGTCTGACACTGACTTCAGTAATGCCTTCACAATGTAGGCCTAGTGCTGCAGTTTAAGTACACACTTCCATAAAAAGACAGCTGTTTACAGCAATTGTAGCTAAAACAAATAAGGTACTGTACCACAAAAATTCTGTCATAGTTTAAATTTATGATCACTTTCAAGACAAAATTGCACTACAACAGAAGAGTGAATTTTTTTATGTATATTTCACACCCACTTAATGATGTATCATGTTACTAGGTTTAGCTAATTGCTTCATAGAAACATGACAGTTTCATACAGCTGTTGCAGCAAGTAGCAACAACACTGCTTTTATGGTAAGTAGGGTGAGGGTAGGATGTTAACATCTTGGCTTTCTGAGAGAATGACAGCAAGTAGGTACCTTCTGTGCATTATTTGACTTTCTCAGTTAACATTGCCAGGATGGCAGCTCCCTGGTTTTTCCAACTCAATTATTGGTTAAACCTGAGCTGCATACATGTACAAAAGCCACTGTACCTGTACATGGCAAGGTTAAAAGCCAGTTAGTACTGGCTTAAAACCTGGACACCAAGTATACATGTGGATTGTTTTTCTTAGAATTTAAAGAGATGTTCATAAAAAAAAATCCTTAACTCTTTACAAGAGATTTTCATAAAAACTATGAATTTCATTGATATTGAACACAATTGCTTATATTGTTTTTGTCTGACAATGGTAATTTTCAGTTTTTTCTAATCAACTGTATAGACTAATACTGTTCAAGAACATGTTATCTAGTATGGAAAATGCTGTACTGGATCATGCATCAAAAACAAATTTATGGTACATGTATAACTTGACCAGTGATATACTCCAATTAACCTAGAATGAACCTCAAAGGTTACTTGGATTTTTAATTATCTTTCTTTATACAAACTACTTATAAAGAAAGTAAATAATTGTTTAAGCAAAGGTATCTGTAATCAGGTATTCCACAAATTTCATGGTGCATATAAATTTGAGACCAGTCATTTTTTAAAGATTAAAATTGTCAATGTCATGGCCAGATGATACTTAAACCTATGCCATTTCCAACACTTTGATATCCAGAAAAGACAGATCTAGGCATTTAACAACCAAAAGAAAAAGTGCATGGCACAGCCTTAAATACCACAAACATTTTTAAGGTCACCAGCTTTTTGGAACAAGGAAATGTAACTTCCTATTTCGCTAAATAACACAGTTCCAGGTTTACATTACCTTGACATGGACTCAAGTACACACTATCTACAGAAGTATAGAAAAGTTAAAAATGTGGGTCAAAGTGTGAAATGTTTGAGAAAAGTTTGAGAACCAAGAAGGCATGTAGTATATTTTGTTAAGGTCCTTGATGGGCTCATGGTACACTGTGCTACCTGTATATTTGGAAAATGTGTGTCTACAAAAAATGATCACAGAATGCACAAAGATTTCACATGGCAATAGTACAAGGTACAAAGGGCATGTGTATTCACTGATATCGTTCTCCCACATGTGGTAATTGTAGAATGTTTTACATTTAATAGAAGCTTTTCCAAATAGAACTTACAAAGATTATGGGACAGAATTTTGGTATGCCTTGCTTTTGCCAATGGCATTTTACTGAGGCCAAAAACAACACATCCCAAGCTCTATTCCATATCCCTTTGTAATTTGCTGTTTGGAAAAGGGTTTATAGCTCTGACAAAGTTCTGAAGTATACTGTGATGCAACCTGAAATATTACATGACCCCTTAAAGGTCAGAAGCAGTCGCCCCAAACTTATTTTGAAACAATAGCTAAATGTCACAAATTTCTTCGTATTTCGCTTCCAAGTATCTTTCATGATATTTTAGAACACATAAATATTGCATGTTTAAGATAAATCAAGCAGTTGCTCCTTGTAAATATTACAATTGAGTGAGAAAAATACTGTCACATGATTCTCAAGAGCCATTCAGGAAATAGGATAGTCTACTATACAATTCTTTTTTGGGGTGACTGCATTCTCCCTTTAAACTACATTTACCACAATTTAACCCACTTGACATAAAATTAATCTCAAGAAGTTTTTTTTACCTGTACAAATGGCAGGTTGGTATAGACACTTTACCATGATCAGTATTTTTTATGCTATTTACATTAAATTCTGTGTAATTCAATTTTTAAGGCAGTAGGTAACTTTTATACAGTATGTCCTGTTCTATGACTTTAGTAGAACTGTTTTAATTAAAAATATAATGTTCAGTATCAATGTTTCTGTTCTCAACAGTCAGTCTTTATTTTAGCAGGATCAGTACAAAATTAATTGAATTATTTTCATTAGAACTCTTTCACTTACTATCAGTATTCAGTAATCTAAGATCTAGTTAACATAATGCAATTCTAACTGAAGCCAAGATGGACAATCTTATTGAGTGTTCAAGGCCAAATACTGATACGGTACTTTACAGAACATGTAGAATGTGGCTAGAGGGATTCAACTTTAGAATGAAATATCCAGACAGTACAGTTATAATATGACCATATGGAGGGGTGCAGGAGGGAATGGGGTACAGGGATTGCCTGTAAAAGTATAATAATTCCCAGATTATGATGACAAGTTTCCCAAACTGGCTTCTTTTAAATCTAAAAGGTTTTTAACCTGACCACAGGGCAAAGAGTACATTACTACACATGTATGTGAACACAGTAACAGTGTGTACTATTTTCGTCCCAAAACACAATCTTTCTTAAACGATAATCCATTTGTGCGGGAACATTGACTTATGTTGCCCAAAGTGTGTAAGACTACCATTAAGTATCAAATTTAGATAACAAGTGTCGTTCATTATGTTTTAGGATACATGTTCCAAATATTACAAATTAAAGGTAAACTATTAAGGGAAAATGCAGTCCCTCCCCCCATTTAGATGCAGTCCCCCATTTAGAAGTAGTGTACACCATCACAGTAGTTCAGGAATGGCTCCTATCAATCATGTGACAAGATTTTTGTAGTACTTAGGCCTATTTCTCAAATTTATGCAGAATTTACTCCTTTATTTACCTTCAATATTCAATTATTTTATACAGAAACATTATGAAAAATACTTATGTGAGAAATATGAGGAGATTTGTAAGATTAAGCAATTTTTTAAAAATACATGTAAACTTGGAGTGACTGCCTTCTCCCTTTATGGAATTATTATTTAGCGATTTAACAATTCAGAAACAATCATATTATGACATGATGAGCCATGTACATGAGTTAGGACACAGGGTACACTTATATTCAAATTTGAGTAATGATCTGTCTTTCAATGACCTACAGTAACCCCACTTTGTATCGTGGTACTGTAGGCCATGGGTACCAGAATTGATAAATGACTCTTTCCAATCATGTGACAATAAGTACTTTTTTTACTGCATTGTTACATTCAGATAGATTAACTGATTCATTTTTTCCACAAAAGTTTATACAGCCTTGCGATACGGTACAAACTTAAAGTAAGAAATGCCTAGGCCCTATTTCCAATGTGGTCCTATAAGTTAAAACAATACAAAGTTCTCACAAACCAAATGAAAGAACAGACCAAAGACCACACTAATGTAAAGTATTAAAGATACTAAAACATATGAATTAGTCATCCACACCCCTTTCTGCTAATTTTAACCATAAATACCATTTTGGCTTGAGCTACCTTCATTTTAAATGGTAGCCCCCTAAATATCATTTAACCTTCAATTTAAATCAAACAGCTATGCTACACAGTAACACCTGAGGACACTGAATGGTAAAGCAGGGAATAATTTATCTGGTATCGCATCACAATTTGCTACACAAAGCTGGCCAAATTGCTACACAAATGCAAAAATGTGTAGCACATCTTTCTGTGCGTAACCATAGGCCTATGATTTTCAGTGATTTTACACTACAGAAGGAAAGAATTCTCAAAACTGCTAGCCTATGCAAAATTTGAATACTAAATTACTCCTTGTAAAGCATGCTAGGCCTAGATAACCCTTTCATTAATTTCAATATTGGATACCTAGAGGCTAATGCTTTTCAAAAAAAAAAAAAAAGGGAATTAGTAATGTAAGGGGAATAGCCTAAGTTGAAATGGATAGCCTTACGACAGATTTAGGCCCTAGCTGATATTTCAAAATAAGTTGGCCCTAGGCCTATTAAATAATATGGGGTGGTCTAGTCCTCAATCAGGCCCTACACACTACGCTCCATTGGCACTTTGCTCCGTGTAGTAGTATTCGGAGTGTAGTCTTACGGAGCGTAGTATACTAGGCCCTGATTGAGGGCTAGGGGTGGTCATGCTTAGGCTTAGGGCCTTGGCTTGACCTAGACCATGATCCTTTTTATCTTTTGGAAATAGCCAGACATGGCTAATTAGCCTAGAGAGTATGTATAAAAGTTAAAGGCTAGGGTATAGGCCTGGACTAGACTGTGGTAGTCTTGTAAGTTGTAACTTAACTTAGGCCTAGGCCTACTACTAGTATTATTACTGCACAACTTGCACAAAGTTACTACTGTACGTTTACCTTTTGTGGATGTAACGTTACAGAAAATGTGACATGTTTGATAATGATATGGTCAGCTGTCGAAATCGAGTGACTTTCCGCTTCCACCGAACTTAGTCAGTCCAACAGTAAAAAAAAGAAGCTCGTTTCCTCCTCTTCTTTTTCAAGTGGGCCTAAGATGAATACCATTCGCCTATTTACAAGAATGTACAGGTAGCCTTTGTCGGTAACAGAAGTACGTTTGGACTTGTCTCACCAGTACGGTAAACACACTGTACAAGATTACAAGATTACTCTATGCCGCTGTGCGTGGTGTTTACATACATGGTCTTGTAGTAAAACGGTGGTGAGGCAACAGTAAACTTACTTTTAAACTTTCATGACCAGCCGTTTGAAGTAAAGGAATAAATTTTCCGAAAAGTTCCTCAAATGCTAAGTTTTGCAAGCTTGTGTTAATGAAATTTTAAGGCAGTGCCCGCCATGCAAGTACCCAATACCAGGGACGAAATCTTCACGACACCATGCAGACAACTGATAGTTGTCATTGTGAAAACTACAATCAGGGTCGTAGCATTGGCGAAATCCCTGGGGCCGGGGGGTTAGTTCATGATGGCGCGTACCTAGGATAGTCGGCGCACCCAGGCAGATTCTCAATTTGTTTTGTCAGGGAGGGGTCTTAGAGGAGAGGGGTAAGGTGAGGATGTGACGTTTATGTAAGTTCGTTAATGTGTATATTAGTGCTGTCTTTGGAAAAGGTTTGAACTGATTGTATGTTTAAAAATTCTAGTCATTATTTAGGATCTTCTCACCGGTATTTTGGGGGCGACTAATTTTGTCTAAGAGCCGGGCTGACAAGCCTACTTTTTGAAAAGTTTTTGTGTATGTTAGACGAGTAAGGTGCAAATGGTGCTATCTTGAAGAAAGCTTTGATCTAATTATATTTTCAGAAATTTTTATTTTCTAGTGCCTTTTTCTACTTTCTTTTTTTTTTTTTTTTGGTTGGGATTAACTAGGGATCGGGTGCTGTCTATAAGGCCCCTCCTCTTTGGGAAATTTTTTGAATTTGTAAGGTTACCTTGGGCTGCTTGGGTACAAAATGAAGCCAGGCTTCAAAAATCTTTGAATTGGTTTTATGTTTAAGAATATTCTCATTATTTATTTTTTTTTTTTCGACTGTTTCATTGCACGGTACCATGCCACAGCTGAAGACTGGTACCCTGTGCAGACGGACCTCCCCTTTTAGTGCGCAACTTGGAGGGTTCCCTATCGGTTCGTGCACAGGTCTACTTATTGACAAAATGCCTGCCATATTGGCTGAAATGCAATTTCAAGACCTCTTAAAGTTGCTTTTATACACTTTAAATATCAATACATGTTTTGACACTTCATGCTTTAAAAACTAAGGCTTCAAGAGGAAAACGTATTCAGTAAAAGCACTTTGTAGGGTATCAACATGACTAAAAGATACTTTACAAGCTGATTGATTTTAGCATGTAATTAAAGGTAACCATAGACTTTTTATGTAAGCTAACTGTGGCATGAGTGAGAAGCAATACTAAAGATCTTTAACTTATAGCCTTCAGCTGTGTTGAGTGCATCATGCATGAAGTAAGAAGTTCATTCGCTTTATTGCGAGTTAACGGCATAAGAACCTGTCAGGGCGGGGGTCCGAGGACCCCGGAAAAATTTGGAAATAGGGACCCTTATATCCGATTTTCCAGGTTCTGAGGGCATTAACAACATAATCAGGACGATGGAGTTTTAGCTTTTCAGTATTTTTTTTCCAAGTAGGCCAGTTTTTATTTAGGGTTTCTAAACCTAAAGTGGGCAACTGCTCCCTTGCCCCCCCCCCCATCCCGCAGGCTACGGTCCTGGTAATGGCGATGAGACCCTGCATAGCAACCATAAGTGTATGGATATATTTTCTGGGGCTGATGCTTTTTCATCTGGAAAAAAACCTCTAATACCCGCGAAAATTGCCCAATATTTCACTAATAGATGGCCGAGAAACAGTTTTTGCCCAACTCGGGGAGGGGAAACTTCCTCCAGCTCCCTGAATCGTATTCATAGCACCACAATTTACAGTGAGTGATCATCATAAGCCAAGGGAAGAGACCTAACAAATATGCATGTCAGAAAACTAGACAAGACCTACTTTACTAAAGGGCGCGGTATGACCAGGGAAGGCGATTCGTGTCACTCGAAAATGGGAGCATAATGTTAGGCAGGTAACCAACAGTTTTGTTACAGGGGATCAGTTGAGAATAACCAATTATGGTCGTACGCAGAAATTTGTCGGCTACGGGGTAACTGGCCTAGCAAAGCGCCACCATTAGTTGGCGTTAAGAATTGTACCATAGACAAAGTTGCCAAAAATGATCTCCCATATCCGAATATGGCACTTCCCGTGCCTTGCAAGCTGCATGTAAACAATATTTCGGCATTTTAATAACCAAGCATTTTAAAGATCGATGTGATAAAAATTTGCTTTGAAAAATTCTGGAAGGGGAGGGGTACTTCCCCTGCTCTCCCCCACTAGGTACTGTCATGAGGTTACCCAATGGCATAGTCTCCACCCCTGGCCCAATGTACCAGTGATGTAGCGGATAAGCCCTGTGGGGAAGCCCCGCAAGCTCTGCAAGACAGCTTGAGTGGAATTGCCTCAGAGTTCTGTACAGGGCAACCTGGATGAAATTATTGTAAGAATGTCATTGCAACACCTCCCGCAGTCAATTCTCCTACCAACCACCAACCCCACATCAACTCGACCAACGGTAAATCTGATTATTAAATTTAAAAGTTGATCAATTATGATCAATGTGGCCTGAACATTGCCAATGCAATTTGTAAACTGTTGAAAAGCTTCGTTATAATGACCAAAAATTCTGTAAACACACCAGAGGTTGGAGGACTTTGCCCCTGTACCTCATCGGACCCGGCCCCCGAACCCTACATTACTGGTGGACCCTTGGTCGCACGGCAGCACATTTGGAAAGCGCAATGAATTTTCATGTTAGCAGTTAATTTGCAATTTCCGTCAGCCAAAATATGTCAAATTACACATGGTGGACCGTCGAAATTTTCTCTCGGAAATGACCAGTACAGCAGCAAAAGCCATTCAAGTTTAAGAAAAAATGTCGGGAATGCCCCCTAGAGATCACGCTTCTGATTTCGTCAGCCACACCTTACGAGAATGCAGCCTTGAACGTAAGCTTGCCAGTGGAATTATGTCTACGAACTACCCGCAACAACAGCATTTCATTTAATTGCACTACCCGACCCCAGGCTCAAACAGCAATAAAAGTCTTGTTTCGAGAGTTGATAGTACCCTAAAATTTTAAAACAATATAGTACCATTTTGCACGTAAGCGCTAGGTTTCTCATACGATTTTCAAAAGGGGCACTTTTATTCTCCCAAAGGGCAGCGCTCTTAGCCAATGCTTTAAACCAGACTCCCACCACGCTTTCACAATGGAAGTACTACCTCGCTTCCATGCTTGCACAAAGCGAAGCTTACTTTTCCCTTGTCACAGCTGAAGTACTATCAAAATTATTATTTGAAAATTTTGTTCAATCTTAATTCTTTGTTCCTGCACAAAATATATCTAGCTACGCCACTGAAAACGTCATGGGTGACGAATTCTAGGAATGACTAGTATCGAAAGTGGCTATCACCACCCTCGTGCCCCCCCCCCCTCAATCACTCATTTGTGCCAGTTTAAGTTGCCGACACACGCAACTCCAACTGATTGGACTCTCCTACCTAAAATTATTCTTAGTTTCAACCGGCATGATCTACAAGATCCATCTCTAGAACTAGAACCATTACTTTTCATCGTCCATCAGCTCCAGAATGACTCACAGTTTTGTCAAAACTGAGACTTCCATTTAATTTGACCCATCAGGAAGGAGGTAAAACGCCACCTTGCGGCGTGACGATACCTCGGGGATCAATGTGTTCCTATCTTTGTCTCTATTTATAGATTTTCACAAAGGGATCCAATCCGTCCCAGATTGTCGGTTTTACTTCGTGGTAACATTACCCGTCTTTCGACCTCACCCTCACCCCCACCCACCCACCCACTCCCAAAACAGAAAAAAAAACTCGAACGAATAAAAACACTTGCCGCACGGGTGACAATGTCAGGAAAACAAAGCGTTTTTTGGACAGTATGAGTCCTAGCAGGGAGCTGTTGCGGCCGTAACAGCTCCCTGGTCCTAGAAACTTTACCTCTGTTTCTTCTATGCGTTTAAGTATGTAACTGATAAATCGATATTTGGCAACCCGCCCCTCCCCCCCCCCCATACCTCCATGCTGGCCCTTCTTTTGGGATGCCATGGATCCGCCTCTCTTGACAACACAACGGAAGCGTTGTGTAATGTGTAGTTGACGGTTGTCGACTTCTCTTGACTACGTCATACTTCGGCCCCTCGATCCACCAGCCATCCAATGTCGTATCAGCCTTTCAATCACTTTTTGAGTTTTTTTTTTTTCTGTTTACTCTATTCTGGCATTAGTTAATAATTTACTGCAGACTGAAAAAAATGCCGTTCTAAGTTTCACTCACATTGTCACGTTTTCCACGTATTCTTTAGATTTGTCATGTGCATAGTTACTAATGTAGATGACGTCAGTCCATTCCAAGAATCACACATAAGCGTACTTAAGATCCCGTTTTATTTGCTTTGGATAACTGCAGGTATCAGCAATATTTCTTCAAAATTTCACGTTTTCTCTCTTCACGTACAGAATAGCTCATGAAGCCTAGTTAAAACATGGAAGTACTAGGAAGTACTTCCATGGTTATAACAATCTACACTCTGTCCTGTGGGTTTAAAAGCTTCAAAGGGATGGTGGCTATTTAACACGGGCAAAATTTGTTTTTTTTTTCTTCTTCTTCTTCTTCTTCTTCTTCTTCTTCTTCTTCTTCTTCTTCTTCTTCTTCTTCTTCTTCTTCTTCTTCTTCTTCTTCTTCTTCTTCTTCTTCTTCTTCTTCTTCTTCTTCTTCTTCTTCTTCTTCTTCTTCTTCTTCTTCTTCTTCTTCTTCTTCTTCTTCTTCTTCTTCTTCTTCTTCTTCTTCTTCTTCTTCTTCTTCTTCTACTTCTTCTTCTTCTTCTTCTTCTTCTTCTTCTCTTCTTCTTCTTCTTCTTCTTCTTTTTCTTCTTCTTCTTCTTCTTCTTCTTCTTCTTCTTCTTCTTCTTCTTCTTCTTCTTCTTCTTCTTCTTCTTCTTCTTCTTCTTCTTCTTCTTCTTCTTCTTCTTCTTCTTCTTCTTCTTCTTCTTCTTCTTCTTCTTCTTCTTCTTCTTCTTCTTATTTAGAGCACTTTGTTTTCAATGTGGGCAATTTTTCTCAATATTTAAAGCTGTATCCACATTTTAGGGGGAAATGAGAAACGTTTGGAGAGCTCACTGGTTTCTTTCCCGTCGCTCACGTGCACCCCGCCGGGCCCGCCCCTTTTCAGAGCCGGTTTTTCGCTATATGCCGTGAGACGTCGGGATCTTTGACGTAATCTCCTTCAGGGATAGTAATACGTGAACCCTGAAGCATCCCAACTTTCTCTATACTAGAAAGTCCTGAGTATACGCCACGGCAAAAATTTTGTAACATAAACATAACTGCGAAGTGCACAGCAATGAAGGAATTAACGGCACCAGGGCATTACGGTGTTACTCATAGTTAACCGAAATTTTTAATTATTCCAAATTATATTTGACAAGTGAAACATCATGTGTTTTCCGGACTCTTTTTAACAAGCAATGGTGAAAAGTGGCTATATGACAAACCTCTCACTGACCATTCAGTTGTGCCATCTGCGTTCTCTGTAGAAAAACCCCTGATAAGCTCAGTGGCGGAGCTAGGGAATCTGCTCAGTGGGGGCGAGAATGGCCTGCAGGGGCGCTTTGAAGAAGGTAAATACCCTATGCCTAAACACGATCCCAGTCATGGCTTTTCAACCGTTTCTTTTAGATATTCCCAACCGGTAGAACACTGTTTTCCAATTCCTCCTCCCCAAATATTTCTATTAAAACATGTTCCCATTTTCAATCCCTTTCTTTCTCATACACTAGTATAATTCACTTAATGTTCATGTTTTCAGCCAGGTCCAGATTTAGGATTTTACGTAAGAAGGGGCTTACTTTGTGAGGGTAAAGATCAAAACTGCTAGAGCCAAAGGCAAGAAACCCTTAAAAAGAGGGGGGGGGGCAAAATTTAGGACATTAATCACTGTTAGATGTAAAGTTTTGGCACCTGGAAATCAAGATAAGAACCATAATTTTTCATGACATCGTAAATTATTATGTCAGTATGTGACCTCTTTGCAATAGCCATTAAGTACATTGTTAGAAATGGCCAAGAAGGAAGGTCTGCCACTCTGTCTGGCCCTCTAGAGAACCTTCTTCAAGAAAAATGAAAGTAAACTTTATAATTTGTGATGTCCTGAAATTTGTGAATCAAGAAAGTACAGTAAGAGCATTTCTATGGCATTATTATGCAGAGTCAGATGACCACTGCATTTACGGAGTAATCGAGGCGGTTATCATGCCCATGTACCATTGAAAATGGTCATTAGAAAGCAAAAAAGGAAGCTGCTAATCAGATTTGAGTCCAGTACTCTAAAGCCATTCCCACCAGTACGAATTTTATTTTAACTACAAGTGGGGCTCTTTTCAAATGTTTTGGGAAACAGTTTGTGTGAGCTATTTTGAGATCACAATAGACCATTTTTACTGCTATTGTTGGCAGTTATCGAGGAGGGGAGCAGGGCCATTCATTTCTCAACAATTCCTTTTGCGCCCTTACGAACATCTTTCCTGGGACTGCGCGGGGAAATCAAAGTCACTCCGTGTAATTTTTTCGCTTATTATCACGCCCGGTTTGAAAGCAATGACTTAAGCGAAGTTCCACCATACCGTTAGTGCGTTAGTGCAGACAAGTTTGGACTTAAACCTACCGCCTCCTAGATCACAGAAGATGACCCTTCTCATTACAATATAGTACATATAATGGCCTCTGTTTGGGCATTTTGTTATCTGGGCCTAAAAATACTGTTAAATCATGATATTTGGAAGCAATGTCAATGATGGTGCAAGAGTAAAGTACGGTAAAAACCTGAAAAGGGCGCCGACAGGCAATTTGAGTGGGTCGGGCGGCGAACAACCGAGCCCCCTAACTACATGGAAGCTCATATGTCTCATTTTTAAAATAATTTTCAGATTTTTATAATAAGTTTCAAAATAATTTGTGATATTAATGCATGGAAATATCTTGCTACAACTAACCTTAGAGGGAAAATGGTGGTGGGCGCGGGATGAAAGCCTAGATTTCAATTTTAACTATTTTGAAATTCTGTCAGTCTGTGAAGTAATTGTACCAGTGCGGTGGCGCCAGGATTTGCCCGAAAGGGGGGGGGGGCACGTTCCCCGAAGGGGGCAGTGATCAGAAGTCCCGACAACCCCGATGTTGACAGGGGATGAGGAGGAGATTTGAAGAAAAGCTTTGTACCTTACTGTGCCATTGTAGGGCATGTTTTGCATGAAATCCGTATGTACTTGAAGTTGCCGAGTTGCATGATGATATAGTGTTTATCGGGAATCGGAATTGTAAAATTACAAGGCGCGCGAAGCGCGCGATAAGTTTTGGGTGGGCCAGCACGAAATAGAATATGTACCTTATACTCACGTAGAGTAAAAACATGTCAATTGTCGGGGCGGTTGGACCCTATCGGGGATAACATACATGTATAAAATCCACTTTTTCTGCCCGATGAAATAGTCAAACTTACGTGGGCAAGTTGCTCTGTAGGCTACTGAACGACAGATCACAAGAGATCATTGGCTAAAGGCTATGCGAAATGGGATGAAATTCCCGACCTTTACGTTGTAAAGGTCGGGAATTGTGTAACCTACTTATATTTAATCAAGGCGGCCACGTGCTTGAACTTTTTAGCCATATGGTACGGAAGTGTGGACGAAACTGCGATAAATCAGCAGCGCGCTAAGCGCGCCAAAACTTTTGGAGTTTTACCGGTATTTAAGAAATTGCCCTTTTGAGAGCAAAAACAGGAAAACCGTTGGGCGTGTCAGGGACTAAATACTTTATCTTACAGACTAAGGCTACCCGAAGAAATCTGGAAAATTTCCCAACAAGGGCCAGCCTTCCACGATGGGGAGGACTCCTACCACCACCCCTGAATTGTAGTAACTGCACGTTTTGTACATTTTACCGACGTTCTGCGCATGTGACTTTTTATACGCAACACAACGAATATCGCAGGTGCCAGAGGCGAGGATGGGGCTGCAGCTCCTTCCCCATGCCCCATCCAGACACAAAATTTGTTTTTTCTTTAAATGTGACATTTTTCTTGGCAAACGTGCATATTTCTTGCAAAGTGCCAAGCCCCCTCATTCAATGGAAAGTTGTCCTTACGCTAATGGCGAAAATTTATTGCATACCTAGCGTACTATTTGTTCAGCTATAATTATTGTTAAAGGGGCTACTGCATCATCACAAACATATTGAGGAGAAGATCATATCTCTAAATACAATTGGCAACTGAACCTCGATTGAAATCAATTCAAATAGTAGCTTCACTCTGGATGCTGACTTGTGCAGTAGGTTATGTTCCCAAGTAAGCTAACACAGTAGGCCTATTGTGTTGATATGGTCTTGGGCAGTTTAAACTCAGTGCATGGTGCAGTGGCTTTGACAGGGACGTGCACTAGACGTGTCTTTTGTTTGAACTGGAGGAGGGGCTAGAAGTAAACTGAGTAGGGAGAAGTACGACTGTTATGTCTGGTAGAAAGGCTTGTTGCTCGTAATACTAACTACTCTAGGTTAATTATAGTCCATTCAGTACTGTGCATTGCCATGATCAGTTAAGTCTCCGCCAATTTAGCACACTGAAACTCAGATTCATAGCGATCCATTTTAGGTCTTCAAGATACCTTAAAATTTTCATAATTTAAAGGAGAAATACTGCATTTATGATAGTAAAAATGTTCATACCTTTCCAACCATCATTTGTAGGTATAGGATGATAGGCAATTCAAAATATGGTAACTTGGACACTTCATTTTGAAGAATTAAGGTTCTTATAGCGGTATAGAGGTATTTCATGTGACGTCACACGATGGGGATTGCCCATCACTCACACAACACAACACAACACTCGCGCAGTAAGCGTATATACAGCACAAGCGCACGGCATTTTCATAGACACTACTCAACTACTGTGACACAATGGACTCTTGCCCGGCAAAATGTCTAACAACCAAAGTGAAACAAGCCAGTAGCCACTACTGGAAAAAAGGCCATGGCCGGTCCGACTTAAACCAATTGGTTAGAAACTGAGCCGTAAAACCTCATCTACCTCTAACCCCGACAACCAAAATGACGCGTGATCACGTGAAGTCTGTGAAACACCTCTTTAGGGAGTAATTCACTAAATTTGTAGCTCATTTGTTCACCCAAACTTTCACATTTTAAAAATGGTGCAACATTCGTATCTAATGTAATGCGTTATACTATTGGGAAAAGCTATTGAAATAGTTTATTTATGAGACAGAATGGTTTAGTAAGTATAACAGCCATTGTCTGTTTGCTCCATGGCGATGCACTGAGTTAAGGGCAATATTTCTCTTTAAGGTGTGGTCTTTGGGGGGGGGGTCCCAATATTACTCTGCTAGAAACACTAGGGGTCATTGTTAAATCATGGTGTTATTTCCCAAATTAAATCAGGGAGTTGTCAGGGACCCCTGACAACTCCCTGATTAAATCTGGGAGGTACCATTTTGCCACCCGATGTTACGGAATGACGTGCCTTAAACTTGCTGGTGAAACTTTATTTTTTCCCTAGGTGAAACAAAATATATCACACTTGCTTGCCTAAGGTTTACTTTTGGTACTATAAATGGTAACATCAGCTTCTAATATCTGGAAGGCAGAATGCCAGAACTGAACAAAATTTAAACCCAGCACTTTGATGAAGTTTCTTGTGAACAGACCCCAAAATAAATTTGGGTCTGAACAAAATAGAAACAATCCCTTTTACAAAAGATATCTTGCAAATGTCTATTTCCCCACAATAGAATTTATTTGACTTGTCCATTCCATCACTTTCCTGATTTTTTTTTTCAAAAATTTCACTTTTGCAGATATTCTACCATGGGCAGATTGACCTGCCTAGAAACTGGAGAATTTTTTTGGATCCCCATCCACGCCATGAGCCTTGGGACCTCTTCATACATCTCTATATTCACACTTTTCTGCTGTTCCACATTTTCTCTGTATGAATATGAACAGTGGGGTAACTATTTTCCATACATTGGGGCCCCTGTCATGAAAATTCCTGGATACTTCACTAGTTTTCCATGACAATATGAACCCATTATTATATCTATACATGGATGAGGAAGAATCATAAATAAATGACAGACTACAGTATTCAGTTTTTGTTCTCATATATTTGTGTTTCTTGTTTTGTACATTATTCTGAGAAAAAGTTCCCAATGAACCTAAAACACCTCCTTCTATCTTCTCATCAGCTCACTGAACTAAATGATTGGTGTCAAGACCAATTGTTTTTCTACATACATGGAAGGCCAATAGTATTGTCTACATGTGCTTAAGACAAGACAATAGAATATGAGACAAAAAGAACACTTCCAGAGTATTCATAGGGTTAACATTTGCATCTTAAAAACTCTGGATATCAAAACAAAATATTTTTCCTGACCTTTTTTTTCTTCGTTTACAAAACTAAGACAGAGTCAACGAAAAAAAGCAAAAACAAAGCACATGGAATATGACACGCTTTGGATTTTCCCTGTGGACAACAATAGTGGTGCCAGTCTCAAACAAGTAAACTGTAATTGGTAGGAAAAGAACTTTAGTTTGGTTTAACAATGATACACCATTTCCATGGACTATGACACATACGAACCCCCCCAAACGGTTTTGAGTTGAATCGTTTGTTGGCAGCTTAAAACGTTTGCATAATCACAATTGATGGAGGTGAGATAAAGGATATGTTTTACCAATCTAATATGATGATATTGGTACATGAAAAATAATATTGAGCTCCATTGCATTCATAATACAAAACTGTTGGATCTTGGAACTATGATGTACCCTCCCTAAGAAACAATCCACTTACTGCTGCAAACAGTGGGATCTTATTTTGGCAAATAACTAAAATGTAGAGAGAGGCCCATCCATTTTTTATTTTTTAAGTAAAGCAATGAAACAACAAAAGAAATCCATTAACACAAGATATTACACACTTTGTAGTAATACTGCAATGACATATGCATCCTATAAAAGGATGGCATAACCAACAACTGACGGACAAAACCCATCATTCCATAAGCTCCATATCTTGGGTACAGTTGGGAAGCCAATAGCAGCTTGGGTTTAATTGGCAAAGAATATAAAATTAAACTTACTTTGGGGTTTCATTGTGTACAACGGTATCCAAATATCACAGCTACCGGCAACCAATCTCAGTATTATTATGTATCCTAGGACAAATCTAATATGTTATTACATCTATCAAAATCACATTGCTTTCCTTTTTACATGACAAGCATCACCATTCTATTGTTACACACCCTATAAAAAAATCTTGTGATCCCATTCTTATCCATTCTACATACTTCAAACCCGGTTCAATCCATTGTAACACCTCCTTCAACAGACCTCACCATTCCATTGTTGTATGACAAACATCATGATCCCATTGTTTTCCATCCTACTACAAACCTCATTATACCAGTCCTACATCGCCTCTAACAAACCTCATCAGTTTGTGATTATATGACAATCATCACACTTCTAATGTAATCAATCCTATTAAAACCTTGTTCATTCAGTTGCTATTCTTTCAAAACCCCCCATCATTTCACTGTTACATAACAAACCTCATGATTTCATTGTTATATTTCTTGCTAAAAGCTCATGATTCCACTCCTATCTCTCCAGTTACATAACTCATCATTCCACCATAGAATGTTCTTTGCCCAACCTCATGATTCCATTGTTTTCCCTCTCATAACCAACCTCATGATTCCACTGTTTTCCCTCTCATAACCAACCTCATGATTCCATTGTTCTCCCTCTCATAACCAACCTCATGATTCCATTGTTCTCCCTCTCATAACCAACCTCATGATTCCATTGTTCTCCCTCTCATAACCAACCTCATGATTCCATTGTTCTCCCTCTCATAACCAACCTCATAATTCCATTGTTCTCCCTCTCATAACCAACCTCATGATTCCATGGTTCTCCCTCTCATAACCAACCTCATAATTCCATTGTTCTCCCTCTCATAACAAACCTCATGATTCCATTGTTTTCCCTCTCATAACCAACCTCATCAGTCCATTGTTCTGCACCAAGTTACCAATGCAACACAGCAATCTTCAGTTGTGAGAAAAAAGAACTGGGAATTTCCATTTCACAATGACATGTTAGCATAATTACAACCACACTATCTCATGAATGGAATGGTTAAACCTCACAAATGATTTTTAATTCTTTACATAATGAAATAATGACTTTTCTTGTACCAGTTATGACACTGGTTTATCCAAGTTTACAATAATTGAATTTTTTTTTTTATATTTTTGAAATAAGACAAGAGTTGAATAACATAAATATATAACTGGGCAGTGAGGGCATTTCATGCAATACTGACACAAAAAAAAAATTTAAGACACCATCTCTATCTTCCTTGAGACATGTCAATGGCATCTTATTCTCAATATAGCATTATAAAATAAAATAAACTGGCTCTACTTCTAAATGAATTATGCAGCTGAAAATTTTTCTAAGGGTCCACATCAGACATTAGGAAAATGAAGTACAATTAAAAATAATTCCTTATAGATTTTAGGATGCAAAAGATTCCTATTCTCTTGTCTAAGTATTTCAAATCTAGTTAAACACTTTGAAAAGAGTACAGTCCTAACTGTGCCCTTTATTCACAGTTGGAAGACGGCTTCAACTGCAAAAAGAAAGTATCTCAACACAAAGGTCCATATGCTCATGTTGTTATGAGTTGTAAAAATGCCCCAAATGAGCTCTCAACCCATGGATACAGTAAAACAAACCCAAGGCAACATGACTGCAGATGCAAAAGCGGGGCAAAAACCTTGACGTTCCCATCCCTGGCATTTAATACAACTTCTCTTCTCGTAAATAAATGTCACAATTTTCTTCGTTTGGCTTTATTAAATATGCACAAAAAATATGATGACACTCCACCTTACACCACACTTTGACACTGTATGGGAGATCTTATAAAGTGACGTACTATGTACAAAGGCCCTCCTTCACTTGACTTTAAAAGAAGTCAACGAAACAGGCTTGTTAGAAAAAGACAACAAAGATATCAAATAAAATGTAATTAACAAGTGTACAAATCTGAAGTGTCCTATATATATACAATTCCACTGTCATACTTTATATGAAAAATAAGTGTATTTGTCTTTGAAAGAATTCACAAGTTACCTTAATACTTATTATTGTAATTTTCACGTGACTTAATGCAGACTGGAAGCCTCTTATGGAAAATGGATTATGCAGACTGAGCATTTTCAGAAAGCAAGCATTACTTCAAAAAAGAAAGTGCTAAATGTCAAATGATTGATTTTATTTTCAGTGTGTCTTCAGTATGAAAGACTAAAAAAATTCTTCTTAAGTTACTCAGTCCACAATGTTTTTTTCTCAGGAAATTTTCAAGTGTTGTGTGTGATTAAAACACTCCTTTCATATATCTCGTGCCAAGTAACTATGCCGACTACATAATTTTATTTGTGAAGTACCATGGCTGATGTCCGCCATAGGCCATAAGTAATTTTCAGTACCAATGAAAAGAGGACAGTCAAAGTTTACTTCTGGTACCAAAATCCAACCTAGTATATCACCTTCCTATAATTTCTAAAGGTTGAGTTAAACTGGCCTAATTTAAATGAATTAACATAACAACAACCTCACTTGAATGAAGCTCTTATTTGCATACAGGCCTATACAAGACCTGACCTGCCAAAATGCATTACATTCAGTCTCAAAGAATTTAGTGCATATCTTGCCGGAATCAATCACACATGCCCTTTCTCCCGTATTTAGAGATGAAAAGGATGAGGTAAGGTTAGGAAGCAAAGCCAAGATTATTTCAGAGCATTTAAATGGCATACATAGTCAACACAGCCTTGTATTAAAATACAAATCGGGCCTATTAAAATCATCTGTCTCAGTAAGAATGCCTTCTAGTACTCCAGGCTAATTCAATGATGTCTTACAAACAATCAAGAGTTTTATTCAATGTCCCAACTCACAAAATGAAGAGAACAATTCCTCCAAGGGGACAGAGGATGGGGGGGGGGGAGGGATGTTTGGGGATCCTTCATATTTCCTGGCTTGGTTTCACTATTTCAATCTTGGAGTAACTGTTTATTCACCTTGAAGAAAGTTCCTATAAGGTGCATAGCTTTAATTTCTTGCAAACAAGATGGCACAAGGCTACTGATGTTGGATTTTCAATCCATGTTTGACAGTTTGTGATTTACAAAACGTAGCTTAACGAGATATATGAACAGACTTCGACAGGAAGTAAAAATCCACCAGGATACTTCAAACAGAGAAAAGAGGCACCAGTAGAAAACAACAATGGTAGGAAAAATCTTTCAACTAGAAAGAAAAAAAAACACAGACAGAAAGGAATAAACACAGACAGAAAGGTTTCAGAGGCAACAATTAGTAGAAATACTAGTACTTGTAGCTTTTGAGGACCTGAGAATCTTGCTACAGGCTTTACAATGTTGTCGAGCTGAGCTTCTTCAATTTTCGACGCTGGGCCAGACCTGAGGATGTGACTGGTTCCAAGGGGTTATGGTTTGGTGCCTGATTTAAGGCAGAAAAGGTAGCTTTCACGGCACCCTAAAACAAAGATAACACAAACACGTTCATCAGTATTTCCTATTACAAAAATTTTTCAACCACAAGGGCAAGAAATCTCAATCATTTCTTTCTACAAGTAGTATGGTTTGAAAGTGTAGCCACCTTTACACCTCTACGACTGGTTGATTCTGTTTCAGTTGCAAATATTGGCAGAAAGTTGTCAAATTCTCATTTTGTATGAAAGGAAATGATGTTCTAGCAGTTTGCAATGTTATGGACTGGTACAGAACTACTTGCTGGGGAAGGGAGAGAAGCAAGGACAGAGGTTAGGGGGATGAGGGGTAAAGGTAAGGAAAATGAGAAAGAAGGGATTAGGAGGAATTGAGGAGGGGATGAGGGGAGCAGGTATAACAGCATCATAATATCATCTCCATTACCTTGACTTGTTGATAATCCTGAGCCGTTAATCTGTTCTGGGACAGTTTTTCTCTCGTTTGAAACCACTGATGTTTCAAGACATGCGTTGAGTCTGGTCTTTGGTATGGGTCAACATGTAACATCTTCTTGATTAGATCCTGCAGGAAAGACACAAATACAATTAAATCAAAAATAAATCAATTTATTGCATAGAAGTCAAAGAAAATGTTACATCAGTTTGTGAAAACATGTTGAGGTCAACATCATTTCAAGTCCAAGTATCATAATGAAAGCTCTTCCTCCAGAATACTTCATAGGTCTTAGCAAATGACATCTGACACATATTGTTGCAAAATCCAAATCTGAGCCAATTTTTGCTGCTTTTTAAGGTGAACACCTATTTTCAGCATTGTAGGCTCAAATGTCATATTTTTCCAGAAAACCAATCTATGACATCATAAGTGGACAACACTGGCTCCCGACTACATACTACGTGCAAGCGTAAGCCTGATTGTGCAGATATATGCAAGTTAGCCGTGTACACCAGCCGAGAGTAATGGTAACTGCCTCTAGGGCAACAGTATTGAGAGGCTATGCTGAATGTTGGTTACAGTCACAAAATTTTACCTCAAACAGTACCTCACTGAATTACTTTGGTGTGATTGCTATGTTGCTTCCTGAGAGACATGATTGCACCCAGTAACTCAAAGCATCATCTATTTTAGCAGAGTAGAAGTCAAAGAAGGAGTAGCCTACTAATCTTCCGGTGTGAATGAACATTCCAATTTAGGTTGCGTTCTACATAACATGTACAACACTAAGCTTACTTTTATGCCTTCCATCATAAACTGCATGCCAATAGCCATGCTTTTTTGTTTCTTTCCTACTAGAGTCAGTATAGTGCTTACTTGTGTGGAGTCAAAATCGGAAGATAACTTCCCTACATTAATCCAACAAAGAATGTCTGTAGCAAATTTGCAAAGTGTACAAACTCTTTTGACTGCTGTATGCGACAGAGCCTAAAGCTTATAGAACCAGTGCAAGTTGTAGGTATGGTTTTGTGTACGTAGGCAATACTACATACCTAGTAACTAAGCATGCTAGCCTGCCCTGGTGTAACAGCTTAGCCAGTCAAAAGACTGTTAAGATATATGCAATAACGAAAGGCTATGTCACAGGCTTGAAAGCAGACTTTTGATTGGTGGAGATATCTACCCTCGTATAATGTGCAAGTGTGTAGTCCACTCTGAGTATAGTCATAATTTGGCCAGTTCTAGCAACTTCTTATGAATTTCTGTGACTTTTTATGCTTATTTTGATCACTGAATATTTCATTTTCTTCAGTTATCGACAGGCTGTTTATGAATATGTGGGCTTCTAAGCACCTTTTGTGGGTGAGAACACTAATTAAAAGTAGCTATTCACACACACTTTTACGTGTTGTTAAAAGTGTGTGAGGATCCTCAAAAGTCCACTTATGACTTCATAAGTAACTTCAGGAGCTGTGGCTTTTCGAAACTAAAATCGTGAAAGACCATATCATTTCATTGTCTACAGGAAAATTTGGCTTTTTCTTCATATTTTGGGTAATCATTGTTAGGGAAATATTTAAATGCTAAGAGGGTTAAAGTAGTAGTGGTTTTAACTACTATAGAAGCAGCAAGGTCAGCCACAATACCAGATATTTAAGATTCTTGAGAAGTACTGTATGTTTTTAACACTATACCCTAAGCACTCATTATTATGCAAACCATCAGCACCAAAAACAAGAGACACATCAATAGTAATGATAGGCAACACCTGTGCTAGTATTGTAGTAATTCAGCTTTGAAGTGCTGAATTATTATGTCCACAGACAGACTAAACCTTTAAACACTGAAACTGAAAATATATACACCTACACACATTACTCCAAATGCATTTATTCTTAATATCTTTAGTAGTGGAAGCATTATCTTATGATGCTTGAGTTCTTCACCTGAATTGTACATATATGAGGTCGTGGCATTAGGGCACAGCTGTGGTTCACAGACTACACACTGTACCAAGCTGTGCGCTACACGTTTCCTTCTCACAACATAGAAATATTACACAGTAGTACTTCTATTGCAAACCCACTCCTATGAGTACAAGTATTAAATCACTCCCCTCCCCTCCCCCCTCCCAGTCAATGTGCCACAGTTCATAGTCTAACTATGAATACATACCTTTGCTAAACTAGAAACATTCTCCCAGTTACCTCCTTGCATAGGGTGATACTTCCCTTCTTGTATTCTGTCTAGTATCATCTGACCACTGTCCTCTGGTCTGTTAACGAATGGTGTATACCTACAACATAAGGAACATGAAGTATTATTAAACCACCTGTATTACATAATACAGGGTACCCCCCCCCCCCCCCCAGCTCACTGCACTACTCACAACCTTGTTTGGGACAGCCATGATTGCAAGTATCACATGACATGCACATTCTGTTAAAAAAGTGTCAAATTTTCAAGACTACGGAAAATTGTAACTCCAATGCATTACACACATGCAAAAATCTAGACCCCAAACTCCCAAAGAAAGGGAAGATTTGACTATGAAATACAGTTAGCAAAAGGCACTTAGTGTGAGCATTAGTGTGGTGAAGAATGAAAAACAGCATATAAAGTTGGCCACAACTATTAAAATAAGACAAACCCAGTCCTCCAAAGCTCCATAGTTTTGATAGAAATGGACATCCAGACAGAAAGATGGTGAAAATCACTTATCATATACACAGAAGGTATAACCCCTTCTACAGGCTCATTAGCATGAGAAACAATGCAAATTAGATGCAGAACGGGGAAAGTACACAATTTCAATTTAAAGTTCAAATCTAGCACGTTTGGAAAGGATTTCAACTCCCATAATGCAATGCATTGTAGCAATCACCATGCCGTGACAGAGGGTTGACATCATCTAACGGCCATTCCACTGATCTAATATGTATCCATAATCCACAGTAGCAACTAACTGATACTGCAATAGCAACTGACCATCAAAACCATAACTCATCAATCCCTCTCCCCCAAACCCTCCCCCCCCCCCCACCCCCCCCCCCCCCCCCCCCCGCCAATGGAAGTGAAAATAAGTAAGGGCAATGATGGCTCTTCATCCCTACAAACTATTCATTTCTTCAAGTCAGCAACTAATAATAACACACTTTCATACCAATATATTGCCCAAACACTTCATTAATTATTACCATGATAAGAATGCATGACTTCAATAGCATGAGCTAAACAAAAAGTGATACATGATGTGTCTTTATTTTCCATCTGAGCTATTCTTGATCAAACAAAATGCTTCTCAATTCACATTCTCACTTGATTTCCATTTCATTTCTAATTTATATGTCATTGACACTTCATAAGTGCTAGCTGTTTCTTTTATACTTCATAGCAGGTAATTCCCCGTCTCTACTGAACATTTATTTTATCATGAAACATATGTTTATATGACAGACTTTTCATTTCATGTCAATACCTTACCTTTATACCTAACAATGAGAAGAGCTTGCTTGTGTGATATGAAACCAATTTCCAGTGAATGAAGCTCTCTTGAAAACAGACAACTGTGACTGAACAATTCACACATGAAAGTTATATATTAAACTGAAGCAGCACTAAGCACAATTCTGTTCATGACTTTTTGATTCAAAGAGTTTTTCAAATTTAACTGAACAGAGAAAGAAACACCACCATCATCAAACTAAAAACCCACGCTAAAAATGCTCTACAGCAAAATGTTGATGACTTTGTTTTAAGGGTAAGCCTGCATCGCGCACTGTAGATCTCTATCTCTGCGCTGCAGGTTGCTACTAAGAAGGCAAGTCAGACAGCTGACATGAGATCCTGCAGCCTTGGATCCTGCAGCCAATAGTTGAAAGATTCCTGTCGTAAAAATACCACAATGATAGTGGCATAATTCTATCATAGACTGTCTCTGCATCCTATACAACAATGTAGTATCACATTGCTGAAAGACTGCAGTGTACTAATACTGCAAAATATTGACCCATACCAACCTAGGCTGTAAATTCATGTCAATCACTACTTTGCATGATTGGAAAGACATGAAATATTGTGAAAAAATTTACAATTTGCAACTGTAGGATTCAGAAAATTTGTAGATTCTAACAAAATAGGGATGTCATGAGGAATTTTTGAGTGCTTTTACCTAGAAACTAAGATGAACCAACTTACCCCGCTAATAGAGTGTACAGTATCACACCAAGGCTCCATACATCACACGCTGCATCGTAACCTTGACGCTTCAGAACCTATCAAAGAGAATTTTAACAAAGAAGCCTGTACCTTTCCTCCAACAATAAAATATTAGCAAAGACATTTTGAACAATAAAACGGATGAAACTCTTTATCATCTCTTATCAGTCATAGCTACATAATTTAAGCAATTACTTAGCCTCGCAGGTAAACTGCAAAAAACCTACGACCAAAACAGAAAAAAAATTACAATAAATAAACTAAAAAAAATTAAACAAAACAAAGAAAACAGAAATGGCAATATAGTTAACAATGCAAGCACTCACACAAAGTTCTCTTTGATTCATAATCAAATAATGCAATTTGATGACCATAGTCACTTTCTGACATAATCAGTTAAACAACTTGTCCAAACTGTTATACTACTCACATGACATGTTTTTATAGCCCCCCCCCCCCCATCAATCCTAACCACCAAACGAATTAAATGTATATTTCATAAACAACCAATACCCCACATAATAACAACCACTTAACTCGCACATTTCTGAAGTTTCCCTTCCATAAACCTTTTGATATACTTCTTTAAGGCCTTGAAGGCCTTGAGGGCAGCTATGTTACTATACAAAGTTACCAGGAACATAACAGAAAACAGTAAGGATGTACAGACTATAGACCTCATGCAATGACGTCACAGGGTCATAAAAATTTGAAGTCCGCCTACTCAGAGGACATGCATGCACAGATTTTTGTACACTGAGAGGTGCAGCATGTCTTCCAAGATGGCAGGTATCGAGGTAGGTTATGATGTCGACATATAAGGTCTTAACCTTCACATTATCAATTCAGAATTCTAAAGTTGAATCATTTCAATTACAAAAATTATTCCAAATGAGAAACCACAAATAACTCTTAGATGATAAACCCTCCATACAATGATCTGACTAAAAATATTTAAAACCCATGGATCCTTTCAAAAAGTTTGACTTATCAATTTAACACTTAACAGAAGACCTTTAAAGTTTGATAAAACATAAAAGTAATTCCACCAACCTCCGGAGCTACAAAATTAGCTGTGTAACATGGCGTCATAAGCAAGCCATTTTCTGCTCTCATTTGTGTTGCAAAACCAAAGTCCCCAAGTTTCAGGCATTTGGGGTCATAAGTCTCGTTGGCATAAAGGATATTGCTTGGTTTTAAGTCTCGATGTACAACCTATAGAAAACAAAATATTTATATAGAGAAGGCAATCAATTGGATAGGAAGATGAGCCATCAACCCCTACTAGTTAACTGAAACTGAAAGAAAAGAGTATAGACTAGATCAGTCAAAGTAATAGATTCTTCTGATCGCAAAAAGTCACTCGAAGATAATCAGTGGTCCTTCTGTTGGCCTGAACTTGATCTCTTGCCATGTTTTCATCCCCCCAACTATCAACACATTTTGTGGTCCATCCTCCGGGTAAAATATGGTACTAACTGACAGATACTGCAATTTTCTACAAAACCACAATCCCCAATTTAGAAAACTTCTAACACAAACCTACCAACTTCTACTTTATACAGGCCAATAAGTATTCTCCAATAATTAAATCTGACCTTTCAAATAATTGGCTTAATTTCTATGAGATGAAGAAGTTGGCAATAAAAAAAATGCTACAATATTATGCTTGGAAAAGTATATTCCACAAATATAGTACTTAGTACCTCTCCAACATAACCACAGGGAGTAAAAATATTAGTGAACTTCCAAAGCCTTAAAGAAAATGATCCATTCAAATTCAAACACTTTCAAGATTTTCAAGCTTGTGTAAAAACTAAGAACTGCAAGAAAATAAGTACATCTGAAGATATTTCACAAAGGGGCAGAAAGTACTGCCCTTGAATTTTTCCAGGTTAGTAAAAACCTATGACAAAAATGTTGCCCTCTAAAACAGTCGTCTCTTACCCTGAATATTTTTGCTCACGAGGGCAGCTCCCCCATAAACCTATGTAAAAGAATTACCTACCCCTTGCTTGTGGAGGTATGCTACTGTGTTAGCAACAACCAGCATTATCTCACATGCTTCTCTTTCTGACAGACATTTCTGTTTTATAACTCTGTCTAACAACTCCCCTCCTTTCATTAGTTCCATCACCATGTAAACTTTCTGACCATCATCAAATACCTGAAAATAAATATAAAACAAGAAACTGTAACTTATACTCTTTAAAATCTCAACAGCTTTCAAATTTAAAACAAATTATCCATCCAGAATGCTAAAATCGACGAAAAACAAGACATAGGGCGAGAAAGTATGAAGAGGCTTAGAGGGAAACTGTCTGGTTACTTTGCAAAGTAACCTTGAAGTTCTCACAAAAGTAAAATAAAAATATGGCCTTGATGATTTCTTGACAACTGTAACTACATTGTCCTGAAGGGCTGATGCCTTTAACTTTCATTTCTTAGAGATATATATGACAAACATGTCAGAGGTACACAAGGACAATAAAAGCAGCATGTAAAAGAGACATATAATTTACTCATTTGTCTTTTTCTACATCCATCCTTTTTTAAACTGTGCTTTAGAACGACAGAATATTTTGGCAAACCGTCTGGTAATTAATCTATCTTTCATTATGGTTACCACACAAAAGCTGCCTTTGTTGACACACAAACCTATGACTTAAGCCTACCGTCAAGAGAGTGTTACCTGATTTGTCAGGGATGAAACCACTCATCTTGCTTAACCACAAAGAAGCACCACGATATTATGTACAAAAATTTGTCATATTCCCATACAAAATTATCACCTCTAAAAAAAATAATCTCACTTACATCTCTCAGTGAAATAATATTTGGGTGATTTCCGTATCTCAACAGTATTTCAATTTCCTCCTTGACATCTCGCCCACTCTTTTTGATAATCTTTACTGCATATTCTTGTTGGGTTGCTTTGTGCACGCAGCGTTTGCATACTGAGTAAGATCCAAGGCCAATTTCCTGAAAGAGTAAGGAAGTACTTCTCAAATAAGGTGGGAGGTAGGGAGAGAGGAGATTAAAGAAGCTTACTTATCACTTAACTTTTCACGTTCTCTTTTGCCAAGTGTACTAAAGGTTATTGTCACAAACTTCACAAAGCTCTGGGATGACTTTATGTTGTGTACAATGTCTCCTTTCAAAGGGTCATTGGAGAAGGGAGTTATTAGCTGAGGTCTGCTGTCCAGTCCAAATACACCACTGACATTCACATTACTGTGGATATATTCTTCAGTGATAGTAAAGGGTTACATGATTGCGACTTTCCTCATTTTATCAAATTTCTCTTACAAAGGATATCAAGAAGTAACACTTTTACTGATCCTTTAATAAACTGATGTACCCCATAATCACCAAAACTCCCTGGTTTGGGGGTCTATGAGCTCCGATACTTACCTCCGATATGAAAACCAAATGGAGAAGGAAGAGTTAGGTTCTAGGGCGCCCTCAATAGGTAGGGGATCCCGTGGTGTTATTAGGTTTGCCAGACAGTTATTGCAGGCAATAATGGTATACACATGTAAATAGGAGGTAAGGAGGAGGGAAATAGACTGGGCTTCTCAAGAGGATCTCTGCTTATTCATAAAATAAAAGAAACAACAGCAATGTTAAATAAACAAGCCAATTTCACATAGTTATCCCATCGACACATTCTGATGAATGCTTCATCCATATGCTGTCAGTCTACCACTGTACAAAAACTACTCGGCAGGATACATCTTGTTAACTTAAAACCTACAAAACCATTAATGCAAGGAATCATTTTTACTTTCAGGTAAGGATAATGTTTCCAACATTTGTTGTTCAGTCAACATGAGTAACCAACTGGTTTCCTTCACTTCTATTTTCATTTCAATATAGAGACACTCCCATACTATTTTCTACACTTGTCTGCAGTGTGATTTTCCCTCATAAGCTTTCAAAGGATAAAAGCAATCATGCTTTGAGAAAGGTTGACTGCTATCTCTATGAAAACTACTTTCAGAGTTTTTTTTTTTTTTTTATTTTGTCCTGTAATACTATTGATAATAGCCTTAGGCAAGTAGATCATCAAGCTTTCCAGAAAATTGTGAAAACAAAACTCCCTGAATGTTCCCTGACTTTACCAGGGGAAATTTCAAAAATTCCAAGACACAACTCCACTTCAGAGGCATGATGGGAAGTCAAGAGATTACTGCACAATAGTTAACTTAGAGGATGAATGATTCATAGGAAATTAATATATGCCCAACAGTCTCGACTCCCCTGAGTTTTCAATAATTTTTTATTGTTTTCTCAAATTTCCTAAGTTTTCAATAAGTACTTGTTCTCAGTTCCCGTGACATTTCCAGCCTGGAAAAGTGTAACTTAAGTTTCCCTCATTTAATTACATAGCTGGAATTATCATCTTTTGAGCAAATTACACAGCACTATTTATATTCCAGATTCATCAAAACTCACCTCTTTAAGTTCATATTCTTCAAATATTGATGTTTTCCTGGCATTTTTCACATGATGCTACAAATGAGAAAACACAGATTATAAAAACATATACTAATTTCAGTCAAATCATGATGATTAAGGATGAATCTATTATACAGGTATTTTGTTTCTACTATACCACTTTGGTGTTATGTTTTGGTGTAAAGAAAAAAATTGATAATTAAGCAGACTTCAATCAATTGAACTGGAACCTATAATCACTACCTGGCAAGTACAAAGTGTATGCAGTCTGTTCCATTCACTCTACAGGACATGATTCAACCACAAAATAACAAACCATCAAAGAATTGGAATGTGTTAAACCTTGCAAAGCCTTGAAGTAGGACAGCACATTTTGAAATTCAGGTACAAAGAACAAGCACAAGGCAGACTGAAAGTTTCAATTATTATTACTGCATATGATACCAGCTTGGAAAATGATTTACCTGTAATTTATACCACCATTCAGCTTCAAGAGCGAAAAACAACTTTCAACACTGAAGGACATAAGATACAATAGCTATGTGCCCCTCCCCCTCCCCCCTACCTACCCCCCCCCCCAAAAAAAAAGAGAAGAAAAATACTCATTGTAAGCCTTACTTTGGTTTACATTCTGTTAATTTCTATCTGACAGTTTACCTTATTTGACAGGGATGACAAGTATCTACTTCGACCACTGGCATGTCTCTGGACATTAGATATTCTGAACATATTTGGGCGACGAAAAGAGCCACCCCTGCCTTAAAATATAAGCATGACAATCAAATTTCACAATTTTCTTCTCCAATTTACCTGTTCATTGCTAGTCTTTCTTTGATGTGATGCTGAAGATGCTTTACCATCATCATTAAGAATAGGAGCAACATAACTAAATCCTTTAAACAATTGGTGGGCACTTGGACTGGGTGGTAGACCGGGTGAATCTAATAAGTAGAAACATTTAACATGTCATACACCAGTACAACTTACAGAAATTACCTAAACAATGCATGATATATAGATGATGTAAATGCCAGCTTATACTTCAGTACAGCAATGTTAAGCTTTGAAAATTGACCACTGTTCAACTCTAAGCTATGTCTGTCATTGGTCCTGAAGAGCAAGGAGTGACCATATATGGTTCCTATAGCTTTATACCAAGGGAATATTTGGAAGAATGAACCAGACTTTAGGGTGCAAATATATAGCACCCCAGTTCCACTGTAAATAACAACTGACAGCTGAAGTTTTTAACCTTTAATAAACTGTTTTACAAAATTTCGTAAGATCCACAATGAAAGCTAAAACAGGACAACAGCTAGCCCTCAAAGGAAAGTCTTCACAAGTGTTTGAACAAAACAAGGAAACAGCTGGCTAGTGATAGAGGAAAGCTGTACCTCTCAATCTATGACACAGATGTAACTTTCAGTCCACTTATATTTCCAGGAACAAGAGCTTTCTTCTTTGTTCTGTTTTTTTTTTTTTTTTTTTCTCCATTATTTTAGCTCCCCTGCAAGTTAACACTCATTTTCACCCTTGGTCTGAAAGCAATCTCCCATTGTAAACTTGAACTAATAATACTTTTGAATAATTCAATGCTAGTCAGACACCATAAATGTCTCTGTGAGGCTGCCCACTATCGGATGTCGGCCTCCTCCACTGTGTGATCAGGACCTTATACGGATAAGTGAGGGTTACAATTGTAGACAGGAGGTAAGAGAGGGGCGATGTAGATCTCGTGATCCAGGTGCATCATGAAGTGGTTTGGGAATCTATGATCAACAATATCCACGGACATTGCCAAAGGGAAACAGGTAAATCCTATCAACAAACTATTTTTCTCTGATCAACAAACTTTTCATGTTGCTGTGGTCATTCACCAATGCTGAGGTCAAGAAGATAATTGCAAAGTCATTGGTATCTATGAAGCTTTACAGTAATCAGGATATTTGGAGTCTGATCCTCAAATGGAGCATAGTACACATGACATCTAAGAGTTATGTAGTAGGTGCTGGACTGATGACTGGTGTTCAATACCATTATCAGCTGATATCCTTCATATTCCTGTCCTATCCTGTACGCAGTGATTTCACTGACTCGGGCACCCGGGTCAATGACGCACAACTTTTCATTTTGACGCACAGACACAAAACCTCTGGGGTCAAACTGACGCACAGCTTTTTCGCCCCAACAATCAGTAATGATAATGCAATTTTGCCAATACATTCATTGTGCAAATTAATTCACAAAATGTAGCACTTTCCAGTTCCCATATTGATTATCAACAGACTGAATATCATGACGTCTTACAAGAAAAGATAGTGGAAAAGCATCACAAATATAGAAAATAAACAAAAAAACAGGAATAAAGTTTGTTAAACTCAAATTTATTTTGACCCCTTCTCTTTTAAATTTGACTCTTGTAAATTTATTTTGAAGGGTCTGTGACTCCTGAAAAAAAATGCTGAGTGAAAACCCTGTGTACGTCAATACTACCAAACCAATATTACTTCGTTTATACTTCATATAAAGACTATGTTATTCCAGATATGGGTACAGCATGCTCATTTCTAAATTATCAGTATTGGCTGATATGGAGAATTGAAATATCAGATACTGGTAATATTCAGTTATTAATGATATCAGTATAACAATACTATCTACAGCTTTCCCATCTGTAATTTTTACCACCTGATTTGAGCTAGAAGGATGAACTGTAAGCCACCTGATAATAAGTTGTAATACATAAGCCCTCATGAGTTTAACAAATACTCATGGTCAGCAAGTGTGGTTAAACTGGCCTGAATGTTTTGCTTTCATTTCTTACCACAAATGTTATTTTTGCCAATTCTTCACAAGAACCAATGCTTAAGATGAAAAGCAACTTTTAAATTACAGCTAGCATTAACTTGCACAAGCTCAAACGAAAAAAAAGTGAAAATCAGCAGAGTGTAGAAAGCCCTGCAACAATAACTAGGGCAACTGTTTTGCTTAATATCATTTCCTCAATTATTTCGACTGATACCATCCTTCTCATGTCTATTCTACACAAACAGTTAATATCAGTCTAATTATGTTGATTATTATTTTTCCAAATACCCCATTTCCATTCTACTTAATCAGAACATTTCTGAAGTAATATGAAACTGAATCTTGTCAGATTAACTCAAACAATCAACACCCACACAATTCTGTGCTGAGTGCAAAGTGCAAACTAATTTTGCCATCATTGATGGAATTGTACAGGCTGTTCTACAGAACAAGGAATAGTCTTCAGTTGATTTAGCAACCTACAGCCAACATCCCTACCCCTCTTAATTATACTGATTGTGCAGTTGTACACGTATATCCACTCACCTCTGGGAGTTCTGGAAGTGAATTCTCGGTCAAAATAGAAAGTACTGTCTGCTCCTATGACAGCTGGCTTGAAAGGAGGTTCTGATTCTCTTTTGAATAATTTCTACACGACGTGAAAAAGATCAGATAAATGACATCTAAAACAAATAGTTTGACATCTAGCTCTTACAAAACAGAAAGTAATCATGAAAACAGGTCCCCTTAAAGTATCACCATGTTACTGCTCTAACATAAATTTTTCTTTCCCTTTCAAACAGAGAACTGTGGTCATTTACCTACAATAATGTGTCGGTACTCTCTAAAGATAAATCTAGTATTAAACGCTCTTACGATAAAATCAAAAGGCCCAGAAACAAATGGAAAAATGCCAGTATTCAGAGAGTTACTACTCATCCTTGAGGGACATTTGGGTTCTCTTGCCATTTTTCTCTTCAAAAAACTGGGCTACAAATGGTACAAAAGTTAAACCAAACTTAAAATTGGAGAGAAAAGACTTAAGGGTACAAGTTGAGTACGATCTGTCGTTTTCAAACTCTTGGTAACTCTAATTTCTATCTAGGTCATTTTGATGACCCTCCAATGTGGAGGTTAATATCTGGGATTACCTCAGTTAAGTGCTAAAATCAGCTAGTGTGAAGTATACATATACCAAGAACTGATGTACCCCAAAGATGCCCTCCCCCCAAAAGAAAAAAGACAAAAAATGAAAAATGCTGCAATTAGCACTTCCCAGGTTTTGTAAGATGCACCTAAATATCCCTCCCCCCCCCTTTTTGGAAGCTCCCTTAAAAAAAATATGGTGACCCCTGATCCCCACATTGCACAACACAGAGTTAGTCAAACACCATGTTGACAATTTCCATATAAAATTATAAAAGTGAAACTCATCTCCTGTGCCTCACTGCCAAACATTTTCTAATGAACCTTTGCACCCAAAACAAATATTTGTTAAGATAATATTCAGGAGTAACTGTAACATTCTTTTAACCATATATTCAAACCATCAATATACCTTAACTGATTCTATGTATTTTCCAATGTACACTTCTCTGACTCACCTCCCAGTTAATACTAGCAAAGAAAGCATGATTTTTTATATCTTCTACTCCATTCTGTCCAGCTCCCAATCGATTCATTGGGTTCCGTTTAAAGAGCGCCCTCAGTAAGGACTGTGCTTGAGGACTCAGAAACTGAGGCATCCCAAGTTTTGCTCTGCAACGCAAAGAAAAATATTAATAAATGAATAATAATAAATAAAAAAAATCCAGGAAATAAGTCTTTAGCTATGGTGCTATTGCATCAATCCTTGCTAGTTTCTGTACTTGTTTTCTAATGTCACTTTTGGTCTTAAAAATTGTGGGAGGTGAGAGGGATAGGAAGGAGGAGAGGGGGTCATGCCCTTAAGAGTCCACAGGGATTTTAGCAAACCCGTTTTCACAAAATTTAACCTACTGTTCTGTAAACTGAATGGTTCTTACCTCATCTATTTTGAAAATAATCTTTTAAAATGAAATAATGTTAGCCTATCTGCAGAAATGTTGATTTTTCTAATATTTTGAATAAAAAGTAGTGATTTACACACAATATAGCTTATCCTAATGCTACACATAACACAGGTCATAAAAAACAAAAACCATACACATTCCAGGCCTCTTACTCCTTTTTCAAAAACTTTACAAAAACTTTATTCTACTTCCAAATTTCATTATTTCTTTACAACAAGGGATTTTCAAGTTATACTTTTCTATCCTATCTTTGCCTAAAATATATCTCATAGGTTTGTATACCTTTATGAATATGTATGTTAATTTACCTCATGTGACAGTTAAAACAGGGATTTGGTTACTTCTTGAGCATTTCACCAATTTCTATCATAACATTTTTAACCGTTGTTAGAGTTTTTATCCTTCATATAATCTAATTCCTTCTTTTTTCCATTTTTATTCAAAATCTTAATTATTTTGAGCATTTTTTGCAATGTTTGATACCCTGAGAATGATCCCAATTGTTTTTACTCTTACAATTTTCTTGGAATCTTTTATCATCTCAAAGAAGTATCATCCGAAACAGCAACTTATGACAAGTACCCCCATCTAAATGGTTCACCTGACACAAGGCCCCACTTCAATGTAGACACAGTCAACATCATTAGCATAAACTGCCAGCCAATTTATACAGTGACCTTATTCTTAATGCCATTACACACAGCAACAGCCAGACATGAGCTCTGAATTATTACAAAAATCAAACCAACAAAATGCCTGTCAGATAATGTTTCATATGCAAGTATTCCTAAAGCCCTTCTTCAGTTTCCTGCAAATTTACTGAACAACTGTTTTAGAGGAAAAGTTGAAACCTTTCTCATCTATATTAAGGCATTAACTTTGGAGAACATAGCTAAGACTTACTTTAATATCATTTCCATTGTTTCCTTTCGATGACTGGCTTGAAATGGCAAGGAACCTGTTAACAGCTCATACTAAAATCAAAACAAAAAGAGGATTGTGCAAAATTTCAAAACTGACATTTATCAGTCTAATGTCTAATGGACGTATATGTTTACCTTTCAACATACAGACCTGTTGCTCGTGGAAACTGCCTACTGCCAACTTACAGTCTCATACTGTTGGGGAAAGGAAGTGCATTTTTGTCAGACACTACCTATATTTCAGCTAGTTTAATGTTGCATTTCATTCCGACACCATGCTGATTTGCCCAGCCTGATTGGCTGTTCAAACCTGCTGGGCATTGCACATCACTTCTATTAATGATATGTTAGGCCAATCAGAGACAATAAATGTCTGCAAGGATTTGTTTAACTGGCAACAAACTTTATGTTGATGGTGCTTTATCATAGGGAATACTACTGAATATATGGCAAGTGGTGATGGCAACTGACTTTTTAATACTATTTAAGAGTGGTACAATGACATAGTTTATACCATAAGGACTGGTGACTTAGAAAACTAAATCTTGACATTTGTGTTGAGTTAGTTTTTGCAATCTATCACAGTAGATGGTTTTGTATTACCTAGATGTTGCTAATCTTCAACTAATTATACTGTTTGATTTATATACATAGCAAAGGATGCTCGATAAGTTGGTATTACAGGTGGCTTGCTACTCTGATGAATTTTCTTATGATTCTATCATGAATGATATCTACAAACTTTGATGACATAGAGTCAGCATATGTGAAGGTGAACAGGACTTCTCCTTGGTACAACTTAGCTGGTGAAATCACAAACTTCTACTTCAGACAAACCATATTCTACTATCCCTACCCATACCCCCACCCCTACAGAAAAGTCACTCACCATGAGGACACCAAATGACCACCAATCAGCTGCAGTCGTGTGTCCCTTACGATTGACTACTTCTGGTGCCATGTACTCAACAGTCCCACAGAAAGAGTAGGTCTTACTGTTGTCCAGCGATTCTTTGCTCAACCCAAAATCTGTCAGTTTCAAATGTCCTTTGGCATCTAATAAAATACTGCACAAAACAAAACAAAAAAAATGTAAAAATGATCTTTTTTTTTTCCATAAATGACACATTTGTTTCATGATCATAACAGCTTGCACATTTTGACCACAGACTATGACCTTTGCATGGGTCCACACAGTGGACCAGGCTGTTATTTAAATACAAATGTCCACTTTATGAGGCAATGCTTGCTTACAGCTCATGTCATGAAAAAAGTCACCTCTAATCATAATGTGAGTGTGGCTTTGCACTACAATATGAAAGGATGAAATTTGAAACTAAAAAATATGGTTTTTTTAAGGAAAAGTTTTCTTTATTACAAAACCAGAAGTACTGAGATCATATCCAAAACATCATACTTAGACTAAAAGTCTTCATATATGACAAAAGGTAATTGCAAGAAGGGAAAACCACCACCCTGAAACCTAACAAGAGAACAAGTGTGGTCTTGAACTAGAAGCAAGAAAGCTGAAATATATATGTATTCAAAAACACTATAGAAACACTGGTAAATTCTATGCAGTCAAAAACCTAGAGAGGGTAAAGAAACTACAAAATTTTAGGAGTGCTCAAAGCCTCATACGAAGACGATAAAAAAAGGAAAACGAGAAAAGGCCAGTAAGTTTAGTGGACCAACTTCTGGTCACATGGGGGGGGAGGTGCTAAGAAGATCTCCAAATGCCTCCTTCTGCTCAGAAAACAATACAAAATAGATGAAGCAAGGTTTTAGTATATCTTTGTAATATGAACCCGTCTTTATACATACATTTTCACAAATGAATATCACTAAAATGTGATGCTTCAAAATACAGGCATATCTGAGCTTCTAGACTGTCATGGAAGACAGAGAGGGCTCCCTCTATGAGGGTGTAATCCACTGACCTAACATTGCTTCACTAGGCCAATAGGACATGATGAGGAGCAGCATATATTTACCTCGTTAACGGCACAGCAGGAAAATAAAAACCCTACCAAAAACTACTTTAAAAGAATTGTCTATTTTAATAAGAATTAAAGGGACGATTTAAGCAAAAAATTGATTTTCATATGTGAAAGAGCAACTAAATCTATGCAAGTTGGTTAAACTTCCATTCAAATCGGACATGTAGTACTCCAGGTATCAACAAATTAAGTTACTACATTTGTCACCCAAAGTGAGCATGAGTCAAGCAGGGGTTATATCACTTCCTCACATTGATGAGAAATGCTTGTTTCCTTTTTTTCAGTCTGTTGTGTTGACCTTGAAGTTAATAGGGATAGGACCTCTCCATGGGGAATGTAAAGTGTGTAAAATTCCCATGCCTCTCATGCAATTACATTCTGATAACATGGGATTGTGGCAGAGAAAAGTGGTTGTAAAGTTTAAAGAAAGACATAAGACTGCTTATCAATGTGAAGCTATGATGTCATATGTGTTTGCTTCAAGTTCACTTTGTGATGAAAATGTTACAACTTTCACTGCTAACATCTTGAGAACCAAACCTCGGATTTCAATGCAAATTTCACCAGAATGCTTAGAATAAGTACCCCTCTAACATATCAAAACTTGATTTGAGCTTAGACCCTTCTTTAAACTCTAGTAAAACCTGTAGAAAAGGACAGAAAAATACACAAAAGCTATAGCTCACTTTTCTGGTTTAAGGTCCCTGTAGATGATTCCTAGACTGTGGAGATGGTCTAAAGCTAATGCCAGCTCTGCTAAATAAAACTTCACATCTTCTTCTGTAAACATTACCTAATGAAGAATGAAATAAAAATTAAGGTAAGACACCAAACTGGAACAAAAATGAAGTCTAAGATCCAATTAAAATTGGAGATTTCACACAATTGTACACAAACATGCCATATCCATCACTTTCTAAGGCGAAATGGCAACCCGTTCTACCCACTGTTAATGCTGGATGGGTTAGGGATCTACTGAAGATGGGTGCCAGTGCTTATCATATGCAACGTTTTTCCAGAATAACAGTTGGTGATTGAAAAATTAAATTTTCAAAATGGTATCAACATCAAGATACAAATTGAAGCTGCAGAAGCACGAGGTATTGCCCTTGACATCACAGTCACAGGGCTTGACGTAACCCACGGCACCGATGGCAAAAAGATGTCCTGTCATCGTTGTTTGCTGTGGCACCCTTGCAACAGCAGAACTTGCCATCATGCCCTTTTCGTTTTGCTGTCGGTGCCCCTCCTCTGAGTGTTGTTCATTTCAAGTACCATTATAAGCAAACTTAACGCAACAAAGTAATCCAGAAAGGTTTCTTCAAATTATCCTTCCCATGGCAGTGTTTTGTGTTGGTAGTTTGTCATATGAGTATGCAATCTACAGCTGGGTCTTCACTCTCTATACTGCATCCATAAATATCTGTGAGATCATTCCAAATCTCTCCATGTCAACATTGCTGCTACAACACTTTTATACAGTAAGGCAATGGAACAATCTCACAAATTAAGCGAGCAGAAACACACACTTAAGGCCACTGATGTTGCTCACAAGACAACAGTAATCAAACTCACTTTTGGTCATTTTCAAGTTCCAGTGTTCAGATTTCAGATGTGAGTGAATATTTACACAAAAATCCTCTGAATAAAAGTAGTAGCCTCCCATGTGGACAGAACAGGTATGGGTCATACTGAACATACCACATTTGAAAATGGGTGACTAATGTGTATTTGTCAACTTTTCTCTTGTGCGGCAGTATAAATTATACTGTAGTTACGCTGGATAACAACCACGTGGGCAATTTAAAGAGTTTTCAAGCACTTGATGCAAAATGCCAGCATGCCCTTCCAATTTGCTGTGATGCCCTTCACTATTAGAAGCTTCTAAATGCATTTTTGTTGTGCCCCTTTTGAACCTTACCACAAGCCATGTAGTCATGTCTATGGACCAAGGATGGCTTTTAAGTTTTTAAATGGGCCTAGGGGCCAGATGATAACAGACGAAAGTCATAAGCTTCTGGCGAGCAGAACCACGAAAGTCCAGACCTTGTTCTATGCCACATGCAAAGTAGTGAAGGTACATGTTTAGATTATTTCCTGTCTACTTTCAGGAATCATTAAAAGTTTCAGTCAGTTCAGATTACCTTTACGTATGTTACATTCACTACCAGTCCCATATAGGGGACATGAACCCAAAATACAGCCTCAAAATATCATCTACACGAAGTACACTTTCTAAGTTCAGCGACACAAATCCCATTATTCTACATGTTCCTCTAGTGGCTATCTACTTCATGTCCCCTTCACGAAAGTTCCAACTTTTCGTGACAGATCTTTTAGTGTCGCAGGTCCAAAATTATGGAACAGCCTCCCAGAGAATGTGAGGGACTGTCCATCAATCGACTCCTTCAAATCGAAACTTAAAACGCACCTGCTTACTAGAACTTTCAATTGACTGAACTTTCATTTGTTAGGTTGTGGTTTTGTTAATTTTGTTTTTCTTCTTCTTTCTTTTGTTCTGGTTGTGAAGCACCAGTGAATGCTTTAGTAGTACTAAGCGCTTTATTAAATTCAATTAACTTAAACTTAAACCTTGTAAGTAACAAACAGTAAGGTTTACAATTAAACTACAGTAAGATGATCTCATTTTATAAAAATAAAGTTCTTGCTATGTCAGAATGCAAGATGACGTTGAAAACATTTAGTAACTTTTCTGTCATCAGTAGAAGTATAATAGCCACAGAATTATAACAGCACCATAGTAAATGGACCCTGCCACATGTCTACTGGGAATATAACTGAATATATTTGAACCAAGTAAGGAGGCTATGAATAGGGGTACTCAGTAGCAGCTCTGTCAAAGTGACAACACAGTTCACTAAGACAGATAGTTTTATTACTCAAGAACTTTTTCTTTATTCAGTGACCCACATGCTTTTATTCTTGAGTCATTACCCAAATAGTCAGTAGTTTTGAAATCATTTCTAAACGTTTCAGTATTTATAAGTGAACATGTATACTTTATCCCTAGTTTCAACTGTCTCTTTAAATTTTTCACTGAAATACCACATTTGTAAAAGGCTGTGAAAGGTCAGGCAACACTGACCTATAAACTATAAACATCCTTCAGGTGGCCTGATAAACATTGCATTAACATATGAGACCTTCACCAACATCAAATGTGTTCAAGCCTCATCTACCCCAACAAGCAGCTAAATGAGTTACACAGGCTAATTATCAAAACAGGTAACTAGTTATGATGACAGACTATGAAATGCCATTTAAAGACATATTAAACAGATTTAAGGAAAAAATTTCTGACATAAAATGCATTTTTTTTTTTATTTTGCTTTCTACCTAAATATTAACCTCTTATAACTATGCTCACAAGCAAACAGGAACCGTCTCCACACTCTTACAAACTTTTAATCATTTACAGTGCAACTGTCAGAGAAACATGCAATATTCCAGTGAGTTTGGCACAGTAAATTATCTATTGCTATGTGGCATTATACCTAGTGGATTGAAGGGGATAAAGCAGCAGATGTCAAGTTATTCATTGATAGAGCATCAGTGCTGTCGTCTTCAAAGCTTTATTTCACCCAAAAAGAAGGATCCTCATTGCATGCAGATCACACTATTGAGAATAGTGGAAAAATTCCAGGAACAGTTAGTGCTGTGTCTTTTAAGAGAGGGGCAAAGTAGATTAGTCTCAACAATCATTCCATCAACTATCAGTGATCAACTTTCACATATGTTAAGTCACTTTAACACTTACAGTGACAGTGTTTGCATTGCACAATAAAGAGGAATCTCCACCCAGTCCCATCCTGATCTCTTCCCCCTCCCCCACTTCTTTTTCTTAATTTACAAAAGTAAGGAAGTTTTGACTTTTCAGTTATTTCTTTACGATTTAGACTAATTACAGAGAACAAGAAATGCATGCAAAAGAGGAAACTTTTTTGCCATAAGTTTTGCACATGTTACATGAATCTGGCAACCATATGTCCTGATACAAAACTGAATCATGGCTAGGGGAAAGGCACAAGACTTCATCACGAACTGGCCATATGCCACATCTGGGATCCTAAAATTTTGAGTTTCACGAAAATTTGTATTTGTCCAAATACATTATTTTCTAGCAGGACACAAAGCTCACTTTAAACACTTGGCTGTCAGAGTAGGCAACCTATAGAGTCCTCCCTCCAATCAATAAATTTTTGCAAAAAAAAAATGAATATAACCAAAACTTGAAGAGATGTAAGGAACTATGGGTAGTAAACCACTCATTGCATGGAGACCTTAGTAACTTGCCACAATAGATTTTAAGCCTAAGGCAACCCAAGATAGGCTGTACCTCTCGAGGTAAGATATCTTGCTTGGTTTTACATTTCAACAAGACTTCACGAACCATGCATGGATATAACGATATTATGCATTACATATCACTTTCAAAGAAGAAACAGAAATGCAACAATTATTACACATGCTAGACTGTGATTCATGAAACCTTCTGGATCAAAGCTTTATCTCTGGTATGGATGAGCTGCCCCTTTCAAGTTGTTAAGGTGACTTCAAAGTAAACAGACACATATCGATGAAACAGCATGGTTCCTGTCCTTACATTATTCTCTCCCTCACTGAATTTTTGCATTTCCCACTCTAACAGAAAAGAAGTAATTAAGTGATAACAACGGGACAACAAACCTCTTTGGATAATCTTGTGAAGAGATCGCCTCCACGCAGGAAGTCCAGTATAAGGTACAGTTTGCCTTCTGTCTGGAACGCTGCCGAAAATAGGAAACGAGACTATGACGTCAAACCAGCTGCTTCTTGGCTAAATCTAAACCTGAGATGTTTATTTAGGAGAAGTAATCTGGGTGATGACTTCATGCAGAGTGTTGCAGCATAATTGATGGAGTGTACTTCTATGTCACTCAACATCTGACCCAAAATTAATATGTACATATACATAGAATTACAGTGTTAAGCAATGATGATTATTTGTCCATTACTTACAAATTACCATGTCCATAATGTCAATATAATTTGCAATGAAGTTTAACTTTAAATAAATTCGTCTACCCCTGTAAAATAAGACAGATCAGGAAAAAGGAGGGGGGAGGATTGAAAAGTAACCTCTCCCTAAAACACATCCTCCAGTAAAAAACACCAACAAACAATACTGACATGATACATTACCCCTAAGGGTACAATTTAAAAGATGGGTGGTGATATGCCATTAAGATTAACCATTTTCCTCAAGAGTACCACATAAGGATCTGACTGAGAATTGAACAAAAAGTTGGTATTACAAGTCCAAAACCTAAGCCACCTGCCCACCAAAATAACAAAAGATAGTATTTACAGTTAATGTACTCACCATAATGCATTTTAACTATGAAAGGATGGTTCACTTCCACCAAAATATTTCGTTCCATTTTTGTTCGAACACGATCCCTCACTGTTGAGTAAAACAACAACCAAGTCCATAATTAAGAAATGCTAGAAACAGCTGGATTGAACCTACCAAAATGTTACAAATATCTGAATAACAGAATGCAAAACTGTAGAAAGGTTTCAATAAGTTTTAATACTCTGAACAACTTTGAACACTGTAGACCAAGGGTTATCTACCTTATTTAACCGGTATACCCCTGCAGTACACGACCCATGAGCTATACCCCCACAGTACACATGAGCAATGAGGTGAACCACAAGGAAGAGGGAAGTATTCTTTCCCAAATACCACACAACTCTAATAAAGTTTTATTGTAAATGCATGCAACTTTGTCTGGAGGAAGATACTGAGCGTTCCATTGGAGGTAGACTGTAGGGACTCTAGGACAGAGTACATCATGTAGCAGAGAACAAATTTCACCTACTGGTTTTACAGATCATGTGTAGTCCACTAACTCCACTAATTTGAAAACAAAATGATAAAACTTTGGCAAAGAGCTCATGTATCCGCAGAAAAGAACATGAGTACACCTGGGGGTATACATCCCCTAAGACAAGCCCCTCTACAGAACGCATAATCCTATCATTCATCACCTCTCATGATATCAGATTGCTGTTACCTTCTCTAATACAATATGGTACTTTTACGTACTATATATATATAGTGTACTTCACTTTAAATCTCTCCTTAGACGCAACACAATACGCGTCTTTATCCCCTTATTATGTAGTTATGATAACTCTGAGACGTAACTGATCTTATTACGCTCATTTAATTATGCTCTAGTTGTTTCTACATGCAATGCATGTACTAATGTGTGTGTTTAGATTCAAAGCTTTCAACTGTCACTGAAGAAGGCCCCAGGCGGGGCGCAAATATTTGATGTTAACAAAAAACAGTACTCTCTTTTGTCCATCTTTTGTTTATGTCTTCCGATTTTCATCTATATATATATATATATATATATATATATATATATATATATAGGTCGAAAGTTGTGTTTGGTGGCTTACTTCGACCAACTATATATATATATATATATATATATATATATATATATATATATATATATATATATATATACATAACTTTTAAACCTGTGGAATATGCGTCTAACATTTGCAACCTTTGCCTTAGTAAGAAAGACGATACCACCAAACGATGAAAAACTGAGGTCTGAGCTGGGTTTATATATATCTATATACACTAGATCGACCTGTTAGGCGAAATCAGTATACCGCCAATACAACCGGCGAAGAAAAAAACAAAAAAATACATTAGATTATATTTCCCCTTTTAGTTCTGAGATATATATGCTTGTTATTTCAATGGCCCGTAAGTCCTTAGTGTTAACGGATACATGCACGTAAGTTGGTGGGCAGTTAAGTAATTGCATAAACTTTATGTGGTAAATCGGACTTGCGTATAGAGTTATGCATTCCTATATAAAACTGTGTGTAAAACGTTAAGGCGAAACGATTTTTTTGCCTAAGGATCAAGTTCTCCCAACAGACGCGTTTTTTTCATGCGGTTTTTTGCCTAAATCCCAAATTATAGAAATATATATATATATAAGGGATGTAAGAGTTGCTGGCCAAAAAGGTGGACACCAAGGGTGCAGTGTCAAAGCTACTCCGAGTTGTGTGCAGCATCCAAGCTTCACACAAATCAGTTGAAGCAAGAGGTAAGTGCATGTCTGCGACATGGATTGCTACTTTTACTGAGATTTACATTCCACAAGTCTTCACAATGATCCTCCTGACCCTAGATGGTCACCAGAAGTACAGTCTCATAAATAGTGACATATATGCTGCTACGTTTCAAATCTACCACTGACGCTTTAATTCCTTGAGATATGTTGCATTTCAACACAAAATATTACCCATGACACCTATATATAGTTAACAAAACATGAACTCTTGATTCTCATCAAAACTGACACTCCAATACCCAATTTTCACAGCAAATATAATCTATATTTTATTATTTCACAACCCTGACAAACTATTCTGCTTACTACAGTGTACTTTATTAAGTAATGAAGAATGTTTCAAATTTCTCATGTGTATGTATGTATCAATTATCCTTCATTATTAATGTCCTGATGCCAAGACACAGGTATAACCTTTTCTTCTTCTTTTAGACAAGTTTTGAACAGGAAATTTCCATGAATAAAGTCTTCAACTTCAATAGATATCATATTTCTTGTGAAAGGTCAAAAGCATTGTCAGATAATACTTCACAGACTCCTTATTAGTAAATATACCATTCACTACTTCAACGAATTACTTAAGAGCTTGCTTCAGCAGAGAAAGAAAGTGGAAGGCACGTTTATTTAAAGAATGATGGATATAGATTCCAGACAAAAGCTGCTTGCCAGTAATTTATAGCACTTGCTGTGACAGTACACAATGGCAGGAACTATGACATAACATCCTCTTGAACAGTGATGAGAGAATATTTCGGGGCATTCATACTTCAATTCTTTTTTCTTTTCCTTTCCTTTTTCCTTTTTACATCAGACAGATCTTGCAGCAAAATGTCAATTCTAGTTACTTTCAAAAGAGGGTGTTCCCACTTGCCAACTTATCTATTCTTGGTAAGTTGAAAATATTCCTGTCTTCCCAATTTTAGTAAAAATATTGTGTACTGCTGTACATGACCTACAAACTAGAAAGCTAGAGTAGGTATAGGTTACTGAACTCAAAAGACATCTATAATTAAAAGTATTGAATTATCACTCCAGTTCCTTCCATCTCACTGGTCTCCCTACGCCTAAGGTACTTCTTACACGTGTCTACCATACCTTAACATCTGTTACACAACCTGGACTTGCTTCCATTTTTTTCTTATCTTTTTAAGAAGCATGTTTTAATGAATACAGTGCAGACATACTCTGCCTAATTAATTTATCCTTTATCACAATGACAGTAACTATCACAGTGACAGTAATGAAACTTACTAACTTACCTTTTAGGGTAGCTTTTTTAAGTACTTTCATGGCATACAACGTGCCGCTATCAGTGCCAGTTATTTTACGAACCAAGAAGACCTGCAAGGAATTCAGAACAATGATCATGTTATTTTCCACAATTTGCTCTCAAAATCTCTGGTAATTATATGTTTTGAGGGAAGGAAGAATGAGGACAGGCTAGCTAGCACACTACTTTTCTTTTTTGCAAACAACTTTGCCACCTAGTATTTGAGTGTCCTACAAATATTACCTGGACAAAAATATTTTTGTCACACGGCCAATCCGTCTAGATGACTGTAGTTACACACAACAAACAGTGGAGTCAGGTAACTCCCCCCTACCCTCCCCCTTCTTTGGTGTCATGACTTGTGGAGTTGCAGTACAAAATTTAGCAGACTGGCTGACACAGGAACATGCGACAAAGTAGCTACAAAATATTAACTACCCCACCAATGTATAAGTATAGAACACAGTGTGTATTAATACACCAGTAGGAATACATAAAACACTTGTCAATGCCTACGATGCTGAATTGCCAATGTCAGAAAAGCATACTGTGGTCAACTTTAGGAAAAAGTTGTGATCGCATAAAGAATAACGCCAAAAGAGTCAATTTTGTTTTAACTTTATTAAGCCCTGCAAAAAAATATATATATGCAAACTCGAGGGTTTGACGTACCCGGCAGCACTGATGGCTAAAAGCCCTTGTGCTCTTGCTGTTGGTGGTGCTAATGTCAAATAGTTCAATTTACTGTCAGTGCACATTTTTAAGAGTCACTTTTGCAGTGTCCTTTTTGAGGCTTTCTGTCAAGCCATAAAACCCCAAAACATGACGATTGTGCAACTTTTGACAGTACTGAAAATTCATCACAAGTTGATACTCCACGGAAGCAGATTTGCTATTCATCTCTCAGCTTGCCCGCCCGGTGGACGTGTATCACTCCTGCACCCACACTGACTGCACTCGCAATACCAACGTCTGCGAACTTTCGCAAAAATTCTTCGTCAAACTGCATAAAAATTGTACGCTATTAACTATTCATATATACGATCACAACAAACAGAATTATAAATATTCAATGAAAAACAACTAAAGCAAGTCTTGATTATCATGCTGTTTCGAACGACAAATGTCAATGAGGTTCTAGTGTGATTTCGACCGCTGCGAGCTCCCACAATGAAGTCCCATTGACTTACTGTGTAAAAGTGAATGTTTCAGCTGAAGCCTTTTCGTGCAATATGAATATTCATATATTGAAACCAATCAACAGTCGAGAGAGTAAAATCATATTGGGCTCATGAATATAACAAAATTGGATGATCTCTGTCATTGTTCACAGACCTGTGTTAGAGTATGTACGCCAAAGAGGAGTACATATTTGATACCTGCTATGAAGGCAGTCTCTCAGCCTACAGTTGTGGCTCAAGTAAGGTCTGGTACTCTGCCCAAGCCTAACACACAACCCCTGGGTGGAGAGAAGCAATAACTGAGATAAAACATCTTCCCCAAGAACACAACACAATGAACATGGCAGAACCTGAACCAGAAATCCATGAATCTCAGTGGCCTAGAATGTGAATAATGCACAATAGCAATTGTAACTTGGGGTTTTGAGGAGCTCTGGAAAGTGAATAACGGATGGCAGCCGTGGTTCTCACTCCTCCTCCACATGCTGGTGGACCACCCAGTGACCCTACCCTCCGCCCCTGAGGACGAGTTTTTGGCCAAGATGCCAACATATGGGGCGCGGTGTCATAACTGCCCCAAGTCACGCACAGTGATGCAAATTACATGTAGCAAGGGGTAAGTATATATATGTCAGTGACGTGAATAACAAGCTTCAAGTTTTCTCAAACCAACAACCACTGCTGGTAATAATTCCTGGTGGATTGATCAAAGTAAACAGATATTGACTGATAATATATCCCAGTAAACCAATTAGTTTACAATACTATGACTGTCCTTTCTCCCTCCCCATGATTTTGACCTTCAAAAGCATTTCCTTGCACCTCAGTTGTGTCTTTGAAACTGTGCAGAAGTCTAAACAGGAAGTTATGTCATTGTGACAAAGCACTGGAAGTCACATGTTTGTATGGAAGTTGCTCTCAGTATGTTGTCACACTGTCTTTCTGCATACCACAGTTAGTGAAACAATACAAGGCCACTGACAGTTACCATTTAGATGATAAAACAACAGTGTTCAATTTAAGGCAAGTCTTTGTTAATTCCAGACCTGGAATATAAATCTTTAATCATAAACCCATCTGCTCCTAATACTTTAGAATACAGGTATGGATTGTTCAGTTGGAAGGGTGTTGGAAGACTTACAGGGGCTTATTGAGTTGGTTCACAAAATTCACAATTTTTTCACATCTGTTGAGATTTACCCATATCTTGATGGTAAATGGTCAAACTAAGCGATTCTGCACATCTGACACACAACTGAAATGGCAATGATAGCGTAATTAATGATTAAAATAATTAATTGCAAATTCGTGACCAGACACTTCTCACATTAGGTATTAATCATATGCAACCTCTGTCCACAAAAACTACAATTTCTCGTATTTTTAGTTACCATAGGAAATGATACATGAGTAAAGAGGCTTATTAGAAACATTGTAATGCAATGATTTCATTCAAACTCATCACTTAATAAATTAATAATCAACATCATCTCAGTGAGCCCCTTTAAGAGAATGGCAGCATGTGGTGTGTACACACATTTGTCACCATGTCACTGAGTTACACAATTCTGTGTGTAAGGCATTTTGATGGCCAAATGGTCATTGTACAATAGAACCATTGACACACTTTCTGCCAAAGAGCTGTAACCAGCACCATAACAATTGGACAAATGCTGACATCATGTGAAACCCTAAAGCAACTAATCAACAACTTATGAACTTACATGTTAGCAGTTTGACTGCTTTATGGTTGCTTGGAGAGGCAAACAACGCTAGACGAATCTTAACACAAGAAATATCACTAAATTACCTTACCATCCCCAGAAAGCATTACGTTATTCTTTTTGTACACTGCATGTTATGCTGTATAGCTTTCTTCATCTTGATGCAAAGGCAAATGCACTCTTGAGAATCATAATGCAACAATGGGTCTTTAACTTTGTTACAAAGACTGGCCATAAGCGTGCCAGATCTGCTTGTAATTCTATGCCTGAATGCAGAATACACAGAATCACAGCTTATGGGAAATCAATGTTTGCATGTGGCAAGTTAGGACCCTCCAGGTTATGAGATTCTCTTTGCTATATTTTGTGATTGCACTCCAGTTAATATGTAAGAGATTGCTCTCACCATGCATTGTATACTCTTATATGACACAGTATAGAATACAGAAAGTACAGTAACCCCTTTCTCTATGTTCTATTTTATCTGTGACATATATGCACCAAACACTGATCAAATAAAAAACTGTCAATACATGCAGAATTTTGTTCCAATGAAGTTTGTTTAATGATAGTGTTCTCAACCAAATATCACTTGATATAACATTGGAAGCCATGGCCATCACTCAGGCTCCTTCACTAAGCCATGATGCCCTCAAAAATTATCATCACCATTGGCCATAACAAGCTTGAGGCCCTTTTATATTTTTTTATTTGACATCCTTCAGTTTCTCAATTTTGATCTTGATCCCTCTCTTGCTTGGGCTGCAATGCCCTGACAAATTTTGACCAGCTGAAGGCAATTTGGCCTTGCCCTTTCCAGTTCTTGAGTCCTGCAAAAATGCACTGAAGCCATTGTATTACAGGCCTACTTCATTTAAGTGCAGGTTGTGCCATATCACTGTGCAGAAAATAAAAATATAGTGTTCAAACAGCTGATTGAAAAAAGACTAACTGTGAATATCAGTAAGTGCTGAAAATACATACACCTTGATACCAGTGCTGGCACTAAGTCTCAGACTTTTTTGGGGATGGGGCAAATTTTCCCCTTCCAAAATATTTTGAGGGATATTTTAGTGCAAAGGGGGGATCTTGATAACTTGCAACACGAAAAGTCAACCTTTTCCCAAATTCCTGCACCTGCTGAGAAAAAGCAGGAATCATGCAATTCTGTTGCCTAATGTGAACACTGCACCTTTGTTTACAAACAGTATTACTAGATTACAGGACTGCAACTTTTATGTCTCATGAAATTTAGCTTAGAAATGTTGACTGAGGCCAATCATCAAATGTGATTGCTTTTATTTAATACACATGACAGTAAATGGACCTGGATCAAAGCATTTAAGGGAAACTGCAGTCACCACAAATTGTATTAGTATACCTGCATATCTGTGTTACAAATGAATGGCTCTTTTAAATCAAGTGACAATAATTTTTCAACTTCTGTAAATTTATGCAAAATAACCCCTTTGTCTACCTTGAGAATGCCACATTTATGTTCTAAAACATTGTGAAGATACTTTCAATGGAAAAAATACATAATTTGCAACATTTAGTTCATGTATCAAAGTGAGTATGGGGTGACTGCTTATTCCTATTAGATGCCTTTTGCCTAATGTTGTGAGATTTTGAGGAGAACTATCATAATATAACATCATGAATAACTGGTGTGAACGTTCTCAAGTGACAATACTCACCCCTTGCTACAACTGCTACTATGCATAATTCCAGGATTGAAGCGAGGCCTTCAGAGATCAATTTAGCACCCCTCCCCCAATGTGACCAGAAGTCAGTTCCAATGTCCAGCAGAAGCATCGTCACTGAACTGAGTGCTAAATGTATCTGGATGCCTCCAAAATTCAGAATAAGTCATGAAGTGCATCACTCAATTAACCAGCACAGCAACCAGGTAGGGGTTTAAATGACAAGCCAAAAAATGTTTTAAGTGCATATAGTGCCCAAACCTGAATCACTATACCCAGGTATCCTAATGAGTCTAGAATAATTACTCATTAGTTTACTGAAATTTTGCAATATTCCATGTTCAGAAATACCATCAAAGACATTTGTAATGGAATTAAGGCGCCTTATCTTAATTTTCTTATGCGTCTCCTTGCAGTTGTCCAGGACGGCATTAAATCCCCAACTCCAGACGCAGTGAATAGGCTATTGTGCTCTCTGCCCACAAGTAATTCCTTCAAAACTGCGAGTGGACGTATTTCCTTTCAAGTTTGAGTCTTAATCCTCTTACCGTTCAGGGCAGTAGTGCAAGTATTGTGTGATGGACACGCGTCCAGATTAAAATCGCTGAGGGTATCGATAATTGCTTTCATTGGCAATATCATCGATAAAATTACCCATGATTGTCAGCAAAGTGCGGAGAATACAGATGTTAAACTTCATGTGCTTGATTACAGAACTAAACGAAAAAAAAAAAGACGATGGGTCTTGTCGCGTTGATACGTAAGCTATATTGCATACGTACACAAACTTCGCACAGAAAAAACACCCCAGTATATCGCGAGTCACCTTCACAGAATTCTTATTACTTCTAACGTTATTTTGCACACACTATGCACTAAATAGCGTTCAAACTACATGTACTCCGAGGTAAACAATCTTATGGTTTTTACGTCAAGACATTTCTACATACAGGGACACTTTGCACCAGAGAACAGCAAACCCGATAACGATTGATATGCAGTGTAAGAACTGACAAGGCCCCTCCACTTGATTAGACCGTTTTACAAATACGAGACTACCTCGCGGGGCGCGCAATTTTTTTCCCACGAGGATATGGGCAAATTATGCTAATGGACCAATGAGCTTCTTGGAAATAGGCCGCACCCCTAATTCCAAAATGACAGCTTTTCGACCCTTTTCTTGTAATTCTGACACCGGATTATGAAAGAACAGGCCAGATAACCCAGTCCTCTTAACCCTAACCTAAGTAATAATCCTAACCATGATTTTGAAACAACTTTGAAAAATTCTGAAAATCAAATTTACCCATAACCTTGTGGGGAAAAAAATGAGGCTCGCGGGGCGGAATGTGTTTGCGCAACTCACAAGACTTCGCCTAGGCGTGTTATAGCTCCATATGTAAAAGGTGGGGCCTATTCGCACTTCGACTAGCCGCCGTGTGGACAAGATGCATTGATCGCTTATTCGCACGTCGACTAGCTACCATACTTTACTACATACGACTACGTGGTATTTGGTGTAGGTAGTACGCATGGTAGTACGTACGTACATAGTTGAGCCTATTTGCGATATGTTTTGTATGCATTGACCGACACAAAGTACCGACCGATGCAAGTCAAGGTTCTCTATTCTGTATTTTTTAAGAGGAAGTTTGAAAGACACATGCTTAGCCTATTTGATGTTTCCTCTGTTGTCAAATCCCTCCAAACAAAACAGCTTTATTTTCTTCATTCACCTCCATGTTATTGCACTGCTTGCGATATGCATTTGGGCAGCGCTACCTATTTGTACATGCTGTGTCCCTCAATCTTACGCGTACGTATATGCGGTCGCCGTGCGAGTAAGCAATCACTGCATCTTGTCTGCACGGCGGCTAGTCGACCTGCGAATAGTCATGATGACGCAGTTATTTTAAAATCGTTAGGTTAGCGTACAAGCTCCAGGAATGGGCTGAAGAAAATCGTTCCGCACCGTAAGGTTGCTCAAATTAAATTTGCGAAAATACGACAGTGGGCTTAGTAAACTTGTTTTACACATGCCTTGCGACTGTTTTATGAAATAAGTACCAACTTGATATTTTTTTATACCTTCGAGTTACCAAACAAGGACAGGCGGTACCTCAACACAATGTGTGTGTAGGCTACGACATACAGTAGAATTGAATTTCCGGTAGTCTAAGAACACTGGACAAAAATGCCATGCCGTCTATAGATGAACCAATTTATATACAATAATGTGCTGAAGAACAAGTGAAACTTCTTTTTTACATTTGCTGTGACTGTGTATATAGTACAAGCTGCAAAACGGGTGGGGAGGGGGAGGGTGGGGTGGGGAGGGTGGGGTGGGGAGGGTGGGGAACAGGGGAGGGTGGCCTATTACATCTTACTCCTTACAGGCATGAACAAAGCTATGATTGAGGGTAGTTTTATGTTCCTGCGGCAATACAGGGTTAACTTGGACTGACTTGTAGATGTCCTTGTCACCACGTAACAGTAATATATATGGGAACAAAAGTTTTATCAGTGTGTGAGCATTGCACATGAAAAATGCAAAAGGGGGGGAGGGGAATGGGAGAGAGGGGGATGGGGGTAGCCCATGATATCTTTCTCCTTCCCTGTCATGTACACATGTATGATTGGGAGTGGTTTAGGTTCCTGCAGCAATACAGGGTTAACCTGGACTGACTTGAAGATGAGCTTGTCACCACGTAACAGTAATATATATGGGAACAGAAGTTTTATCAGTGTGTGAGCATTGGACAAGAAAAATGCAAAAGGGGGGAGGGGAAGGAGAGAAAGGGGGGTGGGATGGCCCATGATATCTCTCTCCTTCCCTGTCGTGTACACATGTATGATTGGGAGGTAGTTTTATGTTCCTGCAGCAATACAGGGTTAACTTGGACTGACTTGTAGATGTCCTTGTCACCACGTAACAGTAATATATATGGGAACAAAAGTTTTATCAGTGTGTGAGCATTGCACATGAAAAATGCAAAAGGGGGGAGGGGAATGGGAGAGAGGGGGACGGGGGTAGCCCATGATATCTTCCTCCTTCCCTGTCATGTACACATGTATGATTGGGAGCTGTTTTAGGTTCCTGCAGCAATACACAGTTAACCTGGACTGACTTGAAGATGTGCTTGTCACTACGTAACAGTAATATATATGGCAATAAAACTTTTATTAATGTATGAATATTGCACAAGAAAATTTGCCATACCACCTACAGATGAACCCATTTATATACAATAATGTGCTGAAGAACAACTGAAACCTTTTTTTTAACATTTTCTGTGACTGTGCTTGTAATACAGGCTATGTACAAAATAGGTTGGGGAGGGCCGGAATGAGGGGTGGGGGAGAGGGGTGGGGAAAAAGGGGAGAGATGGCCCATTACATCTTACTCCTCACAGTCATGAACAAATCAATGATTGAGAGTAGTTTTAGGTTACTACAGCAATACAGGGTTAACTTGGATTGACTTGAAGATGTGCTCACCACCACGTAACAGTAATATATATGGCAAAAAAACTTTTATTAATGTATGAACACTGGACAAGAAAAAATTCCATACCATCTATAGATGAACCCATTTATACACAATAATGTGCTGAAGAACAACTGAAGCCTTTTTAAAACCCTTAAACGAAATATCTGTGAAAATTATTAGCATTGCAGCTCCACAAATTACCGTTTTGCATTGTATGTAGCTAGCTTAGGCCTTTAGTGTACATGTCTAGTACAGTGAAGTGCTGTATCAACACCCTACCGAAGGATGCCAAGTTTGGGGGAACCGTTGAACTAAAGCTTGCGAATTTATTGCGAAGTGTTTTTTAAGGTCTTTTAAACATACCATGTGCATGTTTTAATATTCTTGGCTGATTTGGGTTATTTTCGATTCTTCTGACGATCGATATTTTTCCGTGTACATGCCATAGTGTAAAGTGTATGGTAACAATTACTGTGGCTTACTTTTGAGATCGAAGCATTTATTTCAGGGCCTCGGTCTCATCTTTTTGGAAATGAAAGAATTTGAGTATGTTATCACAAAGTGCCAAAAGGAGCACTGAAATAATTTCAGTGATTTAGGTTGTGTTTTTAATTCGTTTCTAAAATGAAACGACAATCGTTTTCAACAATGTTTGATGGCTTTACAAACCATACCGTAAGATAGGGCTTTGAGCAGTTGATGGCTTCAGCTAGCCAAACATAATGGTTTCAACATGACTGCAGGCTTCTAGGAAATCAAAACGTTATTTATTCATTGCCAATAATTTAACGCTAAAGTTCAACCGAGTGTGTCATCCATAATGTAAAAGTTATGAGGGAAATACTTTTCACAAATTTGCATTTTTTGAGAGAATTTCTGAAAATTCGAGGCTTGTTGCCAGCCAATCTACGTAGCTACAAAAGCAGGGGATGCTTCTACAGCCTTCTGCAGGTCGATCTGTGAAGCTTGTAACGTTTACACCGCACAGGTTGGGACCAATCATTTCCGTGATTTTGCGATGCACAGGCCCACAAATTTTCAACTCACAAAAGTAATAGGCGGTAGCTATTTTAACACCACCCGAAGTTTATGATCGACGATGAATTAAACTACTACAGGGTCTAAATTCTGTATCGAATTATCGTCAGCACAATACAGTATAATCAATCGATACTATTGCTTCTTCCACCCAAGTAATTTGCCCACACATAAGCGGATTTAGACAGAGCACAATGGGTGTCGGCTTGCAGTTGAGTTTGCATTCAACTATGACCAACTGATCTTTTAAGTAGGACGCGGCAGAAAAAGACGACTTCAGGTGGACGCAATGCTTTGTTTTTTGCATTCAGACCCAAGAAACTGCGAGGAGACGCATAAGAAAATTAAGATAACGCGCCTAAGAGGAAATAACTTAAATTTAGTCAACAATTCAAAATAACATTGGGTTGACTACTTATTCACTTAAATCCACCCCACCTTCCTGGTAGGCATATTCACGAGCGACTATACTTACCCCTTGCAGGGACCTACAAGTCCCAGTGCATGTCCATGGCCGACCACGTCTGGCCCCACCAAGGATTGCTTCACAAAGGGGGAAATGAGTAGCACATGCCGAGGCACAAGGCTACACAGAACAATACATGGTATGAAACAAACGTTGGGCTAGAAGCCTAAGCTAAACTGCCACGAAGGTGGAAAAAGCTTCCCCTTAAAAAACCGATAACCAAACCTCAAGAGGCGATGGAAAAGGGCTGAAAGGGAGTTAAATATGCTTACTGTAAGATAGTAAAAGAATGACACTTAGTGTGTATTCAAGTCGGAGAACTGATACAGTTACGAGACTTTTGAGACCCAGAAACCTCCGAGGCAGTAGCTTTGCAGCGGAAGGAGAATGAGGACAAGCTGTTGGCCAAGATGGCGGACATAGGGGGCGCAGTGTCAGAACTGTCCCAATCAGCATGCAGCCCACCAGAATAATGCAAATAAGATGTAGCAAGGGGTAAGTATATGTCTGTGACGTGAATGCATACTACTCCGTAAACAAGACAGGAATAATGCTCAAATCTAACCTGGTTTTGGTATTTAGTTCACTCCTCATCATCTCCTAATTTATATCCTCAAATTGCCTGGCAGAACCGCCTGGCATAATATGTAAGCAATGGGATGGCTCTACAGTTAGATGAGGTTTTACGGCTCAGTTTCTAAGCAATTGGTTTAAGTCAGGCCAGCCACGGCCTCTTTTCCAGTTGTGGCTCACTGGCTCTATAGATGTAACTAGGAGGTGATGAGAAGCCAAATAGACTTAAGAGGTTTTGAAATTCTTGAAAAGTCATGCACATGACCACACTTTTTCCCTAGCATACAGATCCACATATACTCCTTCATTACTCACTGTTCAACAACTTTTAATAATTATTACAATACCCTAACATACTTTTTATGAGAGACTTTAGGCATAATTTACCAATTCACACAAACTTAACCATTCTACAATCTCAAATTTCTGAGGGCACAAGGAAACATCCTACACAGGAACACATGTATGCTACATTAGTACTGAGTAATGACAATGCATGTTTACAAAATTTAAACTCATTTCCGATTGACAGGCAGTCATCACTCACTCACACGCTAGAGGAATTCCACTTTTCCACAGATGAAAACATGTCACCTTTTTAACAGCCATCAGGCATTCGATTTTAACTTCCATGTTCATGGGATAAATAAGCTGCCATTGTACCCTGAGCGATATCCATCATGTCAACACTTCTTTGTAATGGAAACAACTAATAAACTAAAATTGTATATTTAATGAGTCTTAAGGAAACGTTTTATGATAACTTTGCCTCTGGGTAAAGTAATGGAAGGAAGTTATAAAAGGATTCAAACATGTGTAGCTTAAGAACAGAGGAAAGACGACAACATGAAAACAGGCAAGGTAGTCAAAACATGACTTGCACATGAATACATCACGAAGGGCATTCACTCTAGAACTGGGGAACTATTAAATTAACGGAGAGTCCCATTAAATGGTAAATTGACATACTTGGTTGGTTACTTATCTCACAGGTGACTACCATTGAACATGCCCATGTGCTCCAGAATACCATCTGGCAATGTCTGGATGCTATTTAGATGGTACCCTTGCTACCCAACTTTAAGCTTGCTTAAAGTAGCCCTTAAATAATACATTCACTGATCTTTGAAACCACAAGAACAAGATGATATTCCCGGGTAGACCAGGTTGTTCTATAGTAATCCTAGATGAGGTAAGGAAGGAGCGTAACAGATTAACATCTTCTAATTTTGCCACTTTCCAACTAAAACAGATTTGTTTGTCCATACATCTGAAAACCTAGGCGGCTTCATAAAGATTTGCAGACACCTTTTTTCAAAGGGTATTCAATGATGCAGGGTCAGCTAGTCAGTGGGGCAACTCCCAGCCACACTGGGGGTACAGTGTTGAAAAGATCATGAAGGCCTTATTCCACCGGGGAAATAATGCATAATTTATTAAACATGTAGTGAGGCATTAGTATAGGTCAGCACAGTGATCCAGAACATCCGATACTGAAAATACTTCTTACTTTGTATGATCACTAAAATGATGGGCATCTACAGGAGCACTGAAGGAAGTTTTCTTGGAAAAAGCTTTTAATGGGGCCCCTATGCTATTTCAGTCTCAAAATGTATGCCGTCTGGGAGTTAAGGAAAACTTACCTGCTCAGAAGACAAGCCATTAAGATGCTAGATAAACCTTATGGTATTGAGCAATTGCATATATGTCTTTTATGATATTAATTGTATGCTTACCTTGCCAAAGGATCCTTGGCCTAGAACTTTGAGTAGTTCAAAATGTGATGGATCTGCCTTCTCCAGCCCCTCAGCGGCCATTGAGACCACCTCAATTTCCCTCATGGTGGTATCTTCCTGTAGGTTACAAAGGAATAATAGAAAAAGAAAATGATACGAATATTTCAATGCTCACTGTCATAAAATATTTTGCTCCTGATACAAGTCTACGGTGCTATATTATCTTTCTAAGACTTCAGAAAAGTGCATGTACTCGTTGACAGAACATATGGTTTTGTTAATTTGTCTGGCATATTATCTCAATTGACAATTTGACATTTAAATACTATACCACTATTTCTACTTACAACTGAATACAGAAGGCTTATTGGAGAATCCATTTCTTTGAAACAACACCTAAGAGCCAGGTGAATAAGTTCAAAAGTCATTGGAGAGCATTCACTGCACAAACTGTATGACAGATGTACCCTTCATTTTTATAGGCCAATATGATTATTGACCTAGACCCACTTTTAACATTTTTAACCCACTTCTTCTAGCCATGCAGTACTACAGAACAAACAGGTACAAGCAATGATTAAGACCTGGGGTTTAAACAGCTGTGGAAGTTTTAGGTTTGAAGGTATTAAACATTTGGTGTGCATACATACATCATCTATCCACTGCAAAATTAAATACTAATCATGTGCTTTACGAAAGGAATGTTTTGAATATATATGAAATACGGTTCCAAATGGATTTGTCTTCATGTGAAAAGTTGCACACACAAACACAAAACTGAAGCTTTCAAAACAGGCGATGGGCATTAAACTCAGGATTGAAGACACCTGACTTTACTATCATCCATGCTGGGATGGAAGACAAGTTACGAATAAGGTGTACTGAGTAGCAATATCCCAAGTAAGTGCCCAACAATTCATATCACCATTACCAATTTGCAAAGGTTAATAAACAATACACTGACGGAAAATCAATTGTACGTTAGACAAATGAGAACATCAACAACAGTGCAAGGTGTGCTACTCAGGTGCAAGAGGTCGGTATTCTGATAGCTCATTACGTGATCCAAAGGTTATTCCGAAATGAACAGTTGAGTCTATTTCGATGGGGAATTATTCCACTATCCTTGTGTTAAATTTCAGTTTCAGTTTTATTTCCACATCAATATTAATAAAAGAAAATGATTGTAACAAGAAGGTGGTGGAGGACTGAAAAAGCATAAGCTTGTACAAGCAGTCCCCCCAGCAAACTAATGAACATAAATATACTCAACACAATTACACGACATATAACAGAAAGCAAGTATAACAAACAGAGTTGATTACCCTTCAGAGTTGACCAAGACTTGAAAATTATATATCTATCTATATATATATATATATATATATATATATATTGCTAATTTGGGATTTAGGCGAAAAACCGTATGAAAAAACGCGACTGTGGGGAGAACTCGACCCTTAGGCGAAAAAATCGTTTCGCCTTAACGTTTTACACACTGTTTTATATACGAATGCGTAACTCTATACGCAAGTCCGATTTACCACATAATGTTAATGCTATTACTTAGTTCCACACCAACTTACGTGCATGTATCTGTTAACACTAAGGACTTACGGGCCATTGAAATAACGTGCATATATATCTCAGAACCAAAAGGGGAAATATAATCTTATGTATTTTATTGTTTTTTCTTTGCTGGTTGTATTGGCGGTATACCGATTTCGCCTAACAGGTCGATCTAGCGTTATATATACATATATATACATATATATATATATATGTATATATATCAAAATCAAATTGGAAGGCGGAGTACTGACTACTGATCTGTATACTAAACCTTCCAATCTCAACCTTTACCTACATTATGACTCGTACCATAGTAATTGTACGAAAAAGGGAATTGTATTTAGTCAGGCTTTGAGGGTCAAAATGATATGCTCTGATCCAGAAAAGACCCAACAACATTTCGGGGAGCTTAGGTCTAATTTTCAAGACAGAGGTTACCCCTCCTCCATCGTAGACCCAGCTTGCGAAAGGGTTCAAAATCTATCCAGAGAGGACCTTTTGGCTGGCAAAGGTAGGAGAACTCGGAAGCCCGTTAGGGCCCCCCTTGTTGTTACACGTAATCCGAGACTCCCTAACCTTAGATCCATTATAAACAAATATTTCCACATTTTACAGCTCTCCCCTAACCTAATGAATGTCCTTTCCAGTCCCCCTCAGGTTATATACCGTCAACCAAGAAACCTACAGTCTCACTTAGTCAGGGCTAAACTGGTAGAAAACGTCAAAAATGTTCACAAGGGTTGTTATAAGACCCATTTTAAGAATTGTGTTACCTGTAATGTCCTACAGGAAACTGACAGAGTTTACAGCAATGCTACCGGAGAAACGTTTACCATTTTTAGCACCATAACTTGTATGTCGGTAGGGGTGGTTTACTTAATTAACTGTAAGGACTGTGGGAAACAGTATGTGGGTGAAACGGGAGGTGAATTACGTGTGAGACACCGCGGTCACAGACAAGAAATAAGAAAAGGAAATACTCCTCTGGGCCAGCACTTCCAAATCTGTAAAAATTTTGATTTAATCGGGCTTCAATCGCTTGTAAACGCATCCAAACAGAAACGGGAGGCCATAGAACTTAGATGGATTTATAGACTTGGCAGCCTTTCTCCGGTAGGCATCAATGTAAAAGATGTGCGTACCGTGAGTTAATCCTCTTTTTTAACCTTTTCGATTTGGTTCGTTCGCTTTTCTTAAACTTTTGGCTTGGGCTTTTCTTTGTTCGTATTACGGCCCTATGTGGAGCAGCTATGCTCAGTGTTATTCGTTTTTTTGGTGACCAAGGATAGCAGAACTATCCGAAACGTCCTGTTTTTTACGGTCTTCTGCATGGGAAATTGGGTAGATCTACAGGAACTTCTAGTTTTTTGTTATATATATATATATATATATATATATATATATATATATATATATATATATATATATATATATACATACATACATATATATATATACATACATATATATATATACATACATATATATATATACATACATATATATATATACATACATATATATATATATACACATATATATAAGAGAAAATCCACGTATGCTCCATGAAACATAAAAATAATAATAATAAGTAGAACACACCACAAAGATGACAATACGAGAGCACAGATACGGTAACAGAATAGCGTATATTTCGGACACTCCTGTGTCCTTCTTCAGCGCAAAATGTGAAGTGAAGTTTAATTTACAAATAACAGACACAGCAATGAGGTTAAACCCCTTGACGAGGGTGATAAATCACAGAGGGGAAATCGCTTAGGATGCCCAGGTCCTTGTTTAGGCCACGGGTGTGTGTGGACAGTTTTATTACCCACTTGCTTTCGGATTTGAGTCTTTGAGTGACAGACGGGTAATTAGAACCGAGCAGAATACATCTTAAATTAGATAAAGAGTGGTTTGGTTCGCTCTAAAATGTTTTGATACAGGATAGCTTATTGATTTATCTTGCGCAGTTTTCTTGTGGTTGTTAAAGCTCAGCCTTAAATTTGGTGCAGGTCTGCCCGACATAGTTGCTTTTGTCACACAAATTGCAGCATAATAAATATACTATATTTGGCGTGTCACAATCCAGGGGAGGGGGACGGATGTTGCAAACAGTGCCGGGAGGAGTAAATGTTTCGTCCGTGATAATGAACCGACACACTTGACACCTAGGCTTGCCACACTTTTTATTGCCTATGTTCCCAACAGTAAGAAGCCTTGAGTATGTAAGGAGAGATTGAGGTTGAGGGGTTGCCGTCTCGCAGTTAAAGGGGGATCTTCAAAAAGTTCGGAAATAGACTTGTCTGTCCGCAGAATACTGAAATCTGAACGCATACATTTATGTAGGCCCTCAGTTTTAGGGGAATAGTCAAAGAAAAGTGGAGTACGTGAATTTTAAACTGAAAGTTTGTCTAATAGCAATTTATCCCTGCAGTAATCGGAAGCTTTACTTATTCCGTCTTTGATAACGTGTAGAGGGCAGACATTATTAAGAAAAAGTTCCACAAGGTTGCCGACGTGTTTGTCGTAGTCAGACTGGGTAGAACAGATACGCTTGATTCTGATGCATTGAGAAAATACAATAGATCGTTTCAAACTGATATGATGGGAACTGTTAAAATTCAGGTAGCCATGGGTGTCAGTTGGTTTACAGTAAAGGGTAGTTGCTATGGAACCGCTATGTAACTTAACCAGTACGTCAAGAAAAGGGATTTCCTTGTCAGAAAAATCAAATGTAAACTTAATAGAAGGGTGAAAAGCATTACAAAACGATACAAAAGAATGCAGGCTAGGTAAGCCATGAGGCCAAATGAAAAAAATATCATCAATATATCTATGAAAATGTAACGGGTGTAAAGGGTAGCCCGCCAGCATCTTATTTTCAAGATCGGCCATGAAAATGACAGCATAGCTGGGGGCCATTTTAGTACCCATGGCAGTTCCGCATGTTTGAAGATAGTGCTGTCCGTTAAATTCAAAATGATTATGTGTGAGGATAAATCAATAATGGCAGTGAAGTCACTAATGAACGGTTGAGAGAAGCCGTTCAAAGAGAGGATCTTCTTACAAGCTAATACACCTTCTTCATGTGGTATATTAGTGTAGAGGGCACTTACATCCATAGTGACCAGAAGTGAATTTGATGGGAGAGACTTAACGTCCTTGAGAATTCTTAGAAAATGGGTAGTATCTTGGATGTAACTACTGAGGGAAGGTAAAAGAGGGTTCAGAATACTATCAACAAACCCACTTAAATACTCAGTGAGCGTACCGATACATGAAACAATAGGCCTACCGGGGGGAGAAACATTTAGTGATTTGGCCAAGTTAAATAATTCACGAGGGCTAAAATTTGCGGTATCAATAGAGGCATTCACAGAAGACAATTTGTCTTCAACAAGCTTGGAAACTTTATGTAACTTAGGTATTGTATAAAATGTCCCAGGAGTGGGTGACGGAGGAATGTACAAATTTACCTTGTCGGCCAGTTCAGAAGAAAAGAATTAATCAGATTATGCAGTTCTTTCTCAAAAAGTTCACTTTTTGCATGGACCTGGGCATCCTAAGCGATTTCCCCTCTGTGATTTATCACCCTCGTCAAGGGGTTTAACCTCATTGCTGTGTCTGTTATTTGTAAATTAAACTTCACTTCACATTTTGCGCTGAAGAAGGACACAGGAGTGTCCGAAATATACGCTATTCTGTTACCGTATCTGTGCTCTCGTATTGTCATCTTTGTGGTGTGTTCTACTTATTATTATTATTTTTACATATATATACATATATATATATATATATATATATATATATATATATATATATATATATATATATATATATATATATATATATATATATATATATATATATAGTCATAGTCATAGTCATAGTCATTTGCCTGATGATCGCCATACAGAGTGCATGAAACTCAGAGTAGCAAAAAGCTGTAATTACATCGTGTGTACTATATTGTACTAGCTCTACTTCGGTATTGAGCACTATTGTAGTCAGTAGTGACCAACCCTGTGTCATATATATATATATATATATATATATATATATATATATATATATATATATATATAAATATATATATATATATATATATATATATATATATATATATATATATATATATATATATATATATACACACACACCTCCACCGATAACCAAACCTCACGAGGAGATGGAAAAGGGCTTAAAGGGGAAATGCAGTCACCCCAACTTGAAGTAGTGTAGTAGACTGTCCTGTTTCATGATTGGCTCTTGAGAGTCATGTGACAATATTTTTTCTCCTCAAATGTGAAATTTACAAGAAGTAACTGATTGGTTTACCTTGAATATTCAATATTAGAGTCCTAACATATTATGAAAGATACTTTGAAGAGGAATAAGAAGACAATTGTGAGATTTATCGGTTGTTTCAAAATAATTTTGGGGCGACTGCTCTTGACCTTTAAAGGGAGTTAAATACGCTACAGAGAATAATAATGTTGAGTTTGGAATATTAGCCACCACTAGGAATAATGAACCTTTGGAACAACTGACCAGGTACAGAGTACTTAACTCTTGCTACAGAAACTAGAAATATGGGAATAAATTCAAAGTGATGTGTCAAGGAGTAAGTGTGTGTCTGTAAAATGAATTCAACTCTTCCTTACTGGAAGGTTTCATTTACTATATCTTGGAGGTGGAAGGAAGACCTCATCATTCCATGATTAAAGAACATTATATGCAGTCATGTGATAATTATTTTGAAACATCAGCCTTAATCTTTGAAGTTTCTCTTCCAAACATCATTCACCTTATGTAAATATGCCAAAGGTCAGCATAAGCTGAAAGGGAAAAATTGCATTAGTGGTACATATAAAAATATTCACAACTTTAAAGCCATTCAAAATTAGACAGCTGGGTCCAACTTTAAATAATTTAAGAAAATATGCTCTTACAGAATGAAATTCACTGCTTTGTAGCTCCTGAAAATTTCTTCAAACTTTCCAATTTTCAAATAATGCAGCATTAATTTCTCTTGTTACATAACATCTTCAGGAAGTAGAGCTATCGCCTCCATTTGATGGTGAGGTTTAATACTGACAAAAGGTATTTTCTGTCCCTGCTATACTTTTGCAACATATTCAAATCCAATACAGTATGCCCCATTAGCAATTCATGTCACATGATTTTGAAAGAACCATACACGCCTTAGATTATGAAGACAAGCTAATTCAAAGAGAGATAACTGCATTTATCAGGTACTGAAATAAATGTACAAAGACTATTATCACAACTGCTTATTCAAAAATGTGAGTGGGATAATTCTTATCAAAAATTCTTTTGCAACAAGTAATTGAGAAATACAGAAACTTGTGGTGTGGCTGTTTCCAAGACTACCAGTATTGATGGTAGCGAATATCATGAGTCAGTGTGTTCTAGGAACAAGAAGTACCCTGTCAAATACATAAGTAGGACTTCTACCCTCAGCTGTATGATGCCTGTAATTATACTGATAATGATCACATGTTAAAGGTCATGGGACTTCCACTACAGGAAGTAAATTGCTTTTATTACGGAGTAAATTATCAGAGTGGAAAGGAAATCATTTTGACAGAAAGACTCCACACTTGAAATAAGTAACAAAGTCATTAAGAAGACAAGAGTAGTCAATGGTTTTTCTTAACAATAGGGAATTGTTCAGCAACTAAGAAAATTCTAATTCAGACTATGCACAACTAAGAATTCCATTCAGACTTTGGGCATAGACTGGTATGTGGGTTTCTTGGAACTTGAATCACAAAATCATGTTTGTCTTGACAGCAGATTCAACAAATCTTTGTAGGTGTATGTATACTGTATACACAGTTACGTAGTAAACACTGATTTCAGTGTTTACAAACCATCAAGTGGATGATGTCATGATCCACATATTAGGCTACTGTGTAAACTATTACGGGAAGCCTTTTATTTACTCCACATGTGTGTGTGTGTGTGTGTGTGTGTGTCCCTTCCATGCTTGCCACTGCAGTCACAACACTGCCTTTTGAGAACTGAATTTTGAAAACTAGACATATTTTATGCAATCTCCAAACCTCCGTGATTTGGGTGTCTCCAAGCTCTGATTCATTTTACCTCCTGTTCACCTATGTTTACCATGATTTCCCCATTACCATCTGACAAAAACTAACAGCATGTTGAGCCAATATCTTATTCCCTTTAAATCTTCAAAAGTCATGGCATTGCTAACTCTGTTACGTAATACACGGAGATAGTCATAGCTCAAAAAAAGAAAACCGTGTGGACCTAATGAGTTAACAAGATCAACTTGACAACTTGCCTAGAACTTATCAAAATTTCAAGACACAATGTGTTTTCCTCCAGTCATAGCACATTTAATCCTATCAGTGTATAAAACTTTGATGAGGTTTGACTGTTTACACTAAATCCAGGAATGAAGTTTCACAATCTCATATTTAAAATATGTCACGTAATGGGGCTGAAAGTTAATGAAATTTGCAAACAGGGATATCTAAAATTCCCAATGGGGCATATGCCTCTGGCAAATGGTGAGAAGCAAGTGTTCTCTTACAGTGAATGGACTGCTACAAGTATCAAAGAGTCACAGGCCACATCTCATGTCCGAAAGTCTGGTTGTGCGCAAAAAGTTTGCATTCTAAGAAAGGGTCAAAAGATAATGTAGGTGATGGCTATACTTCCACTTCCAGGGGGATTATTAAAGAACAAATAACAGAAGAACAGAAAAAAGGATGAGGTTAAACACTCAAAGGCGCATATTACATTCCCTTTGGGGGTATGGATGGTTTCTACGAAACTCATAAATACAACATCCTGTTTTGTAGAACATGGCAGTAAATGTTCTTTGTCAAACTACAGTACTACTGGACTGAGTGAAAAATCATCTTTTCATTTTCTTTCTGTAAAGGTTTTGAAAGGGCAAACGTGGTCATTCCAATATCAATTTACATGCTCAAAGATGAAAGCTCTGGCAAGCTCTAGGAGAAGCACTTTTTTATAGGGAGCTTATATTGTCAACAGATGTTAGAGATCTGATCAGTTTAGCTGTGACATCCCATATTTAACTAATTCCCCCTACCTCGGCATGAAGGTATTCACGAGTGACTGGACTTTATACCCATTGCAATGTGTGAATCAAATCTGCATTATCTCGCACCCCACATGCTACCCAGAGTAGCACAGGAATGTTGGAAGTTAACTGTACAGTAGCATCTGAGCAGGGGTGTCACTACTGGGGGTGTGGGGGGTAGGGTTGTGTCAAAAGAGCATTATAAGTTAACTGTTCTTGACACATATTTTGTCACGACTGTAAACCCTTATTTGTCAGGAAACATCCAGCACCCCCCCCCCCCCATCCACTCTTAAGGTGTCCCTGTATATTTATATGAGTAATGCAAATTAAATGAAGCAAGGGGTAAGTACGTACACTGCATGTCTGCAAAGTGAATTGTGAAACACTAATAAAAGATCTAAATTGTGATGGAAATGATCAAAACGACTTCACTAATGTTTTTGGTTTGGGCAACTGCCTAATATCCTTAAACAAATTGACTCAATATTAAATTGTGGATTACACTAAACATTTCTAGCCTCCATAAAAACACCACACCCCAAATTTCATAGATCATCCATATTAAGCCTATATTTAGGAAAAATGTTTGGCAAGTCCCCAAAGCCTTCTGGTTACCAAGTCTTTACATGAGTTGGCTGGACGACTGCAATCTTTTCTGAGTCAGGTACTGCATCTGCAGTTTCAGTAGTCACAATTAAATGCCCCAAACCTACCTGATTTGTGAATCTATTAGCCCTACTTACCTCACCTATCACTACTACTGGACAGTCCATAAACTGCGGAATGATCACTGGTAATGAAAATCCCACCCTCGCTAGATGGCGCTCTATGCATATCCTCGCTATTCCACTGTAACTCGCCCTTGTTTCATTGCCAGCGGAATGGTCAACATCGCGTTTGTTAATGCTCTTTTTTTCGGATTTTTCATCGTTTTCCTGCCCAAAATAGATTCCTGAGCGAAATAGATTTTGCAACTCCTTCAACACCACTATTACTGCTATAGGCACATACTTTATGCATCACCAACTACTGCCTAGAAGCAGGCTCTATGGCATCCTTGTTCAGGTTGTGATGCTTTAAAGAGGGGCTGAGCAAAGCGGGTCTACTCAGCACTGTATACCAGTTATAACAATGCAAATTAACTAGTAAGTCTTTGAACAGGCTTTTCAATGGCTGAGGTGCTAAATTGCAGACCTTACAAACTTGTAGCAATTGACTGAAGGGAAGGCTAGTGATCATTACAGATTAGAGAGATCCCGCTTGTAACAATGCTCCATTCCAACTTGCCAAAAGGGGGAATGAAAGAAAACCCTTCAAAACACAAGCCAGCAGTAGCATACAGGGTTTCCGCCAAAGGGGGGAAAGGGGGGGATTTGTCCTCCCCTTTCCAGAAGAAGGTGGGTAAAATCCCCCCTTTTCATTTCCATAAAAATTAAAAAAATTGTCCATATCTTGGTTTCTTACTTAAGAAGAGGGCACCTTTGCAGCAATGTTTGGACTTTCATAAGTAAATGGCCTTTAAAACCCTTCAAAATGCACCTTATAGGGGTCTTGAAGCAAGCTTTTGTCCCCCTGAATCCACTTGTAACTTTAGCCAGGGATGGCATCAGTTTGGACTAGGGGTTTAGGAGCAATTAATCCCCCCCTTTTTTGCATTTCTGGCGGAATCCCTGGCATAGCTATGCGGGGAGGGGGATGAGGGTGCACATGCCCCCCACGACAAAGCCATGCCACCCCAGGTGCCCTGTAGAAAATTTTGGAATGCACGGTTCTGTATATAAGCCCTTTAGAGCAGGAAAGAGGAAAGGTTCGTGACCCCCCAGTGCCCCCTGCTCAAAATATCCTGGCTACACCACTGCAAACCAGTCCTAATAATACTGAGTGCACTCTGACTATTCCCTTACCCCCCTCAAAATATGCAGAATGGAAAATTGTCAGTAAGTTAAAGGTACACACATTTTGCTAAGCAACAAGAAACGAGGATTCTTTCAAACTGATCAATGACTGCAAGAACTGTACAGGTCAGGGTTGATATGTAACTTTTACCTTCCAAATAGGTTGTATGCAACTTTGCACAAAAACGAATCACAATATATACCTTCTTCCTTCTTCTGAGGCCCTTTGTAGTGATATATTTTGATCAATATAAATTCTCATTTAAAGTTGGAAACAAGTATGTAATAACACTTTAATTTAAAATACAACACATGGTTCCAAATCTCTCTAAATGAAGCTATTTTTTTTTTCTAAACTCATTTTAATATCACAACCACAACAATACAGTATCAGTACACTGACTGCAAAAACAAAACAGATTTGCTACATAATTTGGTGGGCAACTTATAAACTTCCATCAGCTGAATATAAAACTGAGCTGATAAAGACTAATCAACCATGTCCCCAAAATATAGTGTATTTCCTAAAATTACTTCTGTCTGCAAGTAAGTCCATCAAGGGCATTTCACACCCTTGAATGCACACAACAACCTTGAATTGAACCAGAAGTTTGTCAAACCAACTGCAATGAATAATACATGATATGAGTAGGCCAATGTTTCCCCTCTAAAAAATGCTATCGTACATTTTACATAACTACTGTAGAAAAGATAATGGCCTATCTCTGTATTATAAATTTTACATGAGAAAATGGATAGGGTTAATGGATTGGGTCTGCATAGTGCATATTAAATTAAGAAAACTGAATATAACAAGGCTACAGTTAGTTTGACTCATTTGCAAAAGGGAACTGTATTAAATTAAAGGTGTGCATTGGTCTGGTTTTGCAATAGACTCTTTTCCAAATAGGAATTAACAAAGGATTGTGGGATAGATATTTGGTGTGCATCATTTTTTGCCACAGCAAAATGCCACTGACAAAAACATTGCATACCAGAACTTATCCCACAAGCCATTGCAATTGCTATTTGGAAAAGGGTCTATGGTCAAACAACTCCATTGTCAGTTTGGACACAACCAGGACCACACAAACCGATGAAGCTCTCACACCATGCGGGACCAATCCGAGAAAACCAGAAGCACACTTTCATGGAAAACAAGTATAGGGACTAGATGAATAAGATCTTTTCCATGGTATGCAATTTAAAATAGTAGCAAATATACTGAGCAGAAGTCGAGGGAATTAAATTGACTTCAAGTAGTGTTCACTCCAGTAAACAGAGACTATAACCCCATATACTGTTTTGGCATTTTTGTTCAGTAGGGAATGGTAATTGTGCCTGAGAAACATGACATTACATGTGGGCAACTCCACACTAACAAACTGTTGCGGAGGGGACATTTGGACACATTCATATCTACAGTACATTTGTACAATAGGTAAATGTAATGATATGTCTGCTCGAAGGGGAAGTACTAGTGATGCTTGATCCATCGCCAGTAAAATTTACTTAATTACCTCAGCAGTAATTCCTATTGGTCGAATATTCTGCGCGTTGCGGAGGGGATGTGCACAAATCAGTGTCAAGCGACCAGCATGCATCAAAGTAAAAGTTGTCTGATTTGAGAAGAGTGGCAAGGTGAAACTGATACTGGATCTTTAAACCTATTAATACTCTTTCACCACAAACAGTTGAAATCTCTGCACACTGCTCAGTAATGATGAGAGGGTAAATTAAAATTGGGGGTGCAGAGTTGCGGAGGGGACAGTCAAATGTTGCAGAGGGGACGTGTGCAAATAACTGATATGTTTCCCCATATTTTGAGTATATTATGAAAATGTAAATCACTGATATACTACAAAAATATAATTTTGTTTCAGTCATGGACCATTCCTGCACTCCTTGCTCCTTTTTTAACTTTAATGAAGACCATGGTCATCTTTACACTATTTTTGCATTAAGATAACTACTATTTGGAGTGTCCCCTCCGCAACACACAGTTAGTTTGGACCTTGGGGTCTTTACCAACGACTTAATCACTACTTAATCACTAGTTAGCAAATTTAACATTGGAGAAAATACCTTTAAATGCTGTCAAAAAGCATTAAAAAATTCATAATGCTGTCTCCAGACAGTATGCATGACTAAGAAATAGGAGGTAAATCATTTTGGTGTGTTGCGGAGGGGACAGTCTACTAAGGATCGGTGTGACGACTTACCATAGCTTGCCTATATCCTTCCTAAAAGCATGAAAGTTTCTTAATATGGGTTCCAAGGATGAATTTGACTAAACCAAATACCAAAACCTTCCTTAGAAACTGGACCGTTATCTTCCCAACCCCTTTCATCCTATTCTGAATGTCCCCTCCGCAACAAAATGTCCCCTCCGCAACAAAATGTCCCCTCCGCAACAAAAAGTTGACTCGGACCACAGCCCTCATACAACACTTCTATATGTTGTGAATGGTATTTAGCCAAAGTAGTCAATCATCTATAATAGAACCCACAATTTCATTTTGAAACAGTAAGTTACTGAGAAATGACAGGAAAAATCACATGCAAAATGTTGCGGAGGGGACATTTCACTCGGAATTTGTGCAACGTTTTACCTCTGTTCTCCCTTATCCTTCCTCTAGTCATCTTAAATCGAGTACTTACATATATCCCTTGGCCTTTCCTCCGTAGCCATACACAAGTACCATTTCCACCATCTTCAGATAAAACACAGGAGGATGTCAAAATTAGGCAAAATATGTCCCCTCTGCAACAAAGTTTGCAGTGAATTTGTCCAAATTTATACTTTTTTCTGGCAAAAATGATGCCATATCTCTTTTTAACCTTAAGAAATAAAAATTTTAGATGTTCTTGATTTCCAAAACAACAGAAATTTTTTGGTGAACAGTATTTGAAAATTGAGTGCCTTGGTTGACATTAGTGTGGAGTTGCCCATTTACAAAAATTGAATTGTCTTTTCGGTTTTTCTCTGGTCAGGTCAAAAACAGTCAGACCACCCAACCATCTGAGATCACCAATACCAACCAAGTCGACTCAGGTACAGATAAGGGTAGACTGTGCACTATCTGACATTACATACAGCAGTCAGTGAACCTTGCACATTTGAAGAAAATGCATAAAGTTATGGCTCGTGATTTCATAGGGAAGACTTTTTAGACATTTTTATGAAATTTTGTGCCAGGGATTGAGTACTATTGGTTTGGTCTCTCTGACAAGGGTGGTTTCGGTTTGGTCCCCGTTTTGGGCAATCTATGCCAACCTTTACTGTAAATATGAAACGAGAAAATATAGGCCTACCTTTTACTGTAGGAACAATATTTACCCATTTTATAAAGCAGATAATTTCGACAAAACAACTCCTTCTTCTCAGTCTTAAATGATGAAAAACTGCTTTCTTTGTCTTTTAAAGGGAGAATAAATTTCACAACCTGATGCATTCTACATAGTTTTTACTTAGGAGCATTATAGCATTTCACGATAGCATATATTTTGAAACTTGTACCAAGTTTGGCGTTTATTTCACTATAGCATTTATTTCAAAGTACCAAGTTTGGCCTGAGGTATCTCTGCAAGTATTCCAGCAATGACCAAGCTAATTAATTAATACTATCTGCCCCTAAATTTGGTTTATGTTAATACAACCAAGACCTTAACTACCAAGGCATGTGCCAACTACTGCTTCGAAGACTTGTGAAAGACTGCTTCTTCTCCTTGCCCCCCCCCCCCACCTTTCTACCCCTTCCTCCTACATCTACAGTGTTTCCCTTATGTTCAGGAGATGGCGTTTACTCAATTCACATTGCAGACATAAACTTACCAGGCGTGCTTAATCTAATTTGCATAAATCTCACATGCTGCGCCCAACTCGGAGTAGTTTTAAGCTTGACAACATGCCCCAATGTCCACCATTTTGGCTAGTAGCTCATCCTCATTCTCCGTTATAACATTGAACCATTTCCTTGTTTAATCTAGAGTATATAAATGCTACTCCTTTGTTCCTTCCATCACTACACCTTATAACAGAAATTACATCAATTACAGACACATTACACTTTAGGTTTTCTGTATTTATTAACAAACCATATGCCTGCCTAATCATTTTCCATTTTAGGGATCCGATGTTTTGTATGTCATGCATCAGTAACATCAACTTGGATAAAACACATGTCTAACTAACAACAACCAACCTGGCTTATTTTCTACATACATACTGCATATTGCAATGAAAAAATAATGCAAAGCAACCATGATTGATCCAAAGTGGAGTCTAAGCTCAAAGAGAACCTCTTTTGAAATTTGACTGTTTCGGCAAAGCACCATGTATTTCGAGGAGAACTCAAAAGAAGGTGAACGAGCAGTTGTGAAGCAATCGCTCACTAGCATTGAAGTTATATTCTTAATCCAAACTTGACATGTTTTGAAGTATGTCTGGTTCTTTTATCAACTATATCTTACTTGCTCTTCCATCCTTTACAAATTATATTAGGCCATTCTTTTCATTCTGGGACAGCTCTTAATTGCTAATCATTATGTTATGGTTGTGTTCACATTGTTAGAAAATGCACATGAAATACAACATTTACAGGAAACGAAGCTGGTTTGTTGACGCATGCATGAGTCACTTTTCACTCTGATTAGCACTGCAGACCAGTATACTAATGTCAATGACAAAAGTTTTCTGTTAGCAGTTCAGCTGTACTAAGCTGATAAACTTACAATGAAAACAATCTTTCTAGGAAGGTAACATGGCACAAAAACGGTACTGATCAGCAACTAGAAAAGTACTGTGTTATTGTATTGCATGGATGGGTATGCTTACGCATGGGCACAGAAACAATATACCATGAAAGCATGACTAAAATTGGCTGAAGATTAATCACATACCCTTCAGGGCAATTCCCATCCAAACAATCCCATGCAATTCCCATTTTGGTGGGTAACATGTCTTGTTTGGTAGTTGTCTTGGTGAGAGTTATTCTGAGGGGAGTTGTCTGGTCAAAAGCTAAATTGCTAACTTAGTTTGGTCCCTAGCCTACACTGAAAAGTAAGCAATGGTGATGGGTGATCCCCCCCCCCCCCCAGTCTATTATATTTCCATTCCCAAGTACAAAGACATTACCCTCCTATAAATGTTATGTACAAGAGTAAATTTTCCAAGGAAAATCCAAAAATAGCCCTTCTGACAAAAAATAAAACTTCACCGTGGTGGTACATCAATATCATTACAAAACATTGCATATTATTGAGGGTGCTATTGCTTTCCATGAAAGGAAACCAGTAAGAAGTAGAATTATGCCATAACCATTTATTTTTGAATTAGTGGCCAAAAGTAAGAATGCACTGCTCTGTGGGTATATACAATAGGCCTACAGTATAGTCTGACAGCTTCTACAATACCATGGAAGTAGGTAATGCTTCTGTGGAGTAGCAAAGGTTCACCTCTGCACTTCACCTGTCCATACCACACTTAGATAGGACAAAAAGCTATCACCTTGCATCAGATAAGCAAGGAAGCAAGGGCTTATTTCTTTGTTCTTAAAGCCACCATCATTCTGCTTACTGTAAACTCATTCTTAGCTCTCACATGACCAATGTGGCTTGTGGCTTTAAAGGAATTCTGAACTGTCCAGAAATCCTCTTTGACTTGTATGTGTGATAAGTAATAAGTTCCACACATGTCTTTGTATTTAATGCAAAAGGCAAAACCACACTTTGTCCCAGACACAGACATGAAGTACATCGATAGTACTGTTTTTTGAGGCACCATGGGAATGTATGGGAAGTTGTAAGCCTACAGGTTCCACAACTGGCACACATCAACAACCCACTTCCAGGAAGTATTTGAAATGGTTTGTTGGTGTCCTTCCTCTAGAAAATATAGTAACACTATTAGTGTAACGCATGATAACCAAACCAGAAGTACTCTCACAGATGTACTGGTAAAATAACTGCAGAATTAACATGATACATACAATGGCAAGTCCAACCAGCCAATACAGAACAGCCATAGCATAGCTTTCAGCCAACGACTTATTAAATGGTTGCCAAAAAAAATACAAAAGCGGCAGGTACTGTACTTCTGGCATAATAAATTTCTAGCACTGGCAGCCAATTACTCAGTGCATTATCGGAGCAAAAGTATCTCACATTGTCTGAAATATGGTATTTGCAGCTGTTAAAGCTATGTGGACAATACTTTAACTAAAACAGCTGTTTTACTCAACAATGACAGGTTAAGATCAGCTGATGAAAAATCAACTGGCATTATTTAGAAGTTTTTATTATTTTCAAGATATACCTCTTCAAAGTTTCATGGTTTCTCATTTGCAATGCAGAAATTGTGATCAGGAGTGTTGGATAAGGTCAGTATTTCTTCTGTTAATCCTCTATCAATATTCTGTTTAACAGCTACTTCTGTTTTGGTGTTTACTGTGGACATTTTCAAAGTGGTCTGTGCTACTTCCAAAATAAAACCCTCAGGACATGCCAACATTACAACTGTCCTTAGAATAAAGGTACTGTAGACCAAACAAACCACAACTCGAGACATACTGTGTGTCATAAGTCCCTCTTTCCACAACACATTTCTTCAAGGTAGTTCATGGGAATAGGTTTTGATGGGAATTTCAACTATTTATAACACTTTTAATGCTCTTACATCAAATAGAAAGGTATGACATGTCCACAGACCTTTAACTTTGTAAAAACTAAAGAGCTCAACATTTTTAAAATTTACACATTAAAACTTCACACCAATTCCACTTGTCAGTTTTGTCAAACCCTTCTCAAAACCAAAATCATGATATAAAATGCTTGACTTTATAACAACGATCTACTGGAATAACAGTAGATGAATGGCATGACCAGGCAATTTTGCCCCTACTATATGTCAAGAGAAGGCTGAGTACTGTTGCACTTTTATCTGAGGTGAAGATATTTACTTGTCACACTATCATGGACTACGGACTTTGTGTAGATTTACTACACTACTTGCTAAGGGAGGCAAGTAGAGTAAGAAAACCCATAAATCTAATATACCCTGAGAATCTGTGCTGCATAATCACATAGCTATTACACAATGTTGTAAAGCAATATAAGCTGTCATACACTTCATGCATGACTGCTTTTTGTCTAGTGCCCCGTGGGCATAAGACTTGCCAAAAATTTATGTTTATGATACTGTCTACTGTACAATACAGACTGTATACATGCAATAGATGCAGCATTACTTCTGTCTGTACTGTCAATAGTAAACAAAACCAATAGAAAATTTATAGGTTTGCTGTGTGAAATAATATGTACCATGACCTATTCCTTACAATGCCATAAAATCTCCATTTTACTGATCAATGATCATGATAGCAACTCATGTATAACTCAGTTTAAACATTTATCACACTGATGTACAAGTCTTTGAAATTTATGTTTCATTTTGGCTGGATACAGTTTATTTTATTTTATTTTATTTTATTTTATTTTATTTTATTTTATTTCATTTTATTTTTCATTTTTTTTGTTCATAATATACCTTGATGAATACTTAATTGGAAACAATGATAGAATATGTACAGCAACAAAGGTAGTACCTCAAACCATACTTTAAAATATTCACTAAGCCCAATAAAAACTTAAGTATTCTATTGTCTCTATATCTATCTCTCAGGATACAATCGATACCCACAATCATGTGCACACTATGGACTTGTTAAATAATGCAAAATAGATGAAGCAAGGGGTAGTAAGTATGAGTCCGTGAAGTGAATAGAATAACCTGGCACAAAAACATAAACTTATCTGAATAATGGCTTCCTTGATAATTTATTAATGTATCACTGACATTAACTGACTGTAATATGCAGACATTCTTGTACTCACATCACAAAGTTTTAATCAAAAAAGAATTTTAAAGTTTTTTGAAAAGGTGCAATTTCTTGCAAAGTACCAGAAATGGGAATATGCTTTGTCAACTTCACATTCTGTAACAACAAGATGTTGAAATGACTTTGGGATAAAACCAAAAGCAAAGGCTCATATAATAATACAAGAGTAACTTCACAAATTATTGTTAATCTTCTCTTAAAAGGAAATTAACTTCAACACTGTGTAACTCAGTAGAGACAAGTACAATGAAAATTGAAGTTGGACAATGTACCATTAAACAATGGGATTAAGGACCTTTAAACCTATTAATGGGAAAATGCAGTCACCCCAATTTGAACTAGTGTACCCCATCACATTAGTTCAGGAATGGCTCTTATCAAGTGACAATATTTTTGTTTCTTATTTCTTAAATTTATGCAGAATAATTCCTTGGTTTACCTTCAATATTCAATGGTTTTATACAGGAACATTATGAAAAGCAACTGTGAGAGAAATAAGAGGAGATCTGTAAGATTTAGCAAATTTTTGAAAATAAACTTGAGGCCACTGCCTTCTCCCTTTAAAGTTCATATGTCAGGAAGAAGTACTTTTGACCTAAATGAAAAACATCCTGGTGAGAATTCTCTCTTTGTCTCCAAACAAAATTCTACACTGCTTTGAAGCTACAGTACATTACTTATGCTTTATGTTTATAGTTAATAGTGCAGTTTGAAGGTTACTCTCTTAAATTGTCAAATTTTATCATTTTCCACTTTATTCTCTCCTTCATATCAACCAGAGATAGTGACATAAATATAATAAACAAGTACAAAAACCTTGAAAATATACCTCAGATTGATGGATGTGCATTTCCTATTATTCCATTAAATTCGGCATTAATATTAATCCATCTCCATTCCATGGCTGCTCTATAAAACTCTTCATCAACCTCTTTTTTTCCCTAGATTCACCTTCCATAAAGTGAACAATATGAATATCTAGCATTCTATTGACCAAGTTACTGTACCTCGCTATAGAACTCTACTTTATCTGGGAAATAAGCTAGTTATCTTCATAAATATTTGCTATAGGCTAAAGCAGTCGGCTCTCACAGATATTACTCCATCACCTGAAATTATCACACACTTTGTTTAAAATTCTCGGTAGATTTCATCACCATGCCTCTCTTTACTCTTTAAAGGGCAAATGTAGTCAACAAGATTTTAACTTACTAACCCCGAGGATGCTAAAATCAGGAGTATGTACTTTTCACTCCTGTGGCAAATTGTTTTGTTAATAAACGTGTATTTTTTAGGGAAACTCCTTGATTGTAACATTTTTTGTGTTATGTTTGGTGCAACATCAATAATAACTGCAACAAATATGGGAGAAAATTTGACAGCCTCATTTTCAAAAGTATGGCCCTTTAATTCTTTTCTCATTACTGGAAAATTCCCAGAGCAGTGACTACGAGTGTGAACAACAGTCCTTTATAAAAAACATGATCTTACACAGTTGCAAGCTACATTTAACATGTTAAGTACTGTATTAAAATGAATCCCTGGGCTTTTGGAGATTTTTCTGTTCCTTTGAACTATTCTTTGAACGCCACAATGACCTAATACTGAATAATGTAACAACACTGCTGCTACCTGTAGAATGGTACAAATTCTCTCAAAGTGATAGAAATAGTACCTTGTAATGACAATTAATTACCAGTACAGCACATATTTGCTTCACAGATGAGAATCCATGAAAGTAGAAAAACCCTTCGACAGAACCTCACGAGAAGTTGATAACAGGCTTACAAGGGAGTATGAATGATTATAAAATTATTATGACGCTTAGTGTGAATCCCTGTCAGAGAACTTGAGAAAAGTCGGTGACTCTGAGACCCAGAAACCTCCGAGGCAACAGCTTTGTAGTGGAAGGGGAATGAGGAGCTGCTAGCCAAATATGACAGACAATAGGGGGTGGAGTCAAAACTACTCCAAGCTGCATGCAGTGGGCAAGATTTATGCAAGTTAAAGATGTTGTAAGGGGTAAATATTTCTCTTTTCATTTTATTCCAAACAAGAAGTATGGACAAATATTTCCTTTTTCTCTATCACGATGTGTCATGATTGAATACTGCACACCAGAGCAACTGAAATTTACTGTACTTCCATTTTCTTTATCCACACAAAAATTGTTCGAAATTTTCTTTCAATTAACACACAAATAGTATTATAGTACAAACAGTACCGCAATTTTGCAAGGGGTGGTGCACTGAACAATACAGTACATCACTGTGCTTTTCTTTCCTGACCCAAAATGGTTTCCATAGCTGTGGGGATTGTGTTGACGAATTTACTATTATACAAAAATTTCCTTATACAAAAATTTTCTTAAACTTGATTGGTAATCAGCTTATATTTAAGAACTGGTACTACTTATACTGTTGGCTCTGTGTAACAAATGGTACCCGGTACCCAAATATCATGTTACCACACAACTCTACCGATGCTTGTATGAATGAGACTGGTAGCCAATAAATGATGGTTTGTGCTGCACTACGTTAGAAATGTATTTTACTGTACCAACAAAACTGAGACTTGCCAGTGCCACCAAGGAAGGGTATTACCAAGGAAGGGTATTACCTCCACTGTACCACAATAAACCACAGGTACTGTATCTATCTGTTCTGACCTTTGGTACAAATACTGATCCATAATATTTTTGTATGTAAAGTACTTACAACACATTTACATTTGTGGCAGTGTGATGTGTATCTGCCATCCTTTGCTTTCCTTTCTAGAACCTATTTAGGCACACTTCTCATCATTTGTACAATATCCCACATAACAAACCTTCAAACAATCCCACTATGTTGATATTTACGAGGAGTATTAGTAGCCAGGGCTAGAAAAAATATTTATTTCCTGGGAAGGGAGTCAAATTGTCCACAATTCCTTCCATGTTTTCATGTAGGCCTACAGCTGTACAAAAAAGGTAAATTTCCCTACAATTGCCAAAACTTCCCTCTAAGTACACAAATTTCCCAGGAAGGAGCCTCCCAGCTTCCCTACTTTTTCCACCAATGATTAGTAGCTCCCCTAACCTTATTTGGAAACAAAGCTTTCATTTAACACCTTTCTACAGTATACATTTCCCTCACAAGTGTCTGATGTGATGTTTAGGAACATAAATACATTTATGGTATACACCAAGGAGTTATTATAAAAGCATAACGTACATAACAACAAAGTGCCAAAAATATTACCATATTTCATTAAACAGATTAGGGAACCACAGAATGTGAATACATTCAGATCAGTGTGTCTGCATTTACCTTTTAAAACCAATCTTGCTATATGACCTACATCCTACATTAAATCTTAAAATATTAAAGCCAGAAATCACAAAATTCTCCTAAAGTGGTTTACAGACTTTTAATATTAGACTCCAGTTTAATTTCTCTTTAAAAAGCCATCAGCAAAGAAGCAGAAAGAATCGACCCACACAGCCAAATGGTCTTCCAAAAAGTAGGTCTTATGTCAATTTCGGATGTAAACACAAATGTACTTCCTGGTAAACAATGTGACAATACCAAGAAGTACAACCACATTAGCAGGGTCATAATGAATGTAACTGCAATGGGTGATGTAGACACGAATATACTTCCTGGGAAACGATGTGACAATACTGTACAACTACATTAGCAAAGATCGACATCATGATAAATGTAACTGCATGGGTGATGTAGACACGAATATATACTTCCTGGGAAACCACGTGACAATACCAAGGGTACAACCACATTAGCAAGGTCAATGCATAATAAATGTAACTGAATGGGTGCAGTCTAAAGGGATACAACACAAGGGTTAGGTTCAATAGGTTGTATAAGTATCAGTGCACTATAATATTGGTGAGCAATTCATATCCAATGTTAATTACAGTACTGGTATTTGTAAAGGTGAAAGAACTCCCAGGAACAATTACTAACAATGGGAACAGCAATGAGCATAGGATACTTCAGTATGTCTAATTACTCAGTTATATACTGCTGATATAATATACAAAGGATAAGCAGAGACCCCAAATTATATTTGAAACACATGCTAAATCTTACTTTTTTTTCAAAATGGGCAATACCTTGAAAGTAACAAGCTGTGCTGCACCAATATGTTAGTTTATTTCCACCAGACCTAAAGGTTCTGATGCTCTGAGAATGTAAAAATGATCTTTCCTCTAGATAAGAAAAGAATAAAATGTCAAATGATACATATTTTTGGAAATTTCCCTTCTTCTTTCTAAGTTAATAGTAAAGTGACCGAAACGTCTACTTGAAGTAAGCAGTTTTTGTACTTTCTAATTTAACACCCACTGAAAACAGGAAACGTGAATGATATTTACTGAGTAAAAAAATGTCGTTTTTTTTTTAAATCGTGTTGAGTAATTACCACATATCTGAAATCTATGGGTGCATAATTACCAACATTCTTAACCACATACTGTAGCCGGATCATTTTAACAAAATTTCACCTTTACTGTATATACTATAAATCTGATGTAACCAGGGCAGGAAAAAATGTTTATTTCCTGGGAAGGGAGTCAAAATTTCCACAATGCCTCCCATATTTTCATGTACATAAAAGGTGTAAATTTCCTTCCAATGACCAAAATTTCCCTCCAAATACCCAAATTTCCCAGGAGGGAGCCTCCCAGTTTCCCAACTTTTTCCACCCAGGGTTGTAACAGTGAAACTGCATCATTTCTTTCAGGTTATCACTCAAAACTTCATCACATGAATCTTGTTCATAAAATGAAGAATACTTGAAAGTTGCAATCAACTTCACCACTAAAATATTTTTAGACACCTGACACTTTGTAACCACTCCCATGATGCAATGCAAGTAACAATGATCATTACTTTCACAAGATATTTACCTGTTTTATATGTAAGACTCAATTTAACAAATTTCCATCAATTGATTTTCTATGTCCATTGGAACGGTGCAAGGAAACAGAAAGTAGCACTATACAGTATACACTATTTATAGCAACAATGCTAAAGTCAGGAAGTAAAAACTTTCACCTGTCATTTTCCTCATACAGCCTCCTCCCTCTAAACACTTGAAAATATAAAAGCAAATCCTTTATTCAGTCAAAACTTACACTTATTAAATTATTAAGAGTTGGGTCTTTGTTTGAATAGTGTCTCCTTAACATTAAATACAGCATTCATGAATACTCATCATTATCAGCAGAGTCCTTCAAATTCACTATTATATGATGCACTGATTTAACAACATACTGTACAGTACTGATTAAAAAGTGCGATACTATGCTATTAAAAGGGTCAAAGTACTTTTTCCTTCCAGTTAGTTCCTCAATGTCATTTCACAAGTGTTGAATGTATGAAATGTAGTATCCCTGTATTAATTAAGGCAAAATCCTGGAAAATTTGTCATAACTGCCACATACAGTATTATGTCTACAAACAGTAACAATTACTTGTGTTGTGCCCTGCACACATTTCAACTGCTCAGTGAAATACAGCTTGGCATCTTCACATGCTACCACAGTGCTCTGATTGGTTCAGCCAAGTCCAATGTCACAGGCCAACAAAGTCAAATGGGTAGAACAGCTGAGTATGTTCCCTCTGGTACACGTAGAATGAAGTACACACACTGTGTACTGCTGTAGGCTCCTGGAAGGCACAACTGGTTTACATACGCTACTTTTAATGATAGTTGTACTACTGAGTTACTGAGTGGAAAATAAGCAGGTGGTAAAATCTATTAATAGTCACCACTTCCTTCTAATAAAACCAAGGATTCCTTAATACATGGTTCCTAAAGGGAAAATAGTAACTGACGTACTGAAAAAGAAAACACTCACATTTTTAGCTAACCTTTTGATAGATCTATGATTCTGCCCTCAGGGAGCAACAACTTTTCTTGAACTACAGTACTCGATTTTATACTCAGTTACTTGAGGCTTCAAACCCTAACACAGCTTTAGAACATCTTGATAAGTTGTTATTTGTACGCTACAAGTTACTGTATAAGACAAATGTACATGCCTACTGTGTGTACTGTACACATATATCACACTATATTGGCCCATGCTGTATTTATTACAGCTCATGGGCAATGGATTACCTTTCATTGAATTAATGGGACATAAATCAGAACTGTGAAGATATTCTAAACCCCTACAGAAATATGTCTGTTAATGAATTTGGTAAGAAGGAAGTTATAAACATAACTTTTACATGCCGCTAGAATTCAATAGGCTCATTTAGCCAAAGTTCCCCGGGAAAAAGGCCATTTTTTCGGGTAAAATATAAAGACGTCTTATGTCATCTGATGGCTAAATCTTCCTATTGAATTCTAGCCTCATGTAGATGTAATCTTCCTAAAAAGCACGAAACCAGATGATTCCAGCACAAATGACAGTGAATTTCCAACTCTGTAAGGAGCGGGGAGGCGGGGGAGGGGAATCAGCCATCCTCTTAAAGGATCTTATCCATATGGTGTTCTTACAGAGAACGTCAAAATAATTTGGTTAGAAGATGGTACCTCATTAAAAATAAGCTAAGTGCAATTGTCTATGTTTCTTAAACATTGTAAAATGTTCCATTGTACATGAACCACATTTGCTACGGTAGAGCTACTAGATATAGCCTGCCACATACTGTACACTCAGCCCTCTGACTACTGAAATTATAAACACGCTCAAACACCCCATCGGTAAATACTCCACACTGAACTGTAGTATAGTTTACACAATGGAATAGCCAGCTGTAGCAACTGCTTGCTAAAGGTCTTCATTTACCTGGCTAATGTACACGGTAACTATTTAACAAATGCTTCCATACAATGATTGATGAAATCTACACAGTACCATTCAACATCAGCTATCTGTGACAAATGGCCAATTCCATTCAATGTAGTTTTAAGTAAGCCACATCATGCTGATGGCATCTGCAACTGCCTCTCTTTAGGTGAGGAGAAGGCCTATTAAATACTATCATGATCTCTGACCTTACAGCCTACTGAAAAATATAGAGCTCTAAGCTCTAGGAAAATTGAATGTCTTTGAAGAAATTGAATGTCTTTGAAGACAGTTTTTGAAACAGACAGAAGAAATACTTTCTACAGGCTGTCTGGATGGTGTTAATAGGGCTGTGTCAGTGAGAGCATTTAATTAATAAACATTTCATCACTTATCTTAAAGTAGTCACTTTAATTACCTGTAATGTACAGTATACTGTACTTCTGGTATAGGATTACTGCATATTGGATGGGGTAGATTTCAATACTTGTTAGCATTTAGGAAACTTATACAAATAAAGAAACAAGGTAAAAGACCCTTTTCCAAATACAGTAGCAATAACAAAGGAAGAGTTTTGGTGTGCATTGTTTTTGTCAATGACATTATTACTGTGGCCAAAACAATGCAAACCAAAACTCTATCCCGCAATCCTTTATAATTCCTATTTAGAAAATGGTCTATGGGATGGATTTACAGCATTTTCAAACACTGTTAAGGGGAAGCTGCTGTGCAGTATACAAAATCACAATTCATACAAGTCTGCTTATACTAAGGTTAAGTTCAGGACTGAACAAAATAGTTTTGAATCACAAAAATGTCTGAATAAGAATAGATTACTTGCAATAGAGACTATGCTTCCTGTATCCCTCCTGCCTACTTGTTCGGAAGTAGGGAAAATGAAACACCAAAAATGCTTCATTGATTGACACCCATATACTTCCCTGGAAACCAATGAAGACTGCAATATGAATGATACCCCCCCCCCCCCCCCAAAAAAAAAAAAAAATTCAAAATTAGCTTTAAAGCTATCAAAAAAATTTGGATATTGCTTCACTGGAAAGTGACACCTCTCACAGTAAGCTTTTGCACAGAATTTAAATGAAGGATGGTTGAAATATACAAAATAACAAGACATCAAAACTCATGATGAGTGACATTTTGGAAAGAGTGAGTCCTTCACTTCATTTTTTATTCATAATGGTAGTATTGTATACAATGCCACTCAATACTGTGCAACTTTAACAGGTCATTAACCTACGACTACAAAGATGTTATCCTTCAAAAACCAAAAATGTCTTGAAGAGGCCTTTACAGTGTAAAAGACTCAGATCACAGTAACTTGGTCAACCCATCGCATGCCATCCTCCCCCTCCCCCCCCCCCACACACACACATAAGTACAGTACAGTATGTGTGTGCTACAGATGGAGCACATAGTATTATGCAGCAGAGAGGAAATGATAGACACTTAATACTGTACTTTTTAGTTTTTGCTAAATATTTCAGAGATTTACACAGGAGTTTCAAAACATTGATCAAGTACCTACTGTAGGAAAAAAACAGCCAATTGTATGCATATATATAGCTACCCTCAGTATGAATAGAGAGGTACAAGTAAAAATTTCAACCCTACTGATGATAGCATATACAGTATCTTTTTTTTTCAAAATAGTAAGATAATTGCAGTTGGCTAATACTTCCATGGTAAGAATGCCATAAACTGTGCAAAGGCCAACCAGCACATACTGATAAGGCACTGCCCAACTTATGTTGTTCCCTGCACAGTATTTGGGAACAAATGAAATTAAAAACTACTTTATTTACAATACCACTAAATGTCTACCCTGCGAAATTTCTTCTTGTATGCAACCTTGTGCCAAAACATATTATCACTGGGCATCCATTGTTAAGTAGGGATCCACACTTTTGACAATAAGGCTGATTCCTCTATGGAGCTATAACCAATGTGAGGTCTGTAATGTAATGAGACTACCACTAGAGCATGACAAAAACCTGGAATAGATCTTCTTGCCCTTATCCATCATGACATTTTTCACTATTACTGGAAGAAATTTGAAAGTCAAAGTAAACCTGGGAAGAAGGATTGACAATACCCTGTACTGTACATCAACAATACATCATTCAAACTGCAAAGGGGGATGAAATGGGTGACTAGAAACAAAGTAGCACTGTATTACACAGCAAGAACTATGGGCTATTTCAATGGTACAGTCGATAGTTATGAAGGGTTGGAAAGCCTCTTTCTTTGGTGTGATAACTGGAATATCGAGGTACCTGGCCATACACAACTACCTAATGTGTGTTAGGCTGGAGAGCCTAAGCTCTCACGAAGCTAGCTGAAATAAAAACTTTCTTAAAATTTATAACAAACCCAGGAAACTCACAAGGAGTGAATGGAGGAGAATCACAATCAGAAACACAGTAAATAAGAAAACAATGAAGTAAAGAAACCAATGGCACTTCTAGGACCCCAAAACCTCTGAGACACAAAGAATTGCATGGAAGGCAAATGTGGCCAATGGTTGGAACAAGATGGCGGACAGGGGGACGGTGCTAAAACTACTCCAGGTAGCATGGGAAGTGCAAATTAAATGCAAATTAGATGTAGCCAGGGGTAAGAATGTCTGCAAAGTGAATTTCAGAATTCAAGGGAACTGTTCTTCATTAACTGGTACTGTGGGCCAAGTGGATAAAGGTGGGGGAATATGGAGCGATGAAGCTTAGCAACGCGGATGTTCGGGGTTTGATACCTGGCCAGGTCAAAGAAGAAACCATATTTGACCTAACTGTTGAGTAGGCTGCCACGTGACATGAAGTTGTAATAGACCCTTTTCCAAATAGCAATAACAAAGGATTATGGGATAGAGTTTTGGTATGTGTCATTTTTATCAATGATATATTACTGTGGCCAAAAACGACGTACGTCAAAACTGTATCCCAGAATTCTTTGTGATTGCTATTTGGAAAAGGGTCTATTCATGAGCCATAGGCTTCCTTCACCTTCGTGGTTGCTTCGCTTCATACTGTAAAACAACTGCCCTTCAAGGCCTGAATTTAAATTATTACTACTGCAACTATGACAAGTGTTATACACATGTTCACACTTGAAAACTTGCATGATATCTGGTAGATCCTATATTGGAAATGGTTTTCCCCTTGTAAGTCCCATACAGTGACCGCACTATGGAGAAACAACCACGTACAAGAGATCAAAAAATAAGGAAACATAACATACATTAAGATGGCCAGCTATAATGAGATTGCACAACATCTGCATTACCTGCATGTGCTGCTCAGCTAACATAAAGAGGAAGGGTAAATGCATGTTGTACAGTACCTACAGTACCACAAAAGTATATCCTGCATTACCGTACATGAACAACAAATCAGCACCAAAGTGACGACAATCAGGCAAACAAAACACAGGCTAATTAGATACGAGTTGTACCCTCTCTCTATCCTAACCAAAAAGTAAACTCTGATACTAATGTTTAGATACAGAACTCAGTTGGCACATACAGTAGTACCCTGTGAAGCTGTCTCACCACACAAAGCACTGTACATACTGTAATCATCTAGGCCTACAGTACATACTGTACTGCAGCATCTGCATCTTACATAACACTTGTAAATAATTTTGCCCTAGTCACAAAATGCTGCAAGTAAATGGATTAAAATGGAGGCATTCTTCAGTACACCTTTCAAAAATTATCCTCTAGAATCTTTCAAACACAAAGTAGAATTTCAAGTGACAAAATGGTGAGGAAAATCTTCCTCTACTTGACCAAAATTTGCAAAATTCATGAAACCAAGAGATCTACAGTAGATCATGCTAGTTTACCTTTATGGTTTGGTGAGAAGAAGTAATAAGATTCCTCATCCTCCAAATAAATTTGTTTTTGAGATAAGCAGCTCCCATAGTAATTAATGAAGTGGCAAGATATGATGAGGTCAGGTTTCTTTCAATTCAGATTACGTCAATTACCAGCAACAAATTAGTTTACATTTCTCCCATTGCCAAATGTGATAGTTCCAATCAAAATGTTGTATCACTTTCATGTTCAAGTCAAATTGTTACGTGTTACTTTCTACGCTATTCTTCCCTCATTTTTAAGCTGTTTCAGTACAATGCAATCTGACTGTTTGGATGATACAATTGCAGTACAATGTTCACTGTATCTTGTAAAGAAGAACGCCTTCTCTGCAACATGTATTCTGCATTGGATTCACTGTTCACAATATGATAAATAGTCCAGAATAAAGACAACAACTTCAAGCTTCAGGAAGTAAAATTTTGCAAATACCTTTTGAAAGAGAACCATAACTTTTCCAATAGACACGAAAAACTTTCTTCAGAAACACAAATACTTCATTAATCACTTAACAAGTTTTTTTTAGATTGTTCAAACTTTATTCAAAGATATAACTTCCTCATCTTTGCTCAGTCCCATCACAATTCACTTGCCACAATTGTCCAAGCAGTTTTAGTCATGAAACACAATCCTTCTTAACTGATGATCTTCCTGGTCTATGTATACAGGAAATACACTCCCAAAGCATTCTGGGACTGTTTTTTAAAGAGTAATTAATTCCATAGACTAACACTGTCATAAATGTAACAAGTCTCTCTACAGTAAATCTTCATTCTGTACAATATTCCATGTTGAGGCGTATCAACTGACAAGTCACATGAACACGTACTGCAGCTCTCTCATTACTTTTACTTTCTGTATTACATCACAGTAAGTTTTAATATTACACTATCCAACAAAAGAATAATGAAACTGCTAGTATGCCACAAATAGAAGCAGGTTTACTGAAATTTCATTGTTCTCAAAATAATTTGACAACAAATGAAAGTAAAATTTGAAGACAGCCAGGCTGATTTGCAAAAAGTATTTAGGGTCATATTTTCTTGGTCAATACACTGACATTCAGTATCACACATATTTTCCTCAAAACTGATAACAATTAAATCACAAGATGAGACTCCTGACAAGTTACTGAAAAGTGTCCATATCTTTGATGCAAGAACTTCTCTTCTAATCAATTTTCACCACTTATTGGCAACTTTGATCTATCAATCTTTAACTGAGGAGATCAACTTCTCAAAGCAACAAGGTATTCCAGGCAAAATCATCCTCCTTATAAGTTTCACATCAGTCTCTCCACTTTGAAGTAAGGATTTGCTTGAGCAACAGAATAAGGATATTTCATTCAAAGTACACCCAGCAGGGGCAAAAGATATGATGTGATCTTTATGCGGGGTACATCTTCATCAAGACATCCCCAAAACTTTAAAGGAAGATGAGCTAAGCCAAAGGAGGAAAGGGTGTCATTAGAACCTAAGTCATGATTGAGACCTTCATAATGGCACTGATGCACATACTGTATAATCCTTTAGCAAGACGGTACAGATATTGCCTGGAGAGTGCCACCAATGGTGTTTGAAACACTGTACTGCTACTGTAGACACACCTTTCAAAGAATGACGTCAACTAGTTAATATGAGATGAACTTACATTACTCAGTACTCAGTAGAGACAACCACTAATGGAATACCAAACATTTCCATATACTGTGAAACAGTAGCAGTAATAAACTTCTTCAAACAAAATAAATCTGACAACTTCAAAGCTGTCTTTTTACAGCTTTACAAAAATGCTATCAAAAGTAGGGTTCCCCAGAAACAACACTTGCTCATTCTGACTAAGGTACAGTAGCAAACTTTATCTCAATCCTCACAGAAATACTGTTCCTCCTGTGATGCATCTCAGGAAAAGCAACCTCTTGCAGAAAAATTGCCTCACAAGTTTGCTAATAAATGATAAATATCTATGGCTAAAACCAGTGTGAATGTCACTGGTTGATGACATCTACAGGAATGTCTTGGACATGTATACCTCCTCACTTCCTGCATCAAAGCAAACTTTCAGCTTAAAACAGATCCCTACTAAGAACCCTCAAGATAACAAGGCAGACCATTCCAGCTCAGAAATGCAAATCTTATGAAGCACATTGCTCACTCTGTCTAGGGATGATAAAAGTATTCACCTAGGAGTTAGGGACATAGCAAGGTGCATTAACAACAGGTACAGTGCAGAATTGCCCAGGAACAATGAGAAGCTTCCCAAATTCATGCCAAAACCCTCAAGTTTGTCAAGTTAACTGCCGTTAATTCAATCACTTTCTCAGTAAAAATGAATTAACTTAATGAAAAATACAAGGAAATTTGACTTTTATTACTGTACTTGGGCCTTCTCTCCATATTTTAATACTTAACAAGAAAGATAAAGTTGTATTCAATGTTGGTCACTAGCCAATTTAGTTTCTAACTTAAGGGAAAAAAGGTTCCATAGATAGTTTGATAATTTATCAGGTCAAGTATCTTGGGGCCCTGCCATAAGTTGTCTGGGAGTTGAAGGGGCTGTGTTACTTGCAATCACAACCTTAATTCTTTAATGTACAAGTTTGTATATATTCTACTCAGCATGAGTGTCAGAGGTGAATGTAAATAATTTCTTTCCTCGGACTGTATAAGGTAAAATTAAGGTCTGTGCATGAGGCACCCCCTTGAACCCTTTTTCACTACATGGATAAAACAGAACTTGGCTACTGCTTGTACCAGCAGTACTGTAGACTGTTCCAAATTGATTTGATACTCAATAGTACACTTTGAAGCCACAAACTGGTAGTCTAAGGAATAGGACAAGTTCAGGTACATAATTTCATAGGCCTACATGTGATACTGTACAGAAACCAGAACATGTTTGCTAGCCATTATGGTAAACATTGGGACACAAAGTTAAAACTACTCTGAGTTGCGTACAGCACACAAGATTTATACAAATATGATGTAGCAATGGGTAAGTATACAGTATGTCTGTGACATGAATACCAAAACACGGGTCAAAATAACGGGAGCCAGTGGGCCCAATGCTCCTACAAATTTGTTTGGGCTCCTAAATCTACAATGGAAGGGGCCCAGTTGGCTCCTTTATCTCAACAGCCTTATCTGCGCATAAGCCCATTCACATAATACATTGCTAATATTTTTACTGTTCCGTACACTAGCCACTTAAAAACCTGCGTAACAAGCAGTAGGTCTGTTTTAAATCAGTTCACATCGTCCATGGGTTGGCAACGGTATGAATCACAAGACTGACCACACCTTATCAATCATATGGGTTAGCAATGTAGGTGGAGCTTCCCAAGACAAACTTTCCACACATGATGCTTTGAGCAGGTTGAGGAGCTATCCACTTATGTGCAGCTTGGCTGTACAATACATACATGTATACAATGCAAAGTGACCTGCTATTGCCTCTCCCAGAGTTCCATGGGGTTGGTCGGTGACACGTCACTTCTGCACGACAACAGTGTTGGAGTGAAAAGAATTTATTGCACGTAAAGTGTTCTCATATGGTCATACTGTAGTCAGTTACTGTTTTCACTCCAATGTCGCTAGGGTAACAAAGAAAGACTCGGATGACCGACCGACCACATAAATGGATCACCACATAATTTTAACAAAACTGTTAACCATATCAATTATAATGGCACGATAGTTTTGGCATTTGTGACCATGAATACAATTTTTTTTACTCCGGAAAGATCAGACTTCAGCTCCAAGCCACATGGTTCAATTACAAAAGTCGCTTCTGGTTGCTGCCTATACAGTGTACTGAGGAAGGTATCATTGAAAGATACATCCTTCTACAGCATTCAACATATAAACCTGATTGGTCAAAAATGACTAAAACTTTATCCTGGCATGTGCCAAATACTCTCAACTAACAATTCGTTATAGTTTTGAGAGTTTTAGCCGGAAGGCCTTTCTCCACAAGGCTTTTTTCTACAGAGGTGTTTGCTATTGCCTAACATGTAGTCAGTAGGAATAGGCCTACTAAGAATCTGACCAAAACAGGTGTATGTGCAGAAGTACACATAAAGCTAAAGGACCTAACATTTCGTAATAACATTTGTTCAAAAACATTAAAAAAATTTTTATTTCTTCTCAAAGATGTATAGCCTTGATATTCGTGGACAGAATGGCATCTTTGCTTGTCAAAACAACTTGAATATTTTTTAGAGTGTTTAACCTAGTGTTTGCACAGGTAACCTGTATACCTTGGGTACCCCCGCCCAATGGTTCTGTTACCCGGTTCCAAATTTACTACCTGGTTCTGAGAAAGTGTTGCATGCAAAAAACCATCCTGTATTTTTCATTTTCCCAGAAGATTGAACCATTTATTTACTTTTTTGTTGAAAAAAGCACCATGAAAAGAGATTTAAATCACAGCTATAAATTATTTCAGAGTTTTTTAAATAATATTTGTCATACAGCGGAATTATTTCTCCCCACATCGCTTTAATTGCGATCCCAGTCCGTGATTTCTACAAAACTGATCTAGGTTAGGCATAAGTCCAAATTCCATGGTTGCGTGCACCGCATACATACGTAATGAATAATGCTCTGCATATAAACTGAGCTTATATAGGGCCCATTCCCCAAACGTAAAACGTATGTCGATGTATGTAAAAAGCATCACAAGGTCATCATCAATACATAGTAGCTTGTTGATAAGATTCTGATCAGCCATTGGCCCGTGAAAAACGAAACAGGCTAGAGTCGACCCTCACGTGTGATACAAAAACCGGAATAGCAACTTTCCGAAATTTTGAATCAGTTAATTTAGCATTCAAAACTTTTGTTTAAAAGTCAGAATTTTTCATTAAGCCCCACCCATTCCCCGAAAAATCTGCTCAAATTAATCTTATATCCCCTCCTGTCCTTGCGAGTGTGTCACATTAATTACAATTACCTCGGGATATAGATAAGGCTACGTTGTTCAAAAAAGGTTGACAGCCTAACAAGAGTCACAAAAGCCTAAAGTAGGCCTAGGCTATGTACCTCACACTTCGTTATTACCTCGAGTATAACAAAAAGAATAAAACATATCTCTATTTACGGTTAAAAGTGCCACTAAATCCAAATCAACCCTTCACCATGTGTGAAGAACTAAGATAAGACTATTGACACTGTAAATATTCATGAAAAGTTGCGGACCAAACCATGCTATTACATTTAGTGGGTACCAAAATGGAGCTCGCGGGAAGCAAGTTTCTGATAGATTGAAGGGTGCCCAAATGTCGGTTATCTAGTTTGCTACGTATACCGTACGTACGTATATATGGGTGAGCATGCCGCATTCTCGCTGTTAACACGTGCAGTGCAAGCACATAGAATGTACAAAGCTTCAGTGAAAGTTCCACAACATGTGGCACACGAGGACACGCGAACATCGTTTGTTTACATAATTACGTCATTTGTTTACATGATATACGGACGTGAAAGAGAATAACCTGGCTGCGTCCAGGCCTCTGATTGGTTAAAATTTTTATTTCCTAAATGTCTAAACAGCTTCGAGTTTAGCTTGCTATCAGCATCAGAAAGTGTCTCAAAATACAATCTGAGAAACTTATGGGATGATGTAACGCACTCATTCTTCTTAATTGGTTATTTTTTATATGGTTTCTTTTATTGTTAATTTTCAATTTGAAACGAAATGGCACAATTTTGTTGTGACATTTTTAGTCTCCCTTAAATGGTCGCTACCTCTTCGATTACAGGGGTGCATTTCAGGCACGTGTTTATGAAAATCTGTGCCTATCAAAATTAGCTGCTATTTTAAGTCACTCTAATTTCGGGTACCCGGGGGGTACGGTGATCGGGTACTTGGTTCCAGTTTTTTGTACCTGTGCAAACACTGGTTTAACCACACATGCTGTTACCAGAAGATGATACAATGTCCTGTCTCCAAGACCACCCAAACCATTTGGTGTTTCAATTGACATAACAGGCTAACAACACCAGTTAAACAGGTCCATAGCCTTATGGGGGTGAGGAAAGAATTACTGGACACCCATCTGGCAAAAAAATATTCAATCATGCCCCACAGGCTCTGTCCTGTCAGAACATAATTGTCAATGAAAGTCCTTTGCACTAGGTTTCAATACCAGACTGGGTACTATCATGCATGCATCGTGTGATACTTCTGTTTTATGGTGGCGGGTAACTTACGGATGAGCTCTTCTGTTTTAGTTCACTTCCCTTTCCCGTAATACCATCTTACTACGTTATACTGCCCATGTACTGATTATCTTAAGGGCTGTTATGGGGCTGTTTTATTTTATTGACAACTTTGGGCCCTTAGATTTTTTTATCTGGCCCCTAGATTCCATGAGTTAGGGGCCCAGCTGGATCCCAGCTCACGAAGGCTTATTTTGACCCCTAAACATGTTTGGTATAAAAAAAAAGGGCAGCCTCCACAGGTCAGACTCGAGTCACTTCTTCTCAAAATGATAGTGACTCGAGAGAATTCAGGAGTAATTTCCCCATTGAAATAGTACAGTGACTCGAGTCAGTGACTTGAGTCGAGTCACTTTAAAGTTTGACAATTGGTGACTCGAGTCACGAATCTAGAGACTCGATTACAACTCTGCTGATTTATAAAGAATTCCTGTACCTATGATGGGTGTAGAAGACAGTACTTACTTACTTTATCAATTTCAGCATGCCCTTCCCAAAGCATCGAACATACTTTAAAATCTGACCACAAAGTCAAAAAGTGCATCCCACTTTTGACAAGAAAGGTAAATTCCTCAACTTTTTAAGCCTTACCAAACCTAATAATACCCTGGCAAGGATAAAAAGAATGTATGTCAAAAGAGTAACCCCAGATGCAGGAGAAGATCATGCTGGATGTGTCAGAGGATTACCTAACAAACCATTCCTTCACATATTATGTTACAAGTACTTCAAACTGTTAGTTCTCATGTTAATATCATGTTTAATGTACAGATTTTATGACACTTTTCCTGGAAACATTCTTCGTTATATGTTTCTGCTAAGCTTTTGGGGGAAACTAACAAGTTTAGCCGGGTGTAAAGCTGTAGGAGGGCCAGAATGTTTCTATGGCAACCAAATTGCCACATTAGCAGGATGTTATTCTGCACTAACATAATATGTGCCAGTTCATGTTCCCCGATGACATAAGTTGCAGAAAGTACAACCGAAGGTTACTTCGAGTGAACTAAAAATGATTTACAAAAGGGAAATTGGGAAGAAGTTCATTTAAATTTATCATGTATCTGTTTTGTGCAATTGCAACTGAAGCTCATATTTTTCTATCAGTAAAACAACAAAATACATAATTAAGTTATGTTCTTTCGAAACTGTACTACAATTTGCATACAGATTACACACCTACACCCACACAAACCTGAAACAAATATCTGCTATCACTGCCTTTTGAAGGTCTACCTATTCTGCTTTACATTTAAAATCAATAACTTGACTTTCTGAGCATGAAGTCAAATCCTGTCAAAGGTATTTATTCATCCAAAAGAATTGTTCCAAAAAAGCTGCCACTTAATGTTTTTAAGTCAACTGGGTGAGAAGTATTGAAGACAGATTATTGAAATGCCTCTGCACAATGCTCATACAACTGCATGAGTAGCCTTGATTTGAAGTCCAGCAAATCCAAGGCCTGGAAATTATTTTGTAAAAATTTTGTACTTCTTGAATTCATCATGATTGTGGGATTACTGTCAGAGTATTCATGGCAAAATTACAAAAGACAGCATATTTTACAAGGGACAGTAGTCAGAGAGCTGCATCTGAAGCAGGAAATACAAAGTTTCTGTACAGGTCAATATAAATTGCAACATCTAGAGTTTTGTGTAACTTGGACACTGGTGACATTGTAATTTAACCTCCTATACTGCACTCTTAAGAAGGTGGGTTATCTTAGTTGGGCACTGGTGTTTATGACCAGTGTTTTGCATTTTTTTACCAACATGGGCTTTCTATGAGAAGTTAGTAAGTCAGATGAGGTTTAACGTCCCAGTTTCCAACCGAATGGTTCAAGTCAAGACGACCACAGCCTTTTTTCCAGTTGTGGCTCACTGGCTTGTTCTCCCTACTCCATTGCTTATGCTAAGCATCAAGCACAAAGGCAAGAGGTTCCATTTTTAAAGTCTTTGGTATGACTCGGCCAGGATTTGAACCCTAGACCTTCTGGCTGCAAGTCGGATGTTCTAAACACTTGGCCACTACAGTTGGCTTTCTATGAGAAAGACAACCAGCATGCACAACTGCACTGAGGTTTCAATGAATGATTTCATTTTAGCAAACTCACAAAACTACAAAGGCTCTACAATGTTCATGTTTTGGGCCAATGTGAAGCAAATAACCTTTCACTGAACACAAAAATACCAGCAACAGCATTTTTGTAAATTTTTTATTAAATAAACACCAAGTACAATTTTTTCGAGTTTCCAAGCATAAGATATCCTGTTATGCAAGTTCTTCAGATGTTGACATTTAGAGACCTCAGATGGCCTTTGAGCTCTACCAAATACAGCAGGGCACTTTCACTCAATATAATGCTCAGATTTAAAAGCATGTGTTAAAAATTATTTGCCTACCCATTCAAGAGTGTGCATACTTTAAAAGACAAGTCAATATGTCAATAGAAAGCAACTTCTTCTGCCTAGCATTACTTAACACAAGACAAACTATGCCCAGGCACCTGATAATCCACAAGTATGCTTTAAAAAACCAGAATGCAAAAATGCATTTGAGGTTTCGATGATATATGTTCTATTCCAAATAATGCCATGATGTCCCATATCTTCCAGTCACTGGTCAAGTGCTATCTTAAAGGGGAATTTGCATGATCCCAGACAGTTCCAATTCTCCCAACTATGCATCTTCTAGCTCCTCCCATAACTGTATGAAGCTCCTCCTTGTGCAGGAATAAACCTGTTTTATTGCTTAAGGCCATGTCCTGCATGGTGAGCATACAAGGCTATAAACTGTAATAAAAGTACTCTCTCAGCCTTGTGTGGAATGTGAGCTACTCTGCATCTTTCAAATTTTCAAACTTTGATGTCAATCAAAGAGCAGTCACCAACTGAGAATTTTGATATACCCACACTAAAATTATACTTTGGGGTGATGACTGTCTGTCTTTAACATGTTGGAAAATAATTTTAGGTTCATATTTGATCTTGGGAATTCCTGGGAAATTTGGCATTTTGACTGCTAATGACTCGAGATGATGATCTTGGGAATTCTTGGGGTAATTTGCTTTTTGACTCCTGGTGAACCCATGAGACGATCTTCGGAATTCTTGGGAAATTTTGCTTTTTGATCCCTGTGACCCCAGATGACCTTTAACCTCCACCAAAAATGAAAGCATTCATCTTTTCACCATAACGCATCCAAAAACCAAGTATGAAATCTACCCAAGCTTCCTACCTGGAGATATCGTGTTAACGTTTTCAGTTTTTGACCCCCAATGACCCCAAATGACCTTTGACCTCCACCAAAAATGAAAGCCTTCACCTTCGCACCATAATGCATCCACATACTACGTATGAAATCTATTCAAGCTTCCTATCTGGAGATATCGTGTTAACAAGGTTTTCAGTTTTTGACCCCCAGTGACCCCAGATGACCTTTGACCTCCACCAAAAGATGAAAGTGTTCACCTTCGCACCATAATGCATCCACATACTAAGTATGAAACCTATTCAAGCTTCCTACCTGGAGATATCGTGCTAATAAGGTTTTCAGTGTTTGACCCCAGATGACCTTTGACCTCCACCAAAAATGATAGGGTTCATTGTCTTACCATTAAGCATCTACATACTAAGTATGAAATCAATCCAAGCTTTCCAGCTTGAGATATCATGTTAACAAGGTTTTCAAGATTGGACCCCTGGTGACCCCAAATGACCTTTGACCTCCACCAAAAGCAATAGGGTTCTTCCTCTCACCATAACGCATCTACATACTAAGTATGAAATTTATCCAACTTTCCTATCTTGAGATATCGTGTTAACAAGGTTTTCAGCGTTTGACCTCTGATGACCCCAGATGACCTTTGACCCCCACCAAAAACAATAGCGTTCTTCCTCTTAATATGGGGCATCTATGTACCAAGTTTGAGAACTGTCAGTTTCCCTTCTTGAGATGTCGTGTTAACGAGCAAAGTGTCACAAACACACATACACACACCCATACATACACACACATACACACACACGAACATACACACATACATACACACACACGCCATCAGGAATGCATTGGTTTCTCCTGTCATCGAAACCAAAAATGCCCAAGACACATTTCTCTGCTGGAGAGAGTTGACTTTCTCAATCATTCCTTCCTTTAGAAACTGCTACCTGGATGGACTACGTGGACAGCTATACAGACATGACAGCCCAACAGATGCATGCCTACTAAGTCTGATCCAGGGTAGCTACAGGTATAATTATATACGGGTTTGTTCATGAATAGGTTTGGAAAGTAGAATCCCATTTCTATGAAGTCTGATCCATGGCAGAGCTATAATTATATGAGGTTGTTTCATTGTAGGTTTGGTACACAGAACCATCAGAGATTTAGATAAATGTCATTTCCCCATGCAAACTTGTAGCTTCCAACATAAACCAATAAATCAAACCACCACAACAGGGAATACTTTCCTGACACATAAACACACAAATGATCTGTCCATCTCTACTGGTATTTAACTTTAGAAAGTACCACTTACATTCACAACTATTACAGAGCCAGCTTATTGAGCCACTGGAAAAGGTTTCTGGTAAACATTAGTTCCATTACAATTCACTGCAATTACAGACTTATTTCACCACCTTTAATCAACTGCCTCTCTCTTTACTTCAGTTTTAAATGAAGATCTGTGACATGTATTATTCTTTCAACAGAACTGTGACTAGATAATGAGAGAACAACAGAAGGCTTCTACTTAATCAACAGGTTTAGACAGGATTCCATTACCAAAGGTGTGGATACAGACTGACAGGCAAAAATTGCTTGTGAATGCTTGTAAACTTTGTTTGAATCTGGTTTCATCATGATGGATCTGCTCCAGATATTAACTGATGCATTCCATCTTTACAAGGCATGTAAGGACTTCATCCATAATAATGGAATGCTTAAGCATTTTAAACCTGGGTGATATGTGATGAATTGCTGATCAGGATTTGATCCTGGACGTACCTGAATTATTTATGCTGAGTATTGTATTCCCTGATGTCACCAGACTTGTGATGCGAGTACAATGTCATAAGTGTGGGGTACATGTCTACTGGTGGTACTACAGGTGAGTACTGCTACACCACAGGTGAGTACTGCTACACTACAGTTGAGTGCTGTCACACTACAGGTGAGTGCAAATACACTACGGGTGAGTACCAATACACTACAGGTGAGTACTACTACACGTCCTTTGCATGCGAATCAGCTCCATATTTTGCATTTAATGTTCAAACTTTGTTAAGTACAGTGCAAGGATGAGAACAAATCCAATTTCACCAGTATGCATTCTGGCACATGTCATGAAGCATGAGTACCCAGTACATGTACTCTGGCTGTCAGCATAAACACACTAGGTAATAGACTTACCTCCTCCCCATTGTCATCCACCAACATATCCTCATGGCTCTTGCCCTGTAACAGAAGACAAAAACAAAATAAATACAATATATTGTTAACAGTTTCAATATGTTTAACACACCTCACACAAGAAGTTTATCCACGCCATGTCCCATACGCAAGGTTCAGAAAAACTCATTAAAGGAATGACAATAATTGCACAATTGCACAACAGTGAGTTACAAAAAGCGCCATCAGCAATGGATCTAAAACCTTGCCACCCATGCACTCCATGATAAGATGCAGTTGTTCACATGTCAAATAACGGGGTAGGTGGGAGTTAAAATAGATTCCTTCAAACCTTATAAATTACATACCACCATTTTTTGTTTTCATAGTGCCCTCTACAATCAGTAACAATTTTAATTACTGTTTTGAAGTTCCCAACATCATTACTAACATATGTGGCATGGATTAACAGTATCTATTCTTTTATACTGCACGTTTCAGGACATCATTCTTGAAAAAAATAGTTCAAATTTGTCAAGTTACACACCATTCCATCAGATGTTGTAAGTATGCAACTTGTAAAACCACACAAATTATACAAGTCCCAACCAAAACAACTTCAAAAGAGCACATGGTACAAGGTGAAACATAGATGGTTAACAGACAACAGTATATTCACAAGTGGCTCAAAATACACTAATGTGTTATAAAACTGTAACATGGAGGTCAATTTTTAAACATTATACTTTTTATCTTTTGTTAACTTTAAATAATATTAAACAAATATATTTTTCATTACAAAGAAAGGAAAAGATAAATTTTTGATCTTTACCTTAAAAAAAATTAAAAATTCCATTATTCTGTAAAATCTTGCGTGCGTTAGTTTTGACGGACAAATCACATAATTGAACTTACCTTCATCTCAAGTGAGAAATTAGATAAGAATATATATATGAGACATATATCAGCACTTGATTAAACATTTTAAGATCAAACCCAATCTCTTAAAAACAATATAGACTAATTTTAGCACAACAAAGTATCTCAAATATTGCGTGCGTTAGTTTGACGGACACCTCATTTACAGTGTGTTAGTTTGACGGACACATATTTTAATTTTATCTTGTTTAAGTAACAAAGATTGGGAAAAATATAAGGAAATCAAAATAAAATGATTTAAAACTTTCATGACAATGTAAAGTTCTGAAAACAGTCATATTGAATACCATATTATGGCACAAAAAGATAATTCATGACTTAACGTGCGTTAGTTTGACGGACACATACAATTTTGCGAGTGTTAGTTGACTGACATATGTTTAAATTTGCCCCTTAAGCAAGAAAAATTGGCCATGAATACAAAGAAAACTGCATAAATTGTAGAAACTATGCATTATCATGTAATTGCTCTACTTTTATCATATAATTTCCATATGATCCAGCCAAATTCAACATGATGAAGTTGGCATTGTGCGTGCGTTAGTTTTTGACGGACACTACTTTTTTCATCTTTGCAACTCAATAATGCTTTCTTTCAACAAAATGACATGGCAACATCCTCAATATCCACTTTCCAGTTCCAGTTTGTGCAAAATAAACTTTGTTACTCACATTGAGTAAGATCTGCAATATGATTATACGTGCGTTAGTTTTTGACGGACATTTTGTGAAATAATTTGAAAACCTCATAAATTTGTAATAAACTAAATCTATGCAAAAATGCAACTTAATATATGGAGTAAACAGTATTTTCTAGAAGCTGATCATTGGAAAAAGTTTCAATTAGCCATTTTTTAACCAGAAATTGTGATCTAAAAATTAGTGTTGGGTTTGACGGACACACTAACGCACGTACGAGACAATAAACATTTATTTGTTATATATGATAATCTAACATCAGAGTGTCATAAATACAAGTTTTAATATTTACATTATGTGTACTTTTAACCTCCAAGTCATACATGTTGTTTGTGACTAACAATAATTAAATACAGACTATTTTAAAAGACTGTTATAAAATGTTACACATTTTTGGTGTGAAAATGGCTAATTTTCACTACTTTTTTTCACATTTTACCAATTTAGAATTTAAGAAGGTGAGTGAAATTGTGTCTGTTGTCTCTTTGTTGGTCAAACTTGCTTACAAACTTGTAAACAAGTAAATTATACAATTTATATTATTTTTAGAATAAAAAGAAATATGGCCCTTATAGAGTATTACTTTGTAACACATTAGCTTATTTTGAGCCAAGTTCCTTCAAATCAATTCTTTTGCCAGTCTGAAAATCTAATATCAACATTGCCTATTTACCTTACTCCTAGAGTTCAAGTGTTCACAAATCTATACAAGCAAGTACCTTCACAAGGAAGACTATGACTCTTCCCAATTTTTAACAAATGTTGCAAATTGTCAAGTACTTCAAACTGAATATATCTGTTGAACAGTGAGGGCACCAATCAGACTTCAAAATTCAATTCTCAAATCTACTAAGCTATGTTTATTAACAAATATGTACAAAAATGTTTGATTTGCATCACATTTACTTGTTGGATTTAATCCCTGCATTATGATGCCAATAATTTGTTCCCCTTTAAACAATGTAATTCGAAGTATGTATCAAAAATTAACAGCTCTCTCTCTGACCTTCAAACAAATGAGGGATATACCCATCAAATGACTACAAAGCAAGTGCAATAATCATTTGATCTTTATCAAAATGCAAATTGTTAATGATTAAAACAACCATGCAAACAAAATGCTCATTCCTTAGTGCTACAACACAAATCAATAAACACAGTTCAAAGACTACACTACTATAAAAAAATGTATACATTAGCTAATTGTTGTGTACCTAAATTTCTGTTTATTTTGGTGGTATTATTATGCAGTAGAACAGTCAAATCACTGACTTAGTATTTATAATTTGATGACCAGTTCCACTGAAAAATTTCCTTTTCAATTTGCAGCCATTAAAAAAACTGAGGTACTCTACTGGCTTGGCCACAGGTTCTCACACCTTACCAAAATGCAGTATTGCTTTAGTCTAGTTTGTTCCATTATTATAGCTCACACACCTTAAAACTACTTTATTCCAACCTGTGTGTACTACACTGATTGATAGCAAATTCTACAGATAAGCTATGAAAATTGGTAACACTATAGGATAAGTTATAAGGTCAAGAGTACTGTATATTACCCACAGGGTAAAGGCACTATGAACAGTATACGCAAAGCTATGCACAGTACACTACACACGTAGTTGACTTTCTGACCACTTTGTGTGGTGGATCTGCCAGCAGTGGGTAAGCTGACCTAATCTAACAAATCAGGCCTAACTTGACTTCCTACAACAGAGATGCTGTACACACCCATACTGATCTATGGAAACCACACTGACTTTCTGTCCTTGTGTTAATTTAATCCTGTGTCAAAATTTCAATTAGCTTTTGTGAAACCAGTATGGGACATTGAAATGGATTGATCTGAAATTCAAGGGAGGTTAATATCAGATATATATAAAGGCTCTTGAAGGTTAGAAATTTAATTAAAGCTCAAGGATAAAGGATTAGGTGACAATATAAATAGGAAATATATGCTTTGTGTGATATTGACAGGGATGACAGTTTGATAAATTAAAAACAAACTTGGCCAAGTATCCTGTAATTGCAGAAAAATAATTAGTTCTTCACTGTACAAAGTTTGATTTCTTCCATTTTAAGTGGTGTTGGGCAGTACCCATAGAAATGCAGGTAATATATATTTGATACTTCCAACAACTGCTGACAGTTTTAAACACACACAATTTAGCCTGCAGGTTCCGTGTTAACCGGATTGCGCCGGTCCACGGGTCCTGCTGGGGAGCTGCCTTCCGAGTGCGAGGGCGTGCGAGGGCGTGCAAGGGCATGGTCCCCGGGCTAGCCGCGGCGGCGGATCCGGAGGGTCCGGCGCCAGGAAGCCCACCTCTCCTACCCTGAGCACTTCCCTCTCTTCTCTTCCTCTTCTTAGAAGACTTACCTGTACCCTTCTGCTTCTTCTGAGTACCCGATGTGCCCGGGGCCGAGGGATCGAGATCGGGGATAGCCTTACAATAAGTGAAAGGTAATTACAAAGACTGACTAAGACTCTCAGGAATCCCAAATGGGCAGTTCCCGGGAGAACAAAGGCTAAGGAATGCGAGCTCACCCCAACGGGAACAAGCCTACGTATGATAGTAATACACCTGTACACGTAGGCGAACAATAGGAGTACGAAAAACGTATGAGTATAGGAGAGCCGTGTGGAGGCGCGTACCGAGGTACAAGGCCACACACACGCGACCTAGCGGTGCGTTAGGCTAGTAAGCCTAAGCTGTAACGAAGCTTGCTAAAAGAGCCAAACTTTCTAGTGAAATTTTTGTAAAACCCCCAGGGACTCACGAGGAGCGAATGGGGGGAAACACACAGATAAAATTACTAGATTAGAATGATAAAGGACACTTAGCGTTAACCAGACGACTTCAGCAGAAGAATGACAGCGCTTCGACACCCAAAACCTGCCGAGCTTGAAGAAATTGCGCGGAAGACAAATGAGGGCGATCATTATTCCAAAATGGCGGACATAGGGGGCACGGTGTCAAAACTATTCCGGGTAGGCACGCGAAGCGCGAATAATGCAAAATAGATGTAGCAAGGGCCAAGGGGTAAGTATGAGTCTGCGAAGTGAATTTGATACTTCCAACAATTGCTGACAGTTTTAAACACACACAATTTATGTAAACATACTAAGGACCTAAGGAAATTGTCTATGAAGTACCCATGCTTCAGATGAATGGGTTAAAGTGACAGAACTGAATGTGTTCCATGACACCTAGCAAACAGGAGGTTAAGGATGTCATCATCAAGTGGGTTATGATAAGGTAGATACTTTATCTGCAACCATTCTTTCCATTTTAATACCTTGCCTGACCCTCTAGGAGAATTGAATCTACATGAATGACTTAGCCAACCAAAAAAATCAAAAGTCTAAAAAGTATTAGGATTCCTGCATATGCTAGCTTAAATGCAAATAGCCAATAATTTATTGCTATTACAACACAGTATTCTACTCAAAATGGTCAAACTGTTACACAAATGTGAGGCAGTTTTGTACTTTGATGGGTTTGCAAAGAGTGTCCTCCCTCCCCAACTCCCTCCCCCCCCCCCTCAAAAAAAGCACTGCTGTGCAAAATTTGGGCAATAGTCTTTGGTAAGGACAATGCTGTCGTTGTCATCTTTCAGAAAAGGCACAAGATAACACATCACTTCTACTGTAGAGCATTCATTTCCAAAGCCCACTTTGCATATGAAATATTTGTAGCCAGGCACAAAGATTTCTATCCATGAAAATATTTGCAGAGTGGTTTGCTCCTTTCCTGTTTGGTCGACCAAGTCCTTCAAACCAATCTTAATAATAGAACCCAACGGAAGCAACTGCACATATTGAAGTTCTATTACGTCTGGACCTCCCAGCTACTGCATCAATACATGCACACAATTTAATGTGTAGCTATACCACCTCCCCTGTGGGGAAACATAAAAATCAATCATGGGATACAGAACCAGTTCAGAGCTGATGAGTCTGACAACATCTACACGACATAACCCATATACCCTAGTCACATGTAGGCCAACTATTCATCAATGAGATATCATTCTCAGTATGTAATGAGTGTGAGAGCATACAGGACATTGTAACCAAATGAGTCGCTTTCCTAAAACAATAATAGATTGAGATTTCTAATGAAATACACCTTTTGAAGTTTAATATTTTGATATCTCCCATTGTACAGTTCTCACAATATTCCGTCCCACAGGTTGACCACTTTTTAAATTACTCATTAGCTATGCAAAACTAACAATGTGGTCTATTGCAGTATTTCTTTTGTTTACCAAATACATAAATCTTTCAACTACTTGCCAGCTACTTTCGGGTGTATGCAGAAAACTATATTTATCATCAGATGGCCTATGAATATCACACAACTGTCTGTGAAATGAAAATTTGATGACTGACCACCAAAGAAAAATATACTGTGAATAACTTATTCCAAAAATGCATGCCATTGTTTTCACATGTTTAACCAAACCCTATCTATTACACACAAAAAATTTCCTTCCATCACAGAATTTTCAATCACACAGTGATGACACTATCTGTATTTAGCTGTACCATATAAACAAAACAAGCAAACACCCCAATGTAAAAACCCAAGCCACCTACTGTAATAAGATCTTCAAGCCTTCTTGCAACCTCATTTTTCTTGGAATTTTTCATTGTTTTTCTTCACCTTTTGGGATACTGCTATCAACCATTCATATTAATGCAATACAGAGCAAGTTCTTGAGCTCATTTAACAGGACATAATATGTTGTTAAATAGTGGGGTATTCTAGGAGTTTTGACAGTGCTTTGTTATCATGCCAAATATTATGTATAATTTCATTTGGACTTTCGATGATTTCACAAAAGGACCCTGGTCAAGGACGGATGGTACCAGATGTGGTTCTGCTGAAATCTACAAGACAACGAGCCAAAATGTGGATTGGACTGGCACCTGGTGCAAACTTGCTTAGTGTAAGGCTTGCTCACAAAAGCTTATTACTTTGATCATGTGACAACATCTTTTTGTTAAATTGTTTCATTCATGCAGAATAACTCCTTGGTTTGCATTTAACATACTAAAAAGTATATATGCTCTAAACATCATCAAAGGTTTAGTAAGGAAAATAAATAATCTTAATTCCCTCTTAAATGTTTAATTCATGATGTACAGTAGGTATAGAAGCAATTTAAATGTACAGAGGTTTCACTTTTCAGTGTTCACATCAAACAGATACGGATGACAGCTACACATCTTGGATGTGTAAATGTCATCTTTTTGATCATTTGATGTCCATGGACCTTGAAAACTAACTCTTCAAACACAAACTTTAAAAAAAACATGGTACCATGTACTTCAGCTGAGAGCCACCTGTTAAATTCACATTTGTTATTAACCAGCATACTGGTGACATTTCATAAGTCTCAGAAATGAAGTTACATCCTTGTTAAAGGGAATATTGCATTTAAAATGCACCAGCATGGCATGTAATGAAAAATCTTAAATCATTCTTAAACAGTTCAGTCTCACCAGTAAACTCTAGCAATAACTTTATCTCCTCAAAATATTATGCATTACAAGAATAATGGATGTTGCATCATTTGAATTTTTGAAAGTTTGAGTGAACAAATTACTTTTGTGCAACAAGTAACCAAATTTCTTCCTGTGAGAGCCTTATTTCTTGAAAAGAAAGCTACCGTACTGTCTTATTTTGAATTGTCTATCACTCTGTATCTATAAATATTGGTTTAAAAAACATGAAAATTTTATGTAAAACAAATGCAATATTTCCCTTTAAGTTGTACAGACAGTTCATCCAGCATTGATGACAATATTCCTCAAGTCAAGGTGTTTACTTTATAAACTTTCAAGTTTTATTCCCTGACTGAAACTTCCAACTTCCAATGATCTTCCTAAAGTACAATCACCCCAATAACTTATTTACATACCTGGGTATGCTAAAAGTGCATTTAATACTCATATGACCAATATTTTGTTCAGATGTTGTTGGATTCCCCCTCCTCTCCCTCCTCCACAAAAAAGTGTGTTATGCCATATTTGTATTGCAAAACCATTTAAGAAGAGGACACTTGGTATAAAAATGACTTTTTATGACCTCAAGTGATGTTTCACTGTATAAGTGCTTGTACTGCATATGTGTCACTTGTTTGCCTACCTTTAACATTTCAAATTTGCTACTCTTACACTGTATTTAAATTTCAAATCTGTCTCACTAACTGGAACAGTCTTGCAGACAGGGTTGGGCCATAAGGACCTTCATATCAATATATCGCCAATATATCGCCAAAAAGTTCACAATATATCAAAGGATGAATATGTGCCACTGCTGTGCAAAACTTTTTCGTAGACCTCCTTTAATAAGTAAGGCCAACACTGATGATTTATGAAATTATCACGACTGTTTCATCCTCTAAAATACGTAAATTATATTGAGTTCGCGAATACCATTAATCTACGTCTACGGCTACGTCTGGCATTTTAGATATTTAGCTTTAAAAGATTTGCAGTTCAAGGAGACACGTGAAGGTAAAGTGCCTAATATCTGTATCAGTGTATATTGAGATGTTAGACGACTAAAGCCTTCATTCATAATCATCATGCAGGGTTTCGTTGTGAATCCTGCTGCTAAGATAATATTTTGTTACCTAAAGGTTACATTAACGCTGTATAAGTTGGTGATGTGTCAAACATAGACGGAAGTTGAAGTAAAGGATTGCATAGTCTATGCCTAAGCGAGGCAGATCAGTAGGCAACTTAGTATCTCTTAACTTCACTTTGCGGCTCTGAAAGTTGAGAATACATCTCACACATAGACGGCATGCCACTTATTTATAGCGCCAACTCTTTCATAATCAAATTAAAGGTAAAATAGTGTTCCTACAGCAACAAACATACTGCTGTTGCTTTACTCTTCGGGAATTGCGAGGGAGAATACACCTCTTGTTAAGTTACGAAACGCACCAAAATGTTGTCGCCATGTTTTGCCCACTAGATGCGCACAGTGCAACGACTGTCAGAGACTATTAACCATTTTGGACCTAACTATTGCTTCCAAATTGGCCAAAATTTTGTACAGGGCATACATTAGACCTTGGCCTGTAGTTTATAATAAATACTCTTACATCATACTACTCAACTGATCGGGAAATGCAGAACATTCATGCCCCTGTTGAAAAGAGGTGAAATTCAGGGTGCGGCATAAAAATCATGATTCAGTTACGTGAAGTTGGTGCTGAAAGGATGTTAAGTGCACTACCTTTTCTCTTTCATATGTTTACCATATAATCCTAGGACTGCTTGTGAGTGGACCATGGCCACAATAAGGCTGGTTGGCCTATTTCATTGTAAATTTAGGAAAGTTTGAAATTTTAATTTCACATTTTTATCGTAGACAGCCTAAGGCCAAGAGAATGAAACTCATAGATTTGTGTCCACTGCATGTTCCGAAAGCTTGTGACACAATTGTCACTATTTGCAAAATAGTTCACTATTCGTCCAAAAAATGCATATTCACCAAACAAATCTTTCAGTTAGCAAAATCGAGTTTTAAAATAAAATTTCTATCTGTTCCTGATGTATTATTTAGTGAGACATCCATCATGTTACGAATACATTCTTCACTAAAACTAAGCAATAGGCTAGGCTAGTTCAATTCACAGTGTTCAGTTTTATGGACAATGGCTTTCCACATCGTGCACTTCCTTCAGATTTACAACACACTCATAAACAGTATAGTGCAGGTGCCTGAATTGATGTGTGCCCGAAATTGATGCACAGGTCTACACAAATCGCCCCCTCCCAAACCAGTTATACAATATAAGTTAACATAAATAGGTAATATACAATCAGAATTACATATTCAAAAAAGTGAAGTCAATTTTAAGTATTTTGAAATCAACTTAATGTCATTTTGAAAGATTTTTCAAACTCTTTAGTAGCAAAAAAAGTGAAATTCATGAAATTGGAACACCCTCAAAATAGCTAAAATTACTTTACTTTTGTTTGATGTTCGGGACCATTTGTTATCTTGTTTCCTGTATTCAAGTCTTTGCTGCAATTTATGGTGCATACCCAAGTTGCAATATCATTACATTAATTTTAAACCGTTTCAAACTTGGCATCTCCTTTAAAAAGTGACCTTAGAACTCTTACGTCTCTTTTTAAAGGTAACACTACTAGTAAGCATTTTCTTCCAGGCATGGTTTTACCACATTTTGACTGAATGGTGGTATTTTTTGCCATTTTTTAGAACAAAAAAGTGGCTTAGATCTGTTCATGCTAATATGTTGTACATAGCTTCCTGTCAATTTTAGTTTCCTTGTGGATTCTACCACGCAAAATTTGATTCAAAAGCCTAAATTCGGTCTATGGTGCAAAGTTGAAAAGTTTTCCTTTGCTCAAAATTTTGTTTTCAGCCAAAAAAACTGACTTCCTACAACTTCACTGAAATTACCAACAAGTTCACCTACATACAGAGCCTCACATGAAAATGCATCATAAAAGTTGATAGACACAGGTCTGCAGAGGCCAAAACACAGGGAGCATCAATTTAGGGTCTTTCACATCTTGCTAAAACAAATATCCATTGGTTAAATTTTGGCTAATTTTGTGACAGTCTCTCACATGGAATGGCAAAATCCACAGCAAAATATTATTTCAGTGATACAATACAACCAAAAAAAAAAGCACCCAGCTGTGGCGTTTTGGAGCGTACTATGATAAATTTAGCAATCAAATCCTACATTGCATCAATTTCAGGCCTTTCATTTATTTGTTTTTCACTTCAAGTAAAATAAAAATGCACTTACCCATGAGCTTTTAATCTTTGTAAATAATGACCAATGACAAATAATGAATAATGAAATATAATGGCATGTGTTTTCAATATTTCCCGGACACAAATAATGACTCTCATTCTCTTGGCCTAACTGTTAAAGTAATTAGGCCTAGGCTACAGGCTCATAGCAGTCTAAAAACTGAGCTGCGAGTTTGAACTGCAGGCTAGACCTTATGCCACATACCAAATAGGAGATCATGAAGCATCACAGGAAGGAAAGTTCCTAGGGGCTAGCCTAGTTCTCTCATACACTTTGTTCCCTTAACTAGGCCTACGCTATTGCTGTACTAAGGCTTTCCTGCATGTTACTGTGAAGGTAACGTCATCTGCGTGTATTGCTGCAGTGACTGTTGCTACATATGAGTATGCGTGTGTATGAACGTAACCATACCTATGGACTATGTCACAATTGAACAGTAGTGCATGCTATTTCGCAAACAATAGTGTAAATGTCCTAGTAACAAGATTTAGCAGTTTCATAGAATGTTTAAAAAGCAGAATTGGATCGTTTGTGTAAATGAAAATTTTTGGTCTCTTTTTGGACACTATGCCTAAGTGCAAATATTCTTAGAATGAAGGGTCTTATATAAATGACCCGTAGAGGTCAATTACCTAGGAGTATACGTGAATTTGAGAAAGACTGAGACCATTCAAAATTTTTGAAGGTGCTGTAGCCGAGCCCAATTTTGCAAATGGCTATAGGCTATTGCTGACCTAGTATGGGAAGCCCCAAGCCAGGGCTCGACACATCGCCTGACAGTCCGGGGCAAGAACAAAATCACTTGGGCAAGTGCACTGTTCAATATCATGGTCCTCTGGGCAAGTACCCTAGCAAAGTCTTTTCCACAGAGGTAATTGGGCAAACTCAAACTGCACAAGTAAATATTCATGTGGGCAAGTAAATTTAGTAAACAGCTAGCCTGACAGACAAGTAATGAAAAATCAATTTGTCAAAGCCTGCCCCAAGCAACCCAAATACTAGGTCTGCAGACTGCGGACTAATGTTAGTTCTGAACCAGCTGGCAGCATTGTGACAATTAGCCTTCTCCATGGTGAAGATCTAACCATAGCCTACTTCATGGTCTGTTCATGGAATAGGGCCTAGGTCTAATCCAGACTGGAAAGTTTGTGATGGTGTGCAATGGATTTTAATAACGGCCAGGAGAATTGTGAGGCCGATACTATCTAAGCAGAGTGCCACCATCAGTTGGCGTGGAGCATACTGAGAAAACTTTGGCCAAAACCACCTCCTACATTGCAGGAAATCACCTTTCCCAGGCAACTTGTGTGCTTGTTGTCAACACGTTTGGGCGGTTGCAGTTGTCAGTTGTTAAATTTGCACGGCTGGCAACTTCGAAATTGAAACTTTCCAATGTGGATCTGGATCTGGATAAATACTGCACAACACTCCTGGTGGAGTCAAACGTGCAGGGTTGGGTGTGCGCATGAAGTTAGTCGTCCCGTCTGAGAATCCTCAAGGCTGCGCTCTTGAACTGCTTGGGGTCCTCGAGATCTGTTATGTTCTGGGGGAGAAGGTTCCAGTCCCTGACAGTCCGAGGAAAGAAACTGTATTTGTAGAAGTCCTATTGGTTGGTATATGTAAAAAGCTATTGAATGATGATGCCTAGAAGGCCGCGTAAAGGTTGATCATTGGCAAGGCTAGGAGACCCAATCTGGCTTTGTGAAAAATTGCTAGCCTGTTGACAGTACGCCTGACTTTAAGGGACATCCCACCCTAGATCTTTTAACATTTCAAAGCACGCTACTATGGGGGGAATAGTCATTACAGACAAACCTCAGCAGCCCTACGTTGAATTTGCTCAAATTCATTGGATAGGGAAACGGTGTAGGGATCCCAAACGGAAGATGAATACTCCAATAAAGGCCTGACAAGAGTAAGGTAGGCCATTAGCTTTAACAGTCCTTAGGGACAGGAGTATAGATCTCCTTCTGATAAATGCCAGAGACCTTCTTGCTGACGAATCCGCTGATGCGATAATATGTCTATTCCAGGTAAGATTGTTTGAAATGTCAACACCTAGGTAAGTATGAGAGGCAGTGGATTCAAGGATATCTTTGTCTAGAGTATAATTAAAAAGCTTGGGATTCCTTGAGTGAGTGATCCTCATAGAAAAGCACTTTTTGGTGTTAAAGTGCATTTGCCACTTATTTTGCCACTCAGAAAGGGTGTTTAAATCCTTTTGGAGTTGAACCTGGTCAAGGTTATTCATTATCTGTCTATAAATAACACAATCTTCAGCAAAATGTCTGACTTCAGAAGAGATATTATCAGGCAGGTCATTAATATAGACTAAAAATTACAGAGGACCTAAAACAGTACCTTGGGGGACACCAGAGATGACATCCACCCAATCAGAGAAATAATCACCCACCACAATTTGCTGCTTCCATGCCATGAACACACAAGTAAGAGTATGGCCTTTAATGCCATAATTCTGTAACTTACAAAGCAAACGGTTATGAGGGACCGTATCAAAAGCCTTAGAAAAATCCATAATAATCATATCAGTCTGGGATCTATGGTCTAAAGATTGCACCAGATCATTGGTTGTTAAGATCAGTTGTGATTCACAAGAATGGCGTTGTCTAAAGCCATGCTGCCTGTTTGTGATAACTGAGTAGTTATCAAAGTGACCCATAATTTCCTATCTTAGAGATACATATTAGCATTTATATGCAAGATTTTTGAACATATAAATTCATAAAATTTGAAAACCTTTTGAAAAGTGTAAGGGCTTGCATTTACTATGAGCATTTGTGGCAGTTGAAGACTGTAGAACAGTTACAGTTCAACTGTCACAAGTGCTTGTAGAAAATGCAAGCCCTTCCACTTTTCAAATGGTTTTCAAATTTTATGAATTTCTATTCTTCAAAATCTTGCATATTAATGCTTCTTCTGTAAGATTGTTAATCATAGCAAACATAATTGAAAAATTCTGGAAGAAATTCAGAAAGTTAAGAGAACTTTAGGGAATATTTTAGGAGTATTTTATTATTAGTGTGCCTCTTCTCTATCAGCAGCTACCATCCTCTGACTGTTACTCCATTGAAATTTCATCCTTCAGACAATGCCAAGTGAAATTATTCGGGAAAAAGAGCTGCCTTGAGGTACCTTATGATCAAAAGTCTCGACACAGACAAATTTGGTGAGAAAAGTGCAGTAATTGTGCCAGAAACGTAAGTTGTTTGTTCGAGCTAGGAAATTTGTGACATACCTTTCCGTCTATATATACTACATAGTATATGGTATATTATACAATGTTAAGGGGCGCCTGTGGGCTAGGCTAGGCCTTGTGCCGCTACTTCAAGTCCAGTCTGAAAAGTTTGCATCTGCTACACCAAATTTCTATGCCAATCACCTCTTTTCTCAATTTTTATGCCATGCTAAATTGTTATACTGTGTTTTAAGTACAGTGTGTGTGTAAAAGAGAAGAAAATCACACCATCAAATTGGTGTAGGCCTATAAGGTCTTTACTGCACACCGAAGATCTTCGGCGTAACATATATGTTTTCCAGACGGGCTTCAAGTGTAACAACTAGCCCATGGCTTCTTTTTTTTCTCTCTCTTTTCCGTTTGGATAATGGTGGGACATCCAGTTAGGGTCTATGACATTAAAACACCACGTACGTGCCGTGGGGTCAGTCAGGCTCTCAGAGAATTTGTAATAAATTCCACCGGTTAAGGGCGACTGATAGTCCCCTCTTTAGTATAGGTTAGTAGTTCGGTATACAACCATGCAACTGGAATAACCTAACACTAGGCAACATACTCCTAAAGATAACATTAGGCTACGTCTGTTACCTCTATCTCTTGTCTGACTTGAATCTTCTTCCACGGATCCGCTAACTCGCGTAGCGGCATCTTTGAATACACTCCGAGAAAAATCTTGGCTGATTGTAAAGCAAGTGACAGAAATGATTCACAACGCCTCCTCTATGAGATTTTACCGAAGTGAAATTTACTCCCAATGTTTAGTCCACCGATGATGATTGACACGTTCAATATGGCAGTGTATCACTAACACTATGTTATGCTCAGAGCACTATATAGGCTAGCACTTTATACTGTATTGTATGAAAGCACAGTGGCAAGCCTATACAGTGCAGTGAAGTCGGCAGTGATTACATGCAAGAAGCAGGTGAAGACGGAAATGGGAGAGGGCGTAAATCTGATATCACCGAAATGATAAATGTAAAATTTTTCACCTTCCATGCCATGAACACACGTACTGAATGGACAAACACGAAACTTAGTGTCACGCCTACGCATTACATTCATGACGAGCTACACCCACACACACCCTATAGGAAGTGATTGTGGTACCACGGCTCTAGAGCGCATCATTTCCTTCAAAATCCAGTTTAGTTGAATACAAAAGCGAATGGGTGTGGCCGTTTATGGGCCGTTGGGGATTTTGCCACACTAGGCAAAGTCGCTTTCTGCCGTCCTACCAAATTTAACCAAACGCTCGGGCAGCACATCGTCCCTTTGAGAATTTTTGCCTTTACCTTTTTCTTTACAGGTATTGAACTTTGGAACTCCCTTCCTAATGCGGCAAAGCAAATTAAAAATGTTTTAAGTTTTAAACTGTACGTTAAGAACTATCTTGCCAACAAATCACTTTTAGCGGAGCAATGTCTCTAATTCATTCTTTACTGACTCGAGTGCCGGCGTCTTTCATCCAGTGCATTATTTCTGTTAATTTTCCATTCCTTGTGTAAGTGTTCCTTGTTCCGTCTTTAGGGACCCCAATGGAATTAAAGGGCAAGAGCAGTCGTCCCAAACTTATTTTGAAGCAACAGCTAAATCTCACAATTTTCTTCTTATTTCTCTGCAAAGTATTTTTCACAATATTTTAGGACTTCAATATTGCATATTCAAGGTAAACCAATCAGTTACTTCTAGTAAATTTCACATTTGAGTAGAAAAAATATTGTCACATGACTCTCAAGAGCCAATCATGAAACAGGACAGTCTACTACACAACTTCAAGTTGGGGTGACTGCATATCCCCTTTAAGCTTTTCGTAAGCTTTTGGGGTTATCCCTGGTACTCTGTTTTGTAACTCCTTTTTCTCGTTTTTTATGTATTACTCTCGTCTGTTTGCCTGTAGTATGCCTTTCTGAATGTCTTTGCTTTTGTTTGTGTTTATTGTTTTATTTTGTACCGTACCAAATAAAATCAATCAATCAATCAATCAATCAATCAATCAATCAATCAATCAATTAGTAAGATGGCTTGGATACAAAATGGTGCTATCTTTGACAACTTGCTTTGGACTGATTATGCCTTTTAGAAATTCTTATTCATCAAGGGTTTGTTGGCTGTCAATCAAACGAGCAATAAACCAACTGAGAATTTCATACCCGGTACACAAGGTCAAATAACTTTGGGTGATGACTGTCTGTCTTTAAGCTCTGTGTGCTCAGCATGCAACACCCGCGCTGGGAAACTGTAAGCGTGGTACACTTCACCTTTGACCCATTCCCATATTGCATTGCGTGGGAACATTTCCCAACTCGTCTATTATATATAGCCTACAGCACCAGAAGACTTGGTGGGAATCTTTCCACTCTTAGTGCGCTACTTGGAACTTCGCCACCATCAGTTTGTGTGCAGCAGTTAGTGCCTCTCAGATTGGCAGCCATGACACTTTCTCGGCCTGAAAAGTTGCATCTAAATATTTTCAGTAGCGTCGCCAGACTTTTCGATGTGGGGGCACGTGTTCTGCCGAAGGGGCACACCAAAACTGAAAGGAAAGACTGGGTGTCACTATATGCATCTTAGTGACGCGCAGTTCCCTAGCTGTTGGCGTTAGGCCCCAGGGGCCCACTGTAGGGCTCCTGTTGGGTCCACTGAGGGAAACACTCCATTGGGGGTCCAAGGAGTGCAGCCCATGTCGAGGCTCTGGGGTATTTGTAAAAATGTTACCATTAGAATGAAGCATTTGACTATCTCCAAATGTCATTGCAGCGCACTTAAACAGGCTACAAAAATAGAAATCACAATTTGACCATGGTGTTTTAGCCTTACTCGCGCTAACGATTTAATAATGGGGGTGAATGGACAGTGGATCATGTAAATGTTTGCACTGAGCTTAAAAATAAATCCGCTCATGCTGCCCAATATAGGGGTCAATGTTGAGACAACTACCTTCCAGGTATGCTACTGAGGGGAAGCCTTCAAATTGGAGCTTCCAATGTATACCTGACGGCCGCTGCAGATCCGAGACTAGTGGGGAAAATGTTGAAAAGAAGCTCTCTTGAATGCAGTGGGCTTTGTGTGCCTCAAAATTATAATAATGACCAATATATATTTCTGCAGTTTCTTCAGCAATAAATGGAAAAGGGTGGGTAGCTCCTGTTGAGACCATCCCTGGTGTACGCGCTAAGTGGCCAGAAAATCCTGGTATTAAGCATCTATGAAAATTTTGTGCTTCCTTTTACTCCTGTCGGAGGTCACCACTTAATGATCCCCGGTGTACGTGGTGCTTGGCTGCACCTCGGCGCAGGCGCGGTTTTACGGGGGGGGGCTTTGGGGCTCAAGTCCCCCCAAAATTTCGCTCAAGCCCCCCCCCCCCCCAAAAAAAAAAAATTTCAGAGGTTGTGTTATGCTATATTTGCGTGTACTGAGAAAAACAAAATTGCCCAATACACTAGTGCACATATTGGTCCAGTGGATTTAGTTTGTCAAGGGAAACTGTCGTCTGTGTCTCGAAATCTTATATTAGGTTCACGATTTCATACAAAGGAAGTTGGGTCAGATAAGTAACATAAGTAACATCTATGATAATATGTACGTACATGTAAATCAAGTTAACGGATTAATCATCTGTTGGAAGTTCAAAACGAGTCATTTCGTCGCTGATCTCGTCAAGCTATACCAGCTATACCAGCAGTCCTTTTAAGTCAAATCTACAGGCCGAATCGTTATTCCCATTAATGTGAACAGGTCCAATTGCTCGTATCTCTCAGTAACGTTTGCTACATTCTTCCAAATAAAAAAGTATACGTCTGTATATACGTTACATCTATGTCATGGTCAGGGGCGGTGCCACTCAGGGGGAAGGGAGGCCTACCCCCCCCCCCTGTAATTTGCAGGAAAAGAGAAAAAGAGTTGGAAAGGAAGATGTAAAGGAGAAGAAAAGAGGAGGGCGTGGTAGGCCTATATCTGATCCATATAGTTAACTTCATCCAGAGCTTCCAAGAGGCCATATTCCGGTTTCTACCAGCCTTTAGATACGGTTTTAATAATGCACAAATGAAGCATGGCAAATTTTCTTAATAGTTCGAGAATATTTCTGTGGACTCCACGCACGTATTTTTGCGTAAAACTTTCTCCGACCAGAAGGTAGTAATGTGTCCAAAAGGGGACTTCAGGAGGTTTGTTAATACATACCCTTAGACAAAAAAGGCTCCTCTTTCACCTAACCAAAAATATTAAGAATGTTTTGAACCCATATGATCGGGTCCAAAAATATCCCAAAGACAACACCATTTCTGCATCTAAGGAACCTTCAAGTAACCAAAATTTCTCAAAAGGGGAGGGGGACCCCTCCCCTTAGACCTGTCCCCTAGAACAGCCCTCTTTTACCCAACCAAAAATTAGAATTCACGAAGTTATGAACATTTTCCAGCCATATATCAGTCAAAACTGTCCCGAAGACCGCACCATTTTGCATCTTAGCAACCTTAAAGTAACCAAAATTTCTCACAGGAGAGGGGAACACCCCTCCCTTTAGACCTCTCCCCTAGGACCACCCTCTTTCCCCCAACCAAAAATTAGAATTCACAAAATTATGAACATTTTCCAGCCATATATATCAGTCAAAAAATAACCCAAAGACCCCACCATTTTGCATCTTAGCAACCTTAAATTAGCAAAAATTTCTCAAAGGGAGGGGAAAACCCTTCCCCTTAGACTTCTCTCCTAAGAAGGCCCTCTTTCCCCCAACCAAAAATTAGAATTCACAAAGTTATGAACATTTTCCAGTCATATAATCAAAAAATTACCCAAAGAACGCACCATTTTGCATCTTAGCCACCTTAAATTAGCAAACATTTCTCAGAGGAAGGGGACACCCTCCCCTTAGACCCCTCCCGGACGGCGATCACTCAACCCATGTCCCCTATCAAAATAACCTTGCGCCGTTCCTGGGTATGGTACTGTTTTTATTATCATTGGTTTCAACGTGCGCGTGGCCGATTTACATTTTTTTTTTGAGGGAGAAAATTTTATGATTCTTCCGTTTCAAGGCCCCTAAGCCCCCCAAAAGATCTAGAACCGCGCCTGCCTCGGCGAGGATATAGGAGAGCAAGGTTTCGCTATGCAAATTTGAAGATCCCGGTATCTAAATTATACAGACCTATGGGAGTAAAACTATACAATTAGCCTTATATTTATTGAATACACCTTGAAAAAGGCAATGAAAATCGCATTTTCTTTTACAGTAAGGCAGTCCTTCATACCACTGAGTAGGGTAATCCATGTTCATAAAATTCAACAAGTAGGTTAGAGGGAAGCTCGCCGCAAAACTGCAGGTTTTAGATCATTTTGTGCAAGTTTATAGTCGTATGTTTTGAGTGATTAAGTGGCAGTGGGTCCTCCTGTTCATATCGACATATGTGTGAATGGTGTGCATAATTTTTTCGTGCCCAAAATCTCATTTGGAAGCACACGGGGGACAGACAATCTTTGGGGAAACGTGCCCCCCCTCCCCCCACGGTGACGTCACCGAATGGTTTTCGAGACTTCATGGTTCAGAAGCTAAGAATTCAAGAAAAAAGTTTAACTTGTGAAACGTATTCAGTAAAACCACTTTGTTGTAAAAAGAGGACACAAAGTATGGTAGGCCTACAACCTCATTGATTTTAGCAAGGCAATTAAAGGCTATTTTATACAAGCACATATACTGTTGCTGCCCGTAAGAAACAATGTTGAAGGTCAATGTAGACTTCAGCTATGTTCAGTAGCGTGGATCCATCTCCAAAGGTGGGGGGGGGGGGACTTTTCACTATTTGCGAACCGCCGTCCTTGGGGAGGGCTCTAAGGGGAGGGGTGTTCCCCTCCCCTTAGAAAAAAGGAAATCAGAAGGTGTCTTTATGGCAAATGGTGCCATATTTGAGCGCAATTTAGCTTTTAAAATGTAGTGTCAATTCGTAATCTATGTTATAATACAATTCTTCGCAGTTTTAGTTTTCATCATTTTGAAAAAGTGAGGGGGACTTTTTGGAGATGTACCCAGGCGCGGATCCAGGGGGGAGCCTGGGGGTCCCCCCCCCCCTCGCCACGAAAAAAAAACGAAAGGAGAAGAAAAGAAGAAAAAGAAAAAACAAAGAAAAGGAGAAAGAAAAATTAAGACCAAAAAATGAATAAAAGTGTCTAAGAACGTATTCAAAGTATATATTTCTGTAGGGGTTGGGTGGAGCTATCGCTGGATTATCTCTTTATATATCTTTCAAAGTGGTTGGCGACGAAAGGAGCGCTACAATGTTCGAAAACAGGTGAACAGCTGAGTAATGATCCTTGACTTAAGATGTAAATAAGTAAACATCGTGACATATGTAGTATGGGCTCGGCTAGCTGCACTGAAATTTAGTAACAATTTTGTGTCAAAGAGTGAAATTTTTTGTAATCTAGAGGGATTGAGAGGCAAAGTTTTCGCCATGCAGATCTTGCAGAATGAATACAGAAGACAAGCTCTCAGGTGACGTGCTTTATGGACAGTGGCACCAGCTGTTGCAGGCAAAGTAGCGGCGTGCATACCCTATTCGATTTCGAAACTGTCTGAAAAGTTTTAAAATGAACTCAAAAGGCTTTTAAGCTACAGACAGTGGCGTCGGCACAGTGGGCAATGGGTGACATGTGTCCCCCTCCCCCATCGATTCTTGAAAATTTTTAAAATGGTCCCAAAAGTCGTTTAAGCTACAGATTTCTGTGGAGGGTGTAGGGTGAGATGCATTTTTGATGACTGGTTTATTTGTTCTAACCATTTTCTTTCACAAACTGTTCTCAAACTATCATAAGTTTTGGAAATTCTTGACAAATTCCAAATTTTCGCACGCTCCGCTAGCGTCAAGCCTTGTGTCAGAGTTGTCCTTATTATCAATAGCTTTCGGTAACTACTCACTGGGGAACAAAGAAGCAAAAGTGTTTTTTAAGAATTCTCAGTCAGAAGATTCGTTTCTGAATAGCATAGGTTGGTGGGAAAGTGACAGTGTCCGATGCAGGTTCTGAAATGCAGGTTTTGTCATGGATTAATATTTCATTCAAAATTTCGGCGCGCTTCGCGCGCATACGACAGGGTTTACACCCGATTTTATATACCATTTACAAAGCTATGACACAAGAAATTATTCAAATGCAACATTTTTGTAAAAAGTACATCTCCTTCTCTGTAGGGCTCTCATCATTATAGGATCTTTGACTAATCTAGTCTAGCACATGATTTGAAAGATTGAAAGTACGTAATTGCCGTTGCTTATTTTCCAAACATCTTACCGCGACGTTCAATAATGACGAAAATCTTTTCTGAAACGAATTTTGCCTGTCCACCATCCCTCTTGCTATACCTAAAAAGAAGGTGATATATCATATCTCCTCCCATATGGATGTCGGGTAGTGAGAATCCCGTTGCTCCCTCTTTTGTATACTGTAACTAATTTAGAGCTCCCGGGAGGCTCTATACTGTTCTCTGTCAACCTTGGATATCCTTTTAAAATGTAAAGGAAAAATTTTATTATAGTCCAAGAATGTTTCTGTGGACTCCACGCAGGTATAATTGCGTGTACAATTTTCCCATGGGCGTGGATCATGGAGGACGGGGGGACCCGTCCCCCTCACTTTTTTGGAAGGGGGAACATCGTCAAAAAGTCCCCCTCACTTTTTCAAAAATGATGGAACAGACTGTAATTATGCCTAGGAAAACGAAATTTTTAGAAGAAAAATAACCTAAAAATCGTACACTTTTGTTGCACCAAATCGCATCTGAGGGCATTCAGTTCTAGAAAAATTTCCCTTAAACCCCTCCCCCATGCCGAAGATCACAAAACTTATTGCCTTCCCGTGACGCAAATTCTGGCTACCACCAACTGCTTCTTCCACGCCACCTGGACGGCGATTCACAAATGTGAAAAAGTCCCCACCCCCCACACACACACTTTTGGAGATGGATCCACGCCCATGATTTTTCCTGGGACTTAAGGAGGTTTGAAGACAATATGTTAACCGTCTCTTACTCCCCTTTTTCACCCGAACAAAAGTTAGAATTCACTAAATTGTGGACATTTTCTAAACATACAATCACTTTAGAATGACCCAAAGATACCACCATTTTGCATATAGGTCCCCTAAAATTAACAAAAATTTCTCAAAGGGGAGGGTAAACCCCTTCCTGGGATTGCACTCTCATGTACTAATAAGAAAAGGCTCTCCCACTCTTGTATATAGCGTATATAAAATCCCACTGTCTAAAAAGGCACGGTTTAGCAGTTATCTGCGGTTCCCCCAATCACCAACTCCCGCCGACACCATCGGTCATAGATTTCTGAAGGGTATACCCTTCGGAAGTCCATAAAGAAGGTGATATATCATCTCTCCTCCCATATGGATGTAAGGTTGTGAGAGTCCTGTTGGTCCCCCTTTTCAGTGTACAATTAATGCAGAGCTCCCGGGAGGCTCTATACCGAAAATTTTCGGCGCGCTTCGCCCGCAATTGTTTATGCTCACGGAGAGAGAGGTACGTTTTTATTGAGTGATGGATTTATTTTTATCACTTTTTACCAAAAATCATTTGAAATCTTTCACGATTTTTGCAGTCTTCTCAATATTTCATGATTTTTGCTTGATCTGCGCACTGTTAGCCTTGAATTGCTCCTTTTACTATCAATAAGGTCCCAAACGTATTCGCATTACTCATCGGTGGGGTTCTACCACAAGCCAATTATTCGTGTGCTTAAACGTGATTTCAGAGTCAGCATTGTAAGCATGTAAAACAACTGGTATTCATTTTTTCACCCTCCTCTTCTTATGAGAACTGAAAACTTAGTATCGAACCCACCTTCTAATTGATAGACACACATAAAGGGAATTGACACCGTTAGTCATAGCAATGGTTTTAAATGTAAATTCAAATTTTCGGCGCGCTTCGCGCGCAATTGTTTCATCTGACGTCCTATACCCGAATACCGTATAACGAAAATAAAACACTCATTATGGCAAAAATCATTTCAAGTTACCTACACGGGCTCATAATGTTGGCGTGTAAGTTTTAAGATAACTTAGATTCTCCGTAACTTCTACAGGTACATATAGCTGTATAGTAACTTATACTGAGCCATATACACATAAAATTCCATGCAACATGAAAAGGTATAAAATCTCACTGACATAAGAACTGGAGCCGATTTCTGTGCTCTTAAAATGCAATATTGCGAGAGCTTCCGCCCCTGGACCCCACCAGGGGCCCTAACGCGGGCCCCTGGACCCCACGCGTAGGGACTCGCGCTTCGCGCTCGTGGTGCACCTTCGGTGCACATGAGGTTTTCCATCTTGGCCCCCCCTCAAAATTTCTAAATCAGCGCCTGGATGTACCCCCTTCCAAAAAAAGTGAGGGGAACGCGTCCCCATCCCCCCATGATCCACGCCCATGGCTATGTTACAGCATCATGCATGAGGATGGGAATTTATTCGTCAGTTTGAGTTACCCGCATAACAGCCAATCTGCGGCAGGGTTCTGAATACATCCTCATCGGCCGGGAAGAATAACGCCGAAAATGTTCAGGAAAAGGTTCCAACCAGATTGGTTAATAGTAGAATTACTGCGGCAATTAAGCAGAGAAACCGTTACAGCAAAATTTTCTGGGCCCAATACGTATCGACAGCCCAGGAACAAAGTAATAAAAAACATAAGGAATGCAAAACGGAAGTATTTTCATAACGCAAATTTATTAGCGTTCTGGAGATCTAACAAAACTTTGTGTTACAGTTCTTGAAATCTCTAGATTCAAATGAAGCAACAGGCTAGATGATATGTAGGCCTAAGTGCCCGGCTATGAAAAAAACAAGGCGGATATTGTCTCTAGTCTGCAAGTATCACAATCATTGTAAATTTAAATATTAAAAACCCTAGAAGCTGGAAACAAGTATAACAAAACATGACATGACAAGTTGAAGGGTAAAGGAGGGTTAAGGCCCCATAAGTACAACCAATCAGTCCCCAAGCGGTGTCCAATACAATCAGAATCTAGGAAGAACTTGTCATTGTTAACCTTCAAGCAATGAACTGAAGTGGGGTTAACTACCGAATCCGGCAGACTATTGCAATCATTGACAAATCTATGAGAGAGGCTGAACTTTCTGATGTCAAGCCTTGCGAAACACTTTACTCGCTCCTTAAAATGTCCTCAAACCTGAGATTAGCTTGAACCTTAAATTAAGTGGCTGCGAGTTGACAGCGGATCCCTCGCTAAAAGAAATTTGTAAACCTGAAGCATGTCCCACTAATCTTTCTTAACTCCAGAGTGGTGAACCTAAGACACTTGATTCTATCATGATATGGAATATTACTTACTTTGGGTAAAAGCCGAGTGGCCCTCCTCTGAACTTGTTCTTAAAGAAATGTGTCCTTTTCATAGAAGCGTCTCCAAGTCTTAGCAGCATAGTTGAGATGGGGTCTAACCAACTGCTTATACAAATTCATCAAAGATATATTCAAATAAATTCAACAAGGAAGAGCTTTCTACAACGAGGATGATCAAAGTAGGTCTTGATTACAAAATTGACCAGTCTTGATGACTTCGCCTTAAGTTTTGGGTCCCTTCGGGGTCGTTACTCCATTTGGGAGTAGCTTCAGGTTTTCCCCTGCAGTGGGGGTTGGCCCGCAGGACTTTTCTTAAAAAGCAGACTTAGGCGACTCAAAAATTTTTGGAGGTGGGTACCCGCGGCCTCATTAGTCGCAAATCCGATGGAGTCGCAACTTCTACAATGACGTCATACTGACGCAAGAACAGTTACTTCAAAAGCTATAAACTGTCGGCAACTAGAGAGCAGGCTTGTAGGAACAGTAATATAGCCTAGGCTTACACTCGCAAGCTTTTTAATTAATGGCTGACTGAGGTGTTATAACTTACAATTCGGAGAATCGTAGTGAAGCTAAGGACCAATCTTGCTAATGACTACAGAAAAAGATCAAAAGAACCAGTGGTGAGTTGTAATCCTACATTAACTGATTAAAGCCTGCAAAATAACACAAATGTCAAATTCCCCCACCCCCACCCCCACCCCCAAGGAAAAATAATATTTTGTGCATATTTTGGACAGTACTGAAAATTAACCAGAAGTCAAGATTTCAAAGAATGTGGATGGAGTCGACTGGCCATGCTGGGAGTCGGGACTCAGTAAGGAAGGTTCGGACAACCCGCCCAGGCTTAGTTCTTACCACTGAAATGTTGACGGTTTGGGGAAGACAGAAAGAATGAAAAACTTGACAATCCTCATTTGATCAACATTTCGGGAAACATTTCACAAGTAAGTTTTGATTCTTCGCAGGCGTCGATTTCCAATTTAATGTTCAGCTACGTGACATATACAGCTATGTTCCTAAGCCATTTGGAACACGGTACTTATTCAATCATAATATACTCCAGGGGCGGATGCAGGTTTTGACCAAAGGGGGGGTTTTGCGATATAGCTACTATCTAAGCGGAGCGCCACCATGAGTTGGCGCGAAGCGTACAGAGAAAATTTTTGGTCCAGAAGACCCCCAGATTGCAGGAAATGGCATTTCCCACGCGTTTCCTAGGCTCTTTGATCCGTATAAAAACAAGCTCTTGTGCGAGATGCATGCTCTACAGCCCGATAACCTTTGGCGTAGCCAGGATTTTTGATTTGGGTGGCCAACCGCAGGACCTGATCGCCTGCCTGGTGGAGGGGTCAAAGGGGAGGGGGTGTCCCCCTTTGAGAAATTTTTGAATATTTAAGTACCCTCAGATGCAATCTGGTGCAACATTTAGCATCATTTGAAGTCATTTTTTTTTGTTCCATTACAAAAAAAATTGTTCTGCAAAGAATGGGGGGGGGGGGAATGCGTACGCACCCTTGATCCGGCCCTGAACTGTCGTAAGAAAAATTACGCTTAGCAAATCAAAGGTTGTCAGTACATTTGTGTAGTTGTGTAGTCAGGCCTTTCTCGAGGTAGGCACTAGCCTATATGCAGATTTTTCCGGGGCTGTTGGTGTAAATCAGTCATAAGAAAGAGTCAAATTACCAAAAGTCATAAGCGTTGTAACTGAACATAGCCAATAGTTTTCGCTTCAGAATGTTAATAAAGCCATGGGTTGAGCACTGGCATAATTAGAGGAAATGGTCGGCTCTCCAGAACTCAGTGAAGTGACCAAAGTAATGATATATCGGGATAAAATAATTTGATATAGAAATAGTCAATCTATATCTCATGGTGTATAGGAGTATATATCAGGAAACCAGTGTAGGGTCTAATTTATGTAGTTGGTTGACTATGCGATTGTGCTATTGCTAAAGTTTTTACCTTTTAACAACACAGTATTGTAAGTCCTTACGCGCACTACGCTTCCATCCCATCGGAACACTAGTCGTACTATGCGTTTGTAACAATTTCATTTAAAGTGCCACAGCAACTTTACCAAATCTCTTCCGAATACAAATACACTGAATAACGGCATTTTCTATTTTCATGGGAACATCACTCGTGTTGGAGGTGTGCTTTGTTTATCTGAAGAAATTCACATCGTGAGTTCGCCTCTCTGGTCATACCGATGAGACATGTGTATTATCAAAGATAATATAAAAATCCCAAAAGAATTTTGTTATACTTTACCAGGGAGAAAACCAACCTATCAAGGTTTATCTGCACTCGAGAAACTTCCTAAAACTGAAACATATCCTTCTGTAAGTTCAGAAAACTTTCGACACCTACAAAGAGTTAGCTCTATTTTGGAAAAATAATTTTACATCCAGTCGGTTACATCCTTGCTTCTTTCACCGCAATTTTATCCTTTGTAAACCATTCATCGACTGCAGTCTTGTGCTACGTAAATATTCATTCACCCGTGATATTTCTAACCGCTACTGGCACAAACTCGACATACAGTACCCGAAAAGAAGCATTGAATCGTAACACTCTGAAATCATTCCATCAAGTAAAGTACTGCTTTTGGGAGGCGATAGAATGCCAACGAGTTGACGTAGAAATTTGGTGAACTGATCGTGAAATCTGAATTCTCCTATTTTTCGATAAGCTGGTGCACAGCTAGCAATAGAGAAAAACAAATCGGTTGCGTGATAACAACAAGACCCCCGACTTTACCTTACCGATACTGATGAGACCTGGTACTTATCTTCCATGGTCGAAACGAGTCTAGCAATAGCATACCAGCTATGGCTTACTACCAACAGCGGCGTCGGAAGATGTTTGACACTGGGGGGGGGGGGGGGGGGAGCAGACAAGATGCGATTTCTCGACCTTGAACCTCGACCCTTTCCACACTCCACCTTAATATTTGCTCAAAGTAGTATATTTAAAGAAAAAGGAAACAACAGCAACAACAACACATCAGCAGTGGTGTAGCTAAGATGTTTTTGTGGTGGCTCTGGAGGGCTGGGGAATTTTGTTGGTGTTGGCTCTCGTTTACTATCTAAGCGGAGCGCCACCATAGGTTGGCGCGGAGCGTACCAAGAAAATTTGAGATTTTAATACAGCCCAGATCGCCGGAAATGGAGCTTGTCGGCCTTAATAGCAGCCATCAAGATGTGCAATTTTTGTAGAAAATTAGTTGTGAAGGTTGATTTAAATTTATTCTAAAAAAAACATTAAGTTTGTCACAATCTATCCGAATTTATTCAAAATTATTCAGAGTGGAGTTAACCCCATGGATTTCAGTGGATTAATTGGACTGGAGATTTTCCACAGCCAGAGTCTATTATCAAGTTGAGTAGAGGTGGCGCCAGGATTTTCTCGAAAGGGGGGGGGGGCAGCGACCCGAAGCTCAGACAGCCCATTGCCGTCGGGTATTGGTGAGGTGGAATTTGAAGAAAACCTGTGTACTAAGACCATGTCATTCGGGGTAGGCATATATTATTGCATAAAATTTGTATAAACTAGAAAAGCATAGTTCCGCGTTCTTTAAATGTTTTTCCCGGAATCTAAAGTGAAAAATTGCAAAGCGCTCGAAATTTTTGGTAGGTTTTCACAAAAAACATATGTTATCATTAAGAATAAAAAGAAGGAAGAAAATCTCTAGGGGCTGACAGGTTGTAGACCATATGGGAGATAATATACATTAGTATCGAAACCATCCCGACTACCCGATGAAATGCCGGTAGCCAAACATTGCTCCGTGAGTCCCTCACCATCTGAACGTACCGCATGACACACACAATAGAATAGTGACTAAGCTTTGAGATATGAGATGAATTTTACGACCTCTTCAGTAACTAGGCTTTGAGATATGAGATGAATTTACGACCTCTACATAAACTACTTTCTCTACATGTTTCTTGGAAAGGTGGAAAGGGCTTGCGCTATCTAGCTATGCAGAATGGGACTATAGAAGAAACTAGGGTCGCTCTATAGCGCGCGTGGCGCGCCGAAAATTTTGGGTTTTTATTAGAGAAATTGTTCTCATGAGAGCAAAAAACGGGTAAAACGAAACTGTAAACTATGGCGATTTTGACATTTGGCCCCCCGTCAAAACACATTGGGGGGCCATGGCTCCCCGGTTCTTACGCCACTGACCAAGTAAGGTCACTCTATACCATTTAAACCAGACCCATCCCTGGTATCATGATTGCCTATTTTAGTTATCATAACATGGTAACTTGACGGTTCTAGGATACCGTACATTATAGGTATCTTGTATATCCCGACATATCATCACTTCAGTCAAGTCACTGAGTTCTGGAGGGCCGACAACTGTTTTAATTCCTATTTTTTCAGCATTCGATGGGGGCATGGCCCCCGTGGTCCCCCTCTGGCTACGCCAATGCCGATACTGATCTTGGGCGTCAGGAGTTAGGAGTATTGAGTCCTTTGTTGTGCTCTCTCTAGGCACTCACAGTGACTCACTGAAAGTTACTCGCTTGTGCTCAATAAAGAAAATTTGGTTTCTCTTTTTGAACTCTTCTGCAAGTATTTTGATATTGGGGCCTCAAAATTCAACTGGTATAGGCTTGATCGCATGCATGGGATTTTTGGTTTTCTCGTTATCTAAGCGGGGCGTGACCATCGGTTGGCGCGGCGTGAACCAAGAAAAATTTACCCTCCTCAGACCTTACAATCTATACTTAGGCCATCTTCATGTTTCATGTTTTGTATGTTTGTCATTCCCATGGAAACATTACGTTTCTTTGGTGAGCTAATCATAGAGCTGGACCTCCTCTTGAAGGACTCACTGACTCTATAAAGATTTTGAACGAGAGAGAATCGGGACGATAGAAGGAAAAATACGCTGTCAGCAAACTTATTATGGCATGTTAATTTCATTGTTGTAACTGAAAATAACCTTCAAAACATACCGGGGAATATAAACAATATATTATACAAAATGAAAAAAATCCTCGAAAATCAAAGGGGGGGGTTTAAACCCCTAAAACCCCCCCTTGGATCCGCCCCTGTACTCAGTCTGTCTCCTCTTGAACACAATTCTCAGAATAACACTGATATTTGTTTGAAAACTGTCCCTCTTGGCATACTTAGCTCACATTCAGTGTTATACTGCCACATCAATCTAGCTTTAATAATTTCGTACACCTCCGATATTCCGAGACTTTCTCGCCTTTAGATCAGACATCCCTGAATCTTGGGACCTCCTACATAACAAGATCGGTGCTTTACATGGCTGCCTGGAATCAAACTTAGAATTAGAAGTTAGTTTTATTATAGCATATGAAGTAGAAACGTAGCCAAATGGGGGAGGGACAGGGACACTTTCACCTGACTGTTGATCCTCAGGAAGTAATCGCCGATTTAATCGGTACAGTTGCTTGACCAGTATTTGAAATATTCGCCACGTTGCTTACATGAAAAAGTATCTCATAAAGTGCTAAAAGGAAAGACGCATTTCCCTAACTTGAATTAGTCTAGCGCGGTGTCCTAATTCAGGAATGGCTCCTTTCAATCATGTGACAATATTTTTGTTACTTTCTTGTGGAATTCATGCAGCATAACTCCTTGGTTTACCTCTATAATTCAATACTATTTTTAGTCAGAAACACAATGAAAGAGACTCGTTAGGGAAATAAGAAGAGATTGGTCAGACTTTGCTGATTTTTTAAAGTAAACTTGGGGTGACTGTTTATTTCCCTTAAAGTTTATCTGGAGGAGTTTTACTTGCTCAAAATTGATTTGATTGTGATTGTTTTTCCGTCGAGTTGTACGCGCACGTGGGACCACTTTCCTATTGCTGGATAGTAGTATACTTAACTGGGAAAATTTTCCAAAGAATGAAACTAGCTTTGAGACCTTGCAATAGTCACTCGTAAAAAGTAAAGTAAGGGTAGGCGGTGCCATCATCTGACGTCACATGGGTAGTCGGTGAACCTTGCACATTTGAAGGAAAAGCCCGGAATCATCGTTCGTGATTCCATACGAAAGACTTGGTAGACATGTTAGAATTATGTGCCGGGGGTTGATTATTATTGGTTTGGTCGCTATGACCAGGCTAGACCAGTTTCTGTTGTTTTGGCTCATATGATGGCCCAACTTCATCAGTAGAGAACCTGTTAAGAGGGTTCGGGTAATTAATCAACATTGTCTCATGATAGGACAAAAGTAAGAATTAACAACTGAGAAACTTCTCGTAAAACCCATGGGATAACGCTTAGGTAGCGCAACTTGCACTTATCACTGAGGCTTCTCTCGGCCGCGATAAGATCTTGGGGAATACATATTTGTGGGCATGCATGTACCATTCATTTTTTGGCAAGTCCAACTTAAAAAATATTTTTGCGTGAATGCCGTGGATTGTAACAAGTCCCGGCGGGGCCGCCTTTGTTACCAGTTACGTTGAAGGGATGTTAGCGGTATAGTACCTGGTGGTCCCTCCTTAGTGAATTTAGGTTGACAAGAAAACTCAATACACGGGATAAAATGCTCTGTGACGTGATCTTTAATACCCTTCACATTATTTGCAGGGGTTAAGAGTGTCGTTCTCAAAAAGCACTTATCCTCGTAAAATTATAGGTCTCTTGGAGAGGAGAATAGGGTTAAAGGGGAAATGCAGTCACCCCAACTTGAAGTAGTGTAGTAGACTGTCCTGTTTCATGATTGGCTCTTTAGAGTCATGTGACAATATTTTTTCTCCTCAAATGTGAAATTTACTAGAAGTAACTGATTGGTTTACCTTGAATATGAAATACTGAAGTCCTAAAATATTATGAAAGATACTTTGAAGAGAAATAAGGAGAAAATTGTGAGATTTAGCTGTTGCTTCAAAATAAGTTTGGGGCGACTGCTCTTGACCTTTAAATGTTCCCATGAGTCTCTTACGTGGCATATGATATTTATGAACTCGCATATAAGGGGACCTTAAAGGGGAATTTTCATGATCCCAGACAGTTCCAATTCTCCCAACTATGCAACTTTTAGCTCCTCCCATAACTGTATGAAGCTCTTCCATGTGCAGGAATAAACCTGTTTTATTGCTTAAGGCCATGTCCTGGTTAGCATACAAGGCTATAAATGTAATAAAAGCACTTTCTCTGCCTTGTGTGGAATGTGAGCTACTCTGTATCTTTCAAATTTTCAAACTTTGATGTCAATCAAAGAGCAGTCACCAACTGAGAATTTTGATACCCCCACACTAAAAATATACTTTGGGGTGATGACTGTCTGTCTTTAACCTTGATAGGCCCGGGTTATGAATCCTTAATATTTATCGAGAAGTTAATCTTGGGGTAATTGGGAATTCTTTCGCCGTGTAATAGGTTATGAGCGGTGTGTGACTACGTATAGTCAAAAAATCCTTATGGGCATGAGTTTGAAAAACTATTATTTCATAGTTCGGGTTCAAGACGTGCCTTTATTTCAGGCGGGGTGTAGTAAACCAATAAGTGAAGTTACTTAGAGTAAAATGACACGGACAAAAAGCCTGTTTCCAGAGAAGAGAAGCCAACTTTATCTGAGTGGGGTGATGCCCCTTAAAGAGCCGTTGGGTGTTAGACATCTTGTGTCGGGGTTACTCTATCTCCTGTAGGGGTGGTGGCGATGAGAGCCTGCCTTCTGATGGCGGTGGGTGATTGTTACTTCGGTCCTCTTGGCCGATTTTTCTAGAAGCTTCCACAATACGCTCTTCACCTCCGTGTTGTTGTCCAGTGTGTCAAGTTCAATCCTCGCCCTTTCTTCTTTCTCCATGAAGCGGCTCTTCTGCTTTTTCGCCTGGCCCAACAGCTCCTCACAAGTATTTCCACACCAATTTCATGAAATATTTCTACTCTAAAGAAATAGGCCGAGGCAAACTTTCAGCATCCCACGCATATAGCACAATTGCCCTTCATCGGCGTGTATAAATCGTGGCGTTTTCAACGGATAGTTACAGCTTTATAATAAAATGGAAACTACCGGTACGTTAATTCCCCACTTCCGCCAGGTGGGAAGGGGAGGCAGGGAGGACATTCCCCTGCAGGGAAGGCTTCTACCGGTCGGGAAATTTATCCAAATTCGTCCAGTACTTTAATGGGTTGGATAAAAATGTGTAATCCCGGCCAACGGCCTAGTCGCCCCGACGGTTTAGTTGAATTAACTCTCGTGCAGGACCCCCATAAAGCCCCCAGATTTGCAACTTTTCTTCAATAAAATCCAGAGATTGCTACATTTTCTTCAATAGACTTCCAAAATTTTGCGTTCGCCATCTTTCCGGCAACCGGTCACTTTTTTCGGGGTTTCGGGTTGCTGCCCACACTATCGGGTAAATCCTAGCTCCACCCCTGACGCCAACAGACGCCCCACCTGGCCTTTTACAGTCCAGGCTTCGTCGACACAAAGTAAGTCCTTTTATGGTCAAATGCCTGTTTTTACTGAAACTCTCATCACATTAATGACATAGATTTAGATTAAATTAAATACTTAATGTCGTTGTTTAATCTATATGGTGTAAAGTTTTCAAAAGTTGGAATTCTGTGTGATTTTGAATTGAAGAACTCGCCAGGCTGTCGAGACGGCACATTTGCGTTTCCCCTCCCCAATTTTGTCATCCTACCTACGGCAATACCTCAACGTGCTTCAACATTTTCCTGGGAGTCATCCTCCAGACCCAACTTGTCTTGGCCATTTTGATGGATACATGACCAAAGCGATACGAAAGGGGGACAGCAGGGTGACCCCCACTCTTGAGGGTGCGGGGTGAACACCACCTCTCAAGTTCTGGTACCGTAATGTATTTCCTAGCTACAACACGCCAACATGTGGTTTTTCAATATATCCACAATTTTCCCAGTACGTTACATTCATATGAAGAACATTATATTGAAAACTTAAATTGTTTGGGGGTGCGAATTTTCCTGTCCTACGTACGAAAGAAGTCAGGCTACGTGTTCCTTCCATTTGTGTGACGCTACATGTGATGGAAGCGTGTAGGGGTTTATATTTATGGAGAAATTTCTTTGCCGATGTGTGCTTATATATGATCAGGGGCGTCCCTAAGGATCGATATGGGGCAGTGGCGTAGCTAGGGTTTGTGGCGCCCGGGGCAAGAAACGAAATTGGCGCCCCAAACCCATGTACGGGGGGGGGGTTATCTTATGAATACTTACACAACTCAAGATCTTAAATAGAACAAATGTCCATGGGCGTCCGCAGCAAAAATTCAGGGGGGCAAACTTTTTTAGGGGCCCAACATTTTTCATGGGAAGTATTTTACTCCCAGAAAAGAGTTTAGATGCTACTTTTCACACAGTATTGACAAAAGCGTAGCCAGGAATTTGTCAAGGGGTGGGCGAAGCCCATAGACAGACCATGAGTTGGCGCAGAGCGGAAGAACATTTTGGCCCAGAATGCTTCCCAGATGGCTGAAAATGGCACTTCCAAGACTTATTTACCGCATATAAAAAGGGGAAACACTAGCAATATCGTAAATGTTATTTTATTAAAAGATTAAATTGCTATATCAATATCATGCTCATGACAAATGGTAGTGCCAACATTTTTTAAGTTATTTCGATCTGGCGCCCCCTAAGTGGCGCTCGGGGCAAATTTCCCCCCTTGCCCCATCCCCAGCTACGCTACTGATGAGGGGTTTTGCTGTGCTGCTGGACCTTTTCCCGGCAAATATGGGTAACGTTGCAGAAAAAATTCTCTGTCAATTGAAGAACGGTTATCTAACAACCCTTGGTTTATGGTGATATTTTCAAAAAGTGCAGAATGGAAACTTTAAGTATAGGCTAACAGAACAAGACAAGCAAAAAAAAAAGCTACTGGGAAACGCAGTTTAACATTGCGATTGGCGCACCCATTTTTATTTGTCTCTTTCAATACGCTTGAATACATTTCCCTTTTAATTTTTATGTCCTGTAAATAATTCGTAGTTTGTCATATTAATAGCATAAATGGGGGTGGGGATGGGGACGGGGCAGACAAGGGAAGCACAGGAAGCCATGGTCTTCCCGGTTGTAGAATTTTCCAATTTCTTTCTAAAACATGTAGTCAGGATAGTAGGTAGAATAAAATGTGTAATCCCGACGCTCGGGTAGCCCACAAATTCGAGCGATCGGGGTCCAAGTTTTCTCCTACGACGAACTGCAGCCTGACGTCCCGACAAGGGCGACGGGTTGGCGACAGCAGTTTCGGCCCGCATTTGGGGTTTTTAGCCACGAAATTGGACAATTTCAGTGTGGGAATTATTACAGGATCTGCCCTCATTTAAATCAAAATATCACGTATTAGAGGCGAATGGCTGTTGTGGGCTACTTTATATTTTATCGTTTCCCGACTACACTGGGAAATTTAACCGACCGTGGGGGATCCTTACTCGACTAGGGATATGGTCCCTAGCCCCATTCGGCGTCACCACTGTCCCGACGACGATCAGTCTCCTCGACTTTCTGACCTTCAGTTACTTGAACTCAAGAACAGAAATCCTCCAAAGTGGATTTGGTCACAGCGAGGAGTATTAGCCCTGAGGTAGTACTTCTATGGTAGGAACATATAAGCTTGTCTTTGACATGGGGCTCAGTTGCCCGCGTTAGGGCTCATTTCGGTAATGTCCCTCTGTGGGGCCAGAGGCGAAGCCTCCGGAAGCTCTGGAGCATTTATATACAATTGTAGGTATCAGAACGAAGCATTTAACTGTCTACAAATAGCACTGAATACGCACTTAACAAAGCATAAAATCGCAGTCTGCCATGTATCTTTCCAAAATAGAGTAATTCGGACTAACCACCCATCGATTTCTTCAAGATGCAGCGGGATTGATGTTGAGGAGGGTGGGGGTTTATGAAGATTCTACGGTGTTTGCAATAGTTATACTAATTTTGTTCTATGGGAAGTTATGACTGGACAACAAGAGTAAAAAATGAATGTGGGAGAAGAGCGCCGAAAAATAATATTTTAAGAGCACTTTAGTAAGGGCACTTTAGTTTTTAGGTACTGCATCTACAGAAGGAGTCCGAGCGAGCAGCTCCTTTGCAACCATCGCACTACAAAGATTACACACTTTCACGTTTTTTTTACAGCAAACACGAATGCGCTGCGCTGACTTAATGATTTGAGTAAGTGGAAAACTGGCGCTAGCTGCACCGACCTGACTGCGACGCGACTGTGAAAACTAGTCGCGTGGCAGACGGGTCGGTTAAGTGTGTGCCAAATTTTATTCTAGACCCGACCGTCGGTCCCGATTGCGACCCGACAGTCTTCGTCGTGACCACATCGGAAATATCAAATAAAACTGTTTGATATTCGTAGTGGACTCAAAGGTCACGGGGGGGGGGGGGGGTCACATAACAGTTGAGTGGCAGTGTGCAGCTGTCACCGACCCAACTATGATCCACTTTCTCTTCTTTCTTATATGAACTGGTCATTACAGAAGTGTTTCCGAAATCAGACGACTGTTGCAGAGAAAGTCAATGTGCTCACCCCCATGTGTATTCGATGAACAGTAGCCGCTTAAATAAACTGACATCCACCTCGGCAGTGTGTGGTGTGGAAGTTAACCTGCAATCAGACTGCGATCCGACACCACAGACCACGAATACTGCCAGGGGTGGAGCCAGGATTTGCCCTACAGGGGGCCAAGCTCCCCGACGCCGGGGGGCCAGCAACCCAAAGCCCCGACAAAGGCGATGAGTTGACAAAAGGATGAGGAACACAAAATATCGCGCCGAAAAATATCTGGCTTTTTTTTTTTTTTTTTTAAAAAAAGTGAAAATTTGGGAGTTTTATTGAAGAAATTTGAATTTTTATCGAAGAAAATTTGTATTTTCTTAAGGAAAATTGGAAAATTTGGGTTCTTTATTGAAGATTATGCCCTTCCTATGAGCAAAATCAAGCAGATCGTTGGGGAGACTGAAGTTCTTTGGGATTATTTATTTCATCGTACGGATTAAGGCTCCCAGACGAAATTGGAAAATTTCCCCGACAGGGGGCCATGGCCCCCCTGGCGCTCCGCTGGCGCCACCCTTGAATACTACATTCCATCCCCGACGAACATTTAGGCTGAGTTCTAACACATTCCAAAAGGCTTTTGTTTCTCTTGTTGGACATGGTGTCTAATTCATGGCAGACAGTTATGCAATACAGTACCGGACTAGTTACGACAGCCTGAATTTCCTCAAAAGACAATCATGGCTTTCCGAATAGTGTAGCAGAGATCACTTACTGACACAGAAATCTTAATTTGTGATTAACTTACCCAACAATTTATAATAATTTCCCGACAAACAGAATATTTTCCCAATACAGTTAAACCTGGGAGCAGTTAGTTCTCTGGTTAAATGTATACAAAGCAATATGTGATCATAAAATTTCCCGACATTTCTGTTGTCCCAAATAAAAGATTTTTTTCCGACAAAATGATTTGCAAAACAAAGTACCACTTTTTCCCGACGGATAGCAAAATTTTCCCTACACTGCAGACGGCACTTTGAAAATTTCTGGGGTGTACTGCAGGACCCCACACCCCCGGTAGTGACGCCCCTGCTTTTTGTTGGTTGCTTACTTGACACTTACGCATCTTATCGAAAACATTACGGGTGCATGGAGGACATCCATCCTTCGTTTGGAAAGACCATTGATCTCGCCTGCAAGATAATTCACTATTGCTATTTCATTTAACAATGACCGTTATAACTATTTTCACGTCAGCATTTAACCAGTGGTGGCTTTGGGAACAGAGGCTGCGGTACCCCCCCCCCCTCCGCCCCCCCCCCCCCTCCGATGGAGAATTTTCCAATTTCTTCGGGAGCCATAGTACAGATTGTGGGTACAATGAAGTATACTATCCCCGACAGTGGCGCCAGCAATTGAGAGGGCATGTGGCATTTGGTCCCCAGTCATGAACTCCCCCTCCCACTTTTGAAATCTTGGTGCCCGCCACTGATGTTGTCGGTGATCAGTCGCCCCGGCGGTTCACCTTTTGTCACTCTCAAGGAGTGCAGATCCTTCAAGACGAACACAAACATATTTGGGGCACTTTGCGAGCTGTAGAGTTTCACTTACCTCTTATAAGTTCCTTTCATGTAGCAAGTAGTAATAGTCATTTAATTTTACTGCATTACGAGTAACCTAGAAATAGTTACCCTACTTAGTTCTTGTTTGTTAAGGCTGGGAAGTTCATTCTCAGTCGGGTAGTTGATATTTTGTATGCGGCTTAATAAAATGCAAAGCAAGTTACCCCCTATCGACGTGGATTACAATTTTGCTCATCAAAACAATTTTTAAGACGAATTTCAAAATTCTGGCGCCCGCAGCAGTTTTACAGACCATATTTTTAAAAACACTAAATCAACACTACGCCGCTACGGAATATGCTGTGTCACAGAATGAGCAGCGCCGGCCGGCTTATGACGAAATAGTGTTCATGTTGTAATTATTTCAAAATATGGTTTGCTTGTTTCATAAATGATGATTTCCCGAACATTAAAATGGTGATTTCTAGAAAATTTTGTTGGTACGTCATGCGCCAACTTATTCTGACCTCTGCTTAGATAGTATCACAAAACCGTAAAGAGACCACTAACCATACGTTTTCACTTTACACTTTCCCCTCGCACTCATGAATATATTCCTACGCCTACGATGATCATTAAATAGGCTCTGGCTTATCGAAATTGCACGCAGACTGGTCGCACTACATAGTAACGCACTATTCCATTCGCAAAGTTTGGTATGTGTACCGTTACCATGTATGAAGCAATGACAATGAAACAGTACACATCCACCAACTTTAAAAAGCGAAATTAATACACATATAATAGAAAGATGAATTGACATTATTCTTTTAAACATTATTCAAAGTTAATATTTTTTGTGTTGTATGGGAAAGGAGAAAACCGGAGCTGTCTCTAGAGGGGATGTGGGAGGTTGACACACCATTACACACGGAACCAGTAGGCAAAATGAAGGACAGGCGGAGATGAAAAAGAGAGTAGCAGAGAGGAAAAGGGGAACGAGAAAGAAGGCAAGGAAAGAGAGAAGAAAGAAGGAAAGAAGAGGAGAGAAAAAAGAAAGAAAAGACGAAAGAAAAAAGTGCGCGCGCGGCGCGGGTGTGCAAGGTGGCGGGAGGGTGGACTCAGGGAGGAGAATTTGAAAAGTATGTAGTCTGTAGATACCTCGTGTCGTAAAATTTGAGAAAACCCGTCAAAGGCACATGAAACGTAAACATATTCGTTCGGCGGAACTGCACAACAATAAGCTACTCCGACATGCCTAAAGTTGATCATGGCAATGTGATATCTTGTCACGGTGAGACGACAAAATTTTACACCAGTCGACAAAATGAAGGAAAGATGGGGAAGGAGGGAGGAAAAGGAGAGAAACAAGGAAGGCAAAACGAATAGAGTGGCAGCCAAGTATGCTTTAAGGGGGGGGGGGATTTCAGGTACCCCTTTCTACCATACGGGAGTCTACAATTGTGCGGTAAACGCCACTTGAGCTAGAATCAAGTCATTAAATCCTTCGAAAAGAGCTACACAAGTCAACTGAATAGTGGGAGACAGCAACTCGAGTGATGACTTGCTACTCAATCTTGCTGGTTTCCCTCCGTGCTAGTAGATGCCGACCAGCTGAATCGCAGTGACGAATTTGTGTTTGAGAGTCGAATTTTATGAAATGTACAACGGTTGGGATTAGGGATGGCCCCGAGTGAGGCACAGGGGCAGCAGCTTCGGCACGGGGAGCATGCCCCCAAACGATTTTAGAAAATTTTCTTTTTAAATAAACCCAAAAGGCGTTTAAGCTATGGATTTCTATACGGTAGTGGATAGGATGAGGTGTGTTTTCGTCTGAGTGATGAATCTATTTTATTTTTACAAAATTTTCTTAAATGCTTCCCAAATATCAAAATTTTCGTGCGCTCCGCGCGCTCTTACCTTCAAATTTTATATTTTCTTTAGCAACATCCCAACGTATTCGTTCAAAGCTACGTTTACGGGTTATATAATAATTTCCAATGAAAAATTTCGGCGTGCTTCGCGGGCATTGCCACTGCTTACGATCCAGTGCCTGATGACCATCATGAGGACGTTTATGCACAAAATTATTCTGGCGAGAACTATTTTCCGAAAACTTCAAGTCCAATCCAACCTCCGGCTTGCATCAAGAGACGACGGATTCCATCTTGTCACATGACTTGCATTCCGAGATTCCGTGAGAACGTGCTGTGATACTAAGCCCCATTTTTCTGCTGTTGATTCCCGTCCGGGAGACGCCTCGTTGAACCAGCAGCACAAAAATTGGGCTTAGTTACACAGCACGCTCTCACATAACCCCCTTCATGCAAGCATAACTATGACTCGATGGAATCCCACTCAAACTTCACTCCATTCGTTTAATTTTAGGATTATGTGGCAATCTTGTTATATGGGCCACATTTGTGGCGTGATGTTCATAAAATGAAGTATATTGATCATCGCACTAGTTTATTCCAGAAGGCCCTGGAGCCATCTGTGGCCCTCGAAGGGCTCCTAGACACCACGGTCGAGTGGAACCTTCCCGTTTCCGTGGCATCGTTTAGTTTGTTCCAAATGAGACCCCTTAGGACAAAAGTACGAGTCTGTGGCCCGTGAGATTTTCCAGGTGACAAATGTGGCCCGTCACCAAAAATAATTAAGAACCTTTGCTCTATGAGAACTATTGAGGTGGTTCTTCACCGTGTATGATTCTGCTCCACTGGCAGTCATATACGGTTTGTAGAAACATATACCATATATTGTTTTATAATCATAATATGCATAATTCCATCATACCCAATATCATACCCAATATCATACCCAATATCATACCCAATATCATACCCAATATCATACCCAATATCGTGTTAGCGAGAAGTATAGGCCAAAGTTTTATGCGTGCATAACTGGGATATAAGCCTTATCGTTCAAGTACTGCCACTGCCTATCTTAAAGCCAATGTAATCAATTTTGACCAAAATAATGAGAAGACAGGTAAAATTTTTTGTTGCTTGCAACATAAAACATTTTTATTTTCAACTTGCATTTTTGTCTTAGCTTAGAGCAAGGTTTTTTCTTTTTCTTTCAAAGCGCCCCAAAACTACAAAAAGTTAACGGTTGACTAAAAACCCCTTGTTCGAACTTCAATGTCAGCAGTGTAATAGTAGCAAGAAAAAGGCTGATGGGAGACAACAAGACATCCAAAGACAAATAATGGAGCATACCCCTCCAACCTAACCTTCCCTATGGAGTACCTGATGGTGAAAAATATTTCAGACAGAATAGACAAGATCAGTGTCATAACACACAGTGATTACGGTGCTAGGTAGCAATGACTGTAGCACATACTGGTGTTAATTGACATCATACCTAACATAACACTTTCAGGTAACAAAAAGCTGTCCCAATACTCATAAGGTTAATAGTTCAACGTTTGAGAAAATGACCCTAACCCCGAAACCTAGTCAGAAATACTTGATACCTTCTCACGATGGGATAACTTAAAATTAAAGCGTAAAGACTGCACATGAAGGGCGGGGGGCAGAACAAACTGCTCTTGCACCACACCTGGTATAAGTTCCACCAGTAGAAAACTCTTTTCTTCAAATTCTTGACAAAAATGATAGCCTGACATCAAGAGGAATCTGAATATCTGATTCTAAAAGAATGTTCAAGTTATAATGGCCAGGGATGACAACTCTGAAAGTTCAACCAATCAACATGAATAAAAACAATGAAGTTACTTGCTATGGGCTGGCAAACAAAATTTTGAAGACAGAAAATCTGTGAAGTCAATCAATCATCTTTGGAAGGGTGGGTGTGAGTGTTAGTGTGTGTGTGTGTGGGGGGGGGGGGTGGGCTGACCCAAAAAGAGGTTTGGTTTTTTACAAAAACTGACCAAAAATAATGGAAGAGGCTAAGAGACTGGCCCAAACTACTGCATAAAAGTAACACACTTAAATGGCTAATGAAGTCACTGCCATTTGAATTAGTATACCCCCTTATCGTAAACCATCTATGGCCCTTTAATAATGTAAAACTAGTTGTGCTCCTGAATAGTTGAAAACATTCATGCTATCTCCTTGATATATAGATCAGGATGGAGCATTGTAGTGACTACAATACTTACCATCTTTGACAATTCACCACTAAAACTGGTGACAGTATAAATTAAAGCCTCCTGTTACAGAGCCAAGAAAAATCTTTGTCAGAGAGTGGAGGTGGGGGTGGGGCAATTTTTTTAAGGAGTTATGTGGTAGATTGAATGAAAAGTCCAAACCCACCGCGACTCATTCTACTACCAAACAGAATTTTGATCATCAGAAAATATATACTGTAGGAAATTTTTTCAAAGTTTTTTACTGTCTTCATTAAGGCTCTTCTTTCAATTCCTGCAGCTTTCCTTGGGTAAAACTCTTAATACTGGCTGACTTACTTCAGATTTAGTATCAACATGCACTTGGTGCAGTCCTTTTACCTGGCATAGAAAAATTCTAACCTTACCTGTACTATTTTATTACTTCACTGATTCTGCAATTTCCCCTAATGTCAATCATTTCACTTGTTTGGGTTAAAAATAATATGCCATTTCTTAAAACCTATAATTCATATCTAAAGTTGTGCCTAAGACCCACAAGAGAAGGCTCCAGGCTCATGTCAGAAGTAAAGAAGCCACACAAATGTTTCATACCCTCCATACCAGAAAATTAAAGGGAAATATTGCACTTGTTTTACAGAAAATTCTAATAGTTTCAAAACCAGTATTTATAGGTACAGAATGATTGATAATTCAAGATAAAGCAATACAGTAGCTTTCTTTTCAAGAAATAAGGTTCTCTCAGAAAGAAATTCACTCATTTGTTGCTCAAGAATAATTTGTTGGCCAAAACTTTCAAAAACTCAAATGATGCAAATTCTTTAACTCTTGTTATGCATACTATTTTCAGGAGATAAAGCTGTTGCTGGAGTTTATTGGTAAGACTGAATGGTTAAATAGTAATTCAAGATATTTGCTATGCATGCCATGTTGGAGGATTTTAAATGCAATATTTCCCTTTAAGTTTAGGTGTGTCTATCCTGCTTTTATTTTAAAGCAGGCCCTCTCTTCAAATTAAAGCAGCGGGTTGTGAACTTATATCATGTGCAAGAGATACAAAGCATGGTAACTTGGATAATAGAGTATGCCCTATATGGGCCATGCAAGTTCTACATAACTTTCACTACCTCATAAGTATGCATTGCCATGCATAAATGAATGAATTAATCACACCTCAGAATAAAGCTACTTAACAACAGCTTTGTTCAAAAGATAATGCAGAGTGCTGTCATTTTCTCCCATATGTCATTAAGAAGGCTGATTTTTCTTCCAATAGGTCATGCAGGAGGCTAATATTTTTCTCGAAAGGTTATTCAGGGGACTGACATTTCTGTCAATATGCCACACATGGGGGATTGTATTTTCCCAATACGTCACACATGGCTGGACAATTTCCCACTATATCATGCTGATTGACTATTATGGTGGTTTTGCTTAAACTCTTTGTTACCTTGATAACTTTCACATGATGTCCTGCTCACATTGCATTTTTTGTGCTTCTCAAAAAACACTTGTAAAAAGTTGCAAATCTTTGTAAGATGTGCACAGGGTGAATCTATAGGGATGAATATTGAAGTGTGTTATTATACCTTGTTACAAGGTTTCTCTGTCTTTCTACCATCAATTATCTCTCTTCTGTCTCTTTCCAAACATTGCTTTCAATAACAACTGAGTTTACCATTTGTGCTATCTACTATTACAGCAGTCGTCTACACAATACTCTTAAAAAAGTGTGAGCAGCACTAACAATTCACATTACAAAATACCCTTGCTTGAAAACATAGAAAGCCGTAAACAAACAGTACGTGTCTTCTCCTCCAATCAGTGAGTAACGATGATGCTTTTCAAACGACACAAAAACCACGAAACAAGAAAAGAAATATCACATTACTGTGATGTAACATGGAGAACTAAAGAAGGCAAATTTCATTCACTGGCCAAAATGGCTTAAGTTGTTACAGACAAAGAGTCCCACAAAAATGGGCACACTCCAATCTTATGACTTTATCAGAACAAATAAAATGTTTAAAACAAGGCTATGGTTCCCTGTTGACATGCCAACTGTGACCCTTGTAGTCCTATTTCATCCCTCAAAGGAAACAAAATAAATAAGAGAACAATAGCTGCCTTTGTGGGACTTAAATCGGATACGTACACTACTCACCAAATACTGCATAATTCCATTAAAGAATGAAACGTGAAACTTGCGTGCTGAGGTATTTTAAGACAATTTTGTTTTTGCCTACTGCAATAAAAGGTGAAACTATGAGAGATTTCTTATTACTATTAAAGTATATCATTAAAGTATATCGTTAAAGCTATCTTGCTTTCAAAGTTTGCTCTTCCTTTTAAGAATAGTATTACCTAAATCCTTATTCTAGATTAGCACCAGCAAAGGAATTCATATAAACCAAATAGATAACACCTATCTTGAAGCAATTACCAAGTAACATCCACCTTGTCAAATTATTTCACTACCAAACCACTAAAATATAATCACTCTTTGCCCAGTGACTACTGTCACTTCAAGTTGACAACTTATTCTTGAACAATAGACCTTATGCGCTGATGTCACGCAACATCATTTTGGAGGCATATGGAGCACACAGCACACACAGCGTAGCCTTCCTATGCATGCATAATAGACTTACACATGTATCTGACCGTTACACAAAACAGCTGTCTGCATTTGCTGATGTAAGTTGCAATGATACACCCTTGCCCCCATTAGAGGGCTCTCTTTCTGTTCTGTGACATTATATGCATAAGGTCTTTAGAGTAACACCACAGACTGATTCCAAACCAATCTGTGCTAACATCTTTTCATACCTCCATAACCGGATCATTTAATTAAACTGCTGTTGTACCCACTTTTCACCATGGCTGCAGTAACATTTATATAATGGTTACTCTTATAACTTATGACTAATGACTTTTGCAAAGTTTCACTTTGTTCCATAGATGCACAAAGTATAAGAAAATTTAACCCAAAGCCTCTTGCTGTCTTTTTCTATTGATTTGTTTATACATGAAATTGCCCAAAAATACACAACAAAATTTGCACTTTTCTCTCATGACAAATAACTTTTCATCTCAAAAAATTCTTGGTATGTAACTAAGAAGGGAACCATAACCTTGTTTTAAACATTTCACTGTGTCTCTCTCTCTCTCTTAAAACTAGTTACTTTTAGGCCTGTAGACTGCTGCATTTGGATCCAGCCCTGATCTGTTCTGGGACAGACCAGGAGAAGACTGGGTGTCCTGCTGCATCTCCTGTGTAGATGTTGCTGGTGGGGTCGATGCTGGCACTTGAGAGGGTGTTATGTCTGTAGGAGGGGGAGGGGGCACACAAAAATATCGCTGGACACCTTGGACACCTTGAACGCCTTGAACACCAATACTTTGCACCAGGTTTGGTGGGGGGATGGAGGTGTACGTTGCTGGATGTGGCATCACAGACATAATATCAGCTATTTTGGACTTCAGATCATGGATTTCCTGTTCTTTTTTCATCAATTGACCTATGAAAGGGACAAAAATATACTTTAAGAAAAAAGTAGTTGAATCACTTTGAATATGTAAACATGATATACAATTGGGGAGTAACATAACGTTAAAGGACCTAGTGCTCAACACAAAAAACCATACCCCAAGAATGAAATCTGTCAAGTAACAGTTCACCACCAAACTGCCTCAGTCATCAATACACACATGCCATCACCAGATCACAGGTTTCTCTTAGTAAAATAAACAGAAAAGGTATTTTTTTTCCTAAGCAGTAAGTAAAGACTTGCATTCAGTATGTTACACCTGACAACATCAGGCCACAAAATTCATGACGACCATCGCGGCCCTGACTACCGTAAATTTTGTTATGGCCCCCAACAGCCATTTTCCACAAGCTTATCAAAGGCCACTTTTGGCTGGCGATGTATCACTTAAGATGCTCTGTATGTGTTCTACTAAATACTGAGCTTACTTCCTTCATCATTCTTTTTACACAATCATTCATGATGCAGTGCATGGGAACCAATATTTTTTCACTTCCAAAACCGTTCTGTTGATATTCCATTCGCACGCTATGTGAAGCAATCATTCATATTGCCTATGTACAGACTACTATTTCTGCTATATACGTGTACACAAATATGCGGCCGCCATATCTGGTGTACGTATTTTTTCGCTCAATTAGGCTTCCTTGTCTAGATAGCTTACACAGTCTAATGGCAAATACTGTAAAAGTTACACAGATCATTCCCAATAACCACTGCTCCCAAAGCACCTCACCATCAAAACAGATTCCCACATAAACAATATCCACTCATAGAAATATGCAAATGTGGAAGTACCACACTGACCCAAAGTAACAGCTCTCGCTGCAGTTCTCTGCCACACTTGTGCTACTTGAATTTATGTATGTACCTACTTACGTACATACTGTACATCCACTATATGGGAGAACAACTTTTAACCGTACTGTGCTAATGTTAAGTTTATGCTTAGGCCTGTCTGCATTGTACATTAAGTGCTTTGAGTTGCCTCCTCTACTCCATCGTACGTTGTAGCAAACCGAGTCTTGGCTCAGTATTCTTATTTCAGGTGTATTACACTTTGGCCTTGGATGAGAGAGTTTTGGTCTACGATTAACCTAAAAATTGTTGGTTACTCAACCAAGGCCATGTTTGGCCTTGGACTAGGAAAATGAATTTTGTGGCCTGCAATAAGTTCCCTTTTTCTTTACATATTTCTCACAAGGAAGATGCACATTCAAAATAGCACATAGCCAATTGCATCATACCAAAGCCTATTTTTTGTCCCTCTGGTAAACAAAATTTTGTTATCCTCTCAACCGTGTGCACCACAAAGAAGATTAAATTTCACACTTTGAAAATCTACTGTGTCCCTAGTGTTAGTATAGGTTATTGTGTGGAAGGTTAGTTCTACAAAAGTGAGGACTTTGGTAAGTTAAACTGATGATGTCAGGGATGATGTGGACATTGGTGGATTTTGGATTCATTTTTATAACTGCTATACTTACCTTCTGCTATCTCCAGCTGTCTACGTGCATCGCCAAGAGCAGAGAAAAGATCCATCTTCAATCTTGTTTCAGCACTTAAACTTGATTCCAGTTTTGTAGTTTTCTCTTGAAGAGCCATAAGATTAGACATCAACCTCTCATTGTGGTTCTGTGTTTCTTGACGGTCTTGTAATTGCTGTGAACCAATAAACCACAAGATTACATCAACTTTTTGCATTCAATCTTATACTTTATATACTTTATACAGGAGAGAAAGAGTGAAGTCAGCAAGTTAACTGGTCTCCTCAGTGTCCACCTCAAAATCTTCTATGTTAGAGGGTCAATAATTGCAATTACAAACTATTCCTTGTGGAAAGAAGGAGTGTCCATAGAAAAAAGTCACATACCTCAAAGGTTTAGACCCTAGCGCTTGTGAAACACATTGGTGTACAGTAGGGTAAACTAACATTTAGCCAGTGTGACCTCAGAAAATATGACTCTGTGGTTTCCATTTCAATTTTTCAGACTGATAAAACTCTCTGGATTTGTTGATTGGCCAAAGGTTTAACTATGACGATGGTGAAAATACCTATTGTCATACCAACATTTTTACCTAAACACTGAACAAAAACAGAATGCACAAACTTTCCTTGGTTTCAAAACATGCTGTTCATTATTTACCTGATCTATTTCTAACCACTGAAAGAAGGTCATGGGTGTGGTTGGCTTTCACTAACAGATTATTGGTAAAGGGATTTGATACCTTTTGTTGGTAACAAAGGACTTTTAACTGTTGTTGATATTGCTGAGGATGTTATTGTTTGTTTGAGTTACTGGTGATGTTGATGTTGTTGAGTTAGTGGTGATGGTGTTGTTTGTGTTACTGGTGATGTTGCTGTTATGTGAGGTACTAGTAATGTTGCTGTTTGAATAACTGGTGATGTTGTTTCAGTACTGGTGACTTTTGTTTGAGTTACTGGTGATGTTGCTGTTATTTGAGCTACAGGTGAAGTTGTTTGACTAATTGGTGATTTTGTTGTTGTTTCAATTACTGTTCATGTTGTTGTATGTTGCTGCCATGATGATGTTGCTGTTGTAGTTTGAATTACTGGTGATGTTGTAGTTTGAATTACTGGTGATGTTAATGTTAAGTTGTTGTTGGTATTATTGGCTACTACTTTTCTGCATTTTTGCTTGCCATTTTCTATTATTCTGCAGAAAACTGCATTGTAAATTTTGAAATCGACGCTTGTGATAAACTTATGTCAGATAATCATAATCCTATACATGTTGAAATCAAAGGCTATTCAAATGAACCAGCATCGTGTACAACTGTTACGTTAGCATGCGGTCTCGAAGTTGAACGTAATGCTGCTATTACTAAAATTGTTTGGGACAATGGAAAAAGACATGATTTTGAAAATCTGTTTGATTTAGATAATGCTGATAAAATCTCTTGTGGAATTGACTTGATTAAAGATACTAACATTTCTCAGGAACAAATGGATTACTTGTCTAACAACGTGAAGACACTTTTCCTTGATACCGCCGATAGAGCGGGTTTGATAAGGGAGAGATCAATCAGACAAAGAAAAGTAGTAAATCCTATTAATAAGTGGTTTAACAATGACTGTAAATTAGCGAGGTCAAGGTATATTAAATCAAAGCAAGCACACAAAGTTAATAAATGCCAAAGGTCTAGGCAGGAGCTACGGTGTGTGTGCAAGCAGTATAAGAAAATATTGAAAAAAGCAAAATCCGATTATTTTACTAACTTACATAACGAAATGAGGAATATGAAACATTCTGAACCCAAAAAGTATTGGGATTTACTTAATAGGTCTAGTTTACCACAGAAATGTACCTCTCATATATCTATTGAAGAATTTAAAATTCATTTCATGAATCTTTCTAAAGGGGATCTTGTACATTTAAATGTATTTCCAGATTTAACTACTGTGACCTCTACTGTTAACGAGGATTTGAATGGTGATATAACAGTAGGAGAGGTGACTTTACAAATAAGAAAACTTAAAAGTGGAAAGTCACCAGGAGTTGATAAACTTATTAATGAATTTTTCAAGTACAGCCCAATTAATGTTGTAAAATTGATAACCAAACTTTTCAACATTGTTTTGGCCTCTGGAGTGGTGCCGATGGACTGGACAATGGGTTTAATCAAGCCATTATATAAAGGAAAAGGTTCGCTTAATGATGTCGATAATTATCGTGGTATTACCCTATTGAGCTGTTTAGGAAAACTTTTTACTGCTATTTTAAATGAGCGTATAAAGAAATATTTAGACAACACTGGGTCTTTGGGGGATGAACAAGCGGGTTTTAGGGATAACCATTCTACACTAGACCATATTTTTGTATTATTTTCAGTCATTGATATTTATTTGAGTAAAAGAAAACGAGTATTTTGTGCCTTCATCGATTATAAGAAAGCGTTTGATTTGATTAATAGGACTTTTCTGTGGTCTAAGTTAATTGAGAGTAGCATTAATGGAAGAGTTCTTAAAGTAATCCAGTCTTTGTATAGAAATGCTAAATCATGTGTTGAAAATATGGGACAGAAGTCTGATTTTTTTTATTGTAATTTGGGAGTTAGACAGGGGGAAAACCTATCCCCAGTGTTATTTGCCATCTTTTTGAATGACTTTGAAAGGTTTATTAGTCGTTATTATAAGGGTTTAAATGATTTAAATGAGTCTTTTAAAGATCAGTTAAGTGATAATGATGTAGAGGTTTTTGTCAGATTATTTACTTTACTGTACGCAGATGATACTGTAGTCCTAGCTGAGAGTGCAAAGGACCTACAGCTAGCTTTAAATGGTGTTCAACTGTATTGTGATACTTGGAATCTGACCGTTAATATAAATAAGACAAAAGTAGTTGTATTTTCCAGAGGTAAGATTAGAAGAAAACCGGTTTTTTATTTTGGGGATGAAGTTCTTGAAGTCACTGACAGTTATTCTTACTTAGGTGTTCAATTTAATTTTAATAATAAATTTACAAAGGGAAAAGCGTTGCAAGTAAATCAGGCTCAAAGGGCATTGTATAGTCTTCTTATTAAATCTCGTAGTCTTAATCTGCCTGTTGATTTACAGTTGCAATTGTTTGACCAATTAGTTTTACCTATTTTACTATATGGTTGTGAAATATGGGGATTCGAAGATTTAAAAATAATGGAGTCATTTCAATTGAAGTTTCTTAAAAACGTCCTTAGAGTAAACAAATATACATCAAATTGTATGGTTTATGGGGAACTAGGAAGAAATAAGTTAGTTAATACGGTTGACGTCAGAATGGTGTCATTTTGGGGTAGATTAGTCAATGGTGATACACATAAACTTTCGTGTATGATGTATAGGCTTTTAAGAACTTTACATGATAATGGAATTTACTCATCTCCTTGGATTCTTAAAGTACATTCAGTATTCAATAAGACGGGCTTATCATACATGTGGGACACCGTAATTATGAATCCGCAAAGCTTTTACTCTAGCAGCATGGCTTTTCCAGTCTCATATCTTAAAAGGGTAATTAAACAGAGGGTTGATGACATGTATAAGCAAGAGTGGTTGTCCGAAGTAAATTTATGCTAATAATCAATGTTTAATTTACAGAATTTTCAAGAAGAAATTTGAATTTGAAAAATACCTGATAATACTGAATACACGTGAAAGAATTAACTTGTGCAGATTTCGTTGTGGAAATATTAAGATTCCTACAATAACTGGGAGGTTTGATGGCATTGTTGTCCACGAAAGAATTTGTACGTTGTGCAGTAGGGGAAGTATCGGGGATGAATTTCATTATTTATTTGAGTGTAATGCATTTAAAGATGTCCAAAAATTGTATATTAAACCTTATTTTAGGAAGAATCCAAATACTTTAAAAATGGAGCAATTACTTCAAACTAAAAGTAAGAAAATCTAGTGAAGTTGAGTCTATTTTGCGAAAAGTTAAGAATAGCTTTTAAGTCTTAGGTTGGGGCCGGAATTAATTTGTACTTTTTTTTTTCTTTTTTTTTTCTTTCTGTTTTCATTTTATTTTTTCTTTTTATTTTCATTTTTCTCTCTTTCTGAAGTTCTTTGTAAGTTGAATAATTTTGTTAATGTTATATTTATTGGCTCTTATGCCTCTTCGGAGGATGAAAAGAGAATATACTGAAACTGAAACTAAAATGTGAGTTCTTGCCTACCATCAGACAGTCCAATACTTGTTGATTAAAGTATTGGATGAGAGCATCAAGTGTTGTCATTTTTTTGTCATGAGTGTGGTGAACATCTCAAATTTGCGCAGCTGAGGTACTATACAGATGATATCCATACCTTTGCATGCAGGTGTCCTGTTATACTTGCAGGTATTTTGCAATACCATATTTTTAAATCTCAGTTCTAATAAACCAACCCTCCTTGCACCTGCATACAGGCCTTAATGTTAAAGTATTATATTACTTCATGGTTTCCCATCTTGGGATGGCAAAGTACTTTTCGTGAGGTGCCAGATTTGACTCAGGAAATTTTTGAGTCAATGTTACTTTTCACAAATCGTGCAGCAAATGTCACCTATTCTATTAGCTAATATGACTTTGTGACATACAGCCTCCCCAGAAATAAAATAGAACAACCTATCTGATGCAAAAGACAAAAGATACAATCATTCTGATCAATTATACAGGAAAGCAAGAAGTAAAATAATGATAATATGTGACTTTGTTCTTTGAGGCCAAGTAACAAGTGACACTTTGATGCTAGTCTCTTGATAAGGGTCACGACCACAAAAATGTCAGGAACCCCTCAATCATAAGGATCATTACACTCAATCTTCAGAGCTCCTCTCTTTACATTTGTGCATATGCCAGATGGCCATGCATGAGCACATGCACCTGCATACTTAAAACTTTCACAAAATACAGGATTTTCAGATTTGATAAAAACTTGTGAGATAACCACAGTGTTTACTAGTACTATAAATTTAACTGATAAGGGAAACCATTAATGCATAGATTAATATAGCAGTGGATCAAGCACTAAATCTGCAGCCACAAAACATCTTACCCAGGCAGTTCAGAATGAAAACTCTGGCCCACCACCATTGTTCCCATATTAAGAGCTGAAATGTGGACCCCCCACTACAGACCCAAGAGATGAAACAGTTGGGTTCACATCACAGTATGCGCTCCAAGAGACCACAGTTATCAAATTATTTAGCTTTGCAAAACTTGCCAGTCGATATACTTTCATGCTTTGCCTAGAGATGTATGTTTTAAGTGTTTTGACTGTCAAGTCTATTTCGCTCCTCATCACCTCCTATTTACATATGTAATTCCCCAACTTGCCTGCAAGTTTTTTGACTGTCAATTTTCATGACTTCTTATCAAGATGGAGTTTTTAAACCAATTAGGACATTGATAAACAATTATTGCTCATCAAGTCTTTCATTTCATTCCTTCAGACAATGGGTACAATCCTTAACACGACAATTCACCTTTGGGCATACCATCCAAATAGTCTTCTTCTACCAAACAGCTTTGTCTACACACTTTCTCCTCCATATAAAGCTGGCACTAAAAAATACCTTGCTTATCTTACAACTCAGATGGTTAATCATATCCTTGATAATATTGTTCTATAATTTAGAATAGCTTTTCATATAAAAAGTCAGAAACTTACCCCAACTTTTCTTTCAAGCTCCCAAAGTTTTTCTTGTTTATCTTGTCCTTCTTTTACTAATCTATTGATTTCATTTTCTTGATCCTTCTGTTTAATTCGACATGTTTCAGAACATTCAATAATCCTGTAAAACACAAGTATGATATCATCATAATCAAATAATCAATACATAAAGTGAACAAACTTCTACACGATGGTTGTGAAGAGCACAAAGGTACAAAACTTAACAGCGGACAATACACAATAAACAAGACAAGTTGTGGTGCCATGACATTAGCCACAGTGGGGTATAGCTTAGACCTTGAACAGGACTGAGAGAGTGGGGGTCAGGGACATGATGAGATGGACGAGTCTTGCTTAAAAACATGCGGTCCTTTCTTTGATAAATTAATGTGTCCTCTAGCAGAAATTGACATTTCAACAAGGATGAAGTGAGTCCTGCACATAAAGAGATGGTGATCATGAGCTGTTGCGACCCAGAAAAGTAACATGAAATTTCACACAAGTTCGGCTTATTTAAATCGATGGTGCTATTTGGAAACGCATCTACAGTAGGCACATCAAGGCCTGAGTCCGTACTCTCAAAGATTTTTTTAAAACAGACACCGCCCATGCATTTTAAATGAAGAAATGTTCCCAAAATACTCCCTTTGAAAGGTCATGAGGTCAACAAAATTAGCAGTCAACAAAACAACGATCCCTTCAACATGGACTTCACCGTATTTTGATAAAACCAACTGTATCAGAAGGGATCCTTAGACAAGCCAAGATCTGCACTTTTGTGTCGGTCACAGTAGTTGCTGGTTCCTGCGTGACAGGCACCGCAACTAAAAATGAAACAACAGAAAAAGCTTACATAAGCTTACTAATAAAATCCTTCCTTGACATTTTAAGACTTGTTTGAAGTGAAACCACAGTTTATCAAGAAAAACATTTGGTAGCATCTTGTTTCAGAGGGCAAGGATCAGTGTTCCCATTAGAAAATGAAATATTTTACGTTGGACTTTTTTCAAAGTCTGCAGAAAATTCTACATTGTAGGTGTTTCTGTTATTTAAGTGACTCAACTGCAAAAAAGGTAATTAGGGGTGAAGCAGATTATTTGAATCCCACAACTTTGCATGAATGTTGGCATGGACACATTGTTGAAAAGCTTGGTCTCCAACAAGACGGTTATCACAGACACATGCCTTACTCATATGGGAAATGCTGGCAGATAATAGGCTTTGCATGGTCACATAGCACATCCCTCATTGAAACAATTCCTGAAGGGCAAACTCTTGCATACCTTTAAAGTAAGCAGAACCACTTTGAACTGAATACAAAACAATAGAGGAAACCAGTGTGCAAGATACAGTATCTCCTTCAGCCAACTGTAAATGACATTTATAGTTCCAAAGAAAGGAACCAATGTCGGTCATAGGCACAACAGTTATTCACAATAATTCAGCCCCTACAATAGACACCCACCCTGGTAATCTCCAGGACATGTTGTATAAAATACCGTGTGAACATTAGAATACTAAACCATTTCAATACTAGTTTACCCCTACCCCATATTTACCCCAATCCTCCATCAAGAGTCACACCAGGATTTTAGCTATGCTGTTTGGCACCAGTTGGCAGCAATTCCCATTGCTAAATGGGTACCCAGTGTGAATATGCAATTTGCTAACTGGCACAGAAGTCAATAAAATATCCTGCTATAGACAAGCAACAATGACTTTCTTAAGGGAAATAATGCTAAAAATACAAGTTTCCCTCAAAATATAAATTCCAGATCAAAAGGGACTCCAAAGAAGGCCTTCACCCTGTACCCTGGTCTCCTGATGTTTACTGATTTCCTATATACACTCTTTGGATAGAAAACTAGGCCTTGCTTGAAACCTGGGTCACAGTATGCCACTGAGGTAAAAATTCAACTATTCAAAGTATTAAAGCCTGCCTTGATCAAACATTTAATTGTATCCTAGGTGACTGGAAGATGCTGATGTTTTCATATGTGAAGTAAGTGGAATTCAGAAAGCAACTTCACCTTGTGAATTAATGTACACTTTCTTCCAAAACTATCATAGTCCTACAAGTTTTCACAAGCAAAGTAATATTTAACTAATGGTAACTGAAGAAGGAACTGAAAGGTCCATTTTTCTTAACAAACCAACTTTTGCTGAACATCACAAGGGGGCAAGAGTATGGACACTAGAATATCCCACAGGTCCTTCCCTACAACAGCCATAAACAGCTACAACCAATCTCTGAAATCTGTGCTTTTTTACCACCATGTGCTTTAAAACAGAGTAAAATATTGAACATTAAAGTTTTTAACCAGAATGCAAAAATGCATTGAGGTTTCGATGATATATCTTCTATTCCAAATAATGCCATGATGTCACATATCTGCCAACTGCAGTGGTCAAGTGGTTAGAGCATCTGACTTGCAGCCGGAAGGTCTAGGGTTCAAATCCTGGCCGGGTCATACCAAAGACTTTAAAAATGGAACCTACTGCCTTTGTGCTTGCTGCTCAGCATAAACAATGGAGTAGGGAACACAAGCCAGTGAGCCACAACTGGAAAAAAGGCCGTGGTCTTCTCGACTTGAACCAATTGGTTGGAAACTGGGACGTTAAACCTCATCTAACCTAACCAAACCCATATCTTTCAGGCACTGGTCAAGTGCTATCTTAGCATGTTGGAAAAATAATTTTAGGGTCATATTTGATCTTGGAAAATCCTGGGAAATTTTGCACTTTGACATCTGGAACTCAAGATGATGATCTTGGGAATTCTTGGGAAAATCTGCTTTTTGACTTCTGGTGAATGCATGAGATGATCTTGGGAACTCTTAAAATTTTGCTTTTTGACCCCAGATGACCTTTGATCTCCAACAAAAACGAAAGCATTCATCTTTTCACCACAATGCATCCACATACTAAGTATGAAATTTATCTAAGCTTCCTATCTTGAGATAGTGTGTTAACAAGGTTTTCAGCATTTGACCCCCGGTGACCTTTGACCTCCATCAAAAACGATAGGGTTCTTCTCTTACCATAATGCATGTACATACTAAGTATGAAATTTATTCAAGCTTCCTATCTTGAGATATCGTTTTAAAAAATATTTTCAGTGTTTGACCCCGGTGACCCTACATGACCTTTGACCTCTACCAAACATGATGGCATTCATCTTCCCACCATAACACATCCACATACTATGTATGAAATCTATCCAAGCTTCCTATCTGGAGATATCGTGTCAACATGGTTTTCAGTGTTTGACCCCCTGTGACCCCAAATGACCTTTGACCTCCACCAAAAAACAATAGCTTTCTCTCCCTTACCATAACGCATCTACGCATCTACATGCTAAGTATGAAATTTATCCAAGCTTCCTATCTTGAGATATCTTGTTAACAAGGTTTTCAGCATTTGATCCCCGGAGACCCCACATGACCTTTGACCTCCATCAAAAACAAAGAGGATTCTTCCTCTTACCATAACGCATCTACATACTAAGTATGAAATTTATCCAAGCTTCCTACCTTGAGATATCATGTTAACAAGGTTTTCAGCATTCAACCCCTGGTGACCCCAGATGACCTTTGACCTACATCAAAAATGATAGGGTTCTTCCTCTTACCATAACGCATCTACATACTACGTATAAAATTTATCCAAGCTTCCTATCTTGAAATATCGTGTTAACAAGATTTTCAGAGTTTGACCTCCCGTGACCCCAGATGACCTTTGACCTCCATCAAAAACGATAGGGTTCTTCCTCTAACCATAATGCATCTAAGCACTAAGTATGAAATTTATCCAAGCTTCCTAACTTGAGATATCGTGTTAACAAGGTTTTCAGCATTTGACCCCCGGTGACCCCAGATGACCTTTGACCTCCATCAAAAATGATAGGGTTCTTCCTCTCACCATAACACATCTACATACTAAGTATGAAATTTATCCAAGCTTCCTAACTTGAGATATCGTGTTAACAAGGTTTTCAGAGTTTGACCTCCAGTGACCCCAGATGACCTTTGACCTCCACCAAAATCGATACGGTTCTTCCACTAACCATAACGCATCTACATACTAAGTATGAAATTTGTCCAAGCTTCCTACCTTGAGATATCGTGTTAACAAGGTTTTCAGCATTCGACCCCCAGTGACCCCAGATGACCTTTGACCTCCATCAAAAATGATAGGGTTCTTCCTCTTACCATAACGCATCTACACACTACGTATAAAATTTATCCAAGCTTCCTATCTTGAGATATTTGTGTTAACAAGGTTTTCAGAGTTTGACCTCCGGTGACCCCAGATGACCTTTGACCTCCACCAAAAACAATAGGGTTCTTCCTCTTAATATGGGGTATCTATGTTCCAAGTTTGAGAACCGTCAGAGTTCCCCTTCTTGAGATATCGTGTTAACGAGCAAAGTGTCACAAACACACATACACACATACATACACACACAGGCCATCACGAATGCATAGGTTTCCCTTATCATCGAAACCAAAAAGACATTTAAAATGAGTCGCCACCACTACCACTTTGAAGAAAAGAAAGAAAAGAAAAAACTTCAACGGACACTCTGAAAAAGTTACCACAGATGTAATTGCAATCTTACACTCAATGGGCAGTCTCTATGCATAAATTGTGTTTTGCTGAGTAGCTGAACCTGGACAGTGGACAATGAATGTATTAGAACAACGTGCCATGCAGTAAAACTATACTAAATCACACAATATTTCATTCTCAAGCAGCTCCTGTCAGTTGACTGAAAGTACCTCCAATCCTCTCAAGATTTCCATGAGGCAGGAACCAGGAGCGACTTTTTTATTTCTTGACACCCACCTCAGCTCCACCCTCTTTAAATCAACATTATTTTTTTTTTTTGTATTATCCAGCTGTTACAAGAAAGTTTAAATCTCACCATTTACAATATTTTTCAAAAGTGTGAATTGAGAGCTTACCTAGATGGACTTGCTGCAGCTAAGATCATAGCACGTGCTGCAGCCTCTTCCATTTTACGGTTCCTTCTTTCTTCTCTTAACTGACTTTCTGCTGTAGAGCGTGTATCTCTCTCTTGTTTAAATTTCTGTTCCATTTTAACCAAAGACTGCTTATCCTGTTGCTTTTGCGTGACCAGGTTATGAAGCCTGCAATGATAACAACAATCACAGAGAGGTGTGTGATTGATTACAGACTACAACTGTTACCAAACTTGATTACATACAGTGAAAATTGCTTTCATTCAGGTCCATAAAGTAAGAGAAGTATTAAACACTTTTGTGCCCCCTGTGGGCTGGGGGTTGTAGAATATACCCACGGTATTTCCCGCCTGTCATAAGAGGCGACTAAAGGGAAGGACTTGCACCATATTTAAACTTTGCTTGACACTATATAACACATTTGTGTTGGTGTGTCTTTAAATTTCATCTAACTGACTGACTGACTGACTGACTGACTGACTGACTGACTGACTGACTGACTGACTGACTGACTGACTGACTGACTGACTGACGGACTGACTGACTGACTGACTGACTGACTAACTAAATAACTAAACACTTTTGTAGATGAGAATCATAGATTCAAACATTTTCAATACATTTAAGTGGGCAAGGAAGGGTTAGCATGGAGACTGCTTTTTAAAAGAACTGGGACCAACAGACAATCTATACCAAACAAAAAGTGAAATTTTCATCTTTACCAAAAAGTACACATTTCAAACAAGCTCAAAAAACTATTATAAACCATTCCTTATCCCTATTATCCCTACACATATCATTTTAAAACTAATGACAATTGGACAGTGAAACCGATGGGGCATCAGTGGGGGAGGGGGGGGGAATGGGAGAGGAGGTATGTTTACACCTGTAGACCTCAATCCCTTGCAACTATGTGCAACTTCTAAAATGGCTTCTGATTAAAAGGTGAGAAGTTTATACGCCATCAATCACCCTTTGACACACATGTACTGATGGTAGCCTGAGTGGATAAAGTTTCCTGTGCTTCCAAAATCAGGGCCCTGTTTCATAAAGGGTTAAAATCAATCTTAAGTTTGATTTCAATAGGATGATTGCATGGCAGATCAAAATTCAGATCAATTGTAAAGTTCTCTTTATGAAACAGGCCAGATGTTACAAACTTCTGAAGCACAACTGATAATAAAGGATGTCAATTAGAATTAAGGAGACCTCTATAGTTCAGTGGTCTTCAGAACCATTTAAAGGGTTGGAGACATACTTTCTTTGAGTAAGAAGTATCATCTATGAGAATCTCACAAAGTGGTTTTCAAACTGACACACCAAAATACAAGAAAATGATCACAATTTCTAAGTCTTCAGTTCAGTAGTATTTAGATCTACTGACCAGTAAAGGTTTCTTAAACTATTCTTAAACTTGACCACAGTTTGATTCCTATAACAAGTGTGAGTGTGTCACAGGCAAATGTATTAGCACAATCAAATCTATTCAGTTCTCACTTAATATTCCCAACAGGTATATATCACAGTGCCTGCATTTTCTATAGCTTGAAATGATGGTGTCATAAGCTGGCTTATCCACCATAACAGTAACAGTTAATACTCTTATAAAGTAAACGATAGCTGGTCTTGGCATACAAGTAAATCATCTCTACCATCTTAGTTACCTTGTTTGTAAAGATTCATTTTCTTTTAGTAGTTGTTCACTATCTGCTTTAGCTTTCTGTTCTTCCGTAACCAGACGATCAATCTCTGTTCTAAGATCTATTTCTGTCTGTCTGCTGCACTGCAAGTCTGCTTTTAGCTTCTTAACGTCTGACTCTAGTCTACTGTTAGGTAGAAATGAAAGACAATTGTATCTCACGTTATGATATTGCAACTTTGACCACCCATGTGATCTTTCTTTTAGAGCACTGTAACTGAAACTTCAAGGCTTAAATCAGTGAGAGGTACTGGGGGGCAATGGCATTTGACATTCCATCACAGTGTCTGGATGCCCCTCAGAACTCATCCATGTGACATTCAAGGTCATGATGGCTTTAATGACCCCCTGGATCACCTGGATCATTCCTACTACTACTAAGGCAGCATGATCACACTGTTCATATACTTTCTCCAACAATGGTGTACTTTCAAAAATTGCATGCTGCCCCCCCCCCCCCCATTCTTTTCACATTAACATGCTAGTTTTTCTTATGTTGCAACTCATTTTGCAACCCATCAAGATTCCCTTCCCTTACCCTGACTCTAAGACCCAGTGCCAACACTTGCCATTAAAAATCCTACTGTACAGTTTAAGTTCTGCTGGTATGCAAAATGCTGGTATCATAAAACCCAATTTGCCAAGAACCTTCCAAATGTATACCTGACATGTACATGAAACTCACCACTACCAATCTGAAAATATTTTCAAGCTTAAATTCAAAAACTTTTCTCTACAAGGAAACTTTCCCCTCAGAGGCTTGGAATTTTGATAAGTACTGCAATATGTGTATCCACAATTAACCTGCTTACAATAAGTAAGGACTACTCCTAGATTTGCAGGGTCTACTAAAATCTTCCAATTAGTTTTGTTGATGCAGAGCATTTACAAATGTTTTACGTTCTCTAGCATTGTGTTATGCTCGGAATTTCTTGTTTATCTATAAAATGACAGTTGCTTGTCTTACTTTTTCATATGATTCAAAGTTTTTGGCTATACAGGCCATATATGGCACTGTCACAAGACCATATTTAAGACTTACCCTATGAATACATGCATGGCTAAATTGAAACAAAACTTGGACACAATGACGAATTGATGATGGGTTATCAGTGGTGGTCAAGGATCTGGAGGTCATATAGGGGTCATCTGAGGTCATTTTATAATTAAACAAAAATGCCTTTGTCTCCAACAGATTCAGAGACAGTCTTGCATGCTCATCATTGGGATATAATTTTTTGATTGCTTTATTGAGGTTGTTCAGCAATTACAGGTCAATGGTCATCTAGTGGTCATTTTGAATTTTTGATACATGTTACCACTGCTTATAAACAACCTTAAGTTCCCAACTCACAGTGCAGTGTTACTTTTGGGAATCTTGAAAAACAGAGACACTTGACATCTTCTTGAGACTTGCAAAAATGTCCTTAAACACATATAACACTATACTATACCTTAACCCTTGACTGCTTAACAGTACATGGCAATAAGGATGCACCATGCTCTGTTTTTTTCTAAAGGCCTTAGTGCCCTTAATCAAAATTGATCATGCCCTTCATGCTCTGATTGAAAGCACTGATGCCCTCAAAAATCCAAACTGATCCAAGGCAAAATGGCCTTGCCCTTTGAAAGCTGAAGTTTGAGGCCTGACCAACTATACACCATTTGACCTTCACTACTCAGTATTTCTTCTATGCCTTGCTGGTATAAGGTAGCCATATCAAGTACACAGACTGAACAAAAACTTTGACATCATTGCTAGATAAAGGCATAAAAACAACGGTTTACTTCAAATGCAGCTAATATCCCACTTGACCTAACCCTTCCCGGTTTCATACCAAAATCAATCACATACATTATAGAATTTTCAAAACAATTAATCCAACATAAATAATGCCTACAGGTGACAAACGCTGTTTGGTTTATCAAGGTCCAAAAAATCAGGAAAATATCATCTGGTTCATATAACAGTATTTAAACAAAAACTTTACGGAACTTGAGAGTATGTGAAGCTACAGGCTGTTTATGGAGTGAAAATGCTGTAAATTTCTTTCCTTTCTTGATCAATTCTTTCCATAGGTAAAATTCAAAGTTAATTGTTTCAATAAGTGATTGACCCTCTCCCCTAACAACATACTTTGAACCCTAGTGAAAATGATGACAAGTACGGACACATTACATTAGTGGAAGCACTCATGCAGTTCTATCATGTCCAGAAAAGAAATTGGCACATTACCAACACAATTCACACCAATAACATCATTGTAACATTGTAATATCCCATATATTACAAAGGCAAAACAAAAACTGCACCAGTCATTATTTTGCAAATAGCAGCATTCTGTTGTAACAAACCAACCATCATCCCTAAACAAGACATGAACCTTGAGAAAGCAGTTAGAACATCATAGCCTCACACTGATCAATGGTCTGTTCTTCTCCACAATCTACTCTCAATAAATCCCCTCCATAATTTATACATGCTTTTCTTATGTGAATACAGGAGAGGCATCAAAACTTTACATGCCCTATAGGTAAACTTGCATCCAGATCTATTCCAAAGTGAAAAGAGACTAGAAAACGTGTAAACCAAAACACTGCTCACCAGTGTGAGGAGGTGACTTCACTCCAGCTTGCTCCAAGTTCACTTTGAGTAAAATTTGTGGTTACTTCAATTGCCAATATCTCCAAAGCCACACCAAGCAATCAAAAGAAAATTTCATCAGAATTCTTAGATTATGATCCTACTTTATACATGTATAAAAACTTTTAGCTCATATTGTTCATTTTACAGCTACAGTTAAGTTTTCTTCTTAAACCATCCCTCTCTTTCATACCACCATTTTTCTTCACTCACCTGATAATAAATTCATCCTTACTTAATGGCTGACTTGTTGTTCCTGCTGGCTGACCATTTTGGAGAACATCTGCCGTTATGTTTGTATCCTTCTCTTTATTTTCAACCTTTGAGGGCAGCGGTTTGCTACCCTTACTACGATTGTTGGAAGAACCACTACTATCTTTTGAGCTTGCTAACGAATTTTTAGATTTTGACACAGAACCACCGGAGGAATTATGCCGCAGGTGCTTTGCTTGGGTCTGCTCATTAGCCAGATTTTCACGTGTGCTGTCATGATAATTGACAATCCTTTGTGTAAGTTTAGTGTCTAGGAGGTTAGGATCACTCTTAGTTCCACTGTTGGTAACATTGTTAGTTCCATTGTTTTTGCAATGTTTACTTTCCTTGGAATCTTTTGTTTGCACCCTGCTACTGTCGGAGTTACTATCAGAAGCACTTCTATTGTGGACGTGGCCATTCGGTGAGACTTTTTTAACTGTACCATTGGAAATTGGTTCATCACCTTTGTGTGTTAAAGCTGTGGCAAAAAAATAGAGAACATCCATACCCACTTCAAACCACATTTGGCACAAAATAACCATAATAGTATCTCTCTTACAATGCTTACAACGATACAGGGACCTAAGACTAACATACCTAAGCCTTCAGCAAAGTTTTCTTCAGTAATTGCTGATTACAGATATATGAAGTTGTTTCGGCACAAGCAGTCTTTGTGAATCTTTCCTAGATGTAACATACACCTAAACTGTTTATGTAATTCCTTTAAAAATAGATGTTTATAGAAAATTTTCCCAGCCAAAAAAGCAATAAAAAAAAAGATCAGTTTTGAGAAGAAGCACAATTTCCTTCCATATCCTTTCTCTATCATGATAGGGTACAAATTTTCATCATTAATACTTCTTTGTGTACCCTTACCATAGATTCAAAGTTGAGAAGCACTGTGTTGTATGATACTTAATGTTTCATGATAACTTTTTTTCCCAGTTTTACTCCTAATTCTCTTCTTCACGGGATATGATGTTTTCAAAATCTTTTTCAAGCATTGCATTTTTCATTGGTCCATTGACTGTTCAAGTAATTTGTCCTCTGTAATAAGGAATTTTGATGATACATTCTACACAGGCATGACGGAGAAACTGTGACCTTCCAATATGAATAAGGCTGTACTAGCAGAAAGAGTTAAAACATAATCATGTGTCCACTATCTAAATCCCAACCAGCTCATTCTACAATTTATGACAAAATGATCACAACATAGTAAGAAAAAAATCAAATCAAATATGAAATCAAGTTGACAGTACTCCTTCATGTATCCTCCTCAACAATTAGTTTGCAATCCAAGTTACATGATCTCAACATAGATAATCCAGCCAAAAAACTTAATTCTCACCTTTTTTGATGAAAATCATTTCAATTTATCAAACCATTTCAAAGGACTGCACATAAACAGATATTAGAACCAACCTTTTCCTTTATCAGGAGGTGCACTAACTGAATTTGTCTGTGTTTCTTGAGGTAACGCCTGCTGAAGCAACTGCATATAAAATTCATTTTCTTTCTGGACCTCCCTCTGTTTTCTAAGCCTCAATCTATAGCCAACATAACTCTTAAAACCAAATCCCAATGTCACCACTGGATAACCAATGCTGGAATGAAAATAGGGAGTTAAACATCATTATAGAAGCTCTATGACATTTGAAAAATGCAATGCATAAACTAGGACACAAATACTGCAAAACTTCACCCCAATAGGATGACAACTTAGTTAATTCATTGGTTACTGAGTGGGTGTGAGGTAAATTTTTACAGATTACACCAATGCTAGTTATAACCAGCTTCCTTTATATATTATTATTTCTTTAGGAAAACTAAAAAATAAAAAAATGTCAATAAATTGCATTATTGCAACAATCCTACAATATCAAGGAAAATTTAAAAAGTAATTGTAAAAACTGAAAATATTGACTTCCCAATCTAGACAATAGTAAATTGAGCCAAACATACACACATACGACAACATGATCCCAACTTGAGAGAAACCTTCAACTGGTTGATATTCACTGAACTGATAGGATGAGATGACTTGTCAACCTTGATGTGATATATAGTGCTGTAGGTGTTGTGCTGTACTAGACAAATGCCAAAGATTTTTAACAAATATCAAGGAAAAAACCAATTCTAATCAAATTCTGATTACTGGGATCCAATAATACTGTTTTTTTTTTACAATAACATGAAAGCTTAGTGGATGGATGAAATGGCAAGTGCTTGCATGGCTATAACCATAACATTGTTTGTCGCTTCCTGTGTATCAGATTCATTAACTTTTGTGTTCATTCCACTTTTTTCTTTTTATTTTTCCTTTCAGATTTTTTTTTTTTTTTTTTTTGGGGGGGGGACTTTTCCTCAAGCCTTCAATGTTTCCTAAGGCACTTCCCTTCACCATTTCTTGGTTCTATTATCACCACCTATTTTCTCTAAAAATTTTATGTCACAATTGCCCTCTCATTTGTGAAAAACAATTCCATGAAATCATTTGATGAGACAAAATAATTAAACTGCTCGTAATCCCCAGTCAATGAGTGGAAAATCTGCAAGAGTCTGTTGTCGAGGCATATGTGCTGCACTTGCGAAAGGGCTCAAAAATGCCTTGGATTTGTATTTCAAGACCAGCAATTGGAGACTGGTGTCCTTCATACTTTTTTCTTTCTTTCTTTTTTTTTACACTAGGAATTTCCTGGTTGATAGGGTCCTAAATGGGTTTTTCTTTTCTTCTTGAACCTTTTTTCCCCATTAGAAAACACTTAACTAATTTTTCACATTGTTGACAACTTTCTCAGTCCAGTAATTTTGGCAGATATTAAAAATATTCATTGTCACCTGTGAAAGAACAGCATAGTTGGTCTTTTCAGCCAGTAACTTTCACATAACTCCTAACTGAGCACTGACTCCAAAACTACCTTGTCTAGGTATTTGATAAAATCAGTTTAACTGTCCCCTTCATTACCACTTAAATGGGCCCTCTCCATGACAAGATGGGTGTCTTATGCCACACGATAACTTAACCGCCATGGTACCTTCCCTTGAACCAGGGTCTATCAAAGTTACACTAACCTAAGAAGTCTGTCATAAATGATGTTGGTGTGCTAAACAAGTTCCACTATATAAAGGTCTGATGAGGGGTTGGGGGTAAGAAGCAGTCCCCTAATTTAAACCACTGGGCTATCAAACCAATGTTCTCTTTAGTTTCTGCCAGTTTCTATCTGTGAGACTATAAAGGAAGGGGGTTTAACAGATTCCACTGTAGATAAGCCATTAGTCATGAAATACTGTGAAAAAATAAATCTCTTCTACTCCTGAACACAGGAGAAACATTTTGTGTTTAAAACAAAAGCAAAGTTGGATTAATGAACAATTCTGAAATAGGAAAGTAGTAGGTTCGTACCAATGGGCAGCAAATGGCCTACATAAATCCAGGTGAAATGGAAGGGCTGTTCTGAGTTCTCGTAGACGTACAGATGCTTCAATGTACACAAATAGTAGCCACAAAGAAGCCGTTGGAAGGCAGACACCACGATCTGTAAAATTGAAACACAACATTCAGAGTAAATGTTGACAGTAACATGTCAAGATCTTAACAGAATCAAATTGTAACTAAGCACATATGCAAGTGTTTTATGCCAAAGTGACTTTAACCCCTTTCTTATATTACTTTTCATATCCCAATGGCCAAGTCCAACAGACCAAGACCAGACAAGTATGATGGTGGTACCATGAGTCGGTCAATTAAGGGAATTTTCACTAAAAACATACACATAAGGTAGTATATGTTATTTAAACTTATCCATTATTCTCCTGAACATGTTTTTTTGTAATCTTGAAAGTTAGAGTGAATTTCCTCGGCAAACTTTCAAGAGATGGAGAAATTCCCACCACAAGTTTCAGATGCCTTAGGTTCAAGAACGGTACCTTGAGTCGGTCACCCAAGCATTATGAAAGCCCATAAAAGTGATATCAAAATATATTCCATGAATGATATCACCATTACAATAAAAATCATAAGATGATGGAAGGAGACCATTTGCAGTGATTTGGAGAATTGTTTAAAATAATTTTTTAGGTCATTTAAAGAAGGTCGCAAGCCACCTTTGGTTAACTCTAGATGTAGGCTATGCTTGGTAAATTTCTTCTAAAAATGGGAGTAAATGCTTATTTTTGACAGAGTTTGAGTTGTCATGTCATGCTGGAGTTTCTTCGCTGTCATATGTTTATTTGTTGGCCATAGCATGCGTGTCTAACATTTTGTATGCAGTGGCTGACTCGAGGTACCGACCGACTCATGGTACACTTACTATACACTAAATGTTTCATACTTCTTTCGGGACCCCATGTGCTGCACTTGAAGTCAAAACTTGAAACCCTGACTATCCAGATATTTACATTATCCAAACTAGCTTCAGTCTCAACGTGTTCAGATAAGCAGGGTTTTACTGTACCCTTGAAGGAGTTCTGCTCCACTGGTGAAGCTACACCCCAAAAAGGGGCACAAAAATGAACCTGGGCAACCACTCAGCCTTCAGATCACTATCATGGGTCTGTCCTGCATGGACTTCTTTAATATGGCTTTAATTTAGTACTGTACTCTGAATATATTATGAGAAGGAACTTTTGTAAGTCAAGATGAGAAGTCAAAAAGGTGTGTTGAGTGTGGGTACTTTTTATATTTTTTTTTATTTTTATTTTTTTTTTTTGGGGGGGGGGGGGGATCAGACTGAGATAGAAACATTCTAACTTTAGCAACATTTCTTCCACAACCAGATATACCAGTTTACACAGAACAATTGATGTGAAACACTATTTCCAGTCCTTACTGCTGACACCCTCATACCTTATACATGAGGCAATCAAACATTCCCTCTGAGCTAGTTCCCACCAAGGAGAAGCCTACACTGATTTCTTTTTTGAACATGAAAGAATTGCCCGAGTGCTTCCACTAATCTGCTTGAGTTATTGCCTAGGCCCCAACCCCCTGTCAAGCAGAAGCCCTTTCCCCATCCCCCTCTCCTAGCTGGTATGTAGGTACAGTAGAATGCTTTCACCTTACAGAATACCTTTGGTTTTGTGTATCTGCAAGATTATAAATTATGCCAAAATGCTAGCAATATCGATAGGTACAATTAGGCTACTGACAAATAGGGCAATTTTCTAATTTTCCTGATCGACAAATTTGTTAGATGAGTTAGAATAGGTGGAATCCATAAATTAGATGTCTAGCAGATGTACAATATAAAACAAGCCTTCTTTTTGTACTCTCACATTTACTTTTAATGTACATTGTCTTTAATGTGTCTAGGATACCTATCTGGTGGATAATGCAAAGAATAGCACTTCCCTACATAGCTTGTTCACAGACACTGAATCAAAAAGCATTTTTCATGTCACCCTGCATCATTCAGTGCTTATGAACAAGCTCTATGGTCTTAACTGCTTGATTTTAATTATTCTCAAGGCTGAATTCAGCTTTATGGGGAATGTCAAAAGATCTTTACATTAATAATATACAATTTCTCCATACTAAACATGTTTCAATGCATTTTTACACCTACAATTCTCATTACCTTCAAAGTGTGCAGACAAAGTGCAGCAGAATTTGATTCTTGAATGTGTATGTAAGCACAAAATTGTCCACAGGCCAATTAACATTATTACATCAAGCTACTGTGAGTATGGCCTTCCAATGTCTGAAGCTGAATCTTTGCAAAGATATTCTCCATTCAAACTAAGTTTCAGTGTCATCAATAATTTGACTTCTGGGAAATGTTGAAAATAAAATTTTCTGCTTCATTTAATGATATCTCATGTTTGAGTTTGTCTTGTCCTAACTGAAAACTGTGCCAAATATTCAGAGGGAGAGAGAGAGAGAGATGAGGAATATTTTTTACTTGAAGAGAGACAGGGAGATGCATTTTAACAGTAGAACCATTTTTGTATATGCTCTCACAGTTACATGAGCTGCATTTTTTACAAGTTCAGTAATAAGGATATATTAAAGAGATGTAAGCAAATTAACAAAATTAACAAAAAAAAGGGTTTCACTTTACTTGTATGCTGCCTCCATTACTTTCCCTGCAGCCAGAATGTAAAATACACATCCAACACAAATGTCAAGTACAAGTTTTAAGTAAATGTTACTTGAATATGATAGATACCAGGCCTGGACAGAACCACTAGCAAACTCCCCAGTGCCAGTAACATTTTGCTTGTGGCGACTTTCACTCATATTAGATTACATTAGATAAATTTTTGATGCCACTCACCAAATAGCAAGTTGGTTTTGAAATTTTTGTTGAGACCTGATAGACACAAGCCTACATTCTGAAGTTTGCAAAACAAATCATACTGTTATGTATCACTAGTGCATAGCAGAAGTGTGTTATTCTCAACATGATTAAGAGACACTTTATGCAAAACATGTTTTTCCACAATCGTCAGGGTGTATATTCCTTACGTGGCTCAAAGATATGACCCACTTCACGTCTACTCTAGAACAACACAGAAACAGATATCAACAGCCTGCATAAATTTGCTAAACCTATGAAAACAAGACATGTATTAAACTAGTGAAGACCAATTCCTTCTGAGTTACGAGTAGAAGTTTGTCGTTTTATTCAGAGCTGTTTCCCCCATGTCACCCTGCCAGAAGACTTCACATGGCCTCAGAACAGCAATGGGAACAACTCTAAAAAAAGATTTCACAAACTTCCCAAAACTTTCTTTTTTCATTTATTTCTACAGAAATACAAATTATGCTTGTTTCAGTGACTTGCAATGCATTCTGGTTCTAAATATGAGGCAAAAATGGTAACTTTACCACTTATGGACTGGAAACTACAACAACATACCTCTAGCTATACTTATCATTTATTTGAGAATATCTATTCTTCACTTCAAGAAATTGCATTCTCACCATTTTCCCCAAGCCAATCAGTTTTGGTATTTATGGGTATACTTACCATTCACAACATCTAATTTGCGGAAAGAGTATTAACAGAAAGCTGTGGGACGCTGTTGGAACCAGTTTGACTGGAAAACATGTATAGTGACATTTCTGCTCTTGTGACTTTCTGTTCTTGTGACATAAATGTTCCTAGTTTTGTTACCAGTACCAGTATGCCAAAAGATTCAGATTTTCCTTTATACCTAATTCTGTCTCCCTTTATAACTTGAAAGTTGTGCATTAGGTGGCTGATGCTGTTTGAATTTTGTTCTCAGGCTTTCTGATACAACTGAGCATATGTATTTTTGTTTTTAAATGTTTATATTTGTATGTTTTGTATTTTTGTAATTATTTTTACATAGTGTATTTTTGTATGAAATTTATTTTTGTAAATTTTACTGTATGAGTTGCTAATGGATGCCAAATGTCCACTTGTTGATTGCAGACAAAATAAATTTATCTTCTCTTGACAAAGAATGGCTAGTTGTTAAGGTAGTCGACAGGTCCTGAGTCAAAACATCTTGTAAGATATTTTAACCTAAAGTACAGTTCAAATATGATTTAGTATTACTTAAATATAAGTAAAGGTTTGTGACATAAATGCAGCTAGTTGTCTTACCAGTATGCCAAACTAACTGCACCCACACATATGTACTGGCCACAAAAAACAGCCAATGGACAGGGATGAAGAGCAGGCAAATCATGTCCGATGTGAAGGCAATAAATACGAAGAAGATGGAAAAGGCCTGAAAGTACAAACACAAAAACATTTCTGAGGAATCAGGATTAAATTTTCAATGTTAGAATTGGTAAATGTTTCATGTTTCTCATCTATGAACCCACAACCCTCCCCCCCCCAGAAATTTCCACTCAGACAATTACCCCCCGAACAACTCCCCATGGAACAATTCATCTCCAGGCAATTACCACCCGAAATGATACCAGCCCAGGCAATTTTCCTCCAGACAATTCCCACAGTGTTTTCACTCTTCCCGGGTGCCCTTCAGGAAATTTCAGGAAGGGGAATCACTTCGGGACATCTAGAAATGGCGTATGGAAATGACATATGGCTTGACAAGGTGAAATCCTGGATCAGCCATTAAAGTAGCATAAAAGAAGGGTTACTGAAAATATCAGGAAATACCAAGCCGATTTCAGGAAATTTTAGATTCCATTTCAGGAAAAATGAATTTAGAGTGTGAAAGCACTGAATTCCCACCCATACCAATTACCCCTCAGGCAACTTCCTTCACCAGAAAATCTGCAATTGTCCTGAGAGGAAATGGTCTGGGGGAAAATTGTCCAGGGGCAAACTGTCCTGGGGGAGTCATCCAAGGGGGGGGACTGTCTGGGTTGAAATTGTCCCCAAGGGAATTGTCCACAAGACCATGTGATCATATTATTCAATACATGTACAACAGTACATCATCCACTGATACAGACTGACAGGATCAACAAGCAATGCCAAATCCTGACAGGCAACTACTGGCAAAATATTTAAGTTAACTGTTTCTTTTCAGGCACAAAAATCAAAATACTGTACAGATCTTCCAGATTCCAATGTGAAGTGTGTTGATAGTCAGTTCCTTTTAGATACATGGAGCCCTATACCAGTTAAATACTATGGTTTAAAGAACATGTTTAGAATTGAACCTCTTTGGCACTTTGGCACCAAAAGCTTAATCAAGTTTACCATGCAATGACTGTCTAACACTTTTTGAAATGATGTACATAAATATGTTTTTGTGCAAAAAGTTTGAAGTTTGCTCACTGCACTATGTCTAAAAAAAAAATATTCCTTCACTATTAAAAGACAACTATACATCTTGCATGCTGAAGTGGATTTGCTTCTGATTCTTGCCTAAAATTACAAATGGACCCATTTCTTTCACTTTTGTAGTGCTTCTAATGCAAATAGCATCAACAACTTGCAAAATAGGTTATCAAAACATTCAATAATTTCTATCCCAGTAAAACTGTAACTTACCAGGCCTTGGTACTTGTAAGAGTCGTAAATACTGCGTAGCAAGAGCCACACAGGCCAAAGATATTCAAATCTGAACTCCAGCAAGAAGTCAAAGAGCAAGACTGTGGCCCATATTCCCAGGAACTTCAGGTACAAGAAGGTACTGCGGGTAGAGAGAAAAATGTACAGTATAAAGGTTTGTGTGGAGAAATTACTTCATAATAAATACCTGCAGGAATATCTCAGCAAGAAGACATCAATTTATAGCTTACATTAGTCTGAATTACATGAATCCCAAGGGGGCACAGTGGTTTACACTGTCATGCACTGATGTGTTTTACAAGTGCTTTGGTTCCAATCCCACTTGAGGTATGTGAGTTTTTCTTGAGGCACTCCAGTTTTCTTCTCACTAAGCATAGCTTTCCACCAAAATCGATTGTCCAGCGTCAGATGATGAAGTCAATTGCATGCCAGGCTAAGGTGCCTTTAGGGGGACCAGTTCACTAGTAGACATCCTTTCAATGATTTAAAGACTTATGCTAAATTTCATTTGAACAATGGGAAAACAATAAGATGAGCTTAGAATTGGAAACATTACACTACTGAAGATAAACACAACAAAAGCATGGCAACTTAGTGTGCTGCTTTTTCGCATCAATAACAAATTTGTTCTTACATTATCTTAAACTGGAGAAAAAAAATTGTATCAGATAATCTGACAAGGAAGCCGCTCATGGGAATTAATTTTAATAAAATTTTTAAGCAGTAATGTTTTTAGCCGGAAAAAAGACTGTTAAATCCTAGCCACAAGTACTGAAAGATGAAATGTGTCTCCAATGAAAGCTAAAAACCATATATTTCTAAAGAGTGCATACAGTGTGATAGTCTGTAATTAATATTGTATGTGTAAACTACAATGTGCAGACAGTATTCTGAAAGCTTATAGTATTTTGTCAGCAGAGAACAGCACTAAAACCAGTTGACATGGTTACAGCACAACTTATTTCTTTATTCATGACTCCCATGCTGATGCTATGTGTGTTCCTTGTAATACTGTAAAAAGGCAAGTTATAAGTCTTTATTAATTCATTGTTCACTTCTGGAATATACACCAGATATTTTAACCAGAGAAGATAAATGTTTATAAACTGAATCAAACTGAGTCCAACTTTCTTTAAAATGCTCCACAACACCCTTAATTGAAAACCCATTTACAATACATATATTGTCCACATGAAGTTATAGACACTACAGAACAAGTGATTACATGCTTTGCTTAGAACTACCAGTGACCCAAGTTATAACTTATCCATAACAATTGCAGGCTAACACTGAAAATAACATTTTTTTCCATCTTTCAAACATATGGTAGGCCTATCTTCTCCCAATTACTATTCAAAACAAAATAAATTCACATTCTGATCTATCCACATAACATTTTTCACTGCCAGTAACATAATTTTTTTTCCATTTTACTTTCCCAAATTTATGCAAAACAAAGAATTCAACTGCTTTATTTACAGTGTACTGTACACTACTGTCACTGCTTGCTACACTCCAATGGTTTTTTAACAAATTTTCAAAATTACAAATGAAGTCTGTGACACAAGTCGTTGCACTTAATACACATCCTTCAGCAATACAAAGCTAACACATTCTTCATTTTGTAAACTTATCTTAAAATCCAGACCCAGTCATGCAAATGATTTGAAGTAAATAATTGTTTCAAAATGAAGTGACTGTTTTTCTGACTCCAAATACTGTAAAAACACCTGTGCGATTATCATCACTGGCACTAAATGCACAAATTGACACTGTCTAAACATAATTCAAGCCATGAAGGTCACTTTTAAAGGGTGCTAAGCAACCATGAATGTGGCAGAAACATGCATGGACTAATGAGAAAGCCTTACATTAAAGGAGTTTGTACAGATGCCACTTGAATCCATGTTTTTGCTGCAAATCTAGTAGATTTCAGCAGAACCAGACCTGTGTCATTTTTTCATGACTACCACTTCACCCATTTTAAAAAATCATTGAAAATGCATATTAAACATGATGTTTGATTCATTGACAAAGCATAAAGACTCCAGGAGTACCCTTGTATTACAAGCTATACAATGTACATACAAGTATGTGAAATGAGCTCAGGACCTTATGTCAATGGTTTGTGCACAAATCAAAGAAAATGCTCACTTACCAATGAAAACACTAACCTCACTTTAAATTAAATAAATTGGCAGGTGTGGGACCTGGCACTTGTATGAAAACTTTAACTCCCCTATTTTTGTACATTAGAAGCAATCCAGGAGCTAAATCTTGGGGACTTCGTATGGGGTTAAAATTGCCTGGTGCCTTCTTAATGTGAGGCTTGCTCATGAATTACCACTTCACATCAAATGGCTTCCAGCCTTCCAAGTTCCAAAACACTGATTTAGATCAAATCTGGAAACTTTACAATCAATACGGTCAGTTCAGTCAAAATTTATACCCACTTAGGGCTTGAAATCACAATTACCTGACTCCTCCTACAGTATTATATACAGTATACTGGTCAATGTGATTTTATCTTGTGACTTTAGGAGTATGGTACAAGTAGAAGAGGGAGCCTTTAGATGGACAGATCTGGATCCAGGGATTGGAGAATCGGGGGGAGGGGGGGGTGTCATTCATTTGGAAAAGGCCATTATGCCTCAAATGCCTGTTCTTCTTTTTTCATATCTGCAAGGAATGGGGGGATCAAGCCAATTGCACCGTGCAGTCCGTGCCAAATGAGTATCAGCAAATCTTTTGAAATGGTAGAAAGATGCATGAACTGGTTGGTATAGACAACTTTGCCAAACACTGTAAGAATGTTTGTATACTTGTTACAAGTTTGTCTCCAAATGCACTCATTTACAGAATAGACCTAATGCTTTTTCACATCCTTCCATGTTCATGTACCAATTTCCCAACCTTAGTATGTGGTATAAAACAACAATATCTGTACATGTAAACTATGCAGAGCTCACAGCTGGCACACAGAGAAACAAATCAGTAAGTTTTAGCATGATATCTTTGCCTCTTATAGTAAAGCAACATTCTAGAGCACTTTGAATAAAACCAATGCATGCCTTGTATTCTTCATTAAACTGAAATTCATTACACAGAATTTAACAAAAAAAGCTGTATGACTGATCAATTTCTCTAACGAATTAAAGATTTTTAATGTTGCTATGAAAAAGATACTGCCTCTTTGAAAAAATTTTTTTAGCCTCAAGGATAAACTTCAAAGCACTGTACTGTACATTGCATATATCTACTAAAACTCCCACAACATCAGTTCTGTAGATCTGACAAGATGGTGTCTGTGGTACAGAAAATTATCATACCTATTAAAAAAGTGAATACTCTAAACATACTCCCATATGTGTGTTGAATGATAGGCAATTAAAAATACAGTACAGTAGCTATGTACTTCAAAGAAATCTATTTTTCATAGAAGGAATTCGCTAAGACACTTTGTAGGTCATGAAAAATCCTTTCGCCCAAACTTTCCGAATTTCATGTGATGAAACATTCATAACTGCCACAATTTCTGGGAAGTAAACTTACTGCCAGTGTTTGTCTAGTAGATTAAATAGAACTTAAAATATGTTTAAGTTTAAGCTCATTGAGGACCATACACCAGTGTGACCATGGATGAACACCAGCAAGATTCACCTTCTCTTTTGACTAGTGCTCAGAGGTTTACAAGGCAAGCGTGTATGGTACTTATCGCTCCCAAACCTGCTCCCGGGACTACCATGTAATATCCCCATCCAAAGGACATGAGTGTATCCCCAGTCTTGAGCCACTTTCCTAAAGGCTGGGAGGGGTGGAGCCTGAGGTTCCTTGCTCTGCACCACTGCTTGACAGCTGAACTGCGCAAAGCCGACAACTTCCATTTCAGGGAGTTGTCTGACTCGGGACGTTGTCCGATTCAGGGAGTTGTCTGCCTTGCTCAGTTCAGCTGTCCAGCAGTGGTGCACAGCAAGGAACCTCCACCCCTTCCAGCCTTTGGGGAAGTGCCTGGAGTCTGGGGATACACTCATATCTGTTGGATGGGGACATTAAACTTCAGTCCATGGAGTAGGATTACAAGCAACTAGTACACGCCTGCCTCATTGAACTCTCAGCACTAGTCAAAATGAGAAGGTGAATCTCCATTGTATACATCCATGCTCACTCTGGTATAGGGTCCTCCATGAGCCAACTGGCTTCCCAACCCTCAAATGCTAAACTTTTAGGCATTAGTCCTAGATGTTTACAGTATTCCATTAAGGGCATCTTAACTGCCACTGCCTGTAACTGTTCTTAATAAACCCTATATGGAACTGCAAATCCAGGCTTAAAATATAAGGAGTAGCATCAATTCTTAACTTTAAGGGATATATAGCATGAATTTTCTCATAATTCATTGACAGATTTGACACTTATTCACTTTATTACAAAGCACACCATATTTGTACAGTACAGAGTATAAGAGATACTTATTAACTTATAAGACTTGTTATGGCTAATACCCTGCAGGCACAATATTTCCATAGTACCAGGAAAATCTTGTTATCTAGTACAGGGGTATATACAACAGTAGGGCTGCGACGGTTAAACGGTTAACCGGTTAACCGACCGATCGATCGGTTAAACGACCGCCAAATGTTGTTTCGTTTAACCGTTTTTGCATCCTCATAAATCTGTCGCCGCAGTTCACCATTATACCTAAACTCGTTTATGCAGTAAACCGCAGAAGTTGCTTGCCCAAAACCACGTAACAATGGGTAAACTTTGGATGAAAAATTACAAAAGGTTCAAAAACAGACCTTTATAATGTCAATTGCACGGTCTGCATTGCGTTGCTTTGACTGGTATATCGATCCGTTCGCCCCATGATCTTGGAGTGGTTTGCCGAAATAAAGTGACAATAAACTCTTTCACGAAACTTTTGAAAAGGATTAAAATTATCAAGGGTGCAGGGATTAAACTATGCAGTACACGCTACAACAATCCACCATACCTTTTTAAAGTTTGGAGCACCGTAAACTTGATAGATAAGACTAAAAAAATTACCTCTAGACGGCAGAAAAATATATGCTTAATATCGTATTTTTTTCGAACATAATTAGCACAGTTCGTTGGACTTGCTGAACGAACCGGCGCACTGCACTTACGTGCATTGTACAGTACAGTACAGTATTTGTAATTAGCAGAGCTGATTGAGCTTGCTGAACGAACCGGGCCGGCCGGCCAGCCATGTGCTTCGCTGCTTCGCACGTTGCATGAACGATCGTTCAGGACATACCGTACGTACATTGTACTGTACAGTATTGCGTACGAGACAACAATGCCCGAGTCCCGTTATAACATAAAACATGAGGGTAGCTGCCGTTATCGAAAAGTTTTGCCGTTCATAATTACGAAGAAACTGGTGTTTTGAGTAGGTATTTGGTAAAAAGGCATGCGATGTAAGATAAGTTAAAATTCAACCTTACAATCTTTTACGGAGCGAGCATGCGGTAATACATATGGGTAAAAATTTCCACACCTTTACGACATAACGGTGCTGGAATTCTTTGCTGACACACGTATATTACGTATGAATTGCAGCAAGGTCACAAGGCACACTGTAGCACACTGTATGTGGTACGTTTGTACTCGACACTGCTCTGGGCGTGTGTGATACTGTATTGCCGTAGCCGGAGAAGTGTGTCTTGAACTGCGATAATACCAGTGATATCTATAGGCTTCTCATCTTACGATGCCATGTTAGACCGCAAAAATCTCGAAAACGGTAATCAGTGGCATAACAAAAAGTATGCATGTTTGTGAAAAGTTTGAATAAATGCGTGATTCGCCCATGCGTACGGACTGCTTGCCAAAACATCGCAACTGATGCAAACGTTTTAACTTGCACGCTACTTCGACGATCATCACTACCGGCGCCATTTTAAGTGTAGGAACTTTGGTATTTAAAGTGGTGGCGCTCTTCCGAAATGTTTATTTTGTTTATATACCTTGACTTGTTTTTATTTTCGGTTAACCGTTAACCGTTCGGTTAATAAAAACGGTTAAACGGATAGTGAATTAACCGGAAATGCACAGCCCTATACAACAGTGAGGGTGTACTTGCACTTCATTGCCTATTATTTGAAGACAATTTTGTGATCACATAAATGCAGATTTGACTTAAGTTCTTACCGATAGAATCATTACAGTACAAAAATATGAAGCACTTAGTCTCCCCAAAACTTACCTGGTTTGGGAATCTATGAGCCCAACTTACCTCACCTATTACTACAATTAGACAGTCTCAACCTGCCTCTCCGTCGAGTTCTCGGCGTTCGAATCCCTTTGATGGAGGTTCACCTTCTAGTGAGGCTCGTAATTTTGAAGGGTTTACTCCGGACCGTCTACATCTACTCGGATCCTGGACCTCTAAAAGCTCCTCCGGAGTAAACCCTTCAAAATTACGAACCTCACTAGAAGGTGAACCTCCATCAAAGGGATTCAAACGCGGAGAACTCGACGGAGAGACAGGTTGAGACTGTCCAATTGCAGTAATAGGGGAGGTAAGTAGGAGCGAAATAGATTATACAATTTTAAACTTTGTTAGGAAGTCTGACCAACTAGTGCACTTTGCAAACTGGGATGAAATCTACAAGATGAATTATTCGCTGCTTTAATACCTCAGTTTGAGATAAAGAATTCTTGCAGAGATACTGTAGTCTCAAGTGTCAATGTGTAACTACATACTTGCTGCAAACCGTTTAAGAGTTAATTTTATTGGACTATCCAATAATACTACTCAGGGATTCCACCAGAAATTCAAAAAGGGGGATGCTGTTCTTGGCCAAAGTTACAAGTGGGTTCATGGGGGGGGGGGGGCAAAAGCTTGCTTCAAGGCCCTATAAGGTGCAATCTGAAGGGTTTTAAAGGCCATTTATTCATGTAAGCTCAAACATTGCTGCAAAAGTGTCCTCTTCTTAAGTAAGAAACCAAGATATTGACAATTTATATTTTTATGGGGATGAAAAGGGGGGATTTTACCCCCTTCTCCTGGAAAGGGGAAATCCCCTCCTTTAACCCCCTTGGCAGAAACCCTGCTACTGAACTTTTGAATGTTTGAATTTCTTTGCAGTTAACACATCATACAATGAGATCTTATGATATACTGTAGTTCAATCATTTTCAGTGACAGCTATGTCATCCACTACACCCCTGGATTTATTTACACCCCTGAATAATAGTAGAGACCTCACACACACAGAAAAATATTGAGGCAAGTTGGCAAATCCAGAAAACTATGAAAATCCCATGGACAACTCTGAATATTTCTGGTAGAGTTGGACCATAATATGGAGATTATATTACATTTATATATATTGTCACCTGGAACTTATATCAAAGTACATGGTATTAAGATCAAGCTCATACAAAGTTTGTGGAGGGAATGCTGTACTGTAGTTGCTGTACTAACACACTCATAGTACATTCCACCAAACCAGTGTAGTATACATATACATATATGGTATCTAGTAATCATCTGTCAGTACTCAGTACTGTAGGTGTTTTAGTTTCATCAGTCCAGGATAAGCAGCTGTCCCCTATCTTTAAGCATGAACTATTAAACAAAAAGAGGGTATACCTCACGAATAATGACTTTATGTTTGAAGGGTGTAATAATCAAAATTCAAGTATAACATCTCATGTAGCCACAGGTGTCCAGTGTGCTTCATAAAAGCTTTTATCAGGGAGTTGCTCTCTAGCAACTCCCTGCTTTTATAAACATCATTGCACTGACAAAAGATACCCATTCCCAAGATATACAACACAACTTAAGCTCAAGACTGATCTTCACTGCATTTGTCTTGTACTGTAAAGGTTGCACAGTACTTTTCAAAGTCATGAAATGTTGAGGAAATATACAGCACATTTGTGGAGCACTGACCATTGAACTGTGCTATAAGTTGAGATAACTGCTGTACATTTTAGCTGGTCTGTGCAACTAGTGCCATCTATGGCAGACTGGTAGAGTCCAGTATTTCCAGAGGTTTGTCTGTTAAGTTTAGTGATGTATTGTCCCTTCATAGATTCACGGCAGCAATTTCTGACTCTGGCTATGTGAAAAGTACTGTAGTGCTTTTCATAAACAATTTAAAATATGTTCATCATCCTCATTTAAACAATCAAACAAATCCACAATATTAAGTTACAATTCACTTTGCAGACATACTGTACTTCTAACTTCACCCCTTGCTACCTTTATGGATGACAAACTCTTCAAAGCTGCCACCCTGAGTGATGAATTTCAGTCCCACAGAGCCACTTTCCAGGGCCTACCTAGGGAGGGGTAAGTAACTTTGCTCTTAAATACCCACACTGGTAAGGATACTCAGGCAACTTAAGGAACCATATTTTTGGTGGGAAAGGTGTGCCACTGATCACAGGCTCTTCATAATTTTTATTATTACTTTCATTGTACCCAAAGATGTGTACAATTACAATTACATTATTATTTTACCAGCTGAACATCTCCACTTGTTCTCAACACAATTCCCCCCACAGTCTATCACTGATAAAATTGATACTATGCTTCGACTGTACACAGTATACTCATGTCTAGATTTAACACTTTGCACTCTCTCATGAATATAGCATGCATGTCCTCAACTTTTCTTCTGGTAAAGATATCCAGGTCATAATGTTTTAGAGTCCCACATCCAATCCACACACTTAACTGATCATTATGTTCTTAATCATTACCATGCCACTTGATTTGGTTGCAGTAAATGGATGTTTGGGAAAATAATCTATTTCCATTACGTTTTCTCCCTCAGGGGTCAACAGGCCCATGCATACTTTCATGTGAGGATCCAGTCCAAAATTGGGAGTCCCAGGCCCTCAATCTAAAGCTCAATTATTTCAGTGGCAACACCATACTGTAGTTGATAACATGTGTTTCTATTGTATATCAATTACAGAAAAGGGCTGCCTTTTGTATTTTGATGCTGGAGTGAAAGAAAGTGGAAGTGAACCGAGTATAGCCACTTTCGCTTGTCTACAGCAGTCAATTATCCTTTAGGGGTTCCGTTAAGAGCTGTCACTGACATCCAAATGAGAGAATATCCACCTTGACCCTTGATAGGCAGGAATATATAGGGAAATATGTGACCACAGAGTCGCTACTCTGCCTCAAAGTTCATATGTTTTGCAAGTTTCAATACTTCAACAAACTCCTGAGAAAAGTTGTGATAACCACCGTCACCGATCACCTGTATTGCCTCAATCATGGATTTAAAAAAGTCTTTCATGAATAGTTGATGTTTTGTTGTCATAAAATCATAAAATCCCTCATTACACAAATCGCATCATTTATGCTACAGTAGCTTTACTACGAAGATTTTCCTTTTCAGTGCTTTTTTCTTTCAAAAGTTTTTAGACCCTTAGTGGTATCCTAATGTTTACAATGAGCCTACACTATAAACCCTCTAGTTTCTGCTACACGCTGCCTTTAGTATGTAAGTTCTGCATGCAAAGGGCTGTTTTGCTAAACAGGCTGCAACACATCATTCATGCACAAGCAACTTAATACTTCATCATTAGTAGCTTGTGTCCTTTAATTGCATATGGTCAACATACTGCTTGCTTTCCCTTGTGAATGCTGTTATGGAATTAACATGCAAGGATACTTTGCTCTATTTTAAGAGGGTCTGCAACTCTCATCTGGTACTATTTTTAGAGCCAGACAAACCTCAGTTTTGCCATTTTCTGATGCAGTCAGAGAAGTTTCTGACACTTTAACACCAAAGTGCCAATCTAATTTTGAGCCCTGCTCTCGTCTTGCTATTTTCTCTTCAAAAAAGTGATGCGCCCCAAAAACCCACTGCCCTTGATAACTGTGCGTCCTGCATGATTTGTCCTGTGTATTTCACCCAAGGTCTCGAGTTAACACGAGCCCTGCTCTGCAATCTACTCAAAAAAGGTTTAAAATTGCCTCCTGACGTTATCTTTGTTTTTGTCTCGCAGTTGGCAAATAATGCTGTAAGTTTCACATTAGTATTGGAAACACCTCTCCTCACCACTTTCAATGCTAACACAACTGCCCTCCTCTTGGACTACCATATAATCATGCTATTAACCCTGTGAACAGTGTTATTTTGGTTCATTTTTCAATACGTATCATACACCTGTAGGTGCATACAGTGTGGCCTGTATGGAGTCCACCAAATGCTCCATGATCCTACAAAATTCTTCTTTGAAACCATATATTTATGATCCTCACAGGAAATATTCCTGTGGTTAAGTTTGCTTTGCAATTAACCATTTCCATCTGAGGTATACATACTGTACAATTATATGTTTAACTGTCTTACATGTTTCTTCATTGACCATAAGGAACAATCTAACACTGAAAGTTAATTTATATTATCCATTGAATAAATGTAATCAACAAATTCAACACTGTTTACTGTAGTATTGGGGCTTAAGCCAGTAACCAGTCCAGCTTTCATTCATCAAAAAAGATTTTTGTACGAAAGAACGACATGGGAGAGGGAATAAATCACATCTGAGTAATATTTTAAACAAAAAGAGGGTAATATACTACGCCCAATGCAAAAAATGCAACTACCGGTACTAGTTATCTTCTTTGCTGTCCAGACATAGCCATGCTAAACAATTTTCAACAAATCTGCCATTTTCTGTTCCTACAGACAAACAATAAGTCTTACTTTATGTCATTTTTTTTTGTATTTTGTTTTACTTGTTTGCTGCACAATAATAGCATGTATTTGTCCATACCAGCCTGCAAAAAATGTCTCACTGGTATTCAGTCGATGCATTCCTAGAATCATTTTCTGAATGGCAGCTCAACTTCCATAATGTACAGTATAGCTGTTTGCAGTGGTGCTGTGTGGGTTTAAATCGGTAGCTGGTTTGTTGTCCATCTCAGGAAGTTGTCCAATTCAGGAAGTTGCCTACTTTGCTTGGTTCAGCTCTCAAGCAGTGGTGCAGCACAAGGATCCTCCACCCCTCCCTACCTTTGGGTAACCCAGGAAAGTGACCAAAGATGGGATAGACTACATGTCCGTTGGATGGGGACATGAAATGGTGGTCCCACGGAGCAGGATGGTGAGCGATTAGTACATCCCCTGATTAATTTCCCTCTGAGCACTTGTCAAAAAGAGAAGGTGAATCTCATCACCAGTGTTCAATCTGATATATACTGTAGGATCCTCAAAACTTGACTTAACATTTGAGCATCTGTACATCCACCCACCAGGTGCTTTGAGTGAACATATAGCTCAGTTTTGACATTTCCTGCATACGATAACATTGCACACCAATACTGCAACGTTTATCAAAGACTACCATAGGCCCTATTTGTAAGCGGACTAAGCGTCCATGCATACAGGTGTTCACATGGGGCCTACATCTCTACAGTGCTTCTGCATTCTAATACTCCCACTGATGATGCATTGTTCTCTTAAGGTTTAAATCTTCCCTAACCAACAGAATATCCCAGGGCTCGAAAATAAGCTTTTCCTCTCTGGAGCTAAAAACAGCTTCTGAGGCGACCTTCATTTTGTAGACTTTCTGGAGCTGTTTCAATTTTTCAAAGAAACCACTGTTCCCTGCATGTAACATACTCTGATCGTCTCCCGAACGAACATTACTTGTGCATTTAGTAAAAGAAATTCAAAACAACAGAGAGAGGAAATAAGACAAAGAGCATTTTTGGTATACACCAGGCAGTACTAAGCATTACGTGGTCACTCCATCTCTGAAAAACTTAGAAGGGGTTGGAGGGGATGGGTGCATGTACAGTATAGCCTATGGCAGATTTAGATTGACCTCAATGGCACCTTGAATGTGAAGAAGGTGGGGCAGGGCTGGTCATATGACCAGGGCGATCGCCCATGCCCGCCTAAACGCCCGCCTTGGAAGCAAAAACACTTGCCAAGGTGTGCAACAAAATGCCCTCCTTAAATTGTGTGCCAGGCAACAAACAGCCCACCTTGAGAAAATATGATCGCCCGTGTGAAAATACAATGCTAAAACCATCAAAATACATGCAAATTAGTACATTTAAAGACCCAAATTTAATAACTTTCCACGCCAAAATATTCGGCAACTTCCCTAGCGAAAACGGCCAGCCGTACAATCTGACAACACCGCACAAACTAGCATGCCGCACAGCTTGATTTTACATGGTTCAGTTGCACAAGTAAGCTACAGCTTGCTGCATGCATCTTGTACTGCAGAGAGTACAATTTCAAAATACATAGTTTTTGAGTGTCAATTCACTGTCAAACATTACTAAATTTGTCAGAAATGACAAAACCATTGTCCTGACATGTTCAAAGACTCTCAAACAAGTATCTACATAATACTGACAATTTTTGATTGGAAGGTTTTGCCTTTCAAATTTCTCTAGGGGGGCTTTGCAATTTTGCTGTTGCCTAACGTGTAAAATAGATGGATAGGCCTACTAGGATGCTGCAATATGCAGAAGTAGTGTCTGCTTACTCGTAGAGCTACAGGGTCTAAAATTTACCAATCATTTTTGTTTGAAAGTGTTATCAAATGTTGTCTGAGATGTTGGTATGAGAGTTCAAACATATTTATGGCCAGAATAGGTCTTTGCTTGTCAAACGAACTTGAATATTTTCTAAGCCTTTTGCCATACATATTACTGTTACGAGAAGCAAATAGTTTAGTTTCATGAAGTCCTTAAAGTGATATGAACATAACACTCTAAATCCTCATTTTGTTGCTATGTGGGGGTGGAGGATTCATCAGTTACCACCAGACGAAAACATTGTGGCCCGGCCATGGCCCCAACCTAGCGCCCCCACTCCTGTCGGAAGATAATGGTCAAAGTATATACCCATTATATTAAAGGGGAACAAGTGTGATTTTTGTGCATACTTCACTTAATTACTCACAAGAAAGACACAAAGCTTTGAGATTAGATCTAACTTGTCACTGCCATTTTCCGGACTGCAGGCCAGGGCCCGACTACAGTAGGTGCAAATCCAAGGGAAGGGGGGCTTTCCCAGCCTCAGCCCCCCCTTTTTCGCCACATCAACAATAACGAATGCGCAAAAATTAGCATGTTAATAAGGTGTAGCGGTATATCGATATTATCGATATTAGTCGATATTTGCCCCTTAGTAATATCGTTAGTAATATCGTCGATATGCGTTTTCAAAAATATCGATATATAGTAAAGTCTATGTATAGTAATAATATCGATATTCTACTATTCACTTGGATACCGATTCTTCTAAAATAGCGACACTCAACACAAATATCGATATTTAACAGCAGTGACTCATAACCGATACGAGTGTTTTTAAAAACCGATACCTAAGCATCGATAGAGTCAAGTTACCAACGAATCTTTGGCCTAGCTTATGTAGGTCTAGGTTCACCTCTTGTGACCTTCGTAGCACAATACTGAGCTGTTCATCACAATGCTAAGAGCATATAGGCATACTGTATGAATTATTTCTGCGGTTTGCATACGCAGTGGAATACTTCAATGTAGGCCTACTGCGTACACAGTGGATTCGGTACAGACTGGTGATCGACTGCCAAAGTACACGTGGGGCGTAAATGGCTGAATATGTACAGAGCTAGCTCATGAGCCGTATCAGTGACACGAAAATTTTTTCTACAGAATTGGTTACTGCATGCAAGTTTATTCCGAGACCTTACAAGTAAACTAATTTTTCATGATATTCAGACTTACTGTAGGATGATCTATCTGAGACTATCTCACAGAGCAAAGTTCCACAAACAGAAAATAACGTAACATTTTCGCAAATACATTCGTTAGAAGTTCAGTGTTGGTACACATACTGTACTACGTATGTGATTCCATAGGCCATAGGGTTTAGTACAGCTTCGTAATTTTTCGTTGGGGAAGCTTTACGTTAATTCTGTTGACAACATGAATGTATGCAAACATGTACGAACACGCCGCAATCAGTTCGTACATGCAACACGTGTAGTACTGTAGAAAATATTTACAGTTTGGACTCTTCCAAAAAAACTATGCAGCCATACATAGGAGTATTGTGACCTTTGACTGGATCAGCGTACTTTGATATGAGGATTTTTTTAACTATTTTGTCGGATATATATTTTGTTTGTTTGGGCGGAATTTTGCGAGTAGTTTCGACTGTAATATTTTTCCATACACTAAAAAAAGATCTCTGACACTACATGGGGATGATCCTGCAAAAATAGCTGCGTAAAAGTTCTTATAGCTGCACTTGAAAGTTTCCGGAAAATTCTGACATCCCAGGTACCGGACATGTGCGCGGTGCGAGAGTGCCGAGAAGCTAGCGAGCTGCAGACCTACAGCGGACTGCACGGTGCCTGGATTTTCACTACGAGCAGTACTGCATTCATAGATTATTGGAATGTCTGAAGCTATGAATATCGACTGCTAGTAACTTAGTGGTTATAGTTGAGTGTAATACCGACGAATAGTTGATATCGAAAATATCGGCCGGTATTTTAGATATATAGTGACTAACTAAACAAGGCCGTTTTGATGCAGCATTGCATAGTGAACTACTTGCGAGGTATTTTACGAGAGTTAGGTGAAGAGGTACGTACTTCTTTGTGACAAACGGAGAAGGCCTCTGGCTTACGTAAGTCCAAAAGGAACACTTTTTACTTAATATCCCAAAACTTGCGAATCAAAATATGCCACATTTTGTTTGAAAGAAAAATATTTAAAACACAAGCTGTTGATAGTGGAAGGAATCGGCGTAGCGCATGCTAGTAAGGGGTGGGAATTACGCTAATGTTTGGGCCACGCGTTTTGAAATGTTTGTATGGTCAGTGAAACCAATAATAACAGATTTTGAAACTATTTTGTAGTTATTTAAAGGAAGACCTCCTACAGATTTTTTTTATAGATCATGGCTGTTGCTTTAGCGAGATGGAGGGATATTTGATCGTCTGGTGTAATGCTGAAGTAACACTAAAAGCTATATAAGACATATTCCCAAAGAAGTAATTGAAAGTTACTTTGCGACTGCAACTAATCAAATGTTAAATGCAAACACAGTTTTTTTTTTTTAATTTTTCTGCACAAATCTTGATTTATTTTTCGCTACCAACGTAGTAAAATTCGGCATTTTAGTCGCCAGGGGCCGGGTACATGGTAATACCTTCCCATACTTCGTTTTTTCATATGTATAGTGTGCGTACCCATTCTGCGAAAATATCGATATTATCGATATTTTCAGGTCGGTATATCGATATTTTATATTGGCAATACCGCTACACCTTACATGTTAATGTAGGAGAATACTGAAGGGGGCTGTTAGCCCCTCCCCCCCCCTTTTCGAAATTTCTGGATCTGCGCCTGGACTACATTACGTACCATTGAAGAAAGAATATAGGCCCAACTATGTGGATGTCAGATGATCTTTGGACCCTTACTGGCACCATTCATGGAGTGGCTCTACCATATGTTACCCTGGACTTGGTCCACCCAGTGTCCACAGTGGTGCATAAGGTAGAAGGGAATAGAGCACCAACTCTACCCTGAAGGGTGCCATGATGTTACTAATTTGGGTATTTGTGGCACGGTGAGATAAAATCAATTTTATTTTTTGACTGATTTATAACATGATTTTAGAAAACATGGCACCACTGTTTTTGTTATGAGTGTTGCACATCCAAGTTTGGATCTGGCTGGGGTGGGGGTGGGGGTGCTTCCCCTAACATTTATTTTCAGAGAGGGTTATGGCCCCATGACCCCCATGATTTGTGCTCCAGATGATTTGTGGTACATACTGCCCTTTGCTCATGTCAAAACCTCCCCATTGGTTACATGGGGTGGTTGAGTCAAGCCTGAGTTTTGCGCAGTTCTTGTAATTAAACATGAAAGTGTTCATCCTCATTCTTGTTTTTATTATACAACAACGTTTTTTTGCAGTTCAGTTTGTACAATACTGTTATGCTTTTAGCTAAGAAAATTTTAAATTTAAATTTTATATTTACACAACTGCCCGCCTAAAATCTTGGGTGGGCAACTAATTGCCCGCCTTGAAGTGTAACAGCTTAAGCAAGGCGGGCAGTTGCTTGCCCTCCTGAAAAATTCTCATGACCAGCCCTGAGGTGGGGGTTGGGCACAGGAGTTTGTAAATTATATTGCCTCATGCATCTGGTGCTATTTTTAGCGTCAGACAAACATCCACTTTTCCGTTTTTCTGGCGCAGTTGCGGTGATCTCTGGTGCTTTTGCGCCAGAGTGCCAGTCTTTTTCGAGCCCTGTATCCAACTCTGTATGGAAGCATTGATGAAGGCACTCCATGCAATCTTCCCACTAACAGGTACAAAAATTTCATACACATACACTTGGTGTAGTAATATCAGACCATAGGGCCTAACTGGACAAATCTTTCTCTAGACTTGGTATTACGCAGTTCAGCTTCTCTCAAAGAGTTGTTAGTGAATGGAATAGCCTGCCCTAGAAGGTTATCAACTCTAGTTCTGTCCACTCTTTTAACTTATGGTTAACATCGATAAGTTTTTTACTGATAGAAAGAAGACGAATTTGTGTTTTGGCTTGGTTTGGGTTACAGTAGTTTTGTCTTTTGTATTCGGCTTGAGTCCACAGGGCTTTTTATGGGGCATTCAGCCCTCCTTTGCCATTCAACTGTTATATTTTGTTAACTTCGTTACATGTAGGCCTAACATAAACATGTACAACTTACAAGCTGTAAACTTGAAAACAATGTAGGCCCAAGTACATCCATGTTGTGTTATTCTCAAAAATCTCAAATCTTTTAATGGTGCATACTGGTCCTGTGTGTTCTGTGGTCCCTCCAAAATTCCAAAGATGTGCCTGAATCCTTTTAATCTAGGCTTATGCTTATCACCTTACATCAACTTGGTCCTTGCCCAGCATTCCTTGCTTAACAACATGAACTGGCTAGCCTAGGCCTATTATTTTTTTTTTATTTATTTTATTTTTTTTTTGGTACTGTGCAAATTTTCCATTCTCTCAGGCATGTATGACAATATTTGAGTTCAAACATGCCTGGCTGACAGGGGAATGGAAATTTTTTGCAATACTTTCTTGTGTGTGTAAGGCCTAGTTGGTACTACACCAACAGTAACATACTAACACAGGGCCTAGCCTATACAAAACAAGGCAGGTTAGAGTAAATTACTGCTTGACCTATCAGTATCAAATCAGCCTAAGTTAGGCCTACTCATAACTGTGCAACATCTTACTGTAGCTAACCTCAAACATGTATGTAGGCTAGGCACAAGACAGCATATGTGTCAAACTCGGCCTTCTCAAACATTTCAATTTTACCTGCTGTAAAACCCTTCAGCGATCTTCGTCCGTTTTAGAGGTCTTCTTGGTCTGCCACAGTCGGCATTTCGCCTCTTCATATTAGAGAAATTGGCCACCATATGTAAAAATTATTGACAATTTGTTGATCAGAGATTATACCTGTGAAGTCCTGCTGTCAAGCTCTTCCTACATGTCCTCAGTGATCTTTCGCTTTTGTGCTTGTTTTCGGGGGCGCTCAACCATTACTTGTAAAAGTCACGTAACACTGAAGCGGGTGGGGTCTAATACATGCCCAGAAAGGTTGACAGTCGACTTTTCCTCAAGTCCCAATAATTGGTGCAGGTAACGGAGATTTGTGTTGGAAAGGGGGAGAGGAGAGAGGGGAGAGGAGAGAGGGGAGAGGAGAGAGGGGAGAGGAGAGAGGGGAGAGGGGAGGGAGGGGAAGGGTGAAGAAGGGTTGGGGTTAGGACGGGCGCCCCTTGAAAAATTTATTGTGAAAAATGAAAGTCAATGGAAGCATCTCGAAAAAAGTGTTTCTGTGGGGGAAGGGGCGATAATTAGCCTAATATCCCCTATCCTCCCCAGTAATTCCTGCTATGACTGTGCTCACGATAAGACCGAAAGGATCACACCTGTAAGACTAGTTCCAGCTACTTTTATCTCTGTTTGTTTTTCCTGTAGATTCAATAAGCTTTAAAGGTGTTAGCAAGTTCAACTATCAATAGGATCACATCGTCTGCTACATCTCAAAGGAGCTCAATGGGGACATTGTGCCCATTAACCGAAGGATTACCGGACGCTCGAATAGACAATCAATTTGCAGATGACGCCGCGTTATGTCTATTACAACGAAATGTCACAGTCACTTTCATTCCATGTAAACGTTTTGAGTGAGGATACACAGGTCTTATACAGGTTTGCGGAAGACTGCTGAAATTGATCCTTCAAAATGCAACATTGGCACAGTATAGCATAACAGCCTACCCCTCACTCGTGTTATGGTTTTACTATTGCTGCACTTCAAAGCTATCATCTTTCTGTTTACGCACTCCTTTCAACTTTTAAGGACATGGGTAGATACCGAGTGGATGCCAAGGGCACGAGCGAGGCGCGAACAGGTGGGGATGGGTTTTGCTGGGTCCCATAAATAGGGATTTGATATTTCTTTTTTATTTCATTAGTTTAAGTGATGCAAAATATCACCAGGCCCTTACTTAGTAGGGGCAAATTTTCAAAATGCCGTCGGTCTGGAAAATTCTGTAGTCTGTTGAGAATGTCACTTTCGTCCTCAATTCATTCACCTTGAAAGGAAAGGAAATCTTTTTTTTTTTTTTTTATTTTGTCACTGAAATCGGGATATTATATGATCACAGTGTTTTCCTATCGGTGCAAGATGAGTTATTGTCGGGTGGTAAATATTGCTTTGGATACATGCATTTAACTGCATTGGGAAACTATCCCTGTTCTGCAGGGAAATTATATCTTTTGAAAGTTAGTTGAATAATAATAACAATTGAAAGGAATTTCTGTGTCACTAGTGCTCTCTGCTATACTTTTCGGGAAGTCATTTTCTTTTGAAGAACTTGGCACAGGTTGTCGGGGAAATACTCCGAATAGAAGCACCAATGGCAAAAATGTTAGCCATGAATTAGACATTAGGCCTATGTCTTGCAGTTACGTCGGGTTTCAGTCGGATTGTAATTTAACCAAGCAGCAACTGTCTGGGTGGATATTAGTCTGATACGTGGGGCTATCATAAGTTTCTGCAACCGGCACCTGATTTCGCAATCGTTTTGTTTCTTTGTCGTAATACATAAGAGTCAGATCGTTGTTGAGTGGGTGACACTCCGAAGACAATAAACGACTATTAAACATGTTTGATATATGCCCTATTTGCTCACGACGAGGGCTTACTTTCGGATCGCAGTCGGTTCCGACAGTCGGGTCGAAGAGTCAGGTCACAGTTACTGATGGTCAGGGTCGATTCGAAATTAACGTGGCAAGATCAAATTGAATATGTGTGTACAACTGTAAGCACTCGTTTAGCATTATTTAGAAGGATTAAGCAATTCATTGACGTACCTACAATACTTTTATTTTTAACGGATATATTTTACCCTTTCTTAACTATTGTAACCTTGTATGGGTTAATGTACGCGCAGTAATGTAATTAGAATAGAAAAACTCCTAAAGAGAGCGCCCGAATAATACTTGATACGACATATGCAGATGAGAGATCTGAAGACCGTTTTAGTAAACTAGGATGAAAAAAACGTTTACACAGTTTACAGCAAAAGGATTTAGTTATGGTATATAAATCCCTAAATGGCCACACCCCTCCTTACATGAGAGATATGTTTGAATATACACACTCTGTTCACGGCCTACGGTCAACTTCCGCGCTAGCTTTATACATGTCCGGAGGCAGAACTGATTTTAAAAAGAAAAGGTTCTCTTATATTGGGGCAAAAGAATGGAACGATCTTCCCAACAAACAAACCAGATATTATACAAAAACATAGAACAGGTAAAAGTTGACAAAAGGGGAACATCAAAACAAGCAATAAGAACACCATTTAAACTGCAAAAAATATCACGATCAAAAAATACACACGACTAAGACAATAAACGGTCAAGAAAATATCACAAAATATCCTTGATTAAAGCTGTAAAACCAGAACGCAAAAATGCATTATGCTTGCGATGCAACCCCAAATAATGCCAAGATGTTCCATTTCCTTCAGTCACCCATTGAATGCTATCTTAATGTGTTGGAAAAAATACTGATTTTAGTTCATATCTTTTTCCATTTCTTTTCTTCTGTTTCTTCTTCCATTCACTTAGTCCTTTCGGCAGTCAGTGATTTGAGCTATCCTTCCCACTCAAAACCGTCACGGGCTTACCCGGTACGTTACTTATGTGGTTCAAGAGGATAGGTGTTGGTAGGAGTTACCGATAATGGGGCGTTGAAAAAATAATGTCGCACAAACTGGCATATAACAATAAGACAATAATGCACGGATGAAGGGTGCGCGCGAACCGCGCCAAAATAAAGCATTTTTCAAGTCATTTAAGTAATGGGCTACTTTATCACACTATTCAGAGTTATCAATTCTTTCACCAAAAATAATAACACAGAGTGTGTTATTTGGTAATGTTTGAAAATCTGGAGGAAAGTATCATGTTTTTGTAGGCCATCCTACCATGTCAAAAACGGGGACCTATATTCCTCACCCCCGGACATGGGCCTCCGCAGAAAAAATTCAGGGGGCAAAATTTTTCAGAGGGCCCAACTTTTTTCATGGGAAATATTTTACTCCCAGAGAAGAGTTTAGATGCTACTCCACACAAAGGCGTAGCCAGGAATTTGTCAAGGGGGGGGGCGAAGCCCATAGACAGACTCTCAGCTCTCCACGCCACCATGGGTTGGGGCGGAGCGCAAGAAAATTTTGGCCCAAAATGCTTCCCAGATCTCAGGAAATGACACTTCCAAGGCCTATTTACCGCATATAAAAGGAGAAAACACTAGCAATATTGTAAATATAATAAACTTTAAAAAAATACCAAAAATATGCTGGGGGGGGGGACTGCTGGGGCCTGAGTGTTGATATATTTATCCGATTCCTGTTTGAGAGTAAAAATCCACACTGAGTAAACTGTTAAGAAATGTTGATGTTATATTTTCTTTGTTATTTTCTTTATTTTTTCTTCATTTTTTCAAGTTTTTGATTTTCCAGGGGGGCATGTGCCCCCTTGCCCCCCCCCCCTCCTAACGCCCATGACCCCGGATATCCCCCAATGGGTGCACTAAAGGGAGGGACTTGCACCGTATTTGAGCTGTATTTGAAACCAGACTTGAACTTAAACCGTATTTGAAACCGTCTTTAAACTTAACCTTTTTACCTTGACACTGTATGACACATTCGTGTTGGTGTGTCGTTAAATTTCATTTAACTAACCACCATCCTCAGCAAATTGACTGAAGGTTACCACCTTGAATTTGTGATCATCATATGAAATCTATTTCATTAGCATTTCAAATTACACCTGGTGGAAGCAAGAAATATTCCAGAATGGCCATAAAAGCCGTCAAATTTAAGAAAGATTTTTGGGAGTATCCTCAGTCCACAGCCTTCGGCGATCGCGGTTAAAGGCTTCGCCGGCCATAACTTCGCCAGATGCTGACTCCAATAAAAATTATTCCCTAGCAATTTAACCGCCGATGCCCTTGACAATGTCCATATAAAACTACCCTCAAAAGATTTCATTGACTTCTTTAGTATCACATAGTCTATAATCTTCAAAATCGACACTACTTTATTTTCACACTAATAAAATAGGTGAGGGGCACTTGCCCAGACCATCGACAAAATTCAACATGAAAGAAAGCCTCCATGGAGCAGGATAAAGGTTCTCATATCCTGCTCTATGGAAAGAACAGGCAACTGGGAAAAGTAGGGAAATTTTTATGCAATGAAAATAATGCGTTTAAAACTAAAGAAAACAATAGGTTACAAATTTTCTTCTGCGCGCTTCGCGCGCACCCCTTTTAGTGTTGCTTCAGGGTTTCGGGATTACTTCCTGTAGAACATCCTGCTTGTCATTGCTTCGTACAAACTCTTTTATTATCATTGAAACCACCGATGCTCCCATGGCCGTAAGCAGCCTAGCCCCCCCCCCCCCGAAATTTTCAAAGCTAAATTTTTATCACCATCGATCTGTGTAAATTTACCGACTCTTTAAAGTTGTTTAGATGCAAGTTTTAAGGCCCGAAAACTGTCATTTCCGGTACTGTAATAAGGGACAGACGCTTTGCAAAGAAGGGGGGGGGAGACCCCTCTCCTTGAGGATACTTTCCTTTCTTAGCATTTCCATTACTCATATCACTAAAAAGTATGAAAAATGCGTTTTTTGGTGCGCTTCGCGCTCACCCATTCTCAATACAAGATCTCCTATTCTTAAAATGATTGTTCCAAAGCCCCTGGAAATCCTCAAAATTACCCGTTTTCCCCTACTTCCCCAAGCCCTCAGGATTATCGATCCCATCTGACATCTGTTACATGCAGCGACGTAGCCAGGAATTTGCAAGGGGGGAGCACATTTGTGACTGATATGGGGGAGGGGTCTAAGGGGAGGGGATTTCCCCTCCCCTTTGAGAAATTTTTGAAAAATTGAAGGTCCTTAGATGCAATCTGGTACAATGTTTCGCCAGTTTCATCATTATCATACAACATATTATCAGCAGATTTTTTCCTGTTTGAATTAAGAACATGTTAAAAAAATTCAAACAGGAAAAAATCTGCTTGGTAATATGATATCACATGATAATGATGAAACTGGCAAAACATTGCACCTTTTACATGTTCTTTTGTCTTTGAAATTCCCTGACTACGGAAGACTAATGTTACCATCTGGACAAGTTGAGGCAACCCATGTTTACAAAGTACTAAGTACTACGCACCAACAATAGAGTAGATTTGGGAGAAGTCGATAATTTGATAAGAATAAACTTGCCGAGCTCCTCCAAAGTGGGATGGAGTTCAGTTCAGTTCAGTTCATTTATTTGATTTTCACAACTTCAGTAATAATACATATATATAATGTGACATTTTAACAGAAAATGGTAATGTATAGAGGGATTTCAGTCACGTGACTTTAACCAACTACACGCAATTCTGAAGGGCAAGATCGCGCGTCTTTCTTGTTTTGACGGGCACGCGTCCATTGTGTCACAGTAGTATCTATGGCTATGCCGTGCGCGTGTGCTGTAAATACGCTTACTGCGTGTGTGTTTTGCCCTTCAGTGCCTGGGAATCCATTGCGCGTGACGTCACATGAAATCCCTCTATAGAATATTTATATCATTATCAACAAAGTAGAAAATAAGCAGGTCGAAGCTGTGAGGGAAGCACATACAAAAAACTCATATAAGCTTAACTAAGGTAAGTGCTCCCTAGCTAAAAAAGATGAATGATAGGCCCTAAAACAAGAAAAAAAAAAACATTAGATAGCCCTCCCAAACACGGAAAAAGTGGACGAACTATAAACTGTAACCCCCCCCCCCCCTCTCCCACCACTATTCAAATGGGACTAGTACTTATCAAAGAAATTTTTATTAAGACTATTTCTAAGTTGTTTTAAAGATTTACAATCTCTAATGTGATGTGGAAGAGAATTCCACAAATCAATAGCAGTATTGCTTGGATTTTTCAGGACAGTGGCTGAATGACAAGGTGGACAATGAATATTATAGGATTGGCGTGTGAAGTGACTGTGGATCTCATTATTTGTTCGAAAGAAATTATCAAAAGAAGATGGTAGCTGATGGTTTAAGGCACGGTAGCCAAACGACATTACATGCACGGCAAATGACATCACTAAGCTTAAGTAGCTTCAGATTTAAGAAAAGCCGGCTAGTATGCTCCTGGTAATCAGCTCGGACAATATGTCGAATAGCACGCTTCTGCAATACCTTCCAATTTGTGAAATAAAGTCTTATTTACAGCAGACCAAATGGTACAAACAATAAGTAAAATGCTGGGTAAAATGAGGGTTTGACTATATTGACTTCAGAACTCTAGTTGGTAAGATATGTTTCAATCTTGACAGTATTCCAATACCTCTTGATACATTGCTTATAATATGATCAACGTGTGGGGCGCCCAAAGAGAGCTTACTTTCTATGTAAATTCCTAAAAACTTTGTGGGATGAAACACGTTCAATGATCGTAGTATTCAAATATAACTGGATGTTTCAGATGTATGCTAACGGGACCAAAAAATCATATAATTAGTTTTACAATATTTAAGGGACAGTTTGTTGGCACCAAACCAATCAACATACAAATTCAGGTACTGACAAGATGGTTTCATGTAAAGTTTGGGGGATCGGTACCTTTGTAAAAAAATATATTATGTTGTGTCATCAGCAAAAAGAAAGTATACTACTGTTGAATTGTTGTGGAGACCAGGGGCAAGTATCATTTGTATAAATAATAAAAAGGAGAGGTCCTAAAATCGAACCTTGAGGTACCCCACAATCAATATTACAAAGGTCAGAAGAGTAACATTGTTGTAATTTACAAATTGAGATCTATTTGCTGCTTAAATAACTATAAAACAGTCACGGGCTATGCCCCTACACCGTAAAGAGTAAGTTAATGTAAAAGAATTCAGGGTAATAGTGTCAAATGCTTTGAAAGTCTAGAAAAATGCCAACACAAGATTCGTTATTATTTAGAGCATTATACAGCTTATTGGTTGTTGATAGAAGAGCCATGTTCAGTTGAATGACCAGGTCGAAACCCGTATACTGGGTTATTGGAGAGGAGATTATTGTTATCAAAGAAATCAATGAGACGATTAAACATAAGTCTTTCAATGATTTTCGAGAGCCAAGATAGAATTGATATGGGACGATAATTTCAAAAATGCATGATCACCTTTTTTGTAAATTGGGACAACACGAGCCGTTTTAAGATTTTCAGGATAAGTTCCAGTAAGAAGTGACAAATTAGCAATATGGGTGATGGGCTTGGCAATATAAGGAATGACATGTCTCATAATACCAGGTTTAATATCATCAGGACCTGCGATTTATTAGGTTTGAGACAGGCCATTGAAACATTAATTGTTTCACAATCATCTACAGGTGAAAGAAACATAGAGTTTTTGTTGGTCATTTCAAGATTCATAAAGTCTCTATAAGACTTGATACTACTTATATCAGCAGAAAGGTTCTGCCTATATTAATAAAGAAATTGTTAAAAACCATTGGCAATGCTATGTGGATCATTAACTAAATCATTTCCTCTCTTAAAAATAGTATTAACATTACACCTTTTTATTCCTGTTAAGCAGGCTGTAATTATTGTTCCAAGTGCGCTTGGAATCATTTTACATTTGTCAAATTATCATAGTAATACAATTACTTGGAGACACATAAGATATGATTAAGTTTATTTCGATATGTCTTGTAGTTAAGGTGATTAACCTCTGAAGGATTCCCAAGTATTTTTATAAAGTTTATTTCTAGTTTTAATTGACTTTAGAATGCCCGTGTGATCCATGGGTGACGTTTCTTCTGCTTAGACTTTTGAATTCGAATAAAAGGAAAACAATTGTATAAATAGTAGAAATAATTACAAAATACACTGTTAGCACGTTTATATCGTCACATACCAAGACTGAGGACCAGTCTACTGAAGCAATTTCAGTCGTAAACCTCGTAATATTACTGGTGGATAGATTTCTCATAAAGAATGTATTAGCAAAATCACTATGGACGACAAGGAATACTAATCTGAGAGAAAATCTGGAGATGATTCACTTATGTCAGTAATTAGTACTCCTGACACTACACTTGATAAGTTTGAATTGGTAAATATATTGTCGATTAAACTTGCTGAACTTCCTGTAATTCGTGTTGATTTCGAGATTAACGGGTAGAAGCCATTTGATGAAAGCATGGCAATAAAACCAGATGATGAGCTTTTATTGAGATCAATGTTATAATCTCCCATAATAAAACATTCCCTGCCTTCATTAGAAATGGATAGTAATATGGAGTTAAAAACTTCATGAAAGTCTTTAACAGAGGAGTTTGGAGGTCTGTAAACAACACCGACAATGAAAATAGTTTTGTTAAGACTTACTTCAACAAATAAACTTTCAATCATATGATTCAAGATAGAGAGATCATCTCGCCTGGTTGAATCTAGATTGCACCTTGTAAATAAACATACACCACCGCCTCTTTGATCAGATCTATGCTTCTCATGTACAGTATAATTTTCAAAGTAAATATTTTCATAATTGAACGAGTTTATCCACGTTTCAGAGAAACCGAGGATGGAAAAATCGTTGCTTAGGCAAGAAAGGTAATCCTTAATGGCATCATTATTTTTAATTAGGCTGCGACTGTTCATGTGAAATAACGAAAAGTCACACTTAAATGAAGCATTATTTTAAGAGTCGATATCATAAAACTTGCATTTGATACCACTATTACCATCAAGATCGTAATCAGAGTAAGTAGAAAAATCATGATGATCCGTCACTTCAATACTATTCAAGTCATTATCGTAAATAAAAGATGCAGCTTTGAGATTTAAAAACACTGCCAAATGTGTAAGGCTTAAAGAATTCTATAACAATTCCAGAGGTGTAAAGAATTTTACAACAATAACAGGGTAAACTACAACTTCGATTCGAGAGCTTGGTAACAAACATTCCCTTTGTTTGACTTAGATACAGCAAGAAACCATTGATAAGGGGGATATTCCCTTATAGTTAAAGAATTAGTCATCTGTCTTTGAACGTAAAGCAAGATGTAAGGAAAGTAAAGAAAGAAAAACTTACAGTAAGTGAACAATAAGATGTAATGTAGGGTCTATTGCAGCTCCGAAAGCTAGTAATAGGATAAAGTGCGTAATACGTGGCGATTCATTGTGTATACAATAGTGACAGCAGTTGGACCTGATTGTTACTGATTCGAATTGTCAGATATCTGGATAGGATTAGAAAACGTTGGGAATATTCACTGGCACTCACTCGGTTAGACAGCCAAATGTGCAGCCAGATGTGCAGTGGCCTAAAAAAACATACTGTTATCGCAGTGTGATGGTATAGTATAATAATTATTCAGAGGAAGCGCGTATCACGTACGACTACTATACGCACGCTAGCTTAGCTTCATAAACAACGAATCATACGAACATGTCTGTTGTGATCATTTAAGGTGACGCATTATGTAAAGTAGCTCAGTCAGGAGGCCTGGATGTTACTACGATTATGATGGAGTTAACAGAGCTGACGAGAATTTAAGATCAAAAGAGGACTGATAAAATACGCTGCAAAAAATCATAGTTTTAACATTTTTTCGACACTGAAAGGGGGGAGCAGTCGCTCCCTCTGATCCCCCCTGGCTACGCCTCTGTTTGGAAAAAATCAAATTGTGACTTTTGTGGTATATTAATTGCCCACCTTAAAGACAGACAGTTATCACCCCAAAGTATATTTTTAGTGTATGTATATCAAAATTCTCAGTTGGTGACTACTCTTTGATTGACATCAAAGTTTAAAAATTTGAAAGATGCAGAGTAGCTCACATTCCACACAAGGCAGAGAGAGTACTTTTATTACATTTTATAGCCTTGTATGCTCACCAGGACATGGCCTTAAGCAATAAAACAGGTTTATTCTTGCACAAGGAAGAGCCTCATACAGTTATGGGAGGAGCTAGAAGATGCATAGTTGGGAGAATTGGAACTGTCTGGGATCATGAAAATTCCCCTTTAAGTCATTTGAAGTTGAAGCTAAAATGCATCATTTTAATGCCTACAATTTCGTTAATACCCCAGAGCTCCCGAGGACTTATCCTGGCCCTGGACCTCCACCGGGGCCCTGCCCCTGGACCCCGTCAGGGGTCCTGAGGCAAGCCCCTGGACCCCTCGCCGTTAGGGAAGCGCTTCGCGCTCCCGAGGGGCCTTCGACGCCGTTCGTCGTTCAACTCGGGTGGGGATGGTGGTAGTTGTTGGCGAAAGTGAACAGAGAGAGGGTTTGCAAGGGTTTAGGAAGTAGTAATTTTTACTCAAGATATTCTGGACAGGATGTAATAACTCCACAAAAGTTTTCTTACGAACAGCAGTCCTAACGTGACAGCTATTTGCTGAGTTCACACGAGGCACGCCGAAAACTTTATTGAGAATCGCGGTTCCCTAATACAAGGGTAGGTTTCTAAATTGTGTATGCAAGGACCAGTGTGTATGTAATGACGGACATTATAATTGCTGACAGAGACCCTTATTTCCATTCAAGTCACAAAAGTTTGGCGGGGAGACGACACCCATCATGCTTTGAAGAAATTTTAATTGAGGTACCATCAAACAAAATTTTTCAGCATTACCCCTTGCCTCCACCACCTTTGATCTAGGCCAGTGTATTAGTAAGTTTTCGTCATTGGCGCGCGAAGCCCCCCCCCCCCCAAGAAAAATTTTCGGGCATTTTTTTGGCAGGCCTAGTTGATATTAATCTCTTCCTTTATCTTACATTGCAAAATTTAATTTAATATTAAAAAATTCCTCATTATTTCTCTGGTTTCGCTGCCTTTCCGTTCTTTTGAGGATTTTATCCTCAGTTTGTTAAAATTGGCACAAAGAAAGAACTAAAATAGACTATTTACAGAAGGAAATAAAAGTGATAATATAAAATATGAACTGGTTTAACTTGTGACATAGCATTAATCTTAGATTATACGTAAAACGAGTGTTTTGAATTAGTTCATTATGTACATGCATAAGCGTAGGAAGCGGGGCTTCAGCCCCCAGTCAAAAATGTGGGGGCTGAAGTATGCTTCAGCCCCCCCCCCCCCCAGATCTAAGGGCAAAAAAACCCTTTCTTGTCTCTTCTGTAAGAAATTTCAAAAATTTACAGTAATTTTCCTTAAAGTTTGTCCAAATTGTTGCACCAAATTGCATCTGAGGACCCTCAAATACCCAAAAATTTTCCAAAGGGGAGGGGGCTTAGACCCCTTCTCCAGGACGGCGATCCCAAACAAGGTTCAGCCCCCCAGTCTCGAAAAGCTTCCTACGCCTATGTGTATGATGAACAGCAGGACCAGATCCTTTAGCTTCCTTTCCTTAATTTTTATTATTTTTAAAGTCTGGAAAAAGTGGGGGGAGGGGGAGATCCCCTCTTCCCCCTGTAATCACAAACATCGTTCGATGAAGTGATATCAGATGCAGATGAGGATTTATCATTCTTGAAAGCAATCATATCAATTGATCTGTATTTCATTGATGTATGATAGTTTTTACAAGAGGTGACAGGCAACAAGATTGTGATCAGTTATAAAATCAAGAACTAATTGAACCTAACTTATCAGTAGAGCTAGATATAATCAAAGACAACCAACAAGTACCACTCACAGGCATTAGCGGCTCGCCATAGGGGCACGGGGGGCACTTGCCCCCCAAAAGTTCGCAAACAAGGTCTTCAATAAATTCCAAAAAATAACAATAAATAAATAAAACATGAAATTCGAGATGGGTTAGGCCCTCCCTTTTCCTTGACTCTGTTTAAAATTAAAGAAGTGAATAACTTTCCAATGCAATGCGAAAGTTAAACATTAATAAAGTGCGTTCAAAACGACATTTGTCGGCGCGCTTCGCGCGCGTTTCCTTAGTTGCTTGTTTGCTACTATATGTACTTCAGAATCACAAATGGACCTACCATTAGTGCGAGCTACGGCAATCAAAACAATGATCACGCTGTGATATTTGTAATCTGATTAGAATGTCATTTACAGAGGGTAACGATAATGCTGGAGTTATATATAAATGCCCATAATTTTGCAGACACTTCGGAACTTTCGGGGTCATTAGATACACAACTCATTATCCGTGTTGATTATCATCCACGACTAAAAGCAGTTTTGCCCGGGTGTTACCTTGCCAGATTAGCATAGGTATCTGTCTACAAAACGTTGTAACGCAGTGGCGTAGCTAGAGGGGGGGGGAGGGGGACGACCCCCACAAAGCCTAAGAAGGCCTCTGTCGGAAATTTCTAGTCTCTGTCGGAAATTTTTACCACCTTAATTAAAAATTCTTACAACGGAAACTAGTAGCTAAAATTATATTCTTAGGGGTTTACTGACAACACTTATGATTTTAAGCAGAATTACACATCGAAATGGTTACTGACAAGGCCTAGAAGTGTCATTTAAGGCAATCTCGGTGATATTTTAATCAAATTTTTTTCCGCGCGCTACACGCCAGATGATGGTGGCGCTACGCTTAGATAGTACATCATTACTTCAAGATAAAAATCTGTCGGAATTTCTTTGCTTTTTGCCCCCCCCCCCCAAAAAAAATATACTGTTGTAACGGGCATGTAGCCTACGTATTGTGTTTCTCGTAGAAGGAGAGGTTTCCCTTCCCTTGTCGAATATGACAGCGCCGTTGGTCCACGAGCGGTCTTATGACTGTCAAATGGCATGTTATAAGCAAAAGGTTCTCCACCTCTGTGCTAAAGTGTACCGTTTCAGTTGATTTAAAGTAAACTCATCAAGCCCGTAGCCAGACAAGGTACTGGAGGGGCGCAAAAATTTTTCCAGGGGGCAAAAAAATTTTCAGGGGGCCAAATGTGTACAAAAGTGTTAAGTCAATGGTAAGACTCAAACTCTCTAGGGGGCAAAAAAATTTCAGGGGGGGGGCTTGCCCCCCCCCCCCCGGCCCCCCTTGACTACGGGCCTGAAACACACCAAACAGTCAATCTAAGCTCAGTGTAGTGAGACTTTTTGGCCTAGCTATTTGTATACAGGATGAGATGTCGTTCTGAGTTAGCCTAAGGAAATTCTCCTCCTTTAATCAAATGTCGTTTCGGAACGGTACTGAGATCCAAAATAGTGTTATCATTTCATCGTTTTCAAGTGTCTTCAGTGCTCGAAATTTTCGTTAGCTTAAGAAAGCAATCCAGAAAACCAACATTTTATGGCCTCTTGGCAAAGCTGAAACATATTGTGACGAAATGAAACAAAGAACAAAATATTTAAAGGTGGTCGGCTCATTTTATACAAATGGATCAAACCGCTTTGCCCATTTTACCTGCCTCTTACTCCCCCACCCCACCCCCTCCCATGGAGTAGTGATCGCCTGATATGGTTGTATTTTTATTTCAAAGTAGTCAGCTCATGACTGACTGCCTGAAATGGTTTTTGAAGAGCTCTTGAAAACTACATGGGGCATCGCTGAAATACATAATAATAACCATACTCCTATTGTACTATCCGGAGCTGACCATTAATATTGCCGGGGGACTTCCGAACCTCCCTGAATACGGAGTTGAGTTTGTCCCCCCCCCCCAACAAAATTTCTTAGAGCCGCCCATGCTCACAGGGCTGAAGGGGTTGCACATATCAAAAGCTTACTGTGATAGTTTACTAAATTAGTAGTTTTGATGGCAAATCGACTATCCTACAAAGGCTTATTGACGGAGAGAAAACTAAGTATCTCCTTTTGAGGAAGTCAACAGACAGGCAAGTAAGTCCTCTGCCACTACTAAGTACAATCCATATAAAAGAAACTGCGTAAAAGAGACGTTTACAGAAGAGACAGAATTTGGCTGGCAAATTATGGACCACAGATGCGAAGTATAAACTTGATCTCGAAAAGTTTTCTTTGTTAGCACTTATCGTGATAAGTTACTTTGACCAGGGAGGTGTTAGGAAGGAGACACAGCAACCAAACCTCTCAGACAATAAGTAAGTTAACATAACATAACAGGTTAAAGGGCAAAGGAGGGCTAAGGCCCCATAAGATGCCCTGAAGTCCATACAACCTTAACTGAAAACAAAGAACCAACCAACACCAAACGAGCCCAGCACAATTAGATTCTACCACACTTATGGAAGAACTTGTCAATGTTAACCTTAAAGCAGTGCACAGATGTGGAGTTAACTACCCACTCAGGCAGACTATTCCACTCGTTAACAACTCTATGAGAAAAGCTGAACTTCCTAATGTCGAGCCTTGCAAAATTCTTAACTAGCTTCTTACAATGGCCTCGAACCCGAGAATTACATTGAACCTTTAAATAATTGCAAGAGGACAAAGGATTCCTTTCAGAGAGAAATTTGTACACCTGAAGCATGTCCCCCCTAATCCTTCTCAACTCCAGGGTGGTAAGCCCAAGATGCTTAAGTCTAACATGATAAGACAGGTGTCTCACCTCGGGTATAAGGCGAGTGGCTCTCCTCTGAACTTGCTCTAAAAGAAGCTTGTCCTTTTCATAGAAGGGACTCCAAGCCTGGGCTGCATAGTCGTGGTGGGGTCTTACCAACTGCTTATACAGATTTAGTACAATTTCTTTACTAAAACTACTGAAATTCCTCTTGATCAATCCAAGCACCCTATTAGCCCTAGCAGCAGCAGCTGCACACTGTCTAGATGGCTTTAAATCACCTGTAATAACTACACCCAGAAAGTTAAAATGATTTAGTCCCATAGATATCAAACTTAGATTGACAGGTTTCTTTGTTCCTATTGTTAGCCTTGTTGACTTCCCCTTGTTGATCTGCCATTTTCACACCAAAGTAATCCTGAAACAATTGCCTTTGTTAAAACATGCTTTGATTTGAGGTTTGTTACCGACCGGGGACAAGCTTCAATCAAGATTTTTATGAGCGAAACGACTGTCAATGAAAGTTAAACTAATGTGCCCCTACAAATTTGATGCGTCGTCTGCTTCAAGCACTGTTCAAGCCTACATCATTTTGCCAAATTTTAGTAAATCTCGTCGTCACTTAGAAACGTTCTCGACATGTTAGCTGTGTGAAAAATCTTGAATGAAGTTAACAGAAATGCCATTTGACGACAAAAGTGTAAAATTTCATACTGTTTGTGTGACGACTGGCAACGAAAGGTAACTTTTCAACGGTCAGTGTAAGGAATACACCAGTGTCATTCTAGCAATAGGTCACTAAGTTCTAGTTGATCCTGGTCAGTGTCATACACATTTTGAAGAGAAAAGCAAAATTACCATCGGGAACAAACATTGCTTCAAAGTGTCTTAGAATGTTGGGTCTCCTTCCTAGGCTAACACCTCCCTGCTTTTGACCACTCTTTGACATCAGCAAGCACACTCAGCAAGTCGGACTTCTGTTTGATTGCTCTGATTAATCAAAGATATTACAAGGATAGATTCCAAACTCAAAATGGCGCGTTGACTCCCCATGGAGCCCAATATAGAGGTTTTTCACTGACGTCACTGCGTTCGCGCGTCTCTCTATTTTGACGGCCAGGCGCCCAATGTATAACAATCGTAACTAAGATCCTGCAGTCTTTTGCGCATGAGCAGTGACGGCCAGTGAGCCAAATTGAAACGCGCTGACGTCACGTGAAAAACCTCTATATCGGGGCGGAAGTGCTGATCACTGCTCAGTCGTTTTGAAAACAAACAGGCAAATGAATGTCTTAAAAAAGTATTAATACTTGTTATTTCGGAATGTTATTGACTGGAGAAGTACTACGCCTCAATAAATTCCACTTTAACAAGAATAGCTTATTTCTTCAACGCGGCATTCCACGTATTTACAGTGAACATGAACGCACAATGACTGGTTTTGCAAGTTCATGGACATTCATTGGTCAGTTTCTATGGTATCTTCAAGTGACGCACTTTTATATGCGCGTTCAATTACTTACGCGCTCACAACGGGAAAGCAACTAGCGCGTTTGTTTCCAGAGCGCGCAGAACTGTGCGTCAAGTATTCCGGATAATACACAGAGAAATGTATTCTGCGCGTATATAACGCCTTGCAAAAGTGCACGCACGCTAACCTCTTTTAACAATGAAATTTTCTGTGACGCGTCCTTATTTTTGTACGCAGATCGCGGAATAGAACGGCGCGCATGTCAAATTGACACTTCCGCCCGTCTCCATGAGGAGTCACTGAGCGTAACAGTGTAGGTATAGGAGTTTGGGGTCTATGCTTGTAATATCTTTGTGATTAATTAGGTAGAGCGCCATCTATTATTAGTATCATTTCGCAAGATCTGAGCTTCTACAACAACGTGACGTCTTATTACACCAGACTTTCCAAGAATTATCCGCAGCATTAATTCTTAGCCCTACATCGATTACTTACAAGTATTACAGAAATATTAATTCAATATGCCGAAGAATAAGGGTCAGTATTTGTAATGAAACTAGGTCTGAAACTGTTTTTTCATCGTTCGATCTAGAGCGGGAAGTCGCCATAACTGATAACCAACTTACTTTCAAGGCGCCTATTGAATTAACACTGTAACTGTTAGCCTAAGTTACTTGTTAACGTTACTGTATTAGCAGTTGTGTCAGTGTCCGATCATATTCTTAACAATAACTTAGCCTAGGCTACTAACATAAACGTTAGAACTAGGCTAGGCCTAGTTAGTGAGCCTAACGTTAGAACTTAAGCTTTAGGCAAACCAGGTCCAACTAGAGTAAGCCTGGTAAAGACCGGCTGGATCATGGCCACTACGCGTCCGGTCGTTCTACTAACTTTAGTAGGCCTACTTAAAAGTACTTAAAATAGGGAAGTTGATCTGTGTTGCTTGTGTGGGTTAAATGTGCATACAGTAGCCTAACTTAGATGTAATTAAGCTATCGATTGATACCGTAGAAAGTCCACTTACCCTAATCCATTCACCGTTATCGTCTTTCATGGCATTGTTTGCACGTAAAGTCTGTGCGATGAACTAGTCTTTGTTAACCAGCCGTTTCATTCAACGTGAACTGTTTGCGTGAAAATGGTAGGTTCTGTTGATCAGCCGTTTCATTCGCAGTGTGCTGTTTTGCATTGTACGTAATGTTTATGTGAAGCATTTGCACATAATGTTTATGTGATGCAACTAGGCCTAGTCTTTGTTAACCAGCTGCTTCATGAAATGGTAAAATGACTGGAAATAGTTATAATGCCCGCATATTTTGTAATATCAACAAATCGCATGTAATATCGCTTAGTTTTCTAAGTGGGGTATCAGCGATACTCTGGATCATTTCTCGACATATTTTAATTGCAATTGTACCAGTTGCAAATACCTAACGTTAATGAGGGGAAGCAATTACTTGTCGACATTTTTTTCGGAAGTCCAGTCCAAATTATACGTGTTGGCAGACTATTTTGTTAAGACATTGACTCCAGTAATATTTGACTTCAAACACTTAACTAGTACACCACGAATGAAACGGCTGATCAACGGAACCTACCGTTTTCACGTAGCCTCTTCACGTTGAATGAAACGGCTGGTTAACAAAGACTAGTTTATCGCACAGACTTTACGTGCAAACAATGCAATGAAAGACGATAACGGTGAATGGATTAGTAGTGTAAGTGGACTTACTACGGTATCAATTGATAGCTTAATGACGTCTGTTGTATGCACATTTAACCCACACAAGCAACACAGATCAGCTTCCCTATTGTAAGTATTAGTAGAACGACCGGACGCGTAGTGGCCATGATCCGACCGGCTAGAATTTAAAGGTCAAGAGCAGTCGCCCCAAACTTATTTTGAAGCAACAGCTAAATCTCACAATTGTCTTCTTATTTCTCTTCAAAGTATCTTTCATAGTATGTTAGGACTTTAATATTGCATATTCAAGGTAAACCAATCAGTTACTCCTTGTAAATTTCACATTTGAGGAGAAAAAATAATGTCACATGACTCTCAAGAGCCAATCATGAAACAGGACAGTCTACTACACTACTTCAAGTTGGGGTGACTGCATTTCCCCTTTAAAGACTGGCCAAAACGCGTCAAAAGACTGGCAGATGAAATGCAATTTGAAATAGGCCTAGGCCAAGGCCCTACCAGTAGGCCCTATAGCAGATGTGCCAAATTTCGTGCACCCATTAGAATCGTTCGAAATTAGCGAAACAGTGTACCAGTAAGAGATGCTGACCATACTAGTGTAGTTCATACCTCGTTTATGACTGCACAAAGGTCTCAAAGTATGATTTTCTGCTTACATTTGCCTAAATTGTGAGATTTCACATCATTTTTAACTGTTGTTCATTAATGTTCATTAATGTGGATCATGATGCATTTCTAAATCATCATTTTAGCTTTCCACGTTATCCATCCATGACCGTGTATGTTGTCATCATATGCATAAGGTGTTGTCAGTCTTCTGTACCTTGTATGAGGGCAAGTATGGTTTTAGTACGGAATATATCATGTTAACTTACTGAGGTGCGCGAAATTTGGCACATTTACAACTTGTCAGTGATGCAGCTTGAGTTGACATAAAAACGCAGATTACGTTGTTAAAACATAAGTTAAATTGATAAAAATTTACTTCCAATTCAGGCTAACATCTCCTTCAGTCTTGATATATGTGTATTTGAGATTTTTCAAAATCAGTTGCAGAAAAGTTCATACTTATATCATTAAGTGTGTGAAATTCAATACATCCATGCTACCACAGGCAGTCCTAGCATTATATAGCCTAGGCTAGCCTAGGCCTAGTAATTTAAAACGTTGTGACTATTCATACAAAAATTTTTGTATGAATAAGCCTACCTGTAGTCACAATTCATACGAAGAAAACTTAATCGGACTGGCGTAGGCCTATAAGCAAAGCCATATTAATGGCTCTGGGGATGTACAGTCTGCGTACGTATGCATTTGCACGTGAACCTGATAGTATGACTACAGTACAGTACAAATCATCGTGCATGTGAAACACGCACTCGTACTCAGACCATAGGCCTAAGTAAGAAAAAGGCATTTTTAAAAACTTAAAAGCAAACTTGAAAAGTCCCATGGGATGTTGTTTTGCGAACATTTGCATCAATCCCATTTGTTTCCCGACCGTTTTTTGCCTATGAGAGGACATTAAATCTAAAAGATTAGCCCACTCGTGTAATCAAGTTTTACTGCAGAGTCTGATGAAACAGTATGACACTTAACTATATGTGCTTATAGCTGCATTATAAATCATATGACGAACCTATAGCCCAATGTTTGAAAAGCTTCTAATTATGAAGTTCCGTCAGATAGAGCAAGAGAACAGAAACAGGTCTAGCTGGTTTTCAAAACACCACCCAAATGTCAATCTGAGATCAATGACTCACATTTCTGTAAAAAGTGGAATTTTAAGCTTTTGCACGAAAATTTTGGTATAAATAGTGCTTCCACTGCCCTCTGTTCATACAAAAATTTTCGTATGAATAGTGCTTCCAGTGCCCTTTATTCACACAAAAATTTTCGTATGAATAGGCCCCACCAATTTAAAATACCATTATAATAGGCCTAATTGAAAGGTTTCGCACTTCATGGCCTTTCGGTACCAACTTCGCCTAACTGAATCATGATTTGGTACAACTAGGCCAATAGAATACTCCGCCAATAATAAACCTCACCTCGCCTCCGGAGACGCAGTCACAGTGAAGCACAAAGTAACAAAATAACTTGCATGTATGAAAGGTCACTGTGACTGCGACTGCGCCTCCACTCAAAACTGGAGGCATGGTGGACTTGGACATTTTGCAAAAAATGTTTACTGTATGTAAAAACACATGTAATTATTGTGTTGCAAAATAACACAAATTCATAAACGGCCACTGTGACTGCGCCTCCACTCAAAACTGGAGGCGTGATGGACTTGGACATTTACAAAAACCATTTAGTGTACATAAAAACACACATAATTATTGTGTTGCAAAATATCTCGAATTCATAAACGGCCACTGTGACTGGGACTGCGCCTCTACTCAAACCTGGAGGTGCGGACATTTTGCAAAAAACATTTACATATCATATGTTGACTCGTTCTCAAAATAACAATCTTGGGAAACTGTGGCCACAGTAACTTCGCCTCCTAGTTTTCAAAAAGGTGTTTTTGACCTTGGTATACTATAGTTACTCGCATGATTTTAATGCCTTATTCGCCATTTTACCTCTTGTCAATACATACGAATGTTCCAATCATGCATTCCAATCAGTTAAGTAGTAGGTCTAGGCTAGCTTATGATGATTCATTTGAACCAAAAGTGTCTTCAAAAACAAACATTTCTCGGCAAAAAATTGGTTTCCACAACGATCATGTTCAGTTGTAAACAATGGTGATGTCATAAAAGGGATTTTCCCCTTCCAAGTCAGGTTCTCTCATTGGATAGCTCTGCCCCCCTTCCCGTCATGTGAGTGTAACTACCGTAGGTCTAGTTTCAAATGAATTATCATACTACTCAACTGATTGGAATGCACAATTGGAACATTGGTGTGTATTGAAAAGAGGTTAAAGTTACAACTACTCAAACTCATAACATGCCAGGGCTATACAGATTAGTTTTAAAGGCATTTCGTGCACCTGCTATGCATCCTGGTAGCTTTGTATACCTAGGATAGCTTTATTTTGTTCTTGACATGTGTTATAAATGGTGGAACATTGGTTTAGAAACTTCTAAAATACAATCTGAGCTTCCATGGAGTGAAGTCAAATTGTTAAGCAGGCCTGGCCAGTAAAGGTGGAGGGGGCTTTGCCCACACTTGAGTGGGGTCCAGCACATGGATGGGAGAATGAAGATCCCTATTTTACATCCTCAGAACTTGACAACTCTGTAATTGTGTTAGGCTTCTGTTCCAGGGGTGCACAAAATTAGGGACATTGAGTATACAGTATACACAGTCTACATAAGAAACAAGGTGAATCACTTCACAGCAGTTTGGCATTAATTTCATGAACAAAATCTGGTATAACCACATAGAGGGCCTAACTGTTATATGGGCATCAAGAATTCTAGCATCTGGATGCAGGGATGTGATGTGTCACTATTTATCTAGAACCTAAAATTCCACTTCCTATCCAAGACCATGCATCCAACCCAAAATATGGGTTTTGGACATAGTAATAAATGGACAACATTTGACGATTTAATGTATTTCATGCCAATCTGATGGTATAATTTTTGTGCCTTTTGCATAAGACTGTACACAACTTAACAGTGTGCCAATTTGACATGGTGTAGAAATAAGGGAAAGAGGTAACATGTGCATAACTTCCATGGGTCAGATACAAACTTTCCAGGATCTTGTCACGGATCTTGCCAGTTTACAGTACAAGATGATGTTGACTGCTTGTTTTTGTTGAAAAATAGTCTCATAAAAGTCTTTTAAGAATGACACTTCATCCACCATTCATAACCATAAAGAAGAACTTGAAATATAAACACCCTTTGGCCTAATTGTAATTTATACTAATATTTGAAGCCAGGGTATGGAAACTGGCAAGATATGGACAATGTCAACTTTCCACTATGCATCTGCATCCAGGCATCCACTCAAAAGAATTGGTCATGAATTTAAGTTTTTCCTTTCATAAATTCATTCTCTCTGCATGGCTTGTAAGACACCCTCAATTTTTCCAACCCAAATACGACTCCACATCTGCATCTGCACATTCCCTGAGAATCCAGTGAGAACATTTGGACCAAACTGAAAAGTTTTCAGTTTGGGATGGCAAACATCTTGTGGTTTTAACTTTTTGCACAGCAATGACTCCATTGCACAGAAATTTGTGATTTAAGGTGATGATATATTTTTACTGTACCAACAGTACTAAGTAGCAAGTACTTATAAGTAATGGTGTTTGTATGTACAGTACGTGCTTGGATAGGGCAAAATTTGAGAGATGCCTGTGTGGCAAACTTTTCAGCGGAGCTGTGGACTATAGTAATAAATAAACCACAATGATGAGTCGTTCTCATAAATCATTCATAAATCTTTCAGTACGCATCTGAGCATGTGCCTATGACACAAAAAGTTGGCTATACCTTTTTTATGTAGAGGCCAATAGAACACTTAAATTTTCACTTTTTTCTTTTCTTCTTATTCACATTTTTGCCGTTGTCTGGTGCAAAAAGCATTCCCTTATGGACTAAATCCAGATGGCAAATGATGCCATAACTTTTGTGAGATCAAGTATGGTCCCAAACAGTACTTGTGACACCGTCATTATTTAGAACCGGCTTATCGGCCAAGATGGTCATTGACAGTGTTTACATTAACAAAAGAAATCAGTCAGTTTCCCTCCTTTCAACAATTTTTGAAGGGGATGTTAACTTTACAGCCGTATTATTTTCTTATGGTGTGCTGTAGGCCTTTGCTTGATTTAAGGTAACGGAAATAAATCAGAATAAAAATGGAAATTTTTGCATAAGAATTGTGTAAAAAATTGACGTGAGTTTACCCCACGTACCCATCTACTCATATCCTAACCATTACTTTGGCATCATTTTCTTGAACTAAAGCCTTGGAGCTAAAGAGTGTAGTCCACAAGACCTGAATGAAATAACACATGGGTCCAACAGCAAGGCACCCTTTTTAATTGTTGAACCTCTTAACATCAGTGCCAAGACCTTTTCTGAACAGGCACTTACAGAGCTAGAAATGTCCTGGTAGTCCTCCTTGGATTTGATCTGGACACCTATAGCATTCACATTACAATGTGTAGACTAATAATCACCAAGCAAAATTTTAATCCTTACTTCACACAATGGTACTTCTCTTATTTACTTGCAGGAAAGGGAGGAAAAAACAGAAGAAGGGGAAAGAATGAGAATGAGTCGGAAAAGAGAGAACTGGTTTTCAAGGATGACGGACAAGGTAAGTGCACGTGGCAAAATATGTAGCGCTGAATAATTATGTTTTGATATACAAGGTGTTACAGATGCTGTACAAAAGAGAAAACAGGTTTGCTGATTTTTTTCTGTGTATGTGTAACTCAAGCTTTTCCATTATACAGATGAACAGACCCCCAAATTGCAAGATATGCTGCAGTTTGAACATTGCACCCTTTCCTGTTAACAATATGTATTCCCAGTTACCCATTGAGGTTTGCTGTCCAAGAATCTTAGACTGTTTATCAGTGGTATAGGGAAAACTAGGAAGTTACTGGTTAATTACCAGACTATGGTAGCTTTGTGACAACTGTGATGTCGTCCTGGACTCTAATTTGCACACTTTGCATAGTGCACTAACTGAAAATGATGTGATACTGTGGTGATACCGTAGTACAATATGTAATAATTGACACAATAGTACAACCTGGGATACTTGAGTGATACAGTAGCACATTCTGTGATACTTAAGTGTTACATTAGTACTTATAACCTGGGATACTTAAGTAATATATTAGCACAATCTGTGATACTTGAAACTTACAGCAGCACAACCTGGGGTACTTGAGTGATACAGTAGCACATTCTGTGATACTTGAGTGTTACAGTGTTACAATCTGGGATACTTAGTAGCACAGCCTGGGATAGGAGTGATACAGTTTTACAACCTAGGATGCTTAAAGACAGACTGTCATCACCCCAAAGTATATTTTTAGTGTATGTATATCAAAATTCTCAGTTGGTGACTGCTGTTTGATTGACATCAAAGTTTGAAAATTTGAAAGATGCAGAGTAGCTCACATTCCACACAAGGCAGAGAGAGTAGTTTTATTACATTTTATAGCCTTGTGTGCTCTCCAGGACATGGCCTTAAGCAATAAAACAGGTTTATTCTTGCACAAGGAAGAGCCTCATACAGTTATGGGAGGAGCTAGAAGATGCATAGTTGGGAGAATTGGAACTGTCTGGGATCATGAAAATTCCCCTTTAAGTAGTACATACAATTTTTTGATGGGGACAAGTTAGAACACATCATGCCTACAAGTGTGTGTAAAAGGTTGAATAATAAATATCATAACAATTGTTTAGTAGATATCTTTTTCAGAAATTTTCAATTCAGAAACTGCGTAGGAACGATCATGTGACAAAGTTTCAGATACTTTATAATGTTATGTACAGCAGTATTTGCACTTGAGAAGTGAATTCAGGGGGTATCTCACTGCTTTCAATTTGAGAAGAGGGGAATAGGGAAAGAGGATGGAATAGACTTAATTTATGGGGCAATTTTTCATACTTACATAAATTTTGTTAGCTGAAAAAAGCAGGAAAAGCCTGGTTGGTACCATTTCCTTGGCAGGATTCTAGCAGATGGGTGGATTCCAAAAATACCTCCATTCAGCACAAATGTTTACACACAGTGGGAAACAGTTCTATATATTACATAGTTTATATAAAACCAGGTTTGGCAGACCTATTTTGTGTTAAAATCTTCTGAATGACTGTTTGTGTAATTGATGTGGAACTCAGGCCTTGAGTTTAGATTTTCCAGGTGTGCTACAAATCACACTGCTTTTTTAAACTTTAATAGATTTACCTGAGTTCCCATTCTTTATCTAGGTGTGCAGAAAATGACACTTCTCACAGTGATTTGAGTTGAGTGATGCACTCGCATGCCTCAGAATTCAAGGCTCCGGGTACTCAATTTGTTTTTCTTGTATGACATTTACAGAATATGCTCAAGTATTGAAGATGTTGGGAAATGGGCGACTAGAAGCACACTGCTTTGATGGAGTCAAGAGATTGTGTCACATCAGAGGAAAACTTAGAAAGAAGGTAAAAGATGTTGTATCTTGGTGCAGTTTTTGTATAACATACCGTTAGCTTGAACAGTGTCTTCATCTATGCACGGAATTTGTCTTACGTTTAACAAAACCTGTGGTATTTCCAGGCATTGGCTTATTCAAGCAATGAAGCAGTCATTTTATGAAGTTGCTGGCCTACGGATGTGGACATCTTGACAAGTGGCTTCCAACACAACATTTTTAGACAAATTTGGAATCTTTGCAGTTTAGGTGGTCACTTTAAGGGGACAAACACAAGATTGTTGTGGAGTGAAAACTATATACTAAAACTCGCGGAGTATCAGCCCCTAAACTTATTAAGTGATGATGCTCGTTGCTTCAGGTGCCAATAACTTTATCTACAGGGCCATTACGACTGTAAGGTTAATGATTTAATATTTGAAAAAGTCAGCCCGTGACAAATATCACAGTTGTTTTGTTTCTTTCATATGACTGCCTTTGATTGTAAGATATGGCTGCTGGATTGCTCAATGTCTGTTACAGCTTCTAGAGCAGGTTACCTGAAAGCAGCTTCAGTTTTATGGTGTGCTGATAATATTTGTGTTATTTCTTCCTACAATGTAAATATGTACTAGTTGAAAGGATGTTATGTAGGACATAGGGGAAACACCTTGGCATACCAGAAATAGTCTCTCAAGGATCATGATATGAAAACATTCATCTTATGCTTGCATATATGTCAGTAAAATATATTGGATGTTGACCAAATTTAGCCCCCCCCTCCCCCCCCCCCCCCCACTTCTCATAATCACCTCCTTTGCTATTTGAATGCAAGATATTCATGAATTGTTTCTGCAGGCATGTCTAATAAATGTAAACATAAGTCAGGTACGAGACCAAACCTTAAGAGTGTCCTTACCTGTGTGTCGTGTATACTAATGTTCCTGCGCATTGGAGGGGTTGCTATGTATGTTGCCTCCTGAAAACTGGCGTTTGAAATCACTACATCTGACCTGTTTTAGTACTGATCAAAGTAATGACCATATTTAAAGTTCTGTTTTCTCTTTGGACAGGTTTGGATCAATGCGTCAGATATTATTCTTGTTGGACTTCGAGATTACCAAGATGCCAAGGCAGATGTTATTTTAAAATACAATGCAGATGAAGCCAGAAATCTAAAGTTGTATGGAGAGCTACCAGAAAATTGTAAGATTAACGAGAACGTTCTGTTTGGTGAAAACGAAGAAGATGGTGACATCACATTTGACCTTGATTACGAGGATGACCAGGCAGATGAGGAAATTGATGATGTAAGTGACCATTGAACTTTACCATGTAAATATGACAAAATTTTTTACTCATGTCAGTGGTAGTTTGTGCCATGAAGTATAGTTGGCAGAGCAGAAAAAGTCTTGTGTGCAGCTTATCATGATAGAAAAAAAGAGTCATCTGTAGGAATTTGAGCCAAAAAGATTTCAAGTCTGAGAAATGATGGAAACTTCATTTACATATCTACAAAGGCAAGTAGCTTTAGTAGGGCAACTTAATATTTATAACATAGAAACATTAGTACCATTGCTCAGCACAAGGCACGTCTAAAAGAGGGAGGTCATTGTAATAAAACTTACACTTCCCTTGAACTCTCTGTACAGCATGTGGTTATGCCTGCACACAGTACACCACTAAAAGCATGGACAGATTACTGGAAAATAGTTGAAATAAAGTAGGTTTTGGTGGGCTACCCAACTCTACATCAGAATCATGACTCCTGGCCGGAGTCACATAGTGACTCCATTTTCCGTGGAAACATGACTCCTGGGAATTTTTCAATAACATTAAAAGTATGCACAAAAATCATATTTTAGAGTTAATGATACATTTGTGTTTTTTCAGAGGGTTTAAGGAATTGTTGTGATACAACTGGCTCTTTTGATCTCTTTCTATATTCATAAGTTTTCTCTTCAGTTGGCTACTATGATTCTCTGACATTGTCAGTTAGGCACCTCTGCCGACGAGAAGTCTGTAGTGTATGCCCACTCGTGTGTTAGTACTCATTTGTAGGCATGGTAATTGACAATTTGTAGATGCTAAAGGAAAATTCAGTTCTTTGCATCAGTTATGATGTCATTGTAGGAATCAGGTACAATAAGGCCATGGGTACTCAACTCCAAAAATATTGGAATCTGCCCAAGCTTAAAGCTTGGTAGTGTCAGGTTCAACTTCTTTTGGGCTCTATGAAGGGTATTTGTGAATATGGCTGGCATGCTGGGAGGGGGTCATTCCTGTGTAGTGGAAGCCAGTGAGACCTGCTATGCAAGCTTTCCAAGAAAATGGTATTCAGAAATGAAGTTGAAGACTTTTGGAATGAAAAATGAAGGATGTATTTTAGTCTTCAGCCACCTGTCCAGGGTTTCCTCCATATGACCAATTGTTTATGTATCCTCAGAAATCTCTTCTACTGTATGGTTGTTTGCTTCAAAACAGATTTGACGTGATCAGTCTTCTCTTGTGAAGTATCACACACAGGTCCAGAATTAGCAAAATAAATACCTGACTCAGTCACAATCAGTAGCTGGTTTCTCTGAAAGAAGTATAAAGTTAGTTTGAACTTCTTTTTAAATTCTCTTTTATCTAATTCCTTTGCAGGATTAGCTCATTTGCGATTGGTGAGCTGTAAGCATGAGGTGTTGTAAATCGTGCAATTTGTGCCATGGACACTTTTTCATCTCATGGTGGACTACACTGCTCGAGACTTTACTATTAAGCTATTTTAAATGTTACAAAAGTATAAAATAAAGATTGTGCCAGTTGTGCAGCAGTTCTGCAAGTGAACCAGTCCTGTTGGATGTATTCTGGACAAAGAATGTAATTCTTCATCCCAGCAGTTTGGATGCTGTTTCTCCTTGGACATTGCACTAGCATGTAGAGGGTCAGATTTTGACAAATCTAAGCATTTTCTACAAAATTATGAAAGACTAGTTATAAGCTCAACAGAAGAAATAGGTCAAATTTTGATGCATCTTTTAATCTTGTGTGGAACCACTTAGAATCAAGATACTTTAGAGCAAGTCGCATCACATCTTCAGGTGTCTTAACTCTACGTGGACTGATGTGATCCATGTCACTCCAAATGATGTGAAACATCTTGTTCATCATTTATAATAGCTAGTAAAGCTGAGTGGAATTGCAGCAAAGTTTGATGTTCTGTCATCATCATGATAACATTAAGGACTACTGAACCATAGGGTGGGAGTCACTGACAAAGATTTGAAAAAGTTTATAAGTACTTTTAACATCTGGCAAATTATTCCATGTCCTTGAAAAAACCATGCATTTTTCTCATGGAGGGTGAATCTTCAGAAATAACAAAATTGCAGTTGTTACTGGACAGCTTATTAAAGCTGGTAGCTCTGTCATCATTTCATTATTATTCCTTAGAGATTTTTGGGGTTGTGTGTGTTACTGAAGTTGTGTGTAATGTTTGATTTCTTTAAATGGAGAGTAAGCTATATGATATGAAGTAATATGCTGCTACCCCAGCTCTTCAGGTTGCTACACAAACGCAATTCCCCCAGCCTGTGTAATGCAACCACACTGGTCGCAAATGCGTCCAAGCATTTACAAATGTGACAAGGTTGTTACATCACGTTGCCAAATACTCTTTAAAATATGACTAGTTGGACACCACTCTACACACTGCTACCATACAGTCGTATGTAATGCATGCAAATAGATGATAAAACAGTTGATATTCTGATGAAAAGTCCGTACAGAATAAAGCAACTTTTGCTTTCATTTGTAACTTAAAGCTCCATAAATGAAAGTAATTAAAAGTAAGCACATGCAACCACACTGCAGCTGTTGCACATACAGGATTTTACCATTTAATTTCTCTCCAATACAGTCAAGTCAGTGGATAAGCCCTGGTGTAATTCATTTAAACTACATTATCGTGTAGGATTTCTTCCAAAAGGTTGGTAAACTAGTTGAACATCAAAAATTTTTTGTTTAGGAGCCAGTGGCTACCAAATTTATTTTCTGTACAGCTCTGAACAGTGTATAAGACTTTTTGTCTCTTTGGAAGGTAAAATCTTAAAAGTTTTGTTAACTTATGATAAAGAAATCTCTTCAAAGTATGCAGGTTTACAGAATTACTCTCTGTGAAACATTTTTGTTTTAAAAAAATCTTGGTGACAATGACAATCAGTCAGATGGTCTTCTGAGAAAGTTAAAATCAGTAAGAGAGGTTAGTCTGCACATAAATGTAGGGTTATGGATCTCCCTTGGTTTTCATGTTAATTATTAGATTTGAAGAAGCAAATGCGATACATTGGTCTTATATACCATACCACAGAACATGAGATACAACTTGTATGTGTGAGTAGAGTCATGCTATTGTTAAGGATTATCTAAGTTTTCTAAGAATTTTCTTTTATTATGTTTATTCTGTTTCATTGCTTGAGTTTGTAATGTTCATGTCATAAATAGGTATGATAGGTATGACAATGGAGTGATGGGATCCAGTTCAAATACATTTATGGGGGTGTCTTGGTAATACTGGTAGAGATATTAAAATAGCAACTTTACAAATTGGTTTGAAACAGTCTGGTGGTGTAAGTAATACTGTAATATCTTCAGTTAAAATTATGAGTACAATTCTGTTGTAATGCCTGTAACAGTACAAAATTTACATTAATGCACATCTTTCAAAATGGCTAGTCCAAGTATGGGTATGAAAGCTAGGTTCACAGAGTTACAAATACTGGTGATAGACGTATGTAAAACTAAATGGAACAAGTAGCTGTCCCAGCTGTACTAAGATATAAGCTAAATCCTTCATATATTCTCCCGTTTACCTAATAAGTATGTTTTGTTATGTTGCATACAGGAAGTACAGATATTCAAGGAATTTATTTGCAGCAATAGAATAACTCACTAATAAAAATGTCACAAAACTTTATAGTCTATTGAGCGACTAGGGGTATCTGATTACTGGAAATCTGGTATAAGAATTAATACATAGTGGTGCTCTTATTTTTGTATGTGTGCCATGTTTTCTCATACATGTGACATGATGGATAAGTTTGTATCCGTCAACCAGAGTTTTGGTTACGAGGGTCAGGAATCAGTAGCAGGTCTCGCATGCAACAGTAGGTAGATGTAACAATCATTAGTTTAAGTCTAGTTTACAAAGCACTGAGGAGGTAAATTTTGAGCTTGTGACAAGAGATTTAAAGGGTAATTTTGTAGGGTTTAATTCTTAAATGAGAGTGTGATTTGATAGTATAGCTGATTAGCATGCCAGGAACTGATGTACAGTAAGTCTCTGTAAGGTAAAACTTGCAGCAGATATTTGGTAATAGTACAGGCCAGGATTTTCTTTCAAAGTATCATTTCTTTTCCTTAAAATATTTTGAAAGTGTAGTGAATGAAGCTATTCTTGTATCAGAAATGTGTACAGATTTCAAATTGTCAATCATTTGTAGTATTGGTGAAGTTTTTTTTTTTTTTTTTTTCACTTTTCTCAATGCATTTAGAAGTTTGGTCTTTTTTCTTGCTTTTGCCATTAAGCTATTATTTGCTTCTGAGAGAAACATGAGACTGATAAGCAGTTGGAAGTCAAGCTATTTCAAAATAGTTGGAATAGGTGATATGGTGTTAACCTCAAGGCCCTGTTCTCTTGACCCAGTGTTGGAAAAGTCAGGTATTCCATCCTCCTACCTGCTGAGAAACAGATCACTGTGTGGTGCAAAAACAAGTGCCAGATATAATAAAAAGTAATTTTCTCAGTTTTGTCGTTTCTTTTTGCCATGATTTTGCTGTCCCCATTTTGGCCTTTTGGGGAGGGGGTTAGGGACCCCTACCCTCTAAGTATGCCACAAAATAGAAACCAAGCAAAGATGATGGATGGTAAGGCATTCTTGGTTTCTGCCACACATTTTGAGAGAAATATTAGCATAAGGGTAGAGGAAAGTGTTTATAATGGAAAAATGATATTTTGTTCTTCTGTGAATGTGAACTTCATATAGTTGCACTAGAGGAGACATAACTGTATGGTACAGACAGATGTATACACTTCTGGTGTGCATATTGTTAGTAACATCATTACCTTCTCATTAACACCATACAAGCACTCTTTCATGGTAGTGGTAAATTGACGATGTTGGATCCTTTAAGTGAGTAATGTTTGTAGTGTCATTCCTACAATATCCTCATATGACAGATATATTCATGGGGCTCTAATTTAGAGAGAGTTCTCATATATTCGTGACACCCACTAATGCACATATATACTTTGTGCAAACATTTCCATATGGTGATGTTCAAACCCACCATCACACAGTTACATGTGCATTGCTTGAAGTGCTTTTTAGGGACGTATTTACAACCATGAATATATAGTACACTTAACCTCAACAATGATTACATAGTAATCGTGATTACATAGTAATCGTGAGAGTAAAAATCTTCAACATATATATATATATATGTATGTCAGTTACATCAAGCTGTTAATATGCTCTCAGAATATTTTCAAAACTTTAAAGTGGCATTAAAGAAACATGTCAGAGACTTATAGAGCTCATGATAACATGGATAAATAAGTACAAGTATCCATATTTTTTCACTGTACTAGCTTTTAGCTTTACCTTCAGAACAGTGTTTATGTAATGGTTACCTTAACTCTTGCAGTTTTTTTTTTTTTAAGTTCCATATGTGTATGTGATTCATATTTTTTTCTTATTTTTTATTTGTCATTTAAGGTTGTAATGGCCATTTCTGGTAGTGCATATGTGTTTCCGTGTATTTGTTGTGGAATTTGTAATACCAGGGAGTTGTAAGGTAATTGCGAATAATTTAATTTCTTTTAAGTACCAAAATTTGATTGCCAGGTGTCTTTGATCCTACACTATTGTTTAGCTGCTCTTGACTTTCCCATTCTAAAAAGATCTGCTCTCTTCATACTTGAGTAGTCCTGTAACAAAGGCCATTGTCAAGGCAAGGCTTTGAAGTGGTCTGCATAGTCAGCAAGGGCACAGCATTTTTTAGTTGTCTACTTTATACAAGTATGCTTACTGTGCTTGCAAGTGTTTTAAGGGACACAATTCCATTAGTATTCTAGTTTCTTCCATAATTATTGGTTATTATTTGGTTAAGCATTAGGAGTGTGAATTTTGTTCGTGACATATGAATTGTCTGATTATTCCTAAAAAGTGAAACGTAACCATGTTCAATATGCTACATAAAAATGTACTGTTCACTTTTCAAAAAGGGCATCAGGAGACACAATATAGAATACTTTTAGTTTTCCTTGATGACTGGCAATGTTAAAAATCATCTTCAGGACTCCTCCAAATGTAGCAAACAATTGCAACCCCTAATCACTTTCTAATCCCTTTAAATCCCTTAAAACTTTCAAGAGCCAGACATAGGAGAGTTTTAATATCAGCAAAACAGCTAGTCTCAAACGATGGGCAAGTGTTACATCTCCATTTGGTACACCTCCCTCTTCTTACATACTGCAGTGTTTACATTAAGGATTTTTTTATTCCTGTGCATCAGTCTTTCTCCAGTGGTCTCATCTTCTCTGAAGCAAGATGTGCAGTCTAAAATTATATACCACCAAAAACTTGTATTGCAGTGCCATAGACAAACATTTATCACTAATTGTGCCACAAATTTATTTTCAGTTTCCACTTGTATCTCTCTGGGTTTAAATTTTCCCTGGAATGTTCCCACCAGTCACAAAAAGGTATAAAACCTTCATCAGATTAGATATTTTATTAATTGGACAGATTCTATAATCTTTTGCAAAATAATAATTCATCAAATTCTTGTCAAACACTGTATTTAAAGTAAAAGGGAAAATTATGCATCCCCAAAGCGTACTGAAATTTTATGGAGGTTTTTGTTCTTTTTAATTCAGTTGAAGTGCATCCAGTATGAATTTCTGTTATGTTCAGGAGGGCATAGATGCATTTTAAGGCCAGTTCATATTTCCAAATTTTCATGTGCTATAAGGCTATAAGAACTGCATATGGTCATGCCTTGCCCTTTCAGGGCAATCACAGACATAGCTCAAGAGTTGAGCAGTGTTCAACTTTCATAGCGTTGTAGTGCTATACTGAAGTACGAACCAGCCTTTTATGTGAAAGTTGTACTGACAAAGGACTTTTATATGCGAGTCTACCTACAAAAAGTTTTTTATGTGACTGATTAGTAAAGTTCATTAATTTATTCATAACAGTGCCTTTGTTGTCCAAGCATTGGACCTGACAGTATTTGATGCAACTTCACTTGGAAGGTTTCTCACCTGTAATCACTGATGTTGAATTAGAGAGGTTTTACTAAAATGGAAAAATCTCTTGCCAAATTTGCTGCTAGTGTTCTAAGAATGGGTATTTCTCTCATGGATGGATTGCAACCCTCTTCTCCATGCCTGTGTTTCGTTATGATTCTTTGAGGTTGAGAAAAGCATACTATTACAGCAGACCTTCTACTATTGACTTTTTAAAGTGTTGATTGTGTTATAAAAAATCCTTCTTTGAATTCAGGGTCCTTTGACTGTTTTTCAGAACATTACATTTTTTCCTTGTCTTGTTTCTAGCATACTGGGTTTGTTCCTTTTGGAAAAATTGTGGGAGAAAGTTTTACCCACTTGTAAGAACTTGGTGACACTATCATTTATAGAGAAGTCCATATTGTAAATGATTGGAAATTGCACTATGCTCTTCACTTAAAATGATGTTTTTGTTTCTGGGCAACTTGTAATTCAAGCTTGTACATAAGAGAATGCCAATTGAAATTTTGAGAAACATGGGACAATTAAAAACTTTCAGTGCCCACTTAACATGTACAGGTATTATCTTACTATCTGGGATCCAATTATTGTAATCTGATGTTTATGCTGTAAGTAAAATAAAAAGTAAACTACAGCTTAATATATGTTTACATTTCCTTTTATTCAGTGTTTGAGAGTCTTGTAATAAAACCATGCATTGCTCCAGTGGGAACATACTTTGCTTGTACAAAATGTTGGAAGTAGAAAAAATACATCACATGCCACCATTAACACAAGAGAACCTGAAACACTTGATCATACAGCTAGTTATATGTGCCTTGGTTTTTGAGATGTCTGCATATAAATTGTGACCCACAACAGGTAACTAGCAACAAATTATAAATTAAATGACATATTTTAAGATGTCATACTATTATTCTAGTCCATGCCACAGTTCCCAAGGCAGAGGGCACTCCCCCCAAAGCCATGGCAGAGGTACCTCTCCCAAGGCTGAAGCCAGCTAACTGAATACCAACATAATCTCCTATGCAATATGCCTGAGCCTAGTCATTTCAGTTTGTATAGCAGCTTAACATGTAACTTTATTCAATAACATATGGTGAGACACTCTCAAACATTTGCACTAGGAAAATTATTCTTGTACAAAACATCTGGCATTCTTGAATGAGATCTTTGTCAAATTTAACTGTCACTCAATAGCCTACCTAGGATCAACAGGGCCTATATTTCCAAATCCAGATGGTATCACACTTTGGCAGAGGCATCAGCTCACGAGGCCAGCCCCATCTATAAAGGCCTGGCCTCCAACAATGTTTAATAAGTGATTGCAGTGAATGCTGCTCTTCCTTCCTAAACCTTGACAAATCTGAACCTATTAATCTCCTATAAGTATTTCCACTTGATCTTCTGACTAATATCTTATATCAGACCATAAAAATTGCAAATTGGAGGCAAACTTAGGAAATATCTTACAAAAATTCAACAATTCAGTAACAAAAATATTGTCAAATTGTTCAAAAGAACCATACATGCACCAGAAAAGGGAGTATGTAAAACTGGATTGGGGTGACTGCATTTAAGGTTATATGAAAGAAGTGTGATGGACTGTAAACAAACTACACTGTATCTTAATAGGTATTCACTTTGTCAAATGGTCATTACATTTCAGTAAATATTGTACACTACAAAAAGTAAATAGCGGTAGATCATTGGTACTGTAAGCTATCATTTTCATTCAGCTTCATTTCCCACTGCAACAAGTGACTGCCCAAGAATAACTGACCTTGTTCCACACTCTTTTTAGACAACTTCACCTGTCACGACTCATGAGTGCAAGTATTTGAGCACTCAATTGAGTGGGGTCAGGGGTCACTAGACCCACAATTTTACATATCACTGACAGTGGTCAATACAAATGTCATACTAACATACCACTTTGAACTACCTATAAAATAGAGGACAAATTTAGACTAAACCTCTGTATGCACATACACCACTCTGATTGGTCTATGAGATGTGCAGATCAATGAACTAAAGATGACATTGCACAGCACAGTCACTACACATAGGGTCAACACGTTCAGATTCTCAAATGTCTCAAAACAGGGTAGACTGTTTGCAAAGAGGCCACAAGCTAGTGTCTTCAGCTTGTAAAAGATTGCTCTCAGGCAATGACATTTGCTTGGTGGGAGGTACTTGCCCTTTTAAGATTGGAAGCAGGGTTAAAAGTAAACATGAATGGTAAAGACTGAACCATTTAATACGGGGAAATTAGCCTTTGGTAGTTACAGGAAGACTTTGTTGTTTCAATATATGATGATAAGTGGCTCACTCATACAAGATGATATTCACAGGGTTATGTTACAGATTTAACACATGACAGCAACAGTACCAACTTGGAAGGTTATTTGAGTACAAGTGTGGGTACATATACCATCATAATACAAAACGTGTTGCAGTATAAGCTCCATTGCATACTCTATATGAAACACTGAAACGATCTAAATTCTGAGGAGAGTAAAAAGCCCATCAATGATTTCAGTTACGAATCTTTCTCTGATCCTCCTCAATGAGAGGTATGGTAAGTTCAGTAACACTGGAACTGTAGTTCATCACATTGATACTGAATGTGGCTGCACACAGCAGGATGACATACACAGTGTTATGTTATGGACTACTTTGTCCTGTCCCACCTCCAGATGGTACCGTTGTCACAAACACAGAGGAGGATACCAGCATCCTTGCTGAGAGCTGTTTGTCTGATAGCAGTCAAGCACTTTGGGTGTGAAAATGTTGAAAACCTGGAAAAGAAGAAAAGAATCTTATGTTCATCACACTCCCAGTTAAACTTTAATGGATAAATGAGAAGGTACACGAGAAGTGTAACAGGTCACCTAAAAAAAGCAGATGTAGTTTGATCACACATTCTTGGCTCCCAAACAAACTTTGGTACATCACTGATGGCCACACAGCTAGCTATGCAGGCTATATAACAAATGACTTAGATTGGCTTGTCTGTGAAGGATTGGATTGTAACTGATGGCATTGTTCAAAAAAAAAAAAAAACAAAGTTAGGCCATGTCCATGTAGAACTGTAAGAGGGAACATACCTTCAGACTGAGCACAATGAGCTTTGTGCATGTCTGTATGACTGTATGTGCTGGACTTAAATAGGATGGATGAAATTACATTAAATCTCCAATCTCCTTGTTTTAACACATCATGAGTGCTTGCAAAACTCATCCAGGCTAATGGAAGTAGTCAAAAAACAGTATTACATCTTCATACCAGCACTGGCCCATTTCTTATTTTAATAATCAAAATATACTCTGACAAAAAACGAAATCACTTCCTGTTTGTAACCCTCATTTAAGTTTGCCTGAAAATAAATCCTGACCTCCTCTAACAAATTATATTTTCAATGAATACAGCACAAAGCACACAACACCTACGCATTCTGATCATATTGCTCTTATTTTTAGGAAAAATAACAAACAGTTGTATGTTTGTGGCAGGTTGCCATGATACCACTAGGAGACTGCAAATATTATTGTATTCAGAGGAAACAGACACTGATCATTTCAAAAAACATGGGTGTACATCAGTTTCTGCAAAGGCACTCACTGTTGCTTAAGAGAAAGCAGTTTGCAAGCAACATTCTGCATTGGTATTTCCCACTGCAAGCAAAAACCTGAGAATACACCTAAAAGGAGCTCCAACCCTGAACGGACACAAGACTTAACAAGAAGCCCCAAGAAGATAGTCCTGGAATATTGCAATGAAGAACCGTCTTGCTTCAGCAGAGTTATAGACAGTGATAACTTCGCCAGGATGTCAATCTCTGGTAGCTGCTTACAACAGGGGTTCTCTTCTGGTTAGCAGGAGCAAGTTCCCAAGGCAATATGTCCCTGACATTCTAGTAATGTCAACCTAACCTTTGAGGATTTTGATTTCAGCAAAAACTTGCTTTGTTAGTAATGTAGCAAGACTAACCTGGACTTCTGTGGATCATCAACATCAATGTCCCAAACAAAGACTTTCCCAATCTGGTTCCCAAGAGCAATGACCTGAAATATGCATATTGGTGGAAGACATTTACTTTTGAAATGTTCAAACTTAAATCGCACATCATATGCTTCAGTTCAGACTAGCAAGGAGTACATAATCATTCTCACAATAAGATGCACTTGTGTGTAATTGTATGTGCAAGTATAGATTTATACTCAGATTCATAATAAATGAGTTGCACTCATACTAAATCATAGGCAATATTGCTCACAAAAAATATAATGCTACAAGTCAGCAGCTTCCAATAAATATAAATCAATTATATGAGTGGGAAGGGGATGGAGAACTGAAGGAGGGGTATGTGCCTTAAAGGAAGGATTTGAGCAAAAAGTTATTTTTTACCACGTGAAAGAACTAATCCTTAGCACTCTAGTGAAATTTTTCTTTCATTTCTCATGTTTAGCTCTCAAGACATCAGCAAGTGAAGTTACTACATTTGTGGCCTGAAATGAGCTTGAAGCAAGCAGTGGTTATATCATCCCCTCACACTGATGAGCAATGCTTTGTTTTCTTTGCTTTTCAATCTGTTGTTTTGACCTTGAATTTAATAGTTTTCTGAGCTTCCCATGGGAAATTTGAAGTTTGTAACATTTCCATGCCTCTCATGCATTAACACTACATTAACAAAGGATTATAAAGGAAAAAAATTGTTGTTAAGTGTAAAGAAAACAAAGAGACCTCATTAATGTGAGGTGATGATGTACATATGCTTGCTTCAAGTTCAATTTGGGTTGAAAGTGTCACAACTTCATCTGCTGATATCTCGCGACTCACACATTCGGTTTCAATGCAAATTTCACCAGAATGCTAAGGTTAAGTACCTCTAACATATCAAAACTCCATTTAAGCCTAAACCACATCTTCTAACTTTTCTAAAAATGACAAAACAAATCCCTTAGGCAAACAAAAAGTGGTGTCATTGGAAATAAAAAATTGCCTTGCCTTCGTGAAAAGTGGCTTTCTTAAGATTTTGAACACAACTCAATTTCTGAAAGCTGTCTACCCCACTAAATGAAATGTACTCATGAACAAATAAATTGTGGGATAAATACATACCCGCTGCCAGTAATCAATGCTGAAACGCATAAACCAAATATCACAGCTGGTGTATTCAAAGCTGTAGAGTACTGTCACTTGAGATTCATTTGGTCGGACTTCCTCTAGAGGGGTGTTGATGCTACCAGGTTTCCAACAAATAATTGCATTCTCACAGGACTAAAGAGAAACAAACAAATGTTAGAAAGGCATGTTTCTACAAACAATTCTCTTTACTTATTACAACTGGTTTACAGTTTATCACTCAACTGTCACTTCAAAGATGAAGAAAATATTTAATAAATGATATTTAATACAACAAGTGGATAAAAGCAGTTGCATTTGAAACATTGAAGCTTGATAACAAAGATGTAGGGATTCTAATCCAAGAAGTTTCGAATGTTGGGGAGGGGGGGGGGGAGATTTACTCCAGGAGAAACTCTGGATTCATATCCAAACTGAAACGAAAAATTCAGTTCACTTAGAAGCCACCCCATATAAATTGTATGAGTGTCCTTGAGTCAGTGCTTGTGGACCCTACTAGAAAACAAATGACAAGGCATTCCAACAACCCCCCAACCCCCACCCTGAAAAAAAAGGATTTCTAAAATTTGAAAGGTGAGAGGGGGAAGGCTTTTAGGAGATTTTCTATCCCTTGATATTGCTAGATAATTTAGACGAGCTAACTAGAAAGGCAGGCATCACCAACAGGATGGTAACTTATGGGAGGTTTTTGCAGATTTTACCCAATACTACCTACCCATCTTGAGATTGCCTCTTCCATAAAATCATTGCTTAGTTGAAATGAGGTGAATATTTTTACCCTTAACTACTGGTTCCTCAAATATCAAAATGCAGGCTGGCAAGGGTAGATTTATGATTCTAGTTTGCATATCAACATTTATGGAATAATCTTGGAAAGAAGTAAGGCAAATTGGAAAAATGCTACCTTAACTGGAAATCTAATATTATATGAATGTTTATTTTAATCCACAGTATTTTTTTCTTTTAATATAAGGTTTAATATTTTACCCTTTCTCAAAAACTTCTTTACACATCTGATGCATGCCTGCTGCATACAAAAAACTTGCAAAAAGAGACAGAATTTGCACATGTTTGCAAACTGTAAAACATGGGAGACTGGTATGTCTATAACCATACCTTTGACAAGATAAAATCCCCAAGCCATCGGACACAGTCAACATAGTTGCGGTGAATGTCACGGGTTGAAAAATCTGGAATGTTTATACACATGGACTTGAAGGGTCTGAAACAGACAATGATGTCACAGGATTACACCAATTGTGGTTTGTAATTTCATCAGAAGCACATAACGGACTTCTATGAAGCCTTGTGCTACAATTTAAAGGTTGAAAGAAGAAACCTGCAAACTTTGACTTACAACACTGGAAGAACACAGTCTAAAATTTTTACCAAACTGGACAGAGTTCCAAGTGAATCAGATAAAGTGAATGCACACATGCATAGACCCTTTTCCAAATAACAATTACAAAGGATTGTGGGATAGAGTCTGGTATGCGTCGTTTTTGTCAGTGACATATTACTGTGGCAAAAAATGACACATACCAAACTCCATCCCACAATTCTTTGAAATTGCTGTTTGGAAAAGGGTCTACTGTATGAACAGACACACAAAAAACAACACCAAATTGGAGGGTAATCCACATAGCTAATCTCATCCCCAGATGTCCTTCTCAGTTGTTGTCACTTTTGCATTCAGGTTCACATTAGAATCTCCTACACAAGAATCTCAAACTCTGAAATCCTTTCTGCTCTGATTAATCTAGTTATTACACAACAAAGTGCTTCAATAATGTAACAAAGAAAGTCTGAATTTAGAAATAAATTTGTAAATCTGACAGAAAAAATTCTCCCTACTGGGTTTACCTCTAGCCCATATTCTGGTTCAAAGAAAACAAAAAGAACTTCTGTAGTGCACAAGTTATCATTAACCAACCAGAGTGAAGCTACTGTTTGAATGAATGTCAATTAAAGTGTAGTCACCAACTGTATTTAGAGATATGATCATATTCCTTAATATATTTGGGGTCATACTATAGACCTTTTAATTCAACAGAAGCAGAAAACATTTTTCACAATCTCAAATATTGGAGCCACTTGCTAGCAGGCATAGCTCTGGTGTTTCTGAGAGGAACTTTGGTTCTACATTTCTTCAGTTTAATCAATACACAATGAGTCACAAGTAAAGAAGCTAATCAAGAGTTGTAAATTCACACATCCCTCTATAGATTTTTTTGTAAACAATGGCATATTCTCCTGTTTTGGACTTTGTTAGGACAACTCAACCAGAAAGCCCAAAGGCTTAGTGATTCCTTGCCAAATGGGGATGCTTTGTTGCACTGAGGTTTATCCCTCAATCTTATCTTTCTTGACTACATCATTTTACGATGTTTTAACACTTTGAACACTTTGACCTCTGCTGACCTCACATGACCTTTGAACCCCACCAAATATAACAAAAAAAGAAAATCTGAAGTGTCTTGAAAGAGATTCAACTCCAATGGACCTTGGATTTTGAAAATTCTTGGGATATTTTGCTGTTTGACCTCTGGTGGCTCCTGATGATCATCTTGGGAATTCTTGGGAAATTTTGCTTTTTGACCTCTGGTGACCCCATATAACAATCTTGGAAATTCTTGGGAAATTTTCATTTTTGACTCTAATAACCCCAGATGACGATCTTGGGAATTCTTGGGAAATTTTGCTTTTTGACCTCTGGTGACCCCATATAACAATCTTGGAAATTCTTGGGAAATTTTCGTTTTTGACCTCTAATAACCCCAGATGACAATCTCGGAAATTCTTGGGAAATTTTCGTTTTTGACCTCTAATAACCCCAGATGACAATCTTGGGAGTTCTTGGGAAATGTTGCTTTTTGACCAAAGTGACCCTAGATGTTAATCTTGGGAATTCTTGGGAAAATTTACTTTTTGACCTTTGATAACCCAATATGACCTTTGACCTCCACCAAAAACAATTGGGTTCTTCCTTACATCATGACAAATTTATATACCAAATATGAGGTGTCGGTCATTCCTATCTTGAGATATCGAGATTAAGAGCTTTTCAGCTTTTTACCTCCAGTGACCTCAAATGACCTTTGACCTTCACCAAAAACAAAAGGCTTCTTCCTCTCAACATGACAAATCCATATACCAAATATGAAGGGTCGGTCATTGCTATCTTGAGATACTGTGTTTACAAGCAGTTTACGAGGTTTTCTCATTTAACCTCTGGTGACCTAAGATGACCTTTGACTTCCTCCAAAAATGACAGGGTTCTTCCTCTCAACATGACAAATCTATATACCACATATAAAAAGTGTCAACCATTCCTATCTTGAGATATCACGATTACAAGCAGCGTCACAAACACACACATACACACACACACACAGGACATCACCATCGCATAGATTCCTTACCTGCCTACAGCAAGGAATCAAAAAGCCACTGAAAGTGTAAAATCTGTCACTTCATTTTTATATAGTTGGTTATTTTGTAACCTCAAGTTGTGGAAAAAGAAAGTGACAGATTGACAGGAGAAATATTTTAAGTGTGTCATTAAAGGGAAATATTACATTTGCATTGTGTCAACATAGCACAGACAAAAAATAAGTAATATCTGTGAAATCGCTCTGTCTCAACAATAAGCCCTGGCAACAGAGTTTCGCCCACCTCCTCCCCCCCACCCACCCCCCCCCCCCCCCAAAAAAAACTAGACCATCAATGGTGCAGCTCAAACCTGCTGAATTTCAATCCAAGATAACATTTTTGCTGGTAAGGTAATATCTTTGGTGGCATTTTGGAAGATTATTCCATGAACCCCAAATAAACATGGAACCCAGTAACAGAAGGGCTCAATTAAGAGGCTTACAAAAAGCCAGATTGCTTAATACTTATGTACAACAAATCATGAACAAGGGCACTAAGGGTCATTTTGCTGATGGGTTCTGAATGGCCTTTGAAAATAGGGAAACCTCTGGCACTAAATATTATATGTACATCTAGTAATCTTTGAAATGCAACATCCAATGACCCCCATGATACTTTCATAAGCTTTGGCACAAGATGTTGAATACATCTGCTTAGTTTCATGTATATTCAACAATCTTTGCAAATTTGACAACCCTGATGACCCCAAACTAACCTCCAAACTTTCCAGATGTTGACTACATCTTCCAAGTTAACATAAATCAAACAATAGCTGCAAATTTGACCCCCGACTGCCTCAAAATGGCTTTCAGATTTTCCAGAGCCAAATGGTAATTACATCTACCAATTACATCTACCAGTCAGGGTGCAATCCTAAGTTACCTCACAAAGTTATTACAAATCAATGATTTTGACCTCAAGTGACCTCTGATGATCTCTAAATGGCCTCCACATTATTTGGCTCCAAATGATGATTACACACACCAGATTTGGATTCCATCTTACTTACTTTTACCAAGAAGTACCAAATCAAAGATTTTCCCCTTTTGACCTCTAATGACATTAAATGACCTTGTATCCAAAATCTGCATACACCATGAAAGAAGCACTGCTTTAGGAACCATATGTGACCAACTTTCAAGAACATAACATGCTCAATGAGAAAGGAGATCATTTTTGAGATATTCACATAATAGCCTGTATTGACCCCTAAATGACCTTTGACCTCCACTTCCTGTTGGTCAAAAGATGCCTCACACCCATTCATCGTTTGTCCATGTTACATCAAAATCCATTGAAATATGAATGCTTGAGAGCTCACTGAACAATTGTTGACAGTGACGGACATAGACAGGTGGATAGAGTGATGGTGGTTGGTTGCAATGACTCAAACAGCTATACAGCTGGTTTGAGCAAAAAAAAAAAGTATGTATTACAAGAGTCACTAATGTTGCATCATCTGAAAATTTGAAAGTTTGGGTCCATACATTGTTCATGACCAACAAATTAGTCAATTTCTATGTGTGAGGATCTTGTATCTTGAAAATAAACTGACACGGCTAACTTATTTTGAATTGCCTTTCAATCGGTATACATAAATCATGGTTTTAAAGGTATGAAAATATTTTGCACCACAAATACAACACTTCCATTTAAGGCTACAGTACTTCTAGCATCTCTGGTTTATACCAAGCTATGTCTTACTTTGGACTTTTGGCAGAATTGTACTGATAAGATGACTTAATGGTCTCACTGATACTGTCTTTGTTCAATCGCCACATTTTCAAGGAGTGGTCCATGCCGCAAGATATGATCCTAGTACCATCCAGGTTAAAGTCCTGAAGCAAGATGAGAAAAAACTCACAGAAAATATGGAGAAGAGTGTAAATAACAAAATGCTCTGATTTAATGTCGGGTGATGTTTCCTGTGACCTTCATGAAAAAGAACTAAGAAAGTATCTTTCTCGTGGTGGGGTCTTTTCCATTTTCTGCTTGTAGTAACATGAAAGAGATAACTCCAAAGAATCAAAAAGTTTGTGTAGCTGATTTGGACATTACATAGTATGACCTTTTAGACTATGTCACCTTAATACAAAAGAAACAAGAAAAGAACACATAACAGATGAGATCACCAGCCCATGTATCTTTCTGTAAACATTTTCACGATGTTGGTCTTGTTGAAAAATGGATATTCGGGATAACCAAAAGTTTTGATACGTCAGCCAAGCTTACCTGCCAAGCTTACCTTTTTTTCACTAGAACATACACCTCAACTGCACAGCTGACTTTATGACTCTGCTTAAATCACTCAGACACCTAAATTGCTATGTGAAGCCAAGAAGGAGTGAAAAAAGTACTTACTGCTAAGCAGGATAAGATACACCAATGGAAGTCAATTAGAACAAGATTCTAACAGAGAAAATCACAATCTCTAGACCCCAATTCTCAAGTGGCAGCTTGCAGGCAACTTGTATCCTGCACTATTCACAAAAATGACCCACGGAAGATTCCAGCAGCCCAAAATTTTAATCAGAACAAAAACTGTTGCAATAAGACCTGGCTCTTGAACTTAAGGCAAAACTAAAACAAGTAAAAAAGGAAAAGTGGCACACAGCCCAAAACCCTTGAGAGTCCCCTCTACTGGACATTGCCCTGTGGCTCCATCCCTCGACTTTGAAGGTCAATACAACAGTTAACAGCACTCTCTTTTTCGTTCTACTGGAAAAACTGAAACTCACTGCACTCAAGACTTCATCTCTGTGACCTTCAACACCACCAAAGACAAGAACAAGGACATTAGTTTTCACATTCCACAGACGCAAGGAATTGTCTGAAATAAATCAGAAAGTATAACATAAATCCAAAATATATACATATAGGTGCTAAACTTTAGACAGACTGAAATTGCAAAACTTTAAAAGTGACATTGCAGGGATTACACAATTAATCGTTTCATTCTGGAGGAAAAGGAAAGTCTCGAAGAACCTACAATACAGGGTCTCTTTGATGCATTTGAATTTGTCTGGTGCTTTATACATACTTTACATGGTCTGTTGAAGAACCTTATGTTCGTTTTATACTCCAGGACATTAAACATGGAATACACAAGTGCACTTCAGCAGTTCTGACATGGTGGAATATCCAGCCACTGTTTCTTTTTTTTTTTTTTTTGGGGGGGGGGGGGGCAAGTGCGGTAGGCTTTCAGTTTGTAGAAGCCAGATGGACAACAGCAATCTCTAGCAAGTTTGAAAATTATCATACTTTAGGAAAGGGCAATCAGGGTGTGGGAAAGGGGGGTCAGAGTGAAAAAGCCTCTGGGGAGGAACCACCCCTGTTGCACCCCTCTAACTTTGCACTTGCTCTGGCAGCTATTTATCTATGGTTTTTATGAACATTTTCAGCTTGTTTTGGAATGAAGATGATAAGCTTTCAATTTTTAAGTTGTTTTACTTGTTTACTGGGACAGAGTCTTCTTTCACTGATTTCATGTAATAAGTGGATTGGAACTCATTAAAGGCCATGGACATGGAACCAAAAGGGTGTTTTATTAAGCAGTTATAGATTACAAATATACATTAATGTCTCTTCACGAAAACAACAGTTTGGAATTATTTTGATATCTTTTACATTTTTAAAGATACACTAATCTATTTATGATGTAAGTGTGCAAAAAAATTCTTTGTACACTGGTCGATTTTGCATATAATTTTTGGCTGATTTATCTTTCACTGTTTCTAACATCAAACAGGTAGAGGAAGCTTTCAGCACTCTCCATTCCTACTTACAACTTTCCTACAGCAGACCCTCAAGACCTTTGGAATACTTTTGAGTTTTGAACTTAATGAGGCAGGTCCCACATAATTCTAGGATTTTCTTTACCTTCTAGGCGAAGTTTGTGTTTTCAATTTTATTTAAGCATTGCTTGTCATCAGTATATATGGTATGACTGATCTACACCACTGTGTGGCTTTTCTTGAAAAGAATGCAGCGTAGCTAAATGATTGGGCAGGCTTAACTGATATTTACCACCAAATAAGAATGGAGGAACTGCTACAGCCATTTGAATACCATCTGTAATGCATAAAAAAATTTCTTCTTGAAGAGTGTAATTGTGCAGAACAGTAATATCTTTGTTGGAAATATTTCTGGAAAATAAAGAAAGGAATTTTACCTTTGCTGACAGACAGAAGTAGATTACAGTCATTTGGATACACTTTCAGCTCATTAACAGGGTTGCCATGGGCAACAATGTGCTACAATATATAAGAAAAACATTCAGAGTAATTAATTATACATGGCAAAGCTATTGTTTAGTGATTTTTGAAGAAAAAGATTAAAAGGGAACCCAAGCCTTACTCTAGGTAGATGTGCATGACAAGGCAACAAATTTCTGTATCTATAATGTCTGTAGTAATGGCATCTTATCACATACTAGCAACTTGCCATCAAGTAATGGCATTGTAACAAAGGTTGTAAACTGGATCTAATGCCTCTAGTGATGGCATATTATGACATACTAGCAACCTGTCATCACTTAATTATATTGTAACAAAGGTTGTAAACTGAATTTAATGCCTCTAGTGATGGCATCTTATGACATACTAGCAACCTGCAATCAATAAATGATATTGTAACAAAGGTTGTAAAATGTATCTAATGCCTCTAGTGATGGCATCTTATGACATACTTGCAACCTGCCATCAATAAATGATATTGTAACAAAGGTTGTAAAATGTATCTAATGCCTCTAGTGATGGCATCTTATGACATACTTGCAACCTGCCATCAATAAATGATATTGTAACAAAGGTTGTAAAATGTATCTAATGCCTCTAGTGATGGCATCTTATGACATACTTGCAACCTGCCATCAATAAATGATATTGTAACAAAGGTTGTAAAATGTATCTAATGCCTCTAGTGATGGCATCTTATGACACATTAGCAACCTGCCATCAATAAATGATATTGTACAGCAACAAAGGTTGTAAAATGTATCTAAGTGATTCAACACCCATATTAACAAGATGTTTGTGGGATATAAATGTTGGAACTTGTGATGTCACTTTTGTAATACCCAGATTACCATTATAAGTTTCTCTTTGTTTTCCAAAAGCCAATGCACCTGTTTCCAAAATAACATAACTGTCTTGCTAGTAAAGAGTGACTTCATTTCATATCACTTCATACATTTATTTCATCCATACAAACATATACCAAAAATTTGCCATAGAAGCCTTCTCCACACATTTTATGCAACGAAAAAGTTATTCTTCCAAGGTCATTTAAACAATCTAACTACAGGAAAAAAAAGCAGGCAATGTGACTTGTACCACAAGGTCTTCACAAGTATCTGAACAACTGACTATTCCAAATTAAGTGACAAATTTCAATATTTATATGTGAGCAACTGAATCAATTATGAAGTAGGAGTTATACCAGTGAGATTCATTTTCCAACTTCTATGATGTATATTCTTGTAATATTGTTCTATGTGACTAATGGTACACATTAAACAGAAAGGTACATGACATTCTGATCCCTTACAACTTACTTTAACACACTGTAAGGTTATTGGACTGATGATTCTGATTATGCCCCTTGACCCTGCTGCAGCTAGAAGTGGAAGACCAGTCGTTTCTTCATACATCCAGGAAACACAATAAAAATTTTCATTGGACTAATAAGAAGCTAAGGAAAAGTTGATACAACCTAATGGAGTATACACACATGCTGGAACAGAACAAAGAAAACACTCCAAGGTTTAAGAGAGATGCAATTTTAACCCCAACTGCAAAATAGAATGCTTAAAATGCCAATGAAGTCAAGGATTTTATTAAGGTTGTTGTGAGGCTTTTAAGTGTGTTCATGGTCTTGCCCCCAATTATTTAGTGGATCTGTTTTCAGTTATTAACAATAAGTATTCTCTTAGATCTAGTGCTGTGCATCATGTTCCTAGAACTAACAAGAAAACCTATGGTGAACATTCTTTTTCTGTAGCAGGGCCATGGGAGTGGAACAAATTACCCCCAACATAAGATCGTGCCAGTCATTTACTAGTTTCAAAAAGAGGCTTAAAATGCATTTTTCATATTGCTTGGTAATGTTTAACGCTTCTTTTACTTCCCCATTGTCATTTTGTATCTTTTGTTTTTATTCTTTATCTTTCTTATCTGTTTGTTTTTACTTTGTTCTTTTTTCCTACTTTTTACTTTGTATATTTGCACATTTCATTTTCATTTTGTTCTACATGTTTGTACCTTTTTACTGTGTTATGATTGTATTAGCACCACTGATTACACTCTTGTAGAAATGAGCACTGCAGAAATGTGACTATTAAACAAACATAAATAATATAAATATATCAATAATAAAACATTTCAGCTACAGATACTGAAAATTTCATGGGTATATTAAGTTCTGCTTCACCAAAAGTAAAAAGCACCTCAACAGTTATCAACTGCACCAATCAAATGAATAAACTTGAATACATTTATCACATCATCAGGATAGCAATAGTAACCATCTCACATCACTCATCAACAATGACAGATTTTTCTCAAAACTTTTTTTGGTCTTTTATCCAATATGCAAAATTGTGGTTAGTACATACTCTTTGAATAGATTTAATTCTAAAACCACTTGTCAGTATTTGTCCTCTTTCTGTGCACTGAGTGTGCTCAAATCATGACAAAGATCTAACAACAGTGGCAGCATTCTTTGAATACCAACGACTCATTCTGTAAAGGATACATCTGCATCAACATAACTTTGAAGGAGTTTGATTCCTGATGTCTCACCAAGCTCGTATATTGACACACGGTTACTGCCTGCTGTAGCAAAGGTCAATAAATCTCCTTCCTTGTAAAAAGGATTGATAGCAACACCAAAGATTGGCTGTCCATGTTCTTCCTGAAAAATAGTCAAGAAACATAATGCTTATTTCACTCTTTCATCTCACTTCTGATCATTTTTTTTTTGTTAAACATCGAGAAGTTCAACAAAATTTTCTTATAGTAACTTAAAAAACTGCAAAACCTTTCTGCACATACTACCAGGTTTGATGCATTTATTGAGTTTATAGTTTTAAAATATTTGCACCTTAACATATGTTGTACATTTATAGGCTGGTTTAGTTTTCAAGTTCTTTCTCTTTCCTTTGCCTCTCCGAATCACTCCCTCTCCTGTGCCAGAACTTCCTGTGTGGCTTGTAGGGGTAGCTGATCTGGAGTTACTCTCAAGAGTTGGTGTGCTTATTTCACTGATTGCTTCTTCTAAATCCTGTGTGAAAGAAACAAAAAGTAAAGAAAGGTTCCAAGAACTTTCCTCAGTATATGTCATACTGTCAGTTGAAGCAAGTAGGCCTGCTGTAAGTACTAAGAGACAAACTACCATCATTTGCATGACTCAGCTCATAGTAATCAAACTTAGGGTCCAACTACACCTACCCCATCACTTAAAGTACTTGAGTGATCTGACAGGATACAACATCACCCACACTTGCCTATGTAGCATACAAGCTGGTGGAATTATTCCAGGGGCAAGCTTCATACTTGCATAAAAATACTTACATGTAGTACTTTATCATGTATCAGGTTTTTTTCAGGGGGTGGGGGATGGGGTGGCTGAGATTCAGTTAGGGTCTGGCAGTTGGTGATGGTTAAGTCAGTGTCCTATACACTGTTCTTAAGTGGGCCTAGGCCTATACACTATGCCCATCTGGAATAGCATAGAAATTACTAAATGAGGTAAACTGAAAAGTTTCTAAGGACTATACAAAATTCCCATACAGGCACTTGCTCCCACTAATTTGATCTGCATGACATACCAACAAGCAGTCACTGACGCACACTATCTGTATGGCAGCCCTACAAGTAAGCAGTCACTGATGCAGTTTTCTTCACAGCTGCTATCCTAGCCACACCATAAACCCCACCAGTCTAACTGAAGCATAGTCTGTGTATGCAGATGCCAGATGCATGCTCTCTTTTGGTATTTTGCTTGCCTCTTGACATCAGAGTGCAAGACACAAAGACTTCCACAAAGTAGAAACTTCTTTTAATAACAAACCCTACAATATCAAAACAAACCTAGCCTGTCAGCACAGTCTACACCAGACAATCCCAGGGACTGTGTATGTTGGTACCGGGCAGTTTGGTCATCCAGCAACCACATACACATATACGTTACTGAGCACAACAACTAATGAGTACCATGTACATTCAGATACCCATTCTCTGATAGTGCATAGGCTATGGTTAAAGCGAACTAGTGTAAGTGTGTACATATAGGCAAGGCTTTAGCCAGAGAGCAGTCCAGAAGTCATTGGGAGTCCCTGAATCCTAGATTGCCTCATATGGTATGTATATTACATTTTAATGCAAGAGTTTCACTATTATCACCTATCTGCATTCCCTGAGCTCACCATTCTGGCTAAAGCCCTGCATATACAGTAGGCCTACCCGGCATACCTGCAGATCGGGGAGTCTTCCTCATTGCAACTATAAACCAAGGTGCAGCAGTTCCTGCTGCTGGCAGTTCAGAAACAAAAAGAGGTAAAATCTACATCTGCATTTGAAAAATAGCTGTCTTGGAAAGTGGACTTCTCAACCATCTCATCAGCCAGTCTAGGCTAATTGAAAAAATACCACAAAATCAACAACTGAGTTGTCTTGGGAATTCCACACATACCCAACTTGCAAGTATTACACTCACCATGCACACTCCCCCCTGGTTTCTTTTGTTAGCTGGCATGGAGTTTGAAGATGGTTTAGTAAAGTGGTGATATGTAATGCTAGGTTTAACACAGTATTTGCTTAGACTCCTTTGCAACTATAGAACTGTTACATACCTTTTGGATTGCAATTTTACTGCCTGAGACTTACAGTTTAGATAATGAGTACTGTACCATTTCATACAACACTGCCCAGATTTCAGTGAAGCTCACTACATGCTCCACGGGACAACTCTACCCTGACATGAGGGCCTGTTCAGAAATATACTGTTTAAATTTTTTTGGCAAAAGTCAAAACCACAAGAATGCCATTGGACTCCCAAGTGACATGGTGTTTATGATGTCCATAGTGCTAAGGCAGAGATTCTGTACTGGCTCATAACTCTACTGACAGTATGTATTCTTCTCAAATAATATTTTCTTCCCAAAAATTGGAACTTAGCATATTAATATGCATGCATATTAACCATCTGCTGCTAGGGGTAATAGGGTGCTTGCAATGAAGAGACTTCATGGCTACAAAAAGACTTGGATAGATTATTTTTATGGTATTACAAAAATTATGGTCAAAGAAAAAAAAATGCAATTTGAGGAACTGACAAAATCTCAGAGCATTCATGAAGAATGGCAGGATGGAACCCATCTGGCCTAGGGGCTTTTCTAGCCTTTAAACTCTTTAGTATATTACAAACCAGATCATCTGAGAAAACAATATCACTTACTGAAGACAAACTATCAGTCCTACAAGAACCCAAAATAGATGAATCCCTGGTAAAGACAGATACAAAATAATCATTTACAAATATAGATCAAGGCATTCAAGTGGAAGTATTAATTTATCTGGACCGCTGTACCTCATTGCAGATTATTTTCTAAGATTCAAGCCCACAGCACAGATGGTATAGTACTTCACTGGATTCAGGAATGGTTGAAAGACCGGAGACAGATGTGTTAAACGGGTGTGACAGGTGCGTAGCTACGGGGGGGGGGGTGGCTCTCCAGATGTTTGCTAGGCCCCCCCAGAAAAAATTGTGTGTGTCCTGATAAAATTCTTAAGAATTAAGGACTGCAATCAGTGCCGTGATCCCCATATGGTACCTCGTCCCCCCCCCCCTAAAAATTTCATCCTAGCTGTGGGGTGTGAGTCAACTTGGACCAATGTAACAAGTTCAGTAGTACAAGGATCTGGGCTTGGACCTATTTGTTTCACTATTTACATGAATGGTCTGGATCTCAACATTGTTTGTGGTATTAGCATATTTGCTGAGTTAGCATATTTGCTGATTTAGCATATTTGCTGATTTAGCATATTTGCTGATTATAAGGAGAACACGGACCACGAGAGGGAACGAAGTTGAATCCGTTGAAATGAAGTACGAAATTTGCTGTTCTTCTGATCGAGTCCACTATGTAAAGCAAACACTTCAGCCTAACAGTTCCTCCGTTGACACTTCACATAGCCTAGCCTGAGCACTAGACTTCTCACTTGACTGATTCAACTACTGAAAGGAGTCAGTGTAGCCTGAACCGAGCCGTCCCATTGTTAAGTTCCACTTTTCAACTTCTTATCTCTTTGGTAAAGTCAAACTTTTCTATTGTTACTGTGCGAGGCCTTTTGTTGATGGTAGAACCATTGAATGGACAATGAATACCCGACAAGCAAAGCAAGACGAGCAGTTGGTATCCTCCATCTTGAAAAGCTTGCTTGAGAGTGAAACATTGAGAGAAATTATAAGATCAGCTGTTTCTGAAACCATTCACTCAACGATTGACAAACTTACTAAAAGAATAGATATAAACGAAGGGCGTATCCATGAGTTAGAGTGCCAACTTGATCAAAGCTCCAAAGATCTCAGTCTGCTTACCTGCAGCAAGGTGAGGAGATGTCCACATGGCTCGAACAAAGCAAAGTCGAGTTAAACAATCTCGAACAGTACTCTCCCCGAAATTGTTTAAGAATCTCCGGAATCCCGGAAAGCACCCAAGAAAACACTGACGAAATTGTTAGAAAACTTGCGGCAGACAAACTCGATATCACAGTGGGAGAAATGGATATTGACAGGAGTCACCGTACAGGATCCCCGAACAAGAAGGGTACTCGTGCGATAATTGTTAAGTTCACAAATTATGGTATCCGCTCACATATGATCAAAGCGCGAAGAAAGCTCAAATCAACTGGCATTGGGATACAAGAAGACTTAACATCAAGAAATCTACAGTTACTAAAAGAAGCCTCAGACCATCCCAAAATTTCTTCTGTCTGGTCTATGGATGGACGGATATATGGTCTAGTTAGTAAAGGGCCTAATGGCAACGAAACCCACAAGAAACGTATATACGGTTCTCGCGATCTGAACAATTTATAATACGAAAGTTACCACTATGTTTTTGCGATCTTGTAAACACAGACTCTCAGACTAAGGAAGATTATATAAGCATGTCACGCCAATTTGCAGTTTATGTCAACGGGGGAAATCCCCCTCTCTTGGTACGTTTTTCCATCAACATTTTCTCAGCACCCTTTCTTTGTTGATTTTTGTACTTAAGATATTTCTTTTTTATTCACTAGTTCCATATGTTAAATTCCAATCAAACAAATAATGATAATAAAACAATTTCATATGATAACTTTCCATTTAATCATCTTGTTAGCGAAAAGGATTTCCAGGAAGCAACAGGTTTAACTCAGCCTGTACATTCTCTGGGTAACTCTCTCTTAAGAATTGGTGATACAAGCTGTATTCATGAGGATGACGCTGAAATGTGTAATTATCATACCATTGATTCCTTTAATAGTTTACAACTTTTCAAAGGTATGTCATTGCTCCATCTTAATATTCGCAGTCTCAATAAAAATTGTAATAACGTTACAACTTTTCTTTCACTACTTAGGAATAACTTTTCAGTGATTGGTTTCTCCGAAACTTGGCTTAGTGACCAATTCTGTTACATTTGGATAATTATACACTCATTGAATCCCATCGTTATAAAAAGAGGGGAGGGGGGGTTTGTTTGTATGTCAATGATACTTAATCTTTTGTGAAGAGACCAGACCTATCAGTATTTAATGAAATAATTGAAAGTCTACTGTATTTATCTAGGTAAGAGTCCCCCACAGTAATAAAAAAGTTGTAATAGGTGTTCTTTACAGGCCACCCAAAAGCTCTACTGCTGAATTTATCACCCACTTTCACTACCTTTTAAGCGTAATTTCTTCCGAAAAAAGTGACTACTGTATTATGGGTGATTTTAATATTAACATGCTAAATCCTGTAACGTCGAACGATCTTTTAAACACTGCCTCTTTGAATGGCTTCTACCCAGTCATAAGTAAACCTACCCGGGTAAGCAGCACATCTGCTTCTTTACTAGATAATTTTTTCACAAACGTAAGTTATGAGCGTACAGCAGGCATATTTGTTACTGATATTAGCGACCATTTCCCAATTTTCTTAAACGTTCATAAGGATTTTTCTCGGAGAAATGAGGCTACAGTAGTGTGTAACTATTCGCAAAGCAATGGTAATAATTTCATCTCAATGATTTCGAATCAAGAGTGGAATGAGGTTCTTTGTGAAAATAACCCCAACATTGTCTACAATGTATTTGTTGATAAGTTCAAATTAATCTATGACAATGCTTTTCCATTACACATATCAGTAAGACAAAACAAAGGTCTAAACGCCACCCCTGGATTACAAGTGGCATACTTAATTCTATCAAAAGGAAAAACAAACTTCTTCGTACTTTCTTAAAGAACCCTTCTATTGAAAATAGGTCACAGTACAAAACGTACAGAAATAAACTCAATAATGTGATTAGAAATTTCAAAGAAAAACCACTATCATCATAAATTTAGTGAAAGTCAAAATGATCCCAAAAGCACATGGAATACAATAAATGACATGTTACATAGAAAACAGAAAGCTTCCTCCTATCCCACTGTGTTCAATAGTGGTAAATCTGAAACAGACGATGTGAGTAAAATTGTGACTGATTTTAATGAGTTTTTTGTAAATGTGGGACCTTCGCTTGCTAAAAATATCTCAACTACTTATAAAGCTAATGATTTTCTAGATAAGAATGCTCGCAATAAGGACACTGTTTCTTTTTCCTATTTGCGAAAATGAGCTCATCCAAGTTGCCTATTCTAGCCTTAAACCTGGTAAGGCAGCTGGCCACGATGATTTTAAACTAGGTATTGTTAGATTAGTTTATATCTCATTTATAGCTAGGCCGTTGACCCATATCTTTAAAGTGGCCATGACACGTAAATTGGAGTAACGGGAGACTAATTTAGCCTAAAGTACACAAAAAGCCTTTTCTAAAACTGTTTTCATCACCTTTACACCCTTGAACATTAAAAAGAAATTAATGTTTCAAAAAATTGCACCAAAAAATAGACTGTTGAAAATGAGATTTCAAGCCAACACAATAATGACGTCATTTTAGGAACACCAGCCTCCGTATACCGAACCTGGCGTACAGCATAGCCTATACATACGTAAGGGATAGTAATGATTGTAATTCGCGGCATGTCTTGAATATGAACTTTTTCTGTCTGTTTGGAGAGTGGTGTCAGCCTGTTATATTTTGGGGCTGCAGTAGGCTATTACTAATAATTACAAATACTCTTGATTCATAACCGAAGAACGAAAAACTCGGCAGTGTACTGTTCGGTTCAGTCTGCAGTAATACGTGCAGTGAGTGGACTGGCAGCAGCCAGCGAAATACTTTGCACACTCGATCATAGGCTAGTTCCACGATTTCCACGGACACTTGCACGAAAGTAACCTAAAGTTCATATTTTGACTGCTTACATAAAACTTTCCAAGCTTAAATCCCTTTCAATTGCTCCAAATGCTTCTCATGCTAAAATTGTTGTGGTGTTGTACTTTCACCTCACCTAACAGTCTCAAATCGATACGGTTCTATGCGCCGTAACGAATTACTCACCCCATCTGCATCACTGACGTCTTGTTCAGTATCGCCTTCACTTTTCTGATTTCAAATCCAAGAAAACTCACTTTACCGACAGTCCAACATTCCTGTCCGATCAGGGAGTTGTCATTAGATGGCAACTCCCTGGCTCGGATCCGTCATTCCAAAGAAAGTATTTAACTTGATTTCACATAGTACCTACTACGAAACAGTGCTGGTGATACATTGTGTAGTATCAGGTACGTTGTGTACTGTACCATGCTGTACCTATGCTGTTGCATTGTGAATGTTTGTACATACAGCTACTACTTATCATGACACCAAGAGGAAAAACCTGCGTAAAATGCATTTAATTGACTAAAACAACTGGTAAGCACGAGAAAAGGGGTAACAATTCCAAAATTTACAACTTGTCACGCAGGTTTTACATTGTATCGACCTTGGTAACGGGTACAATGGAATGCAAACACTGTATCAAATGTCCGAAGGATACCACGGCAAACAACGATCAGTTCCTAAAGTGACGTCACATGACGTAACAAGATTTTGAAAATTTTCGGGAAGACTAACTTGTGAAGGCTGGAAGAGGGTGTCTTTTTTCTCAATTTTCGAACGGAAAAACAAGTTGTAAACGAACAGAATGGTTGATTTTTGTTGTAAGAAACGTATTCCTAAAGATACCAAAGGGTTTAAACCATTAATATACACGTGGCATAGCCACTTTAACATTTCCTTTAATATGGGTATATCTCCAGATAATCTTAAGATTGCTAAAATTGTACGGTCTGCTTTTAAAAAGGGTAATCCTTCTTTGTATGAAAATTATCGCCCTATATCTCTTCTTTCATGTTTTTCAAAATTAATTGAACGTCTAATGTTTAAATGTATTCATGGTTTTCTGTCAAAATGTAACATTTTAAGCAAAGACCAGTATGTCTTCCGACCAGGGCATTCCACTGAGCTAGCACTGGCTGATGCAATCACCAAATTATACACGAACCTCGATAGTAAGAAAACCACGCTTGGTGTATTTCTAGACCTCTCAAAGGTGTTTGATACTATTGATCATCATATCCTTTTACATAAGCTAGAGTTCTATGGTATACGAGGGAATGCACTAAATTGGATTTATAGCTACCTTACTGGTAGGCTACAGTTCACATCTCTAAAAAGTACTGAATCTGAATTTTGTGAAATCAAGTGTGGCGAACCACAAGTATCTTGTTTATGTAAATGACCTCTGTCATGTCTCCTCCATAGCTCATACTGTACTGTTTGCTGATGATACCACAATTTTCTTTGAAAGTGATAATGTAAATGTATTGCATTCTATTGCTTGTAAAGAACTTGATAAATATTGTAAATGGTTTGCTGCCAACCAGTTGTCTCTCAATGTTGATAAGACTAATTATATCATTTTTAGTGCACAGCGTATGCTCAAGTGGGATCAGCATCTCCAAATGAATGGAAAAGTTATAAACAAGGTAGATTTCACCAAATTTCTCGGGGTCTACACTGACTCTAGGCTTACTTGGAATGACCATATATTTTCACTTACAAGTACAATAGCTCGAAATGTGGGTGTGATTTCAAAATTAAAGTATATTCTTCCCCAGCCTATTCTTAAAACCCTTTATCAAAGCTTAATAGTTCCCCACCTCTCGTATTGTTCCATTATCTGGTCTGGGACCAGCAATAAAAACCTTAATCGATTATTTATTTTACAAAAAGGAGCTATTCATCACATTGCCAAAACTGACTCTCGTGATCACACCAGTCCCTTGTTCCGAATACTTAATCTTTTGAAACTGAAGGATTTGCTTAGAGTGAATGTTGCCTGTTTTGCCCACAAAGCTTTAAATCACATCTTACCATCTTCTTTTACAGATTTTTTTCCACAGAAATAATGAAGTCCATAGCTATAGTACCAGACAGGCAAATCATATCCACCAGCACCCATGGCGCACAAAATTTGGTCACTTAAGTCTGCGAACACGTGCTATTAATGTCTGGAATCCCCTCCCCCTCCATTTTTAATGACTGCAGTCTACCCTATTACTTAAGAGAAAATTAATTCATCAGAGCATTATGGAATATTAATTGTGTGTGTATATATATATATATATATATATATATATATATATATATATATATATATATATATATATATATATATATATATATATATATATATATATATATATATATATATTTATGTAATTTCTTTAAATACGCATGAATACTTTTGATTACTGTCTTTAGTATATTGATAGACTTTATTTTTCTTTGCCTTTTGCTTTTGTATCTTAAATTTGGCTAATTTCTGTACAGGGAGTGTTCTACTTTGTTAAGATCTCTATCTTTCTAGAACACTTCCTTTCACAACTGCTTGATTATGTAAATAACTTGACCTTGTATATATGTATGTGTTTATCTGTGGTTGTGAAGAAACAAATAAATATATATATATATGAAATATTCTAAGATTACCTGTCCTTTATACAGCAAACGTGATAAGGAAATACTGCAAGAGGATTGAATACCTTAATGGAATGGACACAAAAATGGCAGATGAAGTTTAATGTCAACAAATGTGCAGTCTTACATTTTGGATTTAACAACCCAAATAACCACTATTTCATGGATGGGAAGCAGCTTGAACCAAAGAAGAGGAGAAGGATCTTGGTATTTATGTAAACACTTATACTACAAATTTCAGCAAACATTGTGCTACTGTTAGTACTGTACTTCAGTTAAGAAAGCTAACCAAGTTATTGAATTAATCAAAAGGAACTTTCATAATTTTGATAGAAAAATTATGATTAACCTTTACAAATCGACAAACCCTTGGTTGGACCTCACCTGGATTATGCAGTTTCAGCGTGGAAGCCATATCTGAGAAAGGACATAAATTTAATTGAAGGAGTACAACTTAGAATGACCAAAGTCATACCAGGAATGAAAAACAAAATGTATGAGGAAAGGTTGAAAGTGTTGAAATTAACATTCTTGAAGCAAAGACATAAAAGGCAGGACCTGATCGCAGCTTTTAATATGAACTGAAGGGCATGGGATATTAATTGGCCTTTGGCCTCCTTTCCCATTGCCTTTCTCTCATCTGGAAGGAGGTTACTCAAGAAGGAGAGGGGATGGCAGTCAAGGCAAATCAAATAAACCATATCCTTATGATCACTTACTAAAGTGCCTCGTTTACCATGGAGAGGCCTAACACCCTCCTTCTCCTTAAGCCTGACATAAGCATGAAAAGATTTAGGATTCACTTTAACCTCCTTGGCCAACTGATTTTCGTACCTAGCTTTAGTGTTATTAACCAATTGTTTAACTATGAGCTCTGGATTCTTGAAGACTGCAAAACCAGAGCGCAAAAATGCGTTGTGGTTGCGATGCAACCCAAAATAATGCCAAGATGTTCCATTTCCTTTAGTCACCCACTGAATGCTATCTTAATGTGTTGGAAAAAATACTGCTTTTAGTTCATACGTATCTGACCTTAGAAATTCTTGGGAAATTCTGCATTTTGACCTCTGGTGACCTCAGATGACCTTTGTCCTCCAACGAAACCAGTAGGGATTTTCTACTGGATTAAATTTATCATTACCATGTGCAAGTATGAAAAGTATCTACATTTCCTAACTTGAGATAAAGTGTTAACAAGGTTTTCAGAGTTTAACCCTGGTGAGTGACAGTGACCCCAGATGACCTTGACCTCCACCAAAAATGATTGGGTTCTGCAGACTCTAAACATGGGGCATCCAAAATTGAAATTATATGAAATGTATACAAGCTTTTTACCTTGAGATATTGTGTTAGGAAGATGTTCAGTTCTCTACCTGGAAAGCCCAGATGACCTCTGACCTCCACCAAAAACAACAGGGTTCCTCCTCTGACCATAAGACATCCAAATACTAGTTTCTAATCTTGAGATATCATGTTAACAAGGTATAATATTTGACCCCCAGATGACCTTTGACCTCCACAAAAAAATTTGTTCCTCTCACCACAGGGCATCCTCATGCTAATTTATGAAATGTATCTATGCTTCCTACTTTGAGATAGAAAGTTTTCAGAGTGTGACCACCAGTACCCCAGATGACCTTTACTAAAACAATAGGGTTCTCCCTCTCACCTTGGGACATCCACATACTTAGTATGAATGGATGCTTCCTACACTGAGATATGAATGTGTTAACAAGCAGTGTCACAAACATGCACAAGCACATATACACACACGCCATCATGACTGCTAGGGTTTCTCTTTTCATCGACACCAATTTTAGAAGAATTCTTACTGACCCTTAAGCGATGCTAACATTTGCATTCATTCCTAATGTTTGGTGCTCTAAGTCTAAACTCTAAGTAGGCCTACTGTACCCTCCAGAACTCCAAATTGGCCTAGTTTTAAAAACACTGTAGCTCTCTTTGAGTGGACACAGCTTTGTCATGTCAGCAACAACATTATGAAAAACAAATAGCAGGGCCTAAACAAATGCACAGTCCAGTCCATGGAAAGAAGCCTCAGCTACAGTTGATTGTCAGTCAAAGAGTGAGTTGGGAAACTGTGTTACACAATGCATGATGAGAAGGAAAGTGTACGATAACAGAGACTGCATGTGCAAGACAAATATTTTGTCTAATCACTACAATGTTCGAGTTTAGGCCTAAGCTAGACTTTTTTCCAGGGGGGCTGCACCTAAATTTTCCCATTTTTTTGGAAAGTGTGAGCATTATTGTATTAGAGAAGGTTTTGCATTCTGCAATATACTGTAGATTACAAACATACGGATTACATGTAACACATACCAAACACAAGCAGGGTTTCCCTGGTACTTAATTGCAGGGGCGGCCGCATCTCAGCTCTTTAAGACTGCCTCGCCAAAAAATGTCGAAATTACCGCCTCACACTGTTCTGTCACGGTCCCTGCTTAGAATCACTCAGTCTTGAAGAACATAAGTAGGGACGTGAACCCCAAATTGTCTTCTTGAGAGCAAAAAAACGGGTAAACTGTCGGGGCGACTACAGTAGTAGCTGTCAGGGACTGCATACTTTGTCGCAAATTTCTGAATTTTTTCATTTTCCAGAGCAGGGGGGGGGGGCAATTCCCCCCTCTGCCCCCCCTCTGGAACTCGGGGAAAAGAAAGGAAATTAACGGCTTCCGTGTAGGTGCACTATTTCGGGTCATATGACATTCTTGAAAAACCACTTTCCGCACATTATGCCTCACTTTTATAATCATCACCATGGGGAGCAGCACCTGATTACCCATGGAGAGGGTATCCTTAGCCCGTCTTCTAAACACTAACCTTGACTTCAAACACATTTTGCAAACTTCTGAGGATCCGGTTTACCCACAAACATCCTGGGAAAAAAATAATGCGTGCCACCCTTGTCTTGCCTTCACTGCAATCTCAGGCTTTTAACTTTTGAATACCGAAATGAAACAGATACAGAACCCATCATCAGATCCTGGCATTCAAAGCATATTTTGAACGCTTGTGTTAAGATTCTGAACACTTTTTCTCCCTTTTTGAACGCCAGACGCCTATCCACTTATCGTATTTGAACGCCTGACGCGTCTATGTTCAAATGCTGAACACATAGTGTTCCTTCTGAATGACAGGTTCAGCACCTGAAGTACAGTGGCATGACGGGAGGAATAGCCTAAGACAAGAATTAACCGGATCTTTGCATTGAATAATGCATTACAAACCAAAATATACCAATCCTGCATGAGACTTAATTTTTTACTGAGAGATTATGCTAAAACTTCAGAGCTTCCGGGGGTGAAGCCCCGGACACCCACCAGGGGCCCAAGAGCCGGCCCAGTGTTTTAGCCAGCCCCTATTTGAGGGACACTATTGCATAAACGGGGACAAATGTCGCACCAAAAAAAATCTGACACGCAATTTCTACCCGCCGGGTGTAAATTTTGAGGTTCCTCATTAAGGCAGAAATCACCTCAAATATTGCACCATTTGTGATCTAGGCACCTTTCAAATTCCAAAAATTTCCAAAGGGGAGGGGGATACCCCCTCCCCTGGGCCACAGATCAGTAATGTCGCATTGAGAAAACGTCCTAGCTAAAGCACTGGCAGACCTCTGGATCCCAACCGCTTAAAACTATACTATAGCGGACTGACAAGAGGAATAGCCTAATACATTAAAATTAGTGGGATCTAGTTTGTATTTGATGATGCATTATGAACCAAAATATATCCATCCTGAGACTTAATTTTTCACCCAGAGATATACTTAAACCTCAGAGCTTCCAGAGGCTGCACCCCCTGGACCCAGCCAGGGGTCCTTAGGCGGGGCCCAGGACCCCACTGCCTAAAGCTCGTTTTCGCGCTATGCATTACTGTACCAGATCCGTCGGCAAAACATCATCTCCACACCCCCCCAAAGGTAACACCTTCGCTACGCCCCTGATACCAACTATGATTGGGGTGACTGCATGGACTGAAAAGGTTTGGCACTATGACGGTAAATTGTGAAAGACATGAAAACAGGCGCTACAAAACTTGTTTACATACAGAAATATCGGTGGACTTGACCAGTGGTAATACTGTATGGTTGTAGCGACTTCTTCCAGAACTTTCGCTTAACGAAGCCCGCCCTCTTCTCCGGTGATATTCTCGGAAAAGTAGCGGGCCAAGTTTTTAATGCAACCCTTTGTCCCCGACTAATAACTAATTATTTATCATCCGAGAATTCCTACTCCACGTTCTCGGATGAACAAAGGAATTCACACACTTGCTCTCAACTCTCCAACGACTAGGCACGAGCCCCCGTCCACTTTGGAGTTTTACTTACTTTCTCTGGATTTAAACCGATTATTTTAATATCCAAGTTATCTTGAAGTATCTACGCATCTTTAATCAATGTTAGCAAAAGTATTTAATATCGTTGAGCGACTGCTCGTATTTCTTTACTTCAAGGAACATATTCTTTCGACTTTTCCTTTGTCAAAGCCACGTGGTTCGCGACAGGAAAGCGAGAAAGTTATATTCGCTATCTTTTGGAATTTCTCTTAACACGCATTTTGTTATTTACTTGGAATATATCGACCCGGACTGGAATTGACCACGGAATTAGCCAGAGTAACTATTTACGCGGATATTAGATTTGTTTTTGGCGAGTACATTTCTGATTTCTTAATTCGATCTGTACAGTCCCCCCTACTCTCCTAAATGGTACAGCAAAATCCTCTGGGTATTCACTCATCATTTTTTTCAGGAGTCACTGACCCTTGAGAATAAATTTACAAGAGTCAAAACTAAAACAGAATGGGTCAAACTAAATCTGAAATTAATGCAACAAACTTTATTCCTGTTTTATCTTTATTTTCTATATCATTACTACATATTGTTGGGGTGAAAAGCTGTGCGTTAGTTTGACCCCAGAGGTTTTGTGCCTGTGCGTCAAAATCAAAAGTTGTGCGTCGTTGACCCTGGTGCCCGAGTCAGTGAAATCACTGAATTAATCGTGTTTCTCAACTCCTATTCTCATCTCGCAGTTGGCTAGTCCATACACTTTGCTGTTATAATATTCAGCCTAGCGTATGCCTCATGCGAACCAAACAAAAGAAGAAAAGAGCGACCATGCATGTTTCCTCACCACGTCATCACTTGTACCAGTATCTTGACTGTTTTCGCGGATGAAGGGAAGCTTTTTTCTCTTCGGTGATGGTTCTAGTAATCTACGATCAGACTCGGACATATTGAAACAGGGCTGATGGTGTCTACCCTGATGATTTTCTTCCCTCCTTACCGCTAACCATGAGACAAGCATTTCCATAAATTTAAGCAAAAATTCCTGAAACTGAACCAAATTAAAATGGGAAGGTTATAAACCAAGGTTAAACCAGGGTTACAACAAGTGACTCCCTGATTTAACAATAGAGCGGGATAAGGGAACCTATATAATGCTTTATGGTTTTAACAGAGATCACCGAAAGAAAAGGGAAGAAGATAAATACTTTCATTTCCATTATTTTCCGCTTTACTTTACAACAGTAACGTGAACATCGTCTTTGAGGAGCTTCGTTGACTACGTATGTTTTTGCTCCAGGATTGACGATTGTGGTGGACACTTTCTTGTGCCCCAGTTCCTGTAAGTTTCAAGTAGCCAACAAATCAACCCTGAAGGTCATACTGTAACGTGAACATCAATTTAACTTTTCCGAGCGGCCAACAAAATGATAAAAAGTGGAATGACTTCTTGAGGCTGATGTTACAATATGCGCACATTGTGTTGTGTCTAAAGCTTACATGATCTGCTTTCCTATTTCAAGTTTCGAGCTCCCAAAGAAATCAAGTGAAAAGCTAGTACGCCCTCTAACACAGAAGATGGCTGACACCAAACAGCTCTCGGCCGAGCAAAGGGCCGAAATTGAAAGGATAGCATTAAGGGACAAGGTCAAAAGGCAATATCAACGTATGGTCAATGATCCGCGAAGACCAAATATAGCTGTAAGGAGAATTTTTTCCTCGGAAAATGCCTGACTTTGTGTATGATGGCCCAAGTCACCGCCAACCTTATTATTTGTGCCTTACTTAGGCCTAGCATACTGTAGGCTGTATTGTAACGTTTTGTACAAAGTAACCTAGGGCCTAACTTGTTGTTAGTACTGTGTCTCTAAGTTAACATAGGGTATCCAATCAAAACGTCCCATTACCAAAACGGCCCCACTTTCTTAGCTACCAAAGTGTCCCCTCTTTTTTATCAAAACGTCCAGTTGATATGATATATGTGTTATGTACATTAAATGTCCCCGTGTAATACGTGTATGAATTAGGCTAGACCTCATGCCAAATTGAAAGAGGGCACTTCAAAACTGCATTCTGGGAAGGATTATTCCATAGACTCTTTTCCAAATAGGGATTACAAAGGACTGTGGGATAGATTTTTGGTGTGCATCATTTTTTGCCACAGCAAAATGCCATTGACAAAAACATCGCGTACCAGAACTTATCCCACAAGCCATTGCAATTGCTATTTGGAAAAGGGTCTATGAACCAGACAACCGAAGTAGATCGTCACCCTGGAGAAGGTTGGTCGTCACAGTGCTCAAGCTTCACGATCTGCTATTGGCATAAGGTCTAGCCTAGCCTATGTGAACATAAAATAAGCAACAAATTGAGGCACGGTCAGGAAAAGTTAGGGAAAAATAAGGTAGTCTACGAACTTAGAATCAGTACTGGAAGTGATGTAAGAGTAATCCAACCCCTTCTACTATTTCTAAACCACAAATTTGGTTTTTCCTCACAGTTTGTTCCTCAAATTTGGTTTTTCCTCATTCATCCTGCACACCTCACCCTGCACATTTGACTCCACCTAGGAGTGTTGTGCAGTACCTTTCCAGATCCAGATCCAGTGGTTTTTCCTCAACACTAAACCTGATTTGTGGTCACTGATTCAAAATTAGACTAGAGATGAAAAGAATTTCAGTAGTAGCCTAGGCCTAGGCCTTATTGATTTGTTGCAACTTTTCAGAAATCACAGTGAAAGCGTTTTTGGTTGTTTAGCAGTAAGGCTCGGTATGTTGAATGCTATTGGCTAGTTATGAAAGTTCCTTTTCATAACATAACATAACATAACAGGTTAAAGGGCAAAGGAGGGCTACGGCCCCATAAGATGCCCTGAAGTCCATACAACCTTAACTGAAAACAAAGAACCAGCCAACACCAAACGAGCCCAGCACAATTAGATTCTACCACACTTATGGAAGAACTTGTCAATGTTAACCTTAAAGCAGTGCACAGATGTGGAGTTAACTACCCACTCAGGCAGACTATTCCACTCGTTAACAACTCTATGAGAAAAGCTGAACTTCCTAATGTCGAGCTTTGCAAAATTCTTAACTAGCTTCTTACAATGGCCTCGAACCCGAGAATTACATTGAACCTTTAAATAATTGCAAGAGGACAAAGGATTCCTTTCAGAGAGAAATTTGTACACCTGAAGCATGTCCCCCCTAATCCTTCTCAACTCCAGGGTGGTAAGCCTAAGATGCTTAAGTCTAACATGATAAGGTAGGTGTCTCACCTCGGGTATAAGGCGAGTGGCTCTCCTCTGAACCTGCTCTAAAAGAAGCTTGTCCTTTTCATAGAAGGGACTCCAAGCCTGGGCTGCATAGTCGAGGTGGGGTCTTACCAACTGCTTATACAGATTTAGTACAATTTCTTTACTAAAACTACTGAAATTCCTCTTGATCAATCCAAGCACCCTATTAGCCCTAGCAGCAGCAGCTGCACACTGTCTAGATGGCTTTAAATCACCTGTAATAACTACACCCAGATCCTTCTCAAAAGTCACATCACTCAGAATACTACCATTCATGTTATAATCATAGCTGAAATTTTTAGGACCAAAGTGAAGGACTTTGCACTTATCTGCATTAAAAGACATTTGCCAAGTCTGAGACCATGAAAATAACCTATCCAAGTCTTTTTGCAGTAATGAGGCATCATCCTTATCACTAACCTTCCTATAGAGCTTAGTATCGTCAGCGAACATACTAATACTAGATGTGAGAGAGCTATCAATATCATTGATGAAAATTAAGAAAAGAAGCGGGCCAAGAACAGAACCCTGTGGAACTCCACTTGTAACTTCTTTCCAAGAAGAGAAATTACCATTAACAACAACTCTCTGAGATCTACCATTGAGCCATGAATTTATCCAGTCAGCACAACTGCCCTTGATGCCTAACCTATGCAGTTTAACCATAAGTCTACCTAATGGAACTTTATCAAAGGCTTTTGAAAAATCAAGGTAAATGACATCAACACTGTGACCACAGTCAAGAGATAAGGAAACATCCTCAAGAAAGCTTAGTAAATTAGTAACACAAGATCTACTCGGTAAAAAACCATGCTGTGACAGATTGAGTAACCCATTATCTAAAAGATATTTAAGTAAACAATCCTTAATTACAGATTCCATAACTTTGCACACAACACTGGTTAAACTGACCGGCCTATAATTGCAAGGCAAGCTCCGATCCCCCTTTTTGAAAATTGGAGTAACATTAGCAATCCGCCAGTCAGCAGGTACAAAGTTTGAATCCAGAAACTTCTGAAAAATAATGCAAAGAGGAACTGACAAAATCTCGGAGCATTCATGGAGAATGGCAGGATGGATCCCATCTGGCCCAGGGGCCTTACTAGCTTTTAAACTCTTCAACTTATTACAAACCAACTCTTCAGAGAAGACAACATCACTAACTAGAGAAGAATTATCAGAATCCGTACAAGTCCCCAAAACAGATGATTCCTTGGTAAAAACAGATACGAAATAATCATTTAACAAATTAGCCATATCCTGATGATCAGTAATTAGTGTGCCTTCATTACCTTGGAGAGGCCCAACACCCTCCTTAACCTTCTGCTTAGACCTGACATAGGCATGAAAAGATTTTGGATTTACCTTAACCTCCTTGGCCAATTGCTTTTCAAACTTTAGTGTCAATAACCAAATTTTTAACTAAGAGTTCCTGCTTCTTGTAGACTGCAAAGTCATCAGAATTCTTACTGACCCTATATCGACGCCAGCACTTACGTTTCTTCCTGGCTGCTCTAAGTACCTCTCTAGACATCCAAATTGGCCTATTTTTAACCACAGCTTTCTTGAGTGGTATACACAACTTTGTAGTGTCAGTAACTATATTACGAAAGACACTCCATGCTTCAGCAGGACCTAAGTGAGACAAACGTGCAACCCAATCTATGGTAAGAAGCTCTTTAGCATGAGTAAAGTTAGCCTTGCTGAAATCTAAAACAGTTTTGTCACTACCTTGAAGTTTGCTGAAACAAAGTAACTCAAAACTTATGAGGTCATGGTCACTAGATCCTATCTTACCACCACTAGCTACATTTCTAACCATGTTTTCATCAGTACTTAGTACCAAATCCAGACAATTGTCCTCACGAGTGGGAAACAGAACATGCTGGGTAAAGAAACCATCAGACACTGCCTCGAGAAAATCCCTCCCATGTGACCCACTGGTACATGAATGCCAATCAATATCAGGGAAGTTGAAATCCCCAAACACAACTGCCCTTTTCGAAGAAACTGTCCTAAAACTTTCGAACAAACTCTGATTATTATCAGCACAACAATTTGGTGAACGATAAATAATACCAACAACTAAAGGAGTGCAAGACTCATTGCCAAAACTAATTTCACACCACAAGCAGTTAGAAAATCCTGAAGAAAACTTGTTGGTGACATCAACACAATTTATGCTGTCCTTAACATACAGTAAAACCCCTCCACCCCTACCACAGACAGTATCAGTCCTATCCTGCCTGAAAATTTTGTACCCAGGAACCTGAATTTCAGAGTTGCTGATATCACTATGGAGCCAAGTTTCAGTAACCCCAACTATGTCTGGATTGTCTATGGAAATATGAGCAAGGAACTCACTGAACTTATTGAAAAGGCTGCGAACATTGGAAAACATGACCTTCATTCCACAAACTGCCCTATTTACATGTTTCCCCTTGTTACTAACACAATCACTCTGAGCACAATAAAACTCAGATATATAAAAACTTTCAGATAGGGTTACCATATTTCTCTAAGCTGAAAGTGGGACATAACTTTTGGAGACTGATCTGGGAGGGGTGTACGCCCTAGAAGCCAAATGGTACAATATTTAAATCTGATTTCACTAGTTTTGTTTGCCTAATATATGGACAATTTCAGAAATGTAATTAGTGCTAAGTTGGTTTGCACATTTACTCGATCCACAGACCACAGCCTGCAGATTGGTCATAAAATAGGCCTAAGTACTTTGTGGCATAACTGCATAATCATACAAAATATCAGAAAATAACCAGTACAACTCACGATTGCCACACTCATATGTATAGGCCTACTATCAAAACAGTACAGTTAGCCTTTTCATTTTACAGTACTACCTATGTAGCTAGAGCTCCACTGCTACAGTGCAGGTTGGAAGTTCGGGCTAATTTTCGGGGCTAAAAACAGTGATCAATCGTGAGGATTTTTACTGCCCATGCAAAAAACATGATGCAGAATATAACAGCCTTAGGTTCGTTTTCTAGAAAAGCGGGAAAATTTGTCTAAGTACCGCCCGGGACACTCACTTTTCCTTTCAAAAATGGGACAATCCTGATTAATCGTTACAGATAGTAACCCTATTTTCAGAACAGAACTAATATCACAACATGATCATTGGCTAAAATATATGCAGAGGCCTTAATACTGATATGGTTGCTGGTCAAGTCATTCCTTTGAAAAGGTCACCTCCTGAGCAAACAAGCTCATCCCTTAACAAAGTCGCCCCCTAACCTGAGCTAACAGACTCACGGCTTATAAGCTGCCCCCTGACAAAGTTGCGCTGAGAGTTCAACAGTTGTTGGATCATGGCCACTACACATCGGTTTTGGCTATTCCATTGTAAATCTAGGGAGTTGCAAACTGTAATTTCACATTTTTATGGTAAATGAAGTGTTGTTTGCAGAGTAAATCTTCCGAGATAATTTTAAAAAATTAATATGATACAACCAATAGCATTTTTAGAATGACACTCTTAATAACTGTTATTTGTTATAGCCACAAGTTTTAAAACTTCATTATCTCTAGAATTGTACTGTACTAGTCTGTAGTATGTATAGTCTGCATTGCCTCAAGTTGAGTGTCTGGCAGGGGTCGAAATAAGCCTTCAAACTTTGGGGGCCAACCGGGCCCCTAGCTCATAGAATCTAGGGGCCAAATGAGAAATCAAGGGGCCCAAAACTACCACCTACATTACTTATGACTGACATCGGTGTACTCTATGTCTGGGTGTGTGATCTTCCGTGTTGTGACAAAGCAGACTGTTTATGAGTGATGTGAACTGATTTCAGAAATAATGTGTTTTGCAGGTTTTCAGTGACTGTTAGTATACGAAATACACAGGCCTTGCGAGATTGAAGACCATTGACTTGTGGGTGGAGAGGTTCATGCGCAGACTGTAAAATTAGACTTAAAATATTTAGGAGCCAACCAGGCCCCTTTCCCTGTAGAAGCTACGGGCCCGAGTGAATTTCAAGGAGCATCAGGCCCACGGGCCCCCGTTATTTCGAGCCCTGTCTGGTATTCATCATCTAGCCTAGCCACATTAGGAATTTCTGCATGGAACCTCCTTGCCAGAGTGCATTTTCAGGCATGAGCTTTTTCCGCGAATTCGCGGATTTCCGTGATTTTTTTCCAACTTCCGCTATTTCGCATTTTCATTTCCGCGAAAAATTGTGAAGTTGAAAATGGTAACGGCACATGATTTAATCATAAGATGTCAGTGAAACAGCACAGTGTCTTCAGTAAAACGTGTATTTCCACATATTTTGTTTACATTTCACTGCAGCTAGAAATGCATAGTCGACATAAGTAATTATGATACCCTTTTTCCTTGTCATATCATAGCTCCTAGGTCATACTGTAGTGTGCTGCTTGAAAGTGGAAAGTAAAAGTGGAAGTAAACAGTCATGTCCACTCCATATACCTAGTACATACAGTATTATAATGCACTGATTTAGTGCAAGTTTTGTATACATGTACGTACGTCCATTGGCACTGGCTAGCTGTGTTTGTACATGCAAGTGTGTAGATGTGCACACTGCAGCTATATATTGATATACATGCTTGGTACTAAATTTATACTACAACGTAACTTGTTGGGCACTGAACAGAACGATTGTCTGTAAAGGTAATCAAAGCTTGTATATTCACAGGGTATGTACAAAATACTCAACTGCGCCCTTTCCTACATCTTTATAAGGTTTAAGGCTCTGGCTCATATGCTCTACCTTTTTTTTAGAGCCCTGCCAGTACACGAGAAGAAGAAGAAGGCTGGTTGCATATACTGTTCATCTGTCACTAACTTAGTGGCATTGCCAAAGGCATTAGGCCTAGCCTACCTTCTTACACTATCCTAACATAGGTTATGTATGTGTAACTTGCTGCTATTGAGCCTAGCCTATACTCTCACAGGCTGACAGGTTTCTGGGTCTGAAGAAGGCAGCCATTCTGGGATTTGGCTTGAAGTTCATAACAAACTGGTACCAATTTTCACCAGAAGAGCTAGGAATTGGTGCCTTAAATTATGCCTTACCTAACAAGGCCTAATGTTTGGCCTTTGAAGTTTTGGCCTAGCCTAGGCAAGGTATGGCTCTTAAATGTGCTTTACATTACAGAGCACAACCAAGGCACTTTCCTTAGCCATATATTCTGATGTACAAAAAGGGCTACTATTTACTAGTAGGTAGGCCCTATACTTTAAAGCCTAGGCCTAGGCAAAAATCCTCCAAAATGTGCTGCAAGTTGAATGGTGTTAAAACTTAATACTAATAGTGAGCCATAAAATAATCTTGGACATTGGATCAAAGAAATAAAGAAGCCAGTTGGTATGAACTAGGTTTTGGGAAAGACAAGGTATTAATGTTGACCCAACTTAGTGACCTTAACACATAGGCTATACAGTATGTTAAGTGTAGGCTGCTTTTGTTATTTGTTTCATCAAAATATGATAAACAATTAGGCCTAGCCCATTTAGTAACAGGTCTCAAAGAGTCGTTTTGCATGGTCATAAATCTGACTGGCTTCCTGTTACTAGTGGTGTGCCGCAAGGATCTGTCCTTGGTCCTACTTTATTTATCATATATATTAATGATCTTGACTTGAACCTCAATAGCTTTGTATTAAAATTTGCAGATGACACAAAAGTTCTTTCTGATGTTTCATCCATGGAGCAAGTGTCTATGTTGCAAGCAGATTTAGATTGTTTGTTTAAATGGTCGGAGGACTGGCAAATGTCATTTAATGCTGGGAAGTGTAAGTGCCTTCATATTGGTTATGACAATAGAAAGGCTAGCTATTTTATTGGTGGTGAGGAAATTGAAAGTACTTCATCTGAAAGAGATTTAGGCGTAATTGTTGATGATTCCCTGAGTTCGAGTAAGCAATGTGCTAAGGCTGTGGCATCAGCAAATAAGGTTCTTGGTATCATTAATAGAACATATTCTTGTAAAAGTAAAGACAATATATTGAGATTGTACAAGTCCTTAGTTAGGCCTCATTTGGAATACTGCTGTCAAGTTTGGCGTCCCTATCACCAGAAAGATGTTAATAATATTGAGAAGGTACAGAGGCGAGTTACAAGGATGATACCTGAAATTTCTCATTTAAGTTATGAGGACAGGCTTTTTGAAACTAATCTTTTGTCCTTGGAAATGCGTAGACTTCGTGCAGATCTCATTGAGGTTTTTAAGATTGTCAATGGACTAGAGAAAATTGATGCTTGTATTTTTTTTGAACAACACTCTGATTGTCGTACTCGTGGGCATCCTTTCAGGTTTTATAAACCCAACTGTAGGTTGGACATTAGGAAGTACTCATTCAGTCAACGTGTCATTTCTGAGTGGAATAACCTGCCTCTTGAAGCTGTCACTGCTGAAAGTGTTAATAGTTTTAAAAACAAAATTGATCCAATTTTGAAGAAAAGACAGGGGCTTTATATAAGCCATAAGTGGCTGCCTGCCCCAGTGTTCAAGATCCCATCAGCCTCATTTGCCGATGGGAATCGGTGAGTTAATCGGTGAGTATTTAGACTATGTGAAATCTTAAAAATCCAGGAGCTTCCGGGGGCGCTGCCCCCTGGACCCCCGCCAGGGCGTTGCCCCTGGACCCCACCCGTAAGACTTCACGCGTCACGCTCAGACTGACGCCTTCGGCATCAGTATGCTGTGTACCACATTCAAAAGTTCAGTGATTTTTTTTGTATGTCAGGCTCATCCCTGCATTTTGTATACCAAATTTGGAAGATCTTCAGAAAATTTTCTGGCATGGCAGGTGTGAGGAGTCACTCAGGTTGGGGTACAACTTACCTGATTAGCAAATTTATTTTGTACAGTACTTCAAACTAGGCCTAAGTTTAAACTGAAGCTAACAAATTTTCTGCTGTCAGTGTGTTTCCACCTAATCCACATTTAATCTTATACTAATGATGCTTTCATGTGATAGGACAGGATGGGTGAAAACGTTTTGCCTTTAGTGTGATGAATGATCATTGTACAACAAGCAGTGTAATTTTATACTGTGCTACAGTATAAATCACAGCTGTGTGTTGTTGATACAGTATGTGTGAAGGCTGACGCCTCAGCATAACTTTGGTGTTGGCTTTGAGCCTTAACATGGACTGCACCCTGGTTAAGTCAGTGTACAGCTAAGCTAGCTCTTTTACAGTACTGTGTGTATCCGTTGCACTCCTCCAACATCACTTTGTGCAGAGTGTACAAATTTTTCATGTCTCCCATTCCATAATGTCCAGGGACCTCTGATGCTCTCAAATAATATTTTCCCACCAAACTTTGTCCATCAACTCTCTTTCACAAATTACACATGCAGACAATACTCTTACCATGGCCAACTTTTTCAAAAAGATGTGATTTGAAGCCAAAAATCAGGCTACATACTGTGGTCGATTGCAAAGCATGTTCACTGACAGGTATCATGCGGACCACTATGACTTTTCTGGTATGTATTATAGTACTTACATCTGCATACTTTTGGAAGTATGTTTGTTTAATGCAAACTAATAGCCTGATTTTTGGCTTCAAATCACATCTTTTTGAAAAAGTTTGCTAGGGTAAGAGTATTGTCTGCAAGTGTAAGATGTGAAAGAGAGTTAATGGACAATGTCTGGTGAGAAAAAAAATGAAATTTTGTGTTACTTGTATTTTGTTAGGAAAGGCCTGAAGAACAAGATGGCCATGAAATGTATGCCATTTTGTAGGGTACCATGGCCATTACCAAAAATATGAAAGCAGTGGCCTTCACTTACTGTATTTCCAGCCCCAGAATATGCATGTTTGTCGTGTGTGTGTGTTTGCAAGGCTTAGCTTGTTTCCTTATATCTCCCGAAAGGAAGTGTTAAGGCTGGTACATACTTCCAAATTTTCCCGTGCTATAAAGCTGTAAGAACCATACTGTATATGGTCTTCCCTTGCACTTCCAGGCCATCCATAGACATAGCTCAGAGTCAAACAGTGTTCAGTGTTCATAAATTTATAGTGCTAAACTGAAGTATGAATTGGCTTTTAAAACAGTGAACTACAGTGTAAAATTCCCCAATGGCAGGCTTTGGTAGACAGATTCTTCATTCAGTATTTCCCTAAAGAGGTTTTGCAAGTGATGTCACTCCGTATCAACAAGTGTTAGCGTATTGCAATGTTGGAGTGGATGAGCTTTCACATAAGACATGTTTCCCATTAACTGACACCAAAGATAGACCTGTTCCTTTGTGATAAATAAAAGTGGAGATAATTTGTTCATTAACATTTTTGATCTCCAGTTATCATCTAGACCAGCTAGTGAGATAGGAAAATCAAAATGAAGCACATAGGCTTGTGAAATATAATGAACAAAAAAGTTTCATTACTGAAAAGGGCTAAAATTTGACAGCAAATTCTCCGCACATAGGAAATGCTTCCCAAATATGACGATAATCATGATAGCAATTCTATATGTATGAACACTTATGTGTAGTTAACTATTTATTCCAGATAGCATTGACCCCTTCCTTTGATAAAGTTAAAAACCTGTCATCTATGCTTCTGTTTTAGGTAGTTTATAGTCCTGAATTGAATTTTGGTGCTAATGTTATGTTTTGCTGTCAATATCCAAGCCTCGATTTTAAGAAAATTTTAAGGTCGTCCATTGGACAACCTGTCTGTCTTTTTTGGTTGTTCAGAAGAAAATTTAGTAGTCCACAAAGGAATTTGCAGTAACCCTAGAAGTAGTCTTTTAACATGTTGCATGAACTTTGGTTTTCCAATGGACAACCAACCCACCATTTTTTGGTTGTCCATCACAAATTTTTGTCATCAGGGGCGACCAGACAACTGTTAAAAATCCGATCCCTGATATCACACAAAAGTGAAAACTGCAGCAGGAATCCACAAAGACAGAGGGAATAGTATGCCTACTGCATGAATGACTGATTATAAGGACAGCAGGTCAGTGATACCAAGATCACACTTGTAGCTAATTGTGAAAATGGTTAGTTTTCTGCTTTAGATGAGGTTAATGTTTCTATTTGCAATACTGTCACACTTTTAGCAATAACATTAGCACACAATAAATACATTCCACTGGAAAATACTGAATGTATTCATACTCTTTCATGGTCAATTTATAGCATCTACCTGTCTGCAGGTAACATAATAGTAAGGGTGGCAAATATCCATAATCTGTCACCTCACCTGACTGGGTACAGTTTGCTGTCAAAAATACATAACATCTGCAACTTAGCAACATTATAGAACACTTCCAATTTTTTTTTTTTTTTATCTAACACATCATATGCATATCTTATTTCTCAGAAATCTTACTCCTGCTGAATGTGTAAGGCAAATGAAAATACAAATTTAATACTATGCATACTGGGGTATGTCTCATGTTTGACACCCTGTGTCAATGTTGCTAATGCTTCAGTTGACAGCACTGTAATGGGAACCTAACACCAACCCAGTTAAATTTCTTTTGAGCAAAGGAAATGCACAAGGAGTTATCTCCTTTTTATTCTTTTATTGAAAATTGGAGGCTCATGCATCAAACCAAGGTAGCTTTAAGCATTATTGGAAATTATTATTTTTTCTCCATTGTGGAAACAAATTGGGTCAATTATTGTGAAACATGTTATAAATGATACAAGCCAACAGTGGTAAATTACTATAAATGGAATTTTGTACAATGTATCGGTGTTTTTTACTGCAAATATCTACTTGTAGATGGAAAATGATCCTGAACTATGTGGCCCAATCTGGGCTACACAAATTGGAGGATGAAAAACCAAGGTTAACTTTTCATAGATTGTCAGCCAATGCCAACAGGATAGAAAGGGGGATAGCTGCAGTTAAATGTGTGAACAATTGCAAACCCATGGTGTACAGCAGCAAACAGTACTGGCGGTGAATATTTTGTTAGTATGGTGTAATTAAGCTTGTTATTTTGCCCAGAGCTATCAACATTTTAAAACTTTTCCTTCAATCGCCCCAGCGACCAGTGTGTGTCAAACTGTCAATTTGCTGAAGGGTAATACTATAAAGAAAGGTTAAAATTGACATCAGGGCTTACCCAGTAGTATAGTGTGCATACTGACATTGCACCTAGCCTAGGCCCAAGTCAGTTTATGCCTAACTGTTACAGTATAACTTCAGGACACAAGTTTGAACAATTCCTGCTACCGTTAGTTTTTTCAAAATACGTTGTCTTTTGTAACTCAGCAAAGTTCTTGCCATAAACTGATAAAGGTTTCTTGCACATTTTTACATTACAAGTCAAATATGATCCAAAACAAAATTGTTTCAGTTTATTTTTTCCTCATTACAAAATATATACATATTGATCAATATTTGATCAATTTACAATATACACTTTTATACAACATAACTATTAACAACGTAATAGGTCACTAGTCAGTTTAGCAAATCAATATTGATATCATAGCAATGTCAGTAATAACAGTACTATGAGGGTGAGAAGGGAGAGGGATCAGAAGGAAGTTGGAAAACTTTTCAAGTCTTGTCCCTAGAGGTACAGAAGTATGGAGTTTCTATTTCACAAGACTTAGACATAGGCTTAAAAAGGAAAAAAAAAGGGGGGGGACAGAGATTTATCAAATATTGTAAACATACAGTAGCTATCCAGCAACAGAGATTTCAGTTGCTGTTTAAAGGTAGTAATAAACTGGCAGCATTTCTAATGTTAATGTGTAAAGAGTTTCATAAGGAAACACCTGAGCTTCTTACTTGTGAATGGGCAAATTGAGTTCCGGTGCTGTACTTTACCTATAGAGTCACGTGACTTACTCTCACTCCACTGTGGTCGACTCATACTTTTCTGTGGAGATTCATGTCACTGCAAAACCTCTGTTGGGTTCTCTGTTTCCAAACCTGGTTGTGCATGCCCAATCAATAAATAAATAGTCTTTCACAAAAGTCTGCAAGCACCATGTTGCACCTGAGCACAAGGGTCACTTTTTGCAACCCGCACATACAGTATATTGTTCATATATATTCTGCAAACATTGAAGTGAATAAATTTAAGTGGTAGAAGAAATTGAGCATTAATATCTTTCAGTACTTAGCAATATAAAATATATGCTCAAAAAAAACTTTAGGAATAATGGTGATAATTTTAAAGCATTACAAAGTTCTTTCTGCACACTGAAACTGTCAGATTGCTACATTGTTTTCATTGTTTACATAGGTCTCATACGCAACCACATTGACATAGTGACAGCAATAACTATGGGTCGTGTTTGTTTCATCAAAGTGCGATATGGGAAATTCTTTACTTTATGGGATCTCCACAGCTCAAATTAACCGTTTTGTGGTTCTACTGTACTTTTTCAAATTGAGAATATCCTTTTTCAAAAAGGAGGTTCCAAATAATATTACCATACTGTGGTCATACATATATATAGGTATGACCTGTAGCTTTTGATCCAAGTCAGTGCCACCTCAACTTAGTCCCAAGTCAAGTCACTCCCAAGCCAACTTTAGTCCCAAGCAAACTTTGGTTGCAAACTGACTCAGCCTTAGGCCAACTTGGTCAAGCCTACTGGGTCCCAAACCTACTTGGTCTCAGTGTGAATTCCTGTACACTTTTTCTAATGTATATTTGATCAACCAGTAGCTTTGAGACTAGGGCAGGGGTTTGTAAATGACAGGCCATGCGATGATCCAATCCGCCCCTCCAGGTGAATGTTAAAAGAAGAAGACAAAAAGATTTAAATAAGGGTTTTAATGAAGAAAAACTCATGTTATTATCGATCTTATTTGAGACATTTAATATAATGGAAAACCTTTGAAATATTTTGTAACACGTTACTAAAACAACTTGAAAAAATCATGCATTTTAGCACCCTTGGCCAAAATTGGATTGTTCCTGTGAAGAACTGAACAAAATTTACCATGTGTGCCCCATTAATCATGTGATGTGGGATAAATTTAAAACAATTCATGCCTTTCATGCTTCTCTTTTGATGCTCCACAGATTGATCCTGCAATTGATAGATGGAATTTTGTTCGACAGAATGCATATCAATACTTCAAAGCCACACCGAAGACCTCCTTATCTGGCTTTGTTATGGGCATTCTAGTGCCTGGTGCAATTATATATGGAATAGTGAAAAACAAAGTGAGTTAAAGCACTATATATTAAAAGCAACTTTTCTTTAAGCATTGTATCAGATAAAGAATAGGTTTCTGTGAACAAGTCTTAATTGTTTTAGCTGTGTGAAGTGAAAAGTTTGATGTAAGTTACTAAACAGAAGGTTTATCTTACCTTTTAGCTTCCTAGAAAACTTAAGCATCACATGCAGATTGACTAGATTTAAAAGTATGGTAATGTTGTAAACAGTACAACTGCAGAATACCCTGTCCCTTCAAATACCTCACTTCGTCCCTTGGATGCAGTCATAGGCAATACCTCACTTCGTATACAATACAATGGAATAAACACGTTAACAGGTACGTACACGTATACAGTATTCTTCACAAGGAGAATTGATGTCATCCACTGAGGACTAGGACTGCGTCGAGGCATTAGTACTAGTAGGAGTTCTAGTCGTTCAAAGTTGCTTCGAGCTGCTTCTTGTGCTACAAATAGAAGCTGAATCAACATGTCATCGGTTAGGCATTAGGGTTAGAGCTAGACTGTTTCTAGTCGTAAGGGTTAGGGTTAGGGTTAGACTATTTCTAGTTGTTCAAACTTGCTTCTCATGATAGTAATAGATATTTTGAGAAATGATGTCATCCCTGTTGATCGTCCACTGCAACTGTGACTGCGTCCAAGCCTTAGCCGAAGTTCTAGTCGTTCTCAGTAAAACAGTCTAGCGCGGCATTAGAGCTTATGCCAGTTAACTGCAATACTGCATTCTGGGAAAGATAATTCCGTGAACAGGACATCTGTGGTACATGGAATAATCCTTCCCAGGATTCAGTTTTGAAGCGCCCTCTTTCTAATTGGCATAAGGTGTATGCTTGCTTGCTTGCTTGCTTGCTTGCTTCAAGCTTGCTTCTAAAGGTCTCTCACTACGACTGTGTCCAATGGTCAAAGTGGAGTATTTTGATGGACGGGGCATTCTGCAGTTACTCCTTGTAAATGTGTGTCATCAAGTAAATCTGTTTAACACTGTCTTCATCGTGCAATAACATTATCTCACAGTATGTGAAGCTGAGGACACTTTTCCTTAAAGAGGTCACTAATAAAGAATTTTGCTTTTTTGGTCAGATGGTACAGGATCTTGTCAGATTTTAGCACGTTTTCATTGATAGGTATGCAGTAGGTGCAGATCTCTTTTCAGTGGGAGGAATGATTATGCTGTAGTGAGGGTAGTCAAATTTTTCATCCTAATCCTCACAATTTTTTAAAACCCCAGAGCTCCCAGGGCTTCACCCCCTTGATCCCTGTCAAGGCCTTTCCCATGAAACCCCCACCAGGGCTTCAAAGGCCCCTATGTCCTCTGGAGAAGGAGTTTACTCTCCTCTGGTCCCTTAGGTGCTGTCAGGGTTGTCATTCTGACCTGTTCGTCTACGAAAAAATTAGTGTTTGCACCGGGTCCAAAATTCGGAACCGGGAACCTGAAGTCAATGGTCGGTCGGGTATACTCGAAAATATAACTTCTGTTAGGTTACAAGTTTGCAGACCTGCCAACCGTTCCGATTTAATAGGAACCGTTCCGATTTTTGAGTCCGTACATAGCAAAAAATCGGAACGTTCCGATTTCTAGCACCCACCCCAAAATAGTACAAGAAATATCCTTGCAACATAATTATTTAAAACGCATGTCACGCACCTCAATAATGATTTGTGGAAAGAACTTGTATGGGCTTTACGTGTACATATATGTGTACATATATGTAAACACTATGACCAAGACTTCAGCATTATGTATGCGACATCCGGCGTGCGCGCTAAAATGTCTCAGGATATGTGCACACTGACAGTACATATCCGTAACGATCGTTGTAGTTAATGCTTTACAAAGCACCACAGCTGCGCCTACGGACCGACCGCGAAGGCCGTGTGGCACCTGCGGTGGTACGTACGTATACGGTATATACGCAATACATAGTGCATGTTTGTTTGATAACCAGTGGGACTAATTGCAATGCTGTTGTTTGAGATTAAGAAGGATGAAAAAGAATATTTGAAGATTGAACAAAGTACCTATGACAGTGTTCAATTTTGAACGAAAGACCAGCAACGAAGTTTTTGAGTATTAAACTTTGGGACAGTAGGTTGCGAGCCTGCAGGTGTTTTTCGGTACCGTAGTTCGCCGTATCATACTAACGGTAACGTAGCGAAAGTGCGGCATAGCCAAACAGCACATGTGTGCAGTCTAGCCTAGGCTTAGGCTAGGCCTGAACTCAACGGTTACGTTGAGGTCTAACTTTTAAACTACGAAAGTCGTGGAGATTATGACATAGTTGGGAATTTTTTATATGATTTTTTTCTGAATACATTGCATAAACCCCGCCAAGAATCGTTCACATAGGCCAAGGCCTAAACGAAGTTTGTGTTAGGCTAAGTGTGTAACATGACTAACATTACCATGCAGCCTAGCCTGCCCAGCCTAACAGTAACAAGTAACATGATCTGAAAGTTTTATTTTTTGCACTTGTAATGCAAAAAGGGATGTAGTCAGCACTGCCGGGAACTAGTTCAAAGTTCAATTTGCTTACATTATAGACTAACAAAACCTTAGACTTATCACTGTGATGGGGTGTGTTCATTTTTGCATTTTTGTTCAGGCTACAATTCCAGCAGACATAGGCCTAGGCCAACCAATCATCCAAATTTTTAAAATACAGCCAAAAAAATTTGTAATTTTGCCTGTTTAAAAATTTGATACATATTCCTTAAATATGCCACCGTTTTGAATCTAAGAGTATCTAAACTTCAAAAAATTTCCAAAGGGGAGGGGGACACCCCCTCCCCTTAGACCCCACCCCCAAGCCGGCGGATTCTCCAAAATTGCGCCACTGTGTTCCTATTTCCAGTTTTCAAATGTTGGCAGGTCTGAGTTTGTTGTAAAGTCATAATAAGAAATTTTGCTTTGCACGTTGATATAATATAACACCAACGTATCTTATGTATGGGCATGACAAGTGTTCTTAGGCGTGTGCGTGATAAATTTTGCCAGGAAAAAGTAACATGTTACGTGTTCTGTCACACGTGCAATCTATGTTAGTGAAACTTTGGATCCGGGTGGCAATTTCAGAACCGGGTCCTGACATCGTCGGTCGGGTACCCGGTGCAAACACCAGAAAAAGCCAGACTGCATGCTCATGAATAAGCCTCATTTTTCCAAATCCTAGATCCTCCCCTGTACTTGATCTCTTCCCTTCCATTCCCCATTCCTGAACTGGCACTATGTTGATGTCAAAGTTTGTTCTGAAATGTGGGCCTCTATCTTTAGTCCTGCTCTTCAGTTTGATACTCTCTCTGAAACAGTTCGAGAACAAGCTTGTTAGCCTTTGGTCTATGTGAAACATGATTTCAAGTTAGTATTGCCAAGATATTTAGAAAACATTGCAGTAAGCATACTTCTTTATTTTTCTAACCAGATGGAAACTGACAGAAGAGTCGACGAAGGATTGGAAAAGAAGAGGAGGAATTACTTGGCTTATTAATGCTTAATTTTGAATAAAAGAACAGACATTATAATGGGATACATGTATTGCAATGGAATTGTTGACTCTTTTGTCAGGAAAGACGGTTTTGCATTGGACTATATTTGTTCATTCTTGTAGTACAATGTGAAAAAGAAACTGCAGCCATCCTTTTCCAGAAATTTTTCAGGGCAGGCTTACATAGATGTGTTCCCTTGCAAAGGATTACCCTTTGATCCAAACCAATGAAGATGTCCATCTAGCTACATACTGTATGTCAATGCCATTTTTATGCTGGAATTATCGTCAATGTGTCAAACATTCACTTCCACACTCTGGAAATTATGTCAAGATTGACTTCATCCTTTATACTGGGAAATAGTTATTGCACTGAAGTAGAGATTCTAGCCATTCGTACCCAAGTGCAAATGACCCTGTTTAAGCTTTTGTGTCTATAAAGGTTAACTTTTTAAACATGAAACAGATATTGATAGTAACTCTACAATTTTAATTTAAATTACTATCAGTCATTGTAAGAACATGCTTTTCCCATTATTCAGAAACTTTTACCTCCAAGGGAATTAACTTTTCTAAGGCTATTCATGTACATTGTACAAAGGTTTATCAGACTGCATAAAATAAACCACAATAGAAAAACTATCAAGAAGAACAGTGTAAATTTTTTATTCCACTTTTATGCTTTGAAGATGATCCCTTAAAACAACCAATCGTATATGCACGTAAGTCTACTCCGCGCGCATGCAAAATATCCACCGTTTGTGCACGTGTGCTTCGTAGTTTTCCTCCAAACTGACGTCACATGATGTCACTGCATACCCTATACCAAAGACAGTATAGCGTCAAAGGGAGCGCACTATACTGTGAAGGGAGTGTGCTATACTGTGTTTGGTCTATTCTATCGTTTAGCCACTAAGGGCACTGTGCAAAATTAACAGTTCTCAAAGCTGGTATGTTTACAAAGCATTTCTTTAATGTGAGGTACGGTAACATTTTCCAATGTACCCTAGCAGAGGACCATGAGCCATTCTTTTTTCGTTTGGTACCATCCACCTGAAGCTTATTAAATCATCAAGAACACTCCAGGTGATTTTCTGCAATTTGTTGAGTTTGAAGAAAGTTACCCTCTTTCATGACCAGTGGCATAGCTACGGGGGGTGGGGGGAGACATGAGGGCCATGCCCCCCACGACAAAGCCATGCCATCCCAGTTGCCCCCGTGAAAAATTTTGGAAAGCACATTTCTGTATATAAGCCCTATAGAGAGGGAGAGAATTCAGAAATTGTGACCCCTAGGAAAGGTTTGTGACCCCCCATGCCCCCTGCTCAAGTAATCCTGGCTATGCCACTGTTCATAACAGCCTGCAGAGAACGATGTTCGAACCTACAGTCGAACTGTAAGATCAACACCAATTAGCTTGGTCAACATTGGGGGGACATGACCGCATTTTCAAATAATTTACTGTGATACATCAAACAGGTGTGGATCCAGACATTTCAAAAAGGGGGGGCTGAAAGCCCCCTTGAATATTTTCATAGATTAACATTATGCTAATTTCCGCGTATTTGTTATTGTTCATGTGGCGAAAAAGGGGGGCTGAGGCCGGGAAAGCCCCCCCTTGGATCTACACCTGTCAAAGTTAATGGGCCATTTCTTTAATATCTGGGGACTTGCCCACCCCATCCACCACCCATGAGCTCAGTTAAAAAAAATCGGCAGAGCTCAGTTAAAAAAAATCGGCAGAAGATCACAATGCCATTTTTTCTACTTAATTGTGCTTTTACAACCATTTGGGGGTGCAGGTTTATCCTAATGTTTCCAATTTTGTTCAACATGGATATCTTCTGATGGCTCAAGTTATCAATGGATACCAAAAGCCTGGTGGGAGTAGAAGGACATTTCTCTCCTTCGAAAATAAAAGAGCTTTTCAAAATGTTCAGCTTGTACAAGTGCGTGGATCCATCTCCAAAGGTGGGGGTGACTCTTCACCATTTGTGAATCGCCATCCTGGGGGAGGGGTCCCCCTCCCCTTTGAAAAACCCTTTGAAAAAAAAGGAAATTTGAAGGTGTCTATATGGCAAGTGGTGCAATATTTGGGCGCAATTTAGCTTTTAAAATGTAGTGTCAATTAGTGCAGGCGTCAATTAGTAATCTATGTTATATTATTGAAAAGTGGGGGGGGGGCTTTTTGGAGATGTTCCCCTTCCAAAAAGGTGAGGGGGCGCCCCCCCCCCCCGAGCCCCCATGAGCTTGTATATATACAACTTTGCTTTAGTGATTCGAGGAAAGGAGAAATTATGGAAAAATAAAGAGCAGAGAGGTTCATTAAATTCTTAGAGTAAAAGATGTTGAATCTTTATAAATTTTCATCAACATTTATCAGTATAAAATCATTTCGATCTCCTGATCGTGTCTAAATATTATAAAATTTTTTACATTCGGGAAGGTTAAAGAACTTGGCGAACGAGTAGCTCTGATGTTTACTATCCGAGATACTTCAGATACCATGGAAACTCAGTAGTCCATGCTGCAAAAACAAGCAAGAACAAAAATAATGATAAGTTATTGTATTCCATACATTGTTTAACTCATAAGCGTAGTTACCTTTGTTCTTTTTGTGTCGTCGGTTTGTAAATAAGACACAGCCATCTTCTATTTTGTTTAGCTTCATCCTCCGTTTAAAATCAACGCCATTCTCTTGTCTCACCTCCCGAGCAAACTTGTTCACGTCAACTTACACACTTGGCATTTTGTATGTATCATAAAAAAAAATCCATCATACTCTTGATAGCCTCAGGGTACCGCATTGGAGCGCTAAAAATTTGTCAGTTCCTACCCAACTCAATCTCCATTTTCGGTCAACTATCCCCGGACGATTTCCAACACCACAAAACTTGTCCCAGAAGGGTACAATTCGGCCCGGAAAATTTTCAATCATGGCAATTACTGCAGGCGTCTTGCCCCGTGGTCTCCGTGCCCCCCCCCCCCCGCCTGCGGACGTGTATGACTCCTTCTCCTATATTGGCTCAACTCGTTAGAGTATGTATATGAGCTTGTATATATACAACTTTGCTTTAGTGATTCGAGGAAAGGAGAAATTATGGAAAAATAAAGAGCAGAGAGGTTCATTAAATTTTTAGACTAAAAGATGTTGAATCTTTATAAATTTTCATCAACATTTATCAGTATAAAATCATTTCGATCTCCTGATCGTGTCTAAATATTATAAAAATTTTTACATTCGGGAAGGTTAAAGAACTTGGCGAACGAGTAGCTCTGATGTTTACTATCCGAGATACTTCAGATACCATGGAAACTCAGTAGTCCATGCTGCAAAAACAAGCAAGAACAAAAATAATGATAAGTTATTGTATTCCATACATTGTTAAACTCATAAGCGTAGTTACCTTTGTTCTTTTTGTGTCGTCGGTTTGTAAATAAGACACAGCCATCTTCTGTTTTGTTTATCTTCATCCTCCGTTTAAAGTCAACGCCATTCTCTAGTCTCACCTCCCGAGCAAACTTGTTCACGTCAACTTACACACCTGCCATTTTGTATGTATCATACTCCTGACAGCCTCAGGGTACCGCATTGGAGCGCTAAAAATTTGTCAGTTCCTACCCAACTCAATATCCATTTTCGGTCAACTATCCCCGGACGATTTCCAACACCACAAAACTTGTCCCAGAAGGGTACAATTTCGGCCCGGAAAATTTTCAATCATGGCAATTACTGCAGGCGTCTTGCCCCGTGGTCTCCGTGCCCGCCCTGCGGACGTATATGACTCCTGATCCTATATTGGCTCAACTCGTTAGAGTATGTATGTGTAAGAGAGCATACATATTCAACACCTGCTACGAAGGTAATATGGTCTCATGGGCGTGGATCATGGGGGACGGGAAGGACGCGTCCCCCTCACTTTTTTGGAAGGGGGACATCTCCAAAAAGTCCCCCTTTTTCAAAATGATGAAAACTAAAACTGTGAAGAAGACAAAATAACAGTAGTATACAAATTTACACTACATTTTAAAAGCAAAATTGTGCCCAAATATTGCACCATTTGCCATCTAGACAGCTTCCAATTTCCATTTTTTTACAGGGGAGGTGGCCCCACCACCATTTCCATGTTTGTGGTCTTTACTCATTGCTCGAAATAAGAGACAAAATCGTAAAGTTACTTAAAAATTGCTAACGCCGACGTCAAAAATGGCCGTGATGCCCCTGTAGTTTGACCTTCGGTTGTGTGCCACAAAATTCCACTCGCACTATTTATATTTATACTAGTTGAAGAAAATATTGGAAAGGTTCGTTGAGAGTCGACTACTATGCAAGGACAAGGTGTACCACAGTGAAATAATGAAAAGATTGCTACCAGTATCACCTCTATCAGACTTTCGAAAAATCTCTGACATGCACAGTCCTGATCACTTCCATATCCAAATTTTAAGATATGAGTAAACATGCTAATGACAGGGGCGTAAATACGGAGGGCGCCCCAGTAAAAATCAAAGGTCGGTCTCTGCGCGCCAAAAAGTCGGTCTCAAATCCAGTTCAATATGCTTTTGTAACAATAGACCAGACATGAACAACATTTGAGGTGAAAAGATTCCCCCAATTTTCTACTGAGTATCCGAATTTTTGATCGAATGCCCAAAAAATGTCCAAAAATTTTCGCGCGGATGTAATGGCTTAGTCGTCTATTTTATGCACCTAAACTGCAACGAATTTCGGGCATTTTTTTATGATTCGGTCAAGATTTTCTATCCCCAAATTGGAAGAGTCCCGTACGCCTATGATTATTACTACCGTCCTGTAAATTTTAATTATCTTGGCAATTTGGATCATACAACTATGTCAATGGGAGTCAGTCTCCAAGAAATGTAGTTGGTCTCAAAATAGTTCACCCCCCTGCAAATTCATGTGTATACGCCCCTGGCTAATGGTATATGTAGTCTAACGATTTACTGTTCACTTACTTCACACATTGTGGTCTTGATTTACCCCAAGAACTAATCAAAAAAAATTGCCAAAGCAAAGGAAGAGGAAAAACTTCCTAAATAAAATAAAAATTCTTGGTGATATGTTCAATTTAAATTTAGCATCAAATGTAGCTCCATTCTGCATCCAGCCCACCTTTCGTGAGCAACTTTTCCAAAAGGGAGGGAGACACCCCTCCATTATACCCTTCCCCAGGACGGCGATTCGCAAATGGTGAAAAGTCCCCCCCCCCCCATCTTCGGAGATGGATCCACGCCCTTGCATGGTCTGGGACTTCGATGAAACTTTTCTATGTGGGAATTGTCCAGGGAAGCCTCCGGAAGTTAACTTTCCGGGGGAGTTGTTCTAAGGACCTTGGTTTTCGCATGACAGAAATACTTTGCAATTTGTTTCAATATATCAGGGTCAGTCTGAGGGTGCAAAAATAGCGTAAGGATCAAGTGACTTCGGAGAATCAAAGATAGTATTTCATAATCCAGGGTCAAACCTACTAAAGATGATTCAAAACGTTGTTGTTGAAAAATGCATCACGCGTGATGGATTAATATCCAAGCATTTGATCAGTCATAAACGACAGTCTCTTCTGCGAATAAAAGGCGCCAATACAAAGGTTGTCCGGTCGAGAATAAGTCAGATTACTCATTCATACCAAATGGAAATTGATAGCAGTTATAACTTGATACATAATTCCTCGAATGATGAAACTCGCCCCTCACTACACTAAAATAGTGCCTGATAATGGCCCGAAAGTTAATACTGAAGTCATGCAAAGTTTTCATGTCCTCATTACTAGGCTTGAAATCGAAAATCTGAAATGAAAATAAATTCACTGAGGTATCGGTATCTTAGTGAGAGTCAGCAGTGGATCCGTAATCATCAAGACACTTCTCCATACCCGTCATATCTTATTTATCCCAACAGCGCAGCCTACGATATATTTTTCGGAGGTGGCTGAGCCGTGTTTATCCGAGAAAAGCCTTTTTCACCCATAGAAAGTTGCCCGAAATTTCTTTTCCAAAATTAGTCTGAGAAATGGGTTTTGACCGACTTCGGGCGGGGGCGGGGGGAGGAGCGATAGTCCAAGACTTCCTAGCTGGTTCCTTCTCCTTCCATACACTCCCTTTCCAAGTTCCAGGAAGTCGTAGGTATACGAGTCTCGAATTCCGACGAACTGCAAAACACTTTTATGCCTGTGCGAACGAAAGAGCCCACCTGGACATAACAGTTGCAAAGGATGACTTTACTTCTGAAGAATTACCAACCAACTTTTCACACTCTTCGACGATTCTTCAAGTCAAACCCAGATTATGGCATATCCCCAGGCTTCTCAGCTAAATCATTTAGCTACAGTGTTAATCGGACGGGGCTTTGCTAAATTTACTTCTTAAGTGTACCATTTTGTGTAAATATATAGGACTTTTATGCGTTTTGGTTAGCCCTTCCCAGGCCCGTAGCCATGGGGGAGCGGGGGCCGAAGCCTTCCCTACCAAAAATTCTACTCCAAGAAAATGAAAATTACTGTTGCGTGAATACAGTTTAGAATATCTCACTCCCTAAAAATATTTTGCCCCTGTCAGCTTTCTCAACCCCACCCCTTCTGCCAGCACCTTGTATGGCTACGGGCCTGCACCTTCCACATTCAACTGCGTAAGTAGCTACAAATTCGTTGGCATTCGCTATTGGGGTCAATTTCAAATAGTCCAGCTGGGCCCAAAGTACATGATACACGAGACTACAGGCAATGCTCACCGTAGCAGACAAAATTGCCCCAGAAAGACGTTAAGGACAGTGAAAACATACGAAATGGTATGGTAATCGCCCCTCCCTCTTAAATATTTGCCAGTAAAAAAATTAAAATAATCCATGTAGAGCCCAAAAAAGCCTCAACAAACTTTTCTGGTGGTGTTTTATCAACACATTTGAAACGAGCGGCTAAGAAAAAATTCATCCCGGTTTGGACATCATTTTGTCCATATCCCACCCCACCAGACCTAGTGAAAGTCTCAGCAGGGAGGTGTTATTAGCTAATAACACCCCCCTGGTCTCAGGACCATAAATTTCATCTGAAAATCGTTATACGTAACCCTTCTGTCCGGGCGCAGTTCTACGGGGGGGGGGGGCTAGGGCCTTTAGCTCAAATACTTTCCACCTCCCCCCCCCCTCCCCCCAAAAAAGCCTAAAATTTTACTTTTTTTAAGTTAAGGTGGGACTTTTTAAAGCGTGGTATCTCAAAAATAGAACATTAAAATACAGCTCAAAAGGAACGGGAAGTGCCATTTTCGGCAATATGGGGAGGCGTTTTTGCAGAAATTTTCTTGATACTAATAGTTGCGCTCCGCTTAGATGGTGCTATACTAGAGCCACCCCCTCCCCTCAATTATGTCTCTACAACCGCACTTGCTTCTGCCACCTATAACTTATGAGTATATGAATCGTATGATTATAAGGTTAATTTTCACATGACAATAATATTTACAGGAAGTCATCATATTTTAACATAGGCCTGCAAGCTCTTTAACCTCTCACGTGTTCGTAACAACAACACTAATATACACTTACCGTTAAAGACTGTATTTGACGGGTCCGACGTGATCACTGAGATCAGTGGATGTGATCAGGTGTTTCCGCTTAAATGTTCAGTTTTCAAAAATTTGAGGGAAATTCCCGCACGTCTAACGTAACGTGCAGTAATGTGATTTAGATTTTTAAAATTTAATCTGTGACATTTTCAAGTAAAATTCATACTTCGACCTGTACAACAGCAAAGTCCCTTGCTACGCAGATGTTCTTCGTCTCAGTTATCTCATTGGAGAGCACCAGGCAAATACCTTCCGCTATATGGGCAGGCCCGTAGTCAAGGGGGGGGGGCAAGGTGGGCAAAGACCCCTTGGAAATTTTTTGGCTCCCCCTAGAAGATCAAAAATTACCATTGCCGTAATGCATTTTAATGTTTCGCCCCCTCTGGAAAATTTTTCGCCCCCCTAGAAGCTTTGTCGCCCCCTCAGCACCTTGTCTGGTTACGGGCTTGCTGTGGACTTGGACTTGCGTGTTTAGTATATCAAGAGCCTTACCGACTGACCTAAGAGGCCGATTACGTTTTGAGATATTTCAATACTTGCATTATAGTGTTAGGCTTTATGACGAACGAGTAGATGTTTGTGCTCCAGATCTGATTTCTGACACTTCTGTCAGTTGATCAAAGATTTTAGAGAAATTTTTTTCGCCTTTAAACTGTGTTTTCCTATCATGAGAAGCATGGGTGGCGCCAGCCGGGGGGGGGGCAGGGGGCCATGGCCCCCGTCGGGGAAGGCTGGCCCCATCGATTTCAGAATTTTTTTGAAAATTTTAAAATGATCCCAAAAGGCGTTTAAGCTATAGATTTCTGTAGGGGTAGGGTGAGGTGTGTTTTCGACCGAGTGGTGGATCTATTGTAATCATTTTGTATCACAAACGGTTTTCAAACTATCAGAATTTTCGCAAATCCTTCGCAAACTATCAGAATTTTCCCGCGCTCCACGCGCTTCAAACCTTACCTCAATATTGTCCTTATTATCAATAATTTTCGGTAGCAACTCCCTGAGAAGCAGCAAAAGTTGAAAGCTGTTTACGAATTCTCAAGTAAAAGACTAGCTTTGTGATTGGCATATAGATTTCTTGGGGAATTGAAACTGAAAGTGTCTCGATGAAGAGCCTGAATGCAGGTTTTGTCATGGAAATCTTATTTAGCGAAAAATTTCAGCGCGCTTTGGGCGCATTCGTCACGGTTTGCACTCCATCTCATGACCATTTTTAAGGTGATAATACATGAAACTATTCTGATCACAACACTTTTCCGAAAACAGAGGTACATCTCCAACCTCTGTAGGGGCCTCGCATCAATAAGGGATCTTTCAATCTAATCTGTCTTCTGATGTGGAAGGTTGAGAGTACGTATTTGCCGTTATACATTTTTACAAACATTTTTATCGAGCGCTTCGCTCGCAGCTATTATCGGTGTAGATGGCGATTGTTAAATGCACTTACGACGAAAAAGCATTCTGAACGCGCTGTTAGTCCTCCATCCCTTTTGCTATACCTATCAGGGACGTCTAATATCACCTCCCTGCACCTATACTCTCCCTCCCTTCCATTCTCCGTTGCTGGAAGCTGTTCGTCTGGAAGTTTCGTTCAAACTCAAAGTAAAAATACGATAGTTGTAAAGTGCTCGGCGTCATACTCTATGGTATCATATGGATGTCAAATAATAAGCATAATGCCAGTGCCCCATTTTATATAATCAATTCAGAGCTGCCAGGAGGTGGTGTCTGCCAGCCTTAGATACCCTTTTATAATGCACATGCAATGAAGAAAAAGAAAAGTTTTTAATAGTCCAAGAAGTTTCTGTGGACTCCACGCACATTTTTTCTTAAAAACATTCTCCGAACAGAAGGCATGAAAGTAGCCATTAGGGGGGCTTCAGGAGGTTTTTGACAACAAACCCTTCTCTTAGACAACATCCTCTCCTCTTCCACCTACCCAAATATTAGAATTCACTAAATTATGGACATTTTCCAGCCATATATGATCAGTTCCAAAAATATCCTAAAGATAGCACCATTTTGCATATAAGCAAGCTTAAATTAATAAAAATTTCTCAAAGGGGAGAGAGACACCTTCATATAGTGACACAGGAAGGCCCCCACTGTTGTATACAATCGCAGGCGCACAAAAAGGGTACAATTTACTCAGACTTGGGGAGGGGGAACTGGGGTGGCATTACGACGTCATCTGTGGTGCTCCCATCACCAAATCCTGGCGGCGCCACCAGTGACAACTCCCTGCTCTAGCATACACCCGTTCAACAGATTAGCACAATGCAAATGTTATCCTTTGTGAATCGCAGGGACTTTGGTTCATAAATCGCAAGCCGATCAGGCTAATTTTCCCCCTTGATGACCCAGGTGTTCAACCAGAATTTTGTTACATGCTGCATACTGTATTGACAGTCTCTATCACGTGCCACTGTCTATCATGCAATGGTGTATATCAGTATCATCGCTGATAAGAGTTTCGAAACAATTTAATGCCTAACAGCAATAATCATTATCAGTATAAAGCCTCACTCATCTAGAAGAGGGTTCATGAACCTAACAAACAAATGTTTATACCAACATATATAGACAAATCCTCAGCGTTGTTTACTCTGAGGTAGCCAAAAGACTGTAGAATTTATTTTCTTGCATGACGGTACTGAGAGTGTTCAGCCAGGACAACTTCATCAAAAGAATTCAGCCAGACTGCTTTAATGACAAAAATATCTTAGTTGAAAACTCTCGAAAGACTTTCACAAGACGGAAGATTCTGCATGATTTTCACTTTCAGTAAAATTTGACATGCTGTACCTTCCTGAAAAGAGGCATCTGGACTCACACCTTCTGATTGCTATGACTCTTCTGTTCAAATTAAAGTGACAAAGTTTTTAATTCAATCAACCAATTTTACTCCTTCAGGAAAGGGCATGCTTTGGTTTGGTTTCCACTGTAATTTCCTTAATGAAAGCAAAATCCTGGAAACTAAGTATTAAACTACTGCACCAGGGAGGCTTTAATAAGCTAAAAAATTATCTTTGATATTTTAAAGATCAGGTAAATATAGGGATTTTTGTGAATTTTTTATTCAGTTCTGATGTGTAGTTCTCGAGATACCAGCAAATGAAGTTCCACATTCGTGTCAGGGAGTGACCTTGAAGCAATCAGGGGTTATATCTGTTGTTTTGATCTTGACGTTGAGTGGGACTATGTACTTTCACATTAGGAATTCAAAATTTGTGAAATTCTTATGCTTCTCATGCATTCACATGATGACAACATGAGATTGTAGAGGAGAAAATTGGTTGTGACGTTTAAAGGAAAACAAAAAAGAGCTCTTTAATGTGAGGTTGTGATGTCACATGTGCTTCCTTCAAGTTCACTTTGAACTGAAAATGTGACAATTTAATTTGGTGATATCTCGAAAACTACTCATCCGATTTCAATGCAAATTTCACCAGCATCCCTCTAACGTATTTAAACTAAACATAAATCTTTTTTAAAGGGAACTAACAGTTGGACAATACTTAACTTGAAAAATCAGCTGAAGTCTTTTAAATCTCCTCTGATCTGTATTCCTCTGCAAGGTTGATGACCGAACCGTTTGATATTGAACACCACAATTAAACCAAATAAATAAATCAAACAATTCAGCAACTGAACCATTTCACATCATAAAAAAGTCATATGTGATTAGGATACAAAGGTATAAAAATTCAGATCGGGGTAACAATACGTACATGTGCTCTTTAAAGGTATTCACAGATTACTTTAAACCAGTCGATCATAATCTTCCGAGATTTGAGAAAAAGCCGAAACAGATTGATTCTTAAAATTAAAGGGCACATGCAGTTGGTTCACGTTGAAGTAATGAAATTGATCCTTTTGTGAGTTAGGATAATCCTCCCTCCGAAGTAAACTGTTGGTTCATAAATTTGTTGATCGATAAATTTGTTGAATTGAATGGTCGATAATTAACTTGCTCATTCTTATACAATATTTGAATCTTCTGCGCAATTATTTGAGGTACTAGGCTGAGGAAGAACAACGAATATCTGAGGCCACTTGTTACTATGTAGTTTTCAAATTGAAAACTTAAAATCTGTTCCTATGGGAAGGTGCGGCCTGTGACGTCACATAGGGTAAACCGAAAGTGCAGAAGGAAACAAATACTGCGCGTCTCTACAGGGTGCACACCCCCATTAGAGAGACAGCCCACTCGAGAAAAGTAGTTCCAAAGTACACCGTCAATTTTAGGTCCTTTTTATTTGTGAATCAGTTGATGCTGATTCTTCCTGGATATGAAAGAGGGCATGTTAATGTGTGGGTGGTGCAAAATTTAGATTGATTGAAAGTGATTTAGATCGTTTTAAAAATTTCCAGAAGAAAGTGGTGATTTCCGTCATCTTGCGGATTAATATGGGTAGGTGTATACCCTCTAAACTTCATCCCCTTGTAGCTCAAAATCTAAACTGTCATGCTATGGTAAATTTGTAATGCCATGATAGGCCAACTTGTCAGCTTTTATTTGAGGGGTGGCTTGTCTGGACTGTGAACTTTGTCTAGGCTGTAGGAGACATGAAACCGATTCAAAATAGTGTGTAAGTCAATGGAGAAGCTAATGGGGGTGTGCCCCCTACACATCAACGTAATCCGGCCGGGTCTGTTTTCATCGGCAACGGGACCTTTGACCCAATTGCCCGTATGGCCGCCCCGCTAATAAAACGGTAGGCTTTTAAACTAAAGGAACTTCCAGTCACTGAAATTTGAGTTAAATTATTGAATTAGAAGCCGTTCCAGTCCGTTTTTAGACTTATTATTCCTCATTAATGATGTACATAATGTTGTTCCTGTAATGTTTTTACTCACTTATTTGCTGATGATATGAACTTGTTTTTTATTTGATCGTAACTGTGATGATTTACTTGTAAAGGGTATCGAGACCCTCAAACAACTCAGTAATTGGTTTGATGCTAATAAGTTTGTACCCTGCATTTAGGAAAGACTAATTATACTCTATTTTCACGCTAGAGAGGAAATCACTGAGACAAGTAGTACTGAAGATATTTGAGATAAAATTAACCATCAACGAAAAGTTTAACTTGGTGGCCCATGTAGCAATTTTTGCAACTCTCTGATCAAGTATGATACTGGCATTTTTTTATCATCTTAGGGGTATACTCCTTCTATGAAGCCAATGCTGTTGAGGTGTATTATTCATTTTAACTATTCGAAGTTGAGGTATGCTATTTAAAGTTATGGTACTGCTAAAAAGTCTTATATTTAAAACGGCTTCATACCCTTCACAATAGACTTGCTATAGCTTCTGACAGGTAAACCTAGACGTTATCTTATCAATCTATTGTACACAGAGTTCAACCTTCTCATGTTATCCTATATTCATACTTATTCCATGCGCTCTTGTTTATAATTATCGTAAGAATATGTTACCCCCATACTATTTCTGATGCTATATATGTGCTACCGTTTTGTTTCAAATGATCGTATCACTACCCGAAATAATAATTTTTTAATGTAACTCGTCATTATTCCCATCATGATAGCAATTATTTTCGATCTCAAGGTCCCCACGTACTTTCAAAGAAAATCGACGCCCTGTTTACATGTGAATCAGTAGCCAACGTGTTATTTGAGAATAATAATTTGTGGAAAAATTTAGTTCAGTTGTTGCCCCTTACAAAACATATCTAGCTACACCTATCCCCCCATCCTGTGGAACCCAATACAAAGGTAATCCTTCCTGATATTTCAAATTATGGTTTAGCCATGGAAGCACTACCTCGATCATGGTTTAACCTATGGAACGCCAAATCTGCAAACATCATGTGACTATATCATGTGACTATGTAAAAACATGGTGTGACTACATAAAAGCAGCTTGTGACTACATAAAAACATGGTGTGACTACGTAAAAATATGGCGTGAATATGTAAAAACATGGTGTGACAACATGAAAACAAGGTGTGACTACGCAAAAATCACGGTGTGACTACATAAAAACATGGTGTGACTACATAAAAACATGGTGTGACTACATAAAAACATGGTGTGACTACATAAAAACACATGTGACTACATAAAAGCACGGTGTGATAACATGAAAACGTGGTGTGACTACATATAAACATGGTGTGACTACATAAAATACGATGTGACTACGTAAAAACATGGTGTGACTACATAAAAACATGGTGTGACCGCGTAAAAACAGGTTGTGACTACATAAAAACACGGTGTAACTACGTAAAAACGTGGTGTGACTACGTAAAAACATCGCGTGACTACATAAAGTGCTTAAAAGCATGGTGTGACTACGTAAAAAGCTTATAAATATGGTGTGACTACGTGAAAATGCATATGAGGCGATGTCAACTGTATGTGACTACGTGAACTGTGGGTGTGAAGAGAATTCGGTACGTGACTGCGTAAAATAAGGGTGTGATGAGAAATGAGGGTGTGATGATCGGATATTGTGCATTGAACTTTTCCGTAGTGTATGGAATGCTTTCGGGTCAAGTCGGCTCCAAAACAACTCGAAACCCAACCAACTCAGCCCAAGTCAAGTCGGCCCAAGCCAAGTCGTCCCCATACCAACTTTTGTTGAAGTTTGTTGTAGTCTGTTCTGAAGACATCGAGGTGTACGTGACTACGCACAACAAAGTATAAGGGTACTTAAAGCCAGGGTCTCTCAGTTGTTCCCTGAAGTGGAGTTGATATTACCGTATTATGCATAAATACACGCAGAACAGTGTAATAAAAACAGTGTATACAAAATGAGAGCTCCTTGGTTAAAAGTTTGGCGCTGGCAAACATCGGGGTCTTATCTGCCGTTGTTTACCAGTTCGATCGTTATTGCTAGTACAGTTACTGCTAGCCCTCGGTCGGTTACCGCTAACCTTCAGTCGGTTACCGCTACAGTTGGTTGGTTACCGCTGGCCTTCAGTCAGTTACCGACAGCCTGCAAATAGATTAAATATACCCTTTGCAATAATATCTATTACTCTTATTGCCCTCTGAAAGCATAAGAAATATTAAGGATTTCTCTATAATTCATTAAATGGATAACTAAGATGGGTTGTGTAACCTTTATAACATTTGCAACGGCATAATTTTCAACCGCATTCTTTACCGTATGACCCCTTTCAATACATGCGCAGTTTTCGTGAGAAATTTTCCCTTCAACTATTTGCACTATTTTCAAAGGGGAGGGGGCACCCCTCCCCCAGGCCGGCGATCATGGCCCCCTTGAGAGAAATCCTGGGTACGCCACTGGGGATTGCTCAAAATTGTAATAACTAACTCATCGTAGAAAAATTGAGTCAGACCGACGACGGACCGCTGTGGGCCACTCCGGCGGTCCGTAAGAGAATTGTCCGGTGGTTCACCGACGGTCCACCGATGGCGGCGACACTGATTGGTTAAAGAGTTGTATGACATCATGCAAGTTTCTATCCAGCCAGCGGACCTCCGATGGCCCTCCGTCGGTCTTTTGGCCACAGACGGACCACCGGATCATGATCTCAGGGCCGGGAGGTGGCGACGGAGTCTCTCCGACTCTCGTCGGTGTATCGGGAGCACCCTCGTATATAGGTCGTGGAAGAAAACGTCCCCTCTCTGAGTTTAACAAATACACTTAACATTTACGACGCCACAATGCTCGTATAATGTGTATGAACAGAAACTCAAGGCGACAGCCACGCCCAAAAACCCCTATTAAGGACGGGCTTTTCAGATACTGCCACCTCCATTATGTTATTGTGTCGTGATGAAACAAGTTGTCAGTTACCAGGCCCGTACGCAGGATTTTCCAAGAGGGGATTCGAATAAGACCGTGTCACAAGTCTTTTCTTAACGCGGCCATATTGAGGGCACACGTGGATGCACACTATATTTAACACTAAGCTGTGGCTACTTTGCCTGACTTCGACTGATTTACCATTGGTTATGAATATCTGCGCCTCGCTTATTACCCCAACATGGCTGTTTTTTTGCGTTACCGTAAGAAAAAAAATGCGGGGTTGGTGAAAGTGGATCTATAGGTGTTGAATCCTCATCTGCAGGGGGACTACATGGGGTTGGTCATTAGTTGTCACCATAAAGTCGTAAACCCATCTCAGATAGCTCCATCGGCGAAAAATGTGCATAGGCGCCGGACGGAAGCGGACGAAACGATCTTGGCACAACCCTTCCAGAGGCGTAGGAAGCAGGTCCTTTTAGAGGACATTTTTTCAGTTGAAAGGAGGGGGGGGGGGGTTGGTGGTTTGAGAAAAAAAAACGTAAAACATGAAAAATATCACAGCGAAGAGCTCAACTAGTTAGCGCGTAACATACCGAGGAAATTTTTGCCAAAATGCCTCCAAATTGCAAAATGGCACTTCTTATGCCCTGTATGTGCCATTAATATATTGTCCTTTTTGGAGATCTTATGCCTTAGAGATTTAAACTTTAGATTTAAAAAATGATCGGCAGGATCCATTTTCGGCCTGGCAATTGGAGCGCCGGCCTTTCATATGACATGGCGGTCATGGGGAATCTCTTGGTTAATTACAAAATAGGAACAGAAGTATGGCATGAACAACGAGAATTCAGAGACCAACTTCTACTGGGAGTGAGCAAGGGGAAATAGGATTAACCGAACGGGTCTAGCGTTTATAGGCAAGTTTAGAATACCCTTTCTTCCGTTTCCTTAATGTATTATCTCTCAAGATCTCCCGATAACAAGTGCGCGCGAATCGCGCAGAAGGAATGTTGTTGGGAAAGTGTTTAGAAGAAGAACTGTATACTCCAATTCTTCTAAATCATGCTGGGCACGTTACCCAACTCGTTTACCGTACTACGAGACAGATACGATAACAACTAAGCGATTAAGGGTTACGTATAGTAAGGGTGAGACTTGTTCTGTAATATTCAACCAAAATATGAAGGAAATGTAAGAAAAGAATTCCTGTTGACGAAACGGACTCCTTAAAAGCAGGTACAGGGAAACTGCCGGGGAGACTGTCCGCCGAAGGGGATTACACACTTTATCGCATCATGTGTGACTATGGCCCATTGACCACCTTGGACCGACCTGGTCTCTGCCTTCACCATGGTTTGAGCTGAGGCTGAAGACAAAAAGATTAGAAACGCCAGGCTAGACTGCAGAATAACTTAGGCCTATTCTAAAGCTCAAGCGTGTCATCGCAGACTGTTTATCATACATAATTTCCATAGTGTAAGCAGGTGGGCATCACAAACGCTCTAGATCATGGACGCAGATCCTTGTGGGGACAGCGGGACGCCACAGCGGGACGCGTCCCCACCAACTTTTTCAGTGGCGGGACATGATGTCTCCGTGTCCCCACCAATTTGTCTTGACCAAACGCTACATTTCTATTTCCCCTGTATTGAACTTTGGCGTAGTTTGATGGCGTAGTTTGATCCAGCATTGTGCAAATGAGAGGACCCCAGACCCATCGTATACAAAAGTCTACTTGGATTATTTTTCCCCTGATTTTTTTTCTGCAGACGCCCATGTATTCCCCCAAACTAAATTTCTAAGCAATGAGATCTAAAAATTAAGGAGGTTTGGTGGCATCACTGGGTCTGGGAAGTGTTATTTTCGGCGATCTGGGAGATATATTTGCCAAACAATTTTTTGCACGCTTCGCACGAACCCATGGTAGCGCTCCGCTTAGATGTATCAGGGAACAGGCACGCGTTCCCACCATTATCCAAGATGGATCTGCGCCCATGCTCTAGATTGCGGGAAAGTGCGCTTGAAAACACAAACTTTTACTATAGTTCAACGCAGTGTATCATGCGTTGTCGCCAAATATGGTGGGAAGAGACATTAAACTGGAATCAGGGTTCATAGGAGCTGACGCAATCGCCCCTTTAATCACCCACTTGTCTATCATATTAATAAACATAAAACCATAGTGGCCATCCCTCGGAAATTTACATCAGACAGAACCAGCTCAGTCATTACAAGAAAATGGGTGTGCAAAAGAAAGCAAATGTACATATAGCCTAACCTCGTTTTGAACATCGGAGATACTCGCCGAACTAATGGTATTGCATGCCTCCGAAGGGAGCGGAAAATGGAGGTGTTGGAATAATGACGTAATCATGCTTGTTATGTTATCCTAATATTCATATGGAATGTGTTTAATTTGTAACAATGCCTGTTTCAGCATTGCAAGAGGAAGGAAAAAGTCATAAGTAGTGACGAACCACCCCAAGTTCACAAAGGGGGTTCGTTTTCAAAAGGAGGTTCGATTTCAAAAACGAACCCATTGACGAACCACTCGAACCCCCCCCCTCCCCCTGCGTACGGGTCTGGTTACTTTTAAATCATTCCAGGGCCTTTTGTTACTATGCGCGAGGAATAATGCACAGGTAAATCCTTCGAGCCATTGCCATTCATCGCAATGTCACGGATTTTGAGCCGGCCTACCAGCAATCTGAGACTTACTATTACAGTATTCATATTTGACACTTGGGATACCACCGTGAATTCCACTTGTTTCTTTAGCAGAACCTGTGTGGAAGAGATAATATCACGCAAGTCACTTTTTCAATAAGTATAAGTACTCTAGCCTATCGAAAATCAAACAATTCTGTCATGATTTTTCATATTGAGGCCGAGTTGATATGGGGCCGACTTGGCTTGGAGCCTGCAGTTGATATCCATACGCTACAGAAAAGGTTCAATGCACTATATCCGATCATCACACCCTCATTTTACACAGTCACACACCGAATTCTCATCACACCCACAGTTTACGTAGTCACATAGTTGACATCGCCTCACATGCATTTTCACGTAGGCAAACCATACTTTTAAGCTTTTTATGTAGTCACAACATGTTTTTAAGCTTTTTATGTAGTCATACCGTGTTTTTACGTAGTCACAACGTGTTTTTCCGTAGTTACACCATGTTTTTACGTAGTCACACTGTGTTTTTATGTCGTCACAACCTGTTTTTTATGTAGTCACAGCATGTTTTTATGTTATCACACCGTGCTTTTATGTAGTCACACCATGTTTTTATGTAGTCACACCATGTTTTTACGTAGTCACATCGTGTTTTATATAGTCACAGCATGTTTTTATGTAGTCACACCGTGATTTTTGCGTAGTCACACCGTGTTTTCATGTAGTCACACCATATTTTTACAAAGTCTCACCATATTTTTACGTAGTATAGCTGCTTTTATGTAGTCACACAATGTTTTTACAGTCACATAATATAGTCACATGATGTTTGCAGATTTCGCGTTCCATATTAACCCACCAGATGAATTTGAACGAACGGATAACTACGCAAACAAAGACACTAAAACACAACCGACATGCCGGATAGAACCACAGAAGCCGTCTGCAAATTTACATAAGGAATGTCAACTCAAGGTTACGTTGTTGGATCAGGAAAACAATATTTAAAAACCGCCGAAAATGGTTTCAGCTTTCAAGCATTATAAAGCCGTCTGCAAATTTACATAACGAATGTCAACGCAAGGTTACGTTGATGGAGCAAGAAAACAATATTTAAAACCGCCGAAAATGGTTTCACCTTTCAAACATTATAAATAGCCTAATCAACACAAGCCCTCTGCAAATTTACATAAGGAATGTCAACGCAAGGTTATGTTGCTGGAGCAGAAAAACAATATTCAACTAAACTGGGGAATATGGTTTCAGCTTTTAAGCATTATATATAGCCTTACCAACATGGCAATTTACGAACAGATATGGGCTATCATATGGACGTCAATCCTGGGGGCACAGGGGGACACGTATCCCCCACATTTTGGAAATACACCCAATGACTTAAGATTTTTACACAGTAACTTTTTGACAGAAGTGGCCATGTCCCCCCCCCCCCCCCACACACACACACACACTCGAGTAAAGATTGACGCCCATGGGCTATCACAAAACAATGTCAATCATTTTAAGTTTGGTAGCAGTCACTTATTACAATCATAATGTTAGAGTATTCACAGTGCATATAAAACACGGCGTGACGATAGAAGTAGATGATTTTAACCAGTTATTGTGGAGAAACGAGAGGTGTATCTATATCGTATCGTTTATATTCACGTGAGTAAAAAGAAAATGTGCGAAAAAGGTGTAACTCTACTTGTAGGCTAAATTCAAAGGGCTGTGATTCTCAATATTTTGAGGGTAAGAGCCAAATACATAGGCTGGGCTGAGGTCGAGGCCCTGGAGGGGAGAATTTCAGGCCTATAAACAGGACACTCATCCCCGAGGGCGAAATACATACTTACAAGGTTCCAAAGCTGTATCTACGGCAAACAGTAACGCAGATGCTTTTTCAAATGGAGCTGTTCCTTAAAGGCAATAGGCAGTCACCCCAATCAGAGTTAGTATGCCCTGTCACTCTAGTTCATGAATGGTCTATTTTGATCATGTGACAATGTTTTTGTTAGTGAATTGTGAAATTCAAGGAGAATTTCTCCTTGCTTTACCTATTGTTTGTAATTGTTATGTTCAAAACGTCTTCAGAAGTGCTTGTAATGCAATTAAAGGAGATTTGCAAGAATTTGTTGATTTTTCAAAGCAAATTTTGGGGCGACTGCCTGCTGCCTTTAAGGGAGCAATCCGCACTTTTACAGTGTCTTACATGGACCAACCCAACCTCAGCCCTACCATGGTTGGGGCTGAGGTCAGAAAATTTGCCATTCCAGGCGCCCTGTAGAGGTATAAACAATTGCACTCTAAACCACGAATTTGTTTCTACAATCAGGGGTGGTGCTTGAGGATGAGCCCAACACTGATGGGAGGACGCTCCTCGACGGGGGCGGCAACCCAAAGTCCCGAAAAAGATCGACAATTGCTCCCAGAAAATATTGGGGTTTCTAGTGAAGAAAATTTGAAAATTTGGGGTTTTATTGAAAAATCTGCCCTCCTTAAGAGCAAAATCAAGAAATTCGTCCAGGCGGCTGGTCGTCATGGGGAGATTACATGCTTTATGGTACTCATTAAGGCTCCATTAAGACGAAAAATGAATAACTTTCCCTACGGAAGCCATTGCTCCTGCCTCCATCTTGCGCCAACCCTGTCTACAGTTCTACTTGTAGCATGCTTGAGTCACCAGTGTGATCATTTCGATCTTTATCAATTATCATGCATAAGTTTGCGGTAATGGGGAAACATTTGGCATCCCACGATATGTAGGTTACCGAAAAAAACCGGTTACCGAAAACCGCACTCTGAAACGGATGAAGTCACGACAGTTCTGCATTTATCCTGCTTAATTATCCAGAATGTGACGAAACTCTACATCAGGTTTATACTCAAAGTCAAAGTCAGACAGCAAAGGGGTCCAAGACCACATTGCAAAAAAATTCGAAAAACTTTAAAGGGAATATTGCGTTAAAATGCACCAACAGGAAAAAAGTCAAATCATTATTGAACCATTCAGTCTCACCATTATACTCCAGCAATAACTCATTCTCCTCAAAATTTTATGCATTAAAAGAGTTAAAGGAAGTTGCATCGTTTGAAATTTTGAAAGTTTGGGCCAACAAACTATTCTTGAGCAGCAAATAACTGTATTTTTTTCTATGAGAACCTTATTTCTGGAAAAGAAAGCTACCTTACTGCCTTATTTTGAATTCTCTATCATTCTGTAAGTATAATATTTGTTTTAAAAATATGAACATTTTCTGTAAAACAAACGCAATATGTCCCTTTTAGTCGATTGACTGATGCTATTTTATTTAACAGAGCTGTGGAAAGAGCGAAGGCAAATAAAACGTTGCAAAGGTAGTATTGCTAGGTGATGCCAAGCTGTTTACATTTATTTATTTTCCACAAGTATTGCAAATGACTGCTAGAGATATTAATTTCAGTAATCAATCAAAGGACGTTCAACAAAATACGTTTTTGATTTGTGCAATGACCCCACGCAGCAATTCGATTTTCGGGATACACCTGTATACGGTACCTTTGATACAAGCTTTGTCACTCAAAGTGCACGCTCTTCGCAATATGCGACCGTGTACAAACCATGCATTGTCAACAACATAGTGCATGAAACAAAAGTCATCTCTTGGTTAAATACTGAACAAGGAATATGCCGCAGAGCCTACTACGTAGGCTACCCTATTACACCACTTCAGGAGATATAAACTGGAAGGAGTCAAGTCTGCAAGTAGTGACTTCAAAATACGTATAATTTAAAGTAAATGTCAGCATGGATTAAAAGTAACCCCTTTTCCAGCTCTGATACGATTCTTTTGTCGAATATGATTTTCTGAAAAAAAAAAAAACGCTAAATCAATCCAGGGGCCGCACCGACAGGGCCCGGACCGCGTTTGGGAATCAAGGGCTTACACCATACTAAGTCATTGCGGTCTTTTTCGTAGCCGATGTTTTCCCCTTTATGCCATGAAAGATAAAAACGGCCATAGTATCTTTACGTAGGTTTAGGAAATCTCATGTTCCTATGGATCGACCAATGTTCTAATTGTTGTATCAGATTTTAACATCACGGTAGCCTCTTTTGATTTCAGGTAGAAACTTTGGAAAGATGAGCCAAGAATTCTAGTAACAGATAGTATGATGTATGCATTCAGGAGTTAAGCAGGCATAATACCATGCCCATAAGGCGAGCAAAACATCACACGAAACAAACATACCATAGGATTTGGAACATGAAACAGCTACTGGGGACGCCAGTAGGATTTGTCACTACTTCCACTCCTAGGCAGCTGAGTGTGCATTCTGTACCAAGAATTAAGCTGATAACAGCTCCCTAGTCATACGTACTCAAAAAGCACTGGTTCCTATAAGCCCAATTGAGAGCAGAGAGCTGTCATTACAGACAACACCCCTGATATGAGAGAGAGCAATATAACCATCTAACTCAGATGTAAAGTTGACCACCATTCAAGGCTTTAGATATCATGTTTACAAATAAGACATCACAAACACACATTTTACAGACGCAAACACACATTACCACAACTGTAAAAGTTCCGCTTGTCTTGGAATTGCAAATGATTTACCATGAACGGATACGAAGATTCCAAAGTCAATAACTGAACCTATAGTGACTGGGAAATCCCCTCTTCTTGGCATGATCGATTGTGAAGTCCAATGACTTTCTCAAAACATATGGCATATGGCATATACGTACCCAGCGAACTCATGCCTGATGTACTGAACTTTTGAACCCAGTCACGAAGTTAACTAATTCAAAGACAGTTTCTGATCAGTGATATTTAGAATACTGGGCAGCGTTTCTCCGACACAATAACTGGCGCGACAGGGATTCAGTTAATACAAGATAACCGTGACCTTCCAGGAAAGGTGTTTTCGAAGGATATCAATAACGCAACTTTGTTTGGGAAATAAATGTCACAGAAGATGTTTTGAAGAGAACAGCTAGGCGAAGTGTTCCAATTGGATTCCTACTGGAGCTGTGTACCAGATTATATTTGTGAGTGTACTTACGTCGTTCAGTGACTGGGAAAGCAGGGTACCGTACTTTATGCCTCATCCTCTGAGGTACTTCTAAAGGTGGAGAAACTGAAGTTACTGTCCGTTGCTTAAAAGTTGGACTGACAGGCAGATTTGTTGGATTGCCGATAATACTTTACGTGAAAAAAATGGCACAAAATCGTGGAAGGAACCAGGCAAATAAGAGTGCCTGGTCATTCGGAGATTTCGCGAAATACATACAGTCTGGACTCCCTAACCCGGTGTTCATAGATGCGGCATCGTTCAATCCTTTGTTGTCACAAGTATTTCCGACCAGAACAGAAGAACAAAGTTGCAATCCAGCCAAATCCCGGCACGTTAGAGGGGCATCGAATCATGCAACCAGTGCGAAAAAACAGACGAGATCTGCTCCTGAAGGACAGAAAAGGTGAGATAACTTGATCTGGTGAAATCAGACTTATTCACATCGAAGCTATAACTCTAAACCCGGGTCATCGAAACGGGGAGGGGTGGGGCCAAACCTTAACGTGAGAAATGCCAAAACTCAGAATCTGAAAGGTTCAGGACACTCTAAGTTCAACATCCTTCCACCCTGTATGGCCTGACATAATGACCACTAAAATCATTACCTCCAAATAAGCTTCGTTGACCGATGTTACTTTCCCGAACCTCTAAACCAACAACGGTCCTTACAGGGAATAAATTAAGGTGATTTTTATAAGAATATATGATATAATTCAGTTAAACTTCGCTGTTATCAACAAACGAATTTTTCGAGTTTATTTGTTGTGAGGGCACGTTTTTAGGTACTTTTGTTTGCGTTTATTAATCGAAGTCCCCCAGCTTCGATTGTAGGGATTGGTTTTTGACGTGCGTTACAAGTATGACAAATAAATTCTGCATTGAACCAGGGAGTTGCTAGAGAACAACTCCCTGCTTGAACAACACTGACCAAGCGTAATGTGGTTGCACAGTCGCGAACAGATACGCAGTTGATTAAACGACCTGTCTTTCCGTAACGAATACAACTTTCGTAGGTTCAAAGAAATAAACCCTACCTTATAACGTGTGTAGGAATAATATCAGGTAATTATGCAGATAACTTAAATTTCTTGTAAAACGTATTTTATCTTAATTAGAAAGTAAAGTATTCAGCTTGAGAGAGCACTTGCACTGTAGGTGCAGGCCTCAAGGCCAGCCTCGGCCTCGAGACCGGCCTCAAGGAGATTGAAGTTCTCGGACTCGATGCTTCATGTCTTGGCCTCGGCCTCGGTCTCGGAGTCTAATGTCTCGATGTCTCGGCTCGAGGCCGGAACGAGCCATGATAAAACTTGATCGCGGACAGAAAAACCACAAGGGAGAGAGTAGACAATCTACCTCATGTATATTTACAGGTTATGTACATGGATCGGATGATCAGGATATCAGCAATAAACCCAAAGTGAGACCCCGAAACGATCAACAATGAAAATCTTTAGTTCCCAACGTTAAATAAATCTGAATGAAGTAACCAAACACATTGGCGTAGCCAGGATTTTTTATTTGGGTTGGCCAACCGCCGCCGGCCTGGGGAGGGGATCAAAGGGGAGGGGAAATTTTTGAATATTTAAGTACCCTCAGATGCAATCTGAAGCAACAGTTAGCATCATTTGAAGTCAATTGAATCATCATTTGAATGCAAGTTAGCATCATTTGAAAACAGAAACATATCCTTCTGTAAATTCAGGAAACTTTCCACACCTACAAAGATTTAGCTCTACTTTGTTTTGGAAAAATAATTTCCCATCCAGTTACATCTTTGCTTCTTTCACCACAATTTTATCCTTTGTAAACCATTCATAGACGCAGTTTTGTGCTACGTAAATATCCATTCACCCGTGATATTTCTAACCGCTACTGGCACAAACTCGACATACAGTACCCGAAAAGAAGCATTGAATCGTAACACTCTTAAGTCATTTCATCAAGTGAAGTACTGCTTTGGGGAGGGGGTCTTGTTATCATGCAACCGATTTGTTTTTCTCTATTCCTACTTATGCACAGCTTATCGAAAAATACGAGAATTCAGATTTCTCGATTGGTTCACCAAATTCTCTGTGACAATTAACTTGGTGGCATTCTATCGCCGACTTTACCCTACATGCTACTGACGAGACCTAGTACTTACAGTATCTTCCACGGTCGAAACGCGTCTAGAAATAACATACTAGCTATGGCTTACTACCAAGTAAGGTCACTCTATACCATTTAAACCAGACCCATCCCTGGTTTCCTGATTTCCTATTTTAGTTACCATAACATGGTAACTTGACGGTTCTAGGATACATTATAGGTATCTTGTATATCCCGACATATCATCACTTCAGTCACGTCACTGAGTTCTAGAGAGCCGACTATGGCAAGCGAAATGTCCAATAATTAGAAAAACCAAGTTTATCGGTCGAAAAACCAAGTTTATCGGTTGAAAAACCAGGTTTATCGGTCGAAAAACCAAGTTTATCGGTTGAAAAACCAGGTTTATCGGTCGAAAAACCAAGTTTATCGGTCGAAAAACCAAGTTTATCGGTCGAAAAACCAAGTTTATCTATCAAAAACCTTGTTTTTCGCAGATAAACTCGGTCTTTCGACCGAAAATCTTGGTTTTTCGACCGATAAACTTGGTTTTTCGACCGAAAACATGGTTTTTCGACCGATAAACTTGGTTTATCGACCGAAAAACATGGTTTTTCGACCGATAAACTTGGTTTTTCGACCGATAAACTTGGTTTTTCGATCGATAAACCTGGTTTTTCAATCGATAAACTTGGTTTTTCGACCGATAAACTTGGTTTTTCTAATTATTGGACAAACAACTTGTTATTTCGGTCGAAAGACTTGGTTTTTCGAATTACTGGACAAACTGTATCGAAAAACCAAGATTATCGGTCGAAAAACCAAGTTTATCGATCGAAAAACCAAGTTTATCGGTCGAAAAACCAAGTTTATCGGTCGAAAAACCAAGTTTATCGGTCGAAAAACCAAGATTATCGGTCGAAAAACCAAGCTTTCAACGCCAAACGTCCAATAACTAGAAAAACCAAGTTTATCGGTAGAAAAACCAAGTTTTTCGGTCGAAAAACCAAGTTTATCGATTATTTCGAAAAACTTGGTTTTTCGATTGCCATGGTGATTTGCCGGTACTACTTTCCGCGACCACGACATGCTAGATGGCGGCTAAATTGATGGGCCTATATGTATTATGTAACAACATTTACAACAAATCAATGTTGGTCAATGCTTTTGTTTTTGTTACAACATTTGTCAGACAAAGCAACAAAAAGTCTTCATAGATATTTGTTATAGTCACCTGTCAACAAGTTTTTGGGAAACACCCCTTTTGACTTGGACACATCCATTATTACCATGAGGTGGATTAGTCAATTATTTCAAGGGACTCAAGTTTAAGTAAACATGTAATTTTTCTGTAATTAGTGCAGATTTTAATAAATTTCCAAATACGATCGTTTACAATAAATCAATGTTTGTCAGTTTTTTTTTTTTTTTTTTTTGTTACAACATTTGTCAGACAAAGCAGCAAAAAGTCTTCATAGATACTTGTTTTAGTCACCTGTCCACAAGTTTTTGGATACACCCCTTTTGACTTGGACACATCCATTATTGCTATGGGGTTTAGTTTGTCATGATTACAAGCCATTTGCAAGGTTTTCACAGTTAAACCTCTCGTGACCTCAAATGACCTTTGACAAGACAGTATGCGTCCAACTGGGCTAGTAGTGCTAGTAGTACAGTAGTACTGTACGGGCCCGCGCTGGTGCTAGCTAGCTGTACCACTACCAGGATCTAAGTTAACTACGAGCGACCCAAATCCCAAGTCCCTTGAAATAATTGAATAATCCACCTCATGGTAATAATGGATGTGTCCAAGTCAAAAGGGGGTGTTCCCAAAAACTTGTTGACAGGTGACTATAACAAATATCTATGAAGACTTTTTGTTGCTTTGTCTGACAAATGTTGTAACAAAAACAAAAGCATTGACCAACATTGATTTGTTGTAAATGTTGTTACATAATACATATAGGCCCATCAATTTAGCCGCCATCTAGCATGTCGTGGTCGCGGAAAGTAGTACCGGCAAATCACCATGGCAATCGAAAAACCAAGTTTTTCGAAATAATCGATAAACTTGGTTTTTCGACCGAAAAACTTGGTTTTTCTACCGATAAACTTGGTTTTTCTAGTTATTGGACGTTTGGCGTTGAAAGCTTGGTTTTGCGACCGATAAACTTGGTTTTTCGACCGATAAACTTGGTTTTTCGACCGATAAACTTGGTTTATCGACCGAAAAACATGGTTTTTCGACCGATAAACTTGGTTTTTCTACCGATAAACTTGGTTTTTCTAATTATTGGACGTTTGGCGTTGAAAGCTTGGTTTTTCGACCGATAATCTTGTTTTTTTCGACCGATAACTTGGTTTTTTCGACCGATAAACTTGGTTTTTCGACCGATAATCTTGGTTTTTCGACCGATAAACTTGGTTTTTCGACCGATAAACTTGGTTTTTCGACCGATAAACTTGGTTTTTCGATCGATAAACTTGGATTTTCTAATTATTGGACATTCCGTTAAGAAAAACCAAGTTTATCTTTCGATATACCAGATAAATCGAAAAACTTGGATTTTCGACTGAAAATCTAAGTTTTTCGACCGATAAGCCAAGTTATTTTGAAAATCTAGGTTTTTCAACCGATATACCAAGATTTGGAGATAAACTTGGTTTTTCGATCGATAAACCTGGTTTTTCGACCGATAAACTTGGTTTTTCGACCGATAAACTTGGTTTTTCGATCGATAAACTTGGTTTTTCTAATTATTGGACATTTCGCTTGCCATAGCCGACCACTAATTCTAAAAAGAAAAATATCAGAATTCGATTGGGGGGCATGGTCCCCGTGCCCCCCCCCCCCTCTGGCTACGCCAATGACCAAACACTGAGGTCTCTTTCTTCCACATGAAAATAAATATCCAATGTAACATCATCAAGTATCTGACATTTCATTGCATTTATTTCATGGCTTAATTCAAGTTCACCAAGTTACAATACAACAGATATTCATTCCTTTGTTAACAGCAGTCTGCAGTATAATTCTCTTTTCAACAGAATTGGAAGCTTCACCCTAAAATTGCCTTTCTTTGTATAAGGATATAAAGAATATACTCCGCATAGGGAATCCCCCCACCCCCCGCCGAATGGGTGTACAGTAAAAGACATTTCCTTAAATCAACCTACCGCCAGCTGAGTAGGTGCAACTAAACTACGCAACCCTAAAAATTAGAAAACAATGGACTACGGGGGTTTGTTCGATGGGCTCCCGCCCGGCAATCCACGATTGAAATATGGAGATGCTAGTAATACTTAAACCTGTACTTCCAGCCAAAACTTCCATCTTTTGCAAACAGCCGCAGGGATCACATACAAGAATCCCCTACAGGACCGAACCACTAGGCAACTTATAACCCTCACGGACCTGCATCATAGGCTATAGCCTGTGGTAGCTACAATCCTCGACAAAAATGATGGGACAAAACAAGCAAAACAAGCAACGAGGAGATCACCATCCCCCTATCTGCACCCCATTCCCCTTTTCAATGTTGTGGCAGCCCAACGTGTTCTGAAACTTCAACATTGATACGGGGAACGGGGTTTGTCCCATGTACTTTTGTCGAGGATTGTCTGAAGCCTGTACAAAGGTATAGGAATTTCCAAATTTTGGATTTTTGTGCTTAAAACGAGGATGTTGCGGGTTTAGTTTTCAAGTTACGGTAAGGGAGTAACAGTTGAATTTTTCCGGGTAGTATACTGGCTTGTCAGAATGGCTGGGAGCGCTTGAGTAAAGGAAATTGTTCTTCCCCAACAAGTTCATATGAGGGAGGGGGCAGGGGAGATAGCACTCGGGCCGTACAGTGTTTTTATTTATATTTAAACATTAATGTACTATTATGAAAAGAAGCCAAAGAGAGTTTGTATCTTATTTTTCTCGATGAGGGCGGGGGGGGGGGGTGGGAGGTTGTAACGCATTTCACGATATACCGAACGGTTAACCACAGTTTTTTTTATTTCTCGTATAAATAAACATTGAATGATGATTGGAAAGTACAATTTGGTTATAGATGAAATTCTGCGGAATCATTTCGAGTGGTAAACATGACAAATTACTTAAGGATTACACTAAATTGAAACGGTTAACCATTGTTCCACAATAAAAGCTTCCTATACACAGAAAGATTTTCTGTCGATTGGACGGTTGACCATCGACATACGTTGAAACAGTGTGGAGGTCAATGGTTAACCGTGTTGAGGTCAATGGTAAATCGTGGCGCTATTTTTATACTCTGAGAAATAGTAAAGTAGTGACAACGAGTTTCTACATTGAGATAAGAATAAATTTAGCATGATAAAGCCCTGGTGCAGGGCTTCCTGTCGCAGTTCGGTTTCCGAAATTCGAATACCTTTTTGCCTGTAATTTTTGTTAGTATATCTGCATACCCTCTTCCCTGAAAATTACTTAGATCTGCCCCCTCCCCGAAAAAGTATTTCTCTCTTGGAAGCCTCCTCTTTTCCCCTTTCGATACCCTTCCTGGCTACGGACCTTCCGAAAAGTATAACGCCGAAAATTAATACTCAAATCTTCCATATCCGAGTTATTTTGTTCTCGTTGTCATAATTTTACGAACGGCTATGGACACAAGTCACTATAATACTGAATATGTTACACTTATTACCCTTGATGTTTTTAAAGCGACTTTTATTATATTGTCATTCAGCAAGTACTTCTTGACTATGCGCACACCATGGTATTTGTCATAAAAACACTCCCTTCAAAATACACAACTTTTTTCACCAATTTTCATGCGTTGCCTAATTCCGTTAATTTCTCCCTATACCTTTGTACAGGCCTCAGACAATCCTCGACAAAAATGATGGGACAAAACAAGCAAAACAAGCAACGAGGAGATCACCATCCCCCTATCTGCACCCCATTCCCCTTTTCAATGTTGTGGCAGCCCAACGTGTTCTGAAACTTCAACATTGATACGGGGAACGGGGTTTGTCCCATGTACTTTTGTCGAGGATTGTAGCCTAAACATACGGCGACTAAACATCTCGGTGGTCTGGACGCATAGTTTATCACGACACGCGTTGCGCCGCTGCCTCTGGAGTTATACGCCTTGGACGGTTGTCATACTCATCGACCTGCATAGCAAGTTTAAAGGGGATATGACATCTCCCCCAAACCAGGGAGTTGCTAATACATCACCAGGAAATTGCTAATAACTCCCTGCCCAAACATATTTAGGAATAGACCTATTGTTCTAAGTACAGTTGATGACTGCACTTTGATTGACATTCATTCAAACAATACAGTTCCACTGTGGTTGGTTAATGATGACGTGTACAGTCAGTTGTGTTCCCAGTGAAGCTCACACATAGTTGTGTGTTAATGTAGCCTCGAGCAATTGAAACTCAGTGCAGGCTACTGTGGCTTGGAATGGTGCCATCTTGACAAGATCGAGTTTCTTTGTTCCTCCAGGGAGTTGTTAGGAAGGAGATACAACGACCAAATCTGTTAGACAATATGTACTTGAAAATGATTTAATTCTTTTCAGGCACTGCCGTTTGATTGACAGGTCTCTTTGTTCCTATTGTAAAGTCTCTGCTGACTAAACCCCTCCTGTCTTTTCCAAGTAATCTCGAGACAAAGACCATTGTCTATACATGCTTTGAAGTGAGGTTTGTTTCCGCCAATGAAAAAACTTTAATCAGGATTTTCAGTTAAACGACTGGCAACAAACGTTTAAGTAATGTACTTTAATTGTGTCTCCACGATTTTAATACGTCACCTGCTGGAAACATTGTTCAAACCTATACATTTCTCTTAGTTTTTAGAAAATTTTCCCATCATTAAGAAACATATTTGAAAAGTAAGTCGTCAAGAAATTCTTCGCTGACTTCAAATGAAGTGATATTAAGTGTGACAAATAACGACGAAAGGTTAAAATTTTACATTTTTTTATGACGACTGGCAATGCAAATTTATGAGATCAACGTAAGGAGTGTGTGTTCTCAAGGTCCTTTTGACAATGTCTCACTTATCCTAGTTGTTCTAGGTATTGAGATAAGAATTTTGAGAAGAAAAGCAAGATTACTGTCGGAAACGAACATTACTTCAAAGAGTCTAAAGAACGTTGTATCTCCTTCTCTAACACCTCCCTGGTTCCTCTAACAGTTCGTGAGCAGGCACTTAGCCAGGGGGGGGGGGCGAAGGGGCAGCCGCCCCCCTTGAGCATATTTTTTGTATTTTTAATGTTTATTTTTACAATATTGCTAGTGCTTCCCCTTTTTATATGAGGTAAAGAGGCGTGGGAAGTGCCATTTCCAGCGATCTGGGAGGCATTTGGGACCAAAATTTTCTTGCGCTTCGCGCCAACCCATGGTGACGCGGAGAGCTGAGAGTCTGTCTATGGGCTTCGTCCCCCCCCCCCCCATTGACAAATTCCTGGCTAGGCCCCTGTTCATGAGGCATATGATTCAGTGGCACATTTTGTTATTCAACTTGTCGATTTCTTTCATTGATGCAGATGTGCTCACAACTTGAATTGTGGCGGCATCACGACCAGATAATTGCAACGTATAAGTATTTAGGAAGTGCAATTTGCAATGCTGTGGGTTTATCGACGAATCTTTTCTGTACGAAAATATGTCCATACTTGGAAGTCATAGGCCTACACCGACTGCTGTGCCAGGATGGGGGGGGGGGGTCCTGGAAATTGCCAGGGATAAAATGGGGCACAATGCATGATATTATACAAGTATTAAGTATAAATTTAAACCTTTGAACCTTAAAACGGGGACAAACAATTGATTTGACCGGACTATTTAAACGTGTCCCTGAATAGGCGATTATGAATATGCATGATTTATAGTGGCGGTACGTTACCTAAATGCATGACATAGGGAGCAATTTAAGTGTTAATATTTCGTCTTTATTTTACTTTTATTTTTGATACCTTTCGTTTTTCAGATACAACTACACAAAGCTACCCTCCAATGATGAATATCCTCCATCATATGATGAGTGCGTACAACCTGGTTATACCTCCCTGAAATAGAAGTGATTTTGTATCGAGGACAAACGCGTGATTCTATACGCTAGAAGCCTGGAATACGTCAGAGAGGGGAAGTTACATTAACGGCAGACTTGTTTCTGAAGACTTAACCTAGTAACTGAATTACCATCAGCCAGCAACATGTTGTAATCTGTATGTACACTTGAGAAATGTTTCGCAGAAACCAAAGAGGGACGTACGGCTGGCCGTAGTGCCTGCCCGGCGGACGTGTACTACTCCTGCACCTAGTTTTGGCTGCACTCGTAGATTATGTCCGTGAAAGAAGAGGCGTACATATTCGACACCAGCTACGAAGGTAACCATGGTGATTTGTGAAGTCAAGAAGATGTAACCAAACTAACTTCAGTGTCGCAAACGTAGAACCAAAGAAAAAGAATCTTTAAGAAACAGTTCTATCCGACTTTGGTTCAGATAAGGTCGGGTAAAGCCAAATGAAAACTGCCGTAAGTAGCAAAAGTGATGGAGTTAGCGGAGATTTATTGATACCAGCCTGCTACAACACTGCTATTCTTACCAAAATATTCTTTAGAACTGTATAGAAAACATGTTTCAAAACCTCTGCCAATTTCTAGACATTTATTGAATTTATATAGAAACCCTTAGACTTTCTGTTAATTTCTAAACAAATTTCTATCGAACTTCTGTAATCTTTTCAATAGAACTCTACAGAATATATATAAATTCTTTAAAGAGTCTCTTTAATGTCCGCAGATTTTCAACTTACTACATAAATTCTGTGAAAAGCTTGAAACGCTATAAACGTTACAGGGATTCTTTAGAAGATATTTTACAGAAAAAATGATGGAAATCCTTCAGAATTTCCGTACAAGTTCTTACAAAAGGCTGTAGATTTTATAGCGATTCTATAAAAATTCTAAAGAAAATTGTACAAAATCAAGGCCGTAGCTTGCCGGGGGAGGGATGCAGGAGGACTGCTCCCTGATATTTCCACGTCGTAATGAAAGTTGGCCTTCTTGAGAAAATACGAAATACTGATTATTTCACTCTTCAAATTATAATTTCCAGGCCCCTAAAACCTGGGAATTCGCATATTGATTTCTTCCCAAACTTTCCCGGGGAGGTTCTCAGACCCTTGCCATGGATGCGTTCTTATGCAGGTTTCTCCTCCTGAACAATGGCTCATCTTCCTCTTACAAGATACACCGCTTGAATACACCAGCATTTACGCTGGCTAAATATAAAATACCAAGGAAGGCGTTTTTCTCAATATGGGGGAGGGGGAGGGGCATGACCCCATTTTCAAATTATATACTGTGTGAAAAATCGAAGTCAATGGGCGAATTCTCAAAGATGGGGACATGTCCCCCTGTTCCCCCCGATCGCCGCCCATGTAAAATACCCTATGATTACCTATAATTATTAGCTAATGAGCTTGTAAAAAACTTTGAATTTAAAGGGCAAAACTAGTCGCCTCAAATTTATTTTGGAACAAAAGCTTAATCTCACAAATGTCCCCTTATTTTAGTTCAAGTGCCATTCTTGATATGTTAGAACATAGCCTAAATATTGCATATTCAAAGCAAACCAAGGGGTTACCCTATGCAGGTAAACAAAATAATCATGGGATGCTTTGAGAGCTTTTGCTTTAAAGGCATTTTCCAGTGGCTTTTCATTAGGATCCTATGTGAAAGACAAAAATATTCCAGTTCATGCCCTTCAAACCCCGTAGCAATACTCTTTCTCTAATTCGAGATATCTAACGTTAAAGACTGCATATTTTTGTCCAAAAATACCTCCACTTCTCATCAAGGTCACAGAATGTTATGTAAAGTGGGCACATTGACTCAGATTTTTTTTGTTTTTCTTTATAATTGAATGTCCTGTTGTCCTTGAAATTTGATACTGCTGGAATGTTTGAATATCTTTCCATGTAGATTTAGCATAAATCTACATCATATGTAGGGCACAATAAACAAAGTTGATAAATATTCCCTACAGCGGTGTCAATATCATAAAGAAATTCAAGGCTTTGTCAAATTAATGTGCCGCGATGACATCACAGTTTCCCATGATGCACTTCGTCTTGAGAAAAAGTTGCATTTCTTTGAAAATGTATATCTTCCAAACGCTACAAGCTATTAAGATGCGGTTTTCACCCCCTAGATGAGAAAAATTTTCTGCATTTTTTGAAGGTATTGATTTTTGCCACTGGCAAATCCCTTTAATGGTACTCAAATTACCAAGTCACCTTATACAAAGTACTTAGGATTGACCACTGATGAGAATTTAACTTGGAAGCAGCATGTGAATGAATTACGTAACTCCCTACTTAAGTATATTGGTATTTTCTACCACATAAGTGGCATCCTTCCAGTTGATACGGCAATACAGATTTATTATTCCTTTGTTTATTGTAGGCTCTCCTATGCTATTGAAGTTAATGGCACAGCCTGTGCCACTGTACTTAAACCAGTGCCGGATTAACCCCATGGCAGAACCGGCATATGCCGGGGGCCCCGCCCTTTTGGGGCCCCCGCCCCAAAAGGTGCTTGGGAATTGAGACCCACATTATTTTGATTTACTGGTTGTCGGGCTTACGTTTTCATGTGTGTGCACTTTTGCCATGCCTTAACACTATCTGGCATATAATGTATAATAACTGTCATGTATCACTGCATAATGTGTAAAAGCAACTATTAGTTATTAGCGGTTAAAAGCTAAAATTTAATCTGTTGAGTGTTATTAATTTTGTGTAAGCGGGTGGGCGAGGGGGAAGAAGGTTAAACTTGTCAAAGGGGCCCCGCTATAGAAAGTGCCGGTGGTCCCACACAACGCTAATCCGGCCCTGACTTAAACCTCTACAGACTATACAAAATAGATTACTCAAGCTGCTTACTAGAAAACCAAGGCGTTATTCAACTGATCAGTTATACTTGGATAATAACCTATTAAAATTTAAAGATATTCATATGTATTGTATGAGGGTACTTGTATATAGATACGGTCATAACTTACTACCAAATTAATGCATTAGCAAATGTCATAACCCCCCCCCCCCCATTCAACTGAAGTAACGATGTTTACTCGTAATAATAATCTTTTTTCTGTATCACGTCACAAATCTGTCCATGGTAAGTTACCTATTCAAAAGTATTGTTATAATATTTGGCACAACCTTCCCCTTGATGTAAGATCTAGTACTTCACTTCGTTCTTTTCAAAAGAATCTTATATACTCACTCATAAGCTATTATCACTTTTAAGCTCTAAATATTTATCTGAATGTCTTAGTATCCCGAAAAGTGTTCTTCTATTCTTCTGACCGTCTCTTCTTTTTCTTCTTTTTCTTCTTTTTTTTGTTTTGTTTCATGGTCACTAGCTTTGATAAACAGTAATGTTTTTTCTAGTGCCCATCATATGTATGTAAACTAATTCATTTGAATGTAATTTTGTTGATGAGAATGTACATATGGGAAATAAATTGAATTGAATTTACATATACCTCCCCTCAACATTCTCCCCCAGGATGGCACTCATGCACAGGTGAAAAAAGTAAGGGTCCTCCCGGGTTTCAAGTATCTGTAGGCACGCCACTTGGTGCTCGACTTAGCAAGTGTCGTAAACTACCCCCTGGAGATTTCGCCTAGGCTACGAGCCTGAAAATCCAGGGGTTTTAATGCAGAACTCTATGGGATTTTGGAAAGGGCAATACGGACTCCACCAGATCAGTGGACGAGAGCAGGACTTTTCTTTCGTCAACATTTGTTGTTCGGCCTAGGAGATGCAACTAAGTGTTGCTCTCATTGATCTGAGTACCAAGAAAACCCTTGAATTTGTGGAGAATTTTCCAGGTGAGTGATTATTTGCGAGGATGGGGGGGGGGGGTCCGTCGGGAAACTTGTCTTCATTTATTTTGTCAGAATAAATAACTTTTGTTTAGGGCTACAGAAATGTCGGAAAATTTTATGATCACAACGTTTTACTTAAAGTGAATTAGTGTCAGGTGGAAATATTGCTTTGGATACATTTAAGCTGAGACCTACTACCCCTCCCATATTTAAGTGTATTGGGAAGCTATTCAGCTTGTCGGTAATTGATCGTATAGGTTTGCATGGGAAAGTAATTACAAATTCAGGGTTCTTCGTCAATAAGTGATCTCTGCTGCACTATTTGGGAAGCGATTGTCTTTTCAATAAATCTAGGCTGTTGGGAAAAAAGAAGTACCGTATATTGCAATTATCTGCCATGAAATAGTCACTGTGAACTAAAAGCCTTTCTTTTGGAATGTGATGCAATTCAATCTGACTGCTCGTCGGGGATGAATTGTAGGTATTCTTGGTCAGTTACGTCGGGTCGCGGTCGGATTGTAGGTTAACCAGGGAGGTGTCATTATTAATAACACCTCCCTGGGTTAGCTATGCCCCGCAACTCACTGCCGAGGTGGATATAAGTCTACCTAGTGTTCATCAGTTACACATGGGGATGAGCAATGTTGACTTTCTGCAAACGTCATCCGATTTTACAAACGCTTCTTTATTGGACAATCCATAAGAAAAGGGTCGCAATTGGGTCGATAGCAGTTGAACACTGTCACGACCTTACTCAACTGCGACGCGACTCCCCCACCTCCGATTCCATCACGAATATCAGACAGTTCGATATTTCCGACGTGGACCTACGAAGACTGTCGGATCGCAATCGGAGCCAACAGTCGGGTCGAGAACAAAATTTGACACACACTTAACCGTACCTGTCTGCCACGCGACCGGTTTCGCAGTCTGATTGGTGCAGTATGGGCTGGGTTTGCACTTACTCAAATCGTAACTGAGTCGGAGCGGGTCCTTGTTCGCAGTAGGCCTAAAAACTTGAAAGTGCGTACACTTTGTATTGAGATGGTTCGAGGTAGGCTCGCTTTCTGACTCCTGTAGATGCAGTACCTTAAAAGTTATTAAAATGCCCTTAAAAATACTATTTTTGGCGCGCTTCGCCCACAACTTTCATATGTTGTACGCTAATTGTCCAATTATTAATTCAAGAAGGACAGAGCGTGCCTTGGATTATTGCAAAAACCCGTGAAACATTCGCCATTGCCGATCTAAGCTCCCAACCCTAAAATACTGCTGCATCATGAAGAAAGCAAATGGTCGTTAGTCCATTAAAACCAATGGCAAACTGCAATTTTTTGGCCTCACCGTTTAGTGAGCTAGTAATCAATGCTTTTTTTATATTTGTAATTGTTACTGCTATGTTTATGTGTATAAAATTTAACTTTACCTTACCTTGTACATGTTCTATCTACTTTTGTAATGAAGCAAATACATGACATGAAATAAAATGAACTGGAGGCTAACAAACATTTCTAAAATGTCTTTAAAAAGTGTTATTATTCGTGCTTCGCGGCGCATTCATCTTGTACTCTTGTTGTGCTATCATAACCTCCCATAGAGCAAAGTTAGTGTAATAATGGCAAAACTACTCTATGATGATCCACTCTCTTCACCAGTTCTGCTGCATCGTAAAGAAATTGACCGATGGTTAGTCCTAATTTCGCTATTTTGAAAAAAATATAGACAGGCTAGGATTTTGGTCTGTTTAGTGCCTATACATACAATGCCACTTTAGACAGTTATATGCTTTATTCTCACAGTTGTGTAAATATCCCAGAGGTTCTTGGGGGCTTTGCCCACGCCCCCCCCCCCCTCCACAGACGGACATATTACTGAAATGTGTCCGAAGACGGGCAACTTATAGCTCAACGTAAAAGACGATCTATTTTCCAAACATGAAAGTACGACCTCGGAGCTATTACGTCCATGACGACATTGACCTTGCTGTAGAAGACAAATAAACACGGGTACGCCAAGGTCAATTTTACCTCGATTAATGTTAAACTGTGTTTTCCGGTAGGTTTTCTATTTTTTTCCTCGGCCTATTTTGTCCTCTCGTTATACTTAAAAAGTTCCAAACTTCACTTTTTAGAAAGATTTGACCTTGAAACGAGAGTTATAACTTATAGAAATTTTGTCGGGAATGTTACCCTTATTTGTCGGAAAAAGGCTCACCACCCGCCCCCGCCCCAACTCATCGATCCTTAGGGACGCCCTTGTATCGCCATTCTTACCATCTTTTTTGTTTTTCTAGGTAAACTGGGTTCCAGTTGACTCACCTTGTGTACATTTTTCAGAAAGGCTATTGCTTCCTGTATCGTGTTCATTTAACTCACTGTGAATCAAATTAATCTGTTTTTAAGATTTATCCTATCGATATAAGGTGATTGATTTAAGCAAAAAGTCAAGAGAAAATCCTGTGCTCGAATGTTCTCTGTGCACATCTTTAATATAGCCTACTATAAATCGAGTCATAATTACAACTATACCGCCGGGACTAAAATGGTACACCAATGAAGAAAGTACTTGGCCTATTTTGTGATTCATTCGGTGGCTTCTTTACTACTTAAGTGCACTGGCAGGACAAGGACTGAAACATGTCAAGATCACGCGTGTCGTTTTTTCCTAGGTAACCTTCAACGATTTGTTACATTTTGTTTAGAAAACGTAGTTTAGAATTTTTAATTGTCACGAACCATATCAATATATTTATAACAAGAGTGCAAGCTGTACCTTATTATATTACATGCGAGGATTGTTTAAGAATACATGTACCATACATGGGATGATAGATGGCGTCCTGCACATATTTGGTGTTACTAAATCCTCCCTCTGAAATAAACAGTGGAATGAACATCTTTTAAATATTGCCATTCCTTCTCGTATGTTGCTTTGTCTCACCATGGTAACATGCCAATAACACTGATATTGCTGATCTTCCATTTTCACCCCTTACATAACAGGAGCCGCGTGGGGGAGGGGTCTAAGAAATTTTGTTTTTGTATAAGGTGGCTTGGATGAAAAATGGTGCTATCTTTGGGAATTCTCAAATGATCTTATGTAGAAAAAAATCTCATAATTTAGTGAATTCTTATTTTTGGTTACGTGTAAGAGAAGGCTGTATTATCTAAGGAGGGGGGGGGGGAGACAACGTACTCTTCCCCCTGAGAAATTTTGTGCTTTTATCAGGCTTAGATGCAAAATGGTTCCATCTATGGTAAATCTCTGAACTAATTACATACTTAGATATTCTCATTATCACTTGATGTTTGGATATGACATATCACCCCCTCCAAGGCTGGTACAGACCGGCACAGGGCCTCCTGGAAACTCTGGGGTAATTACAAAATGGGGGAAGCACTAACATGATGATTTTAAATGACTTCCAAATGACAACAGGAGAGCACACCAAACACTTAAAAAATCGTATTTTTCTAAATTTAGGAACGAGAATTCAGACGCACAGCTTTCAAACACCAAAAGGGAATGAACGAGGTTGGACTTGTGCCCCTGGTTTTCGGAAAATAATTCTCGCCAGAATAAAATTCCGTGTGTTATTGTCTTAACTTGCCAACAGAACAGCCACGACACTATCAAAGCGGAGCACCACCATCGGTTAGTTTGTTAAGTACGGAGAAAATTCTAACCAAAATGTCTCCCAGATTGAAGGAAAATTGCATTGCCCAGGCTTAAAGTTGTATCTAAATATTCCGTATTTTGCCATCTCTTGTTTTACAATATACACTTTGGGTCAAAAAGACCCTGCATGGTAGAAAACCCCACAAATTAAAGGAGGTATAATGATGCTGGTGAGAGGGGGCTCCGCGAAGAGCGCTATAAGAAAGGCGGGGGGGGGGGTCACAATTGGCTCTGTGTATGGCTCTTCAGTAATATCCCATCCAACAGTCGAAGACCCAGAAGCTTTGTGGTAATTTCAAAATTTTAATACTAAAACACGAGCAATGAGAATTCAGGTGATCAGCGGGGCAATGGGGAGTGAGCATGGGAGCAAACAGAAAGTAGGAAAAACCAGGGAGCTGGAAGACAAACCGAAGGGTCGTGCACTAACAAACAAACATGTATTAAAATGCCTTTTCTCTGTAATGGTATTAACATGCAACATCCACCGATAATGGGTGCGAGCGAATTTCCCCCTCCCCCACGTAAAAATGTTTTGGAAAAGGTATAACGACATAAACGTATTTCCAATCTTTCACATCGTGTAACAAATGTTACCGCATTGTACTGTTATTAGATTGCAACACAGTCCCCTTTTGGTGCGCGATCCCTAGAGACTGGAAATGTACCATCTCTTTAAAAGTGTTTTGGTTACAATAATTTCATGCATTATGTCCTCATAATGGTCATAAGATATGGACAAGAGAGTCAACAGCTCCTCAAAATTGTTAGGGGGAGGGGGGCAGGGGGGCAGGGAATGACTTTGACCAGAATTTCAAGTGCGAATCGCGAAGCCAAAGAAGTAAGGGATCTGGGACTCACTTAATACCCATAGAAAATATTTGGTAACTGGATGATCTGTGGTTTAATCTGCGGCATTTTCCAACCATTTTTATCCCCAAATGGCTGTTTCCACCATTTTCGAGTTTTATTTCCTTGAATGAGTTTTATTGTAAGGTATGAAATAAAAAATGTGCCCAGTAGGGCACATTTCCGTTAGGGCTCTGGAAAAAAGTGTGTGCGTGTGGGGGGGGGGCAATACCCTCCACTTTCAAAAGTGGGGACATGTTCCCCCACCCCTTCCCCCACCTATTGACACCAATGACTGTGCGGAGGGAATCGTGACGAAGGGAGTGTTTCGAAATTTCGCACTAAAAATCATTTCCATGACAAAAGTCGCATGCACAGTCAACTCGCTGTCAAAATGCATCAGTCAAATAATGTTGAATCTTCTATCTGATAATTCGTAAAATCTTTCAATTTTCATAAATTTATTTCCCCTGTATTCTATTGCTTCGCATTCTCGCAATACTGTGCTCTTCTGGGATTCCGGAGTAACTCATGTGCACACGAGCTGTCGGCCTAAGTGTAAAACTCTCACGGATGAGTTGAGACGGTGCTGATAATAAGCACAGCAAGGAGGTGGGGCTGCAAGCAGAGAAAATGTTGAGAGTTTGCGAAGGATTTGCGAAAATTTTCATAGGACTAGTTTGAGAACGATTTATGAAAGGAATGGTTGAAGTAAATCCGTCACTAGTCGAAAACACACCTCACCCTAACCCCTACAGAAATCTACAGCTTAAACGCCTTTTGGGCTCATTATGAAAAAATAGGCCTATCAAAAATTTGCAGAAATCATTTGGGTGGGGGGGGGGGACACGCCTCCCACGCCCCCGTGCCTGCGCAGCTGATTATCGGATCAATTTGTAAATGCAGTAGTACTCTCTGAAGCTTTTCACCGTCATTGAAAAGTAAAAGCAGATCACCAGTGTCTCAAAGCTGCAGGTTTAATACCCTACCTAGTGTAGCAGATGATACTAGTATACTTGGTATAATTACCAAGATCACTCCTTCGATTCCAGAACTGGAGGTTTGTCCTTGTACTTGTGACCAGAGGACAAGCAGCCTACTTCCTACATCATCATCGGCCCTTGTACTTTGACCATCATCCAGGGGTATCAGCTGTGGTTCAACAGGGGTGATGCCAGGTGACTGGCAGGGGCCTCTTAGGGAAAGGCTGGGGAATTTTTCCAGTTTTGTTGGGAGCCCCAATGGGTATGATAACGATTTTGGAGTTTCCTAAAAACCTTATTGTCTTCAATAAAGTCTCAGACTTTTCAAATTTTCTTCAATAGAGACCACAAAGTGCATTGTGTTTGTAATCCTTTTGGCAACCTGTCATTTTTTTTTTTTTTGAGGGGGGGAGGGGCTTCAGTTGCTGGCCCTCATCTGGCATATCCTAGTGCCATCCCTGGGTTCAAATAATTAAAGGAGGGAGGGGAAGAGTCCACATTTTAGACAGAATGCAGACCTTGCCTAAAGCTCGCCTAAGTTCATACCTTCAACAGGAGTGGAGGAGGGGGTGGGGGGGATGCAGTGCAATTAGCTCCTCCCTGCCACTATGACAAGAGAGGTTACAATCTTCATGAGCTCTTTCACTGCTTTTTTGATCCTTCCATAGTTTTTCTGTTCAATTTAGGATTGTTACCTTGAATAAAATGAATAAAAGATTGAAGATAGAGACCAAACTGTCTCAAAGGTTCAACTTCTTCAATCTTTCATACAATATCAGCCATAAACTGGTACCAGGTAAATGCACATACCTGCATGACAGGTTATAACACACATTTTATGACAAATGCAAAATAATATTCACCAAAATTTTGAAATTGTTGAAAGAATTTTTTTATTTTATAAAAATGAATTTATTTGCATACATTTCTTTATTTTACAATGTGATAATGTATGTTGTATGATTAAAATATACACACACTTTGATGTACATAGTTTTATCAATTTTTTTGTTCATACAACTCTTTAGAGTTACTTTTTTTTATTTACTTCCCCTTTATTTCATTTTTTTGAATTTGTTAACCTACCCAGTATAACTTTCCTTTCTTAACCTAAAGATAGAAACTTGAGAAACCCGAGTCATTACCACCATCCCACAAACCTTACTTCCCCTGACCCATAATTTTTATGTCAGTGATGACCGCCAGGAAAAACCCCTAACAACACTTAACACTTAAATACTTCACTAGCTTCTCATCCCACCCCAACCAAATACACCCATTTGGCATAAAACTCTTCAAATCAAGCAAACCCCTATGGAAACTGAAAGAAATAAACTGAGGTGCACCTGCATGATGAAAAAATATTTAAAAAATAAAAATGTGAAACAGGAATGTGAGAAAGAATATTTAATAAGAACATATCTCAATCAAGTTTAATCAGCTTACCCTGTCAACTACACAAAGCACTATCAGATTTATAATTTTCCGTTTCCTGTGCATTTTTCAGCAAATTCTACAATAACAGGAAAATGAAAACCATGGGGGGGGGGGGGAGGGGTAAAAATCAAACGCTGGCAAAAACTATACTAAGAAATTTATTTTAAGAGGTAGATTGGAGTTTCTCCTGCAGTTACAACAGTATGAATATTTATGCTTCAAATGAAAATTATGCAGAAGTTATGTATTCTAATGATGTGTTTGTTGAAGAAAGCCAAGTACTCAAGTAGATCAATACAATTTATTTCATAATTATTACCTTGTGTCTACTTTGCATTCATATCCATTTCTTGTCAACGTCCGTTTTTGGAAAAACCTTGCAACTTTGTGTGACTGTTTGAACACTCAAGTAATTTAATGTTGAATAAGAAAGAAAGGCTTTGACTCCCTTCTTTCATCTTATACAGTAATGCCTGGAACTTCCAATTACTATGACTCACAGTCTAAGCAAATAGTAAAGTGCTTGCGGTTAATCTGCAGCCAGAAAATACACCCAAATGCAGGACAACAGAACCTTTTGAATAAAACTTGTGAGGAAATATAGATGGCACTGTTTTAATTCTGTAATCAATCAGATAACAAAAATCATGTTTTATCTCTTTATTCTTTATGAATGCTGCCCTCAATTAAAACAGGTTTGCTTAACCAGCAGCATGGCCACAGAAACTGTGTAAATTAACAAACATTTCCCCAATTGAATAAATTTTGGAGTAACTACAGAATACAGGTTCACTGCTAGGATACACCTGGGCATATGGATGAAATGATGCTCAGTTAACTTACACTAGCTTATAGGTGGAGCCTTTTGAAATTTTTGTATTCCACTCCCAAGCATCTTCTGGGTAGATGTGTACATGCTCACATGTGAACTTAATGATTTGTACAAAGAAAAGATATGTCTACCTCCAATCCTATTGATTGGATGTGCAGAGGCTCTCATGTAAAGTGAAAATCTGCAAGTGAAAGAGGTATGTTTAATTTGAGAACAACACATCATTGTTGTCCATCTCTCCACACGTCCACCACCAATGTTTTGCAATAAATATGCCGATGCCCAGAGGCAGAGTGAAATTTGGGATCAGAAAATTGTAGGAGCTCACTAGTCATGAGGACTGAATGTTAACAGAAAACCTAAGTTCACAATGATATTTTAGAGTGGATGCACAGATCTACAGATCTGTAGTGGAAGATTTAATAACAAAATTGGCAAAGTTTAATTTGAGAATGCCTTGTCATTGTTGTCCATTTATTAGTAAGTCCATTACCAATATTTTGCAGTGGATGCATGTGTGATTGAATTTGGAGTGAATTATTTAACCAATACTTTGAAATGGATGCTTGGATGCAGAGTCAAATTTTGGGGTGCTTGGCTAGATAAACAATGACAAATCACATCTCCACACCTGCTATGATGATTTAAGGGTGGCCTGTATTCTACAGTTGTACCTAAATTTCTTCCCCAGTTCTAGGGTAAAAGCAGTAGTTAAAAGGATCCAACTGAACATCTTTTGCAGGGTGGGGGATGGGGAGAAAAAGAAAGAACAGACATCTGAATCAAATGAGGAGAAGCCATGCACAGGGACTTCAGAATAGGTTCATAACTTTGAGAGCCTGGAATAAAAGGTTGAGGGTAGATTAAAAAGAGGTGATTCTAAATGAAATTGAGCTAATATCATTAATGCACATAAAGAAGAGTGAGGAACAGCTGTGTACAACCCTGGTGGAATTATAATATAAATGTCGACCCCTTCAAATACACTGTACCATGACACAAGGTAACATTCTTAAATATGTTACCAGAGGTGTTTAGTCAATGCAAAGAAGCACACAACAGAATAACCATACTGAATACAATTGGTAATACACCTGCAACTGCTTGTATATATGTGTGATTCCAAATTACTCCACTCCCTTCTATGTCCTCCTGTGGGAGGTTTGATTCATCCTTCCCCTTCTGTGTAGTATTTTTCACCCTTCTGTAAAGCTTATAACACCTCCACTTTGAAGTGTGTGTATACTCCCATGAGAAACATCCTTACCTCCCCCCCCCCCTTTCCTCCATGAAGTAAATCTAGATGTATATTCCTTACTCTCAGCAGCAAAGTGATGTAACCTTACCCATCAACATATCTTAAACACCTGATTATCTTTAACACCTGATTTTTGCAAAATAAATGCGATCATTTGTAAACCTTGTTACAAAGAATACCAAAACTTTACCTTAAACAAATATCAGATCTTTGGATTTGGTGCAAATTATACATTTTTGAAGACCTTGAAAATAAAATAAAACCTGCAGAACCCTTTAATTCCTGCAGTTTTTTAGGGGCAGTTCTTTTCTGAGTCTTCCTTCCTTAAAGCTAGGGAAATATCTTGCATCTGGAAGTTAAGTTTCATAATTTTGTTATTTTGGCATTTTGAGTCCTTCCTTAAGGTTGTGGCTTTAGGATAACTACATACAAACAGAACCAAAAGAAACTGAGATACTTAAAATTCAAAAATTCAAAGCACAAGCTGTTTAAATGTGAATTAATGACATAATAAAACATGACATTTACAAATCTTTAATGAACAATGTTCTCTTCAATGAGCACATACAGTCACCTATTAAGATCTAGCTGCCCGTGGCCATTAAAAAGGATTTTTTTACCACTTCAAGAAACGTATTTGTCAATTAGTTTGTGAGGTTGAACAAAGGATATGTCCTATGCTTGTTTCTATTTAAACAACGACATGTCTACTGTATCTAAGGAGGTACAAGCAGTATGGAATGATCAACAGACCAAGGTGGTATTCAGGATAAGTTGTGACAGACTGCATATGCACTCTAACATTCCATTAAATGCTTTGTACGGCATGGAGTCATTCTGATGTTCTGATTCTCAGGTTACTCTCCACCGCACATCTCAAATGATGTTCTAAACACTTACATCACTTACATCACACCTAAAAGTTATTGTTTAAGCTGGTATCCTTTTAAAAATTCCCACTTTCACAAAAATCTTAAAAAGTTGAAATAAAAGCATGGATAAAACAATACCAATACCATAAATTTAATTTTAAGAGTAAGCATGTCCCTTGCATGCAATGATTTGTAAACTAAGTCAAAAATTATTGAATGTCGCATAAAGTTTCCATTTTTTGTACTAGTACTGACAGTTTATGTTAGTTTTCATGTTCCACATGCAGACATTACTGGATCAGCTTTCCAAAAACATTTATAATATATCCCTACACTACCTCTACATATTTTTCTCAAATCATCCAATTCTGTTTCACTACACACCACCAATTTACCTTTAGTTTACGAGATATCCAGCACACGGCTCTACAAAAACAAAAGGATTGATTTTTTTTCAAAAGGTCTCAAAAACAAGCCCACCAAACGGAAGCTACTAGGCAGGGTGATTCCAACAAATGAAAGCTAGGTGAACACTTATAACAAAGGATGCTATGAGCATTTGTCCAAGTATGAGGATGATAAACTGCAGCCCATATGGGTCTCCTGACTTGATATGGTTGTAAAGCAATAATTCAGCACATACATGAAGGAAATCAAACAAACTTACACAACGAAACATTCAAACATGGATAAAATTATCTAAATCCTACAAAATTTAACCCAATTATGAATGATGATCATAATGTCACAGCGATGATCTCATGCTTCCAAACAGTGTGACAATACAATATTGTTACATCATTATGACCATATCTAAATGTTGTGATATTGGTACTTATCATATTCAATGGACCATTCTAAAAAAGTAGAACACAGACCCTTTTCCAAATAGCAATTTCAAAGGATTGTGGGACAGAGTTTTGGTATGCGTCATTTTTGCCAATGGCATTTTACTGTGGCAAAACATGACGCACACCAAAATTCTATCCCACAATCCTGTGTAATAACTATTTGGAAAAGGGTCTATTCTGATTCCTTTATGTAATAAAGTGAGCAACATAACAGTAATGTTCCTAGATGCAAAAAAGTTCATTGTCTTGAACTGACATATATTAAATCTATACCACTCTTCAAATTAGTAAATTTATACTTTTTTTCAAAATTCATAAATATGCATTTGTGTCTCAAATGAAGAATGATGAACCATTGAAACATAAACCAAAAAAAGAAAAAAAATCTGTGGAACCTCCTCATACAACAAAATTATACTGTCCAACTTGTGGCATCTTCAGTTTGTGTACAATATTTCTCAGCCTTCCACCAATGGCATTACGGTATCATCTAGCAACATGGAATTGGGAGGTACTATCTAGTAACATCTCATCACCAGGAGAAAGTGCAAAGATTCACACTAGTAAACTGCCAATCAAGATATACCATTGATGGCATGTCTTTTAGTTCAAGCTTCCAAGAAGGCAGACCACAGAAGACCTATTTGACATTAACATGGGAATGGGGTTGTGATCTTACAAACAGAGAACAAAATTAACAGTTAGTAATCTAATTATTAAATCTTATGATGTAGATAAGTCAATTACCTACAAAAATGCTTGAAAATGCCCTGATCCCGTCAGAAAACATCTCATGAAGTAAGCAAACTGATTCCACCAGTCAAGCATCTCAAGAGTTGTTTCAATGAATGCCCTCATCAAACAAGAAAAACACAGAACTTATACCAGAGACAGTACCAAACAACACTAACAAGGACAAAATGTTAACACCAGCACTGATGATTTTACTTAGGACGGACCCCTTACAGTTGTGTAACTAATGTGGCAAGGGAAACTCCATGTCCTCAGACTAATGAAAAAAGGGACAACTTGATTTTTCAAATGATACAGCCATGCATTTCATTCCTTAATATTCAAATGACTGACTAGAGAGAATCAAAGGTAACAAAAGATTCCATCTGTATGACTCATGACAATGCTCCACTTTAATAACTGATGGCAGCAATCAATATGTGTTTTTTACAGTCCTGGCAGCTGAAGTCTCCCACTGAAGATAAAAACCTGAAATAACTCCCAAAAGAAGTTACAACACTGAAGGGACATGAGACTTAACTAGAAGCTGCCACAGTGAAAGCAAGAATTGTGTTAAACAGCTTGTCAACATGTCTTCTGCTAATTCCTCTCTATAACCATTCCTATCACCATGCATTTAAGGAAGTTTCCACACATTTGATCACATACATAAATGCAGTCAAGTAGATGAAATTTCTCTGACTGTGACAACGATCACCCAGACAGTAGGAGAAAAGCTTCACGAATGTACATTCCCTATTAATTAAACATCTTCATTTCTGTCAACTCTTTCCTCCTGGACAATTTGATTTGCAATTGTTACTAAATACTTTTTATAAAAGTCTTGAAAGCTATTCCCATAAGGGAAGAACCTGAAACTGTTCCTTGGACACTAAAAGTCTCAGAAAAACACAAAGTGAACAAGCTCTCAGTCCTCAGACTGCTATATCTATACCTATCATGCCTGGCTCTGCTCAATTCTTTCATCCTGTACCAGATAATACAAAGAAAAGGACACATAATGATATGATCTCAACCAAAAGGCCAAGACGTGATGGTCTCCCTCATTGATTAACTAATGGCATTATACCAATGACTCGAGAAATATTTTACCCCATATAGGAGCATTTCAAAGCCATTCTTCAGTTTGTATTTCTCATTTATGCTAGGACCAAACAAAGATATGTGAGACTTTTTAAACCATACTAGGGAAACTGACACAGAAATGAAGAAGTGCATTTAAAACCAAGACTCATCAGGGACTACCAACCTATAGTTATGTCAAGTTAAACTAAAAAATGGAAACTACAAATCTGGCTAAGTACCAGATGACAATGCAAGCATTAATATGCAAATCATCTTCATGAATATTCACTCAGATCCATCCATTCATCCACCGCATCCTTAAGCCTATGAATAAAATTATTCGCAGATCAATGACCTCACCAATATACATCATGGAAGCACATGTCAGATGTCTTGACAACCAGTGGTGACGGCTCGGAACGGCTTATGTAATTCGTCAATGCTTTAACTACCATCTTTGTCGTAGCCGCTAGGAACTATCTTCTCAGAGAAGAAGCTGGCTGATGAGCTTCCAGCCTTTAGAGACTTGACTGGAATCCCAGTCTGCCAGCATATTTCTGTGATTACAGAATCAATCATTTCATTTTTAATCCAAACATTCTTTTGTTGTTCTTTTGAAGTGATCATGTATCTTTCTTGATTGGCAATGGGTGAGCTTCGGTGTTAAAAACCCACTCATCTAGGGATATAAAGTCATCGTCTGAATACAGAAGATACAAGTACTTTAACGTTTCTGCTAAAAAGAAGCTTTGTTGGACATCATCATGAACAACTCTGGAAGCATAAACGTCCTTTACTCCTGAGTAACCAGAGTCTACTCTGCAATTTTTTTCTATTGCCTGTGAACAGAAGAAAAAGACTTATTAGGAATGCAAGCGAGGTGAGGATGCAAAAATGTGTTGACTTCTGCTATGGTGGTTGGATTTAAAACCCAAAAGAAATTAAACGCTGGCAATATCATCAATACTTGAGACCTACATACTATTACAATCATACTTACAAAATATTTAAGGTTAAAAGAAACCTCTATCAAAGAGTAAATATATCAACTACTGTTTACACTGCAAGGGTAACATTTTACCACCTTCAAAACTTCTGAATTCAAAATATCAGGGAATCTTCTACCACAAAACTTTGAACTGTATACTCTCAGAACTCTTCAACCCAAGGTAAAATGTGTGTTAGCATAAAGAAACTTTGGTTCATTTTTTGCTGTGTGTATATTACTTGGTATTATTACTAAAAGTGAAAAGTTCTTCTTAATTCCTTTCCAGTTTTTTAGGTTTTCTTGGTCAACATCTGAAATTGGGTGACCTTCTCTATCAACCATTTATGTCGATATGCTACAATGATATAGTATACAAATAATGAATGCTTATGAGTGCAATAGTATGAATTATTTCATGAGATGAACAACTGAACGTTCCATTCAACGAGGCCAAGCCGAGTTGAATAGAACGTTCAAGCTTTCTACGAATGAAATTATTCATACTATCGCACAAATGAAAAACATTCATTATTTGTTTATACAACACCTTATTACTTTGATCTAGTTGTTGGTTCAGTAAATCTGTGTTTTGGCGGTGTTCACTATGGTTCGTGTTGTCGGTTGCAGCATGCTAGCTATGCATACGTTTATGTACCTCTTACTTACCAACGTACAATATGTAATGTGCAATCCCCAAAGCTGCATTGATTTGCGGCATAGTTTGTACGTACCGCAGTGATAGCTGACATCACCGCCGTGTGTGAGTATAATGTGCTATGCACGACCGTGTTATACTAAACTATTGCACAATGGATAACACACGATCGTGATAATAGTGTCTGATCACCCTTGGCATGTGACCACCAATCTTCCAATCAAATGAAGAGAAATTTATAAGGTGTTATATAATTTAATATCCCCTAAATTTTAAATCTGAACAAAATCTGTATCACAAAAAGAGTGCACAAATGTATCATTCACATCATCCTCCAATGAGGAGCTGTAACTACTGAAACAAACATACATCCCAGTGGGCGGGTCCAACAGAGCCTGGGATAAGTTTGACATAATACCAGAATTTATACAAGTGTGTTGTAAATGACTCAATTGAAGGCACAAGAAGCACATGGAATTCATGATGCGTGCACCTGTTAATATCAGATGTCTTTTGCACATATGTTGAAAGCCTAGCCATGAAGCATAAGCAATTTAAAAGCTACCCAAAGTGAGTAGAATAAATAGCCTAGAAACTAAATAGGGCATTGCAATTCCCCAGTATGCTTTGACGTCATGACTTGCATGTCTTGACAGTTATGAATGTTCACATTTCAGCAATGTCTAGCACCTTCTTGCCAAATGCTATTTAATTACGAGCATCTCCATGAAGGTATGTTATGTCACACAGCTCAACAAGCTGTGAAGGTCAGCCAATTTGGTCAGCTTGAGCTGTGACATTTTGATGAAGTTTATGCCAATCAAATGGTTTCTGAATTTACTGAAGATATTTCAGCTGGGCAATCGAATGAACCCTCATTCATCTCTTTAAACTTTCATACAACTTATACTAAATTTAAACATATACATCCATAATAAAGAATCTTTTTGCACTGGGATGCAAATCACCGGATTCCTGCACTAAATATTCTTTATTAACCACTAATTCTTATTTATCTAACTGACAGTTTGCCGTAAGGGACAAAGTTTGTTAAAATAAAAAAGGGGCCAACCCCCCTCCTCCTCCCATTCACAACATATCAGAGAAGTACCCTTCTATTTCGTTCACTAGTGTCAAGCAAGTGTTTTTAGCCTGGCTTGATTAAGTCTCAAACATGGGAAAGCAAATCAAAGTCTGAGGGAAGGACACTGACAGAGAGTTTTACCATTGACTTGATGCATTGTTGAGGGGAACTATGGTTAACATTAAGGACACAATACCTTCATGCTATTGTTGCCACTGGCTACACTAAGCTCTGGCTGTAAGATTTCAATAATTCAGACTGACATGTTTCACTTTGAGGGAAATACTTCTAGAACCTATGGACATCATGCTGACTTTAAAGACAGACAGTCATCACCCCAAAGTATATTTTTAGTGTATGTATATCAAAATTCTCAGTTGGTGACTGCTCTTTGATTGACATCAAAGTTTGAAAATTTGAAAGATGCAGAGTAGCTCACATTCCACACAAGGCAGAGAGAGTACTTTTATTACATTTTATAGCCTTGTATGCTCACCAGGACATGGCCTTAAGCAATAAAATAGGTTTATTCTTGCACAAGGAAGAGCCTCATACAGTTATGGGAGGAGCTAGAAGATGCGTAGTTGGGAGAATTGGAACTGTCTGGGATCATGAAAATTCCCCTTTAAGTCCAGCTGATAGCTATTTTTTCTGTAATCCATACTACTGGCTACAAATGGTCTAGTTCTCATTCTTGTATGGGATGGTGCAAAAGGTGTGGATAAGAGAGGGGGGGGGGAAGTAATGGGGGGTGGAGTACAGAGTATTTTCCTTAGGTAATAAAATGCAGAAGTATAAAATTATATTTGCATTTTTCCTTTCTAAACTGAATGCATTATCATCGAGACTGGCTTTACCTAGGTCTCCAAATGTACAAAATTCTTGCCACAACATTAGCCCTGTGTGTAGCTGTCACATTTATGCTTACAGTAGTTTTGTTTTATTCAACTGGGGGTGAGGGTGGGGGTTTCAAGAAGTTCACATCAGACCTCATCAAGAACCACATCAAACAGATCAGACATCACCCACCCTAATTTGTGCTAAAAGAAGAATGTATAAAAGAGAGATTTCTAACCTTTTGAATAATTTGTGAGTGGGTATTACATAGGTGAATAGGAGGTAAGGTAAGGAGAGGGGCCATGTAGAACCTGCTATTTTAGGCCTTAATTGGGTTGGAAATTTCACATGGGACATTTTTTGCATGATGCCAAGGGATGTTGCAGAAATCTTACTACTGCACATACTACTCCAAACACATTGGCATATACATACATAATTTTTACGTTCACAACATGTCAGTTTTGTGCATATTTGGGGCATGGCAGGCCATACTGAACTTTTAATACCAACAAAAAAAGCCATTCATAGCTTTCTTGTAATACTTAAATCATAAGCACCTGACTTCCCTATATATTCAAAGACTTAGCTAAAATGGAATAATTAAAATGAATTATCCTAACAAGAAAACTTAAAACTGTTTGCAGCTCAATTAATTCATTACCAAATCTGCCATGGTAAATCACATATGTACACCTACCACACTATCAGGGTTGAAAAAGTGTGCATTTCCCTGCAAGCAAGTCATATTTCTCACAACTGTTACATTTTCATGTACAAAGCTGGGCAAATCTCCCTCCAACTGCCCATGATTTTCCCCATACATCAAAATTTTCCAGCAAGGAGCCTCTCACATTCCTAATTTTTTCCACCCATGCACACGACTCTGAACCAGTGCCAAAATATAACAAATAAGAAGTATCATGAAAATATACCCACCTGTATAGCTTCCCATCCCCAGTCCCTATATTTTTGATCTTTGGTTAATCTCCACATTACAAAATAAGATTCTATAGTCTCTGGACGTAGAATATAGTACTTTTCATTTTGTCTCATAGCCACCGCTTCTCCATGACCCTCAAAACGGAATGCCTCTGGTCCTAGTTTGGTAGCTTTAAAGAGAGAAGCAAAACCATGGTGAATGAGACATGCAATTTATAAAAATTATGAAATAGATGAAACCCTTCCTACAACTTCATACACTGACAAAAATGCCACAGTCAGACTGTAGCAAGTTTTGAGTCATGACTGCCTACACAAATGACAGATAGAAAGTATCTCCCAACATTTCTGCAACAAGCAAACAACTCAACAGGAGCCACTGGTGTATTACATCTAACTCCATCACTCTCGGATCAAAATGGCAAATTATTAACTAATGGCATGTTCGTGCTCTCTTTCTAATACCTTGAACGTCAGTTTTTCACACGATCTCTGATATACACCCTACGGTCTAATGCCTAGCAGTTGTCATCACTTTACGCTTGTCAATAAGAGAACGCATCATCAACAGTAGCGGCATCATATTAAAACCACTTGAGAAAATCATCATCCTACCTTGACTGACAAAATGAGAAGATATGGTTCTCGACCAAGTCATTCAAATGAAGATTTCTATTTTGAGTACTTTGCACATTCTGTTTTGCAAAACACAGCTTGGAGATAAGTTTATATCACAAACTCTAAGATGCTAAATATTCACTGGGGTTCTGTCACACATCAGATATGATCATTTCTCCTACATTTTTTTCTTTCTTCCAGCTTCCTCTCCAATAACTTTTTAATTGACTTCAGAGACCAGAATATTTTGTAAAGATGAAGGGAGGATGAACACTTTTCATGCTTTATTTCAGCCTGCGACATGACTCACTGATGTGTAAAGCCTTTCTGATAATAAGGATAATATCGCTCCTACTGACCTAAAATTAATACAGCTATGAACAGTCACACAGAGGGGAGCGAAAAGTTCCCAGGCAATATTACCTGGGAATCTACACCGTCATCTTACTTTATAAATCATTTACACATGTCGCAAAAACTGCGATTTTTAAGTCGATAAATCTGATTACTGCGATTGAACAAAATCCCACTTGCAATCATGTGAATCTATGTTTGATATCTACAACGTACAACTGGCTGTTTTCATGTTCCAAGTTTACAAAAAAAAATGTAACTTGTTATGGTTGATAGTTATTTCAAATTGAAATATGTTACAAAAAATTCCCTTCCTATCACTTGAGGGGACCTCACAATTTCTACATTAATCCTTCTTGCAATCACATTTCTTATCACTTTTTTTGGTTCTTGTTTTTTTTTGAAATGGTAATATATAAAGCTTGCATTTTCTAAATAATGATATAGAAGCTGAAAAGAGCATATTCTCCTTTAAGAGCATGTTAATAGACCACTAACTCAGTTATTGCTTCAAAGTTGCCCTAACCCCCTTGTTTGGGAGTCTACAGTATGAGCTCTGACAAGTATCTCCTGTTTTCTTATGTTCTCCCTTTATATTGCCTTCACATTCCTACAGCCAATAGCAAAGTGGGTGATGTCATCTCCAAAGGCCTTGCCCCTCATATTTCCTGGCTACATTACTTTAAACTTTTGTTCATTTCTCTTCTTTGTTCTTTCTTTTATTTTTGTGTTACTTACTCCCATTATCTGCTTTACATATGGTGCCTGCTTGTACAAGCTACTACTTTTGCAGTCTTTGGCTATGCCACATTGATTTATTCTCTGTATTTTTGTTCTGTGCATATTGATGTGGCAATAAACTCAAAACTTATGAACACGCGTTTTAATTAGTTGGCAAAATTGATAATCACAGAACTGTAAAATTCAGGCAGAAGACTTAAAAGATTTAGCTGATCTTTTCAAAATAATAGGTTGGGGCAACTCTTCATTCCCTTAAGCTTTAATAATAAAATAATTGTTTAAGCCTGCTGTGCACAAAGGGAAATTAGCCCGACGCAATGCCTCATGTGTCATTCTGTTCTGCTAATTTCCCATGTTTGGACGAGTTTTGTAAGATTTTTGTGCCTCTTGTGGCCACAGATTGAAATAATAAAACTTTTCTCACAGCAAACCTGAGCACTGGGCACCTAACTTTTTACTACTGCATTGTGAAAGGCTAAAACACTGGAGAAATGAACTGAGCAGAGTGACACAGAAGCCATTTTGCTGTGCTAATTTGTATCTTTGTGTAAGACATACTTGTATGAATAGTAAAATATGTGAGTGAACAGCTCAGGTCAAGCATGTATGAGGAGAAAAGTGTTATTTATGCCCAGACATACATCCCATCCAGCTGTGGGAGTGTTAGGGGAGCCATTGAAGGAAAAAAAGGAAGTAGCTACACTCTTTTACTGGTCGCTACACGAGGCATTTGTCAAATCACACACACCCCCCCCCCCCCCCGGGTTGAAAAATCCTGCATACACATTTGTACCTTTTACCCTGGAAAACAAAAATCTTACAAATACCTGCCTGCATACATGAGAAATTAGCTGAACAAGTAATACCAGCTTATATTCCTTTGTGTGTGGGAGGCTTTATGTCTTATTTAGATTGTCAATCACAGCTAAAACTGTATCCATAAATGACTCTATTTTTTCATTATGACTCCAACCAACTGAGGAAGGTTTAGAACCATCCTCCCACTTCTTCAGAATGCAGGAAATCATTATTCACTTACCTGAGTTATCATAAGACTTGTGGCAAGTCTCTGTTACCTTCGCCCCTAACTCTAAATGGTGTTCAGGGTTATCCATATATTTGCTCCCCAATGCAAACATGCCACCTGAAAAACAGGACAGATGATCCATTTTTTTCTCCACCTTAGCCCCTCGGAAGTCTCCAAAAAATACATAGCCACTGCTGGATGTCTGCTTCATCTTCTTTTCCATCGCCTAGGTAACACAAATAATGAATAAGAAAAAAACGGAAATTGATTTAAGGCCATGAAAGTCAGATTGAAAGGCTAGATACATTTAAAATCTACCATCTCATGATTAATTTACAACTTTCAGCCGAGTATCTTAGTCAGATAAGGTATAACTTGAAAAAACAAAAAGATTCAAACAAATTCAAGATTGAAATTACTTTTTCAAGCACAAGATGGAAATGTAACTATTGTTTGCAGTTTCTAAAGTTAAACTTTAGTAAAAGGGAATTGCTGCATTTGTGGGGCAGAAAATTTTTATACCTTTAGAGGCACGATTTATTGGCACAGTATGATAGGTAATTCAAGGTACTGTACCTGCTTACCTTATTTTCAAGAAATAATTTAGTACCTAACAGAAAGGAATTCTCGACTTAACTGCTCATGAATACTAATTTGTTTACATAATATTCTGAGGAAGTGAAACTATTGCCGACTTTACTGATGAGACTGAATGGATTAATAATGACATAAGCTATTTTTAGCCTCTGCTGAGTTAATGCAGTTTGAACGCAATGTTTCCCATAAAACAGCTGAGTATTTCTGCCTTTTGATAGGAGCTAATTCTGCTGATCTAATCTACCTTTACTGTATTTCCTCCCACAGAAAGACCAGCTCAGAGAAAATTTGACTGTCCTTTGTTTACAAGCCTAATTTGAGGCAAAGTTCGAAACCATTGCAGTGAGTGGTTCATGTCAAAAGGGAGACAAAAGATTTTTGATATAGTGAAGGGGAAAGGTCACTTCATTTTAGGACCATTACCACCCAGGTGAGTTCTGGCAACCTTATTTTCACTTTGGCAAGACCTTCTGATATGATATCCTGATAGGAGGCTGGCCTGGGGCTCTATTTGTCTGTATGGTTCCATTCTGGGTTCCCTGCAGGGGTAAATCAATGGAGTCACTCAAAAGACCTTTGCAAAGACCTTTGTATGCCTGGGAAGCACAATAATATCATCAATGTATTACCTATGAGCATGGAGCTATCACAGAATATCTCAATGCTCTGAGGTTAGTACTTCAATACTAAGTGGTCAAATATATGCTGGGCAAGCTCTCCAGCATGCAGGAACACTACTGCCAATAGCTGAAAGTTTATATACTGCAGGACAGGTCACTCATTAACAGAGACTGAGTTTTTTTTTCCTTCATGTGCTCTCATATTATGGTATGTACCTACTAACCTAGTCTGGATAACCCTGACGTGAGGGAACGTGTTTACCTTTGATCTTTGCACGTATCCTCCAATGTCAGGTAGCATTTTGAACGGATTTTCAATTCCAGTGAAGATGGAGCTTGGAGTCTAAATATACATACTTATGAGGTGCCCTATCCCTATTGGTCACTTGAAGCTTTCAACCAATAAAACTGACATCGTACAAAGTTTGAGTCGCAGTGAACACTGACGTCAGGTTTCGGCGTAACAAACTAATCCGGAACATTTTCACTGTTTATGTGGCGTGAGGCTTTCAGAAAGGTATGGAGCAAATGTTATCATCTTTTCATGTGCCCGACTTCTCAGTAAGGATTGGTTACAATGAAAAAGATACGTTGTTGTGGTACAAGAGAAGCTTGTTTTCCATCCAAGGTTTCCATTGGTTTCAAATTCTCAATCTTATGGGCATTCATATAAGATGAGCATTCCTATCCCTGATAGCCCCTCCACATTTTGGGGGTTGGAAAGTGACTTTCTCCACATTTTGCTCCCCAACGTCAGGGGATAAGTGAAAAAGACCAAATGTAAACATGTTCCCATGCTCCCTCAGGGTTACCTCGACTACTCCTAACCATGCACAAACCTTACCTGGTGTGTGAATCTACAAACCCTACTTATCTCATTTATAACTACTGAGACAGCCCCATCTACTATTGAACAACCACAGGCAATGAATGAATCCCCTCTTGATGGCACCCTACATACTTCCTATCATACTTGCTCTAAGTCACCACTGCTTCATTGCCAGCAGAATGAATCACTTCACACTGACATTAGCTCTGCTTTTCTTCTACTTTTTGTTGTGGATTCCTGTGGTAGATGGGGCTGATCAATCACAGTAAGAGGGGGAGGTAAGTAAGAGCAAAACAGATTAAGTAATTCAGCAATTTTTAGAGGGATATAGTATCAACCTTGTACCTTTTACATCTCAGTGTATCCTCAGAGAAAATACCATTTTTAGAATACCTTCCTTTGTGAAAACATGATAACATTAAGTTAATGTTCAAATAATCAAAGATCACTGAAATTCCTCTTATACAATACTGGGAAAACCCACATTAGGAGATTTGGAGCCCTATCAAAATTCTGTCAGTCAAGAAGTTTCATCATGACCTTAAACTCCAGTAATTGACACTCAACCAGCTATACAACATCACTAGAGGCAAGCAACTCCATCCCCCTTGAATTATCTGGTCCAGTGGCTCCATTGTAAACAAATCCCTCCTTGCTCAGCATTCATACAAAAGCCCAGATTTAGCTACCAGCATAGCTGACTTTACATTTGCAGCAGACCCTGTTCATAAATTTATCATGATCAAGCCAGGGAGATATTGTTGTGTACACTCTGCTTTGTAGGTGACTTTAATAGCAGGATACCTGCTTCACAGTCTTTCAACAAAGGTAAGGCTGTAGCTGATAGCCTGCTAAAGAATTTTAATCTGTAACCCACATGTGAATCGTTGAAGCAATGATTAATCAAACCTGCACTGCAGTGAATTGCTAATTAACACACAATTAACCCAATGGGAAGTGCCGTTTACTACCCCGCTGTTTACCGTGACAACATAAGTTCATGAGATAATTTCGTTGAAGTGAATTGAACATGATTGTTTTTCTCACTACTTTTTGTATTAAAGTCATTTCAAGAATAAAGGACAGCCTTCTATTGTAGTTCGCGAAAGAAAATCACCTGCAATCATAAAATCAAACAGAGTTTGTTTCATTGTCGGAGAAATGCCTATGAAAATGCCCGTTTGATTCAGTGCTCTTGCGTTTTTGGCCATGCAAAAGAGTCATTAGCCTGTTGCGTGTGCTAATTGGTCCAATGCCTCCAGACAGTCTGCAGTGTGTGCTTAGGCATTAAAGGTAAATTACAAAATGTTACATTTCACGGGACATTTTAAAGCAAAAAGTGAAAGTTGTATCCTATGTGGAGTTCATTGTGGAAATATGTGAAGCAAAATACAGCTAAGCTCATTTGCAGCTCGAGCTCAATGTCCCGCCTGCCGGGTTAAGTAAATGTACCGATAGTTCACATTACGCGAAGCCTTATTAGTGAAAACCCCAGGTATATACAAAATATGTGCTGTGTATGTGACGTTATTTAAAACAGACTAGTTTTTTTTATGTGCGAATCCCTTGTAAAATACTCTCCCACACGAAAACTTCTTTTTAAGTCAGACCATTAAATTAAGTTAATAATTCCCGATACTTGTTAGAACAAAACTAAGGGAAAAGCTGAACGATGAAGGTCACCGCAGGCTTCGCAGCATGCTTCCACAGACAGTACAGTGCACTGTGTGTGCATCACACCATGCGTAATTACTGAGACAGTTGACAATGCTTCAGGGCTGAAAACTACACCGGGAGTATGAACATTGGAGAATTGAAAGCAGAAGTGGGGTATGAATTTGATACCCCGACTTTTTGGCCATAAAGTTGGGACTCGGGTGGAATCACTCATAGGGGAAGAAAATCCTTATGAATACAGAAGAGCAGAGCCACAAAGTTGTTAGAATATAACTGTTTATTGCAATTAAGTTTACATAAATAATGTCCTACCATATTGTCCACAAAATTGTACTCACACCCACTCACTGAAATCCTGTGTAATGATTTTGTGCAATTGTCATCAAGATGCCAGGAAAACCTCACCTTAAACTTTTCAACTTTGGAGAGAAGGTGGCATAAAAAGGTCAAATGAGAATTTGACCTCAACTGATTAAGCCATACTATGCACACACACACACACACACAGAAAGAAGTAAAATTTGTAGGAACTGCTCACTTCAATAGTTCTGTGTTCTTCCCTCCATATTTACCCTCCCAGTTCCCCCTCCTACCCCCAGTATAACCCTTTTGTTAATTCACCAGAACAGAGTCTAATAACTATTGACCTGCCACTTTTTTTAACTTCTGCGACACTATATAAATGCTGATTCATCGGTCAGATACCATATAGCTGATTGCACACAGGTTCCTAATTTCCTGTCACATCTGACACAAACAATGCATACAACCAATATTAGTAGATAAATAATTCAAGTCTATAGTACATTGTAACTTCTCAAAAGTCTTGGCTGTCTCCAGTTTTCAATTTATAAACATAAAATAAAGCAGACCTGTTGAATGTGACCAGCCTCCTTTAAAAATAACTGTTTGCATTGGCAAGACTTCAAGGAGTTTGAAAGTCCTTTTAGGTCAGTCAAAATCATTTCCAGTTCTCTGCATACCAATAACTCCTTTCATGCCAATTGATGCAGATGATTTACAGTAAGTCACAAGCAATGAATGAGCTAATATGCAAATTATTCATGGACAAACACATATAAGGGTTCAGAAACTCAGTCGAACTTCAGTCATGATGAGTGCATTTGGCATTAAAACCAATAAAAAACAAAATAAAATAAAAAATAAATAAAAAACAAACAGAACATAAGAATTCATTCCAGCAATCCTGCTTCTGTTTCATTCAACAATGCATCCACAACTGTCTGAGCAGCCTGAAAGTTTATAATTTATACATTCATATCATCCAGTGGGTACTCACTGTCAATATACACAGTAACTGTACTGAAAGGTATACAGATGTATGTAACCAAAACACCTGTCTACTTAACAGTGATAAAGTACGGTACACCCCCCCCCCTTCAAAAGGACAATCTGTTGGAATTATTTGAAAATATTTCACTGTTCTCAAGATATACCTCTTCTGAGTATCACCATTTCTCAGATTTCTCATGAGGTATGTACAGTATAAATTATGCCGCGATATATTCCATTTTTGTTAATCCTTTTCAAAGTATCTGTTTAGTATTAGTTAACAGCTACAATCCCCGACAAAACAAATGAAACAACATTGCCAACAAAACAGTGACAAGTTGCACTCACAATCTCTCAAAATCAACTTGGAACCCCCACGCCCCTTTAAATGTTGCACCCTATCTGATCGTCACAAATTCGTAGCCAACATCGAAAGGGGGAGCGGGGAAGATGACTTGTTTCATTTACTTTTGTTGGGGAGTGTAGTCTCTAGCTTGGTGTTTAATGTGGATATTTTTAAAGTAGTAAATAGCTACTTCCAAAATAAACCCCTCATGGCATGTCAACATCACAACTGTCCTTGGTATGATAGTTAAACAAGGGATAACAAGATATACCTCATGAGTCCATCTTCTAAATCACAAATTAGAATGTAATGCAGCTCATGTTAATTAATGATGAAGGTGCAAAAATGGAAATTTCCTCATAAAATTGTCAATATTTGATGGATTTTTATGGGAACTATGGCTATTTTTAACATTTTCAATGCCTATTAAATAGACAGATATGATCATATTTATATCAGTCAGAGGCTGCAGTATATTCATTTAAGTGCTTTTTTTCCTCATTTGCATTTTTTTCCATTTGCATTATATTACCTGTCACCAAAGTTTGGATCAGACCTTTGTCAATATAAGGGACAACAAAAACTATTTCAAACAGCTTAATTCTGCCTTATTTACCATATTTATTAACATGTTGAATGCAATTCCAACTTTATATGATTCATTCCTATTCTTATATGATTTCTGGATCTTTCTAACAGGATACTGAATACCTTAATCTACAATTAAAATTAACATATTCCTTGAATAATTAACGTTTTTACCGTAACATATTAATCCTTTTTTAAGCTGCTACTTTTATCGTTTACAAACTGAGAACCATGTTACAGAGTCTTTATTATGTTTCCTCTTTTCCCATGACATTTCTCCCTCTGCTTCTCACAATATTACCAAACTTCACAGCCTCTCCTTTCATGAATGCTTGCGATTATATACTCTGACAATACTGACATTTAATTAATTGTGAGATTCAATGCTTTGACAACACATGAGAATTGATTGAAATGCATTTGTGACATTTTAATCAAAATCTTTACCTGAATGCTTTGTCAATGACACCTGGAATGCAAGGAAAGGGATTTTTTTTTCTGTTACAAAGATGTGTTGCCCTAAGGTGGCATTTCTCAAACCTTTTTATCTCTTCACAAGACACGAGGAAGTGATCAGTCTTCAGTTTCCTATTCTAAGGATGGGGCACAAAAGATGGTGTAAACACATTCATCCTTAACTCCGTTCTGTGTTATGTTTAATACGATAACCATATCACAACATGAAAACATACTTTTATCACTGCCAAATAGGAACTGTAATTTGGCTGATCTGAGTGTTTGCCTCCACTAAAGTGAACAATAACGACTGCTGGGCTAGATTTGAACAAGTTTAAACATTGCCTAAATAATGCAACTGCACTTCAAGAATCTAATTGCTTTGGGTGATGTCCCCCTAACAGTTTCTTTAAGCAAATATGTACGTAAATTTTGATCTCTACTGCTAAAATATAGTCAATGCTTAAGGTTTTTTAGACCTTTGCATTTTGCTCAATGCAAATTCAATTTTCTTTTTAAGTTCTCATTTTTCACTTTTTTCAGTCCAATTGTTCAATATCAGAGATATCTTTTGTTCTGTAACACAACTTGACATCTAACTGCGGGCCTATGTGGTTTTTATGCTTTCTAAAATGCAGTTTAGAAGTATTCCAAGTATTACAAATAGTCTCTATCAGCAAACAGGAGGGTAGTTGCAATATTTATAAATGATCGTCTTCAACATTCTATGATAAACTCCTGACTTTGTAACATTTGACTGTTTTCCATATCATTTTCGAGATTTTGCCCATTCTCTGCTCAGCTCCTTATTTCCATGATTGTTTTCCATTTTACATACTCAGACATATTCATGCCTTCATCAAATGCCCAACTATATTAACTGCAAAGAAATCCACCTGCACTTTAATGAGTCAAACTGTACTAATCTTAAACCCTAATCTTTAAAAGGCTCTTGTTACTTTTTAATGCTCATTTTTTTTTTAATGAAGTAGACATTCTCAGGCTATATACCACCTAATCCAGACAGACTTGCTCACGGGTAACTGATACCATAAATACATCAAAACAATGCACTGACGTCAAGCTATGCAGCTAATGCAATATTTGGTGATTAGAAACATGGGGAAGGTTAACAAAATGTTCAAAAGGCACCAGCCAAAACTACTACTAAGAGCACAGAGCTAAAACCATTCAGAAGGCGTTGGCTCCATGCTAAGCGTTAGGAGGAACTGCATTCTAACGACTCATCTCATACAGTGGATTATTACATTCAGTCTTAATTCCCATGCCTGCCCCACTTCAATTCAACTATTTGGTTGAATTATCAATCTCTGAGAGAACTTTGGTATCTTTTCCTCCTATGGATTTAACTAGTTCTCCTTCCCTCAGACCTCTTCCCCATGACTTCCCCCACCACCTCTCCTTCCCTGACCTGACAGTTATCCCCTTCCTTTTACATGACTCCTACTCTCATCTATACTACTATACTGTATATCCATAGGCATTGAACACAGTACCTCTACTTCCTGTGGAGTACACACACCTCCTTTCCCCACCTTTTGTGTTCTGATAATTGTATCTCCAACAAGCATGATTCCTATTCTTACCTTTACTTCTGCATTGTACATATCCAGGCCATGAGCACCTTTTTCCTCTTGTGGACATTATCCCCCTCCCCTTAACACACCTCTTTTTCCTGCAGAGCTCCCCGCCCCCCCCCCCCATTTAGGTCTAATAGATACACCCATTTGTTACATGCATGAATCCTTTGCTCACCTCTATTGCTGATTTGTACATCTCCAGAGCTTCAGTATCTCTTTCTCCCGTAACTATGAAAGACTTGAGCAAGTATTCGTAGTAGCTATCCCCTAGTGCACCAAGGGATACATGTTCTGTGAAAACAAATGAAATGACTCATGCCTCAGTAACAGAAAACGGTTTTTCAAACTATGAATTTATGTCATATCCATCTGATGTACTTTAACTGACGGAGAGTGATCTGAAGCAGCAAATGATCCAATGGCTTCAATCAACACAAAAAACACGCTCGACCGTGACTACACAAGTGATATCAGCTGATACACCAATAGCCAACAGAGGAAGCTAACAGACCAATGAAGCATTGGACTATTCAAACTAACTTTTATCTAATTAACTTTGATTTTACGTCATGAGTCACTGATGGAGAAATGCAACGAGAAATTGGTTTTAAAATAAATTTACAGTCATAGAGACAATCTGTACGTCATGTTTAGTTGTTTAGAAGGAAGCCAGATGGTGATCTATCCCCCACTGTTGAAAATATTTAATTTTGACAAAACTAGCTTTTGCTTGAATTTAGTAAAGAGGGGATCATCGTTTTGAAAACGACTGAAGTGGTGTGATTGACCATCTGTGCACTTTGGTAGAATTTCAGTACTGACATTATGAGGCAAGGCTGAACGTTAAACAAACTTTATTTGACACAACCTTTTTATAATCATGACGAAATACTGCAAGACAGAAATGCATACTCTACAACTCTAAATTAAACTGATGCAAGTTCTTCTTTTTACTTACTCTGTCCCCATTTCCCTGTTTTGGGGTGTAAATAATTTGGGTATAAACCATCCACTTTGTCAATATTTTTCAAAATTTCTCGTACTTTCTGGACCTGTGGTAATGACAAGAAAGTGAAACATTATTTAATTAGTTTGAAGTTCACAAAACCCAATAAATATCACTCTGCAGGCCTAATAATGATATATAAAAAACAATCTTTGCATTCTGTACAGAGAAATGTCTAGGAAGTGGATCCTACTCAAGGTATTGCTTATATTATTAATGACAACTGTCTTACTGAAAATCTATCCATGTAGTAGTAGTGAGTTCCGAACTGATACAACAATATAACTCACAAGTTCCCATTTGACACCCGGATGGAGCAAGGCAATTTAGATGGCATTTCGCCCAATGGTGCAAGGTAATGAAATCGAATCAGCAATCATAGGATCACTAAATTTTACGGACTTTTTTGTTTGGAGACGTTTTCTCCCCCTCTGTATACATATGATCTCTTCTTGCTGCTGCGTCACTTGCAATCCTATGTGAATCACAGGAGGAGCACAGATTTGCGGTTAAGTGAAAATTCTGAGAATTGTTTACAAATGCAGAAACAAAACGGGAGGACTAAAATGGCGGAAAAGACTTTGCAAAGTCTAGGATCACGAGTCAAGTAAATTCCCCACTTGTATACTATTCATGTTCTATGCAAACCACCGTAGGAAAGACAGATCATGGTCTTGAGCAGTGTCCTGAGGAAATTTCCAGACAAAATGGAAGGGGCTACCAACAGGATGTTTCAAGGATCCAAGGTAGAACTGACAGGAATGACCACTGAGGGTATAGTGCTATAGTATCCTAAAAAATATATGCAATCAGGTTCTGTATTTAACTACAAAATATCTGAACAGTTATTTGTAATGTGACAAATTATGTAGGGCCTACTGCATACAATCTCCAAAATATGGAATTCAGCTGTATGTTGCACGGCGTGCAAACTGCTTACCTTTTGAGTTGTCAGAGTGAATGCTATTTTTTTTTTTTTTTTTGTAAAACGTCATAAAATGGCAGAAATTAAGCAGGGCGAGGACTACACCAACATTCTGCATTTGTAAGTATACAGCAGCACATAGCACATTTGGCTGACAGTGTTATGTGCTGTTTAAGGTCAGAATGCAAACAAATGGCTACTGTATACATATCGATATTTCATCTGCAATTGTGACATATTTACAAGAACCAATCAAAAACTATGTCAGATATTTTCAAACCCAGTGTGTGTAGTATTAAATACATTTTGAGCCCTGAGCAGATGTCAACTTATTGCCTTGTTTTTTCTAAAATCATCAAAGTATTTTTTTCAGAAAAATCTTCATTCTATTCAACCTGGAGAGAAACCTGTCCAAAAAAAAAAAAAAAAAAACGTTGTCCATCTGACAAAAATTTACCTTTTGTAAAATTTTTAATTATTAGTTAAAATGGTAGTGTAACTACACCTCAACTTGAGGCCTGGCCAAAAGGTAGCATGAGGTCGTCTGGATGAAGTCAACCCACTGTGCTCACAACTTTGACAAAGAGTAACTACCAGCAATAAGAGGAATGCATGAGTAAAATACGAGGCAAGGAAAAGTGTCATAGATAGCCCTCTAAGCTAAATCCTAATGATTTCCTCAATCAACCTTTTTCCAACATTTTATGCCTAAAAGTAATCAATCAATTTATTTTGTATTCAGCCAGTGGATGTATTAACAGATGCTGTAAGCTGTATTCAAACAATGAGACCACCCTCATTAGTAATGACAAATTAATTTTGGACTGTTCCCCTTTGTAGCCAGATAGCAGTCAATGATATTCATAGCTTATGAGCTTCTTCTCCACTAAAGGTGGCAAGTTAAAATACTTGACACTTTGGCACCCTCGGGCAAGGAGTGATGGAAAAGTTGCAAAAGGTTCTAGTTACAGTTCACATTAATTATAAATTGGTTCATTTTAAGATGTAACACCTTTCAAGTTTCTAAGCTGTAGTGAAGTATATAAGACTTTTGCGGCAAAATCAGAGATATCCTTGGGTAACACCTGATGACTTAATTAGTTCTCACGAAGAAGCAATAATAGTTACAGAGGAGATGAGTATCCAAGTGCAAGGTGATATGGGAAAGGAGGTCGAGGGAGTTTGAAGGAGAAAAAAGAAGAGTCCTCGGCAAGTATTGGTGGTTTCTGTCTGTATTTGCTGCTGTCCTTGCTTCTCTCAAAATACACTTCAAGGTAATTCCAACGAAAACATTCTCAGTCAACAAATTCCTTTCAAGAAAGGTAATTTAATGTACGCACTGCTTCTTGAAAGACGAGAATGGGGCTATTCATCATCCTACAGGTGACCTTCAGGCTTCAAATTTACATTACGAACCAAGAAAGCACATCATATTGTGTGTTAAATTTCGGTTCTATGTATTTTGGAAGGACTCAGTATAAACTATCCCGCCACAGAGAGGTCACCCAGAGTGGCACCTCCCTGGTCACATACTCTACTTGTAACTAATATGGATACTTCTGAACTAGATAACATAGTTTTATCTTAAGTAATTGGTAGAGTACATAAAGAAAGTTAATTCACCCTACTAACATACTTTATTGCCTAGAAACATTCAAAATTATTTATCTATCTCGACAAACAACTATAACACCAAGCAAAGTGGGAATCTTACACAAAATCATGTCAAAACAACAAAGAAAAAAACAGCTCTGTATATCATATTTTGGGGTAAATGTTTGGAATCCATTGCACTAAGTATCAGAGAAAGTAGAAATATAAGTTCATTTAAATATAGTTTTAAGAAGTTTGTAATTGCTCAATAGACCATGCAACCATCACATATTCCATATCTCATTTTTCGCATCTAATAATTTTTCTAGCATAATGTCGTCCCTCATTTTGTTGTTATTCTGTAGTTATTGTACAGTAGTTTAGATTATCTTAAGGGGGAAAACGTTCATAAGTCTTGACTTCTCTTTCCTCCTTTTCAGGTAATTTAGTTATACTTGTTAAATGTTGTACATACATGGCACACATTGTAAATATTGTACATATAGTTGCTACAAGAAACAATAAATACTAAATACTAAACATACTCCTACTGCACATGTGTCTATATTACAGCACTATTGTAAGTGGGGGAGGGGGAGGGGGAGGGGAGTAGGGACAGAGTGCCCCACCTTACCATAACACTAATAATTGCTAATTTGCATTTTATTCAAACTTGTTTCAGACAATTTTTTTTTTTTTGCACCTGAAGGCTGTTTTATAATGGCAGTTCAGCGATTTTAGCAGGTTGACTTGTTTGCTCTCTCACTATTCAAATATCACTACCTCAGTGCCATGGAAACACCCTGCCCTATAGAACAATAAACTTGGTGATACATACAGCACATAAATTAAATTAACTATTAATAAGAAAGCCACAACACTTTCAATATTTTCGGCTTCAGTACTAAGGGTGCTCTATGTTTCTGGGAATTAAGTCATTCAAATACTTTTTAATCCATCAATAAAGTCAACTATTGTTTGTTATGTTGCTTGATATGATTACAAAAGCACATAACTTTGACATTGATGGGTTTTTGAAGGGCAGTATGTAGAGCTTATTAAACAAACAACTAGAATGGCACTGAGGACATGAAAACACTGAAAATGCAGTTTAATGGAGTGCAATGCATAAAACAGAAATTAAGTAGAGGCGGAATGATTCAAAAATCATATGTTATATCTATAGAAAATGATTGAGGAATGGTAAAGATATAACAAGATTTACTGTAGTGTCCAAAATATATTCTGCAGGTATCTAAGACACGAAAATTTAATTAACAGACTATTAGAATACCTGATTATTGATTGTAATTTGTGTACATGTGTGTGTGTGCGTGTGTGTGTACATTGGGGCGACGGCAGGGGGACAGATAGGGTTTGGAGGATATCTGCAATATCTGGAAGGGCTGGCAATTTGTAATTTAAATTGTGATGGAGCAATAGTACAAATAAGCTGAAATGGGAAACACTGAGACATTCTTCAACATGTTCACATGTGTACAGTATTTATTTACATATTAACCACAAAACAGATATCCACCACAGAATGGGGTTGGACAACTTACTCAACTCTAGTTCAGAGTTTTGATTGCCAAAGATACTTGTAGCGACTACACTTAACGTTGTGACATCTCAGTATTTTTTACAGCAATAAGTGTCTGGTATCTTCTTTTTGTTGTATCTCATCTTGTATTAAGATATTTTAACAAGCAAGATGGCTGTCTTTTTATAACCACCTTTTCTATACTTTGCAAAAAGTTAAGGGTAAGGGAAACATTTACATCATTAGGGAAGTTAATTCTAATCATCTTTGTACAGTGTGGTTAAAACAGAACATGAGGTACCATAATGTGTCATTATGACATCATTAGAAGTCAGGACTCCATTCAGAGTTCTTGACTCTAAATTTGTTATCACCCAAGCCTATTATAGCTCTCTGGGAATAATATAGGTCTATAACTAAATAACAAATGACATATATATTTACTGAAAGTTCCAAAATTAAACAACATGGTCAATTACAAAATGCAAAGACATGTTACACTCCAGGGTTTTAACCTCAAATGTACAAAGTGCAAAAAGTTTTTGTGACCCTGCCAGCTACATCAAATCAAATTGGCATACAATGCTTATTGTGGTTGTAAACTTCTGCCTTGACCTGAGAAGGAAAACATTCTCCCAGGTACCAAAGTTTTTATTTTTCTTTTTGCTTCTTACAATTTAAAGGAAGATAACATGAAATCCATATGTCTCTATCAACAAACTTTGACCTTAGGTTCTAAGAAACATTCAACTCCATGCCCTAAGAGGAGCACAATTAAAACCATGGTAGAACAGGACCTGTCATCACAACTAGGAAATTTAGACCTGGCTTACCATTGTCACCCCCAAGGAAATATAAGTCACTTTTCATCATTCAGGCCATCAACCGGTAGAAGTGAATTAAAACGAAAATGCAGTCACTCTAATTTGAATAAGTAGGTCAACTCCCTGGTATCCTAATTCTTGAATGGCTCCTTTTCATCATGTAACAATAATTTTGTTTCTAAATTATTAATTCATGCAGAAAAACTCCTCTGATTTACCTTAAATATTTATATTCAGAAACATTTTGGAATATACTTGTAATACAAATACTGTAAGAGGATATTTGTAAGATTTAGCTAATGTTCAAACTAAATGTGGGAGACTGCTTATTCTCTTTACATATTGGTTAAGGATGAGACCCTCCGCATCTTTTGCAATATCCTGTAAAGAACATGTACTGATCAGATGTACTGATCAGATAAACTGACTTGAGTGAGTTACATGGGAGTGAACTTATCTAGATGAAACATACAGCTATGTAATAACAAACAGGAAAGCCAAATGACTGCAGGAAAATGTTCAATGCAAAGTACATAGCCTGGGTATACAACAGACTTTTACAGCAGGCCTGTAGCCAGAAGAGGTACACAAAGAGGGGAGGGGGGGGGTGGGAGCCTTTTGCAAGCAAAATACCTGTCAGGAACAGTGCTATAATACTAAAATATATTTAGACAATACTAAATTTGCTGGTGGGGGGGGGGCAAAACTTCTTCCAAGGGAGTGCCTACCCCTGCTCCCCCTTCTTTGCTAGATACAGCTACCTGCATCACACTTCCAGAGATAGTTTGCATGGAGAAAGTACTTTAACTAGTTACTTCAACAGGGGGTCTGATCCTCTGTATTTGAGCCATTTATTGAACGAATGATTCCAATGTTTAAATGTTATGCATCTTGCCACAATTTTAGTCCCAAAAGTGCATTTATAAAAGTAAAGTACACATGCATGGTGAAGTTTGAAAATGATATCCAGCCTCTATTTTGCATATTACGATTACTAATACTCAACACTGTGTTAGGCTGCCAGCAAAGCACTGGCACCACTTCTGTGATAACACTGTGCAATGCTGCCATACCATTTGTGTACTGTCAAAGCTGTAGTGTTCAAAGACTAATTACCAGCATCGACCTATATTCCCAATTGTTGTCCCGTATCTGTCTGCATCAGTGAACTTAATTAAACTGACGATACTACCTGAGGATACTCCTCATCCTAAATTTTTTATGTCATAAAAACATAGCCGGATTTACCCAGTAATCGAGGTAACCTATACGTTACGGGCCCCCTGACTTTAGGGCCCCCTGAAAATTTCCATAAACGAGTCTTCTTTTTAGCTTAGTTTTCAAATCTGCTTTTGAGTAAAAACAGAAATCCTCAATTGGTGACTACAATTGGATTTAATATCAAACAGTAGCATCACTGTTACTGGTCAATGATGACTTGTGCAGTCAGAGGTGCACAGTAGACTGCCCAAACAGTAATGTGCGAATATGGCCTTGAGCAATTTAAACTCAGTACATGCTACTATAGCTTTGACAGGTAGGGGCACTAGAAGACACATGTCTTTCATTTCAACTGGAGGAACGGCTAGAAGTTAACTTAGTAGGGAGTCTTCAACTATCATGGATGAAATTCAATTGCTACCCTTTTATCAAACTCTGCATTTCAATTTCCGAAAAACAGCAAAACTTTGGGTTTCAAAGAATAAAAAAATAAAACCACAGATATTTTCATTTACCGAAACAGAATGAAAATCACATTCTCTCAATTCATTACAACTCACTATTTAAGTAGTAACATGAAAGTTTACAATACTGTAGAAACTGCTTTCCAAGACATTTTTTTAATCCACAGAAGGATTGATATCAATATAATAACAATTCCAGACAACAAATTGCCATATTAGAACTAAAATACAGTGTTTGAACAGGCATTGCTTTTTAAGTGTAATGCAGCTGTATAAAAAGAAAACTAGTCCCTCCAGAGTGACTTCGCTATAACAATCTATCCTCCTAACTTCCATTACACATGTAAATCACATTACCACATCACTGTACTTCCATCAAATGTCTTCAAAGAAGGAATTTGAAGAATTTCACCAGAAAACAGACAACTCTGTAATAGTTATAGTTACTTTAGTTTCAGCCATCTTGACTCTTGCAATGACAAACAAGGAACACAACAAGAGTTGTAGTTTCATCTTGTATTCAAAAATTTTCGATCCACCTCTAGATCATCTTCAGTTAGACTGGCAGTCAGAAGTACATACATAGACATATAAAGCTTTTACAACACTACTTGAACTTATTTACAGTATCTACAGGTTTAACCAACCAAATCTAATCCTTAGATTACCAGGTCTTACACAATAGAGGTCTATTTATTTGTTGACACATCTGGGTTTGGCAGGGTAAGTAAGTCATGGTTGTTGGGTTCTGATAATAAGTCTTCCAGTGGACCATTCATCTTTTCTGTTTAACAAGGGTTTAAGTTCATCTATACAGACACCTTCTGCAACCTGGCGGCGCATAGGGTCCCCAGTGTGGGAATTAATTATATTAACATTAAATTTTAAATCTTGTCCTTCATGAATATTTACTTTATGGTCATAGAACGTTGAATTGGTATCGTCTAAATTTTTAAAGTGCTCCAAAAACCTCTCTCCTAAACTTCTAGATGTCTGTGCTACATATTTAAATTCACCTTTGCATTCGGCACATTCTATGCAGTAAACTAACTCTCTCTTCTTGCATATGCCTGGACTGAATTTACATAACATACAATTCTCATCTAAGCATATTCTTTTAGAATTAAATGGGTTTGACTTACAAAGAATTTCATTTAGTCGAATCCCTGACTTTTCTACTACTTTCACTTTCAATCCAGTTTCTCTCAAGATCCTGCCTATCTCTGTTTTTAATCCACTGTTTGGCGTATTTTCAACAAACATCACAGTCTCAGCTTTATCATTACCTTTACGAAACCAGTCATGTTTCTTACTAGACTTGTCTTTAATCCTTTCAAACTGTTGCCAAAATTTTGGTCTATGCAAAGGGGCTTTCCCTTTTTGGTACTCAGCTACTACATTATCAAACCTAGCTTTTGCTCTAGAATAAATCTTAAACCGTTCAGTCTTAGAGTAGCCACTAATCTGTAATCTCAGCATGTAAACCTGGATGGGGAGTATTCTCTCAGTCTCTGGTAGATCGAGGGAAACATTTCGGATTATTCGAAAAAGGTCATTGGCTAAAATAACGATCTTTGTTTTATAATCAAGGGCAGTATGGCTGCTTAGCACCTGTTTGTTGGCCATGGGCTTAGAATAATGGGTATGATGGATGACGGTATAAGTCTCACCATCTATACATTTATTTTCTGGCCAAATTTTCAAGTCTAAATTGGCATTCTACCATCAGCATTACATCCGGGGGTTTCAAGAGTGACCTGTATGCTGGTGTGAATGGAATTGGAATGGACTGGCCAATTCCATAACTATTACCAGGACGACTCTGTCTACAATTAACAGAATTCTGTGGAATTCTCAAATAGTCTGTAATAGTTATGATGCCTGAAAATGGTGTCATCACATTACTTGTTCAATTTGATAATAACTGGCAAATGTGATGTATTGTTCAGTAATAAAGTAAATCATAAATAGCTACTATAAAGTGGAAGAAGTTTAAATTTTAACGTTTGACCGCTATACACGATATTCGCAACAAGAGCAATCGAGGCATTGTGCATCTCTTTGGTTGTTAGACATCTTGCCAGTCAAGTGTCCATTGTGTCACAGTAGTGCCTATGGTCATGCCGTGTGGGTGTGCTGTAAATACACTTGCTGAACTTGTCTTGTGCCCGCCACTGTTTTACATCAGTATCAGCATACCTACCAACTTTTTAGTATTATGTACAACAGAACTTTTCCTACTGTGAATTTGCTTGTACGCAAGTATTTTCATCTCTTTTCAAAAACAAACCTGCCCACTCATGAATATTAATAAAGATCATGAACTGTTACCAAAAAGCTAGTACCTCTACCTATTAGCATAGCCATGCCAAAATATGAAACTAATCAGTCACCCTGACTGGGAGATATTGCCATTTAAAATATTAAGTTTAGTCCTGCCCACTCATCACCATTCAAGATATTGACAACAAAAGCAATAGGGCACAACTTCCCACCAAAATCAACACACCTACCGAGTGTCATGCAAAGCAGATCTGTGAATTTACTTTTTACACATTATGGTGTCACATGCATACACACACATACACACACACACACACATGCCAACTTGACTGCAATGGTTATCATGCTGCCTGCAGCATCTTAAACAGACCTATAGGGATCACATCAACTTAATAAAGAAGATACCAAACATTTATATACCTCCTTGTATCTGACCCATGCACTTACAATTTAAAGACTAAAAGAAACAATTTTTTTTTCATTTGCTATTTTCCTACTTCATAGTTTACACTTACATATATTTAAACCTTGCCCATATCTACCCACGAAACCCTTCAGACTTCTAATATTAGTACAAAAATGTACGCTACTGTATACTCATGACTACTAAAAGAGGACAAGTATAAGTAAATGCACATTAGCACAAACACATACTTGCATTTTAATGTAACAGCCAAGATTCAAGATCTATCAAGAAAAAGAAGTTCCAAGTTGAGGGATGGTTTAGAAGATTCTAACCCAGCAGCTACTCAGAGGTGAGATGTTTTCTAAAAGGTTGCACAACCTGTTTCTTCACCTATCACATCAAAACTTCAAAGTTGTTTTGGAAGGAAAAATAGGATGCGAGGAAGCAATGTGTATCCTGCCAGTAAGCTCACGAAGAACTGATGTGTTATTGACATTCAAAAGGTGATAAACTGCAATTTTCACATTGCATTTGTCAAAACTTGCTTGTAGAAACAAAGAAGTTTCTATGAGAGCATGAAAGACCCTGCGATACATGTGTAATCTGTCTACTGCTTTCAAGTCTAACGAGACGATAGCAGTAATTCTCTTTTAAAGGTAACATGCACATTATAGTCACTGACTACTTTTCAGTCAGTGTCGATACCCCTCAGATGTTAGGGCATATTTTATGCATCTCAAAGGGTAGAGAGACCAAACAAATGATTATGATATATGTTTGGTTGGTATTTTGTTAGAAAGGGCATTAAGGCCAATGTGGCCTTGAAACTTCCCCATTTTATGGGGTACCAAAGCCATCACCAAAAACATGAAGGCCATGGCATCCATGGCCTTTGTTTGATTCCAGCCCTGGAATGAACATTGTAATTCACTTTTTTTATAATGGCAATGCTTTTCTAATGACAAGTAGACCTAAATGTTAACATGCCTTTCTAAAATACTCATGTATTTTTAGAAAAAATATTGAAGCCATGTCCCATGCATAGAGTGAGCTATGGTGATGTCAGTCTTAATGACAATACTTTGACACCTTAATGAGCACCCAACGGTAATATCTTCGATAAATGATGTTTTGGGGGAACCTACAATGACAAGGATGGCCTCATCACGCACTTATCAAAACTCTGGTGTAAGTTATAACCTATACAAGTAACAGACTTGAAATATTACAGCAATCTGCACCTGATGAGAGATGGCTTAAAATGAAGTTAATAATAAACTCCCATAATTTTTGTTGCCACTATTGTTTGCTCCTGTTTTTCATGCTACTATTTATTTATTACTTTGCAATATAATATCAATCTCACTGTCTGTTGCTCTATATCATTACAATGTGCCCACCCCTACATGTATGGCTATGCTTGTAACTACGTTGTTTGCCTATTAAATGTCACTTACAGCTTCTCTGGCATAGCGAGCTACAATATCAGCAATTCTCACAGTGAACAGTTCTTATGGTGATAAATAGCTTTCTGTAGTTTACATACGGACAGATAAACCCTGCTACTGTCTACTGAAAAGCACTACTGCTATGTGCACTTTTTATTATATCTGTTTTATGACATGCAGTATCTGTTTTTGTTCACATCCATAAAGATAATTTTATGGATAGAATTATTCAGAGCATCTATCTCATTTGACCATCTGCATTTTTCAGTTATTTCGATGGTTCATGATAATTGAAAGGACATGAGCAGTCACCACAAACTTATGTGAAACATCAGGTAGGTACAAGGATGCATCTTTTAAACCTCCCCTTCTTCCCTTGTCTTTCATGATGTATCACCACAAAAAAATTTTAAAACTAAGGTGAACCATACAGGCCCATAGTCAAACAAGTACGGGAAGGGGGGGGGGGGGCTTCTGGCCAGTTTGGGGAGGGAGAGGGAAATACTAAAATGCACTAAGGCAATGGCAATTTTTATTTTCTATGGGGCAAACAATTTTTCATGTGGTGCTGCCTGCTGTCCTCCCCCCACATCCCTGGGCTACAGCAGGGGCATAGCCATGAATTTTCAATAGAGGGGGCACAAAGTTTGATTGATCACTGTCCTGGGATAGGGATATAAGGGGAGGGGTGTGTCCCTCCCCTTTGCAAAATTTTTGCTTTTGGAAGAGGGCTGAGATGCAAAATGGTGCTATACTTGACATGTTTGAAGCATTTTCTTTTTTTGCCTTTTTGCCTTTTTCTCATGCATGACGGCCAATAGGGGAGGCACAGGCCTGTTGCACCCCTGCCTGGATCTGCCACTGTACAGGCTTGAAACCATGTAGTCATCTTTCATGATAGTAATTTACAAAATACTGTCACACAATTGAAAAGAACTACATATGAATTAGTGTACAAGAATTAAATACTGGTCAAGTGATTTTGACCTAGCATAAAAACTACCAAAATCCCATATAAATATATTTCACTATTCGGAAAGAAAAATGGAAATATAATGATCAATTTGCTGTAGTGGTATAATTCTTTTCATCATGCTGTAATAATGCAAATTTTTTTATCTACTTCAAAATCTGATGATGAAATGAAACAATAATTACTTCATTGTGTCATTTGTATCAAACAAAGACACTGAAAATACACATTTAATTATATATTGTTGGATCTTTGGTATTTGAAATCATATAGGGTATTCTACACAGACAATGTGCAACAAATAATCACTCGCAACTTTCACAGCGCACTTTATCAGTACTTCCACAAATGCAAAAGGCAAATAAGTTAGAAGCTGTAGACCATTATGCTGAAGTATAATTATCTGCATGACTGCATCCATATCAAATCCTCTTTTCTCTCATCCTCTCAAATTTAAAACAACTCCAAAGTGGATCACAAAATCCAAAGTAGACAGGGCATCATATATGGTTGCTTGCTCATGTTTTTGAACATAGCTACATTTTACTCTGATTGCAAAGGACTTCATCTTCATACTGACCCTGAGGATAAATCTGACATTCAATAATACCAAAAAAGGTCAATCAATTTTATTGCAAATTGTCAATAAACATGACACAATTTTTCTGATTTTCATAGGCTTCTGGGGACAGTGTTTGCGAATATTTCCATAACTGCACTGAACTCTTTCAAACATTTCTTTCATGGTATTAACTTCGTAAAAGACAGATCCTGTAGGTAGGTCGCATCCATTTACTTTTCAAATTGGTAGGTATCCACCACTAGGGAAATAATACAATTACAACCGTAGATACTCTATCACATTTCGTGGCTATGAATGGATGAGTTTATTACTTTGAAACCTGCCTTATACTTCACGAGGTGTAAACATCATCACTGGATTGTAGGGGAGACAAGCAATTCCAGTACTTTTACTGTAATTGCAGACGGAATCGTCTGGGAGTATGTCAGAGATGGTATTGCACAACAGCTGAGCCATCATCTCTCATAACTGACAGGAATATAGAGACAGGCAAATTAAAACTTGGAAGGCAAAACGACACCTGCTTCAATAATTTCTAGATGCAAGCTAGGTGACGTATGCTACAGTGATGGCCTAAAACACAGGCATCAAGAAATGAAATCCAAGAAATATTCACAAAGTTTACTTAAAACAGCAGTACATTTCGCTGTCTTCATGTAATTCATCTTCCAAGGTTCTGCATTTGTCATCAATATATACAGAGGTGCCAGGGCTGCACGTGAGGGGAATGGGTTATATGGACAACTGCCATAACTGTTGGTATGTTGCTTTTTCACTTATCAAATAAAAAATAAAACATAACAATAATAATAATAACATCCATATGAAGTATATTCCAATAAATTTCAGTTTAATCTCAGAGATTACTCTTCAATCTTTTCAACTCCAATCAACACTTCCAGAGCACTAACATTTAAAGCTACACAAGACACATTTCACAGTTCATTCCAAAATGTTGCTTTAATTTTTCTCCAACAATCTTATGTTTCCATCAATTAAATAAGAGCACAAACCATACATTTATGACATGCATGGCTTGCTGCCAGGCTGTCTTATCTTAAAGGTCAACTCAAATCATTAATGGGGATGAGCATTCCACTACATGTTCCTGATGAAGCAAAGAACCAAAACCTCTACTGTACATTGTTCTCATCCACAGACTGGCCTGAGATTACTGTTATAAGGAAATATTGGGGGTTTTTTTACAAAAAAGTTTCATATTTTTAAACCGATATTTATAGATACATGCAACTTTTGTAACTTATAATAACATTTTCAGGAGATAAAGCTATACTGTTGGAGTTTATTGGTGAGACTGAGTGGTTTAATTATGAATAAAGCTATTTTCTTTGTATGCAATGTTGGTACATTTTAAACACAGTATTTCCCATTCAGCTAGTTTGGAAACAAAATTTACCTGTACTGTAGACTCTGATTACACTTCGTTCAATAAAATAACCAAGAAAAGGCAAATTGTTCAGTAGTCCATCAAGTTATTGTGTATGGAGAGCTGCTACATACAATGTACTGTGAGTAGGCTTGGGTGAGTTCACCTGACTTGATTTCAGAGTCATGACTCCTCGCCAGGAGTCGAGTAGTGACTCAACTTTCCATGGAATCATGACTCCTGACTCATTTTCAATACTACCAGTAATATGCACAAAAACCGTACTGTGAAGTCAGTATGTGTATTCTGTCGCAGGTTTTAATGAGTTATTGTAATACTAAGGTTTCACGGTACCGCAAAAATTTGGTACCGTCAATACCGCTACAAATCGTACCGGTAATACCGTAGTACCGGTACCAAAAGAGAAAATAGTCTGACTTTAAAAACAAGAAAATACCCGGAAAAACAACAGGTATTAACGTACGTGCCGTGTTCTGATCATCCCTGCCTTCCGCTACACTGTTAATGAATTAAGTACACTCAACACATTGGTAAACAAAAAGTGAAACCCGCCGAAAGCCAGCGTCCGAAAAACACGGGGAGCGGAGTGCGATTTTGAACCCGAAAGTCCCAAAAGAACACTCAAAACTGTACTTACAGTTACGAAAATGATTTCTAAAAATGATGAAAATCGCCTTCGTAAATTATCACCTGAAGTTTTTAGGTGGAACTTTTCCAAATTATTCCCATAAAATATTGGTTCATCAAGCCTATTTCCGACCGCAATTATTACTATCAAAACATTTTTTGCAACATTTCATGTTTTGAGTTCAAGATGCCTAACAGTATGATAGCGCCGCAATCTAGCTAGCTTTTACCCGCGTAAATCATTTACTGATATAACACTCGTAGGATGGGGACTCCTATTTTCGTGCAGCGTGCAGATAGGCCAGCTTCACGTAGAGGTAGGCCTAACGATATAGGTACGTTCTGTACGATCTTTGGGACTGCACGAAAATATGAGAACGCCGTACTACTGAGTGTCTCAAAAATCTAAATCGACTTAAGCAAGTCTGAATTCACGCGACCACCACGACAACGTTCAATGGGATTTTACTGTGTAGTTTGTCTCACATACAGTTAAGTCAATGGACAAGTCCCATTGACTCACTGTACAAACTGTTGAAAGAACGTTCTTCCGAAGGTTTCTCTCACACACAGTTATGTCAATGGAGAAGTCCCATTATCTTACTGTGTTTGAAATCGTTGAAACAACGTTCATGTCAGAGCCAGCGATGCAATGATTATTCGTAAGCTTACAACGAATTTCTTAATGATACGATGCCTTGTGTAAGCATAGGCAAAGTGAAAGATACCAACTGCTATTAGTACATAATACAAATGTATGTGCTGATAACGAACGATCGTTCGAAAACTGCACACAATGTCGAAAGAAAGCAAGCCACAAGTTAGTGTGGGAAGTATTGGTTGGGCGAAATTTCCCATTACACGTGGTAATTTACATACATAACAGTTAAAGGGCAATTTCCGAAATTACGAGGGGAAATTTGTGACAGAAATGATGCAAAATGGTTACAGAATGAACGTTTCATGGTTACATTTTTATATTTAAAGGAACACAAGGCAGTTATCATATGGATTATAGTATTTATATTTCAGTTATATTCCATTCAATTGCAGTATTTTTAGATTTTTGTTTTGACGTATTGTCGGGTACTGTTCTCCGCGGTACTTCGGTACCTTGTAATTGGTGGTACCGTACCGTATCGGTACCGGTACATACCGGTACTCACAAAAATACCGGTATACCGTGAAACGTTATGTAATACAACTGGCCCTTTTGGTCTTTTTCTTTATTCCATCAAGTTTTCTCTTCAGTTTGCCACCACAATTCTTCCACAATGGCACTTTGGCACCTCTATGGTGAGAAGCCTGTAGTGTAGGCCCACTGCTGTATTAATTCTCATTGGTACAGGCATTACAATAGCCATCTTACAGCTGGGGAGTATTTACTATCACATTCCTCCATCAGTAATGATGTCATAGGAGGTGTCATGACTCCATTCAGAGTCATGACTAATAGGGCCACAGGCACCTGACTCCAAAAATATGGGAGTTGCCCCAGCTTACTGTAGAGTCCAAAAACAGAAGCATTCCAATGCACCTAAGTCTGCACAGCTTCAAATACTTTGAAGTAGTAATGCTATTTAAAGACATAGCAATGGTAGAAGGTTTGTGAGTTCCAAGGGTAAGGGTGGGAAAAAAAAACCCTCCCCTTTAAGCAATAACCTTCCTAATCCAGCAATTGCAGTAGGGTATACCAAACTGTCTTCATTACAAAACCTTCTTAATGTTGCAGAAGGTTGTTTAGAAGTATGACCCAAGAATTCCATAATGAAAGAGACCAATTGCCCTACATAACTTGAGATTTCCTAGCTCCTCATAACCAAATCCAGGTCAATTCTTATGAAAAGGGATTAGTCTCCTTCCATCTCTAATCCTTTGTTTGAGTCACATATCTGTCCAAGTTCATCTTGTTGCTTCTGAAAGCAAAACTCTGATTTCAAATCCTATTATACCTCAAAAGCCAAAGTGACTTCCAACTACAGTATCTCACCTATTATTGAGAGAACTTTTCACTTTAGTGTAAGAAAGGAGGCCAACTTGATAACATTTCCTACACTTTCCAAAATAGTCAGTCAACAAGGGGACTGCTGAATAATTTATACATTTACAAGCAGCTAACAGCTGGAGACTGGGATGGCAGCGTACTGTAACTACAGCTAAAAGTTGTGTTAATTATTTATTATTTTAATTATTTATGTTAATTATTTATGTATTTACGTAAATTGGAGGTGATGATGAGCAAAATAGACTATTTTATCATGGTTCTTCCCTTCCACTATAACTCAACGATTTCATTTCACTTAGTGTTAAATAGTACACAATAGGCTGTTGGCATGTTTTAAATAATGGTCTGCTAGCTTTACCATAAGAATGCAAATTAAATGTCAGGGCTTGCCATAAGTCTGACAAAGGTAACAACAAAACTGAGTATGAGGTGAAGGGCACTGACAGCAACCCTTACTATTGCCTTGATGCCTTTTGAGGGGCATAACATCAAACATCCTGGGCACTGTGGCTTTTTGCCAATTTTATGTCAAGCCTTGAGATGAAGCAAACACGTATGATTACAACACAACGTGTTCCACTTTATGATAATGCCTGTATCCTTTTATGTAGTCTGTGTATGCTGTCACTATTGTAGTTTATGGTCACAGTCATTATTGAAGGCATTTTCATGTCTGTGGAGTTGCTTACACATCACAGGTAGAATCAAACAGCAGTTTACTTGACAAGGAAGAGCTCTGAGGAAGGGAGAGACAGATGGCACCCTGATCTTATGAGTCTGTCACTTGCCCCAGCAGCTGAACCCATGCAATGATAGTATGGGAAATAGACATGGAATGGGGTATGATGTATACTACAAAGAGGTCCAAAGTTAAAAGGAAGCTGATCTTGGTCCTGTCTGATGGAGGCAGAAAGCAAAAATGATGTTTGTCTGGTAGATGATGCATGCATGGGCTCATGTGGACAGACTGATGGGCCCTTGCAGTACTACTTCAGAATACTGGGGCACTCCAGTGTCACAGCAGGGTAGATAGGTAAGGAAGGGGACATAGTGAATACTCTTTGCCTAAGGGCAAAAGATGGCTCTATTTAATCTTTAATGAATCATTCCTTACCTTATCTCGATACTTGGAATCCCCTGTTATTTCTGAGAGATAAGAAAATTCAAGATGAAGAGAACCAAACTCAGACAATATGGAACAACCTCCCGATGCCCAACCCCAATTTCTGCCAGCACCTCTGTGAAGAAAGGAAACAGCAAAAAAAAAGTTAACTTTGTACATATTATGCACAAAATGAAATCAGACAATACATGGAACAGGTTTCACTGTTTTAAATCAATAAAAGTAGACAGGTGCATCTGGATTTCTATGCTAATAAATCATCAACCATCCCATTAATTTTTTTTTTTTTATAATTCAAGTGGGATTAAAAACACAGAGCTCCTACAACTGTATAAAAGCAACCATTCTTGGTGTTCTGCCTACATTTGAACAAACTTTATCAACCAAACATGAACATTGCACTACTAAAGTGTTCATCACCTTTGGGGGGAAGCAATATCAATGCAATCAAATCATCATAAAGCTAAGGTTACCTTTTAGGAAACCTTTAATGGGACAAATTTTGATTAGATGAGGCCATGCAGACAAATAACAGCTCTACATGTAAGGATCCTACATGAATGCATTTCTGCCTCACAAAATAGTGCTGTAGTAAGGTTTATTATGGAGTACCATCATCAAGGAAAGTAGTTTGGAGGAGTAGGGTACTCAAAATTCAGTTCCACCTGTATTTCCAGCTCCCCCCCCCTCCCCTCTCAACCCTATCCTCAACAAGATTTGTAATGATTAAAGGGGTTTGCCAGGGACTAGGTTCAATAACTTTAAAGGGCAATTCTCGTCATCCCAGACAGTTCCAATTCTCCCAGCTAATCAACTTGAAGCTCCTCCCATAACTGTTTAAATCTCCTCCTTGTGTAGACACAAACCTATTTTATTGCTTCAGGTCATGTCCTGGTGAGCATAAAAGGTTTCAATGTCATATCCAAACACTCTCTCTGCATTGTGTGGAATGGGAGTGACTCTGCATCATTTGAATTTTCAAACATTGATGTCAATCAAAGAACAGGAACCAACTGAGAATTTTGATACCCCCACATCAAAAATGTACTTTGGGGTGATGACTGCTTGTCTTTAAAAAAGGCCAAAATTTTTCTCTGTTTTAGGATTGAAAAAGCATCTCAATAGCATGTAGCATTTGGAAGATACAAATTTTCAAAGAAATGTGTATTTTGCTGGAGATACATTTCAATATGGGAAATCTGTTATGTCATCGTGGCACATTGATAAGACATGACACTGAATTTCTTTATGGTATTGGGTCTACATGGAAAGATATTGAAACATTTCAACAGGATTAAATTTCAAGGACAAACAGGACATTCAATTATAAAGAAAAACAAAAGGAAGCTGAGGCAATGTGCCACTTTGCATAACATTCTGTGACCTTGATAAGAAATGGAGGGATTTTTTTTTTTTTACGAAGCTGATCTTTAAAATGAGATATCTTGAGTTTGGAATAGCATTGCCACAGGGTTAACTTGGAGGACATGAATTTGAATTCTTTGCATATTCTAGTGACATTTCATAAGATTCTCATGTGAAAGAGAAAAGAATTCTCTTTCACATGAGAATCTTATGAAATGTCACTAGAATATGCCTTTAAATGAACTAATGGTTCATTCAAGTCACAAGACATCTCAGGCATGCTTCAGAACATTTACAATAAATTGATGAGGCAGATAAACCTGCACAAAACTTACGTTCTAGCATTGATAAGGCCATAAGGTATACCAGTCGGTGTGTTAAATGCAGGCATCAGTTTTTCTGCAATTTCAACCGCTTTATTTTTAAACATCTGTGGAAGAGATATGAGATCAGTGAATCATCAGAGTTGCGAGTAAAATTTTTCAAATTATGGAAAACATAAACCATAATTTGAAAATTCTAAGACCTCATAAGTTTTGAAACCCATTACAGCTGTTACATTACAGCTGTTACAGAACCCATTACAGCTGTTACATTTCTAAGAGCAAAACATCGAAGCCACCATGTTTATGTATTTGCAATGGTACAAATTAGTGTTCGAATGATTATCGGTATTCACCACTGGCATCGGCCGATAGGCCTATTCCCCATTTTCATCCTGTATAGCCATTAACAAAATTTACCTTAAATGCCGATATTATCTAAAGACACCTTTCATTTTTTTCAAAGGGGAGAGAAACACCCCTCCCCTTAGGCCCCTCTCCCAGGACGGTGATTCGGAAGTGGTGAAAAGTCTCCCCACTTTTGGAGATGGATCCACGCCACTGGCTAGGTACAACATATATATGGCATCCGTGTAGATACAGAATCTGAAAAGTTGTCAATCCACAGGATGCTCCTTTATACAGGGAGGTCACATTGTTTAATACTACCTCCCTGATATCAGGGAACCAACACATGTTAAATTTTAGCCCCATACATGATTTGGAATCCTACCTATCCCTGTCTCCATTGCACATTCTTAATGTCAGAACATGACAAATCATAAAACTCTGACAGGACCACAAGAAATCACATCTTCAAACAAAACATGTTACAAGTTTATAAAGCATTCCACAAGGGGAAACAGAGGATTCCAATTGCTAGTTGCCTGCTTTTTCCAGGTGCAGGGGTGAGCGCACTGCAGCAGCATGACAGACTTTAAAAGAAGGGTCTAAGCTTGCCCGCCCGGCAGACGTGTATTGCTCCTGCACCCAGACTGACTGCACTCGCAATACCAGAGTATGTACGTCAAAAAGAGGTACATATTCGACACCTACTATGAAGGTTAGGTCTAAGCTCAAATCAAGTTTTGTTTACGTTAGAGGGGTACTTATTCTTAGCATTCTGGTGAAATTTGCATTGAAATCCGATGTGTTGTTCTTAAGATATTAGCAGTTAAAGTTGACACACTTTTAACACAAAGTGAACTTGAAGCAAGAACATATGATGTGACTTCATACTGCAGCTTCACATTAATGAGCAGTCTTTTGTTTTTCTAAAATTTTACGACCAATTTTCTTCTCCACAATCCCATGTTATCGGGATGTGATGGCAAGAGAGTCATGAGAAGTTTACAAACTTCACATTCCCCATGAGGAGGGTCCTATCACTACTAACTTCATGGTCAGCAGAACAGACTGACAAAAACAACGGCAACAAAGCATTTTTCATCAATATGAAGTGATATAACCCCTGCTGCCTGTAAGCTCACTTTCGGTCACAAATGTAGTAACTTCATTTGCTGATATCTTGAGTACTACATGTCCGATTTGAATGGAAGTTTCGCCAAATTGCTTACTGTAAATTTAGTTCCTCTTTCACATAATGAAAATTAATTTTTTTGCTTAAACCCTTCCTTTAAGGAATAGGATCCTTCCTACCTTTAAGGAAGGGTATCCTTCCTATCTTTAAGGAATGGGATCCCCCTATCATTAAGGAATGAGATCCTTCCTAAATCTAAGGAATGGGATACTTTCCATCTCTGAGGAGGTGGATTTAGAGAACTGAAACAATTGGCATCTATTCTCAAGTGAGATTGGCTGAGTGAAGACCTACACACAATGCTAATTTATACTGACTACAGACCAAGAAAAAAAAATATATATAAACCACAGACCAAAAGAGCCAGGAAGGCAACCAACATTATTAAAAATGCACCATTTACTTTTATACGAAATTCCCTAAAGTTTACAGATTTCTCTGGAAATCTTGCTCACTTATTAACATGCTATGCATTTTTCAGGCATTATTAAAGGAATGAGGATTAATCAAAGTACCATATATGCTGGCTTCCAGACTATCAGACGACTGAATAAGCAGCTAATTCTACAGAAAGATTTATAAGTATACGTATCTCCATCTTGTAATTATGACAACAGAGTCACAACCTGGAATTATGACAGGGAGATCCTGTACAATTTCAGGCCAAGACAGCTCTCTATTTTTTTTCTTTTTCAAAAATGTATAAATTAAGAGAAATCCCCTGTGTAAGAATCTATGAGCCCTGGTACTTGACTTATTTTAACATTTGTACTAAACCAGTTGGTACATATGTACATGTAATGTGACAGATTGTGTTATAATGTGCAGTAAGACAATGCAGGCCAAACATTATTCAGCAATTATACAAACTGTACCAAAACAGGAGGTAAGGAGGGCAAAGAAGATTAGTGCATTTTTAATACTTGATTATTTCTTTCAATTTTTCTGTCGAACCCTCATGCCCATGTCAGCTAAGATGACTGGAAAATATTCCTTCCTGACATCATGGAAGTACTACCTTGTTACTTCAATGCTTACATGGTGTAACACCAACAGGTAATACAAAATGAGACAAAACCACAGTTTATTGCTGAACACAAATTTTCATTTTCACTGTTTATTAAAAGTAACCACAAAGTGAGGTGTATATATCTGGTTTCATGGGTGAAGTAACTGAGATCCTTGGATAGTATGGGATGTCTAAGGAATACATGTTTAAAGGCAATAGGCAGTCGCCCCAAAATTTTCTTTGAAAAATCAGCAAACTCTTGCAAATCTCCTCTTATTGCATTAAAAGTACTTCTGAAGACGTTTTGAACATAACTATTACAAAAAATAGGTAAAGCAAGGCAAGATTTTCCTTGAATTCCACAATTCACTAACAAAAATATTGTCACATGATCAAAATAGGCCAATCATGAACTAGAGTGACAGGATACACTCACTCTGTTTGGGGCGACTGCCTACTGCCTTTAATGTAAAATACTGCATTTCTTACTGAAGTTTCACAAAAAGCACACTTTGCTCCTAACTGTTACGAGTGCACAGCCTGCATTGCATAATGACCAACAAAGGCTTGTTGGAATGTACAGGAGCGAAACAACATGAGATCAAAACAGCAAACTCTAGAGAATAGTGTCTACAGCTTCATGTACTTTGTGTTAATTTTACTAGTGGAGGATAAGCAACTACAGTAATGACACTTTCACAAGATTACAAAGCTACCAAACCACTGCTGCCATTTTCAAAAAGTCATTCATGATCGAATCTTAACCTTTCTCTTTTGGAAAACCAAAAAAACAGAAATTCTTTATTTATTTAAAGGAGTTCCCCTGTAACTAACACTACCAGCATTACTGAACACTGCTAAAGAAGATGTTACTGTTTCAGTTCGGCTTTCAGAGAAAAATCCACCTGTCACCAATGCTGCATAAAACAAGTTATGCACTATAGTGCACCTATTCCAACAGAGCAAAAGATTCCCTGATAAAAACACCCAGCCTCATGTGACATGTGTCAACAAATCAACTTGATTACTTTCAAGAACCTAAGTATCACCTCAAAAGAACTGATAACCATCTCACACTGTAATATGTATACTGGAAAAGCCAACAAAACACTCTCAAACCTGGTGCGTTCAAATGTGTAAATTACTGCATCTTCTTTATACGATAAATCTACCTGGACAAAATTGCAAACTACATTTCCGCAAGACTGCCTTCATTGCCATATGCCTCTAACAGCCCTGCAGGCTGACTGTAACTAACCTCACTCACATGCAACAACACACACAGTAAAGAGTGACACATTTTAATTGAGTTAACTTAATTACGATGATACTCTTGAGACACGTGCATATAACTATGAAGCATATTAGCAAGGTTAATACCTTCACTGCAGTCCATGGCTGAGCTGTAATCTTACATAATGCAAAATTTGCAAAGTGAAGATGTTATGTTTAAAAAAAAAAGTAAAACAGCAAACTTTTTTCTGTAATTTTCTCAGATCAAAAACAAATGCAGGTTTACACAGTTTATTTATCTGTGCACACAAATCATTTTTTGTCTAAGAAATTGTCTCAAAAGTAGGGCAACTCACAAAAATTGCATACAAGCTCTTGATGGTAGTGGTGACTCGAACACTGCAGTGTAGGAATTACTATACCTTTTCAGTGCCATTGACATACTGTTCAATTGAGGAAAGGGTCTTGGGAAGGCACAATTTCTGACAGAAAAAGTCTCTATAGTGCTTCTAAGCGACTAAACGAGGACTGGAGGCCAAAGGGCTGGAAAACTAGAGACCCTTAAAAATACCCAAAAGAGAAAGGACACTCATCAAAACCACCACTGCTGGCAGAAAATAGAAGGCCTGCTATTAGATTCTTGAGGAAAGAAGTCTCTGGCCGGAATCCAAGAAGAGAACGGTAGGAGAAAAAACCAAGGCCAAAAGTTGCGTATTACACCGTCTGGTGGTAAGTGAGAAGAGGACTGGGAGGGCCGTCCTCCGCCGGAGGACGCCCTCTATCCACTGTGCTATTAGTTTTACCAGGGTCTAGTTGCAGGTAGGTGGGATTACATAGGTAAATAGGAGGTAAGAGAGGGGTGATGTAGATTATTCTTTTTATACTTGACCTACCATAATATAGAGGTACAGTATGTTCTTTCTTGCACATCCACAGGCCTATATGGCAAAGCCACTGGACAAAATTAGTACTTTCAACCAGATGAGTTCCCTTTGCACAGTATGTCTCACTTAATATTCCATTGAAATTACTGAACTACAACCAATAGGTTGATCTTGGCAGACTTTGACGAGGGGGTAGGGTAGAAGGAGAGAAGGGATGGGGTAGAGAAAGGTATGATGGAGGTCAAGGAACCAACAGCGTGATAGCTGTAGCTTGCCAGGGTATTGCACATAAACATTTAGCTTTAATTTTATTTCCCACACATACAAGAGATCAGCACTGGAAAACATGGTGATGCAATATTTCAAGAAAGTCAAACAAAAAGTTAAAACTATGAATTTTACAGCACATATGTAAATAAACAGGAGGTAATGAGGAGCGAAATAGACCTACAAATTTTATAGCACCAGTGTATCTAACTTTATAATTTGGGATATTCAGTCAGAATCAGCCTCTTGATGGGAAATATTCTGTTTCTTTTATAGTAAACTTTCATTTTTTAAACCAATATTTGTAGATACAGAAAATGATAAATAATTCAAAATAAGGCAGGACAGTAGCTTTCATTTCAAGAAATAAGGTTCTCACAGAAAAAAAATTCAGTTATTTGTTGCTCAAAAATAAGTTGTTGGACCAAACTTTCAAAGATTCAAACAATGCAACTTCTGAAACTCTTCTAATCCATACTATTTTCAGGAGATCAAGCTACTGCTGGAATTTACTGGTGAGACTGAATGGTTTAATAATGTTTACAGCTATTTTCTTTGTATGCCAAGTTGGTGCATTTTAAATGCAATATTTCACTTCTACAAATTTTTCTGCTATTCCCACACATTCATGTTTTACCTGGACAGGTCTGGTGAGTCACTCATGATCCTGTAACTACCAGCAAATAGAAGCTGTGCTGAAAGACTGGATGGTTGACAGGCCAATCATGAAAAAGAAGGGTACTGAAGACGTAACACAAATAGTTTTTCCTGAGATAAAGGTCATTGGGAACAAGGGGACAGCCCGATATTGATAAGGTTCATTGTTCATAAGGGTCGTTATTCATAAAAATAGATGATAAAAAAGATTCACTATTCATAAGGTTCGCTATTCATAATCGAGAATAAGGTTCGTTGTTCATAATTAAAAAAAAAAGGTTCAATGTTCATAATAAAACAAAAGGGTTCATTATTCATAATAGGAAGAGTTCCCTATTCACACTTGAAAATAGGGTTTGCTATTCATAATCGGAAAAAGGGTTAGTTGTTCATAATCCAGAAGAGGGTTTGCTATTCATAATCCCCAAAAATTTCAACTAGTCTCTTTGAAAGGCCAATTACAGCCAATCTAAACAGACCATATAAAAACGCCATCAACATGTTGTAGACAGCACATTCACCTATCATCCCTGCGAGTTTTAAAGATGTGCCCCCTTCCACAGATACACGAAGCCTTTAAAGCTACCGTAGAAAAACGCCTTTTCCATATTATGAATATTGAACCTTTTTTCTATTATAAATATTGAACCTTTTTTCCAATTATGAATAACGAACCTCTTTTCCTATTATTCAAACCTTTTTTACCATTATGAATAACAACCCTTATGAATAATAAACCTTATGACTAAAGAACCTTATGAACACTCACCCTTATGAATAAAAAAACCTTATGAATATCCGGTAGACCCCAGGAATAATACTACAAACAGAGCAGCATGGTCACTTCTCCAAAATAAAGTAAAAGACCCTTGTTTGGTCTATTTCAAAACTAGAAAGTATGTTTTGATTCTAAAAGAAACAGGCAAAGGAGTACATTACCCCTGCAGGGTAGCCTGCATGGCTGCCAGAACAGACTCCCTGAGGTTCCCTAAATCAGAGATATCCCTAACCAGGAAGGTTTTTGAAAACGTATCTCCATATACCCAAGGCACTGGCATGCCTGTGTAGTATAAATGGTTTGATTCCGTTATCACATGGCAAAACACTCCATAAGAGAGCTTCATATATCCCAGTCTCTTGAAATATCACCTTTTTTTGTCATATAACATGTGAAACCACCTTCATGTAACACATCAAGCAATTTGCACATGTTGCATCAGACTAAATACATATTTAATTTACTAAGCCCACTCCTCCCTTTATCAATTTTTCACTGTTCCAAGGATTTCGGAAGAGAACTTTGTTAACAAGTCAACACTACAGCAATTGATGACTGTCAGAAGTATTCCCAAGTGTAACAATTTGGTGTGAATCTCATGAGTAGAGCGATTCATCCACAAATTTTCTTCACCTACCTAAGTCTTGTTTCCTACTTTTACAGATGCCGGGTGGAAATTGATACCCTTAAGATTTATACTTGCTCTGTATGCCATTTTTGTTTCTTGAAATGTCAATATGACAGGAAGGCAGATTTGGAATGAAATTACATGCTGCATAAATCATTAAGTGGTTAGGAATAAAAGGACAAAAAAAAAATTAACAGAATTGATGGTAATAAGTATAAACCCAGAATTGCTGACAAGTCAAGAAATCCTCCTCCATAAGCAATGGATTAGGGGAAAAAAACCAGTGAGCCACAACTGGAAAAAAGGCTGTTGCTGGCCCAACTTAAACCAATTGGTTAGAAACTGAGCCGTAAAACCTCATCTAACTCTAACCCAATTTCCATATTAGAAATAAAGGTGGCTACACTGTCTGGTGTTGGTAAGCGAGTGGCATCAAAGCCTTGATCCTCATGTATGCTTATTTGAAACACTTTTTTCTGTAAATCTGCAATACCTTTTAATACCAACCCATCAATAATGTACAAACAACAGCTGATCTACCAAAAGGGTAAAGTCCAGTATCGGCCCCTCACCCTACTCCAGTCTCCCACATCCCTCTTCATTTGGTGGTTAAAGACTGTTTTACTTTTTCTCTCTCTTTTCTTTAAGTTTGCTATCAGTAATCACAGTTATTTTGGCCCAATCTACAATATACCTAAATACAAAAAAAAAAAAAAAAAGATAGGAAAATAATACATGCAGTTTTTCACATTTTATCAACTCAGCAAGCCCAAGTAAGTACATTTTACCACTTTAAAAAATCTGGCACCCTCCTACAAGCTACCAAGATTCCTCTGTTAATGCATCAAAGCTTCCAGTTAATATGAAACAAACCCACCAAGTAGGGGTAGTAATCATTAAAGGTGTGGTACCTGCATATACTTCAATTCTCTGATTAGCTCACTATCCCCAACAAATAATGCATACATGAAGTGTACAAAGCTAGTATGGGTGTATCCACAAAAGAATTTGAAATTGATACACCAGGGAATGAAAACAAAATAACTTCTTTTAGATATTTTCAAAAGCTGTGCTCTTACAGACAGTCAATTTAAATGAGTAAGGTTCCTTCAGAGGCAGTTAAAAATCACTGTTGGGTTTACTGTCAGAAGTAAGCAAAATGTCTTTTCAAGTTAAACCAGTGCCAATTATTGGTTGGATATTGGCTTGGGCAAAATCACCAAAACTCCCTTCTTTGAGAGTCCATAAGCTCTGATACTTAACTCCTATTTACATATGTATACCATTATTGCCTGCAATAACAATCTGGCAAACCTAATAACACCACGGGATCCTCTACCTATTGAGGGCGCCCTAGAACCTAACTCTTCCTTCTGCATTTTGCCTTCTTCTATGTAAATAGGAGGTAAGGAGGAGCGAAAGAGACTTAGCACTTGTCATCGATAACAGCAACTGATATCACAAAGTACGTTTCTAAACTCCCCTAGCATTTACTGACAGTTTTATGAACACCTGGGTGTACAAAATTGTGACCTGCAATGATCCCTTTTTTCCTGATATTTCTTCAATGAAACCCTAGGCTAGGCCTAAGCCTAAACATCAGCAAACAATGCCAGAGGAGCTTTAATTTTTAACTGTTCTCAAAAGTCAGCACTGTGTGGCCTTTTATATAAGAGTTAGTAATATTGTAAAGTCTTCGTAGTCTACCCTTTGTTCATCATTTGTATCATTTCAAACATTAGGCCAACTATGTATAATTCCCGCTGGCTTTTTCTTGATGCACTTCTCACAATTCCTTTAAGAGCCTGTAAATTATTTCAAGCACCTTGCACCCAATACTTACCTTTAAGTTTGAAAGATTCTCTGATGAAATCATAGTTACTTTCTGACCAAATAACTTCCAAAATCAAAATCCTTCTACTGTATGAAGAGTTCTTTAAACTTCCCACATCCCGCTTGAGCATTCGTTCATTTATTGGTTGCACTTGGTATGTTGCTCATAAAGAAAAAACATACTAGATACAGTGCTAACAGTGTGGGCTCTCACACATTTTACTGTGCAATTCAGTGCTAACAAATACAGTAGCTACGTTCATGGCTTTATAACTAACTACCACAATGTTTCAATAAAGAAATCATAGGACACTCCATTTGGCAATGGGAAGGATTTAATTTGGAACAGCCACATGAAATGAATCAAATAATTTAAATTTTTTTGCACTTATTTCACTTAAGATTTGAAGGCTGTTGCGAAAAATGTAATACCCTAAAAGAGAGATGAGCTGTCGAGCTTGTGTGAAATTAGCATGATGTATTTTCAGTTTCGCGACCCCCTCTGAGTGAAAGATAATGTGCGATCCTTGAAGTGATTATCTATGCAAAAATTTACTGCAAAGAAAGGCCCAGACTTGTACTACATACAACAGAACATACTGTACAGTGAAAGGGCCCTGGCGAATGTAACATACTGTACACAGCACAAGGCCAATGTCATTTTGAATGTAAGTACTGTATAGAATACTTCACACACGTAAGCATCTACAGTGTATGGCTAGATGGGGAATTAAACCATACTGTACAGTGCTGTGCTGCATTTTGCACTGCACCAGGAACATAGAGCTATACACAGGCTTCGACAAATTCTTTTTTCATTACTTGTCCATCGGGCAAGCTGTTCTCTTAGTCTGCTTGTCCGCGTAAATATCAACTTGTTTACTCTTAATATGCCTTTAAACTCCTTTGGGGAGACTTCGCAAGGGTACTTGCCCGGCGGGCTATGATATTTAACAATGTACTTGTCCGAGTAACTTTTTACTTGTCCCAGACTGTCGGGCGGGGGATTTGTCGAAGCCTGGTTATACATGTAATGATCCAATGGCCTTAGCATCTTTTCAGAGATTTTTCTGTGAGTTGCAATGGTGATATTTGGCAGGAATATTAACAAATGTGTTAGGCCTATGGGGCATTAAAACGAGGCAGAAACTCTGCAAGTATATAGCTGGACGCTTCCAAGGAATTCGTAAAATGGCAGCTCTACCAATATGACTATCAGTTAAATGTTGATTTTTAAGTCCAAGCTACAGTATCATTTACACTCCCTTGGCAATCTAAACACATGGCCTTATAAGCTTATCATAGTAAACATAGCTTGACTTTCATATAATGTTTCACTTTTAATATTGGTTTTGCTGGCAGGGCTGGAAAAAATGTTTATTTCCCAGGAAGGGAGTCTAATTTTCCTGAATTTGATCTGTATTTTGATATGGGAAAAATGATAAGTTCCTTCCAAATACCCAAATTTCCTGGGAAGGAGCCTCCCAGCTTCCCAACTCTTTCCACCCATGAGTATTATGGTATTGGGCCGATATTAAGTTTGACTTACCAGTTATCGGCAAGTTTCGATATCACCGTTATCAGCTCAACACTATAGTGTGGGATGAAAATCTACTACATACCCTACAAAAAGAACCTATTGTAAACAACTAAGCTGCAAGTTTGCTAAATCTGCAATCCTCTCAGATGAATGCCTTTAATCAACTTTCCCCCCAATAGAAGTCATTCAGGAAATTAAACCTCTTCAGTCAGGGGATATAGCTGCTATCTAGATGATTGTTTTTTATTGGGGTCAAACACTTTTTACCAGATTTGTAAGATTCACCACTCCATCATGTCATCAATTTTGGAACTACAGTAACACAGATGAAGAGGAGAAGGAACTAGAAACGTTTGATGAGATCTAATTCCAGGAGTGTGGTGATCAATTGACCTCATTTACAGGACTTCATGCACTAAGGTCTCAATATCTTCCCTTCGAAAGGTGCAAAGGTGAATTTAAATCCTTTCATTCTAAATGGTCATGTTAATATCAAAAGAAGTCAATTGTCTGGACTGAAATCCAGTAAAATGTTTAGCTGTAGACCTGAATATCCCTAGAGAGGAATCCTTGGAAAGACTCCACCTGAAAAACCTGGAAGAGGGAGATTTTTTTTTCAATTCAATTTATTTCTCATATGTACATTCTCATCAACAAAATTACATTCAAATGAATTAGTTTACATACATATGATGGACACTAGAAAAAACATTACTGTTCATCAAAGCTAGTGACCATGAAACAAAAGAAAAAAAAGAAAAAGAAGAGACGGTCAGAAGAATAGAAAGAACACTTTTCTAAGACATTCAGATAAACATTCAGAGCTTAAAAGTGATAACAGCTTATGAGTGAGTATTTAAGATTCTTTTGAAAAGAACGAAGTGAAGTACTAGATCTTACATCAAGGGGAAGGTTGTGCCAAACATTATAACAATAATTTCGAAGAAGTAATTTACCATGCACAGATTTGTGACGTGATACAGAAAAAAGATTATTATTACAAGTAAACATCGTTACTTCAGTTGAATGTGGGGGTTTTATGACATTTGCTAATGCATTTGGTAGTAAGTTATGACCATATTTATATACAAGTACCCCCATACAATACATATGAATATCTTTAAGTTTTAATAGGTTACTATCCAAGTATAACTGATCAGTTGAATAACGCCTTGGTTTTCTAGTAAGCAGCTTGAGTAATCTATTTTGTATAGTCTGTAGAGGTTTAAGTACAGTGGCACAGGCTGTGCCATAAACTTCAATAGCATAGGAGAGCCTACAATAAACAAAGGAATAATAAATCTGTACTGCCGTATCAACTGGAAGGATGCCACTTATGTGGTAGAAAATACCAATATACTTAAGTAGGGAGTTACGTAATTCATTCACATGCTGCTTTCAAGTTAAATTCTCATCAATGGTCAGTCCTAAGTACTTTGTATAAGGTGACTTAGTAATTTGAGTACCATTAAAGCAAAAGCTCTCAAAGCATTCATGATTATTTTGTTTACCTGCATGAAAAATTGTATAAGTGGTTTTGCCGATATGCAGTGTAAGTTTATTGGATTCAAACCAGATATTTAATAGGCTTAACGTTTTAGTAGCCATTTCAATTAACTCTGTACAATTTTTGTTGCTTAAGAAGACATTGGTATCGTCAGCGAAGAGGCGAATTGATACATTGGGGGCAGCATTTTGAATGTCATTAACATATAGGAGAAAAAGGAGCGGTCCCAGTACAGAACCTTGTGGTACTCCAGTGGTGACATAAGTATAATGCGAATACGTATTATTAACAAAAGTACATTGCTTTCTATTGGATAAATAACTTGACAGAACGTTATATGCCGTTCCTCGGATACCATAGTGTGACAGCTTCTTTAAGAGAATAGCATGATCGACTGTGTCGAATGCTTTCTTCAAGTCTAAGTAAAGTCCTAGTACGCTATTACCATTATCCAATTGGGAACGAATATTATTTAAAATTTCTAATAATGCATAAGATGTTGAATGACCTTCCCTAAAACCAAACTGAAATTTATAAATAACATCGTGTCTGTTTAAGAAACATCTCATCCTTTTTTCTATAACACTTTCAAGAATTTTATTTATGCAAGGGAGTAAACTAATGGGTCTATAATTTTCTGGTAGAGAGCGATCACCTTTTTTAAAAAGTGGAATAACCTTTGCTATTTTAAGTGCGTCTGGATATACACCAGATGTAAATACGTTGTTGAAGATATGTGTAAGTATGGGAGCTAACACGTGAGAGATAGACTTTACAAGCTTAGTAGGAATACCATCCGCACCCGGAGCTTTCCCATCCTTAAGGGCATGAATAAGTTTTAGAATTTCCCACTCGGATACAGGTGTAAGAAAAATCGAATCAGTATTAGGATTACCCAGGAAATCAGAAGGACTTATGGGTGAATCCAGCTCATGACTAAGCTTGCGACCTATTGAAGAAAAGAAGTCATTCAAAGCATTGGCTATATCAAAATCACTGAAATACGTTGTACCTTCATGACAGATTAAGTTCACAGGAAAACGACGCTTTTGTTTACCCTTAACTAAAGAATTGATAAGTGACCAAGCTTGCTTTGAACTGGTTTGTCTAGACAACAAAATATTTTTGTAATGTGATGCTTGGGCACTACGAATAATCCGATGAAGTACACGCCGATAAGAAGATAGCTTTGATTTGTTGTTGTTGGTAGGATTGTTGATATACTTCCGATACAAAATATTTTTATGCGATATAGACTTTTTGATACCTTGAGTTATCCATGGCTTATCGTTAAACTTTCTTCTGGACAATCTTCTAGGAGGAAAATATACATTATGATATGATTGTAAAACCACATTCAACTGGTCATAAGATCTGTTGACATTCGTAGTATCAAAAATAGAAGTATTATCTACAGATTCAATTGCCTGGATAAAATTAGAGATGTAAGGACATAGTGTATTAACACCATGTACATAGTTTGTAATATAGAACAACAGCAGCTTCTGACAAATACTGAGGCCACGTGTTTGGTCTAGTGGTAGAGCATCCGCCTCTCACGCGGGAAGCTCGGGTTCAATTCCATGGTCGAGTACAGTTAATGGTTCATCCACTTTTTCCGTGTTTGGGAGGGGTATCTAATGTTTTTTTTTTCTTGTTTTAGGGCCTATCATTCATCTTTTTTGGATAGGGAGCACTTACCTTAGTTAAGCTCATATGAGTTTTTTGTATGTGCTTCCCTCACAGCTTCGACCTGCTTATTTTCTACTTTGTTGATAATGATATAAATATTCTATACATTACCATTTTCTGTTAAAATGTCACATTATATATATGTATTATTATTATTGAAGTTGTGAAAATCAAATAAATGAACTGAACTGAACTGAACTGAGTCATACCAAAGACTAAAAAAATGGAACCTACTGCCGTTGTGCATGATGCTGTGCATAAGCAATGGAGTAAGGGAAAACAATCCAGTGCCCCATAACTGGAAAAAAGGCCGTGAGCACCGCTAGATTATACCAAGAGATTATAAGTTGAGGCCTAATACCCTATCTAACTAAATCTAACAAATACTGATGGGGACTAAAACTACAACATATAACGTGATTAAAACAACAGTCGCCACAATGGATATTGCCATTTTTAAGCAGTTACTGTAAGTTTAACCTCACCACAATTGGGGCATAAAGGTATTGCTTTCTACATTTTTATTTGCTTTAGTGTTTGACCAATCTTCCGTTGGATAATCAGCATCGAGCCGATTATTGCACAATCGGCAAATAATCGGCATCAGGTAAAATTCTGTCATATCAACCGACTACCACCACTGATTATTGAAAACTGGAAACGAGGATAAAATACACTTCACTTCTTCATAAAACTTAACAATTCCCAGAAAACACACTTCTTTAAGTTTCTGCCCAACATATCAGTATTAATACTCACAAACTTGCAAAATTTAAAGCTCTCCAATTGACAACAATCACTCATAACTGTTTCCATAACTTCTAGTGTAGCACAGTTCACGTGCATCAAAGGGCATGCATTCACTTGTCTTGCACATGATTAAAGTCAATCAGGCCAGCAAGCCAGACATGAGGAATAAACTATTATAAGTAACCTTTAACATTAAACATTAGGCCTAAATAATACTTCAAAATCAGTGTTGCCCGCAGATGAGGCACTGTTCTGGAGGCCAAAGCTGAGGATACAAAATGTAGCCTCAAGGTTAAGGCAAAGGACAAGGTTAATTAGGCCAAGGATCCAATCCTATGAATGGTTCACCTGTCATACACATGAATATATGACACAATTGAAATATTGATGGTCATTTTTAAATCACATAAGACACACCAATATATGAGTGTTTTCCCACTTAGGTATGAGCAGGAGATCAGATCAGGGAGCTGCCACGGATCAGATCCAGATCTGACCCCAAACAGGGGATCAATTTGCAAGTGAGAACGTCTCATTCCCGGATAAGATCTCGAGAGTTTGATTGCCCCTTTGGGGAGGATCAGACTGCACGCAGGTGATTCAAAAAACAAGTGGGAATTCAATGGGGTATCAAGGTGAACTGAGATCAAAGCAAACAAATGACGTACTTCCGCAGCGTACTATTGTAGCAAAGCTTGCCCGTAGTCTCATATCCCATGCCACACAAACTTGTGTAAACAAACATGACCTGCAGACATAATTTCAAAGACGCAACTTCCTGTCGCTTGAAGCGGAGGAGATCAAATGGGTACGCTCTTGCGGTTGGCCACAAAATTTTCTAGTTGACTGTACTTGGGGAGGATCCTTTTGGGGGATCAAGTGGGAACACGGCGTTTAAGGTCATGTTGTAAATAGAATAAAGACATGACAACATTTTAAGGTCATGGTGCTAAGCAGTTATGGAGACGGCACAATATTTAAAGTCATGTTGTAAATAAAATAATGGCACAACACAGTATTTAAGGTCATGTCATAAACTGAATTACAACAAGATGCAATGTTTAGAGTTGTGTTGTAAATAGAAAAATGTCGCAACGTAAAATAGCATGGTGTGGTAATCCTGAGTTCTAAATAATGACGTTATGTTGTAATCAGCTCAGTCACTTTACCCTTCTCAAAGTGGCCAATGGCAATCCCTCTTAGAAAGTAGTTTGTATGCTAGTATACTTGTTTCACAGAAAAAGCCCACTGGCATTCAGAACTTCACATTTTTCTGAAGCATCCACACATTTTTGGAAAAATGAAATCTCCCTGGAGTGTAACTTCAACTTTTTCAATGTAAGCTACACTACAAACTCTTTATAATGATAAAATTTTCCAATACATCTATCTCTTGGAGACAACAAAACACAAACTCAGTAAAAACGAGAGTCCTTCCTGTCCTGACAATTCAAATACGACATGCACCAACTGATGGGAAATAAAATTGATAGCATTTCTCAAGTTTCTCTCTCAAGAGTGCAGCTGAATGGAAATTAGCTACCATGAAAGTACATATGAGAGCCAATATGAGCAAGAATGCAGGTACCGGAGGCTACCCACAGGTAAGGATTTACATTTTAAGTCCATAAACCATGCACTGCTACTCAGAAACTCATACAGTGCATTTTACACAGGCTGTTTCTTTAGCTATATACATAACCATACAAGATTAATTGATTGCAATAGCTAAATAATCAAACTGTTTATTCTACAATCAAACTGTTTAATACTTGGTTAAAGGTCTCTGATTTAGAAGTTATATTACTACAAATTTTAACTTCCCTTCCTAATTTCAACTACCTGTATGGTTTCAGTATAATGAGAAAATCTTAAAAGATGAGTCCACAGTATACAGGCCTATATTACCCAGTTCAGCTGTATACTGCAGTATTTCAAGTACATATTTGCATATTACATTAGATGTACACCATGTTTTTATGACATTGTCACATTCATCATTGAAAGACTATTTATCACAAAGCTAGTGAAATTTACCATGTAAATTATTTAAAGTTCTATACTATAAATGAGACCTATCCTATCATAGCACAGCTTGTAAATGGTTAAAGGCCTGTGGACATGTAAACCAAAAGGGCTGTTTTACTCAATAATAATGATCCCCAAATAAAATCTGTTTGATAGAGCCACCTGTGCTAAGAGTCTGCCAGGTAAGTATTGTAGGGCAATTTGAGCAAATGCATGTAAGTAGGAGCAAAATAGACTGTCTTTTATGGTTTTCAAGAGATATCTCTTCATAGTTTGACCATGTCTGAGATTTCTCACTTGCTATGCAAAAATTCTGATGTGGAGTGTTGCCCATGGTCTGTATTTCTTTTGTTAATCCATTATAAATTATCTGTTAATACTTTCCAGATTATTTTTAGTTTGATGTGTTTTGTGGACATTTTCAAAGTAGTCAATATTGCTACTTCTTAAACCCCTCAGGCTATGACATTACAACTGTTCTTGAAATATAGGTTAGTTAAACAAAGGGTAAACATAAGACACATCTAATGAGTCCATCTTTCCACATCACAAATTTGCATATGGACTTCATGTTTAATCATGAGGTAAGTGCAAAAACAGTAATTGCCTTGTAAAATGGTCAATATCTGATAGATTTTTATAAGAATTGTGACTATTTTTAAGCAAGTATGGCATTTACATATCCACAGACCTTTAACTATACACTGTGGCAAAGTCATTCCCTCTTCCAGGGTAATTAACATGTTCAGAATTTTTGACTATTTCCTTGATTTCACAATGTTTAGGAAGGAAGAACATGCAGCTGTCACACAGTAATTCTGAACAGGAACTGAAAATCGTATTCTTAAGTTACTAAAATTCTATTTGTGATGTCATCACAATCATAAACCACCCTGTGCTTTGCATAAAATTATTTCAGTTGGGCCTTCCCCCAAGTTTGTTTAGAAATTCTTTGGATATTACTATCTTACCTTGGAAGATGAATACTTGTAAACAGGGGTAAGTACCCAAATTGCTGAAGGGGAAAATTCTTTCGGAATTTTAAGGGGAGGGTGAGAGGGGTGGAGGCAGTGCAGCCCTAAATTGCACTGTTGTTTACATAATAAACAGATGTTTCAGTGGCTATAATGAATTATGGGACACATGAAATATTACAGGAAAACGATAAATAAAATTGAGCTTGAAAAACTTATCAAGAGGTGACTTAAAAAAATCATGCCACACAAAATTGGGATTATTTTGTGATATCTATGATATCTTCCTACATGTAACGCACAAAGACCTCTTTTTAAAGGTAAGCAGTAGATCTATATCAAATTGGATGAATCTATCACAGAGTTAACTCCATGCATCTACAGTATGGTAACATACTGTAATGCTTTTGAATGAACTCTAAAGTGGAGGCTGCTTGAAAAAGAAAACATAAAATATATTTGATTTGTGAATGGATATGGTATCATGTGACCCAACCCTGAAGGAATTTACTTATTTACATTCTAAGGATGACAAGGTACTAGAGCTTTTTTTTTCATCAGCACGCAAAAATAAAATCTCCACCACCAACACAAGAGATATGTAGTATGGGGTTAAGGTATTATGATCTTCTGATCATTCTACCGCCATTAACATACTGTATTTATCACATACTGTAATTCATGTCCAGTAGTTCTCTGGGTGTCCAGTATGGATGTTATATATATGACATCACAGAACAGAAAGTGCCCCCCCCCCCCTTTCTTGGAGGCAAGCACGTATCACTGCAACTTACACCGACAAATGCAGACAGCTGATTTGTGTACCTGTCAGACATGGGCGTTAGTCTACTACTTGTGCAGGCGAAGTCCACATCGTGCATGCAGTGTGCCTCACTGTTTATCCTCCAAAATGATGTCACATGATGTTAATGCGTAAGTCAGGGCTCGCAATAATGGGCGCCCGTGGGCTCGATGCTCCTAGAAATTCGTTTGGGACCATAGCTTCTACAGGGAAAGGGGCCTGGTTAGCCCCATAAATATTTCAAGTCTAATTGTACAGTCTCCACATGAATGCCTCCACCCACAAGTAAACAACCTTATATTTCGGCCCTAGATTCCATGGGCTAGGGGCCCGCCTAGTCCCCAAAGGTTGAAGGCTTATTTTGACCCCTGTAAGGTCTATTGATAAAAGAAAACCTGTAGTAATTCTTAATTCTACTTTACGCAATATGTATCCTTCAGTCAGGATTACATTATATGTAGTTACAACAGTAGATAACACCCTAACAGAGGTCACCCTGTCTCTAATATTACTACATTAGGCCAACCGTTAACTTGGTGGAAGTACCCCATCCATCATGGTGGCCAGATTTTATAAATCCAAACATGCAAACATGCTAAATGGCAGAACAAAACATGTAAGAATGGCAAGCAACATGCTAGAACATGACTACCTCCAATATTTTGATCAGTGACTATGTAATCAATGGCACTGTACTTATTTTTCTGATCATCAGGGAAGTAAGCAGTTGTGAGTAGTCCATTGGGGGTGTTTGGTGTTAACACTAACTTTTCATAATAAATGTATGGGATGTCTGTGAAGTAAACACAATTTGGTGCTATTTTTTGCAATCGTCATTGGTGACAAACTGTTGCCACCTTATTTGGGTAAATGACCAGAATGTTCCCAGTCTGATGCCATAATGCTAGAATTACCACAAAAAAAAAAAAAAAAATGATGTCAAATTAGGAATGCTAAAAGTTTCAACATGCTAGAACTCGGAGAAAAGAGAAAGAGACTATATGCTAACTGCCATCCATAGTCTGGTCATGGTTGTATATTTCAGAGTATCAGATTTGTAGTTGGAAACACAACCTTGTATGTATCAGATAACATCCTTGGTTAACATTTCATCAAAAATGCTGGTTGGCAAATCACCAAAGGTAGTCCATTGTTAAAACCTTACTGGTCATTCTATCCTCACCAACCAAAGTACCTCACTGATAGAATCACTGCAACAGCAGGGGAGAGCCCAACAGAGCTGCCTATTTGCATTTTAAATGTCCAAACCCCTAAATTTGGTGTTTTTTTAGATGGTGTTGGCATGAGGAATTTTTAAAGAAATGCCAAACTGCATTTTGGCATATTTACATTTGTCTGTTTATTTACCTTAAAAATCCATGTTTTTCCTCAAGTTTCCCAGAAAGCTGTCAGAAAATGCATATTTTATGCCTCACATTTCACATTTATAGCATAGTTGAATGGAAAACCCAGCCAGTGTTCATAAAATGCAGTTATTTTACAACATATTCATGATTTTTACACAATTTTTCAACAGATGTGAATTTGGCATTTTTCAACCATACTGTATGCCAAATTTGGCAGATTACCTCACAGAAACTCTGGCAATCCTGGAACACAACAGCTGGTTGATTTGTAACTAGATCACACATTACCTGAACATGCACTGCTCTCTGTATTCTCTCATATGAATCCAAAATGTAGACCTGTGAAATAATCCCATCTACCTGTCAGGCACAGTACTTTTCATTAAATAAAACCTTGTTTCTGTATCATCAGGCAGTTAGGTCTCAGGTGGTCTGAAAGCTGCATCCATTTAGATGATTTGACTAATCCTCCAACCCACCTTGGTTTGGCCTCAGGTGGCATGAGTACAAGCTGTTTTGGTCTCAGGTGGTCTCATGTTACTGCATGTCCAGACCGACTATTAGGCAATTTGTACATCAAAGACCAGCTATACCTGTGCATGCCTTGACTTTAATTACTGTCCTTCACGTATCAACAACCCTATTCCTTAAAAGGGCACATGCAGCCACCAATTTGAAACACAGGCATGGACAAATATGGTGAGAAATGGGTAGGAGGGCATTTCCCCCCTCCCAAAAATATTTTTTACAAACAACTTTCAGAAGAATCTGTACAAATACTTGGGCCAAATTCTTCTAAAAGGCCCAAAGATTCAGGCTAAAAAACTGTTGTTCCCCCCCCCTTCATATCAAAAAGGTCCCATATGCCTTTAACTGTTAGTCCAACATACAGGTATAAAACCTTTAACTTTGCTCAATAAATGAAGCATCTCCTCATGACATCACAAACTTGTTGTTGGATGTACATTCAAAAAAAAAAAAAACAAACCAATATTTATGTAACCAAGTATCATCCCATGATTAATTCCTCACAACAGAGGGATTTTAAGTAATCCAGAGGAGTTAAGACAGTTGCTTTTATACATGGAAACTAGCATTGTGACTGAGGCCACAGCCCCCAACACTGAGGCCATACCATCTGAATGAGGCCAGTTAACTAGGCTTGGGTGACTCCAATCGTTTTGGAGTCAGGTACCCGTTACCCTATTAGTCACCACTCTGTGTGGAGTCGCGACTCCAAAGATGATGTCATAACTGATGTAGGAATACGTACCTCCGCAGCTTTAAATTGTTGAGTAACTAACCTTACCAATGAGTATTAATACACCACTTGGCTTACTGTACAGAAGGGATGCCCAACCTTTTTTGACCCAAGATTTACTTTTCAAGTAGCCAACCTCCCGAGATCTACCAATCCAGTGTCCACATCGCAAACCCACACACACAATTTCATTTTTTCCATTTTTTCCTACACCTCGCGGTCAACTTGGGATCAGTCCGCGGTCTACCAGTAGGCCCTGATCGACTGGTTGGGCACTTCTGCTGTACAGTGTAGGCCTCTCAACAGACAAGGTACTCAACTGCCAACGTCAAAGAGTCAAAGTGGTCAATTACGAAGAAAGCTTGCCATTTACATATACAGAAAAAAGCAAAGCAGTCAGTTTTGGTACAAATTACAATACTTCATGAAAACCTGCAAAACAACGCACATGCTAACTCCAAGGAATGGTTTTTGCTCATACTTTACGCAATACTGAAAATTTGCCAGGAGTCACGATTCCAAAGAACGTGGAGTTGTTACTCAGGCACCACGATGTATGGAGTCGCAACTCCAAAGATGATGGCAGGAGTTGTGTCTCTGAATTAGAGTCTCACAGTGCACCCAAGCCTACAGCTAACCATCTACTAAATATGATTTACATTACAATATGCTAATAATCCCAACCATGTCATACTGTGTTAAGAGTAAAACAACATGGTACCATATGACAAACTTTGTATGACACTCTTTGCAATAATGAAAATGATTTTTGGAAAAGAAACTTACACTATGCATGGAATCTTTGGGAAGTTATCAAGCTGCATAATGGCCTCACACTGCCCTAAAACAGGCCTCAGCCAAATTTCCCAGGCCAGAAGGTACCAAGCCTGAGGCATTTCCCTACATGGTCAAGGCAACAAAACTGAGCTTTGAGGGATTCATGACTAAAACTTTTCCATGATTTGCCTTGAGGTGACTGTATATTACTGTACTTCCAGTACTGAGTGGTTTGCATGTCCATACAGGAAGCCATCCATATAGATGGCTGCTAACAAGTTCAATTACCCTATAATGTCCCCTATGAAAGATTTGACCCAGTCTGTCCCTAAAATAAGCTAAATAAGAGTGTTAAGAGACATTACTGCTGTAATGCTTCCTCTGCATATAATCATACCTTACATAGCCAGACAAGGAAATTGTCCTGTACTGACCTTGCATGTTTAAAAAAAAACAAAAAAAAACAGTGTACTGCATGAATGTGAAGGATTGAAATCACTGGTCAGGTTAACGTCAACATCACGGTCTTCATGCATTTCCTCTCATTCAATGTTACATGAAGGCTTGTTTATGTGTACATCCCCAAAAAGATAATTTACATAATTCACACAGCTTATTCTTCTATAATGCTCAGGATAATTGGTATAATTATTATGGGTGATACAACCTGACACAGACAAAGGAAAATAACAGTGGTTTGTATGGGGGTAATCATGATTCCCCTTCTGTACAGTTGCTACCTCAGGACACATCTGATCAGTATGTACAAACAGCAGGCACTTCCTTCTGTGACCAGGGTGTGCAAGCATGTCCAAGTTACCATGAACACAATGGCTCTAGCAGATCACAAGGTACTCAGACTGATCAATTGGGTCCCATACTGTTTCTTGCTTATGTCAGCGATATTTCCTCTGGTCTTTCCTCAACAATGTTTCAGTTTGCTGATGATCATACTATTATCCGACCTATTACTTGTGAAGGGGATAAGGATATTTTACAGAATGATTTGAACACTGTTTTCCAGTGGTCTATTGATAACGAGCTTCCACTGAATGTATCTAAGTGTGCTATCATGCACATCTCTAGGTGTAAACCTAACAATGCCTTATTTCATGATTATTGTCTTGGAAGCAATCCTCTCAATGTTGCTGAGAATTATGAGCTCCTAGGTGTTCTGTTTAGCAGCAATTTTTCTTTCAACAATCATCTCGAACATATTTGTAAATCTGCTTCTAGACTAGTAGGATTTGTTTCTCGTTGTACAAATGGGATGCCTCATGATTCTTTCTTACTTTTATATAAGACTCTTGTCTTACCTGTTTTGTTGTATTGTGGTTCTATTTGGCACCCTTTTAACGTATGTCATTTAGACCGTATTGAAGCTGTACAAAGGAGGGCTACCAGAATTTTGTATCAGAGGAAATTTCCAAATGAGATAGTATCATACGAAGACAGGTTAAAGCATTTTAGTATTATCAGTATCAAGCACAACCTTGCATTACAGAGACTTGCTCTTGGTCATAAAATTGTTCATGGGTACTGTCCAGCTGAATTTACTCAATTCATTAGACCTAGCACACGTGCCCCTGGAAGGCTTCTTCACTGGACTGCGAAGACTCAGACTTTCTATAATTCCCCCTTTGTTCATTTTACAAGACTTTGGAATGATCTTCCTCTGGATTTGCAGGAAATTCCCTATGTGAGGAGCTTTCGTAAGAGACTATCTGATCATTATTTATCTATGTATTAGGTATTCTTAAGATAGGGTAAGGGGTGCACTCACTTCACTGTGTGTGTTTCAGATCTCTGGTCTATACCCACTTACCTGGTACCTTCACTATTGTTTGTACCAAATATGTAATAATAATAATAATAATAATAATAATAATAATAATAATAATAATAATAATAATAATAATAATAATAATAATAATAATAATAATAATAATAATAATAATAATAATAATAATAATAATAATAATAATAATAATAATAATAATAATAATAATAAATAATAATAATAATAATAATAATAATAATAATAATAATAATAATAATAATAATAATAATAATAATAATAATAATAATAATAATAATAATAATAATAATAATAATAATAAATAATAATAATAATAATAATAATAATTATAATAATAATAATAATAATAATAATAATAATAATAATAATAATAATAATAATAATAATAATAATAATAATAATAATAATAATAATAATAATAATAATAATAATAATAATAATAATAAGCGTGGATACTAACTTAGGGCGACAGTTACATTGACTTGCACACTAAAAATTCAAATTTTCTAACCCTAACCCTAACCCTACCCCTAACCCCACCCTAACCAAATTTGGTAGACATACTTATTAGACCAAAATGAACAATTTAAGCCTATTTGCGACAATAAAATTATTTTTCTAAATGGTACCTATTCCTTTATGGCGACAGTTATGTGTCGCCTTAATTCCAGGTGTCGCCTTAATGTTGTTGAATTAGCACGAAGTGTCGCCTTAATGCCTAATCCATGCGGATAATAATAATAATAATAATAATAATAATAATAATAATAATAATAATAATAATAATAATAATAATAATAATAATAATAATAATAATAATAATAATAATAATAATAATAATAATAATAATAATAATAATAAGAATAATAATAATAATAATAATAATAATAATAATAATAATAATAATAATAATAATAATAATAATAATAATAATAATAATAATAATAATAATATAATAATAATAATAATAATAATAATAATATAATAATAATAATAATAATAATAATAATAATAATAATAATAATAATAATAATAATAATAATAATAATAATAATAATAATAATAATAATAATAATAATAATAATAATAATAATAATAATAATAATAATAATAATAATAATAATAATAATAATAATAATAATAATAATAATAATAATAATAATAATAATAATAATAATAATAATAATAATAATAATAATAATAATAATAATAATAATAATAATAATAACATATTAATCAAATTATCCCTACCCACAGTACACCTGTACTGTGACCACATATAATTACCATACACATACTGCATGAAGTCCTAACTAAAGTGTGTTCTATCCAACATAACATTTCATATACTTCCAGTACAGAAAGTCGCTCTATTTTCATGAGTTCTTTACTTTCATGCAGTTTGCAAATACAGCAGTCAAGTTAACAAAACCTACATCTATCTTGGTGAATACCAACTTTGGGAAAGTCCTGGAAAGAAAAACACTTTAGACATCCTCAAAACGGTGATGAAAATTCTGGAATTGTCAGACAGAAGCAAAAACATGTCTTGCTCGAAGCAGGGCAAGATGAACAGAAGAAGAGTGGTTCTACCATGCCGCCCTCTGTAGTGGGAGAGCGCCACCCCGGTGCTAATGATTCATGCCAGATGGTACTTGCAGGCAAGTTGGGGAATTACACAGGAGGTGATCAGGAGCAAAATAGACTTACCTATATGAGCCAAACTACCACCCCTCATCTTAGGTTCCCATAGACCCTTTTCCAAATAGCAATTGCATTGGATTGTGGGACAGAGTTCTGGTAGGCAATGTTGTTGTCAATGGCATTTTACTGTGGCAAAAAACGATGCACACCAAAATTCTATCCCACAATCCTTTGTAATTCCTATTGGGAAAAGAGTCTATTAAAGCATTATTAACACAGACTTTTAAGTAGCATGGTAGGACTGGAATTTGGTCACATTCACGAATGCGCGATGCTGTACAGTTGGTATGGAGTGAACGAATTGCGGTCCCTGCAGAATTGCGGTCCCTGCCGAATTGCGGTCCCTTTAGTATAGGGCAATAATTTGGATGTTAGCCAACTGTGGAAAAGTACATGCTTCTTTAGTCTGTAAACAAGTTGACCAGCATAGGAAAATAATATGGAGCTATTTATTGCAGCATAAAAACAGAGTGAATCTCTTTGTAAACATCTAGGTGAAGATCGACACCTCCATCCTGCTGATATTCACAACCATCTTTGAGCGTTTTAATGTTCAGTGTAGGATTAGGATTGTATGCCATTGTGTGACATCACTGGCTGACAAAATGGATTGTACAAACTACACAAATGCATGTTTGACTTATATTTAGTCGAAATGATCAGGGGGGAGATCCAGGGGTGGGGAGGGGTTCTGAGGGGTCCAGAACCCCCACTTTTTTAGCAGTGGAAAAAAATTCTGCTAGTGTGTTCTGTTCATGTTCTATCACAAATCCATCATAAACTATCAGTTTTCACAAATCCTTCCCAAACTATCAAACTTTCCACATGCTCTGCCCACTTTTAACTTCTCTATTTTTTTCTTTAATACAATCCCAAACGAATTTTTTTCAAAGGGAGAGATCTGGTTTTCTAACAATTGTTATACCAGATTTCAGGGTGCTTATATTATGAGCAACATTTGTAGCAGAGATGTAAGTGGAATAGAGGTCCAGTTGTCCAGGATTGTTGGCCTGGGAGAGGGGTCTAATGGGAGGGCTCCCCTTTGAGAAAACTCTTCACATCAGGAGGAGGCTGATGTGTAAAATGGTGTAAAATGGATTTCCAGAGAATTTTGCTCAATACTTCCAATTTCCTGAAATCAGGAAATTTCCTGAACTCTTACATCTTTGTTGTAGTGTGATGAAGGCCTACATGATTTGAAGTACAGGTATACATAAACTCATTAAACAAGCTTATTCAAGGTCACTAAGTGCACATTCAGAGAATATGCATGCAGTAGAACATGGTTATTAATCATCTACCCCTTCTGCTACATACCTTTACTCTTCTCTCAGTCATTCCCCACTGAAAGCAGTTCAATTTGGGTTCTCGTTCAAAATTAGTAACAGTAAGTATTTTGTGAAGTGCTTGGTTAGCTCTCCTGTAGTACAATGTATGATACAATGAGATACAATGACTAAACGAAGGATCGCTTCACAACAGGGGAGAGAGAGTAGTGCGTGCCGAGGCACAAGGCTACATGGAACAATACACGGTATATGATAACGTTAGGCTAGAAGCCTAAGCTAGACTAATGAAGCGCCACGAAGGTGGAAAAAGCTTCCCCTTAAAAACGGACAACCAGACCTCATAAGGAGATGGAAATGGGCTGAAAGGGAGTCAAACATGCTTAAGATAATAACAGAAAGACACTTAGCATGAATCCAAGTCGGAGAACTGTGAAAGTTTCAAGACTTTAGAGACCCAAAAATTTCCAAGGCAGCTTTCGCAGCGGAAAGAGAATGAGGAGCTGTTGGCCAAGATGGCGGCCATAGGGGGCGCGGTGTCAGAACTGTCTCGAGCAGCGTGCAGCACATGAGAATAATGCAAATTAGACATAGCAAGGAGTAAGTACATGTCAGCGACATGAATTGTCACTTTCGATGTCAATGGAAAGAATCAAACTGGTGTTTCCATTTTGTATTTACCCCAGTTCTTAGGAGGCCCTATGCCGGTCTCATGGTACCAGCATCTGAGGGGTACCATGCCACAGCCAAAATATCACTACATAACGGTAATTTCTTATCATGTATTAATAGTTCACACACAAAAAAAGAGATAGCACCATTAGTATCTAAGCCACCTTACATAAACAAAAATTTCTCAAGGGGTGGAGTTTCACCCCTCCACAGAGACACCACACCCTTCCCTTATATCCAACAAAAATAAGAACAATGCACTTAAGTATATGAGAATTTCACAACATACTGTATGATCAGTTAAAAGCTTTGCCAAAAATAACACCATTTTGCATCTACAGTAAGCTACTGTACCTTTGACAAAGATTTCACAAAGGGTCCCCTACATGTCAGACCCCTCCCCAGGGATGGTACCTCCCCACTAGCTAACATAGGAAGGGTCCATCCCCAGTGCATAGTATTGCTGATATGTACATGCACACTTACACTGACTTTTTTAGGTTTATCTGGGGTGGAATTACAACATCATCTTCTGTAGTGCCCCCAATCATCAAATCTTTGCACTGCCACTAGGGCTTTAACTAAAAGTTCTGATTCTGTTTCTGAATGGGACATAATTACAGCCATTAATTAATGTTTGTGATTTATGTTGTAAGAGTCACCAAATTGCACAACTGTCAAGTTTTCAAAGAGTCCCCATATCGAAAGGGAAGACACTCCCCCCCCCAAACCCTCCCCCATCACCACTTAGCAGTTCACTTGTCTTTGACTCTCAGAGGACTCCCTTTTTTAAAAGCCTTCATCCTCCCTTGCTGATGTCACATACAGTATGACTAATTTGAATTATTCTGACTAATGTACTTTGGTTTTATTGTCTTAATGTTGTGCTATCATGCCGCTGTAGAATTGAAATGGCTTAAATATCAGGTCATGATGCACATGCACTGTCACATTTGGAATCTCCCTATTACTGTAACTCTAAAATTCTGAAATTGAAGGCTCCTTTTTGAGGAGCAAAATGGGCTGTCCTATTGTGCTCTGACTTTAACTACTGTCACATTCCAGTTAACATGTCCTTATCTAGTTATGTGACACCTGAGTATCTCTCTACCTCTAGCAACTATCCACTCCTCTAAACTGATGAAGTAAGATTCTCATTGGTGCAGTAAACCAGGAGTGTTTTGTTTCACAGACTAAAGATGATTTCATTACCGTGGTGAAATGGCCCTTGACAAAAACATTCAAAGTGATATGATGTGATAGGGGTGTCATCTGAAAGTGATAGTCACATGATAGCGATATAATGCGATGTGATGTGATGAGATGTGATGAGCAATAATGTGTTTTGAAGTGACATGATTTGAAGTGGTATGTGATATAATGAGCAACAGCTAATTTCAGTCCTAGATAATCTTCAACACAGTCAATTGGGTTGTACACCTGATGATATTTAAAACAATTAGAAATGACTTTGCAATTCAAATAATCAACCATGTCTTTACACATCTGTAAGACAAAAAGGTTTAAAATGATTTTTCACTACTATATATGTTGTGTTTGCAATATACAGGACATTACAGTGCTAAAAAGACAGTACAGGTGCATGGGGTATTTCTATAAAATCTACTTGAGAAATAGGTTTTGCCCAAACTCTGGGCACTCACTCCTATCATACTGTATATGATATAACCCCTTCAAAATCTACTATTTATCTTTATATATAGGCTATTAAAGCATAACTCATGAGTCACACTCGCAGACGACCATAATATAACCCCGCACTTGCAGTCAGTTTTGATTTTGCATACAACATGTAGCCTTTGCCCTCACTATGGTTTGTGTATTGTGCAATCATCTGGGTACACAATGCTGGTGAGTATAGCCATGACCTGAATATGGTCATGTCCAGTAGCATAGCCAGGATTTTTTGAGCAGAGGGGCACTGGGGGTCACAGACCTTTCCTAGGGGGGCACAATTTCTCAATTCACTCTCTCTCTATAGGGCTTATATACAGAACTGTGCATTCCAAAATTTTCCATGGGGGGCACCTGGGATGGCACGGCTTTGTCATGGGGGCCGCAAGCCCCTCATGCCCCCCCCCCCCCCGTAGCTATGCCACTGGTCATGTCCTCCTTTTGGAGAATTTGGAAATGGTAACCCTATCCCCCACCAAGCCCCTTTGTTCATGTTCTTCTGAAACACAAGATAGTGCTTGCATGCTATACAATGGAATAAAACATGCAGAACAATGCAATGCAGTATAGCCCTAGTTCTAGGAGCTCTTCCAATTACAATACATGTACCTTTTGGAGGACAAATCCCAAACCACTTAATTACCTGAGACAGCATGACAATACTGTTCAAACATTATAACCTGCAAAATGTAGGCGGTTCACATTTTCATGGAAAGTCTGGTGAGCTAAAATTTCTATATGACCCAAATTCAGGTAAAGTTTCAGAAGCAAGGCAGTATGATGCAGGTATATACTACAGTACATTTATTACTGTACAAAATGCCACATACAGTATCTCTCTGAACATACTGTATGGTGAATCCTTTCACCCTCTTAATATGATCTTATATTCAATAAAACTTTGATAAAGAAATATTAAAAACCAAAACCAGACATGCAAACATAAAAAGTAATTACAATTGTAAATGATGCATTATTTCAAGTGATTAAAAGCAGCTCTTTATTGCAAGTGCTCAAACAGTATTTTGTATAATTTCCTACAGAAAGTGATACTGAACACTTTTTTCCAAAACAAAACATCTTGTGCAACTTAACTTTTTCTATTCAAATGATGAACAATGCATACTTCTTTCACTGCATTATGGGAAGGCCAGATGGTACATGCCATAAATTGTACCAGTGTGTGACTATTCATGAAGATGAAATCCTTCATTTCTGAGTATCATTTACGAGCAACTAGTACAAGGTACAAACAGGTGCATAGCCAAGGTGTGGGGGGAAGGGGGCAGCCGCCCTCCTTGAGCATGTTTTTGGTATTTTTTAATGTTTATTTTTACAATATTGCTAGTGTTTCCCCTATTTATATGCGGTAAATAGGCTTTGGAAGTGCCATTTCCAGTGATCTGGGAGGCATTTTGGGCCAAAATTTTCTTGTGCTTTGTACCAACCCATGGTGGCGTGGAGTGCTGAGAGTCTGTCTATTGGCTTTGCCCCCTTGACAAATTCCTAGCTACTCCCCTGGTACGAAATTTCTTTCTTACGTAGTAGTGAATCAAATGCTTTTGGGGAAAAAAATTTCCTAAAAAAAGTTTACAGTAGTTATCTTAGGGCCCAATCACTTGTTGCTCTACTGTACTTAATACTGTACACTGCTATCTGACCAGGTAAAATAATTCCAAGCAATAATACCACTTTCCATGTAGAAATATATAGACTACATGTTCTAGATACAGCAGTTTTGAAACTGTTGACTTTAATAGTAATCATTCCTGTGCACTGAAGCATCATAGTAGCAATAGGACAAAAAATTTGAGAAGAAAGGGGGTGTGGAAAGGAAAAGACTAGTGTCGTATACCAATATTTACGTGTAGGTGATATTACCAATACGGATACTAAAATTTTCAATATCGGCCAAAACTTATTTGATAAGAACTGATACATGAGGAATGAGTGTACTGAACCCTACACCATACGTCACTGTACACTACCTGTAAGTGTTGTGACATTTTCCTGAGGTAAAATACTGGGACTTGCAGTCACAGGAAAATATCAGTTTTGTAAAGTACACGTACAGGACAAGAAATATCAGTTAGGCAGTATCCATGATCTAGGTAAAATAACCAACACCGATGCAGGATACAAACGTGAAATATGGGCTGATACCATAACTGAACATGGGTAATACAATGCTGAATACCAACAGTGGGTCCAACAGTATAAAATAAAAGGGGCAATGATACTGTATGTGCCACACTGTATTATACAGTATGCAACATGCTACACAACACACTAGAATCCAGCAAATGGAATGGCTATGGAGGAGAAGCAAATGAAGGCAAATAAAATTTCATGACATGAGGTTCAAATGATGTATACTCCCCCTCCCCTCCTCCACCCCCTGAACTTCCTCAGTTAAGTAAAACTACTGTAATCTGGTGCTTATTCATAGCTTAAGATTATTGCTGAATGCTGGGGGACAGCCTGATATTCAAAAGGTTTTTTATTCATAAGGTTCATTGTTCATAAGGGTCCTTATTCATAACATGATGAAAGGCAAAAATAAGGTTCACTGTTCATAAGGTTCGTTATTCATAAAAACAAGTGATAAAAATGGTTCATTATTCATAAGGTTCGCTATTCATAATCGAGAATAAGTTTTATTGTTCATAACTGAAAAAAGGGTTCAATGTTCATAATCAAAAAAGGGTTCATTATTCATAATAAAAAAGGGTTCACTATTCATAATTGGAAAAAGGGTTCCTTGTTCATAATCGAGAATAAGGTTCCCTATTCATAATCCCAAAGAATTTCGACTAGTCTCTTTGAAAGGCCAGTTACAGCCAATCTACACAGACCATAAAAAAGCCATCAACATGTTGTAGACAGCACACTAGCCTATCATCCCTGCGAGTTTGAAGGGAGTGTCCTCCCTCTTCCAGGAGATATAGAAAGCTGGAAAAATGCCTTTTTCCCATATTATGAATATTGAACCCTTTTTCGTATTACAAATATCGAACATCTTTTTCAATTATGAATAACGAACCTTTTTGTCTATTATGAATATCGAACCTTTTTTCCGATTATGAATAACAAACCTTTTTCCTATTATGAATAACGAACATTATGAACAACGAACCTTTTTTACGATTATGAATAAGTACCCTTATGAATGAAGAACCTTATGACTAAAGAACCTAATGAACACTGATTCTTATGAATAAAAAACCTTATGAATATCGGGTAGACCCCAGATGCTGATGTGTAAATTTTCCATAATCATCCCAACAAGACTGATCAGACCACACCTCATACTGGATTACACAAGTCAACCACTCGCCGCCACCCCAGAAATTTATGGCTTACAACATTATCAACCCTTCCTAGACTTAAAATCCCACACAACCTTTATGGGGAAATTTATGATTTGTAGAAGGAAACCTGTACACATGGGATGAAGTGTTTTTAATGATAAAGTACCAGGACAGAAGGTTATGTGACTACCTTTCATAGGAAACAACTTTTTGATGGCAGCATTCTGTTTGATTCTACTCCTACTATAGTGCAAGTCATTTTTATGTTTCTCTTTCTTCAGGAAGTCATGGCTTGTTAATTTCAAGGTCTAGACTCACTATCATGGTGTCATTTCAATGTTATATGGTGAAATACTGGGAAGAGAAACAACATCTGTCAACTGCTAACATCTTACAAAACAGCCATGACTCCAAAGTAACATGCTACGTGCAGTGACAAAGCGTGATAAAAAGAAGGAAAAGTGTGTGAAACAGGCACAAAAAAGTATTACAGAAAGCAGTAATATTATCCCTATTACACACTATATACCACCTCCTTGGATATATAAAATTCTTTTGCAACACATCCAGGAGGTTGCAAAACATGTTTCTACATGCTGTTACAGTTGTTCCCCAAAACTTGCAGGCAATTAGAGAAATACAAGTATGTAAGGAGGAGTGACAGAGACTAATAATTAAAGCATTCATGTAAATCCATCAACAAGAAACTCCTGAGTCAGTAGAATTACAAGATTTTGTGACTTCTACCTCTAATAATAATAATAATAAATTAGGCTTATATAGCACCAATCACTTCCAAGAGTTACTGCTCAAGGTGCTTTACAAGAAAACAGAGAAGTTCATTAAGTATAAGCAGTATTGAACAAATGAGTCTTAAGTAAACTCTTAAAAACAGAAAGTTGCAAGCAAGTTCGTAAATCATCTGGTAAACTGTTCCATTAAGACGATGCACAGTACTGAAAACTTCTACAGCCATAGGTTTTCAGGCATAGTTTTGGTACAGATAAATATGATTTGCAGGAGGATCGAAGTGGGCGAGTTGGAATATATGGCAAGAGAAGTTGTGAAAGGTACTTAGGCTCGCCCAAGACATAAGCCCGAAAGGCAAGTAGTAGCAACTTGTACTGAATCCTAGAGCTGATTGGGAGCCAGTGGAGTTCTTTGAGGATTGGAGTAATATGGCAGTTTCTCCCTTTCCTTTTTACAATACGAGCAGCAGTGTTTTGTATCTTCTGGAGTTTCTGAATAGCTGATTCAGGGAGGCCATATAGGAGTGAATTAAGAAAATCAAGCCTTGAAGTAATAAAGGCATGCACTAGTATCTCACAACTCTTATTGTCAAGGTACTTCCTCATTCGACTGATTTTCCTCTGTTGCCAATTTGCAGAATGACAAAGGTGACCTAGATGATGTTGAATTCAATCAAAAACAAAAGGGTTCATCTACTCAATCTGACACACCCATAAAATTCAGATAGGTCAGCTAAATTTAGGCCATTTGTAAACTATTGGTGGCAGAAAACTGAAAAATTTGGAGGCCTCAAAACTTCTCAACTCAACAAGTTGAATGTTGCAGGAAATCTGAACACAATGACAGGTCAGAGGACTGACCTTCAGTCATACGGGGAGGGAGGGGGGAGCATTGCTAAAGGGATCTCCAAATACCTCACTTCACTTGGGAAATACTCCATACGTATGTAGCAAGGGGTAAGCACATGTCGGTAAAGTGAATCAAGTAAATCAAATACGAAAAGTATCCATCGCTTTCCAATCTTGAGGTATCATTTATATGCTAAGCATCACAAACAAATACACACAGACATACACTATTAACCATCATGAATACACTCACAAAAAAATAAACACAAGTAAACAAGTGCATGCACTATTAACCATCATGAATGGTTTCAATATGCATAGTCTGTCTTACTTGTGGTGCCTGGGACAGGTAAGTGGGGTAATAAATGTGAGGTAGAAAAGGGGGGGGGCATACTCTGATTTTCATCAAAACAACAATAAAATGCTTACCTCATCTTTAGTTAATGCATACATGGATATAAGGCCACCAATGTAACGAATGTTGACTTCAAAGACTGAAATATCACTCGACTGTGAAGATAAACAGAAAACATACATCAGGACACAGACACCTACTGGCTTTTAATTACAACAGTGGATTTGAGATGTATAACAGTGATGGCTTGGAAGTACAGTAGAAGGCCTGAGCAAATTTTCACAAACTTTGGAATAGAGTACTCATGACCACCAGACTTGTAATTCCCATTATAAATTCATTCCTAGTGCTATTTCTATTTGAGATGTCAAAGAGGCCCATAGCCAGCCACTCAGGTTCAACAAAATCCCAAAACTGCTGGTTCGGGAGTTTATGAGCTCTGATACTTAAGTCCTGTTTACATGTATACCATTGTTGCCTGTAAATAAATGTTTAAATGCACTCCATAAATTTATGTTTATACTTGGAGCTCACTCACATGGATCCAAAATCAGTATCTGAAATCATAGGTACAGCACTGTATGGTAATTCTTTGGGGGCTACTGACATACAGTTCAGATGTCATGATGGTCCTTACAAGCCAACATACTTTACCACACACTCCCCAAAACTTGCCTGGTTTGGGAGTCTATGAGCTCCCATACTTACCTCCTATTTACATATGTATCCAGATCTGACTGCCTTCCCGACTGAAGCTCTCACTCGACTGGTCGGCGGTCTGTGACAGGAGGAAGACCAGTTGAGTGAGAGCTTCAGTCGGGAAGGCAGTCGGATCTGGATACATATGTAAATAGGAGGTAATGAGGAGCAAAACAGACTACAAAATTTTTCATTCCTTCTCAGACCTGCTCTGAGTTGCTCACAGCATTCAAGAATAATGCCAATAAGATGCAGCAAGGGGTAAGGGAATGTCTGCAAAGTGAATTGCATTCTTCTTCAATCTTTCTGACATTTCAGGAATCTTAACATATGATATGTAACGCGCCGCCAAAATGTGCGGTTCGGGGATTGACCTAGAATTGCAAATTATTTACACTTAAAACAGGGAAAAAGATAACAGAACACAGCCTTTAAAGTTTCTCAAATATAATTCGCACAATTACTACCACCAAATTACAATCGTGAAATCACAGATCAGCAGATTGATAAAGATAATCAAAAGAATAGATAATTTAAAGATCAGAGTACAAGGCGAAGTCCCATGCGTCAACCAGCTGTCTCAGGCCACACCCGATGTCCGCCGACGCCCACGGTCGCCGGTGGTCCCTCTGTGGTATCCTTCTCCAATGTCAACCAATGCCCACAGTCCCTGGTGGTCCGTCTGTGGCGCCCTCCGCCCACATCAGCCAACGCCCACGGTCTCTGGTCCCCTTCCTCTGTAGCCCTCCGCCTGGGTCAGCCAACAGTCTCAGGCAACGTCTCTGGCGTCAGCCGACGCCTACAGTCACCAGTCGTCCCTCTGGGGTGCCCTCCTCCAATGTCAGCTAACGCCCACAGTCTTTGGTGGTAAGTCTGTGGCGCCCTCCGCCCACGTCAGCCAACGCCCACGGTCTCTGGTCCCGTTCCTCTGTAGCCCTCCGCCTGGGTCAGCCAACAGTCTTGGGTCGCCTTCCTCTGGTGCCTCCGCCAACGTCTCACTGCCCAAAAGGTCGACGCACATCCTTAGTTGATCAAAGGGCCCTACACAAATACTTTAGTGTACGAAGGGACTGACACAAGTGCTTACCTGTAAGAAAGGCCTCCTCAAATACTTCAGTGTGTAATGGGACTGACGTAAGTGTTTAACTGTAGGAAAGGCCTCTGCAACTACTTCTACCTCACTGTGTAATGGGTTGACTCACTTCTTTAGTACAAAGAGCCCTCTGCAACTACTTCTATGTGTAACGGGACTTACGCAAGTGCTTAACTATAGGAAAGGCCTCTGCCAATACTTCAATGTGTAACAGGACTGACGCAACTGCTTAACTGTAGGAAAGCCTCCGCAATTACGTCAATGTGTAACAGGACTTACGCAAGTGCTTAACTGCAGGAAAGGCCTCCGCAACTTCTTCTACTTCACCGTGTAAGGGGTTTACTCACGTCCTTAGTCGTACCAAGAGCCCTCCGCAACTACTTCCATGTGTAACGGCACTTACGCAAGTGCTTAACTGTAGGAAAGGCCTCCGCAATTACTTCAATGTGTAGCGGGACTTACGCAAATGCTTAACTGTAGGAAAGGCCTCTGCAACTTCTTCTACTTCACTGTGCAAGGGTTGACTCACATTCTAACTTTACAAGAGGTCTTCTGCCAAAATACTTAAGCGGGTAACCTAGGATATAATTTTGCGCTCTCAAGATGTCGTTAAAACGGATCCTACGAGAGTCAAATTTCCCTCTATCTGCCTTCCAAAAAGGCGATTTCTTTGTGAGCGACGAAGAACTAGTTCCTCCGGCCCAAACTGTTTACAGAATAAAGGCACAAGTTTTCTATTCCGAAAATGGCTTTAATCAGTCCACTAACGTGTATCCTAACTAGCATAAATCAGATTACGCCAGTCCAAATTAACAGCTTAGTTCTATAATTTCTACGGCTTAGCGTTACCAAATCTTGCTTTCCACCAGGCTACGGTACTTCTATCTCGTTTTCTCTCCGTGTACTTTTCGGCAAGGCCTCCTGCTGCGTCACACTTGCTTTTTCTCCCTCGTAATTCTCGCAAACTTTCTCCTCTGTTGTTTATCCGTTTAATTCTAACAGTTCTCTCCTTTCTCGTTCGCCCGTGTAATTCTCGCAGTGGCTCTTTCTGTCTCTTGTTCACCCGTCCAATTCTCAAAGCCCCCTCTTTAGCATCCCCACGTATCCTCCTTTTCAGCCACGGTGCGATAACCAATCACAAGTCCGAGACTCATACGCCACTCCCACCCGCGTGCAGCCAAGTATACCGTACTGTGCCAAACCTTCTTCACGAGGGCGACGAGAATAACCAATCAGAGTTTTCCGGTGTACTCGCTATACAGCAGACAGGTGAGTGCCGGCCGGACATCCTGCTTCCGGCGTCTAGTTTCCTGCGTCTCGTTTCCGTCGTCTGGTTTCCGGCGTCTAGTTCCCCTTCCTGCTTCCTTCCTGCTACCGGCCCAGTTTAGATATCCTCGGCTCGGCACGTTTAAGAAAAATAAGACAGAAAATCTCAGCTGCGTTACAGATACATATGTGTTTTTCTTCCACTTGGGGTTGTGCTTTTGGCCAGAAAGGTGTTAAAATTTACAAGCACTGAAAATGTTACACAAAATTGGAACCCACACAGACTCACAGTGTAAAGACTACACACCAGGCTTGTAATGGATTACTTTATTTTTGACCAGAGTTGCTATTTCTTTAATACTGAAATGGAGTATTTTTCCATTTTGTTTTTGCAGTTTACAGGTGTACCTCCGGTGACCTCAGATAACCTTTGCCCTCTACCAAAAATGATTGGGTTTTTTTACTGACCATAATGCATCCACATTTTTATGAAATGTTCCCATGCTTTCTAACTTGAGATACCTGTATCATGTTCACAAGGTTATAGGTTTTTGACCTCTGGTGACCTCAAATGACAATGGAACTCTACCAAAATCAATAGCATTCTTCCTCTTACAATTATACAGTAAATCTATACCAAGTTGGAGAAGTATCCATCATTGTTATCTTGAGATTTCACATTTTTTTAGAGCTAAGCATCACAAACAGACATACACACACTCATACAAACTGTACACTCCCCAGCATGATTGCACAGATTCCTTTTGCCTTCGACAAGGAATCAGAAAAGGAAGAATGAATTAAAAGGGAAAAGGGGAAAGCAAAACATACTCATTAACAGAAGAATGTAAAACAACATGAAGACCCAACCTTCCCTTATAATACCATCCCAGCAACCTGACCCATCCTCTGCCCAACTCTGACCCCACAACACCCAGACCCACACCTTCTCACACTAATAGTGTGCTGCCACAGTAAGATCATGTAATAGTGTGCTGTGACAGTAAGATCATGTAAAGTACTGTACACACTTGGATATCATGAGGAAAGTAAGCAACAATAGGCATATAATGTGTAAGGAACAAATAAAACACATATAATGGCAATGAAGGAAAGACAATCATTTCCGAAGTTTCAAACGATTGAGAAGCTTATTAAACTTGGTAGAATGATCATTAAGTCTGGACAATGAAATGTGGCCAATATCTCTGTTTGCAAAAACAACCAACTCATGAAGGTAGGAGATTCTAGTAAAGGACCAAACTATGGCACAATACAGTATTAAGCTACACAAGAGTAAGATCACACATGAAACATTTCAGTACAGTATAATTGAACCATGGCTTGGTGTTTATTAGAAAACAACAGTTCTGGGTTCTAGTGGTTCACTGCTGTGAGCTTCCTTGTCCAAGAACAGGAATGAAGAGAACCTGCAGACAACCACAAAACACACAGCAACATTGCACTGCATAGCTCTTATTGTAACACACTGCAACTGAGTCACAAATTTAAACCACTTTAGATGATCAAGTTACAGGAAGGCAAGAATTTCATCAGCAATGACATGTGTATACAATATTCAGCACGATGTACCAATCATTACATCCACAAAGAGATCAGTCAGTACATGTAGTATAAATATTTGCATCTTGAAATTAATCTTCATATTTGTTGATCAAATAAATCATGTAACCCATAAAAACTCAACACTATTTGTGTGCTTAACTGTACATGCCATATACAATATCAATACTGTAGCTACAATTACTGTTTTCTGAAAGATCAAGTTAACTATTGAAGCAAACCATAGGCCTATAAACAAACTTTTAGAATTAAACATGTAACTTTCACAGGAATAACGAAAGAGGTGCATAAAACTTAGTGGACATGTATGATGTAACCGAAAGAGCTATTTTACTCCATCAACTAGTGATGGATAAACATCTCCTGATCAAAATAATGCTGGAATTAATATTTGAATATAATACATCTTTCACCACTCTAAAGATACTGTACATCTCCTCAAAGTTTGAACTCATATTTCCGAACAGTTCAGCAAAAGTTATGATGTACAGTGTTGCACAGTGAATTTCTTTTGTTAACCATCTAAATTACCTCTTTTAATTACTTTAAAGGGGTTCATTGAGTTGGTATTGAATATTTTGTGAGGACTTTTGATGGGCATTATTGCACGACTCTGCTTCAAATTAGCCTCACTAGCCATTTATCACTTCCTATATAGTTACTGAAAACATGAAAAATCGTAGTTTTTATGAGCTTAAGAGCTTCTATACAGTTTAGGATGCTCGTCCAACCCCTTGATACTAGACCAGCCTCACTGGAAAATACGATATGTATTTACAACATGAGCCTTCATCACAAAAGTTGTTCATAAGAGGAGTTGAGACTTCAATCAAGTTGTTATAAGCTTCACTCATCAGTTGTATTTGAACAAGGGTTGCATATGATAAATTCCTACTGGTATAAAAAGTGTCTAGTCACAAATGATTTTTATCGCTAATTACCTTATCATTGCTGTTTTAGTTGTGTGTTAGATGTTCAGAATCTCTAAGTTTAACCTTAAGATTACCATCAAGATGTGAGTAAAACTCAACAGGTGTGACAAAAAAATGAAATTCATGCACCAACTCAATAGGCCCCTTTAATACCAGCTAGTTCTAGTGTGGTCACTTGGAGAGCACTGTGGGACATTTTCCAAATAAGCAACAGCCATTCCTAAAATGAACCCCACAGGGCATCACAACATTGCAACATTATACCCTTTGAATGAAGTTAAACAAAGGATAACAGTATGCACAAACTTGCTTTCCTCCTTCTATGTCATCACAAATTTGCATATACCTCATGTTTATTCATGATGAAAGTACAAAAACAACTGTCATGTAAAATGGTCAACACTTGATGGATTTTAATGGGCATTATGACAATTTTTAATAATGCTTTTACATCAAAAAGGCAGGTACTGATATTTCCTTGACGACTGAAAATTGTAAATCTTACTTTTAGCCATTACGTTTAATTGTTATGAATCATACAAGGTTGAGATCCAGTTCTGTGATTAGGCTTTACTTATTCATTTTGATAGTAAAAATATGTCTGCAAAATTTTCTGAGATTGGGGTTTCATGAACTGTAATCCTGCGTATGGTTGAAGGATTTGTTACATGATTGCCAGGTTTACAGATGTGGAGGGATTGTGCTACCTGTACCTACACTGCCATCCCCTTATCCCTACTGGTTAGAAACTGAGCCATAAAACCTAAACTCTAACCCTATCCCTGTCATGCCCCTATCCCTGTCATGTCCCTTTCCCTGTCATCCACCATCTCTGTCATCCCCCTATCCCTGTTGGTTACAAACTGAGCTGTAAAACCTCATCTAACTCTAACCCTATGTCTGTCATCCCCCCTATCCTTATTTTGTTTGCATTTTTTTTTTTTTTTGTCTGGCAGATGAGCTGGTGGAACTGATTGCATTACAACACCTAAAGTACTAGATGTTCCAACTAGATCTCCTAACTCAAACCAAGGCATACAAAAAAAAAATAAACACCAATTTTACCTATGCCATATTTCTATTGGCAATGTGAGAAAACCACAATGTTGATGGAATTTAGCCAGGTGCAGTAGTAAAGGTGTACCAAGTGACCAACCAATTTAAAGTGTAACTAAAGTCTAAGATTTCAAAAATATATGTTACAAAGCTTTTAAAAATGCATCCCAATGGTCCAACTCCCATCTTCACAGGACATTTCTGAGCTGAGATGTAAAATGTTGAAGCTAAAATTCACCCAGTTTAAAATGGTAGACTGCACAATAATTTGTGATGTCATTCTTGTACTGACTCAAATAACTGTCTTTGTTTTTCTACGTCTTTTGGAAAGCCACTGCACTTTGTGCCAAAATGTGACCTCTGTCTTACTGTTGTAGGGTGACTTGGCTGTATAAGCCCTCTCCCTACAACATGCTATAAGGGACCAATAAGTGTTTCAAGGTCATGTAAACATCTTAATTTCAAAAGGAAACAAAAGCAGGATATGTGAGTTGTACAAGAAGGGCATCACAAATTATTGGGCAATTGACTACTTGAAATAAAGTGAATAAATTTCAACATTTTATACCTCAGCAATGGAGTAAGCTATGAAAATGGGAGATGGATGAACGAAATTCATTTTTCAACCTCTAAACTACATATTCTTGTAATTCTAGACTTAAGGTCCACTTTAAGTCAGGGTCAAGAGGTGTTTTATACTGGTGTGCGTACAACATGCTCTGCGTGCATCCTAGTCTAATTGCAAAAAAGTTCTATTGCAGTTGCATTGAGTAAAACATAAACAAGCTCTACATGTGTATTTTCCAACATGACCACGAATACGAAACATGACATAACATGAAGTGGGTCTATACTGCAGGGCTTGATTTTAACAGTCATCCAGTTGCCCATGATGACCAAAATTTGTGATAGACAACCAAAAAAAGGCAGATTGGTAGTCCATCAGACAACCAAAGTTCATGCAACAAGTTTAAAGACTGCTTCTAGAGTTAACTGCAAATTGCTTGGTGGCTAAATTTTCTTTTGGACAACCAAAATAGGCAGACAGGTTGTTCAATGGATGACCATAATATTTTCATTAAATCAAGGCCTACTCTACCACTGTGCTATTTACTTGCCAGGTACCCACTGCAGGTAAAAGAGGTTTACATATAACTCAATCTGAGGTACAGTAAGGAAAGACCATGTAGATACATTGAACTACCAAACATTTACAATGCAATATACATGGCAGTATTAATTACAGGTTTAGTGTTGTAACTGTTGACTTCTGCACTAGTGACTGCACTACAGGTAATACTAATGCATCGCCACATTATGTGTAGGAAATGACATGGTATTAACAGGTAAGTCCCCTGCTGAAAGAAATTAAACACATTACATGGTAAAAACAGGAAGCTGTTAAAGTCAAAATGATGGAGATTATAAGAATGATACAGACGTGTAGTCATATAGCTGTAGAAACTCTCTCCACAACACGTTCAGTCCTCAAACTGGAAGCAGGCAAGTATTAAACAGGACCAATCAATTAACAACTGAACAAGACATGTCCCTGTAGGCCTGCTGAGTGTCTGAAGCAAGCATACACTGTAGTATATATTTCACCTGATTTTATCGTCACCATGTGCTGACAGTAGTACTTGCCTGAAGTTTGGAGTAATTTAAACAGCTGCATGCAAATACATGCAGCATACCTGGGCAAAATTTTCACTAATGGGGATAAAACACTCAACAAACATTTTTTGGAAACAAAAGCTTAATATTGGGATCTTCTCTAATTTCCTTAAAAAGCCACTTCTATATTTCAGGCCATAAATATTCCATATTGCAGGTAAACAAAAGAGTTACAGTATTCTGCAGGCATTTAACAAGTCAGTATTTCAAAAAATATAACATGCTTAAAGAGAGCTACACATGAGTTAGGATTCCAGGGTATACTAATTCAAAATTTCCATTTTTAGCTTGCATTTTAGACAAGCATGTCATTAAGTACACAGTTGTGTGCAAGACCTGGTTTTATCACCCTGTATATTCCACAGTACCTACACTCTGAATCATTATTAATATGGCTCTGTTTAGTCCTGTTTTACAATGTGGCGGTCATCATACTGTACTTCAATGCAATTATAAGACTTCTAGCAAATTTGAACTTCTTTACTGTAGTACAAGCATACGCGATATAAATGCAAATGAAGGACGAGCTAGGTCATACAGTGCCCTCTATTTGTAGGAGTTACTGCAGTGTTATTAGTTTTGCCAGACACTTATTGCAGGCAATAATGGAATACAATTTGTAAATGGGATGTAATGAGGATCAAAATAGAAATACAAAACATGTCACAACAAATGGTATTTTTAAACTGTATTTTATTCGTCAATATATGGACATTTTGTTTCCTGCGAAGGAGGCCATCCTTTGCATATAGCGTACCTGAAAACGAGGAATGAAAATAATGGATAGTGGATAGAATGGATAGAGTCAATGAGGTGAAAGAACCCACAAAGTCAACATCTTGTGAGATAGGAACCATTAAGAAATTAGGGGAATACATAAATTTGAGGCAATGAGGAGCAAAAATAAGCTTTTAGCTCAAGTATTTTACTAGCTTTTTGTAAAGCAAATTGCTGTAACCAAAGGGTGGCTTTATTTGCTGTTTTCACTATCTTATGATTATTTAAATTTGAGTCATTAAAAGAAAATCCCTAAACCATCTGCCTAATACCACTGTGCTATTTAAAGCTTGCCAGGGACTTACTGCGGGCAGGGAGCTGTTATTTGGATGGAGATACATCGCTTTGAAGTGGGGTTTGTGCCGCCAAGGTCACTCAGCAATCAATCTCTTGTATCGTTCTTGATATTTCTATAAGACTTTACACCAGAATAGGAAGTTAACACAAAAGGGATTTGTCGTCTGCTACATCTACAGAAAGACTGGGGGTTTTTGTCCATTGCCACAACATTGCCAGTCGTCAGGAAAATAAAAAAATATTGCACCTTTCGACGCTCGGTGACGCGCATGACAGTATGTCAGTTAGGTTTTACGTCGAAATATAATCAAGAATCTATATCTGGTTATGTCAGGAAGCTTCCGGAAACTTTTCTATTGTTGTAACAAAAGTTAGACTTCTACCTCGTCAGCTCATTTGCATACGGTATCTTGTAAAGGAACGTGCTAGCTGTATTCTTCTATTTCAAATTAATAGTCGTTTTGAGTTTGATATCAACTGCTCTAAACCTGTTGGTGGCGCAAACCTACACATCAAAGAATTGTTCTGCGCAGGCCAATTGTGGAAGGATTACGTGACTTGAATGATGTTGCTAGGGGAATGGTATCAAATTGGAGCCAGCAAACAAAGGAAAGAAATTCCCCTGCACCAAACAAACGGCTTATCGTTGATAATCTCACCTCGATTTAGTGGGTTTTTAAGTATTTACATAAATTAAAGTGTTCGATAGATCTCCATCCAACAGCTCCCTGCTGCGGGTAAGTGGGGATTACATGTGTAATTAGGAGACTGTAATAATGGGCAGAGTAGATTGATAAATTTAAGAGTTCATTTTATATCCTAGTAGTTTTCAAAAGATTATATGTACAGATTAAGCTGTCCATGACTATGGTATTGCAATAAAATGTCTGTGAACTACAATGCACTTTTTATGAGATCCGTCCCCGTATATTTCACTGAATGTGAAAACCTGCAATTGAATACTGTTTTGCAGTTTACGTGAATTACTTGTGACTGTATCAGTATTGGCACAATCAACATTAGCTAGTATTTGAAACCATTCTACTGGTGATAAAAGCACGTCTTGTAAGATTCAATTATCCCTCTGAGTATTTACTTTGCTGTTTATCATTTTTGAATACAGGTGCAGTAGACACAGTTACTGTACTGCTCTGTAGAGCATATTAATCCACAGGTGTCTGCTGTATTTCAAGGAAAACTGTGGAAGAGCTTGTTAAATCTTTCCTGCGCTTGACCTGCTTCACATTTCTGGTTTAAATGATGATCTTTAAACTAGTAGCAACTAGCAAGGTATGCCAAGTCCTCTGGATCAGCTTCAAGGTTATCCTAATCATATCGGAAACAGCTTACTCAATACAGTAGGTCATGAAGAGTACACTGAAGCCAACTTGAATAAAATGTGATGTTCCAGTCACTGTATGGAGTACATTTAACATCACTTTTTACAACATGTACAAACTTAAGCAAAACACTGCATACAAATTTATAAAGTTTGCTTCACAATGTCAATACTACATGAAAAGTGAGACAAGATTTGGCCATGTATTCCTTCAGTGCTTCTCATTATATTCTGTTACTTTTTCTCATGATGGACCATTTTTGAGTGCTATTGTGTTCTGTAGTCTCTCAATGTACTTGCACGTTTACTGAAAAACCCTTTAGAACACGTCAGTAATTTTACTTTATGTAAAATTGACATATCGTTACAGTATTTACCACTGAAACACGTTATTTCAGGCTTTTCATTTCTCACGTTATACCTAACGTTAAAACTCTTTCAGGTGTAATCAAAATAAAACATACACACTACACAAGGTTTAAAGAACTTTTTGAGTTGTTTATGTAGCAAAGTCTTCCACCATGGACTTAAAACCTACAGTGTACCCAAATTTTCAAAGTTCAAAAATGTATGTTACAAAGCTTGAAAGATGTATCCAAACGGTCCAACTCAGGGCATTCCTGAGTTGAGATATAAAATGCTGATGCTACTGTAATTGCTAACTCACATAAAAATGGTAGATTGTGCAATAATTTGTGATGTCATTCCTGTGCTACTGTACTCAAAAAAGTGTCTGTTTGGTTTTTTTTTTTTTGAAAGCCACTGCACCTTGTGCCAAAATGTTATCACTGTCTTTAAGTTATATGGTGACTTGACCATACAAGCCCTCTCAGTACAACATGCTATGCAACATGACGGCAAATTTTTCACACTAATAATTACAGTTACTGTAATATATAGAATGATAAAAAGCACTTAGCGTGAAACCAGACAAATTCCAAGAAAACAATGGCCCTGCTGAGACCAGAAAAAAACCTTTGAGACACAAAGGATTGTGTCGGAGGGAAAATAGGCCAATCGATTGAACAAGATGATGAACATTGGGGGCACCGTGCTAAAACGATGGGTAGTGTGCGAAGTGCAAATTAAATGCAAATTAGATGGAGCAGGTAATGTGAGTTTTACAAGCAGGACATCACAAATAACTGCACAATTAACATTTTTAAATTAAAAGAATAAACAACATTTTCTCAGCAAAGGAGTATTAAGCTACAGAAATGGGCGCTGGAAGAATGAGATTGATTTTTCAACCTCTTAAATTATTTTCTTGTTATTCTAATCTTAAGGTACACTTTAAACACTCTAGAGGTGGGAGGGCACTATCCTGGTGCTAATTAAAAATGCCAGATGGTACTTGCAGGCAAGTTGGGGAATTACATATGTAAATAGGAGGTGACGAGGAGCGAAATAGAAATTCCTACATCTGGTAAGAGGAATGATGCAACCATTGATATCATTGACATCACACCATGATCAAATATCTGCATCCACTCTATTACACCGGTTTCCTCTACAGATGTCTGCCTTTATTAATACATTGAAGCAGCAATCAATGACCCTCATACTACCCATTGTTTGTAAAAAATGGTAGTAACATTTATCCTGTAAACAATGTGTGTCAATTTGAATTATACAGTCAACTACAGATTCCTACTAAGTGGTATTTTCCATTTCAATCCTTATTTTAATTTTCAATTCTACAGGAACCAACCACTCTATACTGCACTTCTCTAGCTGTTAGTAGCATATATGCATTTGACCATAATTTATATCTTAATTTTCAGTTCTAGAGTATTAACCAACCAATCCGTACTACTCTAGCTGTATCTCACTGTATACATGTGACCACTTGTATTCTAGCCCCTCTAGCATTTAGTGTTATCCAGGGGATAATCACAATGTAAACAGCATCTGCTAGGCTGACTTACATTAAATATATTAGATTCTCCTACATTAAGTACCTTAACAACCCTGCAGCAGTCTGAAATCCTTTCTGATCCTGGACTGATAAATTCCTCTGAATTCAAAGTAATTCTCCTGGGCTTTATAACATACTCAACACACTGGTGATAAGTTTATAGTTGCACACAGTTAATAAAGGTATGATTAAAATATGGATGCGCTACTGCCTATTGATAAACTTTGTTTCTATGATATTATTACTGCATATTGTTTTATGTACAGTACAGCATTGTTAACTACAGCACTAACTTTGGCTGCCTTGCCTTCCAGTCAGCAGTCTATAATTCTTTGAGATTGCTGCTGAAATGCCAAAAGAACTAGGGTATGCACCCTCCAATCATCTGATTGGTACAAGTTAGAGTTATTATTCCAGTTGTCTATCTCAATATTAGAAGACAATCACGGTTTGTTGAGATCTACATGTCACGTAGCCTGGCTTCTAATCAAGGTAAAGATAAAAGATTGGCCACAAAATTGCATCTGCCTACCACAAGAACTTCGTGACTGATTAATTCTGCTGCCAATTTCAATTTCAGGGTATCATCTCTTAGACACCAGAGAACGTAAGAGAAAACAAAAGACGTGTAAGATATACAGAGATTGAGCTCCAGAGAAAAATGCTCTGAACTGAATTGAACTGGACCGTATTTAGTTTGGCATTTCAGTCATAAAGTACCGTATAAAAGAAGGTTTCAACCATGTGCAATACAAAAAGATATGTAGCACAAAGAACAAAGAGCACAATGGCACATTTATTTGTCCTGTACTGTACAATGTACATACAGTATGTATTCAAATTTATACTATTGTAACACATACAATGACAAAAGTGATGATACAGGTCAACCTTACAATGCCACACTTACAATGCTGTACTATGAAAGAATACCAGCAACCACAGAAAGAAACCCAAAAGGAAGCAGAGATACCTAATCAAAGCCACCTCTTTGTTTTTAAAATTGAACACAAGTTCGCATTTAATATGAGATGTTTGAAAAAGGTGCTGTAATTCTCTCCTGGAATACTTAGCTGAAACCTTCGCAAAAGCTTACAGTACAAGAATTGTGTAAAGGTGTAAGTCAGAGACTTGACAAAGAAATGAGGGGAACTGTGATGCACCCTCCACGAAAATTAAGCTGTGATCCAAGTTTGAGTCACCTTGAAATCATTTCAAGGTTGCTATATTGTTTGAATCCCCTTTCCGATAGCCTTCAGCCCCCCCCCCCCCCCCCAAATTAAACTCGTTTTTCGTCATTCATTATGGATTCTGGTATTTAAGTTTGGGTTGGGGACACAAGCCTCTAAAAATGGGTTAATGGTGGTGGAATAATGTTTGGGAATCATTGCAATTACACAAGGGAGTTGTCAAATAGCAACTCCCTGCTTTCACCTACCCTACTTAACTCACTGAGGAAGAGCTTTCCATTTCACAATAAAGACTACAGTATCTAAAACTACAGTATAATCATGGAAGTACTACCTCAGAGGTAGTACTTCAATGGTATAATGCATGCTGAGTACCATACCATCCAATCACCTTTCATAGGGCAGTGTTCAATGAGGAATAAGCAATAAAGATGCATTGTTTGTATTAAATGGATTGAAAACAGAATGACCTGACAATTAACAGGTCTACAAAAACTTCAAAAAATGTTCAAAGTAGAAGGAGAAAATCCAGGGCCAAATTGCGCACTAGAGCTCTCTAGCTGGTAAGTGAGAAGAGGATGAGGAAGGTTACCCTCTACCAGACGGCACCCTCTACTGTGCTATTGGCTTACCTATTGTGAGTAAGAGGGTATTACAGGAATAATATAAGGTAATGTGGGGCAATGTAGATTTGTGTTTAATGGATCAATTTAACAGTATGACCTGATATTTTACACCTTCTACACATTCAACCAAGAGAAAGTAGTGTGCTCTCTGACCATTAACTCAAGCATTCTATACATTTACAATTGGATTCAAAGTACTAGTAATACTCCTTCAAAGCCTCTCTTTGCATGGTATAAAAGATATCAGATTACTGCAGCAACAATTTATGATCACATCAGATATAACATTAAACTAATACCATTCATTAAATGGGAAGGGGGGGGAGGAACATGCCAGTTGCTCCAAACTACATTATTTCCAAATATCAACTGAGCCTACAATATTGACAGGATTCTTCCTGCTCAGCAAGAACTTCTCACTCAATTTGCTAAGAAAATATGAACACTGTATACACATACAGATAGTGGCAACTTTTCCAAGTACGGCCCATTTCTAAATTCATGGCCTCAAACTATTTTCACGCACTGGGTCCCAACAGAGAATATCTTCTTTAATGAGAAGAGTATCATAACATAAAACAATACAGTACAATGCACACTTACCTAATTTTTAATTACTTCATATTAAACCACAGTTGCATGGAGGGATGAAAGTTAATTATATATTGTGTATCAAAGGTAGGATATTATAAAACCAAACAGTTCCTTTCTATAAGCGCACGGTATTCAGTATAAAAAATAAAAAAGAGACGAACTACTCAAAGTGAAATAAATCAAATGGTTGGTGGTTACCACTGAACTTATCCTTTAAATACTGTATGCACACTTCTACATGTTACTATGAAAGTATAGCCAAACTGACATTAAATTCTGTTTGATTATGAACTAGAGGAGAACCACTGCTGTATGTCGCACTCTTGCCTTCTTGGTGGACGTGTAATACTCCTGCACCTATATTGGCTGCACTCGTAATACCAATGTCCACGAACTTTCGCAAGAATTCTTCATGACACTATGAAAAACTGTAAGCTATTAACTATTCATATATTAGTGTTTGCACAGGTAGTAAAAGTGCTACCCGGGTAGACAAAATAATTTTAGAGCGGGTACCCGGGTACCCGAAAACCGCAGAAACAAAAAGTTTATAAACAACTCACAATACTGTTGTACTACATGTATTGTTCGGAGGAGGTATCGTGTCGCTCAAATGGGGATAATTAATTAGTGCAATAAAAGCAAAGGATAAAAAAGATTGGGTAAATTGTTTAGCAGTAACTGCTTATCAAAATCTGAATTGACTAGCAATTACTTCATCTTGGTTAGCAGTATAAATAACGATGACCAAAATAAAGCAACATTTCGTAACTGGACACATACTCCATGACACTTGCCCGATATTTACACCTGTATCAGAGTGGTAGTGACCACAAGTTCAAGAAGACTAAAAATCATCATCAAATAGAAAATTAAGAATGAAAGAAACGTGATAAAAACAACTAGATAAGAAAACCACTATTTCTTAAGGCCTTTATCCTCATACTGTACTGAATTTGGGGGCATTTTTCGAATCAAAAAGCAAGCTTTTAGATTATACCAATTTAAAAAATATCAACCAATCAGAGCCTTCAGAAGTTACTGTAAGTATTCTCTTGCACGTCCAATTTTACAGGAAGTAAACAATGACGTCACTTCTATGATGTTTCCTACTACTAGTGTACGCACTATCACGGACAGCTTCCTACGTTCGTACGTAGCTATCCATGTGTTGACATCCGGGGAACCTTACCTAATTAGCTTGTTTTTACGAATGCTATTATTTTGGTGCAAGCCAATGTTAGATCCAATAGCATGGTTAACTTCGAAATCTACGTTGATACTTTACACACGGTGGCAAGGTATTGATTTGCACATCATCAGAGATGCATTTAACCATTAATCGAGGTTTTTTCCCTTTTGGCAAACACGAGGGGGAATTCCGTATTGAACTGAATGCACAACATATTGCGTAGTACATAGCTAGCCTATGTGCGGTACATGCACGGCTCAGTTTTAGTAGCATGCCGAACGTAATGGCACCTTGCAATGGGGAGGCATGGTCAGCTAGCTCAGGGTTCAGGGTTTTGTCTACTACATAAAACTGACCTCGCAGTGTCAGCCCCGGTATTGCAGCATTCGCCGTACCGGATAGAACACTAACATATATGTGCGATGTACACTTCATCCCAGCCGTGTGTATTATGTAGCCAAACATGACATGTGCACGGCTCAGTATTTAACTGTTTATAACTTTTCTAGCTATGTGTTGTTGTCAGGCGGAAAAGAGCAGAAGCTGATCTTCTGGCTTCGGCTTCAAACAATACGACAATTGTTATACACCGCGTCATTGGGGATAGTTGAAACTCGAACATGGCTTGACAAAATAATGATTCGCATCTTCCGCGAGGCCAAATTGAAAAAGATTCGCAAGTAAGCAACTAAGTCATTCTTGGGTAGCAAATTGCGATGCGAACCCGGTTATTTTGTCCCCTGAAAAGCGCAAAATGTGTGAGAGCATGAGAAGAAGAAGAAACCTAAGACAGATTGTGAGTGAATGTAATAAGCATTGCTACAGGTTTATAGCATGAAATATCCAAAGTATTTTTAATGTGCTATTTTTCTGGAACCGGGTAGAGGACACGAAACCCGGGTAGTAATATGACGGGCGGGTACCCGGGTTTTCGGGTAACCCGTGCAAACACTATCATATATACAATCACACAAACACAAATCATAAATATTCCACGAAAAAATGACTAAAGCAAGTCTGATTACGATGCTGTTTCAGACGACCAACATCAATGGGGTTTTAGTGTGTAACTTCTCCCGCCTAAAGCTCACACAATGAAGTCCCATTGACTTACTGTGTGCAAGTGAATGTTACAGCTGAATCTTTCGTCATGCAATATGAATATTCATATGTTGAAACCAATTAACAGTCGAAAGGTAAAATCAAATTGGACTCATGAATATAGCAAAATTGGATGATCTCTGTCATTGTTCGCAGGTGTCTGAGTATGTACGTCAAAAGAGGAGTACATATTCAACACCCGCTATGAAGGTAAGTCACACTCAGACTTAGCCAAGTTAGAAAAAAAAACATTAAACTGGACAAATAAAGCAGAGTCCTACAGACAGTTATGGCAGTTATGGCATTTTATAAAGCAATAAATATTCATAATCAGAGGCATCAGTAGGGATCAACAACCATCCAAGAAACTCTGTATCACTTTTAATACAAACATACAATACATACTTTTAGACTACTGCACATGTATACAGCATTTGCATACTCTAGTTACAATGTTCACATTAAAACTGCCATATTTCCACATTATATCAGATTACACATGATGTTATTTTTTCCAGACTTTATCAGGTATAGTACTGTGTTACAACTTGGTTGCCCTTCTCTCATAGTTTCCTCCTAATTTTATGAATGGTTTCAGATGGATGGAATGAAAGTTTTAAATTGACAATTCTGTGATCATCTTTAGTACTGAACCTCTACAGCCGGTCATGACCATACCAATTATTCACACTTGCACAGATTTAAAAGCTTGTGTTTCCCAAGTAAAACAGCTCACAGGATGTTTTGAAAAAAACATGAGTTGCTATAGCAGTTATTGCAGGCAATAATGGTTACATATGTTAATAGGAGGTTAGGAAGAGCGAAATAGACTCTCTTCACTGAATAATAATACAGGGATAATGTCTGCCAAGCGGGCTCAAGGGGAAACATTGCAGTCAGGGTCATTATCTAAAGCCAGGGATAGGTAACTTAAACATCTCTATGGTAGATCAACCTGCATTTCCTTTCCTATCCTTCTATAACCAATACTTTACACTTCACCTGCCTCAAAGTAGATTGAGGGTAAAATGAAATATAAAGGTGATGATGAATGTCACTTGATGTAAGCGAAGTGTGACCAATACAGAAAAACAGACAAATTCATAGCCAATAATGGTTTGTACTGTACTGCCAGCCAACCTGTATAATGTACTGTACATTTATATGTACTGCATACTTGGGACATATTGCAGTGTACAGTACATACAGTAGGCTACAGTGGAAATACAATGCACCCTTGTACAGTAGCTTCCACAGTGTGATATTATTACATGCAGTTGTTTTCCCCAGTCCAGCTGAGGTAACTTACCCAAAGACAGATTTCTACTTTTGAACTCATTAAATTTTTTTTTGGAAAATGTGGGGCTTTTCCACTGCCTACTTGAAGTACTTTTTGTACAAGTTCAAAGCTTTGCCAAATATAGCATAATTTTGAATGTAAGCCATCTTACATAAACAACCAGAATGCAAAACTGCACTGTGGTTTCAATGATTATAAATATTTATATGTGTAATCCCAAATGCCAACCAAGATGTACCCATTTCTTTCAGTCATGGTTGAATGTGATCATAGTGTGATGGAACATAGTTTTTGTGTTCACAATTACTTGATCTTGGAAATTCTTGGGAAATTTTGATTGTTGAACCCTGGTGACCCCTCAGATGACCTTTTACCTCCAACAAAACCATTAAAATTTCCCACTGGATTTAATGCATCAACATGTGATGCAAAAAAACTTTGATGAGTTGAGATAATGTGTTAACAATTTTCATTTGACCTTAACATGGAGCATACACCATAACATGCCTCCTACCTTTGGATATTGTGTTATTATGGTTGTCAGGATGTAATACCATGACCCCAGATGACCTTTGACACATCTACATGGTAAGTATGCAATGCATACATCCATGCCTCCTATGTTGGGATATCCTGTTAACAAGGTTTTCATAGGACCCTGATGACCTTTGACCTCCACTAAACATTACACTCTTCTTCTCACCATGCAACATCAACTTACAAAGAATGTAATGATGTTTGTCCTCCATTCAAATACCAAAGCCTTCTTCCTCTCACCATGGGGCATCCACATACTAGGTATGAAATCTATCCAAGCATCCTACCTTGAGATATTGTGTTACCAAAGGATTCAGAGTTTGACCCCTGTTAACCCACATGACCTTTGACCTCCACCCAAAACAGTAGAGTCCTACTCACCATGGGGCACATAAAAAATATGAAATCTACTAAAGATTCCTATCTCGAGATATCATGTTAACAAGGTTTTCAGAGTTTGGCCCCAGTGACCCCAGTTAACCTTTGTTCTCCACCAAAAACAACAACATTCATCCTCTCACCATGTGGCATCCAGATACTGAGTATGAAGAACATCCAAGCCTCCTATCTTGAGATATCGGGCTAACAAGGTTTTCAGGTTTTGACCTCAGATGTCCTTTTACCTCCACCAAAAATAGGGTTCTCCCTCTCAATATAGGGCATCCACATATTAAGTATAAGGACTGTGTGAGTTTACCGTTTGCGATATCATGTTTATAACGAGCTCTGCATCACAAACACATACACACAAACACACATGTATGCCATCACAGATGCAATTCTCCCTTATTACTGAAACCAACGAAGGGAAGGTGAATGCTTGACCCTCCTTAAAAATGTAAAAAAAACCTGTATACTCCACTCTGATACTTCATAAAACAGTACCTGACATACAGTATGGATAAATGGATGCATGAACCCATGGCCAGTACAACATCACAAGATGCAGCATGCACTACTGTAGAACAGCTTTGCAGCGGAAGGAGAATGAGGACGAGCCATCGGCCAAGATGGCGGACATAGAGGGCGCGGTGTCAGAACTGTCCCGAGCAGCGCGCAGCGCGCGAGAATAATGCAAATTAGATGTAGCAAGGGGTAAGTATATGTCTGCAACGTGAATTATTTCATACTGTACCAATGCCTCGACCAACTAACCACTAGCTGTGAATAATTTAGGGGATACCAACACAGTGAATCGAATGCAGGGTATTTTTGCACTTCTTTTGACCTCATCAAGATGAACATTTAGAATACGTCATGACATGGCAAAATAAGCAATGCCTGACAGGCCTATTTACCCCTAACTCAATATACATTAATATATATTCCTGGTTTTACATCAATATTTTAAAAAGGTATTTTTTTTTTAACCACAACACAATATTTCTATTTAATAAATTCATACATCATAATTTTACTGTAGTAACATCAGCTCCAGTACTGTGTTTACAGACTGTAGTAGATCACCTTACTGCAGGGAATATAACAACAATAGGCCATATACACATGCATGATACAGTCAGGATAAGTCATAAAAAATTTTATCTGATAATAACACACCAATGTAACCAAGAATTTACTACATGTGTAGAAACTGAGGTAAACCTGTAGTTTGCAAAATGGTATCAGAGCAATAAATCACACAATTCTTTCACTCCTACATCAACAGTATGATTATATCAGTAATCATACCTTCTGTTGATGAAATTTCCACTGCTGCTACATTACTAGCTTAATGGGTTAACAGCAACATCATCACAAACTCTATAGCACAAAGTGACAGTGCCCAACACATGCTTGCACTTCATATTTTTTTTTTTTTTTGTCTGGTGAAGAATACACCACATTTTGTACGATTTTCAAAGCAAAAAAATGGAGATTTTTTTGAGCAAAACTGTGTATATCTTAAAGGGAGAAAGCAGTCGCTCTAAGCTTATTTTCAAATATCTGCTAAATCTTTCAAACCTCCACTTATTTCTTTCACAAATATCTTTCATTATGTTTCTGTACAAAAATATTGAATAATGAAGGTAAACCAAGGAGTTATTCTGCTTGAATTTAACAAATGAGTAACAAAAATATTGTCAGGATTGAAAGGAGCCATTCCTAAATAAGGATGACAGGGTACACAAATTCTAATTGAGGGACTGCATTTTTCCTTTAATGTAGTAATTAAGGTACAGGCAAAAGCATGATTAAACTTCATATGACCTAAGTTCTAAAACTTTACTTGGAGCTTCTATTCGTAACACCAAACAAGAAAATTTCTTGCCAGACAGGAAAATTTATATGACTGACTATTTTTGATGTAAATGCATTCATGTCATTGGTTCAAAGTTTTTTCATAACTTGACAAAAATGCCCCTCCCTCCTCCCCCTCTCCCTCACTCATCCCCTTCTTGGCATTCTTGTTACATGGCAAAATCTGTGTTTTGGATAGTGACTTGAATTAGGTTCTATTGCACATGTACCAAGATAAGCCAGTACTCCAGGAGGCTGTAACAGTTAAAGGGAAAATGCAGTCACCCCAATCAGAGTTAGTATACCCTGTCACTCTAGTTCATGAATGGTCTATTTTGATCATGTGACAGTATTTTTGTTCGTGAATTGTGAAATTCAAGGAGAATTTCTCCTTGCTTTACCTATTGTTTGTAATAGTTATGTTCGAAACTTCTTCATAGGTGCTTGTAACGCAATACGAGGAGATTTGCAAGAGTTGCTGATTTTTCAAAGCAAACTTTGGGGCGACTGCCTATTGTCTTTAAACAGTTTTAAGAAAGTACTATACTACTACAGTAGTACTAAAGAATGGTTTCAGTTTCCCTTGGCATATTCATGTGGAACTAAAAAAAAAAAGAAGCAAGTTACTAAATGAATTATACCACTTTCATCTGAATAGTTAATTATAGGGAAATTTTAACCTTAGGGATTATACCAAGACATTACTTACAAGAAAATGCCTGCTCTTGCAACAAAAAAAATGGTAAAATTCCATCCTTTCAATCAGCAAGTTGACAGCAACTACCCACTGAAATTATGACTTCACTTGCATGGGTCAGAATAGCATCTTGTACATACTGTAATGTGTACTACTGCACTTTGTCTTAAGCCCCTTCCACACTATGCGACTCATTGTGACGCAGTTATTCCTTCGCATAGTTAAGTGTAAAACATTTGTAACTGGTTGGAAGCAGTTGCAAGCCGTTACACAACTCAGTCTCATGCGACCGAACATGTTCGGTCGCCTGCAACTGAGATGTGCAACTGAGCCCACGACTAGAAAGTCGTGTCGCAGTGAGTCGCGTCGCATAATGTGGAAGGGGCTTTAATAAACTCTTCAAGCAGGTCTTTAAGTACTGTATTAGTAGTTCACATTTTCTCTACATTAAAACAGCTGTATGTGGGAATTTCTCCTAAATTTAAAGGGAAAGAGCAGTCACCCAAAATTTATTTGGAAACACCAGCTAACTCTTACAAATTTCCTCTTATTTCCTTCACAAATATATTTCATCCAAACAAAAATATTCCATATTAGAGGTAAACCAAGTACTTATTCTGCATAAATTGAACAATTCAGTAACAAAAATATCATCACATGACTTAATCAGAGCAATTCACGAATAAAGATACTGGGGAACACTAATTCAAATTGAGTTTACTGCATTTTCCCTTTAACTCCAGTAACTGCTTCAGCTATTGTCTGGAGAACAAAAGTGATCAATAGGCAGAGACTGCATGAAGAGGTAGAATGGAAAGACAAAACCCAGAAAGTGGGGGTGGAGAGTGGGAGGCAAAGCTATTGTAGTTGATACATAGCAGAAGGCACTCAACTCTCATCCTTTGGCATAGTCAAAAGACTCATCACATTCATGTTTTAGGCTATAATGTACTGGTATACTGCTTGTTCTGCAAGATATTCATGGATCGTTGTAGTTGTTTAGTAAATAATCAGAAGTCCATACAAAATTATCTTTTTGCAGGATATATGCCTTCCAGAAATAGAAATGGACACTTACTGTACACTGCTGTTCAAATACTAATTAACACTGTACAATTTACTGTAGGAAAACAGGAAAGTGAGGGTATTTTGTTTCCAAATCATTTTAAAAGATGCATCAACTCTGTATGAAAGGTTCTAACTACGGAATTTTATCCCTTGGTTTCCTCCATTACAATGCTGACACCCTTATCTGTAGAACATACGCTCAAATCTTGCTCACACTACACTTGGAGGCTCCTACACTAAAGTGAGTTGCTGCTCAAATCTGCAAATTGCTTTCTTAGTAAACATTGACTTAAAAAAGCCACTTTTCACAAATCAGAAAAGCATACAGAACATACTTCCTCTAAGAAACTAGATTCTAAGGATACATATTTGCATACATACTGTACAGTTTGATTCTGTTTGAACAGTATCAAAGCAGGGCTGGTCATATGACCCGGGCGATCGCCCGGGCCCGCCTTATCGCCCGGCTTGGAAGCAAAAATACTTCCCAAGGCGGGCATGAAAATGCCCGCCTTAAATTGTGTGGTGGGCAACAAATAGCCCACCTTGAGAAATAGATCGCCCGCGTGAAAGAGCATTGCTAAAAACATCCAAATATATTTACATTAGTACATTTAAAAGACCTCCAAAAATTAAGAATTTTTTCCCCGATAATATTCGGCAACTGCAGTGACAGCCTCATGAACACGAATCGTCGAGTTCGAAGCAACGTTGTTTCTTACGATCCTTGTACTGTACACAGTAAATTACGTAGTAGCAGGCTACAGTAGTTTGCATACTAGACACGCCGCCCCGACCCATTGCAAGTTGCGATAATGTTCGGCGTGCTACAGAGCCCTGCATGTACAGTACATATTATACTACGTAATGCTGTTCCTTCAGTTCAATACGGCATGCCTCCTTGAGTATGCCAAAAAGAAAATAAAAAACCTCGCCCAACGTTCAAACGTGTCACTATTGTGCAAATCAACATCTTCCCGCCATGTGTAAACTACCTAGATACGACTATAATAACGCGGTAAATATTAAAGAAAAGTTTCAAAATTAACTGTGCTATTGTATCTAACGTTAGTTTGCACCAAAATGACGATCGTAAAAATTGCAAAACTCCATGTGCAAGCTAAAATGTGAGTAGCCCGGATGTCAACACAAGGATAGCTACGTAAGAACGCACGAAGCTGTCAGTGATAATGTGTACACCCTGTTGTGGCAAATTTCACTAGCGTGACGTCATTTGTTTATATTCTGTAATTTCGGACGTGTAAGAGAATACTTACTTCTGACGGCTCTGATTGGTTGACATGTTTAAATTCCCCAAAACTCACTGGTTTGGGAGTCTATGAGCGACGATACTTACCTCCTATTTACCTATGTACCCATTATTGCCCCCAATAACTGTCTGGCAAAAAACTAATAGCACCGCGGAAACCCCTAGCAGTAGAGGGCGCCCTAAACCCCAAATCGTCCTTCTGCGTTTTTGGCGAAGAGAGAACCCCCCGAAAGGGGGACAACTCAACTAGAACCCCCCGTAGGGGACTCAAATAAACCCCCCAAAGGAAACAAGAAGAAACCTAAACTCACCGAGAGAGCAAACAGGACGGAGGAGGCGTCGTCATCGTCGGGAGAGTCGTAGTCGGCGAGGCTGATCCATCATAAAGGATCGTCATGGTCGGCAGAGTTGACTTATCGTCATCATCATCATTATCATCATGACAACAACAGCATTTTTAACGGCGTCGTTGACAGAGCTGTCACATGTCTGTGAACGTCTTAGACGGCAAGGATGAAAATCACCTCGGTGAGAGCGAGTAGCCCAGATTCTGTCTTCCTTGTCCCCTGAACTGGAGAGTGTGGAGATCCCCGAAGCAGTCTTGGTAGAGGCAACGTCGGTAAGCCTAGTGTAGTAGAGTGTGTAGAGAATCCCGGAAAGGTTGAGAGTCCCGCTGGAGTCCGTGGGGCCGGGAGGCGGGTGCTAAATAGGAGGTAAGTATCGTCGCTCATAGACTCCCAAACCAGTGAGTTTTCGGGAGTCTATTTCGCTCCTCTCTTACCTCCTATTTACCTATGTAACCAGACTAGCACCGAGAGGATGGTGGGAGGCCCGGACGACGGCGGTCTGGAACTCCTAGGACGGCTCTAGCAAAGGCGCCCTCTTCTGAGACAATGTCTGTAAGGTAGCTAGCCACAAATGTTGATGGAGTTTTCCAAGCAGCTGCACGGAGGATGTCATCTAATGGAACTCCACTGAACCAGGCTGTGGAAGCCGCATGGCCCCGGAGGAGGTGAGCGTGGGTTGATTCATCTGGAGAAGTATGAGGCGTAATCAACTTAACTATCCATCTGGACAAAGTGTCTTTGGAAGCCGGATTGTAGGGAGACTTCGGGATCAGGAAAAGTTTGTCAGAAGTACGAATGTTCTTGGTTCTCTCCAGGTACCATTTCAAAGCTCTAACGGGACAGACTTTCTTGTCTTCGGTGATGGAAGAGGTCGAAGAAATGCTGGGTAAGTAGATCTCACTGGGAGTGAAAGAGACCGTTTCGTTCTTAGTCAGGAAGGTTGGGTCTGGAAGAAGAAACACACCTGCTTGGCTAAATCTGATGTAGCCCTTACGGGTCGTCAAGGCATGAAGTTCGCTACGTCTTCTGGCGGAGGCTGCTGCAACCAGGAACAGAGTCTTAAGAGTGAGGAGCTCCAGAGGTGTGTTGTGTAAAGGCTCGTAAGGTGGTCGAGAAAGATCCAGCAAGATGTCGTTGATAGACCACGATGGAGGTAGAAGCTTTCTGGGGGGTCTTTTGTTGAACATGCCCCTGAGAAGGTGTAACAAGGACTCGCTGGAGCCTAGCGAGGAGCCATCAGGAAACCCCTTATGGATGGAGGCAATTGCTGACCGGTAGTTTCTGATGGTACTGATTTGTTTGCCTTCGTTGAATAGGAGGACGAAAAAGTTTGCTATAGCTTCAACTGGTGCTTCCATGGGATCAAGATTCTGGCTGGAGGCCCACTCTCTGAACTTGGTGAGTCTGGAATCATAAGTTGACAGAGTGGATCGTCTACGGGAGCCTGAGGCGATAGCCGCAGCTTCCTGTGAAAGGCCTTGATCAATGAAACGTCTGGTGAGAGTTTCCAAGCTGCTAGTCGGAGGCTCTGAAGACGTTGATGCCAGATTTTCCCTTTCGCCTGAGTGAGGAGGATGGTCCGTAGGGGAAATCTGAATGGGTGGTCGATGAGCATCTCGAGGAGGGCAGGAAACCACGGTTGATTCGGCCAGAAGGGTGCTACCAGAAGAAGGATTGCGTTGGATTCCCTCAGCTTGAGGAGTACTCGGTTGATTAGACACCACGGAGGGAAAGCGTAGGCGTACAGATTGTCCCATGGAATTGCGAGAGCGTCGATCGCCCAGGCCTGGGGGTGGAAGGACCTCGTGCAAAACATTCTGAGTTTGGTGTTGGACGGAGTGGCAAACAGGTCCACCATGGGTTTGTCGAAGATCTGGAAGATGTGGTTGGCCCAAACCTGAGATAGGGACCATTCCGTCTCCAGTAGAGTTCCCCTGGATAGGGCATCGGCCATGACATTCTGTTGACCCGCCAGGTGGGAGGCCCTGATGAGGATGTTGAAACGTCGACAGAGGTGGAGGAGGTTCCAAGTCCTGAGACATAGGGAAGTTGACTTGGTTCCGCCCTGACGGTTTATGTAGGCTACTGTCGTTGAATTGTTGCACAGGATCGTCACTTGGTGATTCCTGAGACTGGGGCCCCATTTGGAGATCGCTTGAAAAACCGCCGACAGTTCCAGTAAATTGATGTGGAGTTTGGACTCCTCTGGACTCCAAAGACCTGACAGGGTTTCTGATTCCCAGACTGCACCCCAACCTGAGAGGGAGGCATCTGTGGTGATCGTTGAGGCTGGTCTGCACTCCTTGAGAGGTCTCCCCGATGCAACATTGAGAGGCGACATCCACCATAGAAGGTGGTCCTTGACCTGGGAGGATGACGGGACCACGGTTGATAGAGGATTTCGGGCTGGAGAGAAGTGACGTAGAAGGTGGATCTGGATTGGTCTCATGAAGAGCCTGCAGTACGGGATTACATCGACCATGCTGGCCATGAGGCCCAGTAGACGAAGCCATTGTCTTGCCGGAGCCTGACGTCGAGAATGCATGAGTAGTGCCATTTCTGTGAGGGTTGTGACCCTTTGCAGAGATGGAGACACTCTTCCGGAACGGAAATCGAGAACTGCCCCTAGATAGGTTATGGTTTGGGTTGGAGTGAGAGACGACTTCTCTGTGTTGATGATCCAACCTAGGCTTTCCAAGAGAGACACGGTGTACGAGGTGATGTGGGAGGATTCTTGAGCTGAGCGGCCCACAAGTAACCAGTCGTCCAGGTAGGCAAACACGAGAATGCCTTGTTTTCGGAGGAAACCCAGGACGGCCTTTGTGACCCGTGTAAACACTCTTGGGGCGGTGGATAGTCCGAACGGGAGGGCACGGAAGCAGTAGTCTGTGTTTCTGTAGCGGAAAGCCAAGAACCTTTGATGTGACGGGTGGATGGGGATGTGAAGGTAGGCATCTTTTAAGTCTATCGATGTTGCCCAGAGACCTTGATGAAGAGATGACAATACTACGGCTAAAGTCTCCATTCTGAACCTTCTGGGTCGGATGTAGGACTTGTTCAGCGGCTTGAGATTTATGATGGGTCTCCACGAGTCCGGTTTCTTCGGAGTGAGGAAGAATGTCGAGCGGTAGAGACGGGTTGGAAAACCTTTGACGATGTACACGGCTTTCTTCTTGATCAGGTCTGAGATCTCTTTCTCCAGAGCCGTGCGTTGATCTTTGGACCTTGGAATCGGAGTAGACTTGAAGAGGCCCCTCTTCGGAGGGGGACTGGTGAACTCCAGCTTGTATCCTTGCCTTAAGATACTCCGGACCCACGGGTCCGGTGACAGGATCTCCCAGTTCTCTGCGAACTGTAAAAGTCTCCCCCCTACCGATGGGAGTTGGTCAGTAGGGTGGGCATCCCTAGGGTCTGGTCTGGAAACGTCCGGAGCCGCGGAAGCTGGAACGGTCAGAACCTCTCAGTGAACGGCGACTGGAGAACTGATTGGAGGAAGAGTTAGAGAAGCCTCTTGAGGAAGGTTGAGAACAAGGTCTTCCGCGCTGTTGTTGAGGTATCGACGGTCGGCGGGATGAGAAGCCGGAAGGCCTTGCCTGACGACGGGAAAAAGCTCTGGACGGAGATCTTCTGGGTTTAGAAGGAGGAGGTTTCTTGAAGGTGAAATCGGCCTTGTTGATGTCCTTCTTCCGTTTGATCTCTGTAGTAAGTTGTTCGTCAAACTTTCCGCCGAAGAGGTCTGGGCCGGAAAGAGGTAACTTCATAAAGCAACGTTTGATGTCTTTAGACGGCCAGTGGATATTATCCAGGACCAGTTCCCTTCTGTCAGTTGAGGCTCTTACTGCGACCTTGGCAAACTGATCGTATGAAAGACGGGCGATAGGACCAAGCATGTTAACTATGGCGCCGATGTCTTTACGGGAGACTTCATCTGAACCAGACTGTCTAAAGGCTTTGGACAGCACCTCGGCGAATAATAGGAGGGAGGAAGTGAATTTCATACCAGTCCTGGCGGCCAGATCCATGCCATGAAGGGATGTGAAGGACTTTTTAGTTGTCGGGGATCGGAAATGGCCTCTGGAGTCGACGGCACCGGCGGACTTCAGTTTATCAAGGCAAGAATCTGGAATAGCCGGCGAAGAGAAAAAGGACTTGAAATCTTCATCACTGATGTGGAAGTCCGATGATTGTCTCTTGGGAAAGGCCCGCCAAACCCTGGAGTTGGCCTGGGATTCGAAACAGTCGAAGCACTCAGTGTCGACAGGCATTACTGGTTTCCTGGGGCCGGCAGGTTTGTTCAGAGAAAGCTTGGATCTCTTTGCTACGGGAGGATCTGGAACGGGTGGAGAATCAAACCCCAGCTGTCTCCTAACAACTTCCACGGCTTTCTCAAATGATTCCTTGGAAAAGGAGGTTCCCATAATGGGTTCATCGTCTGAATCCTCCGAAGCATCCATGGAATGAGAACGGGAGCGTGAACGAGAGTGAGATCGGGTGACATGGAACTGGAAATCCCCGGTCGCAACTGATTCCACTTCAGAGGGAGAGTCAGGTCTGTGCTCTGGAAGTAGGAGGGGATCGGAAGACGGCTGGGTTATAGACGTGGACGGTTGGTCTTGAGCCGGCTGACTGGGAGTGGCTAAACGGTCCGCAGATTGGGAAAGTAGAGTGACTAGCCGAGACAGGGCTTCCGTGGGGAAGTCAGTATGTGGACTATGTCTCCTCTTGCGGCCACGGGAACTCGGTGAGGGCGAGGAGGAAGAAGAGGATGAATGGCGGCGACGGCGTTTCTTCTTCTTGGATTTGGAACTGGAGCGGTGTTTGGAGCGGCCCCTATCCTGGAAGCCCTCGAAATCTTGCGGCACAGTGGAATGTAAGCTGGACGAAAACGAAATGTCCATGTGATTGTCGCCGGAAAAACCCTGGTTCTCTGGATCGGCGGCTTGCTGGGTCACGGTTCCCGAGACGGTAGTAGCTGGATTGCCCGGAAAGAGGCTCGGTAAGCCAAGGGATGAAGCGTCCACGCCGGCCTCTGGTTGTGTATTCTCCTGGAGATGCGGTAAGCCTGGGTTAACAGCGCTACTACCGATCTCATTGTTTTCCGGAAGACTCGGTGAACCTGCTGTGATAGCAGCGCTACAACCGATCTTCGAGGCGAGACTCGGATGACCTGCCGAAGCAGCGCCCGTACCGATCTCATTTGCCTTATCCGTGGGGTTTTGGACTGGTGTACCCGGAACGGATTTCTTCCTGGAGTGCCTGGATTCATGGCTTGAAGACTTATGAGAGGAGGCCCTGGAGGATTTGCTGGAAGATTTACTGCCTTTGCTGCCTTTCTTCTTGGCAATTGATTTCCCTCTCTCCTCAGATCTTAGGCGTAGCAATTCCCATTCACGGGAAGACCAGGTGCGGCATACTTGGCACGGTTGCTCCACAGAACAATCTCTGCAAGCCGGGCATAGTTCGTGGGAGTCCCAAGCCGGTTTAAACTTCTTACACAAAGTGCATTTGGTATCTGGGTAAAAATCGATAAGGAATACAACAACCGGCCGGAAACCAACCACGGTAACCAGCGAGGAGGAGAACAATAGGAGTCTTGCCAACCGCTGTGGGGAACCGGACAAAGCCGGATTAGCGCAAGCGAACACACAGCGGGAAGCAAGGCCCGGTAATAACGTGGAATGCATAACAAGTGGCATAAAACGTAATACGCATATCAAGTGATATAAATACGAAATGCACATAATAAAATACGAAATACACATGTCAAAAAACACATATAAATGGGAATATGAAGATGAGTGCTGCAACCTAGCAAACCTAGGGAGAACGACCTGAACAGAAACATGCAAGAGAAGGTCGAATAGGCCTAGGAGAACTGACTAAGAAAACATGACGTCAAGGCTAGGAGAGCAAGAATTCTAAGGAAATAAGCCTCTAGAAAACGGGAAACTAACATGAACCGAAACTAGAGGGGGGGAGGAACTCCCCAACCTAATAAGGGGGGAAAAGGGGGAGGGGAAGTCGGCACAAGGCGCGACCGAACCCGAGGCCCTGAGGGACGCAGAAACAAAATGGCGGCGCGAGACTGGTACCTGTACAAAATCACATACATAGAGGATCGCGCAGAGGCGAAAATCCTCGAACAGATACAGGCTAGGAAAAACGTAAAAAAGCTCCTAACGAGAAGAGGATACTCATGATTTTGGTCACAAACGGCGATGAGATCGTCAACACGGTGCTAATGGTGTGGATAGTAAGTAGTTCAGGAAGTCAAAAGATGAAAAATAGCGTAGTTTTCCACCAGACAAGTTTGAGACGTGTCAAACACGATGAGGCAAAAATGCAGAAGGACGATTTGGGGTTTAGGGCGCCCTCTACTGCTAGGGGTTTCCGCGGTGCTATTAGTTTTTTGCCAGACAGTTATTGGGGGCAATAATGGGTACATAGGTAAATAGGAGGTAAGAGAGGAGCGAAATAGACTGGTATAACCTAGACAGCTTGGAGTTAAGCTTGTTTTTTGAGTCGGAAAACGCCCCAAAATTCAGTGCAGTAGATAGATAGAGGCCTTACGAAGTACTGCATTTATTAATTGGCTGTTTTTATCAGGTTTCTCATATTGTTAATTTTCTATTTGAAACGACACGATTTCGTTGTGAGAATTTTAGTCTTCTTGAACATGTGGTAACTACCACTCCGAGACAGGTGAAAAATCAGGCAAGTGTCATTACGTGCCTTTGCTGCTTTACTTTATTATATCGGTTATCGGTATCTAATGGATATGGTGATCGGGTACCCGGGTTACTACGTTTTTGTACCCTTGCAAACACAAGTTTTATATTAGGCAAACAAACTGCAATTCACCAATTCAAAATTATCCTGGTCCTTCAAAATAAGGCTCACCAGCAAAATCCTGTGGGCCTGGAGTGGCACTTTTTTTTTACTTTACCCCAGTGATCCCCAATACTTAAATTCAGACCCTGAGGCATAACTCAACAGAAGGACAAAAAAGGCTTTGAGATTTAACTTGTCACTGCCATTTTCCCGACTGTTGGCTTCGGCCCAACTATGTGCCATGGAAGAAGGAATATTGGTACATGGATGTCAGTTAATGGTTCCTTGGACCCCTATTGGCATGCATCCATGGAGTGGCTCCGCCATATGTTACCCTGGACTTGGCCTGCTTTGTGTCCACAGTGGTGCATATGGTAGAAGGGAATAGAGCGCCAACACTACCCTGAAGGGCGCCATGATGTTGCTGATGGGGGTTTTGTGGCAAGTTGAGATGCAGTCATTTTCATTTCTTCACTGATTTATATGATGTCAGAAAACATATGGCCCACTGTTTGTTGGCAGTGTGTCGCATATATGCCCTGTTGAGAACTGGGTAGAACACAGGGAGGGACACGGGGGGGGGGGACACAGAGCGTAAACCGAAAAGAATGATAAATTTAAATGAAACTTGTATATTTACACAACTGCCCGCCTGAAATCTGAGGTGGGCAACTAATTGCCCGCCTAGAAGCACAACATCTCAAGTAAGGCGGGCAGTTGCTTGCCCTCCTGAAAAATTTTCATGACCAGCCCTGTATCAAAGGTACCCCAAAATTATCTCAACAGATTCTGTACTCTGTACACATAGTACAGTATCAGCTGAGATGATTTTGCATTTAACACAAAAAAGTTTCAGGAAAGAAACAATGCTCTGCCTTCAGACAAATTAACTATTTGTTACAGTTTCCTGCTCTGGGCTTCTACTGTACACTAATCAAAATAGCTGTAGGGAACATTTTATTTAAAACTGTTTACCAGTTTTTATATTGGAAAGAGAATATACACTGTCTATAAAAGCACATACTTACATCAACTTTACATGCATATTAACACTGCCATGAAACTGTCATTGAAAAGGTGGTATTTTATGTACACAAATTTTTAATTACAGATGTCAAACTTCTGGTTGCTTTTTTACCACAAGTTTAACACCATTTAATATAAATTTGTACAGTACAACACTGAAAAATTACTTGCCCTAACAGTGAAAGTACATGTATATACACACGTATTCAGGGCTGAAATTTAGCACTCATCCTATCGTCCGAGACTAGTAAAACTTGCATCAGACAACTACATTCTCTCTTTGAGCTAGTCTGGTGGACAAGCAGATTTTATAGGTACAATGACTATACAAAGGATCGCTTCACAAAGGGGAGAGCGATTAGACCGTGGTGAGGCACAAGGCTACACACAACAATACATGGGATACGATAAACGTTAGGCTGGAGGCCTAAGCTAGACTAACAAACTCCACAAAAGTGGAAAAAGCTTCCCCTTAAAAAACCGACAACCGAACCTCACAAGGAGATGGGAAAGGGCTAAAAGGGAGTCAAATACGCATTATAAGATAATAACAGAAAGACACTGAGCGTGAATCCAAGTCGGAGAACTGTGAAAGTTTCAAGAATTTGGAGACCCATAAACCTCCGAGGCAGTAGCTTTGCAGTGGAAGGAGAATGAGGCCTAGCTGTCAGCCAAGATGGCAGACATAGGGGGCATGGTGTCAGAAATATTGCGAGCAGCACGCAAATTAGATGTAGCAAGGGGTAAGTATATGTCAGCGACGTGAACTGAACAGTTCACTACGTAAGAAAGAAAGTCTGTAATGAAAATCCCCTTAAGAAGTGGTATTGAAATAATGGTATGAACTATCATTCATCATTGAAACATAGAAATAAACAGGAAAAGATCATTGAAAGCATGCAGAATTTAAAATAACATTTGTTTAGTCTGGGAGCAACAGGAAGAAATACAACTGCTCATCTTTTGTGTGTCACTTTCTTTCCGGCAACCAAAAATATTTCAAACAACCAAAAATTGGCTTCAGGTTGCCCAATGGACAACCTGAAAATTTTCATTAGAAATCAGGCCTGGAGTTGAATCGGGAAGTTGCTACCAACCAGTTAATGTCCCTTCCCCTCCCCTTCCCCTCCCCTCCCTTCATTTTGCTTTAACCCATCTATAGTTTCAAGTCTGTACATGTACAGTAACACACAACCTCCAATCTAGTCTGTTATTACTGTAAATGCATGTTGCTAAGCTTACACTGTACAAATCCTCTGCAAAGTTATTAATTATTCTGAGCTGTAAAGCTTAACAGAAGGCCTCTAGTTTTTATTCAGCTCCCTGAATAAAAAATGAACTACCAGGAGATATTCCCACTGGTGCTCAGAGCTGATTGCACAAATCTGAACCAAATGATGATATTTTCACTTCACTGGGTCAGCAGTACATCACTGTATCTGAATAGCTGCTATGATTTTAAGTATTTAGTAAGCTTGGAAGTTTCCACTTTTAAAGACTTCCATGTTTATTTGCCAAAGCCCAAAGGTAAGCATATCTGTTTTGCAGTACCCTGTGATCTGCTGATTGCTGTATACATCTATAAAACTCATTGTAAGTACAGCAAAAGTACCATAAAATACAGCAGGTCTTTATCACACTTGTGCGATACTAAGAGTCAATGATAGTACTGATGTTGTGAAAGCAACATTGTATGTATATCGCTTCACTGGGATACTGAGGAAGACAAGTACCTAATACAGTATGTTTATTGGACAAACTTCCAAATCCGCTGAATGATACTTGAGAGTGTCTAAGTATAGTTTCAGTTATGATGTAGAGTACCAAAAATTTGCATATGCAGGATGTTACCTATCTTTCACTTTAATAGTGCTGTGTAAAAAGTGAGTACATGACACATAAAACACTGAGGAAATTAGACAAAAATGTAGCAGGATTTAAGTAGCAATCAGTTGCAAGATGTAACCTTCTGAATATTACTATTGCTTCATTCAAACCTTGAATACATCATGATTCATGTTCACAGGTTTGTCATGTATCTCTTAGACACCTCTTCAGCCTCAGAAGGAAAAGAAGTGACACATAATCTCACACCTTGTCAGCATGACATAAATTATTTTGCACATGTCAGTTTGACAGTTTGTGATGGTAAAATTACATTTTTTTTTAAAACAACCTGTACTGTACTTTTATTCCAAAATAAACCCTTCAGGGCACCTGCCAACAATATGACCACTCGTGTGGCAGACACACAGAAGCTACTGTACCTTACAAACAGAAAGTACAGTACATGTCTACTTTGTGTACAAAATGTGTTTGTCTCGATGCTCTTTATCCAGGCAGAGGGATGTATGTGGCATCTCCCTGGTCCAAGACTTCATAGCCACTAGGCTACAATCTTGGACAAAACTGTTGGAACACCTCCCACCATTGTACCATGTACAATATGATGTCATGCACCATTTACAAAAGCCCCCTCCCCCAGTACAGTGTTATGCATGATTTACAAAACCCTGTCCCCCAGTACAATATTGTATCCAAACGAAAGTGGTGCATCTCGAGATGACATTATTATCTCCAACACTGTACAAGGGAGTGGGGTGCAGGGGGGGTTCCAACGAGTTTTGTCCAAGATTGTACATGGATGTTGATATACTGTACATGTATACTGAAGATCCTGCAGATCAAAGAAGTACACAATGTCACAGTATTGTATGAGAGCTTATACTAATACAGTTCATATTCAGAGGCAGCAGAGTGAGGATGGGGGGGGGGGGGGGGGAGCGGCGGGGAGAGTACTGTTACATATGCACATATCCCCCCCCCCCTTTTCCACTGTACATATAAAAACACAATTTCTCTGCTATTGCAGCGGTGTGTATAGGGAGGGTACATGAAGTCTTCTAAATTAATTACAATATAGGCCTACCGAGTATCGTAACATTCATGGCTCTTCTTATATAATCACATAACAATGTTTTAGTTTTTGAATGTTTAATTCTTGAAATATTCAACTTCTTGTTTTTATTCAACATAGTCTGAAATGTAATGAAAAATACTTGTAATTGAAAAACGGAATTTGTAAGTACAGCACTTCAAAATAAGGTACTGTAGCAGTGATTAATAATTCCCAGCTTTGAGTACATTCACTCAGCTGGCTGAATTGTTCAGTTATCACTGCTCATGTTCATCACATAATGCAGGTCTGTAACTGAAATAATCTTGCTTGACTGTCAAATTTTGTTGAACTTAGATGTCCTTTTTCATGCCCTTCTAGTAAGGTCCACAACTACACAGTAGTAGTTACCTTGCCCATGCATATTGTACAATATTCAATTAACCTAAGCCCTACTGTACATTCTTCACAAGAAAAGTATACACAGGGAGTGTGATGAAGTAAAAAAAAAAAGACTCTTAAAAAGAAAGGGTGCCATCCTTCTCTTTTCCAGAAATTCTGAAGATATGAACATACAGGTAACTACTGTTTTATTTTGCCTTTAACACCACTGCAATCCTCAAGTACTGTATTGCTAACTGCCAGTTACTGGTATGTCTCTTGGCACTTGAAGTATTCTTTATAATGAAACACTGCACACACGGGATACTGTACAGTACTTTAAACATAAGAAACTTGCCACTTTTGCTGGTATTCTTGCCTACTTGAATAGCTTAAACTTCATTCACTAGAAGCAGTATAACACAGTCATAAAAGAATCATGATTACCCTTGTAAGCTCAGTGTAATTCTAACAATAATCCCCAAGCAGTGCACACAGAACAATGCAAAGTAATAAAGGCTGCAGGGATACAGTTGTCTAGACTGAAGAAGCTAGGTAAACAATTTTGGTATTTTAAGTGCACACTGAAGTATGCTTTCATTCTAATGTGAATTTACATGTACTTGGGAATGCTAACATCAGGGATTTTACATTAAATCCATCATCTAAAAAGGAAAAATACTTTTGATAAGTTCAATGAGTACAAGATCACTCCTTGCTCTCTCTGTGAATATGTAATATTTTTGTTGTGAAACAGTAAGATCGGAAACGCTCAACAATAACTAATATGGGTGAAGTACGGTAACTATGCATGCCCATTCATACGTAGAAATATATAAAAATGCAAACAAAGCTTTTAGATTTAAAACCAGATACCCTGTAGACATGAAATTCTGCATTAATTGAGCTCTTTCATCCATTACAGTAGAGCTGCAGTTTGATAATACTAACTTAATGATGAAACCTCTGAATAAGACTCACATACACTTAGCATCCCTTTCAATCAATCATAGCCTAATGCAACATTCGCTGAAAAAAAGGGAAAACAAAACAATCCAAACTCATACCATGTTGATTATTATCCATCCATCCGTGATTATTTAATAATATTGCAAGCATTCAAGCTATTCATGATATACTACACTTCTGGTATGGCACAAAGTACAACCGTACTCCATCATTGACAGAGAGGGCAACGAAGCATGCTCATAACAGAACTGACTTAACTTCTATGCTTCTCCAAATTGTGATATTGTTTTCGTAAGCATAGTTGCTTATTAGTTGTTTGGTCTGCATTTGCCGCAATCAATAAACCATTATGATTCTGAAGGACACTGGTGTAGTTAGAGAGCACAGAGTCCAATAAGGGAAGGATGGCATGTTAATTAATAAAGTCTTGGGTGCAATACTGTACTCTGTATGCAGGACTGGATGACGCTACCTTCATTTCATGGCTGTTTTTCCTTAAGCAATTGCTTCAACTTGAGTTTTACACCCAGCAATCACTACAGCATAATACTGAGTTCACTCTGCATTCTGGGAATAATTATGTTTAAATTTTGCACTGCCATTGTGAGCTTCACAAATTTTTGTAAAGTTCACAAATTTTCTAGATCATAATTTTAAGATATCACTGTAAAGCTACCTTTACATTTCTTGCTCTTCTAACAAAATTTCTGAGTCACAAGGGGCAAAAGAAATCTCAAGATCATCTCCAAAGTTGCTGGCTCCATTTGCCATTGACCTGAGGTCCCATTTCACTTCAAACTGTTGGGCTTCAAGAAAAGATCTGCCTCATATCAAATAAGCTGAGCCCCTATTCAGGCCATTCTCACAAATGATATACTGCATTGTTTTATATTGTCCTAAACAAACAATACATATGACAACATTTACAGCACAAGGCTAGAAGAAATTTGCAGTACGACTGAACATACTATAGGCCTATAGTCTACATACTACTGTTCATAAACTAGTGGCTCTAAAACAGCAATGTTCTCCATGAGGTAAGAGGGGGTTTAGGGGGACAGCCCACCCCTCTCTCTCTCTCTCTTGCTAAAAAGTGCTACACTCTCCTAGAAACATCTTGAAAAATACGTTGACATTTTTACAGAGATCACTAATCACACACAATGCCTTATGCATTTATGACCACCAACCCCTGCCGAAAAAGTCTGTACAAGGAGAACTCTTGACAGTAAGAGAGCTCATGCTGATACAGTAGATTCCAATGGACTGATAGATCAAGGTTTGGTTCTCAGTTGATCTATATGTAGTTTTTCTGATTGTTGTGTGCATATGTAAATTAGTCTTGTACCAATATTGCAAGTAGCCAATAATAACCAATACTTCAGTTCCCAATAAAGGTCAGTACTAGATGTGAAGCCAATATTTGAGAAATATATAAGTGCACTGTACACTATAAACCATTAGCTATTCTGCACTTCCACTAAGAGCTACATCATTCTCATGAGGTAAACTACTTGGGCTCATAGTCAAACGTACAGTACAGTATAAAAAGATGTAGCATTTTTATGCAGTATAGGGCAATAAACATTAGTTATGTAGTATCTGCATTTTAGATATTGTCACAGTTACTGATACAGGATAAAACGGGGAATATCCGCCGATACTGATATTACATACAGATAATCAGTCCAACAATAATATGATTCTGTGAGAAAGTTATCAGTAATACTTCACTGTATGATTCCCTTTTTGGAATCATGGCACATTTGCATTTACTTAAAAGTTTACTTGTAGACCTAGGTACAAAAATAATTGACACTCTTTTTCTCAAATCTTTCCAGCTTTGGGGAAAAGTTTTTCCAGTGGGGAACCCCCATTTAGTGGCAGATTCCACATGTGGCAACCAAAAGTTAACAACTGAGCAATAAATATTTTTAATAAATTAATTAGAAACATACAAAATTGCAATGCTAGGACATTTGAACTTTTTGCAAAGCATCTGGTTATCCTGAAAAGTTAACAGATTACCAAAATTTGTGTTGTCACCAACACTTCAGATTTCAACAAAGCAATTAAGTACAGTCACATGTACAAATCCATTTGAATCCCCCCACCTTCCTTGTGGGTGTATTTACAAGTGACTATACTTACCCCTTGCTATCATCTAATTAGATAAAAAATTGGATGTAGCAAGGGGTAAGTATACATGTCAGCAATGTGAATTACACAATTAAAAGTATGTCATCAGATTTTGTTGTGTGCAGCACATAACATTGTGTAATATCCAACTTCATTACCAATTTACTGTAGTAGGTCGGTACCATCATATGCGCCGCATAACCCTGATTAAGGATGACTTATATTACACATAGAATAAAAGCAAAGGAAATACTGACTTGAATATGATCCTATGAAAACATTAGAATGGGTTGTTTTTTACTTTGCTTGGTATCACATCTACATGCTATAATTTCAAGTTGAAATGTTATCATTTGTTAATCTGTACACAGTGTACAGTAAATACAGCAAATGACAGCAGGCTGGTTTCTCTCCAAACATTCTGTTTTTGATTGTTAGTTGGAGAGGAAATTGATGAATAATATGAAAACAGTTATGATATCATGAAATTCTATAAGAATGGGTTCAGACAGGAGTGTAATGTAGCAATGTTTTCAGCTTAGATGCTAGATAGATGAAGTGTAAACTTGAACAACTGTACAAACTTATAATGATACTCTGCAGTACTACTGTACAGTATACAATTTGAAAGCTGTTACACCTCATACAGAAAAAGGTTTCTTAATTATCACTTTTACGGGTAAGTAGCCTATATGCCATGGCAACTCAACACCCTGAATTTTGAGATAAATCAATTTTCCTACAAAACAATAACCCAAGTCAAAATACTGTACCTGGAGAATGAAACTACCAGCAGTATCAAGATCATATCACCAATAACCACACAAAGGTTTCATTTATTAACACCTGATACAGCAACTATGCATCAAACCAGGCAGGAAAAAAAGGCCTATATTTTTACTGTGTAGTGGTACTGTATGCTGGGCACCTTAAATGCTGTATTTACTATGTTCCAACATGGAAGTACTATCCTTGGAGGTAGTACTTCCATGGTTCCAATAAAAGGGCTCTCCAGTATGCATTTTTGGTATCTTAATTAAAGGAATGAAAATTAAAAGACTGTCCTTTTTAATAGCTGTATACTGCATTTAAGCATCAATGAAATTTGTGTACAATTCCAGGATTGTGCAGTAAGTTTCAAGAAATTTGAACACGTGAGGCTGCCGACAAATCCCTGCTTACTTCATGTGTACGTACAACAGCAACTGGAATTATACGAACATTGATGTCACACGTGTAACTGTAGGAGATATAAATTGACTGGAGCTGTTGTCTATGTCAAACATTTTACTAACTTCTGGAAAATCCCTTACATTTCATTTTCAAGAGGTTTTTACATAATGCACTTGATAATTAAATGAAAACAATTTCACTCTTTTCACAAAGCTGCAAATCATTGTATAGCCCAAACGTGCTTACAGCGAGAGGTCACGCCATGTGGAGGAGAAAGCAACGTCCACCTTTCCTGACTACAAAAGGTTGGTTGTCACAACTTTTTGAAAACTACAATCATGCATGATCAAACTGAAACTTTTTAAACCGTATTGATAAAGAGATGAACAGTATATGAAAGAGAAACACCATTTCTTATTACTTTGAATTGCCAGAAAGAAGGTCCTTAATACAATAGAGACAGTTGAATGACAGGAGTATTGCAATTATTTCTTAGATCTGTGTCTGCAGATCTGTACAGAAGTGATTTCTTTATGAAATCCTACACCAAAGCCATCAGTCACAACAGCACATCCTCCAGTATATAGCTGACACAAGACAAATTTATCTTTATCAACTAATATCAACACTTTTTACACTCTTTTACATAAAAAGACTCAGCAGTGGTAGAATGCTGAGCATTCCCAAGCAATTCTGAATTTTCAAGGTTGATAGTTTAAGCCAAACACGATACTGTACAGACTAACAGTCCCAAAATTTATTCTGTCATTTTTTTTCTAATTTTTAGCTATAACCCATCTACAAAAAACAAATTTTGGAAAAATTAATTCCTCTGTCAAGGCAATTGACTAATGTACAACAATGACCAACCAATTTCACAGTATGGTACAATTTGCACATATGATGACAGTAACGTAATGCTGACTAGTCTATTATTACTCAAGGTTTCATTACAACACAGGAAAAGCATGCAGCTTACAGTAATGTTCAAAGGAACCTGTATCAACTCCTATGGTCATACTGTTTGAAGTGTAAACTTGCATCATGGCTCAAGACAGGAAAACACAGTATGTGGATAGAGATCTACACTGACAAAGTAGACAGGTATAACAGTCGGACAGCTATACAGACAGACTGACAGACAGACAGCCAGATAGACGTACAAGCTACAGTATAAGTCATTAATAAACTCAGATATCCATGAATGTCCACAATCCACAATATTTGCATGCAAATTTTTCTGTTATTCCTCTACCTGGCATCAAATTAAACGACACTCTCTAGTCACTATACCAAAATTTTAGGTATTTTTAATTTTTTTATTTTTAATGCTTTATATTGACTGTGCATGAATTTGCTCTCAAGAAGTCATATTCTGTGTTTCTTCTTCATCTTTAGTAAATGACATAGTCACGGCATACATGCTGTAAGATTAGGGTCAACTACATCGGCATAGAAAGCTCTTCTTAACTGGAATGGTGGAAGGTGAATGTTGTTTCAGACCGCTGTCCCGGAAGAGGGATCTAAGGGGAGGTGGTGTTTCCCTCCCCTTTGGAAATTTTTTATATATTTGACGGTTCTTAGATGCAATTTGGCACAACATATGGGGCCAATTTTAAAGAAAATTATTGTAAAAATGCTGACATTTATTACAGAGGGAACAAATAGGGGTTTTCGTGCTTGAACTGAGGGGTGTGGAAGCATACTTCTGCCCCACCACATTTTTTACTAGAAGGCTTTAGCGCCCCCTCCCCCACCACTTTCTACTCCTATGGTCAGCTAGATCAAAGAATCACTAGATCGAAGGTTCACTTCACCAGAGACCTGGCCTTGAAATAACCGACAGCACCGGCAGCCATGGCTGTCAGGCCCATACTGATGGCCGTGGTGCCCCTCAGTAATGTTCTATTGAATAACATAGACCTACAGTCAATCTGCTCATTTTGGCTATGCCCTTGTTCAAGCTTATTTCAAGCCCTTAGAGGTACAATCTGCCATTTTCACCCTAACTCTAACCCTAATCCTACCCTACGTAATCTATAATCTTAGTTCCAACCCTAATTCTATATCTGTCACTAATCCTTATCCCAACTCCAACTCCATAGGCGTAGGAAGCTGTTTGAGACTGGGGGTGGGGGCTGAACATTGCTTCAGATGGCCATCCTGAAGAGGAGTCTAAGGGGAAGGGGTGCTTCCTCCCCTTTGGAAAAGTTTTGAATATTTGAGGGTCCTTACAGTAGATGCAATTTGGTGTACATATTGGGCAAATTTTAAGGAAACTTCCTGCACATTTTTGACATTATTTAGGCCTATACAGGAAACAATGGATTTTTGTCCTTGGACTGAGGGGAGGGGGGGGGGGCAGAAGCACACTTCTGCTCCACCACATTTTTGACTGGGGGTCTAAAGCCCTATCAGCCCCATCACTTCCTATGCCTATACCTAGCTCTAACCCTATAGATTTTTGGTCTGGAGCCTAAGTTCTCAAGTGGCAGGCAACTGCAACTGCCATCCAGGATGAGCTCTAGAATGGCCCACAAAAAATTAAAACAGCCCAAAATTTAATGAGAAAGCAAAGCTATGTAATTCAGTCCTGGCTACCATGCTACAAACTAAAAACTCAAGTAAATATCACTTTCAGGTCAAAACACTTGAGAAACCCTTGGTCTACAGCATCTTCTGTCTAGTGAACCTTTGATCTACAGCTTTGATATGCAGAGTACAGTACACAATAACTTACTGTATAAATGGTTTTGTGCAAACATACTGCACAGTATACTCTCATACATAAATTGGAACAGCATCAGCTGTGTACTGAGAACTGAAATCTTTGATATCCACTATACCAATTACTGGTATTATGTGGGCAACACTAGTCACAGTACAGTACTGTACCAACTGTATAGATACATAAACATTGAGATGAGTGTATAGCACTGTATGCTAGTATTATCAGTTACAACTTGAATGGTTAATACTTCCTATGCTTATTTACTCTTCAAAGGGACCTTGTACAAGGTAGGTCATAAAGGGTATCAAAATAACAACTGTATGAAGAACAGTTAGGGTGCATTTACACTTGATCCGGATCTGATCGCCCTATGTTATCAGCATATCGAATTACGTGTATGGCTTGATCCTGGTGCATTTACACTTGTCTCGTACTCTGATCCACCTCCCTGCATAATGAGTGTTTTTTGCAGAAATGATCTCCAAATAATTTACGTTGAACTACCGTTGATCTCGGTTCACCGTTGATCCGGGGAGCATTTACACTACAAGTTTGATCGCCTGCGCGGGGTCTGATCCTCCCCCCTTACTAGGATCAAAATCAGGCGATCAGATCCGGATCTGATCTGCGTTTACACTACAAATTTGATCTCGAACAGTGGATCAGACCCCGCGCAGGCGATCAGATGCGGATCAAGTGTAAATGCACCCTTAGAAGCATTCTCAGCTGGCTTTTAAACTTATGGTGACATGTCACCTAAAAGACCTGTTTTTCATGTGGCAATTAAAGAATAAAATCCCCCAATGAAATATCTGTTGGAATTACTTCGGTATCTTTCACCGTTCTCAAATATACCTCTTGAAAGTTTGATGGTTTTTGAAGTAAATCATTGCCCCCAAAAGTAATGCTGTGGAGTGTTTCACAGTGTTAAAATTTCTTTTTTTAACCCTATATAAATTATCTCTTAATTGCTGACCAGATAGTTTACAATTTGGGGAGTGATACTGTATCAATATTTCCAAGGAAACAGTTTTAACTTTCATAATAAATCCCTCAGGGGATAACAATGCTACAAGTGTCCTTGAAATGAAGGTTGAAAACAAAGGCTAACATTAGTTATATTTGGTAAGTCCATGTTTAAACATCACAAATTTGCACATTTAGCTCATGTTTTGTTCATGACAAAAGTGTGAAATTAAAATAGCCCTGTAAAATGGTCAATATTTGATTGATTTTAATGGGAAATACAGCTATTTTCTGAATTTTTAATGCTTTTTACATGAAATATCCAACCATGTAATTTGCACGTCACTACATCTTGAAGGATGCATCTGCTGCCGGGAAAGTTCTATCACAGGCTCCTAGCCTCACTTAGTTTGGCACAAATGAAAAGAAAATACTTTCACCCTAGACAAATCTAAGCACACACTTTAAAATGCATAGAGACAAAACCACCAGCACATTTCTTGCAATGGGCATCCTACTGTTTATACATCCTCTGCTTAAGTATACCACACATGAATATGGTACCTATATACTAATATGCACTCAACAGTGCTGTACAGTAGTAACAGCATCAACAAGTATAGCACTGTGTACGAAGGATATACTTAATCCACATTCACACTCCTTTTCATCCCGAAATTCTTTGAAATGCCAAGCTTCTGGACCTGCCACAGACAAAGAGCACCACTGGTGCAAAGTTCCACCATGACAGGGCTGGTCAGATGTTGTACCTATTCCAGTGATATATTACAGTAGTTCATATTAGATATCACGCATCAATAATTTGGTTCATATGATAAAGCCTGGTAGCTTATTTAATCATGAGTTCTGCATGGAACTGAAAAACTGCATTTGCACAGCTACTGTAAATATCAGCTCTCTGGTTTTGTGTTGGCGGTTTGGCCATGGAGCTTTTGCTTTGGCCAATTCATACATAGTTTGAGAGTGACTACTTTGTAATTATGCCAAATGTGATGTTGGCAAATTTGGCTGATGTATGTCCCTGCATACCAAAGTGCTTTGTTTGGAAACGTGTAACAATACAACAAATGTCAAATAACTTCATTTAGCATTGTCCTGAAATTGCCTTGGCTTGCACCCTTGAATCAAAATCCCAAATAAATTTTTGTGCTTGGCAGTATCGATTGCTTTTGCCAAAGAGAAAGTAATGTTAAATGGGATTTTCTCCATGATACTTTGATCATATGAAACAAAATCAACCTTCAGAACAGGTTTCTAACAAGTAACAAGTTTATAAGCAACTGATATCACATCATCTTTCATTTTTTTAATACACTTCCAACCCATAACCATAAAGTTGCGATTCAAAATTGACCCCTAAAACATCATTTTTTGTGATATCAACTATTCCCAAACACCATTTGTGGATGAACAACCAATGGACGGCTGTGCAACGTTTCAACCACAGTCCACAAACAGGTATTAAGGCAGGAGAGGGAATTTTGGCCTACACTTGGAAAATACTGTAAGCTTTAGCAACTCCAAATAACCATCGATCAGCACAACATTCTATGTAATAAAATCTAGGTAACACATTCCACATCCTTACCAAATTTCAGATCAACAAGTGACCAAAAAATCACAACCAAAAGGCAAAAATTCTGAAATGCTTTGCCTAAACTTCTGTTGCAAGAGCGTTACTTCCATGAGTTGGTCTAGTCATTAAGTCATAAAAATCTTGTATTCATCTCTTTCAATTACACTAATACACACATAACTGCAGTACTGTACCTTGAAAGAGCGTTACTTCGCTAAGTTGATCTAGTCATTAAGTCATAAAATCTTGTATTCTTGTCTCCTAAATCTCTTTCAATTACACTTAAATACACACACTGTACCTTGAAACTGCATGCACTTACTGTGTATCATGTAAAAACAATGCTACTGTACTGGAAGGAGAACTTTTATAATAACAGTTAATCTTTACTGTATTCCAGTATACTGTAACTTAGACACTGGGCTAAAATGGGAAGAGTCTCTGCTCATTCATTTGGACATATTTCATCTAATTTTGCACCGATTTCATCGTTTTTGTCTGATTTCTAGTTCACCCAAGCAAACTCACTATCAGAAGAATTAGCAGGCCTCCTGGATAAATGAGATGGGAGTTTAATGTTGTCAAAATTGATCAAACAGCTTAAAGAACATACTATGTTTAATAAAGCCACAACCAAATTCTCTGCATGTTCAGTACAACAACCTATGCCATGCACAATGCTGTGCTGTGTGGTATGTAATGGATCAAGTCCTTAATTTCTCATTTTCAAGATAACATTCACGTTCTAACTTACAGTAGACAGAATTAACATACAGTACTGCATGTATATATATTAAATGCACACTGTATTTTATAGAGTATGCTGTAGCAGTAACTACACACATACTGCATGTATGACCCAAATGTCCTCAGCATGAATTTTCATGGTTTGCAATCAATAACTACCATATTTCTTGCTGCTTTTTGCTTCCAACAGTACTTAAATACCTCCTGACTAAAGAGAAGATTACAGTAGTTCATGGTCATACTCTTAATCTGCCTTCAAGATCTGGGTGAGTCTAGAGACGTTTCAGTATCGCTAGGATAATGTTCAGACAACAATACTGTACAATGCTCTTATAGTACAGTATGTGAGATGAATTCCAGTGGGGAAAATGAAACAGTGTAACATATTCTTTTTTAGAAAATGTATAATGTATCCTTTACTACAACTCACACTGTACACAAGAGTGTTGTGCTGTACTCAATATTAGAACCTAGTGCCATTTAAGCTGAACATTAAAGCTTCTAGTATGCATAACATTAGCTAGTTACTGGCATATGAGAAGGGGCAGGGGGAACTGTGCCCCCCCCCCCCCACAATTTTTGGACAACCTCAAAATTGGGGCAAAATTTGTAGAAATTAGGGCAATATCTGCAGAAATTCTGACAAAATTTGTAGGAATTTGGGCAAAGTTTGTCTAAAAAAGGCACAGAGTTCCAAGCAAAAATCATGTGCCCCTCCCCTAATTTAAATGGTCCCATATGACATGTCACTCCCATCTGTACAGTAGCACTAGTACACCCAGACTGAATTCATGAGGTCCTTGTTTCTGAAAGGGACATTTGCTTTGCACAATACTCTACCACACATTAACCAATACCCTTGAGTGTACAACACTGACAATATGTGAAGTATCTCACTATCCCTGCACTTTGATCTTTGGGAAACCAATGCTCAAATCTTCTTTTGCCATCATCAATGATTCAGTGAAGGGATGGAAATCAATGGTCACTGAAAGCTTTCAGAAAATGCAATAATATACCCACAATTCTTGCTACAATTGGTTTAAGATATCAATATCATCCACATTTTGTCACAAATTGATGAGTTGCCAGGAGACAGTTGGGATAATATAATACTGTATGGAGCTGAGAAGTTTTTCTGAAGAAGAAAATTTATGACATAGCTATGACAAGCACTTGATTCCAGTTCAGAATCGTGATTCTTGGTCAAAGAATAGAAAGCAAGCGACACTTTCTGTCTTCACTGGTATTTAGTAAATTCATGGCAGATTTCTAAATAAAAACAAACTTTTTCAATTATACCTTTACTCTTTCTAATCCAAGACTAGAAATGAGACCCTAAACCTGCAACACTCACCACATTTCAGACAACACAGAATGAGAAGAGGCTACTGTCCAAAATGGCAGATGTCCAGTATAGGTTCATAGCCAACATTTGGTGGGGGTTAATTATTGTCTGCAAAATAGGTCTTGACACAACCAAGGGAACACAGGCCATAAAATTCATGACGGTCATCCTGACCATGACCGCCATAAATTTTGTTATAGCTTCTGACAGCCATTTTCCATAGACATAGACAAGATGTTCCATATGTGCTCTCCATTTGTGTGAGCACTCCATAACTGTCCCACTAATATCGAGCTCACTTACTTCATCATTCTTTCTGCACAAGCATTCATGATGCAGTGCATGGGAACCAATATTTTTTCACTTTCAACACCATTCTGTTGATATTCGCTACGCATGCTTTACTAACCAATCGTTCATATCACCTACATACTGTACTGACTACTTTTCTGCAATACGTGCACACAAATTTGTGTCCACCAAACCTGGTAATCATATTTTTTTGGCTCAATTAGGCTTCATTGCCCAGTTAACTACACAGACTTACAGCAAATACTGTATAAGCTACTCAGATATTTGTGATTCTTGCTACTTCCAAAGCACCTCACCATCAAAATAGATTCCCACATAAATGATACCCACTCATAGAAATACGTGAATGTGGAAGAATCTCATTGACCCAACGAACAGCGCTTGCCACAGTTTTCTGCCATACTTGCACTACTTGAATATACGTACGCACATACGTCCACCATATGGTAGAACAGAACTTTCAACTGTGCTAATCTTAGGCTTACACTTAGGCCTGTCTACACTGAATTTTTACATGAAGTTTTTATTTCATGTGTATGTATTACAGTTTGGGCTTCTTGCAGGAAAGAGTTTTGGCCTATGGTAAACCTACAGTAAAAATTGTTGGTTTACCAAGGCCATGTTGGCCTTGGAGGAGGAAAACGAATTTTGTGGCCTGGAACAAAAATGGTGTCATGGCCTGCATATCTGCCATCTTACCCCTAAAGACAGCTTAGCTAGTTGCCATAAGGACCTTCCCACCATTCAATTTTGCCCTTTTTGAGGCTTAATATTATTTAAAAGCACAAGAAGTGAATTATTACATTTTCATTTGAGTGACATGCAGCCCTACAGTATGACCATTATGACTGCTCAAATAAAGCTTTTCAGAATGCAGTGCCATAGCCAGGATTTGCCTCACTGGGGGGGGGGGGGGGAGGGGGGAAGGGAGCATGCAGTATGTTCTGTGATCATTCCCATGGAGGGTCTAAGGGGAATAGTTTCCTACTTCTTTGAAATTTTTTTTGAATAATTAGGTGTCCTTACTGTACATGTATGCAATCTAGTGTTAATACATATCTTTTGAAGTGAAATGTGTGTTGAAAAATTTACGTATTTTAAATTATTAAATGAAAAATAAATTGACATCAGGGAGGGACGGCATAGTCCAATGACCTGCCACCTAAGTATGTATGCCACACTTAGATTGGATGCCATCCAGACTGTGGTTCTTGCAGGTGAGGATACCTGGTACAAACTTACTAAATTTTGTCTTTTATGGAACCACCCAAAATCAAAAAGAATGTAATATGCCTATAGCAAGGCAATTCATTCCATCTCTTCAAATTCCTTGTGTCTCTAAAACAAATATAAAATTCAACATTCATTCTGAGGTGAGTTGTAACTACAGTAGGCTTGGGTGGGTTAGCTTGCTCTACAATGTACTTCCAGGTCGAGAGTCAAGACTCTTGGCCAGGTGCTTTTCTTCCAGTTATGATTCCTGGGAACTTTTCAGTGGTGACAAAGTATACAGTACCCCAAAACCACATTTTAGGGGAAAGATTTGTGTTCCCTAGTACCAAGAAAGTATTGTAGCAAAATTGGCTTTCTACAGCATGTCTTCTTCTTTATTAGGTCACAGGGTTTTCCCTTTAGTTGGCAGATACTGTCCTTTCTGATTCTCTGACACTGGCAATTCAGTACTGTACCTTAGCCATCTATAAGTCTGTACTGTTAGTGGAAGCATTACACTGGTGGTGTAATACCCAACTGACAGGCTAGCACAGTATTCAACAGTTCAGTGGAGCAGTTTAGTGAAGAGTTGTGATTTCTAAGGCTAAAGGTACCTTAACTCCAAAACTATTGGAGTTACTCAAGCCTAGATGTACAGTACCATACTCTATGCCCTGGGGGCTCATTCTGGAAGTACATGACTTTCTGTCTTCTTCAGAAATGTCCACATCACACACTGAGCTCTAAATTATCTGGCAACTATTTTTACAGATGTATGATAACTGAAACACTGACACCAGTTGTGCAAAGTTCCACATAATTTTTGAATAGGTAATCAGTAATCTCAAAAGGAAAGTTTTGGTAAGATGTGCATTCAAAATGGTAAAACCTACTGTGAACACATTTTCTGACATTTTTCCTATGATCATAGTATTATAGATCTTAATTTGAAAGTGTTGAGCAAAAACAGCTAAAACTAGATCTCAATACACTGTAAGAAGTAACAATTAAAAGCACTCTTGCAAATCTTTGAATAAGAAAAAGTTTTTATCAGTGTTATATGGTCTTTGTATGTCTATACATGTAGAAATATATCCCTAGAAAAAGTAATTATACCTTGCCATAATTCCACTGCCTCATTAATTTTTTAACAGTATCTCTACCAAACTTTGTATTACAGCTCATAGGTCATGACCCAGGAAGTAAGGATAGTGCCACCTCTGTGCCAATTAATTTTACCGAGTCTTATTCTGTGGTAGATGGGATTGTTCACACATATAACAGATGAGGTAAGTAGGAGTGAAATAGATTACTGTAACAGCCATTGAACACAATGTGAAGGATAAAGCACCTAAACCCCACTTACAAACAATGCCCAAAGTTCTGATAATTTCAAGTACCTGATTAATGACAGTTAAGTAATGCATAATCATTTACATTTCTATGCACAGTTTCAATGCAATTTCATATTACTGTTCACAAACAAAACTCTTCAGGATACACTGCAATAAAACTGTTTTACTCCTCAAAACAGTTTTTTTCAATACAGTACTTAATTAAATTCAGTACTTAAATAGAATGGAAAGAAGACAAGTACTAAAATATCGACAAGTACTCAGTTCTAACTCACAGTTCATACAACTAACAATGTCAGTATATCAGAGAAGACTTTTTTCTATTGTATCATACTGTACAGATCTGTAATGACATACTGTAAACAATACATCGAAAAGGAATGCACTCCAAGGCCTGTATAAAAGAATACAACCACATGAATCCTTCAGATATTCAGATATAATTAATATTGTACAGTAGTTACTTAGGGGTGCTGTATTGTACCTAGAGTCTGTCAAGAGTATATACTGATTAGAGTGCAAGCATCTGCATATTCTTTCTGCAACAGGATCTCAAACCAAAATGCATTAAAAACTTGAATGTAACAATTTGTTCTGCTATGCCTTATCAAATGACTAATTTGAAACGTACAGTACAGCCAAATTTTCAAGTTTGAGCATTTCAACAAACTAGAAATCAACAAATTTCAATGCAAAGGAACAAGAAAGCTTCTTGAGCAAAACTTCCACTCAAAATTTTATTGGGAAAGACCACTGTTTTCTTAAACAATCGGGGATTATTGTAACCTCTCAGTTAGTCACCCTGATAGGCAACTGTCATTTCCCCTGATGTAATGATAAAGTTTCTTAACAAATTATACAAACTGCCAAAAAGATAAAAAGAACGAAAGTTACAATTCTACTTACTGGATTAAAGTTAAAGTCATGTGCTATCCAATCATGCGCCTTCTGATACTGTTCTGTAAGACCCATTATGTAGAGTGTATCCACACCATCTACAATGGTAGCACCCATAGCTGTTTTGCCAAAGATACTTGCTGAATGACCTGTGTGTGAGATGGGCTTTAGTTCATTGGCTCCCCAAGCATAAGTTTCGTATCCGTTCCATGCATGGATCATCATCTGCAATGAAGAAAAGATTGTTTAAAGTACTGTACCAACTACTAGAATGACACTGTAGTACCGTATATAGACTTAGTAGTGGCCGTTTTGTGAATAAACTCTCTCAGAGTACGTATGCAGAGGTCAGCAATTGGTGAATACTGTAACTTTTGGCAACAATACCTCCCAACTTCAAAGCTTCCAGATTGCAGGATATACAGCTCAGCACTTTATAGGCCATGATGGTAAGATGCAGATTTAGAGTTACTTTAACTTTATGAATGACCCTCTGCAATATTTCAATAAACATAAAAAAGGGTTGTACCAGGGCAGGAAAAAATGTTTATTTCCTAGGAAAAGAATCAAATTTTCCACAATTCCATGATCTGCATTTTCATGTAGCAAAAAAAGTAAATTTCCCTCCAATTACCAAAATTTACCTCCTAATACCAAACTTTCCCAGAAAGAACCCCCCAACTTCCCAACATTTTTCACCCATGGTTTTGACCACCAAGTCTGAATAGAACAGGTGTACAAACCATCCAAAAATGACACATACTTGTTGTACTACAGCCTAAACTTTATTGCAAAACTTTCATCATACATACCCTACGTTTAAAAAAGAAATTCCTCCAACTGCTGCTCATTGATTAGAATTCAGCCAAAGAAAATTTATGCACTTGTCAACTGTATTCATGCCACTGTCCCCCCCCCCCATACCAGGGAATACCCAGGGCGCTAGGCTGATGCAACACATTTGCTAGGGATGTGCTATTGTTCAGTCCCTACTACACCCGGAACTAGAGAGTTCTTTCAGCTGGTATATGCATTGTAAAGAATGGGCTGGGAAAATTATGGGTATTTTGAGGGGCTTAATACATGTAAATACTTTGAAACTATATGCAGAGCCTTTACAGAGATAATACCAGGATGTGCAGCCAAATGACACTGCTCCATTGGGGCTTACTGTGTACAGTATGTAGTCAGAAATGAACACTTGCTGTACATTTCCATCATATCCTGCCAACTACAGTACTATGCCCAAGTGACTGTACAGAGGGGGGGGGGGGAGGGGGGGGGAAACTGACATTTGTTTTACCATTATGGACAACTTCAGCAGCCATTTTAAACACCTTGCTACATATTTATATTCCCCTATATTATAACTTTTATCAGAAGCACTTCCAAAATGGGTGAAAAAAGTTGGCACTTGGGAAGCATCTTTCAGGTAAATTGGTATTTGGAAGGAGATTTTGGCAAAGTAAGAAATGGGGCTATTTGATACATGGAATTTACGTTGAACTTTATGAAAAGTTTGACTTCCCTCCTGAAAATAAACATAGACTCTACAGCAGCTCTTTTAACAAATGTATGTAAAACAGAAGTACAGTTCTTTAGACGTAAATTATAACAACATGGTATACAATACATATTCCCTTAGCATTACTTTACTCAGCTGTTAAGATCTGGAGACCTGTGCACAATTTAAAGCAGGCCTGATTTTTAAGGAAATTTTCAGGTTGCCCATCGGACAACCTGAAGCTAAATTTAGGTTGTCCGAAATAATTTTTAGTTGTCCGAATGAAAGAGATGAACAATTCTATTTCCTGTCTCTGCCATAGAAAACAAACATTTACTTTAAATTCTGCATTTTTCCATATTTATTGGCATGGTACAATGATGAATGGTAGTCAATACCATTGTCTCAATGCCACTTCTTAAGGGGATTTTTATGACATACTTTCCTGCTGATGTAGGGAACTATTCAGTTACAAATAAAATCTACTCGTCCATCGGACAAGTTCAAAGAGAGAAAGTGGTTGTCCGATGCAAGTTTTACCCGTCACGGACGATCGGACGAGTGCTAAATTTCAGCCCTGTAAAGGGGCTGTAGCATCAACCCAAACAATTTACAAATATGACCATGCCCATACAATTGGAGAGAACAGTCTGATTGGCATTACAGTAAGTTCATATAAAAGCATTACTCTGATTGGTCAATGATGACTTATGCAGAATGCTGCAGGTCACTCAGGGTGCATTTATACTAGATCCAGATCTGTTCGCCTGCAGGGTCAGATCCACTGCTCAAGGTCAAATTTGTAGTGTAAACGCAGATCCAAATCTGATTGCCCCATTTTGATCCTGGTAAAGAGGGGAGGATCAGACCCACGCACGCAATCAAAACTTGTAGTGTAAATTTATGCTCTAGGATCGAGGGTGACCCGACATAAACAAAGACCTCACATTATGCCCATTACTATGGTCACACATGTGTTTTCTCATTTCTTTGTTTAAATTTTGGTACGCACATGCATGTGCTCCCATTTCATAATTCATTTAGAGCCCACTTTTGCCGAAGCACGGAGGAGGGCCAGAGTAAGAGACAAGTGTAAATGCTCCAGGATCAAGCCACACGTGTAATTCGATCTACTCATAGGCATACGGGAAGACATTTCACAGGGGGGGGGGGGAGGGTGTTTGCCCTGAAAATTTTGCAAATTGCCCTATTTCCCCCTTTTACCATGATAGCACTCAGGATGAGTATGGTTGTGTCCCCCCCCCCCCCCCCCACAAACTATAAAGAAAGATATTATTTCCCGAGTTTTGGTTTATACTTGTATTGGGTTCATACATCATTACATCAGTGGATGTCAAAAATTGGTTTGCCCCCTACCAGGCTACCAATCCCCTGCTAACCCCATCCTATATTCAGAAGAAATAGGTATGCCTCTGTGTTTTGCAAAGGTGTCTATAACCTTTTCAACTTCATTTTTAAGTATCTAGTTTACATACTGTAAGACCATTCAATATTAAATAAAGCTACCTGCCGCACTGCCCACTGCACTGCCCCCTTGCCCTGAAAATACAAGTGTCAGTGCCCTGACATTATAAGCATTTTCCCTGCTCTGGGAGGGCTGCAGCCCCCCCCCTGACCCCCGCCTCGTACGCCTATGGATCTACTGATAAGATCAGGCAATCAGATCTGGATCTTGTGTAAATGCACCCGCAGTAGTCTACCACATCTCATACATGTAAAGCAGTGGTACTGTTTGGATAGCCTTGAGCAATTTTTACTCAGTACAGACCAGACCAAAGAAGCTTTGTGAAAGAAGTGCACTACACAGTTGTTTTTCTTTTAAACTGGAGGAGGGGCTAGAAGTAAACTTAGTAGGGAAAATTGTTTCTCTCTAAGGCCAATTTTGTTGGCTGTTCAAGAAAGGGTTTGAGCATAGAATCAATTTTTATATGTGAAAGACTAAATCTCAGCAATTTGTTGAAACTTCCATTCAATTGGGACATGCAGTTCTTGAGATACCAGCAAATGTAGACTTTACTCCATGAATTTGTGACCCAAAGTGAGCTTGAGGCAAGCAGGGGTTATATCAACTCCTCACATTGATGAGCAATGCTTTGTTTCTTTTGTTTGTTCAGTCTGTTGTGTTGACCTTAAGTTAAAGTTAATAAGGACAGGGGCTCCCCATGGTGAATTACAAGTTTGTAAAACTCCTATGCCTCTCATGCATTCACATTCTGATAACATGGGATTATGGAGGAGAAAATTGGTTGTAAAGTTTTAAAAAAAAGGTTGTTTACGATGTCATACTGTATGTGATTGCTTCAAGTTCACTTTGGGTCGAAAATGTGACAACTTTAACTGCTAGTATCTTAAGAACCGCACATAGGATTTCAATGCAAGTTTCACCAGAATGCTTTGAGTAAGTAACCCTCTAACATGTACGGTATCAAAACTTGACTCGAGCCTACACCCTTCTTTTAAAGATTTATAAGACGGGCATTTGGATGGATCCACATAGTCATAATACAGGTGAAAATAATTGCGTACACACAAAATGTGAAATATTTTTTGGCAAAACATATTGTTAAAGTGTACTTGCATGAAAGTTTTTAAGAACTTGAACACATTGCCATGCTATATGCCACAAGGCTTGCCATCTGCATGTGAACTAAAAACACACTGTACAGATATGTACCATACTTTATCTACCATCTTTTTTGTGCTCATTTAGTGTTTTTCCACAAAATTTGATCTGCAGATTTGCATAACGAGCCAAGAATGCCCAGATTTTGGAGTTTGTATGGTACATGTGTACAGAAGTGCATACTTGAGGGCAAAAACAGATTAACTGTCAGAGTCTGGGCAACTGACCAGGAATCCTTCCAGGATGTTTGCTATGTTTAGCAAACAAACAAACACATCTGCAGTTTAGCACAATTTTTTTCGCTTTTGCCTGTACTGAATGTACACTCAAGTGCATAAGATACCATAGAATTAGTTTTATCTTTCAGCTTACAGTAATTTGCTAAAGGTAGGAGTGTTGATAATGAGTGTTAGGGATGTTCCACATTTTGACATGACTTTTTGAAACTTCTGATATTAAACTCTGTAAAGTTAACTGTTCAATCTTCCTTTTCTTACTCTGCTGAAGGTGGTCTACAGGTAGTACTGTACATTATACAAATACAAATATATTGTATTTTAAAGTAATTCCTGTGTTAGACAAGCAACACAGGCAGCATTCCCATATGGGATCCTTAGGGGCCCCATATGGGCCAGCATATGGGACCCATATGATTTTGTACCCAAAATTAACAAGAGACCCACACTGGCCAGCCCAAATGACCTACATGACCCATATGGGATTGTCCTAGGGCCCATACCCCACATGCATGTGGGCTGGCTCATATGGGCCCCTTATGAACTTGGGTGCAAAATTTAATACGGGTTCACCCATATGGGGCCCATATAGGTTTGCCACCTATTATAGACATTACATTTCAAAGTAACAGATATCATGCATGTACAGTAACATCTGTAATGCTGGTTAGGGTGGTTTAAACAAACGTTATTTCACAATTTCCTATTTCATGTCATACCACATCATGACCAAGCTCAAAATACGAATATGCACTTAAAATCAGTAAATTTAATTTGAGCAAAGTTACTGAAGAAAATAAAAAATGTTATGTTGATGTTTATTGTACAAATTTCTAATGGTACTGAATGTAACATCCATAACAATTTTTCACAAAATCATAATTTAACACTTGCTGGCCAAGTTTTAATTAGCAAATTTTACGGCTTCTACTTCATTATTAGTTGCTCCATCAAAAGTACTTTTAAAGTTACTGTATACTGTATTGTATGACTGAAATCAAGCAATGACATTTTTCTGCAAAAGGACAAAAACATATAAAATGCTGCATCAAATATTGTCCAAAATGTAATGTTCGTAAAACTTATTTGTCTAGTTTTTACTACCCAAATTTCATTTTTCATGATTCTTGGGATACCTCATCACAAATTAGCTTTAAATATGAGGTACCATTAAAACTGGTTCATCCTACTATATTTTAGGAGGGCAAAATGCTAAAAATGTTACAGACGTTATAGGTTGCATGGAAAGGTTTAGAGTGTTAATTAGATGAGTCCCAGCCTATTGATGAAAAAGAAATATCCAAGTTTTGTTACTTACTAGAGAAGAAGCACTCCCAAAAATTATTCAAAATACAAAATATAATACATCGTAGTCCTAAGCCACTTCAAGGTGATACAGAGGTGACTTCACTTTGGGCCTGGGGTACTTTTACAGTATAATTTGCAATTTTTCAGTTTTCTCACACTGGTCATGTATAAACGGTAAAGTACAGAAGTAATGAAAACAAGTGAACAAAGATGACACCAGTACAGATTCATAAGGTTTAGGTACCCCCTAACCTGCAATTGATGAAACAAAATTGTGGATACAACTTCAGATTTGACACTCAAGTCCTCTTTACTATGGAATTGCCCAAATGATCCTTCAACATTTGCCTGACAATGCTTTGCTGGCAATGTAAGGGCAGCAAGAGAAAAACCAGGTCTATGGAACTGGGGAGAAATGTGTACAGGTAGCAGAAAACTGTGTAGGCTGCTTATTGTACAGTATTTTATACACATGCACGTGTACAGTACTGTAGAGCCGAGTCGATCAGTGTTACAGTATGAGTCGATTACTGTGCCCAGTCTAAATGCCAGTGGAGCGTGTAGGCACAATGTGATACCAGAGCTCGAAATAACCGATGGCACTGATAGCCATGGCTATTGTGCCCTTACTGATGGCTATGGTGCCTCTCAAAAATGTCCTATGAAACAACATAGACCTATAGCAGTGGCGGATCCAGGATTTGGCAAAAGGGGGGGCCCAGGTCACAGTGGTTAGTATAAAAGTCCGATCTGGGGAGGGGTCTAAGGAGAGGGGGTGTCCCCGGGGACAGTGCCAGGGTATTTTGATAGGGAGCAAAGCATACATGTGATGAGTAATCGCCATGCTGGGGGGAGGGGTCTAAGGGAAGGGGGTTCCCCCTCCCCTTTGAGAAATTTTTGTTAATTTAAGTCTCTTCAGTTAGTTAGTTAGATGGAGTTTTACGGCCCAGTTTCCAACCTATTGGTTCAAGTCAAGCCGGCCATGGCCTTTTTTCCAGTTGTGGCTCACTGGCTTGTTTTCCCTACTCCATTGCTTATGGGGAGCATCACACACAACGGCAGTAGGTTCCATTTTTAGAGTCTTTGGTATGACTCAACCTGGGAATCGAACCCGGGCCTTCCGCGTGAGAGGCGGATGCTCTACCGCTAGACCAAACACGTGGTCTTTAAGGCTCTTCAGATGCAAAATGGTGATGTCTGTGGTGTATTTTTTTTGAACTTATATGGCTGGAAAGCGCTCATAATTCAGTGAATTTTAATTTTTGGTTGGGTGAAAGATGCTTTTCTGGGGAGGGGTGTCCCCTCCCCTTTGAGAAATTTTTGTTAATTTAAGATTGCTTAGATGCAAAATGGTGATGCCTTTAGTATATTTTTGAACTGATCATATATCGCTGGAAAATGTTCATAATTTAGTGAATTTTAAATTTTTACCCTAAATTCACAGTACATTTGATTAAAATAAATTACAAGGCTTAAATAAGACACTACAGGGTAATATTGCAGCAAGTTATAGTTAAAAGCCTGATGTTGTCGAAAATATTCCTCTAAATATTAAAGAAAATTTTAGGAATTCCCTTGAAAGTAGAGGCAGTGCTCCCAATGCTGTGGGCCTGGCCGGTAATAGACTGAAGTTAGCAATCCATTAATACAGCTCTCATGAGCAACTCCTTGCAATGCCCAGAGAAAGTTACTGAGGCCAATATAAGCCAAAATGTTATCAGCTGAAAGTCAGTAGCAGAGTTATTAACATAACACTTATTTTCTGAGGTAGAAAATAATGAACAAGTTTGAGTTTCACTCTGACACATCTCATAGGCCTATTTCATTGAAATAGGGCCTTGTCCTTTGTTTTATGAAGTTGAAAAAAACTTTCAAAATTTTTTGGAAGGGGGGCCCCCCTGTGCCCCCCCCCTAAATCCGCCCCTGTATAGCCATTTTGCTCATATTGGCTATGCCCTTTTCGAACCTTATTTTGAACCCTGTGATACCAATGCAAGCATGACCTGCAATGCCTTATTTTTCTAACAACATCAAAAACAAGTATTTGCCACATCATTTTCCATGTGCAAAGCAATATCAAAATAATCACAGCCAAATTTTCACACTTCAGCATAAGAATGAACTACTGTAGGAATTTGCAAACGTTCCCAAAACTGATGACAAAAATGTCCTTGATGAAGCGTTCAGTAAAAGTGTTGATAGAAAAGGCAAACACTCTATTTGTTTATTAACATTAAATATTAATCTTAATTTATGTGGTATTGTGGTTACTTTATTTACTCTTTCTATTTAGTGATTGACTCAAGATTCCTTCATAAGCATTATGGTGTGTATTGTCACCTACCATTCAAAATTTATTTTCAAAGGATTACTCAACTTAGACAACACCAAAATTTAGCACAATGAGGGAGACACGTTAGGAAATCATTTTATTAAATGTTTCTATATTTTATTGTCTCAAATTTTGTTAAGTATTACAGTGGCTGAAGAGTATGGTGGCCAAGTATAGACTGACAAACATAACAATTAAGGAAAGTGCCTTTGCAGCCTGCAATAAGATGTAAAGGACAATCTTGATGAGCTACTGAGGTGTTACTGTACAATGAAATTTTCCAACATTGACTGTCCATCAGGATAATTTTATTCTCTACAATAAATCAATCTTCAATATATATTTCAAGTTAATAAACAACAACTTAGTCCAGCCTACTATCATATTAGGAGGCAAACTGGACGGCACTTGGGGTGAACTGGTAGATCTTTGGGGCCAAACTGGTCAACAAGTGAGGGCAAACTGGCTTTCTGGGGGTGAACTGGTAGTGGGGCAAAATGACTGTAAACCATGTAGGCGTACTGTAGGGCCTATAACTACAGTATAAAGGGAGCTCCAGCTTTGCAGAAAAAACTACGGTATGAAAGAAACAAATATACCAAGGGTTCTGCCAGAAACTCAAAAAAGGGGGATTAATTACTGCTAAACCCTAAGTCCAAATTGATGCTGTCCTTAGCCAAAGTTACATTAATGGTTTAGGCCCCTCTAAGGTGCAATTTGAAGGATATTTATTTTGGAAAGTTCAAACAATGCTCCAACAGTGTCCTCTTCTTAAGTAAGAAACCAAGATATTGACAAGTTTAAAGGAAAATTTTCATTATCCCAGACAGTTCCAATTCTCCCAACTATGCAACTTCTAGCTCTTCCCATAACTGTATGAAGCTACAGTACTCCTTGTGCAGGAATAAACCTGTTTTATTGCTTAAGGCCATGTCCTGGTGAGCATACAAGGCTATAAAATGTAATAAAAGCACTCTCTCTGCCTTGTGTGGAATGTGAACTACTGTGCATCTTTCAAATTTTCAAACTTTAATGTCAATCAAAGAGCAGTTCACCAACTGAGAATTTTCATACCCCTACACTAAAAATATACTGTGGGGTGATGACTGTCTGTCTTTAATATTTTTATGGAAATGAAATGGAGTGGATTTCACCCCCCCCCCCTTCTGGAAGGGGGAGGGGTCAAACCCTGTATACTGTACTCTACAGAGTGCTCTACAGAGTGCTCTACAGAGTAGAAAGCATGCCAAAAAATTTGTGATGTCACAGGGATTCTGTGACAGGCTGGCAAGCTGATGTGTCAGGCAACTCCACTCTATCCCCCTTCCCCCTGCCACCAAAAGATCAGGATGAGGCATGCAGGAGTAGCCTGATATGAAGTGGAAAAATAATTTGTCATTTAACATTGACCACTGTAAACTGTTGAAGATTTACACTTACCTCTCTCACTTTATCCCTTCTCTCTTTAGCTTGAGCATCTGCTGGCTCACCATCCGATATTGAAATATATCCTTGTTGTTCTAGGCGAGCTTTCGCAGCCAACTTTGCCTCTTCTCTCTTTGCTCTTTCCTGTTCCTCTCTTTCTTGTAAAAATTTCTCTTTCTCTTGGTCCACTTCCTGCTTAAGACGATCGTGTTCGTCTTGTTCTTTTGGCTGGTCAAAATCATTATTTACTTCATCACCATCATTCACGAATGGTGGCTTTTGAATCGCATTTCTTGCTTCTTGCAATGCTTGATCTTGCCTAATTTGTAAATTAAGTTTCCTTCGATCATCTCGTAAATGAAAATCTTCATTAGGATCTTCATCATGTTCATGTCCTAACACAATCCCTGGTCTAGCACCCCCTATCTGTGGATTAAAAATCTCGGGGACATTGTTCATGCGTCCTCGCAAGTCTGGTAAGAGGAAAAATGCACTGTAACATAATGTCATGAATATAAAGAAAATAAGATAGACCATATACCTCTCTATACTTTTGAGTGTTTTCCTTCTTTGAAAAACGGGAAATCCATTACTGTTGCGATTGTACAAGGGTAAAACTGTCGATTTTGATGCCATCCTGCACAAACCTTGGTAGGCCAGTACACGGTTGTCGTTTATTCCAAGAGAACTTACTTAGCCTAGGCTATGCTTGTATCCACAGTAGAAATCCTTTGCGGCTGTGTGGTACAATGTAGGCTTAGGCTAGCATTACTTTATAAATATACGTACGTACGTAGTCACTGTCAAATACATTAGCTACAAGCCTACAGCACTAGCGCGATCATTGACTGTAGTTCCATGGTTTGTCGTAGGCTAGCTCTTGACATCACGTTAGTAGATGTGTACCTTGAACACGAAACACGGCAACTGCAAGGCGATCGTCCACTTGGTTAATCCGGTTACCAAACCTCATGGAACTTCTCGTCTACTGATAATTCAAATTTTACACGAATCCGCTAAGCAGGTATCTAATTTGTGTGGGTTAATAGAAAACTTTTAAGTTAGATACCTGAGGCAAACATTCAAAATTAATGTCATAAAAGTTCTCCTTAATATGCATTAAGAATAAAATTAATACCCTCTGTTTCACTCTTTAATTTTTTCTATTTGAATTTTGTCACTATTTAATAAAGAAATAAACAGAATGAAGAAAAAATAGTTACTTCAAGCAGTATTACATCGACCCAAATCATCTGCCTTCCGACATCTGCAGTTCGCGTACACGGTACGGAGCAGAAAGCGAAACAGTTGATTGCACTGCAGCTGAACTACAATCACTGAATGTGGTGTCTAATGAACATCGGCACACGTGGAAGTGATGGCGACCTTCACAAATCAGCCTGCAAGGTGTTAGACAATCTTATGCAGTTTGAGAGTGCCGTCAGTGTAGACATGAAACCGTGGCGAAAAACAAAAAAAAAAAAAAAAACAAACAAACAAACAAACAAACAAAAACAAACAAACAAACAAAAAATCAGATGTTTCATTGCGCCTGGTTCTACTAAATAGGGGAGTTGCTGTGCTTTTACATGAAAAATCTAATATTTCTATTGAAAGGGTGCACAGAAACTGAAGGTAATTTAGTAGCTATCATTATTGAAACAGGGTCAGTAGGCCTACTCTATTACACTGTCTTGCTTTCATCTTTGGATATAACAAGGATACTCCGGCTTTTTTTTATTTTTTTTTCAGAGAAGTACAAGGTGTGATCAGGGAGTAGCTATTTAGAAGGAAATAAAACGGTAGCTCTCCCCTCTGTACCCACCTAGTTGCCGCCAAGGTCACTTGCTTTGTATAGCTCTTGAAGATTAAATGGGCTTAAAGCTGTTGTTAGTATTTAACAAAAGGTTCATGTCGTCTGCTACGTTGAAAAGAAATGTCAACAAATTTTGTCTATATGCTACATGTATAGCATTGCCAGTTGCTTTCCTTCAAAATTAATTTGCAGCTTCCAACGCGATGCAACGCTTATCACAATAGGCTAGTTAAATTTTATGTAACATGTTGATCATGCACTTACCATTCGGAAATTGCGAAAGTTTGCGGAAAGTAATATAATCTTAAAACAAATTATAGCCTCACACCTCTCTTTAGTCATTTACGCATTGTGCCAGTGTAAGACCTTACTTCTTATAAGCCAGTCTGTCTAGACTCCGTAGAAATTAGCAGTCGTTTTGACTTATTAGACAGCGTTTCTTTCTGTCTTGACTGTCGGTAAAAACCTTCGGATCAAAGCATTGTTCCTCCTAATCTTATTCATACGATATAAGTACAGTACTGTAGGTGTATAAAAGCATAGGCGGGATTACGGGGGCACACGGGGGCACTTGCCCCCCTCCCCCACATTTTCCAGAGCTAGTAAAATAATAATAAAAAAATGAGCGAAATTATGCGAGACCAGAGAAATTATAAGAGAATTTTCAATAGCCTATTATGATTAAATTTTGCATGTTTAATGAAGGAAAATATTAAAATCAAATTCATAAAATTGCTAGGAAAATTTTTGTCGGCGCGCTTCGCGTGCACCTTCAGAGAAAACTAAAATTTTGTCCGAAAACGTAAAATTTCTTTCGTCCTACGGGCCACACTGTGACTTGAAGCTCTGAAATAAGGGTCACTGAAGGTACTAATGTACGACATAAAATGCACCATGGTCCTTGCACACAAAGTCTCAAACCCTACCCATGTATAGGGAATCGCATTATTCTCGAAGCAAAAAAGAAAGGACAAAAAAACTCGGCGTGCTTCGCATAAGCCTTATACAAATCGATGTCTCATTAGTACTACTGTACTGCTACGCGTAGGAAAACTTTGGTGGAATTGCCTTACCAGTTACCACCACCTTCAGCAAATTGACTGACGGTTACTATCTTAAATCTGCGGTCATGATATGAAATCTATTTCATCAGCATTTCAAATTACTCCTGGTGGAAGCAGGATTTTCTGACAAAATGGTCCAAAATGTCCGCAAAAGTCGTCAAATTTAAGAAAGATTTGGGGAGGACCCTCAGTCCTCAGCCTCCGCCTTCGCGCCTTCGGCGATTGCGGTTGAAGGCTTCGCCGGCCACAACTTCCCAAGATGCAGCCTCCAATAAAATTACTTCCCTGGCACTTTAACTCCCGATGCCCTTGACAATGTACATGTAGAAACTACCCACAAAAGATTTCATTGGCTTCTTCAAGTATAGTCTATAACCTTCAAAATCGACACTACCTTATTTTGCACACTATAAAATAGTTGAGGGGCACTTGTCCCAGACCATCGACAAAAATGACACGAAAGAAAGCCTCCATGGAGCAAGATATATGTTCCCATATCCTGCTCCATGAAAAGAACAGGCACCTGGGGAAAGTAGGAAATTTTTATGCAATAAAAATGCTACATTTTAAACTAAAGAAAAACAATAGGTTACAATTAAATGTCTCAAACGCTGTCTCAACCAGTTTCAAATATTGCTTCGGGGTTTCGGGGCTACTTCCTGTAGAACATCCTGCTTGTCATAACTTCTTACAAACTCTTCTATTATCATTGAAACCACCAGTGCTCACATGGCCGTACGCAGCCTAGGGGAAGTCCACCCTCCCCAGAAATTTTCAAAGCAAAATTTTTATCTTTTCTTTCTTAGCATTTCTATTACTCATCACTAAAAGTATGAAAAATGCGATTTTAGGGCGCTTCTCGCGCACCCATTCTGAATACTAGATCTCCCATTTTTAAAATTAAAAAGGCCCTGGGAAACTCTCTAAATTATCTATTCTCCCCTACTTCCTAAAGCCCTCAGCATTATCGATCCCATCTGACTGTTGGTCACATGGACCAAAAACTAATGCAATTGAAAAAGTCAAATTGTGATTTTTGTGGTATGTTAATTGCCCATATTAAGCTAAAATGCATCATTTTAATGCCTTCAATTTCGTAAATACCTCAGAGGTTCCAGAGGCTTCTCCCCCTGGACCCCACCGGGGCCCTGAGGTGGGCCCCTGGACCCCACGCCGTTAGAGGGAGCTCTTCGCGCTCCGTTGCACCTTCGACGCCGTTTCGCAGTCCACCATGGCTTTGCCCACCCCCCCCCCCCCCCATCACTTCCAGACATCAAATCCCGTCCCTGTATAAAAGGTTTTCTTGGGTATCATGTATCAATTGAAACGGATCAGACAAAATAAGTGTGTACCCTGAGCTCTAATAATCACTCATGAATCAAATTGAGTCAAATTGTAACAGCCAAACTGATAATGGAAATTTAATAATTCTCTAGTAAGAGATTACTGTTATCAAAACATGGTCAAAAGTGTTATTGCTGAAGCTATTACAGAGTATGCATGTTTCCCTACAATCAAAATGTAGCTTATTATTGCATTTACCTAGAGATAAAATCCAATTTACTATAACTGATCAACTAACTTTTCTTTGAAACTTTGTCGATGCAGATAAGAGGTAAAACTATTTCGTATTCCTCTTAAAAGACCATAGAAAATGAGAGGGAGTTTCCTTGTGAGGGAAATTCAGCGTATCGAAAACCATGATTCCCATAATACTACGGCAAATATTTTTTTTTTATGACAAGTCATAAAAAGAACTACAAGATTTAAGAGAGAAAAGCTAAAAAGGGTTTTAATCAGGTCTCGTGTGGAATGGAAGGACTAGGGTGAAAAGCCGTCTAAATTTTTCCTAAAATTGGAAAAATGTAATTATGTTCAAAAGTTATTAAGTCACCTCACTAATGACGAAGGGGTCAAATATATGATAATGAGGGGGTTCAAAGAGAAGGTTACGATTATTACAGAAAACGAATAATTCAAAGATTCTGACCTAAATTTAAATCTAAAATAACTTTTATCCAATCATAACCTCCAAAAATTATCCACAATTGATATTGGTCACTTTATAGCAAGGGCATTTAATTATGGTTATGAAAACATCATAATGGCTGTGACACAAAAATAGGGTTATTACGTTAATACCGAAGGGGGATAAACCAAGGTAGTTTCTGAAAAAAATGGAGGCCCATAACTCTTTTAAATGTATCTTACGGGCTGACGAGACTGCGTTGGATTGCATTTCAAATCGTTTTAAAAATGTATTGCAGAAATTGGTTTCTACGGATCAAAGTGGTTTTATTAAAGGCAGATATACAGGTGACAGTATCCGTACAAATTGCAGGAGGAACAAACGCCCGGAATCATTTTCACCATCGACTTTGAAAAGGCATTTGATAGCAGTAGCGTAACTGGGGCGCTTGAAGTGTGGGGGGGGGGGGACAGGGACGAAAATAAGGTAAATGTACCGACAGCATATAGTCAATGTACCGACACTTAGTGTCAAAGGGTTATCACTTAACAAGTCACCCCCGCACCCGTGACCCTCCCATCCACCTAGGGGTGGCACCAGGATTTTTCCGACGGGGGACAGACTCCCCGACGGGAAGCCCAGAGATCCGAAGCCTCGGGCAGTCCAGTCGAGAGGTTGGTGAGGGAGAATTTGAAGAAAACCTGTGTACCGTATACCATGTCATTGCGGGGCATATTTTGCATGAAATTTGTATTTACTAGAAGAAAATAGTTCCGCGCAGATTTAATATTTTTGCCGGACTCTAAGCTGTGAAAAAGCGCGGGAATCACGCAAAACTATTTTTGGAGAGACAATACACTTAAAAGAATCTGTTCTTATTTAAAGCTTACATAGGTCAATTGTCCTGGCAGTTGAGCCCTTTCGAGCACAACTTACATTTTACTTCCCTCCTCGAGTCACTAACCGTACCGCAAGACAGATACCAGCAGACAAGAGAATATTAACTAAGTCTAGCGAAATGAGATAAAATTCCCATCATTTACATAATTCTATGTATTCTACTTATAAAGTTACTTGAAAAGATGGAAAGGGTTTGTGGCCAATTATATTTAGCTATAAGTAATGGAACTGAGGACCAGTGGATAAAGCGTACCGAAAATTTGGGGTTTTATCGCAGAAATGACCCTTTTTGGAAAGCCAAAATAAATAAATTGACCATATGTGGCGACAGAATTTTCCCGACAGAGGCTGGGCCATGCCAGCAAACCCAAGTTCCGTCAGCTCCTTTACCGAGGGGGTGGTGAGAAGTAGATATGAAGGTGCCTGGCTATCCCATACCATTGCAGGGCATATTTTGCACAATATCACTTATTACTTCAAGATCCGACTTGTGAACTGATAGTGTTCTTTTGAGTCTGAATCGTGAAATTGCAAAGCGCGCGAAGCGCGCGAAAATTTTTAGTAGGCTTGCACGAAAACTATATGTAATTATTAAGAACAATAAAGAAATAAAAACTGTAGGGGTTGTAGACCGTATCGGGGATATATAGCATACATAGTGTCGAAAGCACCTGGACTGCCCGATGGAATAGCCAAACTTTGCTCCGTTAGTCGTTCAAAAACTAACCCTATAGCAGGGCACACACGAGAGAACAGCAAATAGCTTTTGCGATATGGGATGAAATTTACGACCTCTACATAACCTGTGTGTTCTGCCTACATGTTACTTGGTAAGGGTGACAGGACTTACGCTATCTAGCTATGTGTAAAGGAACTATTGAAGAAACTGAAGGGACCTTACAGCGCGCGTAGCGCGCCGAAAATTTGGGGTTCTTATTAGAGAAATTGTCCTCTTGAGAGCAAAGACTGGTAAACCGTCGGGGAGACTAGTCGTCGTTCACACCGGGCGGATGTGCCGACAAGATCAGCAAATGTACCGACAGACCATCCCAGGAAGCTAAGTGTGTGTGTGTGGGGGGGGGGCGACCTCCCCTACCCTCCTTCAGTTACGCTAGTGTTTGATAGTATTTCTTTAAAATTCGTTCGAAAAGTTCTTGAATTTTTTGTAATTTTGGTCCCTCAATTATAAAATGGTTTGATACATTTTATTACAACGCAAACTCGTCTGCCCTTTCAAATGGTCTCAGACTTTCCCTTTCGATCCCTTGCCTACCATTATCCATCCTCCCAGGTGATCCGAAGGTACGGAACCTATCTCCAACAGACAGAAAAAAAGGAATAAAATAATTGAAAAAAGGCAAAAAAAGGGGGGAAAGGAAAGGAGGTGAGAGAAAATGAGAAAGAATTTTAACGAATTGGAGAAAAACAATGCTTCGGAAGGCGCATATTTTAAAATGTTGTCTTTTCCGCGCGCTAGTCTCATTATTGCTCCTTGTAGGAAATCTTGAATGGATTAATTCTCACAAAGCGCCTAGTAATCCCTGCCATGATCCATCCTCAGCTACCTGCAATCACCCTATCTCGTGCACTGTTAAAAGGTAACTTAACTATATACAAGCCCTCTCCGTACAACATGCTATGCAGGAAAATAGTAAACTTTTCAAGATTATATATCAATGAAACATTTTAATTTCAAAAGGAAACAAAAGCAGATAATGTGAGTATCAAATTAAGTGAATTAATTTCAACATTTTATATTTCAAGCTTTGTTACGTTTATTTCTGAAATTTTAGACTTCAATTACCCTTTAAGCAAGAGATATCCACAAGAGTTGGGGTAAAATATCTATAAGGATGGATGAATGATTTCATTGTACTTGTTTTCCGTTACCAGTCTTTCACACCCACCTATATTTTTGGCCCTTCACCTTCAGTTCGGTTTTTTTTTTCATTCCTTCTTCAATGCCATCACAAATGTTTTTGCCTCTTTCAGTATTCAATTTGTTACAAAATGCCCTTGTATATAGGTATGGTTATGCAAGAGCAAAGTTTTTAACTTGTGAAGAAGCGAAATTCTTTTCCACTTCCACTAGTTTTGAAAAGACAAACATATTTGAAGCGAAGTTGTGTTCTCGGATTTTACAAAGCATTGATAAATCAGTGTTATCTTCCTGGTAGAATCATTTTGGTTGAAGTGGCTCAAAGTACTGCCTGAAGTTAAATTTTATCATGAAAAATGATGTACGAAAAGGCCAAATTTTCGGTATGATTCACGCATAATCGTCGTTGTTCATGCCCCATACCCGACTAATCTTATGAAGAAAGTACAACACTCATTATGGCAAAAATCATTTCTGAATTAAAGGGGAATTTTCATCATCCCAGACAGTTCCAATTCTCCCAACTATGCAACTTCTACAGTTCTAGCTCCTCCCATAACTGTATGAAGCTCCTCCTTGTGCAGGAATAAACCTGTTTTATTGCTTAAGGCCATGTCCTGGTGAGCATACAAGGCTATAAAATGTAATAAAAACACTCTCGCTGCCTTGTGTGGAATGTGAGCTTCTCTGCATCTTTCAAATTTTCAAACTTTGATGTCAATCAAATAACAGTCACCAACTGTAAATTTTGATACCCCTACACTAAAAATATACTTTGGGGTGATGACTGTCTGTCTTTAACTAAATGTGCATATCGTGCTTACTCCTAACGTCCAAAGTTTAAAATAACCTCAGATTCACCATAAACCATGCCAGGTGCCCTTAGGGTAACATGTAGCCTACTGAGCCATTGAACAGCGAATTTCATTAAATTTATTTGGAATGATTCCCGGGGACTCTCATACATTTAACTAACAATGGCATGAGATGCATGATGAGATTTTGAAGGAGTCAACTATTTGTAAGTTGAAAGAAAGACAAACCAGTGTCGATTAATGTAAAGCAATAGCTGAAAGTTTACTTTTTGTCGAAAATGCGTTACTCATCTGCTAATATCTCGAAAACCACACATAGAAATCGAATGCAACTTTCACCAGAGTGCTTAGAATAATTTCCCTACAATTAATTTAGTCTGAAGGTACCACAATCCCCTGAAAAATGCATATGTTCAGCCTCAACTCTGTAGTATACTACCTGCCCAAATTGATTCACAGTCCTCATATCTATGGCATACAGTATTACAGTGGAACTCTTTCCATAATAAATAGTTAAATTCCTCCTTCAAGAACCACTGCAATCCATCATCTATTTATCATGAGGAATTTTGACTATGCCAGTGGTTCTAGGGGTAAGTCTTTGAGACGCGGGTTGAATTTGCCTAGCTTGACTGTGGTTTTGACTTGAACCTAGTTTTGGCTTGCGCTGGGCATGGGTGGTGCCATGAGAACAGGCTAATATATGAGCCCAGAATCCCTCACATCTAGGGTTTGGTTAAATAGTTTTGGACAAGGTCATGTATCTTCCCAACACACACACACACACACACTTTTGAAAAAGTCGTTGACACTCTTGAAAGAAAAGAAGTTGCCTCTATTGGTCTGATGGATAAGACGAGCTGTAGATTCATCTGTAACCATCGGATATCCTATCGAAAAAGCTAGTAATGAATTACAATAGTCCAATCTAGCCACAATCAAGGACTTCACATCATGTGCACCAGTGGCGTCGCCAGGCTTTTCGAAGTGGGGGCACTTGGGGGCAAAACGTCCAGCCGGATGGGCATACCAAAATTAAGGACTGGGAGTCACTGGAGGCGTTGTAGTGACGCGCAGTGCTCCCCCTTAGGCACTGGAAACCAGGGGTCCCCTCTAGGGCCCTTAGTCGGGCCAGGGACAACACTCCACTGGGGTGTAGGGGCAAAGCCCTTGGAGGCTCTGGGGTAATTATAAATTGTGACCATTAAAATGAAGCATTTGACTGTCTCCTAAATAGCATTGGATGTGCACTAACCAGGCTACAAAAATACAAATTACAATTTCCCCTCTCAGTACAAATCACAATACAAATCAATACAAATCACAAAATTCTCCCTCTGTATTTATCTTTAAGAAGGCGGTTATGAAAGGCATCATTGATAATTATTAAGCTCTCTTGTTGAAATTCCCCTCCATATCTTACCCGGTGACTCCTGATATTTTTCAAATGTAAGTACATAATACGGAGACAACCCATAATTTTGTATGTATTTTTGTTTGTTTATGTTTCTTTTTTGTCTTGTAGAAATTGCAAATATCTGTTTCCTTTTCTCTCTTCTTTGTAGGGAGTTATCCACCTTGTTAATCCAGTCGTGGCTTTCTGGATGAATTCCTTTCACATCATATGTTTATATGTAATGTGATGAATCAAATAAATGAAATGAAATTTAACCATTTTGTTAGCCTTGCGTGCACTGACGATTAACTGATGGGAGTGGGGTGGACTGGGGGCCGAATTGGGACGACGGATCATGTTAAGGTTTGCACTGCGCTTTAAAAATAAATCCATTCATACTGCCCAATAGGAATTAATGTTGAGGCAACTACCTTCTAGGTATGCCACTGAGGTGAAGCCTTCACATTAGAATATCGAAAGTGCATCTACGGCTGCAGATCCGGGGTTAGCGGGGAGATTTGGGGGAAAAGGGGCCCTTAAATGCCGTTCAATTGGTTTTGCGTGCCTTAGAATTATGATTAAGACAGATATACTCCATGCATTTTCTTCAGCAATAAATGAAAAAGGGTGCATGGCTAGCGCCTGCTGAGACCATCCCTGGTGCACGAGCGAAGTGACGAGAATATTCTGGTATTGAGCATGTTTAAAAATTTCGTGCAAGTTCTTGTACTTCTTTCAGAGGTATTACCATTTTATGATCCCTGGTATGGTGCTTAGCTGCGCCTCGGTGAGGATTCAGGAGAGCAAAGTTGCCCATGCAAATTTTAAGGCACCGGTATTTAAAATAAACGAATATTAGCGTGAGAGTGATGCTGTTTAATCAGTTACTTTTTCTTTTATTTATTGGATACGTGTTGAAAAAGGCAACGAAAATTGCAATTTACTTTTACAGTTTTCGAACATAAAATCTGACTAAAATAAAAATCGATGTGGTATTTGTTTTGAAGGGAGAGGGGACTCAAGGCCGCAGTATCCCATAGCTGACGAAACAATAGCTGTGGATTAATCTCCCAATAAGGCAGTCCTTCACATAGTGTAACAAATAGATGTACGTGAAGAATCGTTGAAAAATTGTAGTTTTGAGAACATTTTGTGCAATTTTAGCCGCATGTTTGACTGATTAAGTGACAGTGGGTCCAAGTGTTCATATCGAGATGTGAGTAAACGGTTCGCTGTGCATAACTTTTTACACACCCAAAATTTCAATGGGGCACACGGGGCACAGCCAACGTTTGGGGACACGTGCCCCTAGCTCCCCCTACTTGGCGACGCCACTGATGGGCACAAGCAGAGCGATGACTTAACGCTGCCTTTCTATAGGAAATGTTAATAAGAACATTTAAATTTATAGATGAGCGTCATGCACCCTGAATAAATAACATTTTAGAGACATTGTAGTATTTTTTATGTAACCGTAGCCGTGCATTGCCATAGTAATCAGTTACATCTAAGGTGCCCTTAATTTTGATAATTATCACCAGAAATTGTGGGGTAGAGTAAAATGATGGCTTCCCACTGTTTGGTTTCAGGACCATGACCCCTTGCCCACAGCACTTTGCTCCACTGCCTCTAGCCCCTCCTTTAATTTGAAGAAAATGCCTACGCCGCACCACTCACACAAAGCTAATCTGTATATGTACCTAGAGACCCTATAGTGGGGTCTCTATATGACCGAGTTAACGGCGACCCCAGCTTGGCTGTATTTTGAACGGTATACTACTGTGTATAATTTTAATGCTACCGTTCCACAGTAATCTGAGCTACTCATCTGTAGCTCCAAAGTCCCACATAACTTTCCCTACCAACATCCTGAATCATCACCCTCACGCCGCTGTGTATCTGCCGGTGCAGAATGCTCATGGACGGTTTTGACCGGGAAGACCAGCTCAAACTGTCAGGCTAGAAAGGTACTAAAGAGGAGGTTAATGGGGGATTAAGAAGAACTGTAATATGTCTTTTAAATGTTTTCTTTTTTCGCCCGCCTTTCTTGCGCACGCATCTTTGTTAGAACATTTCTTTTCAACTGCGATGCATAACAGATAAATCCAGTTTCAAGTTCCGGTGTTCCACCATGTAACTGAAGTGTAAAATTTCAAGTTGCTGAAAGTTGCAACGCTTGGTCATAACGTACGAGGCGGGAGGGGGCAAAACGCACGGAGGACATGTGCCCTCCCAATTCGGGCAAAAATAGTGGATTCATTCGGGCAAATGAGACAGCCAAGAAAATAAATTATACCCTTTTGTAACCGACACAGCGGTATCAAAATTCATGCAACTTGGTCCATTCTAATTTCGGGCAAAAATTATCCCTGACCCCCCAGAAATATTGGCCCACATACACCTATGCGCTTGGTGTATAGCTAAGATCGGACCCAAGGACGATATCATAAACGCACGGTGAATTCGCAAGCTCATGGGACCCTCACAAGTTCTTAAATGAATCTTTTCTGGTACTTATCACCTAAGTCAGGAACAGGTCCTTCGTGCGAGACATCTGTACTGAAATTAACTGAAGACAGGTAGAGTTTACCATTTAATACCATGCAGGTATCTAATAGGATCGAATTCTTAGACCAGAAGAAAAAAGCATGTAAATAGTCAACCATTCTAACTAATAAATTATCGATGTGCAAAAGAGAGTAGCCGTTGCATGGCTTGCTGGCTTTTTATCACAAGTGAGTATCCAGTAGTACCCGCAGAGCGGACTTAGTCTCTGTTTGCTCAGCCCCCCTTTAAACCTTCTCAAGCAAATACCGCTCAAGAAATGTACCGTACAGCCTTTAAGTAGTCAAATTCAGGGGGTGTTTTGAGGCGCCCTGCCCCTTAGCCAAAAAAAAAGAGAAAACGAAAAAAAAGAAGAAAGAAAAAAAGAGGAATAAAGAAAGAAAAAGGAATGGAAAAGAAAGAAGAAACAAAGAAGAGAAAGAAAGAGCAAAGGGTAAAAAAATTTCAAAGGAAACGGGAAAAGGGTAAAATGCATATAATTAAGCATTTACATGATGGCTACCACTGTGTAGTTACAATATGTGATCACTGGCAACCAAGAACGGTCGTTTACCCTCCATGCCTGATGACCATAATTATGTAAGTAGAACAGTGCAAGACAGACTTACTCTGGCCAAAACTCCTTTACCTCTCACATTCTGGGAGGAATTTATGACAAAACCTTTCTCGGTAAGGTATACGCACCAACTGTTACAGGCGCTCCAATAGCTAGAAAGTGCTAAAAATAGCTAGAGTAAAGCAATCCACATTATCGCCTGTTATCAAATCGGCAGCAATGTAAATTACCTCACCCAATTGCCCGTCATATGTAAGGTACCTCAGCGTCAATCCTTGGCCCCAAATATGCTTTCTTGTTTTCTCTGCTGATTTGTATGCAGTTTGTGTTACATTCTACTTGAAGGGCAAGTCGATAGATGAAGGCATGGTCAACGTTAGCAAATGGTACAAAAATAAAAACATGCATGGTTAACCTGTACAGAACAATAAAGCCCAAACCAGGCGGGGATTTAAGGGGACCTAACCACCCCCTTCCTCCGCGAAAACATTTAAAGGAAAAAAAAAAAGAATAAAAAAGAGGGGAGGATAAAGGAGAAAGTAAGAGAACAGAAAAATATGAAACTTGAAATTATTCATGTTAAAAATCCATGTAAGTGGTTGACGTCTAGACGGAGGGCTGCAATGCGCGAAAACAATTGAACGGCTGAGCAATGGCGCTAGTCCAAATATCTATGGACTTTAACATAATGATATACGCGGTGGAGAGGGAGGGGGCACGCCTCGTTACATTAAACTGCAGTGACAGAGTGGTGTTATATACTTAAAGGCAGTAGGCAGTCACCCCAAACAGAGTGAGTGTATCCTGTCACTCTAGTTCATGAATGGCCTATTTTGATCATGTGACAATATTTTTGTTAGTGAATTGTGGAATTCAAGGAGAATTTCGCCTTGCTTTACCTATTATTTGTAACAGTTATGTTCAAAATGTCTTGAGAGGTGCTTGTAATGCAAGAAGAGGAGATTTGCAAGAGTTTGCTAATTTTTCAAAGAAAATTTTGGGGCGACTGCCTATTGCCTTTAAATTTTCGGCACATGTTACAAAATATCTTAAAACTGCAGTGCTTCGGAGCACTTCGCGAGCACCCGTCCCGAGAATTAGTTTCCAGTTTTTTCCTCTTTTTTTTTTAGAACAGCTTGGATGAACTCATTTTCCCACAGCTCAGGGAAACCATCACCATTTTCCATCCTCCCCCTCCACCCTCAAACTTAATACATCATCATTCTCGGCTGGTTATTAGTAAGCACATGTTACAAAATATCTTAAAACTGCAGTGCTTCGGAGCACTTCGCGAGCACCCATCCCGAGAATTAGTTTCCAGTTTTTTTCCTCTTTTTTTTTTTTTAGAGCAGCTTGGATGAACTCATTTTCCCACAGCTCAGGGAAACCATCACCATTTTCCATCCTCCCCCTCCACCCTCAAACTTAACACATCATCATTCTCGGCTGGTTATTAGTAAGCCTGAGTAACGGCTTCTCAATTGCGCCTGGACCCCACCAGGAGCCCTAAGGTGGCCCCTAGACCCCACGCCGATGGGAGGGGAGCTCTTGGAGCTCCTGGCTGCTTTCGGTGCCATTTCATCTTTTAATCCCGCGTTCGCCTTCTGCTTTGACGAAATCCTGGTTATGCACCTGGTCTCATGGGCGTCCGGAGGGGGTAAGGGGGGCATTTACCCCACCCCCGGAAAATCAAAAACTTGAAAACACGAAGCAAAAATAAAGAAAAAAAAAAGGAAAAACTGTAACATCAACATTTCTTAACAGTTCAATCAGTGTGAATTTCTACTCTCAAAACAGGAAGTAAATAAAAATATCAACACTCAGGCCCCAGTAGCCCTCCCAGCATATTTTTGGTATTTTTTAAGTTTATATTTACGATATTGCTAGTGTTTCCCCTTTTTATATGCGGTAAATAGGCCTTGGAAGTGCCATTTTCAGCGATCTGGGAAGCATTTTGGGCCAAAATTTTCTTGCGCTCCGCGCCAACCCTTGGTGGCGCGGAGCGCTGAGAGTCTGTCTATGGGCTTTGCCCCCTCCCTCTTGACAAATTCCTGGCTACGCCTTTGTCAACATTGTGTGAAAAAGTAGCATCTAAACTCTTTTTTGGGAGTAAAATATTTCCCATGAAAAAAGTTTGGCCCCTAAAAAATTTTGCCCCCCCCCTTTGAATTTTTTTCTGCGGACGCCCATGCCTGGTCTGCATAGGAGTTATTATACAGGAGGAAAGTTTGTAACCGTTTCAGACGGTCAATTCTTTCCTCCTTCCACTAGTTTTGGAAAGCCTGAACATATTTGAAGAAATTAGTGTTTTCAAACGAATTACAAAGCATTGGTGAATCAGACTTTCCTTCCTGACAGACCAATGTTTGTTTTCGAAGTGTCTCTAGGCACTGCCTGAATGCAAGTTTTGTAATGAAAACGGTTTCCTATGAAGAATTTCGTCGCGCTTTTCGTGCAACTGTCGAAGTTCACACCCCATACCGACTGACCTTTAAAAAAAATAAAACACTTAAGTCCGGTTTATACTTCCAAAATTCACGCGCTATAAAGTAATAAAAACCATACCGTATATGGTTATCCCTTGCTCTTCCGTGCCAATCATGGACATAGCTCAGAGTTAAACAGTGTTCAAGTTCCATAGCTTTATAGTGCTATACTGAACCGGCCCTTATTAAGGCCAGTTCATCCTTCCAAATTTCCACGCGCTAAAAAGCTATAAGAACTATATATGCTCATCCCTTTCTCTCCCGGGCCAATAGCGGACATAGTTCAGAGTTGAACAGTCATCAACTTTCAAAAATAACCTCAGGTTCGCCCCTGGACCTCATCAGGTGCCCTTATAATAACAACCATGACCTCAGTCATTTATATTTAATTTCATAAAATGTGAGAAGACTGTGAAAAGCCGATCGGCTCCAGTAAAGACGATACCTGGAGCCAATTAACTGCGTTCCCTTTTGGCTCAAGCTACATACTTGCTGCACGGAGATTAGAACTGATTTAACCTTGCGGAAAATGTAACTTGACCAGTTGCATATAGGCGTAAGAAATAGAGGGGGGCTAACTTGCCCCCCCCCCCCCACAATTCAAGGAAGAAAACCTCTCATTTGTTTCCTCTGTAAAAAATGTTAAACGATTACAGTAATGTTGCTTAAAATTTGCACAATATGTCGCACCAAATTGCATTTTAGGAACTCAAATATAAAGGACTTCCTAGAAAGAAGAGGGACACCCCTCCTCTCAGATCCCTTCCCAGGACAGCGGTCTGAAACGTTCAGCCCGCTCTCTAGTTGAGAACAGTCCCCTACGCATATGTGCATGGGAAAGTTGACTTTTGGAAGACAGTTCGAATAATCTATCTTATACTTGACTACAAAAACAGATCAGTTTGGAGGAGCCTGGCGTCGAAAGTGGTAAAGGGCTTTGTATCAAAGGCTATCCAGTCCGTCTTCCGTCGACATTCTACCCAGGAACGCATAAAAGGCCAGCATGGGCGTAGGAGCAGAAGGTGATGGGGGGGGGGGTGTAACGACTTGCCTGAAAAATATAACCAAAAATTTCCGCACGTTCCACGCGCGTTCAACATGTTAATGTACATATAATATAGGCATGCATCGATCATCACACTGCATGCAAATTACATACGATCATTTGCCGTGTTACTACCGTACCCTTCCGTATTGATTATTTTTTGGGGAAGTTGCTAAAATAATAATGATAATAATCAGTGGTGTAGCCAGGATTTCTCTCATGGGAGTGGGGGACATGCATTATGTTGTTTGATCGCCGGCCTGGGGGGGGGGGTTTAAGGGGAGGGGAAATTTTTGAAAAAAATTGGCGTTCTTACATGCAATCTCGTGCCCCATATGCTACATTTGAAGTAAAATTTGTGTAAAAAAATTTCATATTTTAGGTAATAAAAAAATCGTCATCAGTGAGGGGGTGGCATGGTTCAATGGTCCCCCTAAATACACCACTGATAATCATAATATAAGTTGAACCATTAAAAAACTCACTGGTGAATTAATATCGAATATATAGGTACTGGTGTAATTCAAATCAGAACTTCTTGTAAAAACCAAGGAAATTTTTAAACTATTGATTACCTTTAGCTACAGCAATGCATTATTTTTCTTTCAGGAGGTGTCCGAAAAGTTCTCAGCATATTGCCCGAATTTTCACAAAAATATTTGGTTGGGGGCTGCAGCCCCCACCGCGCCTCCTACACCTATTAGACGAAGCCGAGCCGCGAGACCCCTACCATTGATTTTTGACTCTGATTCCTACTTTCACTTCTTTTCTCCTTCCTCTTTTCTCCCCTCTTCTTTCTTTTTCAATGTTCTTGGTAGGCCATCACTTTCACCTCTTGCTTGCGTAGGCGGCGGTTGAGGTTGGCTTTGTTTGCTTCTTGTGTATATCTATATATAGGTTGCGTGGGGTCAATTAAGGGTTAAAGACCCTGCTGGGACCTATAGGTGCACAACCCGTGGAACCTCTGGTTACTTAAAAAACTGCGGGCAATAGAATAAAATTAATAACTATCTACAAATATCACTGAATCTAAACAGATCTAAAATGGTAGTTTGTCTATGTTTCGACGGCCAATCGATTTCTTCATTTCTCGGCAGGTTTGGGGGATAGGCTAATGTTCTATTCAAGATGGATTTCTGCAAGGATTCCACATGCCGTGTTTTACGAGAATTATCGAAGAAAAAATCCAGGAATTAAGACTGCGAGTGAGGTCGCCGAAATATAGCATTTTAAATACATTTTCGTTATATCGTCCTTGAAAGTCTTATATAGCACTTAACCATCTACAAATAGCATTGAATATGTACCAAACAGACCTATACATCCGAGCTTCCCCTCTGTTTCATAATAGCTTAATGACGGACTAACCGCCCATGGACCAAGGGGGTCGTGGGTGCAAACGACCCCCCTTTGGGCTTTTTTTTTAAAGAAACGTTGAAAGGATTGACCGAAAATCGTAAAGGTTTCTTCTGCCATTGCAAAGTATAAATTTCTTTTGATATGTTGAATGGTTAATTTCGCTGCAATTACAGATCGAGTCCCCCAAATAAATGACATGTACGGCAGTACGGTATTTTCTAGGTCTTGAAGGAGAACGGTTGAAAGTAAAAAACGATGTAAATTGGTAAAATCACATTGTGCACAACTTACTGATCTGTTCTATAGAGCCCAATAACTTAAGCAGTTAAGAGACGCTATTCATTGCAGATTTGAACGATTTTTGTTAAATTTCCTTACATTGCAGAGTTCAATTTGCTTGAAACTTTACTATGATTTTTTATTTGAGATTAGCTATTTTTACCCCCTTAATCTTGAATATTCCATTATGTTCCGCGAGCTTCCAAGGGTTTTTGTCCAGGGAATTATATGCCTCTGGATTCCCTCATTTGGTTCTCTTGAACGAGCCCATGGATCCAATGAAAGGTCCCCAACTTTAAAAGAAAAGCGTTCTGGTGCCATTGTCGTTTTAAGACTTAAAAGCTTTCTCTTTGATCCCCATCCATGGGTTCACGTTTTGCTTTTATATGAAATTATATTTTTGGCATGTTGATGATAAATTCAACGCAGCATTATAGGCATTTGAACATATCTGGCATAGAGCTTCCGGGGGCTTCGCCCCTGAACCCCACCATTGGCCCCTAAGGGGCGCTTTACCGACGATCATTGCCGCTAACGCGGCAATAATTTCCTTCTTCACACAAAATACGACCCCCTCCCCCCAGTCACCTTTAAAAATGTTTGGTGACGCCCATGCCGCCCAGTTGATTTTTTCATGATCAGGTTTGAGGGTTGGGAGGGTGGAAAATCGTGAAGGTTGCACGTAGTTTTGCGATAATCCAAGTCAGATGCTGCCCTACTTTTGTTTTTAAGCTGTTGACGCTCGGGTTTGATAGTGTCCTGTCTTCCAGCTCCCTGGTCCGCTCCAACATACAACAGAGTATGGTCTAGGTACAAACATCTGCAAAAGCAAACCCAGCAAATGATGAGGAAAGTCTATCGTGATTATATGAATGATGTTTTGACGCCGAGTATGGAAGATAATCCTAAAATATTCTGGAGGTTTGTCAAGTCACTCAAACGGGACAGTGGGGGGATTGGAGCTCTTAGAGATCAAGGGCAACTGATATCTGATAGTAAGGGTAAGGCGGACTTACTGAATAATTACTTTCGATCAGTGTTTACAATCGAGCAAACTCATGATATACCTAACAAAGGGACCTCCCCGTTTCCCCTAATGAGTAAATTCAAAGTCACTAATGAAGGTGTACTTAAGCTACTGAACGATCTCAACCCTGCTAAAGCAGCAGGCCCCGACGGCCTTCCCTCTCGTATCTTGAAGCTGCTAGCCAATCAGATCGCTCCAGTCCTGACTGAGATCTTTAACTGTTCCCTCCGAAGCGGAGAGTTACCAGAGGACTGGAAAAAGGCTAACATTACCCCAATTTTTAAGAAAGGAGAGAAAGTTGATCCCAAAAATTACCGTCCGGTATCCTTAACCAGCATATGTTGTAAGATTCTAGAGCATATTATCCACAGTCAAGTGATGCACCATTTGGACAACCACCAAATCTTGTCCGACTATCAGCATGGTTTTAGAAAACGAAGATCTTGTGATACTCAACTAGTCCTAACTCCCCGCAAACAAGCCCAATTGGGGCCCAACTGGGTTTTACCTGGGCTGCTTGGGCTTAAGTGGGCTTGGGTTAACGGTGGGCTTTTATTAGGGCCCTCATCGGGGCCCAATTGGGCTCAAATAAATAATAGGGTTTAAACTCAGTTGTGAAACATTGTATTGAAATGAAAATTGTTTCTTTTTTATTTTATGAAGTTTATTAGCTTTTAAACAAAAGGAATAAATACATTTTTTTCTTGGGCTTAGGTGGGCTTGAGTTTAGGGCCCTCATCGGGGCCCAATTGGGCTCAAATAAAAAAGTGTTTAATCTCATATTGATGGGTTTCCCAAACCAGACGAGCCCAAACAGGAACCGGTTGGGGCCCAGCTGGGGAAACACATTCATGTATGAATGGTATTTCACTCTTCTAAAGTTCCTATTGTTAACTTTTTGTAGCATTGGCGCTTTTAGGTTAAAGGTAGGCATGCGTATTTAAAATTAAGTTCATCTTCGAAGTTTATTTTGTTTTAATGGGCTCTAGCCTGGCTAAAGCTGGGCTAGCCCAATATGTTTGGCCCAGCTGGGGCCTAGCTGGGGCCCAGATGGGCCCAATTAGGAAAATTTTCAAAATATAATTTCATTAAGGTGATTAAGTCTTTTTGCTTCAGAAAATGTATGCCCTAGGAATTTTATCATAAATCTTTTTTTTTCTTTGCTAAACATGTGGGAATTTTTGGCAAAGACAATTTGAGAAAAGTAAGTTTAAAATAATGTGATATTATTGGAACACCAGGTTTATATACCTTTCATCATAATGGAGCATTCCAAATTTTTCAAAGAAAATTTGTGTTTATCACTTAATGCAGGTCTAATTGAAATAAAGTGAAGCTGGCAATGGTGAATTCTTGCAGAAAATCATGTTTCTCAATTTTACAATACAACATAAAGAAGGAGAAATTGAAATGTCATGAAGAAAATTGCATTCTTAATCTTTAATAATAACAAACAAGTGTCACTGAATATATATAATAGCCAAACCACACTATTTAACTAAATATGAACATTCCAGTAATATTCTACTACCTTTGAAAGTGGCTGGCATTAGCAATGCCGGTAGCTTTTAAGGCTTGTACTGTAGAAGGAAAGTTACCTCACATTTTCCAATGCTAACCCAGCTGGACCCCCAAGTGGGACCGACCTCAGCTGGGGTAGCCCAGTTGGGGCCCGACAAGCCCAGCTGGGCTAGCCCAGTTGAGTCCCACCTGGGAACACCTGACAAACACGGATTTAATTGCCCCAGCATAAGCCCAGCATGTAGCCCAGCAGGGGCCCAGTTGGGCCCGAATACAGCCCAGATGGGCTAGCCCTGTTGGGGGCCCAACTGGTTTTGATCGGTTAGCCCAATTGGGGCCTAATTAGGGCCCACACTGGCCAAATTTGGAAAGCCTTATCTGGGCCCGATCATGGCTCACTCTGGCCCTAGTTGGTCAGCCCAATTGGGTCCACATTGGGGCTGGCTGACAAAACTTGTTGGGGCCCAATTGGGCAGCCTAATTTGGGCCCGATCGGTAGCCCTATTAGGACCCAATTGGGGCCCAATCTGGTGTGTTGTCTGGGCTGTTGACGACCTGGCCAGTGCCCTAGATAAACGTAAACAAGTAGATGTTGTCATCCTTGATTTTAGCAAGGCATTCGATACGGTCCCCCACTCTAGATTAATCAACAAATTATACTATTACGGTATAAACAAAGAACTTGTTGGTTGGATTAAAGCCTTTCTGTGTGGGAGAGAACAGAAAGTTGTTCTTGAAGGCCAGTCTTCTTCTTTTCTCCCTGTGGACTCTGGTGTACCCCAGGGTACTGTTTTAGGGCCCCTATTATTTCTATTATATATCAACGACCTACCTGACAACCTTAAGTCAACCACTCGGCTATTTGCGGATGATTGTCTCTTGTATAAGACTATCTCAACCACCAAGGATTCTGAGGATCTGCAGAAAGATCTTGATACCTTAAATGCTTGGCAAAACAAGTGGCAAATGCGTTTCAACTCTAGTAAGTGTTATGTTATGCACATCTCATCAGGTAGATCCACCACCCATTTTAATTACAAACTGGGCGGTCAGACTTTGCAAACAGTTCATTCTTACCCTTACCTTGGTATTCATCTCCAAGATAATTTGAAATGGGACACCCAGGTTGCTCATGCAACTACAAAAGCTAGTAGGGTCCTTGGCCTCATAAAGAGGAACCTTTCCAACTGCACCGAGCAGCTCAAAGCCACTGCCTATACCAGCTTAGTCAGGCCCCATTTAGAGTATGCTAAATCTGCTTGGGACCCTCACCTTCAAAAGCATTGTAGCCAGTTGGAAAGGGTGCAACGTAATGCTGCAAGGTTCGTCACACATAACTATAGTAAAACGGAAGGAACGGTCACCAAGCTCCTCCATGATCTCCACTGGACGTCCTTGCAGAACAGGAGATCTGCCTCCAGATTAACCCTATTGTATAAAATTAATCAGAACCTTATTGACATACCTAAAGAAAACTTCCTAAAACCAGTGACACTGCAAGGCCTTCGGAGAATGAACACGCAAAACTTCCAACAACCTGCGTGTCGTATTAATGCTTACAAATACTCCTTTTTCCCAAGAACTATAAAGGAGTGGAATATGTTACCTGAAGGGACTGTCAATGCAAGTAGTATAAATTCGTTCAAGCATAATTTACATTTTGATTAAGTCATATCCCCTCCCCGCACACCTCTGGCTCATATGCGCTACCTTTTTTTTAGAGCCCTGCCAGTACAGTACACGAGAAGAAGAAGAGAACATTCTCTGGTACGAAAGCTCCCTGGATAGATCATATCAGGACGTGCATGCACGTTGAGACATAATCAGCAAGTTTATGCGCGTGCGTATAATGACTTCAATAAATGATCGTCAAAGGTCACATGTAAACAATCGTGGCAAATTTCGATTTGCTCAACAGCGTCTCCAACAAGAATACGTCGTCTGGAAATGCGAGTCGAACAATTTACTCAATTTTACGCCGACCGGATATGCAATTTCCCATCATTTAGTTTGTCACTGTACAGTACGCCGTAATATTCTGCATTTTCCCATATCAGGTGAGAGACATTCTAGTTGTTCTCATAGTTTGTATACCAAAGAGAGGTCACCGGTTCCGCGAATGCTGAATGTAATAAAGCCTACCTCAGACCTATACTATAGTATAGACTAAGAGTAAGACTATGTTCATTTAGGCTAGCCCTTGAACAGGAGTGTGTGTTTCGGCCGTACGTTGCACTCCTCCATCACAGTCCTTGTGCAGGGTGTACAGATTTGCCACATCTCCCGGTCATAATGTCTAGGGACCCCTATCACTCAAAATATTATAGGCCTAGCCTATACTAGAGGCCTATTGACTATTGTCAAATCCAAATCTCGTCCATCAACGTGCTTGCACACGTTTCATCAGCAGATAATACTCTTACTTTGTAAACTATATCACCAGAATAGTTTCGTTTCATTTATTTTCACTTTTCATTAGTGGCATGTGCAGCATTTTGGAGGTATAGGGCACAACCTTTGATTCCCCTGACTAATATTCAGGCTGTCCGGCGTGTGATTTAAGTTCACCAAAGGTGCAACACAAGCACAGAGTGGGAGTATGCACATATTTGGTTATTGACAATAAAGCTAAGTTTGAAAAGCAATTGGCCAAGGAGGTTAAGGTAAATCCAAAATCTTTTCATGCCTATGTCAGGTCTAAGCAGAAGGTTAAGGAGGGTGTTGGGCCTCTCCAAGGTAATGAAGGCACACTAGTTACTGATCATCAGGATATGGCTAATTTGTTAAATGATTATTTCGTATCTGTTTTTACCAAGGAATCATCTGTTTTGGGGACTTGTACGGATTCTGATAATTCTTCTCTAGTTAGTGATGTTGTCTTCTCTGAAGAGTTGGTTTGTAATAAGTTGAAGAGTTTAAAAGCTAGTAAGGCTCCTGGGCCTGATGGGATCCATCCTGCCATTCCTCCATGAATGCTCCGAGATTTTGTCAGTTCCTCTTTGCAGTATTTTTCAGAAGTTTCTGGATTCAAACTTTGTACCTGCTGACTGGCGGATTGCTAATGTTACTCCAATTTTCAAAAAGGGGGATCGGAGCTTGCCTTGCAATTATAGGCCGGTCAGTTTAACCAGTGTTGTGTGCAAAGTTATGGAATCTGTAATCAAAGATTGTTTACTTAAATATCTTTTAGATAATGGGTTACTCAATCTGTCACAGTATGGTTTTTTACCGAGTAGATCTTGTGTTACTAATTTACTAAGCTTTCTTGAGGATGTTTCCATATCTCTTGACTGTGGTCACAGTGTTGATGTCATTTACCTTGATTTTTCAAAAGCCTTTGATAAAGTTCCATTAGGTAGACTTATGGTTAAACTGCATAGGTTAGGCATCAAGGGCAGTTGTGCTGACTGGATAAATTCATGGCTCAATGGTAGATCTCAGAGAGTTGTTGTTAATGGTAATTTCTCTTCTTGGAAAGAAGTTACAAGTGGAGTTCCACAGGGTTCTGTTCTTGGCCTGCTTCTTTTCTTAATTTTCATCAATGATATTGATAGCTCTCTCACATCTAGTATTAGTAAGTTCGCTGATGATACTAAGCTCTATAGGAAGGTTAGTGATAAGGATGATGCCTCATTACTGCAAAAAGACTTGGATAGGTTATTTTCATGGTCTCAGACTTGGCAAATGTCTTTTAATGCAGATAAGTGCAAAGTCCTTCACTTTGGTCCTAAAAATTTCAGCTATGATTATAACATGAATGGTAGTATTCTGAGTGATGTGACTTTTGAGAAGGATCTGGGTGTAGTTATTACAGGTGATTTAAAGCCATCTAGACAGTGTGCAGCTGCTGCTGCTAGGGCTAATAGGGTGCTTGGATTGATCAAGAGGAATTTCAGTAGTTTTAGTAAAGAAATTGTACTAAATCTGTATAAGCAGTTGGTAAGACCCCACCTCGACTATGCAGCCCAGGCTTGGAGTCCCTTCTATGAAAAGGACTCGCCTTATACCCGAGGTGAGACACCTACCTTATCATGTTAGACTTAAGCATCTTGGGCTTACCACCCTGGAGTTGAGAAGGATTAGGGGGGACATGCTTCAGGTGTACAAATTTCTCTCTGAAAGGAATCCTTTGTCCTCTTGCAACTATTTAAAGGTTCAATGTAATTCTCGGGTTCGAGGCCATTGTAAGAAGCTAGTTAAGAATTTTGCAAAGCTCGACATTAGGAAGTTCAGCTTTTCTGATAGAGTTGTTAACGAGTGGAATAGTCTGCCTGAGTGGGTAGTTAACTCCACATCTGTGCACTGCTTTAAGGTTAACTAACATTGACAAGTTCTTCCATAAGTGTGGTAGAATCTAATTGTGCTGGGCTCGTTTGGTGTCGGTTGGTTCTTTGTTTTCAGTTAAGGTTGTATGGACTTCAGGGCATCTTATGGGGCCTTAGCCCTCCTTTGCCCTTTAACATGTTATGTTATGTTATGTTATGTTATGTATGGGGTTCAGCCGATGGTAATTATTCTAATTAAGACCGACGAAAATTTATTCTAGATCCTTTGCTGATGAGGTTTGTTTGTTTTGCTTCACCCCTCCTTCGCACCCCTGGAGAGCTCCTGGAATATCAGAGTTGAGACAAAAAGACTGTCAAAAATTGGTTCTGGAGGCTTTATTGATGAGATTTTTTGTTTCAGATTTTGTGAAATTCAATGTTAATGACTGAGAGTTCAGGTTAATTAGATCGCCAGCTAATGTACAACAAAACTGTTACTTTTAACACACTACGGTCCTTAGCAGGTGAGCAACTTCTGGGGCATTAATGTAATTCATTGCACAAGGAAAAGCCGTAGTGTAGGGGTTAAGGCAGTGTTAGGGTTCAAAGGCTACAAGAGGTATTGATGCAGGAAATTACTTCTGCCAATGGAGAAGATGATACTCTACAAGTTAATCTCTAGTACCATGTCAACTGGGTTACATCTGGGACACATTTTGCTGGAATTCCTTACAGCAAATGGACCAACCATAATCCTTATACGGTTTGCGGGTCCAGGAATTTGTCATAGGTGTAATTCCTAGATGGAGGCTGATTTGGACTGAGACCAGAAAATTTGGCATTCAGAATGCCCCAGGTTGCAGAAAACCACACTTTATACAGTAACACAACTGAATGGAATGTGTCTAGTACTGTACCATGCATGGGTTGCCAGAGTGAGAGAATACATGCAGGTATTTGGCATCCGAACACCCCAGACTGTAGTAACTGCATTCTAAGCGATTAAAGACAAATTTTTATCACCCCAAGTATGACTTTTAGTTGGGGACTTGGGGGTAAGCAAAAGTCTCAGTTGATGACTTCTCTTTGATTGACATCAGAGTTACAAAATTCAAAAGATGCAGAGCAGCTTATATTACACAGCATGCACACACAGAGAATGTTTTGATTACACATCCATGGGGTCTTTTATGCTCACCAGGATGTGGCCTTGAGCAGTGAACTATGTCTGTGTCTGCACAAGGAGAAGCATTGAAGACTTTATGGGCGGGGCTTACCACCAAGTAAAAGTCATACTTGGGGTAATGCAAATCCCTCTTTAAGGAGAATTTACCACTACAGTTTTGCTAGTGACATTCTTCAACCAGTGTAGCCTACAAGGCTGTCATCACTAACTACCATGAAAAGATCTGCCATCCCTACAGGCATCCCTACAGTATATTACAGGGAATTGAAATTTCTAAAACACAAACTTGCCACTACAATCATTCATCTACCCGGACTCTGCAGAGTGTATTCATTGCTACATATGTCTCTTAAAACCCACCTTTGTTCTTCTGTACTACATTTTTGCCTTTCATTTGTATCGAATGGTTCATACTTTGTGCTTTCGTGCTTTATATAAACATTGTTTATCTTTATGTGTTGTTTTGTTTGGGGACCATACATAAGCTTTTTATGAGCTTCTTTGGTTTCCCCTTAACCTTTCATTCATATAAGTTTGCTTATTCTTTCTATCTTGAAAGCTACTTGAAGTATTTGATCGTATTATATTGTATCATATTCATGTATTATGCCGAACAGTGTTCGCACTATGGTGCGCTATTGCGCTATTCCCGCACCTGGCTCCCGAAATCTCACAAAGTTTAGTATCTGTGAGGGAAATTTGTGCATCCATTTACTTGCTGATGTGTTCAGGTTAAACTACAAAAACAAAATCCCTCCTTAAAAAAGGAAAATACCTCCTAAAGTTTCTTTTGAAGGAGTGAGGTCTCTCCCTAATTCTGAAGTCTAGTGCTAACACTGATGCCGACTATCAGTTGGAATAAAGTTTGACTTATTGACTAATTGAAATTGAGAGAATTTAATTTAACTCCCTCAGTACTAAGATCTCAACATGTTGCTGTTCCATGATATTGTTCACTTCAGCGGGGACCATTGGAATCAGGGTGGTACAGACTCAAAGTTAGGTGCAAATTAGAGGCCTTCCAGCAAAATCTGGGACAAAAAAGGAGGAATAAATTTGCTGAGAAGACTACAGTATCATGCCCAGAATGCCCATACTAAGATAGAGGCTAAACATGCCAAAATACCTGACATCACTCTCTCCACCATCATGACAAATTTTTACTGCAGAACTTTGTGCTTTGTTTCATCCTGTATCCTTCTGCACCTACCCTGGCTATATAGACTGCTATTTAATTGTGTAAATGGAAATTAATAGTACTTTAGTCACAGGCCAGATATTACTATTGACTAATTAATGCATTAGAGGTGGGGAGGAAGAACTGTACTTGCTCAGAGCTGTACGGAAATGTTAAAGAGTTAACTACAAGATGATATGACTCGGTTGGATAATTTGATAAAGTTTTGGGCATTTCTTCTGTCTCTCCAACATCCCTCTCTGTCTCTTCAATCTCTCTATCTTCCTCCTTACCTGAAATCCCCTGACTTAGTACTGACTTTCCTCCAACTGGCCAGGGAGGTGGGGGAGCCTGTGTTGCCTCCCTCTGGACCCCCTTTAAACATGCTACTGCTTTTCATAACACCAAATTCAAATTCTTAAGTTGACAGTAACTACTACAGAAAAGCATGGAAGATCTGAAGAAAGCAAGGCTTGCATTGAGCAGATCCACCAGAAAAATACAAAAAGAAAAAGAAAGCAAAACAAACACAGACAGAAGAGAAGGAAGAAGTAGAGAGCGAGAGAGAAAAGTGAAGAAAAGAAGTGATTCAAGTGAAAGCACATTCTCAGGATAATCATTAAATGAAGATGCAAGTGAATGCCCCCAAGTCTAGTTCTCCAGTGATAGAGTTTTCATATGTCTTACAAACATTTTAAGGAGGTTATTTTCTTAATATTTGGGCTAAGTCTATTCCACAGTAAAGCACCATAAATTCTAAAAGATTTTTCCTATACAGAAGTAGTCAATTATAAAGAGAAGGTGATTGTCTAGTGAAATGGCCATAAAAATGATTGTTTTCATTACAGAACATACCAAAGATTGGGGGAAGAATACCATGAAAATATTTAAAGATTACACAGCTGTAAAATGTTCAAAGACAGGCAAAATTTGTAATTCAGTAAATATAGACCTGTGCAGTATGATCAGGATAACTAGAACTGGATACAAGAGGAATCAGTTAGGGTTGTACTGTAGTTGGCTTGGTGGTTAAGTGTACAGTACTGCCTTGCTAAGCCTAGTGGTCCCCCTGATCAAATCCCAGTGGAACCACTTGAAAATTTGCTGGGGACTGAAATTGGCTTGTTTGGCATATCTGTTCGCAGTGATGCTGAGGGGTTTTAAATTGGTGAATTACATATTCGGTTGTCCATCTCAGGAAGTTATCTGATTCAGAAGTTGTCTGCTTTGCCAAGTTCAGCTGTCAAGGAGTGGTGCAGAGCAAGGAACCTCCACCCCTCAGAGCCTTTGGGAAAGTGGATAAAGACTGGGGATACATACATTCACATCCATCCCATATTTTGTGATTTCTTTTTATTTGCAGATTTCAGCAAGATCAAGAAGTATAAATATTTATGAATGATGTGCAGGTGATGATTTTTCATCTGAAAACATTATGCCTCAGGTCAATAGGGCATTGATGTTACAGCTGGGCATCATCTTATTGGTTGTACCAGCACAGTACTTCATTACACAACGCTGGAAACCAGCCTCTGCAGATAAACAGCAGCAAAATGTTAAAGAGTAAGTGTATTCTTTTTCACTTTGCTTTGGGTTAGAATCAGGAAGGGGTAGGTGCATTGGAGGGATGGAAGATATTGTAGACCTGTATAAATTTGTCTTGTAAAAATAACATTTCTTTTTTGTTTTGTAGCATATTTCATAAATTTACTTAAACGAACAATGCTTTATGAACCCTTTCAGAGGTTGAACAAGTTTGCCATCCCATTTCTAAACTTATCCTAACAAACACAATTGTTCTATGCAGCAAATTTGCACATGTAATATGAAACTATCATAATGTAATGATCTGTCATGAAATATTTGAAGTGCTTCAAAAGTTTGATCAATTGTTGCCAACAAACAAATTTTAATGAATGTAAAAGCACATTTCATCATTTTAGTTGTCTTTTTTCTGGTTCAGTCTCAGTTTGTTTCCTTCCTTCTCTATACAAAATAGATTGATTAATATTTGATCAATAGAATATTTACAGTGTACTTTAGAACATAACTATTAACAAAGTAATACTGTATAGCAGTAGTTAACTGAGCAAATCGTTGGTGAGATCATAGCAATTTAATTACTAACAGTACTGTGGAGGTGAGAAGAGAGAGGGACCATTTGTTAGAAAAGTTTTCAAGTCATGTCCCTAGAAATACATAAGTATGGAGTGTCTGTTTCATAAGACTTAGGATTATGCTTAGAAAAGAGGGTTAGGGTTAGATGAGGTTTTACGGCTCAGTTTCTAACCAATTGGTTTAAGTCGGGCCCGCCACAGCCTTTTTTCCAGTTGTGGCTCACTGGGTTGTTTTCCCTACTCCATTGCTTATGCTGAACATCAAGCACAATGGCAGTAGGTTCCATTTTTAAAGTCTTTGGTATGACCCGGCCGGGAGTCGAACCCCAGACCTTCTGGCTGCAAGTCAGATGCTCTAAAGAAAAAAGGGAAAACAAAGACTAGTCAATGAATATTCAGCAAAAACAAGTGAAACTTTTGCTGATAAAATTATATATTTTGTTTTCTTTCAATGAGTGTTGTTTATTGCTGTGTATGCCAGGGGCAGCACCATGATTTGAATGAAAGAGGGACCAAACTCGCCAGGGGGGGCAGCAACCCAGAACCCTGACAAAGTTGATGGGTTGCATTAAGCATGTCGAGTGCAAAATTCATGCGCCACAATTTTGGGGGCTTTTGTTTGCAAAAATAAGAAAATTTGGGGTTTTTATAAAAAATTGAAAAATTTGGATTTTTGTTGCAGAAAATTTGAAACACTTGGGATATTTATGGGTGAAAATTTAAACCTTTGGGTTTTTATTGAGAAAACTTGGAAAATTTTTGGTTTTTATTGAGGAATCTGCCTATCCTAAGAGGAAAATCACTCTGTCATCAGGATTACATATCTAGCCATCCCCGATGGTGGGGGCATGGCCCTCTTGTCCCCCTCTGGTTTCACCCCTGTTGTATGCCACTTGCTAGCTTGAATTTGTCTTTCAGAATAGTAGTTAATTCTTGTTGTTAAAGGAGTAAAAGCTATACCCCAACCTCATTTGAAACACACCAAAGATTATGCAAGTCTCCTCTTATCCCTTATGTTGCAAAATAATGAATTTACAGTATCTTGCATGAATTTGAATATTCAGTACAGAACTGATGTCACATGAAAAATGACACATGCATGAATTAGTGAGGGCCAGTGGGTATGCTGATTTAAATTTGAGTAATTTGTCCTTTAATGTTAGCCCCTCAAACAGCACTGTATTCCATGTCATAGATGTAAATGTATGTATGTACAGTATGTACAGTGCAGACAGCTGTCAAGTGACATTATTGAAGACTTTACAAACTTACAGTACCTTTAACATCATTCTGGAATCATATTTATTCATTCTTCCTGATTTTATCTTGTACTCAGACTAGTCCGTCAATTTGGAAACTGGAAAAGTAAAATTTTTTCAAAAGCAACTTGGCATCAGTGGTTCAAGGATATACAAGACTCTTTTCTTAATTACAAGCATGTTGCCGTTGAAAAAGCCAAATCATACACAACATCTTCAGCCAGCACGTATGAGGTAGGGGCAGAAGTGGCATTAGAACCATCTGAAAGAGCTATTTTAAAGAGGAGAGATATGGATGGTAATTTTGCAGGTAAGTCATGCTGCTGGTATCAATGGTTGGATGGATAGAGATGTTTTCCAAAGATAAGTTCTGATAGCCATTAGCACGTTTTATGTGCAGAATAAATGTGATGAGAAAACCAAAAGGCTTAGTGATTCCTTGTCTCTTGGATATAATTTAGTACGTTGGTTTCCCATTGACAGAATATCATGGTGAAGTTACTGTGCTCAAAGTTAGGTAGGCATACAGAAAGTTATAAGTCATGGGCATTGATCAAACAAATTCATATCATGTCAAAATTATCATAAATTAGCCTCTTGCTAATTTTGGGCATAACATGCCAGGTATAGAATCCAAACCAGTTCATGCTTGACAAATTATGTTTAATACAAGGCTTTCATGTTTTGGTGTTTGAACTTTGAACTTTTCAGAAGATAAAGAGAGACTGTTATTCTACTCAGTGGGGGTGCCAACATGCCAAGGGTGAGATTCATATAGGGTTTATTCCTTGTGATTTCAAGTTAGCACCTGAGGTTTTCAGTGAGATCTTTAGGGACCTCAAATGCGTTTTGACCTCTACCAAATATTGCACAGACCATGTGCTCAATATGGAGTATCACCTGTAAAGTATGAGATTCAACACATTTTCCTTTTTGAGATATCACTTTAATTTAACAAGATTTTGCAGTTTGAACTATTGTCATGTCAAATGCCCTTAAAACTCCAAATAAACAACAGTGATTATCTACTCAATATAGGGCATCTGCATGCCAGAAAATGAGGTCCCTCACTCTCATCTATCTTGAGATATTGGGTTTAGAAGCAGGTATCAAAGTTTCCACTGTTTGACCTCTGGTGACCCAAAATAACCTTTGACCTTCACCAAAATCCGTAGGTGATTTCTGTTTAATGTGGGACGCTTGCAAACTATGTAAGATTAATTGAAGCTTCCCTTCTTGACATTGCATTAACAAATTTTTCACAGTTTTGACCTCTGCTGAGCTCAAGTGACCTTTGACCCCCACCAAAAACAATAGAGATCATATAAAAAGTACAGGGTATCCACATGACAAGTACAAGATCCATCAATGTTATTCTTCTTGAGATATCATGGATACAAGTAATTTCTTGGTTTCTACAGTTTAACCTCTGGTGACCCCAAATGACCTTTGACTTTCACCAAATATTGTACAGACCGTATATGTTCAGTATGGAGTATCCAACAGGGAAGGTTGAGATTCATATACTGTATAGTGGGAAATTTTCACAGGGGTTAAATTTTCATGCTTTTCGCGACCAAGTATCAAATCGCGAATTTAAGACTCGCGAAAGTTCTTTCGTTAGTTTGTACAAGACTATGTTGGTTGCCTGCAACAGCGAATTCTTCACTCCGCAAATATGTGAACATGGTACAGATTCGCCAGAAATTAGCCTCGCGGAAATTTCCCGCTATGCAGTACATTTACCTTCTTGAGATATATTGCATCAACAAGATTTTCCACACTTTGACTTCTAGTGACCCCAGGTGACCTTTGGCCTCCACCAAAAACAATAGGGATCATCTACTCAATAACTGTGTCAAGCATGAGATCCCTTAAGTTTACACATCTTGAGATTAAATGTTAACAAGCAATTTTTAAGGTTTATACAATTTGACCTCTGGTGACCCTAGATGACCTTTGACCAAAATCAAAGTAATGGGATCATCTTTTCAACATGGAGTATCTACATGCACAATATAAGATCCCTAAAGAATACCCACCTTGAGATACTGTGTTTACGAGCAGTTTTCAAGGTTTCCACTTTCTTGACCTCCTGTGACCCCAAATGACCTTTAATATCCACCACAATCAATAGGGGTAATCTGCTCAATATGTAGTATCCACTTGCTTCCTATGAACTTCATTGAAGTTTCCTTCTGTAGATATTGTGTTTACAAGCATTTCTCATGGCTTTTACAGTTTGACTTCTGGTGACCCCAGGTGACCTTCGACCTCCACCAAAAATAATAGGTATCATCTACTCAATATCCACATGTCAAGTATGAGATTTCTCCCAGTTACCCCTCTTGAGATATCGTGTATACAAGCAAAAGGTCACATACATGCATACACACACAATCATCACACACACGACATCACCATCACATAGATTCCTTCTGCCTTCAGCAAGGAATCAGAATTGACATCATTAAGATAATAACCATGGTTGTGGGGTTCACATGATATTATCATGGCCTTATAACTTAAGTAACACTTTCATCATTTCAAAGCTGCTCACCTTTTTGAAGTCGATAAGAGAAGTTGACTTTGCCTTAGGTTACTCTTCACCTTCCCCCTCTAAAAGTATTTTTTGCATGATGCCCCTTATACCTTCACCCAGTCACCACTTTTCATGGCACAATTTATTTTTGCATGATGCCCCTAAACAGACTGTTTTTAACTTCAACATTTCAGCCTCTGCAGTGCCTAGAAACCCAAGACCTGCCCACATAAAATATCGCATTGGTCAAGTTATACGTCACAAAACATATGGATATAGGGGAGTTATTGTTGGCTGGGATGCTACTGCAAAGGTAATGTTTTTTTTTCTTATTGTAAGGAATTTCCTGAATGTCTGTGTTACTCTCTATCTAGTAGCATAGTCTCTATTCATAACTTGCATCAGATCGTCTTCCAGAACTGGTAGAATCATTCTGGGTGCCAATCTCCTTTGAACCCTTCAAATGGTAGCATGATTAACATATTTGAATAGATTAAGTGCAACACATCTGCAAAGAAATGGTGCCGAGGTAATGTTAATAATGATGCTGCTGCTCGAATTTCATGCATCTGGAAGAAAATCGATTCTTTGCTCATCCAAAAGAGAATGTTTGTTTTTCCAGTTATTCAAGTGTCTTATTCATCAATATTGTTTAAAGGTTTTTTTTATTTTGCAGTATTTAATACAGGCCTATTGCTAGACAAGGTACTGAATGAAGTAGGGGAGGGGGGGGGGTGAGGTAGCTTTCAGGCAGTCAAAATATTGTTTTGGGCACTGAGATATATTGAAATGCATTAAGGTGATGGTAATTTGGATTTTCTAAAGAGGAAAAAATTTTTAAGGGCAACGCTCCCCCCCCCCCCCGCTCCTTTCGTTGGCTATGGGTTTGGTTAAAGAGCCCATTCCTTATCTTGTGGACCCCAACAGATTGTGTGTGTAAATTAAAACATGGGACTTTATATTGAAACTCTATGACCATGTTATGTACTGTACTTGTAGTCATATTAACATAATGGACAGTTAATCTTGATAAAAACCTTCCTTGAGAATTCGACCACCTCTAGCCATCTTTTATTGAGAATGTTACATTCTTATTGGTTAAACACTGAGCTGTTATTCCACAACCCACGGACAGTAGAAGTAAAAACTGATAGAAAATGAAGTTTTTCACACATTTTTGGTGGTAGAATAGGAATGAACCAGATTTTTTGGACTATTAATGCCTCATAAATCGTCTTGATTCCAAATTTGCAAAATAACGGACTCGGCTTCCCTTTGTCCTTTATTTTGCTAAATTTGGAGTCTCAACAGTTTATTCACTAATAGTAGTCTGTCAAATGGGATTTATTTCTTAATTAATTGGATCTCTCTCTCTTAGGCTCCTGAAGGATGGCTAGACACAATGCATGGTAAAAACAGACCGGTAAGTAGAGTCATCATCTTCAAATAAAGGGAAAAATCCAGTACACGTTGTAGGCATATGGGATATTTTTCCTGGGGCTGAATCATTTTTTTCTCAAGAAAAACCTATATTATCTGAGGAAATTGCCCAAGTTGTTCCAAAAAATCTGCCCAAGACAAAAGTTTTCCCCAAACTGTGGGGAAGCTACAGCCCCAAGCCCTGTGGCTCACACACCTATGATTCAATTTCTGGATCTTTTCCAGAACAATTTGTAAATGTAAGGCACTTCAGATACTTTCATCTGTACTGTTAATATGTTAAATGAATTCACAGTCTAAAAAAAAATATTTCTTTGCTAATAGATCATGATATTTAGAAGAAGATGCTTACTTGAAAATAGAAATTTTTGGATTTCTATCCTTGCCTTTGATAATGCAGGGAGACCAGTTAACCTTTCACCGCTAGTACTGTGTGGAAACATCAGTTTCATTAACATTAAATAATGCATGCACATAGTCATGTCTGTAGCAAAACTATATTCAGATGGTATGCTTCCACCATAAACACTATGGCATGAATGACATTAATACCCTTCACCTCTGTACTTGTATTCCGCCAATGACTTGTTTGTTTAGAATACATGTGCTCTTAGATTGGCCTTAATTGCAACATTTATTTATTGCTTCATTTGAAGCTTTATAAGTTTGAGTGTAATGCATTGCATATATATTCTGTTTTATTTTCTTGCATGCTTTTGTAAAATGTGTCATAGAATCATCTCCTGATCATTGCTACTGCATTATATCTTTGCAAGCAAGGTTCATAACGTTAGTAATACCAGTGTTTATCTGAGCCCTCATACACAGAGTCTCAAAGGCTTACATAGAGATGCAAACCTCAAACAAAACCCCACATGAATAGTCATAGTCTGAAGCTAACCAGTACTGCAATTGGTGTTACCTATGGTATCCTACATACTAATGAGTGGGTGGGTCTACAGTGTATATGACTGAGATTTCAGGGCTGGGTTTTGTATTATTGCATTGGAATGATACATAAAAAAAAAAATGCAAATATCAGAAAACTTTAACATTTTTGAAAGTTTGTAAAACGGAAAATGCTTTGCAGTGATGATCGCATGTTTTTATCTTCATATTCCTTTTAAATATTTTCTGATATTATTAAAAATGATCCTAACATATGTAATAAATTGGCCAAAAGATATTAAAAGGGTACAAGCAGGATGAATCATTAAAATTCCCCTTCTCAGTAAGATTTTCTCCTTAACACTTCAAGCAGAAAACTAACAAAAACAGTTGCAGCAGGTGCAATTAATTGTGATTGTGAAGAGGGAATATCACCTAGATGTTATCTTTGTTTAACCTTTCCTTGCATTACTAATATTATCATACCTGTACCTATTTTTTATTCTGCTCATTTTCTGTTTTGTCATGCCTGTTTTCATTCTTCTGTGCACCCTCCTGCTGCAAACTAACACCTCAGCCTCCAAACACACCTTACTATGCTGTGTTAGTCGATATAAGTTACGAATTTTATGAAGATGGTGCTACTGTCTATTTGGCCCAGGACTCTTTTTCAATAGTTACTGCTGATACTATGGTAAGTGTGTGTTGGTTACAACCAAGAAAATGTTTTTTTCCTTTTCGATGTTGAAAGGAATGCTCCCAGCCGTTCATGGTCAACCTTTACAAAAGAAGAGAATGTTGCCTGAAAATTTTATAGGCAAAAATTCATTCCCCAAAATCTATCAGTGTATTTAAAAACTGATGCAGTATTGTTAATTTGGAGATTACTGAAAGGGTGCAGTAAAAGGCTGTTCCACCCCCACCTCCCTCCCTCTTCACCCCTTCAGCTATCCATCTGTAAGGCTCTCAGATAATATTTGCAATTATCTGGCAGTTTTAAACATTGAGACATGATTGAAATTGAACAATTGATGATCTGTATTCAGTTCTAATTGAGACTCTCATTTAAATAACCTGTTGGGCATTCATTTGTAACAAGAAAAGGAGTCATTGTATCCATTTTTTTCCTGAAAAACATGAACAAGAATTGTGACAAATTCCAGGAGAATGTCAACATTTTACAGTATTAGAGCGCCGGTAAAAATTAAATGGTCTTGACATTTCTGCCCACCGCCGTGCATGTCATTTCATTACCAAAGTAGAAGATTTACTCTCTATCTTTAAGGATCCCTGGAGTCACAGCTGTGCCTTGTTCATGTTTTTCTGAAAAAATTCAAGGTCTGAGACTTATCTCAATTGCAAAATAAATGTTGGAATATTTTGTTTCTTTTTTCTGATGTTGCACGTATTTCTGTTTTAAATCAGCATCTAAGGCTTCTACCTAACTACTCAGTACTAGTTGATGTCCGAGACCGAAAGGGACCCCAGATCACCTATGTAGTGGAGGAAAATATAAGTATAATTACAGACCATGAGGTAATTAATATTATGTAACAGATTACACCATGAGGTAGAAATTCTGTACTTTGCAAACAAGCCATGTACAATATGAGGTAAACTCTATATAACAGACCATGTGCAGTATGAGGCAAGTACTGTATTTAACAGACCATGTACAGTATGAGGTAAGTACTGTGTATAACAAACCATGCACAGTATGAGGTAAGTACTGTATATCAGGATGTGAGGTACATGGATATGAAGTTGTTGTAACAGACCTTGTGGTAAGTTGACAGATTCAGGACAACATGGCACCTGAGAGAAACTCAATCTGAACATCTTGGCTCCTGAGATATCTTAGCACGCCCATGCAGGACATCATGGCACCTATCAAAATGAATGCACAAGAACAATATAACGTAGTCCTGCAATGGTCTAATGTCCAGATTGATGACTGCACATTGATGGAGGGGAGGGGGTTTAGTTGAGGAAAGGGCAGAGGACTGGTAAGAATCAAACATTGCAAAGTACTTAATACTTCATCACACACTGTTTGTGCTACTTCTGTGAGATTACGAATTCATTTTGAGCTTGATACTGCCTAGCAAAGAAGAGCCAGGCACTAGACCTGGGGATACATTTGTAGTGGTGTCCTCCTCCCATCAGAAAATAAGGGAACATGTCCATCTTCCACCAATAATTGATGCACATTCCTTGAATACACACTCAACTGTCAACAAAACTGCAACACTCGTTGTATTGGTGAGAATCCCAGTAGAACGAGGGTCCACAAGACTGAAGGTCTGCAAGATGGAAGTTGAAGTAATATTAAGGCTCTAGCATGAGGCAGAAAATGAATTCTTGTGAAATAATAAAGGGAATCAGAGTTCACAAGACAGAAGGTACACATGATGGAGAATGATTAAAGGTCTGTGAGATAAAGTATGACAAGCATGCAAATACATATGGAATCAATTTTTGGGTTCGATGAAGAGAAACCTATGCAGTTGGGATGGTGTGTGTATGGGTGCATGTGTGTATGTATGTGATTCGTGATGCTCAGCTTGTTAACACAACATGTCACAAAGGGAAACTCCTACAGTTCTCATACTTGGTATGTGGATGCCCCATACTGAGAGGAAGAGCCTGTTGTTTTCAGTGAAGGTCAAAGGTCATCTGACGTCATCAGAGGTCAAAATTATTATTAAACAAGATATCTGCAGATAGGAACCATGGATACTCACCATAATTAGTGTGTACATGCATTTTATCAAGAGGGATTGTGTACCATTTTTGGTGGAGGTCAGAGGCCATCATGGGTCATCAAGGTCAAACTCTGAAAACCCTGTTAACACAATATCTCCAGGTAGGAAGCATGGAAACTCTTCATACTTAGCATGTGTATGCATTTTATTAATAGGAACAATCCAGTTTTTTTTTTTTGGTAGAGGTCAAAGGACTTCTAAGGTCACCATAGGGCAAACTTTGAAAACCTTGTAAACAGGATATCTCAAGATAGGAAGCAAAGATACTCTCCATACCTAGCATGTGAATGTATTTTATCAAGAGGATGGCCTGCATTGCTCTTGGTGGCGGTCAAAGGTTATCAGGGGTCATCGGAGGTCAAATACTGAAAACCTTGCTCACACAATATCTCCAGGTAGGAAGCATGGAAATTTCATACTTTATGTGTAGATTCATTTTATGAAGAGGAAGAAACCTTCTGATTTTGGTGGAGGTAAAAGGTCATCTAATCTAAGGTGACCAGAGGTCAAACTTTGAAAACCTTGTTAACAGAATATCTCAAGATAAGAAGCTTAGATCTCTCTATACTCAGCATATGCATGTATTTTATCAAGAGGAAGGACTGAATTGTTCAAAGTGGAGATCAAAGGTTATCAAGGTCATCTGAGGTCAGCCACTACAACCCTTGTTAACACATTTATCTCAAGATAGGAAGCATGGATACTTTCCATACTTGGCATGTGGGTATACTATATCAAGATTCTTGGTGGAGGTTCATGGTTATCAGGGGTCATGGAAGGTCAAACTTTGAAAACTTTTGAACAAGATATCTTCAGATAGGAAGCACAGAAACTCTTCATACTTAGCTTGTGGATGGATTTAATTAAGAGGAAGAACCCTGTTGATTTTGGTGGCAGTCAAAGGTCATCTGAGGTCATTAGAGGTCAAACTCTGAAAACCTTGTTAATAGCATACCTTGACTGAGATGGAAAGCATGGATACTCTTCATACGTAGCATATAGATGCACTGTATAAGAGGAAGTACTCAATTGCTTTTGATGACAGTCAAAGGTCATCTAGGGTCATCAGAAATGAGTTCATGGAAAACTCAATGTATTTTTGCATTCTGGTTATAATAAAGTAGTTAGTTTTCCTCCATGTAAAAAGTGATTATTTTTCATATATTTTATGCCCCTTTCCAGTGCTAAAAACATTTGGATGTGGATGTTTGGTCTTCTGGACTTTTGGCCTTGTGGGCTGTTACCATTGTATTGGAGCACATTGAACTAACGGTGGTTGATATGGGGAGGCTGACTTACAAGGAGATCCTGGAGATTTTAAGAAAAAAAATTTGTGAGGGTAATAATGTCAAAAAAGGATTCCTGGTAATCATGACATGCATATAAACTATATAGAAAATGGCCTACAATGCTGCCATATATCTATGTTGAAATTTCTTATTGACACACCTATAACCTACCCTTTACCATATCTTAGGCTTATAATTAGTAATTGTAATAAAACAGAAATAAAAGAAAGCAACTTGGTGCTTTTTTTTCTAACCTCAGTGTGGTGGTAAGGTCTAAGTAAAGGTACTAAATTGAAGTGCCCTAATATTATGACTTCGTTTTAAGGTAAATATTGAAGTATTTGGTTGAGAATGACATAATTTCATCAGAAAAATTAATTGCTAGCATTTCTGGGTCAAATTTGCTCTTACTGTAAGACTGGTGAATAAATAGCAATTTATAGAGGTGTTTGAACTCAGGACCTGTTTGAACTTAGAGCCACTCAGTAAATGACCTTTTTAGCATAAAAACTCTCTTGGGATTGGTTGTCTTTAAAAATAACAATTAGGGGTTACAGTATCTAGTATCTAAGGTGACCATTGTGTATCTGTTGCTGAAATGTTTGGGCCAAGCTGTCACAGTCTCAGGGGCTATAAAAGTCGTCAGCATGAGGTAAATTCAATGTTTAGTAAGGTAGGTGACCATGAGACAAGGGTGGAAAGGGCATCATATCTTTTGGTGAGTCTGCAACCATTTTCCACCCTGTTTGCCAATACAAAAAAGTACTTTTGGCTAAAATCTCATATTTTGATACCCCAGTTCGTCAGTGATCCAATGGGATGGTATCATTTACAGGACAATGATTGGTGAATGGGCAAGTATGCTCAATTGCACAAAGGTTGCATCAAGTAGCACACAGGTTGTAAAATCATGGAGCTTTTTGAGAATGTGTAGCTCCATGGTATAAAATTTGTCTGACTGGGGGCAGACCTAAAATTGTTTTATTATGCAAAACTGTCTTTCCAAGGGATAAAATTGTTAATTTGACAGAGTTATGATGTGAAAAGAAATTTCTCTTATATTTTCACATTATAAGAGTAAGTAAATGAAGTCACCAGTTTTGTGATGAGAGGACATACCACTTCAATCAGGGCCTGGTTGGGCAGCCTGCTTAGGATCCAATCAGTAGCTCAGTTTTACCCTATTGGGCCCAGTTGGGTATTAGCGGGGTCAAGCATGCTGCAAAGTATAGTGCTGTATAGATTTGTTTGAGTTCTTAACTTTCAAGTATTCTATACTGTAAACCATTCTACATTTCATTTCCACATTTGGTCATCATCTTTCACCATCTGTCATTTTCTTCTCCTCTCTAGGTGAACCATCCTCAAGTCAAGGACTACTTTAATGGCTTTGATGGAGTGCAGTATATCGCTAAGCAATGGTTAAAAAAGATATATCCGCATGACCAATGACAGAAAGTATGCACAAACTGATCACCCTAAGTTTTATTGGACACTTGAGGTTTTAGCACAGAAAAAAAAGACTTTTTAATCATGGATAGCCTAATGTTTTCTATATTCAGTGTTGTCTGTTGGATGGTGGGATGGTGTTTGAGTCGTATTTGTGTAAGTTACATGATTGACAAGATTGTGTTTTGCAAAATTACTGAAAATGAATCTTGCCTTAAAATGTGGTTAGCTTTTATGAAATTAACAAAGTTGCAAAACTTAGCACACAAACTTCAAAGCACTGTTGACCAATTAACATGATGCATTTAAAATGTTACAAACAGGTGAAGTGTGTTTCAAAAACCAAGGACATGGAGATGGTTGTAATCCAGTTTGGTCATATGATGGCAGTATTCTAGCAAAATTCATGAAAATCCTACAAATGAAATAGTATTACAGAGGAATTCTATGTTCTGTGTTAGATACCCTAATTTAGGTTATTGTACAGGGAAAAAAATGAAAACTTCAAAAAATTGTCCCAAAATTTTCAGAAAAAAAAAAAAAATCAAAATATTTTTCAGGAAGATGATTTCAAGGTATAGTGTGATATTGGTTATACTCAATATGCTGCACAGTTTCAGTTATAACTGCATGTATGCTTTATCCTTTCTATGTTTTCATAGAGTTTGGAAATCAATGATACAAGTGATGTACAGTGGACATAAAACTGTCTTTGGGGAGAAGGTTCGTCTAGTGCCTTAGCAATTTTGAGGAGTAAAGTGCTCTCTTTCCTTTCACACTTGGTCTTGTAAAGGTCCAGTCAGTAATAAATGCAATAATTTCTTCTCATGTGTATGGTATTTTCAATGAAAACTTTTCATTGATATGTATCAAAATTATCATAAATTATTTCAAGAATTTCAGAACTGTTAGTGTCTGTTTTGTGAGTGAAAATGAGAATTATTTCTGTCATACATATCAGTCTCTGATAAAAATGAGTCCTTCTATTGAGAAGACATTCTCAAAAGCTTTATTATGAATGAGTTAATAGATTATATGGGAAGTGGATACTCGTAGAGAAAGCTTGTTGTGTGTACAATTATTAAAAGTAAATGGGATGAAATTGAAAACTATTCTTGTGACTGCTTAGAGACTGATATCTCCAAGCCAGATTGCAAGACTATCTATGGTAACATGCAGTTGTAAACATGACTTTTGGATCATATAAACGACTCCAGTAATTAGGTTGATTGGTTACTGTGGTGATAGTAGTTTGGGAAGAGAGTTTTGAATGAATTTACTTGTGTAACCTAATAATTGTTATAATTGTAACTAACTCTAACACAAGAGTACAGGGTATGTTTAGAACACTTCTTTTACCTCTTCTCATCTACAGTAAAGTGTGCAGTCATGGAGCAACTACTGCATGTCAGTACTTTTGTATTTATGTTGTAATCCTCAGTTGACATAAACTTAAAGCTTCATTCAGAGATGGGGTTGACACTCATCAACATGAGTGTATATACACCAAACATTACTACTATGTCTGAATGTCAATATTTGATTATCACTTTTCATAATTTTAATAGTGGCATCTTGCTGTTTGACTTATGAAATATGTATTAAAGGCAAATGAAGTCACCCCAACTTAGGTTCTAAAACTCTTAACCCCATTCCCCACCCCTCAAAAAAAAATGTGACAATTTGTTTCTGAAATGTTAAGCTCATGCAAATAAAATTGGCTTAACTTTAAATATAGGACATGTATTTTCTTAAATAAAATGAAAGATGATACTTGTAAAGAGAGGCAATCTAAAGATGTAGGTGATTTATCACAAAACAAAAATAAAAAAGTTTGGGTGACTGAATTTGCCATGAAAGTAGGATAAATATGCTATGTTTTGCAGGTAGAAAATGTAAGGAAATATGTTTTTAATTGTGTATGTCAATTTATCCATTGAGTTAATACTTCACATTTTCTTGCACCCTGCATTGGTTCAATTGCATTGAAAAATAAAGATATGATTGTCTTCCCTAATTAATTATGATCAGTGGGTATGTTAAGTGTCAAATTTAATGTAATTTTCAAAATAGATTTACTTTAAAATCACAAAATATTTAATTCATATGAGGCAAGGTTTTGGCAAATGCCTGTCTTGTAATATGAGACTGTTGCATGTGGGTCTTATGAAATTGAGCCTCACATGAATTTTTAAACTTGTAGAGGAGGTAAAAGGTAAGAGGCTGGATAGGAATGTGAAGTTCAGTATATGTGGGAAAAGAATGGGGGGGGGATTACAGTATAGAGAAAGGGCATGATAAAGGAAGTTAAAGTATGTTCAGTCATGGAAAATAAAATGGAGAAAAGTGAAGTACAAATGATTCCAGGTTGCACCATCACTTTGATGCAGTGAAAACTGCTTTGTGTGGGGTACTTATTCTTGGATTACTACTGCGATTAATGGTTAGGGTTGTGACTTTAACAATTAATCACACAATGATTGCATGTGGATTAAACATTTAGTAATAAGCTAAGCATTTCATTGTTAAACTAGCTGTTTTGTCTTTTTTTTTAGCCCTTCTGTCCTTCTGTCTATCCACCTTAGCATTTTAGAATTTCCCCTTAACTGTCAATCTTACCTTCTTACAAATCTTTGTTCTTTCATTCTTGCCATCAATGAATCTCCATGTTTTTGTGTGACTCTTACCCAAATGCAATTAGGCCAACACATCCATGATGCATAATACGGAAGGCCCAAAAATATAGACCCTTAGTTTCTGCACACAGCAAAGGTGATAATCTCAATTAATGGCTAAAAGTTTGCAGAATTTTACATTTAAAAGTATAATAGTTTTGCTACATGCCCACAGCCAAATAAATGGTAGCTGATGAAAAGGTTTTCCAAGCAAACAGTGGGGAAGGGGAGGAGGGGGTACACAGTAGGGGAAGGAAGGGAGGAAGGGGCCATGGCTTTCAGGTACTTGAAGATGACAGCAAATTCCTGAGAAATAGCAAAATTTGCAACAATAAGGTATCATATGCCCCCTTTTAAATGACATACTGTCATCAATCAGAAGAAAAAAGTTGAAATGACCTCACCCTCCTCAGCGATGCATAATTTATCATGTTCATTGGCTGTGGCATCAGGTGAATTAAACAAGTTGTCAACCTGTAAGATGCATTTTATTAGCGATGGTCATTATGGGCCTGGGGCAATAACTATGATACAAGGATAAGACTTTTGTTAAGATGACTTGATGATGACAGGAAGAGGGTGAGAACCTTTTTAAGTTTTAAAGCAAATCATGATTGTAATAATAGAAAAGAAGGTCAAGAATCAGACTGGTAAATGTATTGCAGTCATGTGATGAAACCTGACAGAACAGTCACAATGAAAAACTCTGACACTTCATACAGAGATAGAGGTTGGTGACTGTATTCAAAATTGTAAAAACAATAACAAGCATTAATAAATATGATATACTTTAATAATTATTGATATTCTTTTTTCTTGCTGGGTAATAGGGTTATGTGTTCAGCTTGGTTTTAATGGTTTCAGTTTCATGTAAATAAAGAGAAAACTATTTTAAATAACAGTTGTCTCTTTTCCTTTTGTTGTCACTAAATTTTTTTATATACAGTAAACATAGCAGACTTTGACAAATGATGTAGCTGTTTGGGTGTGAACAAAGTATCAAACCCTTAATTCAGTAGGCTACAAAGTACTAAATACTTTGAAAACAGTTCTTCCCCAAGATACTTTTCTGGTGACATGATCATTGCATTTAGGGAGGCTCAACCCTAATTTGGATGAATGATTACACTATTCATAACCTGCATTAAACCAGTACCATTCCCCACCAAAATGGTCAAAATTAATGTGACATCCCACTTCTTCAATCATTATCTGGTAAACAATGTATGTTTTGCATCAAGTCCTTGTTACTAAAGCACCATTTCACAGGCCAGGTGTATGAATTCATTATTCCTTACATTTGTGAATTGAGATGTCACACCTCCCCAATATGTCAAAGTAATAATCCATCGTGTGACAGACAGATCTGCATGCTGGGAAACTGAAGTACTTCCAAAGACATTTCAACACATGTCAACAACGCTGAAATCTTGAAGGGAAAATATGATATCCTCAAGCTAATGACACCAGTTCTTGTAAAATAAGAAAATACTGCTTTAGACACCTGGTTATAGCAAGTTAGAGCCCCTTGAAGAAAGTTATTTGTTAGAAGATTTCAAGAGTTGGTTATTGGATAACTCAGTACTGATTGTCTCAAAGATATCACATGAAGTGTTCAAGATAGGTTCTTAATATGCACAACAATTTTAATAGACCCAGCTGGTTTTTGTGAGTAGGAGCAATTGCATGTCACCTTTAATAAATATGTTGACCACATCATGCTTTCTTGTGCAACCTTGCAAAGTACATAGGTCCAAAGTTTGCTGTTAAGTCAGGAATCACAAGTTGTCCATATTTTGTGATATCACTGAATTTAAATACAGAACTGAGGCAGGTAGCTAAGGGTGACAAATCAACCACCTGTATTTGGAGATCAAACTCTTCTTGGCATTTTGTAATAGCTCCTTGGACCACACCATCATTTTGAAGGGTAGATAAACTGCAAGTTGAATAGACAACATCGCCACCTGGCCTGACAGACAACAACGCAGAGCTGGAATGTGAAGGTTTTAAAACAATTGCATTAATGTCCTTATCTATTGTTAAATAAATACTTGCATAGCATTACAAATCTACTTCAAAATAGTTAATTCAATACTGTACTTGTTTTCAGGGTTGCGAGGCTCATTTTTAATGTGAGAGATAATAACTTGGAACATCTTAAATGTGTAGCTAGTCAAACAAGTGGCACATATTTTTTCTTTAATGAAAGACATATGCCAGCCAAGAGCAATATGTTAGGCCCACTAATGTATATTGGATGCTATTATCACTAGACTTACAATAATGGGTATGAGGGCATGGTTAAAATTTTGAGGGGCCCAGAATACTCCCACGGCCTATGGCCCTGGAAGAGTACACCTACAACAAATATATGCTTACAAACAAATTAAAGCATTGTCCTCTGCTCACATTTCAATTTGTGGGTACCTTTATTAGTTCTACCATGTGTGGAAATATATCAAACTTTTGGAGGATATCTAAATGAACTTGGGATGAAAATATATCTTACTAAACTACTATTTCAATACACACACAAGGACCACAAATAGATTACTATTTGTCCAAATGGGGAAGATACATGAGTTAAAATTCACCAGATTCTGGAGAGGAATTATTCCAGTTAAGCAATCATCAGCAAATATTTGGCATCCTTACAGCAATCACTGCAGCATTCTATGAAATCAATTATAGCTACAGTATAGAGTATTACACCAATGCTGTAAGTGATTCATCTTGCATTGTAACACCTGCAGTACTGTATATTCTGACCTATCAAACACCTTTCTGAAATACTGTACAAGTAGCAAATTATTTACCAGAGCAGTTCTTCCTGCAATGATGGTAAATTCCATCTCTCTTGAGATCTCCTGGGCTTGAATATGTTATTGTCCCTTTCTTTCAAGGAGTGTCTATCTGTTGTACAGGGAACATCAACCAAAATCTAAAATTCAGGAAGGGTGGAACAAACATAGATGGACTGTTTAGATGTACAGAAAGCCTTGTTTAATGTAGACTGTGACTTGGACACTATCAAAATGAGTATAGTATTGGCATCAACTTATACTTATGTTCTGAATTGGGCTTGGTGGGGGAGGGACGGAAGGGGGTACTATTGTATAATAAGCCTAACCCTGAATTCTAGCAACTTGAAGCCTTAATTGTTCTCGTATGGAAACCAATGCCATAAATGCAAACAAAAGTACAAGTCAGTTTCTTTTTTGTGACCAAATAAAAGTAATTTTAATTGTTCTTTGCCTTACTCCAAAGGGTATGCAACTATGCATTACAGACATAAACTATCCCTCATTGAGCAAATATGGGGAATATCTTCCCCTGGGTTAATGCCCCTGAATAAATGCATAATCATGTGTCTTGACCAAGTTGACCATGCTCACAGAGAGGCAGAGTTTATTAGATTAATAATTAATATTGGCTGGAAGTACATTGCTTTTTTATTGCTCAGCTCCCGGGTAAAAGCAGTCATTCGCTACTCTCTTGCAACTTCCATCTTATTTCAGAAAACAATTCAATATCAGTTCCCATGCATTTATTTTTTATACAGTGCATAGTCTACAAAGTTAAAACATATTAATGATTTATCCAGAATTAAAGAAAAACACCAAGGTTTATTTTATTGCAATTGTGTATTTCTCTTTCTGGAAAAGGGGGGAAGGGTTTAAGGGGGTAAGACACCTTGTTGCAAAACTTTTGTTCAGGTGACATACCTACATGCAAAATGGTGCTATCCTTTATGGCAATGTCTTGAATTCTAACCGAAACTGAAAATTGAATGGTCTACAGTATGAAAAAGGAACCCTGAACTGGATGACTGTAACTGTATGTTTCAGCAGGCAGGTGTTAAATAGATAGATACCTTATCAAATGTGTTCTTGGATGTTACCCCCCACTTCTGCCCTTCCACAGCAGTCACCTGAACTTTGCCAGAGTTAATGAATTCCTTTGGTACATAAGAGTCCAGGACAGATAACAACCTCTTCCTACGTGCAGTTGCAGGTTCATTTAGGACAATGCCACCTTAAAATGAAGAAACAGCAAGGGTAATAAGAATAGACATGCATTATACATCAATTAATTACACCATGTAGTTTCATAAATTCCTTTTCTTGAAAAGATGTTCCCCCAATTTATGTGTGAGGTCAAAACAGGCTAATACAAATTAAAAAGCTGGAATTGGCATAACTCATGGTTTCAAGGAATATGGACACTGGGGCCGAGGATCAGGATCACACCTTCCCCAATGGTTTTCAAAGCAAAATTTTCAAACATTACTGGTTCGAAATTTGTTGGCCTTTCCCTTTCCTGCCACTCACAGCCCCCCCCCCCCCCAAAGCTCACCTCAACCCTGTAAAAGTGGTTCTGGATTTGATTGTAATGTACTGTTGTACTGTATCTTTACAATGCTTTTAGTTTTGCAGAACATTCATCTGTAGGATTAGTTCTTACAGATGGGTTTCAGTAATCTAGTGTTGGAGCAAAAAGGTTGTGCCAGCCATTAAAAGAGGTATCTTGAAAAATTTTGCTGTATGCTGCAAGGTGGTGTTTCTGAAGACTGTGGAAAAGAAAACTTTTGAAAAAACTTCACCAACCCACCCACCCCCTCCCCTCCCAATAAAAAAACTTTTAGGGGATATTTCAACCACTTGTGTCTCTTTCCTGCCCAGTCACCTAACTACTTAAAGGCAGTAGGCAGTCACCCCAAACAGAGTGAGTGTATCCTGTCACTCTAGTTCATGAATGGCCTATCTTGATCATGTGACAATATTTTTGTTAGTGAAATGTGGAATTCAAGGAGAATTTCGCCTTGTTTTACCTATTGTTTGTAATAATTATGTTCAAAACGTCTTCAGAGGTGCTTGCAATGCAATAAGAGGAGATTTGCAAGACTGAGTCAGCTGATTTTTTAAGGAAAATTTTGGGGCGACTGCCTATTGCCTTTAATGGTCAGGAGTGACGGTGAAAAATCCCAGCAAAATGGTTTTTCCCAACACCTAACCCCAATATAATCAGCTCGGGAGTGCCCATAATTGATATCATGTCCACCATTCTCATCATTTCCAATGCAGCAGGGACAAGATGCTTAATCAGCCAGCACTGCCTCTTCTCCATATTAAGATGGTTTGGTCCCCCCAATCTCAAAGTTGCACCCCAAATGTTCATTTTCCAGTCTTATGAACAATACCCACTTACCTTCTGTCAGCACACTCAACAATGCCAGGGCTTTGCCTCCAGGGGCAGCACACATGTCTAAAACAGATTCATTAGGTTGAATATCTAGTGCCATCACAGGTAGGAGGGAAGATGCGTCCATGGTGTAATAGTACAAAAGACCTGATGACGATTCTAATCTTGAGGGTGGTAATTGTTGGAAATTTCCATGAGGAAATATAAAACATTTTAAGAAAGGACTGATGGTAATGGGAAATTGTACAGAATCTACAGGAGCAGAAATGTCAATCATATTTGCAGGGTCATCCGGGCTATTCTCTTGACCGATCATGTATTCCAGCTTTGATTCAAATCCAGCTGCCACAATGTATTGATCCCTCCAGGAATCTTCTACAAAATGGTCTGATTTCTCTTCAGTATTTTGTTGACTTACAAACGTTTTTTCATAATCAGAAATACCATTTTCTTCCGAGCTTTTCTGCAGGTATTCACCTGTTGTGTGTGCATCCAGGTCACCAGTCTTTATCTTGTTCTGCCAGTTCTTTTCAGAGAAAGACTTTTGAAGATCCCGAGCAGCATGTTGGACAAACTCTTCTGCACCAAGATTTGCTAATCTTTCTATTGCTTCATATCCATGACAAAAGGTATTAACAAGGGCACCATACTTCTGAAGAGACAGCAGGGCAAGTCTAATGAGAGGCCAATTTTGCGGAAATTGACTTCCATAGTGTTGATCAAAATAGGACAATGCTAAATGGGTTGGATCATTTTTCAAGGCACTTGATTCCTGTAGGAAAGACATTGTAAACTTAGTCTTCAATTTCTCATGTCACAAATTTCAAATTGTTTTTTTTAAGAGTACAGACATATGAAATGTTTAGTTTTAGGGAAAAAATACAGTGGGAAGGTGGAAGTGGCAGAGTAACCATAACTGTAGCTTTTAAGGGGATATGGCATCCCCTCACACCAGGGAGTTGCTAGCAACTCTATGCATGCCCAAACACATGTAGGAACAGCCCTAGAGTTCTAACTGCAGTTGATAACTGCATTTGATTGGCATTCATTCAAACAATTGTTTCACTATGGTTGGTAAACAATGACTTGTACATGTTAGTTGTATTTCCAATTAAGCTCACACACACAGTCTGACAATACGGTCTTGAGCAATTTAACCTCAGCGCAGGCTTCTGTGGCTCCGTCTTAGAGGTGTACCAGACAGGTCTGGTTTATATTCGAGGACGGGCTAGAATTTAACTCAGCTGAGAGAATTATTACTGTCTGGTGTGAGATTAAAGAGCCTTTAAAGGTCAAAAGCAGTCGCCCCAAACTTATTTTGAAATGTTCAATAGCTAAATATCACAAATTTCTTCTTATTTCTCTTCCAAGTATCTTTCATAATACTTTAACACATAAATTTTGCATATTCAAGGTATTAAAACCAAGAAGTTGCTCTTTGTAAATTTTACAATTGAGAGAGAAAAATACTGTCACATGATTTCATCTCAAGATCTAATCAGGAAACAGGATAGTCTACTATACAATTCTTTATCGAGGTGACTGCATTCTGCATCAAATATTGAAAAAGATTGAGAAATTACTATGTAAATTTAACACATTTTTGCAAAGGGCACAATTCCTGTGACACACAGAAGTTTCTATTAGAGTGAGTAGAGGCAACCCTTATACTGTGCAAGTGTGCCAACAACTCTTTTACGAGTGTCTATTTTTAAACATGTGCTCCCATCAGCATTCTGAATGGCATCTTGGCTAAAAGACAAAATTTTCCACCACAGTGAAACTCACAAATTTTGAAAATTGGTACTACATGTGAATAAATTACAGTATGAGAAAGTTTGCCACAAATGGTCATAAAACAGTTTGAGCTTTTAGTTGTCAAAGTGCTTGACCCCTACTACAGTATCTGACCTTTATTTTGAATCAATAGCATTGCTTGATAACCAGGGTTGGGAAGTAATGAGTTACAAGTAACGCCTTTACTGTAACGAGTTACTTTTGTGTAACGAAGTCACATAACGAGTTCCATTTGAAATCATGTAACGTAACAAGTAACTAGTTACAATTCAGTGCAAAAGTAACTGTAACAGCATTACATTTTGGTCCTGTTCCTTCCTCGTTACAAATGGACACAACGGACACAAAGTACATTTATTTTGACGATCACTGGACTTGAAGTGAAGAAAGAGGCTGAATTTGAGTTTCAGTCACTTGGGAAAACAAAGTTAAATGTCGTTATTAGATTGTAGTTTAGTATGTGTACACAGTTTCTAAAGGTGGCAGTTGCAGGTTTATAATTTAGGTTCTAACGACTAATACTCCATTTCCCTGCCAAGGAGGCCCTAATTTCCTATGCAGTGTGATAAAGTAAGTTACGAAATATCACTTCATTTTATCACTACAACCACACCCATCCTCTTTCTCATTATCTAACAAGCTCCGTCCTGAGATAAGATCATAACAATATCCATATTCTGAAACTGTACCTATGCCTGCAGTTTCAATACAACCAAAGCTCTATGCCAGAAAATTGCATCTAACAGTTTTTTATTTCAAAATTTTCAATGGAGGAGGACCTGCAGGCCCTGTCTGCGATGCTTCACGACCATGAGTGTTTTCGTAATTTGCAGTATAGAATTGAGGGCCAATGCAACAATAAAATTGTCTGTTTCGTAGCACTCCGCTCCCACACATTGTCGTAAGTTCGTAACTAGTGGGGGGGGGGGACGGTCGTTCCCTCGACTCCCTTCTCAGACCAAGACCCCCAACGCTTTCTCAAAAAATGCTGGCATTGTACATCACCCGATCTGGTGCATCAGGGGTCCACTCTTATTCAAATCAATAGAAAAGGGGCCCAAACTTTCTTAAATCTTCATTAAGAAATTGTTCAGTTCCACTATTGAATTCTGAAATGTCTTAAAAATTCCCATTACTATCTTCTATGCCCATAAGGAATTTCACCCGAGACCACTGTTTTTGGCCAAAAACAGGGGAGATTAAATATCTACCTGAGTTTGTAACATTAGCTTCATTGAACGCTCTACTGCACAAACTGGTTCTTAGATGACCACCAGTTGACTTCCAAAGAAGGTGTACTACAAATGTCCACAATAGCATTTTAATGCACATCAGAAATAAGATAGATTTATTACAAGTATATGCAGCGGAATATAATTTTGATCTTGTGTTTATAACAGAAACGTGGTTGAATGAATCAATTAGTGATGGAGAAATTCAACTACAGAGTTACAATTGTTTTAGAAAAGACAGGTGTGACAGAAGTGGTGGAGGAGTAGCAATTTTTGTGAAAAAAGAAATACAAGGTGTACAAATAGAGAAAATTGGACATTTTCAAGAAGAGCACTTTGGTATAAAATAGAGGATTTGGAGACAGTATGGTAGCTAGGAGTGATGTATAGATACCCCATCCATATCTTTAGAAGAAGATGAGAACTTAATACGGACACTAAGGCAAATGGATAAGTATAAGCGAGTGATGGTTGTGGGCGATTTTAATTTTCCAGATATTAAGTGGCAAAGCTTGGAGGCAGACACAAGAGAGTCGAAGAATTTTTTACATGTAGTACAGGACAATTTCTGGTATAGCATATTAATCAGCCCACAAGGGTAATAACATTTTGGACTTATTGCTGACATCTGAGGAAGAAATGGTGGAGTGTATTGAAATTGGTGAGCAATTTGGAACGGCAGACCATAACTGTATAAAGTGGAATTGTGTTGTGAATAGAGGATGTAAGGAATATAAAAGGGGTATTGGAGTGGAAGAAAGCCGATGGGCTAAAATGAAAAAGGAGTATGAACTGATAGAATTGGCAAGCTTATTCAAATGTGCCTGTAGACAAGTTATGGGGAGATTGGTTGCAGATGTTATAACAATCATGTTCAAAAGTATGTACCAAGGAAAGTTATTCAAGATCAAGAAACCTTCTAAGCCCAAAGTGGATGACAAAGAAACTTAAGAAATGATCCGTATAAAAAAGGAAAGCATGGAGAATTTACAGGGAAAGTATAGAAGTCAGGCTCAATGGGAAGTTATAAGGAGTCACAAAATGGAACTTAAGGAAGAAATAAGATTGGCAAAGAGAAATTTTGAATTGTTATTGGCCAACAAAATTAAGGATGATCCCAAAACATTTTATTCTTATGTAAGGTCCAAACAACGTATTATAAAAGTCAAGTGATACCTTTAAAAGACAGAGAGGGAAAGATTATAACAACAGACAAGGAAAACAGCGAACAGTCCTAAACAACTTTTTTGAGACAGTATTTACCAAAGAGGATGACAATATGCCAATGGCTACACAAGTTTATGAAGGTGATCAAGAAGGAAAATTAATTTCACTTGAAATAACAGAAGAACTGGTGATGTCAGTGATTATGAAACTGAAGCAAGTGGAAAGCATTGCAGGACCTGATGGAGTGAGGCCAGATTATGTCAAAGAATTAGCCGAGCAAGTAGTGAAACCATTAACAATGATATTTCAGAATCACTTAGTGAGAGTAGAATTCAAAAGGAGTGGAAATGTGCTAATATTACATTCTGTATAAAAAGGGCTCAGTGTCTGATGTTAGTAATTATAGACCAGTAAATTTAACATCAGTACCTGGAAAGTTAATGGAAAATATGTTGAGAGACGCTATTGTAAGGCACCTGGAGGAGAATAAATTGTTAGTGAAACACAACATGGATTTAGACAAGCCAGGTCATGTGTAACGAATTTACTAATTTGTTTTGGAATGAGCTCACAAAAGTATATACAGTAGATAGAGGAATACCAGTGGATGTGGTGTATCTGGACTTACAACAAAAGGTTTGAGATACAGTACCCCATAAGAGAACTGATTTCAAAAATTAAAGCACACGGAATAGATGGCAAAATACTGGATTGATCCAAGAATGGTAACCAACCAGGAAGCAGAGAGTAGTTCTAAATGGTCAAGAATCAGAGTGGAAGGAAGTTACAAGCTCAGTTGTACAAGGTTCAGTCTTGGGGCCAGTGTGCTTTAATATGTATATGAATGACATGCCAAAAGAGCTGGAGATCAAAAGTTAGTATGTTTGCAGATGACACAAAACTTATTAAACCCTTAGTAACTGAGAGAGATAGAGAAATTTTACCAATCCTGGATTTGGAAAGACTTATAGAATGGACACAAAAAGTGGCATATGAAATTTAATGTATACAAGTGCTCTGTACTACACTTTGGATACAACAACCTAAGGTATGGATATGCTATGGAAAGCAGGTGTTTACAAAGTAAAGAGGAAGAGAAGGATCTAGGTGTGTATGTGAATACAACGATGAAATTTAGTAAGCAATGTGCAGAGTCGGTGAAAAAGGCAATAAGAGTGATTGGAATCATCAGGCGAAATTTTATTAACTTTGATAAGAAGGTTCTTTTGCAATTGTATAAATCCCTTGTTAGACCACATTTAGACTATGCAGTACCAATATGGAAACCTCACCTAAAGAAAGATATCAGTTTAATGGAGAGTGTACAAAGGAGAATGACAAGATTAATACCAGGAATGAGGGGGAAAACTTATGAGGAAAGATTAAAGGAACTGAATTTAATGTCCTTAGAACAGAGACATATCCGACAAGACCTGTTGACTTTTTATAATATAATCAATAAGAAAATGGATATAGATCTGGATGGAATAACAGAAATTATTGGAAAGGAGAGAACAAGAGGTAACTTTTATAAAATAAGACCCAAGTATGCCAGATTAGAGTGCAGAAGAAATGCATACTTTCATAGAATTTGGAAAATTTGGAACGAACTGCCTGATGCTGTTCAAAGAAAACATCTGTGAATGGTTTCAAAAAAGAACTGGAACAGTATATGATCATTAAGGGCCTTTGGCCTCCTATCATTTAGTAGCCAGCCTCAACCATATGGAGATGTTCCGTTATGGAGAGGGTGGCGCTTCAAGGTAAAATTCAAGGTAAATAGCTTGTACAGTTGGTCAGTATGTCTCCGGTACCCGGTTTTTTGGACCCGGTGCAAACACTAATTTTTACAGTTCTCGAACATAAAATCTGACTAAACGATAATCAATGTGGGAATTGTATTGAAGGGAAAGGACTATATGGCCACAGCAGTATATGTGCCACAGATGTTGAATTAAAAAGTTGTATAAACAATAGTTGTTGATTACATCTCTCGATAAGGAAGCTCTTTCTTATAGTTCAACAGTTCGATGCGCACAAAGTGAGCCACAAAATTGTAATTTTGAGAACATTAATTGTGTGCAATTTTAGCTGCATGATTGACTAATAGAGTGTCAGTGAGTTGGAGTCCTCATGTTCATATCGATATATGCATAAATGTATTTGTGCATAATTTTTCATACCCAAATTCTAATTTGGGGAAGGGGCATACAAGGAGGTGTGCAGTCAGCATTTTGGGCATGTGCCCTCTTGACAACGCCACTGCAGTGGAGAAGTGTAAACATTGAACACCTCAAGTGCTAGACTGTATGATCATGCTGTTTTGTATTCACAAGGCAATCTTCATAGACTGAAGGTTCCCTAAACTACTGGGTAAATATTTGCTAGATTGAAAACCTATATTATAGTGAGGCCACTCTGAGGGTTCGGTTAGCATTAGAATCAGGCCTAGTCAGAAGTTTTTGGGCAGACGGGCAATGGTTGCCCATCTTAGGCAAGTTCTAACAGTTATTTTTAGGAGCCAAGATCGGCGTTTAGGCAGGCACGACAATTGCCCATCTTATAATGCCAGGCCTGATTAGAATTAGGGTTCGAATTAGGGATAGGTATAGAATAAGGGTTCGGAAGGTTGCGGTAGAGTTTGGGTAAGCACACTTTAGGTCTACATATAGTGAACGTTCGGTCTAGATAGCAGACCTTCAGTCTAGTGGACCCCACTTGCCCTCACAGTGTGGAATGAGCAGTCTGGTTTAAGTTTACTGTACAGCCAGCACAAACACCCTGCATACTGGCCCGGGATGCAAAAATGAACTATACATGGAGCTAGGCATGCAGTGAATATCTTGGAAAGTATAACTACTTGTACAAACAAATACTAGTAATAGAACAGTAAAGGGTTTGTATACCACATCGTTACAACATATATGCAGTAATGTGCAGTATAGCATAACCGTGAATTCACGTTACAATAAAGAAAAGCCCACTTACAGCTGTGACCCACTTCTTTTTAGTCCTCACTGATTGCACACTGCTGGTCCATTTACGGACCAGCAAGTTTGTAGGTGGTAATAACCGGCATAACATTCTTCACCAGACAGTTGTTACATAGTCATCAACTAAAGAAAAATTCGCGATAAATAGTTTGAAATTTGAGTAGGCCTTATCCCTAAGAGTGCATCTTGCATGTAGTATGGACAACTCCCAGACCTTCGTGTTCGGCCAGTTCGAACGCACGTGGGTTTGTTTACATCTGCGTAAGGAACAGTTTACTTCCGGGTCATTTTAAGACACGTCGGCTGTAAATAGTGAACGAAAGTATTCTCGATGAAGAAGTCGAACATTGATACTTTGCTTAGAGCTGTGCTACAACAAGAATACCGAAATGAACCGGGAATATTCTAGAAGGTCTCCAGGTGAGCAAGTGAAGTTGAAAGTTTTTGTCCTGGTACAATTTCTTGTGGACATTTCTTAGGCCATTTTGTAGTGCATCAGACATTGAGGAATGAACATGTAAAGTGTTGTACCTATTCTGCGAAATCAAGAATTTCGGTCATGAGCCTTGAGGTAAACTCCTGTCACGCTTATAAATCAGTTGGAGGGACGCATGTGCTCTTTTAAGTGGGCCACATTGAATTCTCTCGTCATGAATGAAGGGAAAAATCATAATTGTTTTGTGTAGTAAATTTTTCATGATGTAGTAAACCATAGCTCACGAGGTATGAGGCAGTCCAGATTGGAAAGCTTGTAATGGTGCTGCCTGCCCCAGTTTTCACGATCCCATCAGCAATTACTGCTGATGGGTTCTGGTTAGTTATCTGGTGAGTAATGGTGTGCGGGGATTTTAATAATGGCCAAGAGAATTGCGCGGCTGATACTATCTAAGCGGAGCGCCATCATTGGTTGGTGCGGAGCATATACTGAGAAAATTTTGGCCAAAACCATCACCTACATTGCAGTAAATTGTCTTTCCCAGGCAACTTGTGTGGTTGCTGCCAGCAAGTTTGCGCGGATGCAGTTGTCAGTTGTTAAATTTGCATGGCTGGCAACTTCTAAATTCATATTCTTGTGCGGGGGATAAATCCCCCGTGCAGGGCAAACTTTCCAATCTGTATGAGGCCTAGCCTAAGTTGAGTTTTGGGACTCAGTAAAAATAACAAGGCCAAACTGTGACCGGCCATTGTTACTGTCCAGTGCCTGATACAGCAGTACTTACAACAACTTGCAAACTGGAATGATGAAATTAAAGCAACTGTCACCTATTTGTTCCTTTATATGTTATTGTTGCACGAGATGAACTGTAATAATTTGGGGTCCTACTTATGACTGCCGGGGTCTGCCAGGGTGATGGTCGGGTACTGTCAGGATGACGTAATATGGCCAAGGGAGTGAAAGTCATAGAATACCATCCGGGTGATTTTAAAAAACACATGAGGCTTTTTTCTTATTCATTTTTTTGCAACACTGGTCAATAAAGGCAAAACGATTGACTACGTAGTGGTACATATGCAATTCAAAACGTAAGCTACATTCGCAGTACTGAAACAATGTAGGCCTACACCATGATGGCTGAGAATCGTTTTGAGCTGTGTATTTATGAGGTGTTTACAATGACAACAGTTGAAGTTTTTATTTTCAGAAAGCGTGTTTAATTGCACATTCTGATGAAATTCAAAGTGAAACATTTTGGCAGATTATTTTTTTTAAATAACAATTTTCTTTTCAAATATTGAAAATTTTTGGTGGCATGTTTTAGTGTATGCAGGCAGTGGATGGTATTCTGTGATTTTCATTCCCTTGGCCTAACCACAGCAGTCTTTTAAAGGGATTTGCCAGAGACAAAAAACAATTACTTCAAAAATTGCAGAAAAGTTTTCTCTTTTAGGTGAAAATGGCATCTCAATAGCTTGTTGCATTTGGAAGAAACTAATTTTCAAATAAATACAATTTTTTCGAAAGATAAAATGCATTATGGGAAATCTGTGATGTCATCACGGCACATTAATTTGACATACTGTAGCATTGAATTTCTTTATGATATTGACCCTACTGTAGTGAATATTTAGCAATTGTGAGGATAATTGTCTGGATTTGGTGCTTAGTACTGATGAAAACATGGTTAGAAATGTAGCTAGTGGTGGTAAGATAGGATCTAGTGACCATGACCTCATTAGCTTTGAGTTACTTTGTTTCAGCAAACTTCAAGGTAGTGACAAAACTGTTTTAGATTTCAGCAAGGCTAACTTTACTCATGCTAAAGAGCTTCTTACCATAGATTGGGTTGCACATTTGTCTCACTTAGGCCCTGCTGAAGCATGGAGTATTTTTTGTAATATAGTTACTGACCCTACAAAGTTGTGTATCCCACTCAAGAAAGCTGTGGTTAAAAATAGGCCAATTCGGATTTCTAGAGAGGTACTTAGAGCAGCCAGGAAGAAATGTAATTGTTGGCGTCGATAAAGGGTCAGTAAGAATTCTGATGACTTTGCAGTCTACAAGAATCAGGAACTCTTAGTTAAAAAGTTGGTTATTGACACTAAAGCTAAGTTTGAAAAGCAGTTGGCCAAGGAGGTTAAGGTAAATCCAAAATCTTTTCATGCCTATGTTAGGTCTAAGCAGAAGGTTAAGGAGGGTGTTGGGCCTCTCCATGGTACTGTAATCAAGGGACATTAGTTAGTGATCATCAAGATATGGCTAATTTGTTAAATGATTATTTCATATCTGTTTTTACCAAGGAATCATCTATTTTGGGGACTTGTAGGGGTTCTGATAATTCTTCTTTAGTTAGTGATGTTGTATTCTCTGAAGAGATGGTTTGTAATAAGTTGAAGAGTTTAAAAGCTAGTAAGGCCCCTGGGCCTGATGGGATCCATCCTGCCATTCTCCATGAATGCTCCGAGATTTTGTCACTTCCTCTTTGCAGTATTTTTCAGAAGTTTCTCGATTCAAACTTTGTACCTGCTGACTGGCGGATTGCTAATATTACTCCAATTTTCAAAAAGGGGGATCAGAGCTTGCCTTGCAGTTATAGGCCGGTCAGTTTAACCAGTGTTATGTGCAAAGTTATGAAATCTGTAATCAAAGATTGTTTGCTTAAATATCTTTTAGATAATGGGTTACTCAATCTGTCACAGCATGGTTTCTTACTGTACCTAGTAGATCTTGTGTTACTAATTTACTAAGCTTTCTTGAGGATGTTTCTTTATCTCTTGATTCTGGTCACAGTGTTGATGTCATTTACCTTAAATTTCAAAAAGCTTTTGATAAAGTTCAATTAGGTAGACTTATGGTTAAACTGCATAGGTTAGGCATCAAGGGCATTTGTGCTGACTGGATAAATTCATGGCTCAATGGTAGATCTCAGAGAGTTGTTGTTAATGGTAATTTCTCTTCTTGGAAAGAAGTTACAATTGGAGTTCCACAGGGTTCTGTTCTTGGCCTGCTTCTTTTCTTAATTTTGATCAATGATATTGATAGCTCTCTCACATCTAGTATTAGTAAGTTCGCTGATGATACAAAGCTCTATAGGAAGGTTAGTGATAAGGATGATGCCTCCTTACTGCAAAAAGACTTGGATAGGTTATCTATCTTGGTCTCAGACTTGGCAAATGTTTTTTATCTATGCAGATACTGTAAAATCTGTGCAAAGTCCTTCACTTTGGTCCTATCTAAAAATTTCAGCTATGATTATAACATGAATGTAGTATTCTGAGTGATGTGACTTTTGAGAAGGATCTGGGTGTAGTTATTACAGGTGATTTAAAGCCATCTAGACAGTGTGCAGCTGCTGCTGCTAGGGCTAATAGGGTGCTTGGATTGATCAAGAGGAATTTCAGTAGTTTTAGTAAAGAAATTGTGCTAAATCTGTATAAACAGTTGGTACAGGAAGACCCCACCTCGACTATGCAGCCCAGGCTTGGAGTCCCTTCTATGAAAAGGACAAGTTCCTTTTAGAGCAGGTTCAGAAGAGAGCCACTCGCCTTATACCCGAGGTGAAACACCTACCTTATCATGTTAGCCTTAAGCATCTTGGGCTTACCACCCTGGAGTTGAGAAGGATTAGGGGGGACATGCTTCAGGTGAACAAATTTCTCTCTGAAAGGAATCCTTTGTGATCTTGCAATCATTTAAGGGTTCAAAGTAATTCTTGGGTTCAAGGCCATTGTAAAAAGCTAGTTAAGTGTTTTGCAAGGCTCGACATTAGGAAATTCAGCTTCTCTCATAGAGTTGTTAACGAGTGGAAAAGTCTGCCTGAGTGGGTAGTTAACTCCACATCTGTGCACTGCTTTAAGGTTAACATTGACAAGTACTTCCATAACTGTGGTCGAATCTAATAGGGCTGGGCTCGTTTGGTGTTGGTTGGTTGTTTGTTTTCTGTTAAGGTTGTATGGACTTCAGGGCATTTTATGGAGCCTTAGCCCTCCTTTGCCCTTTAATCTGTTATGTTATGTTAACTTTACATGCTATGCCCTACATATGGTGTAGATTTATGCTAAGTCTGCATGGGAACATATTCAAACATTCCAACAGTATCAAATTTCAAGGACAAACGGGACATTCAATGATAAAGAAAAGCAAAAGGAATCTGAGGCAATGCGCCCACTTTACACAACATTCTGTGACCTTGATGAGAACTGGAGGTATTTTGTGACAAAAAGAAGCAGTCATTAACATTAGATATCTCAAGTTAGGAAAAGGGTATTGCTATGAAATTTGGAAGACATGAACTGGATTCTTTTTTTGTTCCATCTGAGACCCATGTGAAACCCCACTGAAAAAAATGCCTTAAAGGCCCCCTGCATTCCCCTACAGTTGACACCTGGCAGTTCCCAGCTGTCTTTTATAATAAGGCCTATAATTTGCAATAATGCATATAGTATACCACTGCATTTCAATAGTCATACCTTTTTATTTTTAACCTGTCTTTCTGTGGATATTGCACTGGAAAGTTTTCTTCACTTTGCACAGGAAGGAGCTTTGACATTTTTACTTTTTGCAAGACAGTAACTCAGTTCCACAGAAATGTGTGTGGTTGATGTGTGTGGTTCACTGTTCCTACAGTATGAGCCCAACAAAGTTAAGATGCAAGTACAGTGCTAAGTATCATGTTACCTTTAATGTTTGTGCATACTGTAGCCTACATGTTTGGATGTTCAGAAGGATATTACAGGTTTTGAGAGTTCCCTACATGGTACATGGCTACTTGCTTCACATGCACATATGGTTTCTACCAATGTTTGGATGGTCACATACCAAAATTTCATCTCCACTGCACAAGTAAATATCCTTGGGAGGAAATAGCAGTGTAAGTATGTGTTCCCCCTTGCCCCATACTGAGCACATTCTCCAAAAGTGCTGCCTTGTCCATTTTAACAAAGTTACATTAACTTAAAGGGCAATAAATCTCACTTCCAAACAGTAAAAATTCTCCCAGCTAATGTAAGTTTGCTTCTAGCCCCTCAGCAATTGTACTTAGAACTACAGGGCTATTCCTAAATATGTTTAGGGGATGCCAAAGACCCTTTAAGTGAAATATTGTGTTGTTGTTCCTTTTTCTATACTTCCTCTCCTTAAATGTGGAACCTGGATTTTGCTTGTGAGGTGGTTCTTTTCAGATTTGACCCAGAGACCCTTGGATTGCAAGAAGATTACTCCATAGAACTCAAACCTGACAACTGTCCCAATGTCATGGACTGAAAAGCTAAGGCTAGGGTGCAAAGTTTTCTGCAAAGCAGGAAAATGAAGTTTTGAAAATAGTTGCAAAAATAGATCAGGAAAAAAATACATGAAAAATGTTTGACAAAACATCATAAACAAGCATAATTACCCTCTCTATTATGTAAAAGTAAATCACAGAATCGCGGAATAAAATCGTGACAAAACAGTCTCTCCACAACACCCTGTAATCGCAGTCGATTGAGCCAGTATCTTTTGTGCAGTACTACCACAGTAAGTATTGTACAATACGGCATTGTATTCTGGCACATCCTTTTAAAAATGGAAGTGTGAGTTTTTATACAGCCTTTGAGGAACAATTTGAACTGTTGAAGATGCCTAAATTAAGAAAGAAGAAAACAGATTTTGTCAATTATAAAGCAGAAGAAAGCAGAATTCATTGACAAAAGGGAAAACTTTGGGCCCTGGCTAAGGCATCTTAGAATTGGGCTGCGCAGCACCTCGCCTATGTCCTGCAATTTGATTCATGTCCTAGGAACTTCCTATTACTTTAGCCAACATACTGTTTTTCCTGAAGGTCAAAGGTCTTATTAGGTTTCCAGAAGACAAACACTAAAAGCCCTGTAAAAACGACATCTTAAGATGGAAAGCATGGTTAATGAAGTATGGTTAGTTAAATGTGAGTTTTATATTAAGTAAAAAAAATTCTTGTTTTTATTGGAGGTGAAAGTCCTTTAAGTTCACTAGAGGTCAGATATTGTACACATTAGCATGATGTGCCAACATTGAATATACAGTAGGTAGCATGGCCATTTGGGCAAGTGAATTATTGAGTAGGAGAACATAACCATTTTTGGTTGAGGTTAAAGGTCATCTAAGGTTACCAGTTGTCAAACCCTGAAAATACTGATGTGTCAAGCAAGAATAAATACATCGTTGATGCTTCTAGTGCTTGGTGTGGGGATGTTTCATATTGAGTACAAGATGGGTTCATTTGTAATGTTTTCCTTTGTTATGGTGATAGTTTTAATATATCCCTACAGTAGGGGCTGTTCAGCTGTATGGCTGTTCGGATTTATTCATGTAAATATATAATGAAAGTGAAATAAACAAACAGACAAACAAACAAACAAATATGTTTTTTGTGCCAAAGTTTATTGCACTGTACATAAAGGGGGAAGGGGAGATTCAGGACATTTATTGTAAGAGTTATCTCTGGTGAATTAGTAGTAGTAAAGACATCAAAACTTACACTGCTATTTCATTTAGTGTGCATGCTGTTTTTTTAAAGGTGAGCCTTGTTATTACAGGAGTGTATATTTTGGGGTTCATCTTGAGCATTCCCAGGTGCCACAAATACCATTTAAAGGTACGTGTAATCCTCTGAAGTGTGATACTGAAAAGTTTTTATATTTTCTACCTCATATGAGGTTCTGGCTTTCTGGCCCCCACATCCCTGGCACAGTGCCAAACTTTCACTGCTTAGCTCTCTGTGTGTACAGTAGTGCTGCTTTGAGGATGTACTAAGGGACATGTTACACACTGATTCAATCGTGCAAATGTTCATTTTTTTCTGTCAAGAACAATGTTGATATTAAGTCAATTTTGACAAGTTTGGGCTTTTGTAACATTGAAGCTTTAGTTTCTGATGTGACCTTGGAATTAAGAGTTTCATATAGCAATTTTCCCATGACTGTATATGCCATTTCCAGTCATGTTGAGCTGTGCAGTACAGTATTAAGAGGAAAGAAGAATATGTACACTCTGCATTTTGCCCCACTTGGAGGGGGGTTGCCATTTAGATAGCATCCAGGAACCAAGCAACCTCTCTTCCCATGTAAGAGACAAATACTGTAGTTGAGTTCACATAAATTGATTGTAATTTGTGACCCAGAAACCTCAGTCGCAAATCAAATGTAATTTAGCTTCGATAAAGTTGTTAATCAACATTTTCTCATGTTCTGCTTAACAGTCGGTTAATGAAATCAAGATGGTATAGTTGCTCGTCAGTTCAGAACATTGTTTGCTAATCAGTTCTATCACACTGTTTCATAACTTGCCCATTTGGATGTTGGGAAATATAGTACAGTGCATTAATGTACATTTTATATTAAAAAATTATAGGTCATGTGATTGGGTCATGTTACTTGACTGGATACACATATAAGGTCAAGGTTTTTTACGTGACATGTTTTATTTATTTACAGCTGTAAAAAGGCTGATGAAGGAAGCTCAGGAATTACATGAACCTACTGAACAGTACTTTGCCCAGCCATTGGAGGTAAACACAACATGTAATTTCTTCTGTGCTACCATAAAGAATGCTATTAACAAGTTGGTACTGTAACTGGACTTTATACAGTAATATCTGGACATTGTAATATACATATTAAATTTGAGATTATGGAATGATGCACAATCCTTTTCTAAAGTCCCGGCACCCAAAGCAGATGAGTGAATTAAAACCAAGAAAACTACTCCCAAATGGAGTTGTGTAATACTGTATATTCCCTGAAGGGACCCCAAACTGGACAAATGTTCAGCCTTCAGACATTGCATCATGGATCTGCGAGTGTAGTTCTGTTCTAGACTGGTAGTCATCATGACGATGCCAGCAATTTTTCCTCAGTCCTCCAGGGAGCTGTTACGGAAGGAGATAAAGCACTTACTTCTCCTCTGAAACTATCAGGCTTGCTGCCAGTAAGCTCCTAATTGTTGTGCTCTTGAAAATTTTGGACCACTTAAAAGGGATTAGGAAGTGACGACAATAGTTCTTATGGTCTGATAGGTCTCATACACTTGTTGGCATGATTTCACCTGCTGCTAAAATATTGCCAGTTGTCAAAGAAAACAAAAATTATTCTATTACTGTATGCCAGTGCTCACTTTTTTGATGGGTTCAGTAGCGCTTCAATTAAGTTATAGAAAGTGGTCACATATTTCGCTGTTCCAGAAACAATCCAGAATCTTTTCAAAGTTCATATGCAAAAGTTAGACTTAACATTCATTGCTGAAAAGAGATGCTACTAATGGGAGAAATTAGAATGATAAAGGAATCTGATCATTTTAAAGACTGGATGCAGGTTTCACACTTGTCGGCATTGACTTCAAACCATTGTCACTATAGGGTCTTTGTTTGAGGATTATGTTAGTATGTAGTGTTGGGCTATATATCAAAAATTATCATTATCGCGATAATTTCTCATTATCGCGATAATTTCTCTTTATCGCAATACGATAACGAGAATTGAAAAATGTTGATAAATTCTTGAAAAAAATGGAAAAATTTGCCTTGTAAATGCTTTCTTTCTTCTCATTGCTGTCTCCAAAATGCTTTTTATTGAAGACATTCTTTTTTAACATCAAACTGATGAAAAATTGATGAAGTTCATCACTGAATATTCTAACATGTATGAGCACGGAAGCAAACTTCAAGGTAAATTGTCTTTATGAAAATTATCGTGGATATCAAATTTTTGCGATAAATTTTGTTCTGTTATCGTGATGGTGAAAAAGTCCATATTGCCCAACACTATAAGTATGAAAGGATCAAACTCTGATTAGGAGGTTTAAGTCAAACAAACTTCGAAGAGGGACTAAAGGACCTGTCAATCAAAGTCTGTTCCCATGAAAAGGATTAAAATACTCTCAATACATATTGTCTCATAGATGAAATTAGATGAGGTGCTTTATCTCCTTCCGTAACAGCTCCCTGAGTCCTAAAAACTATCCATCTATATTTTGCCAAAAAATTGTAAGTTTGTTATTTTATGTCTCTGCATAGCAAACAACACTGACTGTCAATACATTTTAATAATATTGTACATGTGGACTAGCAGTGTATTTTTTGTTCTAAAGAGGTTGCACACCATTATGCCATGTTTTCATGGGTAGTTTGTAAGCAAATCTATGTGACACCTACAGTAGGTTCTCAAGTGGCAGCACGGGCCATTATTGGTGCACAACGTGCACTGAAATGGCCCCTATCATATTTGGGAACCCAAAAATTTCACTAAAAAAGCAGCTGTTCAATGAAGTCCTGGCTGTGACAATAAATTTAAAGCATCAACTCAAGTTAAAGTGGCTGTTGGCTCCAAAATGCCAGAGAATTCATGATGAAACATGTAGGAAACTTTACTATGCAGACAGTTTGTTTATACTCCCTCTTGGTCCCAAAGCATCTGAGAATTCTTCATGAAACATGTAGGACTTCTTTATATGCAGACCATTTGTTTAAAAACTCCTCTCCTTTGGCCCCAAAACACCTGAGAATTGTTGATGAAACATGTAGGACAATTTACTATGCAGACCATTTGTTTACTCCTGAACAAATACCTTCTCATTGGAATTAATGATTTTGTTAACACTTTCTTGGTGCATTTTGTCCTTTGACCAGGCCTCTGGTATGACTGTACTTGGAATGTGACTGAAATTATTTGAGTGCAAAGTATGTTTTAAATATTAAATACAATGTTGACTGATGTGACTAGAAATCACATTTGATTAAATTGATGCCCCATTTCCTCTGTTGTGTGACATTATTATTCTCTGATTAGAAAGAACATTACAAAAACAACAGTCACCATTTTTTGTCTTGTTTTATAGGACAATTTATTTGAATGGCATTTCACAGTACGTGGACCACCTGAGTCGGACTTTGATGGGGGTTTTTATCATGGTCGCATTGTCCTTCCCCCAGAATATCCTATGAGACCTCCAAGTATTATGCTTCTCACAGTAAGTATTTTACATAACCTGTGGGGGTTGACTTACATGCATAAAGGTACTTGTAGGACTTACAGTATATGCACTTACATGCATAAGGTACAGTACTTGCAAGACATATATATGGCACAAAGGTACAATACTTGCAGGACATTTATGCAGTTAAGATGCCTGAAGGTACAGTACTTGCAGTACTTAAATGCACTAAATATAATTTGAAATTAAAGGGCACATGCACTCCTCCCAAATTAAATTGTCATCATTTCTACTGAGTCCATTGAGGAGTTTGAATTTTATTACTCACTGGAAGAAATAAGTTTGAGTATGTTACTGTGGGAAGGAGATGAGGTGGGGTGGCTTTAATCCCAATGGGGAGTTTTGAGCACTCAGTAGAAATTTAGAAGGTGAAAGTTTATTCTTCCTCCTCATTTCACTTCCGAAAAATAAATTGTAAAATATAACAGCATCTATAACACCATCTATTCTAGAGTACTACATTTCAAAAGTCTTGGGCTACACTATAACCTTGCCATTGATAATAGCCGTGCTGTTACAGCTACTTAAAGGGGATACCCACTAGACAGAGGGTTCACTAGATAGAAGATCCACTTGATGGAAAATTTACTTTCACAGTGCTGTAGCCTGGGCAAAATCTCTAGGGGGCAGTCCATGACACTAAGCAGACCACCAAGTGACATTCGTATAGTTGACACCCTGTTAGACCCATCCTTTGTCACTTGTGCATGGGTGCCACCCTAGGGAAGGATGTTGAGGGGAGGGGGTGACATGTAAGGACTGGCGTAGGTGCAAAATGGTGCTATCTTTGGCAAAGCTTCAAACTCATTATATCTTTTGAAATTGTCATTATTTAGTGATATTTTACTATTTTTTCCTGGGCATAAAGCAAGGGGTGCTGTCTTAGAGGAGGGGATGACTCCCCCCTAGCCTTTGAAAATTTTTGGCTGTGTGCAGTGGCTTAGGTTGCAAAATGCTATCTTTGGTAAAGCATTGAACTGATTGTATGTTTAGCAATACTCATTATTTAGTGATTTTTTTCTTTTTTTGGTCGGGTTTTAATTGAAAAAGATATTGCCTAAGGGGAGGGGTAATACCTCTATCAGTCTACTTTTTGAGATTTTAGTTTTTTGGTCCTCTAGATCCAAAATGGTGCTGTCGTTGGTAAAGCTTTGAAATGTCTATATGATTAGAAATTCTATTTATTTATTTACTGATTTTTCGGCTTTGGCATAATACCCCTGCAAGGCTGGTACTCGATGCTGGCTGCTCCCTCTAAGTACTCCACTGGGGAACCACCATCAATTGACGGGTAGCCATAGCGTAGCCCTTGCAAGAAAATGTTTGGACTAAATGCCTCCTGGATGGGGGGAAATGGTACATTTTTTACCTTGTAACTTTCCTCTAAATATTGTCTATTTTTAGATTTGATGCTACAGAAACAAATTTAGATTTTAAGAAGAAAGGGTAGATTTGATTAAAAATGAAGTTACTTTTCAAGCTCTTTGAGTTTAGCATGTAATTAAAAGTAATCATAGGCTATGTCAAAAATGCATGCTGTGGCATGGTATGAGAAAAAATGCTAAAAATCTTTAGCCTGAGTGTATGAAGGTGTTTTCAAGCTACGTATCATGTAGGAGGAAGAGGGTACATTCGTCAGGAAGTAACTCTTATAAGGATGCGTCCATGGCAGTTGTCCAGGGATATCCCCAGAAAAATTTAGGAAAATGATTTCCGGGGTTCCCAGCTGCCTTAAAATCATAGTTAATTCAGGACAATGAAATTTTCAGCACTTCAATTTTTTCCTCAAATAGGCCAGCTTTCATTTATGATGTGGAAATCTCAGGGGTCCGGGAGGGAACCGCCCCCACCTTCCAGCAGGCTACTGGTTAAGAGGTAGGGTTAGGATCCTGGTTAGATATTAAATTATTATATTAGATCGAACTTTAGGTTAGGATAAGGTTTAGCCTCGGGTAGTACAGTGTTTGGGTTAGGATTATGGTTAGGGTTAAGATAAGTTTGCAGTGAGATCTTCTGTCTAATGAACCTTCAAAGTACAGTGAGCCTTGACCTTATGTAAAAGCATGTAACAGAGTAAGTAATTGGTTACTCACTCTGTTACACATACTGCTATTGTATCTCATTACTCAACTGAGTATCAAAAAATAGAATGTTACCCATTTGAAAAGAGAGTTACTTGTTTTGGGGCAATTGGTAACTCCAATTAGAATTGATATTAAAAACAGTCATACAGACAAAAAAAAGTGGTAAGTGCAACCAAAATGGTGGCTATCGAATGTACAATCTTGAAGCTTAACTTCTGTTTGAGAGGTAGGATAGTACAGAAAGATTGTCTCTCAGACAGCTGCAGAGACATGTAATATATTGACAGGAATGCACTGTTTAAAAGTGCTATGTTCAAACAGGTTACAATAAACATACAGTGAACATGTAGCAAGTTTACAGTGTGTATTGACAAAAGCATTCTTTTCTTTTGTCATGCTCTAAAAAGAAATGTTCAGGATATTTTCTTTTTAGGTCAGTAAATTGTTTTAGTCTTGAATGATTAATGTTAGCCTTTATGAACTTTCAAATAGGCATACAAGCCAGTATGTGAGAAGTTCTGCAGCCTCTCAGAGTGGCCCCAAGCAAATCGTTTTGGCAAATTAGTCAAAAAGTTTGGGGCAATTCTGTCCCACGGAAAAGTGCAATATTCATATTCTTCTGGGACAAGTACTGCTCATCAACCTGAGCAGGAAATGTTACGTATACTTTGATCTTTACAAATAAATGTGTTTATCTTAAGTGGAGTGATCTCACAAATGATACAAGTGTATACATCCTGGTGAGAACTAATGTAAATAAGGGTATTGAACTTGCATCCTGGACAAATATATCATATTTAACATAAGATTATTTTCAAAAGGTCTTACTTTACACAAGGTTATTTTTGGAAGATGATTTAAACACGATGAAGTAGAATTGAGTGTTTACAAGGACAACTAGAAATATTGACCTAGAAATCCTTCCATTATTGTTTTGAATAAGATAATGAAATATGCAATAACTTGAAGGGTTGTTTTTATTTTTATTTTTTTCTTTATTTTTTTCCCCTAGCCAACAGGAAGGTTTGAAGTTGGAACTAAAATATGTTTATCCATATCAGGTCATCACCCAGAGACATGGCAGCCATCTTGGAGTAGTAAGTTCTGCAGTGCTTATATTTTTACAATGATGTTTAGTTTGTTGATGGAGTGTTTAGAAAGATTTGGGCATTGTGCAATAGATTCAAAAGGTGTGATTTAGAACTGGCTCTAAGTGGGGGCAGTATTGATGACAGTTGTAGAAACATCAAACAAGTCCATAAGAACAAACTGTTACCACATGAAGGTGCATTGACACTTGATGTAGCATATACAGTTCTTACACAATGCCAAGCCAATACATGCTTGTTTAATTGGCAGCACCATTAGTGCTTTACATAATTTGCCTGTGTATTGGTTTTCTCCTGTTGCAACTCATGTATGAGTATTGTATGTGACCCACTGACCTGACCCAAAATGTTGAGAGTTTAAAAAATTTTTTTTTGGCGTGAGTATTGTAACAAAATATCACATATAAAAATCTGTGCCATAGCCAGCACCAACCATAACCAGCAGCCATGAGTACAACCACTGAGCCATACTTACAAGTATAAGTCCCAATAAAATTTGGGAAAGTGTGGCTGAAAGTCCACACTTACTACAAATCTGCTAAACATTCAAAATAAACAACAAATTGAGCCCAAACTATGAGATATGTATTCCTATTGAAGCTGCAATTGCCTGGACTGGATATCAAATGAATACTCATCCATTGGAGAAGCAAGTGTGAGTCATCGAACAGGGTAGTATCCTCCCATATATACATAAGGCACAAACTTGTCCTCCCAATTTATCCTCAGTTGTTATTGTTACAACAAGTAACAGCTGAGTACTGTTTTATAAAAGCAGACAAGGGTGTCAGCTGGTGGGCCACCCTTTCACATGTTTGAATAGTTCCCTAACTGTGCTTTCAGCTTATACTTAATATTCAAGATAAAGTTCCAGTCAAGAACTTACCATGTAAAAACTTACTTCCCTACATGAACTTTATTCAACAACACATGAACCATACAAGGTAAAGTAAACACCACTGATATTACCCTCTGTGTGTTTAACAACTTTTGCATTTCACCTTTTGAGGGGACTGAGGATGTGTTATATTTGTTCTTTGGCCTTTGAATAACAAGGATGTTGTAGAATGGCTTTTATGATACCAGTTCACTTTTGGTTTAAACCAAGTAACAATCAAATCTATTTCTTCCCTAAGATGGTCAACCCAAAATTAGGGCCCCCGATTTTCCACTTCACAAAATGGTAAATTCCGTTTTCCACTCTTCATTTTCCATTTTCAGCTTTCCCTTTTCCGTAGACTTCCGTTTCAGATATATATGGCAATTATAAGTTTCCGTGATATTCCGTTAAATTCATTTTCTCTTGCAAGTGTCCCGCATGCACACCTACAAGTTACAAACCTGGTTTATAGTTATTGTGTGATCGATCATCTGTCAGACAAATTGGGAATAATATAGCATGGGTAAAATTTTATCACTCAAAGGATTACCACCACCGATTTTAGAAAACTGGAAACGGGGCTAAAATACACTTCTGGTTTCTGCAAATAACTGAATAATTCCCCCAAACATTCATTTCTTTAAGTTCCTGCACAAAATATCAGCACTGATACTCACAAGATTTGCAAAATTTAAAGCTCTCCAAATGATAACGATCATCCAATTGTTGCGTCAAAGTTCACACAGTATGACCTAAGAGGTGTGCATGCCACGGACAATCAATGCCATACATCTGCATAGTCTACAAACCATACTAAAGGCCTGGTGACATGCAATGACATCGCTACGTTTTTCAGTGCTAAATCATATATCATTTTTACACACGTGCCTTGTTATCCTGCATAAATTATTCCACTTCCCACATTCCTATTCGTTAAATTTTTAATTGTCATAACACGTGCGTGTGTACACGTAAATTGCCAAAACAAGTGCGTCATAACTTCCCAAGAAAGTTTCTTGTGAAGTTGAAGTTCACCTTCGTATAGTACACCGAGTACGGTGTGCAATACATAATGCAAGGAAGGGGTATTGCCCGCGCTGTTACATAGGGCGTTGGTCATGAATGAACTAAGGGAAGCGGCCCCGTGTAAATTCATGCATCCCCACCAGCAATTATCCAGGGAGTCGCAACAGTTTTTCGATTACAGGAATATATCGGGTTTGCGTTTCATTTAGAGAATCTTTTTAAACTGGACGTACAGTAAGTTTTGGGCAAGACAGTTTACAAAAAATATATGCATATCGATAAGGCCCCATGAGATGCGTACACCAAGTAAATTGAGTGGAAATTTTAGTGGCCTTGAAGTACTAAGATACTGTAACGTTACGTATTTTTGCAGAGAACTGAGCGCATAGGCTACTAATACTATGTAGCACTACTTAGTACAGTCCAGTACAAAACACGATACACGGAATCTTCCGATGTGATCAGTGAATGAAAACTAACAGTTAGGCAAAATAGTTGTTTCAAGTCACGTAAAATGAGGAGCCTTTATACCTATTTTCTGTTCTCGAATCAGATATGTACGTCAGAAGTGTAAAAGTCCTCAAGTGCCCTTGATTTGTGGAGAATAAATTTGTATATGCTTCGTTAAAAATGCAAAAATCTTGTTCTGTGTTTACTTTTTTGTGGACGCGATATGAAATCGCAAATTCAGTAATTTTCCGTAAAAAATCGTCAATTCCGTTTTTTCCGTATTTTTCCGCCATCGCGGAAAATCAGGGCCCCTATAAAAGGGAAAGTAATTTTAAATGCCATCAACTTTATCGTAAAGACCAGTATTCAGCCCTCGAAAATAGCCTCGGCATTCGGCAATGCCGAGGTAAATGCCGAGACAAATTGACTTGACTTCGGCAAAAATTTTGCCGAGGCGATAGATTGCAGGACACGCGTACGGGGACTTACCGGTTACGAAAGCTGCACACTAGGCCTACACAGCTCGAAATGCAGCTTTGAGTAGCGACTTGAAAAGAAATCGTTTTCTGATAAAATTTCCACCACGATCGTAACATGAGCAAATATATTCGGTATTATTGCTTTATATACAAAACATAGTTGCAATTTTTCAAGGTTTAACGGAAAATCTTGATTTAAAAAGTTCGTTACGATGGGTATTTACTGTATGTACAAAACTCACTGTCTGCTGTCAAGAAAGTGATCACTGTACACACATGAGTATGACACGGCAGAGTGTGACCTTTAGATTTCAGAACCAGCCGTTTTATCTTTCTTAATGTGTAATAAAGTGGGAAAAATTCCCAAAGCGGCTGTATTGGTTTTATCAATGGAATTCCGGAGCTTAAACAAACAAACCTACTGTGGTAGAAGTTTGTAAACAAGTAGCATCAGACAGTTACTTAATGCCGAGGTAAAGTGTATTTTTGCCGAAGTAAATCCTTTTTACTTCAGCAATTTTTTTGCCGTAGCCAATATCTTATTTGGAAGGGCTGAGTATTCTTTTCTAAAATGTAAAGTGGTACCACAGTATAAACATTGGAACAATCGAATTTTGGAACCATTAAAATGTGCCTGCCTATACACTTAATAGTTAATGTTTTACATCCCCAGTTCGGACAGTTCTTCTCGCCATTATTGGATTTATGCCCACCAAAGGTGAAGGAGCCATAGGGGCTCTGGACTACACCCCAGAAGAGAGAAAAGTTCTGGCAAGAAAGTGAGTCGTGGACTACGTTAACAGATTGCACTTTTTCTGTAACCAAAAATCTTGTGAAAATCCAAGTAGGATTGCAACTTATGAACCAAGTGCATTTTAAAGGACAAATGCAGTTATTCTAAATTAAATTGGCAAACTTATGGATGCTTCATCAGGAATGGTAGTTTCAATCATGAATCAGTCTCATCTTTTTTATGAAAAGTTGTTAACATGTACAACTTCTTTGGTTACCTGTGTTATTTAGGATTTTCTGTTGTACAACATTGAGGCAATACCTATATATTATGTAGAAAGAGAAGATTTGATAGTTATGGTGTGTGTTGTTCCAAAGTTTAAAGTAAGGGCAAATGCCATTGCAAATAAAGTAAAAATGTTGCAGTTTTTGGTTTCGATGAAAAGAGAAACCTATGCGGTCATGATGGCGTGAGTATGTATGTGTGTATGTGCGTGTGTGTATATGTGTGTATGTGTGTGTGAACTTGTCTTCCTATCAGACCGAGGACCTGAACAATGGATTTGAGGTCCTCTGAAGGAAATTCAATAGATTTGTCAAGTCCTCGAAAGTTTGAACAATAGAGAGTCTATTGTCAAGGTTAGGGTTAAGGAAGTAAACACAAAGGAAATAACAATGAGGTCCTCGGATTGTATGTAAAATCGACTTGTGTGTGTGTATGTGTGTGTGTGTTTGTGACACTTTGCTCGTTAACACGATATCTCAAGAAGGGAAACTCTGACAGTTTTCAAACTTGGTACATAGATGCCCCATATTGAGAGGAAGAACCCTATTGTTTTTGGTGGGGGTCAAAGGTCACCTGGGGTCACCGGGGGTCAAAACCTGAAAACCTTGTTAACACAATATCTAGAGATAGGAAGCTTGGATGAATTTCATACTTTGTATGTAGATGCGTTAGGGTAAGAGGAAGAACCTTATCATTTTTGGTGGAGGTCAAAGGTCATCTGGGGTCACCGGGGGTCAAACCCTAAAAACTTCGTCAACACGATATCTCAAGAAGGGAAGCTCTGACAGTTCTCAAACTTAGTACATAGATGCCCCATATTGAGAGGAAGAACCCTATTGTTTTTGGTGGAGGTCAAAGGTCACCTGGGGTCAAAACCTGAAAACATTGTTAACACAATATCTTAAGGTAGGAAGCTTGGATGAATTTCATACTTAGTATGTAGATGCGTTATGGTAAGAGGAAGAACCCTATCATTTTTGTTGGAGGTCAAAGGTCATCTGGGGTCACCGGGGGTCAAACCTTGAAAACATTGTTAACACGATATCTCAAGAAGGGAAGCTCTTACAGTTCTCAAACTTGGTACATGGCCCCATATTAAGAGGAAGAACCCTTTCACTTTTGGTGGAGGTCAAAGGTCACCTGGGGTCACCGTGGGTCAAACTCTGAAAACCATGTTAACATGATATCTCAAGAAAGAAAGCTCTGACAGTTCTCAAATGTAGTACATGTATGCCCCATATTGAGAGGAAGCACCCTATTGTTTTTGGTGGAGGTCAAAGGTCACCTGGGGTCACCTGGGGTCAAACCCTGAAAACATTGTTAACACAATATCTTGAGGTAGGAAGCTTGGGTGAATTTCATACTTTGTATGGAGATGCGTTATGGTAAGAGGAAGAACCCTTTCACTTTTGGTGGAGGTCAAAGGTCATCTGGGGTCACCAGGGGTCAAACTCTGGAAACTTTGTTAACACGATATCTCAAGAAGGGAAGCTCTGACAGTTCTCAAACGTGATACATGGATGCCCCATATTGAGAGGAAGAACGCTGTTGTTTTTGTGGAGGTCAAAGGTCACCTGGGGTCACCGGGGGTCAAACCCTGAAAACATTGTTAACACAATATCTTGAGGTAGGAAGCTTGGATGAATTTCATACTTATTATGTAGATGCGTTATGGTAAGTGGAAGAACCCTATCATTTTTGTTGGAGGTCAAAGGTCATCTGGGGTCACCGGGGGTCAAACTCTGAAAACCTTGTTAACACGATATCTCGAGGTAGGAAGCTTGGATAAATTTCATACCTTGTATTTAGATGCCTTATAGTAAGAGGAAGAACTCTTTCATTTTTGGTGGGGGTCAAAAGTCATCTGGGGTCACCAGGGGGGTCAAACCCTGAGACAGAGCTCCCAACCAGCATGGACTTTCCATATTCAGTACGGAAAATCATTGTAAATATGGGAATACGGATTTTTCCTTGATAATCCAAATTTTGAATGAGTAAATAGGTCCTTTCACGAACTCTATTATTCTTTAGCCAACATATCAAAAGACTGAGAATAGACTACAGTAGGTGCGTTCGACTGGGAGGCTCGAGTAGCTCGAGCTACTCGAGTTGCCGTTCGACTGGAAAAAACGTCACTGATACGTCACATCTCGAGCCGGCCAAAGTGGCCGGCCTCCAAAGGTCGGCCACTTGAGCCAAGTGACGTAATTTACGTCACACATAGTCTACCAGTGTTATAAACTATCACGACCCACACAGTTGAACTTCCTTTGGAAAGAAAATATCGATGATTGTGAAAAGTGGCGCGGAACAACTCTTCACAACAAGTGACACACGTTGTGTTAATGAACAGTTCTGAGCAATTGTAGTCATAAGTGTTGTTCTCGGTCTATTTGGTGAAAGGCGCGATCAGCGATCAGTGTGATTACTTAATTGAGTCAACATACAAACACTGTAGTGCGTCAGTGTAATAAGGTGTTCGGCCGTTTGAACAAGAGGGACTGCGTCTCTTCTCCATTGAAAAGCCGCCAAGAAGAAAGGAAATGACATTGGGATATGCCGCCTTGAACTGCAATGCTACTAAACATTGCACTTCACTGTTCTAAGTAGGGCCGAGATAATTAGCGTTGAAATCGCAAACTTCTCCTCTTAGTACGGGCAGTCATGTCAAATTCCTAACTGTCCGTTATTTCTTCATCTGAGTTTAAACCATAGAAATAAAAGTAAGGGAGAATGACGTCAGCCGATCTGGACTGAAGCCATTGATTTGGCCAGTCTGTACGGCAACAGAGCACCTGCGCTTAATACAAATATCATGTCATTGCTTTTGCCCCAAGTATTGGCAAAGAAACTACATGTTTTCAAGTTAGGAGTATAAAACAAAATACTTAAGGCACCATGACTTATTTCTGTTGTGAAAATTACTCCAAATCTTTCGAAAAACGCGTAAAATAAGCTATAACTTCTGCAGCAGAATGCACACTGTACGTACGGAGAGACATCAATCAACCGGTCTTTTGCCGTACAACGGAAGCGCCCTCACGATTTTCGTGGCTTCACCGGTTAAACATGCATGGATGCATTGTGTTAGCGTTCTCCCTTACTTTTATTTCTATGCCATCAATACCGGCATTTCGACTCGAGCTACCATTCGGGTTAACAGCTCAACACGCATGCGTATAAGCCCCAACTGTTGACGTCAAAATGACTTGAGACATGGCTCGAGTCGCCCAGTCGAACGCACCTAGTATTTCACTTTTCTGTACAGTACTGTAGTGTATTTATTTGAGCCCAGTAATCTATGCTGTTATGTTATTGGTTAAATTTTTGTCAACAAGTTGATCTTAAACCAATCAGTAGATAGTTTGCAGCAGATCCATGACATTCCATAAGCTACCATATCATTGGTTGATCAGTTGTAAACAGATCCACTTTCAACCAACGTTAATGTTAGATTTGACTGTCACTGAATTGGAAAAATAGCACGAAGAAATGGAATAATAATAATTACAGCAGGAATATCACAGTATGTTGTAATATGGCTCCTCTTCAGAGTAGTATGAGTAACTTTATTGGAAAATATACCAGGCAGATCAAGTTTTAACGTAGGCCTACAGTTAGTCCTCAATCAGGCCCTACACACTACGCTCCATTGGCACTTTGCTCCGTGTAGTAGCTTGTATTTAGTCCTCAATCAGGCCCTACACACTACGCTCCATTGGCACTTTGCTCCGTGTAGTAGTGTATTTAGTCCTCAATCAGGCCCTACACACTACGCTCCATTGGCACTTTGCTCCGTGTAGTAGGTCCTTAGGCGATACATTGACAAAATCAGGATTTAGCCACAACCGCGGCGTTGTGGCAAACACTTTAAGCTCTCACGACTATAAATCGGCTCGGTTACTCACCAAACTGTCACCGATGTAAGTTGACAACGATAAAAACACTATAACACCTTCAATGAGTGAAAATGTTGATAAATTTTACGAAAAAATGACTTATTATTTCACTACCAGGCTGCCTTCAAGTAGTCGTCTGCTTAGAGCTATCTGCAGTGACCTTTGACCACCGTTAGCTCAACCGTCTGCGTCAGTGGGTCAAAGTGATGTTTTTGTATGAAACTTTTGCAGCATACTTTATAAAGGTTCTTCGCATACGCAGTGGAGTAGACTTATATGGCGGAAAGCCGAGTAGGGTCATGGGAAATTATCCGCGTCAATGGGCCGAGGTGGTTCTTACAATATGACACTTTTCAACGTATGATATAAAGATCATTCGCATACGCAGTTGGGTGTAGTTGTGGAGCGGAATGCCGAGTAGGATTATGGGATTAAGATGTCATTTCGTCTGCAGAAGAGTTAGGCCTCGCATCGCAGGTGAAAATAAGACCAATTTTCTTGAAAATTTCATGCAGAATAACCGAATGACGCTCTATAAGTTGCCAAAAAAGGAAGATATGAAAGTAACTGATTGTATTTAGTGCTCGTTAGTGTCATATGTGATCGCAAGGTACGGGAAATTTGTGATATATCATTGTTATCCTATTTACTGGAAATGCATAGATGCAGAGAATAAGGGCCTTGTATTCGGAGTGTAGTCTTACGGAGCGTGGTATACTAGGCCCTGATTGAGGGCTTGTATTCGGAGTGTAGTCTTACGGAGCGTGGTATACTAGGCCCTGATTGAGGGCTTGTATTCGGAGTGTAGTCTTACGGAGCGTGGTATACTAGGCCCTGATTGAGGGCTAGCCTACAGTATGTGTACCGATAGCGTGAAACCTATATAACTGTGTTTACCGATATCTTAATAAAATTTGCAAGATCATTTTAATGCTGTATGAAAGACTTTGTCTTTGTACTGAATATGGATGATACTCGATGTACAATTTGATAAGTTCTGAAAAATACAATCAATAAATGTGTTTCACGCTATTGGTACACATACTGTAGGCCTAACAGTTAGGTCCTGTGACTAAGTCCTAGCCTAACTGCAACAGTACAGGCTAGCCTAATTGTAGTACAGTATATGTATGGGCTGATATTACTTGTTAGAGGTAGCCTAGGCCTAACGTTAGGCCCTAGGTTACTGTAATAGCTATGGCCTAGGCTAGGGCACAGGCAGTTCTAACGTTATATAATGCATACATATATATAAATAGACAAGGTAGCGCACTTCTTCCACACCAAGGCGTTCAGTAGCCAGATTTGGCCTATTTGGCTATATATGCACGAATACATGGCCAAGTTAGTAAAAGATTTGCCAGTTTGGCCAAAGCATTTGGGGATTTGGCCGTATTAGTGCATTTCAGCCAAATCTGGCTACTGAACGCCTTGGTGTGGAAGAAGTGCGCTACCTTGTCTATTTATATATATGTATGTACTATATAACGTTAGAACTGCCTGTGGGCTAGGGCTAGTCAAAGCAGTTATTGCCTGTCAAATGCACAGGCCGTTCTAACGGAAAGTGCCAAAAATATGAAATGAAATCAGCAACTTTTTCGCTCTGTAAAATTTACTGTGTGACTTTGGAACTTTGTTTACAACAGTATGCTAATAAGCTACGTCATTACGTCAGTATAGAATACCTGCAGAGGCAGTTGCCATGTGTATGCATAGGAACTACAGTAATCAAAATGTTGTGCGTGACGTCACAATGTTACACACATGGCATTCAGATGTCAACAAATATTTTGAGCGCTACAGTACATTGTTAAGAAGCGGCCAAGTTGATGATTTTATTTCAAATTTTCGGAACTTTACCGAGGTTTAAAGTGATAAAAAACAACTGCAATATAAGTGTAAGACATGGAAAGGAAAAGTTATGGTAGTTTATTAAGACTTTAGGCCCTAACTTTGCACTAAGAAGAAAATCAATTTCGACCAGCACTGTGCTGGTCGAAGACCCCGGGTTTTCAATGAGTCGGAGTAAGGACCGTGTATAGGGAGCTATGGGTGACCGGCTATACACGGGCCTTTACTGAGGACTAGGCTAGACCTAGGCTAATGTTACTTTAGGGCCTTGCCAAGTATTTAGCATAGCCTCTAGGCTATACTGTAACGTTAGGCCTTGGGAATACTTGGGATATTTTGCATTTTGTCCTTTGGTGACCCTGATGACTATCTTGGGAATTCTTGGGAAATTTTGCTTTTTGACGTCTCGTAACCCCAGATGACGATCTTGGGAATTCTTGGGAAATTTTGACCAGTGACTGAAAGATACGGGACATCATGGCATTATTTGGAATAGAACATATATCATCGAAACCTCAATGCATTTTTGCATTCTGGTTAATGTTTGAAGTTTATACTCAACACAAAATATTTTGTACCTTGTTCTTTTGTAAGGGGGTTGAGGGAAAGTTAATGATCTTTCCTGATGATATCTTTTAACTTGGTCATTTCCATTTTTGATTCCTTCATGATGGCGTGTGTGTGTATGTATGTATGTATGTAAGGGTGTATGTGCGTGTGTACGTGTGGGTATGTATGTACATGTGTTTGTGACACTTTGCTCATTAACACGATATCTCAAGAAGGGAAACTCTGAATGCCCTCAAACTTGGTTCATAGGTGCCCCATATTGAGAGGAAGAACCCCGTTGTTCCTGGTGGGGGTCAAAGGTCATCTGGGGTCACCAGGGGTCAAACTCTAAAAACCTTGTTAACACAATAACTAAAGGTAGAAAGCTTGGATGAATTTCATACTTAGTATGTAGATGCATTATGGTGAGAGGAAGGACCCTATTGTTTTTGGTGGAGGTCAAAGGTCATCTGGGGTCACCGGGAGTCAAACTCTGAAAACCTTGTAAACAGGATAACTCAAGGTAACAAGGTTGGATGAATTTCATACTTAGGATGTAGATGCGTTATGGTGAGAGAAAGAGCCCTATTGTTTTTGGTGAAGGTCAAAGGTTATCTGGGGTCACCAGGGGTCAAACTTTGAAAACCTTGTTAACATGATATCTCAAGGTGGCAAGCTTGGATGAATTTCATACGTAATATGTCGATGTGTTGTGGAAAGAGGAAGAACCCACTTATTTTTTGGGTGGAGGTCATAGGTCATCTGGGGTCACCAGGGGTCAAAATCTGAAAACCTTGTTTACACGATATCTCAAGGTAAAAAGCTTGGATGAATTTCATACTTAGTATGTAGATGCCTTATTGTGAGAGGAAGAGCATTATTATTGGTGCAGGTCAAAGGTCATTTGGGGTCACTGGTGGTCGAACTCTTGAAACTTTGTTAACACAATATCTCAATGTAGGAAGCTTGGATAAATTTCGTACTTAGTATGTAGATGTGTTATGGGAAGAGGAAGAACACTGCTGTTTTTGGTGAAGGTCAAAGGTCATCTGGGGTCACTAGGGGTCAAAATCTGAAAACCTTGTTTACAGGATATCTCAAGGTAGAAAGCTTGGATGAATTTCATACTTAGATGCCTTATTGTGAGAGGAAGAACCCTGTCATTTTTGGTGGAGGTCAAAGGTCATTTGGGGTCACTGGTGGTCAAACTCTTAAAACCTTGTTAATACAATATCTCGATGTAGGAAGCTTGGATAAATTTCATACTTAGTATGTAGATGTGTCATGGTAAGACAAAGAATGCTATTGTTTTTGGTGGAGGTCAAAGATAATCTGGGGTCAGGGGGCGTCAAATCCTGCAAACCTTGTAAACATGATATCTCAAGATAGGAAGCTTGAATAAATTTTATACTGAATGTGAAGATGCCTTGTGCTGAAGGATGAACCCTACTGTTCTTGGTGGGGGTCAAATGTCATCTAGTTTCACTGGACTCAAACCCTGAAAATCTTGTTAACACAATATCTCGAGATAGGAAGCTTGGATAAATGATGCTTTTTATAATTTGTAATAAATTTTTCATGTTGAGAGGAGAAACCCTGTTGTTTTTGGTGGAGAGCTAGCTAGGTCACAAGTCATTTGAGGTCACCAGAGGTCAAAAACTGAAACATTGTAAACATGACATGACATTTTAAAGGAGGAAGCACAGACAAATCCATTCTTAGACATGCTTGTTTTTTATTTTCATTGTTTTGTTTTTCAAGTTTTGGTGGGGTTCAAAGGTCATGTGAGGTCAGCAGGGGTTAAAATTGTGAACGCAACATAAAAAATGATGTAGTACAGAAGTGTAAATTGGTGTGACAAAGCACCCTCCCTTTTGGCAAGGAATCACTAAGCCTTTGGGCTTTCTGGTTATCTGTTCACACCATTAAGATCACAAGACTGGAAGTGCAGTGTATGTAAAGTGGAAAATAAAACGGTCCTTCCAAAAGTGACATCTTCTGAGAAATCTAAGGAAACTCAGCGAGAGGCTCGTGAAATTGCTGCCCAAATAACATTTAAGGTATGTTTCATTACCTTGAGGTAAATATGATGACAAGAATATTGTTGTGCACTTCTGTTTTAGTTTTCTATGTATTAAGAATGGGAGACATTGGTGGGGACATCTTTTAGTAGTCCTTTGTTCCATTTTCCTTAACTCATTGTATATGATTGATTGTTAAAGGGGTGCTTTTCACTTTTAAGCATCATTACGTCTCCCCAGAGTGTGAGAAGACTTCAGTATAATTCTTATGTGATGGGAGCAGGATCTTATGCATTCCCAGCTTTTAATACTGATCAGCTGTTTTGTGTGAAATGTGCAGCCTCTCTGCATTCTTACCCTTAAAGTTAAAACCACAGTCCATAGCTATATGTGAGTTCATACTGCACTCATATGAAGGCATTAGGGATGAATACTTTAAAAATGGAGCACATATCTTTTGTCCTTCAACATGGCTCCAAACCTTGCGTTGAAGTCACCTATTTGTTCTCTAAAATGTACCGTGCCAAAAACAAAGAGCAGATAACAATAGATGTGCGAAAAGAACGGATTTTTTTTTTCAGGTCAAGGTTTATTTTAAAGATGGAACTTTTCCTCTAGTTTCCATATTTTAAGAATCATTTTCTCTACTTTTGCCATCTTTAGCTTTTTGTCTTATAGGCTACTTCATGACTTTTCTCAAGTATCATTTCTTTTCAAGACTGAACTAAAGTTCTGTCATTTTCATTTCTGCTTTTAACAGAAAGAAGAGAAAAAGACCAGTGATACGAGCAAAGAGGGGTCCAATGACCAGGGAAACCAGAGCCAACCACAGCCCTTGCCAGAAAATGTTGGTCCAATGGCTCAGAATCCATTTGGAATGTTCCCAAATCCACAGTTTCCTTTTCAACCTGGAATGTTTCCTTTTCCTCCAAATTTCATGGGCAAGGGCCCGATGCCTTTCAATCCACCTGCTGCTCCTAACCCAAATGCTGCAAATCAGACACAGAACAGTACCCAGTCAGTAACCAACAGTCAATCTGCAGCAAATAATTCAAATGAACAGAGAACTTCTCCATCTACGGATGCGACCAGTCAGACTTCCACAGCTGGAAGCGAACTACGACAAAGATCAGCTCCAAGTGTGGTTAGTCCGTCACCACCTGGTACCACAAGGACAGAGTCATCATCTAGAAGTAGAACACAGGATCAGCCAACCACTGGTGGAGACACTTGGGCAATTGTTCTTATTATGATCATTAGTGTAATTATTTCTTCTTTAGTTGCCCGCCGATTATATGTAACATATGAGTACAAATTTGATGATTCTCCTGTTTAAGAGCGGCATTGTACTGTAACAGAAGGGTGTGTGTGTGTGGGGGGGGGGGGGCGCTAGCAAACTGATATTCTGTTAGGTGTGAATCATTTGCTTCAATTGCAGCATATGGATAGTACATTTGCTACTCTTTATTAGTTTATGAAATTATAGTTTATAAACTCTTGGAAATTACTGAAATTCAATTGCATGTGGTTGTACTAGGTGATGGTCTAAAGAGGGAGTGCTTTCTAATAAAACATTACATCATGAAAGCTGTTTTTCTTGCCAGTTTTGGTAAACTGTACAAAAATCAACATGCAAAATTAGCAGACTACTACAGTCAAGGCTGCTGCAAAAGAGTTCAGTGTAGGTGCATGGAACTTACTTGAGCTTTGGGGGAGGGTAAATTAAATTAACAAATTATCCCTCAATGTGCAGTAATGATAGGGGGATGGGGGGTAAGGGTAGCTGTATTTGGATGTAGGGTAAGAGTTTGGGGTGGGTGTTAGGAATCACCCAGTCCCATACCCTGTAAAACTTTGCAGTGAAGCAGTAACTTTATGATGTATAGAACTGAACTGAAAAACTACATTTTTTGTTCTTCTTTATCCTTCACTCCCTAGTCCATTGCCAGGGGGCAGGTTGGGACCCCCTTAGGAAAATTTTCCCTCTAGAAAATTTTTGATCACCATTGCCTTGATACATTTTTATACACCTCCTCCCCCACCCGAAAAATATTTTGCCACTCCTGGAAGCTATCTTGCCCCACCCCCTGAGTACCTTGACTGGCCACTGGTCCACTTCCTTCCCATTCTCAACACCCTTCCTCCTCCCTCCCCTTCTCTACCTCCAAAAATGTGTGTTTTAAAAAGTACTTCAACCCTGAAAGTTCTTCCAGTATACATATTGTGTGTGAAACCAAAATTTGATTAGTTTTTTTTTTACTATCATCAGGAATACAGGTTTTGTGATTTCTTTCAGTTTTCTGTGTTACTAAAAACCTCTTCAGGAAGTTAAATGAAACTTTTTGTTTTCTGAATAATGTGTCTGTATCAAAATCCCATGGGGTCTGTCTCACTGTTGTGTAACTCTTTCAGCTTGTAATAACAAAAATCCCTTAAACTTCAAATCAGAACAGTTTATTTATCCATTTAGTAATACTGTAGTCTGTTTCAAAATTCAGACTTAAAAAAACAAGTATTTTAATCTTATATGGTTTTAACATTAGGGCAAAGACTTATTTGGAGTTAGAAGCTCAAGACAGTCAATTAACACCTCAAGTACATTTTGGTTGGGGGGCTATCAAAATTGTCAGTTTGTGACTGCTCTTTGATTGATGTCAAACTTTGAGAAATTAAAAGATGCATGCAGAGTAGCTCACATTTCACACAAGGCAGAGAGAATGTTCTGATTACACCTTTGAATTTTGCATGCTCTCCAGGACATGGCCAAAGCAATAACTGAGCATCTTAAGACAGTTTTGGGAGGGGCTAAAAGAACTTATTTGGGAGAATTGGAACTGTCTGGGATGACAAAATTTGCCCTTTAAGCTGGAATGTGGTGAAACACTATTTATTTCTAAAATTTTTTGTGCAGCTGTGGAGGTGATTGACAGCTGTAATAATTTAAAAACTGTATTTGATATGTGATAATACATGTCATTATTAACTTTGATGAAACTGACTCAGTGATTTTTGTATGTTCATTTTTGATAAAGGCTTTTACAGTAAGCACAATATCAGGACCAGTTATTCCATCTTCAAAGCAGTCTTGAAGTCAGGCCAAAGTTCCTGTGGCCAAGCTATACCATTCGTGGCCAACTAAAATTTGTATTGATATGATTAACAATGTAAAAGACCTAAATCATTTCAGTTTGCTATACAGACCTTATGCATTGACATCAGGTGATGTTGTTTTGGCGACAAAACAATGAAGCACACTTCACGCACGAGGTAGATTTGGCACACGCGTGTGGTAGACTCACATGTGTTCCCCTGTTGCACAAATTAGCTATCTACATTTGCTTTTGTATTCGCAATGATTACGCACTTACCTTCTTTGGAGGGTGCACTTTCTGTTGTGTGATGTCATATGCATAAGGTCTATAGACTGTAAATACAATGTAGCAAGCTTGGCATGGCACTCTCCTACTCATTTGTTAGGAAACATTCTTCTTGGAGTAAAATGTATGCAATAGGAGCTGTGGGAAATGTGCTCTACACAAGTTAGGCATGAAGAGGTCAGGACCAAATTTCCAAAACCAGATGGTATAAGGCAGAGGCCAAAGGATACTAGGTCAAGACCAGCCTGCATCTTCAGGCAGGGGCATGAGACCTCAAACACTGGTGATTCATAGAAAGTGGCCATTACCTCTAATTTTTCAAGCAAGTTACATACTGGACATTAAGCCTGTTGAGCTTTCCTTTGCACAATATGTAAGAGATATACCCTGCACATGTATGTAGAATCCATACATAAGAAATAGCAATACTTACAGAGTACATAGCAGCAGGTGTTTTGATTGCTGAGGTCAGACCTCTTATTATCTCATCTCTGGAGGAATGAAAAATGAATTTAAGAATTTAATAAACTCTCTGTATAAAGTATCTGCCAGCATTGGTCAGTCTCGGTTTTCTCCTGTACGAGTTTCCCTGTTGTACAAAAATTATATATCACCATACCAGATTGGACCCTGTTAACCAATGCTTGTGCCTCCAAGTCAAACATATAGTCTTATTTCTAATGAATTAGAAATGTTAAAAAATGCAGCCAAAAGGTAGATACCAAGGACAAAAATTCAGAGATGGGACTATAGCCACAGCTGTGGCTCCTTATCCAATGGACATTAGGCAAAATTTGCCTTTGCTGGAATCAGTCATACCTACCACAGTTTCTAGGGGAAAACTGCAGGTCCCAATTAAAGTACCTGACGTCCACTGGTTCATTACTTCAATTAGCTGCTCCATTGAGCAGCAGCTTTGTTAAAAGCTTTGATGACTATTCTGGTACAACAGTAGCCCAGCACGGTGGGGTTTACATTACAACAAACAACAAATCCTGCTCTGTAATTAGTACTGTCAAAAAGGGATCAAATTACTTATGGTCATTGAAAGTTATATCACCTTTGAGTTTAATCTGAGATAAACTGCCATCAAATGTCAACCTTTAGGGCTATTGACAAATGCTTGAATGAGCACCTAATTGCAAAGATGAATTCAAGGCTTGAAAGTAATCATTTTGCAAAATCTTCCTTTGCCAAAACTTGTCAAGAGTTGTTATCAATACCATGGTATTGATAACAACTCTTGACAAGTTTTGGCAAAGGAAGATTTTGCAAAGTGATTACTTTCAAGCCTTGAATTCATCTTTATTTTGTTCTGAGTCATTCTTCTCTACAGTGTTGGAGCAGCTACACAGAACACATACAAAGCATTGTACTTCTTTTATGATGTTGACACCTCTGTAAGGAGTATTTAATAACTTTGTTTGCTATACCTACATATGGTGTAGATTTATGCTAGGCCTGAGTGGTAGAATATGACTGGAAGGGGCAATTGGAAGATTTTTCCCAGGATCTCCGGATCATAAGATCACAAGATAAGAAACAATCCATTAAATTCTGTGGTATGAAATGATAGAGAGTTAAATCACACAAGGCAAAGAGAAAATTGAAAAGTAGGTATTAATACTGGCCTAATTTCAACCACCCGACTCTTGTGTCACTGATTAAATATTAGCAAACATGTTGATTTTTGTTTTGAGGGTTACAGCACTGACCAAGAATTAATGTCTGATGGGGTGATATGGGGCCAGTGAAATTAAGACCTCCTTCAAGAGTTGCGATTAGAGGCATTGTTTTCAGAGCAATATTTATGTTGAAGTGTAGCTCATGTCTTCATTTTCATTTTGTATGGGAAGGGTGAGGGCCAGGAGACACTGTGAGAGATGTGCTCTTCAAACCCCACCTAATATAATGCCATTAAAGACCACACTTAGAGGAATCTGTCACATGGTGACACAGGTAGCTAAGTCTGTTGTACAAGGATTACTTTTAGATCCTCTTCTTCTTAGTCTGCACATGCTGAGAGGCATCTTGTACTAAAATGGCTAACAAAGTGTACGGTTTAATCTGCTAACTTAGCCCATTTGAGCTTTTGGATTAAAGTGTGGAAGAAATTCTCTCTTTATATAATGATCATGTACACCTTAGTTTTTTCAGAAATAGGTCTTAATCCAAGACTACATGTAATTACAACAATCTTTTGGTAAGAAAATGAGAAGAGCTTCATCTGTTTGTCACTTTCAGGTTTTATAAAGGCCAAGGAGAATTTTCAAGTATGTTGCGAAAAAGTGGACTGTAAAAGTTTTTACTGTTTAAAAAATTGATGAAATAACACTGGCCAAACTGAAATATATTTGGAAGTGCAGGATGTTGAGGAAAAGAAAACTTTAGACACTTTTTTTGATCCTTTGCTGAAGGCCAAAGGAATCTATGTGATGGTGATGTGTTGTGTGGGTGTGTGTATATGTGTGTATGTATGTGACACTTAACTTGTAAACATTATATCTCAAGATAGCAATAGCAGACACTTTTCATATTTGGTTTACAGGTTGGTCATATTAAGCGGGAGACGACCCTATTGTTTTTGGTGAAAGGTCATTTGAGGTCATCAGAGTTAAAACCGAAAAGCTTGTAAACATGGTATCTCAAGATAGGAATGAAAGACACTTTTCATATTTGATATATGTAGATTTGTCATGATGTAAGGAAGAATCCTATTGCTTTTGGTAGAGGCCAAAGGTCATCTTTAGTTCACTGGAGGTTAAACAGCAAAAACCTTGTAAATGGCATGTAAACATGATATCTCAAGGTAGCAATGACAGAAACTTCTCATATTTGGTATGTATATTTGCCATGTTGAGAGGAAGAAACGTGTTGTTTTTGGTGGAGTTCAGAGGTACGTTATCTGGGGTCACCGGGAGTCAGACACTAAAAACTTTGTTAACACCATATCTAAAGGTAGGAAGCTTGGATAGCTGATTTCATACTTAGTATGAGAAAGCATTATGGTGAGAAGCTTATTGTTGTTGGTGAAAGTCAAAGGTCATCTAGGGTCACCGGGGTCAAACACTGAAAACCTTGTTGACATGATATCTCCAGATAGGAAGCTTGAATAGATTTCATACATGGTACATGGATGCCTTATGGTCTGAGGAACTCTTTTCTTTTTGGTGGAGGTTAAAGCTAGGTCATGTGGGGTCATAGAGGTCAAAGCAAAATTTCCCAGTATTCCTAAGATAGTCATCTAGGGTCACCAGGGGTCAAAGAGCAAAATTTCCCAAGAGTTCCAAAGATCATCTTCACGGGTCATCAGAGGTCAAAAAGCAAACAGCGCACAGGTACTGTGGACAGAATCAAGTGTTAAAGACGACTCTTCCTAAGTGCCACAAGTAGAATTTGTGTGTTTGCTGTTAACTTCATATTAAGGGTGTTTTCAGAACAGACCAGTGGATTGATTGGAATAGTGATGTGTCCATGAAATGTGCCACATATCTAGATGGCAGATATAAATCTTGGGATGAGGCTGATTCAATGTTAAAGGGGAAATGCAGTCACTTAAATTTGTAAACTTTGGCTCTGTTCATAAGTCATGTGACAATGTTTTCATTACTGAATTATTCAATTTATGTAGAATATCCCCCCCCCCCCCTCCTGTGTGACACTTCCTAAAAAGGTTATAAAAGACAGAAAAAAGGAAGGTTTGATTTCACTAAGAGATATACTTTGCAAAGTCAATTTTTTTTTTCTTGTGGAGTCTAATTGAACAAAACATTGCCTCACCAGAATATCAACTTTGATATGTGCCTTCATTCTGTAACTTGTATTCTTCCCTTTTATTGTGAGAGCTTTTGAGGTTTCAAATATTTTTAGAAACATCAGGAAGCTGTTGTTGCTGATCAAAGTGTTGAAACAATGTTCTGAATGATCTTGTAAGGCCCCAGAATTTACAGAACAGCAGGCTTCCCTTCAAATTTTTCCAGGGAAAGTCTCTTCAGAGCCTTTTCTGTATATACATCTGCTGTACCTCTTGGGATTTATCACAGTTTTAAGACAGATTTAGCCTCCCATCCTCCAAACACTGGATTTGCAATTATTTGTAACATAAACTTCAAAAAACCCTAAAGGAGGATTTAAAGACAGACACTCATCACCTCAAGCCCATTTTTGGTTGAGGGAAGCCAAAATTTTCAATTAGTGACTGACTGACTGATGTAAAATTCAAAATATGCAGAGTAGCTGACATTACACAGCATGCATAGACTGTGTTCCGACTACATATTAGGGTCTTGTAAGCTCACCATGGCCTTAAAGGTCTGTGGACATTTAACCAAACCTGTTGTTTTTTCTCAAGAATGGTAGTAAAATTTCCTGATCAAAAATATGTTTAAAAAAAATCCGTCAATAACTTCAAGCTAGTTTCTAGTTAAGTGTTCTATGTGTCTGCACAAGGAGGAGCTTAAGACAATTTTGGGCAGGGCTAGAAGTTAGTTGGGAGAATTGGAACTCTCTGAGATGAAGAGATTTACCCTTTAAAATTTTGTAGGTGATATGTGTCAACATGTCTGAACTGGAAATACAAATGAAACAGAAATTTTTTATCTCAAATTTTTTAAAGAGAAAAACAGTTTTTTGGGATTGTTGCCTGTGACCCATGACGAGGGGATTGTTAAGAGAGATATATGAACAAAAATGAAAGGACAGGCCAATTAAGCTAAGCAAAATTTCTTTTATTACAGACATGGATTGCCATCTAATCATCAACGAGCAAATACATGCATAACATATATCAGTTGAGCAAAAACAATATGATAGTATGCTAGGACACTCATAATTTAAGGCAAAAGGCACATGAATGCAAAACATGTAAAATAGACCTGTATAGTCACTAATTGTGTAACAATCTGATGATATTTGATAAAGCTAACAGTTCTTGACTTACACACTAGTTCCTGCTAGAAATGTGTTCTTCGTTGAAGTCTCCATAGGTAAATATCCTTGCCCTGATCAGCTGAGATATAAGAGTTGACACTATATAGTTGCCCATGGACCAAAACAATCCTCAATGATTTTTTAAACCTCCCTTAGTATTCCTATTTTCTGTGTAGAAGATACACTTTTCTGTCCAAAGAATCCTTGCATATAAGGTCAAGATGTGCAAAACATATCTCAGCACTAGCATCAAGATTTAAGGATTGACTTCAGGATTAATTAGGGGAGGGAGGAAATCATTCAGGTTTGGGTATTTGAATTCATGGTAAGATCTTAGATGCAAGGGGGTGGGGAGGAAAAGGGTAAAGGAACCTCAACATAGCCTAGAATTACTGTAAGAAAGTATTGTAAACACTATAACAAATGATATAGAAATCTTACTAGCATTCAAGTTGACCATTTTAAAACCTCCAGTGACCTGACACATAATGCAGCGAAGGACACTTCCTAAGTGGGCCACTAAGGATTAGCTTGGATATCAGTCACACGGAGAAACACATAGTAGAATTACTAGTTATGGCCTTTCCATGATGTTAAACAGCTGTTTCCCAAACTCTGCTCTCACAGAGAACACTTTAAGTCATAGGCAGCTCTTAGAAATTTTGTATGGGGTGGCAAAATCAGGTTCGTATTCAGAGAGGCTCAGAAGACCCCCCCCCCCCGGCAATATCAATGGGTCGCTTGGAAAGTATTATGGGAGTGTTGTTATCATTTTGTATGTTAGTGAAGTCCCATATAGTTTTCAAAAGCTCTTCAAAAACTATCTTAGACAGTCGTGAAGTCACGGGCTTTTCTGTCTTTAAAATAAGTATAATCATAACAGGCAATCGCTATTTTGGCCATAGGCCTAAAAATCAGGGGATACAGGCAAAGTATCTCGATCCATTTGGACAAAATGAGACAGCCTTAAGCCGCTGTCACACTACAACGAATTCGGATCGGATTCCGATCCGATTTTTGTGAGTTTTTATTAAAATCTTCTCCATCTCTGGTCAGAAAGAGCCCAAAATTTGCCAACCAGTGTAAATATATGATTTGCATCAGAGGTCTATGAAAATAAAATGTTAGCTGATTTTTTCGTGACGTCACACCGACAAACAGCTTTTATTGGACACCCGTAGTCCGATAAAAGCTGTCTGTCGATGTGACGTCACGAAATAATTCGTATAAATTTAAGTTTGGTAGTCCTGCAATAAAAATCATATAATTACACAGGTTGGCAAATTTTGTTTTCTTTACGACCCGAAATGGAGAAGATTTTAATAAAAACCCACAAAAATCGGATCGGAATCCGATCCGAATTCGTTGTAGTGTGACCGCGGCTTAAATTATACATATTACCAACGTTAATAGTTAACATTTCATGGTCAGGACACTTGAATTCGTAGAGGATCCTGCACCAGTTGGATTGTTGATGAACCCAAGAAAAATTTGACAAGAGCTTAGAGGGTAACGAGGCAAAGGCGTACTAATCTCTACCAAACCTGATCCCGCAACCCCCATATCGTCCCCATGCAACAGATGGAACATATACCCAACCCTGCGTGAGCAACTTTCTCAAAGGCTGGGAGGAATGGAGAGCCCTTGTTCAACACCACTGCTTGACAGCCGAACCAACTAAGTGAAGGCCTGAGTTGGAGACTGTGCCCCACAACCTGAAACCACATAACTGCAAACAACATGCCCAGTTTTTGAGCACCCCCCCCACCCCTCCGAAAATTTCCAGGAGGTACCACCAGGATTTGATAGGAGGACCTTTCGAATGCAAAGCAGTACACTCAACTATCAAGTCAGCCTCATCCTTAAAAATTTTGTTTTTTCTTTCATTGTGTCACAATACGTTTCACCTTTGCCACAGAGCCAATAAAAATGTTGGTTTTGTGGAAGTTTTTCTTAAAACAACAAAAATTTAGATCATAAGGACACTTGAAAATGGTAGCACTGTTTTGGATCTCAGCATCTTTGCAAACAGGTTTTTCATTTTACTTTAAAGAGAAAATGCAGTCACCTAGCTAAAATTTGAAAATGAGTATCCCCATTATTGATCCTTCAAAAAATTTTGGGGTCCACCTAAATCAGATCCACCTACATACAATCAGTCTAGTTTGTTTTTGAAGATGAGGTTGGGAACTTCTGGCAAAGAAGGTAAACAAGAAACATCTCCTCCTCCCCCATTTGCTGACGGTTTGTGGTAGCTAATTTTGTCCAGATGATCTGAAACGAGAAGCCTTTAGAACAATTGTCATTTACAATGTCTGACATCACTACTTGGTCCATTCCATGAATGTAACCACACAATTGTCAAGCCTTTCAAATTTTAAACTTACAAACTGCACAAACTTTTAATTGTCTAATTGAAAGTGTTAAAATATTTTTGCCTTCGGTCATATATTCTTTACAATTTTTAGACTGTTGTACAATTCAGATTTCCAACTGATCAGTGTTGCAGTGATGCATGTATGGAACCTTTGTTGAAATTTTTTGTCCCATACTGACCAATACCAAATGCTTTGTCCTTTAGTTAAACAATTTCAGAGGCACATGTAAAGAAAAGATATAGCTATAGTCAACCTGCAAACATTATTGTGCATTTTGGTGGAATTTTCTTGACATTTCAAATTCTTTAACTTTTATAGACCAATAAAAGTTGGCTCAGACACATAGTGTACACCACAAGGCTGTGGATAGTGTAGGGTTCAATTTTCTAAAAAATTGCCTACTGAAGCATGTATTTCAAGCCGTATTTCCATATTGTGGGTGAGAAACAAGTTATTTTGTGTAGGTGCTAGTCAAAATGGACAATTTCACAAACTCAGTCATGCAGAAGAACCTTTACTTCACTCTATTTGTGTCATCGTACACCCAAAGAATATATCTCCCCTCATGTTTCTTGAGCCATAGACATATTTAGAATGAGTGACCTATTCAAGTTTATGTGATCGCAACCTTTATGATCATGTGAATCTGGAGAGAGGACAGAGAAACAGCAAAGAATCAGAATGCCAATGCATGGGTGATGCTACTACACACACTGAGTTTGAGTTGAATGATTTTGAGAAACTTTTGACATTCATCAAAACCAATTATAGGCTTTACCCACCACAGCTACCTTAGGGTGACACATGACTTTTGGGGCTGAGAGTACTTTGACATTTTAACTTCCACTTTACAGGGTTAAGTGAAGGGACTGAAAATATTTACACCTCAGTCCCCCCTCCCCCACATCATATACCATGAGTGACTACTACTGTGTGCTGGGTAGAGTAAGCATAACAAATGAACATACTAACTGAAAGTCACAGGCTCATACCACTGGATTGTCTGGGCAGTGGTAACTCTAGTCAAGCTGTCTGACAAACATAAATTACGAGGCAGCCTGTAATATAATGGATGTATTTATGTCCCTGGATGCTACCAGGTGTTGAATAAGAACAGATTTGTACAGGGGCACATGTATTGAAGTATTGAGACTTAGGCCCACGTATACATGTTGACATGAGGTTGGTTCAGGGGTCATCAGCTTCTTCAACAGCTTAAGTGGATGGAAGTCTTCTATAGTGGGTCTTCCACTTGTGTTTATTATGTCATTCACAGTACTAACAATATTTCAAAGGATCTATCCATTTCTTTTATGGATGTAACAAAATTATGAATGATATTGCAAATATGTACTACACTGAATTAATTTTTGAAACTGCAAAATGGAGGACCAAAAGAAAAAGCTTCTATAAGTGGGGGGAGGGGTTGGGCTATGACTGACCAGTACTAATTAATTTTTGAATCATGAACCCCTTGCAGTGTGGGATCCACTGGTCTCTCAGGGTCCCTGGAAATCATGATGTGAGGTGTTGCCTGAGTTTATTTTATCAAGTTTTTAACCCAAAATTGCTGTAGGTTCCACCATTCTCAAGTTTGATTGCGTTGAATCTGAATCAACTTTTGTAAGCTGTCATCAAGTACGTACCTTCTATTTTTGTTGGGTGCCTGGAAAATGTGGGGGAGGGGACACTCATTGCATATTTTAAAAAGAGGCACCATTATTGCAAATATGACATCAAATTTTCTTTTCTCAAGCTAAGTCCAAAGCATGGGTAACAGATTTCATTCTGTCAAACAATGTTCTTCTTGCAGCAAAAATTCATGGGGTCTTCACAGCCTGCACAGACTTTAGCCACATGCTTAATATAAGACCCTATCACATAACCCCTTTTGAGATAAGGTTGGATATTGATATAATATATGGGCTAGGCCTTAACTGTATTATTGTCATATTAAAAATAGCATACATTACATTGGCCAATAAGGTTAGGCCGCATACCTTGCATGCTGGGAAGGAATTTTTACCAAGCACAGTGGCTACTTGTATAAAACTGAAGTATATTTTGAATTAGTATACACTATTTTCAAATTCTGGTTGTTTTGATAAATCACAGAATAATGAGAATTCATTTTGAAGAAAAAATTCTTTGAGTAACTGCAAAAACTGAATAGAGGAACATTTCTTTGTGGAAAGTGAAAATGGTAAAATTTGCTTGAAGAATGTGTATCTGTGTCAAAACATCTACATACTTGATCTGTTTGTACAGCAAAATCCCCACATTGTGTATTTCTGAACTCCCTTATCCTACTGATATATAAGCAATTTGGTTACCAGCTGTACTCAGGCCTGTCCTGAAGGTGGCCAACATGTTAAGCATCAGCTATGGCTTGACCCAGATAGCTAATTTATTAGAGTATCATGCTTGCATATTATACATATACACAAGCCTTTACAGAGGATCAATTGCCCTATGGCCTACACTGACATGATCATTACAATATTCACATCTAACCTTGGCTAGGCCCTTCATATCATCTTTTACTTCTGTTTAAGCCTCTTATGGCTTTTACAGTACATAGTAAGCTTTAACCTAGTATAAATGCAGAAAAAATTCAAGTGCGACAACAATGTTTGCCAAAGAAAGAATTTGACACCGTCTTTAATACATGCTTGCTTGCAATTACCATGAGAATGTTAAACTTTTATGTTAGTACTGCACAACCAGTGCTAGGGGCGGGATTAACGAAAATGTGACGTCATTCCCGCTTATGCGTTGATCCGTCTTCATCATAGAGCAGGATATCCTGCTCTATGGTCTTCATCCACTTGACAACGAACGTAACATGTTAGAAGACCATCAATGGCGTAAGTTAAAATATGCGCGTGTACTTTGCTGTATTATTCTAAGAATCAAAAGCTCACGCGCCCTTCGATCCTGTGACGTCATGTGCATATAACTCACAGAACCATAGAAATGGAAGTGCGCCCTCGGTTAAGGTGAGGCTGTTATCACACAAGACATACGTGAGAAAAGCTGAAGAGTACGCTTGAACAAAGGCACGGAGGGCAAGATGCTTTAATTGTATTAATCGGACAAAGGCAATCTAATAGATTTAGGTTATGTTATCAATATAGAAAGAAAGACATATTATGATGGGGTATAGACCTAAATCTTCAACAGAAGAAGTAAGAGGAAACATATCATATTCTGGTATAGGGTCCTCAGTGCGCCACTTGGCTTCCTAACCCTCAAACATTAAAACTTATTTCCCCGGTATCTGGATAAAATGGAACCCATTTCTAAAAGACCTGATAAAATTAAGGCACCCAACTGAAACAGGACTAATGGATGTGGGACAGTAATGGGTCATTGACCTCCTATCCTCAATGCACTTCTCTCATCAGGAAGAAGCTACCTCAAGAAAGAGAGACTGGCGGCCACGGCCGAGACAAGCTGAGTGTGAAACCACTAGTGTAGAAAGTGGACTGTCGAGGATGGGGGGGGGGGCGGACACCGAGCACTTTACATGGGGAATGGGAGGGATAGTATATGTGCAGGGAGGCCATATTAGACCTCCCTGATTAGTATAGCGAAAAGGGTGAACCGTACTAAATAGCGCTTTTCAGAAAGCTTTTTCGTCGTAAGTGTATTAACAATCACCATCTGCACCGATAGTGTCAGCGCACGAAGCACTCGTTAAAAAAAATGAAACATGTATAACGGCAAATACGTTGTTTCAACCTTCCACATCATACAAATAGATTGAGAGATCCCATATTGATGCGAGGCCCTACAGAGGTTGGAGGTTTACCCCCTCTGTTTTTTGGAAAAGTGTTGTGATCAGAGTAGTTCCATGTATTATTACCTTAATAATGGTCATGAGATGCAGTGCAAACCGTGACGAATGTGCGCGAAGCTTGCCGAAATCTGTCATGAATAAGATTTCCATTACAAAACCTGCATTCAGGCTCCGCATCGAGACACTTTCAATTCCCCAACAAACCTATTTGTCAATCAAAAAGTCAGTCTTTTACCTGGGAATTCGTAAACAGCTTTAAACTTTTGCTGCTGTACTGCTCCGGAAGTTGCCGGAAGATATTGATAATAGGGACAACTGAATATTGAGGTAAGGTTTGAAGCGCGCTAAGCGCCCCACAGTTTGATAGTTTGCGAAGGATTTAATTTTATGATAGTTTGCGAAGGATTTTAATTCAGAGGGTATAATTATTCCAAAAGTTACTTACGGTCTGAAGGGTAGTGGGGTAAGTTTATTTTTCGAAGGAACGATGAACGTATTTTAATTGTTTTCTGTTAGAAATCCTTAGTTACCGACTTAAAAAATGTGGGCGCTTTCACCTGTTCTTCCATATTCTTTCAACACCACTTCAAACGTGTTGACTTTATTGTCCCGCGGAAGCTCCTAGGTTTTTGTATTTCAAAAACCTCAGGAAAACTGTTTCGAATAGAAATTTTCCGGTGTAATGCTCCTGGGTTTTAGTACGGTACATTTAGTCTTGTAAGAAGGGCTAGTTTGAGCACAAAGTTAATATTACTGATGTGCTTCACTGGATTAAAGTCCTGCAGGAGCTGAGAAGTGTTTTAAATGTAAAACAGGCAGGGACAAAGTTCAATACTTATCCGAGACGACCAGAAATCAGTGGCTTACTTAATTGATAATCAACTCTAAATGGTTCTTTGTTAAGAACACACAGAGAGTACAGATATTCCACTTACAAGCAGCCGTGACTAGCTTTTGACTAGTTTTTTTGTAAGCTTGTGTGCACGTCTGGAAATTGTCAGCCCTTCATTATGGCTCAGCCTTGGATGTAACTTAATTTTATACGGCTTCGATCCATGGAAATTTAAATACAATGTCCGTTGTGTAATGGTAATTGTTGTCATCAAAGGAATGTCAAAAGTGAAATTAGTTTTATCAATTAAAATGAACAGCCGTGTTCCAGAGGTATAGGCAAAAAAACTATTGGCCATATACCCTGCATTTTTGTTAAGAAAAATGACCAAGTACTGAAAATATTTGGCTAATGTTATTAGCATTTGGGGAGGGGGAAAATTATGGTTTCGCCCCTTACCTTTTCACTTGGGGGCCAAGACCCCCTTGCTTCCCCGGGATTTGCGCCACTGGGCACCGCACACTGCACCGTCGACCCTACTGCAACACAACAAAACTCCTTGCGACGACTCGTCGCAAGTGAGTCTTTACAAGTTTGAGACAGTTGGGTCGCACGCTAGCCGCACATTAAACCGACCAGACTGACACAAAACTGATGTATAATCAGAATACAATGGGGGACAAATCTCGGAGTGAAAAGGGGGTAGGCGGTTCATTATATCTGACGTTACCAAGTCGGTGAACTTATATTTTTTTAGGGAAAATGCCTGATCCACTCTTTTAGAGGAGTGTGAGTCGTTCTCAAAGTGACATGTGGGTGGTTTTATGAAAACCAACTAGCCAGCGGAACTTTATACGGCGGAACTTCATCAGTACTAGCCTTTAAACATTGGCTGGGTTCGTCATAAGATTTATAATGCAGCTATAAGCACATTCAGTAAAGTTTCGTCGTACCCTCCTGTTTCGTCCAACTCTGCAGTAAAACGTGATTACACAAGTAGCTCTTTTAGATTTGGTGTCCTCTCATGGGCAAAAATGGTCGGGAAACAAACGGGATTGATGCGAATGTACGCAAACAGAAACCGGTCCATGCAGCTGGTTTCTACAAAACCTCTCAATTGTAATTTTGAGAACGACTCACATTCCTTCAAAGAGTAGTATTCTTAAAACTTTTGCTTATATTATTGCCATGTATAACATGATCTGGTATTTTTCCCAAAAAGTATAACAGTTCACCGACTTGGTAACGTCAGATAGTAAACCGCCTACCCCCTCCTTTCACTTGAACTGAAATTAAACACTGTTACAGTAGATGCGATTTTGTGGCATCTGGGAATATTAGACCTACTCAACTTGATGACTCCATTCATCTCCTTTTTGTTCGAACCAATTTGAGAATTCAGCTAGAGAAAAGCTTTTGGAATCTTGTAAAGCCTTGGTTAAAATTAAGTATCTCTTTTTTTCAAAACGCCCCCTGCCACCCATTAGCGCTCATCGCCCCCTGATTTGTGCAAAAGCCCCGGTTGGGAACTACTGCTGTAACGAATCCCCCCAAATTTTCCAATTTTACGTCTCAAAGGGCAACATGCGCGCCGAAAATTTTGAATTTTACTCTCCACGACCTCACGGCACTCCGTCTCCCTTGTCGGGGCTTCAGGCTGCAGTCCTACGTAGGGAAGTTTGGACCCCTGTCGCGCAATTTCTGGCGCAACCCCCTGCCAGCGTCACATTTTATCGTACCTACTAGGCCTATCCCGACTACATGTTTACTGAAGAAATTGGAAAATTTTGCGACGGGCAAGACCACTACTTCCTGAGCTTTACTCCGCCCAACGCCCCCCCCCCCCCCCCATTGATGTCATTTATAGGGCAGGCTACCAAGAAACGTTTAAAGGCCATGCTATAAACATCAATAGCGTAACATTCAAGCATATTGAAACAAATTTTTGGGGCGTGTTTCAGGCAATTTAAAGTACGGTATAGGCTACCAATATTTAAGGATACAGGTCAAAGGGGAACTCGGTCCACCTCCCGGTCCCCCTAACACCCGGCACTTCTACTTGTATATCACACAACTTAACACTATAGACTATTAATATTAATTATAGTGCGCTGGATTATCAGCATTGTCGTGGCCTAGTTGGTATGGCGCTCGACTCCGATTGTAAGTACGTGAGTTCAAGTCCTCCCGGAGACTGGGCAGTGTGTTTTCTCGTTTTGCGGTCTTAATGTTGGGGAACTGTCGACTTTTTACAGTTGTTTTCTCTTTCATATCTTCCTTTTTGTAGCTTTTATCGACTTCTCTTCATTCCCACTTTTTCTTTTCTTAATTAGGCAAGTTGTTTTGTTAATCATATCTTACTGTAAATTTCCAAACCAGGTAACTACTCGCTATTGCATGTAGTCTACATTATCAAGTCGAACATCCCCCCCCCCCCCTTTCCACGTTGCGTGTTCTCGGTTGAAATTGCTAATATATTTATGAAGTTTTTTTCTCATTCTTAGATGAAACCCATTCCATATTTCATGGAATTTGCATTTGATACGAAAGGTATCAATAAAGACAGGGCTCCCGGCTACGTATGTAGCCGGGAGACCTGTCTTTATTGATACCGAATTTGCCTAGGTTCCCAAAGCAACTCTTGTTTCTAAAGGAAAGCCACTCTGGACTGAATATTCATAAATGACCGACTGTAAAATGCTCTTCTTGTATTGCAACTATGGATTAAGTTTCTTAGGGGTAGGGCTTAGCATCTGCCAACAATAGGTGACCATTGTCCACGTTTCATGGTGCGATGATTTGTAAAAGAAGACAGCGGTTCCTTTAAACTTGACCAAGTCTCCCTCCGCGTATTCCCTGCCGTCAAAGGGGGCGCTCCACCATTCCATAAAATTGCACTTTGGTTGGGGGTGAACCTTCTACATGTAGTCCCTAAAAATTTTGTTTGGGTTGATTTTTGATCCTGTTATGAGAGGACAGTGAATCCTTTGTTACACGTATTTTAGTAGTAATTGAGTTGGAGATTATGCTGTCAAAAATAGTTGAAATTGATACCACCTGAGCCGATTATGAGGTTTTGGAAAGACAGCGGAGCTAACTCATATACTGGTGAGTGACAAGGGTGGCGGTGGCGGATCACAAGTTTTTTATTCATGCGCCTGTAGCTCAAAAAGTTAATGGTCATGCTGCAAAAATTCTTATGTGCCAGTAGCAACCAACTCGTGAGCTTTGCATTGATGGGTCACATGCTGTCGTTGAAAACTTTGACAAGGAATGAGAGGCAGCTTAACAAGGCCCGTTTGAGTGTGTTAGTCGGACCAAATTTTAAGTGATGCATGAGGTTAATAATAAAGGAATGGTTACGGGTTCGTTCTATACAGAATAGTACATCTGTGTATGCAGGATCATTTAATTGAAGGGTGTGATCTCAAGTTTGACAAATGCAGAGTATAACGGCCTATGGAAGAGCGTAGTAAAGTGTCTTCAACCCGGGGGCCCCCCAACGCCCTCCACCTTCCTCCCTTGATACGCACTTGAATGCAAAATGCTTCTTCAGGTTAAAGATACCAATCACAGAACAGCCGACTGGCCGTCAGTAGATATTTAAATTACCATATCATTACGGTAAGGATTTCACAAAGAAGTCTTAACATTTATCTAAACTTCAGAAAGCGCGTACGTGTACCACCAATCATTCTTCCATGGATTAGCGTATACTTGATTTTGGTCCGTTTGAAGGCCTTTGAAAGTTGTAGCATGTGAAGGTCACAAGTAAGTAAAGCTCGAACTCTACAGCGCCCGTATGGCAAGCCGTTTTACTTTTTATTCGATATTTGATGATATCAACAATTAATTGGTGATATCAGCAATTAATTGTTGATATCAGTAAATAATTGCTGATATCACCAAATAATTTAATGATATCAGCAAATAATTGGTGATATCAACAATTATTTGCTGATATCTGCAATTAATTGTTGATATCAGCAATTCATTTGCTGATATCAGCAATTCATTTGCTGATATCAGCAATTAATTGCTGATATCAGCAATTATTTGCTGATATCACCAATTAATTGCTGATATCAGCAATTATTTGGTGATATCAGCAAATGAATTGGTGATATCAGCAAATGAATGAACCCAATGTACAATAGCCATGTGCCTTCACATTACGCCGTGTAGATGAACACAATCCAGCAGATAAAACCCTTTCATTGTGTACAGTAGAAAGGCTGTTTATTAGGTGCTAATAACACCTCCCTGATCAAACTTAACAGCAAACCGCCCATAATCTGAGCAGGGAGGTGCTATTAGCACCTAATTTATTAGATCGTATTGGGCCTATTAGGTCCAATAACACCTCCCTGATCTGAATGAGAGGACCGGCTCTTCAATAACTTGCAGACGAGATATACTGGGGATAATTTAAACCGTGGTGATACTTTTATTCTCTTGACTTTCCTGAAAAAAAATTGTGTCATGTGCATGGAAGGATATTACCCTGGAGCAAAGAATAGTTCGGCAACTTTTGATTAAGTTCCATGGGATACCCACAGGTTTGAGATCATAATGTCTTTTGGTGACCTTCTTAACAACAACCCATATCAAGGAATGCTATCAGGCAGTAGCAAATCCCTGGTTAAACGCGTTTAATTCGCCCGAAAAATCATTTTCAGTGCTCATCAGTAGTGCAGTAGCAGTATATTAAACGTTTAGTCAATGTTTGTCAGATTCACTTTCAAGAAAGGACGATTATTATCAAAAATTATACTTGGAATTTCACGGTGGGATCCCAAGTAAAATTTATGAGTAAGTATAGCTCTCAGATTGCCGGTGCAGGCCAATACAGTTGTTAGCAGCTGGCTGTGAAGCATGGGCGTCAATCCTGGGGGGGGGACGGGGGAGAAGTCCCCCCACATTTCGATGCCAAATATCCCCCACACACATTTGCGAAAAAGAGTAGTGTCGTTGGGTGTTTGTTGGGCATTTGTTAAGTGTCTCGTTGCAGATTCTGAATGTAGATTTCGTCAGGGAAATCTTATTTAATGACAAAATTTCGGCGCGCTTCGCCCGCATGAGTCACGGTTTGCACTCCTTCCCATGACCATTAAAAAGGTAATTATACATGGAAGTATTCTGATGACAAAACTTTCCGAAAACAGACATACATCTCCAAACATCTGTAGGGGCCTCGCATCAATATGGGATCATTCAATCAGTGGCGTATGCAGAGGCAGAGGGGAGGGCCATTCGGCCATGCCCACCCTCACTGATTCCGATTTTTTAAGTTCCTAAAAATACGCAAGTTTTTTAACACAAATTTACTCCAAAAAGGTAACATATTTGGCACCAGACTGCATGTAAGGACACCGAATTTTTCAAAACTTTTCAAAGGGGGATGGGGACACCCCATTGGGCCATGCCCCCCCCCTCACTGATGCCTATTTTTTAGTTCCTAAAAATACGTAAATTTTTTTACACAAATTTTACTTCAAAAAGTAACGTATGTGGCACCAGATTGCATGTAAGGACACCTAATTTTTCAAAAAAATTCAAAGGAGACGGGTAACCCCCTCCCCTTAGACCCCCAGGCCAGCGGTCACACAACATACTGCATGCCCCCCCCCCCTTGAGAGAAATCCTGGGTACGCCACTGCATTCAGTCTAATTTGTAGCATGATGTGGAAGGTTGAAAGTAAGTTGTTGCCGCTAAACACTTTTCAAAAATTTTTACCGAGCGCTTCGCCGAAGCCATTATCGGTATAGATGGTGATTGTTAATACACTTACGACTTCAAAGCATTCTAAAAACGCTCTTGCTAATCCTTCACACCTTTGCTATACTACGATCAGCTCCAAAAATATCCCAAAGATAGCACCATTTTGCATCTAAGCAACCTTAAATTAACAAAATTTTTTCAAAAGGGAGGGGGAGCCCCCTCCGTCCCTCTCTCCTTAGACCCCTCCCCCAGGACGACACATTTATGTAGTGACAAAGGAAGGATCCCCACTGCTGTATACAAGACGCAGAGCGCATAACAAAGTGCAATTTAAACGCCTCCACTCAGTTGGAAAAAACATCGAGCTGGTCGGAATTTGGGACCTTCACACCCCCAAATATATCACCCTAGTCGGGTCCATGATCTCCGACAATGATCCACGCTGCGAAGCGTTGTTTCAGCTATTTTGGGACATGGTAAAAATAACATCTTGAAGTAATTCCTTGGACTCCGTGTATTTCACCTGGCAGATCATCTATGATGGTCATGTTAACTTTGAAATGATAATTCTTATTAGAACAGGACAACGTCAGTCATCATAAGGGGGGGGGGGAGGAGGGCCTATAGGAAGACACCCCCTCTTCAAAACCAAAGGAATTGATTTGTGCTAAGTCATGTATGTCCCCCCCCCCCACACACACACACATTTGAATACGGATTGACGCTCCTGCTGTGAAGAGCTACGATACGATCATGGAGTAGGTGGTAACTCCATGATACGATAGCCCTTTAGGTATAAGCTTACCCCGATGCGATGTGCTGGACCGACAGGTGTGTCAGATTAAATTAGGTTTGTGTGCATGGTAAATGTTAATGAGCTGTAGTTGTGTTATACCAAAAATGTACAGTAGCTCAAACGCTGAGTAGGGGTACTCCTCAGGCGCGGCGAAACGAAAAAAAAAATACCTGGGAGGGGGATGAGTGCCATCAAGATTTATCTATGCGGAGCGGACAAAAAAAAATTGGATTTGTAAACCCTCCAGATGGTCGGAAACGGCACTTCCCGAGTGTTCTAAGCTGCATGTACCCAACCTTGAAGTATGAATCTCATGTCTGCAATTCCTCAATTGATGAGAAAAAAATCAAGTCTATGAAAAATGTTAATACATCAAAGATGAGTTGAGATGATACAAGAATCCAGAGGTGGTGCCAGGATTTGCCCGACGGGAACCAGCGACTAGCAGCCTGCCCCGATGCCATCGAGGGGTTAGTGAGGGGGTTGAAAACACCCTGCATACTAAAGAGCTATACCATGTCATTGCCGAGTATATATTGTTTGCATTAAAATTCTATATACTATATATATGATTAAATGTTTTTCCTTTTTTTTTGGGGGGGGGGGGTGAGGGGTAAGCCCACACTTAAAGAATCTGTACTTATTTAAAGTTTTATATGGACCAGTTGTCCGGGAAAAGTTGGACCCTATCGGATATAACTTACCTACATTGTACTACTAGCACAGACGCAAGAAAACATGAACTAAGTTTTGCGAAATGAGATAAAATTCCCAACGTTACATAAATCCATTTATTCTACTTAAGTTACTCGTAAGAGTAACTCGTAAGAGGGTTTGGATATGTTTAGCTAAAAGTAGTGAAACTGAGGAATAGTGGGCAAAGCGTACCGAAAATTTCGGGGTATATTGCAGAAGTAACCCCTTTGAAAGCCAAAATAAGTAAACCAATGATGTGTGGTAAATGATTTTTTCCCGACAGAGGACCGGCCAAGGCCAGCAATCCCAAGTTTCGACAGCCCCTATGTCGAGGGGTGGTGAGAAGGGGATGTTAAGGGGCCTAACCATCCCATGCCATTTGCAGGGCATATTTTACATAATATCACTTCATACGTCAAGAAACGAGTTTCACACCGTTAGTGTTCTTTTGAATGTGAATTGCGAAATTGCTAAGCACCTTTTGGTAGGCTACACATAAAAAATATGTTATCATAAAGAACAAAACGAAAAACAGAAAAACTGTACGGGTTGTAGACCATATCCGGGATTGCATGCATTGTATCGAAACCACCTGAACTACCCGATGAGATAACCAAACTTTGAGTCGCTTACCAACTGACACCTGCACACAAAGATCAGCCACTATATGCTTTGCCATATAGGATCAAATTTATGACATATGTACAAACTGTGTATTCTGCCTACATGTGACTTGGTAAGGAGGATAGTTATACGTGTTATCCAGCTGTGTGGAATGGAACTACTGACGAGATTGGATTGAACTGACACTACAGCGCGCGTAGCGCGCCTAAAAGTCTAGGTTCTCGTTGGAAAGCTTGTCCTCTTGAGGGCCAAAACACGTAAACCGATCAAGAATATGTTCGTGTTCGTGTTCGCGTTTGCTGTAAACTTGGAAGTGCGTATATTTTGTATTCCGACGATTGTAAAAGAAGTTTGCATTCAATCTGACTCATGTGGGTGCAATACCTAAAAACATTATCGAATGGTGTTTAAAATTCTTTTCTCCATCGCGCTTCACACGCATCTTTCATGTGCACCAGTTGTCGAATTATTAATTTTAATTGTAATTTTATTTTCCCAACCCTCAAACTGCTGCGTCATAAAGAAATCGAATGACAGTAAGTCGGTCGTGGCTATTATGAAACTAAATCGCAGGCTGCATTAAGTTTAAGGTTTATTTAGAGTGCGTTCAGTATTATTTGTGCATATATAATTGCAATGTAAAATGAAGGCAAACTGCAAACAACCAAATTTTCGACGCGTAATCATCTTGTCTTGTTGTGCTTTCATACTTTACATCGAACAAATTATAGCTATTGAGAAATTCCACAAAAACTCTATCGCCCTCCTCACCTACAACCCCGATGCATATTAAAGAACTAGACCGGGGTTAGACCGAATTAAGCTCTTTTGAAAAGATAGAGACAAACTCAGATTTCCTGGTCTGTTTAGTGCGTAATCAATGCCATTTAAAGAGTTAATTTTTTGCCTTTCTTGTCCACCGGTTGCATTTAAATCTTTCATTTACCTTCAAAGAGGGTTATGAGCAGTAGCGTGTTCAAGGTTGACACTGGGCCACGTTCCTTCACTAATGCCGAATGTTTTTTTAGTTCTTATAATACGTACATTTTTTAACCCAAAGTTTACTTCAAAAGGTAGCATATGTATCACCAGATGGCATATAATGGCACCTAATTTTTCAAAATAAAAAAATCAAAGGGGGAGGGACACCCCTCCCCTTACTGTCCACTCCCCTTAGACCCCTCCCCAGGCCTGCGATCACACGACGCACTGCATGTCCCCACCCGTCCCCTGTGAGAGAAATTCTGGCAACCCAACTGCTAATTAAGTAACCTTTCTTGACACAGGCTTTTGGGACGTTTTTGTCGGGAATGTAATTCCCTTTTTGTCGGGAAAAATGTCCAGTACCCCTACTCATAGATCCTGAGGGACGCCCCTGTATCAGAACCGTCTCATATCAAAGATGGAGAAGCAAGTAACATTTAAATTGGGTTGGTCGACTCTCCAAAAAATAATTCGTTATCGGTTATTAAGAGCCTCTTTACTTTGCCCCAAACAGGTGAAATTTTGTCTAAAACGACCTGTGCTTCTTCAGCTACCGCATTTAGGAAACGATCACTCAGCCAACGTGAATCATTGCCAGTATACCGTGGTGTACTGCATTTGATATAGCTAGGTTCTGTATACAGTCTAAACGAGCTTAACGTACATGGGGCGTGTTTTCCCTCTCGTCAAGGTTGAATTACTGATATCAGCAAATGAATTGCTGATATCAACAATTGCATGAATTAGTGATATGTGGTGACCATTTGTTGATATCATTAAATCAGTTGCTGATATCAACAATTGATTTGTTGATATCAACAAATGATTTGTTGATATCAGCAAATGAATTAGTGATATGTCCCATTTGGTGATATCTGCAAATAATTGCTGATATCAGCAAATAATTGGTGATATCAGCAATTAATTGTTGATATCACCAATTCATTTGATGATATCATTAATTCATTTGCTGATATCACCAATTCATTTCATGATATCACCAAATATTTGTTGATATCAGCAATTATTTGCTGATATCAACAAATAATTGGTGATATCAGCAAATAATTGATGATATCAGCATATGAATTGGTGATATCAGCAAATGAATTGCTGATATCAACAATTAATTGCAGATATCAGCAAATAATTGTTGATATCACCAATTATTTACTGATATCACCAAATAATTTGGTGATATCAGCAATTATTTGCTGATATCAACAATTAATTGTTGATATCACCAATTATTTGTTGATATCATCAAATATCGAATAAAAAGTAAAACGGCTTACCATACGCCCGACGGGCGATGGAACTGTTGTGTTCGAGTTGGAGGATTTGAAGGAAGTCAGAAAATCAGGGGACTGATCGTCATCGGGACAGTGGTGAAACCAGATGGGGGTAGGTGCCATGTATGTCCCTCGTCAAGGACGGATCCCCCACCGTCGTTTAAATTTCCCAGTCTATTCGGGAAACGTTAAAACATGAAGAAGTCCACAATAGAGAGTTCTCCCCCTTGTGGTTTGCTTGATATTTTGATTTAACTGAGGGCAGATCCTGTAGTGCAGTGGTTCCCAACTGTCTCCAGCTAAACGGCCCCTTTCACCAAATGAGGATGGGCAAACACCCCCTCCCCCCCCCCCCATCTCTTTAGCTTACTATTGCTATGGATGAAACGACGATAAGAAAATAACACATGCTGATATAAAAGGGTAGACCTACCGTGACATACATCGTTTTTACGTGTGGGTTCGACCCAGGGTAGCAACACAGCAATGCGGGACTTAAGAGACTGACACCATTTGAGATGACGACTCTTTAAACCACGATTTACAAAAGCTGGAAGGCTTGATCGCGGTCAAGAGAGGAGAAACGTCTTTGGTTTTTAACTGACTTTGCCAGGGCTCCACTGAGTTGTGGACTGTTCCCCCAAAATGAGGTCAAAGGTCAACATCCCAGTGGGCGACTGGGGGCTTCGCCCCCCCCTTCCCCCCGAAGCTGTGAAGTATTTACGACTTTGTTGACACTAGAATGACTTTTTTTTACCATCTTCTTTATTCTGAATGATCATATTATATATACAGATTTACATGGCACATATTTTGAAATTGCATTATGTCATATTGTCGTTATACTAAATGATTCAAAAGTTGGCTCATAACATAATGAGATAGCATAACATAATGAAAAACACAGCTCAATAAATAGCACAGATCAATAATTATCATATCTACATACAGATATGTCTTAAATGTTAAAATTTACTAAGTTGATTCGCATATATAATTACAAATAATAACCATTATCATAACCATGGCAATATGCTGTGCGTACAACTTTAAACTTTCAAGGCTACATAATTCAACTTTCAGACTTCATAATTATATACATTTAACTTTTATGCCATGGTTATATATAATGACTACGTTATCATACTGTAAACTGAATTTGTGCACGAAACATATAACAGTTTTGACTCAGTACTCAACATAAAATTAACAGGGAAGTACTGGGGGAATCTAATACAATTTTTTACTCAAATAAGAATTTGTTATTCCCAAATGCATTCTTTAACAGCTCAAAAGAAATTTTCTGACCCGACTTGCATTTATACAAATACTGCTCTACTTGTAAAGCAAACTTAAATTTATAAATAAATTCATTAACAATGGGAATCTCACCTAATAATCTTTTTTGGAAGATAAAGTATTTTACATGGAAAATCAAAAAATTGTATGGATGGCTAAGAATTAATTTATACCCAAAAAAGAAATCTTGTTTCGTAAAACAAAATTCTTTACCGATCACAGCTTGCTCAGTATCTAAAATAAAATTTGAAATATATTTGCACCCCCAGAACAAGTGGTCTATCGTTTCGTCATTTTCCGCACAAAAAGTACACCTTGGGTTTTCCTCCCTGTTAACCTTAGATAAATAATAATTTGTACCTAGAATCCTATGAATAAACCGAAACTGAAAATACAGTATCTTACTCTCACTGATTGACTTATAAGGGATAAGAAAAACATTATTCCATTGCTCCTCAGATAACTCAAAAACGTTTTGCCATTTTGTTATTGCTTTAGGAGGAAAAGAATGCTGCTGTCTTAAAATACTATAGATGAAACGGGAAGGGTAAGGTGAACGCTGTATTCTTAAAAGTAAGGAATCAGTTGCAGTAAAAGTTGCAGTATAAAAGTAAATAATAAGATAGTTCTGTACAAACAATGGTATGACAATGGTGTTACTTATGTAAAGGATATACTTGATGGCGATAACAATTTTTTGTCTTTTGCCCAGTTTCAAAACCAATTTTAATATACGTTGCTCGTTTTTGATGTTCTTCGGAATTTTTCATGCCATTCCTAGTGCTTGGAAAAGAGGTTTTAATATAGATACACAACTTCCTGCTCCTGACACTAGAATGACTTACTGTGAGTCAAATTTAAACTAACTTTCGATTACCTAATAACAACCTGAAAAGATTGCAAAATCAGCCTTAGCCTAGTTTGTATTTGAATAATAAATAACGGTAGTTCCCTTTGATACTGAAAGGGGCTTGTCCTGTGGGTGGGAGGAAGATGGGTGGTAGGGGTGGCATGGGAAATTGAAAGACTTGTGCCAATCAGGCTGTCCATGAGGTAGAAACAATGAGAAAGCAGAAATTTGCTCACCGAAAAACTGCATATTTGAAAAAAAATTAAAGTTTTGCTTCATAATACATTGCCAAAGTTATCTATTTTGTTACAGTTACCTACAGTTGTAACTTCGGCCAGTATGTCATGTTTATGGACTACAAGGAAGAAAACTACATTCAATGTTAAACTTGCAGGAAGATTTTTAGCTATGACCCCTTCGGTCACCCTTTCACTGTCACTGATGGGAATATGAGGGTCCTTGCAGGAAAAATTGAAATTAAACACTGTTACAGTAGATGCGATTTTGTGGCATCTGGGAAGGGAATATTAGACCTACTCAACTTGATGACTCCATTCATCTCCTTTTTGTTCGAACCAATTTGACAATTCAGCTAGAGAAAAGCTTTTGGAATATTGTAAAGCCTTGGTTTAAATTGAGTATCCCTTTTTTCAAAACGCCCCCTGCCGCCCCTTAGCGCTAATCGCCCCCTGATTTGTGCAAACGCCCCCGGGGCGATGACGCCTCCGGTTGGGAACCACTGCTTGATTTGTAAAAGAAGACAGCGATTCCTTGAAACTTGACCAAGTCTCCCCCGTGTATTCCCTGTCGTCAAAGGGGGCGCTCCACCATTCCATAAAATTGCACTTTGGTTGGGGGTGAACCTTCTACATGTAGTTCCTAAAAATTTTGTTTGGGTTGATTTTTGACCCTGTTATGAGAGGACAGTGAATTCTTTGTTACATGTATTTTAGTAGTAATTGAGTTGGAGATTATGCTGTCAAAAATAGTTGAAATTGATACCACCTGAGCCGATTATGAGATTTTGGAAAGACAGCGGAGCTATCTCATATACTGGTGAGTGACAAGGGGCGGGGGTGGCGGATCACAAGTTTTTTATTCATGCGCCTGTAGCTCAAAAAGTTAATGGTCATGCTGCAAAAATTCTTATGTGCCAGTAACAACCAACTCGTGAGCTTTGCATTGATGGGTCACATGCTGTCGTTGAAAACTTTGACAAGGAATGAGAGGCAGCTTAACAAGGCCCATTTGAGTGTGTAAGTCGGACCAAATTTTAAGTGCTGCATGCGCTTAATAATAAAGGAATGGTTATGGGTTCGTTCAATACAGCCTTAATTGTACATCTGCGTATGCAGGATCATTTAATTGAAGGGTGTGACCTCAAGTTTGACAAATGCCGAGTATAACAGCCTATGGAAGAGTGTAATAAAGTGTCTTCAACTCGGGGGCCCCCCAACGCCTTCCACCTTCCTCCCTTGATACGCACTTGAATGCAAAATGCTTCTTCAGGTTAAAGATACCAATCACAGAACAGCCGACTGGCCGTCAGTAGATATTTAAATTACCATATCATTACGGTAAGGACTTTACAAAGAAGTCTTAACATTTATTTAAACTTCAGAAAGCGCGTACGTGTACCACCAATCATTCTTCCATTGATTGGCGTATACTTGATTTTGGTCCGTTTGGAGGCCTTTGAAAAGTTGTAGCATGTGAAGGTCACAAGTAAGTAAAGCTCGAACTCTACAGTGCCCGAAGGGCGATGGAAATGTTGTGTTCGAGTTGGAGGATTTGAAGGAAGTCAGAAAATCAGGGGACTGATCTTCATCGGGACAGTGGTGAAACCAGATGGGGGTAGGTGATATGTATGTCCCTCGTAAAGGACGGATCCCCCACCGTCGTTTAACTTTCCCAGTCTGTTCGGGAACCGTTAAAACATGAAGTAGTCCACAATAGAGAGTTCTCCCCCTTGTGGTTTACTTGATATTTTGATTTAAATGAGGGCAGATCCTGTAGTGCAGTGGTTCCCAACTGTTTCCAGCTAAACGTCTCCTTTCACCAAATGAGGATGGGCAAACACCCCCACCCCATCTCTTCAGCTTACTATTGCTATGGATGAAACGACGATAAGAAAATAACACATGCTGAAATATAAGGGTAGACCTACCGTGACATGCATCGTTTTTACGTGTGGGTTCGACCCAGGGTAGCAACACAGCAATGCGGGACTTAAGAGACTGACACCTTTTTGAGATGACGACTCTTTAAACCACGATTTACAAAAGCTGGAAGGCTTGATCGCGGTCAAGAGAGGAGAAACGTCTTTGGTTTTTAACTGACTTTGCCAGGGCTCCACTGAGTTGTGGACTGTTCCCCAAAATGAAGCCAAAGGTCAACATCCCAGTTGGCGACTGGGGGCTTCCCCCCCCCCAGAAGCTGTGAGGTATTAACGACATTGTTGACACTAGAATGACTTACTGTGAGTCAAATTTAAACTTACTTTCGATTACCAAATAACAAACTGAAAAGATTGCAAAATCAGCCTTAGCCTAGTTTGTATTTGAATAATAAATAACGGTAGTTCCCTTTGATACTGAAAGGGGCTTGTCCTGTCACGGGAGGAAGATGGGTGGTAGGGGTGGCATGGGAAATTGAAAGACTTGTGCCAATCAGGCTGTCCAACAGGTAGAAACAATGAGAAAGCAGAAATTGGCTCACCGAAAAACTGCATATTTGAAAAAAATTTAAAGTTTTACTTCATAATACATTGCCAAAGTTATCTATTTTGTTACAGTTACCTACAATTGTAACTTCTGCCAGTATGTCATGTTTATCGACTGCAAGGAAGAAAACTACATTCAATGTTAAACTTGCTGGAAGATTTTTAGCTATGACCCCTTCGGTCACCCTTTCACTGTCACTGATGGGAATATGAGGGTCCTTGCAGGAAAAATTGAAATTAAACACTGTTACAGTAGATGCGATTTTGTGGCATCTGGGAAGGGAATATTAGACCTACTCAACTTGATGACTCCATTCATCTCCTTTTTGTTCGAACCAATTTGACAATTCAGCTAGAGAAAAGCTTTTGGAATCTTGTAAAGCCTTGGTTTAAATTAAGTATCCCTTTTTTTCAAAACGCCCCCTGAAGCCCCTTAGCGCTCATCGCCCCCTGATTTGTGCAAACGCCCCCGGGGCGATAACGCCCCTGGTTGGGAACCACTGCTGTAACGAATCCCCCCAAATTTTCCAATTTTACGTCCAAAAGGGCAACATGCGCGCCGAAAATTTTGAATTTTACTCTCGACGACCTCACGGCACTCCGTCTCCCTTGTCGGGGCTTCAGGCTGCAGTCCTACGTAGGGAACATTGGACCCCTGTCGCGCAATTTCTGGCGCAACCCCCTGCCAGCGTCGGGATTACACATTTTATCGTACCTACTAGGCCCATCCCGACTACATGTTTACTGAAGAAATTGGAAAATTTTGCGACCGGCAAGACCACGGCTTCCTGAGCTTTACCCCGCCCCTCCCCCACCCCTCCCCCACCCCTATTGATGTCATTTATAGGGCAAGCTACTAAGAAACGTTTACAGGCCATGCTATAAACATCAATAGCGTAACATTCAAACATATTGAAACAAATTTTTGGGGCGTGTTTCAGGCAATTTAAAGTACGGTATAGGCTACCAATATTTAAGGATGCAGGTCAAAGTTTTTTTTTTTTCCAAAAGTCCCCTGACTCTCTGGCGAAGAACCAGGGGGGAAAACCAAACAATACTCCCGAAGGAGTTCTGCTCCCCGAAGGAGTAACAACGTCCCCAAGGGACAAACTTTGACTTAACTGACACCACCTCACAGTGGTCCCGTTCTAGACTGGCTGAATAGAACAGGTCCCACCTGGGAGCTCCGCCGTCTTGATCACGGATACTCCTGCGCTAGGTAAGTATCGGTATAGGCTACCAATATTTAAGGATGCAGGTCAAAGTACGGTATAGGCTACCAATATTTAAGGATGCAGGTCAAAGGGGAAATCGCTCCACCTCCCGATCCCGCTAACATCCGGCACTTCTACTTGTATATCACACAACTTAACACTATAGACTATTAATATTTATTATAGTGCGTTGGAATTTCAGCATTGTCGTGGCCTAGTTGGTATGGCGCTCGACTCCGATTGTAAGTACGTGAGTTCAAGTCCTCCCGGAGACTGGGCAGTGTTTTTTTCTCGTTTTGCGGTCTTAATGTTGGGGAACTGTCGACTTTTTACAGTTGTTTTCTCTTTCATATCTTCCTTTTTGTAGCTTTTATCGACTTCTCTTCACTCCCACTTTTTCTTTTCTTAATTAGGCTTTGTTTTGTTAATCATATCTTACTGTAAATTTCCAAATCAGGTCACTACACGCTATTGCATGTAGCCTACCTTATCAAGTCGAACACCCCCCCCCCCCCCTTTCCACGTTGCGTGTTCTCGGTTGAAATTGCTAATAGTTTTATGAAGTTTTTTCCCATTCTTAGATGAAACCCATTCCATATTTCATGGAATTTGCATTTGATACGAAAGGTATCAATAAAGACAGGGCTCCCGGCTACGTATGTAGCCGGGAGACCTGTCTTTATTGATACCGAATTTGCCTAGGTTCCCAAAGCAACTCTTCTTTCTAAAGAAAAGCCACTCTGGACTGAATATTCATAAATGACCAACTGTAAAATGCCCATCTTGTATTGCAACTATGGATTAAGTTTCTTAGGGGTAGGGCTAAGCATCTGCCAACAATAGGTGACCATTGTCCACGTTTCATGGTGCGATGATTTGTAAAAGAAGACAGCGATTCCTTGAAACTTGACCAAGTCTCCCTCCGCGTATTCCCTGTCGTCAAAGGGGGCGCTCCACCATTCCATAAAATTGCACTTTGGTTGGGGTGAACCTTCTACACGTAGTCCCTAAAAATTTATTTGGGTTGATTTTTGACCCTGTTATGAGAGGACAGTGAATCCTTTGTTAGATTTTGGATTTTGGTAGTGATTGAGTTGGAGATTATGCTGTCAAAACATGGTTGAAATTGATACCACCTGAGCCGATTATGAGGTTTTGGAAAGACAGCGGAGCTATCTCATATACTGGTGAGTGACAAGGGGCGGGGGTGGCGGATCACAAGTTTTTTATTCATGCGCCTGTAGCTCAAAAAGTTAATGATAATGCTGCAAAAATTCTTATGTGCCAGTAACAACCAACTCGTGAGCTTTGCATTGATGGGTCACATGCTTTCGTTGAAAACTTTGACAAGGAATGAGAGGGAGCTTAACAAGGCCCGTTTGAGTGTGTAAGTCGGACCAAATTATAAGTGTTGCATGAGGTTAATAATAAAGGAATGGTTACGGGTTCGTTCAATACAGCCTTGTACATCTGCGTATGCAAGATCATTTAATTGAAGGGTGTGACTTCAAGTTTGACAAATGCCGAGTATAACGGCCTATGGAAGAGTGTAGTAAAGTGTCTTCAACCCGGGGGCCTCCAACGCCCTCCACCTTCCTCCCTTGAAACGCACTTGAATGCAAAATGCTTCTTCAGGTTAAAGATACCAATCACAGAACAGCCGACTGGCCGTCAGTAGATATTTAAATTACCATATCATTACGGTAAGGATTTTGCAAAGAAGTCTTAACATTTATTTAAACTTCAGAAAGCGCGTACGTGTACCACCAATCATTCTTCCATTGATTAGCGTATACTTGATTTTGGTCCGTTTGGAGGCCTTTGAAAAGTTGTAGCATGTGAAGGTCACAAGTAAGTAAAGCTCGAACTCTACAGTGCCCGAATGGCGATGGAACTGTTGTGTTCGAGTTGGAGGATTTGAAGGAAGTCAGAAAATCAGGGGACTGATCTTCATCGGGACAGTGGTGAAACCAGATGGGGGTAGGTGCCATGTATGTCCCTCCGGTCAAGGACGGATCCCACCACGGTCGTTTAATGCATAAATGTAACTGTGGATTGCTTTGAAATACTATGTTTTGGATCGCTTGGCACGCATCCATCGTACACGCCAATTGTGGCATTATTACTTGCCATAGCACAGCATATGAGTGCATCATCACCACTCGTGCAATCATTTCGAATGATGCATTTCTCCACCATCAAATCATCTGCATCATAAGGATGTCAAAATCTTAATTAGGCTAATTTTTATTCCCTCACCCCTAACGAAAGTAATCACTGAGAATTTTACAGTATCTTTGAAGAGAAACGTATTCAAAGCTTTTTGTTGATACTGAGTTATGTGGCTTTTTCTAATGCCCGTGATTCTGCTAATAGCCAAGAGATTTCAAGGGTTTCTCTTTCTAGTCTACCACCGGGACCGTGCTCCAGGATGACCAACTGGGCCCTAAGACGAGCCCGAGTTCCACACCGGTGGCTGAGCTCTTTGGGCTCCCTCAACTGCGCGCCTGTGGGCCGGTTGGTGTCATTCCACGTTTTGACCTTCAAACTCAAACATGATTCCTCTTTTGGGTTTCGGACGTAGCAGACAAGCATACCCTACTTGCTTGCATGGTCTAGAGGCCTCATGAAGCCGATATGACCCAAAGTGATCACTCCAGTCGGAAAGCTGCATCTGCGGTCTGTTAATTAATTGATTTTTAGACATTTGAAAGCTTGCAGTCATTTTAATGACCGCAATTTCGTTTTACCAATAGTTTCCGACCCCTTGCCACTAGACTTCCCGAGGCCCGTTCCTTTACACTCTACCATACAGGTGGACCTTGGATTACACGTTAGAAACACCTTTGCAATTTGAAATGAATGCTTTTTTCGTCAGGACCTATTTTGAAATTTTCAACAGCCAGATTACCGTATTTCATTAGCAGGATCGTGTCCAGGGAGCGTTAAGGCGCCCCGGGTTGTACCAGGCTACGTTTGGGCGCCCCAGGTTAAAAGAACGAACAAAAAGAACTGGAAAAAGAAAAAAGCGAGACAAAGAGAATAAGGAAAAAGAAAAGGGAAAAAGGATTGAAATGAAGGACAAACACCCAAAAATAAAAGAAAATGAAAAAGGAAAAGGGTAAACCAGTGGCGCCGCCAGGGATTGGTGATTTTTTTTTGGGGGGGGGCACCACAGATGGCGTCGAAATGTTACCTCAGATTCAGCAGTGGGGGATCCTTCCCTTGTCACTACATAAGGTGCCGTGCGGGGGAGAGGGGTTGCCCCCTCTGCGAAATTTTTGTTAATTTAAGGTTGCTTAGATGCAAAATGTGTGTTATCTTTGGAATATTTTTGAAACTGAATATATATGACTGAAAATGTCCATAATTTAGTGAATTCTAATTTTTAGTTAGGTGAAAGGGGAGAGTATGTTGTCTTAGAGAAGGGTATGTTGTCAACAAACTTTCTGTAGTCCCCTTTTGGCTACAATTGCTGCCTTCTATTCGGGAAAGTTTTTACGCAAAATACGTGCGTAGAGTCCTTAAAACAGTCTTGGGCTATTACGGAAATTTTTTTCGTTTCATTGTGCACCATAAAAGGGTATCCAAGGCTGGCAGAATTCGGTATAGGGCCTCCTGGAAGCTCTGAATTACTTATACAAAATAGGAGCATTGACAAGATGCTTCAAATGATATCCAAATGATACTATAGAGTATGACACGGAGAATCTTACAGCTATCGTATTTTAGCAATTCTGAACGAAATTCCGACGAACAGCTTCCAGCAATGGGAAATGGGAGGGAGAGTATAGGTGCGGGGATTTGATATTAGATCTCCGTGATAGGTTTTGCAAAAGGGGTGAAGGACCAGCAATTGCGTTTCAGAATGCTTTTTCGTCGTTCTGTAAGTGTATTTACAATCACCATCTATACCGATAATGGCTGCGCGCGAAGCGCTCGGTAAAATTTTTTGAAAAACGTATAACGGCAAATACGTACTTTCAACTTTCCACATAATGCTACAAATTAAATTGCAAGATCCCACATTGATACAAGCCCCCTACAGAGGTTGGAGATGTACCTCTATTTTTTCAGAAAAGTGTTGTGATCGGAATGGTTTCATGTATTATCACCTTAATAGTGGCCATCAGATGGAGTGCAAACCGTGACGAATGGTCCCAAAGCGAGCCGAAATTTTTCTTTGAATAAGATTTTCGTAGCAAAAGCTGCATTAAGAATCTGCATCAAGACACTTGCAATTCCCCAACAAATCTATTTGCCAATCAAAAAGCCAGCCTTTTACTTGGGAATTCGTAAACAGCTTTCAACTTTTGCTGCTCTGCTTCTCCCGGAGTTGTTATCGGAAGATATTAATAGTAAGAACTATGCTGAACTGATGTTTGAAGAACGCGGAGGGGGCGAAAATTTTGACAGTCTGGGGAAATTCTGATAGTTTGGGAACCATTTCTGACACAAAATGAATTGATCCATCACTCGATAAAATATACACCTCATCCTACACCTACAGAAATCTATATCTTAAATTCCTTTTGAGATCATTTTAAAATTTTCAAAAAAAAAAAGAAATACAGAAATCAATTGGGGGGCTTGCGCCCCCATTACCACTCGTGACGGCGCCACTGTCACTTACAGTACGAATGTTTTGTTTCAGCCTGAGGGAGAACTTAGGCAAAAATTTTGTTTTAAATATATTAAAGGAATAAATTCTAATGAAATTTTAATTTAGTTCCTTTGCGTGGTTTTCGAGAGAACAAAGTTACTATGCTCGTTACCCAAAGTGAACAATTAAAGTAGGAATATGAGGTTTGTTGGGAATGTGAAGTTTGAAAAAATTTTGATATTTCTCTTGCATTTTCATTCCATTGAAATGAATGAAATCCTTACTAATTAAGCACGGTAAGGTTTGGCAATGCTACCTAATGAAATGATGAGGAACAATATGCCACTACACCAGGCGCATAGCCAGTATTTGGTCGGGCACTCAGGAATAATGAGACAATAATTTACTGTGGGTTCGCGCGAAGCAAGCCGAAAAATGACAATTTTAAATTTGTTAGTTTAACGACACACCAACACGAATGTGTTGTATAGTGTCAGCAAGATAAAATGGTAAAGTTCAAATACGGTTTCAGATAATGAGACATCAATTTATAATGCACTCAAGCGAAACACGCCGAAAATTTTGATTAAGAATTGCGATTCTCTGTATGTAGGGTTTGTGATATTTTTCCAAGTGCATTTAATGACTTACATTAGTACTATCAGTGGCCTTTATTTCAGACCTTTAGGTCACAATAGTGTGGCTCGTGGGAGCATGTTTTGAAACTGATTTTACGGTGCCAAACAAACTTTTCAATTGTATTAGTCAGTTTTCTCTGGGGGTGCGCGCTCAGTGCGTCGAAAAATGTGGTCAGGGTGTTCGAAAATAGACACTGTGTAATGGTCCTTTCTTGAAGTACTCCCTCACTAACTTTGGTTTTCTCCACTCCACATTATCGGTGGATAATGGTAAGAAGAAATCGTATCTTGATTTCTCTTTCCCATATTTACCGAAGAAAGGGGTGGGAAAACTGACATGTCAGATTTCACACCACCGCGATGTCCTCGGCTTCCGTACATAAGAGACAGTAACTAGGCATTGCGATATGGGATTAAATTTACCTCTACATGAATTGTGCACTCTGCCTATATGTTACTTGGTAAGAGTGACAGGACTTACGCTATTTAGCTATGTAGAATGGAACTATTGGAGAAACTGGTGTGACTCTACAGCGCGCGTAGCGCGCCGGAAATTTTGGGTTCTTACTAGAGAAATTGTCCTCTTGAGAGCAAAAACAGGTAAACCGTCGGGGAGACTAGTCGCCGTCCACACCGGCGGATGTACCGACGGGATCAGCAAATGTACCGACAGACCATCTCAGGACGACAAGTGGGGGGGGGGGGGACGTTACGTTACGCTACTGGAGTGGGTGGGTGGGTGGGGGGTTATTGATGGTGACAAGGTTTGCACGAAGGGGTGTAGCAGAGGGTTTAGTGAATGTAGGAGCTAAAATTCAAGGTGGGTTTGAATCCAGCGAATTCCTACTGTCGAAGTCAATATACCCGTCAAGCAGGCCGGTAGCTGGACAAGGTATTGCAGGGGCAAAATATTTTTCAGGGGGAGACATACTAAAATGCATTAATTAAATGGTATCTTTTTTTATTCCTTGCCGAAGGCAGGCAAGGAATCTATGCTATGGTGATGTCGTGTGTGTATGTGTGTGTGACGCTTTTGCTTGTAAACATGAAATCTCAAGAAGGGTAACTCTGAGGGATGTCATACTTGGCATGCAGATTGCCCATATTGAGTAGATGATCCCTATTGTTTTTGGTAGAAATCTAAGGTCATTTAGGGTCACCAGAGGTCAAAATCTTCTAAACACTATATCTCAAGAAGGGTAATGGTGAGGGATCTCATACTTACCATGTGGATTGCCCAGATGGTCCATCTTTTTGTGGAGGTCAAAGGTCATGTGGGGTCACCAGAGGTCAAAAGGTGAAAACCTTGTAAACCCTATATCTCAAAAAGGGTAACTGTAAGGGATCTCATACTTAGCATGTCCATTGCCCAGATGGTCCATCTTCCAGTGGAGGTCAAAGATCATTAGGGGCCACCAAAGGTCACAAGGTCAAAATCTTGTAAACACTCTATCTCAAGAAGGATAACTGTAAGGGATCTCATACTCAGCATGTGGATTGCCCATATTAAGTAGATGACTCTATAATTTTTGGTGGAGGTCAAAGGTCATTTGGGTTCACCAGAAGTCAAAAGCTCAAAACCTTTTAAACACAGTATCTCAAGAAGGGTAATGGTGAGGGATCTCATACTTACCATGTGGATTGCCCATATGGAGTAGTTGATCTTTATTGTTTTGGTGGAGGTTAAAAGTCATATGGGGTCACCAGAGGTCAAAAGGTCAAAACCTTCTAAACACAATATATCAAGAAAAATAACTGTAAGGGATCTCACACTTGACGTGTGGATTATTCATATTGAATAGATCATCCCTATTATGTTTCGTGCAGGTCAAACGTCATTTGAGGTGATCAAAACCTAGTACACATGATATTTTAAAGAGGATAACTATGAGAGATCTCATACTTGACCGGTGGATTGTTAATATTTAGCATGTAGGTTATTTTGGGTCACAAGATTTCAAAAGGTTTTGACCTTATTAACATGATATCTCAAGTAGGATAATTAACTGTGAGGGATCCCATGATTCATGTTTGTTTATACAATATATCCATATGACAAAGAATCACTAAGCCTTTTGGCTTTCTGGTTTTGTATCAAAGGTATAACCACCGCCCTCAAAACGATCAAATCTGTAACTACTAAACTTGGACCACTTTATCCAAGTACTATCTTTAGGTGGATATGTAAATATTGTACAGTTAACTTTTGAAGACGTACATCATTTGCATCTTTCTTGTTTCTCACTCATTTCATTTGATGAAAACTGCTCTCTTCCCCTACCTAATAGGCTGACCAAGCAGGCTGGGTTGTTAGAAAAGTATGGGGAGATACGTAGAGTACATACTGAAATATGCAACAAATAGAAGGACAGCATGTGTAAGGGTTCCACTATGCTTGCTGGGTATTGATACGGCAGCCATCTATTTTTACATTAAACTTTACTGAAAAGGCAAATGCAGTCACCCCATTTTGAGCAATATACCCTGGTATCCTGTTTCATGAATGGCTAGTTTAAATCACGTGACAATACATGTGCTGTTGAATTGCTAAATTCATACCAAATAACTTCTTGGTTTACCTTAAATATGCAATAATTATGTTCTCAAACACCAATGTAAACACTTATTTAAACAATGAGAATAGAGTACAAAAATCCCTCAATCTTCAATACATTTTATTAAACATGGCTGATGGGAATGGTTGTATGAAAATATAAATTTTGAGGAAAAATTGCAAAAACAGTCAGCATATTGTATAAGTGAGCTACTAATTAAAAGGCACTGTTGTGCAGTAGTTAAGAGAAAAATGTTTGAGCACTGGGAAGAAACAGGTAATAATGGAAAAACAAGGAAATTAAAGAAAACTTGCCACGTCCTTAGAAAAAAGGCCATCCATAATATAGATACAACTTACTGCACTCTCTAAAAGAAAAAAGCACACATAAGGATGCAGCTAATTGGTTGAGAAAAGGAAATACAAATCTTTTCAGCATTTATAATTTTAATGGTACTTTGGAAGGAAATGAAACATTTTCATTAAACTGGGGGAGATAAAATAGGGCAGCTAGAGGGTAGAAGGGGCTAATAGACATTTACAAACTTTTCCCTTTAATGCACTTGTCAAACGGAACCTTTGACCCCCACCCCCACCTCAAGCAAAATCTTCATTTTACAGCGATACAATGTCAAATCTTTGACGTACAAAATGCCCTGAAATGTGAATCTTCAATAAATAAAAATAAGGCTGCAGTGAATCTGTGACAAACAATTGCAGCCAAAGAGTAAATCAAAATCGAAAGTAGTACTGTGAAGAGGTACTTGGCCAAACTGCTGAATCTTCGACTAACAAAATTTCATGAAAACTGAAAACTGAGTGAATTTTTGCCTTAACTCTTCTTCAGTACTGTGAATCTGGGGTGAATCTTTGCCTTAAAATTTTCATAAAAGAGTGAATACTAGTGAATGCTTGAGGAGGGAGGGGGGAGGGGGGTAGAAGGTTCTTTTTTGACGGGTGCATAAAAACTGTGTAAATGTCTTTTCCCAAAATACATGGTCTATTGAACAAGTAGGTAATATACTGTAGATGAACTTCAATCAAGCAGGACCTAACTGAGGTGTACAATTTTGTATTCACCTCATGACCTTTTCCTACATGTTGCTTGGGGTATAGACCTCCCATTTACTGAAGTACAAGATTAAATCCCATCAAAATTTATGTATTTATGTTTCTTCAAATGCAACTACAGCTGTAGGAAGAATACTGACATGTTATACAACTTAAAGAGTGATAAACTTATTGCATAACATTCGTGGCAGTTTTGTAAACATTTGAAAAAACTAGGTAATGGACCACAGGCTACAGTAGATGGTGGCCAATCTTGGTGTGTATTCAACTTCATGTAATGTGTGTGTATGTTCCAGAATGGGAAGGACTTCATTCAGTATACAGTCCCTTGCAACATTTTAAGTTATCGAAGTTCATTCCAATTGACTACATAGTTTCCCCAAAGGCACACAATCACTTCTGACTATGCAATATTCATCCACACAAAACTTTGCTTTGTATTATCATCCAATTCCAGTCCTACACACCTGGTTTGCACTATCAAGTCCTGGTCCTGTACCTCTCTCAGAGTAACCCTTCCTATCCTATAACATGTTGCACCCTGTCACGTAGTGTTATCAAATTTCTGAGATGAGCTAAGAAGCCTGCTTCGATAATCCAACAAATCTTGCCAGTTTTTCTCACTTTTCAACATCTTGTTGTTCTTGGTGTGTTCATAAGTAAACTTTGGAGTTTTCAATTCATACCTGGTGAGATCAAATAATAGAAAAGTTAGGATAGTACATCTTCCTAACCAAAGACTAAACATGCATCAAGTAGGAAGATACTAAAGTAAAAAAATTCTCCAAGTGACTAATATTTGTGACAATTAGGTGTGGTACACTAGAATGACTGAATCATGGAAAACTTAGTACCCTACGTAACTTGAAATATAGGCCTCAGGTATTTACCAGAATCACAACTGATATCAATACACAATATGACAGCAATTTTTGGGGGTTGGGCATGTCCCAAATGGCATGCTTAAACAGAGGGCCAGGAATATCAAGTTGAATGATGATTATAATCACAGCACAACACCCTGCTCACATTTTACATTAGCTTTATCTCATATTGTTATTGTGCAAAGTCTTTCTAAATCCCCTGCTATAAAAATTACACAAGTTACAAGTAAATGCTAGAAGAAAAAAAGGAAACAAAAATGCAACAACAAGATCATCAGTCTCACTTTGAGAGAATTTTAGTATCCATTTCCTTTTTTTTGTTTTTTTGTTTGTTTGAAGTGGTTGAGGCTGTCATGGTAACGCAAGAAGTTTCTTTCAGGTGTGTAGCTGGGGGCCTGGGCTTGGGCCTGGGCCCCCAGATATTTACCAAGCACCCCAGAAGTTGTGTCTGTCCTAATAAAATTTGTAAGAATTAAGAACGGCAATCAATGCTGTGACCCCCATTTGATACCTAGGCCCCCTAAAAATTTCATCCTAGCTACGCCCCTGGTTTCTTTTAAAATAAAACATATAAATCAATACATACTGTATATCTGACTTAATGTATTGTTAGATCTGCTTTTGGTGACAAAGTTAAATGTTTCAATGACTAGGTGCAGCCCAAATTTCTCATCAAGTGTTTCAAAGATGTAATTCATTAGTTCCTAGGTCAGTAATAACCAACAAGTTAATGACTTATACCATCAGTCTTTGATTTGCTTAGGAGCACATTAGCTACGTGGCACATGATGTGACATACCATTTTGGTTCAGGACCTCTTATCCTTTCCAGCTCATGTTCTCTTTTTGAAGTCAGCAGCCTCTGTTCTTCAAGTCTGAGTCTCTCCATCTTTAGACGAGCTAGTTCATATTGATACGGTGTTGCAACCACTGTCTGATCGAGAAAAGGCTGTGACGCCTTTAAGTAATTGTAATCACTTACAGCTTGTTGCTTAGGAAACTCATATGATGATTCTGACACACATTTGGACTTCTCCTTAGTTCTCAAAGTATTTATTCCATTCTCAGGAGGCAATGAAGGTGTTATGGTTCTCATAATGGATGGGACCTCACCAAGAGTAACTGGAAAATACAGCCTAGCATCCTCAGATAATGAGCATTCAGCAGCCACTCTTCTCTGTGCCAACTCAGTTCCTGTCATTCCAGCAGATCTTTTCATAGATGACACAGTTGGTTCTTTTATGCCTAGTTGCTCAAACACTGGAAACTCAGTGTTTTTGGTCAAATGCAGAGGTTCTGTGTACCAGGCAGAATCCTTGGGACTAACAGGCTTACCTGCAAGATCTTCTTGAGTTAATTCTGAATCTTCAATTTCCCTATCAATCAATTTTTGCAATTCTTCTGCAAATTCCTCCTGCAGATCACCGTCTTCATCATCTAATCTTGATACATGGAGTTTGTTATTAAAACTAACACTTTTATTGTAGCTTTTGTTCAAACTGCTGTTTAAACTTCCTAGGTCAAGGCTCAATTCACTTTTATCTTGATCAGTATAAGAATCATGACCATTGGTTTCTTCCAGTCTGAAGTCATGACTGTGCTCAGCTGAATTCATTAATAATCTCCTTGCACTCCCTCCACGACTTGACAGCAGTGTATTAGACAAGTTTTGACTAGTGCTTGTTTTCAGAGAATTGGTAAGAAATTCACGTGGCTTTTCCCTGAGGGAAGAAAAGACATTACAAAATGAGGTTAAGTCATCATTCTCCATTTTACTGTTCATATATAAGCACAGGGGTATCTATTTGAAGACCTGCTAACATTTACAGCTTCAACAGTAGTGAACGATGAAACTTGCAGTCCCACACTGTGAAGTTCAACTCACAACATTTGCAAAGTCAAAAAGATAAAATCAAAGCAATACGATGACCATAAGCGTACGAGGCGGGGGAGGGGGGCAGGTGCCCTCCCAATTTGGGCAAAAATAGTGGATCCATTAGAGCAAATGAGACAGCCAAGAAAATAAATTATGCACTTTTGCAGGTCAAAATTCAGGATACTTGGTCCAAATTCTAAATTTGGGCAAAAATTATCTCCCAGTCCCCCCAGAAATATTGACCCCCATATGCCAATGATGATGAGCTGAGCACAGAGAACTTAATTGAATGTTCAAATTCAGATTTGAATTTGAACGTATTTGTACCACCATATTTTTTTTTAAATTTATCATAAGACTATGCAACATGCCCTCCAGTTTTAAAAATTTGGGGGTTGGGTTGGGAGATTTGTACTAACTATTACACTGTACCAATACATCTATGCTAAACTATGAAGCTAATACAGGCCTTATCAGGCCTTGAATTTTGAGGCATGCGAGTGCGATCACACACCATCACTCGCCTCAAATCACTGTGAGCAGTGTGATTTTTTTCTACACCTAGATGAAGAATGGGAACTAAGGTCAATCTATTAAAATTTAATAAATAGCACACCTCCCACACTCCTTAATTTCCTGAGGAGTGTGATTTGTAACACACCTGGAAAATCTAAAACTCAAGGCATGCCTTATGCTATATGCATGGTATACAAGTTCAAGGCCCAACTATCTTACCCTAGACAGAAACACTCCCCTAACTGGAAGTTTATTTCTAGTGCCTCCTCCTATTCAAGCAGAAGATGCCTCTCTAGTTGTACTGTGCACCTCCAAGACAAAGCCAGAGTAGCCTGCACAGAGTGTAAACAACTCAAGGTTATACAGTTATACTGGGTGTGACCTTAACTCTAAAAAATACAATTACTGACTGCACAAGTCATCACTGACAACCACAGGACCAGAAGGAATTAGCTTTTGTTCCAATTAATGTTAATCAAAGTGCAGTCACCAATTGTTAATAGAGATATCTGGATGTTCCTAAATATGTCTGAGGTCATGCAACTGCCAACCCCAGTGCTGCTACTGCTGAAGGACAAACTTAATTGTATCTTCCATAGGAAGAAACCTATGGAAGAAGGTTTACGACCCTGCTTGTTAATTCAATCCTGTTTTACAATGGAATAGTCCAGGCAGGGATACTGGAATGTATAATTGTCCTTGACGATTTTTGATGGCAGGATGATTTTGGAAGATTTTGGACGAAATCGTCCAAAAGCAGTAATTTAATATTCGTCCCATTTTTCACTGGCAACTCACAGCTTTTAAAGCCCTGTCTACACAATTACACATTGATTTCTTCAAAAATATCCCATATTTATATGGTGATGCTCATGGGCAAATGTATGATCATGTTGAATGCATGCTCTCTCAACAAAGTTGAAAGTCCATCATGTATGAAGGTGTTCAAAGTTTTAGCCTCATGTTTCATCTTCCCAACAAGTGTTCAAACATTTATGACAACGATCATGGACAAATGTATACTCATGTAGACTGGCCTTCGCTTGAAGTTTTGACTTGTCATTCTCATTCCTCAACTCAAAACTGCACTGTACCTGTACAACAGTGGTGTGAATGCTGGGTCATTCTGTGGTCATCTGCTATATAAGAAGTCAATGCCCCTATACTGGCAAAACTGATTTTTCAAATCACAAATTTTTACTCTTATGATTAAAGGGCAATGTAATCTTTCAAGTTTTGGTAGTGCATACCCAAGTATGCTAACTCAGAAAAGGTATTGAGTAATTACTCTTACAGCTAACAGCACAACACCAGTGATGATGACTTTAGATAGCATATGACCCTTAGTTTACCTGCATAATTGTGACCCATTTTGAAAGATAACAAGATCTGATAGCTTCAGCCAACTGATTATAAGGGGTACATCAGAGAAGAGCTGGGGGGCACGACATAAACCATATTAACAGACCATTTTCAAAATACTGAGTGCAGTAAGATGTCCACAATATAACCTGAGTTAACCCAGACAGACAATAAAAACTCAATATGTAACACTGGCTCAAAAAACATGTAATCATCAGTTTTGGAACATGGCTATGTAGGAAGCCTTCTAGATGGAAACAGCAACCGTTGTTTGATGAGACTGGCTACCAGTCATCAGTAAGTTTTCAGCAGGCTATTGACTGGTAATGGAAATGACAACATCTTAGAAAATAAGAGGCAGAGTTAACGAAAGGCAGAGGGATGACTGAGAAAATATGTGATACACCATGGTATATATACAGGGTATTACATTACATTTGAAATGAGCTAGCTGTCCCTGAAAACAACATTTCTTGTTTATTTCACTATAATTAGACCACTTTAAATAGCCCATTGTCTGTAATAAATAGCAGATGCTTTTATACTTCGACTCTGGTACAGAAGAGCAGAGGATTTCAACTGTTGCTTGACGACAGCATGGACCTCATTCACTGAATGAAACAAAATACACAAAAAGAGAACCAAAAACCTATGTACAGTACTTTACAAATGGCAAGTACAGTAAAATCTGTGTAACTACATACACAGCTGGAGGTATAAAAGGCTAGGAAGCTAGACACTTTTCAATGCAAAGATGATCTCAGATTCCCACTAAGATTATCTTAATAGTTATGAGGAACTAGAGAGATAATTAAACTGAAAAGCTGAGCAACAAAACAGAAAGAAGATGAAACTGGACTGGACATGAGGTGCAGAAAAAGAAAGAGTGACACTGTACTGGTCTTACCATGAGGCAATCGCTTAACGAAAATCTTGATTCTATAATACAAAACGAATGAAACTTTGCACGGATAATCTCCAATATGTCCTCTTCATTCTGAAATATTTTGGTTGTGTTTGGAAAGAACAACTACTGGCAACCAGGGGTGTATCCAGGAATTTTCAATAGAGGGGGTGCAAGGTTTGATTGATTGCTGTCCTACAGTAGGGTAGGGATATAAGGGGAAAATTGGAAAATTTTTGCTTTTGGAAAGGGGCTGAGATGTATTTTCTTTTTTTGCCTCAAGTTTTTCAGGCATGACGGCCAATAGGGGAGGTGCACACCTGCTGTGCCCCCGCCTGGATCCGCCACTGGGCAGCTGAGGTCAGTGCACAACACATGCACACAGTGGTTGTAAAGTAACCATCAACCATGAGTCAACCACTACATAGTAAGGAACAGCTCTACTGAAAAGGCATTTTTCTTCAAATTCAAGAATTAATACATTAAAAATAAACCAAAAATTTTGTGTTTTTTAACAAAAGTTTGAATAAAGGTCTCTCCCAAGACATTCTCACCTCATCATTGTGAAAATTTATAACGTTCTAGGATTAATCAAAAATGCCTGAACTTTGAAACTTACTTGCTTGTCCAATTTTTCTGTTGAAAAGAAAGAACAGTCAAACAACTATGCAGTTGTTTGAATTTTGATGTTGTTTGAAACATACACGATGCAGGCAGTGTTTGAACTACAGATGGTGAAATTAAGGTTTGCTGAACCTGGAACCACTTTCAGTAAAAAAGTGTATCCTGGTTCCCTGGTTTTTGGTGCAACCAGGAGACATTTTGTGTTTACCAGGAGACAGTTACCAATACCCTTTGCATATATATGTCATGTTTAAACTTCACACTGATAAATGGTCTTGTGTGTCATATGGAAATACTGTTAACATGGTACAGGCTTGAACACCATGCAACATGGTGATCCTTAAGAATTTGGTTGTCCACTATACAGTACTACCATTTAGAAAGCACCGAGCGACATAAGGTACCAATCACTCAAGGTACCCCAATTATGAAAGATGCTAGCTAGTGCTGAAATGGAGATAAAGGACTTAACAAATGGAGAGGAATGGTGGACTATGAGGAGGAGCAGGTTAGGGAAGTTGAATAACCAAAAAATAGAGGCCAATGAAGAAAGTCTAGTCCTACAACAGAGACTCTTAACACACAGCAGACAGTGGGAGGATCAAAGACCTCTAGATGATACTAGGAGACTAAAAATAAAATAAATTTCAGGTTTAAGAGCCAAAATATAGCACATTATAACCCAGATGGGGTAGGCCATTTCATTTAGGAGCTTGGATATTTGGTGGTTTGCCAATGAATAGAGTAGGGTTATCATGAGTCATTAGTATCTTGAGCTGATCAGTGTGTACAAACTACAAAGTGAAAAAAACCAACTGTCTTCCTGGTTCCCCCAGTATACAGAGATTCCTGGCCACTGACTGTCAGGATTTGGGCACCACAGTGACTGTCCTGGTGTTCCAGTTGCCTTCTTACTACCCTGGTTCCCCCACCCACTCCCCCTCTTCAAATGAAACTATAAGAGGTACAGTGGGGTGACAGCTAACAAGCCTGTACAGAATATAGGCTGTGAACAAATGGATTGATTCCTGTATGCTAGCTTCAAGCTGATCTTGCTAGCTAGTATATATGGGTTGGGCGATATTGACTTCCTACCCTCGCGATAATAAAACAAAAAATCATCCCAATAATTCTATCATCACGGTAATTTTCCTAAGACAATTTCTGTACAAGTTCCCTCCTCATATTGGAATTGTGATTGTTGCAACATACCCATATATGCACATGTATGAATCTAACCATAGCATTTGACTATGTCATCATTGAACAATGTTCACTGCATGAGCTATTAAGCACGTGCAATGACATCCTTGCAACAAGATTTTTTACCGACTGCAATAGCCAAGTGGTTAGAGCATCTGACTTGCAGCCGGAAGGTCTAGGGTTCAAATCCTGGCCGGGTCATACCAAAGACTTTAAAAATGGAACCTACTGCCTTTGTGCTTGGTGCTCAGCATAAGCAATGGAGTAGGAAAAAAAGCCAGTGAGCCACAACTGGAAAAAAGGCCGTGGTCGTCTCGACTTGAACCAAATGGTTGGAAACTGGGACATTAAACCTCGTCCAACTAACTGCAACAAGATTTAGCAGCTTTTAAGAGTGCTGAAAAAAACAAGACAAGATCACTTGTAAAATCGTTGCATTTGGCCATGTTTAGGACACTAAATGCAAGTATTCTTAAAATGAAGATTTTCTGAACATACATCTAGAGATCCACATATGAATCAATGATTGCAAAGTACAGTAATTGTGGTCACTGGCTTTGCAAAAATGGAGACAGGACAAAGATTTTTTAAGATGAGGTAGGGTAGGATGGGGAGTTTTCGATCTCTTAAGGGTTTTTGGTTTCAAAAATTAAAAAGAGCAAAACAATTGAACCAACTTTAATAGCATTGGTCAACACCTGCAATGCATGTAGGCCTACTACCATTCAGTGTAGGTCTACAGTATGTCCTTCATTTTATTAGTCTTCTCTTACTGCAATATGTAATGATGATAAAAGTGGACAAAAATTGGCTTTTTTCAACCTACTTTAGAGTATTTCCAACTGCCCCATTTAAAATCATGTTAATTTAAAATGAAAAATGGTGTGTGGTTTTCAACCTCCCCACTACAGTATATGAGGACAGTAACAATATGGGGGCAGGCTCTTTTCATAACAACATCCCAAAAACCCTTATCTATCTAGGTTATCAAACTTAACCACTTTATAAGTAAGTTTATGGATGTAAAAGTATGTAACAATAGAAGTAAGTCTGGGCTTATCGCCCATTTTAAGAAAACATGATTTTGAAACAAATGTATACCCAATTTGGTTTTTAGGTTTAGATTTTTTATATTAAATGGTTTATATAGCACAGGTCAAAAGTTTGGTGATTTTGAATTGCCACTAGTTCATACTGTAGTTCTTGGTGGCATATACATTTTTGCTGCTGTTTCTTCAAGAAATTAAAATTTGGCAAACATGTTCATGGTGGATGGAAATACCCTGGCCGTCAAAAACGGGCCATCCTACCCTAAGGCTAGACCAGTTTTGCAATGGCATTGCTGACCTAGTAAGGGAAGCCCCAAAGTGACCCAAATACTAGGTCAGCAGACTAGGATGGTTCCAGGTACGAGCCCCCTCCCCCTCATTTGTGGGGGAAATTCCCCAGGTTTGTCAGGAAGTCATAGTGGGTATGATAAGTATGCATACGTAATCCCATACAGTACAACAGTGGTATATATATCTATAGTTAAGGTACAGTACCTAAACTGACGCGGGCCCCAAATTGACGCACCTACTGTACACAAATTGCCCATTCCTTAACCAGTAATGTGGTGCAAGTTAACAAAAATAGCTAGAGTGTAGTCAGAATTACATATCCTACAATTTGATATCAAATTTAAGTATATTGAAATCAGCTTTATGTCATTTTGAAAGGTTTTTGGAACTCTTTCTCAGTGATAGCAATGAAATTGATAAATGAATATGGAACACCAGCATAACAGCTCAAATTACCTCTGTTTGGTGATTGTGGCCATTTGTTACCACTGTGTTTGTTGTATTTACGGCTTTGCTACAATTTATGATGCATACCCTAGGCTAAAATTTCATTAAAATTAATTTTAAACTATTTCAAACTTTCCATCTTTTTTAGGTCACTTTCTTTGGGTAACACTAGTAGGCCTAAGCATTTTCCTCTAGCCTAGGCATATGTCTACCTCTTTTTAACTGAAATGGGGATATTTTTTGCCATATTTTAGAAGAAAAAAGTAGCGTAGATCTGTTTATAAATGCTGATGTTTTATAGTTTCATGTCAATTTTGGAGTCCTTGGTGCTTCTATTGTGCAAAATTTGATTTGGTTAAATATGGCCTACTTTGCAAATTTGAAAGATTTTTGTTTGCTGAAAATTTTTCTTTTAGCCAAAAATCTGCCATCCTACATCTCTATGGAGATACTGTAGACAACAAGTTCACTTGAAGATCCCTATATGAAAACACATCATAAAAAGTCACTTGACACCTGCAGGGGCCAAAATACCTGTGTCAATTAAGGGTCCTTTCACAACTTAGGCCTACTAAAACAGAAATCCATGTATTGAATCTGGGCTAATTCTGCACTGTTTTCACATGGAATAAATTCCACTGCAAAATATTGTTGGGGTCATATAACAGAACTCAAAACAGTATCCAGGTGGGTATTGCAACATTTCCTGAAAAGAAATATCTGCCTTCAAATCCTTAAGTGCATCAATTTAGGGCTTACCTAGTCCTCAGTAAAGGCATGTGTATAGCGGATCACCGATAGCTCCCTAAACACGGTCCTTACACCCACCCATTGAAAACCCGGGGTCTTTTTGAAAACCCGGGGTCTTTGACCAGCACAGTGCTGGTCGAAATTGATTTTCATCTTATAGCAAAACTAAGACCTAAAGTCTAAATTTACTACCATTCCTTTTCCTTTCTAAATCTTATACAAGTTTATAAATTGCAGTTGTTTTTTATCACTTTAAACCTCTGAAAAGTTCCGAAAAGTTGAAATAAAATCATCAAATTTGCCACTTCCAAACTTTACTGTAGCGTACAAAACTGTTGTTGAAATAAGAATGCCATGCGCGTAACATCGTGATGTCATGCACATTTTGATTACTGGAGTTCGTATACATGGTGACTGACGTAACGATATAGCTCATTAGCATACTGATGTTCCATAGTCACACAGTAAATTTTACGGCACGAAAAAGTTGCTGATTTCATTTCACATTTTTGACACTTTCCAGAAATTCTCCGTAATCAAAAACAGCTGTACAATACTCCTGTAAGATCTGGAGAAGAAAAGTCCTGGTAGTAAATTAGGATTTTTGTTTCAAATTTGCTGTGAGAAGAAAGACAATTTCAACCACTACACAGACAGGCGATCCCCCGGCTATTTTCATAGGTCAGTGTAAGGACTGTGTATAGTGAACTGTAGGCGAACGACCACAGTCCTTTACTGTGGACCACAGGCATTCGGAGCATTATATATACACTACACACACACACACACACACACACACATATCTATATATATAAAAACAAGGTAAGTCACCTTTCAAGACGAGACTCAAAACTTGGTCTATTTTTACATTCTTATGCTCACTGCGAAACTCACTGATTTCTTTCAATCACGTCGTTTGATGGGTAAGAACAACTAGCATCTCTTCAGACACAACCCAGGCCATTAAATCACTTTTGATTAGAATAATTCGTAAAAAATGGCACATCAGGAGCTACGAGGTAGGCAAAATTCACAGGGCAGATGACGAACGATTGAAGCCTGCACAGCTATCTATGCCATCTTGTAAGCAAAAACACACAGTGCAAGGTAGAGCAAGGCAAAAGATCGTATGTACAGCAGCTTTGCGGATAGATACGGATAGCTCCTCATTCGACAAATTCTATGTAACATGCGTTGTACCATGCTATATCAGATCACTGGCGTTTGGAGCATTATATATACATACATACACACTATACTATATATATTAACAAGGTCTGAAAGTAGGGCAGCTTTAATGGTCATTTTGCGGCAGTTAACTGCAGAATACCCCTTCCTCAAAATACCTCACTGCATCCCTTGGACGCAGTCGTAGTCAATACCTCACTACGTATACAATGTAATATATAATTAAATAAACACGGAACACGTACGAACACGTCTATCCTTCACAAGGAAAAATGACGTCACCCAGTGCTGCACACTACGACTGCATCCAGGCCTTAGTCGAAGTTCTAGTTAGGCTAGGGTTTGGGTTAGGGTTAGACTATTTCTATTCGTTAGGGTTAGGGACAATTTTCTAGTTGTCCAAACTTGCATTTCGTGATAGAAATGACGTTATCACCTTTCGATTGTCCACTGCGACTACGACTGCATCCAAGTCTTAGTCTAAGTTCTAGTTGGTCAAACTTGCTTCTTGTGATAGAAATAGATATTTGAAAAGTGACATCATCCCAATCGATCGTTCACTGTGACCACGACTGTGTCCAAGCCTCAGTCAAAGTTCTAGTCATTCTCAGTAAAACAGTCAAGCACGGCAACAGACCTTATGCCAGTTAACTGCAATGCTGCATTCTCGGAAGGAATATTTCGTTTACAGGACATACAGTATGTGGTCTTGTACGTACACGGAATAATCCTTCCCAGGATTCAGTTTTGAAGTGCCCTCTTTCTAATTGACAATGAAGGTCTAGGCCTATGCTTGCTTGCTTGCTTCAAGCTTGCTTTTTAAGGTCTCTCATTATGACTGCGTCCAGTGGTCAAAGTTGAGTATTTTGGGGGATGGGGCATTCTGCAGTTACTCCTTTGCAACTACCTGCGTAGCTATTAGGACCCTAGTAGCTATCCATTCGGTCTCTCTCACAGAACGCATAGCCTCTATGGCCTAGGCCCAATGCAAGGTAAGGTACAGCAGAAGGCAAGTGACGCAAGTCCGCTGTGCAGATGTATTGTAGGCTAGGCTTTGTCTAGTCCTCAGTAAAGGCCCGTGTATAGCCGGTCACCGATAGCTCCCTATACACGGTCCTTACTCCGACTCATTGAAAACCCGGGGTCTTTGACCAGCACAGTGCTGGTCGAAATTGATTTTCTTCTTATTCCAAAATTAGGACCTAAAGTCTTCATAAACTACCATAACTTTTCCTTTCCATATCTTACACTTATATTGCAGTTGTTTTTATCACTTTAAACCTCGGAAAAGTTCCGAAAATTTGAAATAAAATCATCAACTTTGCCGCTTCTTAACAATTTACTGTAGCGCTCGAAATATTTGTTGACTCTGAATGCCGTGTGCGTAACATTGTGACGTCATGCACAACATTTTGATTACTGTAGTTCCTATGCATACACATGGCAACTGCCTCTGCAGGCATTCTATACTGACGTAACGACGTAGTCATTAGCATACTGTTGTAAACAAAGTTCCAAAGTCACACAGTAAATTTTACAGAGCGAAAAAGTTGCTGATTTCATTTCATATTTTTGGCACTTTCCGGAAATTCTCGGTGATCCAGAACAGCTGCAATACTCTTGTAAGATATGGAGAAGAAAATTCCTGGTTGTAAATTAGGATTTTGCTTTCAGAATTTGCTGTGAGAAGACAGAAAATTTCAACCATTACACAGACGGCCCATTCCCCCGCTATTTTCAATGGTCGGTGTAAGGACTGTGTATAGAGAGCTGTAGGCGAACGACCACAGTCCTTTACTGAGGACTAGGCTTTGTCATTCGCCAATCACAATGCAGGTCAGTGTAGCGGATCGCAACTGCAACGAAGCGACCGCTGAATCCGTCTGACCTTGTTATATATAGGCTATATAGTAGGCTATAGTGTGTAGCCCTATATATAAGGTGGAAGCTATTTACCCGACAGTCGGGAAAATAACACGACTTTCCGTCCTTATTTTCCCGACGACTGGCCAAAGTGATGGCGCTATCCTAAATTTGTAGCCTCTAAAAATACTTGAATAGCATGTCGGGAAAATAAGGTTAACGTTATTCTCCCGACAGTAGGGAAAAATTATTGGACATCCTTATTTTCCCGACTGTGTACGAAAGTGACGGGGCTATCCTCAGAAAATATTTGAATTGTATGTCGGGAAACTAATGGTCCTTCCTTATTTGTCCTACCGGCGAGCCTAAGGGGCAGTTGCGTGCGCAAGTTTTTTTTTTTTTTCTTTTTGAAAATGAGAAGTTCGCTAGAAGAAAAATGGTGCCACCAAATAACAGTTTGAAGCCTATTCCGAGTCGACTTCAGCATTTTGTTAAATTTGCAACATGCAGACAACTATTGAGCGCAAAACTTCAGATTGCATTTCTTGTTTCCTTCCTTTATTTGCCTTTGTTTGCTGTTTCTACTGTTCTACAAACAACTAGCCTATGCTAAAACACAGAAAACATTTCTTCTGATAGTTTTTAAAATAATCCGATGGGACTCAATGGGAATTGTCTGGAATTTTCTCCTGAGTATTGAGTACTGCACTCTGGTAAGTCATCGAAGCTATGGAAGTCCACTGAGTGTGCTGATCTGTAAGTAGTAACCACACATACTGTAAGTACATACACACCACAGAATTATAAATTGTTCTGTAGTAGGCCTAGGCCTACACAAGCACACCGCACCGCGCCAGCTAACATTTCTTACGTCACAAGCTCGTTGGGGTGATATGATTGGTCGACTGCTGTTGGGAAAATAAGAAAACTAAACTTCCAATTTGCCCGACTGTACTGTCGGGCAAATAGCCACAACGATAATATAATGCTCCGAACGCCTGTGCAGTGTGTATCGGATAGCCTAGGCCTTATACAGTATGCTAACAGGTAATTAATCGTAGTGAAACAGGTCCAACGACAAATGAAAAACATCGCGTCCATAGCGACAAATATAATACACCTAAAACACGAGTATCTCTTGGTTGAAAACTATCTTCTCACCTTAGAGGCGTTTTCTTCCCGTGAAGAATGAACTCGTTGTCAGGATTAGGCATATCAAGTAAATCATACAACTACCAGTGGAAAACAAATTTAATAGTTCGATCTGCTCACGAAGATACGGACGCACACAACTTGTTAGCTAGGTGGAGACCAAAGACAGTATAGCGCCGTAAGGCGCAAGACCGGTTACTCACACGAAAGTGCACACAAATTTTCGTAGTATGCAATGGAGCAGATCGTCCGCCATTTTAGTAAGCAGCTTTGATGCAACGTATGGAACGCGAAAAACGGTGCGTGTTGTAAATGCGTTGACCTGACGTTCATAAAATCAGTATCTCGATAACCAACGATGCTACGTCAATGGGAGTTTCACTGTTGGGTTTGGTATTTTCATTTAGTGTTAGACTTTTCTTTTAAATACTAATTCAAAGAACAGTCCAACACTAAATGAAAACTACATATATTATAGGCCATGGGCAAGAAGCACCTCAAGGCACCCCAACCCGCAACTCTCCGACCCAATATTTTTTTTGAAACCTTAGGGTCCCCTGAACGCAGAATCAAGTGGTAACAGTAAATATTTTGGGTCGCACTTATTCAAAATTACTGCCAAAAACAAAATGGTGGCAAAATTTATGAATATTTTGTATTAAAATATATTAAAACTAAAATATTCCTGAAAATATTTTGAGGCATCGACTATTAAAATTTGGTCATATTTTATGACAAAAATTCCAAAATTAATTTTTGAGACTGTTTTAGTGAGATGCAGTTAACCAAGATGGCGGAATTTCCAAAATGGCTGTCCATGTAATTATTATGATATATTGAAATAATGTGAAAAATATTCATGAAAAATATGTTGGACGCACCGACTCTTAAAATATGGTCATGGTTCATGCCAAATAATTAAATATTTTTTAGAACATTTTTGTTGGAATTCAGGTCAACCAAGATGGCGAAAAAGGAAAATGGCCGCTTATGGTATACTAACAATGTAGCATAATAGTAGATAATAACTTGTAATTATTAAAAATATTTTCAACACATATACATCTAAACTCTGTCCATTTCCTGTAAAAACTATTCAGAAAGTTTATGGATAGATTTTAGATTTAAAGGTGTTACAAATATTTTTTAAGGATGATTTGCCTTATTTTTATAAAATATCACTGGCCGCCATTTTGCTTTTTCCTCCATTTTGATTGACCTAAATTCCAAGAAAATGTTTTGAAAAAAACGTTCAAATTAATTGGCACAAAATATGGCCGAATATAAAGAGCAACTGTCACAAATATAATTTTAAGGATGATTTTCCCTATGATTCTGATATATAGAAATTTTAACATTAGAGGTCATTTTGCTATATCCGCCATCTTGGTTGACTCAGATCCTAAATAAATGTCCAGAAAAACTTTTTGCATATTTACAACAGGAAATGGACACAGGTTAACTTTGCCTGTGTTCAAAAGTATTTTTAATGAATATATTTACTATTATTATGTTATATTGGCATAATTATTGCATTGGCCGCTATTTGGTTTTTCCGCCATCTTGGTTAACCGAAACCTCACCAAAATAGTCTCAAAAGTCAATTTTGGAATTTTTGTCATAAATATGACCAAGTTTTAACATTCGATGCCTTAAAAATATTTTTAGGAATATTTACTTATTATTATTTAATACAAAATATAATTTTTGCCGCCATTTTTGGGAGCCATTTTGAATGAGTGAAATCGAAAGTGTTTGCTGTTACTTCTTGATTTCGTGTTCAGGGGACCCATAAGGTTTCCAAAAAATATTGGGTCAAAGATTTGTGTGTGGGGGGGGGGAGGTTGCCCGTGGGTGCCTCTGGCCCATGGCCTGCTCCTATAATGGAGCAAATTTCCACTACCAGTAGCTGAAAACCGCACATGAATCCGTTCGGTAGTTTTGGACAGTGGCGTAGCCACGGGGAGGGTTTTGGGTGGTTGAAACCCCCCATGACCCAACCTTGAAAAAAATAATTGCAAAAAACACATGATCACTATAAATTTAATTACGTTTGAGGCACAAACATTGCACCATTTTGCATCTGGAGACCTAAAATAGCCGTTTTTCTCCCTCCCCTTAGACCTTTCCCTCGTGTCGTACTCCAAAACCCTCCCCATGACACAATCCTGGCTACGCTAGTTTGGAGTTACAGGGGCGGATCTAGGGTCTTTTCTGAGGGGGGGGGGTCCAACATAAAAAGGGCTCATTCTTTTTTCTTTTTAAATTTTGGTTACCATAAACGTCAGCGATTACACAACTTACCGCATACTGACAAAGAAAGGATAAACCAAAAGACATGAAAAAACTGGAATCAAAACCTGGGATCTAAACGGTGAAATTGCAAAGCGCGCGAAGCGCGCGAAAATTTTTTTGGGTAAGCCTACACTTATAAGAATTTGTACTAATTTAAAGCTTATATAGAACAATTGAGCGGACAGTTGGGCCCTATCGGGCGTGACTTTATTGTACTTCCCTCCTCGAGTCACTAGCCGTACTGTACGACAGACACAAGTGAAAGTTAACCAGGTTTAGCGAAATGCGATTCAATTCCCGACATTTACATAAATCCATGTATTCTACTTATTAACTTGAAAAGGTGGAAAGGGTTTGTACTATATTTAGCTGTAAGTATAACTGAACTGAGGAAGAGTGGACAAAGCGTACCGAAAATTTTGGGTTTTATCCCAGAAATTACCCTTATGAAAGCCAAAATAAGTAAACTGACCATGGGTGGCGGCAGAATTTTTTCAACAGGGGGCCGGGCCATGTCAGCTTCCGACATTCCCTATTTCGAGGGTATGATGAGAAGGGCAAATGTGGGAGCCTCATTATCCCATGCAATTGCAGGCATATTTTGCATTATATCACTTAATACTTCATGATCCGAGTTACGCACTGACAGTGTTCTTTGAATCTGGATAGTGAAATTGAAAAGCGCGCGAAGCGGGCGAAATTTTTGATAGGCTTACACATAAAACATATGACGAAACGACAAAAAGAACTGTAGTGTTTGTAGACAGTATCGGGGATAACATTCATTGTATCGAAACCACCTGGACTACACGATGAAATAGCCAAACTTTGCTCCGTAAGTCGCTCACCAACTGACTGTACCCACACAAGAGAACACCAACTAGGCTTTGCGATATGGGATGTAAGTTACGACCTTTACATAAACTATGTATTCTGCCCATATGTTACTTGGTAAGGTGGACAGGACTTGTGCTATCCTGCTATGTGGAATGGAACTACTGGAAAAAGAGTGACTCTACAGCGCGCGTAGCGCGCCGAAAATTTTGGGTTCTCATTACAGAAATTATCCTCTTGAGAGCAAAAAACAGGTAAACCGTCGATTAGTTGTCGTCGGGAACTGCGTACTTCGGACTAAGACTCCCCTACGAAACTCATATCAATTTGTTTCAAAACACTTTCCTGTCTAAACTGAAATGTGATATCTATGTATAATTCATATACACGCTCATCCCGTACACTTGATTAGTCGTGTGGGCGTGACCAAATGTTCTGTTACCACTGCACAGATGTTCGCTGTACATACAACGCGCGCTCGGTGTAGAAGTCTATGGCGCATATACCGGTCGCGTTGTTCACACATCGCTTGGCGTCTTTTCATTGGTGCAAGGCTTATGCATATTCATTTTTATGTCTGTTTATATGTAATTTGGCCTGGTCCCTATAGAGAAGTGTTGTAAATTTGACAACAAATGTTACCATTGAAAAGTTTACATGATAACCAATCCAGCAATGCATGAACATCGACGATCCAAGCTTGTTTGTACAAACAGCAGTAGGTCAAAAGTTCATGGCTATTGCTTGCCATGCAAAAAGATGCCTTTGAAATCTGACCAGGTCCCTATGTAAAAGTGAAATATTATCGATATATTTTATGTCATTCAAAAGGTGAGACATAGTAAAACATAAAACTGAATGAACATTACTGTAATTTTGCTATGCAACAGAGCACGAGCGATGGAAACTTCGTATCCGTACTATTACTGTTTACAACAGAGCGCGTTTTCTTTACGTGGGAGACGCTAACACAAGCTGTATGGAGTTAAGTAACAAACAAATTGATATGTGTAAAACTGTTCCGATAGGGGGCCAGTCTTCCCCGACGGGGGGCATGAACCTAGCCACCGCTATCTCGACTGGGGGAGGAGGTTAAAATACTGTACTTATGTTCCCTATATAGTTGCGGCGCGACTGTCAAAAACACTCTGTCAGAACAGATGACTGAAGTCGAATGTTTGCTTTTCATTTGCGACAGCAGACCGGTCATCGGGTCCAAAGACGTCAGAAAATTGAACCGACAGACATTGCGTTATTTGACCTGGTGGTGATTTTATATAGCAATTTTAAAATGAAACAAACACCGATTCGTCTATTGTGACTTCTGGTCAACTCTTGGCTGTGGACTTTACCTAAGACTGGCTTTTTATTCCCATCACTAGGGCAACACTATAAAAGAAGAGAGCAATTCCAGGCTATAAATATCATAGCGAAACGTATTTACGTACCCTCTCTTGTTCACGAGAGGATGGATACTAGAGGGTGGAGGGAAGGTTTCGTAGATGTAGCGTTTATGGAGTGTGAACAGATCATTATTTTGTAAGACCAAAAGACTAGCAGTGACCTTTTGGAATCAACATCAAAACAGGGAGTCAAATAGCAACTCCCTGATCAAAACCCAATAGTAATACGTTGCATAAAGCACTAGCTGGTGAGTATGACGTAATATCTGAGTGTTTTGTATTGTTCTGAATGCCCAAGCACGCCACACGTGGTTCCAAGCGAAAAGTGATTAGAATGCCTGATTGTCACGCAGACATACTGTAGTCACATTCTCCGTAAACGATTACACTGTTCGGGTTTCGGGGCGGGCAATCAATATAGGCTACCGTAGTCAAATATATTGCCGAAAGTTTCTGCGATACATGGCTAGACTTTTACGAGTGGATTGATCGATACTGGATGGGGGTAACCAAAATCTCCTCGGAATTGGACAACACTGTCGTCATTACCTGTGAAACTGTCTCGTTTTTTTTTTTTTTTTTTTTTTTTTTTTGCTAGTGTAAAAAAAACATTTTTTGAAAAAGGGCACACTGGAAAATTTGAGGGGGGTCCGGACGCCGGCGACCCCCCCCCTGGATCCGCCACTGAGTTATCTCCCTTTGATTAGTTATCAACGTACCAAATAAACAATGTTTAGCATCAACTCTCTGACATCACGGTTAAACTTTCGTCAACAATAGCTTATAATTTTCATTACATTTAGGTGACTAATTTTTCTTCCATTTTTGCAATTTTGACCAATCAGTCGTCTATGACTTACTCGTACGCACTGTCTCGGTACGTTACGTACATATCAGCGTCTCGGCGTTTGCTTACTAAAATGGCGGATACTTCGCCCCATGACGTACTACGGTTTTAGAGGCAGAGTAACCGGTCTTGCGCCTACGGCGCTATAGTGTCTTTGGTGGAGATCAAATGTTAGCTAGCTAGCCTGACTGCGTGGAAACATTTGTATCTCAGCTCGAAATTCCGCACATGATTAACTCCTGCCGCAACGCTCAGTGATTGAATTGTAACGAATGGAATGTTAACAGGCGATGATGAGTGAGAGGTCGCCATAACAGTTTGAAGTTACTGTTAAAATCAAACTTCATTCAAGTCGGCACGTCAGGGGCGTATCCAGGACTGTATTTATGGGAGGGGGGGGGGGGGGCAAAATATGCACTGACACTATTTAAGCGGAGCGCCACCATTTATGGAGCGTCCCGAGAAAATTTTGACAAAAAATGCCTTCCAAATTGCAGGAAATGACACTTCCTAGGTATTTTAAGGTGCATTTAAACATTCCAATTTTTGATATCTCATGTTTTAGAAATATACAAGTGAGAAAATTTATACTGTAAATTATAATTGTGAGAGAATAATTTGGATTTCAAATTACTTTATGAGCTCTTTTTTCAGTGTTTGTTTCAAAGACGTAGGAAGCTGTTTTCTCGGCCGGATGGGGGTTGAATCTTTTTTCGGACCGCTACCCTGGGGGAGGGATCTATTGGGAGGGTTCCCCTCCCCCCTTTGAAAATTTTTGAATATCTCAGGGTCCTTAGACGCAATTTTGTGTAATATTTTGCAATTTTTATGGAACTATTTTTGCTCTTTTCATTTTTACGATGATTGCTCCCGCTATAGATGTAGGCGGACAAGATGACCAACTTTTTTCCATCTCGTTTCTTCAGTTCAGTCAACTTGGAGAGACAGAGAATGCACAAATTAATGAATTAATAGTTAACATTTGTTTCATAAATGAAAGAGGTCAAACACTTGCGTGCTATACAACTATCAAATTGTTAAAAGGAAACGTATAGTAACGTATCGTTGCCACTGACATGCTCAGAACGTATGATAATGGACTGAAAATAAAAACACGTACTCACACATTAAACACTGGAATTAATTGTCTTTCCAATGAAGACGTTATTACACTTGAATATGCAAGCAAGAAGACGCAACCCAGTCTCGCGGGATTGTCGATAGAATACCATAAAAAACAGTGGCGCTGGCAGAGGTTGGTTATGGGGGGGGGGGGGGCACTACAGAAGATGCCTTAAGCGAACACCAAATAAACCCAGAAAGTCGGTGTAAATTGTGCATATTCGCATCGGTGGCAGTTTTCACCCGGAGCAAATCCTTCCTTTGCCACCTTGTTCAGGTGATGTCTGGGGGGGGGGTCTAAAAGGGGAGGGGCCCTCCCCTTTGATAAAAAATTGTTGTTCATTTACGATGGCTTCGATGCACAATGGTGCTACTATCTTTGACAGTTTTTGAATTGATTATGTATTGAAAAACCACAATTTAGTAAATCCCCTTTTTTGGGGGTTGACTATAAAGGAAAGGTGTGTTGTTTAAGTGAAGGGGTAACAGGGGTGGATCCAGGTTTTACTTTAAGGGGGTTTGATGATGACTTTTGAAAGAGTAATGGCTGTCCCGGGTAGCAAATTACAAAAAAAAAATGCAAAAATAAGCTATTTTAAAAACTCAAGTGAGGGGTTTGAATCCCTAAAACCCCCCTTGGATCCGCCGCCACTGGGTAACAACTCCCCTTGAAAAATTCTCGTTTAGGTAAGGTGGCTTAGATGCAAAATGGTGGTATCTTTGGCAAATCTTTCAATTAATTACATGCTTAGAAATAATCATTATGTAGTAACATTTTGGCTTTGACATTGCACTCGTTATAAGAAAGTGTAACGACAAATACATGTTACGAATGTTACCGTATACACTATTTCATTTTCATTTCATTTCATTTATTGTTTCTTTTCACAACAATAATCATACATGCAAAAACGATTTACGTAACATCATATTAACAATACATGTCGTGAAAAGGGAAGTGTGTTAAAAACCCTGGAGGGCTTGACGTGAACACACTCCCCGGAAATTACAAAACCAAAAGAACTACGTGCAGTATACTTCAAAAATTGCAAAAAGTATACTTAGGCCTAACTAGATCACAATAACAATCCCACCCCTCCTCCCCTTCCCCAGTCCCTCAACCCCTCCCCTCCTATACCATAAGAAGCTACAAAAAGGATATACTTAGTATAGGTTTATCATGTAACGCCGTAAGACATTTCTGACAGACTTTACTGAAGGTTTACCAGCTATATTAATTTGACTTGATAGGTTGTTCCAAACTTTCACAGCGCGATATCGCAAGCTGTATCGAGTGAGGTTTGTCCCATACACAGGACGAAGGAGTGAAATATTTCTAGTGCTGTACGAGTGGAATGAACAATTTTTCTCGAAGAAATCGTAAAAAGAAGATGGCAAAGCGTTTACAAAAAAACGATAAGTAAATATTGAAATACTTAGCCTTATAATGTCGCTAAGTTTTAGAAGGTTCAATGATTTAAATAACTTGTTGGTATGATCACGAGGCCCAGCAGAGTAAATGTGACGTAGGGCTCGTTTTTGAAGAACAATTAATTTATTCAAATGACGATTAGTGGTGCCAGACCAGACAGTACAGCAATAAGACAAATGTGGTAAAATAAGAGTAAGGTAAATCTTTCTCAGGATTAATCGGGGTAAAATATGCTTCAACCGACAAAGAATACCAACACCCTTAGAAACCTGATTACAGACGTGTAAGATGTGATTTTCCCATGAAAGATTTGAATCGATATAGAACCCAAGAAACTTTACATGATTGGCCTGTTTGATTCGTTGGCCGTTAATATATATATCAAAGGTGTAGTTTTTGTTACAAGAGTTAAATACCATGTAGTTAGTTTTAGAAGCATTCAAAGATAGCTTATTTGCTGCAAACCAGTTTGAAATTACAGATAAGTCACTACAGACAGTGTTATGTAATGTTGGTAAGTCACTATCTGAGAAAAAAATGTTTGTATCGTCGGCAAATAGAATGAGGTTAGAATGTTTAGAAGCAAAACTAATGTCATTCATATAAATTATGAATAGCAGAGGACCAAGAATAGAACCCTGCGGAACTCCACATTTAACAATTAAAAAGTCGGATTTATAATTGTTAACTGATACAAACTGCTTTCGAGAATGTAAGTAGCTCTTAAACCAAGAAAGTGAAGAACCTCTTATACCGTAATGGTCTAGTTTGTATAAAAGGATATCGTGGTCTATTGTATCGAAAGCCTTCGATAAATCCAGAAAGACACCTACGGAAGTTTTGTGCAAGTCAATGGCTTTAGTAATCATATCAATAGCATTAGTTAGGGCTAGCTCGGTTGAGTGCCCTGGGCGAAAACCATACTGTCCTTTAAATAAAATATTATGTTTTGTAAGGAAACTTTGTACTCGATTAAACATTAATCTTTCTAAAATTTTAGAAAGACATGGCAAAACAGAAACAGGGCGGTAATTTACAAAGCACTCCGCGTCGCCACTCTTATAAATTGGAACAACTTTTGCCGTTTTCATTTCATCAGGAAAAATCCCTTGCTTTAAAGAATTATTGAAGATGTGTTCCAATGGTTTGGTGATGAATGGTATCACAGTACGTATTATTGACGGGCGTAAGCCGTCGCAACCTGCAGATTTTTTTGGTTTTAGGCATTCGAAAGCTAATTTAGTAATTTCCTCCTCACAGGTCGGAAAGAGGAACAAGCAAGAATCGTTTCTTTCGGGGAGACTTTCAAAAGCAGAAGTATTGGTCTGGTGTATTTTTTCGGCCAGGGACGGTCCAAGATTAACAAAAAAATTATTGAATGCGTTAACGATTTTGCAGGGCTCCGTAAGGAGACATTTTCCATCTTTGAAAGTTTCTGGGAAGTTACCGTTTGACCTTTTCTTACCGATAATTTTGTTAATATTTTGCCATGTGCCTTTCATATCGTTACTGCAGTCGTTGAATAATTCATGATAGAAATTTCTTTTAGCAATGCGTATAACGTGGTTCAGTTTGTTACGGTACTTTTTAAAATGTGACTTATTTGCATCCGTTGGAGACCTCAAAAGATGTCTGTATAGCTTGTTTTTAAGCTTGATTGAGTTTGCAATACCTACAGTCATCCAATCTTTCCTTCTTTTCTTGTTACGAACAATTTGCACAAAGGGGAAACAAGAATCATAGGCTCTACAAAGTATATCAAGAAAACAGCTGTATGCTGTATTGGGGTCATTAGTAGAATAGACTTCCTCCCAGCTTGTATTATAAATACAAGAGGTAAAATTTTGTATATTACGTTTGCACAAGTTTCGGATAAAAACTGGCTCAGCCTTTGGTTTTTGTGTTCTAAGAGAGGAATTAATAAATACTGGGAAATGATCACTTAAATCTGTTACAAGTATACCACTCACATCAATTTTGACATTCGTATCAATAGTACTGACATTTGCTAAGATGTTATCAATGAGGGAAGCTCTAGTGCGACATACCCTAGTAGGCTGAGTTATAGTTGGTTGGAACCCACTTGACTTTATAACGTGAAAAAAATCGGATGAAATGTTTTCCTAAGGTCAATGTTGAAATCACCCATTACGTAACCAAACTTGACCTCCTCTGACACTTTACTTAAAATATTATACATGCAGTTGTTGAAACACGTGACATCTCCACTTGGTGGACGATAAACAACCCCAATTATAATGTTGTGATGAACATAAGGCATACTAATTTCCACAAAAATACTTTCAATATCAGCATTGAAAACTGAGATATCATTACGCACGTAAGATTGAAACTCATCTTTAATGAATAGAGCGACACCACCCCCTTTCTTGTTTTTCCGATGGCTTTCTACTAGTGAATAACCATCAATTTCCAACAGAGGGGAAAAGTTGTCATGAAACCAAGTTTCAGTAAACCCTAGTGCTGCAAAATTGTGATCAAGAAGTCTTAGGTAATCAGTTATGCATTCAAAGTTTTTGTTGAGACTACGGCTGTTTAGGTGGAAAACATTAAAACCATCCTTGTTTACATTGTGAAAATCATCTATTTGGAAGTAGCGACTACTATTTTGATCATCATTAATAAAGTAACAGCTGGTTTGAACATCATCAGTGTGTGAAAAAGAGAATGAGTGGTCAGTATGTATACCTACAGCATCATAAAATTCCTGATTAGTGGAAACACTCTGAAACGGAAAGGCGTTGCTAAGGCAAGCATGACAAAGATCAGAGATGGTACAGCTGTGAAATTTTACAGAGCATGCCAAACAGTGACTTAAGTAATCCTCTTGTAGTAAATCCCTCTTACAAGTTAAACAAAGTTAAACTATTCGTGATATTAAATTACTCTTAGATTGTCTACTGATGCAGGGCCCCTGCAGAGGTCGGAGATGTACTGTTTATCGAACAAGTGTTTTAGTCAGAATTATTGCCCCAGAAATGGTTATAAGATATAAAGTGTGTGCCGTGACGAATGCGCGCCAAGCGGGCCGAAATTTTGCATTAGAAATCATTTCCATTACAAAAGTTGCGTTCAGACGTTGCACTGAGACGCTTTAAATTCTTAGCAAAATGCATCCGCCAATAAGAGGGAGAGTCCTCTGCCTAGTAATTCGTGTAAGCTTTCAATTTCCAAAATGTGTCTTCCCCTGAATTCCACTACTTTGCATTCTTGCAATGCTGCGCTCCTCCACAATGACTCCTATGTACAAAAATAATCGGAGAAATTGTAGGACCCTCACCATTGTATAATGCAAATATGTTTGAGACGGTATGGTAGTAAACACAGCCATGCGCTGAGGCTGCACGAGCGCGGAGCGGGCGAAAATTTTGGTACTTTGAGAAAAATTTGGGAGAATTTTGAAAGTTTGAGAACGACTTGTGATAAAAAAATGATTAAAATAGATTCATCATTCAGTCAGAAACACGCCTCACCCTACCCCCTACAGAAATCTATAGCTTAAACGCCTTTGTGGCTCATTTGAAAAATTTAGGGAAAATTTTCTGAAATCTATTGAAGGGCACGTGCCCCCATGCCCCCGGTGCCGGCGCCACTGATCACACATCAATATGCGGAATATGGCACCCTTACTTACAGGGGATATACAGTACCTCACCTACCCCTAGACGATTTCGCCTTTTACTGTTCTGAAGAACCCATTCTTCCGGGGCGCTGTCTATGGTGGGGATCGAGGGAGAAGTCATAGACATTCTGTGAGTTATTAAAATGGAGGCCCTTGAAAGGGATCTTTTAGCTGACCTACGTAACAGGTCTGAAAGAGTACACCAAGAACATGCCAAAAATCGTCATAATTTCGGACGAGAATTCTAACGAATAGTTCATTAAAAGGGTAATATGAGAGAAGAGGTGTAACCGAAGAATTGAGGCTTAAAAAGCAGGTTTTCTTTGCAACTGAATTAACAAAATAGTCACCAGGCGATAACAGACACATGCACGCACGAAGGGTGCCGAAACAAAAATCATTTATTTGTAAAACATTTTGTCTCGAGAAATATTTGTACTGCAGAACACGCTAAGATTGATATTATATTGTCTATGATCTGCTCTTGAAACCCGGTGTTTATTGAAGAAGGTTAAGAAGTTTACCTCTATTTGCCTGTAAGGAGAATTTCGGAACAATTCCGTGTATTCTCTAAAATAATTCCATGGATTAATGTCCTAATAACGAGTATCAGCCATGGGGGCTTGGATTAAGCGTTTAATTGCCAGCGAAGGCCACTGAAAGTTCTTTATGAATCGATCCCCATGATAAAAAATGCAGATAGGCTCTGCACTGAAACTTTTTAATTTTCTCACTAAATGTGTCTCTACTAAGGCATGTCTGAGTTAAAATGCCCACTAATCACTGTTACAGTACTTTCAACTTCCTAAAATGGTACGTTTTCGACAAAATAGAGGAAACAGGAAAAACTGCCTGTGTACCAACGTACTCACGCTTATCTACGAAAACAATTGAGCCATTAAACTGAAGGTGAAAGCTCGAGAAGGCACAAACGTTTCGTACTGTGCGAAAGATTTGTAATAGAAACAATAAAAACAGACTTCACCAACCATTCAATTAAATCACTTCACCCTACCCCTTTAGGAATATGTAAGTGAAATGCCTTCAGATATTTTACCTTTTTAGTCAAAAACAATTTGGGGCCCATATCCCTCTCCTTTGCATGTTGCCCACACTTACGTGAAACATATGTTTTTAAAGGTCGTGTGACATGCCACCAAAAAGAGCTGTTTCACTTGCCACTTAAAGAATTAAGTCCTCCAATCAAAGATCAGTTGGGATTATTTCAATGTCTTTTATCGTTCTCAAAACATACTTCTTCAAAGTTTGAAGAAGCTAATTGCCTATGCAAAAATAATGATGTGGAGTGTTGCACAGTATCATGATTTCTTTTGTTAACCCTATATAAAGTGTCTCTTAATTACTGATCATGTAGATTACAGTTTGTTTAGTGATATCAATATTTTTCAAGGAAAAAAATTTAAGTTCTATAATAAACCCTTCAGGGAATAACAATGCTACCAGTGTCCTTGAAATTAAGGTTGAATAAACAAAGGCTAACATGTGACATATATGGTATGTCCCTCTTTCGATGTCAGATATTTGCATATTAAACTCATGTTTATTCATGATACAAGTGTGAAATAGAAATTTCCCTGTAAAATGGTCAATATTTGATGGATTTTAATGGAAATTGCGGCTATTTTCTGGATTTTTAATGCTTTTTACATCAAATATCCAACTATGTTATTTTCATGTCACATGACCTTTAAAGTAAAAATGTAATTGTAGGTTATAATGACTATTATATGCTAATTTTTCAAGGTCCTCACATGTACTACACGTGATGCTCCTGGAAAGCCCACGACAGCATTTTTGCTACTTTTCAGTCTTCCTTTTTTCATTTTCTGTATACCCTTTTTCTTTTTTTCTTTTTCTTTCATTTTTGGGTTTTTGTCCTTCATTTCATTCTTTTTCTCCCTTATTTTTTCTATTTTTCTTTTTCGTTTTTCCGCTCCTATTTTCCTTTTCTCTATTTCTGTTTGTGTTCTTTTCTGCCATCCCGGGGTGACCCAACGCCCCCTGGATACGATCCTGCTAATGAAATAAGCTGGCTGTTGAAAATTACAAAATAGGTGCTGACCAAAGTTTTCATTTCAAATTGGGAAGGTGTTGTTGGCGTGAAACCCAGGGTCCACATGCATGGTAAAGTGTAGGGGAATGGGCCTGATAAAATTTAGATACCTCAAGTCTAGGTACCTTTGCAAGTAGGATATGCTTGTCTGCTATACGTCTCCCACCCAAAAGAGGAATCATGTTTGAATTTGAAGGTGAAAACGTAGAATGACACCGAAAGGCCCAAAGGGCAGCGGGTGCCCAACGAGCTCCGCCAGCATAGAGTATGGAGCCCGTCCTAGGGCTCAGCTGGTCATCCAGGGACAGGACCCCATGGTAGACCAGGCACAAAATGTCTTGGAAGCTCTTGGGGTATATATTGACAGAATCATGGGCATTAGGATAATGCATGTAACTGGCAACAAATAGCTTTGAATACGATAAGCACTAAAGATACTGAAAAATTCTCAGTTTCCATTTAAAGGGATTTGCCAGTGACAAAAATCAATTTCAAAAAATGCAGAAAATTTTTCTCTTCTAGGAGGTGAAAACTGCATCTCAATAGAATGTAGCGTCTGGAAGATACTAAATTTCAAAGAAATGCAATTTTTTCTCAAGGTAAAGTGCATTATGGGAAGTCTGTGATGTCATCGCGGCACATTAATTTGACAAAGCATTGAAATTTCTTTATGATATTAACACTGTTGTAGGGAATATTTCGCAACTTTGTTTGTTGTACCATACATATGGTGTAGATTTATGCTAAATCTACATGGAAAGACATTCAAACATTCCAACAGTATCAAATTTCAAGGACAACAGGACATTCAATTGTAAAGGAAAACAAAAGAAATCTGAGGCAATGTGCCCACTTTACATAACATTCTGTGACCTTGATGAGAACTGGAGGTATTTTTGGACAAAAATAAGTAGTCTTTAATATTAGATATCTCAAGTTAGGAAAAGAGTATTGCTACAGGGTTTAGAGGGAATGAACTGAAATTTTTTTCTCTTTCACACGGAACCCTTGTGAAAAGCCACTGGAAAATGCCTTTAATAACTGGGGGATGGGGTGGGGGGATGACAATTGACCTTATTCCAAGAAAAGACCGATAGACTTCCTCATGATGCAAATGATTTAAAGGTGGAGAAAATATGATCATTAGAAAAGATTGCACGGATGGTGATGATTCCACTCATGCTGTGGTATGGCAAGTAATAAGGACAAAATTGGCGTGTCAGATGGATGCATGCGAAGCCCTACAAAAAATAGCATTTCAAACACATACGGGGAATGTTTGCGTTCATTAACATTTATGCATCAGGATAAGCATTTTTACAAACGCAATGCGCATTAAACAGATCTAAATATTGGAGTTCTACTTTTGTTCTTTTTTTCATAACAGTCTTATTTGAGCTAGCAACTGTTGTCAAAGCGATGCATAATTATGTCTTATAGAGCTTACACGCGTAGTCCTACACCGTGCACAACTATTTACCGTAGTGCAGTAGGAGTCGATCGGTATCTCAAGTCGGTCAGCACTTTCTAGGTGAACAGTTGAATTGCGTTTGCAAGATGACGAACAATGTCTATGCAATGTTTTCTTTTGTGAATAGTAAGCAAATACGGTAAGCTATATGCTACCTGGGCACGTTTTGTAACTTGCGTAAACATTCTTTGTGAATCCGGGAAAGAGTGCAAATCTGGCTCTCAATGAATTTTTGTGCCACACTTAATTTTATTGCCTAAATTTGTTTATTTGAGCGTGCTGAATTCTGTACCTAAGGCACCGTGATTTCAACCATAACGTTAAATAAGCCAGGAGGAGATTTTATTTTAAAGTAACAAATGCATACAAGGTTCTACTATTTTTTTTTCTTCTTCATTTGGTCAATGTAGTATGTAGAGCCTTATTAGAGAAGAATTTTCCAAATGAAATGTGACCGCCAGTTTTTCAAATTTGAAACGGCAGCTGGATCTGCGTAGTAGGCCCGGGCCCCTGCACCTCGGACACCGAAAAAAAAATGAAAGGGAAGAAAAAAGGAAATAAAGAAAAGAAGCCAACAAAGGAGAGGAAAATTTCAGAAAAATTTCCTAAAAACGTTTTTAACCATAACTTTCCTGTGGGTGGAACTTCCATTTAAAATTATCTTTGTTAAGAAGCCATTAAAGAGGTTTACGACCACACGGATGGCACAACTTGCTACATCGGCCCTTACAGGTCTTATAAGTGCAATTTTCTGCAATATAGGGGTTAAGATGCCAATTTTTTGCCATACAAGCGTCCTAGGATGACGACAGACGCCAGGAACTTAGCGAAGCTGGCATAAGGAGGTACGTACCCACAACTATTCCCTTCAAGCCTAGTAAATAGCTTACCAAAAGCATATACTAGCGATAAACAGTGACGACGGCACGTATTGCATTCAGGGTTTACCCCTAACGATTTCCCATTAAAATTTAAAGTAATCTAAAAGAAGTTTAAGACAGAGATTTCTATCACAAATCTTTCGCAAAATAGTTCAATTTTACCTTCAGTTCTATTCGAGTCATTTCTTTATTTAATGCAGTCTCAAACGATTTCATTTCATTCAAGCATTCAATAATTATGTTACTTTATAGTCATGTGTATAGGCATTATTATGGAAGAGCCAAGTTTGTAACTTGTGAATAAGGAAAATTCATGGAGCCTCCCAATACTTTTCAGAAGGTACACTTATTTGAAAAATGGAATGAAATGGTCAGAAAGCCTCGAATTACCTTACAGAGCATTTAGAATCCGAAATTTTCGGAAGGCCTTAAGTGGACCCAGACCTCAATGGCTAGGGCTTTTCTCCCGCATTGTTTCTAGTCAAGTTCATGCCCTCCACTTTTGAGAAGTTTTTGACGTCCGTGGTAGATGCAGAGCTGTAGCCATGCAGTTGTGATTTGCATTCGATTAATTGGAACCTAGTACTTTCGGAGTGCCAAATTTTCCGCCCCTCAGCCCCACCCATGGTGAGAATGAGGTCGGCTTTGGTCCTATTCGGCTACCCTCCTAAGAAAGTGCTTTAGTAAAAGTATTTTACATTAGCAATTAAAAGGAATAGACTTAAAAGTGATCGGCCCAGTCATCAGTTCATAGCCTAGAATGCACGCAAAACGAGTCTCATGTCGGTACTGCATGGATAGCTGGATGTCCCTCTCCATGATGTGTAACAAGATCAATTTGCATACCCCTTCATCATTGGCACAAAGGATTCACCATCCCTGTTTCATGCCCCCCCCCCCCTTCGTGATTGGACAGTGACGCCACCATTACCCGCAATATAACAAAAGAGCGGCCTTTACCTATAATTAATGCATCCCAAATTGCCAAATTGGCCCGTCTGCCAAGGAGTGTGGAAGGTTGTAAGTGATGAGCGTATATAAATTAATAACCCTCAAACCCCAAAACACACCTGTAACGAGGAAGCTAGCCCTTTAATCGTGCCGAATTGAAGTAACATTAATAGAGTTCATTTCATGGAATGGTTTTTCAAAATTCACGAGATAGATTGTAATAATCTGAAACAGTGGCGTTGCCAAGGGGGGGGGGGGGAGCAGGGGCACGTGCCCCCCAAACGATGGCTGTGCCCTCGTGTGAGCTGTCCCCAATGAGATTGTGGGTATGAAAAACATGAACAACACGCCGTTCAGCCATATATTGATATGAAATCGAGGACCACCGTCACTTTATCATTCAATCATGCGGCTGAAATTAAACAAAATGTTTTCAAAACTACAATTTTGTGGCACGCGCTTTGCACGCATGTTTGTTGAACTATGTGAAGGATTTCCTTATTGTGAGATGTATTCTACAGCTATTGTTTCACCAGGGGCGGATCTAGGGTCTTTTCTGAGGTGGGGTCCAACATAAAAAGGGCACATTCGTTTTTTTTTAATTTTGGTTCCCATAAACGTCAGCGATTATAAAATTTACAGCATATTGACAAAGAAAGGATAAACTAAGAGACATGCAAAAACTGGAATCAAAACCTGGGATCTTAACGGGGAATTTGCAAAGCGCGCGAAGCGCGCGAATTTTTTTTGGGTAAGCCTACACTTATAAGAATTTGTACTAATTTAAAGCTTATAAAGAACAATTGTCCAGACAGTTGGGCCCTATCGGGCATAACTTTACTGTACTTCCCTCCTTGAGTCACTAGCCGTACCGTACGACAGACACAAATGAACCAGGTTTAGCGAAATGCGATTCAATTCCCGACATTTACATAAATCCATGTATTCTACTTATTAACTTGAAATGGTGGAAAGTGTTTGTACTATATTTATCTACATGTATAACGGAACTGAGGAAGAGTGGACAAAGCGTACCGAAAATTTTGGTTTTTATCCCAAAAATTACCCTTATGAAAGCCAAAATAAGTAAAGCGACCATGAGTGGCGGCAGAATTTTCCCAACATGAGGACGGGCCATGTCAGCTGCCCCAAGTTCCGACATTCCCTATTTCGAGGGGATGATTAGAAGGGCAAATGGAGGAGCCTCATTATCCCATACCATTGCAGGCATATTTTGCATTATATCGCTTAATACTTCAAGATTCGAGTTGCGTACTGATACTGTTCTTTGAATCTGGATCGTGAAGTTGAAAGTGCGCGAAGCGGGCGAAAATTTTTGATAGGCTTACATATAAAATTCAAATTATGTCAGATGAATTTTGCTCCAATCTCCTCTCAAAACTAGTTCCTCCACTTGTGGAAGCTGTTAAAGAACAGATTTGTAACGAAATGCATGATGCGTTTCAAATTGAGCTTTCTGAAAAACAAGCTCAACTTGACAAAGCCATGGAGGAAATATCCCTGTTACAACGGAAGGATTTCCTTATTGTGAGATGTATTCTACAGCTATTGTTTCACCAGGGGCGGATCTAGGGTCTTTTCTGAGGTGGGGTCCAACATAAAATATGAAAGCCAAAATAAGTAAAGCGACCATGAGTGGCGGCAGAATTTTCCCAACATGAGGACGGGCCATGTCAGCTGCCCCAAGTTCCGACATTCCCTATTTCGAGGGGATGATTAGAAGGGCAAATGGAGGAGCCTCATTATCCCATACCATTGCAGGCATATTTTGCATTATATCGCTTAATACTTCAAGATTCGAGTTGCGTACTGATACTGTTCTTTGAATCTGGATCGTGAAGTTGAAAGTGCGCGAAGCGGGCGAAAATTTTTGATAGGCTTACATATAAAATTCAAATTATGTCAGATGAATTTTGCTCCAATCTCCTCTCAAAACTAGTTCCTCCACTTGTGGAAGCTGTTAAAGAACAGATTTGTAACGAAATGCATGATGCGTTTCAAATTGAGCTTTCTGAAAAACAAGCTCAACTTGACAAAGCCATGGAGGAAATATCCCTGTTACAACGGAAACTTGAAAATACTGAAGAACTCATTGATCGACAGGAACAGTATTCGAGACGTAATTGTCTGAGAATTTATGGTTTGGGGGAATCACTGGAAGAATCCACAAATGAGCTCATTTTAAATTTGGCTAGTGACAAGCTGAAGATCGATCTTGATGACTGTCATATAGACCGTTCCCATCGTGTTTTCCCTCGGCAAACGGCTACAGCCCCCACCCCTAACCAATCGAAACCAAGGCCCATCATCGTGAAGTTTACAACATACAAAGCAAGAGAAAAATTTTACAGAGCTCGAACACTCTTAAAGGGCACAGGTATTTACATCAACGAGGATCTTTCTCCCAGAAATCAACTTCTTTTTGCCAAAGCCAGGAACCACCAGAAAGTAAAAAAGTCGTGGACCCTTGATGGGAAAGTTTACATCATTGATGGTTCTGATCAAAGGAAAAGGATCAACTCTTCCTCTGACCTACAGAAACTTGTGTAAACTGTCATACCTCTAACCACTCTCAGTTAATTTTATCGCCATTTTGAAATTACCGCCATCTTTACTTACTGTGTTGGATGTATGTTTGTCTGTTTTCTCGTAAACCTGACTCATCACGACAGTTGAATGATCATCGACTTGCTGGATTTGCGTTGCTCCTTTGGATTTTCTTTTGTCGTGCCGTCTCGCTTCAAGTTCCTTTGTCCTCTTGCCTGTCATCCTCGGTGTTAAACTTTTGTTGTTGTGCTTTTCTCGTTTGTGATTTCCTTGTTCTTATTGTTGTTGTCTTAACTATGGTATGTACCATTCTTAATCATCTATGTTGCTTTTGCTTACACGATTCAAATAGGAGTTATCTTTCTGAAGGCTATTGTTATTACTGCTTGACCTCGATTAAATGGCACTACAATTGTATTAGTAGTTCAACCTTCCAAGAGAATGTTTCATGTTTTATTTGTAGACAGCTTCACCGGAATGATAACTGCAATGTAAACAATGCTAACTCTAACTTTCTACCTATTGATCCTGACCTAAATTTTGATACTTATGCTCAGGTTGAGAATTGTAAATACTATGGATATGACTTTCTTAACAATATTTCAGACCAAACTTGGAATGATAAATTTACCCTTTATCACATAAATGCTAGATCTTTAAATAAGAATTTTAATAGTTTAAACCTTTCCTTGAACTCTGTAAACCATAATTACTCTGTTATTGGAATCACCGAGACTTGGTTTAGTGGAGACGATATGCCATCTGGTTTGTATGAAATTCCTGGATACTCTGCTGAAAAAGCTTCAAGACGTGGTCGTGGTGGTGGAGTAGCCCTTTATGTAAATTCCTCTCTTAAGTATAAACCTCGTCCTGATCTTAATACTTTTATTGAGGGTATTCTCGAATCACTTTTTGTCGAAATTATTTCCTCTAATGTACATATGTTAATAGGAGTCGTTTACTGCCCTAAAGGTGTTAATGAGTATCATACATTTGATTTATTGTCTTCAGTATTCTCTTCTTTGAGTAGACAGAATTTAGACTGCTTTGTAATGGGTGATTTCAATTGTAATCTGCTAAGTCATTCTGATCAAACCTGTAAAGAATTTATAAATTTGGTTCAGTCTCATGCCTTCATTCCCCTTCATACTATACCCACCAGGGTGACATCTACCTCAGCTACTCTTCTTGACGTCATTTTTACAAATACTTTAACAAAAGCATGTTTGTCAGGTGTAATTCCGGATGATATTTCCGATCATTTTCCAATTTTTGCTATTTGTGATTTAAATTTGACAAATGATACTTCTAAGACAAAACTTATTCAAAGAAGAAAGGTTACTCCTGAAACTTTGAATCTTCTTCAAAGTGCTCTTGAATGTGAGACTTGGGAGGATGTCTACAATTGTGATAACGCTGATACTGCATTCAATAAATTTAACGAGATGTTTCTTCGTCACTATCATAAATGTTTGCCTCTTCTTCCGCACAAGTTAAGTTCAAAATTAACGGTAAGGAGTGGATGTCATCGGGTATTCTAATTTCATGTAAAACAAAACACCGATTGTATAAGAAGTATCTACGAAAACGCACTATTCAAAATTTCAATGACTACAAACGTTTTCGCAACCGCCTCAACTCTGTTATCCGCTGTGCCAAAAATAATTTTTATAAAGGACTGTTTAGCAATTGTGGTAATGATATAAAAACTACCACGCTCACTATAAAACGACTACTCCATGGTCACTGTAAGTACAATTCTATTCATGAAAATCACTCACAATGGTGATATTGTTTCGGATCCTAAAGAAGTTAGCAACGTACTCAACGATTATTTCATAAGTGTTGGCCCAGTTACGCAACAAAATATACCTACTGTCCCCTCTTTTACTTATGACTCTTATCTTGATAATCCTGTTTCCGACTCAATTTTCATTACCCCTGCAACCACTGACGAAGTTCTTGACCTGATTCTGTCCTTTAAAAATTCTGCAGCAGGGTCGGATGGCGTTTTACCAATGGTGGTTAAACGTGTTGCTTTGTATCTTTGTAATCCCCTCACGTATGTGTTTAATCTTTCTATTAAGCAAGGCATTGTTCCAGAGTCTCTCAAATCTGCCCGTGTTGTTCCTATTTTTAAAAGTGGTAATAATAAAGATGCTAGTAATTATAGACCAATTTCTGTTTTACCTTGCTTTTCCAAGATACTAGAAAAACTTATGTTCACTAGACTCTATAAGTTTATGATAAGCAATAATTCTATCTATGACTTTCAATTCGGTTTTCTTCCTGGGCGCTCAACTTCCCATGCCCTTATTCATTTTACTGATGTTGTCACTAAGGCCTTCGAGAAAAAACACTATGTTTCTGGTACTTTCCTTGATCTGTCAAAAGCATTTGACACTCTGGATCATAAAATTCTTCTGGGGAAACTAAAGCACTATGGGATTAGGGGTATAGCACTCAACTGGTTTACAAGCTATCTTTCAAATAGAATGCAGTCTGTTTCAATTAATAATGTAAATTCAGATCTTAAACCTATTACCTGCGGTGTTCCACAAGGATCTATCCTAGGTCCACTTCTCTTTATTATTTATGTTAATGATCTGTCTAAAGCTAGTAACAAGTTTCACATTATTTCATATGCAGATGACACGAATCTTTTTTTCTCTAGTCCTAACCTAACCACACTATTGTCTACTGTTCAGGATGAATTTGTTAGAGTACGGAATTGGTTTTGTGTAAATAAGTTATCACTCAATGTCAAAAAAACTTCCACTGTCATATTCAGATCACCGAACAAGCCTGTAAATGATAATATACACTATATTGAACTCTGTGGTCTAAAGATTAGGATTTCGAACTCCTGCAAGTTCTTAGGAGTATTTATAGACCAGCATCTTACCTGGTATGATCACATTGATTATGTCCGGTAATAAAGTTTCTAAGGGCGTTGGTATTTTGACCCGTCTACGTCATCTTCTGCCAAAACATGTTCTTCTTACTTTATATAATACACTTATTCTCCCTTACCTATCGTACTGTAATGTTGTTTGGGGCAGCACCTTCCCGACTAGAATACAGCCACTCTTTGTCCTTCAAAAGAGATGTATGCGTTTGATCACTAATAAACATCGTCTCTATCATTCCAACCCTTTGTTTGTAAAGTTACGAACTCTTTCTATTTATAATCTCAACCGATACTACACGAATATCTTTATGTATAATTGGCTTCACGACAATTGCCCTTTGATTTTTAAAGACTACTTTCATTTCCGTGCTGATTATCACTCCCACGATACGCGCTACTCGCGTGATCTCTCCACCCCACTATGTAGACTCCATTCTTCCCATTGTAATGTTCGATATCTTGGTGTCAAGCTTTGGAACTCACTCCCCGAAGATGTAAAAGATAGTAGATCCATTTATACTTTTAAACGTAAGCTTAAAGGTCAAGAGCAGTCGCCCCAAAATTATTTTGAAGCAACAGCTAAATCTCACAATTGTCTTCTTATTTCTCTTCAAAGTATCTTTCATAATATGTTAGGACTTTAATATTGCATATTCAAGGTAAACCAATCAGTTAATTCTTGTAAATTTCACATTTGAGGAGAAAAAATATTGTCACATGACTCTCAAGAGCCAATCATGAAACAGGACAGTCTACTACACTACTTCAAGTTGGGGTGACTGCATTTCCCCTTTAAAGAGTATTTTATTCATCTGCAGTAATGTCACATACCTATAGTATTTGCCTTTTCTCCTTTAGTTCTTTTTGATTTTCTTGTGTTCTTGTGTTTTTTCCAGTGTTGTGTTCTTTATGTGGTCTACATGTAGTCTTACTTTGTGTTCTCTCGGGGTGTTTACCTTTACAAGCTTTCGCAAGCTTTCTGTAATCACCCCACAGTCTCTTTCTTTTTTATTATGATTGTATGTACGTATATTATATGAATCTCGTCATCAGGTGAAAGAGCCTGAAATAAAGTTTATGAAACTAAAAAAAACTAAAAGATACGACGAAAAGAAAAAAAAACTGTAAGGTCTGTAGACCGTATCAGGTGTAACATGTATTGTATCGAAACCACCTGCACAACACGATGAAATAGCCAAACTTTGCTCCGTAAGTCGCCCACCAACTGACTGTACAGCTGCCACCGCATGACACACACCAGAGAACACCAACTATGCTTTGCGATATTGGATGAAAGTTACGACCTTTACATAAACTATGTACTCTGCCTATATGTTACTTGTTAAGGTGGACAGGACTTGTACTATCCTGCTATGTGGAATGGAACTTTTGAAGAAAACAGAGTGACTCTACAGCGCGCGTAGCGCGCTGAAAATTTTGGGTTCTTAGTAGAGAAATTATCCGCTTGAGAGCAAAAAACAGGTAAACCGTCCGGACGACTAGTTGTCGTCGGGGACTGCATACTTTCGACTAAGACTCCCCGACGAAACTGTAAAACTTCCCCGATAGGGGGCCAGCCTTCCCCGACGGGGGTATGAACCCTTCCCCACCTGGCGCCACCGCTATCTCGACTAGGGGAGGGGGTTAAAATGCTGTATGCTGTGTTCCCTATATAGTTGCGGCGTGACTGGCAAAATTACTCTGTCAGAGCAGATGACTGAAGTCGAATGTTTGCTTTTTATTTGCGACAGCGGTCATCGGTCCAAAGACGTAAAAAATTGAACCGACTGACATTGCGTTATTTGACCTGCTGGTGATTTTGTATAGTAATTTTAAAACGAAGCAAACACCGATTCGTCTATAGTGACTTCTGGTCAACTCTTGACTGTGGACTTTAACCTCAGAATGGCTTTTTATTCCCATCACTAGGGCAACACAATAAAAGAAGAGAGTAATTCCAGACCATGAATAGCGAAACGTATTTACCTACTCTCTCTTGTTCATGAGAGGAGGGATACTAGCGGGTGCCGGGAAGGTTTCGTAGATGTAGCGTTTAGGGGGTGTGAACAGATCATTATTTTGTAAGACCAAAAAACTAGCAGTGACCTTTTGGACTCAATATTAAAACCCAATAGTAATACGTTGCATAAAGCGCTAGCTAGAGAGTATGACGTAATATATGCGTGTTTTGTATTACTCTGAAGGCCCAAGCACGCCGCACGTGGTTCCAAGCGAAAAGTGATTAGAATGCCTGACTGTCACGCAGGCAGTAAGACATACTGTAGTCACATTCTCTGTATAACGATTGCACTGTTCGTGTTTCGGGGCGGGCAATATAGTCTACCGTAGTCAAATACATTGCCGAAAGTTTCTGCTAGACTTTTACGGATGGATTGATCGATACTGGATGGGGGTAACCAAAATCTCCTCGGAACTGGACAACTGTCATTACCTGTGAAACTGTGTCGTTTTTTTTTTTTGAGGCTAGTGTGGAAAAACCCAATTTTGAAAAAGGGCACATTGGGAAATTTGAGGGGGGTCCGGACGTCGGCGACCCCCCCCCCTGGATCCGCCACTGTTCACCATTTATTCTCAGCAGCTATGGGACTAATGCGACCGTGAGTCCTCTCCCTTCAATACAATTCCCACATTGGTTATCTTTCAGGTAGAATTTATGTTCGAAAAAAGTATAAACATTGCAATTTACGTTGCCTTTTTCAATGAATATGAAGGTTATTATCTAGCTTCACTTTGTGGTTAATGTCCGATTATTCTAAATACCAGTGACTTCACATTTTGCAAGGTGGAACTCTGCTCCCCTAATTCCTCGTCTGAACACCACTCCAGGGATCATAGAGTGCTGATACTTCCAAAAGGAGTATAAGAACTTGCACGAAATTTTCATACCAGATTTTCCTTTTCGTTTCCGGGAGCACCAGGAGGTCCGTTGTCAAGGGAGGCCAAGGGGGTGAAAGCCCCCTTGGAAAATTTTTCACCCCCTAGAAGATCAAAAATTAGCATTGCCGTTATGCATTTTAGTATGTTTCGCCTCCTCTGAAAAATTTTTCGCCCCCCAGAAGCTTTTTCGTCCCCCCTTTAGCACCTTGTCTGTCTACGGCCCTGAGCACCAGGGGTGGTCCGGAGGGCACTAGCCACCCTTTTTTCATTTCTGCTAAAGAAAATGCAGGAAATATACAGTGACGCCGGCACGGGAGGCATGGGGGCGCGTGCCCCCATGAAAAAAATTCTGAAAATTTTCAAATGATTCCAAAAGGCGTTTAAACTATAGATTTCTGTAGGGGGTAGGGTGAGGTGTGTTTTAACCAAGTAATATCTATTGTAATCTTTTTTATAACAAATGTTTCTCAAACTATCAGAATTTTTGCAAATCCTTCGCAAACTATCAAAACTTTCGCGCGCCCCGCGTCCTTCATACCTTACTACAATGTTGTTCTTATTACCAACATCTTCTGATAACAAACTCCCGGAGAAGCACAGCAGCAAAAGTTGAAAGCTGTTCACGAATTACCAGGTAAAAGACGGGCTTTTTGAGTGGCATGTAGGTTTGTTGGGCAATTGAAAGTGTGTCGATGCAGATTAATTCTAATTTCGTCATGGAAATCTTATTTAATGAAAAATTTTGCGCGCTTCGTGCGCATGTGTTAGGGTTTTGACTCCATCTCATGACCATTATTAAGGTAATAATACATGGAACTATAATCACAAAATCTGTAGGGGCATAGCATCAATATGGGATCTTTCAACATAATTTTTTGCAGCATGATTTGGAAGATTGAAATTACGTATTTGCCGTTGTACATTTTCCAGAAAATCTTACCGAGTGCTTTGCGCGCAGCCATTATCGGTACAGATGGTGACTGTTAATACACTTACGACAAAAAACATTCTGAAACGCGCTTGTTAGTCCTTCACCCCTTTTGCTATACCTATTAGGGGGTCTAATTTCACCTTCCTGCACCTATACTCTACCTTCCGGCCATTCCCCATTGCTGAAAGCTATTCATCTGGATTTCGTTCAAAATTAGTAAAAATACGATAGTTGGAAAGTGTTCTGCGTCATACTCTATATTATCATTTGGATGGCAGGTAATAAGCATTACGTGTCATTGCTTCATTTTATATACTTGATCCAGAGCTTCCAGAAGGCACTATACAGGTATGTGCTAGCCTTAGATGCCTTTTTTAATGCACAATGAAGGGGAGGAAAAGTTTTGTAATAGTACAACAATGTTTCTCTTGACTCCACTCACGTATTTTGGGGTAAAAACTTTGCCCGAATAGAAGGCGATAAAGTAGCCAAAAGGGAGTTTTCAGGTTTGTTGACAACGTATTCTTCCCTTAGACATTATACTCTCCTCTTTCACCTAACCAAAAGTTAGAATTAACTAAATTATGGACATTTTCCAGCCATATATGATCAGCTCCAAAAATCATTATTCCAAAGATAGCACCATTTTGTATCTAAGAAATCTTAAATAAGCAAAAATTTCTAAAAGGGGAGGGGACACTTTGTCACTACATAAAGGTACCCCAGGACGGCACCTTTATGTAGTGACAAAGGAAAGATCCCCACTGCTGTATACAGGGCGCATAGAAAAGGGAATATTTAGACGTCGCCACTCAGGTGAAAAAACATCCAGCCAGTTGGAAAAGTTAGAATTCCCTAAATTTCTGACATTTTCCAGCCATACAGGTATGTGATCAGCTTCAAAAATATCACAAAGATAGCACCATTTTGCCCATTAGCAACCTTAAATTAACAAAAATTTCTCAAAGAAAGGATCCCTACAACGTATACGAACGCAGGGAGCACATGAAAAAAAAAACGCATTCTGCGCAGACTTGGGAGGTTAACTGAAGTGGCATTACAACATCATCTGTTGCTCCCCTCATCAATCACCAAAGTCTGGCGGCGACACTGAAATGTATATGTCATAGCTATAATTTTGCCATTTTGGAGACAGTCAAATGCTTCATTCTAATGATCACAATTTTTAAATACCCTAGAGCCTCCGATGGTTCGGGACCCCCAATGGAGCGTTGTCCCTGGACCCACCTGGTACCTTACAGGGGCCCCTGGGGCCCACCGCCTACAGGGAAGAGTTGCACATCTCTGCGACGCCCCCAGAGGCGATCAGTCCTTCATTTTGGTGTGTCCCTCCGGTGGAAATCTTGGCTCCCAGGGCCCCCGCTCCCACTTCGAAAAGTCTGGCGGTGCCACTGAAACGAAAAAAATCTCCTTAACAGAGTAACTGTAGCTGATGTTTTACATTCGTAAGTATGAAATATTGGGAGAGCTTCCGAGGCTTCACCCCCAGACCCACACCGGAGCTCCACCCTGGACCCGTCTAGGGACCCTAAGGCGGGCCTCGATATCCCACGCGCTTGTAATTGACCGACTGCATGGACAAGTGGTTAGAGCATCCGACTTGCAGCCGGAAGGTCTGGGGTTCGACTCCTGGCCGGGTCATCATACCAAAGACTTTAAAAATGGAACCTAATGCCTTTGTGCTTGGTGCTCAGCATAAGCAATGGAGTAGGGAAAACAAGCCAGTGAGCCACAAATGGAAAAACTGCCGCGGACGGCCCGACTTAAACCAATTGGTTAGATTAGAAACTGAGCCGTAGAACCTCATCTTACTAACCCACGCGCTCGTGGTGCACTTTTGTGGAGGTAGAGGGTAATGGTTAACTAGCCGTAGAGCCAAAAACTAAACGGTGGGGTTATTTAGGTTTTGTTGCACCTGCGTTGTGTCAAAATATGATCTGTACTCAACAGCTAAAACGCATTCCGCTTCATAACTATATACTCGAAAATGCATACCGAGCTGTCAAACCGTTGACCCCAGTACCAGGAACCTATGATGTGAAGTTTGCGACCATTTTTACTGAGGTTAGCAGCCACATTTCTATTGTTATGCCTGCTCAATTTTGTCACATCTTGTCACATCTTTGAGTTGACTTGTTACTATATCTCAAGATACGGAATCTTAAATTTCTTTTATTTCTCTTACAAGTTCTCTAGACGCCAAGGCATGGAAGGGGCAACGGGGTCGCGAAATGCGCCTACCGAGCAAGCCCCCTTCCTCCCCTTCCTTCAAACTGAGACACTTTCGAGATTTTTACTCAACTGAAAATTCTTGTGTTTTTGAAGGCTCTTTGGTTCTTTGGTTATGAAAGCTCTACGCGGGTATAGTCCAAGAAAATTAAGGTTTGACCTAGAACTTATTGCTAACAAAGTATTTTCTTGAAAATGCATTTCTTAGAAGTACCCGTTATGACATAGGCTACTAAAAGTCCGAGCAAATCCGAGTTGCTGAAATATGTCTAATTTGCATAAATTCAAAATGGCGGCCATTTTGATTGATTTTTGTTCATATTTCGACATCAGACACCAGACATAACGTGACCACCTTCTCAACCTTCAGACTAATACATCATGTGTCTGTTATGTAAGGCCGCGTTCTAAGCTGGCTAAAAAGTACAGATGAGATTTTACATAACTTCTGTCAGTTGAAAACTTCTAGTTGAACCAACAGGCTATAAAACGGACGAAATAATAATTGGTGTTGTTTTCCTGTATGGTGTTTATTCCATCCTTGTGACGAACCACAATGATAGCAATTGGCTATGCACGCAAATAGTTAATAAAGATTTCTTACCAGAACTAGAATTTATTACTTCGTAAGTAGTTTGACAACAGAGTACTTCGGTACGCAAGTAGTCTCCCCGTTGGACAGTTGACAAGCCACTGAAATCCATATTGTTTACGCAGGGCCGGTTGCAATCCAACCACAAAATTATTAGTGATACGATGCTTTAATCTTTGAATTCTGTAAGCTGAGCTATTTGTCAATCTCTCTTCATGCAACAGACGATTTTTGCTTATGCTTTTTCACTTTATTTTCTTTTCTCTGGTTTCAATAGACTTTTGTCTAGTTTACAGTTTGTCTTGTCTTTATCAGGCTTCTTTATGATAATAATTTGTTCATGTAATTTTCCCAACCAGGTCAGTACATCTCACGCCATATACAATCCAAACTGTTGGATAGCGTTCAGCGCCTCCCTCCTCCCCCCCCCCCCCTTCATTAAGTTCCTGTCCATCGCAGTCAATACAATGACCTGCAAAACTGGTTCTTTATTTGATGTTTTTAGCAAATGACGCTAAAGGTCTCAATAATTATAATAGCCACGTTACTGATAGGAGCGGTGCTAACGTTTTTCTTAGGATCAAATTTGTCTAGCTTTCCATGGCAACTCTTTTTTCCATACGAGAATGTGGAAGTACTTTCTTCTTAATGTTTCAATGGAATTTGAGCTACGGGAGCTTCTTCAATAGGCTAGGGATTTCCCCTTTTACTCTTCACTGAAAATGCCCTTTTCCACTTTAAAAAAAAACTCCTGACATACCTTCAATTTCCGTCATTTTCGTGCAATGGGTACTTAATCTGCTGCAACATCCTCAACTTCATATTGAGCACATCCCTTCAGCAACATGGTATCCACTTCGCCTAATACTTTTTTCACGGAACTACATTTGTCAGGAAATATTTGGTTCGGAGGAAGTCCCTTGATTTAGTAGTATGCTACCTTAACATCTTTACCTCTGTGCTTCTTCAAAATCACTCCTTCACCGGAATACTATTACTGTATTGTAAAGCTCTTACCCTCGGATAAAAGATGTGTTGAAGATGAAAATATACTGAAGGTGATAGCGCGCAATGCGTAGGATAAGTATGGTAGTTTACGAAAGTGTTGTGACAGAAAACAATTAAAATGCGTCCATCAATCATTCGTAAAATCACTTTACTACACTCCCTACAGAAATCTAGAGTCTTTGGGTCTAATACTAAATGCCGTCACCACTGTCCACAGCTAATATTTTTTGCAATAGATTTAAGAAATGGGGGCACAGGAGTTTACATGGGGGACGGGACACGGTCTCACCCCCAGCTTGACTACGGTATACTGACTCCAGCAGGGGAGCAGAACTGCCCCGGGGAAATGCTTCACTGGTTTTGCCTTTGGGACTTTAAAAACGAAGATAAAATTTCAGTTTAAATCCAAAACACGAATCCCTGTTTGAAAGCTTACATGAGGACCTATAAACATAAACTTACCACCAAATGTCTCTCATTATTTTTTCAGGTCCAGTCAGACACGATTTTTCTCTGCTTAAAGCTTCCCTGGAAGTTTGTTAGGAACCCATGTTGCTGCTTTATTGCACACTGTCACTAATATGAAGAATCATGAAGAAACATCTCATGCTTTGTACCACGGTTTATTTCCGCATAAATAATATTCACAATTTTTTACAGACAATATTTGTTGAAACTTGTGCACTGGATAAGAAACCGAGGTATAAAAATAAAAATTATAAACAAAGATGCCAACTCTCATACTTACTGTTAGACGTACCACTATCAGTGTGGTACACAATTTTCACAGTACCGTACAGACAGTGAGCTGCATCTGAAAGCGATTTAACGAAATAAAACAAGTGAAAAAAAACTAAATGTACCCTTTAGCATCGTTACCACTGACTTTCCAATTCTTCCCTGTATCATATCGAGACAATTATATTGATAAGCAAGTTTAATCTCAAATTTTTATTGTCTTTTTTTGGTTATTTATATGTTTTATGAAAACTTCTCTAGACTGTAACGATCATCCCCTTTTCTGATTCAGCTGTATCTTTTTCTTACAGACCCCCACCCCTTCCTCGACCACAGCCTTTTAATCAGTTCCTTTTAGATGATTACTGCAGCAACTTTGCCAAATGCAATAAAGTAGAGGAAAAATTATTTAATCAAAGTTTTACAGAGACCATGACCCCGTTACCGAGTTATGTCATATTGGTTCGTTTAATTTGCAATGCAGTAGGCCCATGTAAATCAAATTTGAGTGTAACCCCCTATGCAACAGGATGCAGGAGTGTGATTCCCTATGAACAAATGAATGTTATCGACTAGACACTATAACTTTCCAATTCTCATATCTGAGGACGCATGACAGTAAGGATACCCATTAAATAATAGTTCAATTCCTTCTCATCACCACCAGGTATATAAATGACGTTTGCAACATTTTTATTATAAATGAAAATTTTCTTTGCTACTGTTGATTACTGCTAAAAGCTTGAAGGGACCCCTGAAGACTAACTTCAAAATATGTATACCGTATTTATTCTTTTCAACGCCCTATCTAGTAAGCGACCCCCTCCCTCTACAATGTTTCATAAACACTGCATAGTAAACTGTTTTCACCGGGTAGAAAATTTGTACCACCTTACCCGTAGGATACCCTACCGTATTTTCCCACCTTCTGACGTCAGTACTTTTATACTGTATACGATCTAAGTTGTAAGCAGGCAATCTAGTTCTGTGAATTAAGAAGCCTAATGTGCATACATGTGTAGTGTATGGAATCGTGTAGTGTATGGTCAGAATTTAATTGACAATTCAACACCTTTTGGAAAATTTAAGGCCCGAGGCGTTAAATAGAGAAAATACGGTAATGGAGCAAGGGTGGGCACAGAAGTAATCTTGTACGCCATGCTGAAATTTTGTGTCCAATCTGAAGGCCTTAGTAGGGAACTATCCGCCCTTAACAAAATTTTACATTTCAGTGATACCGCAAGATGTGAGTTACACCCATGTTTCATTTATTCAATAGCTGTAACGTATAGTATTTTTGTTCAGCCGTTTACATTTCCTGATACACATGTAATACTGACCTCCATGACAATAATTTTAGTACATTCTAAATAATTCCAAGCCGAGACAACAATTGTACAGCACCATGACTGAACTTAAAACGATGCGCGAACCACTTTACCAGATTAAGACAGTGAGTATCCATTGAGTTGATCCTAATATTCGTCACCCTCGGCCCCTCCTTCTTCGTCTCCTCCATCCTCTCCTTCTCCTGGAGAATCAACCCCCACCTCTTCATAGTCCTTCTCTAGTGCCGCAAGGTCCTCTCTTGCTTCAGCGAACTCACCTTCTTCCATACCCTCACCCACATACCAGTGAACAAAGGCTCTCTTGGCGTACATCAGATCAAACTTATGGTCAAGACGGGCCCAGGCCTCAGCAATGGCGGTGGTGTTGCTCAACATGCAGACGGCACGCTGGACCTTGGCGAGGTCACCACCTGGTACCACAGTGGGTGGTTGGTAGTTTATACCCACTTTGAAACCAGTTGGACACCAGTCCACGAACTGGATGCTGCGTTTGGTTTTAATGGAAGCAATGGCAGCATTGACGTCTTTGGGTACTACATCACCACGGTAGAGCAAACAGCAAGCCATGTACTTGCCGTGGCGAGGATCACACTTCACCATCTGGTTGGATGGTTCGAACAGTGAGTTGGTGATCTCAGCAACGGTGAGTTGCTCATGGTATGCCTTTTCGGCAGATATTACAGGGGCATACGTGACTAGTGGGAAGTGGATACGTGGGTAGGGTACCAGGTTGGTCTGGAACTCCGTCAGATCCACATTCAGGGCACCATCAAATCTCAGGGAGGCAGTGATGGAGGAGACAATCTGACCAATCAGACGATTCAAGTTGGTGTAAGTTGGCCTCTCGATGTCCAAGTTGCGCTTGCAAATATCATAAATAGCCTCGTTGTCAACCATGAAGGCACAGTCAGAGTGCTCTAGGGTGGTATGGGTGGTTAGGACGGAGTTGTATGGCTCAACCACAGCAGTGGAAACTTGAGGGGCAGGGTAAACTGCAAACTCTAACTTGGATTTCTTGCCATAATCGACAGAGAGACGTTCCATTAAGAGTGATGTGAACCCGGAACCGGTACCGCCACCAAAGCTGTGGAAGATGAGGAAACCCTGTAGACCCGTACACTGGTCGGAGAGCTTACGAATCTTATCAAGAACCTGGTCTATAAGAGCTCGACCGACAGTGTAATGACCTCTGGCGTAGTTATTGGCGGCGTCCTCTTTACCGGTGATAAGTTGTTCCGGATGGAAGAGCTGTCGGTATGCTCCGGCACGAACTTCATCTACAGACATAAGATAAATAAAATGAAAATGTGGTTTTGATGGTTAAACTATTAAGGGTATTACTTGAAGCAGCATGTAACAGGTAATCTAATTAGAGTAAAATTCACGAATGAATGAAATTACAGAATATGAAATTTTACTTCACACTCAATCTTTGGTACCGTAGTATAATTCTGGAAGAGGTATTCTTTATCTTCCCCTTGAAACTCAGAAATTTGTGAAGCCTATGAGTTTCACAACAAACGGAACAAAATAATTTAAAAGCAAGTAGCGAAGAAGACTGAATAGACTTTTGTATTAATTTGAAACCGATTGTCTTTGTGTCTATTTATATAAAAGTAACTGCAAAGCTTTTTTATGATTGTAACTTTATTATATAAACTGGTTGATGAATGGGGAGAAAAAAGAAAAAAGAAGGAAGGAGAAGAAGCAAAGTGACATTAGACAATGGAATGGAATAACTCAGTTTTTACAAAGTTGATGGGACAGAATGAAAGATGTATTAAGTCATGCATCGTAAAGGACAGTGAGTGAGTAGAATGGAAGGATGTGGAATTGAATAACAATTTTTCACCTATTAGGTTCATAGATATAAAGATTGCATGATATTGTCATACTACCCTTACAAACAGGGTCGTATTTGTAGGGATTGGAAGCAATTGCTCTGTCTTCTTGTCACGGGGCACCACCAGTGCAAAAATATAATTAAAACATGATCGTCTTTTTAAAGCAAAAAAGTAAATGATTCTGCTCTTACTGGAAATAAACTGGCTTTCGACTTTGAAAGTGTTACATCATGGATGTCAGAATATAAACAACAATGTCCCTATAAACTCCCCCAATGAAAGGATAGAGCATTATGCTATAGCATAAAGTGTGCCGAACTTTTCACCAAGTTTTAACCACGTCTTTTTAACACATTTCAGATTCTCTTTGCACATGCCCAGGGGCCATGGTTAGTTAAGGTTTACCACTTAGGGGACCGTAGTTGGTTAGGGCAGTTTACAACTTTTTCTCCTGGGGTTTTGCCACCACCTACCTACTACAGTTGGTTCCAGGTCCACGAATACTGCTCGTGGCACGTGCTTGCCTGCACTCGTTTCGTTGAAGAAGGTATTGAAGGAATCGTCACCCGAGCCGACGGCCTTTTCACTGGGCATGTTCCCGTCAGTTTGGATGCCATGTTCCAGGCAGTACAGCTCCCAGCAGCCATTGCCTATCTGTACGCCAGCTTGGCCAACATGGACTGAGATACACTCACGCTGATGACAACGACAGAAAAGGAAAAGAGTTTAAAAATAATCTAGAATGTAATAAATAAAAATAAATAAATGTAACTTTCCCCTAAAACGGGGTAAATGTCTTGGAAATCACAGGAACATTTAATTGCAATAATCAAGTGTGACTGCCAGGATTGACACAATACTCGTCAATGCTAGGTGTCTAGTTATTCTGACGTTCAAACAACAAACATATTGGCCATTTATTTGCATAGAAAATTAACACGATAATTTTCTAAACCATAGGCGTAGGAAGCTGTTCAGAGGTGGGAGAGGGTAGGGTTGAAAGTTGTTTCGGACCACTGCCCCGTCCCCCTCCCTTTTGGCAATTTTTTTTTAATATTTGAGGGTCCTTATAAGCAATTTGGTGGGACATATTATGCAAATTTCAAGGAAAATATTGCATTTTTTGTACATTTTTTTACAGAGGGAACAAATGAGGGAGTTTCGTCTTCGAACTATGGGGGAGGGGCGGGGCGTCCCACGACATTTTTGACTTTTGGCTTTAGCCCCATCCCAGTCCCTCCCGCTCCCTACGCCTGTTCTTTAAACTCTGTAAACAAATCATATCTTGTTTATGATTGGTAAACTGTAGTAATATCAGTTACATTTTATTTATATATTTTATCTCTGAAAAAATTTTGTCTTTGAATGAGGTTTGCTAAACATAGGAGTTAGAGGTGCCTTTAGCCATCAATTTGGACAGAAAATTGGTCATTTGCTGGCAAAAAAGTGCATTTTTTCAGGAAAATATTTGGCATGTTGCATTAAATATCGGACAGTGGAGCTGAGTCTGCCCCTTACTCCCCCTCCCCCTTTCGATTGAAACTGAGAAGTCTTGTACGCTTATAGTCTAAAGTAAATTTAATTCGCATGCTGTACTGAAATAACTTTTTGGAGACTAATATTTTATGTGAAAAAGTACAATTCCATTCGATTTTTTATACGACTTCTGCAGAACGTCCAAGCACACAAAGAACTATGTTTACCTCCAATACCAAACTCTTTCTTGACAAAAGTATGAAATTTCCTCTTAGCCTATATGCAGACAATCTCAAGAACTCACTTAAACAACTTAGTATTTTGTACTTGTTTTTTTCTTTCATCTGAATCTACTTTTTAGTCCCTATCTTCAATCAACTCTAAATTTAAAAGTTCACTTATAATGCTGTGGAGACCGACAGGGATTCTGGCAGTCCCATAATTGTGGTGCCGGTGTTTTATTAAAGATTATCTCTAGAGGATCTTCGATTCTCAAATGACATTTTGCATCATGTGCCTCAAAGGAAAGAATTTTCGAAAGATAAAGCAAGCTTATTTTTGTTTCATTTTGAAGAGATAAATTACTAAACTCCAAAGTAAAGTTACCCCAGATCCAGTTTTCTAAAAATGACTTCGTTGACAAAAGCAGATTTAACACATTTTAAGCGCCATCTGCAATTCCGGGGTGTCTGAAATACATGCTCATAGGAAAAGCAATTAAAAGTGCACTTCTTTTCTAGTAAGAGGTATTATATTACAATGTTTAACCCTTGAGTATTATCCCATTCAGCGAAAATATATTTTTTTACATACAAAGTAATCTTCGTGGAATGGAGTTTTAATTATACCCCAGGGTAGAGCATTTCATAAAGTAGTGTACTTATTTATTCTTTCTTCTCATTTTCACGTTTCTAAAGTCTTTCAAATTTTGAAGAAATCTGTTTGATGGTAAACAAATGTGAATGAACATCCGTCATGATAAAAAGCCTTACATAGAGTCAAATCTGTATAATTATAATCATGCTCTAGGGCATAACATTTCACTAGGTAGTAAGCTTAGGCTATTCGTATTTTTCCAATATACGAAGGTCGCGTCATTTTAAGAATCATGCTTGATAGTACACACAGCTGAAAGAACGTTCGTGTTACGGTATATAAAAAAAACAAGTGTAGACGGGGTTCGTGCTTAACAAATTTTGAGCTATAGCTTACAGAAAATATAGATGAGTCTAGTTAGGGTGGAGGAGGGGATCGGGGACTTTAAGAAAGCTAGACATCCTTTCCTGTCCCCAGTTTTGTAAAATAATGTGCATAGACGTAGGAGCCAGGGACTGGGTCTTCAGCCTCCTCCCCGAGTTTGGGCAAAACCTATTTCTCGAGCAAAGTTTTGATTTTCGAAAAAAAAAAATCCGGCAATTTTCCTGGGCACAACAGGTTCTTCTAGGGTCAAAACGTTTCAGCTCCTAGGAAAAAGACTTATGATATCCCTACTCTCATGTTTATACGTCAAGTTATCACTGATTTGTTCGAATAGTTAAAAAATAATACTGTGTGGTAAATACTATTGTGTTTTAACCTCACATATTAAGCTTTTGTTGTTTATTTTAGATAGTACTACTACACACAGTCTTCTTTTTTGACAAGTGCACAGAACATAATTGTACCAAGAGTTACTGAGGTTCTAAGCTATCCCGTGCCATTCTCATCCCATACTCTCCGTTTAACTTCCTTGTCCGATTAAAAGCATGCAGTCTACACTTCATTTCTGAGGTATAGCTCTCCAAAGAAAAAAATGCCGCTGAACTATAAGTGAGGATGCACGATTATTTATGGGATACAATCGTTCTCTTGAAGGTCACTGTTACAAGGATTAAATCGTACTCTCTCTCTCTGAGACGTCATTGAAAAAGTTTCTTTACAGTAAAATCCGAAATGTCATGCGTAGTAGGTCCTAATTTAATTTACCACTTCATCTCGTGGAAGTTTTATGCTACTATTCAATGGTATTTTAAAGCAAAACCTTAATTTAATTTGTACTCCAAACACTCAACGGTTCATTGCCTTTTCTTGTAAAGAATATCTTTTTTTATCTATATTCGAAAAGCGTTATAATACAGTAAGTTGTTTTTCGCCGGAAGGTGACGTTCATGAGCAGTTGGCAACTTATTTATTATAGTAATGAAGTAGGAATTATTACTCTGATGAACTTCATAAAAGCTAGTTTCTCGATAGTGCTACCTCGAAGGGCCTTATGCAAAACGATTCAAATTACTCTTTACCACTGCCAATAAGTTTACCTAACAGGCCCGACATGGGAAACAGAAATGAGATTATTAAAGTTCTGGAAATCGCACAGGCAATTCCAAACTGTTCTGCGTGAGAAATAGGGGAATGGTTTGGTGTTTGGCCTTCAATAGAGCCATTTATGAAGGTTTACTTGAAATATATCCCTATTACACCTTTATAGGCACTTAAAACTAATGTTACAAGAAAAACAGACTCAAGCGTCTAAATTGACTTATACATAAAATCATAAGCCAATGGCTTCCAGGCTTAGGATAGTCTGATTATTATGAAACGTAAGTGTGGCAAGGCACACGCCGCACACTGTGGCAGTTCAAGAAATCCTTGTAGGAACGACCCCCTGTGGGCTGGGGGTTGTAGAATATGCCCACGGTATTTCCCGCCTGTCGTAAGAGGAGACTAAAGGGAAGGACTTGCACCGTATTTGAGCTGTATTTGAAACCAGACTTGAACTTGAACCGTATTTGAAACCGTATTTAAACTTTACCTTTTTATCTAGTTGACGCTATATAACATTCGTGTTGGTGTGTCTTTTCATCTAACTAACCTTGTAGGAACGCTATACTAGACTGTATATTAACCACATAGTAACCTTGTCAAGACTATTCTGCGAAGTAGCAAGAGAACGTAAGAGGTAAACATATTATAAATATAGTTTTCTTCACAAACAGGTTGTTTAACGAACAGGAACAGTTTGCTTGCAAAAACAGTTTGGTTAGATCAATAATGTCGTGAAGTTTTCAATTCATACAGTCGTTGCTTGTGTAGCCTATAGTTTCATGAAGCATACCGGTTGCCTCTTTGGTGCCGTAAAACTAATGCCTATGCAATGATCCTAAATATGAAATTGGACGATATAGTTGAATGATCGCGGAAAATGTATGTCAAGCCATCCTTTGCTGTGCTTTAATCAATTTGGACGATAAATACCGTACTCAAAGTGAACTTTGCTGCTAACGAACAAGTGTTTAATGATTCACTATGCTTTATGAAATTCTGAAAGATTTTCTTAACGATATTGCTATTTATTTTCTGATACCTAGGAGGTACACCTCCCTTATGATTCATAGCTCGGCAACGAAGAAATCATCTGAAGAAAACTTGCCGCATTTATCACACAATATATAGTGCCCTCAGTATATCCGAGGTAATACTTCCATAAGTATATGCAATCGTTCTCGCGGTGAACCGCAAATTTCGAAACAAAATCATCCCATGACATTTGCAATAAGGTTAGTTGCAAATATTTTCACCATAATATTGCCGTTTTAGACGTATTTGGACATTACAAGCATACTTTTGTAAGAATGTTGCAGGAATGGCTTCAATTTTAAAATATTTGGAGCCTATGATATTTCTTGCCCACGGTCGTCTGGCCAAACCTATGCCTACGTAGAGGTCATGTGACATACCTTAACGCGTGCTAAGAATATCTTAATTCATACTGCGGACTTAGTTGCAGGTTTACGTGGTGCCCTAGTGAAGATCAGTCCTCAAAGGCAAATCTTAAGCAGAATATAACAAACAAAAATGTCCTTTGTAAGGCTCATAACGCATATTTTTGTCGTCAAAATTCTGCATGCTGTTTACAGATTCTTCCTTCATTCAGTCATTTCCTTAAGTGATCAACTCTTTGTTGAAAGTCATACAAGGAGTCCACAGGAAGAACAGTGGTACACATATATGGTGCTATGTTTTCTTTTGTAGTGATCATAGGCGGAAATCTAGGAGGATATCCCCCTCCCACTTTTTGGAAACATTCCCACTGACTTTCACTTTTTAACACAGAAACTTTGGCCTCAAGGTCCCAATATCCCCCTTCTTTTTTTACGCAAATCTACGCTACTGATCGTGATGATATTCTTCGTCAAGTTGTGAAGACAAAATTGTTGATTTTTTGTATTTCATTGCTTGATGTCGTCACAGGAGCTCCAAAAATAGAGTACGGTAACAGAGGCTTATTATCATAAAAAAAAAAAGAAAAGCAGCAGCAGCAGCAACAACAAAAGGCATTGCAGAAATACTAGATGACAGAGGGTGAATAGGGTGTGGGTAAAATATCCACTCAGTCCTTGACATAACTGGGGAAAGTTTTAGGAAGCCTGACCAGCCCCCCCCCCCCTTCAACAAAATACTGACGAGAGTAAAAGTTTTGAAGAGAAAAAGTTTTGAAGAGAAAAAGGACCCAGATTTCTTCCAAAATTTACATATTTTACGTTCGTTTTAACCATTACCGACACAGCTATTGTTTTAGCAACTGACGTCACATTGATTCTGTTTCGAACTATTTTCAGCTTGCCATCAGTAACGGTCTCCAACAGCTACTCTTTCATTTTTGACCATTGGTCTACGACATGAATTACCACAGATATGAGCCACTCAGTAGTAAATGCGCATTTTTTTTTTGCTTAGATCGACCCAACACACGACACAGGTACTTTCGTAATCTTCGGTAGACCTATGAGGCAGGGAGCTGGACAAGTGCTTGAAAACTGCGAGTGGTATGTTAGAGATATACTGCAAACGGGGTTTTTAAAGAAAGGTGTGGATCAAAGGGGCACAGGGAACATAGGCGGAAATCCCGGGGTGGGGAGGATATTCCCCCACTTTTTGGAAATGCTCCCATTGACTTTCACTTTTTCACACAGTAACTTTTGTCCCAAGGGCCCATCCCCCCTCACTTTTTACACAAATCTCCGCAAGTGAAGGGGAGAGGGCAACTTCATAATACCCCCTCACTTTATCTAAAAATGACATTTAATGCTAAAATGACAGGCACTACATAATAAAATCAAACTGAAGGAAAGGAAAAGTAAGAGACGTAAAAAATTGGTTGTGAATTTTATTATCATACTACACTGGTTTTAACACTGAAATAAATGTCACTAAAATGCCTTAAAATACTATTTTCGGCGGGCTAGGAGCATCAATCGCGAGTTATTTTCTTCTACTCTACTTATTGCTTACTGTAAAACAGCTTGATTGAAATTCTTGTCCCTAACTGCTCTGTAATCCATTATCCACCCTTTCCATACATCGACCAGTCTTTAACAAGTGCTTCAACAGCTTTTCAAAATGGGAAACACGGCTTTAATCAGAACTATAATTGAAGCGCGAATTGCGAAGCACTATAGCACCGTGGGATCCGGGGCGCTTAAATGCACTGGGAAAACGTTGGATTCCAGATGATCTGTGCATGGACAATCTGAAGATTTTCCCATTTGAATCTATTAAATGTTTCTTTCTTTAAGCATTGTCGAGTTCTATTTCATTGAATCAGCTATTGACAGCTATGGAATCAACCCGTGTACCTACTATTTTCGTTAGGGTTCTTGAAAAAGTAGTGGGGATAAATGATATAATTGCTCACACTTTTAAAAGTGGGCGGGGCGGGGGCATGTTCCCTGTCCATCACCTGTTGACGCCAATTACCGAAGCAGGACCAGTGCCTTTACAAAACGGATGGGCAAATTATGATTATGATTATGCTTTAATCGCCCGAATCTCCATCCCACCACCATTTGGAAGTCAAATCCAGTTTATGAATATATCTTATTGCTCGAATTAATTGAGAAATAAAGTTATTTCCATAATTGAGCGCGGCTATTAATTTATCTAATTTCTTAAATCACTGGAGCGCTTACGCTGGCTGTAGTTAGAAACACAGATTTTGAAATTATTACAACTGTATATCTTTCCGGCCGAATTCCAAACTTGAGGTAAATCGTGTATGCGTTATCGTGTTCAATACCGGGTACTGTGGGTTCAGTAATAGTAAATAGGCACGAGATTTTTTTTCTTTCTGTGATTTTTGTGCTGGACTTCATAGGCTACTTGCTTTCCTTTATGCTGTATTGTTCAAAAGGTTAAAAGAATACAGTTTGAAATTTTTCTTATCGTGTGATTGATTGGTTGATTGATTGATTGATTGGTTGATTGACTGATGTTTATTCAGCTAATCGTATAAATACAATTGGAATTAGTTGGAGACAAGAGCTCTAAAACACAAACATTAAACATTGGCTAACGCCTAATTAGGTGCATAAAAGTGAGGAAATGAAAATAATACCATGTAAAATAGAAAAGCAAAGAGTAAAGGATGTACACATAAAATGTAAAAATATATAAAATAGGAAGAGATAAAATAGTGTATAGAGCGTGTAAAAGAGTAAAAAATACAACTACAGACCTAAACCGAAGGTACAGAAAAATGCAAAACGTAACAAAATATGTCAAGGAAAGTAGTTACTAATAATACGACTATGGTGAGCATTAAATACCTTAAGGGCAGAATGATAACAGCTGTCAGCCAACCTAATGGAGCCCATAAAACATCTTAATCTTTTTCCAGAAGGTAGGAACGTAAAATAATCAATTGCTGGATAGAAATAATGTGTATGTGTGCGTATGTGTGTGCGAATGTCAAGCGCCCCAAATGGTCGTACCCCGCACCTCGCTCTTTGCGTACGCACGTAAGGCCCTGGTCTTACTCTCTCTCTCTCTGTTATATCAAGTACAAGGTTATATTATTGTGAAACACCCATTGTGATAAAAGCTACTCTTTTAATTAGACACTCCTAATACGGTATACTTCAGGCGCACGGTAAAACGGTTTTTATCAGTGTTTTTCGCTTACTCTTTCTCTCCTAAGGTTGCAAAGAATTTCGTCACATAAGGGAAATAAAAATTACTACTACTAATATATATATATATATATATATATATATATATATATATATATATAATACAGTATATATATATATATATATATATATATATTATATATATATATATATATATATTATACCGTATATATAACATATATATATATATATATATATATATATATATTATAAATGAATAAGACACTTAAAAGGAAGCAACTGCTCCTCTAAAAGCTGTTAAAAGCATCTCAACACGGTACTTTCGTCTTTTATTTCAAACTTCTTCAGCGTGTATATGTAAAAGCAAACATTAAAATCCTTATGCATGTACGGTCAAAGCTTGTAAACAAGTTCGATCAAAACATCTTAAAGCATTAAAATTTGCTGATGCGGAACGTCGTACACTAATGACTTCAGTCACCCGCCAACCAAATATATATATATATATATATATATATATATATATATATATATATATATATATATATAGGTGTGTGTGTATAGGAATAAGGAGGTCAGTGCAAGTGGAGATAACGCCAGGGCCGGTCGTAGCCGGCGGGCAGGGGCAGCTTCCCCCTCCCCTGAGATTTCCAAATAGTAAATGAAAGTTGGCGTACTTGAAAAAATACTGAAATCTTGGAAATTTCACTTTCCAAATAATGATTTCAATCCCCCCGAAACCTGGAAAATCGCATCGAAGGGTTCCTTTTTACTCCCCAATTTCCCCGGGGAGGTCCCCGAAGCCCCCGCCGTGGATGTGTTCTTATGCGGCTTCTCCTCCTGATAAATGAATCATTCTCCTCTTACAAGATACATCTCTTGAATACACCAGCATGTACGCTGACTAAAGATGAAGTAGCCTATAATAATTAGCCAAGCTCAATGAACTAATGAAGAAACTTTGAATGTTAATGACATAAGCAATCGCCACAAACTCGCTTTGAAACAACAGCTAATACCACAAATGCCATCTTATTTCACTTGAAGTATCTTTCTTGATATGTAGTTAAAACATAACTTTTGCATATTCAAGGTAAACCAAGGAGTTATACTCTATACGCGTCCTTTGACAACTCAGAGAAACATATTTTAACAAAAAAAAAACCTTTAATAAAATAGGATTTATTCAAAATGGAGTGACTGCATTTTCCCATTAAATCAAATTTAACTTTTTCTTTCTTCTTGAAATGTTAATTTGTTTCTAAAGCATGAAATATGAAAGTAAAGAATTTTTAGATGCAATTTTAAGGTCTAAAATGTGTCATCCCCCCTTCCATCTGGGGGACATTTCAACTGAACATTTTCTTGCAAGGCCTACGCTACGGCCATGCGCCAACCGATGGTGGTTTCCCCAGTTGCCTACTAAGAGCGCTAGGGAGAAGCCTGCACCGGGTACCAGCTTTGAAGGTACGGCCGAAAAAATCAGTAAATAATTAAAATTTCAGAAAATGTTATCAGTTTAAAGCTTTACCAAAGATAACACCACTTTAGATCTAGGAAAACGTAGAACAAGAAAAATTTCTCAAAGAATAGAGGTGCCATCCCTCCCCAAAGGCAACATCCCCCTCAATTATACCCTACCAACTGACCAAAATAGGAAAATTCATGAAATAATGCGGATTCCTAAACATATAATCAATTTATTGCTTTACAAAGCTTTCCCGAAGATTGCACCAAAGAGTATACTGTCCTCCCTTATCTTATACAGCACCCCTTGACTACGCCCAGTCAATAATAGGAAGAATATAACTAAATAATGACACTTTGTAAAGATATAATCAGTTCAAGGTTTTGCAAACGATAGCACAATTTTGTACCTGAGCCAAGCCTTAAATGTATCCCTCCCATCAGCACCCTCCCCCAGGATGGCACTCATGCAAAGGTGAAAAAGAAAGAGTCCCCCCGGGTGTCAACTATTTTTGTAGGAACACCACTTGGTGCCCCTTAGGTAGCGTCATGAACTGGTCCCTAGAGATTTCGCCCAGGCTACGGTCCTGAATGCTCCATATACAGTGCCATTCCATGATAGAGTATATTTTGCCTGTTGCACAATATACGATGTACACTTGATTTTACCATTTAGTATTCATATGTAGTGCTGATTTAGTATGTTTCTGAGAAGAAATGTTACTTGTGGAATTGCATAGTGAATAGCGAGAAGGGTGCACACATTTTAGGTAAACGTAAAAGAATATTTTCTCGCTTGGAACAAAAGTAGATCAATTGTTGACCCCAAGGCTCTAGGGATAAGATGCCTTATACTGTAGCCACCCCGTCTGCTCGATGAAATGGTATCAACCTACCTTCGGAGACGCTCACAGTACAAGAGGATAACTGTACGATAAGGGATGAAACTCCCGACATTAACATAAATCTCTGCAGCAAGCTACCTTTATGTTACTTTGTAAGGAGAATTTGAACTAGTTAGCTATACGAAACGGAGCCATGGAAGAGACTTATCCAACGCGCATTGAAACTTCTCAGTTTCTGCTGAATGTCCTCCTGGAAAGTATGAAGAAGTTAATCATCGCTTTAGGCGATTACATACTTCATCGTATCCACTATAGCTCTTGCATGAAACAGAAAAAAATTCTCCCGGGGGCCTTCCCCCTTGGGGACCATTCCCCCTTCCCAGACCTGGAGCCCTAGTCAAGGGAGCCAGGGGTAGCACCCCTTGAAAAACGTTTTGCTCCCTAAATCAAAACACTATTGCTTCAATGAATTTCAGTGAATCTCGCTCCCTTAAAGTATCCTCCCGGAAGTTCCCCCGCCCCTTTCAGTGCCTTGTCTGGCCTCGGGCCTGCTGGTGCCACTCCTACGTCACTTCCTGAAAACTGAGTCGTTCTGCAGGTCAGTTATCAACCAATCAAAGTCAAGTAAATATACTTATAAAATTGTGTCATTATAAAATAGCCTATATATCCGGCAACTCATTTTCCTCATTGCATTACAATTTTGAATAGCCCCCAACATGTTTGCACTTTTGGGGTTTGCACTATTAAATCAATTTTTCAAGGATATAGACCACAGCAAAGTTGACCATACCGTTTCTACCTCAAACTTTCCTGCCATTACTTAAATTGTTTTTTAAATGTTTTATTGTTTATCCAAGTAACACCCTTTTCTGTAATAACTTGCATTCAGATGATAAAGGAAATTATTTCTAAAATCCATATTATTCGACATATTAAGAAGACAATGAAGCAGTCAAATTCGGGGCGTTACCTCCTAAAATGTGTGGAATTTTTCTTATCAATCTGATTTATTTTGGAAAGGATTTTGTTGGCACTGTCGACTTGGCTGGCATTGTCAACTGTTCAGTGTACAAAATGAAGGCAACGGTTTATTTAGTTTTGTTATGCATGCACAAACACATTTTTTGTTGGTTAAACAAATTACCCTGTTTTTTAAACTGCCAGTTGAAGTTAAACCTACACATTTTGGTTTAATAATACTTCACTCAACCAGGTAAGTTTTGTCCCGTCAGGTTGTAACTTTGCCTATGGAATCACAAAATGCCTCCTTTGCAAAACAATCAGGTATGCAACATTCGACTTAAACAGAACCATCAACCGATGCACGCACTCCCTCTTGGCAAGGTGTTATTATTTACAAGTAGGGATGCATAACCAATCAGGCTTTGCTAAGCATTTCACGGTGACTTTTGTCGTCTCTTTCTGAAGGTGCCTTCTTAAACAACTCTCATAGTTTTCAGTTAATCTCGAACATGTGCCCTTCCTGCAGAGAATCATATCCGCAATGAAAAGAAAGCTCATCGAGGGAAGTAAGCAACCCCATAATACTGGCTTATACAAATTGAGACAGAGGAAGATGTTTTATGTTCCTTACAACACCATAAATCTTGTTGCTTGTTTCATGATACCAAAATACATGCCACCTTCGTCAAGAAGCCATAAAACACCTTATTTACTTGGGTGTTTCTTTCTTAAAACAAAGAAATGTGAAAGACAAACATAGTCTTATTGGAAAGGAAGGAAATGATAGTACCCGTTTTGCAACTCAGCCCCTCCCGAAAGCGAAATCCCCCCCTATAAACCCCTTACCCTCGGTGGGTGATTTGTCACCTGCACAATAACGTAAGCCTGAATTTCACTGTGCTTCAGATCCATAGCCAGACAAATTACCAGAGGGGGAGCGAGAAAGCTTTCCGGGAGGGAAACATTTTTTCAAGGGGGGGGGGGGCGAGATATGTATAAATGTGTTAAGGCAACGATAATTAAAGTTTTCCAGGGGACTAACATATTTCTGAGGGCACTGTCCCCTCCCTGCCCCCTCCCCACCTGCTACGGGCTTGCTGTGCTTTGATGAACCAATTAATGTTTATTAAAAAGCCTGTACAGTGACGGCAGTACAAAAATCCAGCCATCCTGGTGCAAACTCAACATTGGGGCGGAAACTGACCTCAAACCCACAAATATTGAGTACGCCTATGTATAAGATTAATTGTGTAAAAGATCATCATCAAATTTTCGTTCAAGTTTCTTATGCAGTACCTCGTCATAAATATACATGACAGCAACGAAGAAGGAACTTTTTACACACGTTTGTACTATTCTATCGCACAGCTACTTAATCTCATTTTCCTCAGTAAAATATGTATAGCTCATTTTGATTACTTGAGGTTTTTGTGAAAACTGGCGAAAATATTCCCATGATAGACTGCAATGCTTGACCCTCGACAAACGCCGATGTTTATTAAATTATGTAAGTATAAACCCATTAACAAGATTACATACAGCCTTGAATGTCTTTCGAGTATTCAGTCCATCCATATTTCATTATTTGTGGCCTACTTTCCACAACCTTTATTGAAAGGCAACTATTTTATTATCCAAAATATCGAATAACTCCTTGTGATAAATTTCGAAAGATATATACAGCGGTAAATTTAGTAGGAAGCACATTATCACACAACTCAGCGAGTTTAGGTAGCTTTGATAAAAGTAAATCTTCCCCCTGACGACCTACTGGACTTGAAGAAGCTAATTGTATGTTGTCTCGTCATTCCGCCTCTTTATTTAGGCCACCGTTATACTAAGATTCTCTCTTATTCTCACACGAGGTAGGGAAAAGTGCGGTATTTTGCCAGTGATTTCATCATGTCTGACTCATCCCGAAAGCTATCGTCTGCATCTTTCTGTCGGCTGAAGATGAAGCCGGTGGTCGTTTGTCTCTTATGAGTCACTCCACGAGCAAATCCGTTTTCTACATCAGAGGTACAGATATATTTGAAGAATCGTGTGCAACTAACGGACTAGTGATTCAAAGTGTCTGGGTGTTCATAAGTGACAAATTTAGCATTTTATGACAAATACTTTTAAAATGAGTTACCTAGACTTAATGGAATGAGCTGAATGTATAAACATGTTTTTCAGGGTGTATACCTCGCTTATTTGATCATCTTGCAAGAAATGGTGGCATTTCGCCATTTCGGCTGTTGGATCACTTTCATTAATTGTAGGAAGAGTGTTCCACTGATCTTAGAAAAAAGGGAGTGAAATGAAGTGAAAGAAAAGAGGAAAGAAGAGAGGTGAAGGGAAAGGAAAGAGCAGAATGGTATAGAATACACTTTCCATTCTTTGGTAAAATGTGGAGCAAAATCATTGATTGTAAAATTGCCATCATTCCTTCTTTAAAATAAACATCAAATATTTGTGTGTTTTTCTTGTCATTAATGTTTTACCAGTGGGCAGATTTGTGAAATAATTACGCATAAATAAAACCGCATGAAGAATTTCCTCTGAAAAGCGTTCGGTGAGATGAATGTCACAATCGCAGTTTTAAGTACGTGTCCTGTAAATCAGCTAGTGAATCCTTTCTAAGGATACTGAAATTTCTCGTGTGTCTTTAGAAAGCATGGGAAGCAAGACCAAAACAATATATTTTGCTCATACGATGCATTTTGTTGTTAACAACCATCAATGGTTTATCCCTTCTATTATGATGTAATATACGTAGTATGGTTAGTGGGAGGTGTGACGTGGAAGGGACAAGATAAAACCAATGAGAACAAGTCTTTAAATAAAAAAGAACACAGTTCTCACAGTACCCTCTAATGTATGAAGCATAAGCTTCTTTTTTCCTCTTCGGTCAGGAAGAATTAAATTTTTGCTCAAGTGACCAGGATTTTCAACACTGCAGGATCAACAACTTTATGAGGCACATTTGAGGACCACATCATGTCCAATGGGGATTCAATTATCTGTGGCCTGATTAACTTTCTCGTTTTTACAAGATAAAACAGGTTTAGTGAAATCCTATTGGTTGATGAAGTCAAGCCACCTCACTAGTAAAAGTGATTATGACTCGTCTTTGCCAATCTAAATCGTTTGTTATTTGTGTGTTTCCTTGGATACAGAAGGATATAAATTGTCTATTTTACAAGCGAACTCCCAAACAACGTAAATCCTTACTTCGCTCTTCGTATAATGAATTCTCATGTCACATGCTAGTAACATTAGAGAGGTATTGAGAACTTAGTTGAAAATAATTATTCTTAAGAGAGGCCATGTACAAAGTCAGTCAACGGAGGATAATCCGTTATGACATGTCGCATGAGTAAGAGCCCATGAAACCTCATCAAACAATGGTTTCCTGCTGGAATTAAGGAAATTTAACCTCCTTTAATCGAATCTAGTAATTTTCACTTCGGCAGGAATCAGTCAGCCACCGAACCGTTACCGTGAAAAGACAACCACAGAATGCGGATAGGGTATAAATAACATGGGAATCTTTAACACAGGTGTATGGGATAACACTTCACAAGGAACGGAATTCATCTAATTGGCAAACAATTTTGGCATGAACTTGGCCCTGAAACCCCCACAGTTTTTTATGGTGAAGGGCTTTGGAGATACCTTTCAGGTCCCTGTTTCATATACCCATGGTCGTAAACATTTTGTTGTGTTGATATAACAAACAAAAATGATACAACAGCTTTGATATAGAGACATTTAGTGTTTTCTGGTAAGAGGTGGTTAAAAATTAGTTTAAAGATCTGTATAGTTTTAAAAAAATGTATATTTTTACTTCGATTGGTATCTTACTAGTGATTCTTACACAGGTTTCATTCATTCAAGTGTCATTTGTGTTGCGGCAGAGTTATACACTAGAGTAGATCCGTGTTGTACAAGTGAATCACACATAATTTAAAAGTGCATACCTTCAGTTTAAAAGCCTGATGTGCAGTAATCACGGGGATGAGCAAACCACCCTTTTCATATTTCGTTTGTAAAATATGCTTTTACTACTTTTTAATTTCACGCTTGGTTACTTTTTGTGGAAACGACCTTTTCAATTTGTTTGCATTTTCTGGTAACGCCTGTGAAATGTGATCAAATAAATTTATTATATTATCCTTTTTAGGTTTGATCATTTCTACAAATCTTCACCTAGCAGCATTTCACATAAGTGTCATTACACTTTGCCTACGTAGCAGGCATGTACGGAATATTCTTAGTCCAGTCATATCCCTGGGAAACTTTAAACTTAGATGCTGAGCAAACCGAGTCTTCTCAGGGGAGTACATTTCGTGCACAATTGCATCATATATATATATATAACACTTCCATTTCCGATGATAACTTGGAAGGATAATATCTTCAGTGTTCTCAGTAATATAGGCTATACTTCTTCGTGTACTCAATCATTTATACTTCTGTATTAAGAAAGTGTTTGCTAGTAGAACTTTACTAATTCTACGGCACTTTTAATTATTTCCATTCGTTATTCGATCGTTCAGTTTAACCCTCTGAGACATTTCTTTCAACTGTGTAATATCTTTCTTCTTCCTTTCATGATTATGTAAAGCGGCTTAGACAATGAACATTATGTTTCTTTTATCACCTTTGTGATCGAGTAAAGGATCACCTTGTTGCTGTCAACGAATTGGGACAAATTGGACCAAATACCTTTGGAATACAACCCTCAGTAGAATTGAGTAATGCAGGCAGCAAGACACACATTTGTATGTTGCTAGTCTTCCATAGTATTTACCATAACAATCTCATTCGAATTTCGAAATCCTTCGAGACCTTCGTGAGAAAGACCATCCCCTTTCTTATTCACATTATCCTGCACATGTGTTCACCGTTTGCCATGTACAAATCGGTGAAAGCACAGCTACCTTCAAGGCAAGCACGCCCACTCTCTCACATTAGTCGAGCCCTTCAATATTGTACGAATAATTCTGATCATATATGCACCATGCCACCTGATTAATTGAATGCTGCACGTGGCTTCTCAGGATGAAGTCTGAAGCACACACATGCAACGGTGCCAACAAACATATCTCTATCATTTTCACGCATTTCACATTCGAATTAGGTGACTATCTTCAATTTACGTTAACTTACTTTTACAACAATCTATGTAAAAATTCGGAAGAATTAATTTAGTAGACACACCGACGATTTAGTCACTCCTGCTGTTGACCACTTTTTCTGATTGCCTAATTTCAGCCGAAGACTTGTTTACTAAACCCCATGCACTCTTCATCTAACGAATAAAAATGAATTTAAAAATAGAAAAAGGAATCATTTACTTACCATTTTGGACAAAATTCTTAGGATGAAATTTATGAATAGACTGAGACGAAGTCGTCAGGCCTGGACGGAAACAGATGTCCGTCTAAAGAAGAGTGCTTTTTCGATCTTGATGCAGCGAAAAGCTTCGAGAAACTGTCAACGGCCGACGCCCAGGCGGAATATCATTGACAGTAAAAGGCGGTGACGTCACCACATGGGATGAATATTAATGTTACAAAGTTAAGCAGCCAATGTCGTGTTTTCTTGTCGTTGTACGCGGTTTGTTCGACATGACAGAGCACTGTATTGATATTTCATATATTAGTATAGGATACGGTAGTACGGCTTCACATTGGTGATCGTAGGCGTAAGGCGGGACGAGTAGAAACTGTAAATTCCAGAAGTTTAATTATGATTACATCGTTGTCTCTGTGTGATGACCAAAGAAAGGTTTCCTAATGGTCTAGGACTCAAGGTGATGCGTAAACTTAAATTCAGTTACATATAAATTTGTAGAGCTCCAATGAGACGCGGTTGATTGATTTAAAGATGGACAACATGGGGTCATTGACTAAGCTAAGAACAAAAATAGTGCATTTGTGGTAAAGAAAACTTTCCTTTCTTTACAAGTATGATTTATAGATTCAGAATGATAGGCAATTCAAAATAAGGCAGTATGATAGTTTTATTTTCAAGAAAACAAGGTTTTCAGTAAAACTTTATTAATTTGTTGCTAATGAGTAATTTGTTGGCCTAAACTTTCAAAATTTTAAACGATTCACCATCTATAACTGAAATGAGCTGTTGCTTGAATTTATTGGTGAGACTGAATGGTTAAATAAAATTACAGCTCACTTTTTTGTCATATCATGTTGGTGCATTGTTTACACAGTATTTCCGAAAAGGCTTTCCGCAAGATTCGATAAGACCTTAGATTTAAGGAAAAACGAAAGAGCTTGCCAACGGATTATGAAAGCTTTTTTGTCGAATATGGACTGAATTGAAAGCCATCGAAGTACTCTCATGACGGACACTTGAAGTATACGTGAACTTAGCTAGTAGCGTCAGCCCGGGAGATTCGGACCACCGTCTATTTTAACTGCATCGGTTCTACAGGGATTGGTTGTTTTAGTTCAACTTAGCTTCACAAACAATGCCAAAATGTCAGGAAGGATAAATATACCTATCAAGGACACTTAAATAATAATAATTAAATAAGTCCAACACCTAAGATAAACAATGGTCAGGGGTTGATATATATATATATATATATATATATATATATGAAAGAAATCTTCCCATTTGTCCGTTACGTAATCGGTTCTCCTTCATAATACAAGTGTAAGAGATACGTTCAAAGACGAGATGGACGTCGCTTTATACGTCTTTCACTATTTATTACAAGCTTTCGGTCCTCTGACCTTCATTAGGTACTAGAAGAATCAAACATACATATGGAAATAGAATTAGTATGACATAAACCGAAGTATCTATTCAGAAGCATAGAAATGTGACAGATTAATATGAGAAGAAAAAGAAATAAACAAATATCTTACATGTAAAAGCTGATTTGATGTTCTTAACTAGGTGTCGTAGTCATTTGTGAGATGTTGGCGTGTAAGTTTAGTGAAGTGTGTTATGATCGTGGGATGGGGCTATTTGTCAACATTGATTCCGTGTGGGTGGAGTGTTCGAAGTTTATTAATCCAGAATGATTCCCTTTGAAGGATGACAGTGCGTGATTGTTTTGTAACTGATTCTATACCGGTGATCCTAATATTGCCTATTGTATGGTGTGCTGAATTGAAGTGTGTTGTGTATGGGAGACGTTTCTCAAATCAATTTTTACGGAACCCCCATGATGGCCCTTAGACATCCCCGCCGCTCCCTCCGAGATCCCCTCGTAAGAGCAAGAGAACCCACACCCACGAGGCAAAACTCCAATAGTCATACTAAATCTATTTTCATATGTATGTTTGATTCCTCTAGTACCTGATGCAGGCCAGAGGGCCCAAAGCTTGTAATAAATAGTGAAAGACGTATAAAGTGACGTCCATCTCGTCTTTGAACGTATCTCTTACACTTATATTATTTCAAATGTTTATTTCGAAATGTTCGATTGTGCAACAACTGGAAGGGGTGGCCAAAGACGAAAAGAAAGTAGCAAAACTTACAACACAAAATAATTTCTTGTATTTTTCAATGGAAGGTAATTTTCAGTTTACATGTGGTTGCAATCTATATCATTACGCAGTGTTTGTTAAGCAGCCTGCTACATATAACTGTTGTATTTAGACAACAAAAGTTAAGTAAACATACAAATATGATACAATCAAATATTTTACCTTGGGGACAAAGTACAATTATCTTTTCGTAATGATAAGTCTCTTCCAGTAACCCACATTGGCGCCATCATTTCTGATTCAGTTTCGTGTATAGAAACTCATAATAGGCCTAGCCTGTCTATCGAGTCGTTTATGCACATGGTGTTCGTGTAAAGGTTTGTGAGTGAACGGAATTGTTCAAGGACTCAGGTCTGATAAGGCAAAGAAATTGAAAAAATTTGTGGTTACAGATTCTATGTAGTACTAAAACAAGTTAAAAGGAAAAAAGGTTAAATCTGAACGATTAGGAAACTCAAGTACTGCGTACGTCATAAGATGGTCTGAATTTGTACTGCTGTCTCGAAATTCTTGTTGTATGTTATATACTGTAATAGCTACCTGCTAAAAGTGTTTACGAAGCATTTGTTATCATGGGAGCTGATTCAATCGGTAAACGTGGATGAATTAAGTGATGGTATTGGTTAAACAGTAACACGTATATAGCCTATTACTTTATGAATGGCGTTTCATACCACACTCGATTTTCACATGAATACAATGCCACACAGCACTTACAGCTTACAGACCGATTAAGTAGAACGACATGGGTGGGAGCAATAGGCTTGAGTCAGAAACTCCTCATAAGAACTAATGGCCATACAGCAGTATCTTCAGCAGTCATGTAGATGTCCCATACGAAAACCGACACCTAACTCAGCGGGACACATTAGTCTAGGCCAATACTTAATAGTAGTTCGTACTGACAATACACTGGCAGTTCTGTCGGATCAGCATTTGGTCGGTACTGCCCCCTGCTCGGTTCAATTTTTCGATTTTATCCCAACAAGGAAGTGAAATAGGATAAAAAGGTACATACATTCTGAGAGAATTTACGGTTCCCTCAGTGATAAGGCTTGTCTCCGATTTATGGCCTAGTTAAGGATAAAACTGAAAGTTTGTGATTAAACTGGATTGTTGCAATTTTCTCCTAGCTCCAACACAAAACTGACGAATAGAGAATTAATTCTTTTTCAAGGCTGATAAAAAAGAAGTTATTTCTAAACATCCCTGGGCATGTATCCGTTACAAAGGCTAAACTCCCTGTTTGCACTGCAAAATATTTACCACTGTCACTAACTTGGCAAATGACATGACGCATGTGTTATCAACTTATCATTGCGTAAAACGCAGAAGATCGTCCTTAAGTTGCATCGTAAGTTGGAAAGCACCAACCAATCAGGGTTCATGTAAGTGAGGAGTTAAATCTGCTACTGATACATACTGTGACTATTTCAGGTAAAAAGAGTTTCATTGCAAAAGCTATTCGTTATAAGTTACTTGTTTTAACATTACATAACATTACCAGTGTTTCGCCTCTTAGGCGTTCCTTTTACCCTCCCATTATTTTCGATCAACTTTTACCTCCGACCTATTTCTACGGTCCTTGGTTGGAAGTAACCATAGTTTCACAATTAACTTTGTACAACTCAAAGTGTGCTATGATATCATAAGAAAAGTCTATTTACTTAGATTCGTTTATTGGACTGTAAGTACAATACAATAAACACACTTCATCACTGATTACTGAGCGCAGTCCAAAGGTGGCATTCCTAGTAATTTCGTTTCCGTTGAAGTCTCAACCCAGTGTCTGCATGTTTATACGATTTATGTGTAGACGATGTACTGTATGTACATGTTAAACAAATGTTGTAGCTTATTTCAGTCACAGAGAGACTGTTAAGGATAACTTCATTAAACAGTAGTAGCTACAATAATATTTCTTTGTTGGTAATTTAGTATTTGGAGATTTCATCTGATAAAATGGCTGACTTGTTAAGGTTTATGTTTGGCTGTGTGTACCTGGGGTTCTTTGTTATTAATTCACGTGGAGAGCCAAGTGGTAAGTGCTTTTGTTTTCTCATCTAGAAGCTGACTCACACAGCTTTAATTCATGTCTTTTACCCTCTACTTACCCTGTCTGAGCAGTAGCCTATGTTTCAGTTACAGTTACATTATTTCTTTATTTTCATGTGTAAGTTCATGATCTAGTAACTCTAGTTTGTGTAATTTTTGCTTTGTTGTGTCTTGTGATGTTGGTAGTACTTAAAATCAACCATGAGGTATGAGGTTTAGTTGGAATACTATGACGTAAGAGGAAGGTAACCTGATTTCAGTACCACGAGCAAAATGAGATCAAAATTCATGATAAGCAGGATACAAAATCACTTCCTCCTATCTTTTTGGGAATCGAGAAACCGTCATTCTAACAATTTGTGAGGGAGCTGCAATTTTCCAAACTAACTTGCAGGAAACACTAACATACAGAAGTTCAATATAGTATTTCAGGCCTCACTTTGTGTCTGAGATGTCCTTGTTTTTCCTTCTTGTTTGTTTCCAATATTTCGTTCCAAACAAGGATAGCATGCCTTTGTTGATATCAGATGACAAAAATTTAGTTTTCAGTCTGTGCATTCCTAAAATCAATTTTAAAAGGATAGTTGGTCTACCAACATAAACGATTATAAGTAGACACGATATCCTGTAAAAGTAGGTGAGTCTGTAACATCATAATAGACTTGCCACAAGTCGAATTAGACAGCATCCTTGTCAATTACAAGAATGACGATATCTCGACAACTAAGCAAGGTAAAAGCATGCTGCTTTAGGTATGGAGTTTACAATTTTCTTGGTCTTTCTTTTATTGTACTGAAATCTTCATCTGAAAACTGACACATTTCCTTTCCTTGAAGCCGTGTGTGGTTTAGCCTGCACAACAGGTTGTAGGGTCTCTCTGCAAGTCAGTGCGTATATATGGGAAGCCAAATAAGAATGTAGGCAACTACACGTCTGCTTCTCATGAATTAGCGCTTTTACCTCATTCTATTTTATTTAGCACTTGGAAAATACGTTGGAATGTTGAAACGTTGAGATTTTCGTAATCTTCTTACACTTCCACCGAAGTTTGACTGAGTTTCCTGACATACTAATGTTTAAGTACCTCACCATGGAACGGTTTATGGTCACATTTTATTCTGCACTTTAAAGAGAGAAGGCAGTCCCCCAAGCTTATTTTCAAAAATCTGCTAAATCTTACAAATCTCTTCCTATTTTGCTATCAAATATCTTTCTTTATGTTTTGGTATAAAAACATCTAATATTAAAAGTAAACCAAGGAGTTATTCTGCATGAATTTAACAAATAAGTAACAAAAATATTGTCACATGATTGATAGGAGCCGTTCCTGAATTAGGTTGACAGGGTACACTAATTGAAATTGGGGAGACTGCATTTTCACTTTAACTAGGAGTGAATGGGGCAAAGGAAACTCCCGACACATCCTGATAAACTCCGTTTGAAAGAAACCCTTATAATCCCAAACAATTCATCGTTCCGAACAACATAAGAACTCGTCAGGACTATTCGTGTCATTATATCTGTTTTCTGTCAGACGGTCATACTTTCACATTCAACAAGAAAAGCAGGGCAATACTGGAGCTGAGATTGTTAAAGACTGTAGGATTTGCTCCATTTATAATGCATCATTGAATATGTATCATTCGGAATAATCCTACCGCCATCATGACAAAGAATGTTTCATGATGCTGAAGACCTCTGAACAAGATAACCTAAACGGAGCCTTAGATATTTCAACAGACAATTAAGATTTATAGATAACCATCAGTATACTGTTTTCGTAAGTTTTCCATCGCCTCATACACTCACATCCACATACACTCTAATGTAGGCTAGCCTACTCCGAAAAACCCCGAAACACATTGGTCACTCAGACATGTCCTAATTGTTTAATACGCCCCTATACTTGTCAGCTCGTGATACCTATTTATAATCAGCGCCCAGTTTTATGAAATAACTTTTATTGTATGATTGGCAGTCTGATGTTAGCAAATTATTGGATACTAATGGCCGTAACCATCATATAGTCGTTATTAACAATCTAAAAAATGTTGATTGTATTTGATGAGTAAAAAGTGACGCAAAAAACTGATAAAGGACTAGTCTCGCAAATATTGACTTTTCACAACTGTTCCAGTTATACCGGCAATATGCGGTGTAAGCAAAGGCGGCAAAGGACACAGGGGCCGAGGCACCATGCACCTCAATTTTTCAAAACCTTAAAATTACGGCAGAATCTGTAGAAAGTGGGGTAAAATTATTCCAAAAAGGCTAAGAGATTCGGGCAAAGAAAATTGTGCCATCCAAATCTAAATGGTCCCATACGCTTATTAGTGTAAGTTAGCTGTAGTATATCTTTCTTCCTCCAAGTGTCAATCACGGTCATGCGTATAACTAGGCCAACAATTTTCGTTCATGGGTTTGAATTTTCTTTCCTTTGTTTTGATTATTCATTCATTTCATGGGAGCACACAGGACAATCGAGTCGAGTAGAAGAGGATAATCCATGGGGTGCAAATGCAATCTGCCCCATATTCTCTACATATCTTGCTGTTAATGAATATCCCAACATACTGATAAGCAGATGATAACCACTTTTAAATCATATTAACTTCGATCCAAGCCCTTTGTCAAGGGGGGAGCACTGAGCACTCAGGGGGGAACAGGCGGTGACGCCCTTAGAAAAATATTGCGCCCTCTACAAAACCAAAAAATACCGTTGCCTTAATACATTTTAGTATTTGTCTCTCTGCTTCGATCTCGACCTTTACTAACTGGAATGTACTATTTAAAATATTGCTCAAAACTCTTAACATGTCATGCGGTTTAATGACCTTTTCTACCATAGTGATATGTAAATAATGGATAAAAACCGACTTAAGCTAATTCGACATTTGCTTTCTTAATTTATATATTGTGACTTCATCGATTATGCATGCAAATGTTTCCACGGCTAGGTAATTACCCACCAAGTCTGAACTTGATCGGACTTAAGGTCTAGGAGTTTGCTACACACTTTTTCACAAAATTTGGCAAATTCGACCTTTGACCTACATTTTGACCTTTGACCTCGACCCTTCCTTAGCAGCCAAAAAGCAATGTTTAAAAATTTATCTAATCGTTCCTACACATCATGTGGTTTAAAATTTTTCCTTTATATACAGATAGGCAACTGACAAAAACAAAAGACAAAACATAATTTTAGCTAATTTGACCTTTCACCTCTGATCTTTGAACTATGACGTTATCAGCTATACATACACAAGCTCTTATAGTCACATACCTACTCACCAAGTTTGTTCTTGATCGGATACAAGGTTTAGGAGGAACTTGTGATACACTTCCTTGCTCACACACACATACACACATACACACACAGACTCACGCAGTCAGACAATCAGATACTTTCACACACAGTTTCACATTTCTGATGTTTGGAGAAGTACAATATCTCCTCTCCTTGTACATTTCATGTAAGGAGATGAGATGTGATGATAAGTGTTATAAACCACAACGTCGCTTCAAGTTATAGCACGGTAATACGTTCATTATGCTACTCCATCCAGGCCTCTATATGATGAATTTGGACAGACCGCCACCAATTACCACAGTAGCTCATTGTGCGTAACTAAGTGCCATCAAGTTGATGAATTACGTGACTTCCGTATTTGGACAATTCTGTCGCACTCTGGTAGCATGTCAAATTAAAAGTTGACTTATATGACCAAAGAGCACCCTCAGTTCTTTGTTCATTGCCTCGTTTTCACATAACCACATAGGCAAGGCCTATGTCTCACTGATTTGATGAAAGTAAACTTTTTCCAACTACGCCAGTGAGTCGCGACGGTCACGCCAGATGTATCATCTGCCTCAAGTCCGAATTCTTGAAGCGAAACACTTATGATGGGAACGTCTCGACCAAAACTAGACGAGAACGATGCGTTCAATTTGTGATGGATTGCAGTGATTTTGCCATGTGAAGAATAAATAATCTTAGAATGAAGGAGGGGGTGGGTGGGTCCCCACACCATTCACTAACTGTCAATCATCTTCCCTGAGCAACGACAAGGAAGGCTTTGGGTTAATATGCAGATACAAAAGTGGTATACTCAAACCAGGCCCGGATTCAGAGGGGATTTTCCGGCTCCATCCCCCTTCTTATCTGCACCACTTTCTTATTTGAGACGATCCCACAGCTGCATTTCAGTGCTGAGGTATATTTATTTTGATTTTCAGATGCCAGAAAATTGCATCTTACAGTGCTTTATTTCACAAATTTCTTGAAGGAAGCCCAGACCCCATTAGATGCCCATTCTAAAGGGACACATAACGCCAGATTACATCCCATTACTCTGACTCAATTCCGGACTCGAGTTTGTGTTCGACTCGGAATTGGTCCACTCTAAAAACAGTTGGGTAAACTTTTACCCAAGGTTGGGTCCGTATGCCACCTCCTAAAAAGATGGGTAAAAAACTGCCCAAAGTTGGTCAAAAGGATTCCCATGGTGGGTGAATTTTCCCCAAGGGTAAAGGGTAATTTTTGACCAACTTGGGTAGTTTCTTACCCAACAGTCTAGGAGGTGGCATACGAACCCAACGTTGGGTAAAAGTTTACCCAACTGTTTTTAGAGTGTCCGGATTGGGAGGGCTCGGAATGGGCTGCTATGGACTCAGAGCCGATTCCAAGCGAGTTCACAAAAATGAAAGTTACATAAATACTACTTTAAGCTACATTGTTTCATGGTACACAGTTCAATACATGAATGGTTGCACACATATACAGTCAATTTAATTACAGTATGCCTAACTGTGAAACTGACTCCTAAAATGACCTTTTTGAAGGGAAAATGCAGTCACCCCAAGATGAATTAGTGTATCACGGTTCCCTAATTCATGATTATTACAGACTAAGACATCCATTTCTAAACAAACTTTCAATAGTGAAACGTGCGTGAAATACGTCTCTTTATTTGAAATATGATGATCACCTTTGGTTAGGCATGTATGGTCTAGAGTCTAGACACCAGACAGTGAAGAAAAAGTTTGGTGACTAAGTCAGAATTAAGTTACCAAGGGCGAAAGGGGTTTATATAAATTATTCCCTTTTGTTTTTGATCCTTCATGATTATAGTTACAACCTGCCCCTGTTACTTTCCACTCGCTATGACCTTCTAAACAACAAGAATTCCAAATGCCAAAAGTTCAAGTTTAACAGAGCTTAACGAGGACATTTTTATTGGGTAAAATTCCAGACCCCTTTTCTGAGCAATTTTTGCCGAATACGCTCACTAGATAGCCTAAATTGCAGCACTGGGTCACAATGCATGGTAATGATATTCTATACAAAATGATTCTATGTATACCGGTGTTTATAACTTGTATCGATTCTCAGATATCAGGACCCTCTGTGAGTCTAGACCGGATTATTAGCCTGCTGGTAGTGGCCTTTTTCTGAAATTAAAGTGGCCACACTTCATAGCATGGGCGTCAATCCTGGGGGGGGGGGGCAAGGGGACAAGTCCCCCCACATTTCGATGGGTGGGGGACACAATGTCAAATGTCCCCCCCCCCCACATTTGCGTAAAAGAGTAGTGCCATGGCTCTATTTGACTGGCTTTTTGAGTGGTATGTAGGTTTGTTGGGCAATTGTTAAGTGTCTCAATGCAGATTCTGAATGCAGATTTCGTCAGGGAAATCTTATTTAACGACAAAATTTCGGCGCGCTTCGCGCGCATGCGTCACGGTTTGCACTCCTTCTCATGACCATTAAAAAGGTAAATACATGGAACTATTCTGATCACAACACTCTCCGAAAACAGACATACATCTCCAAACATCTGAAGGGGTCTCTCATCAATATGGGATCATTCAATTAGTGGCTTACGCAGAGGGGAGGGCCATTCGGCCATGCCCCCTCACTTATTCCGGGTTTTTTTAAGTTCCTAAAAATACGTAAATTTTTTAACACAAATTTTACTTCAAAAGGTAGCATATTTGGCACCAGATTGCATGTAAGGACACCGTATTTTTCAAAAATTTTCAAATTTTCAAATTTTCCCCCAGGCCGGCGGTCACACAACATACTGCATGCCCCGCCCCCATTGAGACAAATCCTGGGTACGCCACTGCATTCAGTCTAATTGTAGCATGATGTGGAAGGTTGAAAGTACTTTGTTGCCGTTAAACATTTTTCAAAAATTTTTACAGAGTGCTTCGCCGATGCCATTATCGGTATAGATGGTGATTGTTAATACACTTACGACTCAAAAGCATTCTGAAAACGCCCTTGCTAGTCCTTCACAACTTTGCTATACTACGATCAGCTACAAAAATATCCCAAAGATAGCACCATTTTGCATCTAAGCAACCTTAAATTAACAAAAATTTCTCAAAGGGGAGGGGATGACACCTTTATATAGTGACAAAGGAAGGATCCCCACTGCTGTATACAAACGCAGGGGGCATAAAAAAGGTGCAATTTACGCGCCGTCACTGCAGTTAGTAAAAACATCTAGCCAGTCGGGAAAATTAGAATTCACTAAATTATGGACATTTTCCAGCCATATACGATCAGCTCCAAAAATATCCCAAAGATAGCACCGTTTTGCACCTAGGCCGGCATTATATTAACAAAAAATTCTCAAAGGGGAGGGGACTCCCCCTCCCCTTAGACCCATCCCCCAGGACGACACATTTATGTATTGACAAAGCAAGGATCCCCACTGCTGTATACAAAACGCAGAGTGCTCATAAACAAAGTGCAATTTACACGTCTCCACTCAGTTGGAAAAAATCATCCAGCCAGTCGGAATTTGGGGCGGTCACCTTCGCACCCCAAAACATGTCACCCTAGCAACGGCACCGATCGGGTCCATGATCTCCGACAATGATCCACGCTGCGAAGCTTGGTTTCAGCTATTTTGGGACACGGTAAAATGTATTTCACCTGGCAAATCTCAATGATGGCCATGTTAACTTTGAAATGATAATTCTTATTAGACAGGCCCGTAGCCAGGCCGGGGCACGAGGGGGCCGTGCCCCCGTGCGGACCACTGTGTCCCCCTATACGGAAAATCGATCGAAAATAAAATTTTAGTACATGTAAACGGTGGCCCTAGTATGACACCAAGCAATTTGTGACCAAAAATGATCCCAAAAGGAGTTTAATAATGAACGTATTTTGTTCTCTGTAACATTTTTGTTCTAAAATCACAAAAATTTTCGCGCGCTACGCGCGCTTTCATCTTTAGTGACATATAGCTTTAACACCCGTTTCAGATATGTTGGCTTAATTTATAAATGTACAGGTTCCACAATTAGGCTATTGTTCTTTCGTGTAGGTGTGATTCCCGGAAAAACACAAAACTGAATCCATAAAAAGTTCCATCCTCTTTCTCTTAAGATCGGGACGATTCTTAATTCAGACTCAACATCATGATAATCATTTTGTATGAAACGTGAAGTGTCTCAATGTCCGGGGTGGTGGAAGGGGGCATCCCCTCGCGACCAGTCGCCCGGCGTCTTGGTTTTGTTCTTAAAGACAGACACTCATCACCCCAAATACATTTTGGTTGGGAGAAAGCAAAATTCTCAATTGGTCATAGGTGAATGCTCTTTGATTAACATCAAAGCTCACAACACACAGCATGCGCAGAGAATATTCTGGTTACATATTATGGCCTTGTACGCCCAACAGGATATGCCCTTAAGCAATAAACTAGGTTTGTGTCTGCACAAGGAGGGGCTCAACACAGTTTTGGAAGGAGTAACTTAGTCGGGAGAATTGGAACTGTCTTGGACGAAGAGGGCAGATTCTTCCATAGAAACTCAAATTTTCTAACTTTCCTTAATAAGAAACAAATATTTTCAATTTTTCTTCAACAGAACCCCGAATTTTTCGCCGGTCGCCCAAAATTTTGCGTTCGGTATTCAATCTGTAACCCATTGCTTCTGACCGGGCTTCGGGTCCTTGACCTCCTAGGGGAACTTGGTCCCTTCGTCGGGCTTATCTTTCCACCACCCCTTGCTGAGTCTGTATGCAGGTTTTACCGTGGTAAATTATTTTCCTGCAAAATTTCGGCGCGCTTCGCAATTCTCACAGGCGAAGTAATATCACCCATGAACATTATTAGTACAAAAATTCAAGTGAACTCTTCCAGCCAAAGCTAGGTGAAGTCTCAAAGTTAGATCCCGGACATCAAGGGGTTTTCATGTAGTAATCTAGTACCTTGAGTAACATTTGCTCGGCGACGACTATACGGTTATTCCAAAATTTACTTTTTTCGTTTTTTCATGTAAAATTTCGTTCAAAGTAGAAATACGGTAATGACCATCCGAACTGTGAACTGTGAAGACATTGGTGTGCTCTCACTGTCATTCAAAGTCCTGCTCAAAGCTCCATGCTAGTGTTCCCATATTGTTAATTCGCCACATATTCGGGGAATTTCCCTCTGGATCCTAACAAAATCATACTGGATCACACCAAGCCTGCCTAATAGCAGCCCCTGGTCCCGCCTCGCCTTTCGCAAAGTACTTAACCGGCTTCACCTTCGCTTGCTGAGCTGAAGATATATCGTGATTATAGTGTTGTTCCCTTCACTTGTGGAGAATTTCTACGTCTCTGTATTGCAAGTGGAGGGAAAAATTTCCATCAGAAGAGTGAAATTTTCGCGCGCTTCGGCGTGCGTATGTGCACACGTAAACCGATACCTTTAAGCTATGTGTGGTAAGCTTGAGATATAATCCCCTGTAGTTCCGTCAAACTGTAATCCTTTGATGGTACTACCGACAACAAACATAATCTTCCTCGGTGCCCCTCTATGTGGTGTCGGTGCCCCCCTATATCAGAATTCCTGGCTAAGGACCTGTTATTAGAATAGGGCGTCAGTCATCATAAGGGGGGGGGAGGGAGGAGGGGGAGGGAGGAGGAAAGGGCCTATAGGAAGACACCCCCTCTTCAAAACCAAAGGGATTGGTTTGTGCTAAGTCATGTATGTCCCCCGTCCCCTCCCCCACATTTGAATACGGATTGACGCCCCTGCTTCATAGCACCTATGATGCACAGCGATAGCCATGTTTACTCGTGTAATTATCTTGTTTGCCAAATGTCAGGGAAATACCATTTTAACAGGTTTGAAGGGAATAAACAGTCGCCCCAAATTTGTTTTGAAAAAATAAAAAAGCACAAAACTTTTGCAAATCTCTCTCATTTGCCTTACAAGTACCTCTGAAGATGTTACTGAACATTAATTTAACAAACAAAAGGTGAGGCAAGGAGTTATTCTCCATGAATTAAACAACTCAAAAACAAAAACACTGTCACATGATTAAAATGAGCCATTCATGAATTAGGATAAGAGGGTATACTAATTCTAAATGGGGTAACGGCATTTTCCCTTTAATTTCAAAATCTCCCTACACCTCCCCCGCCATCGAGGCTCCATTTATTTGACGCTCGTAGCTTCAAACTTTTCCCTCGTGGAGTTAGCTACCCCCCCCCCTTTGTAGAATTCTGGACCCGGCCCTGCAAACTGAAATACTTTATCTAGTTGATCTTCTTCACCAGTTCACAGGAATTTGATTTTATAGCCTGTCCTACGTACTGAGACCAGGACACTTTTTGCCTGCTTGTGAGAGCGTGGTGGGCTATTTATATTGTTTAGGGTATTGGACTTGTGTTCCAAGGATTGCTGGCTCGACTCCCGCATGGATCATTATATTGTGTCCTTGGACAAGATGCTTTTACCTTTATTGACTCTCTCCACCAGTTGGGGTTAAATGGGTACATAAGAGGCAAATCGTCATAGGGCGAGCCGTTGGAGCTGCTGGTCAGGGAGCAGTGGAAGACTGTCTTCCAGCTTCCTGTCCTGGCGTACCGCACTGGAGGAATTGTCTTCGGGAAGATTTATCGTTGAGTAGAGCAGGGAGCTGGAAGACGTCTTCCAGCTCCCTGAGTAGAGCAGGGAGCTGAAAGTCTTCCAGAGCCCTGATTAGGGGTAATACTGTTCCTCGCCTTTGATTAGGATATTAGCTCATTAATATTGCAAATATTATTATTATAAAATTGAAGAACCACATACAACTTTCTTTTAACTCTTTACCATATTTGATGAGTGATCTGTGTATGATATTGTGGCTACTTATTAATTTTTATCTTAAAAGATTTTTATTTACATTGTCTTCATTTTGAAACGAAAAGCAGGTTAAACAAATAGCACATGTAAAATCACTATTTCGCATTTTGTGTTTACAGTAAGGTGCTCTGACCCAGTTGTCAACTCCTCCGTGATTAATGTAGTAGATTTGTCGGACAGCGAAACTCAACGTTTTCATTTGACTTGTCCTCCTGGATATACTTCTACTGGTGGCAGCATAATTGTTTGTGTACAAGATGGGGCCTCCAAAGAAACAACATGGCAACCTGATCCATCCAGGTTTACCTGCCACGGTAAAAGATTGTCCACATTATTATTATTTTTTTTTAAAGGGGGTTATGTTTTACTGTTTTACCGTCTGATCCTGCTTTGGTTCAAAATGCAACCTTTTGCAGATTTCAAATTCTCCAAATTTCATAGCTTAACAACCAACCTTTCACAGCATGGCAGATTTTATATGCGGACAAGGAATAACCTCCGAGCAGGGAACTATATCACGCTGTCAAAGTGCCAGCAACTTTTTAGGCAACGAGGTATTGCGATCAACCATGTGAAATCAGCTACTTGTCGATATTTGTTCTTTGTAATGAATATTCATTATTTTCATTTTTCCCTTTCTAAAATATGTGCAACGAGTAACCTATGGCATCCTCATATCAGACAAGCGTGTATAGGAGTAATGACCCCCACTTTTTCAGAATGCTTAATATTTCGCTACCTTTTTGCCCTCATGTGTAAAGGTTCTTGTGAAATGCCTCGCCGAGCTGTGCCATTATTACAGTTAGGAATGGTACCTCGCCGCCTGGCGAACACTATATCCAAATGGTTTTCCACCACTAATGTTGTTTTTGTTTCATATTTGACAGCCCCTTGCAGCCTAGAGAATCTGGCGGACGGAGTAAAGAGTTCCCATGAGGGCCCGATGGTAGAGCATAGACAACGAGTTAAATTTAGTTGTGAAAAAGGATTGCTGTTTGGTCCTAGCCAAGCACTATGCAACAACGGCACGTGGCTGCCACCACTCGCCCAGTATTGTGATGGTAAGTGTAAAGTAAAGTTACAACATCCCATTAATTGGGAAAGTGGCAAAAGAACACCATCCCATTAATTGGGAAAGTGGCAAAAGATTCGTAGCACACCCTCTTCAATTGGAAGGGTACGTTAATCGTGGCAGTCTTGAATCTTGGGCAGAAGCTTGTTAGGGTTAGCACAGTCCTGTCTCGTGTGATTACTGTTAACTTGAAAACAGGCGTTCTCATTGGTGTTCATCCACGATCTGCATGGTCCTTGATGAGTCCAGAGTTAATCTAATTTAATTCAATTCTAAATATAGGAGACAGACCCAAAATATCCTGCCTAAAATACTCAAGGTAGTAGGCATACAGAAACTAACACAGATAAGAGCATCTCAGTCAAAGTAGCACCTTTACTACTCGCTACTCTCCAGTATCCTTTATGTAGTGGAGTTATAAGGAAGTTTTCAAATGTTAATTACTATTCGTACTACATTCGTCAAACTCTCCATAAAACTGTAGATGTATTCCTAAAGGCCCTCTACACGATCTTACATTTGTCCATGAACATCGTCATACAAATGTTTGAACACTTGTTGGGAGGATGAGACATGCAGCTAAAAGCTTGAACACATTCATACATGTTGGACGTTGTTTAAATTTGTCGGGAAAGTAGTCCACACACGATCATAGTACATTTGTCAATTAGCATCTTCATGCAAATGTATGATGGTATTTTTGACCAAATGTATGATCATGTAGACGGGGTTTTAAAATGATTTGTTAGGTTGCTAGTCTTATCAGAGAGTGATACTGTAGGCTAGGGTCTCACTGTAACTGTTTCTCGTATCATGACAAATGTTTCAAAGACGGCACTATCGGCCACCAAAGAAAAGTAACCCCAGACCTTGCCCCACGTGACAGGTCATCGTCGTAACTCTCTGAATCAGGAATATTGTTTGTTTATTCTCTGTATGGAAGTTAGACAAGTTTGTACTAGAGTAGATTTGACCCGTGATGTGGCTTAGGCGTGATGTTTACTAATTTAAAATGCCAGCTGCTTGTGTAAACATGATTTTAAAGATCTACCCAATCAGGGACATGGCAGTAGCACCTACCTATTACAATTCTAGACCACAGAGAGTTCGCAACAAGAAAGCCTCTCCTCAGGCTATGTTCCACTCTTCTTATACGCCTGCATCCCTGGTAAGTGTCCGCTGTAATGGTCACAATTAAGTTATCTAGTGGCGGATATTGGTTCCTAAAAATAGATACCGACAAAAGTTACCAAATATTTACTTTCTAACCCTACATTGATGTGTAAAAGACAGGCAGCTCCCCTTGCAAATTTGCCAGTGTGTGTAACTTTGTATACCTATGACCATGGTCGATCATTCAGTCGTGCCCCCATCGCCATTAAATAGATCCTGGGATACCCCACTGCTATGATGCATAACAGAGACATGAATGTGTATTTAGTATTAATCAAAAGGAGATGAGTAAAAATTTTGAAAGGAATAGGAGAAAACAAATTGGAGATGAAACTTACATGCTTGGCTTTTTATTTTTCTCTTTCAAATAGTAAAGCACGGGAAGGTGAGCGTAAAACACGATGGACGGGTGCTGGTGAGATACGACGGGGCTGAGGGGTCTATCTGCTCAACAAAGGAATGGGACATACATAACGCGAATGTAGTCTGTAGACAACTCGGCCGGAGTCCCTATGCTCTTTCGGCGACCAGTGTTCCTCATTCTAACGAAGGAGGCGAATTAGTTCACTTTGAAAGCGTAAGATGCAATGGATATGAAACCCAACTCATCGACTGTGGACTTTTTTTCTCGTCATGTAAGACAAAGGCTTATGCTGGCGTGGTTTGTTTAGACGGAGGTAAGTGACTTCCTGTAAAAGTTTGAGCCACAATTCGTCAAAGGGATGGCAAGAACATTTGATGTTGTTTTAAACATCTTATAATCTTTGTTCAAAGTTATCGTCAGTCATTCTTATAACCATAATTTCATCGTCATTTTCTTGGTCGACATTACGTCACCTTAATTCAAATCAATGTATCTATATATAGCCTACATGAAAACATTCTTCCTGCAATTTGATCCAGTACCCGTCCTAGGATAGCAAGCAGCTTTGCTGCTGTCGTCATCATCTTGTTATCTTCAGAGTCATCATCATAACCGTGTTGTCATCGTCATTTCCCTTTTTCGTCAACATAGAACTCATCATCGTCATCGTCGTCATCATCATCGTCACTGCCTTATATAGAAGTCGTCGTTATCATTTTCCTTGACGTCATTCAGCGATTTGTCAATGATCCATTCACATAGTCTAGTCATCTTAATAGCTACATCACTTTATTTTTCTTATACCATGACCAAGTTAAAAATCTTCTGACGATATTAATAAGAGCGAGTGCTTTTTTAACTATCTAAAGTTTTAAAATTTATTACATTATGCAGTAAGAAACACTTTTATATCATACTTATACGAAAATAGTACAAATATTTTGTATTGAAGAGATTTAAGGAATAAGTCGCATTTGGCGGACTATTATTGGTGAATAAACTGTCGAGACTCCAAATTTGGCAGAATAACGGACGAGGTGAAGCCGAGTCCGTTATTTTGCAAATCTGGAGTCGAGACGGTTTATGAGACAATAATAGTCCGACAAATGTGGTTTATTACTATTCTACCACCGAAAATGTGTGAAAAACTTCATTTTTATCAGTGTTTACGTTTACTGACCGTATGTTGTGGAATAACAGGTCAGTGTTTAACCAATCAGAATGAAGGATTCTCAATAACGGATGGCTAGAGGTGGTAGAATAAATAATGTATGCTTAATGCAAGACATAGGCATGGGGGAGGGGCGAATGGGGTTACATTTAGCCAGGGCGAGATCAACAGTGGAAACTGTAATTTTGTAATTTCTTTTTGGTGAAACAGGGGGTCAGACTTCTGATTTGGGGGTGTAAATGCCTTCTGTAAAATACCTTAAGCTACATCCCTGAATAGAATGGAATTATCTTTTTTTAATTGATAAGTCACGTTATTCTCTAACTCTTTATCTTTATTGACATTAGACGAGTCAGCTAGCGAGGGGTCTCTTCGCTTGGTCAACCAGAAAAATCGGAGCGATCCCGCGAGAGGACGAGTCGAGATATATCTAAAAAAAAAGTGGGGTTCGATTTGTCGAAACGATTGGTCAGTGGGTGACGGCGACGTCGCTTGTCGCCAGCTGGGATACGAAAAAGCCGTCAACGTTGAAGGAGATTACGGAAGCCTGCTTGGCGGTCCAATACACTTGGACCACGTTCGATGTGAAGGCAACGAAAAGGAGTTGATGGACTGTAAAAGAGGGTCTGTTTCCGACAACTGTGAATTTAATTTTGATGCATCTGTTGACTGCAAACTACCCGGTATGTATCGACAGGTTTTGAATGTCAATTGGTATCATATGATAGGCATCGGACATGATATGTTAGACATTGGTTGAGTTTGGACGATATTATATATAGGTAAAAACGGTTGTATTTACCAAGGTCACTTACCGATGCTTAAGTAAGAGTGACTCAATTTGATGCAGAATATTTCGTTTCAAATGTAAGACAATATAAAGTATTTATACAATTGTAAATTATAATAGCAACAAAAAGGCATGGTTAACAACTCAACAGTAAACCTTACAGGCCTGTGAACTAAATCTTCATTTTTCTTCAACCCTACGCACACCTAATTTACAATATACATTGCACTGAAACGTTGGTTAGCCGATGCAATATTAAATAACTATAGAATCCTCAAATTTAAAAAAAAATATTACAAAATATGGGCATCGAACCGGACATCCGCCGACGGTTGTGAAAAAGGACATTGCGTTGTATGAGTCGGTGTAAGCCATTTCGGCTGAGCCCCAAAATTTAGAGTGTTGCAACCAACCATTTAAAAATCAAATTTGATATAAAGAACATTTTTGCAGCTAAGAGGCTTTAAATTACCGAAAGATAGACATTTGATCTTTTTTGCTATTCTCCATTTCAAATGCACGAAAGGGGTAAAGTATCCTTGGAGAAAAGAGGCTAGCTAGTTTTACTAAGGGCCTCGGCAATGGAAGTCTAGGGCTATTGTCGCCTAATAATAAATCCCCAACGGTCTTGCCCCCGTCAACGGTCTTGCGCCTCACTTCTGTGTTAAATGCCTTGGTATATGGAAAACATGAATTATATCAACTACTGTTCTAGAATTGTAATGGAATTCATTTGGCCTTATGAAAAATTTTCACGTTAAGTTGGAAAGCTTACCCTTTTCCCCCTTCAATCGAAAATTTTCAGAAAAATTCTCTCTTCGACTCATCAATGGTACAAACTATCGGGTTGGACGAGTTGAAATATTCGATGGAGCCCATTGGCGTACAATGTCAGATACCTTTGAGAATTCAGTCACGCCAGAACTATTATGTGACAAACTCGGCGGGAAAGGGAGTTACTCGAGCCATAACACAGACGGAGACTTTGGCTATGGATTGGTGGCGCCTAAATATTCATTTGACTGTAATGGAGAAGAAGGGGATATAACTGAGTGTGAAGTAATGGACATGGAGGGTCAAGTAGACAATGAAGACCCGGTCAATTTGTATTGTGACAAAGGTAAGCTTTATCTCTGAGAAATTAAAGGCTATCTTCTCATTAGGTCAGTCACAATAGACCTTATGCAATTACGTCATCATCTTCTTGACAAACCGACCTTGACGTCAGGTTAGAGGACAAACAATGAATGTAACGTATATTAGCCTATTGTTAGTTACGGGCTTACCTCAGCCTAGGGCGCACTTCTATTTCTATGGTTCTGTGACGTCATATGCTAGGAAGGATGAAGCCATCGTGGAGGGTCACGTGATTTAGGTTAGCTTACTCAAGTCGCCAACGCCGTAAAAACGCGTACCTAGAAGTGAAAGCGCTTAGGCAATGATGTACATGCTAACGCGCCGTAGTCGGCCTTAGCGTCTCTTCAGCCTCTTGGACGATAATTTGCCGGCTACCACGCGTTAGCAAGCACACCATTGCGCCCAGGTAAAGTTGCCTTAGCAACTTCCTGCAAAGGCATACATCACAATAGGCTAGCCGTATAACATACAGAGCACCAAACGCTTACCGTGTAGGAAGCTTTGAGGCACATCATTGGCCAAAATGCACGCGTACATGTGCGCGCGTGTTACTTTCCCTTCGTGCGCCTTTTTTGTCAAGAGGACGCGTTCGACGCGTTGTACAGATTATCTGTGCACAGGTATGGACAGTCAGTAACAAGCGCGCCTACTCTGTGTACTGTTCAGTGACGGTGCTATCGCGAATGTTACGCAGTGATCGTCATCGCGTCTCGACGCACCATACGAAATGCGGTCACGCGCGCTGTCCTTCAAATAGGCAGGACCCACTCCTAAACACAAGGAAAGTTTGTAAAAAAAAAACAATCTTTTGATCACACAATCATGAATCATAGTGTGCAGATGTCCTACTAAGTAATTACAACAAAAACACTAGCGACGTAATGAGTAACAAAGGATTGCTTTAGCGTGTACAGCAATGATTCTGCGTTACATTATTTTCACTTGTAGCTACGCGTTTCTAGGGCAATTGAATCGACTTGAGTAAGCTAACCTACATCACGTGACCCTCCAGGTCGGCTTCAGTTTCGTCGCGTATTCCGCATTGATTTGCGTCCTCCAGTTATATAGCTCAGTGGTGAGGATCAACTACCCAAGCAAATAGACCAATTGAATATTCATGAGAGGGACATTTTCATGCTGTACGTCGGGTTGTGCATGTGAGACACATGTGCTTCGATTGTTGCGAAGAGTACACGCCGTCTTTGTTGGTAGCGACATCGATATTTACTGTTTTCAGTCTACATGGGCGAAGTTCACAGATAGTAAACTACATCTGTCCATCTGTTGGAAGGTGCTCTTAATTTTATGTCAAGTTGTATATAAGAACTGTTGCTGGCTCTTATATCCAGGTCCCACAAACTGTAAAATAAACAAGGAGTAAAAGGAAAATAAATGCTGTTTTGTTGTTTGTTCCCTCACACATGGTCTATTCCACTGTGGTGGCCAGATGTGAATGAAATTACGAATTAAAAAATAAACACAATTCTTGTGACTTTATAACACGCAAGTTTTCCACAATAATGGCAGGGTCTTTTGGTCCACCCAATAGCAAGCAACCATGTTTCTGCAAAGTGGGGTTCCTGATTTAAAGTTTACAGTGTATTGTCATCACTGCATACCCCCATTTTCTTACACTGTGCAAAATTGATTTTTCGGTAAGCATTCGCCAGGATATATTTGAGCTCTTGTCCGGCTGAGAGGGGGTGTTGTTCTTAATGTTACGCCAACCGGAAGCCAGGGCACATGGCCCCATCTTTTAGGCTGCCTAATATAACTCAAATTGCGTCGTCCAAATTTTGCCTCGAAGAGCTTTAAAATTCACATGATTACGAGAGAACCAGTCAGGAAAAGCAAACGATCACTGCAGAAGTTAGGAGGGAACTAGGAGGGGGTAAGAGGAAAATAAAACCTGAAAGATTAACGTTCCACTGTCTTTTTTTTTCCTTTTTAGCTCTCTCAGTGAAAACTTATCTCAGCATTGTTTCTCGATGGATAGATTGAGTAATACTGTTGTATAAGACCATGTAAACTTTAACCCATTCATCCTCCCCACCTTCATCCCTTGCATAATCGAACTGGTGGGTAGTTAGTTCGAACTATTTCAAGAATGGTCAAACTGGCCAGTAGTAGCAGGATACCTAAAACTGGTTACTGTAATTTGAAGATAAGTTAAGGGTCATTCTAATCTACAATTTTGTACAATACCCAAAAGCTTCCATGGGCTTCGCCCCCCCCATTGGAGCTTTGCCCTTGGATTCCATGTGACCCTTCTCCGATGGCAAGAGCCTGTATACTCCTGTGCCTCCCATACCTTAGGTCAGGGCATGGACCATATCCTAAAGAATGCTGATAAACAGTGCAGCAGTAATAAATGACCACTGGTAGTGCAGCCCCCACCCACATCGAAGTATTAATATAAGCAGTAGGGAATACATTTTTCCCGACCTGCCTCTTTATAGAAGACTCTCTGATTTCGTAGATAGATTTCTCATTCTTTCAATTTGTTTTATTTTCAGAGGAGGTAGTAACGATGAATCCACAATTGATTATGCTGGTTTCTTTTAGCTGTGCAGTGGTAATCGTAGCATGTGCCTACGTTATCAGAACTCGGCATCATAGGAAAAGAGTATTTCGACGAAAATCGTATATATCCGACAGATACGACAATATCGCAACTATTGACGGCCGTGATGAAGAAAAGGTTCCTATGGACACAAAGGAAGAGTTTCGAGGGCAGCTCGGAAGTGACTCTGTATTTAAAGAATGAGACTGTTACTGCATGTAGTAGTATGGTGAAACATCGACATATTATGTCTGTTACTGGATCGAATAATGCAATATTTCTGAATCGACTTTAAGAATTTGTAAAGTGGAAAATACCCTGGCTTTTCCACCATTATAGAGTATTGATGTGAGGAAAGTTAAACACTGGCCCGAGCGGCGATTAATAAGCTTTTCTATTCTACCGGAGCGGCAGCTTATTATACGGTCGTGTGAGACATGCTAGAAACTGGTCCATCACGGAAGAATTACTGTGACTTATAATTATCAGGTTCATCTCGGCAATCTGAACTGCTGGCTTAAGAATCTAAGGTAGGCCTACGTGTTAAATGAAACTAGAAAAGTGTATAATAAACTGAGTACCGCTCTTCGGGGTAATAGGGTGGCTCTCTCAACTGATTTGGTTTCGTAAAATATTCAATTAAATCGATTTTTTTAAGCTAAGATGCGAAGTTTTACAAAGATGCTTGACACGAACAATTCACTTAATATGTAAAACTTGATATATGCTCTTGCATATTTTTCAAAGATACTAACAATAAGAATTTTTTTAAAGTTTGGTATTGTACCTAAACTTGTCTTCCACAGAGCAAATCTAGCTGCCTCCTTAGTAGTCTTTATCCGCCGCATAAGATTGCAATTCACAGTGTGGTATATTAATTACACATGGTTAATGGCTGGATAACGTTTTGCTTTTGAATTTCATATATTCTATCATTGAATGCTTGGTTTTAATGAATAACGATATACACCATAGTATATTTTACAGTGCCATAGGACGGTCTACAAGATCTGGGGATGAACTATTCGATTACAGAGATTTTGGCGTTTCTAGGGTAATGTTGGACGGCTTTTGACAAAAAATGTCCAACTGGAAATGATGGGGGTTGATACTGGGGGCGCTTACTCCCTGACTCCTATGGCTCTGAGTGAGAGTTTCGCCAAAATACACACAGAATTGGTTTATGCACTGTTCTCTGTATATGCGTGTCTGTGTATATATGTGTGTGTGTATGTATGTATGTATATATATATATATATATATATATATATATATATATATATATATATATATATATATATATATATATATATATATATATATATATATATATATATATATATATATACAGAAACTGACGAATAACACGGTACGAGGACTGTTACGAAACTTCATAATGTGCAGAAAGATTAATAACTAAAACTAGAAGTTCCTGTAGATCTACCCAATTACCCTGAAGACCGCTATTAAAAAGTAGACGTTTCGGATAGATCTGCTATCCTTGGTCACTATAAAACGAATAATACAAAAAGTCCTGAACATAGCTGCTCCAAATAAGGCCGTGATACAAACAAAGACTTAGCCCAAGCCAAAAATTCAAAAAAAAAAAAGACGAACCAAAGCAAAGTTGAAAAGTTGAAAGAGAGGGTTATCTCACTGTACGCACATCTTTTACATTGATGCCCACCGGAGAAAGGCTACCAAGTCTATAAATCCATCTGAGCTCTATGGCCTCCCGTTTATGTTTGGAAGCGTTTGCAAGCGATTGAAGCCCGATTAATTCAAAATTGTTACAGATTTGGAAGTGTTGGCCCAGCGGAGTATTGCCTTTTCTTATTTCTTGTCTATGGCCGCAGTGTCTAACACGTAATTCATCTCCCGTTTCACCCACGTACTGTTTCCCACAGTCCTTACAGTTGATTAAGTAAACCACCCCTATCGACGTACAAGTTATATTACTAAAAATGGTGAATCTTTCTCCGGTAGCATTGCTGTAACCTTTGTCAGTTTCCTGTAGGACATTACAAGTGACACAGTTCTTAAAATGGGTCTTATAACAACCTTTGTGTACACTCCTGACGTTTTCTACCAATTTTGCCTAACTAAGTGAGACTGTAGGTTTCCTGGTTGACGGTAAATAACCTGAGGAGGACTGGGAAGGACATTCATCAGATTAGGGGAAAGCTGTAAAATGTGAAAATGTTTGTTTATAATGGACCTAAGGTTAGGGAGTCTCGGATTACGAGTAACAACAAGGGGGGGCCCTGACGGGCTTCCGAGTTTTCCTTCCTTTGCCAGACAAAAGGTCCTTTCTGGATAAATTTTGAACCCTTTCGCAAGCTGGGTCTATGATAGAGGAGGGGTATCCTCTGTCTAGAAAAGTCGACCTAAGCTTTCCGAAATGTTGTTGGGTCTTTTCTGGGTCAGAGCAAATCATTTTGATCCTTAACGCCTGACTAAAAACAATACCCTTTTTTGTACAATTACTATGGTACGAATCATAATGTAGGTAAAGATTGAGATTGGAAGGTTTAGTGTACAGATCGGTTGCCAATAGTCCGCCTTCCAATTTGATACGAAGATCAAGAAAACAGACCTCAGAATCACTCAATTCATACGCAAATTCTAGAACCCCTGGGTAAAGACTATTCATGACATTAACAAAAACTAGAAATTCTTCCTCCCCCTGGGTCCATAACCCCCAGATATCGTCTATATATCTATACCACTTGAAAGGTTGTTGATTAGGATTTAATTTTGACTTGAGTTCCTCCTCAAATAGGCCCATTCCCAACAAGCATATCCGGGGGCCATCTTCGGCCCAATGGAAGTCCCGTGAATTTGAGTAAAAGTCTTCCGTTAAACTCAAAATTGTTTTCCATAAGACATATATCAAGGCAACGTAAAATATTTTCTGTTGACGGAATTTCTGTTGACGGTGAGATAATCCGCTCTTTCAACTTTTCAACTTTGCTTTGGTTCGTCTTTTTTTTTCTTTCTTTTTTTTTGAATTTTTGGCTTGGGCTTAGTCTTTGTTTGTATCACGGCCTTATTTGGAGCAGCTATGTTCAGGACTTTTTGTATTATTCGTTTTATAGTGACCAAAAATAGCAGATCTATCAGAAACGTCTACTTTTTAATAGCGGTCTTCAGGGTAATTGGGTAGATCTACAGGAACTTCTATATATATATATATATATATATATATATATATATATTTGCAAATCTATATATATATATATATATATATATATTACACATTTTTACACTTTTAACTTCTTAACGTTATACCAGTTTTATCACCAAGTTTGCCTGAAGATTTGATAATCCACTTTCTCTGTTCGAGTTTTATTAAACTTTTATGGATTATTTTAATATTTCGAGTGTCTCGTGTCTTCTGTTTTTCATCTTTATATATATATATATATATATATATATATATATATATATATATAAGGAAAAAAAGACAACAGGGTGACGCCTTCGCATCATCCAGTATAGGAGAAACAAGCAATATATTTTTCGAGCTGCCTCGCTCTTCGCCAGTTGCGGACGACAAAATGATAAAAGCTAAACTTGAGTCAAGCCCGAAAAGTACTAGTGAAGAAAACGGATAACAAAATAGCGAAAAGGATTACAAGCAGATTACACTCGTAGATAATAGGCCTAGTGAGATTACAATTGGATTACATGGAAATTACATTTGTTGTACAAATGTTGTACCCAGGAGTAGTTACTCAAAATCGATAAATCTCTATTTAACCCTGTTATATGTGACTTAAGCTTAAGAATAGTTCTTTAAGAATATATATATATATATATATATATATATATATATATATATATATATATATATATATATGCGTGTCTGTGTCTGTGTGTATGAAGGTTGTTAACAGTGGCGTAGCCAGGATTTCTCTCACGGGGGGGCATGCAATATGATGTGTGATCGCCGGTCAGGGGGAGGGGTCTAAGGGGGGTGTCACACTCCCCCTCCCCTTTGAAAAGTTTTGAAAAATTAGGTGTTCTTACATGCAATGTGGTGCCACATATGCTACCTTTTGAGGTAAAATTTGTGTTAAAAATTTACGTAATTTTAGGAGCTAAAGCAAAAAAAAAAAAAATCGGCATCAGTGAGGGGACCATGGCCAATGGGTTCCGCCCTCCCCTTTAAAATATTTGAAAAACTAGGTGTCCTTCCATGCAATGAGGTGCCACATATGATACCTTTTGAAGTAAAATTTGTGTTAAAATATTAACGTATTTTTAGGAACTAAAACAAAGAGAATCGGCATCAGTGAGGGGGACCATGGCCAATGGAGTGTCATCCCCTTTGAAAAGTTTTGAAAAATAAGGTATCCTTACATGCAATCTGGTGCCACATATGCTACCTTTTGAACTAAAAATTGTGTTAAAAAATTTACTTATTTTTAGGAACTGAAAAAAAAAATCGGCATCAGTGATGGGGGCCATGGCCCAATCCCCCCCCCTCCCTAAATACGCCACTGGTTGTTAAGGCTCACTGAAAATCCATGAAAATCAAGTTGGCATTTTGCTTTCCTGACCATAACCAGTGGCGGATCCAGGATTTTGAGAAAGGGGGGGGGGGCGCACACATCGCCGGGAAGGCCGACGAGCACAAAAACAAGGTCTTCAAAATTTTAAAGACCTTTTTTTTTTTTTTTTTTTCTTTTCGCATCTGGGAAGCATATTTTGCTTTTTCATGTCGCTGGTGAAAAAATCATTGGTCATCGAAAAAAGGGGGGCGTGCGGCCCCTTCTGGATCCGCGCCTGGTAACTGACTATACAACGGCATGAGAAGACGTGGGTATTGGTGTATACTGTGCCAACTTAATGAGGAGAGACCTACGTCTGTACCAGTCAGGTCATGGAAGGAGAGGGGCAATGGTCGGATCAGGCGAGATGCAGGAGTTACGCCATATAAAAGGGCCAGAGAGGAGCCCCTCCTCAAAAAAGCAAGCCAAAAAGATTAAAATTGAACATTATTTGTTGAAGGCATTAAAACGATAACCATCATACCACTGTCAAACAACGGAATATCTGTTAGTGTTTGTATTAAAAGAAATAAAAATACGTGAATTCCCATCGATTTTGAACGTGAGTAGTCTATCAACGAGAACTTTTACACTACACTGTACGTGCACAAACGGTTATGAGAAGATCACAAATGTAAAAGGACTCGAATTCGAGTAAGGTTGAATTGCCTTCTTGCCCCGGCAGGCTTTGGCCCTGCTCACACATATGAACACTACCTTTTAAGAAAACCCTGTGGGCTATCATCAGCTGCATGCTACACCTTGAAACTACTTTCTAATGGGTTTACGACCACAAAGAGGCACGAGACTACTTGAAGCCATCAAAGCAGCCTTGCTTTAACTTTGCGTTAGTGTGAGCAAGAATTCCTATTTTTCTTAAAGCCCTTCGAATGGATACAGAAGGGTGGGAACCAAACGTAACCCCCGAAGAGTTCTGCTTCTCGAGGGCGTTATACGTCTCCAGAAGGGACAGTAAGACTTAACGGACCAACCTCTGATCAAGAACTAACTCAGAAACTTTTCGAAAGTCCCTGTAGATACTGAATGGCGAAAACCAGATAGTTACACCCGAAGGGGTTCTACTCCCAGAAGGAGTATACGTCACCCGAAGGGACCATCGATGGAGGCAGGATTCGCCTAACAGGGGGACCAAGCAACCTGAAGCCCCGAAAAAGGCGACGGGTTGCCAAAGGTTGTCGGACGCAAAATATTTTGGCACCTTTTGTCAAACAGTTGAAAATTTGGGGTTTCATTGAATGAAATTTGAAAAATTTAGATTTTATTGAAAAATCGAAGATGTTGGGTTTCTATTGAGGAAATTGGAATTTGAAAGATTTAGACTTCTATTGAAAAAATCTAAGTTTTGTCAATTTTCATTGGGGAAACTATATTAAAGAATCTGTCCTTCCTCTGAGCAAAATCAAACAGTCGGGGCGACTGACCATCATCATGATTACATATTTCATCGCACTCTTTAAGGCTACCCGACGAAGTTGGAAAATTGGTGGGCGATAACCCTCCCCCACGGGGGCATAGCCCCCTGCCTCCCACTGGCGCCACCACTGGAAGGGACATTAAGACTGAACTGAGGAACTCACACACACACGCAAACGCACACGCTTTTTTCCACGCACATCTTTATATGCAATTTCCTAGGTTCTGTGTGCCATAAACTGGGTCCCAAAGTTTTCCGCGAAGCGGAATTACCTCGGAAATCGGGGAACTGGCGTTAGAAGACGGAAAACGAAGTTTTGAAAAAAGTTACAAAAATAAATCAGGAAATTATTATCAAAATAATTGTTATAACTTATCTGAGTGGTTTTAATAAATACAAGAATAAAATGTTTGAAAAACATCGTAAAAATCATAATTACCCGCACTCTATTAGGTAAAAGTAAATCACAGAGTCGCGTATTAAAATCATGAAGGAATAGTCCTCCACAACACCCTACAACCGTGGTCGATCGAGCAAGTATATTTTGCACTACCACCGTAAGTATTGTGCAGTACAGCATTGTATTCCGGCATATCCTTTTAAAAAATGGAAGTTTGAGGTTTTATACAGCTTTTGAGGAGCAATATGAACTTTTGAAGATGCCTAAATTAAGAAAGCGGAAGAAAACGGATTCTGTCACTTATAAAGCAGAAGAAGCGGAATTCTGTATTTAGAAAGCGGAAAACTTTGGGCCCTACCATAAACACATAGTCGGGACAATGACGTTTATTACATTTTAAGTATTTTTTCAAGTAGGCGTAGGCCTTTTTTCATTCCGGGCTTGGGAATCTCGGGGGGTGGCTACTGTCCCTTTCCCCGCAAGCTTTTCTGGGTTCTGCTCCACGAAGGAGCTACGTTCCCAGAAGGGACACTAAGACTGAACTGAACAACCTCTCGACCTTAGACCTCTGCATTATTGGTCTGTCATGCATGGCTCTGTGCTATTCATATCCTTGCTTACTTGATGAAATCGTATTCAATAGTGATTTCTTGTCTCTCCATGTTCCCTATATAGATCCACAAATGATTATTATTCATACAGTGACGTCATATCTCTCTTCTTGGCAAATCCCTTCACAAGTACCTAACATGAATATTCATCCACTCTATGACGTCACAATATCCTCTATTCTGATTGGTGCTTAAATTGTCCCTCTTACAGCTCCTGTAAATTATCTTAAAAATATTCATTTTAAAAGCTCTACAATAGAGGTTATCTTGGACTATTATGTTGTCAACAGGGGAATCCCTTAGGATAGATGAGTGGGGAGTCCTAGACCTTTCAATATGGGCATCATTCCCAGTGGCATTTTGCTGTGGTCTAAAACGACTCACACCAATTTTCTATCCCCCAATCCTTTGAAATTACCATTTGGAAAAAGGTCTATGGCTCAGCAATGATTCTAGCCCACAGATCTATGCGCCTGAATATGATAACTTATAAGGGCTGGGGGCACGGCTAGCTGCATTGAACTGTAGTACAAATTTGTTTAAAAGAGTGAAATTTTCTGCAATCTAGGGAGATTGAGATGTCAAATTATCTCTATGCAGGCCTTGCTGGATGATTGCAGACGCCAGGCTGGCAAAGGACGTGCTACCATACGCAATGGCACCGGATGGAGGCGTGGGAACCGCGTGCCCCCTTTAATAGATTTATCTCCGAAAAATTTAAAGTAAAGTCAAAAGTCGTTTAAGCCACGTACAGATTTCTGAGAGTGGTAAGGAGGCCTCTCTAATCACGTCTATGCACAAGAACAGTTGGCTTAATCGTAGAACCGTCACCAACGAATAATGCGAACACGTAGGAGACGGTATTGGAATAGGCATAGGTATAGGTTGAAAAATTTTTTGATAGTTTTCAAAAAAATTTATGAGAGGAAATGATAAATAAATCCATCACTTAGTCGAAAACACACCAGCACAGCATTGTAAGAATGTGAAGCAAGGGATTTCTTTTCGCGTTCGTTTACTTTTGAGAAGACATATGAAAATTGAAAACTTTAACGAAACAGGTAGCAGACTCACATTCTTGTTGGCGGACACATGTGGGGGAGGGGTTTGAAAGTGTCTCGGTGCAGAGTCTGCGCGCAAATAGTTTTGTCAGAAATGACTGTTGATGCAAAATTTCGGTGCGCTTCGCTCGCAGCCCTCACGGTTGGCGCTCTATATCTTATGACCATAATCAGGGCAATAACAAGGCGGAATGTAATTCTGACAATGACAAATTGCTGAATATTAGCGGCACATCTTAAGGCTCTGTTGGTATTACGCATTAAGAGGGGACCATAGAGCAATCTAACATTATGAGTATTCTATATGGCAACACTTGTCAGGTTTGTAGCATGTGCAAGCATGCACTATTCGTTAGACATTTTTCAAAGCATTTTCACGGCGCCCTTCACCGGCACCCATTATTGACAGAATGTGAATGACATTGTTATCTTATTACTTTTTATACTTCTAACTACCACGACCCTTTGGTTACTTCTGTTCCCTTCTCGCTCACTCCCCATTTTACCCTGATCGTCTGAATTCTCATTGTTTATGTCGGTATTGCCATTTTGTAATTATCCCAGAACAGGATCCACCACGGTTGCAAACTATCCTAGGCCCCGCATTTACGCTATTAACACCGTTTTAAGTGTCTCAAAGTACTGCATGAAAACAAATTTTACCATGACAAAAATGTTTAAAGGAAAACTTTCGCCGTTCACGCCACATACCAGACTAACCTAATACCGAAAATAAAACACTCATTGTGGTAAAAATAAATTCTAAATTAACTTAATGTACATATCGCTCTTAATGCTAGCTTCCAAATTTTGAAATAACTCCAGATTCACCCGGACCTAACCAGGTGCCCATACAGTAACCTGTACTGAACCATTATCATCGACTTTCATAAAAAATGAAATGGTATAAAATCTCCTTAACGAGTACCTTGAGTCGATTTCTGCGCTCGTAATGTGCAATATTGCAAGAACTTCCGGGATGGTTGTCAAATACATTGTTTACAGCCCATCACAGGGAAAGGGGTAACTGTTCTACAGAAGGAATTTTTCGAGAAACAGTTCGTTACCTTCAAATATCGGTTTAATAAATTGAAAACATCACAGGGGTCAATAGTTTTCAGGTAAATAAAAGTAAGGATCTTCAAAGTAGAATCCGTGAATTAATACACGCTGTACTGCCTTTGCACTGAGTTTCCACAGTTTTAAACAGTTTAGCTTACATACCAGCATCTTTCGAAGGATGAATCTTCACTTCAAGCTAATTGGACCAGAATACTTAACAGAATCTACTGTATCTTGCCTCCCTGAAAAGTCTCACCCTTTCCAAGATGATTGTTAGACAACTTTGAAATTAGTACTACCAAATAAACGATTGTTGTAGAACGATCAGTTAAAGAGGTCCTAAGTGCATTCTATTACCCTTACGGTTTAATATGAGAGTTCGATAATTCGACTGCACATGCGCACAACCTCAAAATCATCAGGATAAACATTACACGGCCGTACTTATATACAAAACGTGTTCCAAAATTTGAGTTTATTTTATAAAATTGTGAAATTATCCATTTATAGATCCATCGCAAATGTAAGGAGGTTTCATTCAAGCGATTTTGTGTTCTGGACTGCATATATTAAGCTGTCCTCTTGGTATAAAAATTTGTATTTTAATCTGCCACAAAGTACGTGTATTTTCAGGCTTATGTAAGGAGCTCGTGGTTTGTGTATCCCACAATTCTTTGCGGCATTTAAATGATCGAACTGGCTTATTGCTGATCAAATGACAAAACATCGTAAATTGAGACCCCCCCCCCCCAAAAAAAAACATCACACACCTCCGTGGCCAGTTGGAGTGATCACTCATTCGGGGATTTAAGGTAAACGGGAGGAGAGAGAGGTTGAAGAGACAGAGAGGGTGATTGGGGAGACAGAAAAAATACCCAAAACTTAGAATTATCCAAGCGGGTCATATTATTTTGTCGTAATTTTCAACTTTTCCGTACAGCACTGAGCAAGTAATGTTCCTTGTCCCCTCCCGTAAATCATCAGTCAGTAGGCTATCGATATCCTCCAGAAACCCAAATACTATTAATTTTCTTTCGCGCTTCTCGCGGATGGGGGTAGCGTAGCCGGTTATGGCAGTCTATATAGTCAGGTTGTAAGGTGGGATATACAGTATGAAACAAGACATAACTGCGATGAAAAAATATCTTTATGGTGGAGAGAGATTTCGTGTTTACGGCGTGTTTAGTCGTATGCCAAATATCTTCCATACGGGCCTCCTGTGCATGATAGCCTTCTCGTTGCATTTGTTCTTCCTTTTTTACTCCTGGCTTTGCTGTCGACGTCTAATTTGTGCCTAACCATTATTGAGTCTGTACCTCCCTGATTCCAAGTCCGCCCCCGGAGTGAACGATTTCATGGAACAGCAACAAGTAGAGATCTTATTACAAAGGGAGTAAAATAAAACTTTCTGAACTCTCTGCAAAGTCAAGGTAGACGTATGAAAGTAGTGACAAGTTTTGTTTAAGAAACTTCCTGCAGTCTTGGTATTTGGGGATTCCAGATTTTCTTCCGGTAGTTGATGATGACAGTCTTGTAGGAAGTAGTTTTGACAGGTTAATAAAGATTATAGCAGAACTGTAGTGACAATTTCGTATTTGGTGGCTTAGAATGCAATTTCGTACAATCTGAGGAGTTCGGGATGCCGAATATACCCTCGCGGTTACACACCTCTGTGTTCCGACTACTCTGTGTTCCGAAAACCGTACCCAGCGTAACACTCTCACCCTAACCTAACCCTAAGCTAATCGTTATCCTAACACTAACCTTCCTGTAGACTTTCGGAATACAGAGATCGCCGGGCTTCGTCGGAGCATAGAGATCAGGGGTGGCGCGAGGATCTTCCCGAAGGGGGGCACTGGCAGCCCGAAGCCCCGACAAAGACCGAAAGGACTAAAAACGCAAAATTTTTGGCGCACCGAATTTTTGGCTTTTTTTACAAAAAAAAATTGAAAATTTGGGAGTTTTATTGAAGAAAATTTGAAAAATTTGGATTTAAGTGGAAGAAAATTGAAAAATTTGGGTTTTTTGTAAGGAAAATTTGAAAATTTGGGGTCTTTATTGAAGAATCTGCCCTTCCTATGAGCAAATCAAGCAGATCATCGGGGCGACTGAAGGTCGTTGGGACTTCATATTATCGTACGGATTAAGGCTCCCCGACGAAACTGGAAAATTTCCCCGACGGGGCGGGAGCCTTGCCCGACGGGGGGCATGGTCCGACGCCCCCCGCTAGCGCCATCACTGATAGAGATGTTTCGCACTGGCGATTCGCTCACAGTTGTGTTGTAGAGTGTCCAGGTTTCCTTTGGTTCCGCACAACCCTCTCTATAGGAATCACCCATATGACCAATTCCTCAACCTGCCACCACGAAAGAATTACGGTCGGTCCATTTTGCTGCATGTTAGGAATACATGCAAGATATATCTCAATTGTGTATACGAATTTCACAAAATCTGAAGCTACATAAAACCTGATCAGTAGTAGTAGACTTGGCCAAGTCTCTCGTGATGTCCTCTTTTCTCTCAGCATAGTCGTGTGCACTGTGCCGATCTTTTTATCAACATGCCCTCTATCGGCTGCCTATAGGTATCGCTTCCTCTGTCTAGATCAGTGGTTCTCAAACTTTTTGAGAATGAGGGCCAAGTGGAGAGGATGAGATGAGGCCGGGGGCCGCAGGGAAGGATCTCAGGCTGAGAGAGATGCAGACAATAATTGGAAAGAGCGAAATCCCAGAGGTCTCAAAGCTGTATCTACGGCGAAAAACAGAAGCAGGGGTACGACTTTTTATAGGAAGCGGTTCCTCAAGGCGGTAATCTACACCTTTGCAGCGTCCAACAGGAGCACGCCGACCTCAGTCCCACCATGGGTGGGGCTGAGGTCAGGAAATTTTGCTTTTCAGGGCACCCCAGATTGCAGGAAGTGGCACACTTAACCACACATTTGCCTCCGCAATTGGAGTGGCGCCAGGATTTGCTCGACAGTGCGGTCATGCTCCCCCAGACGGAGCGGTCGGTAACCAGAAGCCCCGACAAAATCGACGGGTTGCGAAAAAGGACGGGCCGAAAAATTTTTGGTTTACCATTGAAGAAATTTTGGAAATTTGCGGTTTTGATGATTGAGCAATCGGCCCTCCTCTGAGCAAAATTAAGAAATTCGTCGCACCGACTGGTCGTCGTCGGGGAATTAAATTCTTCATCGTACTCATTTAGACTCCTCAACGAAAATGGAGTTTTCCAGACGATATGGGTCATGCCCCTTGCCCCCCCCCCCCACTTGGTGCCACCCCTGTCTACAATTCTGCATGTATCATGCACGAGTCACTATAGCAAGTATATATAGTCATTTTGGCGTTTATCTTGCGTTGTTTTTCAAACTTAATATGTTGCGGACGAAACTGCACTCTAAAACTGATGATGTCACAACAGTTGTGCACTTATCCTGCGCTAGTGGCCAGCATGTGAGGAATCTCTTGATCATTTACTCTCAAACGCGGTCAGGTAAAGAAGTGGGTCTACAGATGGAGATCGAGAGCCGCATTCACAAAAAGTTGAAAAAACTTTTAAGTTGATTGAATGATTCTATTTCATTTAAGCTGTGGAAGAGCTGTGGAAAGAGCGCGCACATATAAAATGTCGCAAACACATTGTTAGGGAATGTCATTCTGATTATAGTTGATTAGTTTCTAAGAGTACCGAAAGATAACTTGCAGACATTTTAATTTCAGTTACCAATCAACACACGTTCAACACGATACATTTTTCGATTGTACAGTCTCCTCACTTTGCAATTAAATTTCCGGGATGTAACTTTGCTACAGGCTTTGTCACTACAAATACCACTCCGCAATGCACAACTACATAACTAAATTCCACCGTGTACATAACATGATTGTCAACAACACGGCACACGAAATAAGTCTTGACTAGGTACGACTGAACAAGAAACATACTGTAGAGCCTGCTACGTAGGCAACCTAGCACCACTTCAGGAAAGCGAACTTGGAAGGAGTTAAGTCGATTACATAATTTAAACATACATGTCAGCATAGATAATTCGCCCCTTTTCCTACTTTGCTACCTTATTTCTCGAATATGATTTTCTCAAATCGTAAAATCAATTCAGGGGCTGCACCGACAGGGCTCGGGGGCCGCAGGCGGCTCTAAGGGCCGCGTTTGAGAACCACTGGTCTAGATCAATAGGGCCCTTGGAACCAATTTTCGGAGGTCTTATCATATATTGCAGAAGCTTACGTATGCAAACTCTCGCTTGGCGCTCGTGGTGCACGTTTGGTGTACTTGTGACACCCGCCCTGTTGCACCACCCCCGGCTCATATTAGTCTGGGGAATCACAAGATGTGCCCCCAACTCCGAAATCCTGCACGCGCCAACGAGTATAGGACTTCCTCACTGTTCTTACACATACACCCGATCAACATTTGTACGGATAAAAGTATCATTTATTAGGGTAGGCCTATCGTACAAAAATATATCCAATAAAATCACCCCTTCACCAAAAGTGCAAGTTGCCACAATCTGTAGCATGTAATTATATAGTAATATATACATAATTTCTGTCTCGTATGATGTACTTCCTTCTGCAAACACTCAGGTTCGAAGTTCAGACAGGCACTAATGAAACCGTTGGTACCTATGATTACTAGGCTACCATTGACTTCTACAACCGAAGTAGAGCCTTCTCACCAGATGAGGCGTGGAGCAGGTAACGCCACAGAAGGTTGTCGCTAGATAAAAGTTGCTTCTATCCTTTTCGAGCAGTGACTGAGTAGCGATACGAGAACCAGAGTTGTACATCAGTCACATGGCCATTTATCTCAGAGTTTGATCTCAAATAAGGTAGCTTCATTTCTTTTGCTTCATTTCTTGTAGTGTTATGTATCAGATTAATGTGAGCTTGACGAGTCCATCCCTAAAATTTAGCCTATAATGATCTGGCGTCTTGAACCAGGCCCACGATATAATGAAAAAGCAAAAATAAAAAAAAAATAAATAAATAAATAAATAAATAAAAAAAGAAATAAATAAAAAAAACCCGTGTCCTAGGGAGGATCGCAGGCTCGTTCTAAGTAAATTGCGATTAATTTTAATGTGCTGTTTGTTCTTCGAGTTTCTTTTCGCGATCGGGCAGCGATTTCAATAACAGAACGTCCTAGCTAAGTAATATGCAAATACGAGTGAAAGCAATGCTAAGTATTTTAACAGCGAATGTTTAAAGGAATTTTGTGTTTCTACAAAACAGCAAACTATCAATCTTGAAAGTTGAACAGGTTTTTTTCCTTAGGGTCTGTCGAAGAAAACGACTCAGAATGTGGCTCACCAAAAACCACCAATAAAGTCGATGTGGAAAGAAACAGCCAACGTTTTGTCCCAAAATGGCTGCCCAGTTTGGGCTTTATTATTTTAAACAGCAAGTTCCTGTTAGACCTTGATTTGTTTACTTAATCTGGTTTTAAATAAGGTTGTATAGGGCAAAATTGAGCCAACCGACTAATACTAAATTAGGTCTCATTTAGCCCCTATTTTCCGCATTTTACCCCTTGGGCTCAACAATTTAAGGTAAAAGAAGTCTCTACCTGTCGAATGAAGAACCATAGCTGGACTTTATCAGCTAGATTTGGAATGAACCTCAACAAGTAGCCTACATTATCATGGTGTGCTTTCCTACTTTTTCACAGTGTAAATGTTCCTAAAAGGGTTGTAATTGATGGGCTAGACCCTGTTAAATTATAAAGGTCAGGCTTTTATTCACATTTGACTGATTAAAAGAGAAAAATACTAAAGGCAATAGAAAATAAATTTATATGTGGGTTATGGTTAGGCTCAATCGGACATAACTTCTTGCTTGATGGAAGGGTGCTGCTAGCTGACTAGGCTAACAACCACCCACCTCAGATCTCGCAATTACTTTTCGATCTCAATCAAAGGCTTTCTGTTAATATTTAGACACTAAGTATGTTCATAATGGGACGTATCCTGCAAATCATTTGTAGCCCAGGCACTAAATATAATCTACTACAGAGCTTAAAGGGTAATGCAGTACCCCAATTCGAATTAGTGTGCCCCGTCATCCTAATTTACGAATGGCTCCTATCAATCATGTGACAATATTGTTAAATTCATGCAGAATATCTGCCTGGTTTACCTTCAGTATTCAATGTTTTATACAGAAACACAATGAAAGATACTTGCGAGCGAAATAAAAGGAGATTTGTAAGATTTAGCAGATTTTTGGAAATAAACGTGGGGCAAATACTGTCTCTCTTTAAGCTTTCACCATTATGGTGTATAAAGAAGCTGTAAGTCGAACACATAAAAGTAAAATCTTATACATTAAAAGCTATATTTAACCTGCAACTTAAACTGGTAGATCATGTACTTTTAGGCAAGGATAACACTCTAAAAAAGTTGACCAATGCACTACACCAACAACTGTCGCTTTCGCCAAGTGTTGTGACTTACAGGCAGCACATTCTTATAATTTTAAGCAGAAATGACGTATTACTTAGGCCTAGATTTAAATTTACTCATATCATTTTCTGCACAATTCGGGATCGTTGTACAAAGCATTACAAACAAAAGGAATTCTTAGTATTAAGTAAGTAGTGCTGACCTGTCTGTAATGTTTACAATGGTGAATGATTTCTAGCACTAATGGTCGGCGCGTTTTGCACACAAAACTATTAGCACAATAAATACACATGAACTACTCTGGCCCCAAAACTCAATCAAGTACAAAGGACGGGCATTAAGAGGTTTCCATGTCACAATTCAATACTTCGAGTAACAGTAGTACCAATAGTAACAATAACTAGCGCTGACTAGGATTTGAAGCTTTACTAGTGATACAAACTCATTGAAACATAGCTTCGGTCCAGAGTGACTGTGCATTTATTAACACATTTGCAAAGTATAAACATTTTAAATCAGTGCTTAGAAGTCCTGTCCCCCCTTTCGTTATACATACTTCCTTTTCTCTCATTTTCTCTCATTTTTTGCAAGCTGATTTTCATTTAAAGTTTGTAAAGATTCAGTGACTGTGAAGAGCTTGGTGTGCTCTCGGTGTTATTTGGCTGGGGGGAGGGGGGGGAGGTCAGATGGAAAGCTCCATGCAAATATTTTCATTCTGTTATAACTCAGCTTCCAAAGACTTTTGCCTGGATCCCACCATAATTTTACTCCTGTTACTCCTGGACCAAGCCAGGACCGTATGGCGGCCCGTAGTTTCCTCGCTGTTCGCGGGGCACTCCATGTTTGAGATTCAACTGCACTTGCCAGCTGAAGAAGCATTATTACAGCCAGTTCTTCCTCTCACTTGTAAAAGACGTTCTACCCCTCTGTATGGCAAGAGGAAGAAAAAGTTATCACTAAGCAGGGTACATTATCGCACATGTGCATACTTAATGACTACCTGAGGATATCTTGTTATGGCTGTGCATATGTGTGTATATACTACAGCTTTTCTTTAGGTACAAAGTGTTAAATATTTCAAATGAAAATATAGTTGCATTGTTAAATATATCCCTTGAAACCATTCATTGGAGAAACTGAAACATTAAAATGCCTCAAGCTTCGGGGGCTTGGCCTCGGACCCCCACAGGGGGTTTTGCGCCCCTGGACCCCACCATGGGGTCATATGAGAGGACCTTGAACCCCACTTATGGGATTTGCGCTTTGCTATTTGCTCTCGCAGCGCAAGTTAAGTGTGCATATTTTGGCCCCCATTTATAAAGGAGCTCCGTCGCAGTTGCTCTAACGGAACATTCAGTCCCCCCCCCCCCCCATGGAAAAATCCTGGCTACGCCACTGTGTATACTAGCACAAAATTTGTACTACTACTACCTCAGAAGAAATGTGGGTTTTTTAATATCTTGCCACTGTATTAAGTCTTAATGAAATTGACAGGGTTAATAACTGCTCTTTTTCAGGAAATGGCAGCTGATACAGGACGATACAATGCTTGGTTTTATGATCCAAGGTTTTGTAAAAGTTATGACATGAGCATGACCCTATTCTTTCACAGTACTGAATTTTGTGGGATGGGAAAAGATGAAATTGGCTTGTTTGTTGTCAAAAATGGTTTGATGAATCAACAAAACCGAAACATTTCGTTCTTGAAAAAGTATCAAACCCATACTGTAAAATACAAAGGTGTCCTTCAGTCTTGGAAGACACCACTGAAAGCAGAAGGTACATGGCAGTTGTCTAACTACCCCACGGTCACTGGAAAGTGGGGTATGGCACTTCAGGGCAGTCCTTCTCATGGAGCACTGCCTGACTCTGATCACCCAACCCGATCTAAATGGGAAGAATGGGGTCATAGCATTCTACAGTGGGTCCCAATACCATTCGTTGCTACTGCGTGGGATGGAGGTGCATCTCTTTTTTACGCCCTCACTGGAAATGCTAAGAAGGCTAAGGAAAGGATTTTTGATACCGGTGTAGATGCGGCCTTTGATCTTCTATACTTTATTTCAGCCGGAAGTTCCACACTGGCACGTGGAGTAAGTAGTTTCAACCTAAAACCTTTGAAAGTATGATTCCATTACTAGATTGAGACATTAAGATTGATCTATACCTGCTGATAAAAAGTTAGCCTACCCATTTGATAAGGGTAAGTGGCAGTGATTGTGAAGAACACAAAGGGCCTATTCTGAGGTAGTTAATAGGGGTTAGACCAAGTTTTGTAATCATGTTTTCTACTATAAATCACCTAGTACTTTTATGAATACAAGTAAGGTCATTGCCTCTAACGATACGAAGCAGCAAAGTCTAGTATTGCCAGTATGTATAACTTTTGCAAGAAAATATTCAGATTATCATTTCCAAATGGAAAAATCATAATATGCTTAAGTATTTTATCATTTACTTTAGGCGGAGCGTGAGGCAGTGCGAGGTGGTGAAGTAATCTCCAGAAGATCTAGTACTTCTACTTTGAACTTTAATCCCATTGGTGAAGTAGAACATGTAGTAGAAAGGGCTCCTCCACAGTTTCAAGCGGTTGGCAGACATGGTGCAGCGCCTTCTGAGAGAGGAATTATAGGCGTAGCTGGCTCGTACAGCTCTATTGCTAGAAATTCTGTTCGCTACTTGGTGGAAGCAAACCATATTCCACCTTCCAGTGCTACCAGAAGTAAGTTAACTGTGACTCCAAGTTGGCCTCGGTTCTTTCCTCCATTCAGGTGTTACCCTGTGTTTTATCTAAGTACCCGTTTTATCAACTACATATGATGAAAAGCTAACCAATTTAAAATTTCCTTTCATTACTTTGTTACTTTTTCATTTTTTTTACTTTAAGGGACCATCTACGAGATCGGAGACCATTTACTACCCGCCCTGAGTACCGAATATCAACTACACCAGGGTTTGAACCGAACCTTTGGAACAACAGCAGGGAGTAATGAAGCCAGAGAAATAAGAAATGGTATCAACCGCTTCTTACGAGCAGGAGATATGCCAAGTGCCTTACAGATACAGATTCTAACGGATTACGCATTTTGGCACGGGATAGAGAGATACGAGGAAGGTTTAAGGAATCTGCTTGAGGTCCACACACGTACTCTACGTACTGATGGTAGGCCTTTTCTTTCCATCACTGAGTACAATTCCATGTGTGAATGGCTGACAAACCAAGTAATGCGTTTTAGGCAATTTCGTGCACAAGGAAGAATATCTGAATATGAAGTAATTTTGTTCGATGAGATTCTTAATCTACTTAACTTGTAAATTTCCTTGTTACTGTTTTTAATATCCTCCTACCAGGCAGGTGAAATAAAGTATTACCTCCAGGGGCGTAGCTAGGATGAAATTTTTAGGGACCTAGGTATCAAATTGGGGGGGGGGGGGGTGTCACGGCATTGATCGTCGCCCATAAGTCTTACAAATTTTATTGGGACACACAATTTCTGGGGGCCTAGCAAACATCTGGGGGCCCAGCCCCCCGTAGTTACGCGCCTGATCACCTCCCTGCGTCTACCACCTAAAGGTTGGATCAAGTAGTGTCTATACCGTACTGTAGGCTATATACATATCTCAATTGAAGTCTTTAGTTGCGTTGCCTGCCGCGCAGGCACCAGCAACTAATGTCACCGACTCAAAACTACGAACCTTGGCTTGTCTAAGGATCTCTTCTTAGACCGTTGGTTTTATCGAAATACGGTGTAGTCCATGCTAAAGAGATGGTCATTTTGTTGGCCCCTGCTAATTTTGGTGACCTCATGACCTTTCTAAGGGAGTATTATGGGGATATTTCTTCATTTAAAACGCGTCAGTGGTGTCTATTTTTATAGAAAAGTTTTTGACTAGGAGACTTGCGAGTTGCCATGACAAAATATTGAACCATAAAGGGGGGAATTTCCAGTTGCCAAGCTACACAAAAAAAAATTGCAACCTTCAGTGGGCATCCAGAGGGAGATAAGTCACAGTGACAGAGATCGTTTACAGTTCCACCTGCATCTGCATTTAACTTATAGCAGGAATTCCCCTCCATTACAGCTGTAAACGAGCCCTTAGTAACTGATAGTCAGTGATGACCTTTAAGTTCAAAGTCTTTGATAAACGACCACTTTCCTATCATGTTGTCCTCAACTTAAGTTCAAAAGTGCTGAAGCTAAGTAGCTCACTATATAGCCTGCTGTAAGCAGGCTATTGTTGAGTTTTATCAGCTACAAGTACAATTCTTAATACTTGCTAACCCCTAATGTACAGTATACTGCAGACGAAGTTAAATACAATACAATATAAAGGGTGTATTATGATTTCTGAGAGAGCGCCATCTCTTGGGAAGCTGCTACGGAGTCTGCTCCGCAGGCTACTCACTATAGGGATAGATAATTTTCCGAAAAAATTGTACTGTGTGGTGTGTACAAGGCTGAGTCAGTTTAAATGCGTATTCCTTCTCATCCTATCAATTTCCTCATATTTCATGCCAAGAATTTTATATTCTCAAGTAAGATAAATAGCCAGATACGGTTGATGTTATTTACAAACTTAATTTCATCCCACTTCTTGAGGAAATATTTAAACTTATTTTACAAGCTATGCTTTTTTCTATTTAGATGTGCAGAAATCTATTTATTTTCGAATGTATTTGTGTGAGAAATTTTTTCAGAGTGTATTTTTCGAGATGAATTTGTTTCATTTTATATATGACTGAAAGTTAGTGGTTGAACGGAATTTGTCTTGGTCAACTGAGTAAGCCTCGTTATATTATACATTGGTAATACTCTGGTGTTATCTTTGATATCAGCCTTTCGGGGTTGATGATTATGAAGGTTAGAAACAATCGTTTTATGTGAGCTGTCCTTTTTTCCCCTTTTAAGCTCTCCTTCTTAAATGATTCTGATTGATTCTTAGATCATTTAGTATGATTAAATTTGATTTTTGGATGATTAATACTTTTGGTTTAACTCTCTCGTTCATTAGCAAATCCTATGACTGCCGTTTACTAAAGGATTTGATTTCGTTCCAACGATTAAATATTTTATTGCTATCTGATATTAAAATTTACATGTGATTTAACAGCCAATGAGTGTTTTTTTTCTGGTTAAATGATATGTTTGAAAGTGTTTTCAGTGTTGTGAAAAGATGTTGCACAAGAAACCCAAGGGAAAGAATTTTTTGATTGAAGTAACAGTCGATCGAGTCATTGACTCGATTTGGGTTATCATAGCAACTGGGAGCTCCTTGGTGGCAAACCAAGCATACTTCTAATAACATGTCTCATCGTAAAATCAAAACCTGCTTCGTATATTTAATTTTTGCAATTTTTTGTGGTTGATTTTATCCAACTTTGCAACGTTCATTCTTCCATTTTAGAATTGGTCTGAAACCAAGCCATAAAACCTCATCTAACTCGAACATTCCATTTTAGAATTAGTTATACATTTGCACTACATTCCTTAGCCTGTTTATATTCTACGTTATGGATGACAAGTAAAGTGATTCAATACTTTTGTAAGGATGTTTCGTTAAATTTGCTCTACTTAATGGTTTTATGTTAGTTGGTGTAAATGATGGGAGTATTTTGAAATCTCGACGACCACACAAATTCCGTTGTCGCGTCCACTCCATTGTCATAGTTTTGGACATCTCCTTAGACCACTGTATTACACACGTGGCTGGGATATCTCTGTTCATCTTTGCTCATCATTTGGGGTGAGGGATTTTTTATAAGTTTACTTTCTGGATTAGTCTGGTGGGGGGGGGGGGGCTTCTTACTGCTAAATAGCTTGAGTTCTCATATGTAGAACAAAAAAGTACAAAATAACTACAAAGAAACATGATTCTTTCTGTTCACATGTAAACTGTATTAAGTTAAACAGACCAAAAATGTCTCCTTTGAGACAAAACCAGCATGTCCTTACAAATTTTTGTAAACACGAACTGTAGGTACAGGAAAGTCAGTCAAAACTGTTAGGCTACCATAAGTAGACATGTGATACATCGTAGTTGGCATTTGGAAAAAGTTTTATCAAAAAAGTGATAGCCTAACGGCCTTTCTACCAATACCAGTTTTGTTCTTCTAGTGACCTGTTTTTCAACAACCAGTCCAGCTGATTGCATTCATTTGGCTAGCATAGCCCTCCAAACCTACCAAACACAACTACCCTCCCCTACCACCACCACTCAAATTTACTGCAAACTGTAAGTTTTCCAGATAGCCATTTTACTGCCAGTTTACTTGATACTTAGGACAGTTTCAACTGACCATTGCTCTTCTTCCCTTTTTCCATGACTGATCCCAATTCACATCCCCATGGGGGTGGGGGTGGGGGTGGGTGTGGGGGTTACTCTCACTACAGAGAAAGTTTCAAGAATAAAATTGGGACTACACTATGAGGGATGGCTAGGCACCTGGCTTCCCAACCCCTTCCTCTGTCATTTAGAAGATTATTTCTCTCTTCCATCTTTACTTCTATAAACAATCCAATCACAGTTTGATTCAGTGTCACATTTCTCACTTTCTTACATCTTTTATAAGTCTTTAACGGTGCAATGCAGAGAATGTATGAGGTTACATCAGTAAAAAGTTCACCACAGAGGTTTCAAATAACCTTTACAACTGTAACTGTAAGTTTTATTTCATAAAATAGTAAGTAAAACAATTGGTCCAATATTTTAAATAAAAATATGGTCCATATACAATAATCAGTTCCAATGCAAAAATGCATTGAAGTGTCAACAACTTAATTGCAACAGACTTATTGATACTTGTTTAACGTCAACCACCATTTTCATTAACCATTAAATGCCGACATAAATATGCAAATAATGGTGAATGGTCAATGTTACCTTTCTTGAGAAAGCATGACCCTCTGGTAACCTCTGATGACATTTGACTTCCCCAAAAATATCAAATGGGTTCTAGTACACAGTATGACACATCCATATACCAAGTATGAGAAACATCCACAAAAAAATACAGAGACACACAATGCCAGAGTCACAGCACTACTTCTTACCAACTGAGCTAAAAAAACCTTTACTTCTGACATTCTTATGCCCTTTATCTCACCAAGTTTTACTTTGATACTAGATGTACAGCTGAAATTATTGCAGCATTAGGTTCTTACTAAAAATAATCACACAGAATTTTAACATGAGTTTGTCAATTTCTGATTTACGAAAAAGAAATAACATAATATTAATATTGCACTGTTACAACCTTAAGCATAATATGGTTCCAAGGCTTCCACAGCAGACAGATAAGAAGAAATTCTTTACTGAGTTTACACCAAGCAAATAAGTTCACTGCCAAGCAGAATGAAAAAAATCACCACACCTGTCATGTTTCTGCTTCTTTAAGCTATGCTCTTGAAACCACGACCATAGTCCATAGTATACCCCTCACCCTTTTACACTCAATCTGCTTCACTACTTTTAGCCTCTTCAAAGGCCTCTAACACAAGCTGACTTATAAGAATAGTAGCAAGAGACAACAGTTTTCCTTTCTGATGCTCCAGGCAAAATGCTTAAACTAAACCACGCCCATGGATTGTCAACCTAAGGAGTTTCAAAACTCAAGAAAATTAACAATTGTTTTTAGCAAATTGCACTGAATATAGCTGTTAGTTGAAGTAAAAAAGTACTTGTGAGTCCCTGAAAAGGTTAAAGACCTCAGTATCAATAGTTTGTTCCTGTTGTCTTTTAAAGGAGAGATTGTTTACCAAGTCATCCCTTTCTTCTCCAGTGTTCTCTACGCTGGAACACTCCGCCTTGATGTTTCCAGCAGCTGATGTTTCCATCCATCAAAAGTTTCAGTCTTCAGTCTGTGTGATCTGTTTTCATTGGTTGCTGCTGTAAACTGATTCTTCGTCTTTCAGATTTAGGACTTGGAACCTGAACAAATAAAAGACAAGTCCATTAAGTCAATACAACTTTTAAGTGAAAACAAACAGATTCTTCAAAAAATTCCTGGAAGTGACTGTACTCTCCCAAACACTGCTTATCATTCTCAATAAAATAGCTTTGAGAAAAACTCCATCTTTTATGGGAACACCCTGATAAATTTTAAACAATTCCTTAACCACAAATTAAACAAAACCATTCCTTGTTTATCATACCCAGTGCCCAGTGATGCTAATTAAATGAAGCCCACATCTTCGATTGTTGGAACTGCTTATTTTGTAACATGGATTTGCATCTTCTTTGTGGCTTGGCGTATGACTATTTCAGTACAGTAGATACAGATCTAAACACATTCCTCTGAACATACTTGCACAAGTCATCTGCCACGCAGATATTTTGACTTTTTATTGAAGTGGCATTTTGACCATTTCCCCATCTTAACTGTGTTCCAATATGAACAAACAGCCCCTCTGGGGCAATGAGACAGTCTTCACCTCGAAGGATGATAAAGTGTTATGCAGCTTTACTAACTCTCTTTTAAACATGCGGATCTCTCGCACAAACCGGTTCAAATGTCTTGAGCTTTAGCTGCAAGGCCTAAAACAAGGTTTGAAATTTCACAACACTTCCTGTTGCTTGCTTGGAAGATTTGTTGCTTGTACAGTGTGTAAAGTTGCTTTGAAAACTTAGCAGCAGAACCCTTTTCCTCACAGAAGCATGGCAGGCCATTTAGTGACAGAGGTAGAGAGAAAGCAGTGATACTATGTCTGGTATCTCACCTTTGCTGGCAGTGATGGTCTTATATACACCCATTTTCCACTCCTTAATATACCTCACACAATATTTACTTGATCAAGAAATCAAGTGGCACTTACATTTTGCCTGCAAGACTGATTGTGTGTAATTTATTGTGGATGAATGAGGAGCCACCATCAGATAAAATTCTCATTCCTACTTTCACATTTAAACAGCTAAAGGAGGTTCATTAGCCAAGCAAGAATCTCAGATTTAATCACAAATAACCACAAAATATCATATCAGCCTAAAGCATTTTGATCTGGTCCAATCCCATGCCATGAGAGAGGTTACCTTGCAGTGATAATCTATCCTTATCCTTACATCACAAAATAATTTGCTGTTTCTCAAATTTGCTTAAATTTAAGTGGGGTGAAAATTACCAGTAATGCAAGAAATCTACAAAAAAAAAAAAAAAAAAAAAAAAAATTGCACATACCTTTAATAATTATATTTTAACAACCTAGGAATAAGTTCAGATAATTGTGCAGTACATCAGCATTACCCCTCTACTGATGACATGATGAAAAATGTGTAATTAAAACTATATCATACAATTGAATGATCATGAACTACATTTCTATGCACCTGAATGTTCATATTAACAAAAATGTAAAACAAAACAGAACACAACAAAAGAATCCAGGCAAAATTTAACAGGAGTTGACATGCAAGTGATCTGCCCTGATTGGATGCACAGGTTTTGGGTGACTCACACTTTGGAGTTTGCAAAACTGAGTATAGAAAAACATTTTGAAAAATGTTACAGCAAATTCTATAACTGGAAATGACACGCTCCCAATCGACCTAGAGCTTAGTTTGGTATGGTCACTTGTATTTTACATCACCAGTTAGTCTATATTAGCAAGAGAACAGTGCCTTTGCTTTTAAAGGTCATTTCAAAGTGCTCTTCTTCTGTGACTATTTTGAAGTCAGTTTAGTATTATATTGGTTCATACATATGATCATCACACAACAAACTTTACTGACTGAAGGAACACAGAAACTTTGGGAATTCAGATGACAAAGAGTAATGGGGGACATGAGACCATAAAGCAATTCAACAAAGTATTATAAAAGTTTAAAGCTTCTAACAATGAAAGCAAAGTAAAGCAAAAGATACATCTTAAGTTTTGTTCACTGGCTCATGGGAATGCAATGTAAAAGATAACCAGTTACACACTGGTTTCATTATAAAAATAAGTGACATAACATTCCCTCACAGGGACAAATTTCCAAAAGTCACATTTAATTCTCCAATTAATCAAATGATAGTGGTTAATTATTGTGTGATTAATTTTCTATGGGGGCTGGTTTCTCATGAAAATAAAAGACCAACCCTGCCAACTTTACCCCTCCCCCTGGTCAGCTTTATCCCTCCCCCCAATAACTAATACAAGACAGAAGGAAAGAGATTGGATAATTTAAAAAAAAATAACACCCAGAAACTTCCATGCACCCCAGACCAGCCTGTTTTTCAGTTTGTCAGGAATTAGTTCAGAAGGTCCACTGAAAAACAAGCAAACTTACACATAAATAAAACTCAGGTGGGAAACTGAGAAACACACACCTGACTTGATCCTTGAGTGTGGAAGCGTCTTTCAATGACCTGGATGTAAATGATAAAAAAGAAATAACATGGCTTCAAATAGTAATTATTCAAAAAGTTTTGACATGTCTCCCTGTTTTCAATTAATTTCAATTACTAACTGCAAGAAAAGAGTTTTTAGTACTTCCACAAGTTCTCTATATAGAAAGGGAAAAGAAAAATCTATCCAAAGTTTGACTGTTTCCTCACCATGTATTACATCCTCCTGTGTAAAGCTGGTTGTATTCACTCACTATTGCTGACCATACCACCTTGCACTCCCCCCCCCCCCATTTTTACCTGATATGGATCCAGAAGATGTTTGCAAATTCAAATTCAATAATAGACCTTTTTCCAAATAGCAGTTACAAAGGATTGTGGGACAGAGTTTGGTATGCGTCGTTTTTAGCCACAGTATATGCCACTGACAAAAACGATGCATACCAAACTCTATCCCACAATCCTTTGTAATTGTTATTTGGAAAAGGGTCTATGGATGAATGCTTATCCTGAGGCAAAGTTATTTTTGACAGAAAATCACCTACCACCAATCAAACCAATGACAAACTGTTACTTGCATGGCTGCATACTTCTCCTGTACAATTTTTTGTCTCTTAGCCCATGGCTAACTCCAAAACCCCATTTTTTCAGCAGTTTTCAAGATGCAAAATTCCATTACAAGTTTTTATGATACTCTAAAATATCCTACCTGAAGCAAATCAAACCTTGATGACCAAATCTCCTTGTCACAAAATAATTCCTAACAACCACTTATCCTGCATTAGCCCCATCTTCACCTTCAATCATAACACAGTACAATAAAGTACAATAAAGAACTAGAGCACCGACAGTGCAGAAGCTCAAACCTGTCAAAAGTCTATCCAAGCCAACATTTGTTCTAGTCAGGTAATATCTTAGATGGCATTTTGTTATGTATTATTCCATGAATCCCAAGCAACCATGAAACCCTGTAATAAGTTTTGAGGCCTTACTGAAAGCTAGCTTGCTTAATACTTATGTATAAGTAATCATGAACAAGGCACTAAGATCCCTTTGCTTATGAACCTTGAGTGACCTTTGAAAATTTGGAAACTTAAAATGGTCATTATCATCAAAATTTCTGGCACCAAATATTATATGTACATCTATGAATCTTTGACTGTGACTTTGTATGTCCGCAATGACCCCCACAGAACTTCCATAAGTGTTGCCAAAATGGTGAATAAATTTACTAAGTTTCATGTACATCCAACAATCTTGGCATATTTGACCTCAAATGACCCCAATGACCTCAAAATGACCTCCAAAAATTTCTGGCCCTTAAAATTGACGACATTTTCCAAGTTACAAGTTAAAGAAACAATAATTCCAAAGCTGACCTGCGATGACCCCTGATGACCTCAAAATGGCCTGCAGGTTATTTGGAGATGGTAATTACATCTACCAAGTTTGGGTGCAATTCTAGTTTTGATTAAAAAGTTATTAGAAATCAATGCTTTTGAATTTAAGTGATCCCTGATGATCTCCACAGTCCACATGACCTTCACATTATTTGGCACCAAATGGTGATAACACACCCCTAGTTTGGATTCCATCAGTCCTAAAGCTCCCCCTTTTAACCTCTAATGAATGACCTTGCATCTAAAATCTGTATACACCCAGAAAGAAGCATTACTTGAGTATAAACATTATGGTTAACTTTCATGAACAAGATGTGCACCATGAGAGGAGAGATACAGTACATTTTTGAGATTTTAAAGTTATAGCCTGTGCTGACCCCCCATGACCTTTGACCTACACTTCCTGTTAGTCAAACTTTACCCACACCCATTGATCATTGTGTACAAGCTTCAGCAAAATCAGTCACAAAATGTATGTTTGAAGAGCTCTTTGAATAATTGTTGACAGACATGATAGATAGACGGTGGCTGGCTGCAATAGCTCAAACAGCTATTTAGCTGGTTTGAGCTAAAAATGTAAGAGATTTTCTCTCACAATTTTTGTTGGGGGAGGGGGTGAAAATATTGTACCTAACCTTTATGGGCATACAAGTAATGCTATGGACAATGAGAGTGTACTTTTGAGTAAATCACTTAGGATACCAAAACCTACATGATATTGCTTCTTGAAACTTCTTAACAATTAATGTAAATGTAAACATTACTACAGTATACTGTAACTACTGTACAAGCAATCTATCTATACATTTTACCCCCATGTGTTTTTCCTGACAGATCACTAACATAAAAGTACCCTATAAAAGCCTCCCCCACTTCAACCTAATGTTAGCTCCTGCAGCATCTCATAAGCCATATTAAAATCATATTAAACTATCACAGAATGACCACACAGTTGCCTCTTGCAAACAGTGAGATCACTTTTAGTATCTCCTTTTTTTGCAACTTCTAGTGGACACACTGACTACACATGACAATGTCATATTGCTAGTAGGTTCACTGTGTTGCCTGTATTCACATTGCTTTACAGAATTACATTTATTTTAACATGTTACAGTTCAAAGCATAAGGCACTGAAATGCAATACAATAAACTTAAGTTATTTGCTTGGCTTGGAAAGGGATAAAAATGCAGTGTCAGTAAAAACCATCACACAAGTGCTTTGTTAGCCAAATCCAGATTAGAAAAAGCAAAAATGCAAATTAAAATACTGAAAAGGATGCAGATGACAAAGCAACATATTAGTAATTCATTTATTTTAATGACAAAGCAACATATTAGTAATTCATTTATTTTAATGACAAAGCAACATATTAGTAATTCATTTATTTTAATGTCAATAAAGAAGAAAGAGTAAGGAGATGATACTGCTTAAAATATGTGAGAGAAATGTGAGTGTCTGTGTTTTGCAAAGGAAGAAGTTTAAATGGCTTAATAAGGAGTTGAAGTACAGTATATGCAAGCAGCTTGCTTGAACAGTCTTCCCAAACAGGTCTCCTATCCTTCACAAATCAGAATAATAAAATCAATCACAATGACAAGGAATAAATTGAACAGACACAATAACAAGAAAACAGGATGGTACAATACATTAAAAGTAACTATTTAAACAAATAAAAGGAACAAAAAGAAAAATGCATGAAAGGATAAAAAGATCTTGTGCAAGTTAACAGCCATTCACACCAAAATGGAAAAGGAGGATGTCTGGCTATTGTGTATGAGGAATATAATGAGAGCTGAAACAACCTTTTAATATCCAGGGGGTTAAGAAATATTAAAGCTGGGAGGTGATGCAACTGAAAACATTTAAAAAAGTTTTCCACATCCGTCATATACCAGCAATACTTCCTTAGCTGTTTTCCTTGAAGTGATACGGAAGCCTTTTAACCAGACTTGTAGTAAGAATGTACTCGTACACATGGTTTTGCACAATAGCCTGTACTCGTACTTGTGAGAATTAATGTGTACTCACAGATTTTAGAAGATATGTATTGAGGCTAATCCAAAATTCTGTACTCGTACTCATGGAAAAAATGTGTACTCGTACTCACAACTGGAGACACTCCACTAATACTTGTACTCGTGACATTGTACTCACACTACAAGTCTGCATTTAACATTCAGAAGTATTAGAAATTTGATATGACTCTGTCTGAATAATTCTCATTCAAAAGACTATATGGTGGTTTGTCAGAGATCCCACCAATAAGTTTACTTGCCATGAGATACATACTTCATGCCAAAATTTCCAAAACTGGAATCAAACTAACTGGTTCACACTCCAAGGACACTGACATGCCAAACAGCAACTCGGGTATGCAAGAAAAGGAACTTTGGAGGGAGCAAGACAAACACCAAGAACGGGAGCTGTTGGACTACTAACCTTACCCTGAGGGTTTCTGCGAGGGGAGGCTGTACGTGAAGGCTTAGCAAGGTTTTGATGGTGGCATCGACGGATCACCTTTACCCCACCAGGCACATGGAGATGGAAAAAGTGTAAACATAAAACAGAGGCAAGAGGAAACCAGAAGTAAGATGTGTTAGTACTCTCTCCACCAGTTTCACCTCACCTTACTACAAAACCCCAAGCTTTGTACAAACCATCTAACCTTGTTTCAAAACTTTTAAGTTTTAATCAAAACAAGTGTACATGTTCAGACAGTGGCAGCACCAGGATTTTTAAAGTTGGATGGGGAAGGGGTCAACAGCATGTAAACTGCATACTTTTTTTTGTTTGATTAATGACTGGGGGTGTGAGAGGGCAAAAGACTACACTGTAAATGGTGATGCCCTCTCCCCACTTTCCTTCCGTTTCTCCATTTTGTAATGTCTTTTTTAAAACAATGGCCATGTGGTACTACTTAAAGGCAATTATTAACTAGCTAGACAAATATTTCAGTGTTTAAATTTTTGAAATCTCAAAGTTAAGGCAATGGATACATAAGAGCATCATATGAAGTATTAATGCTTGATTTATGTCTTATGACAAATCTTGACCACTTACAGTAGAAGTCGGTCCGAGAAGGTCTCTTTCTTCTTTTTAACAGAAAAACTGCTGCCTGTCTATGCCAGTAGTTACAGTACAAACTTTAAACAATGCAACCAATTTCAACAGCTGTCTTTTACAGAAATATTTCTTTTTCTTCTGCCATGTTTGGACATGAAGGTAATCACCAAATGTTTTCAGCACAACTGCAAACTGTTACTTAAATTGGGGAGTTGATAGGGAAGGAGATCCAACAACCAAACCTGTCAGACAATTTGAGCTTGAACATAATTTAATCCCTTTTCGGGCAACAAAATTTGATTGACAGGTCTCTTTACTTCCATTGTTTAGGCTTTTCTGACTTACATTCCTAATGATGGTTCGCTCCTTTCAAACTCAAGTAATCCAGAAACAAAGGTCACTGTTACCACCTTACTTTGAAGTGCAGCCACTTTGCTGATGAGGGCTAAGCTTTACCAACTATTTTGAGTTAAATGACTGTCCATAAACGTTTAACTAATATAGGTTCCTTATGTCTCTTAGATCTTGATGGGTCATCTCTTTGTTCAAGCCTAACAAAAAATCACAATTTTCACATCTTTCCACATAAGTAGCAAGCACTGTTGACAAAAGAGGCTTTAAGAAATTCCTCATTGTAGTTAATTAAAATGACGTTAACTGAGATGACAGATGATGAACGTTTAAAATTTTGAATTTTCCTTGACGACTGGCAATGTTATGTTAGTTGATGAAATCACCGTAATGAGTCCTGAAGATGACGACACAAACCATTGTCTTCAGTATCAAATATCTTCAAGTCTTAAAGTAAGTTTCAAGAGCAAGACATAAGGCTGATCAATGTCGGCAACCACCTAGTCTCAAAGGATATATAAATGTTGGATCTTCTGCCCTCACAACTCCCTGCTTAAATTAGGGGATTAAAGAAAGGTGAAATTTTCACATCTAATCATTATTCTAAGAGCTTGGAAATACTTAAATGTCTACTTTAAATATTTTCCTGTTTTGATTGAGATGTTTCTCAAAAGTTAATTTATTTAGTAAAAACAAGACTTCGTACTATTTAAGATCATGAAGTACTGTATGGGTTTATTACCTTAAAACAAACTTTATCTAATTATTTTCACAAGAGTTTGATAGATTTATATATTTAGTGAAGAGGTCACCCTTTCAAAGAAGAAAACATCAATGGAAGGACATTTCCCAAACCTATTTAGGCTGGACTGGTAGCAAAATAATTAAGAAGGGAAAAACAGAACAAAGCAAATGTAGAATACTGTATATTACCTCTACACATGTGAATAACCTTTGCATGCAATGACAACCAAAATCAATGAGCAAAAAAGATAGCGTTAAGATTAAAAACTTTGTAGTGTAAAGAAAAATGTACAGAGATTGTCACACAAAGATACACAACCGTGGAAAAAATTTTAGGGAAGAATACAATAAAAGCAATTATTTCTCCACAATCATCTGAGAACTGGGAAAGACATATCTTTGTTTGTCAACATTACTGCATGTATGCTGCAGGAGTCTCAGCTATTCACTTGACTATTTAACATTCCTATATGACATCTTGGCATTCACTATTCACACCACAATTTATGTACTGTAATGGAAGTGTCACGAGTGAACTGAAAACTAAAAAAGTATCCTAAAACTTTATAACTGAGCATTACAGCAGCCATTTTGGACTTTTTTTTTTTGGGGGGGGGGGGGGGTTGATTTGATTGTACAAGAAAAATTACAACAGGGCACAAACATGGAACAAAGGGTGAAAGGAAGATAAACTAGCAACTAAAACTTAATGCAACATTAAAGCAGGTGAGTTGATAGGCTGTATGTTAAAACAACTTTTTCACTACTACATTATCACATTTTGACTTTAAAACCTAGTAAAAGCCTTAGCAGCCACTCCAAAGGTGACTGAATGACACTCTATAAAAAATATTCTGGGTTTTAAAAAACTAATGTAAATATCAAAAAATGTAAAAAGTTAAAAAGTAAAGAATACAGAGTAAGTACATATATGATCTATAATCAGGATAACCAATATCTCCTGCAGTATGGAGAGTTTAGGATACACTTTACACATACAGAGAATGGAGACGTGTTCTTTAACGGTTGATTACAAGGAAAAGAAAAGGCTCACATTTTAAATGCAAGGGCAGGGAGAGCAAAACTTTTACTTGATTCAATAAATCATACTGTTTGGTTGTTAAAACAATAACATTCCAACAATTTACAAACAAGCTGCTATTTTGAAAGTTGTCTTGTGGCAAGTCTGTTTTTGATAACACAGGCTTAATATTTCTTTAAACAGTTTACATAATATTTTTTGTAATGTATTTACAGATATAACGTGTTGTACCTACAGTACCATTTAAATGTTATTTCAGACTATTAAAGTGTATGCTTAATACAGGCTAAACAGCATTTTTGAAATTTAATTACAATAAGATGGCTGTGAAAAGAAAGAAAAACAAAATGCACAGAAAGACAAAGAAAGAGACCCTACAAGCTAAGTCCACAGTTAATGTCAGCATACCAGTGACTCGTCAAATTTTTGTGGAAAATGGCAGCTTTCATTGTGAAATGTAGAAATAGTGATAATTTATACCCATACAAGATACAAAGATATGTGATATTTTGCATGGGGTTTAGAAGGTTAATCTCTTTATTTTATCTTAAAGATTGGAACGTTTTGTTAACGTTTAGCATGCATTATTTTGAAATTAGCTGCAATATTATTCTCTCATTTATAGCAAAGCAAAATAAGTGATTGAAGACGCATGAAAATAACAATAAATCTTACTTTGTCAAAGTATCTACTCAATTTCACAGCATTAGTTGTTCCAGGTGCAAGATGTGCTTCATTACGACAGTCCTGCCATAATAAACGAAAGAGTATATTCCATAAGAGTGTTCTTACATTTTGCCTAATTACAAAATCCACTCTGTTTTCCGGCTTAAAAAGCTGCCTGATCAACGTTACAAGTCCATCCTACAATATGACATTATTTTATCATAGTAACAGATGGGACTCATTCTATTTTCCAAGACTCCAATTACTTATGGAAATATTACTTCAAATTTTCAGGAAATTGAATAAGGCATACTCAAAATTTGTGTCTGTATTAACTTTGCACCAAATATCAGCACAATGTTCTTCACATGCCTACAACTATTTCTGTGTCCTTCTCCTTGGATTACTACATTTTTAAGCAAAATCCCATTTAATTTAGAACTACATTTCATATTTTGCACTATTTCAATTTTTTTGCTAAAACTCCAAACTGATTTGTCCTGGGCCTCCACCCTCCTCCTTCTTTCTCTCTTGTGAAGATTTCAATATGAGTTTGTTTTTTTCTGGCCATATTAAATAAAAAGTTTTGCCTGCACTTGGGGAAATAAGTTTTACTGAAGTACAACTGAAGTTAAAAATTAAAAGTGATTCTTTACTTTACATAAACAATGCCTTACTAAATTAATCTCATCAGCCAGGCACTCTTCAGCAATCTGTGACATTTGGAGGGACATCTGACGCTTGCTGTCCAATTGGTCCATCTTGGTGCCGACAACCAAAACTGGTGTATGGTTCCCTGCAAACTGTTCTGCATCATAATCACTGTCAAGAAATGTTGCACAGACTTGTGATAGAATAATGCCTTTGGATATTCATACCCTTATAAAAGCAAACTTCAAATGGAAACAAGACCAAAACCACAAAAGCTTGGTACCAAGGCTTAGCCAAAAAGCAGTCTCCTTGGAATTCTGGATTGCCAAATATACCTAGTAATATCAATGCAAGTATTTTACCAATATTACTACTTCGGCTCACCCTCTTGGCTAAAACCCTGCTTGACAGTTACCACAAAACTTTCAGTCCTCCTCCCACTGGACATCATAAGTTCCACTAAAGATCAATTTTGGTTTTATTCTACTTTTTCATGACAACCACGTTCCAACAAACTCATGTTCCAACAGACTGTTCCCTATAATGTTAACAAATTCAAAACTAACTGCTGATGAACAAACTGCCACATAGCATTTTGAAAACTTGTATTTTCACCCATTCTTAATTGCTCAATTAATTGCAACTGACACAAAGAGCCCAACTTAGGGGTTGATTCTGAACTTTTCTTTTCCTGAATCCATAATTTCTAAATAAAATCAGATAAAAGGATATGTACTATAATACACACTTTCCACCTAATTCTTGATACATCAAAAAATTAAGTGTAGTCATTGTATTATAAAGGAAAGAGTAAAATTGTGTATTACTGCTCTGCATACTATTTCCTCAAACCATTTGACAATTAACTCTAGATGTTGACTCTGATATATCTTTCACAAATAAACTTTCTTACAGGAGGTTACATCTTTGTAAATGCTACATTTCATTCCTGTAAGGTAATGTCATGTAATGAGAAATTTCAAAAATATCAGTCAATGTAAAAGCGAGCTGAAAACGTTCCTTTACCGGTAGTACTTTCAAACTGAGTAATTTATTCTTTTAAGCTGGTTATTTAAGTGTCTATTTTAAGTTTTTTTACTTGCTGAAGTCTTTAATTTTTAATGATTTAAGTCTTTTCTTCTTTTAAATGATTGTAAGCTGCTTTAAAATGTATACGGAAGGCAGGGTATACATAAGATTTACACTACTCTTATTATCACTAATTAAAAAAATAACAAAAATGCAAAATAAACCAAACTCACCATGATGATGGTTTCCTTGTGTGACCATTGTAACTATCTCTATTTAAAACTTCACCAAGCCATTTTCTCAAGTTAATGTGTGACTTTCTGTTTGTTAGGTCATGAACCAATATAATACCTGCCAACAAAAGAACAAAAAAGGAATATACAAAACAGGGAAATTTGATTACAACTAATATACATGTATAAGGTGCAAGCACTTGTTCAATAGGACTTGATCCTAACTGATGAACTTAGTCACCACATTAAAAACTTTCATCAACATTTCTACCAACACCACTGTTGGAAAGGAGAAGACAGGGGTGAAATTTAGCACTTGTCCTATCATCTGTGATGGGTAAAAATTGCATAGGACAACCACTTTCTCTCTTTGAGCTTGTCTGACGGACAAGCAGATTTATTTTGTAATTGAACAGTTGACTCTATCAGCAAGAAAGTATTTCATAAATATCCTCAATAAGATGTGGTACTGACACAATCATATGGACTACCATTCATCATTGAACCATAGAAATAGAAATGTTTGTTTTCTATGGCAGAGACAGGATATACAATTGTTCATCTTTTGTTTACTTTCATTCAGACAACCAAAAAATATTTCGGACATCTTTAATTTGGCTTAAGGTTGTCCGATGGACAACATGGGAATTTCCTTAACTAGAACAGCAATGCTGTTGTGTAGCTTACACAATTTCTCTTGTCTGTTAAATATAGGAACTCACAAAACCAAATTTTATCATCTAATCCTCTTCTTCCAAAAACCTCCTTACCTTACAAAGGCAAATGGAAGGGAAGACAGGAGCGTAATAATTAATAGAAATCAAAACCCATCTGTAAAATCACAAATGTGTTAAAGAATGTAAACCTGCAACTCACATAGTTTTATGACAAATAGGTAAAAATATCACTGCATATTTCCTCATATCAAGCAAGCCCTCAAAGGCTGTATATACTTTTATTAGCAGCAAGACTGAAAAAGTTTGTATGATGTAACTATAAACTGTTCAAGTATTGCAAAGTACATTTAATGGCACCTTCAATTCCACAAGTAAACACTGCATGGGTTTGCACTGATCAAAATAAAACAGACATTCAAAGGGCTCCTACTGCACTTGAACTCAAAACAGTTAAAGTGCAATTACTTGACTTGAGCAACCCAATTGAACAGAACAGAATGGAAGATATCCCCACAATTAATAAGCTAAGCCTTATTTCCTTTCATGTGTTAAGCCACACTGACCACAGAGTTGCTTCAGATTTTAGAGACCACTTGATGGACAAACACATGTGTGTTGATGGGTTGAATTTCAAACAGCCTGCATATCCATTTGCAAGATAACAACTGAACACACAACCAAGCACAATGCTATCAGTACAATGGATAAACAGCTAACTGTTCAGCAGGCACAGTGAACTCAGCTCTTCATAAACAGCTTTAAAACCCAACTTAACTTTCCTATAATGGAATGCAAATAGGTAGGTATTAATGCTCTGCTGACAAACAAACATATCTCAAAATTTCAGCCCAAAATCTCCTCACATCAAAAAGAGAAGACTTTTTGTTGAAAAGTTGACGCCATCTGCCCCATTTTATAACCTCACACATGTACTGTGTACATGTGTGAGCTAAAAATCAGGCCTGGAAGGGACAGGGTAGGGCCTTGTGGCTAACAATGGCTGATCTTTATCTTATTAGTATCGATGTGAATCTTAATAAACACAAAAAAAAAATCAAACAAACACACTCATTCTTTCCAATGAGTGCATAGAATTTTTCCAGACAAAATGCTCAAAATTCAAAAACCATACAAAAATTCCATCCTTTTCCTATAATTTCCCCATTTTAACCAGTGAGTGGGAACTCTGCAAACTCTCGTACCTAGACAAAGAAGACATACCATGCACAGGATTATAAAAAAGCTGTCTACTGTTAGCATGATTGATTGAGCCACCGATATCCCACAATTCCACGAAATAGGACTTCTGAGATGGTGTTCCTTCCTTGTACTCATGTAACTTCAAAGAGAGAGAAAATTGTGCATTAAGATATGTTGACATAATAACATGAATCTCATCTTGATATAACGAATTAGGACCACATTAAATCAATTCTTTTAATTCTTCTATGCAACAAAGGAAATTACAACTACACTGTAGCACTGATCTGATTATTTAACAAGAAAACTTTTTATGAAATGGGAATGACAAATTTTCCAATATTTCCTCAGCAAAAAGCAGCATTACATATAGTAGCACAACAATTTATACGATGCTGATTATTGCTGCACATAACCTTTGTGTAAATACAGGTTTCAGTGGGGCTAACAGTAGGTCAAAGTTGGGGGTTAGGTTAGAGGTTAAGGATAAGTTAGTTTTGGATATCAGGTAAGGTTGCCAGGAGAAAAAGCAGTCACTGGAAATGAGCACTATTAACTTCTATTTGGGGGTTTGAAGGTTATGGACTGCAGTCATCTCTTCATATCAATTTGTACCGGACCAGATATAGTGTATTGAAAACTTACTTGTACATACAGTACACTGTAAAGTCATGTAGTTTTATGCATTTCTGGTTTTGACTATGTCAACAAACAAGTATCCAGCTTTCCAAAACATTTAAAGTTTTGATGACACATAAAGGAAAATAAATTTGTGCAAGTTATGAACAATTAATGGGTTGGTAACTGGTTTTGTACTTCATAGTGGACAAGATGGACTAACATATGGAAGGCTCCACTGTATCATGCCAATCACATTTTAGATTTGGGATAACATGAATTCACAATTGGTGACTATACTTTGACAGAAAACGTGGGCATATTCAAACCATGGCTTTAGATACAAACCACTTGGATTGGTCAATAAATACATACATGTGCATTCACTAAAATATGAGATATCATATAGCATACATTGCACAACTGGCATATTGTTCAAATTACAAGAGGATATAATAATAGAATCACACACAATAGTGTCTTCAGCAGACCTGTCAGTGGGAATTTAATCAGGCCTTTGTCAGGGAAGTGCAAATGACTGCCCTTCTCTCTTTTATTGGAGGCACTAAAAGTAATGTAAACCTAGAAACTGTATAGAGAAAGGTTATCAATTAATAATTAGCCCTTTTGCATCAGAGTAACTGCAAGCTTCCTTAAGATGCATGCTTTACCTTCACATCTACAGAGGCGCCGATGGTCCATGATGCACTGTACATTGCTTTGCCATGAGCAACAAGGTAAACAAATGCTGATTTCCCCACTCCTGCAAAATGCAAAAAAAAAAAAATACCAAAGATGAAAAGTGAAAGTGCATTCTAGTCTTTCTAGAATAATGGTAAGCATTGTAAAGCCATATACAGAGTCCAAACTGGTTCCTTCACCTACTGTACATAACTTTCCAGATAAAGGTGTGTCCATGCACTTTGTTTCCAGAGGACACACTCAAAATGGCATAATGACAGTGTCGTTGATACTACTGTACATCACACACAGTACTGTAGCTACTGGAACTAAATTTATTGAACAGACACCATAACAACAAAATTTTCATAACACCAGCTGTTCAAACAAAGATGCTGTACGTACTACAATGAACCTTCAGGGATGACTTGCACAACAAGAAGGGAAATTTTTCTGGTAAAAATTTGGGTATTTTGGTTCTTCAAAACGTTGAATTTGTATACAAAAATTGTAAAGGTGTCAGGTAGAAAGATGTAAAGAAGGCAAGATATTACTTTCTTTAACTTGCCCTAAATCAATTACCATCAAAACATCATTAAACTTAACAGGATAATATTTGAAATAGACTGAAAAAATATCTGAAACAAAAGCAGGTAACTGCTGGCCACTTCTCCCTCAGAAAAACCAGAGAGTTTTACAGTACAAGAGCCTACCAACACTCAAATGTGTAGGGAACAGTCCAAATGCAAGCTTCGTTTGGGTGTTTTGCAGCTGACAAAACTTACTGATTAGATGGTGTTATCATCTAAGCTCTATATAACCATATATGAGAGCCTTGTCATGATGTAGCAAGGGTACACAGAGTTTCAAACACATCAAGTCTAGACACTACACAGAAATTGCTGTCTCCTGTGTTTGGCTACACCTGATAATATATTAAGGCATTTTTCAGAGCCATGTACATAGTACATGCAAACTGTGGTAAAGGCCTACTTAAAAGTTAAAACTATTAAGTATTCCTCCAGAATACAGTAGTATACCATTACTATGCCTGCTAGTAGGAAAAGCATCAGGAAGAATATAAAATCTACATTGTGGACCATTTGAACCACAAATGAACCATTTAAGCCTACCCAAAACCCACATCAAGACACTGGCCATAATACATTCATCCAATGCATTCTTGAGCCCATTTAAACTTAATGCTACTTGGCAACAGACTCAGCTCAGGGCAGACAATTCCACAACCCTGGGCTCTTGCAAACTGCACATACCACAAAACCTTCCTTTATTTAGGACTATGGCATTCGGAACATGGAACCTGAAAAAAGGCTTTGTATTAATCTAGGAACCTGAAAAAGTCCTCAACTTTCAAGAAATAGTCTGCCAAAACCCTTGACAATCTTCAAGGCCTGGATCAGTTCACCATGGAACTTCCTTGCTAAGGATAAAGAGGTGTGAGATACAGTAAAGCTCCCTTCATTTCTTCCAAACAGGAATGAATAAGCCATTTCTTTTTTAAGCATGCCTAAGGACTTTCTCAAGCATGTCTTTATCTTCTGAAAAAATAATTCCAAGTCTAAGCCATACAGTACTGTACATGTGCCTTGTGGTTGGCTAAGAGTTATGTCCACCATGCAAAATTTTCAAAACTGCAAAAAAAAAAAAAAGACTTAGTTCTCAATGCTGTGTTATGATGGGACTATGGCTGCAGTTACAGGCACTGTACATCTATTTGGAGTACATTCCCTTGAATACTGTATGATCTGAAATAGCCATGAAATCAACATTTTGGGAATGATTAATAGTGAGTGATGAAAATTCATATTTTACTACAAAGGGAACTTGGATTCTTTTGCTTTCCTTAACCTTCTGTTTTAATATGTATACTCCTTTTTCTGAGAGAAATAGCAATGAGAGCTACACAGGGCTACTATTTTTGTAGTTCCCTCTCGTGAATCACATCTGCCCAGAGACTTGTGAAAATAAGTGTTTTCACCACGTACCTGGCTACCACACCGAGAATGTTACTACCTGGGTAGAATAATTGCTATCCGGGTTGTGCTTTTCTATAGTTTACTTTGGATCTTTGGGAAATGGCATGGTAATTGCAACTTACAAAAGATATTTCTCTTCAAATTTATTTTGCTACTACTGTTTTCACAGGTAACCCAGATACCCACCCGATGTTCTGTTACCTGGTTCCAAATTTTCTACCAGACACCTTAAAAAATGTTGCGTGAGAAAAAAATCATTCTTTATTTATCATATCTCCTGATAATTGAACCATTTCCTTGCTTTTTTCGTTAAATGACAACTTAGACCAAGGCTGAAATAATTACAGAATTAAACATTTCAGAGTTGTTTTAACTTCTTAACTATGCAGGGGAATGCAATCCTCCCTAAGTCTCTTCGTGATTTTCTACAAAACTGATATTCTTCCACCACCGGCATGCCCTAATGTCATGTTACGTGTACCACACTGAAGCTCAGTATATGTTCTCAGCTACCAGCCCATTCCCCCAAGCGAAACATTAATATCTTTGAAAAATATCACAAGGTCATCATTCTGTAGTACAGTAGCTTGCTGACAAGCTTCTGATCAGCCATTGGCTGTTAATTTAGATATCAGCTGGTGCAATAATATGCTAATCTCTGATACTGTAAACTAATGACGCTGTGAATGTAAAAAATCCCCGTAAATTTTGGCTTAAGTATGAAATGAAATCTGGTTCCACCATTCTCAATTACAGTTGGTTACACTTGCACACGTGTGTTATTCCCTATGTTGCATGGTACAGTACTGTGTAAACGCACACAGGCCTACTGAAGTTTTACTACCAAACGCAGAAAAACGTTCAGTACAGTATGTCATTATTGCCCTGCAAGCGAAGGTCATCTTGCATCACCCCTTGTGTTGCATGGTATGCGCCAAATGACCTCTTAACTATTCATAGACCCTTTTCCAAATAGCAATTACAAAGGATTGTGGGACAGAATTTTTGTTCACATCCTTTTTGGCCACAGTAAAATGCCATCAACATTAACAACGCGTACCAAAAACTCTATCCCACAATCCTTTGCAATTGCTATTTGGAAAAAGGGCTATTGATATTCCCTCCACTTTATTGTGTTTTTAGGGGGTTTTGTATGAATATTCCCTCCAAGGTAGCAACTACTGTAAGCACCGAAACTTGAAATGACTAAAAGCAATTCTGACTGCTGACATCTCGCTACCAAAGTCAATGGGTCCTTAGTGTTTGCTTTTCCTCGCAAGATCTTCCCATTGACTTACTGTGTGGAATGATACTTGAATCAAGGTTATGGCAAACGATGACTAGAACGATTTCACGTAAATTTGCTGCGAGAAAATAACATCAGTATGTGCACTCATACGTTGGAGAACCCACTCATTGCTTTGCTATATAGCACTAAACCGCAATGCAAAGGATGAATCAAGCAAAAATATTCCTTTACGGTGGAACTTTTTTGCTCTCACTCAAATCCCACTTGCCTTGCTTGCTGTGCCTTCTGCATCAATTTTTGAGTGTATTTGCAATGCAAGATTTTAGGCGATAAATTTGTGCTTTAAAAATAAGAACCAAAAGAAAATCAGGATATCCCACTGGCTAATCCCCGCTGCAGGCGAAAATAAACCCTCCCCATGTTATCGTCAAGTCCTTCGGTCATACCACTCGAATACTTGTGGTGTGAAATTAGTTTTGTCAATGAGTCTTGCACTCCTTTAGTTGTTGGTATTATTTATCGTTCACCAAATTCTTGTGCTGATAATAATCAGAGTTTGTTCGAAAGTTTTAGGAAAGTCTCTTCGAAAAGGGCAGTTGTGTTTGGGAATTTCAACTTTCCTGATATTGATTGGCATTCATGTACTAGTGGGTCACATGGGAGGGATTTTCTTGAGGCAGTGTCTGATGGTTTCTTTACCCAGCATGTTCTGTTTCCCACTCATGAGGATAATTGTCTGGATTTGGTGCTAAGTACTGATGAAAACATGGTTAGAAATGTAGCTAGTGGTGGTAAGATAGCAGGGGTCAAAATTTAATTTTTTTTCTCCACTGTTCCTTTTCCCAAACTACTGTACTGTTCCGGATCAGATTTTACTGTTCCAAGCTTTCATATACTGGAAAAGAGCAGGTTCTTGTATGTAATGAGTTAATTCTCCTTCATATGAGCACACATACTGATGTTCTTTTCTGGGCCACAAATTTAAGTGAAATCGTAATTCTACTTGTCCTTCACAGCGTGATTGATTCAACAATCATTTCACACAGTGAGTCAAAGGGACGATCTTATATTTTAAGGAAAAAAAAAACACACACGTTAAGGCCCATTTTCTTTGGACATGAGATGTCAGCAGTCAGATCGACTTGATTTCAGTCCTTGTACAAGTTTCGGTGCCTAATTGCTAGTAGCTGTCACGTTTTAACTTTTAAACGGTTAAATGACCGGTTGGCCATTTAACTGCTGCTAAATTTAACCAAGTGTTTAAACGGATTTCTTTAAAAGAAAGAAAGGTTAGCACTTTTTCTCCCCATGTTTTGCTTTGATATCTGTCATTTAGAAACATTGTTTATTTGCAAATTCAATGACCAAGTTAATGCTTTAGAAATAAATGGTCAGTGACTTTTCATTCATAGCAATGTAATCCCACGATTGATTCGATTTTCACCTACTCAAAATGCCTTTATCCTGTTTGCAGAAGTATAAAACTCAAATCTGATTGTTAGTTCACAATACGGCTTAACGAATTCACAGTTTATACCGTGATCGTAGTCTAAAGCCGCGGTCACACTACAACGAATTTGGATCGGATTCCGATCCAATTTTTGTGAGTTTTTTATTAAAATCTTCTCCATCTCTGGTCAGAAAGAGCCCAAAATTAGCCAACCAGTGTAAATACAGTATATGATTTGCATCAGAGGCCTATGAAAATGAAATGTTAACTGATTTTTTCATGATGTCACACCTACAGACAGCTTTTATCGGACACGCATAGTCCGATAAAAGCTGTCTGTCGATGTGACGTCACGAAATTATTCGTATAAATTTAATTTTCGTAGTCCTGCAATAAAAATCATATAATTACACAGGTTGGCAAATTTTGGACCCTTTCTGACCAGAGATGGAGAAGATTTAAATAAAAACTCACAATAATCGGATCGGAATCCGATCCGAATGTTGTAGAGTGATCACGGCTTAAAGTGATGCCGTGAGTTTGCAAAAAGGAAAAACATAAGATTTTGCTTCTTCTTATGTCTTTCTTTATTCTTAAAAATGCCACGAGTGCTTTACAGAGTTGAAGAATACGATTTGAAAGCTCAAAATGATAGTGATAATCTCAGGAAGTAACCTAAACAGTACCTAAAATCGGTAAATTTTTGAAGGCCTTTTTCAAAAAACGGTCCTTATTATACGGCATTAAACCACGCCTACAACGAACCTGATGTTGAATATGCAATGTTATTGAGGTGTCACCAAGTTACTAAGACGTACCATACCACTCCAGCCTGACTAGCTCTCGCAGGGAGTTGTTATTTCCAAATAACAACTCCCTGCTCTACGGTAGTCTACAGCTGTTCGCTCACAACCACTGATCTCTACTATAACCAGGGAGTAATAACAACTCCCTGCTATAACAGCCTCACGACCAGAGAATGCATGTTCTTGCGTAATTGCTACATAACACTTACTTGTATACACTCAATGTAGCTTCCTCAGTACTACGTAGTACAGGCCGCAGTCTTTCACTCTTTGGTACGCGTTACAGTACCGATTTGAATTTGGACATTACAGGTTTACTGTACAACGAAAGTTACACCAATACCATCGCCATGAGTAAGAACGTCAAAGACGATGGTAAGTGCACATAAAGGCAGAGCATCTAACGGTGGCCTAAATTAGGCTTAATTTACACAGAGGTACCACTGAGCCAGTATACTATAGCCTAAGTTAGGCCACTACAGTAAAACAGTGTAGTGGTATTACCATGCACTCTGTACATTGCAATATCGACGTTACCTCTTCAAGATCCACACACACCATGCGTCTTGTTCACTTGTGTTGTTGTGCTAAATCGATCAGCTGTTTACGCCTAGTGAATATGCATAAGTACTTCGTTCTCATTGGTCCGCTCAACTGATGTTCGTTAGGAGACTGAATAGTGTTTGTCCGCAGCACATTTTTGATTTCCTCGAGTTTAGTCGTTATTTTTACGAAAATTTTAAGGCTGTTGCCGGAATTCGCACAACAGGCCTTATTTTTTCTCCCTTACTGTTCATATGGGTCACTCAAAGGAATCACTGAAATTTTAAACTCGATTTTTTAATGTTTTTACTTTTTGCAATCTCACGGCATCACTTTAAGCCGCTCACAGAACGAACTTTAAAACAGAAATACTTGGACGCCCGCCAATATATTCAATACATGTACTTGGACATTCCACACCATCCTACCGTGCTTTATCTATACGTAAACGGAGTGTGCAGGCTTGCACGTGTTTGTTTTGAGTATTTCATATAGCAGTACGTAATGAATGCACGAACTACATATATCCATACGTAAATATTTGTTCAATGCATGCACTAGGCGCAAATCAAGTGAGCTAGTATGAGTGTACATACAAGGCAATCGAATTATTTTGTCAAACTTTTGTTACGTTTCAGGCATCGTTATTTCATAAATCATAAAGTGCAAGGCACACTTTAATTTCATGCAAATTAACATGAATGCTTTACATAAAAGCACCTGCTGAAAATTACTACAAACTACGATGTAACAACTGGTGATTTAGTGGTAAAAACAAATATCGAAAAGTGTAATTTTCCATACCATGCCCACTGTTCTTGCGACGTACGTCAACTTCTGTACAAAGCGGGTGCGTATTAACCTTATAGTACTGGCAATTACAAACATGTACACATGCTCTGACTTACTGTATGCTTTCATAGTGCGTTTCACTTGAACTTCTGTACAGAACACAGACATGGCCTAAAGTACCGTTGTTTGCATATATTTCTCCCCATATCATACTGTACGTGCAATTAATGTCTTTGAATTTGATACTTGGTCTCGTTCATTGTTAAGATTTGAATGAATCGAAAAAGATGGTGAATGATCGCCAGATGTGCAAATTTACAGGGGTTTTTCATATTCACAGCATGATTACTTCATCACAGATAAGGATACATGCGTATAGTTGCAATGTGTTTCTTCTGGAAAAATAGTGTTCCACGGAACAGTTGCTTTTGGAAAGGTACTGTTCCGGCACTAAAAGCACTGTTCTCAGAACAGCGGTAATTTCGACCCCTGGATAGGATCTAGTGACCATGACCTCATTAGCTTTGAGTTAATTTGTTTCATCAAACTTCAAGGTAGTGACAAAACTGTTTTAGATTTCAGCAAGGCTAACTTTACTCATGCTAAAGAGCTTCTTACCACAGATTGGGTTGCACGTTTGTCTCACTTAGGCCCTGCTGAAGCATGGAGTGTTTATCGTAATATAGTTACTGACACTACAAAGTTGTGTATCCCACTCAAGAAAGCACATGGTTAAAAATAGGCCAATTTGGATTTCTAGAGAGGTACTTAGAGCAGCCAGGAAGAAACGTAAGTGTTGGCGTCGATATAGGGTCAGTAAGAATTCTGATGACTTTGCAGTCACAAGAAGCAGGAACTCTTAGTTAAAAATTTGGTTATTGACACTAAACCTAAGTCTGAAAAGCAGTTGGCCAAGGAGGTTAAGGTAAATCCAAAATCTTTTCATGCCTATGTCAGGTCTAAGCAGAAGGTTAAGGAGGGTGTTGGGCCTCTCCAAGGTAATCAAGGCACACTAGTTAGTGATCATCAGGATATGGCTAATTTGTTAAATGATTATTTCGTATCTGTTTTTACCAAGGAATCATCTATTTTGGGCACTTGTAGGGATTCTGATAATTCTTCTTTAGTTAGTGATGTTGTCTTCTCTGAAGAGTTGGTTTGTAATAAGTTGAAGAGTTTAAAAGCTAGTAAGGCCCCTGGGCCTGATGGGATCCATCCTGCCATTTTCCATGAATGCTCCGAGATTTTGTCAGTTCCTCTTTGCATTATTTTTCAGAAGTTTCTGGATTCAAACTTTGTACCTGCTGACTGGCGGATAGCTAATGTTACTCCAATTTTCAAAAAGGGGGATCGGAGCTTGCCTTGCAATTATAGGCCGGTCAGTTTAACCAGTGTTGTGTGCAAAGTTATGGAATCTGTAATCAAGGATTGTTTGTTTAAATATCTTTTAGATAATGGGTTACTCAATCTGTCACAGCATGGTTTTTTACCGAGTAGATCTTGTGTTACTAATTTACTAAGCTTTCTTGAGGATGTTTCCTTATCTCTTTGATTCTGGTCACAGTGTTGATGTCATCTACCTTGATTTTCAAAAAGCCTTTGATAAAGTTCCATTAGGTAGACTTCTGGTTAAACTGCATAGGTTAGGCATCAAGGGCAGTTGTGCTGACTGGATAAATTCATGGCTCAATGGTAGATCTCAGAGAGTTGTTGTTAATGGTACAGTAATTTCTCTTCTTGGAAAGAAGTTAAAAGTGGAGTTCCACAGAGTTCTGTTCTTGGCCCACTTCTCTTCTTAATTTTCATCAATGATATTGATAGCTCTCTCACATCTAGTATTAGTAAGTTTGCTGATGATACTAAGCTCTATAGGAAGGTTAGTGAGAAGGACGATGCCTCATTACTGCAAAAAGACTTGGATAGGTTATTTTCATGGTCTCAGACTTGGCAAATGTCTTTTAATGCAGATAAGTGCAAAGTCCTTCACTTTAGTCCTAAAAATTTCAGCTGTGTTTATAACATGAATGGTAGTATTCTGAGTGATGTGACTTTTGAGAAGGATCTGGGTGTTGTTATTACAGGTGATTTAAAGCCATCTAGACAGTGTGCAGCTGCTGCTGCTAGGGCTAATAGGGTGCTTGGATTGATCAAGAGGAATTTCAGTAGTTTTAGTGAAGAAATTGTACTAAATCTGTACAAGAAGTTGGTAAGATCCCACCTCGACTATGCAGCCCAGGCTTGGAGTCCCTTCTATGAAAAGGACAAGTTTCTTTTAGAGCAGGTTCAGAGGAGAGCCACTCGCCTTATACCCAAGGTGAAACACCTACCTTATCATGTTAGACTTTAAAAGCATCTTGGGCTTACCACCCTGGAGTTGAGAAGGATTAGGGGGGACATGCTTCAGGTCTACAAATTTCTCTCTGAAAGGAATCCTTTGTCATCTTGCAATTATTTAAATTTCAATGTGATTCTCGGGTTTGAGGCCATTGTAAGAAGCTAGTTAAGTGTTTTGCAAGGCTCCACATTAGGAAGTTCAGCTTCTCTCATAGAGTTGTTAATGAGTGGAATAGTCTGCCTTAGTGGGTACTGTAATTAACTCCACAGCTGTGCACTGCTTTAAGGTTAACATTGACAAGTTCTTCCATAAGTGTGGTAGAATCTAATTGTGCTGGGCTCGTTTGGTGTTGGTTGGTTCTTTGTTTTCAGTTAAGGTTGTATGGACTTCAGGGCATCTTATGGGGCCTTAGCCCTCCTTTGCCCTTTAACCTGTTATGTTATGTTATGTTATACGGTAGACAGCAATTTAATTGCGCCTTTGCAGTTTGCATGTGTGCACGAACTGTACGTATGCCGAGGTACCGTGCTCCGGAACAGTAAAATCTGATTCGGAACAGTAATTTACAGCAAATTTACGTGAAATCGTTCTAGTCATTTCCTTCGCCATAACCTTGATTCAAGTATCATTCCACACAGTAAGTCAATGGGAAGATCTTGTGAGGAAAAGCAAACACGTAGGACCCATTGACATTGGTTGAGAGATATCAGCAGTCAGAATTGCTTTTAGTCATTTCAAGTTTCGGTGCTTAGTTGCTAACTTGGAGGTAATATTAATAGAAAACCCCCTAAAAACACAATAAAGTGGAGGGGATTTCAATGAATAGTTAAGAGGTCATTTGGAACATACCACGCAAGACAAGGGGTGATGCAAGATGACCTTCGCTTGCAGAGCAATAAATGACATACTGTACTAAAAGTTTTTCTGCGTTTGTTTGGTAGTAAAACTTTAGTATGTGCGTTTACACAGTACTGTACCATGCAGCATAGGGAATACTGTAACACATGCAAGTGTAACCAACTTTAACTGATAACGGTGGAAGGAGATTGCATTTCATACTTAAGCCACAATTTACGGGGATTTTTTTATATTCACCGCATCATTACTTAATCAGAGATAAGCATGTGGGTGTATTTATATGCACTTTGCTCGTTGTGGAAAAACACTTCCATGGAACAGTGGCTTTTGAAAAGTTACTGTTCCGGCACTAAAAGCACTGTTCTCGGAACAGCGGAACAGTGGGAATTTCAACCCCTGGGATGCAAAGTCAAAATTTTTTACCAAGAATATCTTCGTACAAGCGGACCTTTCTGTAATATTTGCAAAGTCCTCTGCAAGTATTTTTGGGTGAATGCACGGATGCTCGGATGCGGGGTCAAAATGAAACTTCAAAAGTACTTAAGTCCATCCCAAGCATTCCCTGGGTGGATGCGCGTATGCTCGAATGCAGAGTCAAAGTCGGGGCAGTTAGATATGAAAGATTAAATAACAAATTGGAATATGCATATAGTAGGAGACTTTAATTTGAGAATGACTTATTGTTGTCTATTCCTTACTAAGACCACTTTAGCAATATTTTGGAGTGGATGCTTGGATGTGGAGTAAATAATTTCACCAATATTACTTATTCTTCGAGTGGATGCTCGGATGTGCAGATGCGGGGTCAGACCTAAGTTCAGGGTGTAAGATAAACACAGTCACATGCATCCGCGCATCCAGATGCTAGGCCTAGGTGGTATTCAAGAGTGGCCCTGCATTCTATAGTTGTACCTATTGCTGACCTAGCCTAGCCTAGGCCCATACTGGAAAGTTCGTTTTTCCGCCGACGAAGCTTTACGCCAAAGGAAAGGCAAGATAAAAATTACGCCAGTATCTGCTGTAGGCTAGGTGCCCCAAATAGAAATCAGGCTGACAAAATATGCCAGAAATTTGGCGTGACCCCCTGAGTGCCACGCCGAAGATCTTCGGTGTAACCTACATGTTTTCCAGACTGGGCCTAGACTGATAGTATGGGTAGCCGCAAACACAGGCGCCTCTTAACATTGTACAGTATACCATATACTATGTATTATATAGACGGAAAGGTATGTCACAAATCTCCTAGCTCGAACAAACAACTTATGTTTCTGGCACAATTACTGCACTTTTCTCGCCAAATTTGTCTGTGTCGAGACTTTTGATCATAAGGTACCTCAAGGCAGCTCTTTTTCCCAAATAATTTCACTTCGCATTGTCTGAAGGATGAAATTTTGATGGAGTAACAGTATGAGGATGGTAGCTGCTGAAAGAGAGCATTCAGCACTTCCACACTATATAATAAAATACTCCTAAAATATTCTCTAAAGTTCTCTTAACTTCCTGAATTTCTTCCAAAATTTGTCAATTATGTTTTGCTTTGATTATTACAAATCTTACAGATACATATTAGCATTAACATGCAAGATTTTTGAACATAGAAATTCATAAAATTTGAAAACCTTTTGAAAAGTGGAAGGGCTTGCATTTACTATGAGCATTTGTGGCAGTTGAAGCATGGAGCTACCACCTCTCCATGGTTGAAGACTGTAAAACAGTTACAGTTCAATTGTCACAAGTGCTTGTAGAAAATTGCTAGCCCTTCCACTTTTCAAAAGATTTTCAAATTTTATGAAATTTAATGTTCAAAAATTGTTCATATTGATGCTAATATGTATCTGCAAGATTTGCAATAATAAAAAATGGACCATAATTAAACAAATTTTGGAAGAAATTTAGAAAGTTAAGAGAACTTTAGAGAATATTTTAGGAGTATTTTATTATATAGTGTGGAAGTGCTGAATGCTTTCCTATCAGAAGCTACCATCCTCAGACTGTTACTCCATCGAAATTTCATCCTTCAGACTAGGGCTGTCAATTTCCGTTTAATCTCCTAAACATTTAAACGGTCAGAATAAACGTTCGTTTACCGTTTAAACGGTGTCTATATTGTGAACCAACACTGTAATGCATTAATGGCCTCATTGATCGTGCACTACGATACTCCCAGTATGCACAAGCTTCTAAAATCTGTACGTAAAAATCTAGCGATCATTTCAGCTATTTCTTTTTAATTCACCCAAATTTGCCAATGAACGAAACCAAGCATTAAATTCACAGTCAATGATCGGAAGTTTGATACAGGGCCATACGTTTGATATCAGGCCGAAATGTACGCAAACACCGATGTACATATTAGGTCATGTCCGTGCACTGTACAAATGCAGATGTTCAAGTGACACGCAAGAAAAAAGTCGAGTTAAAGCACGTGTATAGGTCCGTTATTGCATGCAAACAGTAACACATTAGGCTACGCACCTGCTCTGTACAAAAGTTGACATATACATCGCAACAACATTGGGCATGGTATGAAAAATTACGACGTTGTTCGACCGCTGCTTGTACCGCTAAATTACCAGTTGTTACATCGTCCTTTGCAGTAGTTTATGATAGGTACTTTTTTGTTTATCATGCATGTTAATTTGTGTAAAATAAACGTGTGCCTTTTACTTTTATGATTTAAACAAAACGATGTCTGGAACGTTACCTCAATGAACGAAAGTTTACGATAGACTTGTCCCATCCTACGTACTAGCTCCACTGATTTGCACACAGCTAGCTAGCTAGCGGGCCGCGGGGCACTAGCATGCCGCAAACAGATATTTACGTATGGATATGTAGTGCGTGCATGAATTATGTATTGCTGTATGAAACACTCAAAACAAACACCTGTGCGAGCCTACAGTCTGTTTATGTATAGGTAACGCATGGTAGGATGGTGTGAATGCTTATGTTTCTGCATTGAAATACTGCGGCAATTTTCGGGTTTTTAAGTAAGCCTGTTTTAACGTTCGTTCTGTGAGCAGCTTGAGCTACAAATACGATGTAAACTGTGAAAGAGTGAATTGCGGTTAAGCCGATATTGTGTACGTGTCCTAATAAGCAGATTTGGGCTACTTCTTCGAACAGGGATGCGGGCACTGCGTATTGTTAGGGGAATTAATAGGCTTACTGTGAGTAGGTGGAAGTCAATTCAATCACAGGATTATATACTATGAATAGAGAGACACGGACAGTTTATTTTTGAAGCTTTATTCGGTCATTGAATTTGCAAATAAACATCGTTGTTAAATGAGAGATATCAAAGAAAACACTGGGGAAGAAAAATGCTAAAACTTTTGTTGTATTTTAAAAGGAAAACCATTTAAACGTTTACCTGAGTTAGGCGCCGTTTAAACGGCAGATCGATCGTTTAACCGTTTAAACGTGACAGCCCTACTTCAGACAATGCCAAGTGAAGTTATTCGGGAAAAAGAGCTGCCTTGAGGTACATGGGCGGCTCTAAGAAATTTTGTTTGGTGGGGGGGCAAACTCAAGTCCATATTCAGGGAGGTTCGGAAGACCCCCCCCCCCCAGCAATATTAATGGTCAGCTCCGGATAGTAATATAGCCTCAGTAGGAGTATGCATAGGCGTAGGGGTCCAAGTTGATGGGGGGGGGGGGGTGTAATGACCTGCCCGAAAAATAGAAACAAAAATTTCCGCTCGCTCCGCACGCGTTCAAAATGTTAATGTACATATCATAAAGGCATGAATCCGTTATCACACTGCATGCCAATTACATACAATAATTTGCCACGTTACTAGCTATTCCATATTGGTTATAATTCTGGGGGGAGTAGTTACAAAAATGATGATAATAATCAGTGGTGTAACCAAGGTTTCTCTCATGGGGGTGGGCAGGCACTATGTTGTGTGATTGCCGGCCTGGGGGGAGGGGTCTAAGGGGAGGGGGAGTCTCCCTCCCCTTTGAAAATTTTTTGAAAAATTAGGTGTCCATACATGCAATCTGTGCCACATATGCTACCTTTGAAGTAAAATTTTGTGTTTTAGTTAAGGTACTAAAAAACAAAAAATCGGCATCAGTGACGGGGGCATGGCCTAATGGCTCCTCACATACACCACTGATAATCATAATATATAAGTTTAACCATTAAAAACACACTGGTGAATTAATACCACATATATGGGTACTGGTGCAATCCAAATCAGAACTATATTTTAATTACCAAGGAAGTTTTTTAAAGTACGGGTATTGACTTCCGTTAAGCTACATTATTGCATTATTCTTCTTTCAGTAGGTGCCCGAAAAATTCTCAGAATATTGCCCGAATTTCACAAAAATATTTTGTTGGGGAAGCTGCAGCCCCCAGCCCCCTGCCTCCTACGCCTACGCCTATGGGAGTATGGTTATTATTATGTATTACAACGATGCCCGCTCTTCACAAACCATTTCAGGCAGTTAGTTATGTGAAGACTACTTTAAAAATAAATACAACCATATCAACCGATCGCTACCATACTACCATAGGGGTAGGGTAAGAGCCAGGTGAAATGGGCAAAGCGGCTTGATTCATTTGTATGAAATAAGCCCCACCTTTAAATATTTTATTGTTTCTTTCATGGTGTCACAATATGTTTCAGCTTTGCCAAGAAGCAATAAAATGTTGGTTTTCTGGATTGTTTTCTTAAACTAACGAAAATTTTGAGCATGAAGACACTTGAAAACGATGAAATGATAGCACTAGTAGTTTGGATCTCAGTACCGTTCCAAAACGAAATTTTTTTAAAGGGGGAGGGGAATTCCCGTAACTCAGAACGACGTCTCATCCTATATACAAATACTGTAGCTATGCCTCTAGTCAAAAGTCTCATCCTACTGACCTTAGGTTGACTATTTGGTGTGTTTATTTTAAATCAATTGAAACGGTATATACTTCAGCACAGAGGTGGAGAACCTTTTGCTTATAACAGGCCATTTGACAGTCATAAGACCGCTCGTGGGTCAACGACGCTGTCAGTTTGGACAAGGGAAGGGAAACCTCTCCTTCAATGGGAAACACAATACTTTTAGACTACATGCCCGTTACAACTTTTTGTAGACAGATACCTATGCTAATCTGGCCAGGTGACACCCTGGCAAAACTGCTTTTAGTCGTGGATGATAATCAACACGGGTAAAGGGTTGTGTATCTAATGACCCCGAAAGCTCTGAAGTGTCCGCAAAACTATGGACATTTAACTCCAGCATTACCGTTACACTCTGTAAATGACATTATGATGCCTAAGCTAATCAGATTGCAAATATCGCAGAGTGATCATTTGTTTCGATTACCTTAGCTCGCACTAACGGCAGGTCCATTTTTGATGTCTGTAGTATTAATACGGTAGTAGCAAACAAGCAACTGAGAAAATGTGCGCGAAGCGCGCCGAAAAGTATGGTGTTTTGAAAGCACTTTATTAATGTTTAACTTTCACATTGCACTGGAAAGTTATTCACTCCTTTAATTTTAAGCCCACTCAAGGAAAAGGGAGGGCCTAACCTATCTCGAATTACATGTTTTTTTATTTATTATTTTCATTTTTGAAAATTGAAGACCATGGTTTGCAAACTTTTGGGGGGGGGGGGCAAGTGCCCCCCCGTGCCCCTATGGCAAGCCGCTAATGTTGAGGTACCTTATGATCAAAAGTCTCGACACAGACAGATTTGGCGAGAAAAGTGCAGTAACTGTGCCAGAAACGTAAGTTGTTTGTTCGAGCTAGGAGATTTGTGGCATACCTTTCCATCTATATGGGGTCCTCTCTATGTTTCGACCTCTCTACATTCCAACCTCTCTATGTTCCGACTTGTCTATATTCCAACTTCTCTATGTTCCGACCTCTCTATATTCCGACTACTCTAAGTTCCGACCTCTCTATATTCCGACTACTCTATGTTCCGACCTCTCTATGTTCCGACTACTCTATGTTCCGACTTCTCTATATTCTGACTTCTCTATGTTCCGACTTATAAACGTTTTGGTCGAAACAAAGAGAAGTTAAACAATAAGGGTCACATCTCTATGTTCCGACACATGCAGAGTAATTTTCAAAGGCTAATTCTACACTGAATGGTGCCCCTCTGCCCCCGCAGTCTGTGTCGAGAGTCTGTGTCGAGACTTTTGATCATAAGGTACCTCAAGGCAGCTCTTTTTCCCCGAAATAATTTCACTTGGCATTGTCTGAAGGATGAAATTTCGATGGAGTAACAGTATGAGGATGGTAGCTTCTAATAGGAGAGCATTCAGCACTTCCACACTATATAATAAAATACTCCTAAAATATTCTCTAAAGTTCTCTTAACTTTCTAAATTTCTTCCAAAATTTGTTTAATTATGGTTCGCTTTTTATTATTGCAAATCTTGCAGATATATATTAGCATCAATATGAACAATTTTTGAACATTAAATTTCATAAAATTTGAAAACCTTTTGAAAAGTGGAAGGGCTAGCATTTTCTACAAGCACTTGTGACAATTGAACTGTAACTGTTTTACAGTCTTCAACCATGGAGAGGTGGTAGCTCCATGCTTCAACTGCCACAAATGCTCATAGTAAATGGAAGCCCTTCCACTTTTCAAAAGGTTTTCAAATTTTATGAATTTCTGTGTTCAAAAATCTTGCATATTAATGCTAATATGTATCTGTAAGATTTGTAATAATCAAAGCAAAACATAACTGACAAATTTGGAAGAAATTCAGAAAGTTAAGAGAACTTTAGAGAATATTTTAGGAGTATTGTATTATATAGTGTGGAAGTGCTGAATGCTCTCTTTCAGCAGCTACCATCCTCATACTGTTACTCCATCGAAATTTCAGCCTTCAGACAATGCCAAGTGAAATTATTCGGGAAAAAGAGCTGCCTTGAGGTACCTTATGATCAAAAGTCTCGACACAGACAAATTTGGCGAGAAAAGTGCAGTAATTGTGCCAGACACGTAAGTTGTTTGTTCGAGCTAGGAGATTTGTGACATACCTTTCCGTCTATACTACATAGTATATGGTATACTATACAATGTTAAGGGGCGCCTGTGATTCCGACCTATGTTTCGACCAAAACGTGAAAAATCGTGAAAAAGTCGGAACATAGAGAGGTCGGAACACCGGGATTGAACCGTCTATATACACTACATAGTATATGGTATACTATACAATGTTAAGGGGCGCCTGTGGCCCCAAACTGCACTTGCTTCTTCTTCTTCTTTCGGATCACGGTGACACATCCAAAGGACAATACTACACCGCACATGCGTCAGGGGTGCCCTAATTTGCCCTAATAAAATTGGTAATATATTGAACAGGATCTCTATGACTATCTAAACCATCAATCAAAGCAGCAGGAAGATTATTCCAATCTTTCAGAGTACTAGGAAGAAAACTAAATTTATAACAATTAGACCGAGAGTAGAGTTGACAAAAATGGAGGTTGTGCATCCCACGAGTTTTCCGAGTTGGATGACTGAGTTTGTCCATGGGAATATTAGCCTTACCAAAAAAACCTTTTGAGAAGAGAATAAGTCTGTTTTGCTTGCGACGATCTGCTAGCATGGGGAGATCAAGGTCCTTCAAAATAGATGTCTCTAGCTTATCTTGTAAATAAGACTGATGTGGGTCCCATACGCAACAAGCACACTCCAAAACAGGCCGAAGGAGACCCTTGTAGGCAGCTAACTTCACATCGCGAGAGCAAAATGATAAATTTCTATAAAGTATGCCCAAAATCTTATTACCCTTATTGCAGATAGACTGAATGTGCTTATCCCAGTTTAAGTCGTTAGAAATCGTGACACCTAGGTACTTTATCGAGTCAACCTTAACTAACTTCACATCGTTCAAGACATAATCGAAGTTGACCGGATTTTTTTTTCTAGCGAAAGTAATGATGTTGCACTTAGAGGGCTGGAATCTCATGCCCCAAGTCTTGGCCCAAAGACCTAGATTATGTATGTCTTTCTGGAGCAAACAACAATCATTAACATTCTCTATGACCCGATAACAGACACAGTCATCAGCAAAAAGTCTAATATCAGAGGAGGCAGCATTTACAATGTCATTAATATGCACAAGGAAAAGAATGGGTCCTAGGACAGACCCTTGAGGAACACCAGAGACAACATCATCAAAAGGGGACCGAGTACCATTAACTACAACAGCTTGCTTACGATCAGAGAGAAAGTCGTCGACCCACCGAAGAACCTGTTTGGAAACACCAAGGCTAAACAGTTTGGTTTTTAGCAGTTGATGAGGCACGGTGTCAAAGGCCTTTTCAAAGTCCAAGATGAAGACATCAACCTGCTTTTGTGACGCCTTTTTTTTTTTGGTAATTACCACTTGCGATCCAAGTGGTAAACACAACTTGCGATCCAAGGTCAGCCCAGTCTGGAAAGTTCGTATTTCCTACACCGAATTTTTACGCCAGTCACCGTTTTCTCAACTTTTACGCCACGCCAAATTGTTGTACTGTGTTTTAAGTACAGTGTGTATGTAAAAGACAAGAAAATCACGCCATGAAATTGGCGTATAAGGTCTTTACTGCACGCCGAAGATCTTCGGCGTAACATACATGTTTTCCAGTCGGAGGTCAGCAGACTGCGGACTAGCCTCTAGCCTAAGCCTACAGTACAGTAGGCTAGCCTTTAGGCTAACTGTTAAGCCTATCAATGGGAAGTTTATTCTTAGCTAGCAACATGCTAAGTTTACAGGAGCCTAACTTACATGATATTGGACACTTTTCCAGGACTTCATATACATGAACATTTACCTGAATCTCCAACTACAAGAATCCTCACTTTTTCCAGATCGATCGATGCCATATCGCAATCCTATCCAAATAAGTGCTCAGGCAATCGGTTTCAGTCAATCCACATTTGAAAACGCAATTCCTTTAATGATCCGTAAAATGTCCTTGAATTTTGTCAGATTTCTTTTCATTTAGATTTCAAACTTAATCTCTGCTGCAGCGAGCCAGAGAGACTACTCCCCTACACTAAGAATATGTCGAAAGATGAATAGTTTGCCTAATTATTACATACAGTGTCACCTCTAAAATTTTATAATAGTTTTATAAGCTAAAGCCACGAGGTTATTTCATACACAACAGAGGGCAACATCCAAAACATTTTTATTTTCACATGTTTTCCTTGAATTTCTCTGAATAACCAGTTTCCTTGGATTTTCCTTTGTTTCCTTAGATTTTCCTTGCATTTTATAAAATTCCTCAAATCTCCCTAGAATTAGGAATTTCTTTAAAAAAAAATCCTTAAATATCTTCAGAATCCATGAAATTCCCTTGAATGTGGAATAGAACTCCTGACAAGTTGTGAGTTGGCAACTTGGAATGATATTATGGAAAGCCGTGTGACTCATTTTGCACTTCTAGTTTTGCAGTTTATCATGGGTTATTTCAGACTCGGGGGTATGGAAATCCACGGTTTTATTCTTCCCTGCCAATTCTCCTCGTTGTGTAAACAATGGCGGATCCAGGATTTGGCAAAAGGGGGAGGGCCAGGGCATAGTGGTTTGTATAAAAATCCCATCTGGGGGAGGGGGAGTGTTCCCGGGGGCAGTGCCAGGGTATTTTGATAGCGGGGCAAAGCATGTGATGAGTAATCACCGTCCTGGGGATGGGTCTAAGGGGTGTCCCCCCTCCCCTTTGAGAAGGTTGCTCAGATGCAAAATGGTGATGTCTGTGGTATATTTTTTGAACTGATCATGTATGGCTGGAAAGCGTTCATAATTCAGTGAATTTTAATTTTTGGTTGGGTGAAACATGCTTTTCTGGGGAAGGGTCTAAGGGGAGGGGTGTCCCCTCCCCTTACACCCCTCCCCTTTGAGAAGTTTTTGTTAATTTAAGATTGCTTAGATGCAAAATGGTGATGCCTTTAGTATAGTTTTGAACTGATCATATATCGCTGGGAAAAGGTAATAATTTAGTGAATTTTAAATTTTACCCTAAATTCACAGTACATTCCATTAAAATAAATTACAAGGCTTAAGTAAGACACTACAGGGTAATATTGCAGCAAGTTATAGTTAAAAGCCTAATGTTGTCGAAAATATTCTTCTAAATATTAAAGAATTCTGAAATTCCCTTGAAAGTAGAAGCAGTCCTCCCAATGCTGTGGGCCTGGCCGGTAATAGACTGTAGTTAGCAATCCATTAATAGAGCGCTCATGAGTAACTCCTTGCAATGCCCAGAGAAAGTTACTGAGGCCAATATAAGCCAAAATGTTATTAGCTGAAAAGTCAGTAGCAGAGTTATTAGCATAACACTTATTTTCTGAGGTAGAAAATAATGAACAAATTTGAAGTTCACTCTGACACGTCTCATAGGCCTATTTCATTGGAATAGGGCCTTGTCCTCTATTTTGTGAAGTTGAAAAACTTCAAAATTTTTTGGAAGGGGGGGGGGCCCGGACCCCCTGGGCCCCCTCCTAAATCCGCCCCTGGTAAGTGACTCTTTATATACTCCTCCCATATGATAAACATGGACCAAGTTGAGAAAAACTGCCCCAGTGTTGAACCAACTGGGCAAAGATGATTCTAGGATTCTGACGTCGCTGATGGGGGAAGGACTAGCTTCCCCCTCCCCCCAACGAAAATGGATGTTTTCACCACAACAGTAGCGTATATGCGGTCACTTTGATGGAGTTATAGGTATAACTCAGCGTTGTAGTTGAAGCCACAAGTTCCAAGGCCGAGGCCACACTCCCGAAAATATATATTGCGCTTTCCTGGTGATAACGAACCATGTCATTTTAACTGAGATATTTAAAGCTTTGTGCTAATATTCAGTTTTGCACTGGGTAATTCTATCAACTATTTCCCTTTCGATCTCTTTACATGCCTTTGGAAGTTCGCTAATGAGTCCAGATTGTGGTTCCGCAGATGAGCAACTCACAACCTGTTCAAAAACCATCCAGTCATTAATTGAATTAAACCTTGAATTTATCAACAATAATTGCGCCCTCCCCTTCTGGATTCCCAGATGTCTTAGCGTGGTTACTCCAGTGCTTCACCTCCTGTATAGATATCTTGGTTGCCATATGCCAGGAATTCTCATCGAACAGTGCATAAACAATTAACATTTTCGGAGGGAGGACCTCACACCCCATGACTAAGCCATTTTGACGGATACATATACCTGTATTATATTTTGTGCCTGCTAATTGCACTGGCGATTCTGTGTCTTTGTGTTATGATGTTACTTGCCACATTTTATAAAATTGCATCCAACAGTGTGTAATTTTCAAAAAAATTTCCCCAGTAAGAACCTTAGATCCCATTCTCAGAACTTCCCGTTTTCAGCGCTGGAAAACTCAGGCCAGTCTTCACTCTCACAATGTGACTCCGCTCGAAGTGAAACTCGAGCATGGATTCGCGTCGGATTCACATATCAAATCAATGCGTTATATTCTGTAATTATATTTCCTGTCCGAGCCTATTACCTATTGTTATGTAACGTTGGGACCGATCACTACAGGGAAGACTTGGGGTGTGTAGCTCGATTTGGGAATCCAAAGGGATGAAAGATCAAGATATTTTTCTCTAATTTGTCCTTGATTTATTATTAGGAGGTTTCTTCCTCAAATTAAATTATATTTACAGATGAATTTTTGAATCAAACTGGCCGGCCTTAAAAATGGTCAGGGAGCTACATGCTCCTTAACACAGTCAGGGTTGTGTCCGTTACACTTTGGAAGTACAGTAACTAGTTATAGTTGTTTCCATAAAATTGTTACTTGTTACAGTTATAGTTACAATGTTGAAAAAGTAATTAGTTACAGTTACTTTTGACGGAAAAATAAGTAGGTGGAGGGGGTGTAGATAGCAGATACTTTGGGGAAGGACACATGGGAGCACAGTCACATCCTTCCTTGTGCCCCGATAGTAAGTTGGTGATACGTGTAAAGGGTCTCAATGGTCCCTCCTAATCTTTTCTATAGATACTGTGGGCACGGGCTTTCAGAGCCCAAAATGCACCATGGAATAACAATGGTGTAACAGAAATGAGACATGTCCATTGGCATGAAGCGCCCTCAATCTGATTGAAAGAATCAACTTGTTTTCTGGTCCTAGGCATGGTCTAATGCCCAGTAATCTTGTGGGCTATTTTAACAAGCTTCACTTTGTTGTTCAAGTCCCCTCTTGGTTATTTCGTAACCAGCAATCCTGTGGGTCATTTAAGCTAGCTTTATTCCGTTGTGTGACTTTCCTCTTTAAGTGATTTCTGCTAATTAGCTATCAGTTGATTTATGTACTTGAGAGAGACCGACTGGTTCCAGGGATGAACCAGTGTATTTGTGGTAAAGCTGCAAACATGCTTTACCGAGAATTGCTCAAAACCACTTTCTTGACAACTTTCTGCTAGGTAGGGTTATGAATGAGGGATTAAAGATAAATTTAGACATGAAAGTAATTTATGTAAACGACTCAAATTCTGGGGGAGAATAAAAACTAGTTGTTGGGCAAGTAGGACACACTCTGATTTGAGTGGCAAGCCTGCAAGAACTAAGAGAAACCTGTGCCAGCCGAGTGTCGAAAATATTCTAAGTCCTAGAAATAATTATTCTTGTTGTCGTTGGATCTCGCCTTGAGCAATGAGCTACTCAGTTCCCCGTACCGTATTCCCGTTGAAAGAATCTTACATGTAAGTGACCATTCATTTGAAGCCCATATTTTAGCCCATACACCGAGTGCTGTTATTTTTCAAGTTAGGAGTTGTATTTAATTTGGCGTTTACACTACCGTGTCGCCAAGCTGTACCAATTAGGAGACAATTTAAGTAATGTTGGAGAGAAATTCAATCAACTGCATCCAGTAATTAATTACGTACCGCCTATATCATATTGAGACTTAAAAGTAATAATTAGCGACATGAAGGGTCGCAGACTTCTCACCTAGTATTCAATTGAAATTATGAGTCGGTCCCGACTCAGCATCTAGTAAATAAGGAGGATCAAACTTTGCCAGGTGTTACCGTGGGTAGCCTCTGACTCACGTGATTTTGTTAGGTTAGACATAAAATTTCGTATGGGCTATATTTAAGGGCTGCTGCTGTTGTGTGAGTAAATCCTTACTCACGAGGTTGTCGTTAGGCTATACAGAGTTATTTAATGTACTAGCTGCCATCAAGATTCATGGTCACAAAGCTAAATAATGTTGTAAATATTCATGATTAAATGCCGACAAACAAAGGACCGAGAATAAATGAAGGTAAATATTAATGATGATGTGGTGTTTCCGAATTTTGCTGTCTTGACAACAGTGTGTAATTCTAACTAAGGGCGACAACTAGACTGGACTCGAAAACGGTTAACGTTACAATACTGTGCCGGCCGCCTAATTTTTTTCCCACGAGGTTATGGGCAAATCTGATTTTGAAATTTTTTTTCAAATTTGTTTCTAAATCATGGTTGGGGTTGTTTCTAAGGTTAGGGTTACGTGGACTGGGGTTATTTGACCTGTTCTTTCATAATCTGGCGTCAGAATTAAAAAAAAAAAAATGGTTCAAAAGCTGTCATTTTGGAATTAGGGGTGTGGCCTATTTCCAAGACGCTGATTGGTCCATTGGCATGATTTGCCCATAACCTCGTGGGAAAAAAATTGCGCGTGCCGGCCACGTAGTTTTTTTTTCCCAGGACGAGTCAGGGAAAATCTGGCCAATGGACCAATCAGCGTCTTGGAAATAGGCCACACCTCTAATTCCAAAATGACAGCTTTTCGACCCTTTTTTGTAATTCTGACGCCGGATTATGAAAGAACGGGCCAAATAACCCCAATCCACGTAACCCTAACCTAATATTTAACCCTAACCTTGATTTTGAAACAAATTTAAAATTTTTTGAAAACTCGATTTGCCCACGTTCGTCCTGGGAAAAAAAAATAATGCGTGCCGGCCGCGCAATTTTTTTTCCCACGAGGTTATGGGCAAATCATGCCAATGGACCAATCAGCTTCTTGGAAATAGGCCACACCCCTAATTCCAAAATCACAGCTTTTGAACCATTTTTTTGTAATTCTGACGCCAGATTATGAAAGAACAGGCCTAATAACCCCTGCCCACGGAACCCTAACCTTAGAAATAACCCCAACCATGATTTAGAAACAAATTTGAAAAAATTTTGAAAATCAGATTTGCCCATAACCTCGTGGGAAAAAAAAATTGGGCGTGCCGGCCCTGGTTGCGAGAGAGTAGTATACTCCCGAGCTTAGCTGTCGGTCTCCAGCTCTGGTGGACAGAATTCCACGCCGTTTGATTTATTTGTACACGTTATGTTGTGTGCTTTAAAGTCGATTGGAACCAATTTAAGACAGTAAAGCTTTATTAAAACAAAAACTAAAATATTATATTAATCATTATGTACAATTTAATCCGGAATAAGGGTTCTTAACTCTAAATATATAGTAAACGTAATTGAAATGACTGAATATGTCTTAAATCTTTTACCAAGTTAAGACTAGTAAAACACGAGGAGGTCATATGGGACATGTTCGGGGTCGCCCCGAACATGCACACTGGATGTACAGAAGTAACGCACAAGTACATGTTCAATGCAATGTATACAGCTGTTGTTTCACTTGTATGCATTCTAATAACGGTGTCAGATGGTTAGTTAATTGTGTTGCGAAACATTTTATCGCATTTTAACTTTGATTTTGCATTCATGAAGATTTAGAGAGGAGGACTTACTAATTTATAACGCAGTCACCGTAGCCTATACCGAAGGAAGAGAGGACCATGCTAAACTTGACTTTCGTTAGTACTAACTTAGGCCTAACAGTTACGCTAGGCCAAAAGTTAAATCAAGTTCAAGATGTATCGTTAACGTAAATGAATCTTTTTATTTGTTGTAGTCTAAGTTTGGAGTAGCCTAGGGACCCGCTAGGCCATATTTTAACGTTAGTTCATGGTATAACTTTGCCGGCCTCGGTCGTGAAGAGTAGCGCATATGTCATTGTATCTTGTAACTTTTTCCTGGATAGTCTAGCTGCATTGTACGCCATTGTAAATATAGAATGACTATAGTTGTCAAATAAAAGGGTCGTGTGTATGTTTTGTTCGCTTAGAGTACTCGGCTACATAGGCCAGTGTGCTTGTACTAAGGACAAGGGCCCTACACACTCAAAAGGCCTAGACTAATGTTAGACCTCAGTAAAGGGCTGTGTGTGATGATTGGGTTGTTCAAAGTTCCCAATGCATTGAACTCAGAGTGAATGACCACATACAAAGTACTAATTACTAGCATAGGCTATGGGCTAGGCTAGTCTGGCCACATACCAAAGCCTTGACCCATATCCCTGGCCCGGGTTTGTGCAAGGGTACGTGTTTGAAAAATTAAGTTACTGGACGTTTACAGTCAGCTGTATTTCTCGGACCCCAAAGCAGTTGAGCTCAAGGCTATGTAGGCCTAACTCTCACGGGCAATGTCCTCCAAATGAATAATCCAGTAGGCTAATGGTTTGTCCATTCCAGACAATGGATTGATTTTGATTTGCTTTAGACTCTCTGTGGGCAATCTTGCATCTAAAAATTGTATGGAGGAGGTAAAGAGGGGCAGTATAGATTTTCTTTGGTACTGTATCAATTCCTAGTCATACTTTACTGTGAATTTGATTACATGATTTGATGAATAGAAGGTGAATCCTAATAAATTACACAAGAGGAATTAACCATGTGCCTAGCTGTGCTAAGTGGCTGGCCTTGGCTTGGTTTGAGTGTACTACCTTGCTCATGCACTAACTATAGGTCCCTGAACAAACCCCAGTGGAACCACTTGGAAATAGTGGGGACTAAAAAAATTACTTGTTTAGGATAGTTGTTTGCAGTGATGTTCAAGGACATCTGTTTGTGTCTGAACCAGGAAGTCACCTGTTTTGATCAAGCAGTGGTGCAGAGCAAGGATCCTCCACCCCACCCATCCCTTGGGTAGTGGCTAAAGATTCGGAATACACACAAGTCCGTCGGATGGGACATTAGAATGGCAGTTCAGAAAGCAGGATTCGGAGCGATTGGTACACTCCTGTCTTGTTACTCCCTGAGCAAAGTGTTCATCCACAATCAATCTGATGTAGGATCCATGATGAACCAAGAGACTTCCGGACCTTCAAACATTGAACTAACTTAAATAACGTTGGCCTACAGTAGGTTAAGATGTAGTGTAGTGTATGCCCAGTATGTCATGTGCATCCCACCAGAGATCAGTGGCGCCGCCAGGGTTTGATGATTGGGAGGGGGGGGGGGGCAGAACAGATGATGTCATAATGCCACCTCAGTTTTTCCCCCCAAGTCTGCTTAAATTGTACCATTTTTGTGCGCCCCTACAATTGTACACAGCAGTGTGGAATCCTTTTTGTCACTACATAGAGGTGGTGCCGTCCTGGGGGAGGGGTCTAAGAGAATTTTTTGTTAATTTAAGGTTGCCTAGATGCAAAATGGTGTATCTTTGGGGTAATTTTTGAACTGATGATACATGGCTGGAAAATATGCATAATTTAGTGAATTGTTATTTTTGGTTCGGAGAAAGAGGAGAGTGTGTGTCCCTGCGATGGTATACATCAGTGTGGAATCCTTCTTGTCACTACATAAAGGTGCCGTCCTGGGGAGGGGTCTAAGGGGAGGTTAGGGGAAAGAGGAGAGTGTGTTGTCTTAGAGAAGGATATGTTTCAACAAACCTCTGCAAGCGACCCCCCCCCCCTTTGGATAGGCTTTAATGCCTTCTATTCAGGGAAAGTTTTTACGAAAAAAAAACGTGCGTGGAGTCCACAGAAACATTCTTGGACTATTACAAAAATTTTCCTTTGTCTCATTGTGCATAATAAAAGGGTATCTAATACTAACAGACACCGGTATAGTGCCTCCTGGAAGCTTTGGATTAATTATATAAAATGGGGCACTGATATAATGATTATTACCTGACATCCAAATGATACTATGATTCCGAGCACGTTACAACCATGGTATTTTTTACTAAGTTTGAACGAAAAACCAGACGGACATCTTCCAGTAACGGGGAATGAGAGGGAGAGTATAGGTGCAGGGAAGTGATAGAAGACATACTCCCTGATAGGTAAAGCAAGAGGGTTAAGGACTAAAAGGCGCATTTCAGAATCTTTTTTCCTTCGTAAGTGTGTTAATAATCACCATCTATACCGGTAAAGGCTGCGCGCGAAGCGCCGGTAAGAATTTTGAAAAATGTAGAACGGCAAATATCGCATTTCCTGTACCTTTCACATCATGCTACAAATTAGACTGAAAGATCTCATATGCCCCTACAGATGTTGGGGATGTACTTCTGTTTTTCGGAAAAGTGTTGAATTATAACCTTAATAATGGTCATGAGTTGGAGTGAAAACTGTGACGAATGCGCGCGAAGCGCTTCAAAATTTTTCATTAAATGAGATAACCATGATAACAAAACCTGCATTCATGCTCTGCATTGAGACACTTTCAATTCCCCAACAAACTTATTTACCAATCACAAAACCAGTCCGAGTTTACCCGAGAATTCGTAAACAGCTTTCAATTTTTGTTGCTGTGCTTCTGCGGGAGTTGCTACTGGAAATTTATAAGGACAATATCAAGGTAAGGTTTAAAGCGCGTGAAAATTTTGAAAGTTTGCGAAGGATTTGCGATAATTCTGATAGTTTGAGAACCATTTGTGATAGAAAGTGGTTACAATAGATCCATCACTTGGTCGAAAACACACCTCACCCTACCCCATACAGAAATCTATAGCTTAAACGCCTTTTGGGATCATTTTAAAATTTTCAAAAAAATCGATAGGGGGGGGGGGGGCACGCGCCCTCCATGCCGGCGCCACTGCCAAAGATACTTAGGATTGACCCTATAGTTCTAAATACAATTGGTGACTGCACTGTGATTGGCATTCATTCAAAAGGTAATTCCACTCTGGTTGGTCAATGGTTACTTGTACTGTCAGTTGTGTCTCCAATTAAGCTGGCATACAATTGTGCATTAACCATGAGTGCATGAAACTTAATGCAGGCTTCTTTGGCTATGTCTTGGAGGTGTACCAGACAGGTGTTGATGTTTATATTGGAGAAGGGGTTAGAAGTAAACTTACTAGGGAAACTTTTCACTGAACCTGTAACGTACTGTTCATTGATGGTAACAAGAAAATTTCATGCTTTGTGCAGTTTGTTAAATCATCACAAAAATAGCAGAGATTTTGGCTGTTAATATTTTGGATTTTCAATGAAGAAGTAAAAATTAACTTTTTAAATTGATGTTTTTGTACTTTGCATTTGCATTCGGTCTACCTAAACATGGTTGTTGAATGAAAACATGCTACACTATTTGCAAACATGTAAGAGAGAAGATTAAATCAGGACAATGATGAGTCAGATTGACAAAAATCCCCGTTTTCTTTGATAGCCTATCAACCACAGCTAGTAAATGGATCAGTAGTCCTCAGAAAATAAAGATGGATCCTAAGGTTCAAAATTTATTTCTTATTTTTTTGAAAGAATGATTTTCCATTCTTCTACAGCCCTATCACAATGGTTGAATTGCAGACTGCATGTGATATTGCATGGTGTCTGGAGCGGCAACTAGCCACTTCAATTTGACCCCATTTTCTGTAAGGTTGTCAGTAACAAGGTATCAACTGAACTATCACAAAAGCTTGAGAATTTTCCAATTTTTGCTACGATGGGAGGCAGTTAAAATTTGGGGTAAATGAAACGAAGGCTGCCATGCTAATATTGACCTTAACCAAACACTTTTTAAACCATGCACCCAGTTTGTACTAGGTGCAATTTCTTGGCATCTGACAATTAAGAAAACTACAAACAGAACCAGAACTTGTTTTAACCTATTTGAAAATTAGTTTTATTCAGAGATGTTACACCAATTGGACTTCTGTGATTATCAGTCTTGTTACAGAGTCACTCCTGTAAAGGTTACTTGCTTTGGTTTTGAATTTTGCAAAATAAAAATGGCAAAGTTTCTGTAGTAATTCCTCTGATGTGAAATCTGTTATTAAGACTAGTGCTCCTTTTTTTAACACCCGAGAGTGCCAAATCCAAACACCTGGGGATGTTTCATATGTAGCCGAACATGTTCTGGTACATTCCGCCCCAATCATAGAGCCATTTGCACCTAGATACTGTCACAGGAATGTGTTAGCTTGCAGTTATCAGGCGCAGATCCAAGGGGGGGGGGGTTCCTCGGGCTCAGCCCCCCTTTTTCGCCACATAAACAATAACAAATACGTGGAAATTAGCATAATATTAATCTAGGAGAATATTCAAGGGGGCTCAGCCCCCCCCCTTTCGAAATGTCTGGATCCGCGCCTGGTTAGAAACCGTGAAACTCACTCACTGTTCAATGTCCACAAAGTACAATACAATTAAAACAAATACTAGTGATGTGATCGGACTTGTGCAATGGTAAGAACTTATTTACTCCACATAGGGTGTGATTAGTTTTAGCACAGATTTATGTCATTGAAATGTAGTTTAAAACTCTAATGTAATAATGTAATGCTCAAAGTTTATTAAATACCTCAAAAATTCCAAGGGAACCTCATCCACAATACAGTATATACCATGTGGGATGGGCTGCGGCATCACTGCTGCATAGTCAAGTTTTGCCACCGCTGTTCTCTGGCAGGGGCATTGCCAGGAATTTGCTTAGCTGCTTAGGGGGTGAGCCTGTAGGCAAACTATCTAAGCATTTAGCTCCACCATAGACTGGCGCAAGGCGTACAAGAAAATTTTGGCCAAAAAATGCCTCCCAGATTGTTGGAAATGGCACTTCACAGGCCTTGTAAGTTGCATCCAAACATTCTGTATTTTACAATCTCATAAGTTACTTGCGATATCATAAAAAAAAATCATTTAAAAAATACAAAAAATATGCTCAAGGTGGCGGTTGCCCCCTTTGCTCTCTCAGCCGTGCACCTGTTCTTCAGCAAGGATTCGGTAGCATAAGCCATGTGACTTTTCAGAAAGAATGTAAATTTGTAGTCCCAATGAAGTCAGAAAACCCTAATGTGTGGGGCATCATTTCTGTCATTCTCGTCACTTACCCCCTGGAAGTGTTCAAAAGGCCGAAAGTACTCATGGTCCCAAATGTCAGGTCTCACCCTGACTACCTCTAGTAAGTAAAAGCTAATGTTTTATCGGTGTTAAATGTCTCATTATTATTCAGTCCAAACTCACTGTGTAAAAGCATCAACAAAAGCATTGTATTTTTTGCATCCTGATTTTATTCTGTTTCTCTTTCCAATCACCAGTTTTTATCATACAGGTTCCAATCACATTAATGTGAATACATCACTCATTTTATAAAAGTCTCTTACGGCTCTACGAACGAGTAGGAGGATGTAGTCTTCTGGTTGAGACTATTTGTTGGACGAAGGTTGGTGACAATCAAAAGTCTTCTAAAAAGACAATACTACTTTGAAAGAGGGATCTTTACAATTCTGTCGCATCACGAAGGGAGAGCTAAGATTTAATATTAAGAATCTAGTGTAAATTTGTAGATATACAAGTAGAAGTGCCGGGTGTAAGGGTGGGTGGGGGGGGGGGCGGCGTTTCACCTGCATCCTTAAATGTTGGTACCGTACTTTAAATTGTTTGAAACACGCCCAAATGATGTTGTTTCAATATTGCTTGAATGTTACACATTTTTCCTATTAATGCTAATAGCATGGTCTGTAAATGTTTGGTATTTGCCCTAAAAAAAGACATCAATAGGGGTGGGGGAAGTGGGGAAAGCCGAGAAAGCCGTGGTCTTGCCGGTCACAAAATTTTCCAATTTCTTCGTAAAACAGTAGTCGGGATAGGCCTAGTAGGTACGATACATGTGTAATCCCGACGCTGGCCGGGGGAAGCGCCAGAAATTGCCCGACAGGGGTCCAAACTTCCCTGCGTAGGACTGCAGCCTGAAGACCCGACAAGGGCGACGGATTGCCGTAATGTCGTCTAGAGCAAAATTCAAAATTTTCGGCATTTTGGGTTTTTAGCGGTGAAATTGGAAAATGTGGGGGATTTATTACAGGACTTTCTACCATTTAAATCAAAATATCAAGTAAACTACGAGGGACGACTGACAGTTGTGGACTACTTCATATTTTAACGTTTCCCGACTACACTGGGAAATTTAAACGACCGTGGGGGAGGGGGATCCGTCCTCGATGAGGGGTATGGCACCTACCCCCATCTGGTGTCACCACTGTGACGACGACTATAAGTCTCCCTGACTTTCTGACTTTCCTAAGTTGGTCTCAAGAGCACAAATCCTCCAACTCGAACACAACATTTTCGGCGCCCGAAGCTTTACTTTCTTATGACTTTAAAAATGCTATAACTTTTCAAAGACCTTCAAACGGACCAAAATCAAGTATGCGCGAATCAATGGAACAATGATTGCTGGTACACGTACGCAGGGGCGTAGCGAGGGTGTTATCTTTGGGGGTGTGTGGAGATTATGTTTTGCCGACGGATCTGGTAATGCGTAGCGCGAAAACGAGCTTTAGCTGGTGGGGTCCTGGGCCCCGCCTAAGGCCCCCTGGCTGGGTCCAGGGGGCGCAGCCCCCGGAAGCTCTGAGGTTTAAGTATATATCTGGGTGAAAAATTAAGTCTCAGGATGGATATATTTTGGTTCATAATGCATCATCAAATACAAACTAGATCCCACTAATTTTTATGTATTAGGCTATTCCTCTCGTCAGGCCGCTATTGTTTTAAGAGGATGGGATCCAGAGGTCCGCCAGTACTCTAGCTAGGACGTTTTCTCAATGCGACATTTACTGATCTGTGGCCTGGGGAGGGGGTGTCCCCCTCCCCTTTGGAAATTTTTGGAATTTGCAAGTTGCCTAGATCGCAAATGGTGCAATATTTGAGTGGATTTCTGCCCTAATGAGGAACCTCAAAATTTACACCCGGCGGGTAGAATTAGCATGTCAGTTTTTTTTTTTTTTGTGCGACATTTGTCGCCGTTTATGCGACATTGTCGCACAAATAGGGGCTGGCTAAAATACTGGGCTCGCCTAAGGAGGATTCCGGAGGGCGAAGCCTCCGGAAGCTCTTAGATTTAAGTATATCTTTGGGTGGAAAATTTAGTCTCAGGATGGATATATTTTGGTTCATAATGGATCATCAAATGCAAAGATTCCCACTAATTTTAATGTATTAGGCTATATCCCTCTCGTCAGGCCGCTCTAGCTTTAGGGTTGGGATCAAGAGGCCCGCCAGTGCTTTAGCTAGGACGTTTTCTCAATGCGACATTTACTGATCTGTGGCCTGGGGGAGGGGTCTAAGGGGAGGGGTGTCCCCCTCCCCTTTGGAAATTTTTGGAATTTGAAAGGTGCCTAGATTGCAAATGGTGCAATATTTGAGTGGATTTCTGCCCTAATGAGGAACCTCAAAATTTACACCCGGCGGGTAGAAATTGCGTGTCAGGTTTTTTTGTGCGACATTTGTCGCCGTTTATGCGACATTGTCCCACAAGTAGGCTAAAACACTGGGCCGGCTTTAGGGCACCTGGTGGGGGTCCGGGGAAGCTCTGAGGTTTTAGCAAAATCTCTCGGTAAAAAATTAAGTCTCATGCGGGATTGGTATATTTTGGTTCATAATGCATTATTCAATGCAAAGATTCCGGTTAGTTTTTATGTGTTAGGCTATTCCTCCCGTCATGCCACTGTACTTCAGGTGCTGAACCTGTCGTTCAGAATTGGAACACTATGTGTTCAGCATTTGAACACTAGACGCGCCAGGCGTTCAAATACGGTAAGTGGATAGGCGTCCGGCGTTCAAAAAGGGAGAAAAAATGTTCAGAATCTTAACGCAAGCGTTCAAAATATGCTTTGAACGCCAGGATCTGAAGATGGGTTCTAGATCTGTTTCATTTCGGTGTTTAAAAGTCAAAAGCCTGAGATTGCAGTGAAGGCAAGACAAGCGCGGCACGCATTATTTTTTCCCGGGATGTTTGTGGGTAAACCGGATCCTCAGAAGTTTGCAAAATGTGTTTGAAGTCAAGGTTAGTGTTTAGAAGACGGGCTAAGGATACCCTCTCCATGGGTAATCGGGTGCTGCTCCCCATGGTGATGATTAAAGTGAGGAATAATGTGCAGAAAGTGGTTTTTCAAGAATATCATATGACCCGAAATAGTGCACCAACACGGAAGCCGTTAATTTCCTTTCTTTTCCCGAGTTCCCGACGGACTCAGTCTCTCGTCCAATTACACCGACGGCCGTTGATATGTCCGTATAAGGCCGTCACATGCATAATCAATTTGCCGACGGGCCTTCAACTTAGATGGACCAATTAGATGAAGAGCCGAAAATCGAAATAACAGATAACAGACTGGCTCTCTCTTTCTCTTTTTTCTTTTCATTCTCCGTCTTCCCTTTCCTTCCCTTCCTTTCCCTTTTTTCTCTTCTTCTCTCTTCTTTCCTCCTCTCCTCTTTTCCTCTTCTTTTCCTTTCCCTCTCCTCTTTTTGCCGACAGACCGAAAATTTGCCGACGGGCGACCAAATATTGGGGGGTGACACCCCCCACACCCCCCGCTCGCTACGGCCCTGCACGTACGCGCTTTCTGAAGTTTAAATAAATGCTAACACTTTTTTTTCCAAAATCCTTACCGTAATGATATGGTAATTTAAATATCTACTGACGGCCAGCTTGTCGGTTATTCTGTGATTGGTATCATTAACCTGAGGAAATTTTTGCATTCAAGTGAGTATCAAGGGAGGGAGGTGGAGGGCGTTGTGGCGCCTCGGATTGGATAATCCTGCTTACGAGGGTGTAAAAGGCTGTATTTAACGAACCAGAAACCATTCCATTATTTTTAACCTCAGCACTTAAAATTTGGTCCGTTTCGTGGCCTCTGGACCCTTGTAGAAGTTTCAATGGGCACAAGCTAACCCGCCGTCATACCAAAGCTTCCGAGTCTGCTGTCCATAGTGTTTTCAAATGTCAGTAACATATTATGATCATTGAAATTTTGAGCATCGAGAGCGTCTATAATAAGATAGGGGCTTACCATTCGACACTTCACTTTTCAACGGCCTTTTCCCATAGCGGTAGAATAGCAAAACGTTGATATAAAATACCTTCAGTTTCCAACATTTGTGCGCAATGCCCAGCCAACATTCCCAGGTGGGCCCCAACTGGGTCCCTGCTGGGCTACATTCTGGGTCCCAGCTGGGGCCAATCTGTGTTTGTCAGGTGTTTCCAGTTGGGCCCCAACTGGGCTAGCCCATCTGGGCTAGAGTCGGGCCCACCTGGGCTACATTCTGGGTCCCAGCTGGGGCAAATCCGTGTTTGTCAGGTGTTCCCAGGTGGGACTAGACTCAACTGGGCTAGCCCAGCTGGGCTGGATTCGGGCCCAACTGGGCTACCCCAGCTGAGGTTGGTCCCACTTGGGGTCTAGCTGGGTTAGCAATGGAAAATGTGAGATAACTTTCCTTCTTCAGTACAAGCCTTAAAAGATACCGGCATTGCTAATGCCAGCCACTTTCAAAGGTAGTAGCATATTAGTGGAAAGTTCATATTTACGTGAATAATTTGGTTTGGTTATTATATATATTCAGTGACACTAGTTTGTTATTATTAAAGATTAAGAATGCAATTTTCTTCATGATATTTCAATTTCCCCTTCTTTATGTTGTATTGTACAATTGAGAAACATGATTTTCTGCAAGAATTCACCATTGCCAGCTTCACTTGATTTCAATTAGACCTGCATTAAGTTATAAACACAAATTTCCTTTGAAAAATTTGGAATGCTCCATTAAGATGACAGGTGTATAAACCTGGTGTTCCAATAATTTCACATTATTTTAAACATATACTTTTCTCAAATTGTCTTTGCCAAAAATTCTCACATGTTCAGCAAAGAAAAAAATTTTATGATAAAATACCTAGGGCATACATTTTCTGAAGCAAAAAGACTTGATCACCTTAATGAAGTTATATTTTGAAAATTTTCCTAATTGGGCCCGTCTGGGCCCCAGCTAGGCCCCAGCTGGGCCAAACATATTAGGCTAGCCCAGCTTTAGCCAGGCTAGAGCCCATTAAAACAAAATAAACTTCGAAGATGAACGTAATTTTAAATACGCATGCCTACCTTTAACCTAAAAGTGCCAGTGCTACAAAAAGTTTACAATAGGAATTTTAGAAGAGCGAAATATCATTCATACATGAATGTGTTTGCCCAGCTGGGCCCCAACCGGTTCCCGTTTGGGCTCCTCTGGTTTGGGAAACCCATCAATATCCCAGCTCTAGCCCAGTTACAAAACTTGGATTATTTTGTCTTGCTATTTTATTTTCAAGAAAACTTTCAACGTTAAGTTCATTGTCTGAAACAGCAAAAAAATTTCAGTTGAGGGCATTTAATTCCAAACGTGCCCAGGTGGGCAACAACTGGGCTATTGCCGGGCTCCAAAATGTGGGTAAGCCCAGCAAAAAAACCAGCTAAAACCCGGGAAAAACTGAAAATAATTTCGAACAAAAGATTACAGAAATAACGAAAAAATGTTTTTCCACATTCCTATCTTGCTATTAGCAAGTCTGGCTTGTTCAAAACACCAATATCCCAATAACATCCGTCAGCCCACCTAAGCCCAGCTTTCCCATCTAAAACCCAGCTGGGGCCCAGCTGGGCATGTTGGCTGGGTGAGTACTTTAACTCATTTGCTACATCCACGTCACAGGTTGTGCTCATCCCTTCAACAACATGGTGAACACTGCGCCCTCCAAAAATGTTAGGGGCTAAATTTGTCAGGCAATATTTTGGCGCGTAGGATATTTCTTGAATTAATGTTATCCGACTATGACTATGCTAGCACACTAATGAATTTTCCTCCATTGACTTAGACACTAACTATGGTCCGTTTCGTGGCCTCTGGACCAATGATTTCAGATTTGTGTACCATGACCGTGTATGAGTTTTCAACGGCAACAAGCTACTCCTCGTATGAAAGCTCACGAGTAGGCCTGTCACAATGATTTCAGATCTGTGTACCATGACCGTGGAGATTTTGAGCTAGGAGAGCTTGTATCATAATGTGGTGGTCCCTGTGTTAAATTTACTTCATTCAAAAGCTATTTTGCATCGCGGAAGGATATATTGCAAAAAGGTGCCAGAAAATGATGAGCACGTCAATTTCTTTCCTACCGCATACACATCACAAGTGGAATACATCACTTCAGCAACATGGTCTATACTGCCCCCCCCCCCCCCCATTTTTTCAAGGTGTTAAATTCGTAGGGAAATATATTACGCGGGCATTCCCCTTGAATAAGTGGTGTGCTACCATAGTTATACGATTCTTTAAGGTGGCGCTCTACCATTAATAATTGTTGCCATTGACTTACACACTTAAGACGGGCCTTGTCACGCTGCCTCTCATTCCTTGTCAAAGTTTTCAACGCCAGCATGCGACCCATCATGCAAAGCTCACGAGTTGCTTGTTACTGGTACATAAAAATTCTCGTAGCATGACCATTGACTTTTGGGGCTACAGGCGCATGAATAAAAAACTTGTGATCCACCCCCTTGTCACTCACCAATATATGAGATAGGTCCGCTGTCTTTCCAAAACCTCACAACCGGCTCAGGTGGTATCAATTTCAACCATTTTTGACAGCGTAATCTCCAACTCAATCACTACCAAATACATCTAACAAAGGATTCACTGCCCCCTCATAACAGGATCAAAAATTAACCCAAACAAATTTTTTAGGAACTACATGTAGAGCATCGCTTCTCAACCTTTTTTAACTCAAGGACCACTTTCACTCTCAGAATTTTTCTGAGGCCCACCTTACAAAAAGTTTATTCTTTTTTCTTAATTTTTTATTTTTTATGGCGGATCTCGCGGTCCACCTGTGAGAGCTTCGCGGCCCACCGGTTGAGAAGCGCTGATGTAGAGGGTTTACCCTTCAGCCAAAATGCAACTTTATGTAGTGGTGGAGCGCCACCTTATCAACACGAAGCGGTTCTTCTCTGCATCGAATGTTGAACATACAATAGCAATAGCGTACGTACGCAAGCTCGCGTTATTATAGGTTCCTATATCCTTGCTATGCGTTATATACAGTCGTACCTGAAGATCAGTACGCTGTAGGCATGTTGAAAGTTCCAAGAGTCATCCATCTTTTTGTCACTGGGTGTAAGAATTCGTCCAACCGCCAAGCTTGGAGGCGTAGGCCTACGTTTCGGTCAAATCTAGGTAACTCCTGGTAATATTACTCTGACCTATTTTAAGCTAGTGGTAATCGTTACTAGGCCTAGCCTAATTTTGACTGAGTGCATCGTCTCGCGAAACTACGCCCAGTACTGAGGAAGTCCTAGTCCGCAGTCTGCTGATCTAGTATGGTGGGTAGGTTCGAATTTCGAACACGTAAGAACTTAAGTGCCTCAAATTTTTAACCTTTATTAATGGGTAAATATTGTTGAATTTGCTCAGATATGACTTCCTTTTATCAGAAAACATTAATTCCTACGTATTTATTAGTTATATTTTATTAGTTATATTTATTTAGTTAGTTAAGGTTGACTCGATAAAGTACCTAGGTGTCACGATTTCTAACGACTTAAACTGGGATAAGCACATTCAGTCTATCTGCAATAAGGGTAATAAGATTTTGGGCATACTTTACAGAAATTTATCATTTTCTTCCTAGTACTCTGAAAGATTGGAATAACCTTCCTGCTGCTTTGATTGATGGTTTAGATAGTCATACAGATCCTGTTCAATATATTACCAATTTTATTAGGGCACCCCTGACGCATGTGCGGTGTAGTAATGTCCTTTGGATGTGTCACCGTGATCCGAAAGAAGAAGAAGAAGAAGAAGAAGATTTATCGCTTAAATTAGCGGTCACTTTGCTTTGACTGGTGAATATATGGGCATTTGTATCAGGTGTTCAAAATTTGAACCCGTTCGAACTTTGAACCACTTACTATATTTGGCTCGCTTTGGGGCATCCCATACTAGGCCTAATTCGGGAACAAAGTGTACGTGAGAAGTAGGAGGTACCCTAGGCCACAGGCGTTTGGAGCATAATATATATTATGGCGGGTTCGAAGTTCGAACACATAACCAGGAAAACAGCTCAAAAACACCTTTTCCATGGAGTATCTTACATGAAAATGACTTAAAATGCTCACCTATACGGTCGACTTGTCAAACAAACATCAGTAGCCACTTGAAATTCACTGGTTCAAGTCAATATTCGGTCACGTTGTTCAAAGGTCACTCAACCATGTTGTTCATTTTAGGGTTTTTAAGTTCGAACACCGAAGCAACACGGGCAAATGATATTCATATTCATCAAGGTCAGAGGTCTTGAAACAGATGGCGTAGTTGTTCCTTGAAAAAGTTATTATCTCTGACATAAAAATTTGAATTATTCATCTTGTTAAAGGGAAAGTGATGGTATTTGAATGCTTTTCAAGGGAAAAAGACAGCGAAAATTTTGGTTGCGTAAAATGGTTATTCTTCCTGGTTCTTGCAGTGTGGACAATAGAAGGGCTGTGAACTACTAACTTTTTCTTTTGTTTCAGGTGTGCAGAATTCCAAGTGGGTCCAGTGGTCACAGGAATGGCATTGTGCCCAGTCAACAAATTTAATTTTCTGTCTTAAAATTTTTTGCATCTCTAGGGGTGAAAACTTTTTACAAACGCAACAATTTTCCGTTTCAGAATCTTCATCATGAGTGACACTTTCGGGCGAATTTGGGAACTTCTGGTTCGTTGTGACATGTGCTTGTGACTCCTGAATGTTTTTGCTTGTGGAGCTCCTATCATGGCCTTTTGTTTTACCATTTTCCTTTTCTTCAACAACCTTTCTAATTTTAAGTAAAATTCTGTCTTCCGTGATGGCAACACCACCAGGACGGTATGAATATTTATGTTTAGTGGCATTCGTGGCTTCTTGTGATGGTGGTTGCATTTTCGGCATCTGATCTTGAAGAAAACTTTCCAAATGCTGGTCAGCTTGTGGAGGCGCAGGTTTCTTCTTTTGTTTTAAGTTTGCAGCAATTTTGAAGTTCGTTTCACTAATCTCTCCACGATTGGTAGGATATATCGCTGTGGTCCTAAATGCTGAAAATAAATTAGTTGGGGTGAAAGAACTTGCATAGCATTTGGAAATGAGAGCTGTCAAGTCATATCTTGTTAAAACCCTTCCTGGATTTTGATGCAAGAATTTCTCACATTCGTAGTTAAAATATGACTTCAGCGGTCTGAAAATTCCTTTATCTAAGGGTTGCAAAACATGGCTAGTGTGTGGTGGAAGAACAAAGAGAATAATGTTATGTGATTTTGCAAATTCAATCAAGGGCACCGATATGTGAGACTTGTGCCCATCATAGAGAAGGAGGACATGTTGATCAGGATCTCTGCTTGGTAGGTGTTTCAGAAAATGATCCTTAAGATAGTTTTGAAAAATTTCACCGTTACTCCATCCACTGTCGGACTTGTAAAAACTGCTCCCTGGGTAAGCACCTGCCTTGAGTTCTTCAGATATTTTTTTCCCTTTAAATACAAAAAGTGGTGGGATGTAGGTTCCACCTGCACTTCCAGTGGCCAGGACTGTTGTGATACTGTAGGCCCTCTTTCTGTTGTCACAGTGTTTAGAGGGCGAAGGTTTCTTGGTGCGATACACTTCCCCGGGGTATGATCAGCTTGAAAACCTGTCTGGTCGACATTAAAAATGAGATGGGGTTTGTCCTTAAGGTGATATTTTTGCAAAATTGTTTCTAGTTCATCAAAATAAGAACTAACCTTTTCTTTTGAGACAGCCTGTGCTCTCCTCATCCCCAACTTTTGTGGCCTTGCAAGTTTCAGTTCTGGCCATCTTTTGAGAAATCTTTTCAGCCAAGTCTTTACTCAGTGGCTGGTCTTCACACTGCTTTTTACCAACAAAAATGCAGCTGTTAGTGGCCAGGCGAAGGAATGCTGTCTTGCTAAGGGGGTACCCAACAGAAGCTAGTGCTTGACGTGATTTACTAGGAGTTCCTCCTCGTGTCTTGACAGAAGGGTAGGTTTTCCCAAGCTCATCCCAATTTGGCTTCGCCCCTTAATCTTATCGAAAAGGCTTGTAACAGGCACACCACAAAGCTTAGCCGATTTCCTGATGGCCCATCGCTTTGTCCTGACAAGATTGATAGCCCTTGTCATATTTTGGCTACCATACTGTTGGTATCTTTTGGTCTGAAATTTAATGACAAAAAGGGAAGAATAAAAATTAAGTAAGGAACAAGTTGCTGTTACGATGTTACCACTTTTGGTTAAAATTTCGCGTCGGAAACTTAAGTTAATCAGATGCAGTCCCGATTTCCTAGAAGTGCCAATGATTTGTGGGCCTACGGGCTCCTTTAGCCTATGCAAGACTTACTAGGCCTGATCTAAAAGGAAACAATCTACCTTTTGGGAACCCATTTAAAAAATAAAATGGTTTCAAATATTTCTCGCTAATTCCTCATCCCGTAATTATCCTCTTTAGAAAACTGCTTTAATCTTTTACTCAGTTCAATGATCTTTATGTCCCCTTTAATGGTGTGTTGTCATCACTCCATTTATGGAAATATAGGTGGTCTGAAAAAGCTTAGGCTCCACCCAATATGTAATCTTTGTATTGACCTTTGACCGCCTAATAAGCTACCGCAGACGACAAGAAGACGTCACTACATTCGTACGTTTAAAAAGGAGCGTATTTGGACAAATTTTATTGACATTTTGACTTCAGATCACCTTATCTCGAAGGTAACTTGAAACTGCTGAGGTTAAGGAAATATTAAGTTTGTATTTCGATGGTTTTAAGTAAATACTAATACTTTCATACGAGTCAATTTTGTTCGGAAATAGCTGAAGGTTCGCCAGTTTTCGTGGAATTGACTTCTTTGGTGGTTGCCACGGTGAAATAGTGCGTGTGCATACAGTAATAGTGTATGTATTAGGGGTGTTTGAAATTAGAACCCGTTCGAACTTAGAACCACATACTATACATACCGTACGTACACACTATACTTTTATATATATATTAACAAGGTAAGACAGCTTCAATGGTCACTTTGCGGCAGTTGCGACTATCTGCGTACGCCTGTAGCTATCCATTCCGTCTCTCTCACAGAACGCATAGGCCCAATGCAAGGTAATGCGCAGCAGAAGGCAAGTCTACTTTGCTGATGTAGGCTTCGTCATTCGCCAATCTCAATGCATGGCAGTGCCATGAATCGCACTGTTGCGAAGCGACTGTTGGAGCCGGCCTACATTGTTAATATGTATAACTTGTAGTGTATAGACCTATGTTTATAATGCTCCAAATGCCTGTGCTCTAGTCTAAGGAAGGCCCAGGGAGAAACAACGCAGCTTTTTTCCCGAAGCCTATGTAACAGTGTATTCAGTTAATTTGTCTTGCACACAATGATAAAGGCATCTAGGCTATCTAGGCCTATTGGAAAGTTCGTTTTTTTCGCCGCCGAAGATTTAAGCCAAAGGAAAGGCAAGATAAAAGTTATGCTACTATCTGCTGTAGGCTAGGTGTGCCAAATAGAAATCAGGTTGACAACATACGCCAGAAATTTGGCGTGACCGCTTGAGTACCACACCGAAGATCTTTGGCGTAACATACATGTTTTCCAGACTGGTATCTAGGCCTTCTGTATTAGCCTTAAAGAGCCCAGTATGAAGTGACTAATTACAGTCATTTGCTGTCATTGTCTGACCACATCTATCACCAAAAATAGCCCTTATGTTCAAAAATACCGCCCCATGAAAGAGAAATGCTAAAACAATATGGTACCCCTTCCAGCACAACAGCTCAAAAAGTGAAAGTACATTGACCCAAGAATGACGTCAGCTCCGGAACTCAACTTCGCAGTGTGTGTATAATGCTTTTCCCTTGTAATTGTTCATATCATGTCAGTATAGATTATGTACAGAACGTAGGGCCTTTTTTCAGCCAACAGGACTGTCTTCTATCACAGCACAGGTCTTGTGTACAGCGATGCTCAGTAGGCTATATAAACCAAGTTCAGAGCCCATTCCCTAAACAACTGAAACATACATCTTGTAAGTGAAAAGCATCACAAGGTCATTATTACATAGTAGCTTGCCTAACAACTGAGATTCTGGCCGGCCATTGGCTCGTTATGAAAAATGAAAAAGAAAACCCTGTGTAATAAAATGCTGGAATAGCTGTAGGTTCCCAAAAGTTTGGACCAGTTAATTTACCGTTCAAAAATTATGTAAAACATGTAACTTTTGATAGTCTCCCGAAAAAACTTCCGCTTAAATTAAATGCACTTATAACATAACATAACAGTTTAAAGGGCAAAGGAGGGCTAAGGCCCCATAAGATGCCCTGAAGTCCAAACAACCTTAACTGAAAACAAACAACCAACCAACACCAAACGAGCCCAGCACAAATTAGATCCTACCACAGTTATGGAAGAACTTGTCAATGTTAACCTTAAAACAGTGCACAGATGTAGAGTTAACTACCCACTCAGGCAGACTATTCCACTCGTTAACAACTCTATGAGCTTCCTAATGTCTCTCAGAGAGAGCAACTCTCTGAACTTCCTAATGTCAAGCCTTGCAAAACACTTAAGTAGCTTCTTACAATGGCCTCGAACCCGAGAATTACTTTGAACCCTTAAATAGTTGCAAGATGACAAAGGATTCCTTTCAGAGAGAAATTTGCACACCTGAAGCATGTCCCCCCTAATCCTTCTCAACTCCAGGGTGGTAAGCCCAAGATGCTTTTAAAGTCTAACATAAGGTAGGTGTTTCACCTTGGGTATAAGGCGAGTGGCTCTCCTCTGAACCTGCTCTAAAAGAAACTTGTCCTTTTCATAGAAGGGACTCCAAGCCTGGGCTGCATACTGTAGTTGAGGTGGGGTCTTACCAACTGCTTATACAGATTTAGTACAATTTCTTTACTAAAACTACTGAAATTCCTCTTGATCAATCCAAGCACCCTATTAGCCCTAGCAGCAGCAGTTGCACACTGTCTAGATAGCTTTAAATCGCCTGTAATAACTACACCTGGATCCTTCTCAAAAGTCACATCACTCAGAATACTACCATTCATGTTATCATCATAGCTGAAATTTTTAGGACCAAAGTGAAGGACTTTGCACTTACCTGCATTAAAAGACATTTGCCAAGTCTGAGACCAAGAATATAACCTATCCAAGTCTTTTCGCAGTAAGGAGGCTCACATTTGAATATATTGGCTCCCCGTACTTGCAAGTGCAACATAAATAATACAGGCGCACAGTACATACATTGTGCAAAAAGTTGACAGCCTTACAAGAATTCCAATAGGCCTAGGCTACACAGCACACTCTGTCAATACCTTGTGGATACAAAAAGAAAAAGCACCTCGATTTATGGTTTAATTTGTCATTATTATGCAAATCAACCCAGTGTCATGTGTGAAGTACTAAGTTAAGACTATTCATACTGTAAATACATGAAAAGTAAGGGACCGAATCATGCTGTTACATTAACTATTCACCAAAGTGGCGATCATGTGAAGTTTTCAATAGATTGAAAGGTGCCCGGATGTCAACCAAGACTTGGGCGCGGAAGTTTTTCCCAGAACCAATGGGGGCAATTTTCAGAAATGTTCATCGAAATCATGAAAAATGATGCTCAGGTTAGGATTAAGGTTATAGGGTTAGGATAAAAAAATGAAATTGCCCCATTTGTCCTGGCAAAAGAACTATGCAGTCTGGGCTAGCTACGTATGTATGTATGGATATGTGTGTGAGCTTGCTGCTGAGCATCGTAGAATCTTCTGCAGTAGGCAGTAGTATGCGTCGGCGGTATGAATGGATGATGCAGCTTTGGGCTTATGAGGCTATTTTGATTGCACACTGCATGCAGGCAGTCCCACACTTATCAAAGGCTCTGCATGGAGGGAGAGGCTGCTCCACATACGCGACATGTTTGCTTTGACATGTGCAAGTACCGGGTACGAAGCTTGTCAGTGAAAGTTTCACAGCATGTAGCAGACAAGGAGCATGGAAAGATACACAAGAATCTCATTTTTTTACATGATTACGGACGAATACCCTGCCTCGAGGTGTCTGATTGGTTGAAATTTTTGCATGTAAGAACAGCTTCGAGTAAAGATTTTTTAATAGTGTGTGTCCCCAAAATTCAATCTGAGAAAGTTATAGGAGCTTATGAGGTAATATGAAGTACAATTTTTGGTTTCGATGAAAGAGAAACCTATGCGGTCATGATGGCGTATGTGTGTATGTATGTGTGTATGTATGTGTGTGTGTGTGTATGTGTGTGTGTGTGTGTGTGTTTGTGACGCTTAGCTTGTGTGCGCGATATCTCAAGAAGAGAAACTCCGACAGTTTTCAAACTTGGTACATAGATGCCCCATATTAAGAGGAAGAACCCTATCGTTTTTGGTGGAGGTCAAAGGTCATCTGGGGTCACCGGGGGTCAAAACCTGAAAACCTTGTGTGCACGATATCTCAAGTTAGGAAGCTTGGATGAATTTCATACTTAGTGTGTAGATGTGTTATGGTAAGAGGAAGAACCCTATTGTTTTTGGTGGAGGTCAAAGGTCATCTGGGGTCACCGGGGGTCAAAACCTGAAAACCTTGTGTGCACGATATCTCAAGTTAGGAAGCTTGGATGAATTTCATACTTAGTGTGTAGATGTGTTATGGTAAGAGGAAGAACCCTATTGTTTTTGGTGGAGGTCAAAGGTCATCTGGGGTCACCGGGGGTCAAAACCTGAAAACCTTGTGTGCACGATATCTCAAGGTAGGAAGCTTGGATGAATTTCATACTTAGTGTGTAGATGTGTTATGGTAAGAGGAAGAACCCTATTGTTTTTGGTGGAGGTCAAAGGTCATCTGGGGTCACCGGGGGTCAAAACCTGAAAACCTTGTGTGCACGATATCTCAAGGTAGGAAGCTTGGATGAATTTCATACTTAGTGTGTAGATGTGTTATGGTAAGAGGAAGAACCCTATTGTTTTTGGTGGAGGACAAAGGTCATCCGGGGTCACCTGGGGTCAAAACCTGAAAACCTTGTTAACTTGATATCTCAAGATAGGAAGCTTAAATGAATTTCATACTTAGTGTGTAGATGTGTTATGGTAAGAGAAAGGACCCTATCATTTTTGGTGGAGGTCAAAGGTCATCTGGGGTCACCGGGGGTCAAAACCTGAAAACCTTGTGTGCATGATATCTCAAGGTAGGAAGCTTGGATAAATTTCATACTTAGTGTGTAGATGTGTTATAGTAAGAGGAAGAACCCTATCGTTTTTGGTGGAGGTCAAAGGTCATCTGGGGTCACCGGGGGTCAAAACCTGAAAACCTTGTGTGCACGATATCTCAAGTTAGGAAGCTTGTATGAATTTCATACTTAGTGTGTAGATGTGTTATGGTAAGAGGAAGGATCCTATTGTTTTTGGTGGAGGTCAAAGGTCATCCGGGGTCACCTGGGGTCAAAACCTGAAAACCTTGTTAACTCGATATCTCAAGATAGGAAGCTTAAATGAATTTCATACTTAGTGTGTAGATGTGTTATGGTAAGAGAAAGGACCCTATCATTTTTGGTGGAGGTCAAAGGTCATCTGGGGTTACTGGGGGTCAAAACCTGAAAACCTTGTGTGCATGATATCTCAAGGTAGGAAGCTTGGATAAATTTCATACTTAGTGTGTAGATGTGTTATAGTAAGAGGAAGAACCCTATCGTTTTTGGTGGAGGTCAAAGGTCATTTGGGGTCACCGGGGGTCAAAACCTGAAAACCTTGTGTGCAGGATATCTCAAGGTAGGAAGCTTGGATGAATTTCATACTTAGTGTGTAGATGTGTTATGGTAAGAGGAAGAACCCTATTGTTTTTGGTGGAGGTCAAAGGTCATCTGGGGTCACCAGGGGTCAAACCCTGAAAACCTTGTTAACATAATATCTCAAGATAGGAAGCTTGGATGAATTTCATACGTAGTGTGTAGAAGTGTTATGGTAAGAGGGAGAACCGTATTGTTTTTGATGGAGGTCAAAGGTCATCTGGGGTCACCGGGGGTCAAAACCTGAAAACCTTGTTAACATGATATCTCAAGATAGGAAGCTTGGATAGATTTCATATGTGGTATGTGGATGCGTTTTGGTAAGAAGATGAACCTGTCACTTTTTGGTGGAGGTCAGAGGTCATCTGACGTCACTGGGGTCACACACTGCAAACCTTGTTAACACGATATCGCCAGGTAGGAAGCTTGGGTAGATTTCATACTCAGTATGTGGATGCGTTGTAGTGAAAATATGAATGCTTTCGTTTTTAGTGGAGGTCAAAGGTTATCTGGGGTCACAGGGGTCAAAAAGCAAAATTTTAAGAATTCCCAAGATCATCTCATGGGTTCACCAGAAGTCAAAATGCAAATTTTCCCAAGAATTCCCAAGATCAAATATGAACCTAAAATTATTTTTCCAACATGTTAAGATATCACTTGACCAGTGACTGAAAGATATGGGACATCATGGCATTATTTGGAATAGAACATGTATCATCGAAACCTCAATGCATTTTTGCATTCTGGTTTTTTTAATTTGTTAACTTCAATATTGTTTCTTTAAATAGTCGTTGATTTGAAAGGAAACAGCACAATTTTGTCATGACAATTTGAGTCTCCTTGAAATATCGGGCAGGTGTTATGAAGTCTCTGTGCCCATAAAAATGAGCTGCTATTTAAGTTACCATGAAATCAGGTACCCAACAGGTATCGTGATCGGGTACCTGGTTCATGTTTTTTTGTACCCGGGCAAGCACTATTAATAATTAATTTTTGATTATCTCAATGTACATAACATGTATTGAGATATTGTCACACTAGCCAGTCACTAGCTATTGCCAAAATGCTTCATAACATTGTCATTTTGTGGCTGTTTATGACCCTGTTTGGAGAGCAAGTACTTTTGATGTAGAGGAAAAAAGTGTGGTGGGTAACATTTGTACTTGTTGACTTTGTTGGGATATTTTGGCTGATTAGTCAGCAAAAGTACTGAAAATGAAAACAGAACAATGGTAGCAGGGCTGAAATTTAGCACTTGTCCGATCATCCGTGACGGGTAAAACTTGCATCGGACAACCACTTTCTCACTTTGAACTTGTCCGATGGACGAGCAGATTTTATTTGTAACTGAATAGTTCCCTACATCAGCAGGAAAGTATGTCATAAAAATCCCCTTAAGAAGTGGCATTGAGACAATGGTATTGACTACCATTCATCATTGTACCATGCCAGTAAATATGGAAAAATGCAGAATTTAAAGTAAATGTTTGTTTTCTATGGCAGAGACAGGAAATAGAATTGTTCATCTCTTGTTCGTCACTTTCATTCGGACAACCAAAAACTATTTCGGACAACCTAAATTTAGCTTCAGGTTGTCCGATGGGCAACCTGAAAATTTCCTTAAAAATCAGGCCTGGGTAGCCCATTGTTTGTACTCCCATTTCCCATGATGCCTTGTGTGCATTGAGTCTCCTATTGAAGCTGGCAGAAATCAAGAGGTCATTTTGAGTTCTTTGTATATATCACTCACATAGGAAACAAATCCTCTAGAAGGCTGTACAGTGGACAGATAAGGTCACACAGCCCTCGTGCATGGTTGATTTTAAAATACTGTAATTCACAGGTGATCTGGACACATAACACTCTACCTGTACATGCTTAGTGAAGATTGAAATGGCAAATATCAGTGGCACACTTTCTCGTGTTGACCATAACATTGTAGCAGTGCAGGGAGATTGAGGAAATGTTGTGATCATGCACTTTCATGAGAATTTCTCAATCCATGTATAATTTTTTTTAGTTCCTAAAAATTTGTTATTTTTTGACACAAATTTTACTTCAAAAAGGTAGCATACTGTATGTGGCCCCAGATTGCATCAAAGTACACCTAATTTTTCAAAAATTTTCAAAGGGGAGGGGGACAGGGGGACACCCCCTCCCCTTAGACCCCTCCCCCAGGCCGGCATTCACTCAACATACTGCATACGCCACTATCTATTTGTGCCCCTTCGTCGAACTGTTGTTCCCCCCTTGTGTACCCCCCTCCCGAATGAAAAGTCTGGTGATGCCACAGACCATACTTCCATTTTCCTATTAACATGCAAAATCACCCTAAGTTTTCATGCACATGACAGACAATCAGTAGCATAAACATGGCAATTTTGTAATGGTGGAAAACTTAGTGCTGTGTTGCTGTGCAGTGAGCGACAGTTCAGTGCAGTCTTTTCCTGGTCAGACTGTACATGTGTTGGTAGGATTCCTATTGTGAATCTTCAATGTGTTGTAACATTTACGATTTCCAGAGCAGTGGGGATTATACTGTCAAATTTACACTGTAAAAAAGTGTAAAAGCGCCAAACTATAGTTGCACTACACTTAGATAGTTTGCCTACAGTTTCCAGCAAACTCCTGGATACACCCCTGTAAAAGGCAACAACATTTAGCAATTAAGCCCTTTTCTGGGAGTAAAAATTTTCCCTGATTTGATCAATTAAAAGTTTTGCCCCCCCCCCCCCTAAATTTTGGTATGGAATAACAACTTGGTCTATATAAAAGGGCATAAGGTTCTTTATAAATATGTGTGTAAACATGGCTGTAATAGTGTGATAGTGTGTAAACTAAAAGAGGGAAAGTACAGTAAAGCTTGGTAATATTTAACTGTGCCTCTAGGGTACCTACCCAGAGACAGCTGTGTACTATGTTCATTTCTGTTGTACATATAAAAAACTGTGTACAGTATGTACATGTAACTCTTATGTGAAATGTGTCTGATAGCTGTTAGCTACGTTGCCATATGTAGTAGATATGCAACTACTGGAACTAGGTACCTATAAGGACCAAAGGTAATGCAAAGACATTAAGTAATGTAAAAACAATTTGAAATTATGTTATGTTGCCTCTGCAAGAGTCATGCAACATGACGCATAATTACCAAAAATTATGGTGGCTTTCATTACCTTCTCTCCTACTTTTCTTTCAGAGGTGTTGTGAACATCGATCGATTTAATCCCTTCTAGATGGTCACCATGTCTGTGGCACAGAAAGTTTCAGAGGACCCTGATCTTGTGAAAGAAATCCCTGATGATTTGAAAAAATTAGCCAAATATGTGATGCGTGGATTTTATACAATTGAACATGTCCTGATTGTTGACCTGCTGGTCAGGAATGTCATTATGAAAGATGATGACTTAGCAGACCTTTTGAAATTTGATAAAAAACATCTCAGGAGTATGTTGAATAAATTGAAAAGTGATAAGCTTCTGAAATCAACATTGAGGGTGGAGACCCAAGCAGATGGTAAAACGAACCGTCACAATTACTACTTTATAAATTATAAAGTTTTTGTCAATGTTGTGAAGTATAAATTGGACAAAATGAGACAGAAAATTGAAAGCAGAGAAAGAGAATCTACGTGTAAAGCCCTTTACAAATGTGTGAATTGTGATAAACAGTACAATGAATACGACACAGGAGACCTGATTGATTTCATGTCTGGAGAGATGAAATGTACTCTCTGTGGATCAGAGGTTATCGAAGATGAAACAGTGGCACCAGAGAAAGACACGTATATGCAGATTGCTCTCTTTAATGAACAGATGCGCCCTCTCTTTGATTTGCTGAAAGAAGTAGAGCATATCAAACTAGCACCTGAAGTTTTAGAACCAACACCTGTAATTGCCAATGAAAACACAAGGTACAGTATGTTGTATATAATATTGTTTCAATTTTTGTTTTCAATTCCATGTTTTTTGGGGAAAGTTTTTACATAAATACAGTATTTTTGGTGTATAGATTTTGGCCAGAAAAATATTGAAGTCCTTTCCACACATTACCTCTCTTCTTTGGTGTAATTTGGATAGGAAAGTTAAAAGTTTCCATGAATGGCTAGTTTGATGCAGAGGACAGGTAACAGCATCGTGAAAATAAATGTGAGTAATCCATAAACACCACAGGGAATTAGCTTACCCTTAATCCTCTAGTTACTGATTGCTCCATGAGGAGGATGAGATATTGTAGCCACTGCTCGTTAAGCTATACTGCAGTGCCAGTTAAAATACTGACTGTTGCTATGGTAACACTGTTCCCTAGTTAGTACTCTTAGAACTTACCCATGGTTGTGTACCCTAGGGTGACCAGAAGTCCATTAGTGAGAAAGGGGTCAAAAGGTATCCATGTGTGTGTGCATGCATGCATGCATGTGTGTCCATTTTTGTTTTGTGAATATCTCCTAAACAGTAAAGCTGATTTCCTTCAGACTTGGTGGAAAGGTACCCAAGGTACAACCCTTGTACCACACTCACTGCTAGAAGTAAAGGTCAAACCCCTAAAGGTCAAATATTGTGAAAATCATTTTTTTTACTGCATTTCCAAGTGAAAATATCACACAGACACGAAACTTACCACATATGATAAGAATGTCTAGTTCTACGAAAATATGTGGTTGCTATGGAAATGAAGGCCAAAGGTGGAAGGGAAAATATATTTTGTAATTGCCAATTGTTTTGTCTAAAACTCCTCCATGTGGGTGTGTGACGCTTAGCTTGTAAACACGATATCTCAAGAAGGGTAACTATGACTGAGCTCATACTTGGTGTGTGGGTTGGTCATATTGAGTAGATGATCCCTATTGTTTTTGATGGAGGTCAAAAGTCATTTGGGGTCACAGGAGGTCAAAAGGTCAAAACCTTGTAAACGCGATATCTCAAGATGGGTAACTCCGAGGGATCTCATACTTGGCAGGTAGGTTGCCCATATTAAGTAAATGATTTCTATTATTTTTGGTGGAGGTCAAAGGTCATCTGGGGTCATCAGAGGTCAAAAGGTCAAAACCTTGTAAACATGATATCTCAAGAAGGGTAACTGTGAGGGATCTCATACTTAGCATGTGGATTGTCCATATTGTGTAGATGATCCCTATTGTTTTTGGTGGAGGTCGAAGGTCATTTGGGGTCATCAGAGGTCAAAACATCAAAACCTTGTAAACATGATATCTCAAGAACGGTAACTGTGAGGGATCTCATACTTAGCATGTGGATTGTCCATATTGAGTAGATGATCCCTATTATTTTTGGTGGAGGTCAAAGGTCATTTGGGGTCACCAGTGGTCAAAAGGTCAAAACATTGTAAACACTATTTCTCAAGGAGGATAACTGTGAGGGATCTCATACTTAGCATTTGGATTGCCCATATTTAGAAGATAATTCCTATTATTTTTGGTGGAGGTCAAAGGTCATTTGGGGTCATCAGAGGTCAAAACATCAAAACCTTGTAAACACGATATCTCCAGAAGGATAAGTGTGAGGGATCTCATACTTACCATGTGGACTGTCTGTATTGAGTAGATGATCCCTATTGGTTTTGGTGGATGTCAAAGGTCATTTGGGATCCCTAGTGGTCAAAAGATCAAAACCTTGTAAACATGATATCTCAAGAAGGGTAACTGTGATGGATCTCATATTTAGCATGTGGATTGCCCATATTGAGTAGATAATCTCTGTTGTTTTTGGATGGAGGTCAAAGGTCATTTGGGGTCATCAGAGGTTAAAACATCAAAACCTTGCAAACATGATATCTCCAGAAGGATAAGTATGAGGGATCTCATACGCACCATGTGGATTGTTCGTATTGAGTAGATGATCCCTATTATTTTTGGTGGAGGTCAAAGGTCATGTAGGGTCACCACAGGTCAAAAGGTCAAAACATTGTTAACATGATATCTCAAGAAGGGTAACTGGTAGGGATCTCATACTTAGCTTGTGTATTGCCCATATTGATTAGATCATCTTTATAATTTTTGGTGCAGGTCAAAGGTCATTTCGGGTCAGCAGAGGCCAAAAGGTCAAAACCTTGTAAACACGATAACTCAAGGATAACTGTGAGGGATCTCACACTTGACATGTGGATAATCCCTACTATTTTTCGTGCAGGTCGAAGGTTATTTAAGGTCACAAAAGGTCAAGAGCTAGGAAACATATTTCAAGGAGGATAACTATGAGGGATCACATACTTGGCCTGTGGATTGTTAATATTTAGCATGTAGGTCATTTTGGGTCGCAAGATTTCAAAAGCGTTTGACCGTATTAACATGATATCTCAAGTAGGATAACTGTGAGGGATCTCATGCTTGTCATGTGGGTGATTCATGTTTGTTACAATATATCAATATGGCAAGGAATCACTAAGCCTTTTGGCTTTCTGGTTTCATATTTGGTGGGAAGGTACCCCAGGCTAAGAAACTGTGTCCTCAAAAGTAAAGGTCAAATTGCGTAAAAACTTTTTTGGGGTATTATTTCGTAGGAAAACATTGTGCATACATGAAGATTTACACATATGAAGGGGATGGCTAGTTTTACCAGGACATATTGCCATGGCAACCAAGATCAAAGGTCAAGTGAAAGAAGGTCACATGTGCATTTGTGGTGTCAAAAACTGCTGCTAGTTGGCTTGAACAATTTTCTTCAAATATGGTGGGGATTCATCTCAATTTGGGAAGTAGTCTTGTAGAGCCTTCAAGGTAAAGGTCAGAGGTCAAAGGTGTAGAAATTTGTTTCCACATTTGTAACATTCATTGGTGGTGTGAATCGTATTTGTTATTATTATCACACTGAATGACATGTGTGCTTGTGATGCGATATGCAACTCAGTGGATTGCCCTCTTGTCATTCTTTTTCGTTTACAGAACAAAGCAATATAGTTCATCCCAGAAAAATCAAGCCGGGTGGAGTGCAAGCTCTAGACCAGATTACGATTTGTATAATCAACAGGTGACAATTAATATGGGAGATGAAAGTAAGAATGGGGAAACAGGTGAGAAAAAGGAGGTCAAGGAACGACCTGTATGGATGGTTGGTAGCACGGTAGATGGCGCTATATCAGAACCAGATAGTGTTGTTGAACGGATGGATACAAAGCAGGCAGGGGTAAGCACTAAGGGACAGAGCCATGACAAGGAAGAAATAATGATGGCACTATTAGTTCATGAAAGAAAAGCTGGAACACAACCTCAAATGTCTGCTGCCCTCAGTGATAATGAAAGTGATGAGAGTGCTTCTGATGATGATTTCCCAACCAGTTCAATCGGAAGAAAAGAAGAGACAGGGTTGTATAGACAGGCAGCACCCTCTAGTCATATAGAGATGGATGATGATGAAGATGATGAGGAAGAGGAAGTTATGATATCTGTGAGAGGACAGTCGGTACCCTTCAGTGAGGTCACTTCCGACCATGTGGCTGAAATGACCCCCATGGAGAAGGAAATATACATTAAGTTGGCACAAGAGGCCTATGCTGCCATGCATGATTGATTTTTAGTGAAATGATAAAGTCTGAAATGCAGTTGCATTTGCATAATCTCATGTTTCTGTCTCTGTAGTCCTAAAAATAGGTCCTTGGATAGTGTCTGATGGCTATAGCTGGCAAGCAAGAGGAATCTCTCTGTCTCCCGAAAAAGAAACAAGTTGGTTTTTAAAAATTGATATTAAAAACCCATGTAAATGTTGGTATTATACCCCTATGTATGGAAGTTTGGGTTCATTTAGATGTTCACATTTTCAAGGTGTAAGTGAAACAAGTAGTAAGTTTAATGTAAACTGTTCAATGCTGGGCTCTCGCCCCATTACAGCAGAGGGGCAGGTGTGGGTGTCATAACCCTCTACAGCTTAATTAGTCTGAGGGCTGTTGGGAGGTTTGTAAGATTGGAAAAGGGGGCTAAACTTTTTAGCTTTAGGACTTTTGCATTTCTAAAGTAACTTTCAGACATAGTCAACTGAATTATCTGCAAAATTGTAGCGGCTGCACCCCTACACCTTCAGCCTCTGGTTCTGACAACCCTGAATCCCATGATTGTAGAACCATGATGTTCATATTACCACCTGGGGGTATTCGTTTAGAAACTATTCCCTGCATCAGTGAGTTTAAACTTATTGCTCCCTTTCTTCCCAGCCAGTTTATTCATTTGTCATTTCATCAATTCACATAAAATGAAAAACTGTTATCAACAATCCTAAACGATTGTGTCCTGGTAGCAGATTTCTTATAGGCCACTCACTAAAGCTTGTAATCACAGTCAAAGTCTGCTTTTATTTCAAAATGAAGCAAACCCGCACAACATGCATGCAAAATTTATACCAGTTTATTGTTTTACTTGTCATTACCCCACAAAGCAGACTGTTTGCTCAGCTTCTCTTTAAGGCTTTTCAAACCACCGTCCTCCCAAGCGAAGAGGACTGAGTCCAATTTTAGACCGAAACTCCATTACCATAATATGACTTACTCATATACTCTCTCATTATTCATGCTGTTGTTTTTGAGCGAGTGTGTGTTCTCCTATAGTCATAAAACTGAAAGCCTAGACTGAAACCTGAGAAATTTTACCATTACTGTGTTGCTTAATCACCTGTGCAGTGTACTGCCAGGGAGTGGGTATTACAATGACATACCAACTCTGTGAGTGGCATAGGATCCTGCATGATTTAAACAGGGCCAGATGTTGCATTCATTTCAATATTCACTAACAATCAACCAGTTACGAGGCCACATATTTTATGAAAACTAAAAGAACTTGTTCGGTGTTCACTTGGGCAGGCATTAGGGATATTACTGAACAAGGAGTATGCCGTACAGCCTGCTACATAGGCAAGTTTAACATGGGCATGAAGCTGAACTACTTTGAGGAGATAAAGTCGTCATCAAAGCCTGGTGATGTATATGTGGAACATTAGGCAATTTTCTCAGGTTTGGAGCCTGGAGGGTACTTGGATTTATCTTTAATGAGGGTATGTAATAAAAAAAATGGCCCAGTTGAATAAAATTATGGGGTATGAACATGATTTGTGAGGGTTGGGGGATATTTCAGGTGCTTCTACTGCTTAAAAAGTAGTAACAATTTGTGTCAAATTCAATGTGTTATATTTATAGTTGTGTTCAGCACCTCTGGCATTCTACATACAAACTGTCTATAACAGACGAGGTTGTGTGAACGTTACCTCAGTTAATGGTACAACGGATATGCAGTTTACCTTTGTATAAATTTAGGTTTGTGTAGACTGGTAGATGCACATGTCATATTTACATTAATAAAATTCCAAAAGAGAGACGAGAATGAGTATGAATTTCTGAGTTTTTCATTTCCAGCTTTCCATACACCTTGAGCACACAGTATATAGCAGGAGGTGAGCGGGATAGCCGGAACAGAGAATACCCCTCAGACCTCCCCTTCCACCAACAAAAATATCTTGCAGGCAATTTGATCAGCAATATTCAGGAAGAACAAGACGGCAAACTGCGGATTAGGTGAAACAGTATCAATCTCAAGCATCAATTAATGCTGTTTTTTTTTTAATCGTTTCTTCACAACACAAAGTGAAATAAATCAGATATGAGATGCGAGTTAAGAAGATAATAACGTTGATAGCTGTCATGTTTGGCTTGTTGGGTTTTATATACTGAGCACAGGCAAACACGAGGTTGTTGTCTGCAGGAAGTAACACCCCGAGTGAAAAGCAGAAGTTGGTCGTCAAGGGTTCCACGCTGGTCTGCAAAAGGTTAAAGAAGAAAGGAGAGGAGAAAATTATTGAATAAAATTGCTTAAAATTGAATATTAATTTCAATCCAATCTTATTCGATCCATTTTTGATTCCTTGCCGTAGGCAGGTAAGGAATCTATGCGATGGTGATGTCGTGTGTGTGTGTGTGAGTATGTGTGTGTGTGTGCGTGGGTGAGTATGTAATTGGAGTAAACCGTGGACGTTTCTATGAATGCACACCCTCAAACCGTGGACACACCTGGCACTGTGGATGGTCCGCGGTGAGACCACCAGCCTAGCAAGACTCCTTTCATAAATTTAGAGGCACTATAGCGATATCTCATCGATATTTTGATAGTCCACGGTTAACCGGTGAAAAACAGCTTCAGCCTTGTGTTGAGTGTGTGCTGACCAAGATGGGAACAGATTGCGTATGCATGTCACCCTCAGGCACAAATCAGTTAGTGATTTGTGTATATGTAAACAAATGACATAATCAACATTATACAGTATTGCTTTATATCCCATCATAGCCTTATTACAAGGATGTCCTTGTTTTGCTGGTTCCAAGTCAATGATCCACGATTCGCAGCATTTGCCTGTATGTGTGTGTGTGTGTGTATGTGTGTTTGTGACACTCCTTGTAATCGCGATATCTCAAGATAGGAATGACCGATACTTTTCATAGTTGGTATGTAGGTTTGTCATGTTGAGAGGAAGAACCCTATTGTTTTTTGGCAGAGGTCAAAGGTCATTCGAGGTCACCAGAGGTCAAAGTCCAAAAACCTTGTAATCGCGATATCTTAAGATAGGAATGGCCAATACTTTTCATAGTTGGTATGTAGGTTTGTCATGTTGAGAGGAAGAACCCTATTGTTTTTGGCAGAGGTCAAAGGTCATTCGAGGTCAAAGTCCAAAAACCTTGTAATCGCGATATCTCAAGGTAGGAATGACCGACGACACTTTTCATATTTGGTATGTAGATTTCTCATGTTGAGAGGAAGAACCCAATTGTTTTTGGCAGAGGTCAAAGGTCATTCGAGGTCACCAGAGGTCGAAGTCCAAAAACCTTGTAATCGTGATATCTCAAGATAGGAATGACCGATACTTTTCGTATTTGATATGTAGATTTGTCATGTTGAGAGGAAGAACCCTATTGTTTTTGGCAAAGGTCAAAGGTCATTTGAGGTCACCAGAGGTCAAAGTCCAAAAACATTGTAATCACAATATCTCGAGGTAGGAGTGACTGATACTTTTCATAGTTGGTATGTAGATTTTTCATGTTGAGAGGAAGAACCCTGTTGACTTTGGCAGAGGTCAAAGGTCATTTGAGGTCACCAGAGGTCAAAGTTCAAAAACCTTGTAATCTTGATATCTTGAAATAGGAATGGCTGACACTTTTCATAATTGGTATGTACATTTGGCATGTCAAGAGGAAGACCCCTATTGTTTTTGTCAGAGGTCAAAGGTCATTCGAGGTCACCAGAGGTCAAAGTCCAAAAACCTTGTAATCGCGATATCTTAAGATAGGAATGGCCAATACTTTTCATAGTTGGTATGTAGGTTTGTCATGTTGAGAGGAAGAACCCTATTGTTTTTGGCAGAGGTCAAAGGTCATTCGAGGTCAAAGTCCAAAAACCTTGTAATCGCGATATCTCAAGGTAGGAATGACCGACGACACTTTTCATATTTGGTATGTAGATTTCTCATGTTGAGAGGAAGAACCCAATTGTTTTTGGCAGAGGTCAAAGGTCATTCGAGGTCACCAGAGGTCGAAGTCCAAAAACCTTGTAATCGCAATATCTCGAGGTAGGAATGACCGATACTTTTCATAGTTGGTATGTAGATTTGTCATGTTGAGAGGAAGAACCCTATTGTTTTTGGCAGAGGTCAAAAGTCATTCAAAGTCACCTGAGGTCAAAGTCCACAAACTTTGTAATCGTGATATTTTGAAGTAGGAATGACCGACACTTTACATAGTTGGTATGTAGATTTGTCTTGTCAAGGGGGAGAACCCTATTGTTTTGGCAGAGGTCAAAGGTCATTCAAGGTCACTAGAGGTCGAAGTCCAAAAACCTTTTTTCTTTCATTTTTTTGGTTATTCAAGTTTTGGTTCAAAGGTCATGTGGCATGAGCTGATGTGAGCAGGGGTGAAATTGTGACCACATCATAAAAAATGATGAAGGAGAGAAGTATAAATTTGATGGATGAACCTCAGTGTAACAAAGCACCCCCCTTTCGGCAAGGAATCACGAAGCCTTCTGGCTTTCTGGTTTTTTCAATTCAAGTTCGGACTATTCATGTTTTTTATTATATATGTATTTTCAGTTTTGATTGCTTGCCCAAGGCAAAAGGATTCTATGCATATTTATTGCATGATTTCTATTGTTTTGTGGAGGAAGTCAAAGGTCATTTATGATCACCAGGGGTCAGACTGTTTAAGCCATGTTAACATGATTTATCAAGTATGAAACATGTTTGGATCTTACATCTGGCATGTAACACCCAAAATTAAAATCCAGAAGCTGATACGTGAGTATCACCATGTTCATAGGATGTCAAGCTGTACGATCGGTGCCCATGTAGTTTTAACTTTTCTATATCAAAATTTAAGCACAGTTACTTCACGGCTTAAGTCGACTGGAACCTACTGTATTAAACTTATATTCAAGTGGCAAGGAATCACTAAGTCTTGTGCTTTCTGCTTTCTGTTTCAATCGAATTAAGAGCACACACAGCAGTGATGATACGAGTTGAAACTACATTTCATTTAGTGACTGCACTTTGATTGACATAAAAGGTGGCAAATTCAAACAGTTATTTCCAAATTGAAAGCTTCTTTGATTGGACAGTGAAGCCGTGTTTACTGGGCGTGCGGAACGCGGAAAACACACACGCGGATCGCGGGAAAGAATTCTTTGTGTGAAGCTGTTTATTGACCCCTCTGATCGCGGAACGAATTCTCCATGTCGAATTCTTTCCGCGTTCCGCGTTCCGCGTTCCGCACGTGGATTGGCGTAGCTTCCAGTAGGATTTCGCCACATTTTCAGGGCCCCGTTCCGACACTGATCACGTACCATCTGATCAAGATGGCAAGAGGGAAAAACTAAGCGATGGCACCGTTGAGTAGTAAGAGAACGATCATTCATCTATGATCCAAAAGATAACAGTCATATGGACTCACAGAAGATCAACAACGTGTGATATGCACCTACCGCGAAGTGACTATATCTTCGTGAATTCGAGCACAGCGTGCTTTAGCGAACGTGGACAACACAGGCGCCATATTTTTTCAGTCAGTAGAATGTCGGCTAGTTATAACTTATATGACTGTTTGGTTTGCTTCACTAAACTAAGCAATCCGCGTGGGGTGTTTATTGGGCACACGGATCGTTTCCGCGTTCCGTCTCACCGGTTCCGCGATCCGCGCGCCCAGTAAACACGGCTTGACGTGTGCGGATCAATGAAATGTGACTATGTTGCCTATAATGCACGGAAGACCATGAGATTATCACTGAAGAACTCCATTTGAGCGAACAGTGCCCAGATATAGTTTTGCGCATAGTGCCTTCGGTCTTCTACTCGTATTGTGTTTGTATGTGCCACACATAAAGTGGAGAAAGCGCTGGGAGTCTACTGAAGAGAATCTCAATCGTCTGGTATTAGGAAATTTGAGGAAATTCCTGTAAATTATCGAGTTACTTTGGGATCGTAAGTCCTTTTGGGAATAGTCTCCGGTTTAATCCTGAGGTGGGAGATAGTGTGCAGGACCTTCCTTACAAAGCAAAGGTAAAGTGTCAGTATCCCGTGTTCGTAAGCGTTGGCATTTCTACTTGTAAACTCCTTTGATGATTTCCGATATCCTACGATATAGTTAATAACATGACCACACCCTAGCTCAGCTTTGTTTACAAAAACTATAGGCTTCCTTTTTATCGGGCCACGCAAGGGGTTACCTTCATGACAGGTGTAGAATGTGTCCTCTTTTGCCTACATACTCTAACTACAATACAGGAGCTAGATTTTTCAAAAATGTTCAGATTTTCTTCAATAAACCGCCCAATAAAGTTTCAAAGCTTCTTTCGCAAAAATCCAGTGTTCAAATTTTCCTAAACAAAAGCTCCATAAGTTTCGACGCTCCGAAAAAAAGTTGCCTTCGAAATTCTGTCGGCAACCTGTGGCCTTTCTTGGGGCTTAGGGTTGATGCCCGTCCCCGTAGGGGATGTGGGTCCCCTCGGAAAAATCCAGGCACCAGCCCTAGTGCTTTAAGGTTTATCACTACTGTGACTGTCCACATTGACTTGGAAGGCCTACCTTTAAAATATTCATATTGTGAGATTTAGGACTCCTAGTGACCAGCAAATATCACCTCAGCAATACTTCTTCAGTCTTGGCAAGTTCAATGTCTGTCACCCCGTCTCACCGATACCGGCCTGGATTCAGTAAACAACAGCATAGTATGAGCAGTGGAGCCGCCAAGGGTGTATTCCCCTCCCCGTAAGTGCCTTTGCCCTCACTTGCCCCCAATTCTCTCATGTACCAAGGAACACTTCACAGAAGCAGTGCTCACTCACAACTTGTTGCCCCCAACATTTCTGCTTGTACCCTGCTTGCTTCCCACCCCTCCACTTGAATCCTGTCAGCGCCAGTGAGTATGAGCTGTATATCGTCTAACAAATTTTACAATTAATTTTACTAGCAACCAGAAATTTCACCATGATTCGAGCAGGCTGTCTTTTAGTTGTTTTTCCTTTTTCTGAGAAGTTTATCAACAGCTGGGGCACGGCTAGTCTTGTTCAAGAGTCAAGTTCATTTCCGTCCACCATATATCGGCTGTGAAGCATACGTACCAGTGCACCCTCTAATCTACTATTGACTCCAGACCAGTGACTGAACTCTTCAGATCTAGTTCTGAAGAGTTCAAGAGTAGGTTTAGAGGGCGTACTGTTACGTATGCTTCACAGCTGATATGTGGTGGACGAAAATGAACTAAAGTCTTGAACAAGGCTAGGGCACGGCCCGAACCCAACATCGATTAAGATTATTCTCTGTAACCAGTGACACCGCCGGAAGTAATCTGGAGGGAACCACAGGGGATAATGCGCGTAACCCATGGGCGTCAATCCTGGGGGGGGGGGGGACAAGTCCCCCCACATTTCGATGGGTGGGGACACAATATCAAATGTCCCCCCCCCCCACATTTGCGTAAAAGAGTAGTGTCGTGGCTCTATTTGACTGACTTTTTGAGTGGCATGTAGGTTGTTTGGGCAATTTTTAAGTGTCTCGATGCAGATTCTGAATGTACATTTCGTCAGGGAAATCTTATTTAATGACAAAATTTCGGCGCGCTTCGCGCGCATGCGTCACGGTTTGCACTCCTTCTCATGACCATTAAAAAAGTATTTATACATGGAACTTTTCTGATCACAACACTTTCCGAAAACAGGCATACATCTCCAAACATCTGTAGAGGCCTCGCATCAATATGGGATCATTCAATCAGTGGCGTACGCAGAGGGGAGGGCCATTCGGCCATGCCCATTCTCACTGATTGCGATTTTTTTAAAGTTTCTAAAAATACGTAAGTTTCCTAACACAAATTTACTCCAAAAGGTAACATATTTGGCACCAGATTGCATGTAAGGACTCCGAATTTTTCAAAATTTTTCAGAGGGGAGGGGACACCCCATTGGGCTATGCCCCCTTACTGATGCCTATTTTTTTAGTTCCTAAAAATACGTAAATCTTTTAAGACAAATTTTACTTCAAAAGGTAGCATATTTGGCCCCAGATTGCATGTAAGGACACCTAATGTATCAAACAAATTTCAAACCCCCTCCCCTTAGAGCCCTTCCCCGGGCCAGCGGTCACACAACATACTGCATCCCCCCCCCCCCCCGAGAGAAATCCTGCGTACGCCGCTGCATTCAGTCTAATTTGTAGCATGACTTGGAAGGTTGAAAGTACGTTGTTGCCGTTAAACACTTTTCAAAAATTTTTACCGAGCGTTTCGCCGAAGCCATTATCGGTATAGATGGTGATTGTTCATACACTTACGACTACAAAGCATTCTGAAAACGCCCTTGCTAATTCTTCACACCTTTGGTATACTACGATCAGCTCCAAAAATATCCCAAAGACAGCACCATTTTGCATCTGAGCAACCTTAAATTAACAAAAATTTCTCAAAGGGGAGGACTACGCCCTCTCCCCTCCCCCAGGATGACACCTTTATATAGTGACAAAGGAAGGATCCCCACTGCTGTATACAAAACGCAGAGCGCATAACAAAGTGCAATTAAAACGCCTCCACTCAGTTGGAAAAAACATCCAGCCGGTCGGAATTTGGGACCTTCACACCCTCAAATATATCACCCTCGCAGCGGGCCTGGTCGGGTCCATGATCTCCGACAGTGATCCACACTGCGAAGCGTTGTTTCAGCTATTTTGGAACATGATGAGAATAACATCTTGAAGTAATTCCGTGTATTTCACCTGGCAGATCATCTATGATGGTCATGTTAACTGTGAACTGATAAATCGTAATAGGACAACGTCATAGGCGTAGGAGGGGGGGGGGGGCTGGGGGCTGCAGTCCCCAACCAAAATTTTTTGTGAAATTTCGGGCAAAATGCTGAGAATTTTTCGTGTACCTACTGAAAGAAAAATAATGCAATGATGTAGCTAAAGGGTATTAATATTTTAAAAACTTCCTTGCTAATTTATATTAAGTTCAGATTTGAATTGCACCAGCACCTATATATTCCGTATTAGTTCATCAGTGTGTTTTTTAACGGTTAAACGTATATTATGATTATCAGTGGTGTATTTGAGGGGCAATATCGTCATGCCCCACCCTCACTGATGCTGATTTTTTTCTACCTAAAATACGTAAATTCTTTAAAACAAATTTTACTTCAAAGGTAGCATACGTGACACCAGATTGCATGTAAAGACACCTAATTTTTCAAAAATCTTCAAAGAGGAGGGGGTAATGCCGATTTTTTTTTAGTACCTAATATACGTAAATGTTTTAACACAAATTTTACTCAATAAAGGAAGCATATGTGGCACCAGATTGCATGTAAGGACACCTAATTTTTCAAAAATTTTCAAACGGGAGGGGAAACCCCCTCCCCTACACCCTCCCCCAGGCCGGCGATCAACGACTTCCGCCAAAATTTAAACCAATAAAGAACGTAGAAATAAGGCAAATTATTGTATGTTATTGGCATGCGGTGTGATAAACGATGAATGCCCTTATTATATGTAGATTAACATGTCGAACGTGCGTGGAGCGCGCGTAAATTTTTTGTTATATTTTTCGGCCAAGTCGTTCCAGCCCCCCCCCCCAATCAACTTGGGCTCCTACGCCCATGGACAAAGTCTGTCATCATATAGGGGGAGGAAAGGGCCTATAGGAAGACGCCCCCTCTTCAAAACCAAAGGGTTTGGTTTGTGCCAAGTCATGTATGTCCCCCGTCCCCCCTACATTTGAATACGGATTGACGCCCCTGGCGAAACCATGCAGTGTAGTTCAAGGGGTTCGGACAAACCCTCTTCCAGGAAACCCCCATTTCTCTTGAGCACCCCCCCCCCCAGATACTGGACTTCGCTACGTCTAATTGTATTAAAATTAAGCGTCTAAGCGTCTGATTGTATTAAAATAAATGAGGTAAACAACTTGAACTTAAACTTGCAAAAAAGTGCTGGGCTAAAGCCCCCGTAGCCCCCCCCCCCCGTCTCCTCGGTCCCTGCTTTTCAGTCTTAAAAAGGAACCGTGATTAAAGGGTAGATCAGGTTTGGGGCGAATGGCCCTTTTCCAGCAAACCTCCGAGTCAAGTGGCATGAGCTGCCTATCCAACTTATTACCCAACCTAACAGGAATAGTCTATTCTTGTGGATGTTAATCTAAAATAAGCGGAATCTTACGATGGGTGACCCTGACTGGTTAATAATAAAGCAAGGTGTGAGTCAGAAGTTCATTTTAATTATAAACCGCATATTCTTGGAAAATTTCGTTTTGTTGTTATCGAGGGAAACAAATAAATGCAGGAAACAAATAAATGCATCACAAGTTGACTTAAAGAGTACAAAATAATCCAAGATTTAATTCGAAATTTTCGGTTCCCCTGGAACCTTCGTCAGCGAGATCAGACAGTGAAGTGAATACAATAACTCATATTGTACTCACTTTATATATATATATATATATATATATATATATATATATATATATTATATATATATATATATATATATATATATATATATATATATATATATATATATATTTCTATTAATACCCTATTAGGGAGACGAATTGCAGTTATAATCGGTATATTAAGGAGACATTTTCACTGGGGAGACAAATTCATGTCTCCCTAATTCTTTGCACCATTATTTCAACCCCTTCTCTACATTCTCTCTAAAAGATTTTTATTTCTATGGTAGCGTATTAGCGCCCTCTTTATTATGCCACTGTGTAAGCTGCATAAATACATCATAGGTGCTATTATTTACCATAGAAATACAGGTGTGTTATGTGTTGCATGTAATTTATATGTATTATAGGGAGACAAATAAGTATTGCGAAATACTTTATAATATTTTGTTTATTTAATTAAACCTTGTGTGTAAAAGATACAGTTAAAACAAACGTACCATAAGTTAAAGGCATTCATTAAGAATTATTGGTATTTTTGTATGAATATTTGTATGCTTAGATATGGAGATATATTAAATTTTATGAATATAACCGATTGTCTCCCTATGGAAGGATTTTATCCCAATGTCTCCCAAATGTTTAATTTAGTGTTGTTTATCTATATATATATCTATATATATATATATATATATATATATATATATATATATATATATATATATATATATATATATATATTTAGATGGGTGTGTAACCTGTACTGCTATTAAAGAAACTGATTTGGTAATTTGGTACAAAGCTATTCAAACAAAAGTTCAAAATCTTTCACAATATCACCTGTGATACGATAGGAGCCATAGGCGGACTGGCCGTTGTGGCGATGTGGCGATCGCCGCAAGGGCCGTTCGGTTCGTGGCTGTCTTGGGCCAGATGCTGAGAAAAAAAGAGGAAAAACGAGAGAAGGGATGAGGGAGAGAAAGAAAGGGGAAAAGAATTAAGGAGGGGAAGTGAAAAGAAAGAGAGATTGTGAAAGATGGAGAGAGGAAGGAACACAGGATGGCAATGCAGTGTGCGTGGGAACTGATTGTGCTCTGAGGGCACGTAGCTCCCTATAACAATCCCCTGCCTCATCGGTGGCCCCTAAAAGACGTTTGGGTCAATGTTCGGAAATGATCATAGAAACGAAATTGAAAAACAATGTTCCAGTTTGAGAGTCATGCCTTCGGTTAGAAATGGTGGATAACCTCAACACTAGCCGCTTGGGGCATCTACAGGTTCCCCATCAGGTTCTACATCTCAAAGGGCAGCCGCCTCATTTTCATTGACCCCTGTTCATTGAAACGGCACAAGGACAAAATGGACAAATAAGTGAGTAGTAACTTAACAACATCGTGCCTCCCTCATTCCTCGTTCGGGATCATGACAGTTCCGAATATTTTTTAAAAAATTCCAGGTAATCAAAATTTCAGAATTTTCCCAAGGGAGGGCCCTTAGAAACTTTCTAACGTCTTTTCGGTAATACATTAAACACGGAGAGAGCATCAGTTACAACAGGTTACAAGGTCAAGGAGGCAAGCCAAGTTTCGTGAAATTTTGTATTACTGGTTATCTTACATGGAACAAGACAGGGGGTAGGTAATATTTCACTGTTGATTGAAATTTTCGTAGAAGTTACTTGGTGTTGCAGAGAGTAGTCAACTCCGAGTTCCATTGCTGGACACCTCATATGTACCATTGTTCAGTGATGATACAGACCACATGTTGTATCCTCAATCTGCAGTAGAAGGAACATTTTGACCGCTTGATCCCAAAATGACCCTTCTGTGCCAAAATAACCCCTAGTTGACGTTTGACTTTAAAATCCTAAATAACCAAGCAACTGAGCAAGTTTTGACCCCTTTAAAATCCTCTTGCATGAAATCTGTCATGTTGAAAATGGTCCTGGGAAGTGACATTTTCTGTAATCTGGCAAGCATTTTTGCCCAAAATTTTCTGGTACGCTACCAGTGGCACCGGCCCGGTGGGGGGGGGGGGATGAGGAAGCGTGCCCCCACAATCGATTTCAGATTTTTTTTTTTGAAAATTTTAAAATGATCCCAAAAGGCGTTTAAGCTTTAGACTTCTATAGAGGGTAGGGTGAGGTGTGCTTTTGACCAAGTGGTGGACCTATTGTAACCATTTTCTATCACAGATGTTTCTCAAACTATCAGAATTATCGCAAATCCTTCGCAATCTATCAAGATTTTGAATGACAGTGAGAGCACACCAATGTCTTCGCAGTTCACAATTCAGATTGTCCTTATCGTATTTCTACTTTGAACGAAATTTTGCATGAAAAGAAAAACAGAAAAAGTAAATTTTGGAATAAATTTTTGGTATGAGTAAATTTAGCTTCAAACCGTATAGTCGTCGCGGAGCGAATGTTAATCAAGGTACCAGATTACTACATGAAAGCCCCTTGATGACCGGGATCTAACTTTGAGCCTTCACCTACCTTTGACTGGAAGAGTTTACTTGAATTTTTGTACTAATAATGTTCGTAGGTGATATTACTTCGCCTGTGAGAATTGCGCGCGCCGAAACGTTGCAGGAAAATTATTTACCACGGTAAAACCTGCATACAGACTCAGCAAGGGGTGGTGGAAAGATAAGCCCGACGAGAGGTCCAGCAACCCGTAGCCCCGTCAGAACCAATGGGTTACAGATTGGGTATCAAACGCGAACTTTTGGGCGACCGGCGAAAAATGTGGGGTTCTGTTGAAAAAATTGAAATATTTGGTTCTTATTAAGGAAAGTTAGAAAATTTGGGTTTCTATGGAAGAATCTGCCCCTCTTTGTCCTAGACAGTTCCAATTTTCCCGACTAAGTTACTCCTTCCAAAACTGTGTTGAGCCAGGACCGGATTAGCGTTGTGTGGGGCCCCCGGCACTTTCTATAGCGGGGCCCCTTTTACAAGTTTAACCTCCTTCCCCCTCGCCCACCCGCTTACAGAAAATTAATAACACTCAACAGATTAAATTTTAGCTTTTAACCGCTAATAACTAATAGTTGCTTTTACACATTATACAGTGAAACATGACAGTTATTATACATTATATGCCAGATAGTGTTAAGGCATGGCAAAAGTGCACACACACGAAAACGTAAGCCCGACAACCAGTAAATCAAAATAATGTGGGTCTCAATTCCCAAACACCTTTTGGGGCGGGGGCCCCAAAAGCGCGGGGCCCCCGGCATATGCCGGTTCTGCCATGGGGTTAATCCGGCACTGTGTTGAGCCCCTCCTTGTGCAGACACAAACCTAGTTTATTGCTTAGGGGCAAATCCTATTGGGCATACAAGGCCATAATATGTAACCAGAACATTCTCTGCGCATGCTGTGTATTGTGAGCTTTGATGTTAATCAAAGAGTATTCACCTATGACCAATTGAGTATTTTGCTTTCTCCCAACCAAAATGTTTTTGGGGTGATGGGTGTCTGTCTTTAAGAACAAAACCAAGACGCCGGGCGACTGATCGCGAGGGGATGCCCCCTTCCACCACCCCTGGACATTGAGACACTTTACGTTTCCTACAAAAATGATTATTATGATGTTGAGTATGAATTAAGAATCTTCCCGACCGTAAGAGAAAGAGGATGGAACCAGTGTTAGCGCTAGGCTTCAGAATTAGTTAGAGAATTCTCTAGTGCAAAAGAAATTTTAGGTGGGATTTTCATTTTTAAAGGAGGGATTTTCTTAATTTGTAGTATACCCTGAACACATTGGTAAGTAAATGGATGCGCACTTTCCCTCATAGAAATCTGAAGTTCAATTTTGCGGGATTTCGGGAGCCAGGTGCGTGAATAGCGCAATCGCGCACCTTAGCGCGAACACTGGATGGAATTTTTTATGGATTCAGTTTTGTGTTTTTCCGGGAATCACACCTACACGAAAGAACAACAGCCTAATTGTGGAACCTGTACATTTATAAATTAAGCCAACATATCTGAAACGGGTGTTAAAGCTATATGTAACTGAAAATGAAAGCGCGCGTAGCGGGCAAATTTTTTTTGTAATTTTAGAACAAAAATGTTACAGAGAACAAAATACGTTCATAATTAAAGTCCTTTTGGGATCATTTTTGGTTACAAATCGCTTGGTGTCATACCAGGGCCACCATTTACATGTACTAAAATTTTATTTTCGATCGATTTTCCGTACGGGGGGGGGGGCACAGTGGTCCGCACGGGGGGGGGGAGGGGCACGGCTGCCCTCGTGCCCCGGCCTGGCTACGGGCCTGGTGTGTGTGTGTGTGTGAGTGTGTGTGTTTGACAATATACTTGTGGGTAGTGGAAATTGAAGGGGGTCTTTGAAGCTGCTGCATGTGTTGGACTCTGTGTAGAGCTGTTAGCTGATGTTATTATACTTAATTGTTCAATCAGACGGAGTGCAAAAAGAAACGATTTGTTGGTTCAGTCAAGCAGCTGAGCGTTTATTGCAGCTGTTTTCTGTATGTATAACACCCATAGCAACGGGGGAGGGGGCCTTTAGTGCTGCTGTCTGGGCCTCTGTAAAAGGTAGTTATTGTCATTAAGTTTTCATGTTGCAAATGGTCAGGGAAATTAAATGCAAGATGAAAATCCTATGTGTGCAGTCAGCTAAATAAATGTGTATGTATTTCAAATGGGGGAAGGGGTCTTTGGTGCTGTCTGGGCCTCTGTACAGGATAAAGTTACTGTCACTGGTATTTTCATGTTGCAAATGGTCAGACATGTTAAATGCAAGAGAAATAACATATGTTTGGTCAGCTGAATAACATGTGTGTATATTGCAATGGGGGAAGGGGGTCTTGCTGTCTGGGTCTCTGAACAGGGTAAAGTTACTGTCATAGGTATTTTCATGTTGCAAATGGCTAGGTAGATTAAATGCAAGAAGAATAATCTATGTGTTCGGTCAGCTGAATAACATGTGTATGTATTGCAAATGGGGGAAGGGGGTCTTGCTGTCTGGGTCTCTGTACAGGGTAAAGTTACTGTCATAGGTATTTTCATGTTGCATATGGCCAGGCAGATTAACTGCAAGAAGAAAAATCTGTGTGTTCGGTCAGCTGAATAACACTGTTGATTGTTGGGGGTGTGGTGGTGTTCATTTAAGGTTATTGTCTGGGGCTATGTACAAGTTACAGTTGCTGTCACTGGTATTTTCATACACTACAAGGCTTGACAAAACATATGCAACAGGAATTATTCGTGTGTTCAGTCAGCTGAATAAATCCGTAAGGGGGGGGGGCCCTCGGGGCTAGTGTCTGGGGCACTGTACAGGGCAAAATTGCTGTCATTGTTATTTTTGTACCTTCTTTTATATAGGGAACAATTTGCCACGTATTTTATCCATGTGTTCTTTCACCTGATTAAATCAAATTTCGAGGCCCCCATTTTGGGCCCTGTGGGTAAACGGTACAGGATGCGACCCGGCAGCAATACATTTTCTTTGGTCTTAAGCCCCAATGGTCACATTCGGACCCCCCGAACCTTTTGTGTTCGATCAGCTGATTAAACTTTGCTAGTCCCTGGTCTAAAAGGAATGAAGGGTACTTTTCATGCTTGGTATATAGATTTGTCATTTTGAGAGGACTGAGTTTTACACTTCTTATAAGAGATATTTCCTAAGCTCCTTCATATAAATTATGTGCATATGACTCTATTTATCAAATGTACATGTTTCTTAGCCCAATGGAAACGCAGGCGCGGATCCAAGGGGGACTTTCCCTGGCTCAGCCCGCCTTTTTCGCCACATCAACAATAACAAATACGCAAAAATTAGCATAATGTTAATCTAGGAGAATGTTCAAGGGGGCTTTCAGCCCCCCCCCCCCTTTCGAAATGTCTGGATCCGTGCCTGGAAATGTGTTTACTGGAGGAACCTTTACTACTGTAGAACTTTCAGTCCGGAGATCATTCCCTAAGCTGCTAAGGAAGAAATGATAAGTCATTCTAGAGAATGATCCAGGGTAAAAATGATGTAGATGATAAGAGAATGACCACACGGACCACGACATTTTATACTGTTCAAAACACAATAAACAAACCAAAGTTATTTATACGGTCGTTCTATAGAAGAGAATACTGCAGTCTTGAATTACCTTTTTATAAAACTGAAAACCTAATTTCCTTATCGGATATCGGAGCTGCCGTCGGGGCTGATTCTTGTAATAAAGCTGCCTGTGATTTTTCTACATTTCAATTTCTTTTAGGAAGTACAAAAAATTTCCATGGAGGAGGCGTCTGTACAGATGTGACAAACGACATTTTCTACCTCAAGAGAACAGACATTTCCAGTTCCAGCGTGCCTTGTGAACAAACTTCGTGGCACCAGTGAGCTTTTAGTCTGGTCACTCTGCACGTAAAGGGCTTATACCAATTACCAATAACAATTTCTCTTCCTGCTGTAACTGTAAAATGATAATATCTAGAAATAATAATTCTGTTTGTCCCCTTGATCATTTTAGGACTTTGCCATTCCCGCTGTTGACTGTGACGGATGAGATTCAAGAGATCTTTCTGACCTGATATCCAAATATTTCCCACTAAGAATGAATAACCTTTTGATTAAAACCGGACTGAAAATTTCCTTGTTCTAGCTATTTTAAAGGTTTAATCGTACAAGCTATGACAAGGGACCCTTTCCCCCGTATTCTAAAAGGTGGGTGACACAATACTAAATGTCACTATGACTGGCCTCAGTGTGGGCTAGGCCTGCTAATTCATTTAAGTGCTTCATAGGCAAGGAATATATTCAATATACAAATCTCCTTTAGCCAATTACTGACAATGTTTTTTATAGTTTACCTATATTTTTTCTTAACAGGAACTTTGGGTTAAGGCACGTGTTCACTGTCCTCCGTAACATCTTCAGTTACTATAATTGAGTCGTCTTCAGTGTAGATTGGAGGAGCCCATTCGAAGAAAAGACACGCAGCTGCTTGCCTACGTAGCTTGTTCAGTCATATCCCTGTTTGGAAAGCCTTAAAGAGGAGCTCAGCAAACAGAGTCCGCTCCGCAGGGTACTCCGCAGGGTACACAGCTGCCAGGCATTATTTATTTATTTATTTATTTATTTATTTATTTATTTATTTATTTATTTATTTATTTATTCATTTATTCATTTATTCATTCATTCATTCATTCATTCATTCATTCATTCATTCATTCATTCATTCATTCATTCATTCATTCATTCATTCATTCATTCATTCATTCATTCATTCATTCATTCATTCATTCATTCATTCATTCATTCATTCATTCATTCATTCATTCATTCATTCATTCATTCGTTCGTTCATGTATTTATTTATTTAAACATTTAAAAAAAGGGTCGGGAAACTCAGTTAGCTATAAAGCTAACTAACCCTTGGACCTGGTTACAAAAAAATCAGAAGTAAAAAGTAAAATCATACAAAATAAAAAAACTCGCAAAAATTAAACATAAAAACAAAATAAAAATCAAATATCAAAAGTGGAATGTAATTCATGAAGAGAGAGAGAAAAAAAAACGACAGGAGTAAAACTGTAAAACCAGACAAAAATTCCTGCAGGCAGACCATTGTACTGTGACAGCACCTGCACGTACTATGGCCGTGTAAAAATTGTGGTGGCGCTGCGTGATCGCCTACTTCTTTCTCTTATTATTTGTGTACTCTTGGCGTTCCATAAAATTCTAGAATATTCACACAATCAGTCACCATGGCTATGAGAGTACCGAACGCCCCGGGTTTTTCCTCCATGCTCAAAGATGGAGCTAAGGTATCAGTGGTCTTCAAATATTTTACAACTATCAGACAGGTTGTCTATTGTTAAAATAATCAGTTCGATGTGAGCTTTGAAGCTTTGAAATCTGGCAAATTTCAACAGCACGTGCATGTTCTGCTGTCCGCCCCATACACGTCGTTCGTTAGGCTAGGGCCTAATGTTATGGTCTGCACCATCGTTTATTTAGCCTAGCCTGTATAGCCAAATGGGCCTAACCTTAGGCCTATCACTTATTAGCCTAGGCCTATACAGGTTTTAGGCGTAATGTTATAATATTAAAGCCAATGGGCCATAGCCTAAGCTAAGGTTCGGTTGTCCGTAGCCTACCCCCAGACGGCATAATTTGTCAGTCACGCGGAAGAAGTTCCGCGCGCATTTTCAATTTACATACTGATTTTACCACGAATTTGGCGCGCAATAATTCAGTTTGGTGTGCCGCGCGCAGAGCAAGACTCCATCCCGGCATAGCGGTGGCGAAACGGTTACAGTACATCGGTCTGTCGGCGTACTGTGCAATGCAAACTAACCTTATCCAATACACACACGGCAGCCATGCAATTTTGTGTTGTAATGTGCCTCCACTTAATTCCAACTGAGTACCACACAAAATATGGTTATTTCTTGCCAAATAGGAAAAATGTACATAAATTTTGGCAGTAGTATGATATGTATAAGTGTAGCGTACGTAAGTACAGTATAGGTACCTACATTTAGTATGTACTGTAGTATACATAAATATACTATACATATGCGTATATGTATACGTACACATATAGTTAAATGTATTGTGTGTATTCAGTTTGTAGCGGCATTGGCGCGCAATTTTGGAACTTTACAGTTACATTCCGCGCGCAATTAACAAACTATGCAATCTGGGCCTACCCATTTATTTTTACTAGGCCTAGGCTAGGCCACAGGCGTTCGAAACACTACGTAGCCTACATATACTAGGCCTACACACACTATGTATATATATGATGGCACAACCCCAGTGCATAATTTGTCAGTCACGCGGAAGAAGTTCCGCACGCATTTTCAATTTACATACTGATTTTACCATGAATTTGGCGCGCAATAATTCAGTTTGGTGTGCGGCGCGCAGAGCAAGACTCCATCTCAGCATAGCGGTGGCAAAACGGTTACAGTACCTCGGTCTGTCGGCGTACTGTGCAATGCAAACTAGCCATATCCAATACACACACGGCAGGGATGCAGTTTTGTGTTGTAATGTGCCTCCACTTAATTCCCACTGAGTACCACACAAATTATGATTATTTCCTGCCAAATAGGAAAAATGTACATAAATTTTGGCAGTAGTATGATATGTATAAGTGTAGCGTACGTACGTACAGTATACGTACATATAGTATGTAGTATACATAAATATAGTATATGTGTATATGTAGGCCTATATACGTACACATATGTATTGTGTGTATTCAGTTTGTAGCGGCATTGGCGCGCAAGGTCGAACTTTACAATTACATTCCGCGCGCAATTAACAAACTATGCAATCTGGGCACAACCTAACAAGGCCACTCTAAGAAAGTTTTCGTTTTTAAAAAACAAGACACAAGAATGCCAGACTGCATAATTTGTCAGTCGCGCGGAACTTCTTCCGCGCACATTTTCAATTTTCATACTGATTTTACCACGAATTTGGCGCGCAATAATTCAGTTTGGTGTGCAGCGCGCAGAGCAAGACTCCATCCCGGCATAGCGGTGGCAAAAGGGTTACAGTACCTTGGTCTGTCGGCGTACTGTGCAATGCAAACAAGCTTTATGCAATACACACACGGCAGCCATTCAATTTTGTGTTGTAAAGTGCCTCCACTTAATTCCCACTGAGTACCACACAAAATATGATTATTTCCTGCCAAATAGGAAAAATGTACATAAATTTTGGCAGTAGTATGATATGTATAAGTGTAGTGTACATACGTACAGTATACGTACATATAGTATGTAGTACACATAAATATAGTATACATATGCGTATATATGTACACATATAGTTAAATGTATTGTGTGTATTCAGTTTGTAGTGGCATTGGCGCGCAATTTCGAACTTTACAATTACATTCCGCGCGCAATTAACAAACTATGCAATCTGGCAAGAATGTGAATCTGTTTGTACCTGAAAAAGTTTTGGCAGACTTAACCTTATTTGAGAGCTATAAATCTTTACCACAGATTTTTCCTTTCAAGAGATACCATTACGACAAGTTCAGCCTTTCCAGCTCAAGCCTAAAATCAGAAGTAACCTAATAAGGCCAGCGGGCACTGTTTACAATTTTTGTACAGAGCTGTATGTACAGGTTCAGTGTAGGCAGTGTGTGCGTTCAATTTGAGTTGCATATCTTAGCGTGCAAGTGCTTGAAAAACAGGTTCACGCGCATTAGCAAGGGAGTTTGCTATATGCGCGTGCTGCATCAAAAATTGACGCACTGATTGTGACAGCAGTTTTGACACGCTTTGTTGACTGTATCGATGCACGACATTCGAAAGTGGCCTTATTAGGTCATGTCACTATATATATATATAAGAAGACAAGGTATGACATTTCTCAGGACGAAACACCAACCTTGGACTATTTTTACACTCTTACCCCAGTCTGGAAAGTTCGTATCTGCTACACCGAATTTTTACGCCAGTCACCTCTTTTCTCAATTTTTACGCCACGCCAAATTGTTGTACCGTGTTTTAAGTAGGCCTACAGTATGTATGTAAAAGACAAGAAAATCACTAGGGCTGTGCATTTCAGGTTAATTCACTATCCGTTTAACCGATTTAATTAACCGAACGGTTAACGGTTAACCGAAAATAAAAACAAGTCAAGGTATATAAACAAAATAAACATTTCGGAAGAGCGCCACCACTTTAAATACCAAAGTTCCTACACTTAAAATGGCGCCGGTAGTAATGATCGTCGAAGTAGCGTGCAACTTAAAACGTTTGCATTAGTTGCGATGTTTTGGCAAGCAGTCCGTACGTATGGGCGAATCACGCATTTATTCAAACTTTTCACAAAGATGCATACTATTTGTTATGCCACTGATTACCGTTTTCGAGATTTTTGCGGTCTAACATAGCAGCGTAAGATGAGAAGCCTATGGATATCACTGGCATTATCGCAGTTCAAGAAACACTTCTCCGGCTACAGCGATACAGTATCACACACGCCTAGAGCAGTGTCGTACCACATACAGTGTACTATAGTGTGCCTTCTGACCTTGCTGTGACCTTCGTACGTAATATACATGTGTCTGCAAAGAATTCCAGCACCGTTATGTCGTAATGGTGTGAAAATTTTTACCCATATGTATTACTGCATGCTCCGTAAAAAATGGTAACGTTGAATTTTAACATTGTCTTACATTGCATGCCTTTTAACCTAATACCTACTGAGAATACAGTTTCTTCCTAATTATGAACGGCAAAACTTTTCGATAACTGCAGCAACCCCCCTCATACTTTATGTTATAACGGGACTCGGGCATAGTTGTCTCGTACGCAATACTGTACTGTACAATGTACGTACGGTATGTCATGAACGATCGTTCATACAACGAGCGAAGCAGCGAAGCACATGGCTGGCCGGCCGGCCCGGTTCGTTCAGCAAGCTCAATCAGCTCTGCTAATTACAATTACTGTACTGTACTGTACAATGCACGAACCTACAGTGCGCCGGTTCGTTCAGCAAGTCCAACGAACTGTGCTAATTATGTTCGAAAATAATATGATTATTCATGAGTTCACCATTGGAATGCTCCATATTTCATAATTTGGGGTTAACAAATGAAATGGTCGAAAGAATTTCACTCATCTTTGCGAATTTTGGGGGTTGAAGCTTTTCCAGGAATTATACTAACGTTGAAAAAATTGTAAAAAATGTTTAATCTTCTTTTGTTAAAATTATTAAGTCAGCTTACATGGGGAGGCTAACGTAGTTACAAATATTTTAGTTGCACCTACAAGGCTTGCAGGCCAGGGTTGCATAATTAAGCCGAGAACTACATAGCTTGGTCACTATTTTGTGCAGATTGCATATGTTTTGAGACTGATGAACTGTAAACACGTAACCTTGGAAGTTACGCCCGGGAAAATTCCCGAAGTGCATTTATCTTGAACGATATTTAGCATATATTTTTCTGCCGTCTACAGGTAACTTTTTTAGTCTTATCTATCAAGTTTACGGTGCTCCACACTTTAAAAGGTATGGTGGATTGTTGTAGTGTGTACTGCATAGTTTAATCCCTGCACCTTTGATAATTTAAATCCTTTTCAAAAGTTGCGTGAAAGAGTTTATTGTCACATTATTTCGGCAAACCACTCTCAGATCATGGGGCGAACGGATCGATATACCAGTCAAAGCAACGCAACGCAGACTCTGCAACTGACATTACGTCTTTTTTTAAACCTTTTGTAATTCTTCATCCAAAGTTTACCCATTGTTACGTGGTTTTGGGCAAGCAACTTCTGCGGTTTACTGCATAAATGAGTTTAGGTATAATAGTGAACTGCGGCGACAGATTTATTAGGATGCAAAAACGGTTAAATGAAACAACATTTGGCGGTCGTTTAACCGATCGATCGGTCGGTTAACCGGTTAACCGTTTAACCGTCGCAGCCCTAAAAATCACGCCATCAAATTGGCGTATAAGGTCTTTACTGCATGCCGAAGATCTTCGGCGTAACATACATGCTTTCCAGACGGACTCTTACCGCAAACCTCAAAAGACTTGGTCGATCACGCCATCTGTTCCAGCAGAATATCCAACACCTCTTCGGATGCAACTTTGTGCATAAGGTAAATTCTAAACAGCGAAAAAGGTGAGAAAATGAAACTAAGAATTACTACCACCATGGCCTTAGGCCCGGTTGAACTTAACTGCCAGCCAGTGCTTCCACACTCTGAATTCATTTTTCCTGAAATGGATTTTAAAATTACTTGAAATTGGCTTGGTATTTTCTGCCTGATATTTAAAAAGGAATAAAAGACGCTTCTTAATTGCTGATCCAGGATTTCATCCTGTCAAGCCATACGTGATTTCCAAACGCCATACGGCATTTCCAGATTTCCTGAAATAATCCCTTCCAAAAGAGCATCCAGATATCCCAAATTTTGGAAAGAGTGGAAGCACTGCTGCACACGGCACTGATGATAGTAGCCTGCGCAGCAATCCCTGCTGTCTTTTTCACAGAAACACGTAATACAAGGTGAAACGAAGCAAAAGAACCAAAGTTGCCATGCAGATTATGGCATATTTTCACTAGCTGCTACCAGCACATGTAACATACGTTGTGATTGGCTAAGACAAATATCTACCCTATTTAGTCAGGTGCTGGCCAGTAGGCCAATGGCATACTTTGAAATGAATTTGCAAATGAAACCATAGAGATCTGTAGTATTGACCTTGCTTGTGCAAGCATATCTTAAACACTCTTTTCGTTTGACCACTTCTGTACGCACAAATTGACAAGTTAACACGGAAAGGTAGGAAGACTGTTAGTGCCTTACTCTTTTGGAAGGGATTATTTCAGGAAATCTGGAAATGCCATATGGCGTTTGGAAATCACGTAATTGACAGAACTTTATGTATCTTTTGTTCTGTAAATGTACAGAAATTTTTTCACAGTGTAATTACATTATGTTCTTTTTGAAAACAAAAACAAAAAAAAGTATTTCCAGTACACAGTGGAAAGGGATAAAACACAAAACAATAAACCAGTAGAGTACCTTTAACAGTACACTATAAACAAGGAGACAACAGCACCACAATTTTTTAGCTCACACATGTACACAGTACATGTGTGAGGTTATAAAATAGAGCAGATGACGTCAACTTTTCAACAAAAGTCTTCTTCTTTTTGGTGTGAGGAGGTTTTGGGCTGAAATTTTGGAATATGATTGTTTGTCTGCAGAGCATTAATACCTACCTATTTGCATTCCATTATAGGAACGTTAGGTTGGGTTTTAAAGCTGTTTTTGTAGATCTGAGTTCGCTGTGCCTGCTGAACAGTTAGCTGTTAATCCATTGTACTGATAGCAGTGTGCTTGGTTGTGTGTTCAGTTGTTATCTTGCAAATGGATATGCAGGCTGTTTGAAATTCAGCCCATCAACACACATGTGTTTGTTCATCAAGTGGCCTTTATAATCTGAAGCAACTCTGTTGTCAGTGTGGCTTAACACATGAAAGGAAATATCTCCCATTCTGTTCTGTTCAATTGAGTTGGTCAAGTCAAGTTATTGCAATTTAACTGTTTTGAGTTCAAGTGCAGTAGGAGCCTTTTGAGTGTCTGTTTTATGTTGATCAGTGCAAACCCATGCAGTGTTTACTTCTGGAATTGAAGGTGCGATTAAATGTACGTTGCAAAAAGCGTCTGAATACCATGGGAACAGCTGCTCACTGAAGAGATGTTCTAGGTTGACAGTGATTTGAGAGCACATTTCAATGTTTTTCAATATTCATGTAAGAGTGATGGAAGTACTGTTTCCAGTTTCAAACACCCTTTGCATGTTAAGACTACAGTACAGTACCTATAGGCTTGATAGTTTACAGCAAGTGCTTTGTTCTCAAACTTCTGTTGTGTAGTAGGACCTTGAACAATTGTGTGTGCCATATTGTTTACAATTTGTAAATTATTTTCTTTGTTTTGACCAAGTAAATTTGTTTACAATTTCCAAACATTAAAATTAAAACTGCAATTTCTTCATTTTCAGCATTTTTCTGGCCTTGAGGAAGCAATCTACAGAAATATTGGGGCATGCAAGGAACTTGCTGAGACTACAAGGTCAGCATATGGACCCAATGGAATGAACAAAATGGTCATTAATCACATTGATAAACTGTTTGTAACAAATGATGCAGCAACAATTCTGAGAGAGTTGGAGGTAGGTATTGGCTTGTTGAAAAAATATATGTGTCTTGTGAGGTTACAATTTTTTGCTATTTATAACCAAGAATCCTTTCCAATTAAATATAGATTGTACAGTGTGTCACAAACTTCAGAGGTCAAAGAACAGAGATGCTTGTATAATGTTTTAATTGTGATAAGGGATGTACACACAAGTTTTAGTCCTCTGACTAAACAAAGATATTTCTTCACCATTGTCCATCAGGGAGAAATAGAAATGTTATGAATTGTCTATGCAAGAGAACGTGTCACTAAAATGAGACTTCACAGTAGCTGGTGACTGAGTACATCAGAATAATTCCACTGGCTGCCAAAGCCAGCCAAAACATGCTTACTGGCCATAAAAATTCATGAACATAACCAAACTAATGCAGTGAATAGCCTCGAATATGTTGCATATATATTCTTTGCAATACCCTGAACATTATTTCTGAGGACCGTCAGTTTGAGAAAATTGCTTTTAAAACACAAATTAATTTGCTTGTCCTACTTAACCATTTGTATACCCTTCCATTTCGAGTGCATTTCTCACTGGAACAGCACTGCTCCCATGTAAAACTGTGGAAATGGTAGTCTCAACTCATACCACATTATTTTCTTTCGGATGCAACATTGCATATATGGGAAATGGGGTTGTGCTTGTCATGCAAAATATCACACCTGCAATAATCATCTGCAGTTGCCATTAATCCAAGGCAATGAAAGTTAAAAAGGGGGTGCTGATGGACTTATTTTTCTTTGTTTAAGACAGTCTGAAGTAATATGTGTTCAACTGTTGAAATAACTGTGAAACTTTCCATTGATTGTAGGTGCAACATCCTGCAGCTAAGATGTTAGTGTTAGCAACACAACAGATGGAACAAGAGATTGGTGATGGTACAAACTTTGTGATGGTATTTGCTGGTGCTCTCTTAGAGTATGCTGAAGATCTCCTCAGAATGGTAGGTAAAAGATTTTCTTGGATCCTTGTCTGCATTCCATGTTTAATATTTGTGTGCCAGCTGCAAAAATACATAAATATACTCTTCAAGTGGTCCAAGTTTTAAAGTTGACGTGTTACTTGCAAGTAGTGTCTGACTGATCTCTTAGATAATCAGCATCGAGCTGATTATCCCACAATGGGTAAATAATAGGCATTGGAAAAATTGTGTAATTCAACCGATGATCACCACCAATTATTTGAAAACTGAAAGTTGAGCTAAAATGCAGGGCAGGAATTAACATTTGTCATACGAGGGCTCTTTTGGAGCTAGTTGATTGAAATGTGCAGTAAAATGGTTTTACCTACACAAACTGTATGGCCAAATTCGCCCTCGTAACCCCAGTTTTGGGGGCTATTTTGCAAGTTACGGGGGTAATCGCCCTGAACCCTTGCTTAATTCCTGCCCTGCTAAAATGCACTTCAAACTGGTCTGCAAAAAATTTTATATTCCCCAAAACGTACATTTCTTTAAGTCGCTTCCCAAAATATCAGCATTGATACTCACCAAACTTGCAAAATTTCAAGCTCCCCAAATGATAGTGATCATTCGTGATAGCTCCCATAACTTCTAGTGCAGCACATTTCAGCTGCATCAAAGGCACACAGTATTACCTACAAGGTGTGTGTGCCACACATCTGCACACAAATTGTACCACAGGAAGACAATTTGAGCTGTGCTTTTCAAGTTTCAGGGCTAACCATATCATCTGCACATATGGTGCCCAAATCAACTTTTTTTTGGAAACTCAAGGCTGATTATCCTGCATTTGTAAATTGTGCCACTTCCCACATTCCTTTCGTAAAGTTTTTAATTATCTATGATAGGCACATGGGCACATGTAATTGCCTTACAGGGGATAACAGAATACAAGTTTGTGATACTTAACTTGACCCCTCAAAAAGTATGAAGAAAAAAAGATTTTTCACACTTATGTGGTTTTAAAACAGACACTCAAGTTCAGTGCATTTTGTAAATTACACCTCATAATACAAAAAAAAAAAAACAGTAGGGAAATATTTATTTGTATTGTATCTTAATCCCCCACTGATGGTATCATCCACTTTGTCACAGAAAGTTTCTTGCGAAGTTGAAGTTCTATGAAAGCACACTGATTACAGTGTGTAATACATAATGTAGTGCTAGTGCATTTCCTGCGCCTTTACGTAGCATATTGGTCATGAATGACTCTGTTCCCCGAACTGATTAATGAAGGGAAGCAGGCCGGCCAGTGTTAAATTCATGCAGGAATGGCAACACAGCTTTTTGATTATGGGAATTTATCAGGAATTAGTTTTACATTTTATTTGGAGAATCTTTTGAATAAGACAAGTTTTGGGCAAGATGCTTTACAAAAAATATATTCATATCATTAAGGAACGATGAGATAATCAAGTCAATTGAGTGGAATGTTTAGTGGCTCTGAAGTGCTACTTCAGGGGTCGAAATTTAATTGTTTTGCTGCTGTTCCACGGAACAGCGCTTTTTTCAAAATTACTGTTCCGGATCAGATTTTACTGTTCCGGAGCACAGTATCTCGGCATACATACAGTTCGTACACACGTGCAAACTACAAAGGTGCAAATGGCTGTCTATACTGTATTTGAGTTGTATGACTGCATGACTTGACCGTAACGTGGGGAGGGTGGATTTTCATCTGCAGCGAGGATTAGCCAGTGGGATATCCTGATTTTCGTTTGGTTCTTATTTTTTAAACATAAATTTATCGCCAGTAACCTTGCATTGTCCCGAGACCTAGCATATTGCAGTGTCCCAAGACCTACTGTAGAATAAAAACACTCCTAACTGATGCAGAAGGCACAGCAAGCAAGGCAAGTGGGATTTGAGTGAGAGCAAAAAAGTTCCACGGTAAAGGAATATTTTGCTTGATTCATCCTTTGCACTGCAGTCATTTCTATAGCAAAGCAATGAGTGGGTTCTCCAACATATGAGTGCACATACTAATGTTATTTTCTCGCAGCAAATTTACGTGAAATCGTTCTAGTCGTATCCTTCGCCACAACCTTGATGCAAGTGTCATTCCACACAGTAAAAGCCGGTAAAGTCAATAGGAAGATCTTGCGAGGAAAAACAACACTTAAGACTCATTGGCTTTGGTTGCGAGATGTCAGTAGTCAGAAATGCTTTTAGTCATTTCAAGTTTCGGTGCTTAGTTGCTAGCTTTGAGGGAATATTAATACAAAACCCCCTAACAACACAATAAAGTGGAGGGAACATCTATGAATAGTTAGAGGTCATTTGGAACATACCACGCAAAACAAGGGGTGATGTAAGATGACCTTCGCTTGCAGGGCAATAATGACATACTGTACTAAAATTTTTCTGCGTTGGGTAGTAAAACTTCAGTTTGTGCGTTTACACACTGTACCATGCAGCATAGGGAATAACACGTTCAAGTATAACCGACTTTAATTGATGACGGTGGAACGAGATTGCATTTAATTCTTGAGCCAAAATCAACGGGGATATTTTCTTTCACGGCATCATTACTTTATCAGAGATTATCATGTGCATATATTTATATGCACTTTGCTTCTTGTGGAAAAGCACTGTTCCACGGAACAGTGGCTTTGAAAAGTTACTGTTCTGGCACTAAAAGCACTGTTCTTGGAACAGTGGAACAGTGGGAATTTCGACCCCTGTAGTTATGGTAGGTATTTTGCATAGAACTAGGTGGATAGGCTACTATAAAGCATTAATTCAATCCAGTACAAAACATTTACACTGAATCTTCTGACGTGATTGGTGGATGAAAATTGTGTAGGCCGACTCTTAGTCTAACGTTAGGCCTGTGGCATTCTTAGGCACACCTGCAAAAAGCTGGACGCAAACATGCATTGCGTCCGCGAAAATCATGCTACAGCCAGAAATTTTCATCCAGTCCCAAATTAAGTAGACCAGGTGAGCTAGAAATTTTGATTTTCAAAGTATGTGCACCCACGAAGTTTTGCAAGTTTTGCAGCTGTGTTCTTAGGTAAGCAAGTATTTATGGCCGTTTTTTATCTCAGTATTTTGAGAGGAAATCCTACAAAAAGTTAATGTTCCATTTGGAACATTAAAACTGTCCCTAATATTGTTCAACTCCAATGTGAAAGTTATGTTATTATGGTATGTGTACAAACCTAGAGACAGGGGATAGACGGGGAGAAAACATGACCTTCTTTCATGTTAATAATCGGCAATCAGTAATCGGCACCGGCCCAATTGTGTAATTGAATAATCGGTATCATTAATTACCGATTATGGTATAATTGGTCAAACACTACTTACAAGATCTCGATTTAACATTGGCATTGCTTTTAGGAAGAAGTTGTGGTATTAATTGAACATTCTATGGTAATGTATATGTAGTTAGTAATGTATATGTGTGTACCTTTACATTGCAGGGTCTTTCACCAACTGAAGTTATTGAAGGTTATGAGGTTGCTTTAAAGAAAACTCTAGAAATTTTGCCAGGTATGAGATCTGTTCTTCATGTAAATTATGAAAAGAACATTTGCCTATTGTCATACTTGAAATGGCATCAGTTTCTTAAATTGGATTGGCTAGAATCCAGTAACAAATTTGCAGTATTTTACCCTTCTTTTGCAGTTTTTTCTCATTCAAAATGAAAAGATTTTTTCGCAAAGTTTTGTTTTAAATATTGCGTTTGATAATTATCCACACTTTTCATCATTGTTCTTGTTATTTTACCTGTTACAGACTTATCGTGTGGTTCTCTTAAAGATTTGACTGATGGTACCGAAGTTACACATGCTATACGTACTGCTATAATGAGCAAGCAGTACGGAAATGAAGATTTCTTGGCAAAGCTTGTAGCACAGGCTTGCAGTAAGTCTGTACAATTTGATATTACTTCTTAATGTTAATAGGTTATTTACTTAGCTGTAGAAATTTGTTACCTTCTAAGCAAACTGTGGAACCCTTGGGAATGTGTTTTCCAAATTCCTGTCAGGTGATGCAAGTTTTCACCATATTTCAGAGTTGTTACCCGTACTTCGTGAAGCAAGCATTCTAAAATGATCATTTTTGTGCTGTAATTTTATCATTGAAACAAGATATTCAGCAGAAGTTACCATGCCCTTCCTAACTAAATTACTTCCTGTAGTAGTGGGTTGTAAATATGTTAAAGGTCGCGTGACATGAAAATAACATAGTTGGATATTTGATGTAAAAAGCATTAAAAATCCACAAAATAGTTGCATTTTCCATTAAAATCCATCAATTATTGACCATTTTACAGGGAAATTTTTATTTCACACTTGTATCATGAATAAACATGAGTTAAATATGCAAATATGTGACATCGAAAGAGGGACATACCATATATGGCACATGTTAGCCTTTGTTTTTTCAACCTTAATTTCAAGGACACTGGGTAGCATTGTTATTCCCTGAGGGGTTTATTATAAAAGTTAAAATTTTTTCCTTGAAAAATATTGATATCACTCACCAAACTGTAATCTGTATGATCAGTAATTATGAGATAATTTATATAGGGTTAACAAAAGAAGTCATAACACTGTGCAACACTCCACATCATTATTTTTGCATAAGCAATTAGTTTCTTCAGAAACCATCAAACTTTGAAGACATATATTTTGAGAACGGTAAAAGATATTGAAATAATTGCAATGGATCTTTGATTGGAGGACTCAATTCTTTAACAGACAAGTGAAACAGCTCTTTTTGGTGGCATGTCACACGACCTTTAATTTACATACCACTGATCACACTAGGGCAAACATTCAAGCTCATTTTCATTGTAGGAAACTAAAACTGTAGGCATAAAAGGTTTCATGAAAAAACTTTTCTCAAGCAAGTGCAATACTGCAAGTGCATTGCTATTGCTCTCTGAAAAGTGATATACACCTTTTACATCCAAACAAGGATGGTTCAGTATAGAAGCTTGCTGAATTGTAACAACACACTAGTAAAGAAACCAAACAGTTTGACCAGTGTTTTGCAACCCTTTTGATTTAAGGAACCAGTACCTACCCTCTGAAAAATTGGTGGAACTAACCCAAATACCACTTTTGTAAACCTACAACCTTTACGTAACATTTTTGGTGTACAACTGTTAAAGACTGTCCTCTTCTTAAGCTTAAATTGTTCTAAGATTCATTAGCTCTGGGGAATGTTCCTGTGCAAGGGTGAATTTGTGTGACACTTCAATGTACAGTGCTTCCCACATTTAACAAAGGCTGTTAGCAAGGGACTCCAGAGAATGACATTTGGGAAACTAGACAGTACTGGCTCTCTGTACAGGCCCATAACCAGATTTTCTTACAGGGATGGTTGATTTTCTCTTAAGCATCGGGAATGGACTAAAGATAGAAGTTGTGAAACTTGCATAAATTTATAAATGTGAATGCAGTGCTGGGGTTTGGGTCTTTTCTAAGGGGAAGTCACATTGAGAATTTTTCAATAATCAAGGATGCTGAGATGAAACGGGGAAGCAGTTTGCAAATTTTGAAGCAAATTAATGTTCAGTTGTTGGCCCGAATGGAACTCTCTGTGAGAGGGGGTCATGAGACCTGGTGTAATATGTGAAAAAACAGCCCTTTAAGGTAAATCTGGGAAGTTAGATATTCTGTGCTGTGGGTTTGGGTTTTGGAAAGTGACTTGAAATAATTATGTATTAGATAACTTCCAGGGTTGGCTTTTGACTGGTTATTGTGGTACAGTAGTGTTTGGTTGAATTTCTTGTTAACATTCAGTCTTCACTAAGTGCCAGAGGTGAATTAGGAACTGAATTCTTGATCATGTGTAAAAATGCAAGATAGACAAGTGCATATCCAATTTAAACCTTCAGCCTTGGGTTTAGGTGTAAGTTATGGTAAATGTAAAATAAATGCGTCATCAGTAAAAAAAAAAAAATTGTATAATAGTAGTACTTTTCCCCTTTTTCTACAGTTTCTGTCTACACAAAGACAAAGACATTTAATGTGGATAATGTTAGAGTAGCTAAAATTTTGGTGAGTGCTAAATTGTCAAATGTTTCCTTACATTGGAAGTACAAAATTTGTTTTCAAGTAAATCTTAAGGTATGAATGATGCTGTGCTGCTTTCTTTTGTTTAATAAGTGGTGTTTGGTGTTTTATCCAAATTTTTTGTATCATTCACTGTACAAAACAATAAGAAAAAGCCCCCCAAAAATGCATATATTTTGCATTGCAAACTTCCTTATAAAGTATGAAGTTTTAGCAAAATCTTTAATCCAAACTGCAGTGTGAAATGTTTCCTGAAAAGAAAATTTCACTTTAGAGAAGTGCAATGCCATTCTCCCATTGAAAAATTTGAAGAATCAGTAAATTTTTGCTGAAATGTGACAAAATCATCCACTGATACAAAAGAAAAAAATGTGATAAAGACCTATTGTAGTTGAAGTGTTCTTGGCAGTTGTTGTGTAACTGCACTATGGACAGTGTGCTAGCTAAACACTGTAACAACATAAATTCACTTAATGCAAACCTGTCATGTTGCAGCCATAGAACTACAAAGATTCACTTTATGGGAAACTTTCACACTTATTGTGGAAACATAATGGATGAGTATGCAGTGAACAGGTTTAACCATTGCTAAAATGTAATGACGTTGTGGTGTTATGCTTCTTCTCAGGGCTCTGGTGTTTTGAGTTCTTCAGTTGTTCAGGGAATGGTATTTAAGAAGACAGTTGAAGGAGATGTAAAAAGGGTTGAGAAGGGAAAGATTGCTGTGTATTCCTGTCCTGTAGATTCATCAAACACTGAAACTAAGGTAAGTCATCAAAAACATATGTTGTCATGGAGAGCTTGTAAACTTATTGTGATTGGATCACTCATCATTTGGATGGTAGAGAAACTTATTTGAAATTTTTGTACAGTAAACACAGATTATCTGTAAATATAATGTATCTGTATTTTCATACAGTGATTGATTATCCTTTATGGAAAATTTCCTTGGAGAATACAGGCTCGGACAATGGTGGTTTAAAGAATTGCTAAAAAGGCTACATGTTCATGGAAAAGATTGAGCCCTACTAAGATTGAAAGCTTTCATTACTTTTCTTACACATCTATTGTTAGTATGTGTATGAAAATAGAGTTAACCATTTTTAGTTTTTCTGTATTTTGATTTTAAGGCAGTGATTTCACTGACTCGGGCACCCAGGTCAATGACGCACAACTTTTCATTTTGACGCACAGACACAAAACCTCTGGGGTCAAACTGATGCACAGCTTTTTCGCCCCAACAATCAGTAATGATAATGCAATTTTGCCAATACATTCATTGTGCAAATTAATTCACAAAATGGATCACTTTCCAGTTCCCATATTGATTATCAACAGATTGAATACCATGTCTTACAAGAAAAAGGTAGTGGAAAGCCATCACAAATATAGAAAATAAACAAAAAACAGGAATAAAGTTTGTTGTATTGAACTCAAATTTATTTTGACCCCTTCTCTTTTAAATTTGACTCTTGTAAATTTATTTTGAAGGGTCTGTGACTCCTGAAAAAAAATGCTGAGTGAAAACCCTGTAAGGGATACTATTTTGTTTAAAGTACACCAAAATGGCATACAAACAAAATAGCTGTAATCATAATTAAACCATTCAGTCTCATCAGTAAAATCCAGCAACAGCTTTATCTCCTCAAAATATTATGTATTACAAGAGTTACATGTTGCATCGTTTGAAATTTCGAAAGTTTAGCTTAACATATTTAGTGTGGAGCAACAAATAACTCAATTTCTTTCTGTAAGAACCTTATTTCTTGAAAAAAAAGCTACCTTGCTGTCTTATTTTGAATATGTCTCATTCTGTATTTATGAATATTGGTTTTAAAAATATAAAATTTTTCTGTACAACAAATGAAATATTTACCTTTAAATGGAAAACATTTACAGCAATGATTCCATTAATCACTCCTTGATCTTCTGTTATTCTGTTTTATCAGGGGACAGTCTTGATCAAGAATGCTAAAGAACTTATGACTTATAGTAAGGAGGAGGAAAATGTTTTGGAAACAGTAAGTATGCTTGTAGCAATCGTAGTGATAGATTAAAGATATTTAGAACTAATTCAATGGCCCCCCCACTCTCCAGTGGAGAAATGAGAAGTACAAAATATTTTTTTGCACCATGGTTTAAAGAAATGTCCTCATTTTGGTACTTTAATATAAAGCCAGTTATGCACTGAACTGATCAGACTGATGCAGCTTGCCCCAGCATTTCGTCGGGAATGATGAGTTATAGAAGATCCATTTGGTCTAGTGGGCTTACAGCTGTATTGTGAATTACGTGCGCACTAGCCCGATGCTGATTTGATCCCCTCACAACTGATCAGACTGCATAGGGCTGTCGTCGTGACTGTACATCATCAAGTCATTTCACAAAGCTTTCTTATGGACTGTTATAAGAATGAAGTTGTTAAGTTGTTGACAGCTGTGTGCTGCCATGACCATACACGAATGCCACTTCACAACAGATTTAATACAAATATGTTTGATATTCCAAAACCACTTCATGTCCTATTCAAAAGTGTATCCCAGTGTTTCTACTTAAATGCATGTTGTTATAGAATAGAACTCATTTGACTAGATTTTGCTTCTGACCTGATTACAGTCCAATAGTGGGTCCTTAATAGCATGGCAAGGACCTACTGTCAGATCACAAGTACTGAAAGTTCCAAGGTATTCAGGTCAGGAGCAGGGACTGAGTTTTAGTCACAGGTGAGTGAGTTGCAGATGGTATAGTGCAATCTTGCCTTTGGGCAGTGTTAACTTCAAGATGTGCAGGTGTGGAATACCTGAAACATCTGCTCAAGTCTACAAAAGAAGTAATCTGATCTGATGATTTCCTGCACCTTGCCCCCTCCCCCTACCTCCTCCGCACGTCCTACCACTCATAGTCGGAAGCTCAACAATATTTTTTCTCAGTTACCTTTTCTATTTGCAAGAACAACAAAAACCTGCAGAAGGCAGGTATACTGTGAAACTGGTATAGAGATCCCAGATGTAGTTCAGTCAATGTGAAGGGTGAGCTTGGTGTAACTCTACAAGATTACGAATGTCTGGTTTCATTGTAGTGAGAAGCGGAGGGGAACAGACCCCCTAAATGCCTTATTGTGCCCTAAATTGCTGCAGTGATGTGTCTTAATCACCAGCTAGGACCCCCAAATCAGTGCCAGTGCCCCCCAATTCTCCATGTACTCTGTAGCGCCCACCTGAGACTTCCCAAGGCCCTCCAGGCGGCGGTAGGGACCACTTTGAGAACCACTGGCCTAAGTGAACTATTTTGAGGAACCTCTAAAATTTAGAATTGCTCCCAGTTAATGAAAAGTTAGAAGAATAAAGGACACCCCACTTTCATTTCAGTATGTTATGGATAAATAGGAAATTTTATTATAAGAAAAATTGTGCTGTTTTGAAATTATATTGATATTTTTAAATGTCTGAAGTGCATTCAGTGGAATGCAATGTGAGCTGTGTACCTCATTATTATATGTGAAAAGTATTTTACAAAAGAATTGTTTAACTGAGGGTTATGGTGTATTATAGGGCTTATGACCTTTTGATTTAAGTAGCAATCCCATTTAACAAAGGGTTGTGCTACTTCATCTGCCAAGTCTTTCAGATCTCATGCATTTTGTTTTGTCATTTCACAGCAAATAAGGGAAATTGCAGAGTCTGGTGTCAAGGTGGTTGTAGCTGGAGGTAAAGTTGGGGATATGGCTCTTCACTTTTTGAACAAGTACAACCTAATGGCTGTACGGCTGACCTCGAAATGGGACCTCAGGAGAGTCGCTAGACTTATCAGAGCGACAGTGCTTCCAAGACTTGTGAGTAATCAAAAAGGATTTAAACTTTATAGAAGATGTTAAAATGGAATCAAGTAATCAGAAAAGATTGTAAGTTAGGTTGTGAATATTTTGATGGATTAAATTATCAAAAAAGATCTGAACTTAATAACAAATGTTTAAATGGAATCAAGGGATCAGAAAGGATTCTATGGTAGGTTGTAAATGTTTTGTTAGATCAAACTTATCCAAAAACAGTGTTTGATTTTAAGGAATTAGCAGTGTTTGTCTGAAGGACTACCACATTGTAAAATTTGGTTGTCCTGCTCAAAATAAGGTAGTCCCAAGTGTAACCATTTTCGCAACCATGGAATTGATAATGCCCTATTATCAACAGTCTTCCAAAGTGGCTTTCACTTTTAGACAAACCCCCCCAAAACAAACAAAAACAGATACTTATTGTATAAGAGTAGTGCTGTCTCTTGGCGTGCATTAGTGTACATTGTGGACATAGTTAATGTTATGATGTTCGTATTGCGGGTTAATAAATTAAACATAGCTCTAGATTGAAAGCACTGGTGTTGCAACATCAGCACTACGAATTCATAGCTTGCACGAAGCAATTCAGCTTCTCTGTGTACAGTGCAGGCCTAATGGCCTACTAGTGGAGTTGGTACGAGGCACATATTTTGGTTTGATAGTGCTATACACATTTCCATAAAGTGACTGTGTGGGAAGTTGTAGTAAACGTGCGTGATCACCGCACTTTGCTGCAAATCTTTTGATGCAATTTTTAAAGTTCCTTGCTTGCGCAGTTCATGGAGCTGCTAAATGTAAGCATCACTTTCCTCAAAATATTTGGTTGTCCTGACGGACAACCTTACACACCTGTTCTTGCAAAATCTGGTAGTCCTGCAGAATTTCTGGTTGTCTCAGGCGACAGGACTACCCTTAAAATCGAACACTGAAAAAGATTGAAACTTAGTTGTAAATGTGTTGCTGGATTGAGACTTGGGAATGTGACTGGGTTTAGGTATTTTTTGTTGGAAGTACCCTTTGGTATGTTGCAGCAAAGCTGAAGTGAATCAGAAAATTGTATTTCTTTTCATTTTCAATCATTCCCTGAGGATAATATGATAAGTTAGAGATAAACTACTGCAAAAGAAATAAAGCAAAACAGGAAAGATGTTGATGAAAGATTTGTAGAGATATCTAGTGTTATTTAAAACCTGGGTTTGAAGTCCACTGAAGAATGTAGAAAATGGAAAGAAAGAAGACTGAAAATGTCAAAGCAAATTGAAGAAGTTGAAAGCTTTAGTTTGTAATTAAATATACTACATTTAGAGAAGTCTTAGCAGTTCAGAGGATGATTTCATGTCAAATAATTGATGGTAATGAAAATCTGCAAAGAAAACTTGTAGGCAACTAGATGTTATAGAAAGAAATTTCTAAAAAATGGGAATAAAGAAAGGTTTAATCTTTTCTGGCGAGGAATGCAGTTTGCTGTGTTAGGTTCTTTGGTCATCTTTACATGTTACAGTAAAGTGTAGGAAGGAAATTGAGGAAATATGTGCAAAGAGTGATAATTTAGCGTTCAAATTTTACATAACAGTTTCAAGGTTTCTGAGTTCCCTAAGTCTGAAGATGGTTGGAAAACTTACAAAGAATGCTACACATTTTTAATTTTTAGAGCAAATTTAACCAGCTTGTGTAGCAGAATGCAGTATGAGACCATATTACTTTTTTCTTTGTGACATGCATCACATCTAGCTGAAGCTAATGTTGTTAAGATTGTCACCTAGTAAAGTTACAAAGTAAACAAATAGCTTTCCAAAGTTCCTTACAATTTTGTTTTTTACTTTTAACCAATACTAATTTTGTTTCACAGACTCCCCCAACTGAGGAAGAAGCAGGCTTCTGTGATCAGGTGTTTGTGTCTGAAGTTGGAGATACCCCAGTAGTTATATTTCAACAAGGTATGGTAATGCTTTGGTGATGACTCTAATTCTTGTGCATATTTGATGTTTAATAAATTGCAAATAGATAATGTGTATCAGGGCTTCAAAAAAAGATTTTATTCCCAGGAAGGGAGTGAAATTGTCCACAATTACTTTCATCTTTTCTTGTACAAAAGTGGGTTTCCCTTCAGTTGCCAAAATTTCCCCAGAAGGAGTCTCCCAGCTTCACAACTTATTCCATGCATGATTGGTGCATTTTTACCAGTGGTTTACTTCATGCCTAGGGTGTGACGTATAATTGCAACATTTTAAAACATGATTTTAGTAAAGCCCGCTTCTTACTGCTAAATTTAATGAGATACTACCCAACTGAACAGTCACATCTACGGTGACCACCCAAGATGTGACCATTTGTAAGTAGTTCTGACCTCATATTAATGATTGAAACCAACTTGTGGTTTTGTTCACCTGCACACTGCATAAAGGTTAACAATGTGTGTAGGGAGCTTAATGCCATGCGTGATTGGTAGTTCCTTATTTTTTTCATCCAAAAATGGAATTATGTAGTTAAGAAAGAAAAGTAGAGTGATGCATTTCATGTTTTCCCTTCAGGTGTGTTGCTTGTGGTTACTTGTGACAGTTCTAGCAGTAATGTGCTATGGGTCTTTGAAAAACAAAATGTAACAAAACCTTGTAACAGGCTTCCAGTGAATGAATTTACTTCAGGTGAAAACTTAATCACTTTTAAGTTTCCCATCAGATTTTTTTCCGCAAGATTTATCAGTTTTGGTAACTGGAAACTTCATTCTTTTCATTAACAATCAACTTAAATTGTTGTTTTTGTATTCCTTGAATTGAAACTGCACATTCCATTTATACTGAGAAGTAATTTCTTTCAAAGTGAACGTTGGTTTCATTTTGACCTGCTTTCAGATTCTGATGAGAATGCTGTGTCTACTGTTGTAGTCAGGGGTTCCACAGAGAATATCATGGATGACGTTGAGAGAGCTGTGGATGATGGTGTCAATACATTTAAGGCTTTAACAAAGGTGTGCATCTCAGTGCTGCTTTTCAGTGGCATAAATGATAAGTTAAAGCTTATTTTGAAATACCATTTAGGCTGGTATCATATCTCCCTACATGCAGTATATAGGCCTGTTGGGAGATGAGATGTTGTACTTCACCAGAAATTGCAAGATTTGTTTGTCTGAATTATGTGCGTTTAGATGTGCTTACAAATGCCCACCTCAATAGAGCTCATTTGGAAACGTTCTCAAGCCCCTTAAGCTATGCTGCCCAGTGCAGTTGTTGGGGTGCCACTGTATGAAAACTTCTTAATGGTTAGGTTCCTTATGCAGATGTAATTGATGACATAGGTCAAAGGTCAGATAACTGATACCTGCATGGCAGCATCTTGATGAAGGTCGTTGAACCCCAAAACATTTTTAAGGTAGATGACCATTGCTATGCCATTGATTGCCCTTTTATTGGTTTCGATGAAAAGAGAAACCGATGCGGTCATGATGGCGTGTGTATGTATGTGTGTATGTGCGTGTGTGTGTGTGTATGTGTGTATGTGTGTGTGTGTGTGTGTTTGTAACACTTTGCTCGTTAACATATCTTAAGAAGGGAAACTCTGACAGTTTTCAAACTTGGTACATAGATGCCCCATATTGAGAGGAAGAACCCTATTGTTTTTGGTGGGGGTCAAAGGTCACCTGGGGTCACCGGGGGTCAAAACCTGAAAACCTTGTTAACACAATATCTCGAGGTAGGAAGCTTGGATGAATTTCATACTTTGTATGTAGATGTGTTACGGTAAGAGGAAGAACCCTATCATTTTTGGTGGAGGTCAAAGGTCATCTGGGGTCACCGGGGATCAAACCCTAAAAACTTCGTTAACACGATATCTCAAGAAGGGAACCTCTGACAGTTCTCAAACTTAGTACATAGATGCCCCATATTGAGAGGAAGAACCCTATTGTTTTTGGTGGAGGTCAAAGGTCACCTGGGGTCACCAGGGGTCAAAACCTGAAAACATTGTTAACACAATATCTTGAGGTAGGAAGCTTGGATGAATTTCATACTTAGTATGTAGATGCGTTATGGTAAGAGGAACAACCCTATCATTTTTGGTGGAGGTCAAAGGTCATCTGGGGTCACCGGGGGTCAAACCCTAAAAACTTCGTTAACACGATATCTCAAGAAGGGAACCTCTGACAGTTCTCAAACTTAGTACATAGATGCCCCATATTGAGAGGAAGAACCCTATTGTTTTTGGTGGAGGTCAAAGGTCACCTGGGGTCACCAGGGGTCAAAACCTGAAAACATTGTTAACACAATATCTTGAGGTAGGAAGCTTGGATGAATTTCATACTTAGTATGTAGATGCGTTATGGTAAGAGGAACAACCCTATCATTTTTGGTGGAGGTCAAAGGTCATCTGGGGTCTCCGGGGGTCAAACCCTGAAAACTTTGTTAACACGATATCTCAAGAAGGAAAGCTCTTACAGTTCTCAAACTTGGTACATAGATGCCCCATATTATGAGGAAGAACCCTTTGACTTTTGGTGGAGGTCAAAGGTCACCTGGGGTCACTGGGGGTCAAACTCTGAAAACCATGTTAACATGATATCTCAAGAAAGAAAGCTCTGACAGTTCTCAAATGTAGTACATGGATGCCCCATATTGAGAGGAAGCACCCTATTGTTTTTGGTCCGGGTCAAAGGTCACCTGGGGTCACCTGGGGTCACCTGGGGTCAAACCCTGAAAACATTGTTAACACAATATCTTGAGGTAGGAAGCTTGGATGAGTTTCATACTCATGGGAAGAACCCTATCATTTTTGGTGGAGGTCAAAGGTCATCTGGGGTCACCGGGGGTCAAAGCCTGAAAACTTTGTTAACACGATATCTCAAGAAAGGAAGCTCTGACAGTTCTCAAACTTGGTACATGGATGCTCCATACTGAGAGGAAGAACCCTATTGTTTTTGGTGGAGGTCAAAGGTCACCTGGGGTCACCGGGGGTCAAACCCTGAAAACATTGTTAACACAATATCTTGAGGTAGGAAGCTTGGATGAATTTCATACTTATTATGTAGATGCGTTATGGTGAGAGGAAGAACCCTATCATTTTTGTTGGAGGTCAAAGGTCATCTGGGGTCACCGGGGGTCAAACTCTGAAAACCTTGTTAACACGATATCTCGAGGTAGGAAGCTTGGATAAATTTCATACCTTGTATTTTGATGCCTTATAGTAAGAGGAAGAACTCTATCATTTTTGGTGGGGAGTCAAAAGTCATCTGGGGTCACCAGGGGGGTCAAACCCTGAGACAGAGCTCCCAACCAGCACGGACTTTCCATATTCAGTACGGAAAATCATTGTAAATATGGGAATACGGATTTTTCCTTGATAATCCAAATTTTGAATGACTAAATAGGTCCTTTCACGAACTTTATTATTCTTTAGCCAACATATCAAAAGACTGAGAATAGACTACAGTATTTCACTTTTCTGTACAGTACTGTAGTGTATTTATTTGAGCCCAGTAATCTATGCTGTTATGTTATTGGTTAAATTTTTGTCAACAAGTTGATGTTAAACCAATCAGTAGATAGTTTGCAGCAGATCCATGACACTCCATAAGCTAACATATCATTGGTTGATCAGTTGTAAACAGATCCACTTTCAACCAATCAAAAACTGTGTTAAAAGCTAGTTTCTGAGTGCAGTGACAGACTCCTGCCAAGGTCTGTTGAGCTGGCTGAGTAGCCCAACGTTAATGTTAGATTTGACTGTAACTGAATTGAAAAAATAGCACCAAGAAATCGAATAATAAAAATTACAGCAGGAATATCACAGTATGTTGTAATATGGCTCCTCTTCAGAGTAGCAGAGTAGTATGAGTAACTTTAGTGGAAAATTTACCAGGCAGATCAAGTTTTAACGTAGGCCTAGGCCTAACAGTTAGGGCCTAGCCTAGGCCTAAGTGTTGTTACAGAACCAACAACAAACATTAGCCTACACACACAATAACGTTAGACTCAGTACATAAATCTAATGCAGAGTTCCAGGTTTATGGGCTAGGCCTAGACAAAGTCCTAGTCCTGTGACTAAGTCCTAGCCTAACTGCCACAGTACAGGCTAGCCTAATTGTAGTACAGTATGTATGGGCTGATATTACTTATTAGAGGTAGGCCTAGGTTACTGTAATAGCTATGGCCTAGGCTAGGGCTAGTCAAAGCAGTTATTGCCTGTCAAATGTTGGTACCCATCATCTAAGTTTGTAGTATTTACAGAGAGATTTCTGTGACAAGCTGTGCATAGGCCTAGGCTAGGTTTATACTTATAGCTAGGCCTAGGCTAGACCTAGGCTAATGTTACTTAGGGCCTTGCCAAGTATTTAGCATAGCCTCTAGGCTATACTGTAACGTTAGGCCTTGGGAATACTTGGGATATTTTGCATTTTGTCCTTTGGTGACCCTGATGACTATCTTGGGAATTCTTGGGAAATTTTGCTTTTTGACCTCTCGTAACCCCAGATGATGATCTTGGGAATTCTTGGGAAATTTTGACCAGTGACTGAAAGATATGGGACATCATGGCATTATTTGGAATAGAACATATATCATCGAAACCTCAATGCATTTTTGCATTCTGGTTACAGTTGTGCGTACAAATTTTGATGCCATAGATGATATAAGTTATTTTACTAGGGACAAACATGTGAGTGGGCCATTGTCCATCTTCATAAATTTGTGGGCAAATGTTTGTCTTTGAAGGACTAAAAAGCAATGTATATTAAAATGTAACTGGTTTGCTTGAAGTTGGTTCAGACCTGCTTAACCACCTTTAGCTGTGCAGCTGCTTTGAATGGCAAATCTAGGCAAGTGGAAGGAAAACAGAGTGCATACAGAAAAAAGCCATGGACATCAAGACAAATTTAGATGGATTGGTGGAATTAATTTACCCTCTCTGTTGTAGCAATATTTTGAACTTCACCAGTTGATTTTATTGTGCAAGAATGTTTGAAATGTACAATGAATGCCAGTCATCATTTCCAGCTATTGTGATCTTTGCCAAAAAGGCTGTCATATCATCATTGTAATTATCATGTTTCATATTTTTCTTTTTTCAAGGACCAGCGATTTGTACCTGGTGCAGGTGCCACAGAGATTGAGCTGGCCAGACAGTTATCATCATATGGGGAGACCATTCCAGGGCTTGCTCAGTATGCCATTAAACAGTATGCACAGGCCTTTGAAGCCTTACCCAGGGCTCTAGCTGAAAATGCAGGTGTCAAATCTACAGAAGTCCTCTCCAAGTTGTATGCTGCCCACCAAAGTGGCAATTCTAAAGTTGGATTTGATATTGAGGTATAGAGGTTTAGTAGCACCATTATGGAAATTTTATAGTGTGAATAGTTTTTGCTTTGAACATTTAAGGTCATAATTTCATTTGAATAATATATTGACTCTTAATTGAAGAATTGGTAATGGCAGTTACTTCCTGAGTTCCTATTAGAGTTAATGATTTTGGTCCATTTATTTAGTATCAAAGTTTCAGTAAGTACTGTGATTCATGGTTCCTGACCATAAAAGAATAATTTTTTATACATGTTCATGACTTGTGGACCTATATTATACGCTGTCAATACTATGTAATCATCATTCCTTACCCAGTATTGGTTTATTCCTCGTACTGCACATTTACAACTTTTTGAAGACAAAAGAAACATTTCAGTTCTTGGTTGAAATTTGCATATTTATTTTCTTGTTGCCAGGCTGAAGGTGCTGATGTAAAGGATGTGGTGGAGGGTAGTATATTTGATGCGTACCTCACCAAACATTGGGCAATCAAACTAGCTACAAATGCAGCCATCACTGTACTCAGAGTAGACCAGGTATGTACTGACAAAGGTGAACTTAAAACTTAAGTCTGAATGTTTGATCCAACATTCATGAAACCACTTTCCTTACAATACACCTTAACACTTCTTTGGTGGCTCACACCAGGGAAGCTGGTTTGAGCTTGTATCATCATGGTGCTTCTGTCTGTCCGTCCGTCCACAATCAAATTTTAAATGCTCTCACACATGCATTTGTCGATGGATTGTGATGAGACTTAAAGACAATGATCGATGGGTGTTGGGCGACTTTTGAATACAGGAAGCTGAGGTCAAAGATCATTTAGGGGTCAGCAGTGTTCGCACTAAGGCGCGAGATTGCGTGAATCCTGCTTTTGTCTTTCAAATCCCGCACAAAAATAAATCTTATGCGGGAAAATCCCGCACACTTTTCAGCAGCTGAGATAGTAACTACAGTTATAATACATACATTAAATTGCAGTAGTATCTTCACCAAGTGATAACCACCTCCTTGATTTTGAAAATCCCTCCCTAAGAAATTTCTAGAGAGGGAATTCCCTCCCAGGTTCAATTCCTTAGCGCGAACACTGGGGGTCAGTACTGACTATTATGTAAAAATCTTAAAATTTATCTCCTTACTCAAAGAGTACATCTTGTTGTTGAAAGTTGGTCATGACGTTTATCAAGTAGAGCTCCTTTCAGCCTTTACACAGATTTTGGATTCTAGGTCATTTTAAGTCAAAGTGTGAAAAATCTTTGATTTGGTGTAACATTGTTACTGAGTGTTGGATGGTATCCAAACTTGGTGTATGCAAACAACATTTGGCACTAAAAAGGGGTGTAAGCCAATCCTCAGCAGAAAACTAGGAAATTATGCTTAAGTTTGTTGTGACTTGAGCCTAAAATAAGACGGTGTGTTCATGTTGGACAGTAAACAAGCAAGATGACTGATGGATAATTTTCATACTTGGCATGTATATGTAGTATTGTGAGTACAAGAAACCTGTAATTTGTGGTTGAGGTCAAAAGGTCATCTGAAGTAACCACCAAAGTTCAAATATTTCACTATGGGAAGTATAGGTACTTTTAATACGTAGCATGTGGTTGACATCATCCCCCTCCCCCAAAAAGAAACACCCCATAGTTTTCCTTAAATGTCAAAGGCCATCTGAAGTTTCCAGTTTTCGAACACCAAGAATGTTGCAAAAGTGATAATCCCAGATGGGAAGCTTCGGTGTCATTTAAGGTCACCATAGGTAAAATATTCAAAACTTTGTAAGCATGATACCCAAGATAAGGAGCATGTATACTTTTTGTAATGGGCAAGGGGAAGAATCCTAAGACTTTAAAGCCTCTCTCAATCAAGTCATGCATTATAATTACCTGGTTTACCAGTTATGTACAGTTTGTGTTATGAAACATAAAAATTACTCTAAGGGGAATTTGAGGTTGATTTTCAAAATTGAAATGATGTTTCAAGACAAATTGGTGTTAGCTTACACTCCCTTAAAACTTTTCCATCAAATTTAACTGGTTTGTGCTACTGCACCATTGGTACTTCAGTTCTTTGTAGATGCAGTCAGTAGAATGAAATGCAGTGTTTTCCATTGGCTTATAACTTGTTTTTTTTCACTTACATAGATAATCATGGCCAAGCCAGCAGGTGGACCGAAAGCAAAGCAAGGCAAGAATGATCCTGACGATGATTAGTTGTAATATTTCTTGTCTCAACTAATCCAACCTTATTGAATGTTATGTGCAGGCTGGTGAATGTGTTTAGCAGGCAGAGTTCCCACAAAGACCAAATGGTGACATTTGAGAAGCACATTCCAAGGTTGGCTATGCTTTCTGCCACCCAGCGGGATGTTTGTGTCCAAGATAAATATGTGAAATTTACAAATCACCATTTAATGTCCTGTTGTGAAACAGCATGTAACTACATTCTTGGATATCGTGGTAGTATAAAGAATAAATGAATGCTTGCATAAGGATAAATGTTTAGGTGTATTGTGAAGGTATGTATGCAATTGTTATACACAATGTTGAGAAAAAAAAAACATTTAGTATAAGGTGAAAGTTGTACATTGTGTATAAGCTAGGAATTGTAATATGTTCCAATCTGTTGTAACCTGGCCCTGTTTTGTGCTCGTGGCAGTGTTATTGGTGCCATGGAATTTTGGTCCAACAACCTTTGTCCATCATGTAAAGAGCAGTTTTCTGCTTATATTTTAGAAATATTAGAAATAATGCTAGAGATAAACTTTTATCAACTTTGGAACTTTATTTCTGTGGCAAACTTATATCTAGTTAAGTTTATATTTCTAAGCCTTCAAATGAATGATGAAAAGGGAATGATTGTTTGTCGGGAGAAAGTTGCCAGGACACCAAGGTAAGGCAAAGAGAAAGCATAGCCAGAGGATGGCCACAATTTAGAAACCAAAGGACACTACACAAAAATCTTACAAATGAGCAATTTAATTTGTCCCTAAGACCATTGCTTCCAGTGCCCTTGGTTACTTGGTATGCTGAAGTAGTCCATGAACAGGACTCTTTGCTATGTTTACTTTGTTTTATGTGGCTCTAGAGTTCTTTCCTTGCCTACACTTTAAAACCACTCAAGTAACATGTCAGAGGAAAATTTAGGAGAAATAGATGGTTTTCCACTAATTGTCATTTCTCCTCTCCCAAAATAATTATTATACTAAAAAAATAGGCATTCCTGCTGGTCACAGATGTGTTCCTTGGGCAAAAACAGAGAACTCCCTACAGCCTTGTCAGAATGGCTCATGGGTAAGTGCTTCCACATTTCAAGATTTAGTTCCTGAAATGAACTTAAACTTGCCTTGAATTTTAGCAGATTTCCTTGAATTCAGATTTCAAACTCAAATTCGGCTGTGGTGTGGCAGAGGCACCTCTCTTACTGCAGGAGTGTGTTTTCCCAAGTGCAGTTATTGGAGGTGATTTATGTCATCTCTGTTATACAAAGATTATCACTAAAGGTGAAAAGTTTGCATCAATATTACATTCAGCATTGCTCCTGCATGTTACTCCTTTCATAACTTTTGACACTTAACTTAGTCATTGGACACTATGAACACTCCAAACAAAATGTAACAAACTTTTTAGTGTTACAGTCAAGTTTTAATTCTAAATTTCACCTTCTTGTTCCCCGTCATGTCATGAAAGACTCATTAAGGAAGCATAGATGCAATGGATCTTCCATGGAAAGTATGGTAAGCGTAGGTGAATTTTTGAAGAGCTCTGGTCTACTGACAGACCTTCTAGTGACTGGAATTTTGTGTAGGCAGGACAAGTACCATGTTATGGAGTAGGTGCTACCATTAAGTTAGTATATGGTCCTGTTCAAGGAGTAACACTAAAGTTACTAGTGCATATCAAATAATTTAAAACTTTGTCATGAATTTTTCAGGAAAGTTAAAAATATAACCTACATCTAGGCTGTGTATGGCCTGTCCAGTCTGTTAGGGTTGTGTATTATTTGTAGATACTTGCAAGTGTACTGGGAAAGGGCCTTGCCCTAGCATTGCACTATCAAAGTAGTAATAAGTATTCTTTTAGTGTAGTAAGTTGGGGTATCATTAGAACCTAATCCACTTTGATTAGAAGCAGCTTCATTAAAATATAATACATGAAGAAGCTGGTTTATTGTTCAAAAATGAATGGTTTGTCTTATGTGAGCATGTGGAAAGAAATGCTTGCATTGCTATCCCCCCCCCCCACCCTTCCGAGGTGCTGCCATTTCAAAGGTTGGGGTGAGGTTGTCAGTCTGATGCCAGTACACAGCTATAATAATACAGCTGTTGGTTACCTTACTGCATGGAACAAGCATATCCGAAGAAGTGTTCCAGGGACAGAGAACTGTGAAAGTTGGGGCAAGGGGGCATGTTTCTGTCATATCTACCTCTTGAAAGCAATTATGTAGGTCATATGGAAATGTTGAAGACTCCCAAACCAGTGTTCCTATTAGATGGGGATCACACTATTCCATCAGATTTCTCAACAATCCCACAAGTTTTATACTTGTTTCAGTTGAGTGCAGGAATATCACACACCTGTTGGTAAAATGTGTAGCAAAAAAGGTAACTTAATTGTTGCAACTTATCAATATCCCTCCCGTGAACCAAAAGTCCCCTCAAAATATTTTGGAAGGGGGAGGGGAGAGTCCCCCCTTCACCCAAATTCTGGAACCTACTGCCAATCTACAAAGCTACAAGCTACAAATACAGTTTCTTTCCTCGGACCATCAGGGACTGGAACCTTCTCCCCCAGAACATAACAGATCTCGAGGACCCCAAGCAGTTCAAGAGGGCAGCCTTGAGGATTCTCAGACGGGACGACTAACTTCATGCGCACACCCAACCCTGCACGTTTGACTCCACCAGGAGTGTTGTGCAGTATTTATCCAGAACCAGATCCAGAACTGTCCCAAACAGTCTTTGCCCCAGTGGATGATTCGTGAAGTGCACTGTGTATCACGTTTTAATTAAATACGTGTGTAACATGTTCAGATTAGTATAAAGGCCTATGGCATTGATCAAGATATTTAAAGTTCTCCCACCAGGTATTGCTTTCCTCCAATGTTAAAAACCATGTGGAACCTCCTAGACATGCAGCTTAATTGCCCAAAGCCAATTCTTACTGAACACAGTGCAGTGTCTGCTTTACTACATTCTCATGTAACTGCACATGGTACAGCTACTCTATGCATGATGTACTATACATTAATCCCACATTCTCATCTGCATATGTTATTGACTAATCAGAGTGGTTTATTGAATTTGCCCCTTTATGTCATCAAAAGGTGACCAATTGTGAATTTATATAGCCTCCTATCAAAAATATATGTTGAATGATACTATAGGTCCTTTAAACTTCTTAATGCTGAAAACTTTCAGCAATTTTTGTGCTTTTTACCTCGCTAAGTATTGTGAATGTTGTGATTCTTTTTCTACAAGTGTTGCTACAGAAACAGCTGTTATCTCTATGAAATAGTGGTATTGAAATACATGCACCTTCAGAGAGAGTAACAGAGAACACAATTTGTCTTTGTTTCAGTTATTGTTTAATGAGTGTCTCACTATTCATCAGGATATAGGTTGATGGAAGTTGCTGAAAGTATTATGAAAGGTTCATTGCACAGGGTTTTAACTGATACACACAACCATTGACAAGGTTTTGCTGTTCCAGGCATCTCATTGAACTTGACAGATGATACAGCTTGAGCTGGGCTGTTTCTGAGGCTTCTTTGAATGATCATGAAGTCATTTCTAACATGGTACTTATAAACACAAATCAAAATTTTAGGAAGTGTAGTCTGCATAACCAGCAAAATGGCTCCATTGTGAGTAAAAACAGGCCAAAAAGGTGTTTTCAGAGTAACTTCTGTTCTGCAGGGTGAGAGTCTTTTGTAATCACACACATCATCTTTACTGTGGCCCGTGTACTTGTATCCTTTGGCAGGGTTCACTAGCTTGAAGTTACACTAGACCGAAGATCCTAACTATAAACTCTAATCCCAACCTAAACTCTCATCCAAATCCTGAGGAGGGGAGGGGTATATATATCCCCCCACTTTTTTATAAAGGGGGATGGCCTACACAAACATCCCCCAGATTTTCAGAAACAAAATAAACTTTGTATTGTTACTTTTGGTTATCAATGACAAATTGATATGTTTTGAATAGTGTGAAATAAAGTAAATCATTAAAGGGAAAAAGCAGTCACCCCAATCAGAGTTAGTATGCCCTGTCACTCTAGTTCATGAATGGCCTATTTTGATCATGTGACAATATTTTTGCAAGTGAATTGTGAAATTCAAGGAGAATTTCCTTGCTTTACCTATTGTTTGTAACAGTTGTGTTCAAAACTACTTCAGAGGTGTGTTGTAATGCAGTAAGAGGAGATCTGCAAGAGTTTGTTGATTTTTCAAAGCAAATTTTTGGGCGACTGCCTATTGCCTTTTAACTTAAATGACTTCAAAAAGGATCAGATTGAGGTAAGTGTCACCTGGAAGGGTTATTAACGATAATATATGTTTTCGAAACTGGATGACAGGGTACTGCTCACTATCTGAAAAAGCTTACGCCTACACAGGGCACGATGGAGGCCTCAGAAAGTTGGTTTGTCCTTGGTAGGTCGTAGCGAGATACGGGACGCCTTGATACAAGAAACTTGCAGAGGCATTGACCCTTTCATTTTGTTGCCTAATGAATTAATTATGTAACTCAGGCAGCTTTCGTTCGTCCAAACCATGCCCATCTGTCATAGATATTGTGCCCCATTGGGTCCTTTTGTCTCTGCTACTTTAGCCCTTACTGATGAATGGTCTTTAGACCGAATCTGAATCCTTTCCAAGCTTTCCTTCGACTGGAATGTGTCTATGCAGATGCAGGCCTGCGTGTACTGCGCAGTATTAACATTTCTAACATTTCGAGATCTGTGCCTATTCTGGTTCCTGAACAGTCTTCTGCAATTTCATCTATGCCAATTACACAGCCTACACTTAAGGAATGCTAGAAGAGTGAAGAGGCAGGATAAATAATGTCTTATGCACAATGTTTGGAGGCTATTTTGACGCATAATGTCTCAGCCTTCCCAGGACCGTAGCCTGGAAGAAATAGGGGGAGGGCAGTTCATGACACTAGCTAAGCGGTGCACAAAGTTGTACTTTTTCAGATAGTTGACACCCGAGAGGACCCTTCCTTTTAACCTGTGCAGGCTGTGCTTAATTGCCATCCTAGGGGTGCTGAAGGGCTGGGGAGGGGTACGTGTCAGGCCTGGCTTAAGTACAAAATTGTGCTATCGTTTGCAAAGCCTTGAACTGTGTTCTATCGTTACAAATTGTCATTATTTGGTGATATTCTTTCTCTATTTTGGCTGGGCATAAGTCAAAAGGTGCCTTCTAAGAGAAGAGGATGACACAATATACTCTGAGAATTTTTGTCTTTGTAAGGTGGCCTGGATGCTATCTTTGGTAAAGCTTCGAAAAGTGTTTAATTGTTTTTAGATTAGGAATCCTCATTATTTTAAGTGATTTTTTTCTATTTTGTAAGGGTGTAGTTGAAGGATGTTGCCTCAGGGGAGAGATGACACCTCATTCTTTGAGAAATTTTTCTTGTTCTAAGTTTTCCTAGATCTAAAATGAAGTTATCTTTGGTAAAGCTTTGGACTGATAAGATGACCTGAAATTTAAATTATTTACTGAATTTTTCGGCAGTACATGATATCCTACAACTCTGGTACCCGGTGGCGCTTCGCCCTAGAGCTCTCAGCACGCCACTGGGGGATCCACCATCTGCTAGCGCGTAGCCATAGCGTAGGCCTGCAAGAAAATGTTCGGCCGAAATATATTCCAGATGGGAAGAAATGATACATTTTAGACCTTTAAAGTTGCATCTAAACGTTCTTTTCTTTTAGATCTCATGCTTTAGAAGTAAGTTTAGATTTCAGGAAGAAAGTAAGATTTGATTTCGAAGGGAAAATGCAGTCACCCCAATTTGAATGAGTGTACCCGGGTATCCTATTTTATGAATGACTTTTGAGGATCATGTTGCAATAAGTTTCTCACTGATTTGTGAAATTCACGTACATAGTAACTCCTTGGTTTAACTTGAATATGTAATACTTATATTTTTCTAACATATCAAGAAAGATATTGTTGAAAAAAAGAAATCAGAAGACATTTGTGAGATTTAGCTGTTTTTTCAAACTAAGTTTGCGGCAACTGCTTATTTCCTTTACATTAAAAGTTTCTTTACCAGCTCTTTGAGTTTAGCTAATAATTGAGGGTAATCATAGGCTATTTTTCTTTAGCCAGCGTATAGGCCTATGATGGTGTATCCAAACGATGTATCTTGTAGGAGGAAGATGGTTCATTCGTCGGGAGGAGCCTTAGAATGCATCCACGGCGGGGGTCCATGGACTGAGTCTCAGGGAAAATTTGGGAAGAAAAGGAACCCTTATATGCAAATTCCCAGGTTTTGGGGGCCTTGAAATCATAATTCGAATTTTTTCTCAAGTAGACTAACTTTCATTTACGATTTGGAAATATCAGGGGGAAGTTCCCCCTGCAGACTACGGCCGTGACTACAGTAGAAGCGGCGTCAAGCAGCGATATTTGGCCTATACCGGATAAATGATAGATAAAATTATTGTAAATTGAATTGAATTTCAAATGTTACTGAAAAAATTACATGAGCTGCGCCTCGCGGGCAGGACCAAATGGTCTTGCGGGCCGACCGGAGGTTGCGTGATGCTCCGCATAAGCAATGGAGTAGGGAAAACAAGCCAGTGAGCCACAACTGGAAAAAAGGCCGTGGCCGGCTCGACTTGAACCAATAGGTTGGAAACTGGGCCGTAAAACTCCATCTAACTAACTAGACAGTGACATTTTATCACATTTCGTTACTACAAACTATTAGAATCCCCCAGTTAGGACCTAAAGGAGCTGCATATACGAGCCTGAAAATAAATAGAAATCATGAAGACTCGAATGAGATCATAATTAATGACCAGCGGTCGAATAGCACAGTAAACCTAGGTTGAATCTTGAAATTATCACGAAATACATACTTGACAATTGCGGAGAAATTTAATTTGCAATAGTGTGCAAAACTTTACATTTGTGAGATAGCATTCAAGGGATGATTTTGTCCAAATTTAGAAATACGTTTTATTTAAACCATCTCGAACTGCATGTTTTTTTTTTCTTTTTTTTTTTTTGAAGATTGAAGACTATGCTTTTTCGTTTGTTACTCTCAGGTTTCTGGATGTAAACTTGAGCCATTTTACTTTCCCCAACCCCAAATTTTTTGCTTTCTCATTAGCTTAATCGTTGGCAGATACCCCGCTGTAGTTTCCCCCAGCCCACACGAAAGTACGCATATAGGCCTACCTGAATTTTTCTGTTCTTAGACATGTTAGGAAATTGACAAAAACATGGTGGTATTAATGACCATTCCAGGGTGGCAATTACCATCTGAAGCCGGACTAATGATAGCTTCGCGGGTATCAAATACATTTGAGCGTGCTGTTCATGCAATCCATGATTCTTATTCTTAGTTTGTGAGGCTACACCTTTTTAGGCTGGGCGTTGATACTGTGTTCCTCCTCCCTTCAAAAAGTGGGATACTTGTCCCCGTCCCAACCCCATCCCCCTCCGTGACCAAAGCTATGACCCAGGCGCAAATCATCGGAAATCGCTTCAATTGCGTCCGTAAAAGAAGAAGAAAAAAACTAAAACACTCACGTCCGTCCGTTCGCCCGTATGGCAAGCCGATTTATTTTTTATTCCATACTTAATGATCTTAATGACCTATTGTTATCTTTACAATGAATAATTGAATAGATCTGCTCCTCACATCGAACTGTTAACTTTTCGTTGCCAGTCGTCACAGAAACATATGAAGTTTTACACTTTTGTTGTGTTGGTCGATCGCAATAAGTGTCATTTCTGTTAACTTCATTGAAATCTGACAACACAACTTACATTTCGAGTTTGCTTCTAAGTGATGAAAGAATTTGCCAAAATTGGGTAAAATGATTTAGGCTTGAACAATACTTAAAAGCAGACGACGCATCAAATTAATAGGAGCACAAGGGAAGTACACTATTTAAACTTTCATTGACAGTCGTTTAGTTAAAAAAAAAGTTGAATAGAGTTTGACCCCTGTCGGTAACAAACCTCAAATCTAAGCATGTTTTAACAAAAGCATTTGTTTCAGGGTTATCTGGGTGTGAAAGGGGCAGATAATCATTAGAAAGGGGAAGTCAAAGGGGATAAACAATAGGAACAAAGAGACCTGTCAATCAAAGTTCGATACCTGAATAGGAAAAAATCATTTTCAAGAATTCAAGTACTTATTGCCTAACAGATTTGATTGTTGTGTCTCTTCCTAACAGTTCCCTGATATAACATAACATGGCTTTACATGACACGACACGACACAAGTTCTTCGATATTTATTTGTTGACTGCATCATCAGATATCGACTAAAAAGTAAAACGGCTTTCCATATGAGAACTTTGCTAAGCGCGCACAGCTCTTCACCAGCGCGGCCAGACTGCTAGAGAGAGAGTGACTGTACATGTTATGTTGGGCTTGTATGTTGAATGACGAATGTTGAGCCATACCGCAGTCTAAGTTGCGAAATCTGCATGTTTTGGAAAGTGGGAATTATTTACGTGTAACCATCGAGACTCAGGCTGCAAGTGGAAATGACAACGAAACGAATTGGCGTAAAACATCCCTAGGCCTCTTCAGCAACAGGTCTGGACTGTGGTAAGGATAGTTTTGCCTTTCCTCTTTTGCTCGGCAGCCCGCCAAGCTTTGTTAGAACTTGAAGGTGACTAGCATAGGCCTATGAGTGTACAGGTGTAGGCCTACCGTTAGGCTAGGCACATCTGTAAAATTAAGAATTAGCCTAGGCCTAGCCTAGTAAGCCATATAGGGCGTTCCATTGGGTCGGTGAGCTCGGTCATTTACGCGTGAAAAGCGTTTCATGGCCCTCACAACTGGTGAACTCGTGCGGTGCGCTGGGAATTTTCAAAGCAACTCGAGTTACCCACTTGGGACAAAATGGCGGACGTAGCGAAGGCAGATAAAGAATGAAGTTACGTTCCTATTTTACCTTTCAGCCAGTAAAATTGATACACAGCTCTTCTAGATTGTAAATCTGAAGACGCAAATCAAATTTAAGTATTCAGTATTCATGATTGTTACTCAATGCGACAGTTTTGTCGTTGTTTTAATGATCGATTCTTACGCCATTTGCCTGTTCGTCGAACATCGTCTCATTTACGTGTACGTCTAACGTACAGACTACGTAACGATGTTATTGTTGAATAGTGTATAGCTATCCGTTTCACCACTTAAGACCGAATGAAACGCTTTTCACAAGTAGTGAAGTGGTGCATACCGAGCGCACCTAACGAATGGAAGGCGGCAATAGTCTAGGTTGGCCAACAGGCGTTGTCGATAGTCAGCATTGCATAGGCCTTGTAACTATATTCGTAAACACATCTATTGATTTCCTGCATTCCAATTGGCCAGAAACCCGGAGTTTCACATTGGGGTACTTTAATGGGGGGCAAAATAACCGTACTGTGGACGAAAACTGGCAGCTGATTAAGTCCTTTCTCGAAAGAACTGTTAAGAAGAATGTTCCCACCAAAAGAACTGGAGCTAAAACATCTCTCCCGTGGGTTACCGATAGCATTTGTAAGTTGATTAGAAGAAGGGACAGGCTGCACGCTATCTTCAAAAAAACTAACAATACCAGGATGCATGACAAATGGGCTGAATTGCGGTCTAGAATCAAAAGGGAGGTCCATATCTCCCATACAAATTATGTTAATGGTATGATTGGTGATATAAAACATGACACTAAACCTTTCTGGAGGTACATAAATGGCCAAAAAAAGGATAAACATGGCATCCCCCCTCTTAAGACGAATAGCAAATTAGCTATTACTGATCTGGATAAGGCCTGTGCTTTCAATGCTCAGTTCACAAGTGTATTTACCAAGACTTTGTTTAGTGTTATCCCTTTCTGCAGACCAGCTTGTAGCAGAATGGCTGATATTACCATATCTACTCATGGAGTTGAAAAACTTTTAAAGGGCTTGAATAAAAACAAAGCCGTTGGACCTGATAACATTCATCCTTGGGTCCTTAGTGAAATTGCCTCTGACTTTGCTCCTATGTTAAGTCACTTGTATCAGCAATCCCTTACAAGCGGAAGGATACCGGCTGATTGGAAGATGGCAAACGTCTGCCCTGTTTACAAAAAAAATGACAGTTCTCTCCCTAGTAATTACCGGCCTGTTTCGCTCACTTGTATTTGCTGTAAATTGTTAGAGCATATTATAAGTTCCAACTTGATGGACTTCTTTGAGGCAAACAATACTATGTCAACAAAGCAGCATGCTTTTAGAAAGTCGCATAGTTGTGATACCCAACTAGTATCAGTCGTTGAAGACTGGGCTTCGGCCCTGGACTCACAAAAGCAGGTTGATGTCTTCATCTTGGACTTTGAAAAGGCCTTTGACACCGTGCCTCATGAACTGCTAAAAACCAAACTGTTTAGCCTTGGTGTTTCCAAACAGGTTCTTGGGTGGGTCGACGACTTTCTCTCTGATCGTAAGCAAGCTGTTGTAGTTAATGGTACTCGGTCCCCTTTTGATGATGTTGTCTCTGGTGTTCCTCAAGGATCTGTCCTAGGACCCATTCTTTTCCTTGTTCATATTAATGACATTGTAAATGCTGCCTCCTCTAATATTAGACTTTTTGCTGATGACTGTGTCTGTTATCGGGTCATAGAGAATGTTAATGATTGTTGTTTGCTCCAGAAAGACATACATAATCTAGGTCTTTGGGCCAAGACTTGGGGCATGAGATTCCAGCCCTCTAAGTGCAACATCATTACTTTCGCTAGAAAAAAAAATCCGGTCAACTTCGATTATGTCTTGAACGATGTGAAGTTAGTTAAGGTTGACTCGATAAAGTACCTAGGTGTCACGATTTCTAACGACTTAAACTGGGATAAGCACATTCAATCTATCTGCAATAAGGGTAATAAGATTTTGGGCATACTTTATAGAAATTTATCATTTTGCTCTCGCGATGTGAAGTTAGCTGCCTACAAGGGTCTCCTTCGGCCTGTTTTGGAGTATGCTTGTTGCGTATGGGACCCACATCAGTCTTATTTACCAGATAAGCTAGAGAGCATCCAGAGGAGATCGGCTCGTTTTGTAAGCTCCGAATTTTCTCGCGAGCCAGGGTCGATGACATCTATTTTGAAGGACCTTGATCTCCCCACGCTAGCTGATCGTCGCAAGCAAAACAGACTTATTCTCTTCTCGAAAGGTTTTTTTGGTAAGGCTAATATTCCCATGGACAAACTCAGTCATCCAACTCGGAAAACTCGTGGGATGCACAACCTCCATTTTTGTCAACTCTACTCTCGGTCTAATTGTTATAAATTTAGTTTTCTTCCTAGTACTCTGAAAGATTGGAATAACCTTCCTACTGCTTTGATTGATGGTTTAGATAGTCACAGAGATCCTGTTCATTATTTTACCAATTTTATTAGGGCAAATTAGGGCACCCCTGAGGCATGTGCGGTGTAGTAATGTCCTTTGGATGTGTCATCGTGATCCGAAAGAAGAAGAAACCTTCTTAAGACTGGTCTTAAACTTCATTTGAGACCTGGTGTCCTGACAGTAGCGAGTGACAGTAACTTAAGGAGAATTGGAATTAGTTACTGTGGTTTATGATCGCATGGTTTGAGCGTGTAGGCCAGGTTAATACATTTCCTAATGTATTTTTTCGGAGTACTCATACTACTGAAAACGAACGTGCCACACCGTGAAAGCGAATGTGTCTTTCACAACTACTGGTACGTGCAGTAATTTATACCCCGGTAGTATGCTGTGTGCGAAGTCCACGTGTAGCCAACTACTGTGTTACTGGGTAAATATTGTGTATAGCCTAGGACCTATTGTGCAGTTGTGTCTTACGTATGTTTACGTCGCTTTCTGGTACTAGACCAAACCCATATCAGTTTGACCCTTAAGGTAAGTGATGTAAGACAGAGGAAACACATTCAACAGAGACATTGTATTTGTTATGTCAATCAAATTAACTGTAGTTGGGAGAAATTAATTAAACGTGATCTGTAAGATTTTGTCGAAAATTCAGTGTTTTTGTGGATTACCAGCATTTTAATGTTGCGTGTTTATGAATGGGGATAAAAGCAGGGTGCCCTGGTCTTAAATGTGATTTAAGACCTCTGATGATGTCATCATAAACTTGGGCAGCAGATCTAGACCTCGGCTGTTGCCTCGGTCCTCTCATTCTCTGTGATGACATCATTGGAGGTCTTAAATCACATTTAAGACCGGGATACCCTCGCATTTATCCCATAAATATATAGCCTACTGGGAGTATCATGAGTCAATTACTTAATGAACATTTGACAATAAAAATATAAAAACATTTAAATAAGGCTCCATAAAAAAAATTACTTGTTTCTCATTACTGACTTCTGAAAAAATCCGTCGCCTGGTCCTTTTTTATTTTTTATTTTTTATTACCAACCAATTTTCAGTGTGTTCTGTCTGGGCCCTATTTTATACTATATACCATGTATCCGGAGTGTTGTCAAGTCCGCCTTTCATAGAACATTAAGGAGTAACACTCACTCATCTGATATATGAAAGACTGGTGCATAGAGATGAAAGATAAATATAGATGAAAGGAAAACTCCATGAAGTTTGATTTTACTTTGGAGGGGAATTTTGCTTCCAAACATAAATATTAACATGAAGTGAACATGAATCCTATGGCTTGCAACAGTGGGTCCACACAAGTGGCAACTGAAAAACTTACAGTATCGTACTTGCTTGACACGGCATGCTGGCACTAGCCGACCGCGCAGTCTGTGACAGTTGTGTGTGATTCAGTATCATTACGGACTTGCAGCACATTTTAGTGAATCCACAACGGTCTGTGCGCGGCAGAGCATATTGATACAGCAATGATCGCAAGTACGGGAAGAACGTTTGATTGTGGGATTTGGTCGGAGTGATTTGGGGCAATATATTTATGCAAAAAACGTCAGAAACGATGTCAGAGATCACATTTTCTTATTTAAAAAAAAAATGCAGACATGGAAACGTTAACGTCGGCCCGGGAGGTTTTTATTTTTTAACAAAAAATAAAAAAAAAAATCCACCCGGCGTCCAAAATCGGCCCGGCCGGTGATGAGAAACAAGTAATTTTTTTTATGGGGCCTAAATTGAATGAAACTTTTCAGGACTTAATATTTTCTAATATGTGTTCCTTATTGTGCTATGTTTTTATGTTGTCTAGACTGAGTAATCCATAGAAAAAGAATAGGACTGTGAACGTTTAGCAAAATAACTAAACGTTTAATCGCAAAATTTTGTGATCGTTTAGCGATTAATCGCAAGTACCTATGATCAGCATAGATACTTTACGTGCTCTTGAACATGATGAATGTAAAATGCGTTAGTGACATCCGGGGGACATAGTTTCCATGAACCTCAAACACGGATCCCGCATGGAAGCTCAACTTTGATGTCGTATGTTTACATGTGTGCCATTTGTATGTATTTCACTTTTTCAAAAAGAGTTAAAGTGAACATCCAATTTTCTGTAATGACTGCAGATTGTTTTTTATTCCGTACGGAAAAACGCGTTTTGTGATTAATCGCTGGTAGCTTTGTACTAAACGTTTATTACACATGCGATCGTTTAGCGATTAATCGCTAAACGGTCACAGCCCTAAAAATGAATTTTGAATCATACAGAAGTTAGCAGTACAGAACACAACATTTATAAAGAAATCTTGAGACAACCACAACAGAAAAGAGTAAATAAAATACTATTAACTACCCTGTTTTAAAGGATAATAATGTTAATAAACAAAGAGAATGTTGACTTTGCTGTCAAAATTTTTACTGCAAGCTTTGTCAATGACATTTTGGTCACCATTTTTGGTAATGTTTCCACATTTGTAGTTAATTCTTATGCCAAAACTTGAACATTGGGCTGTGAGCAATTGTTTTTGCTTTGAACATGGAAAATAATAAGGTAAATGCTTGTTTTGATGTTTTTTGAAGAATATACATTGCAGGTCATGTTTTTGTCGGAATTAAATCACTCCTACATGCTGCACAGGACAAGCATTACAGTGTTCAACTCATTATACCGATGGACTCATGATAACTTCCCATATGCTGTACACATATCAGACCCCTAGCTTCAGTTGAAAAGGGGCAGGGCAGAAACACAGGTAGGGGACATAGTATGTGTGTGAATTGCTGCTCACCATTGGCTGGGGGTCCAGTGGCCTACTTTACAGGGCCCCTGGTGGGGGTCCCAGGATAAATCCCCATGGGGGGAAGTTCCTAGATTTTACTTTTAGCTACCTCTGAACTCAGAATGTGGCACTCTTTTTACCTTTCGACACCAAAGACTGGAAAGAGTCTGAGCTATAGAATACAGTAAACATGTTCTAAATACTAAGCTTTTATCAAATATTGTAATGTAGGCACTACCCAAGTGCCACAGTATATGTAACCCTGTGAGAAAAATGTGAAGTAAGATACGTACAGTACTGTATATTCTCTAATAAAGGAACCCCTTGTAATAAACACCCCCGTAAATTTTTGAAAGGCGAAACAGTTGTTCAGTGGCCATTTGCCAAGGGAGAAGCCGAAGGTGTTTTGGTTTTGTATTTAAAACAAAGGGACTAGGCCTATAACAACAACAGTTACAGGGAAATGGCAACACTGCAAGGAAGCCGGGGGATTAGAGGTGCCCAGCAAGTTACCCTTCAACTCTACATCAAAGAAACTGGTAGCTTGTTGGAAGACACTAGTGTAGGCTTGAGCAGTAACTTATTTTTTTAATTAAAATATACCATCAAATAAATGCCCCCCTTTTCAAAAGTGCAATGCCCCCGGGGTGTTTATTGGAGAATATACCGTATATTCAAGCAAATCAAGCTGTTTTTGACTTTTATTTTTAAGTTTTAGTATTGAATGTCTAAGTGTTTTCAGCCTCTATTTATTGGAAAATGATGTACAGTTTACAAAGTAACAGTAAACTCTGTGTTTTGGTCTGGACTTCAGGGTATGTTATGGGGCTTCAGCCCTCCTTTGCCCTTCAAAGGAAGGCAAAAAATTAATTTTAATATGTGAAAGAGGAACTAAATCCATGCAATTTGGTGAAACTCCCATTCAAATGGGACATGTAATACTCAAGATATCAGCAAATGAAGTTACTACTGTACATTTGTGATCCAAAGTGAACTTGAGGCAAACAGGGGTTACATCACTTCCTCACACTGATGAGAAATGCTTTGTTGCCTTCGTTGTTTTCAGTCTGTTGTGTTGACCTTGAAGTTAATAGGGATAGGACCTCCCCATGTTGAATGTGATGTTTGTAAAATCCCATGCCTCTCTTGCAACCACATTCTGATAACATGTGATTGTGGAGGAGAAAATTGGTTGTAAAGTTTAAAGAAAAACAAAAGACTGCTCATTGGTGTGAGGCAATGACGTCATATGTGCGTGCTTCAACTTCCTTCAAGTTCACTTTGTGTTAAAAATGTGACAACTCTAACTGCTAATACAGCATCTTAAGAACCACACATTGGATTTCAATGCAAATTTCACCAGAATACTTAGAATAAATAGCCCTCTAACATATCAAAAATTGATTTGAGCTTAGACCCCTCTTTTAACATGATATGTTACTGTAGATGTTTTACCTGGATTTACCTGGATGGCTACCCTCTCGTCTTCGGCTCAAAAGAGTCTGCTTGAGAGAATGGCTCTAAGGGATAGGAGGTCTATTGACCCTTGAAGATCCCGCATTCCATTAGTCTATTCTTGAATATGTTCAGTGTTGGAGCAGTAACAACATTCTCTGGTAATTTGTTCCATGTTTTCCACACTCTGCTGAAATATAAGTTTCTCCGTACTTCTAATCTTACTGTTTGGGGTCTTATTCTTTTCAAATTTCCTCTGGTTTTACTGTCCTTAATAAATTCCACAAAATCATCCAGCTTGAGTACTATTTTCCCTTGTGTTGTGTTGTAAAGTGTTATCAGGTCCTGGCGCACCTGTCATTGCTCAATTGTCATCAATTTTAAATCTTTAATTCTTTTCTCGTGGGATTTACTCTCCATTCCTGTTATAAGTCTGGTCATTCTCCGTTGTACTCCTTCTAATAAAGTAATATCTTTTTTTAAATACGGCCTCCACAATTGAATGCAATAATCCAAATGTGGTCTTACCAGGGACTTGTATAAATTCAAAACAACCTTGCATTCAAAATTGAAGAAGTTCCGTTTGATAATACCCATAACTCTGTTGGCTTTCTTTGTTGATTCGGCACATTGCCTACTAAATTTCATTGTCTTTTTAACGTATACTCCCAAATCCTTCTCATCACTTTCTTTCAATTCCTTCCAATCCATTTGATACTTGTACTTGGGATTACCATAACCAAGATGCATAACCGAACATTTTCCTATGTTGAATTTCATTTGCCACTTTTTAGTCCTTGACATCAGTACGTCTAAATCTTGCTGTAGCTGTTGCTTATTCCTTTCATCTTTTATTGGGCATATTACTTTTGTGTCATCTGCGAACTTAACTTAATTCTGACTGTACACCTATATCTAAATCATTCATGTACATTGTAAAACAAACAGGTCCTAATACCGATCCTTGTACCACTGAGCTTGACACCTCCATCTATTCTGATTCTTTCCCATTCAACACTACTCTCTGCATCCGTTTACCTAGCCATTCTTCAATCCATTTCAATATAGGTCCATCGATTCCATGTGCCCTGATTTTGGTTAAGAGTCTTCTGTGAGGTACTGTGTCAAATGCCTTTTGCAGATCTAAATATCTGACATCTACAGGAATACCTTCATCAGTGTACCTTACTAACTTATCCCAATATACTAACATATTTGATACACATGAACGTCCCTTTCTGAAGCCATGCTGTGTGTCTAAGAGTAACTCGTTCTTTTCTAAATGCTCTACTATGGCATCTCTGAGTAGCATTTCCATTATTATATGTTGGATCATATCAGTGCTGGTCCATGATTTATGCATAATTTGCCAGTCAGTAGAATACTTGTGCATGAATTTGTACAAGTGTCCAGTATCAAATTCATTCACTGTTTCTAAAATTTCAGGCATAATTTTGTTGATAAGTTATTTATGTCTTGATCTTTCCCCACCATGAGGAATGTATCGATTCATAAGTTTCTATAAATGATGTTCAATCCTGGCACCCCAAATTTAGAAGGAAAGAGAACTAATCACTCGTTTAAGTCTCCTTTAACTCTCTCATGAACATTCTTTCCATAACGCTCTCCCCTCTCCTTTCCTAAAATGGAGAGAGAAAAATCGTAAAAGTATTGGTGCTAATTAACCCATTTGCAATTTGTGACTTTAATACCTATCAAGAAGCAGTCTTGCGTTTGTCATTTATATAAAGTTTGTCCATAGTGATGTTCACCAATGTGCAGTGTGTGCCACTTGTACAGTATCTGCACCTAGGAGCCTACCCTTGGAAATTCCATCTTACATTAACATGAGTTACAGTAGGGTCCTAGTTACTGGCCTGACTGTCCACACTCATAGGTTGGATGAAGTCTGCAAGCATGGCTGTATGTAGCTGAACTAGTAGTTTACGGAACCTGTCTAGCAACTTCACTAGTTTATCCGTAAAAGTCATGGTAATGCATACTGTACTGCACAAACCTCCCACAGCTTCTTGCAGGTCTTCCTATTTTCAAAACAAGAGGACTGCGTATTGCGTAAATACTGCCACAAATGTTTGAGAAACTTTTTTTAAGAGGCAATCTGAGTTTGGACACTGATTTGCACAGGTGCTGTGGAGAACTCCGAAGTTCAAAATAGTGGGCTACCCATCATACTGTACAACACATGAGAAAATTCACTCACAAGGGAGAGATTTCCCACACAGTATGTAGGGGGAAATTTTTGTGGACTTGGTCTTTAGTTCAGCCTGTGTAGCATATGTCCCAGGTGTAATGTCCTGTTAAGCACAAAGAGACACAAATAATGAAGAACACAAAAGTGTAATGTTAGACAGTGTGTATTCTCTGAAGTCCAGTTACTGTACCAACTCTTTTACATATAAACAAAAGATCATTTTATGCAGCAATACACTCTTGGAATAGAGAGCTTAAACAAGTTGGTATATAGGACAGGTCAGATACAGGTTACCTGCTGGCGGTTGTTTATCACAGCAGGTGGTACGTGTCTAAGCAATGTAACATGATATCATATGATATGACAGTTATCATTGGAGTATGAAATACCACAGCAGGCTTCTGACATGCAGCATTGTAGTGTTCAATAGCTACAAGCTTAACAGAGAACTTCGGGGTAGCAAGCCAATGCATGAGGAACACTGATATTAGAACATTTGTGCAGACCACTATGTAAAGCTATGTGTGCAGCATGCAGTGTTCTGTCTGTGCCCTAATTTGGTGAAGAGAAAAACCTTGCAGAAAATTACAAGGGCTGGTTGACAAAGGGGAAGGGTAAAGAAAGGAAATCAATGGAGGGGGCAGGGCGGGCAAAAAAAAAAAAAGGATTGGAGCAGGGCGCGCTGCCCTGTTCAAACAATGAAGCAATGGCGCTGCATATATACTAACAAGGTACGACACTTCTCAAACCAGGCTACTTGGCATTCATGATTAATTTGCAAAGCTATCCTTACCGTCTCTCTCACAAAACAGGTAATGCAAGGTAAGGCAGAGCAGAAGAAGGTAAGTCTGCTTTGCAGATATAGGCCTAAGGTTAGGCAATGCGTACACAAATTCTCGTCTCTTGCAAATAACAATGCACCTTAGTGCTGGGAATCATGATTGTCCGGAAGCCTGGTAAGAGAAATGGCCTCCCTTGTTAGTATATGTGTAGTGTACCTAGTGTACATGTGTATGTAGCCTAGATAGCATATTGCTGAGGACACATGTGGGCTACCTACAGGTAGGCCTAGGCTTAGTTCTTAATGTTAGGTCAAGTTTCTAGTTCTTGCATACACTTTGTTCTGTGAACCATGCAGTATCCAAAGCCACAAAGTGACCTCAACAGACTGTGGACTAGCCATGGGCCTCCTACTGTAGGAACTACAAGGCTCGACTTACGTAGGGTGAACTTGAAATACTGGGCCAGTGTTAAGCCTATATCGATTTACTTGCATTGTTAAATTTATTAATAAATGGGGACTTTGGCCCATATCCATACTTCAACAGTTTCCTACAGTTATGTGAAGTATAAAATGTGTGCAAACAGTTTTGGGGTAAGGCTAGGTGCCTATGTTGTGATTGACAGATTTAGTGAAAGTATATATTTTGGCTAGGTGCGCAATTAATGATGATGTCATAGTTGCATAATAATTGTAAGCTAGCCTACGCCGTAAATAATAACTTTACTCATTCACAAACAGTAGACCTATTAGGCCAAGAGAATGAAAGTCATAGATTTGCATGCGGGAAATGTTGAACACAGATGGTTATTTTTATCATCTTTTTATGTGTAAATAGCTGATTTGCATATACTTACTTCCCTTCTAAACTGCTTATGAGTGTGTTGTAAATCTGATGGAGGTGCATGAATGTGGAAAGCCAATTATCAGTAAAAATGAATAAACTTGTGGAGTGAAAAAGTTGCAGTGAAGGATATGCACAATATGTTGATGCTCTAGGCTCCATAAGGTACGATGAATATTTATTTTAAAACACAATTTTGGTAACCAAGATGATTTGAGAATTTGATTTTTTGGGTGAACATGTATAAATTTTTGGACAATAAACATTTTGGCAAATAATGACAATTTTAGGCGGTACAGTAGCTTTTGGAACATGCGGGTGGTGGACACAAATCTATGTCTTTCATTAGACCCTTTGCCTAATGTTAGCGTACGTCTATTTCTGATACTGAAGGTGTTGAATAGTTGGTGAGAATTCAAGTTGGCATATGGCATGTTATAGAAGTTAATTCACAAAAACTGGATAATTCAATGGAGTATGCCTCACAGTCTTTCCAGTATGTTCCCATACCTTGCCAGTTTGTACATCCAGCATGGTAGACCCAAAATTGAGGCACTCAAGGATTTGATGTGGGTATTTTCTTTAGGAAGATCATTAAATGCCCACCTGGATCAGGGGTTGCCCTTAACCTTTTTTTTTTTCAATCACCAGCCAGATTAGTGATCCAAAATTCTGGGTAGTCCGCAAGCTGTTTTCACTAGCCCACCTATTTTCACATTCAAAAAGCGAAGTAAAATTTTTTTTTCAATACTCTCTTATGAAGATGCCTGTTAACATTTGATTTTGATGTGTGTTCATTGACCTCATTTAACTTGAAGCATTCATGGGATCACGTGGTGAGAGCTTTGATATTTCTGCTTTCCTGTTAAAATATGAGAAAGTTCAGGAAGTTGAACAACAATGAATCCTGACAGGCAGCACAAAGGGAATGGGAATAGCCTTTTGAAATAGTAGAATATGGAGAATCTAATTCAGGGAGTTCGGAAATGTAGAAACGGACCAGGTATGTGGAGAATGATGTCATATTTTGTAGTCCATTGTTGCATCGGTGCGTAAGGACTGGCAGTGTCCTCAATGGGAAAATGAGTAGTAAATAACGAAACTAATGATGAAAGCTGGTATATATTTGAGCTGGAACTGATATAACTTCTTGGAGATACATGTAACTAGGTCTGATAGTGCATTGTAATGAATAATTTTTTAACTGTGGATAGGAGGTAGTCAGACTTTTTAACTTGCCAACCAGACTACCAAGAGGAGGGTTTTTCACTCGCCCGCTGATGTTTTCAGTCGCAAATGGCCAGCAGGCGAGTGGTAATTTCAAACCCTGTGGATGCTTTTTTGCATGTACTTTGTCACCCAAACAATATACGGCTGTACATACTCCATGAGAAAAACTTCATATGATTCTAAAACTCTACCCATAGGTTTCTGTAACATGCAAGTTGTTTAAAGGACCCAAAATTGGCTTACCCCATGTGTAGGCCTCTGCAGCAGTCCATCAACATTGTATGTTGTGTTTTCAAGCATGGTTTTGAGTGTCAGTAATGTCAGTAACAAAGTGATCTCATAAACCGTTTCAAATAAGTTGAAGAATATTGAGTTAAAGGACTGCTCAAATCTGAATGGTTTGACTGTACATGGGAGTATTAAGCCAAAGGGGACTGAACAAGTTAAAAAGTGGAGTGGAAAGGGCAAGATCTACTTTTTTTGTTGAAGAAACCTGTAGACTGTGGGTAGAGCAAGATTGTTTCATGTAGGTTATACTGTATATTAGAATAGCGTGGCCAGAATTGGTTTAGTAAGGGTATCCACCACCTGAAACAGGTATCAAGAGATGCCCCTCAGTTTTATGTTGAGGGAAATGTAAAGGAACATGACAGATTTTTAGATGGTAAATTGGGAAAGTTTAACAAAGTTACTGTAATACCAGCCTTGGTTGACCTACTCCCGAAGTCCACACTATAAATGGCAAAATGCTTGAAGGTACTGTACCCTCAAGGGAAAGGTTAACAAGAAACTTGATAGAAAGTTCAGACTAGGGTCAATTTATACAGCAGTGGAACATGCAGATAGAGCTGCTTCAGGTTTCTCCATGAACAAAAAAAATTGTGGTATTTAGTGGTGTGTGGGAACTGCAAAAACCATCTTTAAAACCCAAAACTGGAACCAATTCCCTTTCCATCAGTATCCCTGTCGATCATAATTTGTCAAACCTATCAGAAGTTCGGAAATTTTTTTCATTTGACCATTTACCAGCTAAAAGTCAGTTGGAAATTAATGCAAAGAAAGTTCTGACAATTATTACCATACTGAAAAGTGGTTTTCCAACCTGTTAGCACCAACGTTATCTTGTGGCAGTTTTTTACAATACTGCACCTTCTTTAGGAAAAAAAAAAAATCCTTCCCATCTCCTGGCCAGTGTGCGCTTTTTGTAAGTGTACCGCTTTGTACACTACCTTTCAAGGAAGTAAGCTGTCCTTTTTATTGATTCTTGCCCTTTAGAATAGCCAAAGTCATAGAAATTCATACTGAAGCAATCTCCATTTTGAGTATGGAAAATACAAGAAAATCAGGAAAATATTTTACTCTTGCTGTGTGATTTGGCTTTCAAGTTAACAATTGTAATGAAAATATGAAACATCACACAATGTAAAACTGTGAGTCTGTGATATGTTTCAATTATTAAAGTTGTGAAAATTTTCTTTAGTTCTGAGCATTTTAGTGTAACATATACAGCATCCCCCAGAATGTGATCAATCAGGAGTACAGATTAAATGTATGTGCCAGTAAGTTTCTAAACACCTTCCAGACCCACCAGTACTGTTCTAAGTTTACAGATTGATTTGAAACAGAAGATTATTATTTCACTTGACAAATTTGAGTAGCTTTTATAATATTGCTGTGAATAACTGAGCATGTGATTTTTTATTTCAGTGATATCCAGAGTAAGTCATTCTGGTCACATTAAATGGGCATGCCTATTGAACACATGATGCATTGTATCATGACATGATCAGTGAGTTTGTATGAATCTGATCTTCTCTGACTGTCCATTGTAATGCCTGGAAAACTTAACCTTTTTTACATCTGACTGATGCAAATTGATGGCAGTCATTTGGGGATGAAGTTTTTGATAGTGCGATTGGTGGCCTGTGCAAGCTTATGGTAAATTCAAGCTTTTTTCAAGGCTTTAGTATTTAATGTTTTACGTTGGCAAACAATGTTGTAGATTGAAAAATATGTTTTTGACACTAGTAGCCTATTATTGATGTGACAATGTACAGTACAAAGGTATGTCCACTGAGCATAGTATGTCACTCCATTGTTCCAGGTATCACAAAGTGAGAAAATGTGAGAATGGACACTTGCATGGGTTGACACACCGTATCCACCTACAAAAGTTACTGTAATTGTATCTCTTTATACTGCACCCTGCTTTACTTTATCTAGCCTGAGTTCATGAGGTGTGGTAGTACTGTACCTGTGGGCTGTCTCTGTTTTTAAAGTTCATCAGCTTTATATCAATTGTACTTTCCGAAGTGTGATCTCATTCATTTCCTAGTAATTACTGGTTGAATACCTTTATAGATGTGACCAGTAGAGGGAGGAAATAGGCAGGATTGTATAGTGAATGATTCTGAACCCTTCTCCGTAGTCACTTTTGTAAAAGCTGGGGAGGGTTGAGGACCTGTCACCAGTATACTAAGGAGATGCAGGTTGCAGAACAGTTACTGTACCAGAAGCCTTTTAAAAACCAGTTAAAAACCCACCTTAGCACTATTTAACATAGCCATGCTTAGCAATTGTTCAGTCTTCAGAATATTCCAGGGATTTTGTTAGAAGTTCACCTGAAGCCCCTTAGGTTGATTGACAAGCTCAATTACTAGTCCATACACTGTATCACCAAAGCTTAATTACATTGCTGGAAATAAACAGGTGCAGTATCTTCTGAAGTCTCCAAACTAATCCTCGAAAAGTTTCTGTAATGATCCAAAATAAGCTCACTGTGGGAAAAAAATCCAGTCCCCACCCCTCTCCATTGCCCTGCTTGACAGTCTACAGCTTGCTTACCTCTCACTTGGCTGTATGCATCAACTAGCTCATACCTGTACCCTGCCTGCAGGGGTGATGCCAACGGGGGGGGGGGGCATGCCTTTGTTGGGGAAGGCTGGCCTCCTGTCGGGGCAATTTTCCAATTTCATTGGAGAGCTTAATCTGTAAAAGATAGAACATGTAATCCCAATGACCTTCAGTCATCCCAGTGACCTGCTTGATTTTGCTCATAGAAAGGGCAGATCCTTCAATGAAGACCCCATATTTTCCACTTTTCTTTAAAAAAAAAAATGTTTTTTCAAATTTTCTCCAATAACACCCCTAATTTTTGCGGAAAAAAAAAGTCAAAATTTTTCAGCGTGAATGCGGAAACTTATGTTTGTTGTCCATCTGGCAACTCATTGCCTTTGTTGGGGACATGAGGTTGCTGGCCCCCCATTGGCCCCCCTGTCGGACAAATCCTGGCACCACCCCTGCCTGCTAGTTGTTATCAGGGGGTTACTATTCAAATGATTCACCCAATTGTTTTGTACATTAACAATGCATCTACTCTTTTTCAATTTAGTACTTGCTTGTCACTTTTACCCAGTCTGAAATTTTAGTGATTTTGTCATTACATGTTGGCCCAAAAAGAGCAACTGTTTTATGCAAATAGGGTTGGGGTGAAGGGAATGGGGGGATGCAGCCTTTCCATCTTGTATACCTACAGATTAGTTTGTTACTGAAAAGAAATTTTTCAGATTTCCATAAAATGTAGGGGAAAGAAAAGTAAACTTGTAATCTCTTTACAGCAGACTCGGTCTTCTACATCTGATGCATGGTAAAGTATTGCCATGTACTGTACTGTATGCATACCTCACAAGTGACCCGCATTTCACGGGTTTGGCCCGCATTGAACACCCATTCCCGCTGACCTGCACAACCCTTTGAAAACCCGCATTTCAATACATGATAGAGCCACAAAACAAAACCCTGCCTTCGGAAGTATACCTCCCAACTAAACCACAAATTTAGCAAATTACAGTACCAATCACATCATAGTGCATTCCGCTGCTTGCCTTGCAAAAGGCACTCTTGTTACATAGACTGTAGCAACATAGCTAACCTCCATAGCAGGTATCAAAAATATTCTAATGGGAGCAGTCGATTCTAATGGCCTCGCAGCGCAACTTACAAAACCAAAAACAAATGCCCATTTCGTGGGTTAGAAGCAGGGCTTGTCTCAGAAATTTCAACCCAACGAACAAACGAAATGTTTTAGCCCACTTTATCATAACCACTCAGTCCTATGCAAAAATACGTAATTACCTCTGCACTATCAGGGCCTGGTAATTCCTTTAAGATGGGTACACATTTTTGTGAAAGAAACTAATCCAAGAAAAATTCCTGTTATGGAAAGTTTGTGATGCCGTTTTGGTGTGAATTTAACATGGGCCCGCTTCCCTTGGTATATCACTTAGCAGCAGTACGGGGTCGTTTACCCTGAACATGCTACGTGGTACATGATTCCTGAACTGTGCTGCATCAGAAATTAAGGGTAACAATAATCAACCAATGATCACTATCATTTGGAGAGGTTTAAATTTTGCGAGCTTGTTTCAGTGCAGATATTTTTGGAGGCAGATGAATGAAATTACGTTGACTGACTTGCCAAAAAAGTGCTACCATTTTGCGTGTAGACACCTAAAATTAAAAAAATCTATTACGCTCCTACTTACCTCCCCTATTACTACTATTGGACAGTCCATCTACCACGGAATGATCACTGTCGATAAAATTCCCTAACCTGGTGGCACTATACTGCCTCTTACAGCAAACTAACCTAACTCGCCCTTGTTTCATCGCGGTAAGTTTTCATACGAGGTAAGTAGGGCTAATAGATTAACAAAACAGGTAGGTTTTGGGTAATTTTCCAAAAGGGGAGAGGGACACCCCCTCCCCCAGGCCGGCAGTCTACTAACGGACCGGTCAGAGGTGGACCCACATCTAGCTTCTCAGAACTTTGGAGCTATGTGTATGATTCACAAAAAAGTTGCTGTTTTCGTAGCATATGCATTTGTGATGGCTTTTGTATTTGTGCTTGTGTTTGTGACATTCAGCTTGTGTACAAATACCGCAAGAAGGGAAACTTTGCAATGTGAATACATGGCATGTTGGTGGCAATATCAAGGAGAAGAGCCATTTTATTTTTGGTAGAGGTCACTAGTCATTTAAGTCACCAGAGGTGAAAGTGAAAACCTGTTATAAAGCATGATACAGAGAATAGAAGTGTGACATCATTCATAGCAACTGGCTCTTAATAAATGAAAACACAGATTGCTTAATCATGGGACAAAACTTTAGACTACAGTATGACCATGGGTGTGTGTAATTGTGCTAAACTTCAGAAAACCTCTGTCAAACACACCTGAAACAATTTTAAAACCTCAATCCTATCTCCTCTTAATCTACGATACTTTAGAGTTGGCAGCTTAAGTTTCTTTAACCTTTCTGTGTAAGTTAATCCCTGGATGGAATCAACCTAGTTGCCCTCTGAACATTTTCAATAGCATCAATGTCCCATTGATAATGAGGCGACCAAACAGTAGCAGCATATTCCAAATGCGGCCTTTCAAGAGCCTGAAATAAAAGCTTAAAGCTTTGCTCATCCAAAAATGTGTATGTAAGTCTAAAGAGGCCAGAATACTATTGGCCTTGATGACTTGGTGCTGAATGTGCTCTGAAAAGCCTAGACCATCCTCCCCAGAACATGTGTATCCTTCTCACAATAAGACTTATCCAATCACTTTATCCTTACTATCACTGTATAAATGATAACTCCGAGGGAGACAAACATGGTGCCTGTGTAGAGAGACAGTTAAAACTTTACACTTATCAGGATGAAACTTCAAAAGCCACTTGTCTGACGAGTTCTAGAGTTGATCAAGATCCTTCTGCAAATTCTCAATATCGTCCATACTTCTAATTTCTTTAAATACGTTTGCATCATCCACAAATAAATAGGAAATACCATTCACACACTTAGGTAAATCATTTCTATATATATATATCAAACAAGATAGGACCTAAAACACTACCCTGAGGAATGCCACTTGTAACTGAATGCTCACCAAATTCAACTCCATTAACAATAACCTTTTGGCATCTTCCATTTAAAGTCTTCAATCCAATGCCTTATTTGGATACTAAAGCCATGACCTCAGTTTCTCCATAAGTCTTCTGTGTGGCACTTTATCAACTTCCTCCATGAAGTCCATATATATAGCATCAACACAACCACCTTTGGCTAACACTTTTGTCCACACATCCATAACCTTCAATTATTGCAGTGTAGTCGATCTCCCAGAAATAAAGTCATATTGCTTATTACTAAACAAATTATTCATCCTCATATGGCCAACCATAAAAGATCGAATTATTTTCTCAAGTATTTTGCACAGTACACTTGTTTATATTCAAACTGACTGGCCTATAATTTCCTGGAAGAGCCTTGTCACCTTTCTCGAATAAAGTAGTAATATTGCCTACTTTCCAAACATCTGGAACTTTACTAGAGGAAAAAGATAAATTAAATATTTTAGTCAAAGGTTTCGTGATAGTCTGGGCTAATTCTTTCAGTGCCTTTGGATGAAGCACATCAGGACCAGGTGATTTATTAACATCCAAATCCTGAAGTTAATTAAAGATAATCATAGTTATGCTTTTTAGCTTTTTTAGGATTTGTACTTGGTTCAAACTCATTCATAGCTTGAATAAATAATAGGATAAAGTTGTCAATATTAAGCATATTAACATCATCACCTTGCATAAGATTGTCCCAGTCATAATCTCATCTCTGGCTCATACCAGTATTATTACCTTTAAAAAGTTGTACTTTCTTATGACATTTGCACATGGATCAAAATAACATCTTATAGTAAAATGAATTCAGCAATGATCACTATGTCCTAATGGACTTGAGTGCTGTTCATCTTGCACCATGTTCTCATTATTGAAAATTAAATCCATACTAGGTTCACTATTAACTCTTGTCTTGATATACTCCCTACCGTGCTGGTAGAGAAAACTATCGCTAACACATTCTGAGAAATTATCACTTGCACCATCCCCATTACAACTTAGAGAGCTCCTGTTGATTTTCAAAAATTAAAATCCCCCCATGATCAAGATTTCAGAATAACTAATTTTGGAAACCTTCAAAATGAGAGATTTTAACTCCTTTTAGTTGCCCACATCACAATTTGGACTCTTGTAAATGCTGTACAACCAATCAACAATTTGTCATTACCCTGTAATTTTATGGTAACCCAAACACTTTCTTTAAAGGTCAAACGTACTTGGCACTCGTCAGCCAACACCCCATCTCTTACTGTATATACGAAGCAACTCCTCTTGATGAATTGCCTACCTGATTTGACAGAAACATGTTGAAACCTTCAGTATGAAGCTCTGACGTGCCTGGAAGAAATTTGTAATTTTTAGGATAAAGTTCAGTGATACCAATAACATCCACTTTTCTACTTAACCCTCCAAGTTCATCAGGTTTATTAGATAGACTGTCAGTATTTGTGCAAAAACAGTTCAAATCAAACCGAGTCGTCATTTCTCGATTTAAAATATAAATACTGTTTACTTTATTTAATACACCAATACTAGTAGTGTGGTTCAATCTGTACGATAAAGAGAATGAATTTTTGTCTAAATCGAAATGACATGCATAGATTTGTAAAAATATTAACAGTACACTTACAGTACAGGACATAAGCGTTAATACAAAATATATTATTCGACATTAGGCTACTGAAGGATAAGAATACTGTATGTGATTGCCACAATCTCTCTTCAAGATGTGTGTATAAGTATTTCACAGGTAATGCCCAGGGCAACAATAGATGTGGTTTCAATCAGTAATAAGAATGGCATAAATGCAATTTGAAACTCAATATCTCGATTGTAGAAGTTAATAGTTACTGTATGTGAGATAATGAATATTAATAGAATTATAGTAACAAGAAGACTTTAACAATGGGGCCTGTCCTACCACTTTGTGCTGCTGTTTCGGTCGATCTGACTCTCAAGTGTTTGGGCCAGAATTTATGGTATTAGGCCCTAGGTTTCTAGAACCGAAATCTAAGGAAAACGCCCTCAGTCATAAGAAAGTATTCTGGTTTAACACTTAATACTAAAATAGTCTTGGCACTTCCCCTCATTTTCCTTTTCTATCCTTATACTTTTAACAGCCTTTTCTTCACATGGTGGACAGTACCAATGAAGATCTGATCTTTTATGCCAGAAGCGTGTACTCAGCTGCAGACGCTTAACTTAAACATTTCTTGCAAAAATACTTGTCACAGTATTCACACTCCAGAAGCTTGTACTTCCCTCCTGAAAGTTCCTTTTTGCAGAGTTTACATATCTTCTCTGCACCTGAGCTCTCATGGTCTACTAGACCTGGATCTGGAGTTGATATTTTTTGAGACAACATTGCCTCTAGCTAGGCCTACCTCATCTATGTATTGTCACTAGGCTTCCGAAAGATGCTATCACTCTGTACAGGGACCAGAGCATGAGTGACTACATTTTTAGCTCAAGCATGAAGTGTAGGTAGAGCTTATGTTATACTGTAGGGGGAGAAAATGTCTGTCTCATTGAAAATGTCTGTCTCACTTTTCAAAAGGCTTCTACTCCCACATGTTTTCATGGATTTGCTTGAAACTTAAACACAATGTTCCTTGGGTGGTGGGCAATTTGAGGTTTGCAGGAATTTTGGTCCAAGGTCCCGTGTGAGCCCTATGGCCCATTTTATGAAATTCTTCAAAATGTTTCTTCTCCTGCAGATTCTCTTGTACAGTGATGATGGTTTGTCATAATGATACTCTGTTAGTGATGCCTTCAGGGTGTTAAGGCATTTTGGGTCCATGACCCAAAATGGGCCGTATGGTCCATTTTGTGAAATTTGCAAAATGTTTAACCCCTCCTCCAGTTAATGTTAAACAGAGTTGACTGCCTGTTATAATGATGCTTGGTTAGTGATCTGTTTATGGTATTCTGGAAGTTTTCATCCAAGGTTCCATGTGGGCCCTACTCTGTTAGTGGTACCTTCAGGGTCTTCATGAATTTTGGGTCCATGGCCAAATATGGACCCAAGGAACCAACTTATGAAATATGGCAAAATGCTTAGCTCTTTATTCCAATTAATGTAAACCAGAGTTGACAGCCTGTCATAGTGATGAGGGAATCGATGTAGAATTTGGAATAATTTCAATTTTTAAAGTACGGTACACAATTCAGCACTACTAAGCAATATTTAAAGTGATGCCGTGAGTTTGCAAAAAGGAAAAACATAAGATTTTGCTTCTTCTTATGTCTCTCGTTATTCTTAAAAATGCCACGAGTGCTTTACAGAGTTGAAGAATACAATTTGAAAGCTCAAAATGATAGTGATAGTCTCGGGAAGTAACCTAAACAGCATAAAATCGGTAAATTTTTGAAGGCCTTTTTCAAAAACTGTCCTTATTATACGGCATTAAACCACACCTACAACGAACCTGATGTTGAATATGCAATGTTATTGAGGTGTCACCAAGTTAAAAAAGACGTACCATACCACTCCAGCCTGACTAGCTTTGCGGTAGCCTACAGCTGTTCGCTCACGACCACTGATCTCTACTATAACAGTGCTCACGACCAGGGAGTGCATGTTCTTGCATAATTGCTTCATACCACTAACTTACTTGTACACACTCAGTGTGGCTTCCTCTTACTAGGTAGTACAGGCCACAGTCTTTCACTCTTTGGTACGCGTTACAGTACCGATTTGAATTTGGACGTTACAGGTTTACAACGAAAGTTACACCAATACTATCTCTTTTATCGCCATGAGTAAGAACGTCAAAGACGATGGTAAGTGCGCACATAAAAGGCAGAGCATCTAACGTTAGCCTAATTAGGCTTAATTTACACATATGTACCACTAGCCAGTATACTATAGCCTAAGTCAGGCTACTGAAGTAAAACGGGATAGTATAGCGTATAGTGGTATTACCATGCACTCTGTACATTGCAATATCAACATTACCTCTTCAAGATCCACACACACGTCTTGTTCACTTGTGTTGTTGTGCTAAATCGATCAGCTGTTTACAGGTAGTGAATATGCATTAGTAATTCGTTCTCATTGGTCCGCTCAACTGATGTTCGTTAGGAGACTGAATAGTGTTTGTCCGCAGCACATTTTTGATTTCCTCGAGTTTAGTCGTTATTTTTACAAAAATTTTAAGGCTGTTGCCGGAATTCGCACAGCAGGCCTTATTTTTTCTCCCTTACTGTTCATATGGGTCACTCAAAGGAATCACTGAAATTTTAAACTCGATTTTTTAATGTTTTTTACTTTTTGCAATCTCACGGCATCACTTTAAACTTTAAATGGATGGTTTAATTTTTATTCAATACTTTGTTTTTTGCTTACCAATTTCACAGGGAGGGCAGAGAGGGGAAGAGGGGAGGGGAAGGGAAGACATTTGATAGCTTCTTCTCCACTGGTTATGCAACTGCCCTACACAAACTGGTTGCATTTATGCATTATGGCAGTCTAGTTTCTGATCCCTGCCCTTACATAAGGGGATGAACTACATGAAGCTATAAAGATTTATCCCTGACACAGTCCAAGTGCTAGGTGATCAGTGTATACCATGGTAGTTGATACTGAAGATGGAAAGTTGATTACATTTTTGGGGTAGAGATATTTGTGTGAAATATTTTAATCATGACAGTGCCGCATATCGTGACCTAAAAGAAGTGGTACAGTTATTTTGGTTTGGAACAAAAGAAAAGTACGGGTAGTTTTATCAGGAACCAGTAATAATAACCACACAAATATCTTCGGTACTTTCATTATCGGCACTGCTGGTACTGGTATTTATGTGAAAACCGGTATACTCCCTAACCCTAGGGTTGAGTGACTGCAGCATTGCTGCTGTAGTTTTCTTCTGTCGCAGCTATTTTCAAATACATAAATATAGCAGTAACGTTCGTTAGATAGAGGGCCATTGTGAATTTGTGATGTAATTTCAGTTTTTCTTTGCATTAGATGATTTTACTATATATACATGTGAAAATCACAGTATTACAAGCTATTGTGCCAGTACATTAAGGTAATCCAGTCAAAGTTACTTAAGCCCCAATGCCACAGGTAAGAAATTGGATATGACATGACCAATTTGGTATTCAGTACCTCAAGAAAAGAAAATTGGATGGACAATACAGTATATTTCCCCATAAGGTATCTTAAAGTAAATATCCCATTACTTGAAGGGAAAATGAAATTTCAAGCTGCCTTATTTAACCAAATAAGAAAAACTAAAAGAAGCCTGGCATCTTCAGGCACCACGCAGTCATCTAAGGTCTTTTGCAGTGAAATTACGTATGCACTATGGTCATACAGTAGTGTTGTATGATGTTGTCATGGAACATTTAAATGCATTTGTTTCGTTTCATTTTGTTGTTTATTCTGGTGTTACTGTAATTTCATGCTGTAGGATAATTCACGTTTTCCAACTTTACTGAAGTATTCTTTGCAACCTTTCGCATGCATTCGTTTCTTCTTGCAATTATTAAATTGGGTCAGGAGAGTTTACATTATTTGCAACACTTTTAAAACCTTGATAGCACTGTAATATTAAAGTATATGCATCTTTGCATGGATAAAACAGTAAATACAAGCAAACAAATCTCATCCCTTAAGTACTTGGACAATGTAAGAATATTACCCCTGTTACATCGTATTTAATGAGTGTGCATGTACATTTACAAATGCTAGAATCATAAAACTAGTGATGATGATATTTTAAGGATTAGTTTGTTACATGCAGCATCTACAGTAATTTAAGCTTTGTGCATGCTCTTTCTTACAAACTTGATGACATTATACAGTTGTACTTATTAGATTTTTATGTAGGTTAATAGTTTTGACCTTTAAGTAAATGACAACTTGTGTCTGTGTGGAAGTTTTTGAAAATACAGGTTTTAACTTTGACAGTATTATAGCAGCAGTGATGTATTAGAATTTACTGCAGTTAAAGTATTAAGTCTTTGGAAGAATAGGTTGTACTGTGCCCTAAGATATATTTAAGTAGGTTATCATTAGTAATATATTTAAGGAATCCTGGTGCACAGGTGTTTTGAAAGCTCCAGTTGAATTTTGACGATTCTGGCATGCAGAAGTCTAAAAATGGCAAAAATAGTTTTCTGTTGATGTGCACATCTTTTATCTCAGGAATCTCAAAGGTCACAGTATGTGAGAAACTGACCACAGAGGAATAATTGTGTGAAAGTATCATAACATCAGATCTTAAAGTGTTCACATCCCTGTGGGATTGCACAATTCCCTTACCGTCGTAGCAGGTGTCTAATACGTACTCCTCTTTTGACATACATACTCTAACACCTACAAACAATGACAGAGATCCAATTTCGCTACATTCATGAACCCTGCAGTTTGATTCTACCTCTCGACTGTTGATTGGTTTCAAGATATGAATATTCATATTGCACGATGAATTCAGCTGTAATGTTCTTTTTTACAAAGTAAGTCGTTGGACTTCATTGTGTGAGCTTAAGGCGGGAGAAATCACACACTAAAACCCCATTAACGTTGGTCGCCTGAAACAGCATGGTAATCAGACTTGCCTTAGTAGATATTTCGTTGAATATTTATAATTTGTGTTTGTTGTGATTGTATACACGAATAGTTTTTACGCAGTGTGACGAAGAATTCTTGCAAAAGTTCGCGGATGTTGGTATTACAAGTGCAGCCAATGTAGGTGCACAAGTTATACTCATCTGCCAAGTGGGCAAACAATTTCCATGCTTCTCTCAACAATCCTGCAAGTTTTAAAATCACGTGTGGGAATGTCCCACACCTTTTGCAAAAACCTGTTGGGAAATACTTTGACAAGGTATGTTTCAACTTAGTGAGATCCCCCACTTTGAACCCCCTAAATTCTGAGACCTAATACCAACACTGCTTGAGTTATAAGATTTTAGTAGAAAAATCTCTTCATGAAAAAGGGACAGTTGATTCAAGGAAAAATTTATCGTTGAAATTTTGAACAGACTAGCAGTTTCAGGAAGAAGGCTATGTGTCATAAATACAGTATGGCATTTACACTTACAGTATGTACAGTTTAGTAGCCCATCACAGGGGATTCTGTAAGCAGCAACAACAGGCCAACAGTCTAATATCGCATGCACTGGAAATTTACTCTACAAAGCAATATTGAAGGCATCTGACATTGTTTTGGGAGTGGTTTTGCATGAAAAGTTTTGTTCTTTAATTAACATAAACAGATAATACTGTAGCTTATCTGTGGCAGTGACATATCAGTAGGTATTAAGCAAGCTGTTCACTGAGCTGTAGAGCTCAATGCTCTACACTGTATACTGAAGTATGCTTGGAACAAAACAGTAAAAGATTATTTGCTTAATGCCATACTCTTCCATCTGTTGCCTCAACATCACCTTACAGTGAATACTCATTGGAATCATTACTATTAAGTCCTTTAATGAGTTCTTTTACTGTTCTTTGGTATTAATTTTCCACAGCATTTTTCCATCTGTGAAATGACATGAAGGGAGCCAAAACGATTACTACATCACCTTGTTGTTGTGCATTGTACACAACTTCTTTCCAGATATTCTCTTGAGTGTATCGTTTTCCCCTAGGCCAATAATTAATGATGGGAATACAAAAGCTCAGGTGCAACTGCACTGTAGGCTCCTTAAATAGTAAGCCTTTCTAATAAGTGTGAGCTGGAATTCATTCCATGTTTATGTGAGCCATAACAAAGTAAATAGCAACTTCCATCGATGAAATCACCTTTGAAGAACACTATCTTCTCAAAACTAAACATCATAGATGCATTTCATGTAACCCCTTTTAACTTTTATCAAAATATGCATTGTATTTTTTTTTTTTAATCTGCTAATTTTTTACCCCACTTATGGAAATAAAGTGCGGTAAAATTGTACCGTGTGACATTTATCCAAAATGGTTTAGCCAATCCACTTTTGTGTGGCAGAAACTTACCAGGAGATGTAGTACCAATACCAGGGAGCTGTAAGGGATGGAGAAACAACACTTGTTACTTCTTTGAAACTGGGTGTTTTGCCTACGCTTAAGTTATGCATTGTCTAGTTACCGAAATTCCTCTAAATTGTAAAGGGATTAGGCAGTGAAGACAGTTGTTCTTGTCGTCTGCTACATCTGAGGGAGCTCATAGGATGGTTTACCCCATTGGTACCACATTACCAGCCGTCAAGAAGAGCAAAATTTATTTCAACTTGTGCCGCCAGGTGCCATGTTTTAAAAGGGTACAGTGTATCTTTTTACTACTTTTTGAACATAGATACATTGTTCACTATTTCAGGAACACTCTGGAAACATTTGAAATGTCATCATCAAAATTTAGACTCCAGTTTGTTTTCAAACAGGTATATTCCTTTCTTAATGAAGAAATTAGAATAATAATGGAATTGTGCAACTTCAGAGTGGGTGAACAGTCGTTTTGATAAAAAAACAGTGAAAACATTTCACATTTATCGGCTGCGCAGTTAGCTTCAAAGCACCATCTTGACAATGGTCTTTGTTACAAGATTACTGCGCTTTGAAAGAGATAGATCATCATTAAGAAGGAAAGTCAACAAAAGTCAAACAATGAGAACAAAGAGACCTGTCAATCAAATTTAGCTACCTGAAAAGGATTAAATTATTTGCAAGTACATATTGTCTGACAGATCTTGTCGATGTTTCTCCATTTCTCACAGTTCCCTGCCAATACAAAGCAAGAGGAAAGTCAGAACTTTGTAGAGCCAAATAAAGAACATATAAATTGAACCTTAGACATACTGAAGAAATTTTTAGCTCAAACCAGCTAATAGCTGCTTTGAGCTTTTGTGATCCTCTACTACTGTCACTCTGTCTGTCTGCCTGCCAGCCTGTCTGTCTGTCTGTCTGTCTGTCTGTCTAATCTGTCTGTCTGATCTGTCTATCTAATCTGTCTATCTAATCTGTCTATCTAATCTGTCTATCTAATCTGTCTAATCTATCTATCATGTCTCTCCACAATTGCTAAAAGTGCTCTCAAATGCTCAGTGTTGAATGGATTTTCATGAAACTTGGACACATTGTTCCTTGGCAGGTGGGTTACATGTGACCACTGGGAAGTCAAGGTCAAAGGTAATTTAGGTATGATTACAGGCCATTAAAGGGAAATTTTTAAACTTTCAGAAGTCATCTCTTTGTACCCAGAACACTTCATGATCCCGCAAGTGGGTAAGAACGGTCCTTGGGTAGCCTTCTTTGTGGCTGTGCAAGAATTTGGACTTTGTTGTTTGGGGTCAGTAAAGGTCAAAAGATCTGTCTCTTTAATTTGTGCAAAATGTGTTGCTACTCCCACACTTTTCATGGATCTTGATGAAACATGGACAAATTGATCCTTGGACCAGCTAGTGTGTTCAAAAATTTAATGTGAAAAGTCATTCAGGGGTCATTTGGGGTCATTGTTGAAAATATGCCAAATGCTCCTTTTTCTACCAATAGCAGTGGACCTTTTTGAAATTTGGTCACAGGAATCTTTAGTGGAGGTGTGAATGGGTGTTCATCAGTTTAAGGCTAAAAGTCATTTCGTGGTGTTTTGGGAGGGGGCTATTCTAAAACTGCATCCAGTGCTGCTTCTCCTACAACTATCAATAGATTTTCTTGAAACCTTGTCACTGTAACCATTAAGTAGTGACTCTCATGCTGTGTCCAAGAATTTGAGGTTAGAGGTCATGCCAACGGTCATTTTGAGTCATTCTTTTAAAATACTCTGAAGGCTTCTTCACCCACAAATAACAATGGATCATGTTGAAACTTGGTCATAGTAATCCTTGGGTTGTGACTCAGATAAGGTGTGCAAGAAGTTTTCATTTGGGTCTATGTGTATATTTGTCTGAAATAAGTTCAAGCATTTTGTAAGCCATGGGTACATCAGATCAGTGAATGAAAGTGCTATGTGACAGATGGTCCTGTAAGTTCTGATTAAAATATACATTACTTGAAAGAATGATTCAGTTGGCATAATTCATCATCGTGCATGGGTTGTAGTTGACAATACCTCTTCCTTGCAAAGTTACCTCTACTGGTAACTGTATATTCTACAGTTAGTTCAGCATAGAGCTAATACCAGATTGTTTGCTAACTGTATCTGTATATTGTGTGTAAACATGTCACGAAGCTACTGGGCATTTAGATGCAGTAATGAGGTGTGATTAAAAGGAGATCTACATAGCAGTTGTTAATTTGTGTCTCGATTAGCTCACTGTGCTAACCTTATTTTATAAAGATAGTAGGGTAATGCTTTGAACTTAAAGGGAGAACGCAGTCACCCCAAAAAAGAATTGTATAGTAGACTATCCTATTTCCTGAATGGCTCTTGAGAATCATGTGACAGTATTTTTCTCACTCAATTGTAAAATTTACAGGGAGCAACTGCTTGGTTTATATTGAATATGCAATGTTTATGTTCTAAAATATCATGAAAGATACTTGGAAGCAAAATAAGAAGAAATTTGTGACATTTAGCTATTGTTTCAAAATAAGTTTGGGGCGACTGCTTCTGACCTTTAAAATAGTGTAGTTCTCTTATTTTCACCGACTGGGGAAAATGAGGGCATTTCTGTACCTTGCTTCTAAGGATTGGATGGGGGTTATGAGTTTTCCTTTGCATTTTAATGATGGGAAAGACATACATTTTATTTTGGTCATCTGTGTTAACTGCAATCAAACCATGCAGTGGCATACACAGGATTTTGCCGGGGGAGGAGGACCAATTCCAAAGTTTGTCCAGGGGGCATATCCCCAAAATACCCTCACTTTTGCACTATGTATAGATAGGGAAATGTTGAAGGGAGGTATGACACAGTGCCCCCACCCTTGGTATGCCACTGATACCATGCTATCATAAAGATGTTCAAAAAATAGTTAAAAAAATTTGTCCAAAATATTACAACTCCCTCTTCAGAAACTAGGACATTCTAATATTATGACCACTGAAACCTCAGTGCATAAATTGCTTTCAAACTAGCAGTTGATAGGTCATGTAAGAATTTAGTGTAATTGTCATCTCTTTAGTTTAGTTTGAGCTACTTCACCATTGGTACTCTAGTTTAAGGTTGCACACTTGCAAACTGAAGGTGCCTGATAGATATGACTGCACATACAGTTCAGTTTTCTTTTTTGACCTTGAAGATAACACCACATGTTGCATTCAATACATTATCAAAGTGTGAATGTTAAAGAAAAGTGAATGTGGTCAGAAGGCTTCCAGGGAGAGTACAGTAATTTTCCTTGTACAGGTAGGTTTTAAAGCCATTTGAAAGTGTAAAATAAGAAAAAATTAATAAAACAGGCAAAAACAAAGAACAATTCTGATCATGAAATCCTTCAGAATTTTCGATGATGACAGGGATTTGGAGCCCATGGGTCATGATCTATGAAGAAGTGCAAAACTGCACAAATCAGGATTCAAATTTCTAGACAGTAGGCTATAAATGACTACAAGTCTGTCAGAGAGGTACTGTCCACATGGGGAGGGGGGGGGGAGGAGGGGGTATTCTAGCTATCATAATGCATAATGCTTGCAAGTTTTATTTTTTGGTATTTGTGTTTTATCATTGTGTGATATGTACTGATACAATGAGTAAAGAAAGTATACTTTACGCATGAGGTGAATAAAAGTGTGCTCACACCATGAGAAAATCTCTTCCCTTGGAGACCAGCGCAACGAACTGGCCGACCATGGCATGAGGTGGCCAGTTTTTAACGTCACTTAACCTCAAACGATTGGATGTTTACAGTTGGGTGGAGCTGCCCATCGTTCTGTAGCAGTTTTCATGCTAAAAATTTATCAATAATTCCACCAAACCTGAACCAGTTTTTCTGTTTCAAGTGTTGTTTTAATGTCAGTTTTTCCATGGAGTTCAGTTTCAGCAAACAATATTGTATGACTGGCAAATTCATAATGCTTCAAGCGGTTTGATGTCCACTGCAAGTGTGTTAACTGCAAAAATGTGGCATCTGGAGAATATAATGCTTGAACCAGATGCAGGCAATTTTGTCCTTCCTTCAAGGGAACAAATTTGACCGTGTTGGCACTAAGTCCCATATTTTTTAGAGGGGACTGGGGGGATTCCCTCTCCCCCCACCAAGATCACCAAAATATTTTGGTTGAGAGAAGGAGATCTCAGTAAGACCATAAAAATAGACAGTGATGTAAATTTAAGCTTTATAAGTCGCTGATACAAAAAGATATATTACAGCCTTTGTCTGAATCCCCTTCATCTGAAGTCACTTTGCCTAAGACAATGGCTGTCTGGGCAGAAAAGGCAGTTTTTAGCTCTTTGTCAAATTTTCAAGAAAAACAGTACTTAATTTGAAATTCTCAGTGGAAGACACCAGTTGGTATAGGCTTGGTACAGTACCTTGTAATAATACATGTTAGGATGGCCAAAGACCCAGATTCAGTAACTCTGAAAAGAAGGCCATTGGAATGAGCTTCCTAGCCATAAATAAGGAAAGCAGAGCTTACGAAAATGAGGAAATGGCTATTGGAGAGTCTTCTACACATTTGTATTCAATATTTTTGGAAGTGTAAACCAAATTCTCATTTTGGATACCACGAGTCAAGATTATTAGAGCTTCCCATTAACATAAGTACCCATATAAGGAGTTGTAAAAAGCTGTGAACATTCAGGGCAATGTAGACTTCAAATTCGGCAGTAAAATCTCTAGGTTTTAGAAGCCTACAAAATTGTTTTACACATCATTGGTCATAAAGACATGTACTAAATATTTTTGACTCCTTGCCGAAGGCAGGCAAGGAGTCTGTGTGATGGTGATGTCGTGTGGATGTGTGTGTGTGTGTGTTTGTGTGTTGAGTGTTTGTGTGTATGTGTTGTTTGTGTGTGTGTATGTATGTTTGTGATGCTTGTTGTAATCACTGTATCTCAAGATAGGAATGACGGACACTTTTCATATTTGGGATATAGATTTGTCATGTTGAGAGGAAGGACTGTATTGTTTTAAGTGTGGGTACTGTATAGGCATTTCTTCTTGGTAAAAGTGGTGAAAATAGTCACTGCAAGACTCTATTGTTTTTGGTGGAGGTCAAAGGTCATGTGAAGTCACAAGAGGTTAAACTAGCAAAAACCTTGTATATGGCTTGTAAACACAATATCTCAAGGTAGCAAGGATGTACACTTTTCAAATTTGGTATATAGATTTGTCATGTTGAGAGGAAGAACCGTATTGTTTTTGGTGAAGGTCAAAGGTCATTTGAAGAAAGCTGTGCTAGAATAGTACAGTCTGCAGACGTATGTCATTCGTTTGCTTTGATCTTGGGTCACCTTGATCCCCCGTTGTGTTCCCACTTGATTTTTTGATTGCCTGTGCGTGGTCTGATCCTCCCCAAATGGGCAATCAAGCACTGGAGATCTGATCTGACTTGCAAATTGATCCCCTGTGCAGTGTCAGATCTAGATCTGATCTCCTGCTTGTACTGGAGTGGGAACACACTCCTAGTGTCTGTAGTTGTTTTGTTTATCCTTCATAAATTATCTGTTAATTACTTCCAGCTAGTGTTTAGTCTGGTGTTTAATGTGGACATTTTTTAAAATTAATAAATAGCTACTTCCAAAATAAACCCCTCAGGGCATGCCAACATTAAAACTGTACTTGAATGAAGATTACACAAACATAGGATAACATAACACATATCTTATGAGTCTCTCTTTCCACACCACAAATTTGCTTCTCATGTTTATTCATGATGTAAGTGCAAAAACAGTAATTACCTTTTAGAATGGTCAATGTTTGATGGATGTTGGTGGGAAAATGACTATTTTTAATCTTTTATTGCTTTTTTACATCAAATAGGCAGGTATTACAATTTACATGTTCACAGGCCTTAAACTGTTCTGTAAGAAATGTCTGTGCACAGCTGTAATTTTGATTCACTTCCATTTAACTATTTCTTTTCCAGTTTGCCGATGTTCTTGAAGGTCAACTGTATGATTCCAATCTTTAACTTTGTTTCATTGTCACCAAACTCCATTTCAATAGTTCTATAAAAGCACTACACATGATTGTGCCCTTTTGTTTCTGTAAGCTATTCATTTCAATGTCAGTGTGCTATTTTTTTTTTTTTGACAGTTCTTTAACTACTGTTCTTCTAAAAATAAGAAGCACTGCTGATGAAGACGTACATGTGATCTGTATTGTACGTGCTGTCTATTGATTTTAATTAGCCTACACCCTCCTCCCTTGATCAGTAGTCTGTTGTGTCATGTAAGTGCATATGCTGCGTGTTAATTATGTGTATGCAGCTCAGCATGTGTGCTAGCACAGCATCATCTCCCATAGAAACCAAGACTTCGTTCTGATGGAAAATTAGAATCTGTGTTTGGCTGATTGTGTTTCTAAATGTGGTAGACAACCTTGTGTGTTGCTAGCAAGTGTTTGGTAGTAAAACCAGTTGGAAGTATCATATGGAAGTCGCATATCCGGTGGTAAGAGATATTTATTTTCTTTGTCAGTGTAAACATCGTAAAATGCCTCTCTTTGGTTGTTCTAGCCTAATTATGATTGATTGAAGTTTAATAAATGTCTAGATACATTTGGCAGAAGTTTTAGGTAATATGCTCTCATAAATGCAAAGAAAATTAGTGTTCCTTGACACCAAATTGTATAGAATCATGTGATATGTTTCTTCCATATGTTTTTAATATAATCTGTAATATGTATAGTAGTATATGTCATTTGAAGGTTGTATTCAGAAATTGGATGAAGTTCATTTCAATGGCAGTAAGGTTGCAGTCATAAGTTACAGTGGATTTGGAAGATGACACATGATTAACCTTCATGGTTTCTCAAATGAAGTGTAAAATGCTGCAGAATGAGAATGACATTGCCTGATAATGTTTGTGCCGGTATGTGACAAAAACAAAGTTTTACGCCTGCACACACAAAGGCATGCAGTTCCCATGCCACAGTACTTTGGGATTTTGTGCACTGCAGTGTGCAATGCAAGCAGCAGGATTTGAAAGGTAAATGTTCTTAACATCCTCTATTACCCTGGCATGGGCAGATAGCTTGAGTGGCATTATAAGTAATATCAATTTGTTGACAAACAAGGATCTAAACTGGATACAGAACTGCTTTAGGGGCACTCAAAAGCTTTTCTGCCTCAAAAATAGCATTCATGGTCACTGCAGTATAAGCATAGACTAGCATGTATCACTTGATACTGTACTGTACATAGAGGCCTTCTTGTTTTTACAAACCACACATTTAGCTAGTACATCTAGCAATAACATCATACATAAATAATTTGTAATTTAGGTAACTTTCTTTATCACTTCATCTTCCAGAGACTAGTTGAACAAATATATATATTTCAAATTTGTTTTGGATGAATTTTTTTCTTGTGTTGCTATATAAGGCAGTGAAAAAGCCTGAAAATTTCCATAATATTTTTATGGGATACACCATTTTGTATTGTACCATGGGCTGCATGGGGATACAGTTTTGCAGTAATGAATAATTTTAATACCATACTACAGTAACTCAAACAAATTAAGTCACAGGTTATGGCTATTCTCAGATCACATTTTTGTATGTTACAGTAGTTGCAATTTCCTTGTGGTTTTAAGTTAGAACTTGACAGATTGGTATGAAGTTATAGACCTGTCAGAAATTTGAGTGTTATTTCTAGTGTTGAAAAAGTTGTCATAGCTCAATTAATAATCACGTTGATATGTACGTACTAGTATCCTTTACCTAGTAATCAGTGTGTGTACAGACCTTATCATTCAACTGAAACTCTCCTCACAAAACTGCATTCAAATATATTGTTAGGCATGGATAATCAGCATGTAGCAATGCTTGTGCTTATTGATCTAAGTACAGCGTTTCATCTCTTGCCCCACGAAAATCTTCTTTATAGTTTGGAGAATTAAAATTGGTTAACAGCTAATAGGTTGACTTTAAACATAGCAAAAACTAAGTTGTTACTATTTGATAATAGAATTTCTGACCCAACCATTTACAGTATTCATCTAAATGATACCCCTATCACACCATCACTCTATGCTAATTTTTTAGGAATTCACATTGACTACAAATTAGATTGGAAAAATCATATTTCCTTTGTAAGTAACAAAGTAGCAAGAGCGAGCGGAGTCCTTAATAGGCTAAAACACTTTTTACCCAGAAATGCACTCCTGATCCTTTACAATTCCCTTTTCTTCCTCATCCAACCTATAACCTTGTTACTTGGGGAAATACTCATATTACTTCGCTCAGCAACTTGCACAAGCTCCAAAAGCGAGCAGTTAGGAATATATGTAACGTGTCGTATCGGGCTCACACAACAGCAATTTTTAAGGAGCTACATATTCTCTCCATTTTCGACCTTTATACTTACCAGTTAGGCATATTTATGTATCGCTACTATCACGGTCTCCTTCCAAATGTTTTTGCAACTTATTTCAACTTTAATTCTGACTTTCATTCCTATTATACTCGGGCAAGAAATCAGTTGCATCCCCCTTTGTCTAGAACCCGTGTTAAGCAATCCCATGTTCGTTGTGCCGGTGTTAAATTATGGAATTCCCTTCCTTTAAATATATGCAACTCCTTGTCCTTAGCATCATTCAAAAGAAAACTTAAAAATTACTTAATTGATATGTTGCCGTAATTCATTCATTGTCATAGGCAAGTTCATGTACTTAACCCTCTTTTGTACCCGCTTGTCGTTTTGTATTTTCTATGTTTGTTTTCTGTGTTGTTACCTTACTTATGGGCAAGGGCCAGACTTGAAAAGATTACTTTTTCTGGTCCTTTATCTTCTCTTGCTTATTAGTTATGCTAAGCTAATATTTCAAATGTCGTTATTTTATGTTCACTGTTACAGTATTTCATTGTGGATTTTGGCTTGTTTATCGTCATTTGGAAACTATTCTTGTAAAATAAATCAATTGGAGATATAAATAAATCGAATCAAATCAAATCAAATTATTTTGGTGTTATGGGCACTGTGCTGAAATGGTTCTCATCATATCTGAGTAGGAGAGTTCAGCGAGTGAGGGTGGGTACTTCCCTCTCTGATAGTATTTGACTGATTATACCATAATCAGTAATTGCTCATTATTATTTAATTACACAATGCGGCTGATGCCGATTACCAGTCACCGATTATTACTGTAACATGTATACTGTAGGAAGGTCATGTATCTCATTATCAATGAAGAATTGAAAGTTTTTGCAAGTGCAAGCATCAAATAAAAAATGCTTTTTGGTTATTGATATAATACAAGTAAAGAACCTGGTAGGCTTGAGCAAGTCTAAAATAAGAGAGTTACAGTTTATTAGTGCCAACTTGCTATGTATTTCTTTGTTTTTTAGTTTTGAACAAAGAACAAGCATTTCATTGACTGAGATTCAAACATGTAGAGAAGCCCATTATTCTCTATTATTTAAGTTTAAAATGTATCAACTATCAAGGAAAAATAATGAACCGATTATAGGGATGTAATTAGAAATTTTTCACAGTGTTATAGCTCTTTACATCATTACAGACTGTAGTTACTCGTTAGTTTGTTTGATTTCCTTATAGGGAAATGTGCAGAGAAACTTTAACCAATGAGGTAAAACCTTGAGGGTTTCTAAGTTTTGAGACTCAAGTCAGGGGGAGCTCGAGTCTTTGGAACAAAAATGGTGACTCACAGTGGAGTTTGTATCAAGTGATGACTCAAGTTGAGCCAAGTTTCTTGAGTTGGAGACTTCAAGTCAGACTCAAGTATTTAAAATCAAAATTTGAGTCAGACCCCAGTCACGTTATTGACTTGAGTCATTACAACACTGCTAAGCACAAGGGATAAAAATTGTGAGAGAATTGATTAGCAATAATTGCTGCTAATCAATTTCCAGACTGATTAGGCATTACTCCATGCTGATTACCAGTAACTATAGAATTGGCAGGTAAAACATACTTATGTATAGGCAGAGCATGGGAGAAGTGTTATTTTGCAACAAATGCAAAGGCAAATAACAATTGATTCACGATTGGTGTTTCTTGGGTAACAAATTGTGATGCGAATCCAACTATTTTATCCCATGAAGCGGTGCATACCACTACAGTATCAGAAAGAAGCTGCTACCAGTACGTACTACAAATAATCAAATAGACCAAAGCTGTGGACTATACTTTTATATTGTTGGACTTTGTTTCCCTTTGATCAAGCATGCTTCAAGAAGTGCAACATGTAGACTATCAAAATCTTCCTTATTGATATGATGATAACACCTGCCTCTGTGTGGTCAGGCAGGTTAAGCTTTTTCCTCAGGCAGTATACAGGAATATAAATGATCACGAAACCTTGTATGTAATATATACATGCGACAGGAAGCTGCTGTGGTCAAAACTAGGTGCAACACCTGCTTTTTTAGGTAGTTATTGAAGGCCACCATGCATGATACAGGCTTTCATGGGTAGGAGGTTTGCTCAAGAGTTTTCGGGAACTGCTCACAAGACTATAACTGAACTCTGGAAATGCAAAGCAGTGAAGGTATTAGCCTTGGTTGTGCCAGCTGCCTAAGTTATGCTTTCAGGAAAGATAGTTTATACTTCACTATAACACATATAGACCCTGTTGCAGCAGAGGTATAGCCATATGTCTCAGACCACAGTAGAGAGTCAGTTGATGCTACTTGTTCTATCCGTATAGTATCTTGTCTATAAGTTTTGTCCTTTTGTATATTATATGTGTGTAAAATGGAAATACAGAAAGACGTACTTCACAAAATATCTGTAAGCTCTGAAAATGTCAAATTTGAATCCAAACGTAAAGGGGAATTTTCATCATCCAAGACAGTTCCAATTCTCCCAACTATGCAACTTCTAGCTCCTCCCATAACTGTATGAAGCTCCTTGTGGCGGCAGGAATAAACCTGTTTTTATTGCTTAAGGCCATGTCCTGATGAGCATACAAGGCTATAAAATGTAATAAAAGCACTCTCTCTGCCTTGTGTGGAATGTGAGCTACTCTGCATCTTTCAACTTAATTTTCAAACTCTGATGTCAACCAAAGAACAGTCACCAACTGAGAATTTTGATACCCCCACACTAAAAACATACTTTCGGGTGATGACTGTCTGTCTTTAAAAGTTAGTATTTACTTCTTCCCAAACTACAGTGCTATAGAAAATCAAGAAGGATGACTAAGGATATAGATAAGTTAATTGGTTTTTATTGGAAGGAGAGGGTATCAGAAGGGATGGTGGTCCTTAGAGGGCTGTGTACAGTATACGTTGTGGAATGGTGTTTGCATCTCCTTCCATAGGCCTTTGTACAGCTTGGACTTCTAAAAGAAATTTTGCAGCACTTTCTGTTGTTGGATGCTTTGGTGTATATCAGATTACCAGCCTGTTTTTTGTTTGCTTAGGGTAAATTTTCATTTTTTTTTTAAGTCCTAAATCAAAGGACCAAAATATAATTGCGAATTTTCTGTCTCTGATGACAGTCTCTCTTCCAGTAAATGAAAGAATGACAGATTAGTGTTGTAAAAATTCATGTCAAAAAGAACATAACATGATTACTGTATGTGACATATTCCAGTATGCATAGCTGCAGTGTAGTACATACTAAGTGTATAAGATGTGATATGCATTCAAGTTGAGGTGTAGCCATTATGTTTGAAAGTTTTGCTCCTTAGTCTGGAGGTTTGGTCTGGTCTGGTCAATTGAGGTAGGGTTATATCCTCAACTGGAAAAAATATTAGGTACAATGATAGAAGTATGCATTTGGAAAGGGTTTCTCCATTTTGTTATGTTTTCACAAGAGCCCTAAGTTTAGTTGTTTTGGAAACCTCCCCTACCCCTCTTGCATATAAGGATGTGATTTTCTGCGAAAAATTTTGGCATAAGTTACACTTTCACAGAGCATATATACTGGTCTCAGATTGCCTCTCCTATTACCACCATTTGAATGGCAGGCTTGTGAAAATTATGAAAAACGAAAAAAAAAAAAAATGGATGATCACCTAAGGGATATTTCCAAACAACCGTCTGGCTTTCTACAGAGACAATGCATAGGAAGGCAGGGAGAGATTGCTTCAAATATTGCTTCAAGTGGTGAGAACTTTATCTAAAAATCCTTTGCAAATGTCACTTTTGATCTTGCCTTCCACTGTTTTGTACTGTACTGTATACACAGTATAAATTCAAGACTTGTTGATTTACAGTCTTTGTGAATAGTTTGACAAATACCCAGTGTCATTTTGAGATCAGCTGAAGGATTTGTGGTACGGTAGTCTTTAAATTGTGTAAGTAGCCAGAAGCTTCCATGGATTGTCCTATGGACTCCCATTGGAGCATGGCCACGACCCTTCTAGGGCCGTACAGTGGGCCCTTGGACCCAGGGGGATCTGGGCATCACCTTGCTCTCCCAGTGTGTGGACACTTTCATACACCTACATGTTGTAGTAGGGTGAATTTAAAGGATGACATTTTTTCTGCAATTCATACCATTTTTGATTCCTTGCCAAAGGCAGAAGGAATCTATGCGATGGTGATGTCGTGCGTGTGTGTGTATGTGTGTGTGTATGGGTGTATGTATGTGTGTGTGTGACGCTTTGCTTGTAAACACGATATCTCAAGAAGGGTAACTATAACTGAGCTCATACTTGGTGTGTGGGTTGATCATATTGAGTAGATGATCCCTATTGTTTTTGATGGAGGTCAAAGGTCATTTGGGGTCACCGGAGGTCAAAAGGTCAAAACCTTGTAAACGCGATATCTCAAGATGGGTAACTGTGAGGGATCTCACACTTGGCAGGTAGGTTGCCCATATTAAGTAGATGATTCCTATTCTTTTTGGTGGAGGTCAAAGGTCATTTGGGGTCACAAGAGGTCAAATAGTAAATACCCTGGAAATTGCTTGTAAACACGGTATCTCCAGAAGGATAAATGTGAGGGATCTCATACTTACCATGTTCATTGCCCATATTGAGTAGATGATCCCTATTGTTTTTGGTGGAGGTCAAAGGTCATTTGGGGTCACCAGAGGTAAAAAGGTCAAAACCTTATGAACACTATATCTCAATGAGGGTAACTGTGAGGGATCTCATACTAAACATGAGGATTGCCTGTAATGAGTAGATGATCCTTACAGTTTTTGGTGGAGCTCAAAGGTCATTTGGGGTCACCAGAGGTCAAAAGGTCAAAACCTTGTAAACACAATATTTCAAGAAGGGTAACTGTGAGTGATCTCATACTTAGCATGTGGATTGCCCTTATTCAGTAGATGATCCCTATTGTTTTTGGTGGAGGTCAAAGGTCATTTGGGGTCACCAGAGGTAAAAAGGTCAAAACCTTATGAACACTATATCTCAATGACGGTAACAGTGAGGGATCTCATACTTAACATGAGGATTGCCTGTAATGAGTAGATGATCCTTACAGTTTTTGGTGGAGGTCAAAGGTCATTTGGGGTCACCAGAGGTCAAAAGGTCAAAACCTTGTAAACACGATATTTCAAGAAGGGTAACTGTGAGTGATCTCATACTTAGCATGTGGATTGCCCATATTGAGTAGATGATCCCTATTGTTTTTGGTGGAGGTCAAAGGTCATTTGGGGTCACCAGAGGTAAAAAGGTCAAAACCTTATAAACACTATATTTCAATGAGGGTAACAGTGAGGGATCTCATACTTAACATGAGGATTGCCCATAATGAGTAGATGGTCCTTACAGTTTTTGGTGGAGGTCAAAGGTCATTTGGGGTCACCAGAGGTCAAAAGGTCAAAAACCTTATAAACACGATATTTCAAGAAGGGTAACTGTGAGTGATCTCATACTTAGCATGTGGATTGCCCATATTGAGTAGATGATCCCTATTGTTTTTGGTGGAGGTCAAAGTTCATTTGGGATCACCAGAGGTCAAAAGGTCAAAACCCTGTTAACACAATATTTCAAGAAGGGTAACTGTGAGTGATCTCATACTTAGCATGTGGATTGCCCATATTGAGTAGATGATCCCTATTGTTTTTGGTGGAGGTCAAAGGTCATTTGGGGTCACCAGAGGTAAAAAGGTAAAAAAACTTGTAAACATGATATCTCAAGAAGGGTAACTGTGAGGGATCACATACTTACCTTGTGTATTGACCATATTGAGTAGATGATCAGTATTATTTTTCGTGCAGGGCAAAGGTCATTTGAGGTCACAAAAGGTCAAAACCTAGTAAACATCATATTTTAAAGGAAGGTAACTATGAGGGGTCTCATTCTTAGCCAGTGGATTGTTTATATTTAGCATGTAGGTCATTTTGGGTCACAAGATTTCGAAAGCTTTTGACCTTATTAACATGATATCTTAAGTAGGATAACTATGAGGGATCACATGCTTGTCATGTGGGTGATTCATGTTTGTTACAATATATCCATATGGCAAGGAATCACTAAGCCTTTTGGCTTTCTGGTTAATTTGTGCTTTACTTATAGTATACTTCAGGAGTGTAAAATTGCTGATTTTGGGTTTGACATATGTTTGACATAATCACTAGGTATTCCTCAACAAGAACCAACTTTTGGTGGTGTCACTAATTGTTATTAATGGCATGTTCATGTTTAGGAAGTATCCTCATGGAGCTAATACCCTTTGGAGGGAATCCATGGTTTCCCAAAACAACCTACCTACCCCCTCACAAATTCTTATTTCCAACAGGGACTTCTCATACAAACCTGGTTTAGTCCAGCAACAGACACAGTAGATGGCATCCACACAATAAATCTCACTTCACTAAACCATGTTGAAAAATTTCCACAACAGAGTTTTAACTCAGTTCTCTTTGAGTTCTACTTCCCATGGTTTGATTAAGGTTAGAACAGAAATCATGTCTCTTCCCCCTAACATTTGTATGCATAATGTTGCTATGATAGAGGTGTATATGAAGGTATTTCAAGGCCCAAGAGATGAGGCAGACATGCATCGGTATGTGAGCCAAGGGGATGGGGAATGGGGGTTGCAACCATCTCCCCCCCCCCTCCCCCCTCACCTGAGTTTAGGCAAAATGTCCTTTAGGGCATGATATCATAAAAAAACTGAGGAAGTTTCTGGGGCAGATATGGCTCACACCCCCACTAATTGAATCTCCCACCCTTCCACTGTGGAGACATGCTTGTAACAGGGTAGCTTTGGGTGATGCTAATACTAAAACTTTAATTTTTTTTTAGATGTTTTACAGACTATTACTGGCACTCTCAACTTTCATGCCCTGTCAAGACAATTGTTTGAAGTAGAAAAAACTTGGTATGGTACATGCAAACTGTGCCTTGTATATATAGAACTCTATGTCATGGTGGCTTTAGCTGTAAGAAACCATAATACACTTTTTTTTTGAAAAGGAGACTTTGCTCAAGTTTAAAGTAATGTTAGAGAGATGTTAGAGTATTGAAATGGAAGATAGGCACATGATGCTCTATCCAAATTAGAATGTATTCACATTGATATAACTTTTGCTGTTTCTGACAGGGTCCTGGTGTACATTCTGTTTTTACATGTTTCAGATTTTGAAGTATTCCATCCATTATGTTGTCATTAAAAACATGTTTATGTAACTAATGAGAAGAACAAGATTGCCACGTAATCATACTTTACAAGCATGGTGAATGCTTTGTATTATATATGAAAAAACGTTTTTAGTGTATAAACAGTTATGAAGGACGTTGTGTTTGAGTAAGTGCAGTGTACAGTGTCATTTCTGTTGCAAAATCGTGGATTGACATATTGTACAGATGCATCATGGTTTGATATTGTGGATATTCTTGTCATTTTTCACCCTTTGAAGTGTGTTAAAGGGCTGTTTTGAATTTCCTTTATGATTAAGCATAGAAAAGTGCTTAAATACATCATTTGTAAACCTCAGCTCAAGAATGCAGTGTTCTCTTTGTTCCTACAGTACCTCCTGCCATCTCTTGCTGCAGAAATATTGTGTCCTTTAGAAAAATTTTAAAATTTCAAAAATACTTGATTTTAGTCTTACAGTACACAAAACATAAAAGTACAATTAAAAATATGCTTTCACTAGAGTAAAGCAAGGGCAGCCACAAAAATCAGAGGTTGAGAAGGGCAGCACACATTCTGCAGAGCTACAGCTCATACTGTACATCCTCTTTTTTATGTCTCATATTACTGGATCTTCATCATGCCTCCTGTTATCCTAAGGTCTGATCATTTTCTTACATTTCTTCTCTCCTTCTACACCTACAGGGAAAATGATGTGACTTGCCTTTCATGGACTCTGAAATGTCTCCAACAGGAATTTGACGTTCCAACGGTATCGTTTTGTTTTACCAAGTGTGCTAGAAACACTTTTCAACCATGTTATGCATTCTACTAAAGTAATCTATGGAAGAGTTGCATAATTTGAGGAAAATTTCTGCAGAATTCAAATCAAAGAGTTACATATTTTTTTTTGTTGTTTCATGTGAAACAAAAACGAAAGGAAACATGTGAAAAGATGGTTTTTCTTGACTTTCCTTGAATGTTTTCATTCTGTTCATACTTAACCCTTCCTTCGTTTGAATAAACACTGATTCACCTTGATACAGTAGCTATACTTTGCTTTGACTAGATGGAGAAGGCATTGCCAATCCGTTTCCTTTTACCATTACTTTTGATGTGCAGATGAAGTTCTTGGAAAGAACGACCAGTTTAATCATCGTTGCATGGATGTTTAATTTGAACTGTGTAGGAGTTGATATAAAACACAAAGTATTGCAATACAAGGTATGGTAGCATTTCACTGGAAGTTGGGAGAGAAACAACAGCTGATGTTTTAATTTGTGTGAGAGGTTTCTGCATAGTCTGCTATTAGTTGTGGGCACAATCGGTCATTTGCTGCTTGGTGACATTTCTCAATTATTGAGTCTCTGAAGAGAGCTGGAGAAGGATTTCTACAAATATGGCGACAGTATCCTGTGTGTGGATGTCAAATTAGCTGATGAAACAGCTTACAGGTTGAGGTGGAGTTTGTGCCTAAGTAAAGATTGATTTGTATAATTTTTTATGGAATTATGACAGGCTTAGTCAAAAATTCTGTTGTGTAAGATTTCCTTAGCTTTGAGTCTTGAAATTCTGGTGGCAAAATTTAGACAGAAATATGTCTGAAGAGTGTTCACTCTTTAGCATAAAAGTGCAATGGATGTTACTTTTTAAAGCCTCGTTGCGAGTCGTATCTGTTCATGCTATTCCAGAGGTAATTGTGCCCAGGACAACCACACCTTCATCTCTTGTGCAAACATCTCAACATACTCATGCACCAACCAATGCCATTGCAAATACCAACCTAAGACAGACCATGGTCTTTTCCACAGAATTGTCCACGTCCATAGACCCTGAAGCGTCAGAGGGTCTCAGCCATGGGGCCATAGTTCCCTTGGCAATCCTCATGATAGCAATGATCATTATAAGTGCATTGGGAAACAGCATTGTGTGTTTAATTGTGTATCGAAAGCCGGCCATGAGGTCTGCTATAAACCTTCTTCTTGCCAACTTAGCATTTGCAGACATCATGGTGTCTGTAACTTGCATGCCATTTGCGCTTGTGACCCTTATTAAAGGGGTCTGGATTTTTGGAAGTACTATGTGTCAACTAACAGCATTTCTTTATATATTCTTTGTGATGGAAGCCATTTTAATTCTTGCATCAATATCCGTGGATCGTTATTTCATCATTGTGAGGAGGAAGGACAAGTTAAATCCTTACAAAGCAAAGCTTTTGATTGCATTATCTTGGTTTTGTAGCCTCATTGTTGCATTTCCCCCATTGCCAGGGTTTATAAAATTTGAATATACTGATGGATACCCACAGTGCCAAGTGAAAAGTCCATACAGAACACTTGATCAAATCTATGTGGTGTTTGTGTTCTCATCGCTTTTTTTCATACCATTCATAGCAATGTCATTTTCTTACCTGTACATTCTAAACACTGTCCGTAAAAACTCTTTGAGAGTAGAAAACCATCCCAAGTCTTTAAGCATCAGTCAAGCAACCAAATTGGGCTTGGCTGGTGTTCACCACAGACCTTCAAGAGTAAATGTTGATATGAGTTTTAAAACAAGGGCTTTCACTACCATCCTATTGCTATTCATAGTTTATGTGTTCTGTTGGGCTCCGTACACTGTAGGGTCCATGTACAAATTTTTTGGAGACACACAGACAGTCAACTCACTTCTTTGGACAGTTTTACTCTGGCTCACTTATCTCAACTCAGCTTTCAATCCAATCATATACTGCTGGAGAATTAAGAAATTCCGTGAAGCTTGTTATGAATTGATGCCAAAAACATGCAAACTTTTGCCACACTTGCCAGGCAGGGCCAGGAGACGGATCAGACCAAGTGCAATATATGAGTGCAATGAGTTGGAACAGTCCTCAGCAGTCTAAGTTAAGTTTTCAATTCCTTTTGCCTACCCACTCTATCCCAGGTTTCACCATACTGTGTATGGGGCTGTATGGGCAAGACTGCAGTTCAACATGACCTGTGGTTGAAGATAGTGTGTTTTGAGATACTGTACATTAACTCCATGAAATAAATTATTTTTGATGATAGAAAATATTCTTTGAGAATTTCATATACCTTTGTAGTATTAACTTATATAGATCATGTTTATTATTAATTAGGTTTTTAGTGTCTGTATTTGTCTCATTTTGCAAAAAGTGAAAAAAGTTATTTATTATTTTAGGATCACAGATAGGATGAGTTTTTTAATTTGTTTTGCAAACTGTTCATTAATATTACACTGATAGGGACCAACACTATACTATAACCATATTTGTACTGTAGTCAGATTATCCAACTCTTTTATGTGCAAAAAAATGTTATGTGTGTTTGAGCTTTCCTTATTACCATATATATGTATGTGCATGTAAATTTGTAAATTATATGTTTGCCTCCCTTGAAGATATTTTTAAGTACCTGTATATAAAAGTATAAAGCAAGGTATCATTAGAGTAAAGCCTTCACAAGGTTTCGATCATGCTAAGATCTACAATATACAGAAATGGCATTTAACACAATAATCTTTGGTAAGTGCAAATCTGAACTAATTTTTGCTGGTTTTTAGATCCTGGATTTTCAACATGCAGGTTTTAGTCCCCCAGTCAAACATGTGGTGGGGTGGAAGTATGCTTCTTCCCCCCCCCCCCTCCCCTCAATCCATGGACTTAAAATCGATATTTGTTTCTTCTGTAAAAATGTCAAAAATTTGCAGTAATTTTCCCTCACATTTTCTCAAAATATTGCAACATATTGCATCTGTGGACCCTCAAATATTTCAAATATTTTCCAAAGGAGAGGGGAATCCCCTCCTCTTAGACTCCTCACTCAGGATAGCCTTTGGAAACATCGTTCATCCCTTCCCTACCAGTCTTGAACAGCTATTCCTATACGTATGGAAAAGGCCACGGTGTGGTACAGTATATACTCAGCCTATTACATTATGAGTTGTAGTATATGCCATAGCTGGATCTAATGGCAAATAACTGCCCTTTTGTGAAAAATTTTTCTTTCAAACTTTAATCACTGAATTACTTACTCTGGAACAGGAACTACTACCTCTATATTAATTCTCAGTTTCAGTCCCAAAATTACAACCTCTGCCTCTATATTAATTCTCAGTTTCAGTCCCAAAATTACAACCTCTGCCTCTATATTAATTCTCAGTTTCAGTCCCAAAATTAAAACCTCTGCCTCTATATTAATTCTCAGTTTCAGTCCCAAAATTACAACCTCTGCCTCTACATTAATTCTCAGTTTCAGTCCCAAAATTAAAACCTCTGTTGAGTTTGTAAAGACTATAGTTTCTCAAGGTAAAGTTTCCTTTGTAATGTTCAATGACAAAACAGCTCGAATTCTGTTCCGAGGCTTGGCTTAGCAGCTTGTCCAATCAGAGGAGTGTTAAAAGTTATGCAATAGCAGGGATTCTGCCAGAAATGCAAAAAAAGGGGGGGGGGGGGGATTAATTGCTCCTAAACCCCTAGTCCAAATTGATGCTGTCCCTGACTAAAGTTACAAGTGGGTTCAGGGGGACAAAAGCTTGCTTCAAGACCCCTATAAGGTGCATTTTGAAGGGTTTTAAAGGCCATTTACTTATGAAAGTCCAAACATTGCTGCAAAGGTGTCCTCTTCTTAAGTAAGAAACCAAGATATGGACAATTTTTGTAATTTTTATGGAAATGAAAAGGGGGGGATTTTATCCACCTACTTCTGGAAAGGGGGGGGGACAAATCCCCCCCCCCTTTCCCACCTTTGGCAGAAACCCTGAATAGTGCAAGGCTGAAATTTGAAACCATATTTTTGATTGGTGTAGCCTACTGTAGATATTTTACACAGGATTCAAAAGTGTTTTTGTATCAATCAGTCAGTGGGACAGTTCTGCCTGCATCCATATCATAGTTGCTTATAAATTGGCTTCTTTCTGCCTATTTTACTCACAAAGTATTAAAATTTTGTTATTCTTAGGAAACTGTGTATGAATACTAACAGCCCTGTATGCCATTTTTAAGGTAAGAACACACCTAAAAGAGCTATTCAGTCATTTTTTATGAGCTATACAAGGACTGTGAGAAACAAGGATTTTCAAATGTCCACAAATGAAATTATTTCTTTAATGCTTTTCAAATCCTGACTCGTCAGAACTAGTTTTGGGAAATGACAGTAATATTTTGGTTATCTATTTGAATACTGGGCTCTTTCTTAAAATGTTTGCATCCTTATTGTATGTGTAATATTATACCACTGTATAGGTGAAACTTTAAATTTAAGTCATAACCTCAGTAATAAACTTTGCTGTAATACCAGAGCTTTAATAGTGCTGGATTTGAAGATTAGTAGGTATATCTGAACAAAAGTTGATGGATGCAAAGATTGTTAATAGATAAATATTCATAAAGTGTGTTTAAGCTGTTGGGTCTTTATACACATGTTGATGGAGATGAGCAATTTGCCCCACTGGCTGTTGGTTTTAATTTTTTTTTTTTTTTTTATGTCAATACCAGTTTTATAGTGATATAAACTGTTATATATACCTCAGCTTTATAAAGGTACTTGCAAAGAGGAATGGAGCAAGGTTGCATTTTACAGGACAAGGTTTATGTGAAAACATATGGTAGCAGTGTGGTAGCAATAATACTTGAATAATTTTCCAATGTAATTATGACAGTATGATTGCAACAAGTTATCTTGAGAGAATGTTATTTTCAAGGCTCATGTGTGTCTTTGGGTGTTTGTTCACTTAGCAGCAGGGTGCTGTACTGGTACTTGCCTATGACCTTTACCAAAAATGTGTTTTGTTTCATGGCAACCTCCCCCAACAGTTCTCTATTGCAAAAGAGAAGAATGTCAGACTTGAATAAAGTATAGGGGAAAGGCAAATTCTGATCACTACACTGCATCTTCCTTTCCTAGTGTTAAGTGTTCTGACAAGAAAGGTGTTATTTTCTTAAACAAAATGACTCTACAAAGACTCACTGATATATATATATATATATTTGAAGTCATAGGATCACTTTATTTTACAAGCTGTATTCATTTTTCTCTTTAATCTGTATCCTTACATTCCTGTGCCATAACCATTCAAAATTGATAAATGGGGATGTAGATATATTGAAGAGCACAAAATTTGATCTTGACAAATTATCTGTTTTGCTCAGGATGTTTGGCTCATATTTGTTTTGCCTCCAATTACATACAATTTTTATCTGGCAAAGTCAACAACAGAAATTGTGGTGAAAACCTCAGCCAGGAATTGAGAATGAAATATCAGAAATTGTCACTTGACTTGCTGCAAGTCTTTCCTTATGAGTCACTGCAGATGAACCAATACTGTATGATGAGTTGTTTGCACATATCTGACCTTTCTTTCATTACTCTCCCTCCTTCAGTATCTAAACTTGTGAATGTGGGTTTATGCTGTGTGGTTAACAGTCTTGTAGTGAGTGTATGCATGCTCACCTTGGCCACTGGTGCTGTGGGCGAGTGGATAAAGGCAGTGACATTTCGAGCTTAGCAACCCGGAGGTTCAGAGTTCGATCCCCAGCTTGGTCAAAGTAAGGTGCGTTTTTCATCCAAGGCAATCTATGGTTTTCCCATCTGAATTGGCTTTTAAAAAGAAACCAAAATTGATCTAAAAGGTTGAGTTGGTTAGCCACCTGACATGAAGTTGTAATTCATTAAGCCATAAAGGCTTCTCCCACATTTATGGTCACTTAGCATCATAAAACAACTGCCCTTCAAGGCCTGAATATAATTTTGGGGGTTAATTTTGAGGTGTTAACTACCGCTACAAGGAAAAATTTTGTCAGCAACCAAACTTTGTGTATTTTCCATGCTTATTCATAAATGTACAACTTCAGAAAGCTGGAAAATGTTGTTATGTTTCAGGACATTGTTTCTAATGTATCTGCATAATTTAGTACTTTCATAAGGACACCTTTTTTAAGACTGTTAACCCATCATCTAATAAAAGATATGTACTCATAAATCCTGAAAATGCTTAGTACTCATACTGGTATCTGGTACTTACAACTTAACTCAACTTTTCAAGTATTTTTGATAATTAATTCACACTTCACATCTGGTGTTTTGCTCTAGTTGTATCAAATAAAGCAAGTTTTGTAGCAAACTTGAAACTTGTCAGCAATGTTTGGTGACTTTGTTCCGAAAACAAAACTAAGGTTTCGGATTCAGTTTGGAGTGCAGATCAAAGCAATGCATTTAAGGGGACTTGCATGGGAAGTATAGTCACATTTGTGTGTACAGTACATATAAGTATATGTTTAGCGCCCCTCAGCGATGAGTTTAAATCATAGCAGGAAAGTTCAGGTAGCCACCACCTTTATATATTTGGTAAAGCAATGGTCACAATGTAATCCCAAATCAATTCGTGCATGATCCCTGCCTCTTCAAAGTTTTTTTTACAGGGTCACGATGTCTGTATAACGAAGCACCAAAACAGGACCTTCAATCCATTTTAACAGTTGTCTGTGATGATTAGGGTTATGCTGATAGAATCTTAGCTTGTTGATACCTAATTTGCATAATGTTCCTGACGAGGCATCTGCTTCTCTATGAAAGATACTACAGTATATGTTGTAAAGAACTGTCAGTGGTAGATTGCATCAGCAGGTAATTCAATATTCTTTATTCACAGCTTAGTGCTCTACTTATAATAAATTGAATATTTAACATTCTCCCCACAATTTAAATTAAAACGGCATAGGAACATGTAAAAGTGAAAGCATGTGTTTTAAAAACTTACCTCTTCAGTAGTCTTTCAAGCTGTTTATTTTACATTCCAAAATCCATCATTATATATTTGGCATTTTCTCTCAGTGATGCTTCCTTAGGGTTATAACTTTCATCAATTTCATTTAATGTGAAATTTTAAGGTAGAACCTTACATCAATGAATCTTGAAATTAGAAACATCATTCAACAATTTTCACAGCTGATTGATCATGGCACTATAAAATGAGCTGCCACTGTGTGTTGTCTATCCTGAGTAGTGTCTAGTGGCATATCAATATATTTGAGTAAAAGACCAATTGGCAGAACCAGAAATTTTTCACAGGAGCTCTGGGCAGGTATGGGACACAAGCTAACCTCAGCTTCACCATAATTGGGACTTCAGGTCAGAAAAGTTGGTTCACCCAATTGCCTTTAGACTGCAGCAAATCATACTCTATACCAATCCATTGGGCAAAGTTTTCTGTACAGTTTCCATTGCTACATACATACAGGGTGCTTGCATAGTCACACAGTATTAGTATGCTTTTCATACCAATATGCTGCCATGAATGGGGGTGGGGGGCGAGGAGTACACTGTTTACTATTTAGGACCATCGCCCAGAAAGTTTAAAGGGAAAATGCAGTCACCCCAAATTGAATAAGTATACTCTATTATCCAAATTTAAATCACATGACAAAAATTTTGTAACTGAATTTTTATGTTTATATGCTAAACAACCCATTTGTTTACCTTGGGAATGCCACATTGTTCTAAAACATTATGAAAGATACTCACAATAGAGATAAAATGAGACTTATAACATTTGCTCAAAGTAAGCTTGTGGTGACTGCTTTAATATTCCATTTAAGCTACTGCTGCCTCAAACTATTCCATAGCGTTAGTTGTGATTACAGACTTGCATGAATCCTGCCTAGCATACAGTTTATAACCCATCAAAACCTGTGCAGCTGTTTAAGGGTCTGATACTGTATCAGGTTTAGAGGGATTTTTGTCTCTTATATTCATTAAAGGGTGTTTTGTATCTCCATGAATTCCCAGAAAACCCAAATTAAAAGATGTTTAACCAAACAAGATGACATAACAAACTAAACATGTAGCTTGGGGCATTTATGGTGCCCTGAAATGTGCACTTCAACATATAAAAATAAGGCTGCAGTAAATCTATGACAAACAATTGCAGCTAAATAGTGAATCAACTTCGAAAAATATCAGCAGACAATCATAACATATGCAGTACTGTGAATGACATGGCCAAACTGGTGAATCTTTGACTAACAAAATTTCATGAAAAGTGAAAAATGAGTGAATCTTTGCCTTAACTTTTCTTCAGTCATTGTGAATCTGGGGTGAATCTTTGGCTTAAAATTTTTGTAAAAAAGTGAATACCTTTGAATGCTCGAGGTAGGGGAGGGGGGGGGGGGGTAGAAGGTTCTCTTTGACAGGTGCATTAAAGGGGAACTCAACTGACTGTACAAGTCACAGTTAGCCAACCACAGTGAAACAGTATTGTTTGGATGAATGTCAAAGTACAGTACAGTGCATCAATTGTATTTAGAACTCTAGGGCTATTGCTAAATATGTTTGGGCAGAGAGTTGCTAGCAACTCCCTGGTTTGGGGAAGGGGGAGATGCCATATCCCCTTTGAGTAATCAAATTAGAAGTTCAGTACAAGTTCTGCTACAGTGATTGGTTTTACCAGCCTGTTTTGTAAATATAGATGAAGATAAAATAAGCCTGCTAGGAAAATTTGTTAGTTAATATACTTGTCAAGTTGAGCCCCTGATATTAAATACTGGATGTTTGTAGAAAAACACTTGCAGACTGTATAGAGACTAAAAATGTTGTTTGGCCCACTCAATATTTCAAATTCCGAACCATCCTTGCATGGGACTATTGCATAGACCCTATAAGTCTGGTTATTGAAAAACAAACATGTGTGGATCAAACTGGTGAATTTATTAATACTGTGGGCCTTGGAGTTCTTATTGCTTGCAATACAAGTAATGTTAGCCAGTAATATTACTTTGAGAATATTTTGTGTTTATCCAAGAATATAAAAATGTAGTATTGATTTGAACTGATTGTATATAACTTTATAAAAGGAAATATTGGTAAGGTGATATGGGTTTACTAAAGGGTAGTAACTTGGAAGAAAAGGTCAAAGTTTTATGTCTTGAAACTAAAGGCTACTGTACTTAAGATTTTATGAAATGAGAAACAAGCCAGATATAACACATTAGAACAGAGTAATTTGATTTGCAGTGGTATGTAATGAGAAGAAAACACCAATGATAAAATATAATTGTCCTTGGTAATATTTGTTAAGGGCAGAAATCATTTTACATAGAAAAACAGTAATTATTTATTTGTATATTATTCTTGGAGCTTCTTTTTCATTTAGTGGAAAGAATAGACTTTACCAAATTTTCATTCTAATACAATCAGGCTAATTTTAGAAACAATATTATATTGTTTGGCTTCAGTCATTTAGTGGTTGAAAGGACATTTGACTTTTCATTATAAAACAAATACTGAACGTGAGGAATGTGATATTTTCTAATTAGATTGAGTTTAAAAGCTATTTGAAGAAAACGGCCATGTTATGGTAGAATATCAATGAGAAAATCACAAAAGATGTCAAAAATAGTCACTGGTTATTTTGGGAACAAGATAAGTTGTTGTAAATGGTGTCTTTAAAATAATTGTGTTCTGTACTTGCAAGATGAATGCATTGTATGTTTTATATCCTGGAAATGTTTGTCAAAAAACTGTAGGTCTATATTTCAAATAATTTCTTACCTTAGCAGGGAAGGGGATTACTGTCTATTCAGTATGTTTTGAAACCATTGTAGCCTTAGTTGGAATCATTCTATATGTAGCTGGGTAACACATTCAGTGTCCTGTTTAGTACTGCACTCTGAGTGTGACTTCACAGTTCTGTGGCCCTTTCCATACAAATATTACAATTTTGGTTCCTTTGAAGCCAAACTTCTCAATGACCAGTTTCCAGAAAAGCAAACCTACCTACAAGCTATCAGGTGTACACTGCAGGTACTCCACTTAATATTATATGTTCAGTAATTGTATTTAACAATCTGTGTGAAAGCTTTTTAAAATATTTAACACATACCAAAAGACTGAAATAATTACAAAACCCTGGATGAGTGATGCCTTGTTGGTTAAATCTACCTTACAGGCTACTACCATCAAGTAATATTGTCACAGCAAGAAATACTACTAACCCAAGTCCCTGATGACACTTAAAAGATACCATCATTTTGTTACGACAATTGCTGATTGTAAAGCTTCCCCTTTTGGGGAACCATAGGATGCTTTGTTTGATCCTTGTGGTTAAAGAACATACCCAAGCACTGTATTATAATTGTTGTGGCAGTTGTGACATACTGGGTGGTCATGGAAAACAAAATAGAAAACATTTTCTTGATGATTTGTGTTTCATTATTATCAAGTAATAATTTTATAGTCACAATATGCAGTTTTGAAGAAGACATTCTGTCACATTTTATGAAGTTATCCTTTAGAAGGATAAATTTAAAAATACTCTGAAAGTCTTTGTTCTATACTGCTTTTCTTGTCATTTTGCTACTGAATTCCTCAACCAAAGAGATACAGTAACTTTATATGCTTGTGGTTTCATCAAAACCTAGCCTGTTGGTTCATTTCCAAGACTTGACTTTGTAGGCATCTAAATTCTAATCAGAACAACATCTTACAGCCCCTGTAGAGGCCTTGGAATTTGGTAATATCCTGATGCTTGCAGTATAACTCCTATTATCCTGCTTTGTAATATTTATTTCATCAATGATGTTAATGGATATCCTTTGCAAACAGTCGTAGGATGATCTTTCATAATCCAGTTATGCATCTCTGTATTAAAGAAGGTACAGACTAACCATGAGGATATCATATTTTTAGGAAAATTGCATCAGAGGAATGATATCTTCTTACAGTGTGGAAAAATATGTCAGGAAATAGCTTGCACTGTGAGTAAATGTCTTTACCAGTAGTTCATTGCATATTTATAGCAGTCCAAGATTTTGCCACTTGTTGAAACTTAATTGAACTTTCTAATTGCATTGTGTGTTGTTTACAGCAAGTTCACTAGTATGGAACAATTGATATCCTTGAAAATATCATCCATAAAAATAGTTGATTGCAGAAAGAAGTTTGCTTATCTTCTTGTGACCTTTAAAAAATCAACTGTGTGATATTGCCCAGCAGGTTTAAAGGGTATAGTATTTATTAAAGAAAATAAAAACATTGAGATATATTACGATGTGGTTTTTTTTTTTTTAGTCCATTAAGATCAATTCAATTCAGATTTATGCTTTCAAATATACACGGTATAAAAACTTTCGTACTTTCGTAAGTACTAAGGACATATGAGGGAAATATGAGGGAAAGTAGGTAACAGAAAAACTTTTAAAAAAGTGAATGGTTTTAGGAAAAAATAACCAGACAATAATACAGTAAAACTCCGTTTATCCAAACACATCGGGACCGAAGGTAGTTCGGAAAACGGAAAAATTCGGATAAACAGGGTTTCAAGTTTTTTGCCTCCAAGTACGCTACACAGGGACCATAAGAAAGAGTGTTAAGACATTCCCAAAATAATTCCGAAAAGGCTAGCAAAATGGCAGACAAAATTCAAAATGGCTAGTTCAGATAAAGGGGGTTTCGGATAAATGGGGTTCAAATAAATGGGGTTTTACTGTACAAGGAGAAAAGAGGGATGAATTATGGAAAGTTGAAAACAAAGAGTCACTTCAGGTTGATTAAGTGGCCATTTCGTCATTGCGTGACTGATTTACAATAGACAAGACATTGATGAAGCCACACTAGGATTGACTAGGGTAAGAAGGGGAGAATATTTGTAGTAATTCTTGGACTGGGATGGAATAAATTGAGTGGCTATGTGTATGCCAAGTGCATTCTTTGTTTACATGCTAGGAACAAGTACAATATGGCAGTAAATGAGGAGCAAACTGTAACTTATCAAAATTTACATTTTAAAGCAAGAAATTATGAATAACTTATGATAAACATTATTACATCTTGCTTTACATTGAAAAGAGTGGCTTTTTGTCAAATATTGCAGTGGGTTTTCTTTGATGTAGTCGATATTGTAAAGTTCTTTTTGCATAGTGGCTGTTTTTAAAGTTGATAACTTCAAGATATCATCAACTAATCCATTTTTAATGTTTTTGAAGTAAAAACTCTCTATCAAAAAAACAAAGAAATGCATAGCAGCTTGTGCCTATTATATGTCTGCTATAACGTGTTGCCTACTTACTTTGAGTATACTTCTGTGGCAATCTTTAAATCTAATATCTTCATAACTAAATAACAGTTGTTGCTATTATCAGGATCATTGCTTTAAAATATTCATGATTACAAGAGAGCTTTACAAATGTGGTGTTTATTTATCCTTAATTCTCTTGGTAATTCTGCTAAAAGGCAGATATCTTAGAGCTGGCAGCACTGCCAGGAGACAGACATGTATCTCTTATCTGTGAGCTTGCACACTGCATTATCAAGATGCTGGGTCAGTGAAATAAAGTCCTTTGTTACTTAAACACAAAGGAAGAGTACAGCCAAAACATGAAACAAGGAAGTAAATAAATATGCTACTCTAGAAAAATTGTTGCTGGGTAGTGGCAATAAGCACAAAAAGTGACAAAGGTTTTTATCAGATATTTATTCATCAGGGACTTGTAACAGGATGGATTAGTAAATACATCTCATTTGGACTCAATGAATCACACCAAGAAAACATGTATATGAGAAGTAATGATCAATTATCAAATAGCAACTCCCAAATTGCAGTTGCCTCAGTTATTAATTACCGTGTGCTAAAGAAAAGAATCTGAAAGTGATGATGTCACACAGATTACCTTTTACATCACTGAAAACAAGCTTCAGCCCCATTAGCCAAGAGTATTAAGCATATTACCTACAAAAATGTGCTCTTTATATATGTCAATAAGTGACCATATCAATGCACATGCCAAAGATGAATATTGATGGCATTCTATTAAGGAAATCAGACTAATACTGGTATGTTTGAAAATCTCTGCAAGCAGGCTAATACTAGTTTAGCGAACCTCTCCTAATCCAGTCCTGCTGTTTTAAAGTATAAAGTGATGATGACATTTGTTTTAGCCTGGAGCTAGAATGACATCACCCAATTTGGGACTCTGATGATGTGAATTTACATTAAGCAGTAAAAAAGCATTACGTAGTGGAAGTACCTTTACACAATTTTGAACTGAAATAAATTTGCCTTTATACGAAGTGAAAGTTTTATCGCCAGCTCATAAGAAAACCTGCACCATAATCAACGTCATGTATTATGCATCTCAAATAGTCCTACTGTGTTGCATATAGAGTTTATCTTTGAAAGATAGAACTAAGTTGTATGTTATCATTTGTCACATGTATCTTGAGCAGCTGTGTCTATTGAAACAGTGTATAGGGTTCTCTAGTGTGGTATCATCATTTCTAGAATAACTTGATGTGCAAGATAAATGGTGCTCTAACACTGGAGAAAAATGTATCTGAGATAAAATGTAATAAACATGGAACAACTCTCACCTTTGACCCTTGCCTGGGGTTACTGCTTTTCCTGATCATGTAGTTGAAAAGGAGGCAGATAAAATCATTTGAGTCTATAGATTAAGGAGACAATCCACCCTGTCAGTGGAAATTGAAGGGTTGAAAGATATCCCAGATCTCTTGGGGCAGAAGAGGGTTTTGTACTTTACATTCAGTACTGTTTTTGATGCAGGATTTAAAATTTACATTATTCTACAGTACTGTACTCTCTACAATAAGTTAAAGTGAATTCCATTGATTGGCATATTGGTCTGTGGCAAAAATTGCTAGAGTGAAGACTTGGTCATTAAAATTATTAACTGTTATGAACTAGGAATTTTCACCCATCCCACTCTCTCCCCATCTCATCCCCACCTTCCAATCCTGCTTCACCTCCTAAAAATAAAAAAATGAAAAGTATGCATTTGATATTTTTCTTAACTTCAGGTCTCATTGTATTTACTGATTAAAAAGAAAGAATGAGAAATGTATCCAAATATTAAAGTTCAGGGTAGTATTAATGTCTTTCTGTGTGTTGTCATGACAACCAGTCCAGTTGGTAAGAATAGGTTCTGCCATTTGATGGTATAAGTGATATTTCCGTTATTCAGTTTTCTGCAGTCAGTGAGAAAGGGTAATACCAAATACAGTTTTAAGAGCACCTCATGTTGAAAACTTGTCTATAGAGGTTCATGTTGAAGAAAAAGTATTCATTCCTTATTCTACTGATTTTTATTTATTTATTTTTTTTATCATTGCTTTACATCTTTTTCTATTTTGAGAGTATGTCTTTTATTTAATTCTTTGTGCTTTGTAACTTGTGATGTTTTTAATGGTGAACATCTCATGCTGTGTGATGTTTGGGAAACAAAACTGCATCTAGACAACTCATGTTTTCATTTTTGTAATTATCAGATTGAATTTTGAACTACCTGTTCTCCTACCAAGTTTCCAAATCAGATTTTGAGATTACCATACAGACTTTTCATTCTTTTTTTTTTTTTAATTTGTAAATGTGACCTGGTTAATCTGGAATTTTTAATTAAGATTGTAGAGAGTTAGGAATTTCATTTGGGTATTGTCAGTTTCAGAATGGAAGAGCTACATGTGTAAGGACTGTTCTTTTCTTGATCCATATGAGTTGGATGATTTGTGAAAAGAAGGTCAGTTACTCTGCAGAAAATGTTGACTGGAAGGATGAGGTAGGTGGCTGAGGGTGAGGGATAGGAAGGCTGGGTGCGGGGTTGTGACTGAAAGTAGATGTAAGTTACACAACATTACAATGTTCTGTCTCATCAGACATAAAGCTGTTTGTATGATTGTAATTTTTGCATTCAGACTAACTTTTCCTTTAAATCAGTGTGTAGTAATTTTGTGAATATTTATGAAAAGCTGTAATATGTCCTTCTGTAAATGATTAAAGATTTTGTAAGGTTTGAAGGAAGGTCACCAAACATTGAAAGAAAAAAAGAAAAGAAAAGGAATTGCTGTCTTAATTGCTATTTATGTCTGATAGTTTTATGTAAGAGAAGCTTTGCAGTATTTTGAAGTCAATCCCCTGGGATAGAAAGATTGTAATCTCATTGCCAGTCTCTCTTTCATAATGTACAAGTGGTACAAAAAACCAAGGTCTGAACTGACGATGCTATACAGGCAAATTGTCAAGAAGAGCCATTTTGGGGATTGTTGTGGCTGATGGAAAATACTAAAGAATTCTTATTAAGACATATTTTCAGTAGCAAAAAGCATGCAGAATCACTTGAATCTAAAGATGCATCTCCAGCATGGGAACTGCTGGCAATTTACTTGCTTCTAAGTCCATTTATAAGTTGCTTTCCCATGCAGCTTCAGGGGTGGGATTGGTTGTGGAGAGAGAAAGGGACAAGATCATCAATCTGAATAGAGTGTAAGATGATGAGTAATATTTTGAAGTTCCATTTGAGTTTGTTACCACTACTCCATATTTAAACAAAAATGAAATGTGTGATGGTGGAAAAAATGAATTGTGTTCTGAATATAACTGTATAGTGTCACCACCGACACTACCTACCTGGTATTCTGCCTACCCTTATCTTTCCACCAAAGTAGGTCTGTGGAAGGGGGGGGGGGGGAGAGTGGGGAGAGGCTTGAAACAGATTACTCTCTGTCCAGCACAACCTTTACCAGTCAACTGTCCCTTAGGTGTAGTTTATGGCCAGGAACCACACTGATGAATGTGAAGATTCTTGGAAGGACTACTTGGTGACAGCCATGTTGCAGTCAAGTTGAGCTGATATCATGTTAGAACTTGCATTAGGCAGTGTAGAGGAAGAGACTTGAGACACGTAAAAATCTGGAATGATGGCAGCAGACATGAGTGCTTGTGAACCTGAAGACACCAAGGTAAGTCACTCTGTTTTGATGGTTCTTTGACAGGATGCAGTGTATACAGTAATCCTAATTTAAATCAATGAGAATTTTCCCATGAATAGGTACAATAGGATTTTCTTAACCTAATATGACCCCACCCAAAGCCATTTTGCAGTGGGGTACCCAGGATATTCAGTGGGAGTCAGGAGGAGGGGCAAAACTGAATAGTCAGCCAGAGTCAAAGGTAAAGCAACAAAGGCATGGGACAATTTTGGAGGATAGTGGCCTGTCCTCCACACATCCCTTTAGAACTAAAAGAAGTAACATTAATTGTCTGGAAACATTTTCAGTTGTGTTTTTTTCTTTTTAGGTGCCAGTAAGGGGGGCACATGTTGCGGGATTGTTGCCCCCCCCCCTTACTTGCCACTGTTTTGTAATTAACTTACTATTTGCAACTCCAATTAATTGTTTCTACTGTATCTTATCAGGGAGGTGTTTTTAGATGGAGATACATCCAACAACTTTTTTCTAATGCTGTTTGATCCGCTGTTTGATCCACTGTTTGTGGATTGCCTATTTTCATACCCACAATTTCACGTGTTCTTTATGTACATTGTCAGTGATTTGGAATCCCATTGCAAAATTTGTTGATCTAATGTAATAGAATCAAATGTATATTCTGTAGGTGCCTTGTCATAGCTACCAAATAACCATGTCCTAATCAATGGTTCACAGCAACTGTTTTTGAGTAAAATGCAAGTTCTTGAATGGCCTTCATTCTAGTTAAACCTTGTTTTTGTTAGGATGGCAAGCCTTTACATGTTGCATAAATATTTAATACCATTCTGGAGAATTTTGGTTTTCCCCCAAATGGGAGAATCTCCCGGACTGATCAAAGGAGGTCTCCATAAAGCCTGCAGAATGACTCATTGCCCTTTCTGATATCATGTTTCATAAGCTAAGCGACAGACAGTTGTGTAAAATTAGGGATTATGCCATGGAAGTATTACCCTGTCAAGATAATACTTTCATGATTTATATACAGTTTATGCAGCCTGAAAAACATTGAAAGTGCTTGTACTTGGAAGGGTCAGTCAAGGCCTTCAAAACAAGTAAATTATGTTAATTCATAAGGATGATTATGATAAAGTCCTTGGTTTTTACTCAAGGATAGATGGCTAATTCTATAAACATTGCAGTGTTTGTTTTCGTTTAACATCTTCTGCATTTTTTGAAAATTTGCATTTACTCATTTTGAAATTTCAAAATCTGTGCTAATGCTTTTGCCTGATTTTCATCAGAAAGTAGTACAAACCCTGGTATTTAGCATTGACTGGAAGCAACCATTTATATCTGGTATAGTACCACACAGGGCTATTAAAGCTATGCATTAGTGCAATGCACCTGAAGATCATGTGGGTTTCCAGTTAAGCTAAAACATGGTGTGATTGGATTAAAAATTTGATATCATACCATATGTTTCTTTGTTGAAAGCATAGCAAATAAGTTATTAACAGGATGGATATTTTCAATAAGGCAGTAGCTCTCCCTGTGCCAACAGCTAATTGCCAGATAGGAATTGAAGGACAGTGAGGGAAATACATACAGTATGTAAAATGGTGGTAAGTAGGAGCAAAATAGACTTCAGAATACCATTTTGATCTACCTCAGGGATGCACGACGCATACATTTTGCTGAAGAAATGTGAAGTACCCCTAAGCCCTTGACATTATGCATTGACATCATGCAACATCATTTTGGAGGGTATATAATGAAGAACACTGCATGCATGATGTAAATTTTGCACAAGTGCATAGTAGACTTACACCCATATCCCACTGGAACACAAATTAAGTTGTCTGCATTTGTTGGTGTAAGTTGCAATGATACACACTTGCCTCCATTATAGGGCGTGCTTTCTGTTCTGTGACATGGTATGCATGAGGTTCTATGCTTACATGTCTCCTCTATTTCTGATCTTCTTGTGGGTCTATGTCATTCCTTATCTGCATTTATAGGCATTGGTATTCCATAAATCCCAGCAATTACCATCTGGCAAAGTCATTACTACAGTGGACAGTGCCCACATAGAAGGGCGCCCTCAATGGTATGAACCATCTGTATCTTCCTGGTTTGCCAGTCTTTCTGTTTAAATGTGTTTTTACCTGGTGAATTGTTTGAACAGTTGGTTTAGGCATTATTTTTATAAGCTTTTCCCATTTACATCTTCATATGTGTAAGATACCTTTGTAAGTATTCTTTTTAGGATGGGATTTAGATGGGCTTTGGTGTGTGTTGTCTAAAAATGTAGTAAGTTTAGTGATATTGTAGATAAATTTCCCTCTTTTGAGAGGTTTAATTGAAGCTTCAAACCAACAATTTAAGAGCTGTATGTTTCAGAAATTGCCTTATACCCATCCATATGCCGACTTGCTACAATTGTAGCAAAATCAACACATTCAATCGCACTGGTGGGTATTTGCATGAGACAATATTCTCCCTGGTACCACTGTGGTGTATACGTTATGGGACTTTCCCTGAAGCAAGGTTTCTGTTGTATGAGTTTTGAGCAAATATAGGGGACAATTACACTTTATTATTACAGAAAATACTGCTGCACACTTCTGTGAACACTTTACAAGAGGACAGGCTGTATTAAAATGGTATAACTAGAAGGAAAAAAGCAATGTAAACAAAACGCAAATGTTAACCTTTGAAAATGGTGGTGTCCTTACCACAACAATTGTCTTTCAAATTCTAAATGATAATTTAGCTGTAAAACCCAAATTATGTCATTGCAACTTAGCATACCCACTAAGGATGAGAATTCTGCTGTATGTGAATGACATAATGTGAACATTAATGAATGAAGGTCTTTCCAAAATGGCATCACCCATAGGACAACTGTGTCAATTGGTTGTGACCATTTATGCAAACTTATTGCAAATTTGTTTCTGCTTTATTTTTTGGGGGAAAAGGTAATTTCGTGTTCCATGGCAACACAATAATACTCTATTCTTATTACTTCTGTCAGTTATATTACCATGAAACTTATTTCTATTGGACAAGTTGCACATCACCTGCTTTATTAAATCCATGTGGGCCAACAGAGAATGCACTTAACCCTGTGTGACTCAATGTGTTAACTCAGAGGAGCAAGAAGGGCAATTCTGTACAGTTTTGAAACCCGTGGTGATACATCATGTGATATGGTCAAGCTAAGTGGATTTGTAAACAAGTCCATTGGTCATCTTTTAAAAAAAGTGATGATGGATACTACCATCTACATTTGATGAATACAACTTTATATGGAATCCTCAAGACCAGATGGTTGTGGATATTTAACTTTAATAAATAATAGTAAAGAACAACATTTGACCTTGCATGTAAGGATCAGTGGGTGGGGGTCATTAGTAACTTTGTTGATGCTTTCTTGTTAATTAGCATGTGAATTCTGAAGAGTGAGCTGATAGCTAGTAGTTCCACATTGGAGGGAACAGGTATTATGTATGGAGGTGGCAGTTGTATTGGACCCTTCATGAAGGTCTGTACTTGAAACATGTAGCTGTTACCATTTTGTAATGGTAGCATGGTGTTGAAGATGTCCTCACTTGTAAAATTTAAATTATTAAATGAAGGTCACTGAACAGTAAGACATCTGTATATTTCTTAAGATGTAATGTACTTCTCAATTTTAACCATAGCCTCCCCTTACCCCCTTACCCCTCCCCCTGATACCCTGGCAAAGGGGGGGGGGCTGTTATGTGTAACACTTGCTAGGAGTGTTCTGTTTATTTAGTCCCTGCTACACTTGGAACAGGATACTTTTAGGGGGGATGTGCATTGTATAGAATGGGCTAGAAAAATTGTGGGGCTTTGGAAGGAAGTTCATAGATACTTTTAAACTAGGCAGACTCTTTGTAGAGACTTTGCATATATATTAATAGCTGGGATGTGCAGCCGAATGGTGCCCTGCCCTGTTCAGACTTATTTCGGATTTAGCTGTGAATGAAATACATTTGTTTATACATATTCTGTGAATCACATTGCTCTTTGAGTCTGTGCTTTGCCCGGGCATTGGGGGCTGTTGTTGCAATACCCACATGGCCACTGATTGACAAATTAGGTTATGTCTAATTACAATCAAATGTTCTTCATATATAAACTAGTTTGTTGCAGTGGTTGTGTTTACTAAAAATGTTTTTATTGACCACTCTGTCCCATCCTTTATTTATTGCTGGATTCTGACTGATGCTGGACCCTGCTGATAGGCCTACACCTCACTGGGGCTATTAATATACCAAAGTATGTAACAGAAGGTGTTAGAACCCCCCCATTAATTGTTGGATTTCATTTAATGGCATGGTGGTGGATCGTCTTCTTTCAGGTTGCACAACGATGTCTTCTTAATTAGCTGAAAATGTACACTTACTACAGCCTAAATAACTTGCTTGCTGTATGATCTTCATTGTCATGGAAGGCTTCAGAAGGATGTAACATTTTGAAATATAGTGTCACTCTCCATGCCTCGAAAATTCGTACAGATCACAAAGTCATGGAATTTAACAGTCGAAGACAATTTTAAGTTCATGAAATAAATTGAAAAGGTACAGTACTGGTAGATGTTCATATTCATGGGGTTTTGATGATCTTTCAGTGTGCATTCCATTGTAGTCATTTGCAGATAAATGTTGCTTTTTGTTTTGCTTACACTACAGATTGCATGCTGTGCTCTGGATACAGCTCCATTCAGTCAAATAAAATTAAACCACTGTATGTTTTAATACTGTTGGCCCACACTGCAGTATGACCCCATTGCTGGATCACACCAGCCTGGAAGCTGAGTTGCTTGGCATCAGCCAAAACTGTTGTAAGAACTGTACACATAGGTGTAGGAGGTGGGGGCAAGGGGGGCTGGAGACCCCCAACAAGATATTTTCCTTAAAATTCGGGCAATATGCTGGTATTTTTTCGGGCACTGCAGCAGCAGATCACCTCGATCAATTACGATTTGGGGCAAGTCACAACAGCCTCCCAAATCAAATTAGGCTACTACGCCTAGATGACTGTATATGATGTCCATTATCTGTTACCCAAGATGCAAAATACTTCACATAAAAGATGAGAAGTCACTGCCAAATTAGGGTCAAGCCTGATGTGCACTAACAGACAACAGACTGAACTCCCAGTGTGAGATGTGATTGCTGCTTGATGCTGATGTGTAACAGGGTTGAAATTATATGGAGGTTTGACTGTAGCAATGGGTTCAACACCTCATACTTTCTTTAATGTAAACAGAAAGCAGTTCCTTTGTTCTTCTTTCTTGCAAAATGGAAATTATGCAATTGATTTACAAAACTTTACAACCTTTACATAACTTTATTTGTAAGATGTAGAGGCTGGGGAGGCAGTTCAAGTGTGTCATTCAATTAGCACGCTATGAAGATTGGCTACTTAAAATGTTGGAGAACGTGATTTGTATTAGAAAAAAGACTCAGGAATCAGTGATCAAGTGCATGTAGGCAAAACATGTGTTGTGTAATAGCTTTTTAGAAAGGAAATCATCTTAATAGAGAAATGAGGTCATCTACTGTAAGTATAAGAAACAGAGTTTTGTCCACAGATGTAAAAGATTGTGCAAAATGGCCAGGAATATTTATAGATGAAACATTTCACTATTATTATTACATATTTGGTACAAACAATAGTGAAGATACCAGGTAAGTGGGTATAGACCAGAGATCTGAAACACACACAGCAAAGTGAGTGCACCCCTTACCCTAGGTTAAGAATACCTAATAAGTAGATAAATAATGATCAGATAGGCTCTTACAAAAGCTCTTCACAGAGGGAATTTGGTATATACTTCATGTAAGCCAACCTCAAACTGAAGTGAATAGACACCTACTAATCCTATTCAATTCAGTCTATTCAGCCTATTCAGTTCCCTTCAGTTGTCTATTCACCTCAGTTTGAGGTAGTCTTACATGAAGTATCTCCCAGGAATTTCCTGCAAATCCAAAGGAAGGTCATTCCAAAGTCTTGTAAAATGAACAAAGGGGGAATTATAGGAAGTCTGAGTCTTTGCATTCTTTGCAGTCCAATGAATTAGCCTTTATACCACATTACAACTATTTACAAGATGAGAAATTCAAAACAGGGTTTATTGGGCTTACAAAATTCTGGGCAGTTTTGTCAAAATCATGTGAAAATTTGAAGGAGTTTAAGTGGAGCCTCATGACAGTGTCTACATGTCTTACAGCAATTATTCCAATCTTAAGCTCCCTTCACTATGGGGGAAGATCACGCTGCACTCTCAGAGTTTCGGAAAACTTAACAGGAAGTACTGAAAACTTCTTGGTCTTCAAGGAAACCCAAGAAAATTTCAAATAGCCCTGTCCACACTCTTTAGGCACCAAGCACTTGTTATTAGTTCCTGTTGCATTCACAGATATTCCACTGCATTGGCGGGGTTCCCACAGAGCTGTCTATGTGCTAGATGTGACGTGTGCTGCATCTGGAGCATTTCTGTTACATCTCTGGTATGTCTGCGCTGCTTGGAAAACTCTTTGTTCTTAGGTCAATATTACACCTCCCGATATAGGCATAGAAAACTGTTCTCAACTGTGGTACTGAAGTTTTAGACTGCCATGGTCGGGGGAAGGGTCCAAGGAAAGGGGGCATTCCTCTCCATGTTAGAAAATTTTAGGGTCCTTAGACTGTTAGATGGAATTTGATGCTAAATTTTGTGCGGTTTTGAAGTAAATTTATTAAAAAAGGTTGATATTATTGAAAAAGTTTGTTTGGGGGAGGGTGTCCAAGGAGAGGGGCATCCACTTAAGAAAAATTGACATTTTGAGGGTTCCTTGATGCAATTTGGTGCTAAATTTTGTGTGGTTTTGAAGTACATTTATTGGAAACGTTTCATAAATTTCACATGGTGGTCAAATAAGGGGTTTCATTCTTGAAAAGTAATGGGCAGAAATACATAGTCCCCCCATTTTGGAGGGGGACTGTACACTTATGTCTCCCTAAAACCCACAACTAGTCCTGCTGGTTTTACTTCGACTAGAAGTCTTCTAGTTGAAGTAATGCGATCGAAACGGTACTTTTCGGCGAGGCGTTCAGAGATTTTATCTTTGAATTGCGTTTTCTTAGCCGTTTTGTATTAAAGCTACAAATTTGAAAATTGGAGAGGATGTGTAACCTATCACGCAAATTCTACCACTAAAATTTTGTTATGAACGATGGTTATATGGAGTCACTAGAGCTCTTTGTTCAATGTTTGGCTGTAAAACCTATCTTCCTCTATAAAGGATTTTGATATTTGTGCCTGAACATTTGCACACTAGTTCTTGGGTTGTCCATGCTCATAGCTTGTTCAGGAATAATCGATATCATGAGAAACAATGTTTTTAGGTGGCAGTTTTGAGTCGGAAATTGACTGTTCTGGGTTGGGAGGATTTACTCTTGGTTGGAACAAAAAATAAAAATTAACTGGTGCCAGTTGCTCTTAAATCTTGTCAGTAATCTTCTTTGTAATTTTCATTTTATGGAAGTGTAATGGAGAAAATCTGAAATAAAATTGCCTTCTTTTCATCAGAAACAATCAATTCTGCTTAGCATTATAGCATAAACACTTGTTTGGCTTTTTGAAGCTCAGTGCAAGCCAATATTTCAGGACAACGCCAACTGAAATCATTTGGCATTTGGTTTTGCTGTATATTTTGCCTGCTTAAGTGGCCAAACAAACAACTTTGCAGCCAATGTATACCTACGATTAATACAAAGCTCACTGTAGTAATCACATCTGTTTACATAAAAAGCAAAGCTACACAAAGCTGTTCATTGTTAGCAGTTTCGCTAATGTTTGCGCAGGGTAATCTGTTACGCTCCTACTTACCTCTCCTATTATTACTATTGGACAGTCCATCTACTGCGGAATGATCACTGGTGGTAAGTAGGGCTAATAGATTCACAAAACAGGTAGGTTTTGGGTAAATCTGAACCAACTACTGGGGGTGGATTGTCTTAGCCAAAGTGTGCCTGGTGAGAATTGTCCTTGAATGTTACCAAGTTAGAAGTGGCCATATGTTGTCCAGTCACCTTCCAATATGTTAATGTACCAAAATTGCATTTAACACTGAGATGCAGATCCAGAGCGGGCTTCCCGGCTGTAACCCCCTTTTTGACACCACCTTTTTTAGGTCCCAAATCTTCTTTAAAATGTGAAGTGCTTAATTGCCAGATGTCAGCAATACCATTCAAGTTCATAAATTCAATTTTTTCCCCTTAGACCACCCCACTCCCTCTTTTGGTGCTTGTAGGTGCGAAATTTGTCCTTATGGAGCCTAGCCCCACCCCACCCCCCTTTCATACTTAAAATCCTGCATCCACAGAAGTCGAAGTTTGCACCATTGATGGTCTAGTTATTAAGTCTTCAGCAGTGGAACACTGATCATCTCACTACTATATCAGAATTATATTTACAGCAGCATGCTGCCAAGAAAGAGAGCCCTAAAACAGTAGGTAGGGCATAGGGCACCTAAGGACTGATGGAAGAAGGTCCAGAAATGCCTCTTGGTATCTCAACCTACCTGTACCTCCATTGAAAATAGGAGCCGTATCCTCCTTCTCCTACCCACCTCCTCCTGTCGAAGAAGAGGCTGGTGAAGAATGGCTTAGTGAGTCAGGGATTGACAGAGCATAGCTTGATGAAAGAGGGCATGCTGAAAAGGGAACCAGATGGGAATGATCAGTCTCTGCGACCACCACGAAGCAGTCCAAAATTTTCACAATTATAATCCCCCCAGCAGGACTGGAGTTGCAGCTGAGTTGTTGCTATGTTGTAACCATCCATGCCAAGAGCCCACTACGTCTGTATTGCATATATGATGCTGTTAGCCGGTCCTTAGTAGGTCATTACTGTATCCTGTTTGGACTAGGTCTGTGCTTCGTGGGTTTTGAACACATTTAAAGTCCACCTAGGAGAAAAGTTGTCTCCCGAGACCAGAGAGATCACATCACATTCGAGACAGTTCTCGCTGTGTCCTCAGTGGGTTCTAGGAGTTCTCACTGTGTTTTGCTGGTTTTTTTTTCATTGACATAGTGGAAAATCCATTGACATGGCCCCGACGTGATGGGTATTTATGTGAAACAGTGAGACAACCTATATTTTGCGCTTTTCCCTTATAGCTGATTTAAGTTTTGCAAGTAATTCATATCACAGGTAAACCATAGAATCCCACACAAAAAGTAAGCAATTAGTTGCCACATGTTTGAAAGGACCACATGATTGAGCATACTGGGATATTTAAATTCAGGTTATGGTGACTACATCTATACTTTAAAAAGATGTTACAGAGAACTGCAAGCAAAAGAACTTGTTTTCCAAATTACTGATTAGAAAGGAAAATTTGAAACATTGATAGGAATATGAAATACACAAATGAAAACATTTGGGTATAATTTAGGTTTCATTGTTTTTCCACATCTAGGGCTATAAACAGATAAGTTAGACATGGAGTCAATTTATTGTGGCAATCAGTAGATTTTTATGGATTATTTGATCCCAGATAAATATTCAATCAAAGCATATCTTTTTTTAAAATTTATATCTTTACGTTTATAAATGTGTGCATGTATTCAAGGGAAGTACGTGCATTTGTGGGACAGAAAATTTTCATACCTTTAAAACCATGATTTATAGATGTGGGAAGATAGGCAGTTCAAAAACCAGTAGCTGGGTATAAATGTAATTTTTAAGAAATAAGGACTGCTTCATAGCTCATGGAAAATTTGCTGGCCCAAACTTTAAAAGTTTCAAATTATACAATTTTCACATCTTTTGTAATGCCCAATATTTTTGAAAAGAAAAGCTATTGTCACAGTTTAGTGATTACACTGAATGAGTTTAATTATGATAAAAGCTATCTTCTATGTCATTTTGGTCAAATTTAAACAATATCCCTTTAAATACAAACATATAGGCTATTAGTAACTGTGAGAATAAAGAGCTTGGCTCAAGAAAGGTTGGATACATCTGATTAATAACATCTTGTCTTAGGTTGCTTTGTTCACTTGATTCATATTGTACTTTAATAGTATTACACTGACCCTCATCCTTATTCACCATTTTTTCTAACCATCAGAAATTGTCATCAGGAAGATGTCAGTTTGGGTAGAGTTTTTTCACCAGGGGGACTGGGAATAAAAAAATAGCTATGTCTTATATCATCCTCTCACTCAGGAATAAAGAATTGTTATTATCTTTATCCAGAAAACTCATGAGGCAGAGTCAAATAATCCTTTTCATACAACTTATAATATTCTAATCTATGCATACAGTAATTGTTCAAAAGATGGACTCCCCCTTCCCCCAGTTCAAGTTTCTCTTTGGTCAAAACTTTAAAGCATTGCAAGTATTGCATACTTACATGGACCTTCTGTGTACCATGTCCATGTAAGTTTCAAAAACTCTATCAGGGTTATCAGGGTTATGATGCTGCATTTTCATTGGTAACAGATGTAAGTATATACCTTAGACATTCGCATATGCATAATTTTATAAGTGTTGGGGACACTTTGAATTTGGAGGGGGACACAAGTTTTTTTGCCTGAACCTGTGCACCTTTATAGACAAATTTTGCCTGAATTTCTACAAATTTTGCCCGAATTTCTACCAGTTTTGCCAAAATTACTACAAATTTTGCCTGAATTTTTGAGGTTGTCCAAAAATTTAGGGAGCTCAGTGCTCCCCTGATCCCCTTCTCATACGCCTACAGTATGCATGATTTTTAACTGTGCGTGTGACTTCAGTTTTGACAATAGCCCCTATGAATTGCCCTAGGAGAGAGTATAGCAACATTCTTTTCCTTTTTTCAACCCAGGGGCATGCCCCCAACACCCTCACCCCCATCCCAGATATGCGCCTGTTAGACAGAGGCAATGGTTAAGTTCAGACCCATTTTATTCTTTTGAGAACTTAAAGACAATGCACTCAACAATAATAGATTTAAGCAAGTTGGTAAATTGTAATATCAAAAAGCATTCAGTGATCGGTTAAAACTTAGGACAACACAGACTTAAACAAGGCATGCACCTTTTGTTTCAATTTATTTCAACAGATATGGAGCCATTGGAACTGTTACTATTACTTGCATGCAAATATTACCTACTGCATTGTAGACGTGTATCCACTATTTGTATACTGTGTGTGTTGCAAGCATCCTGGCATGAATGAGTTTATCAAATTGAGCTTTCGTCTGTGGGGTCAAACATAGGTGTTTGAAGTATACTTTTATTTGTTCATCAACTTGGGTTGAAGTGACTCTGGAGGTGCTAAAATATTATATATAAATATTTACATATACTCCTTGTACTATAGGCATTAACTCTTCGGAAATGTCCATTGATGTCTTTGTTCACTTTTGTTGTGGTATGCAACAAGCTAATCAATGCAAGAAAAAAAAAAGCCCTAAATGAAGCAAAAACTTAGAAAGTGTAGAAAAACGTAACAATACCAGCATAGATACCTAAGCCTGGCTATGAAACATAAAATGATTTCAGTGCATTATAGTACAAATATATGTCGGTTGCTAAGAAGTCAGCCCCCATTGTTGGTGAGAGCCTACAAGTGCTTCTCAACAAAACAGTTGTAAACTAACAAAGCCACATGGTTTTTATTTTTTACTTTTATCGAAGCGGTTGCAATTGAACACTATACAAGGTGAATTACGAAAAGAAAAAAGTGACCCTTGACCTTTTGATGAATCAATGAGAAGTAAAGCCTTCTGACACTGATCTTTAACCCTTAGTGGAAGTGAATTCTATAGAGAGGTATCAATTTTGCGATTAACAGGCCCAACAGAATAGTTGGAAATTCCTCAGGGAAAGTAAACCGTCTTAACGAAATTGACAAAAAAGGCGGTGGCAATGGAGGAAGACATTAACGATGTGAGGCATGTGTCTGTAGCGTGCGTGGATTCCATTTATTTGCCATCTGGATTTACTTGGCGAGGACGGCCAATGCCCATGCCTGCCTGCGTAGCTCCCTTGTTGCTTCCCATTTGTAAACCTGTTATGTGTTTACCAGCATCGAGTTGTTCCTGGGTGAATTCACGTTTGTTCTCTGTGGCTTCCCTGGGCCCAAGGACGGGACCGGAGTAACCGGGCTGTTTCTGTGCCTGAAGTTAAAAGACAACAACAAAAGTGTGTTCAAATTGTGTCATGTCAGTCCATTGTTGTCATTTTTTTTTTTTTAATGCTGTTCATTCATGCCAGAGTTCATTTATTCCTAGGAGCAATGGTTGTTGTTACACAGAAGGGCCTAGTTTCCAAGTAACATCTTAAGGAATATTCTTAAAGTAAGCCAGGCCTGTAGTCAGGGGGGGCCAAGGGGGGCGAAGCCCCCGTTGGAAAATTTTCCGCCCCCCTAGAAGATCAAAAATTACCATTGCCGTAATGCGAACTTTTTCGCCCCCCTTCAGCACCTTGTTTGGCTACAGGCCTGAAGTAAGCTTTGTTGGTAACATTGATTCTGATTCTTCTACATGGCTCAGACCATAGTTACCCCACTTTCAACCCCTGCCCTTCATGTCAAACTTGTGTACAAGACATTTGCTTGGATATAAGAACTTCTTGGAGGGGATAAGAAGAAAACTGTGTAAGACAATTATTTTTTCGGTGGAGAGAGCCTTCCTAAATTTAAGGATGCTTGCATGTACGTTATATTCTTATCAGAACAGTTTAAATCAATAGTAGATCATAACAAACATTGATCATGGTGCAGTTACACCTAGTTCATACTCTGATCCTTCAGGCTGCTCTTTTATATAGGTCACTACATGTGAAATAGTATGATGACAAAGGTGTTGCAAATAATATTTAAAAGGAATTTTCTAGTTGGTGGGATAATATTTGTATAAAAGACAGGTTTCATTGAATGTGGGTCACCATTGATCCTGAGGCAGTTACTTTACAACTATGAGCTTGCTTTCTGGATCAGATCTGCAATTCTTATCTGCTTGGATTAAAATTGAAGGATCAGATGCAGATCTTCTATGCATAAATTTATAGTATAACCTTGTTCTTCAGCACAGGATGTGATCCTGAGCATAAATTCAGAACCAGATAAAGTGTAAAACCAGCCCAAGTATGAAGGTAAGCAGAGATGTAGAATTGACTTACTAATCTGCCAAGGGCTGTAATTCCAACACAGACTTGAGGGATGTTCTTATTTTCATAAAGGTCATTGACCTGGAAAAGTTCAGCCCCTTTGACTCCGGCCTTGTCCATAGCTTGGATGAAAGCTTCAATGTTTGCACGCTGTAAGAAAGGTAGATAATTATTTTCTGATGTCATGGACAGTTGTTAATGTATCAAGCACTGTTTATCTAGCATCATAAAGAGTATGTAAATTCATGCAGTACATTACTACTACAAGGTTTGACATTGAAACAATATGAAGCTGAGCAGCTGGGGGGATTGGGATTAAATCCCCTGCCTGTGAACAAAAAATATTCAATGTATTTTTAATCAAAGAGTATTCTATAGTGTTCTATTCTGAAGAGTCCCTGCTCAATTAAAAAAAAGCCGTATTTGAAGAACAGTGTTAAAGAACGATGAGCCAGCAATCACGGTGTGTCACTTACAAATCCTTGCTGGTTTTATATTCTGAGCAGCTTGCAACAGGCCTGTAGTGTCTTTATGACTACCCTGCCCAAATTAAGTAACCCTAGCTGCAACCCAGCTAAACTTACAGCATAGAAGAATTGGAAGTACAACTTCCACCGCATGAAAGGGCAAATTGTAGTCATGCCAATCTACGTCGCCCCTCTCTTATCTCCTATGTACATAAGTAATCCCCATCTACCTGCAACTAGACCCTGGTAAACTAAAAGCACAGTGGATAGAGGGTGCCCTCCGGCAGAGGGCGCCCTCCCAGTCCTCTTCTCACTTACCACGGAAGAGGACTGGGAGGGCCATCCTCCTCTGGAAGGCACCCTCTATACACTGTGCTATTAGTTTACCAGGGTCTAGTGGTGGGTAGGTGAGGATTAAGTATGTAAATAGGAAGTAAGTATCGGGGCTCATAGATTCCTAGTCCAGGGAGTTTGGGGGAATTCATAATACCCAGTAATCATGCAGGACGTTTAATGTCCTTCATTTACTTTTAACATGCAATGTTAACATCATGGGAGTTACTTGCAAGGAAAATAATCGTGTATCTTAAAAATTTAGCTGATTTTTCAGAATAAGGTAAGTTGGGGCAATAACTAATATTCCTTTTTAAGAGGATGACTCTTACAGGAATAACATTTGTGCTTCTTTCCATCCCTGTCCATTCCAAATTTATCCCAGTCCCATTGAGAGAAAGAACTAGCAATTCACCTTTTAAGGGAAATACAACATTTGTGGTACACAAATTCTCATAACTTTTAAAACCGTGATTTATACTTGCAGAATGATAGGGATAGGTAACTTAAACTAAGGCAGTGCAGTAGCTTTATTTTCAAGAAATAAGGTTCTCACAGAAAGAAATTTAGTTATTTGTAGCTCAAGAACCACTTGATTTGCTGGCCCAAACTTTCAAAATTTCAAAAGACACAACATCTGTAACTCTTGTTATGCATAGTATTTTTAGGAGATAAAGCTACTGCTGGAGTTTATTGGTGAGACAGAATGGTTAAATAATGTAACTGCTTTCGGTGTATGCCATGTTGGTGCATTGTAAACACAACATTTCCCTGATGTTACAGATCTTTATGTATAATTAATGATAAGAGCTGGCCACACTCCCGGAAATAAAAGTCAAATTAGCAGTGAGCCAGTTTCTCCCCTTCAAATTACTATAAATTTTGGTAACATGATTAAGACATGCCATAGTATGCTTGACTTTGGTTATAATAGGCTTTATTCATAACATTTTACAAATTATGTTTGTAATGTTTAGCCTCATAATTCAACTAACTTAGCAAAGATAACAGCATCTTACCTTGGCAAACTTGTTTTTTGATGCATTTTCAATTTTAGGAACAGCACCTGGAATAATTACATTTACTGCCCTATAAAACAAAAAGGAAAACAAGACAGCTTTTGACACTTTTATTGATAATTCAACTTTTTGGGAAGGCGTGTGCATAGACCCTTTTTCACATAGCAATTACAAAGGATTATGGGATAGAATTTTGGTATGCATAGATTGTGGCATTGCCATTGACAAAAATGATTCATTTTGAAATTCTATCACATAATTTCTTTGTACTTGTGCTGTTTGGAAAAGGTTCTATGTTAAATTTCGTCTTCTAGACAAGAATGTAACAGTTTTATTGATGCTAGTACTTAGTGAAGGGTTTGGCATTGATGATCATTGCAAAACTCCTACCTTACCAAAGACAAATGTGGAAAACAACTATGAAATTGGGGATGAAATACCTTTACAGAAAACTGAGGAGATACACAGTAAAGGTGGAGGGGTTGAAGGAATATGGAAAAGAATTGTGAAAGAAAATTAGACAATAATACTCCTCAGCATGTAAAGTGTGCAGAAAATTTTAGGATTTTGCTGAAGAATCTGCCCTCACTGGGTGCAGAAACTGGACTGGTTATCAGTTCCTCTCCTAAAGGGAATACAGGAACATTTTGATGATTGGTTCTTCCACTGAAAGTTGGGGGGGGGGGGAAATTTTGTGTCTTCCTGCCTTCCCCAGGATCAGTACTCATGTACACATCTCAAACCCTGTTGCAGCCTCTATCATTTCTTTCAACACTGAAGAAACTTTATTTTAAGCACAATCTGTGTTTATTACGTTATGTCATTTTAAAATAGTCCTTATTGACAATGCCGGTCGTGGTAACACTATGATCTATCCTACACTTCTATACTATTGTTGGATGTCTTGTGGCCTTAGGAGTGCAGGGAGGGGCTAGGGACTTGCTAATTTAAGCATCATAATTATCGTTTTTTAGGAAAGTTGTAATTAAAAAGTAAATAAAATATTACTAAATTTTTCACACAAAAGTGCTGATCCCTCTTTCATATTTCTCCCTCCTCCCCCATGTAAAAATAGTCCTGTATGCTTATAGATCTCACATATTACAATCCCCTTCCCCACCCCTTCTGTCCTTAGTCTCCGTCTTGGAAATTTTAATAAGGGAATTCTAGTGGAAAGCTAAAAAGTTTAACACTTGTTTTTGTCTCAGAATCTACAATGTAAAAGGAAAGTAAAAGAAGAAAATAGTTTTGATTTAACTTACTTACAAAGGAGGACACCATCCTTCAGTCCATCAAACCTTTCTCCCTCTACTTGTTCCCCTGTCACATGAGAAATGAAGTTACGACAGTCAGCTTCAAGACTATCACTCCTCTTTGCTTCAATCTGTAACAGAAAACATAATCTTGTTAGTTTTAAGCGGTTTTTGAAAGTTTAAACGTAATGAAAATGTAATATTTCTTTTATTGTAAAACTCACTATCTGCAGTAGCTCTTTACCGTCTGGGTTTGTCCCTATCAGATTCATCAAGACACAGCCATGCTGGGGTGGGGGATAGTTGTCCATTTCTTCTCCCTAGAACTCTGTGCTAAGAACTTCACCCGTTATCCAGTAAGACTGTCTGAAGCAGACATTAAATAGGACATAAGAGGCAAAGCCAGAAAGTTTTTATAGGGGACACCACCATTCATTGGGGGGCTTCAAATACAGAATCAGTTTATGTATATTTCTTTCACTTTCAAATTTTTCATGTTGGGACCTCTGGGGAAAAGAAACTTCTGCCTCCAAGCAGGCCCATAGTCAAGAGGGGACAGGGAATGTGCCCCTCGAAAATTCTCACCTCCTAGAAAGTTTAAACTTATTATCCCTTTAATACATCTTAACACATTTTATGTCCCTGAAAAAATGTTTCACCCCCTTGGAAGCTATCTGAACCCCCTTTGAACCCCGTGGCATTAGAGCCCCCAGGTTCCCCACCCCCACATTAGCTTGCCACTAGAAGAAATGATTACAGCATTTTATGAGAAACAAGCTTGCATAGTCAAGTCACACTATTTAGAATAAGGATTAGAGAGTGATCACATTTTGGCACAGGTTATGGTTAAGAAAAAAAAGCAAAGAAGATTTTGTACAAGAGTGACAATATCAACCTACTTTTCATATTTATTGAACACATTTCAAAATTTTGCATGTCATCACATGAAAGTAATATGTGTGTTAGGCCAATGAGATAAGTTCTTATAAACCTATGTAACTTATAGTTTGTAATTTTAACTTCTGATACACTTTTGTTTAGTGAGTGAAGTTTCCTAGCCCTGTAGATCTCCAAAAAATTGTTTTGAAATGATGAGAAAATAAATTTGTATTCAAATTCTTCCAAGATATTAGGAATGTAGCTTTTAGAGACTATGGAAATTTATTTTGAATACATTTAGTGTACAGATCTCATGACAGAGGAATTGGCTTTACTATAAGTTGTAAAACAGTTACCATTTTTGGTTTCAATGAAAGAGAAGCCTTTGCATTCATGATGGTGTGTGTGTGTGCATGTGTGTGGGTGTGTGCATATGAACTTGTCTTCCTATCAAGCTGAGGACCTGAACAATGGATTTCAGGTCCTCTGAAGGAAATTCAATAGATTTGTCAAGTCCTCAAAAGTTTGAACAATAGAGAGTCTATTGTCAAGGTTAGGGTTAAGGAAGTAAACACAAAGGAAATAACAATGAGGTCCTCGGATTGAATGTAAAATCGACTTGTGTGTGTATGTGTGTGTTTGTGACACTTTACTCATTAACATGATATCTCAAGGAGGGAAACTCTAACAGTTCTCAAACTTGGCACTTAGATGCCTTATATTGAGAGGAAGAACCCTATTGTTTTCGGTGGAGGTCAAAGGTCCTCTGGGGTCACCGGGGGTCAATTAACTCTGAAAACCTTGTTAATATAATATCTCAAGGTAGAATGCCTGGATGGATTTCATACTTAGTATGTGGATGCATTATGGTAAGAGGAAGAAACCTATTGTTTTTGGTGGAAGTCAAAGGTTATCTGGGTTCACTGGGGGTCAAACACTAAAAACCTTGTTAACACAAATCTCAAGATAGGAAACTTGGATAGATTTCATACTTGGTATGTGGATGTCTTATGGTCCAAGGAAGAACCGTTTAGTTTTTGGTAGAGGTCAAAGGTCATCTGGGGTCATCAGAGGTCAAAAAGCAAAATTTCCCAAGATTTCCCATGATTGTCATCTGGGGTCACCAGTGGTCTCAAAGCAAAATTTCTCAACAATTCTCAAGATGGTCATATTGGGTCGCCAGAGGTTAAAAAGCAAAATTTTCCACAAATTCCGAAGATCATCTTCTGGGGTCACCAGAGGTCAACAAGCCAAATACCCCAAGATTTTCCAAGATGGTCCCATGTGGTCACCAGAGGTCAAAAAGCAGAATATCCCAAGAATTCCCAAGATTGTTATCTGGGATCACCAGAGGTCAAAAGCAAAATTTCCCAAGAATTCCCAAGTTCAAATATGAACATAAAACTATTTTTCCAACATGTTAAGATAACATTTGACCAGTGACTGAGAGAAATGGGTCATTATGGCGTTATTTGGAATAGAACACGTCATCAAAACATCAATGCATTTTTGCATTCTGGTTATTTTGTAGTGTTATTTCTTTAGGAGAATAACTTGCTAATAACCTAATTAAAGTGGTAGGCTCAAATGGTCCATGTGGGCAACCAGTATTTTGTTCAGGCCACACAGGAACCCTTAGACTGCAAAGCCCTCCCCTTTGGAAGACTGGAGGAAAAGCCAACTAAAGGTGATTTTTTGTACTTGCACTTGAATTAGGAAGGGGGTTTGAATCCCCCTCCCTCAGCTAAGTGTCTGAGATGGTCTCATTTGTGTCACCAGGAAGTAAGCTTTTTTTTCATCATATGCAGCATACATTGTTAATTGTTATGGTTTTTCCATGACACTGGGTGGAATACATTGATCAACGTCTAAGATTAGTCAATTGATGTGATTTTATGGCAATTTTGTGTTATTTGTTAGGTAAGCTCTGACCTAAAGCTCTCTTGATATCAGAAAAGCAAATTAAGTTAACAGTGCCATATTCATTTTTACAATATTGCAATACATTACAAAATTCTCAGCATGTAAAAAAAAAAGATGTAAAAAAAAAATAGTGTGTAAGGCCCCATGCTACAAAATTCAGATCATTTTTTTGCTGGGCTTTAAAAAAAACAGTTTACCACTTTGGACCCTTCTTTAAAATACTAATGAAAGAAACAGAAAGATGCTAAAAGTTGTAAAATGTGTCTATAGCTGCATTAATAGTGACTTTTAATGAGACTAGTATGTGTTGCATCTTTAAAATGGTTAAAATGTTAATGATATAGTCAACCCATTTATGATGTCATTTGATCTACTCTTCAGATGATGTCAGACCTGGAGTTTTATTGTATGCCAACAACTATTAACACCACAGAGCATGGGGTGATGCCAGTTTAACTTTAGGGCATGAATGTTAATTCAATGCTGCAAGATATAAACAATAAACACGATGATTTTATTAGCAGAGATTCCAATCATGCTTGAAAAGTTTGAGCATTTGTGTAAAAAAGTGCAGCCTATTGTTACGTTGATGGTATACTGTAACCCATTAGGTTATTAGGCAGTAATGAACAAGGCAACCAAACACACAGAGGAGGAAGGAGTGTGTGGACGACTGCTGCCTTAAATGGGTGATTCAGAGTAGACGACAGCCCTGTTGCATACCAGTCATACCTCTCACATACCAGGGCAGGGATAGTATAACAGTGTGTGTTACAATACAATACAATTATTTCTCCCTTGGCATTGACAGCTCCTGGTGCCTCAAGTATCATCCTAATCAGCTATATTTAAGGTCATCGCTTCATCAAATTGAATTTCACTGATTGACCAATCAACTTCAGAGTTGTTTGTTTTCTAGGTCTCCTTGAGATGTAGGCTCATATTTTCTGGTCAACTGGACGGTGACATCTGACCAATCCCTTGAACTTATTATAAACTTGGCATTTAAAGGGATAATGGAATGAGGTTATCAAAGTGATACAGTTATACCATGAATCTTCATCTAATGAGATGCAGCCTTGGATATAAATCCTCCCCCCCCCAAAAAAAAAAAGTATGAAAGTGAAATTAATTGAAAGTTTTGTCTGAAAGTATGAAAGTAGAAAGGTTAGTATTCGAACTATATATAGGAGATAAACATCTTTCTCTGTTGCTGCCCCTAGTATGGAGCAGCTTTCCTGACCATGCTTGATTTAGTCCATCTTTTCAGTTATTAAAATCAAGGCTAAAAAACTCATTTAATGAACAGTGCATTATTTCAGGACTGTACTTCACTGTTTCTTTGCTTTTTGCTTGTACTTACACCTTGCTTTGTTTCCTTCCAGCCCGCATATGTCATGAGCATTTTTGTGGATTTTGTGCACATTACAAATTGCCATTTTTATTATCATAAATATACGAACTAGGTATTTCATTTCAAGTAAGTTTTTATGATATTATAAGGTCTACAAAAATTAAATCAACATGGATAGAGATCTCATAATTTCCCACCACTTTTCCATCTTTCTTTGGAAGCGTACCAAGCACAATCAGCATTAATTGTATAAAATCAGAGAAAACTTATGATGGCAAAGTAGTGAATACTTTCATAGGTTAATTGTTTTAAAACCTGGAGGAAACTTAATGATTTTAAAAAAGTGGAATATTTTCATAGCCATTAACATTTTGTGTATTCATATTTCAGCTATATTTAAAAAAGTTAGTCACATTTCCTTATAAACTGAAATAGCTTATGACTGTACTTAAAAATAAAACATTTTTTACTCAGCAGTTTAGAAATCACAAGCATATACACATCTCAGTGTATGAAGGTCTAGATATTAGTTCATTGAGATAATATCTCAATAGTTTCATTTGAAGCAATGAAAAATAGCAATTTTTTCAGGGTTCCATTACTTACAAGGTCATATTAAGGTGGGTTTTTTGCAGCATTCTACTGTTTTCTCATCTGATATAACCAGGCCTCCACAATTAACTGTAAGCAGGTAAGTCTAGAACAGGGATGGTCAATTTTCCATTCAAATGGACCTCAGGTAGAATGTTTAACATTTGAGTACCTTGTGTGTGTGAATGCTGTCCTATGGGGTAGGGGTATTGTGAACGTTACATTGGGAAGTTTTGAATAGTGCTTGTTACAAATTTTTTAAGCATTTTGCAGTATGTAGTCAAAAACTAATTGGCATAGTGGAACTGTTTATTAAGGAGAGTTGTCATGTGACCCCCTTTACCACTCTCTGATTGTGGGATTGTCTTCGTACTTGAAGACAATCCAGATTTGAGCAAAAATGTACAGTTGGAAACCATCTGGTGTGAATTTGTAATCTGTTAGCTCCTGGGGATTTTTCCAATGTTTGTTGTCAGTAAAGAGTCATAAAGTAATTATTTTTGCTATTAAGTGTTGCATTGCAGTGATGAAAGGGCAAATGCTGTGATCACAGATTGAATTAGTATACCCCAGTGTCCTAATTTAGTTATAGCTTGTCTAAACCATAATGTGCTCCTTTTTTATTTATTTATTTTTTATTCTTTATTTATTTTTTTTTTTGGTTATTGAATTTAATTTACAGTAAGTTATGCTGAATAAGTCCTTCATTTTTTTTCATATGCAGTATTTATGTTCTAATGCAAGGTGAAAAGGTAATTGTAAAATTTGGCTCATATTTCAAAGCAAGGCTAGGGCAACTGCTTATTCCCTTTAAAACTGCAGTATATGCAATAGGTTTTGGTGATAAAAGCCTATCTGTATAAATAACTATAGTTTTCTGGTCTTGCAGAGCCGAGTCTGAAATCTGTTTTAACTAGCACCAATACTTTTCCAACTTACTATTATCAAAAAACAAATCAGTGGTACCTATTAATAACATCATCTATCCCTCTCATAGCCTTTACATTCCCTTACATTACTTTTGTTTCTTTCTGAGAGAAATAGCCCAAAGGCATTAGTCCCTGTACAGTTAATTAAACAGAAGTTTTCTGTTCCTCCAGATGAAATCTGATCACAGCTCACTATTTTGATGCAAAAAACTATGAACAGCCTCGGAAGCTATACTCACAGTTGCTAACAGAGTGAGTGACATAACAGAAGTTGTTACGAAAAAGATCATTTACACTTGGCCAGCCTGATCATAAAATTGGTGGTTTTAGCAGTAGCTGAAATTTTCAAAGTTGTAAACCTTGAATCCCCTTACATTACTCAAGTCTGTGGTATGCTATTAAGTAGTAAGGGCAATGAATACAGTCTCTCCCACATTAGTACACGAAGTTAAATATTAATTACAATTTTGTTTCTGAATTTTAGGTTGTTTTAATAACACATGTGATGTTTTTGATGATGCATGTTTTTTATTCATACAAATTAAATCTCCTTTGCAAAAGAAGTCATTACCATGGTTTTGCTACAAGTGTCTTCATAAATTTCACTTCAAATGAAACCTTGGTTGTGGAGACTTTTATCTGAATCACTATTAACACTCACTCAGACAAGAAGGATGCTTAAAATTTTTTATGAATATCATCCCGTTGTATCTGCATGGGATTTACAAGCAGACTGAGGATATTTTAAGCACTGTATACTTTTGTTCCATTATTTTTGTCATCATGAAGTTCTATAGCCTCCATTGCTGGCTTTCTGCTTTTTGCCACACATAAGGTAAGATCCAGACTCGGTTGGGGAAACCATAATAAACTCTACTCTGCAGATAAGCTGATCTAAAATTTTGCAAAAAAAAAAAATGCTGCCAAGTTGAAAAGCAAGAGACAACACTGTTAAATATTAAATTGTCACAGCTGCTGTCCTCAGAAGCTAGGCAGTCACCTAGGCCTATGTCTGTTTATTATTGAAAAATATATTTTTTGAAGAATATTTTTTAAAAAAATAAAAAATTAAGATATAAATATGTATTTCATGAAAAAAATTAAGTTATGAAAAAATAGTGATTACGTAAGAAAAAGTAATTCTCATGTCTTCTCTTAAACAGTTGCTTTTGAAGCATTGTTTGAAACTTAAGATTCATGGACATTGTAGCCAAGTTATCACAATATGTCTCTTCATTAAACTTTTGACATAACAATTTTAACAATATGCCGCACTTTAAAGTGCTAATAAAATCTTACCTTATTTTGGACAGCCCTGGACATGCCCATTGGGTTTGGATTGTTAGCCACGTCATCTGCCATTGTGCTGGTTATGATATTACTTCTCCTTCCAAATGGATAAAGTGAGTATTTGCCAGAGGAATCCCAAAGCCAAGAGTGGGGGATATATTTTTTAAACTGCCCTTAAATCCTGCAACAATAAGAGCGTCCACCTATCCCTTGTAATTCCAAGTTTGTTTCCTTTGTGCAGGTATGAATATTGAATCACTTCAGCCAATCACATTCCCAGATTTGATGTTGCATAATTCATAAATTGCTTGACATGTAGGTAGGCAAGTCTTAATTGGGTGAAAGGTGCAATAGCTTATGAATAAATCAAGAGTTGAATAGCCTGTAGTCTTTGCTGGAACATCGACCATGAAGTTACCACTAACAGTGTAGGATACTTTCCAGACTGATAGAGGGCCGGGTGCAAACATTCCATTCCATTTTGGGAGAGTAGTGGTGAGTTTAAGGGCCTGGTGTATAAATAACATTTGCCTCATGGCAGAAACAAATTAGAAAGTAATATTTATAATGAAAGGATACAGAGCTCAGAGAACTGCAGTGGATGTCCCAAGAAAGTACAATTATATTTTACCCTGGTTGAATCTGATTAAAACAATCTGGTATAAACTGGTTTCAGTGTAAGAAGTGAGCTTGTAGTGTCAAAGATATGAGGTGACTGTTTGGAAAACCTTTCGGTACTCAGCCCCATCAGGGCATGGTATGCATGTATAGGTTGAAAGGGGAATGGAATGGATGCTCCTGGTATGTGGTATATATCTTAAAGTCAAGTTCAGCTGACAAAGGGTAGATAGATGATAATGTAGGGGGTATGGAAAAAAGCTGGTCATCATCAGGAGATGACTTGATTGCAATGGCATGTACAGATTTCCAGCAATGCCATCAACGAGCCAAGTAGACAGGGGCTGCAAAAATTCCAGTCAGTGCTGAAGATTGTTTGCAAATTCGGGCACGGGGAAAAAAGAAGTTGATTGGAAGGTTCTAGATCAATATGCTCATCATATGTTAAAAACAAGATGAGGACAGAGTGAAAAGATAAGATCAGTAAAGAAACATCAGAGAAAATCATGCTGCATTTGGCATGATGGGTAGGCTGTACTTGTAGAGAGGTCATGGTTAAAGACCTCTTTCCTCTCTCCAGCATCATCAGTTAAACTTGGCAAAGTCCACTCTGCTCAGTGTCATAGTTACCAACCCTGAATAACTGAATCAAATATAATGTTCCTACTATATTCACAAATTATGTAATTTCATCCACATCTTGTTTCAAAGGATGACCAGGATAAGAAAATTTCTTTGCTAGAGGGGTAAAGGAAGTACAGTGGTGATTCTTTTATTTTGAAGTAAAATGTAAACTTTGGGATGATGTAGTTAGATGAGGTTTTACGGCTCAGTTTCTAACCAATTGGTTTAAGTCGGGCCGGCCACGGCCTTTTTTCCAGTTGTGGCTCACTGGCTTGTTTTCCCTACTCCATTGCTTATGCTGAGCACCAAGCACAATGGCAGTTGTTTCCATTTTTAAAGTCTTTGGTACGACCCAGCCAGGAGTCAAACCCCAGACCTTCCGGCTGCAAATCGGATACTCTAACCACTTGACCATGCAGTCGGGATGATGTAAGTGGGTCAGGAAAGATTTTGGGTTGAATTTGTATTCATGTTGATGTTTGCATTGGTGTGTAAGGCAGTGGTTGCAGCTCCCTCATGCAGGCAGAAAATTTGCTGTGTTGGGGCAAAATATATGCTATTTTTAGGCAAATGAGTGCTACAGTTTCAGTTAAAAGTGCTGCACCCCCTCCCCCTGCCCCTGCCCCACAGCCTCAATTGGGGGAAGTTTGGATATGAATCTTTGTACATTCAGTGGACATTACATCAATGTATGCAGCAGACCACAGACCAGCCCAGTCTGAGATAACACCACGACGATGACGACGACAACCATGACAGCAATAGCAAACAAGACTTATACAGTGCCAACCAGTATTGTACAAGTCACTGCTCAACAGGCACTTAACAAGAAATATTAGTTTACAAAATATGTACTGTAGAGGCAAGCTGCGTCTTGGGTAAACTTTCGAAAGTGAGATGTTCTGAGCAAAGTTTATCCTGTCATGTTTAGTTAGAGGGACATTTTTTTGGTGGGGGGGGGGGGGGCAGGAAGGTTTTGCATACCTATGTCCAACATAGGGAGATTTGTTATTGAAAGTGATTTGAGAAAAAATTAGAGAGCCATACTGGATGATTTTTTATACCTTTCTTGCACTATGTTCCGTGGACATTTCTGTGTGCTTTTTTATAGACCATAGTGTATGTTGTGTAGTTTAGGTCTGGTGACATGAAAATTACATAGTTGGATATTTGATATAAAAGGCATTAAAAATCTAGAAAACAGCCACAATTCCCATCAAAATCCATCAAATATTGACCATTTTACAGTGCAATTTCTATTTTAGACTTGTATCTGCAATAAACATGAGCTAAATATGTAAATTTGTGTCATCAAAAGATGGACATAACAATATGGCTAGTGTTAGCCTTTGTATATTCAACCTTCATTTCAAGGACACTTGTAGCATTGGTATCCCTGAGGGGTTTATTATGGAAGTTAAAATTGTTTCTGTGCCATCTGATCAGCAATTAAGAGATAATTTATACAGAGTTAACGAAAAAATCTTTATAACACTGTGCATCACTCCACATCATTATTTATGCATAGGCAATGAGGTACTTCAGAAACCATCAAACTTCGAAGAGGTGTGTCTTGAGAATTGTAAAAGATATTGAAATAATTCCAACAGATCTTTATTTGGGAATTTTATTTTTTTACTGTCTAGTGAAAACAGATCTTTTTGATGGCATGTCACCATAAATTAAAGGCCCTGATTGAAGAATAGGCGGCACTATGCAAGATACTTGTGTTGCAGAACATGTAACTCATGCCACGTTGAGAAGCCTAACTGTGCTCTGGTGCCGGGCAATATCAGGCGCGTAGCCAGGGATTTGCCAAGGAGGGGGCAAAGCCTGTAGGCAAACTATCAAAGCGTAGTTCCACCATAGGTTGGCCCTAAGCATACAAGAAAATTTTGGCCGAAAATACCTCCCAGATCGCTGAAAATGGCACTTCCAAAGCCTTGTAAGTTGCATTTAAGCGTTTTTTTTATTTTCAGTTACTATCAATATCATAAAAAATCATTAAAAAAATACAAAAAAATATGGTCAAGGGAGGGGCAGCTTCCCCCTTCACCCTCCCCTTGGTTATGCACCTGGGCAATATACTGGCTTTGGCTGTCACAATATAAAACAAAAAAAAAATACTGGGATATAATAACAATCATTCTATTAGAACAGATTTGATTGTATCTTGCCTGAAAGACTATACACATACTCTTTGGATAATGAGTAAACCTTTTGTGGTATGGTGACCTTCATTAATTAAGTAGGCCTAGCAAATAGAAAGAACTTGAGGGATGAAATTTTTTAAAAAAATAGCATAAAGAACAGAGAAAAAATTGTCATTGATTTCAGATCAGTTCAGAACAAATATGTAAAGTATACAATTTTCTACAAAAATTATCATCATCTTGGATTCTTAATGCTTAGATTCAAAAGTTTTGCTTCATACTGAATTTTTGAGATTTTACAGATGGAAACCCAAAACTTTATTGAGCTGTGGACAGAGAAAGTGGGAATTACTTGAAGTTAAAATGTATAGCCTGATTATCTCTGTATAATTTTAATTTCTACTTTTGAAAGTTTAGACAATGTGCTTTGTCCTTGAAAATTTAATTACCCCCAGTCCTGGACCATTAATGTCAGCAGATGTGGAGAGGGGGTGAAGTGTGTGTGGGGGGGGGTTGAGTAAGCCATATGTGCCTATGATGAAAGGGTAACTTTTACTTCTATCCATACCTGTAGTCTGGTTATGGTGTTTAGGGTGGTCAGATATTTCTGGTAACTTGGGATGAGGAGCACACTTCAATTTGGGATCATCACCCTGGAACATCCCATAGACCCTTTTCCAAATAGCAATTACAAAGGATTGTGGGATAGTGTTTTGGTCTGCATCATTCCTGTCCACTGTAAAATGCCACTGACAAAAATAATGCACACAAAATCTCTATCCCACAATCCTTTGTAACTGCTATATGGAAAAAGGTCTATTGTATGACTATTTAAATGTAAGAAGGGAGCTTACATTGTAGATTGTAACTTATTTTTTTTTTGAGATATAGCTTTTTTAATCCTCTTTTATTCAGTATTTAAAGTTATTATGTTTGAATTAACAGACAAAAAGTTCAGGTTACATCTGCTACTAAAACAGAACACATTTTTCTAAACACACACTCTCAACACAATGCACACGACTTGTATGACAACCGACCGTGTGTTTGGTCTAGCGGTAGAGCATCCGCCTCTCATGCGGAAGGCCCGGGTTCGATTCCCAGGTCGAGTCATACCAAAGACTCTAAAAATGGAACCTACTGCCATTGTGCATGATGCTCCACATAAGCAATGGAGGAGGGAAAACAAGCCAGTGAGCCACAACTGGAAGAAAGGCCGTGGCCGGCTCGACTTGAACCAATAGGTTGGAAACTGGGCCGTAAAACTCCATCTAACTATCTAACTGTATGACAACCATATATAATGTTTTCTACACTGCCTTTAATGATAATTCTATCATCATAAAAGTTAAAAGTGCTTTAAGTTATACTACAAAAACAAGGTGACGTTTGTTGAAAATTGAGCTGTCAGTTATGAAGGGCTGTTCGAAGTCAGGAGATGCAGTTCCACATATCCTTCAATTTGTGCACGAATGAATGAAATTTTACATGTAAGGTCAAACAGTTATATCAGGGGTGGGAGGTTGCACCCCAATGAAAAAATGGAAAAGTGTGACCCAACAATTTGAGGAAATGATGCATCATTTGGCATCTAATACCCCTTCTCTCCCCCCTTCTTTATTGAGACACCTTGAATGGGTAGACCACTGGTTGTTTAGATATTCAAGAGCAAACCTGTATCCAAAAAATAAATCTTGCTTTGAGAACACATATTGTTGGCCAGGTATTCTTTGCTCATTGAGAGATTCAGAACTAAAATCCTGAGGAAAACTTGATCTCATACTCAGCATCCCCTGCTTCAATTGCATGGGTCCTCTTAAAGGGGAATTTTCATGATCCCAGACAGTTCCAATTCTCCCAACTATGCATCTTCTAGCTCCTCCCATAACTGTATGAGGCTCTTCCTTATGCAAGAATAAACCTGTTTTATTGCTTAAGGCCATGTCCTGGTGAACATACAAGGCTATAAAATGTAATAAAAGTACTCTCTCTGCCTTGTGTGGAATGTGAGCTACTCTGCATCTTTCAAATTTTTAAACTTTGATGTCAATCAAAGAGCAGTCACCAACTGAGAATTTTCATATACATACACTAAAAATCTACTTTGGGGTGATGACAGTCTGTCTTTAATGTTAATTCTGTGTAAACACAGAAGGTCATTAAAATTCTTATGGGACAGTGTGACTTCAATGAGGCAATGTGCAGTCAGTCAGGACACCTCAAAGAGAGGCTTCAAGCAATAGGCAATGAAAAGGATTAGTAAATGGGGCCACAGTGACAAAGGACATAATGTCTTTACTAAAGGACATTATGACACTATCATATTGGCCCTTTAGAAGAATAAACACTCTAGAATCCTGCTTTTTCTTACCATCTTCCAATTCCTGTAATCTGCATACACTTGCCATGGGGAGTAGGCCTACTTTTTCACCAGTGGCATAGCCAGGATGAGCAGGGGGCACTGGGGGTCACAAACCTTTCTAGGGGGCACAATTTCTGTATTCTCTCAGTAGGGCTTATATACAGAACTGTGCATTCCAAAATTTTCCACGGCGGAGGGGGGGGGAGGGCACCTGGGGTGGCATGGCTTTGTCATGGGGGGCACATGCCCCCTCATGTTCCCAGGCATAGCTACACCACTGTTTTTCACCAGTTCTGAAAGTTTTTGTTTTAATTTATTTAAGCAGGCTCCCAAGTCATATTTTCCTGAAATCATTGCATTTTTTTTGGTTGGGACAAGGCATCCTAGATACTCATTTGCCATGCTGTGTAAAAGAAAACCAGAGCAAACTTTTCATTGGTGGAAATGCCAGGGAGATTGCAAGCGGCATACATCCCCCCCCCCCCACATTTTAGGAAAGCTCCTATTGACTTTCAAATTTTTACACAGTTAATTTTATGCCAAGGGCCCTTCATTCCCCCTAACCCCTTCCTCACTACTGGCTGTTTCAAGTCCCCCTATTGAAAAGTTTAGTAATGTTGTGATAATATTTACCATTTCGTGACAGACCTCTTCAGATTGAGGTATTGTGTAGGTATTTAAGAATATTTTAGTTTTGCAGTTTAAGCATTTTTTTTTTTGGGGGGGGGGGGAGGGATGACCATAATATCATGTAATCACTATCCATCTAATTCGCAGTTTGATGTGTGTTAATATCTTGACATTTTTTAGGAAGATAACTGTTACCTGTAGCAAAAAAAAAGAAAAAGATTCACAAAAAAAGCTGAAGACCTTTCAGGCTTTTTTAATGTTGTCCTCCATTCAAACAAAGATTGATTAAATAAAGATGAACATAAAGACATAGGCTATGACTGTCTTGTATGGGGAAGGACAGGTAGATTGGAATATAAATTTAACTAGACAGGGATTTTCCCCGTCCAAAAATTTTAAGAGATGATATTTTCCTTCCAAATTTTTGTTTGGGGCAAACTCAAGCTATTTTATTGGTTTCGATGAAAAGAGAAACCTATGCGGTCATGATGGCGTGTGTATGTATGTGTGTATGTGCGTGTGTGTGTGTGTGTGTGTGTGTGTGTGTGTTTGTGACACTTTGCTCGTTAACACGATATCTCAAGAAGGGAAACTCTGACAGTTTTCAAACTTGGTACATAGATGCCCCATATTGAGAGGAAGAACCCTATTGTTTTTGGTGGGGGTCAAAGGTCACCTGGGGTCACCGGGGGTCAAAACCTGAAAACCTTGTTAACACAATATCTCGAGGTAGGAAGCTTGGATGAATTTCATACTTTGTATGTAGATGCGTTACGGTAGGGGGAAGAACCCTATCATTTTTGGTGGAGGTCAAAGGTCATCTGGGGTCACCGGGGGTCAAACCCTAAAAACTTCGTTAACACGATATCTCAAGAAGGGAACCTCTGACAGTTCTCAAACTTAGTACATAGATGCCCCATATTGAGAGGAAGAACCCTATTGTTTTTGGTGGAGGTCAAAGGTCACCTGGGGTCACCAGGGGTCAAAACCTGAAAACATTGTTAACACAATATCTTGCGGTAGGAAGCTTGGATGAATTTCATACTTAGTATGTAGATGCGTTATGGTAAGAGGAAGAACCCTATCATTTTTGGTGGAGGTCAAAGGTCATCTGGGGTCACCGGGGGTCAAACCCTGAAAACTTTGTTAACACGGTATCTCAAGAAGGAAAGCTCTTACAGTTCTCAAACTTGATACATAGATGCCCCATATTAAGAGGAAGAACCCTTTCACTTTTGGTGGAGGTCAAAGGTCACCTGGGGTCACCGGGGGTCAAAACCTGAAAACCTTGTTAACACAATATCTCGAGGTATGAAGCTTGGATGAATTTCATACTTTGTATGTAGATGCGTTACGGTAAGGGAAAGAACCCTATCATTTTTGGTGGAGGTCAAAGGTCATCTGGGGTCACCGGGGGTCAAACCCTAAAAACTTTGTTAACACGATATCTCAAGAAGGGAACCTCTGACAGTTCTCAAACTTAGTTCGTAGATGCCCCATATTGAGAGGAAGAACCCTATTGTTTTTGGTGGAGGTCAAAGGTCACGTGGGGTCACCAGGGGTCAAAACCTGAAAACATTGTTAACACAATATCTTGAGGTAGGAAGCTTGGATGAATTTCATACTTAGTATGTAGATGCGTTATGGTAAGAGGAAGAACCCTATCATTTTTGGTGGAGGTCAAAGGTCATCTGGGGTCACCGGGGGTCAAACCCTGAAAACTTTGTTAACACGATATCTCAAGAAGGAAAGCTCTTACAGTTCTCAAACTTGGTACATAGATGCCCCATATTAAGAGGAAGAACCCTTTCACTTTTGGTGGAGGTCAAAGGTCACCTGGGGTCACCGGGGGTCAAACTCTGAAAACCATGTTAACATGATATCTCAAGAAAGAAAGCTCTGACAGTTCTCAAATGTAGTACATGGATGCCCCATATTGAGAGGAAGCACCCTATTGTTTTTGGTGGAGGTCAAAGGTCACCTGGGGTCACCTGGGGTCAAACCCTGAAAACATTGTTAACACAATATCTTGAGGTAGGAAGCTTGGATGAGTTTCATACTTTGTATGTAGATGCGTCACGGTAAGAGGAAGAACCCTATCATTTTTGGTGGAGGTCAAAGGTCATCTGGGGTCACCGGGGGTCAAAGCCTGAAAACTTTGTTAACACGATATCTCAAGAAAGGAAGCTCTGACAGTTCTCAAACTTGGAACATGGATGCTCCATACTGAGAGGAAGAACCCTATTGTTTTTGGTGGGGGTCAAAGGTCACCTGGGGTCACCGGGGGTCAAACCCTGAAAACATTGTTAACACAATATCTTGAGGTAGGAAGCTTGGGTGAATTTCATACTTTGTATGTAGATGCGTTATGGTAAGAGGAAGAACCCTTTCACTTTTGGTGGAGGTCAAAGGTCATCTGGGGTCACCGGGGGTCAAACTCTGAAATCTTTGTTAACACGATATCTCAAGAAGGGAAGCTCTGACAGTTCTCAAACGTGGTACATGGATCCCCCATATTGAGAGGAAGAACCCTAATGTTTTGGTGGAGGTCAAAGGTCACCTGGGGTCACCGGGGTCAAACCCTGAAAACATTGTTAACACAATATCTTGAGGTAGGAAGCTTGGATGAATTTCATACTTATTATGTAGATGCGTTATGGTGAGAGGAAGAACCCTATCATTTTTGTAGGAGGTCAAAGGTCATCTGGGGTCACCGGGGGTCAAACTCTGAAAACCTTGTTAACATGATATCTCGAGGTAGGAAGCTTGGATAAATTTCATACCTTGTATTTTGATGCCTTATAGTAAGAGGAAGAACTCTATCATTTTTGGTGGGGGTCAAAAGTCATCTGGGGTCACCAGGGGGGTCAAACCCTGAGACAGAGCTCCCAACCAGCACGGACTTTCCATATTCAGTACGGAAAATCATTGTAAATATGGGAATACGGATTTTTCCTTGATAATCCAAATTTTGAATGAGTAAATAGGTCCTTTCACGAACTTTATTATTCTTTAGCCAACATATCAAAAGACTGAGAATAGACTACAGTATTTCACTTTTCTGTACAGTACTGTAGTGTATTTATTTGAGCCCAGTAATCTATGTTGTTATGTTATTGGTTAAATTTTTGTCAACAAGTTGATGTTAAACCAATCAGTAGATAGTTTGCAGCAGATCCATGACATTCCATAAGCTACCATATCATTGGTTGATCAGTTGTAAACAGATCCACTTTCAACCAATCAAAAACTGTGTTAAAAGCTAGTTTCTGAGTGCAGTGACAGACTCCTGCCAAGGTCTATTGAGCTGGCTGAGTAGCCTAACGTTAATGTTAGATTTGACTGTAACAGAATTGGAAAAATAGCACCAAGAAATCGAATAATAAAAATTACAGCAGGAATATCACAGTATGTTGTAATATGGCTCCTCTTCAGAGTAGCAGAGTAGTATGAGTAACTTTAGTGGAAAATTTACCAGGCAGATCAAGTTTTAACGTAGGCCTAGGCCTAACAGTTAGGGCCTAGCCTAGGCCTAAGTGTTGTTACAGAACCAACAACAAACATTAGCCTACACACACAATAACGTTAGACTCAGTACATAAATCTAATGCAGAGTTCCAGGTTTATGGGCTAGGCCTAGACAAAGTCCTAGTCCTGTGACTAAGTCCTAGCCTAACTGCCACAGTACAGGCTAGCCTAATTGTAGTACAGTATGTATGATGGCACAACCTAACAAGGCCACTCTAAGAAAGTTTTCGTTTTTAAAAATGAAGGCAAAAGAATGTGAATCTGTTTGTACCTGAAAAAGTTATGGTGGCCTTGACCTTTTTTGAGAGCTATAAATCTTTACCACAGAATTTTCCTTTCAAGAGATACCATTACGACAAGTTCTGCGTTTCCAGCTCAAGCCTAAAATCAGAAGTAACCTAATAAGGCCAGTGGGTGCTGTTTACAATTTTTGTACAGAGCTGTATGTACAGGTTCAGTGTAGGCAGTTTGTGCGTTCAATTTGAGTTGCATATCTTAGCGTGCAAGTGCTTGAAAAACAGATTCACTCGCGCATTAGCAAGGGAGTTTGCTATATGCGCGTGCTGCATCAAAAATTGTCGCACTGATTGTGACAGCAGTTTTGACGCGCTTTGTTGACTGTATCGATACACGACATTCGAAAGTGGCCTTATTAGGTCATGTCACTATATGGGCTGATATTACTTATTAGAGGTAGGCCTAGGTTACTGTAATAGCTATGGCCTAGGCTAGGGCTAGTCAAAGCAGTTATTGCCTGTCAAATGTTGGTACCCATCATCTAAGTTTGTAGTATTTACAGAGAGATTTCTGTGACCAGCTGTGCATAGGCCTAGGCTAGGTTTATACTTATAGCTAGGCCTAGGCTAGACCCAGACTGCATAATTTGTCAGTCGCGCGGAAGAAGTTCCGCGCGCATTTTCAATTTACATTCTGATTTTACCACGAATTTGGCGCGCAATAATTCAGTTTGGTGTGCGGCGCGCAGAGCAAGACTCCATCCCGGCATAGCGGTGGCAAAACGGTTACAGTACCTCGGTCTGTCGGCGTACTGTGCAATGCAAACTAGCCATATATATCCAATACACACACGGCAGCCATGCAATTTTGTGTTGTAATGTGCCTCCACTTAATTCCCACTGAGTACCACACAAAATATGATTATTTCCTGCCAAATAGGAAAAATGTACATAAATTTTGGCAGTAGTATGATATGTATAAGTATAGCGTACGTACGTACAGTATACGTACATATAGTATGTAGTATACATAAATATGGTATACATATGCGTATATGTATATACGTACACATATAGGTAAATGTATTGTGTGTATTCAGTTTGTAGCGGCATTGGCGCGCAAGGTCGAACTTTACAATTACATTCCGCGCGCAATTAACAAACTATGCAATCTGGGGCTAGACCTAGGCTAATGTTACTTAGGGCCTTGCCAAGTATTTAGCATAGCCTCTAGGCTATACTGTAACGTTAGGCCTTGGGAATACTTGGGATATTTTGCATTTTGTCCTTTGGTGACCCTGATGACTATCTTGGGAATTCTTGGGAAATTTTGCTTTTTGACCTCTCGTAACCCCAGATGATGATCTTGGGAATTCTTGGGAAATTTTGACCAGTGACTGAAAGATATGGGACATCATGGCATTATTTGGAATAGAACATATATCATCGAAACCTCAATGCATTTTTGCATTCTGGTTTCCTTTTACATATAACCTGGATGTTAAACGAGCTGGTATTTCCTGCATGAGAATACCATCCAGGTTTCTTGCAGAGCTACTGGAAATTTGCAGTCAGTGCATCCTAATAGAAGACTAAGGTTTTTCTCAGAACAGGACTTACGCTGTTAAGAAATTGCATCCTTCAGGAAAATAAACCGAATGTGTAGATTGTAATGGAAGCAGTCCTTTGGAATTGAATATTTTAAGAGGGATTCCAGCTATCACAAATATCTATACGATGTCATATTCTATATTTAGTGCATTATGTCACTGTTGATTCCATCAATTTTCCTCACAGGCTATTGAAAACACCCCTTTTAAGACCTGTTTATCTTAGACGTTCAACCTCCCACTGAAATACCGGACGGCAATCTTGAACCTCACATGTGTCTTTCAATGCAAGCAGCTACGAATGTAAAGGTTTTCAGTATCAGAGTTGGCATATGACATGTTGACGCAGTTGACTGCATAAAGCAAACTTGAGGAATGTCAAGTATGGGATAGGAGATTAGGTCTACTCTAGGTATACATATATACCAATGTGTGGTGCAACATTGATATGATGTATTCCATAGGACAGAATACTATGTCGCCATCGACGATGAGCAGCACAGCACGTACCTCTCGCAAGTGTAACCTACATGCTATGTGCCACTCACTCCAAGGGTATTCCCAGGAGAAGAATTGCATAATTCTCAGGGTGTAATTAATGCTAGCTCATGTAGCTATGTGTATGATATGATCGCAAGTGGTGTTAGCAGTTTGCCCTTTCCAACGAATGTCTTGGAAGACACACAGTAACATTTAGATATAGGGTCATAGTGTAAGAGTAAAGAGGGCATATACATGTGTAATTAACAGCAAATCCAGAGTGGCATGATTAGTAGGCCTCATCATTTCTAATCTGAGGGTTTAAACAAAAAATTCTTATGATATGTGATAAAGGAACCAAATCTTAGCATTCTGGTGAAATTTGCATTCAGTTCATTTAAGTATAGTAGGCCTACTTGAAGAACTTGAAGCAAATTGGAGTGACATCATCTCCTCATATTGCTGTTCAATTTTTTCTTTGCTTTTTAATATATTGTTTCACCTTGAATTATACACATTTCCGCATGAAAAATTTCTGTTTGCAAAATTCCCATGCTTCTAAGTCATTGACATTATGTAAACAGGAGATTATGGAGAAGAGAAATGAATGTAAAGTTTAAAGGAAAACAAAACTGTTGATTAATGTCACATGTGCTTACTTCAAGTTCATTTTAAGTTCAAAATGTGATTACTTCATTTTCTTATGTGTTTCTTGACAACCAAAAATAGCAAATTGAATGCAAATTTTAAGAACATGAGATTTGAAAGTACCCCTTTAACACATCAAAACAAAATGAAACCCTCCTTTTATAGATCTCACTGCAATAATAAGGACAGTATAGTGCTTTCTGAAGCCTTACAGCAAATACAGGTATTGTTCAAATTTAGTACTCCATTTTTGAACCACATAAATCAGACCTTTTATTTGTTTCAACATGTTATCTACACCTGTGGGAAGTTTCTCAAAGTCACAGAACTGAATTTGCTGTGATGAGAAAAGGAGTCATTTCAAGTTATTGAGGATAACAAATAAAGTCGTTATTCTCTGAAAGCATTATGTGAAAAGTTTGCTGGCATAGGTATCACACACACTCCATCACAAGAAAAAAAAAATGGTAAATACCAGCATTTGACTTGACTAAAAGAAGAAAATAAAGACCATTCTTCAGATAGCAGGCCATGATGATTGGGCTAGATCTAGGAGGTATGAGGAATGAATTCACTCATATTTGATTAAGGGGATGGTACATAAAGGTGCGTTCACACCAAAACCGAAATCTGCTGCATTTTGTGGGCGGGACCTGAAATTTGTCATGTCAGAATGAATGGCATGATTTTCTAAATTTTCACTGAAACAAAATTGCCCCTACTTTTTGGGAAAAAAATTTCCACATTCCACCCGCATAGCAGCAGATTTCAGTTTTGGTGTAAATGCACCTTAAGACCACCACTACCCCCACCCACAATTTTTATGAATTTATGATGTTCCTGATCAGCCATCTATACCCTTTAGTGCACCCTAGTGAGATGGAGTTGCACCCTAAAAACGGTCGGTTCAAATTTGAAATGATCGGGGTGGGAGGGGCAACTAACCGGAATCCGTTCAAACATTTCACTAGATTTGGTTTAACTTTGAAACAAATCTAGTCAACTGACTGAACAGATTTGGTTAGTTGCCCCTCCGATCCCGGTCGATTCAGATTTGAACTGACCATTTTTAGAGTGTGGGCCAATCTATTTGGCAGAATAAAGGCTACAGCATTAGTGGATCAATATAGAAAACTCATTCTTTTTAGAGGTCCTACAGAATTTGTTCTAAACAATGTCCACAAGTTTGGTGCACATCGAGTTTCATTGATTTGCTTCCATATCTTGGATTAATATTACAAAAAAATACAACCACAATCACCATTAGTTACCTTAAAATAAGGGTCTAAGCTCAAATCAAGTTTTGATATGTTAGAGGTGTTCTTATTCTAAAGGTGTGTTCACACCAAAAACGCTCGATTCCTGCTGCAGGAATTTTCCCCAAAACAGAGGGTTCACACTGAAGCGGGACTGAAAACGCGACGGTTCCTGCAGCAGGTTTTTGATAGACACTTGTAAAATACAGTAGCCTATGCCGAAGATGATATGGGACATTTGCTGGTTCTTTTGTACATGCACGGGCCAAAAATATATCAATAATTGAAAAAGGGAATGTAAACTGTTCTGGTAAACAAAATTCAAAAATCAACAACTGTTAAGTGAAATGGGAAGGGAAAGAGATGACATGGATACTGTTTGTAATGAAAAATGAGGTAACACCTTAAACAGGTTTTAAAGTGTGATTCCTTTTTTTTTTCGTCGTGCATCACCGTGACACAATCTTCGACAGTACTAAGATGATTGTTACTGTATACGCCTTTCTTTTCATTGGACAACTTTAGTACAATATTTTATGTTTAATGAAATAACCCCAATTTCATACGTCCAAGAAGCTTGATCCAACATCATCAAAAATCCAAAGTTGGCATTTGTTAAAAAAAAAAGGAATGGTGGTGGTGAGGGATTGTTTGTTGCATAGGCCTATATAACTATTTAATGGCATTTTAAGCCTAGTGAAATACTTCATTCTAATGCTCGCAATTTTGTGAATACCCCATACCTTAATTCTTCAAGCTTCTACCCTTGGCCCCTGTATTTACATCTAGATCCGTACCCATCAATGTCATTGAATTACAGCCCTTGGACCGGAACTTTAGGGTGCGACTCATTTCGTCCTAAATAAATAAAGATTATTTGATTTTCCCTCCAAAAAAGCTACCCTGCAAAAAAAAACCAGAAAGCCAAAAGGCTTAGTGATTCCTTGCCATATGGATATATTGTAACAAACATGAATCACCCACATGACAAGCATGTGATCCCTCATAGTTATCCTACTTAAGGTATCATGTTAATAAGGTCAAAAGTTTTCAAATCTTGTGACCCAAAATGACCTACATGCTAAATATAAACAATCCACTGGCTAAGAATGAGATCCCTCATAGTTACCCTCCTTTAAAATATGATGTTTACTAGGTTTTGACCTTTTGTGACCTCAAATGACCTTTGACCTGCACGAAAAATAATACTGATCATCTTCTCAATATGGTCAATACACAAGGTAAGTATGTGATCCCTCACAGTTACCCTTAATTCTTGAGATATCATGTTTACAAGTTTTTTGACCTTTTTACCTCTGGTGACCCCAAATGACCTTTGACCTCCACCAAAAACAATAGCGATCATCTACTCAATATGGGCAATCCACACGCTAAGTATGAGATCACTCACAGTTACCCTTCTTGAAATATCGTGTTTACGAGGTTTTGACCTTTTTACCTCTGGTGACTCCAAATGACCTTTGACCTCCACCAAAAACAATAGGGATCATCTACTCAATATGGGCAATCCACATGCTAAGTATGAGATCACTCACAGTTACCCTTCTTGAAATATCCTGTTTACAAGGTTTTGACCTTTTGACCTCTGGTGACCCCAAATGACCTTTGACCTCCACCAAAAACTGTAAGGATCATCTACTTATTACAGGCAATCCTCATGTTAAGTATGAGATCTCTCACTGTTACCCTCATTGAGATATAGTATTTACAAGGTTTTGACCTTTTGACCTCTGGTGACCTCAAATGACCTTTGACCTCCACCAAAATCAATAGGGATCATCTACTTAATATGGGCAATCCACATGGTAAGTATGAGATCCCTCACATTTATCCTTCTGGAGATATCGTGTTTACAAACAATTTCCAGCATATTTACTATTTGACCCCTTGTGACCCCAAATGACCTTTCACCTCCACCAAAATGAATAGGGATCATCTACTCATTATGGGCAACTTACCTGCCAAGTATGAGATCCCTCACAGTTACCCTTCTTGAGATATCGTGTTTGACCTTTTGACCTCTCGTGGCACCAAATGACCTTTGACCTCCACCAAAAACAATAGGGATCATCTACTCAATATCAAAAATCTACCTGCCAAGTATGAGATCCATCGGAGTTACCCTTCTTGAGATATCGTGTTTACAAGCCAAACCGTCACATACACACACACACACACACACACGACATCACCATCACATAGATTCCTTCGGCCTTCGGCAAGGAATCAAAAAAACAACAAATCACACAGTGTAGGAATAGAGATACTACTTTGCAATAGCCTAACTTAACAAATCAAGATTTGTTTGGCTATTTCACTTTATATGTAATGCCTACAAACCATTGCATTTCTAACTTACTTTGTCATACAAAGTAGGATTTTTCTCTCACTTTTCACTTTCAAACATAAACTCTCCAACATCTTTCTCAGGCATCATGGTCTGCAGTCTGCACTGCACAACAATGAAAAATCCAAAAACCTGTGTGTCAAGAATCCTATTGTATAGTGAACTGCCATTGTTCTCCAAACAAAAATCGTACAATTTCTGCTTTAAATCAGTCAGAGATCAATCGATGCGAGACCTGGTATTTTTCATACAAAACGTTTTACAAAACCCAATTTCGGTGTGAACAGTTCCATAGAAATACGTACAGTGATTTGCTTTGCAGTTTCCACTCTGCAAAACGCAGCAGATTTCGATTTTGGTGTGAATGCGCCCCTTTAGCATTCTGGTGAAATTTGCATTGAAATTCAATGTGTGGTTCTCAAGATATTAGCAGTTAAAGTTGTCACATTTTCAAGACAAAGTGAACTTGAAGCAAGCATGTATGATGTCATAGCCTCACATTAATGAGCAGTCTTTTGTTTGTCTTTAAACTTTACAACCAATTTTCTCCTCCACAATCACATGTTATTGGAATGTGATTGCATGAGAGGCAAGAATTTTACAAACTTCACATTCCACATGGGGAAGTCCTATCCCTATCAATTTGAAGGTCAGCACAACAGACTGAAAAAACAAAGGAAACAAAGCATTTCTCATCAATGTGAGGAAGTGCTTGCCTCAAGCTCACTTTGGGTCACAAATGTAGTAACTTCATTTGCTGATATCTCGAGTACTACATATCTGATTTGAATGGAAGTTTTACCAAATTGGGTAGATTCACTTCCTGTTGCACATATGAAAATTAAGTTTTTGCTTTTAAAAACCCTTCTTTCTAAACCTGCAAAATGTAGTAAAAGGTTTGGAAAATGTCATCTTCCATTAAGAGGTTGCTCCTTTGTGTTTGTTACAAGGTGTGGGTAATGAATTAAGTTTTGAATGTTTTGCCTTAGGGACTGGCTGATATAATTAGTGCCGTGCATGCATGTTATCCCTGTAGATTTACCAGTGTCTCTGAAAATGTCCCAGATGTAGCAAGAAATCCATCAAAACTTGATTACCTTATTACCCTCAGAAGACAAATTTTTGTAAATAATATAGATATATCTACCATTTCAAACATATAAGCTTCAAGAACCATAAAAATGTGAGAAGGGGCATCCCTTTCCCAGAGGGTGAATTCCACATTTGGCCCCAGTTTTCATTTCAAAAATCTGGTCAAGCCACAGACTCATTCTGTTTTTCCATAAATTTTTGTGCACCTTGCAGCCTGTGCAACTTCTGTGCCTAGCAAAATGTTTCCAGAAAAACACTGATTTAGCTTTATACATCAAGTATAAAGAATGTTTCAGAAGAAGCTATGACAAGGAATTATGATAGCCTGTTAAAGGGAGAATGCAGTCACCCCAATAAAGAATTGTACTGTAGACTATCCTATTTCCTGAATGGCTCTTGAGAATCATGTGACAGTATTTTTCTCACTCAATTGTAAAACTTACACAGAGCAACTGCTTGGTTTACCTTGAATATGCAATATTTATGTCCTAAAACATTTATGAAAGATACTTGGAAGAGGAATGCGAAGAAATTTGTGACATTTTGCTATTGTTTCAAAATAAGTTTTGGGCGACTGCTTTTGACCATTAAGGTGAAGTTTCTGTCCCATCTCTGAATCTGTCCCCCTCCTTTGACACCCTTGTATGAAACTTCTGCAGTTTCTTGTTATCAAGATATCAGTTGCAGTAACATGGACTTGGTGACAATAGTCAAGGTAACAAGGGCATGGACAAACTGTCTACAATTAGCCTCCACTGCCCTTTGCTGACAAAAGTAAGACCTTTAGGAATAATATGCATTTCTCGCACAGTATGACACACAGTATTTCAAAATGAAGACATGGTTGCACAAACCATTCACATGCAGTTTTCAGTATTCAAGTGATCTTGATATGAGTTCCTGATCTTGATGATTGTAGTCAATTCCTATAGTTTTGATCAGGGCGCACATGCATCTGGATGAGGAATGCATTCCCTTAAATCATGATGAACTTGTGATGTGATGACACACATACCTTATCCTAGGGAAGGAGGCAATTTTGGCAAAAAATATCTTGGTATGCTATGCACCAAATGAGATAGCAGTGCTCTGCTTAAGTAATGTCATTGACTTCATCCTTCCTCCTCCCCCACCCTTCCCCACCCTTCCCCACCCTTCCCCTCTCCTTCCCCAGTGTCCAAAAGAAATCTACACCAATGGCAATGATTAATATAACACATTAGTGTGCAATCTAATATTTTAAGTGAAATACTTTAAACATTTTTAATATGGCAATCAGATAAAGAGTAGTAATATGTTAAAGGACTTCACTTTATCAAAACTCATTTTTGAATATTTAACCACTTGCCTTGCTCTTTCAGATTTATTCTTGACAGTTTTTGACAGCTCCTGTTTGGGTAGCCAAATAGAATCCCTTTTTCTGGGCCTGTAGTAATGGTAAGTTTTTATTGTGATTCAGGTCTTCTCCCCCTCCCCATCCTAGGGTATTTTTACAACTTAAATTTTATCAAAAGATGTTACTGATGCCCCTCCAATTAAAAACAGTTGGCTATGGGTGTGCCTCTTCCCCCCCCCCCCCCCAGCCCTCAGCACGTAGTGACATAATAGAGGATTGCCAACTGTATAGCTGTCAGTGTGGACAACTATGATACAACAAAACATCGAAGCTGCATGCTTTTGTACATTCGGTGTATGTCACTGTTCTTGGTAGCAGTAATATTTTCCAGATGCATACTTGTGCCATATGTCTCTCATCTAATCAGTGTATTTATAAACAATACTAATTAAAAGCCAGGAGTGTCACTATCACAAGATAACCAGCATCCTATTTATGTTTTCTACTTTCACACACAGTGATAAAACTAAGTAGCTTGTAGGTGTAAATTACTTGACCAGGCTTATCTTGTTTGAACTATCAAACACACATCTTGACTATGGTAACTGTCATAAGCATATAAGAGACCATTTGAAGTGGGAGAGGAAGCACAAGTTTTTTCCCTGCATCTCTGTGTCTTTTTAATAGGAATAATTTTGGCCGAATTTCTAAAGATTCTACCCAAATTATGGGGTTGTCCATTTTTTATATTTGGAGGGGGGGGGGGCAGTGCTCTCATGCCCCTTGCCTCATATGCCTATGGTAGCAGTGGTATTTATGTAGGTGACTGCAACATGGGCCATGTATGAGGGGGAGGGAATGGATCCTGAAGGACCAGTCCCAGATGAGATAGGAGATATAACTAGAGGGATCTGATGTAAGTGACCATTCCCCTTCCCCCTCCCAACCCTGTTCCTTATGAAGGAACAAAATAAGAGGGAAAAGATGAGATGTAGTATGATGCTTGGGTAAAAGTTAATCCATACTCTTATTTGTTTATAGGTTTATCACTTGAAAGACATGCTTTTTGAGGGCTGTCAGAAACTGGGGGTAGGGGAGAGAGAGCAGAAGGGGAAATTATTTTTTGTTTCAAATCTTTCTTCCAAAATTTTTATTTGTTACTGAAACAGCCTAAAATTTCCAAATTGCAATTGCAAATTTCAAAATTCAGAATTTAATAGGTCTCTGCCAGGCTCTCACCACCATAAATCCCTTAGAATCTTCTAACGTGCCCCCGTTTTAGCTGTACACAGTGGGTGCTAGAAATTAACAAAGGATTTGATATAAATTTTACATTTTATCTGATATGTGGGCTTTCCCCACTGACGAAAAAAAATTAGTGGCTCATCCAAAGGTGGTTCCACCCTGTTTTTAGAATCTTGTGTGATCCACCTCTGGTAAAATCATGTTAATAAACTTGAAAGAAAAATTATCAAGAAGCCTACAACTACAAAAAAGTAGTGATAAAATGATGGAAACACAATAAACTCAGTGGTGGCACCAGGATTTGTCTGGGGGAGACTCCTCACCTGGCATGGGCCAGCAACATGAAGGCCCATCAACAGCTGCAAAGGATGGTAGGACAGTGAATATACCAAAATTGGGAGGTCACAAGGCATGCCAAAAACGTTGGGTTTTAAATTGAAAAAAAAAACATTTAAAAATACATGCTCTTTTATTGAACAAAATTTGAATATTTTTGGTGTATTGAAGTTACTGCCCTACCTACTTGAAAACAAAAACAACAGGTAGACTGGTTACTTTTATGGATTACATACTTTATTATACCGTACTTAGGCTCTCTGAAAAATTGGAAATTACCCAGCCCGGGGTGAGGGAGGGGCATGGTGTCCTCTTCTCCCCTTGCCCATCATACACAGACAAATATCTGGCCTAAACTAGCCTAGCCTAGGATAGCTCAAGAAAGGCTTCCTGTGTATCATTCCTTCTATCATTCCAACCCTTTGTTTGTAAAGTTACGAACTCTTTCTGTTTATAACCTCAACCAATACTACACAAATATCTTTATGTATAATTGGCTTCACGACAATTGCCCTTTGATTTTTAAAGACTACTTTCATTTCCGTGCTGATTATCACTCCCACGATACGCGCTACTCGCATGATCTTTCCACCCCATTATGTAGACTCCATTCTTCCCATTGTAATGTTCACTATCTTGGTGCCAAGTTCTGGAACTCGCTCCCCGACGATGTAAAAGATAGTAGATCTATTTATACTTTTAAACGTAAGCTTAAAGAGTATTTTATTCATCTGCAGTAATGTCACATACCTATAGTATTTGCCTTTTCTCCTTTAGTTCTTTTTGATTTTCTGTTAGTTCTTGTGTTTTTTTCCAGTGTTGTGTTCTTTATGTGGTCTACATGTAGTCTTACTTTGTGTTCTCTCGGGGTGTTTACCTTTACAAGCTTTCGCAAGCTTTCTGTAATCACCCCACAGTCTCTTTCTTTTTATTATGATTGTATGTACATATATTATATGAATCTCATCATCAGGTGAAAGAGCCTAAAATAAAGTTTATGAAACTGTAGCCATTAAAACAACCATGATCATTGTCTTGGACATTATAAGATCCTCTATTTTTGTTGTCAGCTTTTAATCATGCAATATTTTGGCTTGCCCTTACTGCATGTAATCCTTCCTTAGCTCATGTTTAAGGAAATAGGGCCCTTAAAATTCTGAAAATATAAATCACCTTTTAATGAGAAGATTAAACAAGAACTTACCTGAGTTTGAAGTTTGATCTTCATTTTATGAAGTAATGGAGAGTGTAGAGATTATGTGAATTTGATATTGCCCTGCACCCCAATATGGGATCATAGAAAGAGGGACTGTACCCTTCAAGCAGCAGTAAGAGTAGAGGGGGATATGGGGGGAGGTTTCTTTGGTCAGGGACATCTTAAGAAGTTCCAGCTTTGATAAACAGGTCTCTTTGTTCCTTTCGTTTAGCCACTATTGAATAAACCACCTTAATGATGACCTTTCATATCCAAGTAATCCTGAAGCAAAGGCCATGCCTTGATGGAGGTTTCTTTCCCACAAGGGACAAGTTTTAACCAAGGTTTTTAGTTAAACAACTGGCAATAAACATTTGAATATTGTACTTTCTTTGTTTCCTTATGATTTTAATACATCATCTGCTTGAAAGATTGTTCAAACCTAGAGGGTTTCTCTCATGTTTGGCAAATTTCTGCATCACCAAGAGATATACATGAAATGTAAGTGTTGAGGAAATTCTTCAATAAAATTTACCAAAATGAGATTTATTTTGATGAATAATCACAAAATTTAAATCACATTTTTGGTTTCGATGGTAAGAGAAACCTATGCATTCATGATGGCGTGTGTGTGTATGTATGTGTGTGTGTGTGTATGTATGTATGTGTGTTTGTGACACTTTGCTCGTTAACACGATATCTCAAAAACGAAAACTGCAACAGTTCTCAAACTTGGTACATAGATGCCCCATATTGAGAGGAAGAACCCTATTGTTTTTGGTTGGGGTCAAAGGTCACCGGGGGTTGCCAGGGGTCAAACTCTGAAAACCTTGTTAACACAATATCTCAAGGTAGGAAGCTTTGATGAATTTCATACTTTGTATGTAGATGTGTTATGGTAAGAGGAAGAACCCTATCATTTTTGGTGGGGTGCAAAGGTCATCTGGGGTCAACGGGGGTCAAACCCTGCAAACCCTGTTAACACGATATCTCAAGAAGGGAAGCTCTGACAGCCCTCAAACTTGGTACATAGATGCCCCATATTGAGAGGAAGATCCTTAATGTTTGTGGTAGGGGTCAAAGGTCACCTGGGGTCACCAGGGGTCAAACCCTGAAAACCTTGTTAACACAATATCTTGAGGTAGGAAACTTGGATGAATTTCATGCTTAGTATGTAGATGCGTTATGGTAAGAGGAAGAACCCTATCATTTTTGGAGGAGGTCAAAGGTCATCTGGGGTCACTAAGGTCAAACCCTGAAAACCTTGTTAACACAATATCTTGAGTTAGGAAGCTTGGATGAATTTCATGCTTAGTATGTAGATGCATTATGGTAAGAGGAAGAACCCTATCAGTTTTGGAGGAGGTCAAAGGTCATGTGGGGTCACCAGGGGTCAAACTCTGAAAACCTTGTTAACATGATAACTCGAGGTAGGAAGCTTGGATAAATTTCATACTGTGTATGTAGATGCCTTATATTAAGAGGAAGAACCCTATCATTTTGGTGGGTTCCAAGGTCATCTGGGGTCACTGGGGGTCAAACCCTGAAAATCTTGTTAACACAATATCTCCAGGTAGGAAGCTTGGATAGATTTCATACTTAGTATGTGGATGCGTTATGGTAGGAAGATGAATCCTATTATTTTTGGTGGAGGTCAAAGGTCTTTTGGGGTCACCAGAGGTCAAGAAGCAAAATTTCCCAAGAATTCCCAAGATTGTCATCTGGGGTCACCAGAGGTCAAAACGCAAATTTTTCAAGAATTCCCAAGATTAAATAGGAACACAAAACTGTTTTTTCCAACATGTTAAGATAGCATTTGACCAGTGACTGAAAGGTATGGGACATCGTGGCATTATTTGGAATGGAACGTATATCATCGAAACCTCAATGCATTTTTGCATTCTGGTTGTAAGACTAGTGATGAAAAGTTTATGAGTTTTTGGTAAGGAGTGCTTCTTTTCATTGTCATTTTAGAACAAGTCCCAAATCACTCTTGATTTTAGTATTATGATAAAACATTTTGAGGACAGGAATAAGGATCAGAAACAAACATTGCTTGAGAAGAGTGTATAGAGGGATTTCAGTCACGTGACTTTAACCACCTAGACGCAATTTTGAAGGGCAAGATCGTGCATCTTTTTTTGTTTTGAAGGACAAGAGCCCATTGTGTCACAGTAGTATCTATGGTTACGCCATGCACGTGAGCTGTAAATTCGCTTACTGCGTGTGTGTTTTGCCCTTCAGTGCCTCGGAATCCAATGCGCGTGATGTCACAGGAAATCCCTCTATAGAATGTTTAAACTCCTGCTTTCATCACCTTAAAGACTGATGAGCTTTTAACCTGTCAGCTAGTGTTGGTGATGGGTCTCATAATGGGGGGGGGGGGGGAATTTGACCCTTCCAAAATATTTTGAGGGGAATTTTGGTTGAAAGGGGGATCATGATAGTTGCAACATTAAAGGACAATGTTTACCCAACAGGTGCAGGACATTTCCTCACCTGATTTTAAAACTTGCGGGATTGTTGAGAAAAGTGGGGGAAATTTGCACAATCCTGCTGTCTCAATGTTAACACTGTTGCCAGCCACCAGTTAAATATTGCAGTGAAGCAGGCATTTCAAGCCATTTTAACAATCCAGTATAACAGCAATTAATACCATGTTTGTGCACTTTGCATGCAGGGAGGTATGTCAGGTTTTACTGGCAATGATAAAGTTTGCTAAATTAGTAAATCCTATTTTTAAAGTGATTCATTCTGTGACTAAAAGCATATACTGTAGACATCATTCCTCGATCCCATCCTTATTATGAAATGGGTAAATTATGCAAATATATTTTTAGTTTCTTAAGTTTTTTTTCCATGTTATCATCTCAGAACATAAATATAACATTTTACAGGTAAACCAATTTAAAATGTATGAATTCTACAATTCAGTGGCAAAAATATTGTTATATGATTAGGTTACTGGGATACACTATTTTAAATTGGGGTGAGTGCATTTGTCCTTTAACTGTCCACAGAAGTAAATACACTTCTACAGGTACTGGAAATAAGTTAATAGTCAATATTAATGTTTTGGCAAAGATGACGTACATGGATGCCTTTTCTTTCAGAGGGAACTTACTAGTATCTTCCTCCCAAAATTTTGGCTGATGATCGAAGAAACTCGAATGAAACTGTACTTATCTGTCATATTGATCATAGCACTTATCTGTCATAGTGATCATAGCACTTATCTGTCATATTGATCATAGCACAGTATGAACTAATTCTGTAACTAACCTGTCCACTAACGTTTGGGTCAGAGTCTGCTCCAAGAATTCTACTCTCCCATAATGCAATCTGTAAAACTTGCTATTTCATGAAATATTCACCACTGACCCCATTGAATGCATAGAGATCACTGGATGCACACAGTCAAAGTTGAACACAAAATGTGGGAGCTATTGAAAGGCCAAATTTCCTCTGCTTAGTGGAAATGCTCCTAATAAAGTTTTCTTCTAGCCCTTCCCCTTATTTCAAAAACTAGAGCACCAAAAGTGCTGAAGCTCAAACCTGTTGAATTTCAAACTAAACCAACATTTGTCCTATGAAGGTAATGTACATCTCTAGTGGCATTTTGGTATTGCATGAAAAAACATAGAAGGCAGAAACAGAAGACAAAGTTAGATGGGCTCAATTTTGAGGCCTTTCTTAAAACCATCTTACTTAATAATTATGTACAAGTAATCATGAACACTAAGGTCCCTTTGCTGATGGACCCTAAGTGACCTTTTAAAATTTAGAAACTTCAAATGGCACTGCATGGCACCAAATATTGTATGTACATCTACAAATATTTGAAATGCCACTTTGACTGACCCTGACAGTACTTCCATAAGTTTTCTCTTTGCAAATTTGACCTCATGAGTCCTAATGACCTCAAACTGACCTCCAAAATTTCTGGCATTTAATGTTGACTACACTTTCCAGTTTCATATAAAACAATAATTGCAAATTTGACTTTTGATGATCCCTGATGACCTTAAAAATGCCCCTCAGAGCCAAATGGCATAAATCACATCTACCAAAGGTGGATCCAGCCTCTAGCTCATGGGGGGGGGGGGGTGGCAGTTTGAAAAGGAGGTGCCAACAAGTGGTAGTTTTACTTAAGATGCAGGAGGAATACATTTTTCTTGTATTTCGAGGTGCCAGAATGGTCATGGGGGGCAACTTCCCCCAGTCCCCCCCCCCTCCCGATCCGCACTTGACATCTACCAAGTTTGGGTGCAAACCTTATCTAGGTCACAGTAAGGCTTTTAGAAATCAATGATTTTGATCAACTTTCAAGAACATAACGTGAACGATGAGAAAGAAAATAGATTTTTGAGATTTTCACATAATAGCCTGTATTGACCTCTTAATGGCCTTTGACCTCCACTGTCTGTTGGTCAAAAGTTGCCTCACACCAATTGATCATCATGTTTATGTTTCATCAAATCCATGGAAAATTAATGTTTGAGAGCTTGTTGAACCATAAATTGTGAACACACATAATAGATATAGGGTTATAGAGTGACAGAGGCTCAATGCAATAGCTCAAGCATCTAGATAGCAGGTTTGAGCTAAGAAATAAGTCAAGGCGTTTTTGGGACAAAGGTCTAGGCCTACATGTAGTCTTATTGCCCAAGGCCATATTCTGCCAAGTAAATTAATCTGTGATATGGAGGCTTCACCATTTCTGTACATAGGCCTACCTCATCACATCACTGCACCTGTCAATAAAAGTGCAGTCACCAATAATGATTTCAAATACCACAAAATATAGTTGGAGTGATATGCAAGGGTTACTTTAATTACAAAGGCAAATGCAGAAAGGTGTGGAATCAATTAGTTGGAACCAAATTTGAGGCCAAGGCTAACTGTTTTCATTACCACCAGCTATGTTATCATGTATCTTGCAAAATGAAGGATGCAGTGTCTACTTACACAGTTATGACCATTTTGTTGTTTGGTGTGAATTGGATGTAGGCCGAAGGCAGGAAGAGGAGGAGGGGAGATGTTTTAATGAAAGGTTTGTCTCCAGTATTCTTTGTGTTCACCTTCTCATAATGGGTGTAAAATCTGGTAAAATTTCCCCTTGCATTCCTACCAGTGGTATAGCCAGTGGTGGTCAGAGTTGAGGGATACAAGATGGGAGACTGTTTTAAAACATTTTATGAGAAAACTAAAAATCTTCTAAACCTTCAATTGTCTTTTCCCTCCCTTTTCCTGCATGCATTCTAGAAAGATTGCCTAAGCCCCTGGGGAAGGGTTCATTTGATCAAAGGTTTGCTAGACAAAAGATCCCAATTCTAAACTCTAATCCTTACCCAAACCATATGTAATCCTACCTGAGAAATATCTTTATCCTAGCCCTAAAGTATCCTAAGTCTTAATTTATTATTTATTTTATTAACATTTAGAAGGAGGGTAAGACTCGGTTAGAAAGAAGTGCTAATCTCCCCCTGAGACCCTCATATAAAAATGCAGTTAATTTACAGAATGTAAAAAACAAAAGAAGAACAATGGAAACTTAAAATACAAATAAGAGAATGGACAAATCTCTCTTAATCTCTGTCTAACCCAAATCCTAACCCTAGCTACCTTTAACATGGAACAGGACTTTGGTCAAGCAGATCTTTGGTCTAGTAGGTATTCCCTAAGCACTTGTGTACTAGCCCTTTCTGTTAGGGGGCTGGGGTGATTAGCACATGCACATGGCCATTTCAAGCATTGTTTTGGAAAACCTTTATTGCATCCAAGTACAAAAGTATAAAAAAATTGTATTTGCATGGAAATTTGAGACAAAGTTTAATTATCAAACATGTTAATCAAGGACATAAATGTAATTAATAATAAGTGTCATACAGCATTGTTTTAGTTATGAATAGGTTTCTCTTTAGGGATCTACCCACAATTCATAAGGGTTTTTAGTCATAAGAGTCATTTTTCACAAGGGTCGTTATTCATAACATGCTTTTCTACAAGAATAAGATTCATTGTTCATAAGGTTCATTTTTCATAAAAACAAAGGTAAAAAGAGGGTTTATTAGTCATAAGGTTCACTATTCATAATGGCAACAAAAGTTCGCTCCTCATAATGGCCAAAAAGGTTCCATATTCATAACAACAAAAAGGATCCAATACAATAATGGCATAATGGCAAAAAAGGTGGGATATTCATGAAAGGAGAAAAGGTTGGATATTCATAAGGGGGAAAAGGGTTTGCTATTCATAATAGGGGAAACGGTTTGTTATTCATAATAGGAAAATGAATTCCCTATTCCCAACGGCAATAAAAAGCCCACTTCAGCTGTAAAATGGAAGAAAAATTTCGTTATTCTGGAACCCCCAGCTCAAAAACCCTTGATCCTCCCCTGACCCTTAAGTGTAATGAATGATGAACCATAAATTTTAATATGAAGTACAAACCCTGTTTATTATGAGTAACAACCCCTTTTTCCAAGTATGAATAGGGAACCCTTTCCCCCATTATGAATGGCGAACCTTTTTTGCCATTATGAATAACGAACCCTTTTTTTTCTAATATGAATAACGAACCCATTTTTCTATTATGAATAACGAACCCATTTTTGATTATCAATAGCTAACCCTTTTTTCTATATGAATAATGAACCTCATGAAAAGGGAACCCATTCTTTATTATGAATAATGAATCTTATGATAAATGACCCTTATGACTACAGAACCTTATGAACAGTGACCCCTATGACTAAAAAAGGTTATGAATATTGAGTTGCCCCCTGTCTTTATATGTCTTTGAAATTTATCCACCAATGCACTTTCCCTTCGAAAACTGTAAGTCAATTATTCTACTTGAACAGTCAGTTGCTTATGAATTAGCCATATGCAGGGTACCAGCAGCAAACACAGTTCACTTTATAAGGTGGTTCACAATCATTTAATTATTTGTAGAATTAAATCGAAGCTTGAAAAGATGGTGCCATATGCTTGTTTACCATTGGCATGGTGCAGCTCTTTAGCCTTACTTTATATATCAAGGAGCTGAAATTTATCAAGCTGAGCTCTTGGTGGTGTGTGAGCCAATGTAATTAAAGCAGCACAAGCTCCCATGCTGGGGTCAGCTATGGTCAAGAACAGTACTATATGCCTTCTTGACTGAGTGGAAATCCAAATTTGGACTTCTTACTGGTTAAAGTGGGGTGCATTACATATCCTGTTTCTACTTCAAGGCAGATCGCAAAACCTCTCCAGCACTTATATCTGTTCTACACATATGTCATGCTGGAGAGGTTTCGCAATCTGCCTTGAAGTAGAAACGCTTCCTGTAATAACAGGCTGGACTGTCACAGATTCACTAGAACATAATATTATTTACCTAATGAAGTTTGAGAGCATGTTATATGCAGCTCCTATTTATAGTTCAAGGATGGTGATTACTCATGCAGAGTCTGATATGTTTACTCCTAAGGGGGTTTCACTAAAACTGATTAGGACTATGGGCTTCATTAAAGATAACTTGCAGCAGCTGCTTATTAGCAAACCCTTTTGTAATTTCTTCATCAGCTTCTGATAAAAATAGGCATAGTTTGCACACTGAATTTCAAAACAAAAGGCACAATAAAACTAAGAAACCTGACCCTGGAAGTAAGCAGCTAATTTACAGATTTAAGTAAGACAAAGGAAGTCAGAGAAAAGTGTACAGAGAAAAGGAATGAGCTCGGTCATGGGTATAGTTAAAAGAAACAAACTTGGTAAATCATGTAGTCCTTGGAAGAAATTTATTCATCTATGAAATAATATTCATAAACAATTCTTGCTTGTCTAGCTGTGACTTGCGGGGCACTTCCATTGATATCTGCGAAATGTTTGAAAAATTAAGTGAAAAGGAGGTAAATTTGGGAAGGAGAGATGGCCATTAGTGGGCAGCTAGTAATTCGTTTTAGGGAATGGCTGCAGCATGCACCCCAAGACACCCTTAGCTTAAATTGAATGCTCTAGAAATAATGACATATGCCTTCCAAATATCTCTTTCTGAGCTCGGCTTGTTTAGTTTCCAGTCCTAATGAATGATTACATTTATCAATAAAATACATCACCCTCACTCAATAAAATCACTACCAAGATATATGGTGCTGTAAATGTTAGAAATAAATTTTAGCTAGCAGGACTGTTACATGCCTGCAAGTCATATCTTTACAAAAATATGGCAACTTAACTCCTATCACCCTATGCCATAGTCTCAGACAGCCATAGCACCTCTTTATGCAAGTCATAGACCCCCAACACTATACATATTGTTTTCTTCACATTATTCTCCTTCCATAGCAGCCTTTGTTCCTAGTAATTAATGTGCTGCTGGTAGATCCCCACACTTGCCGTGTTTCTCGCCGTACGGTCTGCTGCCTTTCGTGTAGGCATGTACAATTATGCTTGAGAATGCCTGAAATTCTTGAAATATTTTGTGGTTGGCTAAAAAGGAGGTGACTGGTGTTTGTTAGATCTGGCGGATGTAACAAGCTGGAGTAGATAACGACCATGCAGACTAATGACATTGATATGGTAGGTAATCGATGTTACGCCTCAAGTGTTCTTTTATGTGCAGTCATAGACATTCCTTCCTTTGTGATGTGACCTCTACATGACACAAAGACTGCCCTCAATAATTGTAGATAACTTTCACAAAGAGAGCTCACAAGGAAGAATGTAGAGCTGAACCAATATCTTCTGATGACCTGTAAGATATTGGATTTGCTATCACAGTTGCCAACTTTGACACATTTTTGCAAACTTAACTTTTCCTGACAAATGGACATGTTTGTGTTAATTATGGTTACAGTCACTCTTGTAAGCTGTAATGTTGGCATTTTCAGTGATACAGTGAAATTTTAGGTAACAGTGAACCATGCAACCCAGTTTCATGCCACTGCTTGAACATAAAATCTTTGCTCTATATAAGAGCATGTAAAATACTTCACCCTGAAGGCAAGGAATGTACTGTTTAATACTACCGGTATTGACGTATTAATTGTCAGTCAACAGCATCTTTAACCAGACTGGGAAGCCAATTAATCATGTGGGATAGATTCTGTAGAGGTGATTTCTCTCCCAAGAAGACATTTACCTTTGACTATTAAACCTTTCCTGTAGAAAATAAAAGTGATTAAACTAAACTTCAGCCCATCACTGTACCCTACTTTTCCTTTCAGATGCCAATAGAGTGAAGGGAGAAAACATTTTGAGGATGTGTGACACAAAATTGAAGGTAGTAAGGCACAGTCCAACCGATATTTAAATAACGCCACTCTGAAATGTAAAGGCCTTGAGAACACTCAGACTTACATAGTGATGGGTGTCCTTCATACAGCTATTCCCAGAGTTCAGAAAAAAAACTGTCAGAGCTCAGAAAATGTAAAGGAAAATCGGTCACTTGGAAATGAAAATGATATCAAAAACAACTATAAAGATGTCAATTACAGTATGGATATTAATTTATAATATATCATGAACCTTTTTTGAGGTTAAATGAATTGCATGAAGTATGTGGAAATTGATGTACAGAATCAAGGCTTAACACATATCAAGATGAACTATTGGTTTCAGTATATGCACATTTATAAGAAAGATATAAAATGGAAGAGCTAAGATATGAAATGTCATTTTGTTTGTTTTGATAAACCATTTTCATGTGATGCCATGTTTTATTTATGTGGCTATGTTAGAGGCACACTAGGAGAGGTTGTATGTGTTTCTATGTTACACCTATGTAGTAATGCACACAGGTATGTAAGTGTACCCGTAGCACCAATGCTTGCCTCACTTTACAGGCCTATTCATACTTCAGTATAGTGCCATAAAACTATAACGGTTGAAACACGGTGCAACTCTAAGCTGTGTCTGGGATGACCATATATGGTTCTCATAGCTTCTTAGGGCATGAAAATTTGAAAGTATGTACCCGCCTTATGCCCATGTGCCTTAGATGAAATGGATCACACCAAACACACCACACAATATGATAATGTTCAATTAAATGATATAAAACTTCCTTGCATGTAACATCACAATTTCCATCAGTCAGTTCCAAGATACTTGAATTAAGAGAAAATGGCAATGAATTACTCAACTTAATTCATTTTCAATTACCTATCCTATATCTTATTTAATTTAGTAGTACCAGGTCATAACCTTTAGATAACATGGCACACTTGAAACGTTTCCATTTCCTCTAGGCTCACAGATCATTTCATGAATGAGATTATGACAATGTTTATGCAAATTTTCCAAGAATATATTTGTGCTTGGAAAACTCTTTTTTCCTAGAAAATTTAGCTTCACAACTTTGTATCCTTCTTCCATTCTCCAATGATGTAGACTGCTAGATTGCACAGAAATTTTCCAGATGATAACAACAGCTTCATCACAAAGGCTACAAGGGTGGTATTTTGCCCAGACTCAAGGGTAAACAGGCCCAAGCCATCCCCCATCCCCTTGTTTTCACAAACTTATTATTTCTCGGACATTCATAACTGAATAAAATGATGAAAATATCATTGTCCAGATTATGATTGACAAGATGTTCAGCATCACAGAGCTTGCAAAGGGGGGCTTCTGACTTCCAAGTTGTGATCTACCCCTTCATATGTGCATCCAGCACAATATTCTCCACTCCCCCCTTCAGACAGAAATTCTGGGTCACTATCTTTCAGCTGCAACTATGGTATGTGTTTTCCCATGACCTTAGGAGAGGTCATTGACTCACTTATCTTTTTACCACAGCTGGTAATTAACACATCCCGAAAGGACCCACATAGTTTAACCTCACAACACCCTACCAAGGAGCTCACAGAGCTAACATCACAATGACTGAAAGCACACTTTGGATGGAAGCCCTGGTTTAATAAACACAAGTGTGGCTGTCAAGCATTTTAGAAGAACTTTTGCATGATTGAACAGCTGACTGGCTAGCTGGTTGGCAAACCAGATATGTTGCCACATATACATCTTCCACTATGGGGTGTAGAACATAGCACTGAACATATTAAACACTCCCAGTCCCTTGAAATGACATCATTCTAAGATTTAAGACAGACATACAATGGCATCATCGATGCCAAGCTACTAATCAACCAAATATTATTTTTCAATTTCTTTTTTCCTAAATGTTACCTTTAAAATTACATTTATCTCTCCAAAAGTAATGCCCAGAGGAAGAGACAGTCTTCATATAATTTCTCAATTTAAGTTACAAAGGTGTACAAAATCTTGATGAATACCTTGTTTGACTGATACAAGCTGGAGTAACAGGCTCCATTTATCATCAATGTGTACTAAATCCCACTCACAAAATGCATTAAAAGTTTAACATAACCATCCAAAAATATTTCTTGTCTAACTTCAATGAATTGCATGATGAAAAATTCATATGGAATTTTGACAATCAGAAGAGTTCCCATAGAACACAAAACTAATGTACACTTTTGGCTAGTTTCTTGCTAAATTTCGAGATGCACCCTTGTTTTAGATCAATGTCCATAAAGTCACTGCTTTCTTATAGGTGGCCAATGCTGTAATTGGAGTCTAATATACGAGTGCCAAGTATTACAAGTTCACATTACTGCCACATCTGTCTTAAGTGGTGTTGGCATTGGTGCTCGTTTGCCAGTGCTTGGGTGGGATGGTGAAGCAGCCATGGATGGACTATCCACTGACAAACTAAACTCAAAGGGGTCAGGCAGAGTAGTATTAAATTTCAAGTGATCATCTAGGAGGAAGAACAAAAGACTTATCTATAAATATGAAATCATAATTATCCCACAAAATAAGTGTGTGTGAGTGCGTGTGTGTGTGGGGGGGGGGTGGTGGTAGGAGGGACTACATCCCCTAGCCCACCCCTACCCAGTTCCAACTGCCCTAACACATTTAACAATTGACCAACCAAAAATAATGTCCTACAACCCCAAGCAACTGTGCATGATTTAGCATACCTTGAAATACATCTTCAACCTGGGCTGTGCTCTTTCCCTTTGAATTTAGCTGACAAGTGCTTCAAGCACATACCAGTCAAATTTACTGTACCGAAGCCACCAGTAAAGTCATCAAACTTTCTGCTAACTAAGCAGGGCCTATGTGGTATGAGGACAGTTGTCATATTGCTTGTACCACTGACTAGAGCAGAAGATACTTGTAGCTATGTTTCTGCTTCCATCCTAATGACAACACATTTTCATACCATTCCACTTCCAGTTTAAAACTATCACCCACTTCTAAGGATTATGGGCCTATTTCCTGTAGTATTTGCCATTTAAATAATCACTTCTTGTCCAAAGAATCATACTTTTTTTTCAGTGCAGTAATACTGTTATAGAATGGCTTATCATTTAGTTCACAATAATGAGCTGTGTATGCCATATTTTACTTTCCAAAAGACAACCCCCAAAAATAGCAAAAAAGTTTTCAGGCCTTGAAAATAATCTAGAAGAGAACTCACATTCATCCTTTAAACTATCATGGACTTACCTAGAGCAAAACTAATCAGTTGCTCTAGTCCCTGGAAATCTGGAGTGGACCAAAAGCTTATTTAAGATGACCAGGGGCTACATTTGTATCAAAGGTTTAGTGATTAAGTAGTTTTGACCTCCCAGTCTGGTTTCTTCTTCTTGTTCAACCATTCATGCAGATTTTCCTTTCAATGCTAGATTCTATAAATATTTCTTGCAAGTTTTCTCAAAATTTCATCTCTTATAAACAACCAGGCATTAAAATGATATGAATTCCAGCATACAGGTTATGAGATCTATGGCAAACTGGAAGCTTTACAGAAGCTTAGGGAATTAAGTTTCCAGCTTTGATATAAATGCACCCCTGAAATATACACTTCTGAAGTGAAGTGAAATTTATTGATATTTATCACAAAATGACAACATAATAAAATGGACTACAGGCATCTCAGTTATAGCTAAGAATTATCTATGTATCATACAGTTTAAAATCTTAATACTCCTTGGTAAGACAGATCTTCTAAACTGTTCAGTCCGCATACGTGGGATCCTATAAAATCTACGCGGTTTTAAGTAACCAGAATGTAAAAATGCATTGAGGTTTCGATGATGTATGTTCTATTCCAAATAATGCCATGATGTCCCATATATTTCAGTCAATGGTCAAATGCTATCTTAACATGTTGGAAAAATACAGTTTTGTGTTCCTATTTAATTTTGGGAATTCTTGGGAAATTTGCAGTTTGACCTATGGTGACCCCAGATGACGATCTTGGGAAATCTTGGAAAATTTTGCTCTTTGACCTCTGCTGAACCCATATAAAACTCTTGGGAATTCTTGGGAAATTTTGCTTTTTTACCTCTGGTGACCCCAGATGACCTTTGACCTCCACCAAAAACAATAGGGTCCATCCTTTCACCATAACACATCCACATAGTACTGTAAGTATGAAATCTATCCAAGCTTCCTACCTGGAGATACGTGTTAACAAGCTTTTCAGTGTTTGGCCCGCATAGACCCAAATGACCTTTGACCTCCACCAAAAATGATTGCGTTCATATTCTCACCACAATGCATCCACATACTACATATAAAATCTATCCAAGCTTTCTCCCTTGAGATATTGTGTTAACAAGGTTTTCAGTGTTTGACCCTCAGCCACCCTAGATGACCTTTTAACTCCATCAAAAACAGTGGGGTACATCTTCTCACCATAACACATCAATTTACCATGTATGAAATCTATCCAAGCTTGGTACATGGAGATATCGTGTTAACAAGATTTTCAGAGCTTAACCCCCAGTGACCCCAAATGACCTTTGACCTCCACCAAAAATGATGAGATTCTTCCTCTTATTGTAAGGCATCTACATACAAAGTATCAAATTTATCCAAGCTTCCTACATCGAGATATTGTGTTAACAAGGTTTTCAGAGTTTGACCCCCAGTGACCCCAGATGACCTTTGAACCCCACCAAAAATGATAGGATTCTTCCTCTTACTATAAGGCATCTACATACAAAGTATGAAATTTATCCAAGCTTTTTACATCGAGGCATCGTGTTAACAATTTTTCAGGGTTTGACCCCCGGTGACCCCAGATGACCTTTCACCTCCACCAAAAATGATAGGGTTCTTTCTCTTACCATAACCCATCTACATACAAAGTATGAAATTCATCCAAGCTTCCTACCTCGAGATATTGTGTTAACAAGGTTTTCAAATTTGACCCCCGGTGACCCCAGGTGACCTTTGACCCCACCAAAAACAATAGGGTTCTTCCTCTCAATATGGAGCATCTATGTACCAAGTTTGAGAAGTCAGAGCTTCCCTTCTTGAGATATCGTGTTAACGAAGTTTTCAGGGTCTGACCCCTGGTGACCCCAGATGACCTTTCACCTCCACCAAAAATGATAGGGTTCTTTCTCTTACCATAACGCATCTACATACAAAGTATGAAATTCATCCAAGCTTCCTACCTCGAGATATTGTGTTAACAAGGTTTTCAAAATTTGACCCCTGGTGACCCCAGGTGACCTTTGACCCCTACCAAAAACAATAGGGTTCTTCCTCTCAATATGGGGCATCTATGTACCAAGTTTGAGAACTGTCAGAGCTTCCCTTCTTGAGATATCCTGTTAACGAAGTTTTCAGGGTCTGACCCCCGGGGGCCCCAGATGACCTTTCACCTCCACCAAAAATGATAGGGTTCTTCCTCTTACCATAACGCATCTACATACAAAGTATGAAATTCATCCAAGCTTCCTACCTCGAGATATTGTGTTAACAAGGTTTTCAGGGTTTGACCCCCAGTGACCCCAGGTGACCTTTGACCTCTACCAAAAACAATAGGGTTCTTCCTCTCAATATGGGGCATCTATGTACCAAGTTTGAGAACTGTCAGAGCTTCTCTTCTTGAGATACCGTGTTAACGAAGTTTTCAGGGTCTGACCCCCGGTGACCCCAGATGACCTTTCACCTCCACCAAAAATGATAGGGTTCTTCCTTTTACCATAACTCATCTACATACAAAGTATGAAATTCATCCAAGCTTCCTACCTCGAGATATTGTGTTAACAAGGTTTTCAGAGTTTGACCCCAGGTGACCTTTGACCCCTACCAAAAACAATAGGGTTCTTCCTCTCAATATGGGGCATCGATGTACCAAGTTTGAGAACTGTCAGAGCTTCTCTTCTTGAGATATCGTGTTAACGAAGTTTTCAGGGTCTGACCCCCTGTGACCCTAGATGACCTTTCACCTCCACCAAAAATGATAGGGTTCTTCCTCTTACCATAAGGCATCTACATACAAAGTATGAAATTCATCCAAGCTTCCTACCTCGAGATATTGTGTTAACAAGGTTTTCAGAGTTTGACCCCCAGTGACCCCAGGTGACGTTTGACCCCTACCAAAAACAATAGGTCTTTTCCTCTCAATATGGGGCATCTATGTACCAAGTTTGAGAACTGTCAAAGCTTCCCTTCTTGAGATATCGTGTTAACGAAGTTTTCAGGGTCTGACCCCGATGACCCCAGATGACCTTTCACCTCCACCAAAAATGATAGGGTTCTTCCTCTTACCATAAGGCATCTACATACAAAGTATGAAATTCATCCAAGCTTCCTACCTCGAGATATTGTGTTAACAAGGTTTTCAGAGTTTGACCCCCAGTGACCCCAGGTGACGTTTGACCCCTACCAAAAACAATAGGTCTTTTCCTCTCAATATGGGGCATCTATGTACCAAGTTTGAGAACTGTCAAAGCTTCCCTTCTTGAGATATCGTGTTAACGAAGTTTTCAGGGTCTGACCCCGATGACCCCAGATGACCTTTCACCTCCACCAAAAATGATAGGGTTCTTCCTCTTACCATAAGGCATCTACATACAAAGTATGAAATTCATCCAAGCTTCCTACCTCGAGATATTGTGTTAACAAAGTTTTCAGAGTTTGACCCCCAGTGACCCCAGGTGACCTTTGACCCCTACCAAAAACAATAGGGTTCTTCCTCTCAATATGGGGCATCTATGTACCAAGTTTGAAAACTGTCAGAGTTTCTTTTCTTGAGATATCGTGTTAACGAGCAAAGTGTCACAAACACACACACACACGCACATACACGCATACATACACACGCCATCATGACTGCATAGGTTTCTCTTATCATTGAAACCAAAAACCAAAGAGAGGGTGATCAGCTTCCTCAACTATAGAAGAAGCACACTGACAAATTACACGATCAATATAATCATCCATGATGGCAGAATACAATTTAAGAAATCTATTCAAGTAGTCAAGCTGTCCTTTAGAGCAGGATGATAACCAAACAGGAGCACAGTAAGTAAGGAAGGATAACACCTTTGTCCGAAAAAGCCAAAGCTGTTTATCAAAATCTAAACCAAAGCCAGCAAGCCTACGAATACAATGTAATCTCTGTTAAGCTTTTGATGCCATATTGTTCACGTAGGTGTTCCAAGTAAGCGTGTTACTGAAGATTAATCCAAGATATTTAAAATTTGATACAACCTCAATTGCGTTACTGTCAATGTACACTGGAGCATGACTTTGCACTGTACGAAAATCAACAATCATTTCCTTGGTTTTCTTACCATTAATAAATAGATTATAATCCTTACACCAATTCACAGTATACTCTATGGCTGCAAATAATTTGTAAGACATTGTGAATTTTTATCGTTGCACATCCTAACTATGGCAGTATCGCCTGCATACTTCAAAATAAAGACATTGTCATAATATGAGACCAAAGAATCAGTATAAATAGCAAAAAGTAACCGGAACAAGCAACAACCCTGTGGGACACCAGTGTTTGTAATGAGAGTCACTGATGACACTGTTACAGTGAACATACTGTGTGTGACCGAACAGGAAATTATAAAGCAGATTAATTACATTGTCACTGACATACACCTTCATAATATCCAATAATTTAGAACAGCAAATAGTATTAAATACAGAACTGAAATTCACAAAACAGATCCTTGCATAATTACTAGGAGTGTCCTTTTTTTAATTGCAGTAACACACCTCCACTATGGAATTATTTTCTAATTATTATGTCAAAAGCCCATAAAAGCTACATCTGCTTCATCAGATGTTTGATGATTGTATCAAAATTTCTTCAAATTTGACTTCTTCAAACAATCAGGCACTAAATGTTACAAACTTCAGGAACTGCTCTCTGTTCTGATGTCTCTTTGTTCCACTATCTCAATATTCCAAAAGTTTACATGAAGGTTAGTGTTAGGATAAGGGTTAGGTTAGGATGAGAGTGTTACAGGTATGGGTTGCGGAACATAGAGACGTTGGAACATGGAGGTGTAACCACAAATTTTGGTTCACAGGTTTTATGGGTTCTATGGGTGGACTGCCAGCTAATATGAAAGAGGGGGGAGTGGGAAGCTACCAGCTTCCATACATTTGCGCTCACATATTTTTAACTGTAGTAAAACACCGCCACTGTTAAACTCACAAATCACAGTGTGTACATTATCCTTTTTTCTAGCTAATCAAAGGTCACAATGCATCCATGTGCATAGGCCCTGTTTGCCTGTTACATAACAGGTTTGAGTATTACCTCTGACATTATATAATGCTCAATAGACTTGGCTTTACTGTGCTTTGATTAAGTGTCATGCCTCTTGCAAATCTGGATACATCCATACAATTGACCATGTATGGATTGAACCACCTGGGGCTAATATTCTTAGAACATGGAAGTGTATTTTTGCTGCATCATCTGTAAAGGGATTTACACACTGTGCTACTTCACATAAAGCTTATGTAAAATGAGCTGCATAGCCTCTTGAGATATTTAGCCAATTATTTTTTTATGGTCAACAACTAATCAAACAAATACACCATTTCACCTGAAATCCAAAAGTGTACACTCTGTTATACCTGCCTATTATGGAAGGGAAATGTCCTTCAAGATTACAATGAAGAATTTTGCAACATCTGAAAATTTTCAAGCATAAAAGAAATAAAATGTCACTTTACCTGTAAGCTTCTCAGAACTGGCACTGGTTGCAATTGCTTGCCAATCTGTCAAGTAACTGTGGGTGAAATGAAAAAGAAAAGTTCTTCACAAATTCAACAACCTTTTTCAATTTTTCAGACAGTGTTACCAACCTTTTATTTAATACCATCTATGACATTTGCTCAACAATGCAGAATCTGCTTTGATAATTCATAACATGTTAAAATCTTTCATGGGCCATTGTGCTGTTAAACTGAGACTTTCACATTTATCAAACCTTTCCATCTTTGCAGACTTCCATTAAAGGGCAAAACTTACACAGTTGTCAGAGAGCAGCTAAGACATTTAACAAGACAAGTGAGGGCTGGCACCAAATGGATCCATGGAAATACTGCTCAACAACAAACAGTTCTGCTGCTTCTCAAGTAAAGTATGTCACTACAAAGCACTTTCCAGCCTGTGCAGCTGTATTAAATGCAGTTAACTGGTTTATTTTATACTCCCTTCTTACCTCATCTCTATACATGAAATGTATTGGGAGATGATATACTGTACTGCATCTTACATCAGAAATGAGAAGCTGTGCATGTGTGTCTGTGTGTGTGAGTGTGAGCCAAAAAGTGTGTAGTGAACTCCTAAACCATAATTCCAATGAAGTTGAAACTTGGTAGGTAGGAACCTGACTATGAGAACTAGTTCATCCCTCACTGATGATTAAAAGGTCAAAGTTCAGTCAAAGGACAAATTAGCTAAAAATTGTCTTTTTTTGGGGGGGGGGCAATTATTTGCCTGTAAGTAGTTTAGAGAAAGTCATTAAACCACAAGATATTAACAGAACAATGAGACAAATTTAAAATAATGCTTTTCTTTTGCTAATGGTAGAGGTCAAACGTCCAATATAGGTCAAAGATCAGATGCCTAAATTTTTAGAAAAGAAAAGAGTGTCACAAAATCCTCTTAAACTGTAAGAAAGTTGGTTTTTTACCATTATTTGCTTGTCTGTATGATAAATGAAGTCATTAAATCACACTGTATGTAGAGAACAATAAGACAAATTTTAAAGTGCTTTTTGGTTGCTAAAGGTTAAGGAAAAAGGTCAAATGTGAGTCACAGCACAAAATTTGGCAAGAAGTTTTGCAAACTAATCAGGAACTGTAAGTCCAATCAACTTGACAACTTGGGTACAAACCTGACCATGAAAACTTAAGCATGCATAATTAATGACATCAAATGACATTTCAAAGGTCAAATTTGCTAAAAATTGTTTTTTGGGTAGACTTGCTTAAGACAACACCATTCTCATCTGAGAGACCCTTACTCATCAAAATTGAGGCCATCTGTCCATTCCAGTAATTCATCAACTTCCCATTCTTCTACTGCATCAACACCCTTTTCATCCATCACTGCTAACATTCCTGCTGCAGCACCCTCAAGTATAGACTCAGTCTCTGTGGCTTTACTCCTAGCTGCTGTCATACCATCTCGGTACCTAGGAGAAGAAGACCGTTTACCAAAACATTTAAGAGTATTACACAAACCATAAAACAGTTCACTGAAGTAACTTAACAGATCAATATTCATAAATCTCACCTGTAAAGCATATAACTCGTATTTCATCAAGGATTTAGATTCCTGAGCCAGAATAGCAGTACCATTAATGTCAAGTACTGACCATAATTTGTTTTTGCAGCCTGTGAACAAGTCTTTGTAACTTAGCTAAATCTAAACATTAGTGTGCAAGTTTGATCATCTGGTTTTATCCCACATTACTTTTTGACAGGGGTATTTTAATTGATAAAACATGGCCTTCTGTTGATGTGGTCTGTAAAACAAATAACAGTTAAGATTACCAGACTATTGTATGACTCACACAAGATAAAGTAAAGAGAGTTAAAAATATCTAAGAGAACTAGACCATGAGCCAAACGCACAAAAAGATGTATTTAAATTGGATGCATGAGTCTTGGTGATCAAAATGAAAGTTTACTTTTTAATTTAATTGTAAGAATGGTTTTACTAGACATTGGTTTTGTCTTGGTGTTTCAAAGTAAATTTTGGGCAACATACCAAGAACCTGCATGAATTTGAACCTACTTACCGTAGGATTCTGAAACGACTTGATCAACATTAACGCAAGTTGTTATTCTTCAAGAGGATGAGCTTTACATTTGTAGGGTTAAAGTCATTTAAGTATGGACAAATAGATTCTACCCTGTATGAATACAATTAAGCACTAATGTTTAAGGCCACAGGAACAAATTCATAAATTAGCTCTTGTAAAAGAAAGTCACTGCCAAAGTGAGAGCATTTTCAGTACCTCCCTATGCAACTACTGCTACCTACTGTATGAGGGATTTCCAAGTGAATTGTTGTAATTAACACATTTGTAAGATCCCTCATTTGTAATCCTCAAAACAAGCTAAAGTGAAAGAAGTCACTGAATGAGTCTGGCTTTGATCCACAACATGATCTAGACCAGTGCTGGCTGTAGAGGAATTGCTTGGGTGGTAGCAAGGGTGTGGGCAGTGAAGGGGGGGGGACAACATTCATACTCTGTAGAGAAGTGGTCCAAAAAATAGGGACTATGGCCATTTTTGTGGTCTCTAATGATTTTAGAAGGAAGCTGGAAGACTGTCTTTCACCTCCCTGATTTGAGCAACCTGCGCAGGATGCCAAGATGGCAAAATGCAAGGAGGTGGGGTAGGAGCTTACAGTATGCTTGAAACTCAGTGCTGAAGTTGTCATCTCAAACATTTCTGAACCTGCAGTAAAAGAATGGTGACTAATTTGAATTTTTCAGTTGTTCCCATTTGTGCAGGAGGTGAGTTGACATGAAGCTGCCATCCACAGTCTGTTTCTTACCAGCAGCCATGAAAACTCTGGTACCATCTGTCAACATGCATAAGACAGGTCCTCAACATTAAAATGTCCACAGTTTGATTACTTCCATATAAAATGTCACTGTTGATGTGGAGATCATCCCACAGTTACTACAGCACAGTAGTCTTACAACAGAAACATACAAAACCCCATAGATACTACAGCCAATAGTCAAACAGACTTTCATACAAAACCTCATGGCTGTAGTACCAATTGGCCATAGTAACATTATATGGGGCTGTAGAAATTTAGGACTGAAACCCTTAATGTGCTACAGGCAGCACACATTTAGTTGAATAAAATGGCAAAACACTTACATTTTTTGCATCCACTCTAATTTCCTCCTCCTCTTCTTCCTTTCAACATCAGCTTTCCTCTTCAGCTTTGAGTGGTGAAACTCTTGTGTTCTCTTGGAAGACTCCCATGTTACAGGATCCTGATCTGCTTTCAAAATGAGCTAAAATAGCAACAGAGAAAAATTAGTGTTATTAGCTTACTCTGAGAAATATTAAATTCTCTCAAAGCAATTTCCTATAGACCCTTTTCCAAATAGCAATTACAAAGGATGAGGGGATAGAGTTTTTGTATACATCGTTTTTGTCAATGGCATTTTACTGTTGCCAGAAACGACACATACCAATACTCTAACCCATAATCCTTTGCAACTGCTATTTGGAAAAGGGTCTGTGTCAATCACTCATGACCATTTGCCATTTGGCCCTTAACATAATATTTACATTAGCACATGCAATGGCAAGACTTGAAAAAAATTTCTTTTCCCTACTTGTTTCTCATGAAACACAAGCTAAGATCCTGAAAGAAAACACATTTTTCAAGTTTGCGGCCCCTTTTAAGGTAGTTTTCTAAATCATTCTTAATAGAAATAAAAAGTTTTTCCACAACCTCAAAAATAACCTTCACATTTTGAGAAAAAATGGAGAAATATGCCCCTCTGATTTGAATTTTAACTTAAAGGTCTGTGGACATGTAAATGTCATGCCTTCCTATTTGATGTAAAAAGTATTAGAATGTTTGAAATAGCTGTAATTCCCATCAAAACCCATCAAATATTGGCCAATTTACATGACAATTGCTGTTTTTGCATTTAGATCATCCACAAACATGAGCTACATATGCAAATGTGTGACATGGAAAGAGGGACTCATGAGATATGGTTTATGTTATCCTTTTTTTTTGTTTAACCTTTATTCCAAGGACAGCTTTAAGGTTGGTATGCCCTGAGGGGCTTATTTTAGAACAGGAGTGCCCAACCAGTCGATCGCGGTTTACTGGTAGACCGCGGACTGATCCCAAGTCGACCGCAAGGGTTGAAGGAAAAAATGACAAAAATAGTTTTTCTATGTGTGACTGTATGACAGTGTAGGTTTTGTAGATCTCGGGAGGGTGACTACTTGAAAAGTAGATCTTGGGTCAAAAGGGGTTGGGCACCCCTGTTTTAGAAGAAACTATTGGCTACTTTGAAAATTTCCACATTGAAAAAAAACCTGAAAAGAAATTTGCTGGTAACTAATTACCATGCTAATAATTTATAAAGGACTCACAAAAGAAATACACATACTGTTCAACTCTCTACATCACAATTTGTGCATTGCTAATGAGAAATTTCAGAACTGGTCAAACTTTGAAGAGGTATATCAAATTCAGAACTGTAAAAGATGTTCAAATATTTCAAACAGATTAGATGTCCACAGACCTTTCACAAACACATTTATAAAGCTAAATCATCTTGAACTCACCCGATCTGAAACAAGTCTCCAGCCATTGTTCTCCATCCTCTGGTACCAACCAACTCTATTATCTCTTTCCTTTTTCTCATTTTTCCTCCTATTGTGTACATCCTTGGCTTCCTTCCTCTTTACTGCTGCAACTGTGTAGTCCTTGGGGCTGTTTGCACACATGTCTACAATATTGCGATGGGTGAAAATCTTGTAGTATATGTTGGGAGGAAATTTGCTCTGCAGACAGAACAACAGTCAAATTAAACTCTACAAGAACTGGCCTTGTAGCACGATGAGACAAGGATGAAAGATTGGCATATTTCTGACTTTCATACTCTCCAAGCAAATAGCAGTAAATTTTTTCCATGTTTACCAATAGCTTGTAAGGTAACATGAATGCACGAAAATTCATTTTGATACTTTGAACAAAAGCACCAAGTTAAAAGTTCTAAACCTTTTCTCTACTTTGACCTTTTTCCCAGGCTAATCCAACAGGTCCATAATTTGATTGGTGGCAATTTATAATATTTCACAAAAACCAGATGACCTTGAAATCTTTCAATGCAATGCCTATTTGGTTCAGGACCCATGATTTGAGAATCTGTGCATTACTGGTTCTCATTCTGATGTATGTACTTTCACTACAAAGTCTACCCACTTGATATCCCATCTGATACAGACAACATGGAAATAAAAAATACTTCCAGAAAAATTATTTATATTTGAACTTTACATGGTAATAGCAAAGCAAAGCAAAGCAAGGACAAGACACATGATTTCCTATTCTTGAAAGTTGGCTGTTGTCACTTTGAAAATGCATTCTGTAATTTGGAAGATTTTATGTAACAATGCTACCACTAACAAACCTGCAAATGCATGCAACTTCATAACACTTGCTTTCTATATAGACTTTCTACCATATTGTACAAGTTTCTGATAATAGTCATTTTTTTACCAGTACTTGCATTTAGAATGTGCACTCACAGAATTCATGCAACATGGCTAGGATTCTGCAAAGACATATGTACCTTAGCCACCCAACGTGAAGTTGTAATTCATAAGCCATATAGGCTTCTCCCACATTTGTGGTCGCTTAGCATCGTAAAACAACTGCCCTTCAAGTCCTGAATTATTAATACAGATATTTTATCACATAAATTTCACTACTTACAATAGCCAATAATATAAGATACAGCGTCTTGAAAATTTTTACTATTACTACAATTACAAATTTTGTACGAGAAATAAATAGAAATTGAGACTACCCTCTAAAAATATTGGGAAAGCTGGAAATACCTCAGTAATTTCATTTTTGAAAAGAACCTGACCTAACCTTTTGAATATAGCCACAAAAGAGAGCCTGCTAATCAAGAGTTCACTAGATCCAAATCTCAAAGATTCCAAGTTATCAGAATGATCAGAGGGGACACAACATAATATCTGAATAGAAAGTAAGCATATCAGTAGTGACATACAAAAAAATTCTATATTCCACAAAAATCAGAACATAAAAATAAAAGTCAGGAATTGGCAAATGTGAGTTAAAAGTAGAATTTTCTCTTCTAAATCTGAACACTTGGCATCCCGAAATTCAATGCCTCCTTACCCCTGCCAGCCGGAATTTGATATGAATGCCAGCAGCTGCATCCAGCAACTGAGCTTCCCTGGGGTTGATACAGCGGAGCATCAAAGCTGGATCTCCACAACATCGAAAGTTGATTAAATCTCTGTAATATCGGTAAACTTGTATGTCCTGCAAAAATTCAAGTATACAGAGGGTTCCTTCATATTTATGGTAAAGTAATGCACACTTCATGCATGACTATCAGGTAGGTGGCAGCATAACTTATTGATTTCAAAGATCATACAAGCCTTTTATCTTTCCCCTCTCCCATGCCTTGAGCACCCTTATGGGTGGATACGTGCACGTCTAAAAATCTGTGTTATTATTATTTTAGATACCAAGCTTAAAATGGCTTCATTGGAGCAAATGTAAGGGCGGCATGGGCTGATCACTTCAGTTGTTTTGAAAACAAATGTACAAATTAATAACTTAGACTACTTGTTACTTTAGAACATTCCTAAATCTAACAAGACATCACTGCTCTATTTATTCCCTTTACAGGAGGAAGATAATTTCTTCCCCATAACATTACAAACAAACACTGGCATGAAAGCACAATGACTGATTTGAAGTCCATAGGCCTAATCATTGGTCAGTTACCTTGTATCTTCAAATAATGCAGTTTTATATGTGAACTGATTTCTTATATACTTAAAACAAGGAAGCAATTTATGCATTCATTGTATGAGCACACAGTAGTGTGCATCAAGTAATCTACTTCGCCCCTCCTTACCTCCTATTTACACTTTGTAATCCCCACTTACTCGCAGTAAGTCCCTGGCAAGCTTTTAATAGCACAGTGGCTCCAGGTGACCTCCAAGAGAGGTCTCCTGGAAAGGTCCTTCCTGCTTGACTGTCCGCCAAAAAGACTGACGCAGTTTGTACCTAGCATTGCGAATCTCATAGACAGGAGTTTCTATCCACCTGAATCCAAGCTGTTTTGCAGCCATCCGAATTTCTACCATCCTCCTCTACCATCTCAGTGGCCACGATGAGTATCCTTTTACATTTTTAGGCGATTTTTTGCGTTAGGCAAATTGGGGTGCTTGTCTCGTTTGGTCCTCGTGTTTACCCATAGGTTTTAGGGAAGGTGCCAGTTCCACTACGCTAGCCTTAACGATTGTATTTTTCGTTGTTAGGCCTTAGGCGTTATGTGGTTTTTTGCTTGCTGTCTGCCTTATTAGTTTTTCCATTAGTTTATTTTGTATTGCTTGTTTTTAACGCCGTTTCCGCTCTGCGGCGGCCTCCTGTCCCGTGTTCCGGGCTGGGTTTTCTCTCACCTTAATTGTGTTCATTGCTTAGCCATGTCCCGTGTTCCGGGCGGCATTTATTTATTTGTTCATATTGCATGCTTGTATTTGTGCCACTTTGTGTACATCCAGTGGGCTTCTCCCTCTGGATGATTTTTTTCCTTGACTGTTTTTGTACAGGTGCTTCTTCCAATAGGTGCCGTACCTGTAAGCAGTTTCTACCGGACTGGGACGGCCATGATCTGTATGCTAAGTGCTGCTCGTGTTCTACAAGGGCCAGATGTTCCATTTGCCGTCAATGGTCTGTGGAGAGGGCCTGGCTAGTCCCTAAAAAGAAAGCCAGACGAAAAAGACCTGATAATAGCTCTGAACCTACGGGCGAGCTCTCGGGCAATAAATCCTCCGAGGAACATTCCAGAGCAAATCACAATTCCCCGGCTCCTAGTTCCGGGAAGAAATCTAGTGGGAGTTCCTCCAAGAGGTTGAGAAGATCGAACCGGGCCACTACCTCCAAAACCACTAATCCTTTGTCGTCACCACTAATCCCCCGGCTCCTTTGTCAACCATTACTGCAGAGTCTACTAATCCTCCAGGGTCTCAACGGACGACTGCTATTGTTGGAGCTAATACCCGGGGAGCTTTGCCAAGTTCATCTAATGAGGACTCTTCTATTCCTCCAGAAACTCATTCAAGTGTTCCTTTAGTGATTGCTAATCCTCCAGGAGCTTTATCAGGCACTTCATTGATTGGACATAATCTTCCGGGAACTTTAGTTAATACTCCGGGAGCATTAGTTAACACCCTGGGAACTTTGGTTAATACTCCGGGAGCTTTAGTTAACACCCGGGGAACTTTGGTTAATACTCTGGGGTCTTTACTGACATCCTTATTGCTGGCTTCTAATACCCCGGCGTCTTTACCAGGAGCAGTTTCTCCCAACGTTAATACCCCGGAGGCTTTACCGATCGAGGCTTTGTCTACTTCTAATCCTCCGGGTTCCGACCTTTGTCTTGGATACTTCACAGAGTACTTCAGTGACGTCAAGACCCGGTGTATCGGTTAACCTAGTGTCTAGCCTGCCTGCTACTGTAACACACTCTCAGCTGTGTGACATCTCTATGATATCGGGCCCATCCTCCCAGAATGACCCGTCATCGACTTTGCGAGAGATTTTCCTGTCTTCCGACTCTCCTCCATTAGGGAACCGAGACTTCGAGGGTTTCCAACCAATTCAGACCCAGAGTTGGAGTGTTGGACCCTACAGTTGTAGTCGTTCCAGATCTAAAAGGAGTCACAGGGGTCATCGTCGACGTCATCGCCGTAGATCTTCGTCCCGAAGTTCTTCCTTGTCTACATCTCCTCCTCGTTGAGGCAAGAAGAGCCGCAAGGAGCCTGAGACCAAGGACATCCGCGGCAGATGCCAGCCATCCTTCCAGATTCCTTCTCGCTCGGTCGCCCAGATATGTCGTTCCAGACAGCCGTCATTGAGTTTCCAGTCCCGCCCCCGTACTAGAGGCTCTTCCCGGGGCACCACCCCCAGCCAGGGCAGGGGCTTTTCCAAGCCCTAAGGGTGCCCACCTCCAGCGGTGGGGGGGGGGAGAATAGAGAGCTTCCTATCGAAGTGGGAGGACATCCATCCAGACTCCTGGGTCTGGAACGTCATAGCTTCAGGTTACCGCATAGAGTTTACTTCCACTCCTCCTCGAAAAGGCCTTATGAGAGGAACTCCAATTCCTCGAGATCCCGACAAACGAAACACCTTAGAAAAGGAGATTCACAGCCTTCTGGAGAATAGAGCCATTCATGTTGTCCACCCGAGGCACTCCAAACGCATGTACAGATCCGGTTTCTTCCTGGCTCCCAAGAAGCCGAACACCTTGCGCCCAATCTTGAACCTCAAGCCTCTCAACAAAAGATACGTCAGACCAGTCAAGTTCCGGATGGAAATGCTGGCTTCCATAATCCCGACTCTTCAAACCGGTATGTGGGCAACCACTCTAGACCTCAAAGATGCCTACCTCCACATTCCTATCCACCATGCTCATCAATGTTACTTGGCCTTCCGCTACAAGCAAGTAGACCATCAGTTCAACGCCCTCCCCTTCGGCCTGTCTACGAGTCCCAGAGTTTTTACGAGGGTCTCAAGAGCAGTATTAGCCCATCTCCGAAGTTGTATATGTAGTATGTATTAGTAAGTATTTGCATACTTGGATGATTGGCTGATTCTCTCAAGGTCGGAACGTCAGAGCTAGGAGGTTACGCTCCTCATCATCAACACTCTTGAGAACCTAGGCTGGATTCTGAATCGAGAAAAGTCCATGCTCAATCCTTCTCAGAATGTCAAGTACCTGGGCGCACAACTCGACTTAGCCAATGGTCTTGCTTTCCCAACTTCAGAGAGGATAACCTCCATGGTACAGACAGCCAACCTACTCCTCACCTCTCCCAGCCTGAGAGTCCGCCTTTGGCTCCATCTCCTCGGCCAAGCAGCCAGTCTGGTGGAAATCCTGCCATTCTGTCGTCTTTACAGGCGACCAATTCAGTTCTTCCTACTTCGACACTTCAGACCGAACTTACATTCCCTGAACTGTCATCTTCCAGTCTCAGACGAGGTGAGGCCCTTCATACTCTGGTGGACCCAGGTCTCCAACCTCTCCAGAGGGAGACTCTTCCAAGACAACAGGCCGATAGTGACTCTAACCACTGACGTGTCCAATGCAGGCTGGGGCGCAACATGGCGTCCCAGATCAACTGCAGGCATTTGGTCCAACGCAGAGAAGCCGTACCACATCAATGTCTTGGAACTGTTGGCAGCATGGCGAGATATAGAGGTCTGGATCAATCACCTCTCAGACACTACCATCTCGGTTCAGTCAGACAATACCACGACCGTTGCCTATCTCAACCGCTAGGGAGGAACCAGGTCAGCCTGTCTTTGTCAAGAAACTTGGGACCTGCTCCGTCTTTGCCAGTCCAGGAATATCACCATCAGAGCTTCTCATCTTACAGGCAGACTCAACACCTTGACCGATGCTCTCTCCAGGGGCCAGTTCAACCACAACGAGTGGACCCTGAACCAAGATTGGGCAGACCTAGTCTTCCAACTGTTTGGCTGCCCCAACAAAGATATCTTTGCCACCCACATCAACCACAGGATCCAGACCTTCTGCTCCAGGTTCCCTCACCCACTAGCTTGGGGTCGATGCTCTGGCCCTAAATTGGAACAACCTCTCCGTAAATGCCTTTCCGCCGTGGTGCCTACTTCACAGAGATCTTCTCAAGCTTCCCAGATCCAGATCCGACATGATCCTCATTGCCCCCTACTGGGGGCAATAAGTCTTTCTCCTTCCAGACCCAGCATTCCTAACCAAGGATCCCACCAAGACCTTCATCCCAGGCCCTCTCTACCTCCCTTCTATGTCGCTGGCCTCCTCAGTTCCCGAAGATCGTCTAGTTTGCCCTGTCCGGGCCCTTAAATGGTACATTGAGAAAACAAAGAACCTGTGGTCTTCGGATTCTCTGGTCATTCTGCTGAGGTCTCCATACTCGAGAGCTTCTAAGGACACAATTTCCAAATGGTTGGTCAGAATTAGTGTTTGCACGGGTACAAAAAACAGGAACCGGGTAATCGATCGCCGTACCCGTCGGGTACCCGGGTACCCGATATAAGAGTGACTTAAAATAGCAGCTAATTTTGATAGGTACAGAGACTTCATAACACATGCCTGAAGTGCACCTGTAATGTTAATTGAAGAGGTAGCGACCATTTAAGGCCTTGAGGGAAACTAAAATTGTCACAACAAAATCGTGCCGTTTCGTTTCAAATCGAAAATTATCAACAAAAGAAACCATATAAAATATAACCAATTAAGAAGAATGAGCACTTAACTTGGTCCCATAAGTTTCTCAGATTGAATTTTGAGACGTTTTCTGATGCTGATAGCGCTCTAACTCGAAGCTGTTCAGACATTTAAGACGCGAAAATTTTAACCAATCAGAGGCCTCGACGCAGCTAGGTTATTCTCTTTCACGTCCGTATATCATGTAAACAAATGACGTAATCATGTAAACAAACGATGTTCATGTGTCTACGTGCGCCACAGAATGCCACATGTTGTGGAACTTTCACTGACAAGCTCTGTACATTCTACCGGTGCTTGCACTGCACGTGTTAACGAGGATGCGGCATGCTCACCATATATACGTACGGCGGTATACATAGCTAGCTGGAACCGACATCCGGGCACCCTTCAATCTATCAGAAACTTGCTTCCCGCGAGCGCCATTTTGGTGCCCACTGAATGTAATAGCATTGTTCCGTCCGCAACTTTTCAGGAATATTTACAGTGTCAATAGTCTTATATTAGTTCTTCACACATGGTGAAGGGTTGATTTGGATTAAGTGGCACATTTAACCGTAAATAGAGATATGTTTTATTCTTTTTGGTATACTCGCGTTATTAACGAAGTGCGAGGTATAGCCTAGGCCTCCTTTAGACTACTGTGACTCTTGTTATGCTGTCAACCTTTTTTGAACAACGTAGCCCTATATCCCGAGGTGACTGTAATTAATGTGACACACTCGCAAGGACGGGAGAGGATTTAAAATTAGTTTGAGCAGATATTTTCGGGGGTGGGTGGGGCTGGGGCTTAATGAAAAATTCTGACTTTTAAACAAAAGTTTTGAACGCTAAATTTACTAATTCAAAATTTCGGGAAGTTGCTACTCCGGTTTTTGTATCACATATGAGAGTCGACTCCAGCCTATTTCGTTTGTTTTCACGGGCCAATGGCTGATCAGCTTCTTATGAACAAACTGCTACGTAATAATGGTGACCCTGTGATGGTTTTCACATACATCGACATACGTCTCGCACGTTTGGGGAATGGTCCCTATGTAAGTTCAGTTTATATACCGAGCATTATTCATTTAGGCCTACGTATGTAGACAACGCACGCAACCGTGGAATTCGGACTTATTCCTAACCTAGATCAGTTTTGTAGAAATCACGGACTGGGATCGCAATTAAAGCGACGTCGGGAAAAATAATTCCGCTGCATGACAAGGACTCTTTAGGAAAACTCTGAAATAATTTATAGTTGTGATTTAAATCTCTTTTCATGGTGCTCTTTTTCAACAAAAATGTAAATAAATGGTTCAATCTTCTGGGAAAATGAAAAATACAGGATGATTTTTTCACATGCAACTTTTTTTTCGGAACCGGGTAGTAAATTTGGAACCGGGTAGCAGAATCATCGGGCGGGTACACGGGTTACCCGTGCAAACACTAGTCAGAATCATCTCACCCTTCGCCGCTCCCCGGGAGACTATTTATGCTCATGACGTTCGGGTTCACTCATCCTCTCTTGCCTGGTTTAAAGGGGTTCCTCTCCAAGATATCCTGAAAGCGGCCACCTGGAAGACCCCCTCATCATTTGTGTCATGTTACCTGTCAGACGTCATTTCATCAGATGCCACCTTCGATAGAGCTGTCCTTCTGGGATCCAATCCAAGTCAGGACCGCCCTCCACTCTCTCGGTGCTAGATCGGATTACAAAGTGTAAATAGGAGGTACGGACGGGCGAAGTAGATTTCCCAAAACTCCCTGGTTTGGGTATCTACAAGCCCCGATACTTACCTCCTATTTACACTCCCGCCTCCCGTCCCCTCAGTGCCTTGGATTGCCGGACTGCCTCCAGAGAGTCTTTCTACCTACCACGATGTATGAGACTTGTACCGAAGGCCTTACACCTTGTCTGATTGTGTCGTCTGCCTACTGCCAATTGTGTCTTATCACCGACTACGATGGATAGCTACCTTGACTTCTATGGTGAGATATGGTTTTATGTTCTTTAAGTATAGCTATTTAGTCATTGTAGGGATAGGTGTTAGCTTCGCAATTTTTTCTGAGGGGCGTTTTTTGGACATGCAAGCATAAGGAGGACCTCTCCAGGTGACCTCTCCCAGAGGTCACCTGGAGCCACTGTGCTATTAAAAGCTTGCCAGGGACTTACTGCGAGTAAGTGGGGATTACAAAGTGTAAATAGGAGGTAAGTATCGGGGCTCGTAGATTCCCAAACCAGGGAGTTTTGAGAATTCCACATAAAGACACACAAAAATGTACTCTGTGCATATGCCATGCACATTTATGTAAGCCAACCTTTTCTAAAAATGGCATTTAATGTAATCCAATCTTTTTTTGTTCACAGATCACGAAATAGAACAGTGCACATGTCAAATTCCGCCCCAACGATATATGTCTCCATAAAAAGTCACTTTCCATACCAATGTAGGTACAGCACTTATTACCAATGTAGGTACAGCACTTATAATAACTTTCATTGGTTCCTTGTAAGCTTTTGTCATAATGGTCATAAAGTGAGACTGGAGAGTGAGGTAGATGAATTCAGGCCGGAGAGAGGTTAATGGAAATGTAAAAAGGAACTACTTATATTCATCTGATCGTTTACTGTTGAAGGCACGTACTGTCAACAACCTAATATTCCGAGGGAATATAAACAGTCCAAATACGATGCACAGCTGCAAGGTAATAGCAGCTCTTCTTATTTTGTAAGAAAAAAAACTAAATCCATTCTTTATCACAAAACGTATTTTGTGAAATATACCCCAATTCTAAATATAGGCATTGCTAGTCTTGTGTAGTTAACAATTCAAAAATTCGTACAGCTTTCTGGAACAAGCATTCACTACATACTTGGCACACTATGCCACTGTCAATTTGCTCAAGCTGTGGAGGAAATTTATGCATAAATAATAAATTTAAACTCCAGATAGTTTTTGTTGTGGAAATAAACTAAAAAAAAAAAGTTTGAAAACTTACAATGTGTCTTCTCCAAGCTGTTTGAATAATTCTAGCAGCTTCTTCTGATTCCAAGGGGCCTTCTCTCTTCTTTTTCTTTGGTTTGTATCTTGTTTTGGAAGAAGCCCTTATACCACTCGGAGACATAATAATGGACACAGATTTCACCGGTGAGGGTGCACTTAACCTAGATGAATGGTCTGTTATTGCATGTTTCCCTTTCACTTTGGACCACCAATTCTGAATAAAGTGGGCACAAAATTCTTCATAGCTGTGAGAAAAACACATATTAACACACTGGTTTGATTTCCTACAACAATAAAAATACAGGCTTAAAGGAAGAGTTTAAAGCAAAAAAGCAAGTGTTCTGGTAAAAGTTTCATTCACTTCCTCTGACATTTAAAAAATTCCCGTGATTCTCACGCATTCATATCACAAAAGCCAAGACATTATTAAGGAGAAAATTGGTTGTAAAGTTTAAAGAACATAAAAGTGTTGGTTAATGTCACATATGCTTGTCCTTTAAGTTCACTTTGGGCTGAAACGGGTTAACTTTGTCTGTTGATATCTAAATATACTACAAATGGGAATTCTTTAAAAAATAATAAATAAACAAAAGCCATGAGATTATTAAGGAGAAAAACTGGCTGTAAAGTTTAAAGAACATAAAAGTGTTGATTTATGTCACATTTGCTTGTCCTTTAAGTTCACATTGGGCTGAAATGGGTGAACTTTGTCCGTTGCTATCTAAATATACTACAAATGGGAATTCTTTAAAAAATAATAAATAAACTTACTTGTGACTTTCCTCCAAGACTTAAGAGAGCAAAAGTACACATAAGTTGCACAAGGCAACATTTGCAACAGGTTACCAATATCACTCAACTGCTTGCACTATTTCAAAGAAAATGCTGACGTTTAACAGACAGGTCCAGAATACCCACAAGGCATAGCAGGTACTGAGCCTTGGACCTACAAAGAAAGTGAGGGCCTATGAAAAAGTTTGGCCTACGTCACCACCACAGATTAGTGTCACGAAACCTTTTCCTTCCAGTCTTTGTAGGCAAAATGCTCAGCCTCCCAGGGCCCACAAGAACTTAATGCTGGCCTGGTAACTCTTTTTGCATGAGTCCTAAACACTATAACAGAGTATTTGTTTTAAACTGCCAAAATGTACACCATCCCACCTTAAAGACATTCGTTGACTGTAAATGTTTGATGCAAGAACTGACTAGGCTCATACTTATCAAATTATACAAGTTAAGCTTCAAAATAGTCAAGCAATCACAATTACGTGGAGACCAGAAAGACATCCAAACTTTTTCCAGATTCACCACACACAGAAAAAACACAGCCACTTACGATATGACTTCTGAAGTTCCATGCTGAGCTGCTTTCTCTAAATATCTTTGATATCTAACATTTAAGTGTTTCTTTCTGGAGGATGTAGCAGAGAAACTCTTCAGAGGCTGTTGAAGCAATGAGTGTAAAAAGGAAAGTGCATTTAAATTATTTAATACTGAAAGGTACTCTGATTTCCAAGGCACTCTGATGCAGAATCAGTTACCACTCTTCCAAATATTTCAGCCTTTAAAAGGTCACTTAATAGACTCATTTTTTCGAGGCCTTTCAATGTTAGTTGCCTTCTTTGTGAAGCACCACTGAAAGTGAAGTACCGTTGCTTCTTTGTGAAGCACCAAGGGCACCTCTTTTTATGGGTTTGCTTTACATGAATCTATACTACAATAATCATTATCATCACTTTCATTGACACTGCTGAAGAGATTAGGTAACCAGCTGAAAAAAAGGGCAAGTTTGGAGGGGAAGCCCCACATTTAACATTTAAAGGTAAATGCATATTTGAATTTATGTCCCCAATTATGCTGAAGTACCTGTGGTTAATGTAATCATGTGACAAATATTTACAAATGAATTTTTTTATTTATGCAAGATAACTCCTTCACTTTCCTGTGAATTTCAATGTGTTTCTAAACAGTGTGGAGGGGGTGGGGGTAGGGGGTGGGGGAGGGATATAACTTCAACAGAAATTTCAAAGGTTGGGAAAACTGCTAAAAAACTGCTAATATGCATGTTAATTTATAGTGTAGCCTACAGTACAATATAATGCTGCCTTCACAGTTAACAAGTATACTGCCCATAGCCTACTACATTCCATGGAACAAAAGCAACACTTAATATATTTCCATACTTCACATGCATGCAGACCTGTCAGATGTAATTTCAAACTGGAACTTATGGTTTGAGGTATCATTTCACAGAAGGACATCCAATCCCACACTTTGTTTAAAGACAGGCAGCCATCACCCCAAAGTATATTTTTAGTGTGGGGGTATCAAACTTCTCAGTTGGTTACTACTCTTTGATTGACATCAAATTTTGAAAATTCAAATGATGCTGAGTAACTCACATTCCACACATTGCACAGAGTGTGTTTGGTTTGTACACTGTAGCCTTGTATGCTCACCAGGACATTGCCTGATGCAATAAAATAGGTTTGTGTCTGCACAAGGAGGAGCTTTATACAGTTATGGAAGGAGCTACTACAAGTTGCTTGGTTGGGAGAATTGGAACTGTCTGGGATGAAAAGGATTGCCCTTTAACTTAGTCCTGGATAACAGCCAATATGGCATTGGGAACAACATGAAGCTTCTGTCACAGCTTCATTTGAGAGTTTCAGAGAAGAACAAACAACTTCTTGGGATGTTATAACCACTGAATTTTTCTTCTTCTTTTCAATGAAAGTTTGCAATTTATTTCCAAGCTTAAAACTAACTTTTATCATCTTCATTTTGGGGAGTACTTTGAAAGTGTATTTTAAGTACTCTTTTGCTTGTCTATCTTTCTGCTTTGAGTTTGTATGGTTTGGTTTTTGGTTATAAGGATAAGAGAAACCTATGCATGTGTGTGTATGTACATGTATGTTTGTGTGTATGTGCAGTGCATGTGTTTCTTACACTAAGCTTGTTAGCACAATATCTCAAGAAGGGAATCTCTAACAGTTTTAATACTTGGAACATAGATGCCCCAAACTGAGAGGAAGGAACTTTATTGTTTGTGGTGGTCTAAGGTCATCAGAGGTCAATGTCTGAAAACCTTGTTAACAAGATCTCATTGATGCCCCATATGGTCAGGATTCCAGGACGAACCCTACTAGTTTTTGTGGAGGTCAAAGGTCATATGAGGTCAAAATCTGCAAACTTTGTCAACACATGACCTGGCATGTGAAAGTATATTGAGTAAAAATATCATTATTTTTGTGAGGTCAAAGGTCATCTGAGGTCACCCAATGTCAAACTCTGAAAACCTTGTTAGTACAATTACCTCAAGATAGGAAGCAGAGATACCTTATATTGAGTAGCAGACCCATTGTTTTTGGTGGAGATCAAAGATTATCTGAGGTAGCCAGAGTCAAAATCTGAAAACCTCATAAACACTATATCTAAGTGACGAAGCATGTATACTTTTCTTTTATAGAATGAATGTGGAATTGATTCAAGAGAAAGGTTGGCATCAATAAGATGGTTCATGAGGTACATTTTGAATGTGGTGGAGTGACATCATTGAAACCTCAATGCATTTTTGCATTCTGGTTACCCTTAAGCATTCCCTTTTGTTGCTTTGATTTAATTTGTGTTCATTTTATTTGTCTTCCTTGGCTCTGTGCAGAATGTTTGATTACTTATTTGAATAGTTGGAGTTCTACAAATATTTTAATATTAATTTAAAATATCATAATGGGATATATTTTGCTACATCAAACCTTTTCATATGGTATGTCTTCATAGCCTTTAGCATCTTCATGCAATGGTTGTAAACTTTGATCTGAGCTCACATGGGTTATCTTCTGAATAACACTGCCCTGGTATGATGATGATGCTGCTTGCAATATACTTGCCAGTCGCAATCTACAAAGACACAAATGGTGACACATGTGTGAATGCAAACTCTTGAGATAATAAAGTCATTTCAATTTATAAACTATGTGTTACATCGCATTGCTCCAAAAATGCATTACTGACAGGCAATTGATGACTTCCTCACATCTAGTCAGCAGTCCTTCTCTCAACAGTTCCTGGACAACTCCCTTGAACAAATTCCCACCCTCACAACTCCGTCTCAATGGACAATTGACAATTCCCACTTGGACAATCCCCACCAAGGTCAATTCCAAATTTCATGGTTGGGGGAAGTTGTCTGAGGGGTAAATGTCATGGGTGGGAACTGTCTGGGGTCCAGGTGGGAATTTTCCAGTATGGGAATTGCCCTGGGGGAAATTTTTTGGGAAAAGGGGAAAGTTGTCTGGTCTCAACCCTCAACCCCACTGCACCCTTCCAAATACAAGTCATCTCCTAACAAGTTTACCTCACTTCCACATCTGCACTCCTTTCTTCAATTTCCATTTTCTGAAAATACGATTGCAATTAGATTTTGAACACTATTGACTCAACAAAGAAAATCTGAATCCTGAAACAAAGCCACATTAACTTTATGAATCTATGGATAATTTATCTACAGAGAACAATTTTACAAGTCAATCCAATACAGATTTGATTTGTCATCAGTAACGGGAATATGCAGTCGCCCCAACCTTACTCTCAAGAATAAGTTGGAGTTTAAAAATCAAACATTATTTGCCATCATTGTCTGCAGAGACTTCCTGCCTGAGTTGATAATCCAACAAAGAAAATAATTTCTGGTCAAAAATTTCTATACCAGTTTAGTTCCACAACAGAAACAATTACAATCTAATGAAATGTGTTTACTTGAAAAAATCACACACAAAAATATTTCAGAAGTGAGGGAACCCTTTTGATTTCTATCACAAACACTGTTTCTCTTACCACACCAATACTGCATACCAATAATTGGTCTAACAAATCAACATAAACTGATGTCACCAACGGCAAAAAGCACTGCAAACAGCCATGCCAAACAAGCAATACATTGTGCCACCACAAAATTTTCATGTGGTATTCCAGTGGGATTTGATATTGTAACATCTCAGATGCAAGGCAGTACACTCAACCACCGAGTAAAAGACAATTCAAATTCATATAAAGATGATTATGACAACAATGGTTACAAAACTATGAAGAAAGAATTGAAATGGTGACATTCCTGTAATATGATAGTACAGTTACCTGGCTTAACTTAATTTTTCTTCTTTACCTTGTCCAGAACCCTCTCCACATTCTCTGTATTTCAACAGCTGCAGCAATTTTTTGCTCCTCTGTCTTTCCATGATGAATTATCAAATCTCTTCTGGTTTTCTTGGAAGCCTGGCATATCTTTTCATTGCGAACTAAATTTTCCTCTCCTTGACAATTGAAAAAAAAAAAGAAATTCATTACCAACACTTGAAATATGAAGGTCTCTTATATGAGGGCTAAAGTCACAATGAGAAGCAAGTGAACAGTAAATTACAGTACAATTAATAAGTTAAACACACTATGCACTACGACATAACTCCCACCATCACCTATACAGTAGTTATACATGTTTTAACTATCATACACGAAAACAGTAAAATTGTGAAGGAAAGCAACACAGTGAAAATGTTGGGATAATTTCCAACATGTACTCCCAGAAGCCTTTGGTTTGTGCATTCTGAACAGACCAAAATGATGACATTGGTCATTTTTAAAATGCTAGTTAACAGGTGCATAGCCACCCCCCCCACCCCCCATCCAAATTTTTCAATAAAAGTTCTTGCACTGAAGGAGGAAAAATTATTATGAGACCAGCCTTTTTGGAATACAATTATGGGAAGAAAAAAAAGAAAATATCACCCCATTTTGCATCTAGAGTCCTTAAAATAGGTAAAAATTTTCAGGGGGGCGGACACCCCTCCCCTTTGATCCGTCCCCCAAGCCGGTGAAACTCCAACATCGATGTACCCCCCCCAAAAAAAAACTGGTCATTCTGGCTATGGGCCTGCTAATTAATGCCATTACTCATGACTACTCAGTCATGTTGTAATAAATTACAGATTAAGTTTCAGCTCTGAGACCTGATATACAGATGTGAATTTTAAAAATAACATCAAATGACTTGACGAACATTTGTCAGCATTTTAGTGCAATGAAACTCTAGTCATAATAGTATCAAGGCAAATTTCCATTTCGTCATCTCTGGCAACTCTGAGGGAGAAATGAGATACCAGACAAATACTGAGAGGAAGAAAACAAAAACACATTAGAGAGACCTCTCTGACAGCTTCTCATCCATTTTGTTAAAATTGAACTGTTAAACAACAGTCCTTTTTGTGTGCTAAATGTACATAAGAGTTGGGGGGGGGAGGAGATGAGAGACTAACTTGCAAATGTGGTCTCTGCCTTTTTGGCAAACACCACATTTACAGAGTAACAGAGCAAAAAACCATACAAAAAAAAAAAAAAAATTACACAGTACACTACAATTTACGGAAGGTGGGGATACTAGGCCAAAAAGGGGAGGAACAATTGTTTTCCTTCAGTTTCTGTCTTGATCTACAAAATAAAGCAACAACACAACTTTCACAGAACCCTTGAAATATTTGGGTAATGATGGCAAAAGAACTTCAGTTTGCTACATACCTGGAAAATGAACACTTTTTATAATGCGGTGTGCTTCTTGTGCTGACAACATTCTGTGTCTGGTCAGTCTATTTACCTTTGAACAGTCTCAACACACTGCAGACAAGTGAAACGGTCTCATGTTCTTCTGGAAGTAGAAATCACAGGTCTTTGCACAAATGACCATGGACCTTGGTGATAGTGGTGTAACTAAATTACTCTCCACTCCAGCACAAACAATAAGATGTCCTGTTCCCTTGGCATCCACTGGCTGTGGATGTGAGTTTACGGTGGGCTGGCAAGGGCAGCAGGTAGCTGGATAGCTACAATACAGTACTGTGTAGTAGTTGTGGAACTGCAGTCTTGCAACTTGAGGCTGGACAAAACTCTCGCTTGCCAAAAACTAGGCATAAGAACTGAATTACTGTGAATTAAAGAACAGAGATGACACAAGGTGTTCTTCCACTTTCAAATTTTGCATACTATGACCTTTGTCACGTTTGCTTTGTTATGTCTTGTCATGCACCTGCCTAACACTGTTTTTCTAAAAAATTCAACAAATTGCAAAGCAAACTGCCATGTCATAACTTAATGTATTGGTCATCCAAAAAAAAAAAATTTAACCATCTTTGAAATTAGCTTGAAACTAAATTTGTCAGCCTGAAAACTCTCATTTGATCTACAACTGATTTTTGGTGCCTTCTCAAATTACACAGAGAGGACATGTATTCCACCTATTAACTACACCCATACTGATAAACATGACAAAATGTCAACCCACCAGGACAATGCCTCATGGTGTGCATGTAAAGTTGATCTTCCTAGAGCTCAACAAATAGTCTTAATAGTCTAGTCTTGCTACAATTACTAGCTCAGACTTATCTAACCTTTGAAAAACTTGTTGTGTGCTTCTGTGGTCACTCATCCAGCACAGCCCCATGGAGAATGTACATTTTTACACTGAGAGGCTACTATAGATTGTCAAATTTCTCACATTTCACAATACAATATTACCTGACCAAACTTGGTCCAGTCCATAAACTAACCTTTTGGCTCACATTTTACCTGACAAGTGCACTGCTACTTTGCCATATACCTGTGTGTAAAGGTTTCTTTGAGGTTCAGTAGCATGCACAATTACAAACTTTTCTCCTCACAGAAGTGCTGACTTATAAATCCCAAATAAAAATGGTATGCAGTGTACACCATTTTTACGAGCGAATGCGAAGTATAGCAGTCGCTTTATGGACTTGTCACAGTGTTTTCATTCTGTGTCTTGTTGGTTTTGTTAATCTATAAGTGTTTGTAGATTAATAGATGTTAGTAATAAATAGAGTAAATTTATTTAGGGTGTCTCTAGCTTTACTACACTTTGAGGCATTTTCCGTGACAGACATTTTAATTTTACGGTTCCTGGAACAATTGTATCACGTTCTTAAACGGCCTTTCTATGGTTTTTGTCAACAGCTGTTATTTTAGAAAGGACGCACACCCTTATCTGCTCATATTTTGAAACGTTTGAGCGATCTGTTGAAGTAAAAGTTTATGTGTTATTGTGGGCAACAAATTGTACGAGTGAACTCTCCTTACAATAGATCAACCATACTTGGAAAAAGAACGACAAACTACAGAGTTACGTTTTATTTTCTTTGGAACTGAAGACTTCCAGTAGGTTATGACACAGTGAACGGATAAGATAACGAAGTGTCCCGGATGAAAAAATTGCGCAATACTAACTGCGTAGTAATCTTCTCGCACAGGAGTTTCTTCTGAAACTTGAATTTCCCTTGCAAATAGGTGCTTGCTTTGCCGGTTCCCATGTGACCCGACATTTGATACAGTTAATTGTGGACTTGGAGTAATGATAGTCTATTATTGCGAGCGAATAGCGAAGTATATCTGTCGTGTTTTTGACTTGCAACAGTCGTTAGGTCCAATATGGTGACTTCTTGTACAATATTGTCATTTTTATAAACTTCAATTTATCCACAGTACTTAGGCCTTCAGTGTCGTTCATCGCCAGCAAAGGGTGATTGCTGAACTGTTGAACGATCCCCAGTTAACCTTCCTCCTTTCGAGTGAGCACTTCCCATCGTTAAAGACAATAACATAAAAGACAATCCTCCACTAGATGCATAACTTCATCACATTTGTTAGCATTTATTCTCGCAAGGTGCTCTAAAGAGTTTATATATTATTAAAATATCAGGAGATTCAATTGTTCCTGTTGGCGCATTGGATAGGGCATAAGACTCACACGCTGGTGGTGCGCGGTTCGCTCCCCATTGCTACGTGAATCTGTCGAATACTTTTTTTCCCTTCAGTTTTACATTCGCGAGTGTGAATGCCTCGCATTATGGTTCTGAAATTGGGTAGTCAATTTGTGATTTGGATTGAAGCAAATGCATTGACGGTATCCATTAAGAAAAATGAAGGAAACTATTTTGCCAACATCCTTCTCTCCTTCTTCCCTTATCCTCTCCCTGTGGAAAATGGCATGGAAGAGAGAAAGATTCATATAGTGTTTCCACCAGGCAACACCTGACCCACAATGTTACTACCTGAGTAGCATAATTACCACCTAGGTAGTGTTTCTCTATGGTTTACTTTTGATCTTAGTGACATGGTAAGGTTTCTGCAACTTAAAATTCAAACATATTTCCCTTTGTTAGGCCTAGGCCTTAAGCCAGTTGCTCACTGAACAACTTTTTTCCTCGATTTCTCACCATTTCAAACAACTTGGAAATCGCAAAAATTTGCAGGAGAAACATACAATTTTCTGCGATATGCTACAACTCAATGACTTTTCACAATTTGGAGGTACTACAAGATCCTTTGAGATAATTATTGACGACACCTGAGGGTTTAAGCAAGCCCGATGAACTGCATGGTTGGGACATTTCAGGGAGCTGCTTGAGAAAGTTCAATGACTGATCCAGAAAAACCCACTTGAAGCTATGATTTCACCAGCAGTACAGTTAGCTCTAACACTGAGATACCTTGTAACTGGTATCTTACTGTGTAGTAATGGACTCCATTGCATCCAACAATTCGATAACATCTGTGTACTTTTTTAAACTGTGAGATCACATGCATTTCAATTGGGTAATTGGGTAAAGACTCATTTTTTCAAGTTGGTTTTTTGTTAGGGTTGTACAGCGCTATTGAATACTTAGAAGATTTTAGCACTCTATAAGTTCATTTATTATATTATTAATTGTTCAACACAAGAGCCTACTCAGGCAGGTCATACTCATGAAAGATTAAACTGCAAGGTACAGGAGACTATGAAAACTTCCTTCCAGAGGATGGGTTCTGTTAACACAAATGAAATCTGTGACACCAATCCAACTGACTGAGAATTTGCCCCAAACAGGAAGTGCCCCCTCCCCCACCCCCAGGATTGGTGCTACTCTTATGGCGGTTGAAGTTCCAAAGCTTATGACGAACCCATCAAACCCCCGCTACAAAAGAAAAGCCATTTCTGAAATGTCTAAGTTTAGCACTAATGCCAAGGACAATGGCTGCAGGATCCTCATCCCTCCCCTCCCCACACAAACATATGACAAAACAGTGAAAACAATAACATTGTGCACCAAATGGCAACATCTGTATGATTGTTTTCAAAAATCACTACCTACTAAGGGAGGCCCATCCTCCCTATTACACCCCCCGCTTGTGCAAGGAGGTTTGCTGCGCTTACATGCCCAACTCGTTTCCTCCAATTCACCCTCCTCCTCCTCCTCTAAAAAAAAAAAACATCCTAAGTACAACCCTGGCTCAACAGACAGTATTAACTTTGATTCTCTCAACTGTATCATCTAATTTTAAATACAGAAAGGATGGGTTTCAAGATACCAACTTTTTAACTGAGATACAAATCATCATATTTGAATAATTTCAAGACACAGATCTCAATAACAACTATTTTAATCAGATAAAATATTGCAAGAGGCAAACATGAAACTTTCTTTTCCAAGCTAAACATCTAAATGTACAATGTTCAGCTACTGGGTCAGCAATAACACTATCAGTCACATTGTGCTAGAGACATGTCAGGCTATATAAATATATTAGAAGACTGAATGAAGGTTAAATGTGACAGAAGGACTTTACTCTTGCCAAAAGTCATTTCCCACTGGACACTTCTTTAATATAACAACCACAACAATTTGATCAGAAAGCAAAATATGTACAGTAGGCTAGCTTTCATGAAGGTACAGCACTTCCAGTGCCTTGCTTTATACACTGACTGTGGTAAGTTATGTGATCTACAGTATAATAATAATAATAATAATGACAATTTAGTAAAGCGCTGGTATCCGCCAAAAGACGCTCATGGCACTGACACAGTCCAACCAGAACAATTAAAAGTCTAAGAACAGATGAGTCTTAAGTTTTTCTTTAAAAATATTCAAAGAGGTTGCAGAACGAATAGATAAAGGAAGATTGTTCCAGAGTTTGGCTGCAACAAAAACAAAAGACCTACTTCCCCACTTATTTTTAGCTATGTGCTCCTTGAGAAGACTTTGGGATGAACTCCTAAGACCTTGACGGCCGGGAGAATATGAAGTCAATAGTTCATGCAAATACACAGGTTCCGAAAAGCTTAAAGTCTTATATACATAAAGTAATAATTTGAAGCGAATTTGAACCGAGTATGACATCTCCAGAGATGCTACCAGCATTTACCCAAAAAATCTGAAAATTTTGTAAACATGTCAAACTGCTGGATAGACAATCACAGTAAACTAGGATACAAAGTCTGTCCTGTACTTAACAATTCTCCATGCAGTGCCATCTGCATAAGGTACTTGGTACAACAAATACTTGCTACTATCAGTGGTTTATGTTGGACTAACTCTAGGATCATGCAACAGAGCAGATTTTTTTCGTTAATTTGACCAAAAATTTCGGAATCAAAAAAGTGTTTTCTGATGTCAAAAAAATCTGAATTTTTGATGGGCATTCCAAAAAAATCTGATTTTAAACTAAAATCTGAAAAGTGGCATCTCTGCATCTCAGGGGCCTACGTAGCAAGTGGATGGACAATGGCCAGGGGTCCCCAAGGGTCCAGGGGCCCAAGATATCAACAAAATAATTCTGGGGTTTTGGCCCGGATATGATGCTCAGTTTTTGTACTTGGGTCTTCTTGACTCTTCCATAATTGTAAATATTTGGGTGGATGGATGGGAGAGGGCTTTTGCTATTGGATTTTGATACCGTTGGTTTTGGGGTCCCTCAGTTCTCCTTGTCCAAGGGCCCTAGAAGATCTTGCTACGTGGCTACATCTCAAACATGGTTGCGACCTACGAATATCCACAATTTTCAGTGGTACACTATATGAATTTGCTTGCAATTTCTCACCATATCCTCACATCTCATGACATGGATGTGTAATCTGCAGAAATTTTGAACATGTTCAGAACTGTGTGACATGGATGCGACTTCCCGTGAAATACCATGACTTTCAGAATTCTAACAACTTCTTATGACCTACCCCTGCACACTGTGTGACTTTTTCATGTTGTGAACAGTCTTCAGACATCGTGGGAAATTGTTACCCTGCTGTAGACCTGTCAAAAATCGTGCAGTGAGCACCTGGCTTCAGTGTTGTCACTGAAAGCAATCCTCAAGAATTTGCATTAAAGGTTAACAGACTTCCAAGGAAAGTCCATTTTTCATGGACTTAAATTTAGGTTAAAGTGCACAGTATTCAACCCCTACCCAGTATTCAACCCCTATTGTTATTTACATTACTCCTGCCTCGTAGTAGAATTGTAAATGTGTTCATATAGGATCTATATTAACCTTTGCCTACCCGATACTACTGGTATGAGCAACACAGCCCAATTCCACAAAATCCTCAGGAAATTTTAAAGGCAGTAGGCAGTCACCCCAATCAAAGTGAGTGTATCCTGTCACTCTAGTTCATGATTGGCCAATTTTGATCATGTGACAATATTTTTGTTGGTGAATTGTAAAATTCAAGGAGAATTTCTCCTTGCTTTACCTATTGTTTGTAATAATTATGTTCGAAAAATCTTCAGAGGTGCTTGTTATGCAGTAAGAGGAGATTTGCAAGAGTTTGCTGATTTTTCAAAGAAAATTTTGGGATGACTGCCTATTACCTTTAAGGATAGGATTGATGTGAATAACAATAGGCTAGGGGGTTGAATACTGGGTTGGGTTTAAATACTGTACTGTGCACTTTACCCTATCCTGTCATATTGAGAATTTAAGACCTAGCCTTGGCCTAGGCCACAGGTGTTCAGAGCATTAGGCCTATATAATACACTATGGTAGGCCTGGGTCAATTCGTCTCAATGACTTCTCGGCAGTTGCTGTATCTGCGTAGCTATCCATGGGGTCTCAATCACAGGCGTTCAAAACTTTACGTACATATACTACACACATATAAATAATAAGACAAGGTAAGACGTTCCCTTCTGAGAAGAAGTAGGCCCAGTGGCTACACTGCCACACAGTGCTTCCACAATCTGAATTCATTTTTCCTGAAATGGAATCTAAAATTACCTGAAAATAGTGAAATCGGCCATTTCAGGAAAAATGATTTTAGAGTGTGGAAGCACTAGCTGTACGACTTGGGCCTACTCTTTCTCAGTTTTTATTCTTATTTTTATTTTATTTTCTCACCTTTTGTTACCGTTAAGAATTTATCTTATGCACAAAGTTGCATCTGAAGTGGTGAATATTCCGCTGAAACAGATGACGTGACGGACCAAGTCTTTTGAGGTTCGGGGTAAAAGTAAGTGTGTAAAAACAGGCAAACATTCGTGCTTCATCCTGAGAAATGTCGAATTCAGTTATTTTCCGCCCCCGTTACTTTCCGCCCCTAAAAAAAGTTATTTTCCACCCCTGGTTTTTCAGGGCAGAAAACACCGGTTCGAGGGGCAAAAACTAACGGCATAGAATGGAATACCTGCGCGAGTTGAAGGCTTGACAAACTAAAACTAAATTTTCTTATCACTGAACGTCTCTCCATATACATTGATGTCTTTTACACAACAATCCATAGTACATACTTATGCTGACTTTTTTCTCGCTAGCACTTAGGGCCTAGTGCATTGCAGTGTGTACGCGAATACAGTATGTATACACATATGTTAACGTACACATACAACTGCAGCTGCACTATATAGGCTAAGGCTTGGTAGATCATACGTACACATATACATCCATTCTTGTCTACGTGATTTCTGAAAAAGTCCCAAGATGTCATCATTTTTTGGTCTCAGAAATGAAAAAAGAAGTAGCCTAGATACAATTGTAAGGTAATCTTTGATTCCAAATATTATTTTCCGCCCCAGAAATTTTAGGGGCGGAAACTACCGGAGGCGGAAAGTAACGTTACCCAGAAATGTCTTACCTTGTCTTATTGTACATAGGCTACAGTGTGTAGTATATGTACATAGGCCTAGTTTTGAACACCCGTGGTCTCAACACACGTCACTGCAATTAGGTTCGTTGGGACCGCATGGATAGCTACGCAGGTACAGCAACTGCTACAAAGTCGTCGACACGAATTGACCTACCTTGTAGTATATGCATAGGCTAGTTTATTATATGTTTATACACTACTGTAATGCTCCGAACGCCTGTGGCCTATGCTAGCCTAGCCTAGGCCTAGGCCCTACACAAATCTTCTTAGGCTAGCCTACAGTTTTTATATCCAACAAGTCTCTTTTGCAGGTAAAAACCTTACCATTCCCCGCTAAAATCACGATTTCTTCACCTGATATGTAGAGGAGGTAAATAACGTTTTTAGGGGGAGGAAGCTAACTTTTCGTAGGGAGGAAACTAACGGGTCCGGTAACTAACGACTTCGGAGTTAAGTTAACGTTAGGCTACTCTAACAAGTTTACGGGAGAGCACTGAGCACGACACCCACTCAAACACACAATTCCTTCGTTACCATATTCTTATGCAAACTAATTTTTCACTTTTGCAAGGATGATTACGACACGTTACCTGCTACATTATTTGAAAGACCATGACTGTCTCGCACTTGGTGGAGAGATGAGACAAAAAGTTGGACCAATATCACGGTTTCCTTAACAACACGAAGCCACCGCGCCGTCGTTAGCAGCCTACACAGCTGAAGCTGGTACAAGATTCAGTCTCACATTCGGCCTTACATCCGGCGTCGCTTTCAGCATCACATTCGGCCTCACGATACGATGTGAGGCTGAAAGTGAAGCTGAATCTAAGACTGAAGGTGAGGTTGGATTCTGGAACAATAAGCGTATATGAAGGATGCGAGCGAAGCGCGCTGGAAAAATGGAATTTTAAGGCATTTTAGTTATGTTTTTAGGCACTGCATCTACAGCATAAGTGGGAAATCGAGCCTCCTTCGCAATCACCGCAATACAAAGTGTACGCACTTTCAAGTGTTCACAGCAAACACAAAAGTGCTCCGACTTCACTCACTTTACTCTTGAGTAAGATGAAAAGCCAAAAGCCCATACTGCACCATCCCGCAGGGGCGTAGATTCCTTTTCAACTTTGAGGGGGATGGGGTGAATTTATTGAAAATGTAGAAAATGTGCACGCGAAACGGGCACGGCGGCGAGCGGGAAGCCCATTCCGGGTGGGGTCCGGCAGGGGCCGCCTTAGGACCCCTGGTGAGGGTCTAAGGGGCAAAGCCCCCGGAAGCTACTGGGTTTTAATGTCTCAGAAGTGCCAGGAAGACTGTTGGTATAGTTGTACATTTAGGAAAGGCTATTTTGAGCACAAAACTCGGATAAGCTGCACTGGATTGAAATTGTACAAGAGCAGCAATGTCCTGTTAAGCTTTTGAGGCAGGGAACAACTTATAGGGTCATCCCAGATAACTGGATTTTGAATTCGGAGATCGTTACAAAACCTGCAAGTTGGTTTGAGATCAGTGGCGCAGCCAGGTTTTTGTGACTAGGGGCACAAATATTTTAACCAACTATTTACCAACTCTGGGCACGTATATGTCCAAACCAATATTGGGCAAATTTGGCCCAACAGTCGTTGGGTAATGGTTTTACCAAGTGGTTGGGTAAAAAGTTTAACCAATAAAGTTACCACAAAAATTACCCAACCCGGAACCAACGGTTGGGTGAAACAAGTTACCCATCGGGGTTAGAATATCTCAGAGAAGTTACCTTCTACAAGTTTTAAAAGCTACCGGCATTGCTAATAATGCTTTTTTTCCAAAAGTCCCCTGACTCTCTGGCGAAGAGCCAGGGGCGAAAACCAAACAATACTCCCGAAGGAGTTCTGCTCCCCGAAGGAGTAACAACGTCCCCAAAGGACAAACTTCGACTTAACTGACACCACCCGACAGTGGTCCCGTTCTAGACTGGCTGAATAGAACAGGTCCCACTTGGGAGCTCCGCCGTCGTGATCAGGGATACTCCTGTGCCAGGTAACAGTGGCGTAGCCAGGTTTTTTGTCAGGGGGGCAAGAGCACCAAGATTTCCCCCAATTAGTGGTCTGCTTCCTAATAATCAGTGTTCTCCGCAGGTCCAAATTTTTTCCGGGTGCTTTCCTCTGACCTGGCTGATGTGACTGATCGCCGTCCTGGGGGAGGGGATTAAGGGGAGGGGGTGTCCCCCTCCCCTTTGGAAAATTTTTGTTCATATAAGGTGGGCTAGATGCAAAATGGTGCCACATTTGGTGCTAAATGTAAACTGAATACATCACCAAGAATTCCTATTTTTTTAGGAAGCTTTTTTATCTTGCTTGTCTTCAGGTCTTGGTGAATTTTTCTTGAGTCCTACTGGTAGATCAGAATCACAATGGGTGAAGCACAGTAATTAAGTGAACCCTGGTACACCTTTCCCTTCATCAGTTCACCACATTCACCACAATCAGTCCAAATTTTACGAGGACCTGCCCTTGTGGGAGAGTATAGCACTTTACCACTGACCCATTCTAACAAATTGCATATACCACAATGCTGCTGCTTTATTTGTCAAGAAACATTGGAAGTATACAGTAAAAGGACAGAGTCCCTTGTCAGAGGTCCAGAGATCCCATGCTGTATAAAACAGATAGTAAAACATAACTAGTACAACTATAAGCATGGTGTCATCATTCCATCTCTGAAAACCTTAATGAGGACTGGTTGTGCCAGTGTGGCATATACTTTTAAATAAGTAAAGTGTACTGGTTGAGAAATTTAAAATTTTACCATATCATGCGCAAATTTCACCATATATTCTTTCAAAATTTCCCCCAAGATTTTTCCAGAGGGGGCAACTTGCCCCCCCTGTCCCCCCTGGCTACGCCACTGCCAGGTAATGCTAACCACTAATAATGCTAACCTTTTTTTCCAAAAGTCCCCTGACTCTCTGGCGAAGAGCCAGGGGCGAAAACCAAACAACCACTTTTAAAAGTAGCAGGATTTTAAGTGGGAGTTCATATATAAATGAATGCAATGGTTTGGCTATTATATATATTTCAGTGAGACTTGTTTGTTATTATTAACGATTAATAATACAATTTTCTTCCGCGATATTTCAATTTCTCCTTTTTTATGTTGTAGGCCTATTGTACAACTGAGAAACATAATTTTCTGCAAGAATTCACCATTGCCACCTTCAATTTATTTCAATTAGACCTGCAATAAAGGATAAACACAAATTTTCTTTGAAAAATTCGGAATGCTCCATTCAAAGGATAGGCCGGGTATATCAACATTTCAGAGCATTTTAAACATGCACTTTTCTCAAATTGTTGTAGCAAAAATTCCCACAGAGTAAGTAAACGTTTTGCAAAATGTTAATTGTGAAAGTAAAAATTTAGAAATAGGTGTTACTAAAAGAATTAATTGGCGGTACGTTTAACCAGTGTTGGGTAAAGAAATTCACTTAAACCATTTCACCAATAGTTGGTCAATAGGTTTTTCGGTTCTTTTGTCCAACATTGTGAAAAATTTAACCAACTCTACATTGCCCATAAAATTTTACCCAACTTTTTAAGAGTGTAGATGATGTCGTAATTACACCTCAGTTCCCCAAACAGGCGCTTGTCCCCAAATCTGCGTAAATTGCACCTTTATTTTTGATGCGTCCCTGCATTTGCATCCAGCAGTCTTGATCTTTCGTTTGTCACTACATAAAGGTGCTGTCCTGGAGGTCAGAGGTCTCCCCTCCCGTTTAAGAAATTTTTGTGAATTTAAGGTCTTTAAGATGCAAAATGGTTTTCGCCCCTGGCTCTTCGCCAGAGAGTCAGGGGACTTTTGGAAAAAAAGGTCTTTAAGATGCAAAATGGTACTATCTTTGGGGTGCTTTTGGAACTGATCATGTATGGCTGGAAAATGTCCATAATTCAGTGAATGTTACCACCATCCACAGCAAATTGACTGACGGTTATACTCTCTCAGATTTGCGATCATCATATAAAAACTATTTCATTATTATTTCAAATTACACTTGGAGAAGCGGGATTTTCTCAAGAAATGGTCCAGAATAGCCGCAAAAGCCGTCAGATTAAAGAAAGATTTCTCTGGGATGGACCCTCAGTCCCCAGCCTTCGGCGATCGCGGTTAAAAAAATAACCGGCCACAACTTCCCAATCTGCCAATATGCAGCCTTCAGAAAAAATTAATTCCCTGCGGGCATATTTACTGCTGCTGCCCTTGACAATGTCCATGTAAAAACTACCCACAAATGATTTCATTGACTTCTTTAAGTATTACATAATCATAGACCTTCGAAATCGACACTAACCTTACTTTTAACACTAATAAAAAAGTTGACGGGCACTTTTCCCAGACCATGGACACAATGAAACATGAAAGAGAGCCTCCATAGAGCAGGATATAGGTTCTCATATCCTGCTCTATGGAAAGAACATGCACCTGGGAAAAGTGGGAAAATTTTTTTGCAATGAAAATACTGTATTTAACACTAAAGAAAAACAATAAGCTACCATTATATGTCTCAATGCTGTTTTCTTCTGCGTGCTTCGTGCGCGCCAATTTTAAATATTGCTTCGGGGATTCGGGGTTACTTTCTGTAGAACATCCTGCTTGTCATAGCTTCGTGCAAACTCTTCTATTGTCATTGAAACCACCAGTGCCCCATGGTCGTACGCAGCGTAGGGGAAGTTCCCCCTTTAATTTACCGACTCTTTAAAGATTGTTCAGATACAAGTTGTAAGGCACGGGAAGTGTCATTTTGGTACCGTAATAAGGGACAGGCGCTTAGCGAAGGAGGCAAGAGCCCTCTCCTTAAGTTTCCTTTCCATTTTTAGCATTTCTATTACTCATATCACTAAAAAAGTATGAAAAATGCGATTTCTTTCAGCGCGATAAGCTAGCTATGACTATTTGCATGAGACATGTACGTATGGCACGCACTATACCGTTCATATGTCCAACAGGCATTTACGTCTGTAGAGTGCGAAAAATTTGATCAGTGAACATCAGTGCCCAACTAAAATCTCCCAACTCTTTAAGACTTTGGCTGTAAAATTCCAAGCAATGACTCCCTGGACTCCCGCTTCCGCTGCTGTTTATGGGGATCTGAGGGTTCTGCCGATGAAATTTTGAAATTAAACACTATAATATTTGATTTTCTGGTTGGAAACTAAGATAATTCACAAACCTGTAGTGAACCTAGGAATGAAAAGTTTATAGACTGAAGACTTCACTTAATTTCCACTTTATAAATAGCCTTCTATTTTGAAAGTTCAGCGAAGGGAAATGGTTCAATAGGCCTATAATTATTAGATCCGGCTCTCTTTAATTAGAATTAATTTTTTTCAATTGCCCTGAGCGCTAATCTCGACCTGTGTTGCGACCCCCCCCCACCCCTGGTGAAAATGCGGCGCCATGATAGGACCTCTGGTATATGTGACATATTCAAATATGTACCTTGCATTTTCTAAAAAAATTCCTCTAGCATGCGAATTAGTCGTGAAATAGGTATTGGTCAAGTGAAGGCTGAAAGCGCTGGAAACGTCACAGCAGGGCAGTCTATAGCTTCGGTGGTAAAGTACTCTACGGTCACTGTACTCCAGTGTTGTAACAAGTCAAGTCACTGACTCGAACTCGAGTCGCATAATTGACTTGACTTGGTCATCAGCCAAAATGACCTGACTTGACTCGTACTCGAGCATAGCATCAGGGGCGTAGCGAAGGTGTTATCTTTGGGGGTGTAGAGATTATGTTTTGCCACAGATCTTGTAATGCGTAGCGCAAAAATGAGCTTTAGCGGGTGGGGTCCAGGGACCCGCCTTAGGGATCCCGGTGGGGTCCAGGGGCAAAGCCCCACTGGGGGCTCAGGGGGCGAACCCCCTGGAAGCTATGAGGTTTAAGCATATCTCTGGGTGAGAAATTTAGTCTCAGGATGGACCTATTTTGTTTCATAATGCATCATCAAATGCAAAGGCCCCCCCCCCCCATTTTAATGTATTAGGGTATTTCTCTCGTCAGGCCGCTATAGTTTTAAGCGGTTGGGATCTAGAACCCCGCTAGTGTTTTAGCTAAGACGTTTTCTCAATGCGACGTTTACTGATCTGTAGCCTGGGGGATGGGTCTAAGGGGAGGGGTGTCCCCCTCCCCCTTTTGAAATTTTTGGAATTTTGAAAGGTGCCTAGATCGCAAATGGTGCAATATTTGAGTAGATTTCTGACGTAATGAGGAACCTCAAAATTTACACCCGAGTAGAATTTGCTTGTCAGGTTTTTTTTGTGCGACATTTTTCGCCGTTTATGCGACATTGTTGAACAAACAGGGACTGGCTAAAACACTGAGCCCGCCTTAGGGCCCCTAGTGGGGGTCCAGGGGGCTTCGTCCCCGGAAGCTCTGAGGTTTTAGCATAATCTCTGGGGAAAAAATTAAGTCTCATGTAGGATAGGTATATTTTGGTTCATAATACATTATCCAATGCAAATATTCCGGATAATTTTAATGTGTCAGGCTATTCCTCCCGTCATGCCACTATACTTCAGGAGCTGAACCTGTCGTTCAGAACTGGAACACTATGTGTTCAGCATTTGAACACTAGACGCGTCAGGCGTTCAAATACTGTAGGTGTTCAAATAGGCGTGCGGCGTTCAAAAAGGGAGAAAAGGTGTTCAGAATCTTAACACAAGCGTTCAAAATATGTTTTGAACGCCAGGATGGGTTCTGTATCTGTTTCATTTTGGTGTTCAAAAGTTAAAAGCCTGAGATTGCAGTGAAGGGAAGACACGCGCGGCACGCATTATTTTTCCCAGGATGTTTGTGGGTAAATTGGATCCTCAGGAGTTTGCAAATTGTGTTTGAAGTCAAGGTTAGGGTTTAGAAAACGGCAGTGCTGTAACGAGACCGATCTCGAGACCGGAAATTGTCGGTCTCGTCTCCGAGACCGACCTCGAGTCCCTATGCAAACAGTGTGTAAAGCCCGTTGAGAGGCCGGTGTCGCCCTCGGACCCTCCGGTCTCGACTACGGCACTGGAAAACGGGCTAAGGATACCCTCTCCAAGAATGATCGGGTGCTGCTCCCCATGGGATGATAAAAGTGAGGAATAATGTGTAGAATGTGGTTTTTCAAGAATGTCATATGACCCGAAATAGTGTGCCTATACGGAAGCCTTTAAGTCCCTTTCTTTCCCCGATTTGGCGACGGACTCAGTCACTCGTCCAATTACACCGACGGCCGTATACGGCCGTCACATGCATAATCAATTTGCCGACGGGCCTTCAACTTGAATGGGCCATTTAGATGAAGAGCCGAAAATTGAAATAGCCGATGACAGACTGGCACGCGCTCCCGTTCTCTCTTTCTCTTTTTTCTTTTCATTCTCCGTCTGTCTTTCCTTTCACTCACTTCCTTTCCCTTTCCTTTCCCTTCTCTCTTCTTTTCCTCCTCTCCTCTTTTCCTCTTCTTTTCCTTTCCCTCTCCCCTTTTTTGCCGACAGACCGAAAATTTGCAGACGGCGACCAAATATTGGGGGGTGACACCCCCACACCCCCCGCTCGCTACGGGCCTGACCACATGTTAACATAAATCAGGCGCGGATCCAGGATTTTGAGAAACGGGCGCACACACCGTCGGCCGAAGGCCGACGAGTGAGCGTCGGAGGCGCGAAGCCACGGCGGGGGGTTGGAGGTCCTTCCCCAAGAAAATTTGAATTCTAGATGCGCTTAGATGCATCTGGGAAGCATATTTTCCATATGATATGAGGCAAAAAAAATCGTTGGTCATCGAAAAAAGGGGGCGTGCGCCGGGCGTGCCCCCACCTGATCCGTGCCTGTAAATGCTGTTTAATATAGTCTTTGTATGTGTGGATCCAGGTAATTGCTAACCCATGGGGTTTACTCCGTGATGGCGAAGCCCAAACTTTAGATAGTCGAAGGAATAAAGACTTGATGGGGTGAGAGGTTTCAAGAAAGTATCCCACTGAAACGCTGTTAAACACAACTTTTTAGTACCGGTACCCGACAATCAAGATTTATTTAGTAAGCAAACGGTAAACACTTTATGAAATCTTGTAATATGATGCACTGCGACCTCTGCAATTCCGGAATAGGGTAGCCAATACTGACTGTTTATGAGTCAAATAGCCATGGCACGGGGTATGGGGACTTTACAAGATGCAATTTGCTGGTATCTGGCAATCAAATAATTTACGAACTTTGTAGTATGCTTGTTGGCCTCATTTTATCTTCATTTTATAAACACTAATTTTTGAACTCAATGGAACATTTGTACTATTTTTTAAGCTCCAGCTTTTTGTTAAGTAGTTTATTTTTTCAAACACCCCTTGCTGCTTTAAGCATCCCCCCTCCTGAAGAGCAAAATCGCTCCAAAATCGCACACATATTTGTGTGCTTGCGCAGTGTTGTAGCCTAGGCGAAATTTCGGAGCGGGGGGGGGGGGGGGGGTCATGATACTAAGTGTAGTACCAATTGGCTTGGCGTGTCTACAGATAGTTGACATCAGGACGAACCCTTCCTTTTTTACATGTTCATGAGTTCTGTGACATGGCGCCTCTACAAGACTGGTACCCGGTGCGGTATTCTCCCTAACGTTGTTAATAAGAACTGGGCGAGCCACCATCGTATAGTAGGCCTCTGCAAGCAAATGTTTGATGAAATGTCTCCCAGGTGGGACCGTGGGGGAATGACACCTTTTAGATCTTAAAGTTGGATAAAATCACTCTTTTCTTTAAGATTTCATGCTTTAAAAACAAATTCAGATTTCAAGAAGAAAAATTAGATTTGATTTAAAGGGAAAATGCACTCAACCCAGTTTAAGTAGTGTACCCGGGTATTCTATTCATGAATAGCTTTCGGTATCATGTTACAATATATTTATCATTGAGTTGTGAAATTCACACATAGGGTAACTTCTTGGATTATCTTGGATATGCAATATTTCCGTCCTTACATATCATGAAAAATACCTGCAGTGAAATGAATTAAAAGTTTCTTTACCAGCTCATTGAGATTAGCTAATATAATTAAAAGTAGTCATAGGCTATTTTATCTTTAGCGTATATGCTCGGCTGATGTATTCCGGCAGTTTATCTTGCAGGAGGAAGATGAATAATTCGTTAGGAAGAGAAACCTGCGTAAGAACGTGTCCACGGCGGGGTCCGGGGAAAATCTGGGAGAGGAACGGAACCCTTAGATGTGTTTTCCTTGGTTTGAAATCATAATTTGGACAGTATGGAAATTGTCAGCATTTCATTATTTTTCTCAAGTAGGCCAACTTTCATTTACGATTTTGAAATCTCGGAGGTCAGTTATCCCCTGCCCCCCCCCCCTCCCCGCATGCGACAGCCCTGTGTAAGCCGTACCATAAACGTATAGGCCTACTCACACGAACGCCTTGCACGATGAAATCACAGCATCCTCAAGGCTGCTTTTCAGACATTTTCTGAAAGCTTTTCCATAATATTATTCAAGAAATAGTTTTACTCCTCATGAATATTTTCGGGAAAATAACAGACATGGTGTTACTTGTTTCTCCTGTACCAGTTTAAGCGTACATTCATTTGTTGGGTGACTTTGTACCCAGGTTTAGAGAATACTAATCATACATGAAAAAGGTTTGACACATTATGCAAGGTAGGCTATATCATAAAACTGCAAAATGATGAGCAGTATGATTATGTTTGGGCAGGGAGGTGTTATTAGCTGGAGATCCATCGAAAACTTTAATTTATGCTAATCCAATTAGATTGCCCTCAGAGTGGAGACTAAATCCTTTAATTGGGGATTATTGAACTAAAGGGCATTGAATTCCTTTGTCTAATATCTAGGCAACCTCATTCATATCTACTGCGACCCCAACAAAAAGGATTATTTGGAACAATGCTTTAATGTCTAATTTGACTAATTTCCGCATTCCCTCGCATGACTTAAAAGGCACACCCATATTGAACAAGTTATAGGAAACTAGACACGTATATTGTAAATAGCGTCCTAACGCGTCCAAACCCTCAAATTAATTTACATCTTAAGCGACTGGCAATGTTAAGGCAAGGGGCAAATTTCCCGATCTGCTCTTCGAGATGTAGCAGACGACGTACCTCTCTTCTACTTAGTTCCTAACAGCTCTTAAGCCTATTGAATCATCAAGAACAACACACAAAAGAGATTATTGTCGGCAATTAGTAGGGTTCAAAGAATTTTCGATGGATCCCCAGCTAATAACACCTCCCTGGTTTGGGTTTATGCTCCTTATTTAAAAACGATCCTATTTCCATAAGAACTTAGCTTTTCTTACCTACATATTGGTATGTACTTTATTTTGTAAGCTTTTGTGATCCAATGATTGTCTTGAGAAGTTGTTGGTTGTATTTTCTTCAACTTGATATGGACATCATATATTTTGTAAATTCAAGAAATATTAAGGTCTACAGCCTAATCTCCACATTAAGAGTGTATCTAGGAACTGCAGTCTGCTTCATAGGCTTTTTATATTTTATTTTGAAAAATGACTTGTGACTTGATTTGACTTGAAAGTAAACGACTTGTGACTTGACTTGACTTGAAGGTAGATGACTTGAGACTTGACTTGACATGAGAAAAATGACTTGAATACAACTCTGGCATATTCATTTTATCTTAAATTTTGGTTCCCATAAACGACAGCGATTATACAATTTACCGCATATTGACAAAGAAAGGATAAACCAAGAGACATGCAAAAACTGGAATCAAATCCTGGAATCTAAACGCTGAATTGCAAAGCGCGCGAAGTTTTTTTTTTCTTTGGGGGGGCGGGGGTAAGCTTACACTTATAAGAATTTGTACTCATTTAAAGCTTACATAGAACAATTGTCCGGACAGTTGGGATAGTTGGGCCTTATCGGGCATAACTTTATTGTGCTTCCCTCCTCGAGTCACTAGCAGTACCGTACGACAGACACAAGTGAACGTTAACCAGGTTTAGCAAAATGCGATTCAATTCCCAACATTTACATAAATCCATGTATTCTACTTATTAACTTGAAAAAATAGAAAAGGTTTGTACTATATTTAGATATAAGCATAACGGAACTAAAGAAGAGTCGACAAAGTGTACCGAAAAGTTTGGGTTTTATCCCAGAAATTACCTTTATGAAAGCCAAAATAAGTAAACCTACCATGAGTGGCGGCAGAATTATCCCAACAGGGGGCCGGGCCATGTCAGCTACCCCAAGTTCCGACATTGCCTATTTCGAGGGGATGATGAGAAGGGCAAATGGAGGAGCCTCACTATCCCATGTCATTGCAGGAATGTTTTGCATTATATCACTTAGTACTTCAAGATCCGAGTTGCGCACTGATAGTGTTCTTTGAACCTGGATCGTGAAATGGAAGCGCGCGAAGCAGGCGAAAATTTTTGATAAGCTTACACATAAAACATATGACGAGACGAAAAGAGAATTGTAGGCTTTGTAGACCGTATCGGGTGTAACGTACATTGTATCGAAACCACCTGGACTACCCGAGAAATAGCCAAACTTTGCTCCGTAAGTCGCTCACCAACAGACTGTACCGAATGACACACACAGGAGAACACCAACTAGGCTTTGCGATGTGAGATGAAATTTAAAACCTTTACATAAACTATGTACTCTGCCTATATGTTACCTGGTAAGGTGGAAAGGACTTTGTGTTATCCTGCTAAGTGGAATGGAACTATTGAAGAAATAAAGTGACTCTACAGCGCGCGTAGCGCGCCGAAAATATGGGGTTCTTGTAAGAGAAATTATCCTCTTGGGAACAAAAAAAGGTAAACCGTCGGGGCGACTAGTTGTCGTCGGGGAGTGCATACTTTCGACTAAGACTCCCAGACGAAACTGTAAAACTTCACCGATAGGGGGCCAGCCTTCCCCGACGGGGGCATGAACCCTTCCCCCACCTGAAGCCACCGCTATTTCGACTGGGGGAGGGGGTTAAAATACTGTATGTTGTTTTCCCTATAGCTGCGACGCGACTGTCAAAACTACTCTGTCAGAACAGATGACTGAAGTCGAATGTTTGCTTTTTATTTGCGACAGCAGACTGAGGTCATCGGTCCAAAGACGTCAAAAAATTGAACCGACTGACATTGCGTTATATGACCTGGTGGTGATTTTATATAGTAATTTTAAAATGAAACGAACACCGACTCGTCTATTGTGACTTCTGGTCAACTCTTGGCTGTGGACTTTAACCTAAGATTGGCTTTTTATTCCCATCACTAGGGCAACACTATAAAAGAAGAGAGTAATTCCAGACCATGAATATCATGGCGAAACGTACTTACCTACTCTCTCTTGTTCATGAGAGGAGGGATACTAGCGGGTGGAGGGAAGGTTTCGTAGATGTAGCGTTAAGGGAGGGTGAACAGATCGTTATTTTGTAAGACCAAAAGACTTGACTAGCAGTGACCTTTTGGAACCAATAGTAATACGTTGCATAAAGCGCCAGCTAGTAAGTATAGCGTAATATCTGCGTGGTTTGTATTACTTTGAATTCCCAAGCACGCCACACCAAGCGAGAAGTGATTAGAATGCCTGACTGCCACTCAGGCAGTAAGACATAGTCACATTCTCTGTAAAACGATTGCACTGTTCGTGTTTCGAGGCGGGCTGTATATCTACCATAGTCAAATGTATTGCCGAAAGTTTCTGCGATACATGGCTTAGACTTTTACGGGTGGATTATCGACATTGGGTGGGGGTAACCAAAATCTCCTCCGAATTGGACAACTGTCATTACCTGTGAAACTGTCTCGTTTTTTTTTAGGTTAGTGTGAAAAAAACAATTTTGATAAGGGCAAATTGAGAAATTTAAGGGGGCCCGGACGTCGGCGACCCCCTTGATCCGCCACTGGGAGTGTACTAGAGTCGGAAATGGCCCGAAATTGTGGCCACTGGAATCGGAATTTGCCCGGAATTGGGTAAGAATGATGGACTCGGTTACAACCTTGATATAGTGTCACATGCATTCCCCCTCTCCCCCATTCAAAATCTTCCTAAGTCTATGCTACAGCAGAACCTATACAGTGATCTTACGGATGTTTTTGTTAGTAAGTAAAGATAAAAAATAATTAAGAGTTTGAAGTTGCAGTTTACAAGGACCTGGGAAGTGCTATTTTCGGCAATTCGGAAGGCATCATAGCTAGGCATACATTTTTGTGATACGCTACGCTTCAAGAGATGGTGGCTCTTCGTGAGTCGATATAGTGCCATGATGGTCCACTTTGCTAAATGGTTACCATGCACTAGAAATTTATTAAAAAGATTCTAGAAATAACATTACTAAAACTGTCTTTGGAAATAACATTTTCCGGCGCTTTGTTCGCACCTGTTATCATGACTTGTCCTATTGCTTTGTGAAAATAATATTTTGAGTAGAGTTATTGTTCCAAACTGCATGAAATCCGTAACATCATCCATAGGCCTACTACCTACCAACTACATCCTAGGTTCTGAAGTGGCGGCTCGCCGCGTGCACGTAAATGGCCCTCGAAATATTTGCACTTTCAAAAACTATTTGATTGAGTTCTGCGGACTTCCATAATTATTATAACATTAAGAAAAGACGAACGTAAAAGTGGCCGCCCACAGTCAAAAATGCTTGAGAACACTTGCGTTTTATCTTCAGATCGAAAGACTGTTGGTCCACTGGCAAGTTATGCAATAAAAAGATGGTTAAACTGAGATTTTTCTGGTGTTTCTATTGGGCATCAAAAGCAATTTCATAGCTCCATTATAATACCCCCAAACAAGTAGGCCCCTTCTTAAAAATGGGGTTTCACTCTCCGGTCACTGTCACAGTTGAGTTTGGACAACTCTCCTAATGAATATTCATGCCGTGTTTAACAGCTGTTTAATTTCGTACATATTTTATTACGTAATACCTTAGGTGCCTGGAAAGAGTGGCAGGGTGTGACTGGCAGTTGCCTAACATCCTGCAAGGAGGAAACACGCATCCTGGTGAGGGAACCGTATCTGAGGGCAAAACGTTGAAGGATTTTGGAGACGGGCGAATTTCGCACCGGTCGCTGAGGACTGGGCTCACGCCGAGCCAATTTTAAACGTTAAGGTGTCCAAAAGTTTTCCTGTAGTTTATTCCCACGCCAGGATAGCGCCGTATCCTTCCCATCGGGTACCTGTAAGTACTTCGTTATTATTTTTATTAGAAGCCCCAATTTGAACGAGATAATTTCCACAATGAATCCAAAATTTAATGTTTGAGTAAACTGTTTAGTGGCCCACACCGACAATGTTGTTTTATGGATTTTCAGGGCCAGACGTACTATTCCTTAATTTGGGTTGCCTGCCGACATCAGACTAGGCTGGTTATTCGTAGGCACTGTACCACAGACATGGGCGTGAACTCACCACCGACTTCTGCTATTTTGTATATGTATATATGTTTCAAACGTCGCAAGACCCCGACGAAGAAGAAGATAAAGTTGTTAAGACAAACACCCAAGTAGTGTTTTCTAGTTTTTGGCTTCATAGTCTCAGCCACCTGTATTTATCCCAAGGTTTTTCAAACAACCCGTGACATTTTTGGAGGCCTATCCGGAAACCTTAAATATATTTATGTGGTGGCTGTTGAGTGACTGCAATTTTGTTATTGTAAAAACAAGATTGTCATTGTATGTAGTAAATCAAGTTAATGAGTTTTGTATGAGAAGATTCAGTAAATTTACTTTCTGATGTATTTTGCTACGAATAACAGGAATTATTCAGTACAAAGTCAGTTTGGCGTACTTCAAGGAGCTGTATTGCTTGTTATTTTTACCATTGATCCTTTGTATGGTAGTACTCGGTATAGAGTACGAAAAGTACGTTAAATTAGGTAAAGAAATTGGATTGTCTGGCCAGGGCCTGTTAGACTTTGCTAATAATAGGGAAGCAATTGACAAAAAAGAACGTGCAAAACTCGAAAAAGAGGCACGTGAAGAAAAGGACAAACAACGCCAACATGAGAAAGATATGAAAGATTTTGAATTAAAATTGTTAGAAGAGAGACAACGAAGTGCATTAAATGACAATACAGATGTCAATTCTAGTCGAACGGTAGAGGTTAAATAACCTAAATTAACACCGTTTGGTGATGGCCAGGATGAAATGGACGCTTACCTGTTTCGTTTTGAACGGTTTGCTACTCTCGCGGGTTGGCCACAGTCACAATGGGCAACTTCGCTAGGAACTTTATTGACCGGCCAGGCTTTAGAAGTTTATTCTAGAATGCCAGCAGGTGAGGCAAACGATTTTGGAAAGTTGAAAACTGCATTGCTGAATAGATATTTTCTAACCAAAGAAGGGTATAGACAAAAACTTCGTTCTTAAACATTTGTTTGCTGGTGTTCAAAGTCGGAGTATCCGTGATACTTACCTGGCGCAGGAGTATCCGTGATCACGACGGCGGAGCTCCCAGGTGGGACCTGTTCTATTCAGTCAGTCTAGAACGGGACCACTGTCGGGTGGGTTAGTTAAGTCAGAAGTTTGTCCCTTGGGGACGTTGTTACTCCTTCAGGGAGCAGAACTCCTTCGGGAGTATTGTTTGGTTTTCGCCCCTGGCTCTTCGCCAGAGAGTCAGGGGACTTTTGGAAAAAAGATAGACAAAAACTTCGTTCTTCTAAATGTGGTGCAACAGAAATATATGCACAATTCTGTGAGAGATTAAAAGGAATTTAAGTCATTGGACTGAACTAAGTGGTACACCAAAAACTTATTAAGGTTTGTCTGATTTAATTATACAGGAACAAATGTTACTGTCCAGTGACAAGGAAATGACAATTTTCTTGAAGGAAAGAAGTCCGAAGACGGCTTCAGAAATGGCGGCTCTGGCGGACGGGTACAAAGAGGCACATGTTACCTATGATGGAAGTAAGCGGAAATCAGGTAGCAGTAGCAAGCAGTGGCGGATTCAGAGGGGGGGTCGCCGAAGTCCGGACCCCCCCCCCCTCAAATTTCCCAGTTTGCCCTTTTTCAAAATTGTTTTTTTTTCACACTAGCCTAAAAAAATAAAGAATAAAAAAAAAAAATAATAAAAAAAAAAACACGGAAGTTTGACAGGTAATGACAGTTGTCCAATTCCGAGGAGACTTTGGTTACCCCCATCCAGTATCGATCAATCCACCCGTAAAAGTCTAGCCATGTATCGCAAACACTTTCAGCAGTATATTTGACTACGGTAGCCTATATTGCCCGCCCGAAACACGAACAGCGCGTAAGCGCAATCGTTTTACACAGAATGTGACTACAGTATGTCTTACTGCTTGCAATGGAGTAGGGAAAAACATGCCAGTGAGCCACAACTGCAAAAAAGGCCGCGGCCGGCCCGACTTAAACCAGTTGGTTAGAAACTGAGCCGTAAAACCTCATCTAACTCTAACTCTTACTGCCTGCGTGACAGTCAGGCATTCTAATCACTTTTCGCTTGGAACTACGTGTGGCGTGCTTGGGCTTTCAAAGTAATACAGTAAAACGCGCAGATATTACGTCATACTCACTAGCTAGCGCTTTATGCAACGTATTACTTCTGAGTTTTAATATTGATTCCAAAAGGTCACTGCTAGTCTTTTAATCTAACAAAATAATGATCTGTTCGCACTCCCTAAACGCTACATCTACGAAACCTCCTCTCATGAACACGATATGATATTCACAGTGGTCTGGAATTACTCTCTTCATTTATTAGTGTTGCCCTAGTGATGGGAATAAAAAGCCAATCTTAGTTCAAAGTCCACAGCCAAGAGTTGACCAGAAGTCGCAATGGACGAATCGGTGTTTGTTTCATTTTAAAAATACTATATAAAATCACCACCAGGTCAAATAACGCAATGTTAGTCGGTTCAAGTTTTTTGACGTCTTTGGACCGATGACCGGTCTGCTGTCGCAAATAAAAAGCAAACATTCGACTTCAGTCATCTGTTTTTACAGAGCATTTTTGACAGTCTCGCCGCAACTATATAGGGAACACAACATACAGTATTTTAACCCCCTCCCTCAATCGAGATAGCGGTGGCGCCAGGTGGGGGAAGGGTTCATGCCTCCGTCGGGGAAGGCTGGCCAACTATCGGCGAAGTTTTACAGGTTCGTCGGGGAGTCCTAGTCGAAAGTATGCAGTCTCCGACGACAACTAGTCACCCTGACGGCTTACCTGTTCTTTGCCCTCAAGAGGATAATTTCTCTAATAAGAACCCCAAATTTTCGGCGCGCTACGCGCGCTGTAGAGTCACTCTATTTTCTTCAATAGTTCCATTCCGCAAAGCAGGATAGCACAAGTCCTGTCCATCTTACCAAGTAACATATAGGCAGAGTACATAGTTTATTTAAAGTTCGTAACTTTCATCCCATATCGCAAAGCCTAGTTGGTGTTCTCTTGTGTGTGTGTCATGCGGTACAGTCAGTTGGTGAGTTGGTGAGCAAAGTTTGGCTATTTCATCTTGTAGTCCAGGTGGTTTCGATACAAATGTATGTTACACCCGATACGGTCTACAAACCCACAGTTCTTTTTTCTTTTCGTCATACGTTTTATGTATTAGCCTATCAAACATGTTCCCCCGCTTCGCGCGCTTTTCAATTTCACGATCTAGATTCAAAGAACACTATCAATGCTCAAATCGGATCTTGAAGTATTAAGTGATATGATGCAAAATATGCCTGCAATAGCATGGGACAACGAGGCTCCTCCATTAGCCCTTCCCATCATCCCCTCGAAATAGGGAATGTCGGAACTAATTGGGGTAGCTGACATGGCCCAGCCCCCTGTTGGGAAAATTCTGCCGCCACTCATGGTGGATTGCCTTATTTTGGCTTTCATAGGGGTAATTTCTGGGATAAAACCCAAAATTTTCGGTGCGCTTTGTCCACTCTTCCTCCGTTCCGTTATACTTGTAGCTAAATATAGTACAAACCCTTTCCACCATTTCAAGTTAATAAGTAGAAATACATGGATTTATGTATACATGGATTTATGTAAATGTCGGAATTTGAATAGCATTTCGCTTAACCTGGTTAACGTTCACTTGTGTCTGTCGTACGGTACGGCTAGTGACTTGAGGAGGGAAGTACAATAAAGTTATGCCCGATACGGCCTAACTGTCCGGACAATTGTTCTATATAAGCTTTAAATTAGTACAAATTCTTATACGTGTAGGCTTACCCAAAAAATTTTCGCGCGCTTCGCGCGCTTTGCATTTTCACCGTTTAGATTCAAGGTTTTGATTCCAGTTTTTGCATGTCTCTTGGTTTATCCTTTCTTTGTCAATATGCCGTAAATTGTATAATCGCTGACGTTTATGGGAACCAAAACTTTAAAAAAAAAATGAATGTGCCCTTTTTATGTTGGACCCCCCTCAGAGAAAACCCTAGATCCGCCCCTGAGCAAGAGTAATAAGGCAAATTCTTTTGGAAATGAAAACAAAAATTGGCAAGAGAAAAGTGTAAATAAGGCTGATTCATCAGTCAAAGAGAAAAGAAGTTGCTATGTCTGAGGAAGAGTCGGACATTTAGCCAAAGACTGTAGGAGAAAATTTAACTCCGACTGAAAAGGGTGCAGCTGTGAAAGTTAGTGCCGAAAACAAGTGCTACTCAAACTGAATCGAATATTGAGACTGCAGCACTATGTTTAAATGTTAAACCAAATTTATGTGAATGTCACAATCAGGCAAGTGACTCGGTGGAATTACCATGTGGTCATAAGCTACCAATTGTTACTGCTGCTTGCATTCCCGATAAGTGCATGCCCGTTTGTCGGAGTGTCATTAATAATACGTCGGTAGGGGTACTTCGAGATAGTGGATGTAGTACTGTTGTAGTTAAGAAAGATTTGGTACAATCTCAACAAATGCTTGATCGTACTCAAAGATGCGTTTTGATTGACGGTACAGTTAGAAATGTACCTGTAGCTCAAGTGACAATTAGTTCACCTTACTTTGAAGGTACCGTTGATATGAAGCTTTGTGTATGGACCGTCCTTTGTATGATATAATTATTGGGAATGTTGAGGGTGCAAGAGATCCGAGCGATCCAAACTATGCTTGGAAACCTCCAACAGTGCTAGAAGTTGAACAGTATAGGAGCTCAAGACAAAACAAAGTCGGATTCTGCTGCAGTAGAAACTAGAGCTCAAGGGAAAGCTAAGCAAAAACCTTTGAACCCATTAAAGATTTCTGAGGGGCAATCAGTAGCCTAAATGCTACTCCTGACGATATCCGTAGAGCTCAGAGGGAGGATAAAACTTTTTGAGTAAATTATGGAAATTGGCAGAAAGTAATGCGGAACCTGTAATAAAACAGGGTAGTCAGGTAAAATTTGTTATTGTAAGAGGAATTTTGCATCGGGAATTTAGGTCCCTAAGGGTTCAGCAGGGCGGAACATTCACACAGTTGGTTGTACCGAGTATGTATCGGGAAAAGGTTACAATTGGCCCATGACGGCATAATGGCGGGGCATTTGGGAGTGAAGAAAACTATGGATAGGGTTATTGCAAACTTCTATTGGTCGGGGTTACATGGAGACACTCGGATGTATTGTTCCTCGTGTGATGTGTGTCAGCGGACTGTCCCAAAGGGAAAGGTCACGCGAGTACCATTAGGGGACATGCCCTTGATTGATACCCCGTTTAAGAGGGTAGCGGTGGACCTCATTGGACCCTTGCAGCCGGTTACGGGGAATGGGAATAGATTTATACTTACCTTGGTAGACTATGCCACCCGTTACCCCGAGGCAGTAGCACTCCCACGTATAGAGACAGAGAGAGTGGCAGAGGCTTTGTTAGAAATGGAGGAGTGCCTCAGGAAATTCTCAGTGATCTTGGTACTCAGTTTACCTCTAATGTTATGAAAGAAGTAGGAAGGTTGTTAGCGGTGAAGCAGTTAAACACCACACCTTACCATCCCCAATGTAATGGCGTTGTTGAGAGGTTTAATGGTACACTCAAACGTATGTTGAGAAAATTGTGTAGTGAGAGACCCCAGGACTGGGACTGGGACCGATACCTACCAGCACTACTATTTGCATATAGGGAGGCTCCTCAGGAAAGCCTTTACTTTTCTCCCTTCGAGTTATTGTACGGTCGAACTGTTCGTGGCCCTTTGTGTATTCTTAAGGAATTATGGTCAGGGGGGAGTATAAACGAAGAAGTTAAGACCACGTATGAATATGTAATAGATTTGAGGGAAAGACTCGATGCTACATGCAAGTTAGCAAGGGAAGAGCTGGCAAAGTCAGCAAAACGATATCAAAAGTATTATAATGTTCGGTCAAAGGATCGCAGGTTTAAAGAGGGATAGTTGGTACTAGTTTTGCGGCTACCCACAAATCAGGATAAATTGCTGATGCAGTGGAAGGGACCCTTTGAAGTGGTGAGGAAAATTGGAATCAATGATTATCGGTTACAACTTAAAGACAGACTGTCATCACCCCAAAGTATATTTTTAGTGTATGTATATCAAAATTCTCAGTTGGTGACTGCTGTTTGATTGACATCAAAGTTTGAAAATTTGAAAGATGCAGAGTAGTTCACATTCCACACAAGGCAGAGAGAGTACTTTTATTACATTTTATAGCCTTGTGTGCTCACCAGGACATGGCCTTAAGCAATAAAACAGGTTTATTCTTGCACAAGGAAGAGCCTCATACAGTTATGGGAGGAGCTAAAAGATGCATAGTTGGGAGAATTGGAACCGTCTGGGATCATGAAAATTCCCCTTTAAGTGGTGTAGAAAAGACCTTTCATGCTAATCTCCTAAAACGGTATTTGCCACGAACTAGTGAGACTGACCCTGGGAGATCGGAGCATCCTTGTGAAAGGGCTGCAATGATGAAGGTAAAGGTGATTGAGCAGGAGATAAGTGAGAGTGACGAAAGTTGCACAAAGGTGGATCTGGTGCCACTACAGCAAACGGAGGGTGTTAGAGATGTAGTAATATGTGGAGATTTGTGTGATACTGAGAAATGTGAAGTTAGTAAATTCCTTGAGGAATATTCTGATGTGCTTACTAATTTACCAGGTTGTACGAACTTAATTCAACATGCAGTAAATCTTACTACTGATGACCCAGTGAGGTCACGTGCATATCCTACTCCGTTAGCTACCCAAGAAACGATTAAGCAAGAGATCGAGGCTATGCTTAAAGGGGATATGAGTCACCCCAACTTGAAGTAGTGTAGTAGACTGTCCTGTTTCATGACTGGCTCTTTAGAGTCATGTGACAATATTTTTTCTCCTCAAATGTGAAAGTTACTAGAAGTAACAGATTGGTTTACCTTGAATATGAAATACTGAAGTCCTAAAATATTATGAAAGATACTTTGAAGAGAAATAACAAGAAAATTGTGAGATTTAGCTGTTGCTTCAAAATAAGTTTGGGGTGACTGCTCTTGCCCTTTAAGTTAGACGTGATAGAGCCGTCAGAATCGGCCTATGCTTCACCAATAGTACTTGTGAGAAAAACAGATGGTACAAACAGGTTTTGTGTTGACTTTCGTAAATTGAATATGGTGACTGTTTTCGATCCAGAACCCATCCCCAACCCAGAAGAGTTGAGGACAAAGATAGGGTCAGCCAAGTTGTATTCTAGACTTGATCTAACTAAGGGGTATTGGCAGATCCCGGTATTGGAAAAGGATCGACATAAAACAGCTTTTATTACGTCACACGGGTTATACCATTTCAAAGTTCTACCATTTGGTATGGTCAATTCTGCTGCCAGTTTTACCAGAATGATGAGAAGTTTACTTAATGGTCAGGCGTGTTATTAACTATATCGATGATATTTTAATCTATACAGACACGTGGCAACGTCATTTAGAGGTACTTAGGGAAGTTTTGCAGAGGTTGAGAGAAGCTGGACTTACAGCCCGTCCTAGCAAGTGTCATGTAGGGTTTCCGTCATTAGATTTTCTTGGACATGTTGTAGGAGAGGGTGTGGTCAAGCCTCAGCAAAACAAAGAAAAAAATCCTTTGTGCTGAAAAACCTAGGACCAAAAAGGAAGTAAGATCATTCATGGGACTTGCGAATTATTACCGAAAATTTATTCCAAATTTCGCGGCCATCGCAGCCCCATTGACGGACCTGACAAAATCGAGGGGACCTAGGGAGGTGCCATGGGAGGAGGCTCAACAAAAGGCATTTGATACGTTGAAGTCAAGGTTATCCTCGTCACCCATTTTACACCTACCCGACCCTTCAAAAACTTTTGTATTGAACTGACGCTTCGGACATAGGTTTGGGTGCCGTACTGCTCCAGTCAGATGGCAATTATTATTATTATCCCATTTGCTACGGTAGCAAAAAGCTTTTGCCCCGAGAGAAAAAATACTCTGTAATAGAGAGAGAATGCCTCGCAGTAGTCTGGGCGGTATCAAAATATTACTTGTATCTCTGTGGTAGAGAATTTATCATAGAAACTGATCACAATCCTTTAGCTAATTTGCAAACGGCTCAGGTGAAAAATGCAAGAGTGTTACGATGGGCCTTAAGTCTAGAACCATATCGGTATATTGTTCGAGGTATTAAAGGCAAGGATGATGTAGGCGCGGACTTTTTGAGCCGACGCCCTGAGTAAACTAAGACTGTTCCCTGAATGTGACTGTACATGGTGTAAATATTCTTATTCATGTTAGACAGTTGTCTTAAGAAGGGGGTAAATGTCACAGTTGAGTTTGGCCAACTCTCCTAATGAATATTCATGCCGTGTTTAACAGCTGTTTAATTTCGTACATATTTTATTACGTAATACCTTAGGTGCCTGGAAAGAGTGGCAGGGTGTGACTGGCAGTTGCCTAACATCCTGCAACGAGAAAACACGCATCCTGGTGAGGGAACCGTATCTGAGGGCAAAACGTTGAAGGATTTTGGAGACGGGCGAATTTCGCACCGGTCGCTGAGGACTGGGCTCACGCCGAGCCAATTTTAAACGTTAAGGTGTCCAAAAGTATTCCTGTAGTTTATTCCCTCACCAGGATAGCGCCGTATCCTTCCCATCTAGTACTTCGTTATTATTTTTATTAGAAGCTCCAATTTGAACGAGATAATTTCCACACTGAATCCAAAATTTAATGTTTGAAACTGTTTAGTGGCCCACACCGACAATGTTGTTTTATGGATTTTCAGGGCCAGACGTACTATTCCTTAATTTGGGTTGCCTGCCGACATCAGACTAGGCTGGTTATTCGTAGGCACTGTACCACAGACGTGGGCGTGAACTCACCACCGACTTCTGCTATTTTGTATATGTATGTATATATGTTCCAAACGTCGCAAGACCCCGACGAAGAAGAAGATAAAGTTGTTAAGACAAACACCAAGTAGTGTTTTCTAGTTTTTGGCTTCATAGTCTCAGCCACCTGTATTTATCCCAAGGTTTTTCAAACAACCCGTGACAGTCACCAACCGAGGCTTGTTGTCTCCGGACCAAAAAAATGGCCCTCGGGTGGCCCTGAGCGGGGCCATGAACCTCCCGGGAGGAGCTTCGCTCCCCGTTTTAGATCATGATTGGGACCACCGCACTGACACATAGACGTCAATAGGTGGGGGAGGAACTAGGGGCAGGTCCCCCATTTTTGAAAGTGGAGGGATATCATACCGTTCTCCCTCCCCCCACATAAACACACACTTTTTTTCCAGAACCTGAACAGAAATAGCAGGTACATGTTTGATTCCATGACTTGCAAAATAGTTAATTCTATAAAATCGTTCGAAAATGGTGGAAACCGCCATTTAATGATAATTGCCTCAGATTACACCTCAGATCTTCTGAAATAGGCCAGTTTTTCGGGGCCCTAACTTGGGGCCGGCTACTTGGTTCTAGGGCTTCGCGATTTGCACTTGAATTAGGCTATTTTTATCAAGGTTATGCCCCCCCCCACACACACACACACACTTTTGAGAAGCTGCTGACGCTCAAGGTACTGCGCCTGCAATGGCCTACTTTCGAATCGCTGTTCCAAATGTGACTTGACCCTACAATTGCAACTTTTCGAAGTCTGAACCCCCCCCCCTCCCCCACAAAAATATTGGCTCGTCCCTTTGGACTGTCCAAAACCAGGGCCGTACACTGGAAACCTAAAATAGTCAGCATGGTGTCTCTCCCGACTAATTTGACTGACTTGCGTAAAATTAGTCGGTGGATTAGTCAGTGATCACAAACTAGTCAGTTGATTAGTCGGTGTCACATGGACTAATCCACTAACTAGTTTGTGATCACTGACTAATCCACCGACTAATTTTACGCAAGTCAGTCAAGTTAGTCGGGAGAGACACCATCCTGACTAGTTTAGGACTAGTTTAGGTTTTCAGTGAATAGCGAGCGGGGGGTGCGGGGGGTGTCACACCCCCAATATTTGGTCGCCCGTCGGCAAATTTTCGGTCTGTCGGCAAAAAGAGGAGAGGGAAAGGAAAAGAAGAGGAAAAGAGGAGAGGAGAAAAAGAAGAGAGAAGAAGGGAAAAGAAAGGGAAAGGAAGGAAGTGAAAGGGAAGACGGAGGATGAAAACACAAAAGAGAAAGAGAGCGGGCCAGTCTGTTATGGCTGTTTCGATTTTCGACTCTTTCGATTTCGGCTCTTCATATAATTGGCCCATTCAAGTTGAGGCTCGTCGGCAAATTGATTATGCATGTACGGTGTACGGCCGTGTACGGCCGTATCAACGGCCGTCGGTGTAATTGGACGAGTGACTGAGTCCGTCGGAAACTCGGGAAAAGAAAGGAAATTAACAGCTGTCGTATAGGTGCACGATTTCGGGTCATGTGACATTCTTGAAAAAAACACTTTCTGCACATTATTCCTCACTTTTATCGGATGCAGCACCCGATTAACCATGGAGAGGGTATCCTTAGCCCGTCTTCTAAACCCTAACCTTGACTTCAGACACATTTTGCAAACTTCTGAGGATCCGGTTTACCCACAACATCCTTGGAAAAAATAATGCGTTCCGCGTATGTCCTCCCTTCACTACAATCTCAGGCTTTTAACTTTTGAACACCGAAATGGAACAGATACAGAACCCATCTCCAGATCATAGAGTTCAAAGCATATTTTCAACGCTTATGTTAAGGTTCTGAACACTTTTTCTCCCTTTTTGAACGCCGGACGCCTATCCACTTATCGTATTTGAACGTACGACGCATTTAGTGTTCATATGCTGAACACATAGTGTTTCAATTCTGAACGACAGATTCAGCTCCTGAAGTATAGTGACATGACGGGAGGAATAGCCTAACACATTAGAATTAACCGGAATTTTTGCATTGGATAATGCATTATGAACCAAAATATACCAATCCTGCATGAGACTTAATTTTTTAACGGGAGATTAAGCTAAAACCTCAGAGCTTCCGGGGGCTTCGCCCCCCGGACCCCCACCAGAGGCCCTAAGGCCAGCCCAGTTTTTAGCCAGCCCCTATTTATGGGACAATGTCGCATAAACGGCGACAAATGTCGAACAAAAAATCTGACACGCAAATTCTACCCGGGTGTAAATTTTGAGGTTCCTCATTAGGGCAGAAATCCACTCCAATATTGCACCATTTGCGATCTAGGCACCTTTCAAATTCCAAAAATTTCCAAAGGGGAGGGGGACACCCCCTCTCCTTAAACCCCTCCCCCAGGCCACAGATCAGTTAATGTCGCATTGAGAAAACGTCCAGGCTAAAACGATGGCGGGCTCTTGATAACAAACGGCTTAAAAAAATTAATGGGAATCTTTGTATTGATGATGCATTATGAACAAAAATATATCCATCCTGAGACTTAATTTTTCACCCATAGATATACTTAAACCTCAGAGCTTCCGGGGGCTTCGCCCTTCGGAATCCACTAGGGGCCCTTAGGCGGGCCAAGTGTTTTAGCCAGTCCCTATTTGTGCGACAATGTCTCATAGACGGCGTCAAATGTCGCACAAAAAAAGGCTGACGAACAAATTCTACCCGGGTGTAAAATTTGAGATTCCTCATTAGGGCAGAAATCCACTCAAATATTGCACCATTTGCGATCTAGGCACCTTATACAAATTCCAAAAATTTCCAAAGGGGAGGGGGACACCCCCTCCCCTTACACCCTTCCCCCAGGCCACAGATCAGTTAATGTCGCATTGAGAAAACATCCTAGCTAAAGCACTGGCGGACCTCTAGATGGATCTCAACCGCTTAAATCTATAGCGGCCTGACGAAAGGAAAAGGCTAAAGCATTAAAATTAGTGGGGATCTAGTTTGTATTTGATGATGCATTATGAACAAAAATATATCCATCCTGAGATTTAATTTTTCACCCAGAGATATAAAGCTTCCGGGGGCTGCGCCCCCTGAAACCCACCAAGGTTCTTAGCCTAGGCGGGTCCCTGGACCCCACCTGCTAAAGCTCGTTTTCGCACTACGCATTACCAGATCCGTCGACAAAACATAATCTCCACACCCCCAAAGATAACACCTTTGCTACACCCCTGTCCAAACCCCACCTGGACAAGTTTTCTATCGTATAATATCCTCAAAACGAATGTCCGGGGGCATCATTCAACACACATCATAGACAAGCAGTTCCACGTGTTATATTTTGTGATCAATCTTCCGATGAAAATTTTTAGAGCCAGCTTCAATTTCCGTTCGCTCCACTTGACGATGGCTGAAGTTCTGCGGGAGTTAGAACATGCTGCACAAATTGTGCTGGTAATAACAGTTTTTGTCTTAGTTAAGTGTTGATGAGGTTTACATATGTCCAAATACTATTGCTCTTTCATACGTTGCAAACTTAAGAATCAATTATGTACACATTTTTTTATTATAAATATGGTGTGAAGTCATGACTACAACGTGTTGACAGTTTTCGCGAAACTACCACTTGTGGGTAATGTCCTATTTATTGTATACATTTATACTGTAGGCCCACGCCTATACTTGCAATGCATAAAAGTAGGCCCAGTATGGCTTACTGTTTTATGTGCTGGTTAGCCTTTCAACCAAGGCTGGCAAGATTTTTGCAGGTGAAAAAAAAAGAACGTGGAAAACAGCATTGTATTTTCATACAGAAGAAACAGGATTATTTTGGTTTCTCCCACAAAACAAACAATAGGCTAAGCCTAGGCTAGGCCTAATTTAGGGTAACTTTTTGGTTGGGTATTGTCGGACAGGTCACAGTTGATGGTTATTTCGCTTTACTATTTTTCAATACAGTTGTATTACACTGATACTAAACTAGTTTATGTACAGACACAACTGTAGTAATTTGCCCCTGATATGTACTAGATATACGCCTAGGCCTATGTATACAGATGTAACATAGCACCTTGAAAATATTAGCCTAAGTGGGTTTTGGGTAGTGTAAGGGCTGAGTCGGGTATTCACGGACGCTTTAGTATTTCAGAATTATTGGGACTAAAGATAAAAAAATACACATCAAATAATAGAAAACTTTTCAATGAAATTTTAATTTATAAATGTCATAACACAAAACGGTTGAAAGAACCAAAAGGCGCTGGGGAAGCAGATGCAAAAAAACGAAAATTCAGAGCTAAGCAAAACACGTAGTAAGTCATTCCGCTGGCAATGAAGCAAGGGCGACTTATAGCAAGCAGAATAGGAGGATAGGAGGTGAGTAGGGCGCCCTCTGTTGGGGATTTATTCATTGCCAAGAGTTGTTCCGCGGTAAATGGGCAGTCCAATTGTAGTAATAGGTGAGGTAAGTAGGGCTCATAGATTCCCAAACCAGGTAAGTTTTTGGTAATTTAATCCAAACAAATTTAGTTAAGTTTTCTTTATTACAATTTGGTCTCGTCATTCTTTTCCACTACTCATACATACATAGGCATGTGTATGTATACAGATAAGTGTGGACATGTATACAGATTTGTGTACTGTCCATAAACATCCAACTAGGACAGCACTATTTGAACTGCCCTGTTACACTACATGGAGGTACATGGCACAGTCTGGTGCATGCTAACATTTGTACAAACCCGTAGCAATCAAAATCACTTTATTTCTCATAACATGAATTCATCTACAAAAATTTACAGCACACCTTAAAAATTGTCAAGATTTTGCACACTTGGAATTGTGCCAAGGAATTTTTAAACTGAAAATTACTTCTGCAATTGGGTTCCATTTTCTCAACAATTAGAAGGCTTCTTGTGCTACAAATGAACCTGTATACACTTCGTACACATATCTTTGAAACATATGCCTGGTGAGTGAAAAAACATTCACACTATGTTATTCAGTGACTAGATCATGTATGACTGTAACAACTGTCTGAGAACACCAGATGTCTTAGAATACCCGAAGTGACCCTAGGCCTAACTTTAACATCAGGCCTTAGGCCAGTTGTTAGGCAGTTACAGGTGGGCTCATACTCCCTAGGTCTATAGTGCAAAGCTATGAAGGGTGAAAACTATTCAACTCAGAGCTATGTTTGTGATTGACCCAGAAGAGCAAGGGATGACCATACTGCATATGGTTCTTATAGATAATAGTGCATGAAAATTTTCCAGTATAAGCCAGCCCTAAAAGAAGGGTCTAAGCTGAAATCATGTTTTGATGTGTAAGAGGGGTACTTATTCTAAGCATTTTGGTGAAATTTGCATTGAGATCTGATCTATGTGTGGTTCTCAAGATATTAGCAGTTAAAGTTGTCACATTTTCAGTACAAAGTGAACTTGAAGCAAGCACATATGACATCATAGCCTCACATCAATGAGCAGTCCTTTGTTTTTCCTTTAACTTTGCATCCAATTTTTCCTCCACAATCCCATGTTATTGGAATATGAATGCATGAGAGGCATGGGAAGTTTACAATTAACCTTCTTATTCCACAACTGGATATTAACTTCAAGGTCAGCACAACAGACTGGAAATACATGGGAAACAAAGCATTTATCATCAGTGTGAGCAAGTGATATAACCCCTGCTTGCCTTAAGCTCACTTGGGGTCATAAATGTAGTAACTTCATTTGGTGATATCTTGAGCACTACATGTCCAATTTGAATGGAAGTTTCACCAAATTGCATAGATTCAGTTCCTTTTTTCACATAGAAAAATTATTTTTTTGCTTAAACCCTTCCTTTAAGTGTGAAACTACATTGTAGACCCTAGCCTAGGTCCAACAAAATTTCTTTGTGCCTGGACTGATAAGCTCAATGTAAAATCATAGTCAGTACAACTATAGAATACCCCACCAAAGATACAGTAAACCTTGCCTCTGGAAGCCCAGTCACATTGTGACATCCACAGACAAAATAATACACTATCAATTGAAAAAAGCAACCCACTACCCAGACATAGTGAGTCATTGTCCACAGCTTCATTGACAAAATATGTATGTCACAAGGTGTTTAAAAAAAAAGAACTCCCTTGTGTAGGGATCTTTTAAAACTCTCGCTGAGTACAGCTCTCTGGGGCAATCAAAAACCGAAGACTGACTCAAAAAAAAATCACATATACACACCGCTTGTAAATTTAGAAAGAAAAATATAATTCAGAAATTAACTGTCTAAATATGCTTGACTTTGCACAAAGAACATACACTCGTAAATATCTCAGAAATGGGAACGCAAATTTTGTTCTCCAGACTTAGCTTTTAGCACTTAACCCGTTACTCTTTCACACGTGTACAACCTCAATAACCCGTTTAAAAACATACACCCATACACATACACTCGCACAACCACACATACATACAAATGGCCAAAATACGTCACACTCCTCACTAATACACAAACAATACCCCCTGTCAACCTTGAACTGGTTCACTGTCACGTGGATTGGAAATTCCCTACAATACCACCGGTTACCCTCAGCGGTGACCCTCAGTAGTACAATATGTCACTGGGTTTTCTCTGGTTCTCCCTACGGGCCTTATAGCAGTCTTGGTCTCCGACACCTCAACTCAATAAAACGACAAACGACGTGGCCCTCGGTAGCTCACGCTGTACCCGCCGTGCCCCTCAAGTAGTATAACCAGCAGAAACCTCAGAGCCCCTGTGTGTGACTTGTTCCCAACGCCCAGTCAACCGGGGTGGATATCGTGGCCCTCAGCAGCTCACGAAAACATGGGGTGGCCTCAGCGCCTACACCGTCTACCCTCGAGACAAGTTATCGAGAATGCCATACACCACTTCTCAGGAACAGAATAGAAAATTAGGCCTCAGAAACCTGAACTAAAATCAGAACCAGAACCAGAACCCTGGGAATAAAACACCAAACCGTAATTAAGTTTGAGTTTAGACTTCCCAAATAAATGATTCCCCCTTGTCCCCATTTTGGGGGTGAGAATTAGATTCATATTCCCACATTTCAGCTTGTCTCAAATCTCTCGATAAATAGGTAACCCTAATCAATACTGCAAATTTGTCTCACAGACAAAATATGAGCTGAATTGCCATTTACCGATATGCTACACATAACTATCAAATACTCCGCACATCAAAACGGTACAAAATGCTTTCTTACAATTACTAAGAAAAATGCACAAACTTACAGGTTAAGATTCCCACATAATCACGAACCTGGTTCAAACACAGAAAAATTCATCCTACTTAGGATATAGGAGATCGTGCTCCAACGAAAAAACAACACAAAAACTTTAACGGCACTCTGGCCGGACTTTTCCTCCTCCTCACTCCTTCAGCGACTCGAGGCAAGTGACTTGAACCGCGCCCTTAGGCAGACTTCTTCCTAACCTCGTATTGTTAAAAGGCATGTCGAAATTTACATACTCGCCTACAAAGGACTTTCTCACAAAGCAAACTTTAAGTAAAGAATTTGTACAGGTAGCAGCAGCAGGTGAGAGAACGTTTGAAACGCCACCTGTGACAATGTACATTAACGTACCCCCATTCAAGTCTGTGACTGACAACTTGTGTAAAAAATGACACACTACTCAGTCACCAAACTGATGAACAATTTGCAATTTTTACGGATATGTGAGTCACCAGATGAACTGACAAAAGTTATGATTGCACATGTGAAGCAGTGCTGAAGGTTGAAAGCTTTGTTCAATGGGCAACAAATGACCCACAATGACTCACCACTTGGTCAGTAAAGTGACTGACATTTGAGATAACATGACTCACCTTTTTGTCACTCTGGTGACTGACAATATTGGCACGCTGACGGACATGTGTGTCTCACTGTCATTGGTCAATACCCACATTTGACTGACTGTGCCCAGGGGTAGTGAGGTGCATCATTCAGTTAATAATTGTATGAACACATCTTGATATGTGGCAACTGTGACTGCACCTTCACTCAAAACTGGAGGCTCAGTGAACTTAGAAGTTTTTGAGAAAAATACACGCAGGATACACATAATTATTGTAATTATTGTGTTTCAAATTACATGCATTTGTAATCAGCCAAGGCAACTGTGACTGTGCCCCTACTCAAAACTGGAGGTACAGTGCACTTAAACATATTTAAGAAAAATGTGAACACATCCATTACTACAGTGTTGCAAAGTAACACTCATTCATAATGGCTACTGAGACTGCACCTGTACACAAACCTGCAAGCTTAGTGAACTTAGACATTTTCAGAAAAATATAGACAATAAAAATATACATAATTCTTTTGTTACAAAATAACAGGCATTTATAAATACCCACTGAAACTGGGCCTCCACTCAAAAGTGGAGGCTCAGTAAAAAGACATTTTTCAAACAATTTGCACAGGACATGTTGACTCATTCTCAAAATAACAAAACTATAGGCCTATTTCTGGAGACTGCCACTCTGACTGTGCCTCCTCCTTTTCAAGATGACCTGTTTTTGGACCTTAGCAGGGTATTCTATTAGGGCTCCATAAAATCTAAAAGTTAAAGGGAACTGAGCCATCAGGTAGCCCAGTACTGATAAACCTAACAATAATTCACCTTACAGATGAAAACCTTTGGGCAGATGGAGCATACTGTAGAATCACTGGCCCAGTTCTCCAGAGTGGTGGATGCAACCCGAGCCCCAGTTATTTACAGTTTGAACTGTTCTTGCGTTCCCAAAAGTTTTACGATTACTTTTTAAGAAAAGATTACTTTTTCTGGTCCTTTATCTTCTTTTGCTTAATAGTTATGCTAAGCTAATATTTCTAATGTTGTTGTTTTATGTTCTCTGTTATTGTAATGTGGATTTTTGGCTTGTTTATCATCATTTGGAAATGGTTCGTGGGCAGGGATGGCCCTGTGGCCACAACTTCCTTCTCAGATTCAAGACTAAGGAGATCATTTGTTTTCTAACATTTATGGAATCTTCAGTGTACTAACATTTAAATGACCTACATTATTTTGCTGTCTAATTTTGTGGCAACTGACAAAGTGTGTTTTTATTTTTTGCTCATAAAGGAAGGGGTTCACAAAAGGTATAGTATTTAAACAAGGAAAAGGCAAATGTATGGAAAAGGTGTCAATGGAATGTACTTCAGTAATGCATTTTGTAAAAAAGACTTAAAAATAGAAAGTAACTTTTCATTGTAATCTATAACACTCAGAATGTTTTAATAAAGATACCATTTTCAGAATGTTATTTTCAAATTTTATGATCACTAAATTGTTACAGCATTTCATATTCTCTTAATACACAAGTTACATGGTTTCCTCTAGCTTCTTCCATGTTGTTCCTGTTTCTTCCAGAAGAAAGGATGTAAATAGTTATTTCCAGTTTCTTGCATTCTTCTGGAAGAAACAGGTTTCTTCTGGAAAAAGCCAAACCCTTCCTCTCCCCCAAGGATAATTCCAAATGTTGTGTTGGGGAAAGTTGCCTGAGGGGTAGTTTTCTGGGTTTGGAAATTGTCAGGGGTGGAAGTTGTCTGGGTGTGGGGATTGATGGGATGGGAATTGATGGGAGGGGGGATTGGCCTGTGGGAATCGTCTGGGTGGGAGTTGTCTAGAGGGAAATCATTCAGGTTTGAATTGGCTGGTATGTGCATACAGTAAAAGGATGTATTTTGCATGCTGTATACTTGAAAAACTTCATACCTGAAGAATAGTAACTGTGAGAGGGATTTTTAAAAATTTTTGTTGAGAAACTTTGTTTAGTACCGTAAGTACATACAGATACGGGAGAAATATGCATGCATGTATAATACAAACATAGATATATCTGTTCCATTAGACTGCTTAAGTAATGTTCATGTAGAGAATCTCATGAGATACAGCCTTTCAAGTTCTGTATGCAAACAGTCTCTTAAGAGCTAGTGTCCCCAGGATAAAACTTACCAAGTTGAAACATTAAATAAGGAGCAAGAATGGACAAAGCTATACTGTAGCAGGGCTTGAAATAAGCTTGAAAAAGGGCACAGCCAAAATGAGCAACTTGGCTGTCGATCTATGTTATTTCATAGGACATTGACTGAGGCGCACCATGGCCATCAGTATGGGCCTGACAGCCATGGCTGTCAGGCCAATTACAGACCTCAATTTATATCATGTAACTTTTGTTGAGAGATCTTTTATGTACCACTCAGACTGAATGTATTGTCAACTCATATTTTACTGTAGTCACGGATAGTGAAAAGTTTATACAAAATAAGTGATTGGTTTACCTGTAAACTTTAACATTTACTGTCTTTGTGTACTGGTAATGTAAGTGAAGTGAAGTGAGAGATTTGTCAGGTACAGTATACTAGGTAAGAGTGACAACTTAATACCTGTAGCACTTTCACCATCTTAGATTATTAAGTAACATGGTTTGGTTGCTTAGTAATCTCTTAATTTATTCTAAATCTCTTGTCCTAAACACCAGGCTCTTTCCATTTGGTTACAATCTCATGACTTTGTTATGTTATTGCTTTTAAAGGCCCCACCATCTGTGATCAACCAACAACAAAGACAAGCTGCTGAGAATGTAATTTTAACCTTCAGGAAATCAAAGTCACCTTTTGAGGTTTGCCAGTTCCTTTTAGGTGAGCCTGAGACTTTATCTCACTGCAGAGTACTATTGTACCAACTTAACAGAAGTTTTGATAGCTTTTAGAGATTTTTTTTTTGTTTTTAAAGTATTGTTTTTTTTTTTAGCTTTGAATATAATTTTTACAGTACACTTCAAAGCTAACATAACATGCTAATAAAACAAAATTGGCACAGGAGTAGCAAAGAATTGTCACAGTGGCAGGAAATTGAATAGCTAATAATGTAAATGGTAATGGGTGAAGAGGAATGTAGAGAAACCAGAAGATGGTCTCTGTACTTTTAAAAAAAAAACTGCCTACTGCCTGGATTGGTTTTGTGAGTGGAATATGCTCTACCTCAGTACCTCATGAGTCCAGTTAAATTTTGAAATCATGGGAATGTTTTTTTTTTTATTATTTTTTTCTTTTTGGCTTGTCCAGGTTAAAGCTGTTTGGATCTCCCACCCTCTCTATCATATTTCTTTCAATTCTTTGTATATGATTTGAACCAAGTTAAATTATAAACTGTAAAAGGATGAAAAATTGTGTTACTGTATTAACTGACAACATGTAGGCTGCAGTGTACTGTCACAAACTGGTATTGCAGTATATCATACAGTGGTAGTAAAGTGGATTGAAGTTCTTAATTTAATTTTGTGGATTTGTCAAAATTGTATGAAAGAGTTAAGCCAATCACACTACTATATTGATGTCATTTAGTGGATTCTAAAATGTGAAGTTTTATTGGACTTCAACTTTGCAATTTCATCAAGACCATGTTGTCAGTTTGTTACAAGTGGTATTTGCTTTGCAAAAAAATATTGATTTTTTCAAGCATTCAGCAAAATTGAAGATGAAAACCTTGCTTTTGGTCTTATAAGACAGAAATTGGTCTCCCATTGGCAGGTATCAAATTGTGGTACAAATACAGAAATGTAAAATTCTTACTAAAACCCTCAAAACTGATATTAAGAAATAGCAATGATATTTCTTTAATTTGTGAGGGGTTTTAAAAATAAATACATCTATTGTTAAATCACAAAGTACAATACGACTGCAAGCAAACAATCGTTTGGCACAAGAATTGTTCAAAATATGATGAAAATGTGCTTTTCTCGTTTTACATTTGTTGATGCTATTTTTCTTTTGCAGAAAATAGTAAATCTGACTATGTACTTTTTCAAGCTGCGTCAACGATAAAGGAAGCTATGATACGAGAGTGGATGATACTCAGCCCAGAACAAATCAGCAGCATGCGTAGTTTTCTTTTGAAATTTGTCACTCAAAACCCAGGGTAAATCTTGTCACTTTGTGATCATATTTTAACTAACCGTACATTGTTTCAACTGTATAAAGCAGTACATAATTTATGGATTTCTTTAATTGTTCATAATTTTAATTGGATTTGTCAGAATTGATGGCAGGAATGATTGATAAAGGGGTTGAAAACACACAGAATGCAGATCAGATGTGGCAAAATAAATAGGGATTGCATAGATGGTTCAAGTTGATGGATTGCTCATGGAAACTCATCTTTGAGCTAACAGTTTTAATGTGTTGTAGACCTCTGTAAAATTTGCAGATGAACATGCTTGCTTCATTTTCAGTCCATAACATCTCAAAAAATCTCTTTGATAAATTAATAAATGTCCTGAGATAAAGATTTACCAATTGGTGTATCTGTTTTTTCTTGTTTTTTCTAAATGATGTAGTTAAGTTTTCCTTCAACTCATATTTTGTGTTGAATTTTGTAGGTTATCAAACTATGTCAGAGAACAGACGTTGCAAACAGTGGCTGTCATCTACAAGCGTGGGACCCTGGAAGACAAAGCCACAGGCAGAGAGGCTTTACTGCAGGATGTATCTCAACTGATAGCAAGTGGAAACACTTCAATGGTTAGTCACAGGCTGACTGTCATTTACCTCTGAAATATTCATTAGTACCTCATGAATCATTTATGAATTATTTTACAAGATTTTACCTCTTGTTTGGCAAAACTATGTAGTTGCACCAGATTGAAAAAGAATTATTTTCATGTACTAAGCTTTGAGTAAATAGAGAAGCATTGTTTTAGAGATGATTTTCTAATGACAACTTTAAAAATTCAAAAATGACAGGAAGCAATAAAATACACAGTTTTAGGCTCTTTACTGCTATCATACAACCTAAATAAAATGTAGCATTTTCTGACCAGTTTTTAGAGAAATCATTGAAATTTTAATCATGAAAAGCTAGTTTAGGCATTCATAGAGCACATTCAAAACTAACAGGGCAGTTTAGACCTAAAAACATGACCTCAAAGGAAGTGAGTTTTGTAGAAAAGGCTTTCCACTCTCATAAAAGCTCTTCTATGTACCAGCATATTAGCCCATGGCTTAAGGTCAGTAATAAAAACTTAAAATGGACATAAATCTTTTAGATCTGATGCAATGACATGTGTGATACAGACAGGATCTTAACAAAAATTAAAGTCAGTGTATATGCTTTGTTTAAGTACAGTTTATAGTCACCATACTGTCAGGATATGGATTTGTGGTAGCAATATGTAAAAACTTTCAATTTGTTTTGGAAAAAAGAGGATTTTCTCTATTCCAGTGATTATTTTCATGTTGCCATGTTATATGGTTCCATTCACTTAAATCCTTCATCTGTTGTTCCAGCAAATGACTGCATGTTCCATGCTGACAGCTCTACTAAATGAATACTCAGGCAATGCCAAAACATCTGCTATAGGACTCAGTTGGCAATTCCATAATGACTGCAAAAAGTCTTTTGAGGTAAGTTGGTCTTTGGCCATGATGTAATATATTTTCTTGTATGAAAAGCAGTACCGTTTAAGTGTAATCTGGCTGTAGGTTTAGATAAACATGAAGCTGAAAGATTAGGTATAGCTGAAGCTCCATAAACTGCAGTCTGTGCTAATCCTTACTCAAAGTATTAAAGAAAGGGTTTAAGCAAAAAATTGTCATTAACGCCTAAAGGAGGAACTAAATCTCAGCATTCTGGTGAAATTTCCATTCAGCTCTAATGTGTAATTCTCCAGACATCAGTAAATGAAGTTAGTACATTAGTGACCTGAAATGAGCTTGAGGCAAGCAGGGTTTATATGGTTTCTCACATTGATGAGCAATAGCAGAGTTTAATCATTGCTAAATGCATCCAAGGGATTATGGAAACTGGGAGTATAATCAATGGGCTGACTTAGTGCTGGTGCTAGTACTGTCTTTTTTATACTCAGAAATTAATGTACCCTTGTCACTGCAAAAAACTTCCTTCATTTGTGATCTTTGTATTTGCTAAGGATAAATTATTACAAATTTTGAGTTCAGCAATCAGAAATTATCACCCTCCTGCAGCAGCAATTAAGGGTGCTTTTAGTCCAATAACTGAAAAATGTACTTGACAGAGTTCTAACTAGGACAGTATTTTGTGTAATGGTCATCTTCAGAGGTAGATATGTCAAAATTTATTGACTGAATTTAAATTTGTTGACTGCACACTAGGTATCATCCTGGTACTGTGTGTAGCCTAAGAGTGAATTTGCAAGTTATTGCCCAAATCTTCTATTTTAAATCAAAACTGCATAAATTGCAGCATTTCATATCTCAGAATGGAAGTGATTTGTGGTGATAAGAGTTCCATTTCTTCCACATGCATTAAGATATATTTTCACACTTATACATGTAAGGTACCTCATACTTAATATTAATGCTTAGGACAGCATACATAGCTTGAATAAGCCTTTTAGTTTAACTACAATGTCATGTGGATAAAAAAAAGTGTAGCATATCAATGTAAAATGAGGGCTGTGACTCATACACATGCAGCACTCTTAGGAGATTTGGTTTTTTCCCATGGCTGTTGGGACTTTTGAAAGAAAAGCATATCACTCTTTGAGAGTAAAAGATCACATTTTTAAATGAATACGAAGTACATACAAAATTTAGGATTAGCACCAATGGTCAACATGTGAAAGCTGTAAGTAGGAGAACAACCATGACTTGTGTATTCTTATAGGTAAAGTAGAAACAAGTATATTAAAATATGAATAGAAATATACATGCATTACAAGTTTTCCCCATTTTGGCATATTGAGGTTATTAAGTCAAAACTGGTTTTAGCATAATGACAAATTTGTTTGTGTTTGCAGTTTTATGTTGCTGTGCCTGTTTGGAGGTTTTACCTATTTGCCCCCTAGCCAAAAGGGGACAAAGTGTGGTTTTGGTATATTTGTTGTTCATCACAAGTGGTCATTCCACTTTGTCTGAGGAAAACATTAGAAGCAAGAACTGTTTACAGTAGACACAGACTACTTGGTTCAAATATTTAGCAGATTGTAACTGTCTCAACTCCACCTTCTCTTCCTGCTCTAGAAATGTTAGAGATACTTCCTTATGGTTTCTTCAATAAATCAAGAAGATGCACTGTGTGTACCTATCCATATTCCACCAGACTAAATTTATTCATGATGAATTGATGAAATATAAAATGGTTTGTCTTTATTTTCAGAGTCATGATTTGAAGCAGGTTTTCCAGTTTGCTCTTCAAGTACTTCACCAGTTAGTGTCTTCCCTGGATACGATAAGCCGGGAAGTGTCCTCCCTTTTGGGACGCATCTTGGGTATATCAGAACAGGTTCTGTGCTGGGACTTTGTGTTTTCAACACATATCCTTTGAAACTTACTTGGGGCATAATCTAGTATTTTGTTTGATATTTTATGACACAGCTGGTGGTCTCTAAGCAGGGTTCGTTCCTGCCATTACAGAAACCCTGAATAGGAAATTTCCAAATCTGAAATGTTGTGAAAGTATAAATGATGCTGTCATGGGAAAATAGCAAAGAGTAGAAGTCACCTTTATGACCGTTTGTTGATGTTCTTATTATTCAAATGTTTAACTTATACATGGAGTTATCATTGGCATTAACATTACTACTTGTGTTCATACACACAAGTCAGCCTCTTTATGACAAATTTGCAATACTGGTGTCTTATGATGAAGTAGTTGGGTTCATGTTGCAGCTTGGGACCCAGGGACCTTTGCGTGGAAATTATTATTTAGCCTTGCAAAAGTTGCCATTAGTATTTTCTCATACTCTGCCAATAAGTGTATGGGAATGTTTTTAACTGTTGATTTTAAGAACTGGTAATCAATATAGAACAATTTCTAATAAATTTGAACATTGATGAGCAAGTATTGTTAACCAGATTTGTCACACTGTTGTGTCTCTTGTGTAATCAGTAAATATGTTGGTGATCCTAATCTCCTCACAGATTTCATGTTAATATCAGTGGTCAATAATTACCTTTAATTGATAGTGTTCAGTATCTTCATGTTTTTGTCAGTGGTGGATGATTTCCTGAGATTGTAACTGGTGGATAATTTCCACTTATTGTCAGTGGTGGATAGTGTTTGCACCGGGTCCAAAATTTGGAACTGGGTACCCGAAGTCGATGGTCAGTCGGGTACCCGGGTACCCGAAAATATAACTTCTGTTAGGCTACAAGTTTGTTGTAAAGGCATAACAAGAAATTTTGCTTTGCACGTTGATATAATATAACACCAACGTATCTTGCGTATGGGCATGACAAATGTTCTTAGGCGTGTGTGTGATAAATTTTGCCAGGAAAAAGTAACATGTTAGGTGTTCTGTCACACGTGCAATCTATGTTAGTGAAACTTTGGATCCAGGTAGCAATTTCAGAACCGGGTCCTGACATCGTCGGTCGGGTACCCGGTGCAAACACTAGTGGTGGATAGCATGGTTGGTACTTATTCAAAAATGTATGCATCCTTGATTGTGGTGTTTGTGGCTCATTCCAACACTCAAAATGACAACAATAATATCCTCTTCAAGCACTGTGGGGTTTTGACCAAACCAGTCCTCTAGCAAATGTAGGAAATAGTTTTAATCTACTGATAGAATTATGTGGTGCCTGCATTTAAATTTTTTGACCGGGAGAGGTACCAACAGGACTGGACCATTGCTAATTAAAACCCCCCCTCTCACTCCCCCACCCCCTGCCTCCTTGTTTAATATTTGTGAAGTGAAAGTCTTCAAGTGATAGTCCTTGACAGATTTTCCTACCGTTTGGAAATTATCGAAAGACATTTCTAGCCATGGAATCACCACATCTAAAACCAGACAGGAGTTGGAGGAACATTTTATTGGACAAACAAGTAATTGAACTATTTTTCAAGGTAAGAAACCTCCCCTTGATTTTGTATCTTTCCTTGCCATGATATTATCTTGCAGCTCATTTTGTAGTATAGTTGTGGAAAAAATAGTTTAATATTCATAACTCTGGATTTGCCTTTAATATGCAAGAATTTAAAATATCATGAAAAGAACTTGTGCTTGAATTGAGAGGAGATTTGAAAGATTTAAATGTAGTTGTATAAGTTGGATGTTTTAGAACAGCGTTTCTCAACCTTTTTAAACTCGAGGACCACTTTGACTCTCAGAATTTTTCTGAGGCCCACCTTACAAAAAGTTTATTCTTTTTTCTTTGTTTTTTGATTCCTTGCCGAAGGCAGGCAAGGAATCTATGCGATGGTGATGTCGTGTGTGTGTGTGTGTATGGGTGTGTGTGTATGTGTGTGTGTCTGTGACGCCTAGCTTGTAAACACGATATCTCAAGGTAGCAATGACCGACACTTTTCATATTTGGTATATAGATTCGTCATGTTGAGAGGAAGAACCTTATTGTTTTTGGTGGAGGTCGAAGGTCATTTGAGGTCACCAGAGGTCAAAAACCAAAAACTTTGTAAACACGATATCTCAAGTTAGCAATGACCGACACACTTCATATTTGGTATATAGATTTGTCATGTCAAGAGGAAGAACCCCATTTTTTTTGGTAGAGGTCAAAGGTCATCCGAGGTCACCGGAGGTAAAACTGCGAAAACCTCCTAAACAGCTTGTAAACACGATATCTCAAGATAGCAATGACCGACACTTTTCATATTTGGTATATAGACTCGTCATGTTGAGAGGAAGAACCCTATTGTTTTTGGTGAAGGTCAAAGGTCATTTGAGGTCACCAGAGGTCAAAAACCAAAAACTTTGTAAACACGATATCTCAAGATAGCAATGACCGACACTTTTCATATTTTGTATATAGACTTGTCATGTTGAGAGGAAGAACCCTATTGTTTTTACTGAAGGTCAAAGGTCATTTGAGGTCACCAGAGGTAAAAAGCTGAAAAGCTCGTAATCACAATATCTCAAGATAGGAATGACCGACACTTTTCATATTTGGTATACAGATTTGTCATGTCAAGAGGAAGAACCCTAGTGTTTTTGATAGAGGTCAAAGGTCATCTGAGTTCACCTGAAGTTAAACTTCGAAAACCTCCTAAACGGCTTGTAAACACGATATCTCAAGATGGCAATGACCGACACTTTTCATATTTGGTATATAGATTCGTCATGTTGAGAGGAAGAACCCTATTGCTTTTGGTGAAGGTTAAAGGTCATTGAGGTCACCGGAAATAAAAAGCTTGTAAACACGATATCTCAAGTTAGCAATGACCAACACTTTTTCATATTTTGTATACAGATTTGTCATGTCGAGGGGAAGACCCCTATTGTTTTTGGTGGAGATCAAAGGTCATTTGAGGCCACCGCAGGTTAAAAGCCGAAAAGGCTCGTAATCACGCTATCTCAATATGGGAATGACCGACACTTTTCATATTTGGTATATAGATTCATCAAGTTGAGTGGAAGAATCCTATTATTTTTGGTGAAGGTCAGAGGTCATTTGAGGTCACCATAGGTAAAAGACCGAAAAGCTCGTAATCACTTTATCTCAAGATAGGAGTGACCAACACTTTTCATATTTGGTATATAGATATGTCATATTGAGAGAAAGAACCCTATTTTTTTGGTGGAGGTCAAAGGTCATTTGAGGTCACCAGAGGTCAAAGACCGAAAACCTTGAAATTGGGATATGTCAAGATAGGAATGGTGGATATAGATTTGTCATGTTGAGAGGAAGAATGCTATTGTTTTTGGTAGAGGTCAAAGGTCATCTGAGGTCACCAGAGGTTGAACTACAGAAACCTTGTAAATGGCTTGTAATCACAATATCTCACGATAGCAGTGACAGTCACTTTTCATATTTGGTATATAAATTTGCCATGTTGAGAGGAAAAACCCTATCAATTTTGGTGGAGGTCAAGGTCATCTGGGGTTACCAGAGGTCAAAAAACAAAATTTCCCAAGAATTCCCAAGATTGTCATCTGGGGTCACTGGGATCAAAAGCAACATTTCCCAAGAATTCTCAAGATTGTCATCCGGGGTCACTATAGGTTAAAAAGCAGTTTCCCAAGAATTCCCAAGATCATTATATGGGGTCATCAGAGGTCAAAAAGCAAAATATCCCAAGTATTCCCAAGATTGTCCTCTGGGGTCACCAGAGGTCAGAAAGCAAAATTTCCCAAGAATTCCCAAGATCGTTATCTGGGGTTATCAGAGGTCAAAAAGCAAAATTTTCCAAGAATTCCCAAGATCGTAATCTGAGGTCACCAAGGGTCAAAAAGCAAAATTTCCCAAGAATTTCCAAGATTGTTATATGGGGTCACCAGAGGTGAAAAAGCAAAATTTCCCAAGAATTCCCAAGATAGCCATCAGGGGTCACCAGAGGTCAAAAAACAAAATTTCCCAAGAATTTTCAAGATCCAAGATCCATTGGAGTTGAATTCCTTTCAAGACACTTTCGTTTTTCTTTTTTGTTATATTTGGTGGGGTTCAAAGTTCATGTGAGGTCAGCAGAGGTGAAATTGTTAAAATATCGTAAAATGATGTAGTCAAGGAAGATAAATTTGAGGGATGAACCTCAGTACAACAAAGCATCCCCATTCGGCAAGGAATCACTAAGCCCTTAGGCTTTCTGGTTTATTTTTTATGGCGAATCTCACGGCCCACCTGGGAGAGCTTCGCGGCCTACCGGTGGGCTGCGGCCCACCGGTTGAGAAGCGCTGTTTTAGAAGACTTATTATGCACTTTAGTGCGACGTTTTACAAGAACCCGTCTTCTTTGTCCGTGTCATGTTCTAATGAGTGCAATGTACACTTGAAAACTGGAAATTGTCAGATAATTTGTCAGTGTTAAGGGGTGGTGTCAAATTTGCTGTAAACGTGATATAAGATAAGGCAGCATCTCCTTATGTCTTTCAGGTCACATAATTGGTCTTTCTTTAGTGTTTAAATATGTTTGTAATGCCATGGAGGTTGGTGGTTGCAGCTAGTCAAGGACATATAAATGCTAAATCTAAAAGGAAACAAAATAATCTAAGTTCCCATTGTTTTCTTTGCTGTTTATCAATATTGATAAAGTAATTGAATGAGGAATTGACCATACTCAAATTTTAATAGAAACTGTGGTTTTTAGCCCAAACTTGTATGGAACAAGTTACCTTATGTGTGCTTAGGCTGTTAATTTAGGCTTTCTTCATGATTAGTCACTTGCATCATTAGTTAGTAGCATTGCATACATGGCTGCTCCACTGTGAGATTACAAGACAAAGATATTAACAATGTGTTCTATCCCATTTGGCCAGATTCACTTGAGGATCCGTCAGTGCCAGGACCTATGCCACCACGTAATCCAATGTTTGAACCAGCTAGCCACCCTTAAGGGTAACATTTTTTCAGGAAATCAGTCACAAACAGAGTATCTTCAACATTTCATTCAGTGTCTTCTACATACTCTTGGCAGGTTTGTGTCTATAATACTGTGTTAACCTACAAGCTCTTGACCAATTTTTTAAACAAACGTTGTTATAATCATTTAGTTTAAACAAATTTCTATTATGGTTCAAATTGATTTTTCTCACACATTACAATAAATATGTTCATATCTTAATAAATATTCCAAAATATGTTAATGTCCCTTAGCCCCTGCTCCACACCTATTCCATCCCCCAAAAGTGTAACCATACACTTGAAAGGTAGTCAGAAACAAATGCTCAGTTGTATTTAGGTAATGTTCAGTCACAATTTTTTTTTGTTTTGATGATGAAAAACCTGTGCATGTATGATGGCGTGTGTATGTATGTATGTATTAAGGTAGTTCAGTGTTCAGATTTGACAAAGAGGTTGCAATAGGCATTTAGCAGTTAGTGTCACCTCTTTTTCTATGTGTTTGCTATAATGAAGCATATAAGAAACAAGTAATGCTTCACTTTTGTATAGCTTACTTCATGTCTTTCCATTTCACAGAAAGAAACTAAAGTTACATGCAGCCAAAAAATGGCTAAAAAGTATGGACTCAGAGATACCTTTAAGAAATTTGTCACTGAGTCCAAATGCCCAAAATCTGAATGTTTGACCCATTAGATTAGGGCCCAAAGTTTTCCGCGAAGCGGAATTTCCGCAGAAATCACAGAGTTGGCATTAGAAAATGGAAAACAAAGTTTTGAAAAAAGTTGCAAAAATAAACCACGAATTTAGAAACTACTGTCAAAATGATTGTTATAAGTTATCTGTGAGCTGTTTATTATCACTTGAAGCAAAACTGAAGAATTGTTTTCATCTTTGAGAGGATATTTGATATGTATTCTTATTGCTGACAATATTCTGGAGCATTATTTCTCCCAAGGTTATCGGGTCAAAGTGGCAAGCCATTGTGTCAAAATGGAGGCTTTGGGAAACACTGTTATGATTATCATACGTGCCTCCAGTGTAAGGAAGGTAGTTCACAGATATCTTTCCTTTGGTTTAAGTTTTATTGTTGTCAGTCTTAACTCATCTATTAAACTTATCAAATTATGGTCTCTTTTGTTCTATCTTCCTTCTCAGTGGTGAGATTCAGGACCATGAGGCATTAGGATTATCTGGAATCTTCAACAATTTAATCAACGTTCATTCAACAGGAACCTTTGTCAGTCTTTCATCGGATATTTTATCTTCTTTTGTTTCAAATCTGACCAGTTTCACTTGTCTCTGTTGTCAAAAAGCAGCTCTAGAGGAGGCGGTAAGTGTATCATTCTCCACCATTGTGTCTTTATTTCTACATTTTCATCACACTAGTGTTATTTTGAACCAAAACTATGGTACGAAACAATCATCATGCAAGATACTTGTCCTATTAACTTAAGGCTATTCAGCCTACTTGTTTCCCTTCAGGTGTCTAATCACCTCAGTTTGAGGCATCCTTATGAGAAGTATATCCCATGAAAAGTTTCTTGTAATGTGGCCTTATGCTGCAAAGTGTTACAAGCCTGCATAAATGGCTGTGAGGTCTGTTTGTAAAGAGGTACTGCATGAAGTCAGGTTTGTGAAGTAAGAAAGTGTGAGCATACTGAAGTCAGATCTGCAGTGTAGGGTGGTATCTATCTGGTATTACAGGAAGCAGTCACATGGCTAATTTCTGCTTTGAAAAGTGGTATACTTGCTGTGATTATCCAGGTTGTCTGTGCATGCCAGTGTGTACACATATTTGTACCTTTCTATTAGGGAGTCCAGGCCTTTACATTTGAAAATCAAAGGCGAGTACATAACAGCTCTCCTAAGAGCGGCTATGGCGAGCTGTTTCCTAAATTTTTACTGATGTTACATGCAACAGAAAGCTTGTCAGGCTCTCGTAGACGAGCTTTTAAAAAATCAAGGTGAGTAGTAAATGACTTGCCTCAAATTCATTTTAGGCGAGTTTAGGCGCTGTTGAGCTATAGCTCACCTTAATTGAAAAGGCTTGGAGTCTGAATGTTTAGTATTTTGCATTATGTACTAGGTTTTAAAACTTGTAAACCAGGAGCATGCTGACAAGTGTCCCTGATGACACATCAAATTTGACTGCTAGCCACGGGCCATGCTTTGCAGAGGTCTTTGGTGAATGATTACACATAAGTCCATGGAGAAAACAAAGTTTTTGTTCAACTCACTTCTGATAAACAAAAATTGTGGTGTCCACAGGATTTTGAGCTTCAAACAGTTCGCTTCCATCAGGCTACAGGTTATTATTTTACAACCTAAAGATACCTTGTTTCTAGGAGGACTTTTTTGTGAGTACACATACCCACACTTTGACATGTCATTGTCTACTTGTACTTATGGGTGTAATTTTGTGCTTGCTCTGCATCCATTTATTTTGACAGTAAAGCATTGATGGAAAGGAAAATATCTGTGTTTTCACTGGTCCCAGCCTTGGGCATTTGCAAAAAATTAATATGACCATAGGTGATAGACATGTACTCCTTTCCTACACAGTAACACTTCAGTTGTCCTTCCTAGAAACTTAGAAAATTATGATAAGTTTTGTAAAACTTACTTTTAACTCATGAAGGGCCATCCTTCTAAAAAGTTGTATTTGCAGTGTAAATCTGTGAGAGGCACTTTAAAGGTTTGTCACCATCTTATTCTCAAACCCCTTGGACCTCTAGAATCAGACTGCCATTAAGAAACAGTAAATACTTTTCGCTATTATTCCTGTTTAGGCATTTATGCTTAACACTAAAGACAGGAATTTACCATTTTGCAACTTACGTTAAATTCCATTTGTAAACTGTTAATTTGCACAGATTTCTATGTTGTCAAAGTCGATTTCCAAGGTTAGGATTCTGTATTTGCAATAACAGTAGCATGTGCTCTTAGTTATTACAGTTTACAACCAAACTTGAAGATAATGTCCATTGTTTACATTTTTGTGGGATTACGGAGACTTGGATGACAATTGAGTTGACTTAAATGACATGATATTAGTTTGAAAATGATGAGAAGTTACTTAAGTTACTTCTACTGAATGTTTTCAATTTCTTCACACATTGTTTTTTTGTCTTCTCAATTTTTGAAAACATTGAAATTACAAAAAGATTGAATAACTTTTTGAATAGCTTCTAAAATTTCTTCAGGAGTTTTGTCTTTGGATATCAATAGTGTGCCTTTAATGTCTTTAAACAAATATCCAATGTAGTCCTTCCATTCCTTTGTCAATGATGTGACTTGCAGTAAACTGGAACTTTCAACTTGTATCTACACATGAAACTAAGTTAATGATACTCCGTACATAATTTAACCAAATTTCAATAAAACAAGTTTCTCTATAGTGTAGGTATTACTAAATATGTTAACTTGAATAGATGTTAAGGTTGGCACTTATGAGATGTATGTTGTGTAGCAGTATATGCACATCACTGCCATTCTTCAGTTATCAGTGGTATAAGTATCAAGTATTTGTAATGGTATGTGACCTATTTATGAATATACTTTTTCAAAAGTCCTCTTGACTCTCTGGTGAAGAGCTAAGGGGCGAAACCAAACATTACTCCCGAAGGAGTTCTGCTCCCCAGAGGAGCTACGTCCCCAAGGGACAACAGACCTATTTATGAATATTAATTGTTTCCTTATGGTAAGAATTATGAACTTCCAATTGCTATGAGATCTGACATGGTTTATATTTGATTGTAAGTGAAGGTGTATTATCTGTTTAGACACAGCGCCATCTTCCCCTGAAGCAATGTTAGACAATTTGTTCTGAAGCAAATTGGTATTTCTTTTGTACCAATGGGGCTGTTAGCTGAGTATTTCAATATCAAGTGTTAACTTTCAGTTTATTTGTTTTGTCTATTTTTGTGTTATTCTGGGTCTGTTGTTTTAGTGCTAGCAGTTTCAGTTTTTCACTTGCAAGTAGAGGGATGTAGCACACAGGAGTTTTTAGAGAAGAGTATTCTTTTCAACAGAATAAAAAAGACATCACAAATATCAACAACAGTCAAGTTTAAGTATTCAGGAAAACCTCAAACAGGTAGGGCATGCCAGACCTGTCCTACAACATGTAATAGACCAGTGGTCTGTGTTGACTTTAGTACATGTAGGTTCTTATGTCGAGCCATAATACATCTGTCAGACAGTTCAACTGTTGTTTATGCTAAAAGGGACGATATATGTAAACTTAATACTGTAATGTGTTACGGTAAGCAAAAGCTGAAAATTAAGCAAATTGGTACAGTTTGCATCTTTGTATGGTGAAGTATGATATGTTCAATTTAATCATTAATAAAAACGTAGATTTCACTATAAATTGAAGCTGTTATGGTTGATGGATGTAAATCCTAAGTAGTTTTGTACCGATATTGCAAGTAGCCTATATTAATACTCATACTGATATTTAAGTTCTCAATTAATTTTATTCGCTAATAAAACAAGTAGATTTCACAATAAATTGAAGCTATAATGGTTGATGGATGGTAATCCTAAGTAGTGTTGTACCGATATTGCAAGTAGCACATATTAATACCGATACCGATATTTTAAGCTCTCAATATCGGCCAATACCGATCCAATACTGATATTTGGGAAATAAATATTCTGCAACTAACCACAGGTTATAGGGCACAACGATGAAGTGTCCTTTCATCTTGATGAGGTAAAATATTGGATCTTGCATTCAAAAATGTCACATAGTGTCCCATTTTTATGACATATGGGGCAATGAATATCGGTTAGGTAATATCAGCATTTAAGGTAAACTTTGATGATAGCAATACAGGATGAAAATGGGGAATATGGGGCCAATACCGATGGCACATACCGATAACTGTTCCAACACTAATCCTAAGGCTTGGACAACTCCAGTATGATTGGAGTCAACACTCATGGCCTTCAGAGCCACGGCTTGGAATATAGTCAGGATTCCTATAACAAAATAATAAATGCCACATGTACACAATTAACAGCAGCTATTAAAGGGGAATTTTCATCATCCCAGACAGTTCCAATTCTCCCAACTGTGCAACTTCTAGCTCCTCCCATAACTGTATGAAGCTCTTCCTTGTGCAGGAATAAACCTGTTTTATTGCTTAAGGCCATGTCCTGGTGAGCATACAAGGCTATAAAATGTAATAAAAGCACTCTCTCTGCCTTGTGTGGAATGTGAGCTACTCTGCATCTTTCAAATTTTCAAACTTTGATGTCAATCAAAGAGCAGTCACCAACTGAGAATTTTGATACCCCCACACTAAAAATATACTTTGGGGTGATGACTGTCTGTCTTTAAGTTCCAAACATTTGCCTATGAATAAGGGTTAATACTCATGTAGGCATATACTAGAGGCATTTTCAACATCTGAGGTGCTGCCGAATTGTCACTGTCAGAGATTGAAGTCATAACTGAAAGGAAAAACAGTGATCAAATGAAATAAGAGTAGAAGAGCTGGTTTTGTTACTACTTCATGGAAATATTAAAAGAACACAAATTCAAAGGTTTTGAACAAAAAATATGATTTGTTCATGCTTTCCACAATACTAAAAATTCTAAGGAAAGTGGAGTTTCATCTGGGGGTCAGTCATGACTCTTAAAAAGATCATTTCAAGTCATCTCTAAGTTCTGATTGCTGTGGAAAGTGTATGCATTAACAAGTGACAATTTTAAAGGGAGGTAGCCATTATAAAGTATATGTAATTTTTTAACTTGTCAGTATAGGATTTAATGTAGACTATCTACCTACATGTTCCATATATTGTTATGAGCTCACCTCATTCTTTTTAAAGGAATTTTATTGGTATCAGCAAATTTTTCAACACTTTCTTCAACTGAAAACATTAATAGTCTTTAAGATTAATATATACCGGTACTCACACTTTATAATATCCCATTGTACTCATAATAGGGGAACCCCCAACCTGTCACATGACTGACTCAGTTTTAAAATGTCTGACTGAGACCTATTCATGCACTTCTTGTTTTAATTAAGTTGAACATCCTGAATTTATTAGCCCAATGTCATAGAGTTGCAATGGTAGCTCCTGTAGTTCTGTATTACCTCTTTCCCACACATGTACAGTACATACAGACAATACTTCTTTCTGTTGTAGCTGTCCTTGTATCCTCTCAGCTAAGAGGGTAAACATTTATTAATTATATGTTTTAAAGAGGTTCTTCATGTGACATGTCCATATCAATTGCATTTATTGTGCCACTGTGGCCAACAGCTCATTTATGGTAGGTGGACCCTACTTATGGGAAACTATTTGTAACATTTTGAACAAGAAGCCATGAAACAGTGGTGAAAATTTGATTCAGCAACCTGTAAAGCCTGGCAAGATGAGCTTTCAGGGTACAACAAACCTTGAATGAGTAAAACTGGTATACCTACACTTGGGATATTTGCCTGTACTCTAATACTTGTGAAAATGGATTTGTACTTGGTTTGGTACTCACAGATTGTGAAAGTTAGGCATTATGTACTATAAATCAAAATCAGACTTGTAGTGTGAGTACAATGTCATGAGTACGAGTACAAGGGCAGTGTCTGTGTTGTGAGTACCAGTACAAGTATGAGTACATGTCCTTTTTCACGAGTATGAGTACAAAATTTTGCATTAGCCCCTACGGTATGCAGAGCTTTCAAAATCTGTGAGTACTAGTACGAGTACAAATTAACTCTCATGAGTACAAGTACAGGCTGTTATGCAAACCCATGAGTACAAGTATGTACTCACTACAAATCTGCTATAAATGCAGACTAAAAAAGGTAAGCTTGATATCATACTCACAACCAGAAACACTGTGCAGCAGTACTTATGACATTGTACTGACATGGCTAATCTGGTGTTTAGATCTGTAAGGTTCAATGTTAACATGAAGACAACTTGTACACTAGGGAGCTTTGTCTGACAACTTCCTGGTTACACTGATCAAACTTTTATATTGTTTGTAGTATTAGTGATGTTTCCTTCCAACTTCCTGCCTCTCTCTCAGTCTGTCATATGATGTATCTACAAAAACTACCTCAGTCTATTTATAATTCACTATACCAATTCTTTCTTCCAAAATATAGAAAATATTATTTTAGGTACATTTTAGATCTAATGTCATTTCCAGGAAGCCAGACAGTCAGAACTAAGGTACCTCTTCTTGTGGTGACTTTTGGTTAGAGGGAACCTTGGCTTTATTTGATTTAAAAGCAAACATGTCTTTGACACTCTTATTTCTTTGCTGTGGGCTGTTTTAAAAAACAACATTGTTCCTTTTAAATTGGAAGATAATGTTGACTAATCTCAAAAATATATGAAAACTTCTTAAATGTTAAAGGAAAAGATTGCCCCTGTAATACAGAAAATTATCCGTAAAACCATGATTTATAGATACAGAATGATAGGTAATTCAAAAAAGGCAGCACGGTAGCTTTATTTTCAAGAAATAAGGTTCTCACAGGGAAGAAGTTAAGGTAATTGTTAATTTGTTGGCCCAGACTTTCAAAATTTCAAATGATGCAACCTGCGTATCTCATGTAATGCATAATATTTTGCATTAGGGAGGTAAAGCTATTGCTGGAGTTTATTGGTAAGACCAGAGTTTTAATAGTGATTATAGCTACTTTTGTTGTAAGTCACATTGATGCATTGTAGATGCAATATTTCCCTTTAAATGGATGGTATCTGAGAAGTAGGGGGATGTCGTCACATTTTTCAGAAGTATTCCTACCTTGGTAGGACATGCACAATATCAACAACCATCAAGGATGTTTGACTGTTCCTTCCTCTTAATGTTTTTTTCTTTTCTTTTCTGTTGTTTTTTATTTCTCCAGATTTTTCTTTTGGTTGTTATCAGTCAATTTACTTATTTAGAATATATCTTCTGGATCAAATTAAAGGGTACCATTCAGAGGTATACCCCAACCTTTTTTCGCTATTAGTGAAGGTTAATTTTATGACAAATTTTTCAAGATAAAAAGGAAATAGTTGTGTGATTCCTTTTTAGCCCATGTAGAGTAATTGTAACTGATAGTCGACCTTTCTGTTATCAGTTTAACATAGGCTGTAATACCAAACAATTAATTTCTTTTACAAAGCAGTATATTCAGTTTTGTCAAAAACAAAATAATCAAATGTTTGTTCAAGATTATCATCTTTTTTACTACGTTTTCATTTCTAACCCAGTTTCAAAGGAATTAAGTACCAGTAAAAACCCTGCCACCCCCTCTCTCCCTCAACTGTTCAAAGTTTTTTTAAAATGATGCATTGCTTCCATTACAGTAATAATGTACAATCTTAGAGAAGGAATTGTTAGGTGAAAGGTCAAATTATTTTCATTCAGTAGTTTCACATTCCATTCCCTCACATAGTGTTTTCAATTTGTATTTTAAATTTCTGGTTCTAGCATTCAAGAAAACCCATTTGCTCAAAATCATTTTAACTATGAAATTTTACATTCTTTGAAAAAAGTCGTATTGACCTTAATACCCTGAAGGCCTGATCTCTTGACTGGAACTATTTGTTGGGCAATTACTGACAAATGTTGCTTATGGTGGCTAATTTTAAAGGGGGTATTTGGATATGAGTGAGAAAAAAAAATGAGGAGTCCTGGAAATTCTTAATCGGAAACTTTGGTGTATGAAAAATTTTTGGCAATTGGAGGTGGGGCAAGTTTTCCTTTTTTCAGTTTTTGTTGATGAAAACATGTCAAAAATTGTGGGAAATGTGACTTGCTTCTATATATATAGTGACATGACCTAATAAGGCCACTTTCGAATGTCGTGCATCGATACAGTCAACAAAGCGCGTCAAAACTGCTGTCACAATCAGTGCGTCAGTTTCTGATGCAGCACGCGCATAGCAAACTCCCTTGCTAATGCGCGTGAACCTGTTTTTCAAGCACATGCACGCTAAGATACGCAGCTCAAATTGAACGCACAAACTGCCTACACTGAACCTGTACATACAGCTCTGTACAAAAATTGTAAACAGCGCCCGCTGGCCTTATTAGGTTACTTCTGATTTTAGGCTTGAGCTGGAAACGCTGAACTTGTCGTAATGGTATCTCTTGAAAGGAAAAATATGTGGTAAAGATTTATAGCTCTCAAATAAGGTCAAGTCCGCCAAAACTTTTTCAGGTACAAACAGATTCACATTCTTTTGTCTTGTTTTTTAAACACGAAAACTTTCTTAGAGTGGCCTTGTTAGGTTGTGCCATCATATATATAAAAGAAAGAAAACATTTTTGTCCAACCCTTCAACTGTTTTTTTTTTTTCAATACCTTTGATGGCACGAAAATGAAAACATTCCTGTTTGGCAGTTAGTATGAAGTAAATGTAGCAGGCCTTCAAAATTCTGTGACCAAGTTGAGGTACAAAATAATTGATGATGTACCTTCTCTACCCAGTGTGACTAAAGCCTGGCAGTATCACACTAAGAGGGGAATGAGCAGTTGAAGCCATCAATAACTATGCTACCAGGAATAAGGGCTAATATTTAAATTAGTTTTAAACCTGATTACCACCAGTCAATCAAAAGATAGCCTAACATTTTCTTCTAGGCCCTGGACCCTTAAAGCTTTTACACTATGTACACAGCATAGCATAGAGCAATTGTTAAACTGGCTTCAATTCTGCATTTTCTGGGCCAGTTAATACAACAACTCCATTACTGTGACCTGATTCCAAAATTCTTCCATACTCACTGTGAGCTTAAATTTGTTATATTTCTCCTAGATATCAGAGAGTTTATTCCGTAAAAGTTGAGTGTTACAGTTGCATAGCTCCAGCTGCACTTAAAATGGGAGTTTGAAAACCACATCATGGGGCACAGTAAATTACTTGAGGTCTGTATTTAGCCTTGTGCCCCCTCCCCTCCTCCTTCTGGGTTTCCAGATCTGTGGTTTAAGGGTAAAGGTGGATCATATTTTAGGTAGAGTGAGGCCTATCTTCTAAGGGATATTGTGGTAAAAACTTGCAAGGAGAATAGCTGGTACATGCCTTGAAATGTCACTCCAGCCTAACAGGAATACTTTGTCAAGATATTTTAATTTTATAGATATATTGTTCCATTTATGGTTGTTTCGCTATGTGAACATAACCCTTTAATAGCTATTTGGGTATGTTGGCCTTAACCTTTGGATGGTTAAACCACCAAAGTGAAGGAATAAGGAAACAAAAGCTGTCTATTGGTATGATAGAGGCTAGAAAAAGAACTTGGTGTCACTTTGTGGCATTCCATTTGGGGAAAGAATTTATTACCCTCAAGACCTCTTTCTGCAGGTTCATTTACAAATTTTATTGATTTATTACTTTGTGTCATATTTGCTAGTAAATGTGGAGGAAAGAAATGTATATCAAGTATTACTGGATAGTTGAATGAAAAGGGGGTTTTATTTCCTGAGATTTTCCTTAGAGAATGAAATTGGAAGGATTGAAATTTTTGTTTGGGGTCAAGAGGGCTTTCTAAATTGACAATTATAAAGGTATTCAGCTTGTTTGTTATATTCTAACCACAATATATACCTTCACTATTTTGGTGTGGAACATAACTGTTGTTAAAGTCCTGATGGGTGCCTTTGATGTGGTTTGAGGTTCCATCTCCCTGGTTGGAGGGAGTATAAAGTGAACAACCTCTTGTAGTGGTGGATTTAATGGTATTGTAAGACAAGAGATACCAAGATGCAGAGACCACAGGAGTTTTCAAGTTCAAAAATTCTTGAGTATCTTAAGTACTGAATTATACCATTACCATGGCATGTATGTGCTGCACAGTGGGCAATTTATGTTGAAAACCATCTTGACAGACCTACTGCTTAGGCTACTTAAGTTACAATATCTTTTGCCCCTGGAAGAAATTTGAATAGAAATCGTGTTGTCCATGCTCTGTAAATTCATGAAAAGGACCAAATTGCGGTTTGCCAGTCTGCAGTATGTCTAATCTCAGTATTGATCATTAATATGTCCATGGTAACCAACTATATGGTATTAAATGGACTTTGGTAAGTTAAATTAATGATGTTGAAAAGAGGATGGAGTACCTGTGGATATACTGTAAGGACATTTCAAGGTGTTGGCATACATAATACTCAGTCCTTATCAAGTATTTTCTATATTTTTCAAATGGTCATTGATGATACTGTACATATAACTGATATCATTTGCTATTTATGGCTCTCAAATAGTTGTCAAATATTTCATGTGCTAATATAAAGTGGAAGCACTGTAGAGCTGTCATCTTTTTCCTTATTAGTGGTTTCTTCTGTTGCCAGTGGATGCTGACATTTGAAGGAATAAGGCTCAGTAGTTAGTAGGTAAAGTGCTAAGTCAGTAAACTAAAGACAGTAGGCTATTTCAGAGAATCATGTTTTCCCCTACATCTGGCCTATATATTCATTGTAAATGACCAAAAAAATGCAGATTTGTGCTAAATGGATGAAAAAGGAAGCTATGCAGTTCAAATTTGTAATGTAAAATACACTTACTTTCCAGTTTCTTTATTGGTTGCTCTTTAATACCTTCCATTACTGTAAAACTGTATCTGTGAGGCTGGTGTAGTGCACTACTCTAATGTTTAGGCTTTGTTGCTTTGCAGATATTAATTATGTAGTAGTGGAATTGATGTGGTACCGTAGCCCTACATCAGAAGATGAAAAAAAAAAAAAATGGAAGTCAGACTAGAATATTCTATAGAACAAGAATAGGTAGGTCATCACCTATGTGGTAAGATTTACATCTGATCCAAGTTCATTCTGAGAGAGCATTAGGTCTACAGTGCTTTATAGCCACCCATTACCTGACCTACCACATGGTATTAAAAGGTATGTCTGAAGTCCTTTAAATCCCCAAATATCCTGCTTGCCTGTTATTGGAGCATCCAACCTCTGGAAGGTTGGAGGGTATTTTTCCTATCAATCAACTCTTTTCTATTATATTACTTTATTACCCCCATCAGTTACACCATTGACAGTAAATGGTAACCCTATCACCTTCAAAATAGGGTCATGTTATGTGACCTTCAACTTGAGGAAAAGAAAAGATGCATTCTTCTCAACAGAGAGGGCTAATTACCTGAGGGTACAGAAATGTTACAAGCTTTTAAACTGTTGTGCATCCATCATTTCAAAGAGGAGAAAGACCTCCTACAGCCTCCCCAAACAAGTAGCTTCTTTTATCTTCTTATGAGAAAATTGTCTGAGAAATTCAAGAATATTTCTCTTCTTTTATTTCCTGCTTCAAGTTGTAAATGAAAATATTATTTTAAAGGGGAACATGGACTTTTATTATTTATCAAAATTTTACTACATGAAGGAAATATCTTTAGTTATTTAGTTATGAGAAGACTGTGGGTGATAGTTTAAGGGGAGGGGGGAGGGGGGGTAAACATCAAATGAGTTGAGTCATGAAGTAGGTAATACTTTAATGGTTGAGTCTCTAGAACTTTATCCATGAAGGCCAAAATGACTTTGATTTGAATGTTTTTGAATATAAAGTAATTGTCTGTGATAAAGACCTGGTGGTATATCTTCTTGGAAATTTGCTTAGTTTAATGTACAGTATTTTGTACTAAATTTTTGGTCATTTCAAAAGTTGCCCTTTGTTAAAAGTGGAAAGTGATAAGAAAGACTGTACAACAATGCGACACATTGAAAAGAAATGGTTCAATTCAAAGTATGCCCTGCTTGATCCATCCTGTGCTTAGTTTTTTTTTTTCTTCTTAAAATTGTTTTGGAGAAGTATTTCAAATTTGTATGCTCATGATAAATAACTTTTGGCACAAAATAGTGTTTTGGAAAGTATGGGGAGTGATTTCCTTAGTTGCATGTGCTACATACCATGTTTAGGGGGAAGGAGAGATAAAAATCAAATGGTACCAAAGATATTAAAAGCTTTCCCTTTAAGTAACTTAAGCATATTGTAGGGTAAAATAATTTTCACTGATGGCACTGTATGAGATCATGTCACTTCATCCTTCATTCTAAAATGCTTCACCAAGCAAGAACATTTTCGACTTTGTCCTCTATATTCAATCATATTCAGTGTTCTAATGTATGACCTAATCTGTTTACCCCTCCCCCTCCCCCCCCCCACACACACACTCTCTCTAACACACACTTTAGCTTAGCATCTTGTAAGTACTACCGATCAGTAACAACCATAATGATTTTATACACATGTGCAGTATAAGCAGTATACTGTGCTATAGGTGTAGCATTGCCAACCCTACAGTGCTTCTGTCTGTTATAGCAATAAGGTGCAATGTCACTACAAACTGTTTAAGATTTCAGGACTATTTTATGATTATTTCAAATAACTTCCTTCCTGAAAACTAGAACAAAGTAATGAAGCAGGCCTAAATACAATCATTGTGATTGCACTGTGTGGTCCACTGGCAATGTGTTTAGTGTACAGTACTTAGTTGATTATACTGTACACTAGTCCTGCAAGTAGTCCCTGGAGTAGGTTTGTTAGTGTACTCCCTGACTCTATGATGATTTGTCACTTACTCACAGATGGTTATTCTCTGAGAGTTGCATTAAATCGATTTTCATTACTGCCAAAATTAACATTCGGGTACTTTGTAGAACTACAGTAATTGAGAAGAAATTTACCATGTTCACTGTCAAATAATTGTCTTCCACAAATTTAATGGCTAATTTAACCGTATTTCAATATACATGTATAAGTTCAACGCTCTTTACAGTAGTGTTATACGATCTTGAAATCAAAATTACAGTATGTGCTAATGTTTTGTCAACATCCTCTCTAACTTTTTTGTGAAGGTCTGCATTCCAAAGATGTCATAAAAACATGATTCAAATTTCAAGTCAGGTGACATATTTGTAAAGAAATCAGAATCTTAATAGGCCTCTCAGGCGCACTTAAGTTCATATTTACCTTTGGTTTCAATACTTCAGGTGGCTTAACCTTTTCACTATGAGGTGTGATCTAATTCTAAATGGTTTCACCATAATTTCCATATTTTGCAGAGAGGATTTATTGAAATTGGAAGAAAAGTTTACCTAAATATCCAGCTGAGTTGAAATTACCATAGGAATACGCTTGAAGGCACTTCTAACAATGACTTATATTGTACCCGACATCCTTTACCCTGGAGGTCAGGTTTACATTGAGAGAAATTGTTTGTGATGTGCTTAATGGGCCACTGTAGATCATAGTGCTTTGAAAGAGGAGGCTGTTATCTTTGGGCATTTTCTTGTAACATGGAGGCAGCATGGAAGATTCTTTATGCCTGCAGATACTAGATGTGGGAGAAAGTCTGCAAAGCTAGAAAGAGTCGATAAATCTTTGCTTGGAAAGAAGAATGTTGGACATTTTGAACTAAGCAAACTTTTGATATGCCTAAGTGAAAACCCTGCATCCAGTAAACACTACCATATTCCTGGATGAATTTGCTGATTTTATTACTAAAATCCTTGTGGATTATGAAAATGTCCTAATCGGTGGTGATTTCAATATTCACATGGATGTTGAGAATGATGCTGAAAAGATCAAGTTTTCTTACCTATTAGATACCTTTGGTTTAGAACAACATGTTACACAGGCAACACACCGGTCGGGACATATACTAGACCTCCTAATCAGCAAACAAGGGGACAGGGATCTTAGAATCGAGAATACACAAACAACGGGAGAAATATCAGATCATCAAGTTGTTCGAGCTAACCTCACTTTGATGAAACCGAAGATATTAAGATCAAATATCTGGGTGCACTCCACTAAAACAATGGATACAAATGCATTCAGGGATGATATGATGGAGTGGGTTAATACATTAGTACCACGAGAGTTATCAACCGAGCAACTAGCTGAATGCTATAACTCAGGGCTAACTGAGATCTTCAATAGGCATGCACCCTTAAAGAAAACCAAAATTACAAGTAGACCAAGGCCTGAATGGATTAATGATGAATTACTAGCTTTAAAAAGAAGAGTAAGACAAGCTGAACGAAAGTCAAAGGTAACCCAAAATGAAGAACACATACTAGCATGGAAGCAAATGAAAATAGATTATAGGAAGACACTAAGATTTACCAAGTCTAACTATGTCAATGATAAGATAGCCTCCTGTGGCAATGATAGTAAGCAACTCTTCATCACAGTAAATGAACTACTTGGAAGAGGTAAACCCAACCCACTTCCAGATCATAACAATGATGGCGAACTGGCTGAGCTTTCAATGATTTTTTCATTTCAAAAATTCAGCGAATACGTGATTCCATGGATGGTGAAGAACTTTTTATTCCATCTGTGCATTCCAGCAGTTCATTTACAGATTTGGAGTCATGTTCAGAGAAAGCCGTCCATAAAATCATATCAAACATGAAATCTACAACATGTGGATCTGATCCCTTACCCACAAAATACGTGAAAAACAACATAGATATTTTACTGCCACTGATAACAAAAATAGTTAACTTATCACTGTCAAGGGGGGAATTCAGCAGTCTCTGGAAAACTTCTATTATCATTCCACTCCTTAAGAAGAGCACGCTCGATCATGAAATTAAGAATTATCGCCCAGTCAATAATCTACCTTGGATTTCTAAAGTTGTGGAGAAAAATTTTCTTTTCCAGTTGAACAGGTATATGAGTACATATGAGTTACTTCCATCTTACATAAGTGCTTACCGTGAACATAATTCAACTGAAACTGTACTGGTGAAATTAATAAGTGACATTTTGATCAATATGGACAAAAGACTGATCACACCATTAGTAGCCATTGATTTATCAGCCGCTTTTGATACCGTTGATCATACTGTATTGATTAATGTTCTTCAAAATGTTTTGGCCTTCGGGGAACAGCTCTTAATTGGGCAAAGAACTATTTGTCTGGAAGACACACAAAAGTGCAGATTAACAAATCTTTGTCTCGTGAGGTAAACCTGCAATTTTCGGTACCTCAGGGCTCGTGTGCTGGTTCCGGTTTTTTATAATATCTATACCAGCACGCTTTCTTTCTGAGATTAAACAGATACCAAACTCAAATACTGGGATATGCCGATGATCATACCTTATATGACAGCTTTCAGGCCGATTCTAGGTTGGGTGAACAGACATGTGTATCCAATCTGGAGAAATGTCTAGCAGATATCCAGACTTGGATGACAAAGAATAGATTGAAAATGAACAATGAGAAAACTGAATGTATTATGTTTGGAAATAAAGTGCAGCTTGATAAGTGTATCACTACTAGTATAACAGTTAATGATGCTGAAATAGTTTTACAAAATAAGATAGATTATCTTGGTGTGCCTTTGGATGAGACCTTGAGCATGAAGTCTTTCATTGTTAAGAAATGTAAAGTGGCAGCTTTTAATCTTCATAACATCAGAAAAAATACGTAATTGTTTGTCACAGAAAGCGCTAAACAAATTGTTATATCACTTGTGATATCACATTTAGATTATGCTAATGCCATTCTCATCAATCTTCCAGCCAAAACCATTTACCCTCTTCAGAGAATTCAAAACCAGGCTGCAAAGCTCATCTTGATGCATAACTGCAGTGATAGTAGCGCGGACGCGCTTAAAGAATTGCATTGGTTGCCTGTTAAGTGGCGCATAGTGTTCAAGGTTCTCTGTCTGGCCTTTAAGTGTGTCCATAATCAAGCCCCTGATTACCTTCAGGAAATGTTTGTTAAATCGGATAGTAATTATTACTGCTTACGGTCACATGACAAACAAAGGTTTCAGGTACCTCCAACTCAAAAGGTAAACTTTGGTGACCGTGCTTTTGCTGTCGATGCACCGAAGAGATGGAACGATTTGCCTTTGGATCTGCAAAATTGTACGGACTTTTTGTCTTTCAAACGTAAACTTAAGACCCATTTATTTAAGTATGCTTTTGTGTAAGGTGCCATTGAATGTATGTTTACTTGCAATAATGAGCGCCATATAAGTGTTATAATAATAATAATAATAACCCTTTGTGGAATTCTCTGATCACCAATGGGCTGCAAATGTAGGTTGAAATGATTATGACTTGATAAGTCCTTAACAATGTCAGAACAGCATTGACCAACAAATCACTTGGACATGCAATAAAATAGTTTCTTGTTAGTAAATGGACCATTTTTCCAAAAACAGAGAACTTGTGATTGTGGTTCTTTTTTTTTTTTTTTTATTTCTGTGATTTCTCCTCAATGATTTGTTAATTTACAGCCCTGTATTTAAACACACATAGTGGAAAAATTGTATGTCCTATAGTAACTCTACCAATTTATGCTAGCTTGATAGTTTAAAACTGATTTTTAAAGGTTATGGAGGACAGAAGAGGATAATGATGTCCCAGCAAATGGATGTTTCATGGGCTCAACGGAAATTATGGTTGTACCAATACTGTAGCTAATGGTCTTTTTCCATCTATGGATACCCTGATATTGATAGTACCAGGGAACTGCTATTGGTCCAATAGCAGCTCCGTGATAGTATGCACCAGAGATAACCATGTAAAGGCAGGATTTGAACTTCTAGTAGTATACAGTACATTTCTGATGAGGCTGGCAAGTTGGTAGAGAGACTGACTCACTCTGACATGGTTTATCAGGGAAGGACAACAGTTCCAAGAAGTTTTTTCCTGCTGAGCTCACACTGAGCATGTGTATGTAAAGATTCATTCATACTCCATGGTTTAAAATTTGGTGACACAAGTCTGTGCATTGTTCCAGCTTTTCCCTTGTGAATTTATTTTGTAGAAAAATTAATTTCATATCTGGAAAAAACAAACCTGTAGGTCTAGAAAGTTTATAACATCTGTGGCAACCACAAATGTAAACATTTGAAACTCTTACTGAAATTGCTTAGAAAGAATATCTTTGTGAAATGGCACCATGGATCCCAAATATCAGTCAATCCAGGGAACTGCCAGAGTGGTCAATCTTGTACTGGTGGTAGTTTATAAGGAGTGGTATGGCCAGGTAAATCGGCAGGAGGGTGCACACCTCTAAAGTTGTGAATGTAGGAGAGCCTTGGTGATGCTTGAAAGGGGGAAGGTGGGGGGGGGGGGGGATTGGACAGCATGAAGTTTGGATATAGTGAAATACAACAAGAATTAGGTTGATGGGTGCAGGTTACATTGTTTTCTCATCAGCTCATACCTAATAAATTTAATGCAGAGGGTAGGCAAAACTATATGGGATGCTTTACCACTTGAAAGGGATGGAAAAGTACCTCCCTATGCTTTTATTTTTCCCATAAGCATGTGGAACCATTTGGATTGGGGGGAACAACATTTTTGGCCCCAATCTTCTTAGCCTGGTAGACAAATTTAGCTTGAATTTCTAAAGATTTTGCCCCAAATTTTTTGGTTTTCAGAAAATTGGGGGAGATGCAAAGTATCCCTGCCTTTCCTCATCTCATACCCCTATGATTTTTCCAAAGTAAGTTGCACCGTACTAGGGCAATTTCATTGCCTGTGGAGTAACTCAGTGGAAATAGTGTTTGTTATGAAATCTCAGTAAAAGTCATTGCAGGAATATGACTGTAGGGCTAATTCTTCCATTGTTAAGTCCCTATAGTATGACAATGAGTATTCTTTCTATCAGTCTTTTATGTTCCAGCCACAGGTTTGCAATTAGTTAGGAGCCAGCATACTAATAACTGCCTCATTCTCACCCATTATGTGAAGTGTGCTGACTCTTTTCTTTCATTGCCCTTTGTAGGAAAAGTACTCTTGTAAGCTACCACAAAAATTTGTGGGTTAGGCTATTGGTTAGTGACATGAACTGATTTCACACCGTCCTATATTATTGTCTTTTTGATGATCGAGATGTTAAGTGCAGTGGCTTATGGTCCTGAAAGGGCCAATGTGCCTTTTTCAAACAGTATCGTTCTGTTTAGAAATGGATAAATATGTGTCAGAAAGAGTGGGCTTGCTCCCAAATAAAGGTGACCCACTTCAGAGGCATTGATGCAGTGTTTGAAAAGAGCAGGCAAAGTGTGGGATTTTAGATAGCTCCTTAAACTAGAAACCACAAGGTTGTATAGAACTGTGAAGAAGATTTCAGACCAAAATCAATTTACAAGCAAGGCAGACAGCTGTTATTTTGGTCGATTTTTTCAGGTTTATTCTTTATTGACAAATGTTACAAAAACAAAAAAAGAAAGATTCTTAAGGGAGTGAGTGTTCCGTGTTAATGATGTCAGTTACAAAGAGGTTGATAGTTCCAATTTACAGCCCACTCCTCCTTCAGGAAGAAGGGACTTGTCCTAATTTTGGTTATAGAATGAGTGTGGCTAGACCAAATGGAGGCTGTCTGGTGACTAACAGGATAGGAAGGGACAGATGGACATTGATTGACATCTAAAGATTACTTAACTCAGGGTGCCACTGTTTGTCAAGTGCTTTTTTGGTTCCTTGCGTTAGCAAAAGGAACCTATGTAGTCAGCTTGGCGTGTGTGTGTGTGTATGTGTGTGTGCGTGTGTGTGTGTGTGTGTGTGTGTGACACTTGCTTCGGTACGCTGTAACTCAACAAGGGAAAGTTGGACTAAACTGAAACTTGGTATATGGATCTGTCATAGTGAGAAGGTGTGCCCTATTGTTTTTGGTGGAGGTCAAAGGTCATGTGGGGTCACCAGGGGTCAAAGACCAAAAACCTTGTTTGCACGATATCTCAAGGTAGGAAGCTTGGATAAATTTCATACTTGGTATGTAGATGCATTATGGAGAGAAGATGAATGCTGTAGCTTTTGGTGGAGGTCAGAGGTCATCTGGGGTCACCAGGAGTCAAACACTGAAAACTTGTTGTTAAAACAATATCTCAAGGTAGGAAGCTTGGATAGATTTCATACTTGGTATGTGGATGACTTATGGTGAGAAGATGAATCCTGTCATTTTTGGTGGAGGTCAAAGGTCATTTGGGGTCACTGAGAGTCAAATACTGAAAACCTTGTTAATGCAATATCTCAAGGAAAAAATCTTGGATAGATTTCATACTTGGTATATAGATCCACCATAGTGAGAAGCTGTGGCCATACAGTTTTGGGTGAAGGTCAAAGGTCATCTGGGGTCACCAAGGGTCAAAAACTGATAACCTTGTTGTTAGCACAATATCTCAAGGTAGGAAGCTTGGATAAATTTCATACTTAGTGGATGCCTTATGGTGGGGAAAAAATTTTGGTGGAGACCAAAGGTCATCTGGGGTCACTGGAGGTCAAACTCTGCAAACCTTTTCAACTCTATATCTCAGTGTAGGAGGCTTGAATAGATTTTTGCTTTGAGGTGTTGCATTAAATCTAGCAGAAAACCCATATGAGATTTGTTGAATGTCAGAGTTGAATCACCAGATGCCAAAAAGCAAATTCCCAAGAATTCCTAAAGTAAAAAAATATAAGCACAAAACTGTATCATTCCAGCACATTAAGATCACATTCACCCAATGACTGAAAGATGTGGGACATCTTTCAGAGATGCCAAGTATCTCAATTTTAATTGAAATTATAGTATTATGATTTTAATCCATAATCCTGCCATTATGAAAACGTGCATCAAGTACTACTTTTTAATATTACAGAAGATTCTCTGCCCACAAAGCAGAGGACTGTTGTGAAAGTTCACTAGACAGACAACATTTGTCCTTAGATTAGGACATGTGAGCTTGCAGGAACTGGAAATTAGAATTGATTAATTAAATGCTACTATGGGTTGTTAGTTTTATAAAGAGAACCAAGTTACTGATCATTTGGATCAGATACCATTGAGCGTGCATGAATTGTGATTGCTTAATTGAATAAAACAAATTGTAACTGTATACTGTCTGTGTTGATATCCCCTGAAGTGCCTGTAGGCTGTATTTCTTCAGAACAATTTATTTATGCTTGAATGTGTTAACACAAGATGTGCATTGTCTACAGAGCAGATTTTGTGAATCAACAGAAATACTGGTTCATTCAGTAGTTGGCTCAGTTTCATTACATTCAGCAAGGAACCACAGTGCCCATTGGGTTCTTGTTTACTTCAAAATTTTTAATTTCCATTCCCCCACATTTAAACTAAATAGCATACTTAGGCATGGCAATTTACCTAGTCTATGTTTTATTTTGTTAATTTTATGGCAAATAATTGTTTAATCAGATTGGTAAATGTTTGCACAGAAATTTCTTAGCAGATGAGAAGAGAGAGTGTATTACATGCCCTTTCCCTCTTTCCCTACGTACAGACTTTTGCCTAACTTTTGAAAAGGTGGGGATTTGAAAGAATCATAACAATGCTTTAGGGTTTGAGGGCCTATACAAAGCCTTGTTCAAGCTTCAGGGGGGAAATCTCATGCACTTTGCATTTTTAATGAGGTGAAAGTTGCTTATCTGTGAAACTTTGAAACATTTGAAAGCAGGCTTCGACAAATCTCCCGCCCGAAGTCCGGGACAAGTAAAAAGTTACTCGGGCAAGTGCATTGTCCAATCTCATGGCCTGCCGGGCAAGTACTTACGAAGTCTCCTCCACAAAGGAGTTTAAAGACATATTGAAAGTGGACAAGTAGATATTCATGCGGCCAAGTAGACTAAGAGAACAGCTTGCCTGATGGACAAGTAGTGAAAAAAGAATTTGTCGAAGCCTGTTTGAAAGACAGATGAAAATTGTCTTCATGAATAAACTATGATCTAGAACCAATGGGTAGGAAAATGTATCTTTCCCTTTACTTTTAAAAGTAGGGTGAACAATCTAATTAAGACACTCCCCTCCCCTTTCTTTTTCAAAATGTGAAACCATTAAAAGAACATAGTTCTTAACCAAGACAGCTGGAAATATCAATTAAAATGGCTGATTGTACATCTGTACAATTGGTAGCAATCAGCCTGAATTCCTGTTGATAATTTACATCTATAGGAAGGAAGGAAGAATTATGAAGGGGTATCATCTGTTTATGTTTTTTGAAAAGGAAATGTCTCCCAGACAAGAATTATTGTCAAAATTATTGTTGACACATGAGATTCACATGTTATGTACTTAAATATTAGGTCAAGTGAATGCAGTTGTTACAATAGTGAACAGTACTTCTTGGGGGTTTAAGGGGACACTTCATAAGAGAAGTTTTCTCTGGAATTCAGAATTTTATTAGCACTCCCTTAGTTGACGTGTCTTGAAATGAAAAGGATGTCCTAAATGTTACAAAGAAATAAGTGGTAGTAACAATACCCTTCAGTCATGCAGTCTATTGAGCTAGATGGGGAGATAGTACTTGCATGGTTATCGTGGATTTGGTGTGAAGATACTCAACAATTTGTTATGTAAGACTTGTACTACACAAACTCCTGTTACGCAGACTGAATACCACGTAGCAAATAACACAGCTATAGGCAACATGACATAATAAATCTTACTTCTTCTTCCTGTTCCTGTTTGTTGATTTTTTTTTTTTTTTCTTAATGAGGGAAATGCAGTCTCCCCAGTGAGAATTAGTATACCCTGGTATCCTGTTTCATGAATGGCTAGTTTTAATCATGTGACAACATTTTGTTTATACTGAATGGTTTAAATTCATGGAGAATAACACCAGGAGTAAGTTCATTCAGGGCAGGGAGCCCAGGGTCATGGAACCTTATCATTCAGGTCTTCCATCAGTTGTGAAATTTACTGTAAATATTACTCTTCTCAGGTCTCTTGTATTTCCTTGTAAGATTGTCAATTTTTGGCTTGACTGATTTTCAAATAAACAAATTTGTAGACTGAAAATGTTTAGATTTGAAATCAGCAAATGGCCCATAATTAATTGGAAGATTGTTGTGGCATCAGATTATAGTAACTTATCCCCAAAGTTAGCTAACATGTACCTTAATCAAGGATATCAATCAGAGTGGCAGGAAAGTTTTCTGTCTGTCTGCAAATTCAACTGAAGATCTTAATTCTCCTATGGATAGTTTGTGTTGGAAGTGTAGACCCTTTCAGTCAAATTCTAAGGGTTGCAGTGTATGGGTGTAATACAATGAATTTGGTCAGCATTGTCTTGGCATTGCAACTTTTTTGTAATTTACTAATACAGACTAAACAGGATTTTTTGCATTATTTGGAGGCAGTTTCAATTTAAAGGGGAATTTTCATCATCCCAGACAGTTCCAATTCTCCCAGCTATGCATCTTCTAGCTCCTCCCATAACTGTATGAGGCTCTTCCTTATGCAAGAATAAACTTGTTTTATTGCTTAAGGCCATGTCCTGGTGAGCATACAAGGCTATAAAATGTAATAAAAGTTCTCTCTCTGCCTTGTGTGGAATGTGAGCTACTCTGCATCTTTCAAATTTTCAAACTTTGATGTCAGTCAAAGAGCAGTCACCAACTGAGAATTTTGATATACATACACTAAAAATATACTTTGGGGTGATGACTGTCTGTCTTTAAGTATCTTTTTTCTCTGCAAAAGAATGGTGCTTGACATATAGGTGTACATAGGTCCAGTAAAACTTTTATCAGGGAACTGGTAAAAAGTGCAATTTGTATACTCAACCAGTTGCACTAGCTGTATGAGAGAGTAGTATGCATGCTGGATTATCACAAAACATGCGGTTCTTTCACAACACAGTACTGGCTTTCATATATTTGCCAGCCTATGCATGGTCAGTGTTGACAAAGTACATTTGTTCCCAAGTTTGGTCAGTGTTCTCAGAAAAAAAGTCTGCAATTTGATCCTTTCAGAAAGTGAACTTAACTACTCCCAAACAGTTCAATGGCCTAGATGCCATGCTAGAGCTGTGGCAATAAAGGATTAACCCTTTAAGCTCGGTAATCTCCTTTTTCTAGCCAGCAGAGGCAAATAATCCACAACAGAGCTTGCGTAGAATAGATGTACTTTATATATTAAGTTTGAACCAGGGAAGTGGGATTAGATATTAATCCCCCACTTGTCTACTTTGAGCATGAACATGTCACTCAAGACTGGGTAAATGCATCATCTATAGGTTGAAGTTACTGGTCTTTAAAGGAATGTGTCTGTTACAGGGATAAAGTAAGCTTGGAGTTTATCAGTACCAGTTCGTGCTGCAGTAACAGGTTGGTTACAATGCATGAAGTTTGCCCAAACTAGGCTGGGGCAGATAACCCAACTTTACTTCAGAGTTCTGACTTATTGCCAGGAGTCAAATAGAGACACCACAATCACTGAAGTCATGACTTGTGGGAAATTTTCAATACTGTCAGTACATAGAAATCATGTTTTGGGGTTTGCATTTTTGTTCTTGAATGGTTTAATGAAAATGTCAAGTATTGTAATAAAACTGGCTCTTTTAATAGATCTTTTCTGTTTTCAGTCACTTTAAAGACAGACAGTCATCACCCCAAAGTATATTTTTAATGTATGTATATCAAAATTCTCAGTTGGTGACTGCTCTTTGATTGACATCAAAGTTTGAAAATTTGAAAGATGCAGAGTAGCTCACATTCCACACAAGGCAGAGAGAGTACTTTATTACATTTTATAGCCTTGTATGCTCACCAGGACATGGCCTTAAGCAATAAAACAGGTTTATTCTTGCACAAGGAAGAGCCTCATACAGTAATGGGAGGAGTTAGAAGATGCATAGTTGGGAGAATTGGAACTGTCTGGGATCATGAAAATTCCACTTTCAGTCACACAGTTTCCCCTTAAGGTGGCTGCTATGATTCTCTGGCATTGGCAGTTTGGAACCTAAGCCTTTCAACATGAAAGCCTAACGGCTAATTAATACTCATTAGCAGGCTAGTAACTTAGTGAGATAGGCTATTGTAGCATATGTTCTTTCATTAACCATAATTATTTATGATGTAGTGTCAACTCCATTCATATTTGCTAGGGTTACAGTACTGGGCAACTCCCAAAATATGAGAGCCGCCCACGCATAACTGAAACCTGTTTTCAATTTGATACTACCAATGTTTCTAAGCTCAGTTACAATTCTCCTTGTATTCCTGTTACAAGTTATAGTTTTGATAATGTTTCAGAATGTAGTAACCATCAGTCACTATAAAGTGCTCGGTGGTGGTGGTGGTGGGGGGGGGAGGTATGGGGGGGGGGAGGTATGCTCAGTATGGGTGACTGCATTAGCCCCTTAAAGTTTGAGATCAAACCTGCAGTGGGTGTCAGGTTACAGATACTGTAGTCATTTTACAGAAAGACCAGTGGGATTTTCCCCCAGGACTGCTACAGCTAGGTTTAAATATTTTTTACCTCCAGCCAAAAGAGAAATACATACTGACTTTGCCTCTCTGATGTAAATAGTTGCTTGGGAGGAGATAGATTTCCAGTCATAGATCTTTGGGGGCAGTTCAAGAGTTTTGACCTGAAGTGGGATATAGCCCACAGTAATTCTTACAGCTTACCATAATTGTATTGTAATGGGCTATGCAGAATAAGTGACTGTTCTTACCATCATAAGTTGTGTAACCAGCAGACCAAGGGCATAGGAGAGGTACTGTAGGAGGAGTTAACCTCTTAGTACCATCCCAACTCCCACTTGTATTCTTGTCTGAAAAGTACTAGCTGTCTTATAGAAATCACCTTGTCTGCCTAATCCAACTCTGTACCCTCAGTCACTCCCCTTCTAAATTAACTGTCAGTTGGGTCCCATCCAAAATTGCTATGTTCAATGGGCTTGGGAGGCCAGCGTTTTGTGAGTTGGGCACTCTATGCTCTACATGTATTAGTCATGATTCTGAAGGAGTTGCAACTCTTACAATGGCATCATACCTGACACAGGAACATATGCCATAGCAGTTACAATCTTTTGACTAGCCTACCAAAGTGATACACCAGTAGGTGTACACTAAAGGGTTCTCAATGTTAAATTGAAATTCATTGTGTCATTTACATACCTTCATGACTGATGAATGCAAGTGCTTCTCCAAGCATACCCTAACCTACCATTCTTGGATGATCAGAGACTAAAGTGTGGAGAAATGGACCTCTTCCCCCCTTCCCCATCACAATTTTGCTGTGGTCACTGACTACTTACCCCTTTATGGATGAGAGTAATGAAAGACAACCTGTCAACACCCCTTGCCATCATAAAAATTGTCCTCAGCAGAAACTCACTATAAAGGCAGATGAATTGTGGTAATACAGGGAGTGCATGACTGTTCCCCACAATTTGAACTTCAGGCCCTAAATTATTTTCTGTTAATATTCCTGTGGATCAAAACCAATAATTTTCACAGTTCCTACCAGGAAATCCTTTAAAAGCCATCTGAGAAGAATTTGAATTTTCTTTCTTTTTCCTGTTTTCTGTTATGTTTGGCATTGACAGATGCCAGGTGGAAGGGAGAAAGGTTTTGAGTGGGTAGGCCTACATGATAGGGAACAAAATAGCTTCTTGTGGTTTGTTGATTAGAGTACTAGCTACCACATCCTTCCCAGAAAATAATTAGTGAGTATTGCTGCTGCTTGTGGTTTACTTACCAAACAAACTTTTTAAAAGAATATAAGAAACACTAAAGCCAAGATGCTTAGAGTTAGCTGATGTTTGTGTAAAGTGTACATTGACCAATGTATTTAGTGACATGACAACTATCTGTGAGTGAATTTTAAGGTTTTATTTCCTCTAGAGCTAAACAAGTTTTTGTAGAACATTGGAAGTTTGCAGTGAGTTTGGACTTTTGTGGTTAAAGCAGAAGAAATTGTTGCCTTTTTTTCCTAACCTCAAGAAGTACTTGATCAGAGTGTCTTCCCTGGTAACCTATTTGTGGTTTCCAGGTGTTTTTGTAGGTGGTGATTTATTGATTGATTAGAGTAGCTTTTCTTTCTTTCTAAATTAACCACTTTCAGACACAAAGGTAGGCTTTAGCTGGTATTAAGTTTAACAAATACTGGTGGAGAGATACCTTGTGTGCCCATACTTGCTTCAAGCATAGCTATGTCCATGGTGTCATTACAGGGCTAGCTTCTAGTTGGTAGTACTGTATGGTGTAAATGCCCTGTTATAGGAAGACATGACCAAGTTTCACAACATAAGTTGTGTTCTTTACAATCCTTGTTTCTCTTATCAAATAAATCAAATAAATTACATACATAAAGTTAATTTAATGCACCGGAATACACATCTCAGTTCTGACATTTCTATGTTCCAATGCACCTGACCCTAATATTTTCACCCTAATTTAACCTTACATAGCCTCAACCCAGTCTAACCTTACATAACACTGAACTTCATGCAGATGTCAGAATAAAGAGGTGTTGGAAGGAAGTGATGTCAGAACAGAGAGCAGTCACTAATGTATCCAATATTTAAGATCCAGGCACACATCAAATTAAGGCCAACCAACAGTACATTCAGTATACATGCATCTATGGTAGTTCATGCAGGGAACAAAATCAGGAAGAGATAGCATGGAAAAGGAAAAGAATGAAAATTTAATACCTAAACTGTTATGAAAGTTTCCCCAAAACGCAACCAACCATATTATGTTTGCTGATAGGCAGAGAATTGAATGAAAGTCCCTGATACTGACATGCAAAATTTGTTTCATAACAATGGGGAAACAACAGAATTCCTCCAAAAATATACAATTTCAATAAGGCCAACAAGGTTCAGAAGGGTCTGCACCTGAGGCCTTCATGCTTGGTCCATGGACAACTGATTGGTTTATAGACACTTATACACTATATGAATACTAAATTAGCCATGTGAGCCATCGGGTGACTGAGGTAGAACCCTTTGAGTCCATTGGTAAACCTTATAGAAAACCAACTAAACACCACTTTAAAACATGACAGTGACATATGTATCACTTTAACATGCTTAAATGTCAAATAAGATCAAGGAATTGTAATACCACTTTCGTTTGACTGGTTACACCTATCTAGCTTATATTTGGGAAATAGACCAGTCAAAATATTTCCCTAGAGGAAACAGACTTTTAGGAAGTTTATATTTCACCTACAAAAAACTTAATTTAAAACGGGTTTGAATGTGACTTTAGGGTCACAGTTACTGGATAAAACAGGGCAGGGAGTAGTCATGTTTGGATAAAATGAGCTTTTATTACATTTGTTATCCTTATAAAAAATTTCAGACATGTCTTAAAATGAGAATAGATTACATTTGTGTTGTGAAATAGCACTTTGATAATCTTTAAAGGGAAAATGCAGTCACCCTTGTTTGAATTAGTGTACCCCAGTATCCTTATTCATGAAACTCACAATTCATCTGATGATATTTTGTTACTGATATTAAGTTCAATTCATGCAAAATAGTTACAGAATTAACCTTTTACTATGAAGTTTTCTTTCTTTTATGTTTTTTTTTGGCTCATCATGAAATATATTGGTAAGGGAAATAAGAGGAAATTTGTAAGATGTAGGGAACCTTTCAAAATAAATTTGGCACGAATGCACATTCTCTTTAAGTTGTCAGCGTTACTGAGGGTACCTCAAGATATGGTGCACTGGCATACCTTTAGATTTTCCAGTTGACTGAATTCTTATGTGTGGGCTACAAGGAAAAGGGGTCATGCATGTGAAACACACTGTTTGTAATTATAATAGCAGGCTTTGTGCAGTAAACAGGAAGCATTATCTATAAGCTGGCAACTTGAAACTTTGTTTTGTGTATTGCATGTGATAGAGTACCACAGTGTCCTCAAAAGTGGGTCAGGAGATTACCCTCAGAAGTGGGCCAGGTGAGGAAAGACAGGAGAAAAATAAGTAAAATGGAAGAAGGAATCTTTATAGGTACATCCTGGTAGGGAAGAGCTGGAGACACAGGGGTGGCTTTATTCCCATTTGAGGAAGGGTTTAAGAAAAACTTAATTTTTGGTCTGTAAAAGAGGAACTAAAGCTATGCATTGCAGTGACATTTTCTTTCCATTCTGATGCATGGTTCTCTAGTTAGTTAGATGAGGTTTAATGACACACCAACACGAATGTGTTATATAGTGTCAAATAGATAAAGTTTAAATACGGTTTCAAGTACGGTGCAAGTTCTTCCTTTTAGTTGCCTCTTATGATAGGCAGGAAAAACCAAGGGCATATTCTAAAACCCCCAGCCCACAGGGGGTGCATGGTTCTCTGTGTAGAAGCAAACGTTATTGCATATGTTTAACCCTAAGTGAATTTGAAACAAGCAGGAACCTCCTCACATTGACATAATACTCACATTCAACCTTTATAACAATGCCTTCTTTATGAATTTCTTTAAAAGGAACCCATGACCTTTAAAACAATTGAACAACATTTTCTTACCTGATGCTGTCAGTATTAAACATGTTGAAACTGGGTCAGCTGATTTACGAACGAGAGTCATGTACATATTTGTCATCCTTACAAATCAAGGAAGTTAACCACAGTTAATTTCCTCAGAGACCCTTCCTTGGAGAGACAGAAGTGGTGGGAGACTTCCTCAAATCGTCAAATAGCAACTCCCTGCTCAAATCCACAGTGTCTGGAATCACTGGTTTACATTATTATATTAGAATATGGGTTATAAATTGCTACAAAATGTTGTTGTTTAGAAGACTAAAACATTCAGATAGAAGGGTATAAAGTTTCCTCTGTGACATACATAGCAAAAACACAGTGGGTTGATTGGAGGGGGAGACTACAATTAACCCACTTGGGCAGTAAATACATTCTCTGTCAAAGTATATGCTATCTTTTGGCAAATCTATAAATTTCAGACACAAGTGATTCTTCCCCCCCCCCCCCCACATTGAAAGTAGTTGAGTACACTTGTAGTGGATGAAATAGTACTAAAATAACATTACTGGTTTCTATTTTATTCTTTAATCCACCCAAAGTTGACTCCCAGAAAGCAAGTGGGATGTAATTATAGCCTCATATTGATGGACAATGTTTCAATATTCTTCACTTTTCAGTCTATTCACAAAGTTGTGAGATTACCTGCTGGGGTTGTAACTTTTGCAAAAGTTGAATGTCTCCCATACATTCTCAAACACAAATACATAATACTTGAATGAAGAAGCCACCATTCATCAATGTGAGGATGTGTGATATATTCCCAACTTGCTTCAAAACTACTTTACTGTAGGTATAAAATTTCAGGATATGAAATAGTGCTTTGTGTATCTCTTTCTCTATTAGATACAGTAGGCTTGTAATTTTTTTTAGCCAGAACCATCCTCTGGGGCACATAAAGACCATCTTTAGACAAAAGGAACCTTACTGCTTTGGGAATTTTATGCTAGAGGGTCATTTCATGGTCAATTTTAATTGACTTGGTCTTGCAGTAAATCCAGTCTGCATTTGTTTGACTGTTACCCATGAGGATGATCATTCTCAGATTCGGAAAAAAAAAAAAGAAACAAAAAAAAAAAACTGCTGTTCAGTGGTTTGTACCACCACAAAATCCTATGTCAAGAGGCCATGTGGAGCATAGTAACACATAATTTCAGGGAGTGTTGCCACAATGGTGTAGCACATTGGAACCTCTGCCCCTCAGTGTTATAGTAGGGGAGCTGCCACTTTCCTTCTATTTACAAGTGTAAACCTTGCCTATTGTAAAATCTTAGCAAATTGATAGCACAGTGGAAAAAGAGCCATCTCTCCACAGTTCCCTGGCTCAGTTCAATTTTTTTGCCGCATTAACAGGCACATTGCAGATTGGAATTTCCCTCCTTTTCCTCACCCAATGCAATACATTTGTGTATAGGGAGGTTTCACATGTGCAAAAGTCAACTAATGCAACCACGTTTCGGAGGACAAACAAACACACACACAGACACTAGGTCATGCTTTAAAGCAATGTGGTGCGTGGCACGTGTCCTCATAATTTGACCTTTTGACCTTTGGTGCAAACTCCCTATGGTGAAGTTGGCCATCCAATGGTAGAATGACATGCCAGGGTCTCCATCTTTTGTTTGTATCTGTGAAAACTGACTGAACTAAAACATCATCATGAAGCCAACATCATAATTTCATGTCTTCCAGCAGCATATAAAACAAAATGTTCGGGATATTACTTGGAAGTACAGTACCACCTCAGATAAAGAACTTCCATGCAGTGAGCACCTGGGAGGTTACTGCTTCGTGAGCATGTTTTTATCCCTTTGCTTCTAATACTGTAAAACCTAATAATGTACCAACTGGTCTGCATTCTGCAGTACAGAATGTTCCCCCACAAAGGAAGTATATGCAGAATTTCTTCAACAGAAGAAAGAAATGTGGATGTAAGCATTTCTGTTAAAATTAAATGTTTCAACACAGCCAAAAAGAAGACTTATTACTACAATTGCAGCGCTTTTGACTTCTTTCTTAAAAATACAAATTGGAAAAGAAATGAAAGTAAGTGTAAGTTAATTCCTTGGTCATTGTTTTAGTACATTATTTAAAGTATTAACATGCTTTATCACTTGTTGCTTAATAAAATATGAATACAAATTTTTTTGGAATATCATGTCAGTGGTATACATAAAAGAGATGACTTATTCTTAAAAAATGTCATGAAAATTTTTAATTATTCCTTATTTTACATCATTTTAACAACCAACTATTCAGAACTGACAATTTTTACATCACTGCGATGTCTTCGAATTTAAAAAATGAGTAGTTAAATGATTCTTGTTTCAATTTGCTTGTACCTGTGTAGCCCTGTAGTATTAAACTAGGTTGCTAAGCAAGCAAACTTTGCTTGTAGTATTAATCTGTGTAACAAATTTTAATGATCCACTGTACTCTATGCTGCATGCATTGCAACTGTAATACAGATGTTGAGGAAATTATTTCTTGAAATACTGAAATTTTATTCATTTCTTGTTTCTTATTTTTCTTAGTTTCGTTTGAAACTTTGTGTTAACAGTGGATGAATATGGTCACATTTGTTGACTCTTTGGTCTCTGGTCTACCATTTATTAAAGATGATATCTCTTCACCATTTAAAGGGATAAAGCAGTTGCCCCAAGTTTATTTTCAAAAGTGTGCTTAATCTTACAGATCTCCACTTGTTTTGCTCATAAATACTTTTCTATATGTCTCTTTATAAAAACATTGAATATTAAAGATGTACCAGGGAGTTATTCTGGATGAATTTAGCAAATAAGTAACAAAAATATTGTCACATGATTGAAAGGAGCTATCCTGAATTAGGATGACAGGGTATACTTCTTAAAATTGGGGGGACTGCATTTTCCCTTTAAGAGAGTGCTGTAGTAGTCTTGTGGACTTATAAGTCCCTGTCTCCCATATACTGTCCTTTCCTGCTACAGGAAAGCTACCTTTCAACCATACAATTAAATTTGTGTGTACAGTAGTAGGAAATATTGACCATGGCAGTATCATAACATCCCTTAATAAAACATATGGAAAATTCGAAGTTAAAATTCAACAAAAGTTTCTGGTCTTGAAATTACCATTCCTAGCACATAAGCCTGATTTGTGAGGAATGGTAGGTCCTTTGGTGGAGTTTCATGATGCCATATACTGTAGACATAATTGGTTGAACAGGTCTCTGGTCCAATTGACTTAGCAACATGAACCATGTTTCCTATGTACAGTAATTGTAATTTCCTATACTTGACCTCTGGAAAATTGTATATGCAGTGCACCTCAAGTTATTACTCCATAGTGTTGTTACTACTCAAAATCAGACTTCTGAATTCAGCAGCCCAATCTACGGTATATAACAATTAGTATATGGCAGTACAAAGTTGGCAGTAAAGGGTCAGTTGGTAACTTAGTATTAAACCACTTTAACCAATAAGTGAGTAACTTATATTATCAAACATTTTTTTTACATCAAATGTTTTAATTCTAAACATATTAAACACATATTTTAGGGATGAGTAAACTTGACACAAAATTAGATGTTGTTTCAGTTTGCACTTTTCACAAAATGACAATTCATTTGAAGTCCTGAAGTAAAATCATAGGTATAGGAAACTCTCTTCAGCTGGGGGGTGGGGTGCAGATGGGGTGGGGTGGGGATTGGGTGGGATGGGGTGGGAGTGGCGCTGGACATTCTTGCAGACCACTGTCTGAAAGAACAGTGTGTGTGTGTGGAGGGGGGGGGGACTAGAGCATAGTTCTGCAACACCTCATTTTTGACTGGGGCAGGCTTTAGCCTCCTGACTCCCCACTGCCACCACCCCTACTTCCTATGAAGCCCATGAAAATGGTCGTCAGAACTTGCAGTCAGAATAAAGAAAGTAATGTAACCTTGCATGTCTGTAATGTCAATTCAAGGATAGTATCAGCTTTTAAAGTTAAATTTGTGGATGATAAATGTGAGAAATATTGGTCCTGTCATTACTGAATAAGGATAATCCATCCAACCTTAGAGTGAGTAGCTGAACAAAATGTTGACCACTCCTAGTCTCCTAGTACATGAAGAGAACTTTAATACAAAGACCCACAGAACAGACCAACACAGGCTTTCAAAGTATTTGGTTGGGGCTAAGGGAAGGGCTTAAATTGAAGACGGGAATACTAAAACACCCTGTGGAACTATTTAAGCATTATATGTACACATATCAGATGAGTAAAAAGTGATACTTATTTAAAGACACAGACCTGTGCTAACCACTGTATCCCCCCCATGACCACCACCATCACCACCTAACCACCCCTTTCTCCAATCTTAAGAATTTCTTTCCTGTGGAACCCTATCAGAATGCAATCTGTGTACTGACATCAAAATACTCCTTCTTACATAACTACCACCACCACTCCTCGGCAAAAATTCAGAATCCTACACTAACACTTTTTCCCTTCCTCTCTCCCAACAGAAGAAACCAGCCCTTCTGCTCCACCTTTCCTTAGTAACTATATTTATTCTCAAAAAATGAGATACTGTAATTATGTAACTTCCAGTTGTGTTCAAAGTCCATCCTTGAAGGCTAGACATCTAGAATTGAACCATCTTTCACAACACTCACAATAAAATGCAGGAGTTCTGTCAAGACTGACATGACCAACTCCCCCTGCCAGTATACACGAGTACGCTCCATTGTCTCAGAGAGTTGTTTGTTTCTGGACATCCTCCAAACTTGCAATATTTGCATAAATACTATCCAAGTCATCATCAGAAATATCTCCACAACTGATGCTTGCCCCGGTTTCATCCTTCCTCTCTAGTGGTGTGAGAGGAAGAGTTCTACTGTATGAAAGAGGTACCCAGGATGGGGTCAGTTTTGAATCTGAGGGCAGAGTAGAACAGTGAGATGTAATCTGAGAGTTAGAATCCTCGCCTAAGCTGTCGTTGAGGAGTTTTTCATGTATGTCTTCTTCATCAAGCCCAGGATGCTGGAGAAGGTGCTTTGCAACCCTTGGTGGGCCCACCACTCTTTGGTAGTGGGGTTGTGGCTGAAAATTTATCTTATCCTCAGTGTAAAGGTTGCCCTTGGACTTTTTTCGAACTGGGGCATACACACAACACACAGAACTTGAGTTGTTATTGGAAGAGTTGACAGGTGTCACAGTGGCTGCATGGGGTATTGGTGTGGTCGTTGTCTCATTTGTGACTTTATGAACAGTTTGAGAAACTCCACCCCCATTTCTGGAGTGAACAACAACGTGAAAGGTAGCCTGCATCTCTTGAGAAGAGTGAAGCTGGCTAGGAGGGAGGGGAGGAGCATTGTTGCTTTGAGATACAGGACTTTGATTAGATGTGCCCCCATTGGGAGTCTCATAGAAGTGAGATCCTTCACAACGTGCAACCCCAGTTCTGCACTGTTCAGATTGGACGAAATGTAGCTCTGTGATTCGTGAGTCAGCATGGCGTCGCGTAGGGTGAGATGGCTTACAAGACTTAGGCTCGTGATAAATTGGAGAGTAACAGTTGCAGATCTTTGGTGAGTAGACTGCTAACAAAATCAAAAGTAACATAACAATAATAACAGAAGCATTTAAGATTATCAGAGGACGGATGTCTATGATATTTGGTGTCTCATTGTCTGTTTTATAAATGAAGGGGTTGTCAGGTAGACCTTTGGTATCATAGCCAATGTCCTTCCCTATTGGGGGTGCTATTTCAACCAGCCTTGTGATATTTCCAAGTGATCTACCATCCATGTGAACTTGGCAGCTAACTTCAATTTCCGTTCTTTTCATTGTGTGCTCGTTTAAAAGCAAAGTTTGACCATTGTCAGTTATCTCAAAGTCATTGGTATAAGGATGAATCGCTTCACCATCTACAAACCAGGTTATATTTATCAAGGCACCAGTAGTAAAGTTTGGTTTCAGTCCACAACTGAATGTCACTCCTCTCTCGTCTCCCTCGTCGGCATCCATTGTTGCATAGTCCTCAGTCAGAGAGGATGCCATTTTCAGAGGTGACAAAATGGTTAATGGTCCAATTGTGCAATTTTTCTTTTCTGTGAAAGCAGGACTTTCTGCTGTACACACAAATATGCTTCCATCATGGGCTGGCATGGCATATGTGACATACCTAACTTGAACAGAATTTTGGACATAATGTTGCATATTCTGAGATGGTATACCATTGTGGAACCATGTCATAGTGGCAGGAGGTTCTCCCCCCTTACTGATACAAGTGAGAGATATCTCGTCACCAGCAAACAATGTTTCAGTTCCTCCTTCAATGTCACATTTGGGATATCCCTCCATCGGAGGTTGCACAACTTTTAATTCCATTCTTCTGTTTACTGATCCACAGGAGCATTGATATATCCCAGCATCCTCTACTGTAATATTGTTAACTTTTAGAAAATACTCCCCATTGGTACTATTTCCAACCACAGAATATTTGCCTTGTCTAAGTTCCTGCGCCCATCGTAATATACTTGTACCGTCTGAGATGTAAGTCTGCTTGTATGGACGATACCACAGTACCCTGCAGTCATGAGAGGTACTGACTGCACATTGCAATACCACTGTGTCACCACTTTTAGCTTGTAGGTCTGAAGGCACTAGCTGGAACACTGCGCTGCTTTCACATAATGAGGGTAGTCCCAAAAAGAAAAGCAGTACAGTAAAATTTAGGACATACATTGTTGGTTGCAGTTTCTGCAACTTGTTGAAAATTGAAGAATCCTTTCTAAATTACCAAATACATTGGAACAAAAAGTTTGATTATTAATCAAATTTTCCCATTGTTCAAAATGGAAGATGTTCAGAATCAGTGGTAAAGATAAGACACCAGTCAGGAACTTGCAAAAGTTTCCTCATCCCGTCAGAAGTTATTTTAATAAAAATCCAATAGAAATGTCTTTCCTTAGTAACAAACTTTCACTTCAAGAATTTTCCATTCAACAGACTAAAAAAGATCATCCTACCACATGTATGATTTAGAGATGCAAAGAAAAACTTAATATAACTTTAAGTCAGAGTCATTCAGTTTGAGTAATGGGTAGTTCCACTTTACTTTCAAGGAAAGCTTGTTAAGAAGGTATAGATCCAATGAAATATCCTGGCAATTTCTTTCAAAGCTGGTTGGTTGTATTAATCCCAGAGCAACAGTTCTTCATGGGTTGACTGAGTGTGTCATACAAGGAGATGTCATCACCCTGCAATGGGTAGACTGACAGAGTTTTGAATCTATTGACCAGGGACAGGATGTAAACTCTTTAAGCCCACTCACAGCTCTGATTGGACAGACAGATGTTGAAGGTATGAATGAAAGTGGGTGGAGTTTGCAAGGAAGTTGTTAAAGACTCATCCATTTAGTTGTAGGGAAGTGAAATATGTTGTGGAGCCATTCATTATTGGGGATGGCTGAGTAAATAGTATCCTGTTGTAGTAGCAGACATCGCATATCAGATGTGAGCAGGCAGAAGAAGTCTTAGTGGTTTATATTCTGTAATTAGAACTGAAATGGAGAGCCCCATTGACCCTACATCTTAGAAAGGGCAATATGGAATGTAATGGCAAGTCTGGGACTAAGGTTGAAAGGGAATGAACAACATGTTGTAAATTTCAATGTTGAAGTTTGAGAAGGTTGAATTAGGGACCAGTGTCTTTGTTTCCAATTTTCCAAAATAATCACTGATAAGGAAAACCTACTATATCACTCTGTTTGAGCATCACTTTGAATTAGAAAATTCTTGGTCCTGATGATGCAAAAAAGTAAAGTGCACTATTAATGTGGAGTGTTTTGAATTTCTTTTTGTTTTATTTTTGTTGGATAAAGAATTAGTATTTGCAATTGTTGACATAGCAAACATTACAGTTGTATGTGTAGAGATAACACAACAATAGTGAGAAGGGGGAGGGGGGTGAAAAGTAAACGTGTTGGTTAGAATTTTTCTTATGAGATACTTACATTGAAGGTACTGTTGAATCACCCCAAATATAGCTAGGAATCGTCATGTTTTTAGACACATTTGACATAAATTCAAACAGTAGTATCACTCTAATTAACCAGTGATGACAATGATGACCACAGCTCACACACAGTAATGTGTGGACTGGATATGGCCTTGAGCATTTTAACTCAGTGCAAGCCAATGTAGCATTGTGTAAAAGGTACATCACATATGTGTTTTTCTTTTAGATTGGAGGAGGTGCTAGAAGTTAACTTACTAACAATAATTTTAACAATAATTTATTGTCTGGGGAGAGATTTGGTGGCCTATAATGAAACAAAAGGTTTAACATCACTGCACAGCTTGGCTTCCAAACAATCATTTTCTCTTTCCATACAGTGGCTATGTTAATGATGCCATTTATTTGGCCAACCCTTCCATTGACTGTTACGGTAATAGTAATACTACTGAATTGGTTGAATTGTTATATAACCACTTAAAGCAGTACTTAGTTGTTATTCTTTCAATATACTTTCTTTCAAGAATATGATTCATCATATCAAGTAGTTCAGTAGATGGTTCAAATGGTGAAATTCTCATTTTGAAAGATGCATGTCATCTTGTCGTCACTGTTCTACTAGTACGGCTACACCGGAAACTTTGAAACTTGATCCATTTGATGAGAGCCAGCGCACCAGCTTCATGGCGCCAAAAATACTGCGGAGAAGGCAGTACTTAGTAGCTTTCCTTAGAGAATGTTCATATTTTTGTCAGATTTTCATTTGACCTTTTCTTCTAAATTTAAAGCTCCACTGTATTTGATACTGCCCCAAATTTCTCCTGAGACCCTCTGTGTTTCCTATGTCAAAGGGTTATCACTGATGCATAACGTGTAGATCAGACTTTTCAGGGCAGCCATTGTTTAGTTGGATGGGAGATTGCGCTTTTACCAAAACGAGGAGTGACAGGGAATTCTGGAGACAGAGGATCTGGTGGGAATATGAGATGGAGCTAACAACTGGTTTTATGAGGTTATGATATCCAAAGAGAAATTAAAGTAAAGGTTCTCATGACAAATTGCTTTGAATAGTTGTGACTGTGGATCAGAGAGTAAATTGGCTGTCATCAGCGTAAGAGAAGGGAAGCTAGTCTTTTAGCAAGTCATTTGTAATCAAAAGTCAGAGATCTAGTAGCTACAATAAATTAAAGGCCACAGTACAGTCAGAACTTCCTGGGTCACTGCAGTGAAATTAAAACTCACAGAACTGTCTTCCCTGTTTTCATCGGTCAATATCAGATGACATTGTGTAGTGAGGGGAATGATGGAGTCAGGAAGGGGGATGGAAGGGTAGACTGAGGGGAGATTGTTGCTTGAGTTGGTATATTGATAGTAATGGTCACACACCATTTCTTTTGATGCCAGCAGTATGTGAAAATATATATCTGAAAGCATTATGCAAAGTCCTATGTAGTTGATTTGATCAGATGGCTGGCTACTAGGGCAAGAAATCTGGTTGTATACTTGGTAGGCTATGTGACAAGGTGTATAGCTTCAGCCTTTATGACTTTGCAAGATTTTCATGGGTCTCATGAAATTCAGTCAGTGATTATTAAAAGCATGGAGGGTACAACCTTGGAGGTAATAGTTCCATATAAGTTTGTGATCTTATTATTGCACCCTTGAGACAGGGACGCAGACGGGGGAGGGCACAGGAGGACAAATGTCCCGGGGCCTGGGGCAATTTGGGGGGCCCAGGAAAATTGGTCATAAAATATATTATATCATATCGAATTATTTCCTCGCGAACACCACACTTTCTTTGGTGAAAGGGGGCCCGCATTGAAATTTTGTACTGGGGCCCGGGTCGGCTGTCGGCAGCTCTGCCTTGAGAACTCCTGTGTGGATGTTCAGTAAAGTTGTCATGAGCCAACAGCTAATGTGCAATGATGAGTAAAATGAGGACAAAGTTTGCCCACAGTTGGGAAGATTACAAAATTTTTAAGTCCAAATTTAAACTTGAAATGGATTTCAAGAAAACTCATGTAAAGGATGGCTAAAGGCAAATGGGCAACCCATTGCTTTAAGGTAGCCTTTCTGTTTGGCTTTCCAAACTAGCTCAGGGACCTTTTGTAGCCTAGCTGACACTATAAGGAGAGACTCTGTAGGCTATACTCAGCTGGTTGCATGTGTTTAAAGGGAAAATGCAGTCACCCCAATCAGAGTGAGTATGCCTGGTCACTCTAATTCTTGAATGGCCTATTTTGATCATGTGACAGTATTTTTGTGTGTTAATTGTGGAATTCAAGGAGAATTTCTCCTTGCTTTACCTATTGTTTATAAAAGTTATGTTTAAATGTCTTCAGAGTTGCTTGTAATGCAATAAGAGGAGATTTGCAAGAGTTTGCTGATTTTTCAAAGAAAATTTTGGGGCGACTGCCTTAAATTTATGGGCACAGAGTAGCCTGCAAAGCTAGTCTTTATGGTCAGCTGTGTAGGCTGCTCAGCTGGGTGCATGTACCGGCTATGAACTGGTATGTTCATTCAGAGGAGCCTGCACATTTAGTCATATGGTAAGCTCTGCAGGCTACTCAGCTGGGTGCATGCACTGTATGGGTTCAGCATAACACCTACACTCCTAATCATTAGGCAGCTCTGCAGGCTACTCAGCTTTGTGCATGATTTGTATGGGTTCTGAATAGCCAGCACAGCTGGCCGTTGGCTAGCTAAGTACTTTAGCAAATGCATAGGGTTCCCATTGGATTAGTTATACTGAAATTCTGATGTTAGAGAATCCAAGCAATCAAAAAAAAAAGAAAGGTAAAACTGGTGATTGAATATTAAGGAAGTGTACTAAAGGAGTAAGTTTTGTTACAGTATTTGGGCATTAGTAAAATTTGAAAAAATTTAGACCAAAAATGCAACCCTTAGCTTTTAGAATACAAATTATGTACATGATTTTCACAGTACTGAGAATTCCCCAACTTTCAAGGACCATGGAGTTGCTACTGGACTCCAGGCCAGCAAGGAGTGGCAACTGAAGAAGAGTCTTGCATACCTCCCCCCTCCCCACCCAAGTTTAGGAAGGTACCTGTGTTACATAGTTTGTGAAGCCAGAAAGGTTGTTCAGGTTTCCTTCACCACGATACAGTGATGTCATGTACACTTGGAACGTGCACCATCATATCATGTAAACATGGAACAGAACTCTCAATTAGTACAGGTACTTCCATCCAGGGAGTTGCTAGAGATACTATGTGAAGCTGTGTGTTCCCTGAGGCACCTGTCACCATTGTCTACACTGGCTCATCTACAGCAATAGGACTGGCCAAGGCCACACATTGGTTGGCCCTGAACATTTTACAATGGCTTCTTTTACACCCACCAGCAAACTAAACATCTCTTAGGAGCAATTTGCCTGAGAAATTTATAAGAACCACTTCATTAGTGTTAACCTTTAACCAGCCTGATTAATGAGGTGTTGATACATAAATAGTGCAGTGACCTTCATGGCTTGTCATTCTGTAGGAGTTTAGGTACATTGAGATGCTTTTTTCCGCTTGTTAGACACTTTATGGGGTACTTTGCCCATCATAGGAACTTTTAGCTGGACTCTTCAGTGATGGAGCATTTATCACCGTTGTGTGTGCCAGTTTACTATTTTGGAGGTAGCTTTACTTACATGATTCCAGTAGTGGCAGGGAGCTGCCACAGAGCTCCCTGGTAGTGGTAACTACTTTTTATGTAGTATGACCAGGGAGCTGCCACGGACCCTGGTATGACAAATTTCTGGTGTCAGCTGACACACAGCAGGGGCAACTGCCTTCACTCAGACATGCAATCTTTCAGGGCAATGTAATTACACCATTTGTGTCATATGTGATTCTTAAAGGGAAAAATGCAGTCACCCCAATCAGAGTTAGTATGCCCCATCACTCTAGTTCATGAATGGCCTATTTTGATCATGTGACAATGTTTTCATTGGTGAATTGTGAAATTTAAGGAGAATTTCTCCTTACTTTACCTATTGTTTGTAATGTTTAAAATGTCTTCAGAGGTACTTGTAATACAACAAGAGGAGATTTGCAAGAGTTCGCTGATTTTTCGAAGCAAATTTTGGGGTGACTGCCTATTGCCTTTAAATGGCTCACTTAATATTGGGCCTAATGGTGGGTATTTGGCTGTTCACATATCTGTGCTATACATGCAAACATTAAATAAAACCGGTTGTTTCCTGAAACCTTCCTCAATAGGAAAATAAAGAATTGAATGGGGGTGGGGGCTGGAGGCTCCTGAGGCCAACTTGCACTATGTTATCTTTTTATTTGCCAGGTCTAACTGTAGGTAAGTGAAGGCTATATATGTGTTGCTGAGAGTTCATTATTGGGGCTGCTTGTATAGTCTTAAAGGCCCAAACAGTACAAGTTCTCCTTACTAAGTTTACTTCTAGATACCTCTTCCTCCAAATAAAAAAGCACCTGCCTAATACCCCTTGCTGACAAAGCTACAGTAGCTTGCAGTAGAGTTTGAATTGCTCAAGGCCATATTCATCACAACTGTGTGTGTACAATTGGGAACACAACTGACTGCAGGCATTACTGACCAACCAGAGTGAAGCTATTCAGTCACCAGTTGATATGATCATATTGTTAAATTGTTCTTTGGGGTGAGGTTAAAAGGCCTTTAAATGAGGTAGGTGTGTGGATCTCAGTTCCTTGCTTACCTACCTTGTGTGCTGACATTTGAAGAAATACTTCCAAACATTACTCTGATTAATGGTGTCCAACCTGCACCACATGATTTTTAGAGTTGTCAACTCACATACGTTTGAAAAACACCTTACTTCCCCCTATAGTGTTTGAAAATTTTTAAATTGAAAAACAAATACACACATGCACAAAAAAGTTTATAGTAAAGTTAAGGTTTTGATGAGTTTTGGGTTTCTTAAAAATGAGAGAACAGTTATTCCCCATTAGCTGTGGAAAAACTGTAGTGTCAAAGGATTTAATTTGACATATTTTAGCTTCCTCTGTGTTAGTTGTTTGATACTTTGTTGCCTAGTTTTGGCTGGAATAGCAATGATGTCTTACAGTTGGAGACCTGGCATTAGTGCACAAACTTTAGTGTGGACTATGTGAAGTGTGATAATGGTCCTTTTGATGGAAAATGGTGCCATTCTTACCATAACACCTTGAAATGTCAGCTGGCCACTGGCCCACTGCACTTTGGCTCTGATGGTAGCAAGTCTTACCTTTCACCAGATTGTTCCTAGCTTGATGCTTTGTGCTCTCAACAATACGTGAGGATTTCATTTTGTTGAACTGGCTCAAAATCAGACACATTTGGTCCAGTAAGAGACCTCTTTGTAAAATTGTGTATTGTTTAAATACTTTATAACTTTGAACTTCTGGATCTTCATAGTTAAATTGACCATTCAGAATTTCGAAACCTGAATGAAAGTAATGACTGAATTTCTTTAGATTATCAGCAATGCATTGGGTCAGTACAAAATGTTAAAATAGAGCTCAAGCTGCTCAAATTAGCACATGGAGGGCAAAAGGATTTTCTTCAACTCGAAAGTTGTTCAAAACAGTCAGTATGCTTTAAGTCAAGATGCAGGCTTTTTTATGATTTGAAATATGATTGTAGAGATTTCTGGATAAGAATATCCATATTAACTGCTATAATTATTGAAAATCAGTCATATTTTTGTCATCTTGAAGGCTTTATGATGATTTAAGATATCAGTGTATAGATTTGTGGATAATAATGTCCAAAGTAACTGTTACAGTTAGTGAAAATCGGTAATAGTTCTGTCATGTCGTCTCTGTGATTTATATCATTGTGTGTATACCAGCTACAAAAGCATTGATTGTACTATGTGTAGAGACTTGGAGTGTGAACACGAAGTCACGATTCCGTTGCCTTGCACTGCTACTGGTGGTTGCACAAAAGCATGGTAATTTATGGAGTGAAACTTGATGAATGTAAGTTTTCATGAAAAATTCATGTTTAATTAGATTTTGAATTAGTTGGTTTCATCATGTTGAAAAATATGCAGAATACTGAACCTGTGTCAAAGGCTGTACAGTTGTTCCTCTCTAACTTCAAACCTGCTCCCATCATGTCTCACATGAAGATGGAGCTACATGGCAGTTTGTACATGGAAGTACCATACTTTGGTAGCTCGATCCTCCCTGGTTTGGAATACAGAAAGCTTTATAGACTACAAAAAAGTACAGAGTTAAAATATATGTCATCAGTAAACATACCTCGTCATGGTTTTAAGTTAGGGAAATGGGCTTGAGAAAAGAAGGAAGAGGGGAAGGTACATTTTCTGTACAAAGTTTTATTTAAAAATGGTTTGAGATGGGTATTTCCCTTGTGTAATAGTATATCCCTAGAATCGGTGAAGTCAAATCTAAATCCCCTATCCCCATAGCTACAGGGGGCCTGGCCCTCCAGATGTTTGCAAACCCCCCCCCCATAAATTGTTTGTGTCCTAATAAAATGTGCAAGAATTAAGGACCATGATCAATGCTGTGACCCCCCATTTGATACCTAGGCTCCCCTAAAAATTTCATTCTAGCTACCCCCTGTCCCCTCCCCATCTGATGATTTGTATCCTGCTTGTTACAGAACCCAAGAAGAAGTTGAAGAGTTGGTAGAGTGTCTTTCAAAGTTGAATAGTAAATACTGACATTCAAGGAGAACAAAGATGGCACTTAAAGTGAAATTTCAAATTGATTAAGGTATGAGCTGTGACCTGCAATATTTGAGGCTAATTTCATATCCCCATTTCTGGCAGGAAAAAAACAATGCGGGGTCTTTGTCCTTTATGGGAACTAGGGTATGTCTGGTGGCATGAGAATTAGGAATAAGGAAGGGCAGAAGGTTAGCTGATGTTATCTTAACCGATAAGTGATGAGCAGATATTTTGGAAGCTGAAGATATATTATAAACAAGAAACCATTGTCTTCAAAATCATATTCAAAAGTTTGCAGGTGATGGAAGGAATTTTTGGAAAAACAGTCAAGTTGAAGTTTTATCAGTGATGTGTACATGTTTGATCATTTAATCTTAGCTCATTTAGCTTGCCATTAGCATGCTCCCTCTAGCTACAGTAGTAACTGTAATGCAGTTACTTAATCCCTCCTTGCCATCAATATGGAGCCGTGACATTATGCAGGCAATGTTTGAATGTTTCAAGTTCACTTTTGATAGATTATGTGATAACTTCAGCTGTTAATGTCTGTTGAAAGAAGTCTATAATCAACTGAACATTTTTGTTGAGTGAAAGTTTCCTCAGAAGTCCTGATAATGTTCTCCTTTAACAATTTCAAAATTAAATTTGGACTTGAACTATACTTTTAATGAGACCAGTCCCAAAAACCTGCAACACATGGTTCAACTTTGCATGTTGCAGTTAAGTTAACTAGACCAAGTTTCTTGACCTAGTATTGCATTATCTGTGTTCAGGAATCCCAACAGAAAAGAACTAACTGATAAAATTCTGCGAACAAAAGAGAGGGATGAAAAACAACGAAAACTTTCCCAGGTGACATTGAAAATTGTGGTGTGTCTAAACAGAGAGTTGCTGTGGCAACTCTCTGGTCTCAGCAGACTTTATAGGGGTTTCTAGCTGAGGGCTCTCTTCCACTGTGCTGTTGACTTTGCCAGGTCTAAATTGGCATTAAGGGTTGCATAGGTAAAAAAGGAGGGCTCGTAGATTCCCAGACAAGGGAGTTTGGGGATTATCTTCACAATTTCAAGTGAAGTTGCATATAACAGCTTAGCCCTCCCCATGCACTTTACGACTGATTAGCCCATGCTGATGAGGTTGCACTTCTAAATTTGACAACTCTCGTAGCCTTCATGATAATCGTTGACAGCTGATTGGTTAAATTGTTCAAAACTGGTAGGACTATAGTGGGGAAACTGAACATGTTAAAGACAGACAGTCATCACCCCAAAGTATATTTTTAGTGTATGTATATCAAAATTCTCAGTTGGTGACTGCTCTTTGATTGACATCAAAGTTTGAAAATTTGAAAGATGCAGAGTAGCTCACATTCCACACAAGGCAGAGAGAGTACTTTTATTACATTTTATAGCCTTGTATGCTCACCAGGACATGGCCTTAAGCAATAAAACAGGTTTATTCTTGCACAAGGAAGAGCCTCATACAGTTATGGGAGGAGCTAGAAGATGCATAGTTGGGAGAATTGGAACTGTCTGGGATCATGAAAATTCCCCTTTAAGTTTTCCTGATTGGCCATTGTGGCTTGTAACTGGCACTATATCCAATTTGGTTTCATTCGTTTACCCATACACATACACAATCTTGATTGCCACAGTCATGTAGAGTTGAAATGTGCAGTATCATAGTGTGTGGCACGCAGGCTTAAAATCAGCTACTGGTTTGTTACACTTTGCTGAGAAAATTTTGTTGTGGATTAGTCAAGAAAATGTTGTTGTGGATTAGTCAGTCTATGGTTGCAGTGGAATGTAAAATGAGTTTAGCATGCCATGCTGTGTCATGCTTGCCCCATCTCATGCTGTGTCATGCTTCCCCATTAAAAAAACATGAGGTTATGGATGAGCAAATTTGTTGTAAAGTGAAAAGAAGTTGATGTACTGAGGTTATGATTCATCTGTACTTGCCTCAAGTTCTTTTTGGTTGAAAATGTGATACCCTTATCTGCTGATATCTCAGGAACGACAGAAATGAATTGAAGAGGGAGTTCAGTACCACTTAGATTATATACCCTTCTAACATTATATTCAAACTAATCTAAGCCCTTCTAAAATTCTGAGACATCATTGGAGGTACATGCAGATTTGTGGAACTGAAGTCGTGTGCAGGACATTTTCGCTTCAGGCCAACAAAAGGGGGTTTCTAGCATGGATGGGATATGGCTTCATATCAAAACTTGTCTGGGTATTGCATGAAGCAATGCAAAATGGATGTAGCAAGGTGCATATAGTCTCTCATAAATACCCACACCAGAAAGATGGGGGAATGGTGGGGGGGGGGGGGGTCCTGAGACACTGTTGGAGGAAGATGAATGTTAAGAGGGCTTGTACTACATTAACTGATGTTTCAAAGTGAGGTTTGTTTGACTGCATACAGTATACTCCCTTTAAGCTGTTTGGTTTCAAGTCTTATCTTTCTGTCATCATTTCCAGCAAAATTTGATATATATTAAATTACTTGCATGATTGAAAGAGAATACTATATTACTGCATATTATTTCATATTATTTCATCAAAGTTAAGACTTATTTTTGTAGCAAACATGGTGGTGAGTTACAAATAAAGGGAGACCTTTTTTCTAAAATCTTTGCAGACAATGAAAGTCATGTTCTTTTTCATCACATAAAGAAATCTCAATTTTTTTTTTTACCTTCTAATGAAATTTATTAAAACTGTCATCATAATACAGAACAACTCCTAAGTTTTGTATGCAAAACACTCTGGTGGTATTATGGGTGATTATGGGAAGCCTTGGGAGGGAGCATTCAAGAGGGTGTGGAAAGGTTTATCTTTTATGATAACTTTGGGGTGGAAACACTTGTTACCACTTACAAACATTTCATTGGGCCCCGGTCAGATGTTGACAACATTTTGATCAAAATTCGAAAGCTTAGGAAATGCTCTATAAATAATAATCCAGTCGTGTCAGTTAAGGTGTTTTTTTTTTTTTGAAGATAGTTTTATATTTGGGATTTGAAATGAATTTTTTGTTTAAATGTTTCAGATGTCACAGAAAAATGTTACCAATGATGGTTTGGAACAAAATGATAGACTATATTGTTTTAAAAGCTGTGTGCTAGCTCTTTGAAAATATGCATGGCAAAGGTTTTGGAGTTGTTCTGTTCAAAAGATTTTTACATTTTGGCCCTGCTCAAGGTTTCTTGTTGGCCTAGGTTTTTGATCATGATAGATACCAAATTAATACATCTGTTCTGTTTTAAAGGAGTGTGTTTCAGTGTTATGTTTTTTTTCAACTTGTACAGTTGAAAGAATCTATGCAGTCTAAAAACACAACATGTGGGCAAATACAAAATCAGCTGGAATTGAAAAAAAATGCATGACAGCTATTTGTTTCTCCTGTTAAAATGTTGCTGAATATTAGCATAAACTCATGAAATAGTAAGAAAATATTACATTTGAGATACAGATTAGGAATTCAATAAGTAGCTGGATCAGTTACTTTTATTTTCAAGAAATAATATTCTCAAAAAAAGAAATTCAATTTACTGCTGTTAAAGTAGCTCATGAAGGAATAATTTGCTCAAGTTCAAAACTCAAATGATGCAACATTTATAATGCTTGAAATGTGTATTATTTTAGAAAGAAAGCTATCTGCAGAGTTTATTTGTGAGATTAAACGGTTTAATAACGAGAAAAGGTGTTCTCTGCCTGTGTCACGTTGATGCAGTAAATATTCCCTTCAAAAAAATTCAGCCAAAACTTGAAGGAAGCACAAATTAGCTTACTATAGATAAGAAGATTCACAAACATTTCAGATGCAGAGAATACCAGTGGCCAAAATCTCTCAAAATGTGTTGTAGTACGTACAAGTAGCGGAGATGTGAGTGAAAAGGTGGGGGGGGGGGTGGGGTGGAGGATATATCTTTCTGTCTTTGCCCACCCCCCTCCCCGGATTTTCGCCTATGGTATTTACCACAAGGTTTCATGACAGCAGGCAGCAAAGGCTTCAGTGATGATAAGTTAGACACTTCATGAGGATTATGCTTTTTTCATACTAGCACAATGTTCAGCTTTTAAAATGGTAAGTACAAGAATGAGGAGAAACTTATTCTCTAAAGTGTGAGTACAGGTGTGTGTCAAAGTTTGTAGATTCTTCAATTGAAGGACATAAAAATTGAGAATTTAAAAGCAAAAGAAGAACAAAAGAGCATAAGTTTTACATTAAGTTTCATACTGTAATCATTAATTTCAGAAAAGAAATGTTATGTCAAATCATGATGAAAAATAGTAACAGTAAAATAGTAAACTTATTTGGAGGCCTGCCAATTCTTTATGAATTTTCAAAATTTTGATAGAGCTTTCAAGTTAGTTTTTGGTTAACCATATGCTTTTAGGCTTAATTTTTGTCTAGATGGATACTAGTTCCCACGGTGGCTGTGCTTGGAAAGCTAGTTTACACAATGGTCTTATGTTATTAGTTATTAATTTTTGCTTAATTTGCTTTTAAATTTGAGAGGTTGTGGTCAACTGGCATTGTTTTATTTCGTCACCAAAATGGCGGCATGTACATGGTGTGTGGTTCAAATGCTGTTCAAGAGGTGCAAAAGCTTTGCATCTTTTTGACACTGTACTAATCAAATGTTTTAAGTGTCTTTATTGATTATAGGGTTACTGTTGGTCAAATTGGTTTGGATATTAATAAGTTCAAAGAAAATTAAACAAATACCAGCTGGCAAAGTGATCATTCGAGCAGCTCTAAACACCTGCAGGGGTTCTTGTCAACCTGGATCCATACCTCTATGTGATTCTTATGCATCGACACCTTCGAAGGATTTTTGTGTTTAGCTTTTAAAAACCACTGGGAAGTGCTGTGGAAGGTTAGCTAGGGCAAACTAGTTCTTGTTTAAAATTTAGCATCAAAGGTGAATGAGGAGGGATCAGTTGGTTGTTGCATGGATTGACTTTTGGTCACATAGGGGGGAGGGGGGCAGCACTAAATTGACCTATGAATACCCTACTTTGGAAATAATGCACAGTAGTTGTAGCAGGGGGTATAAAAGTATAGTTTTTTGTGTATACCCACACTAGAAAGTTGTGGTATTTGAAGGCACTTTATCCACAACTTCTATAGGATAAGCAGGTTGGTCTGGTATGCATTTGGGAAAGAGCAAGATATTCTAACTTGGAATTGCTTTGAATAGTTTTGTTAGGTAGTGAGAATGGTCAGGAGGGTAAGGGGTAGGCTGGGCAGGTTACTTAACCCTAGAGTCGCAACTCCAAGCCAAAAATCTAGTTCTGACTCCACTTTTCCTGGAGTTGCTACTCTTGAAGAATTTTCAGTTTTGCCACAAACATGCATAAAAATCTATGTTTTGGGCACGTAAAGAACTGTAACAAAGTTTCAATAAAATATTGTGACAACTGACAAAACTGGATCTTCAAAGTCTAAGCCTTTCTCTGGTCGCTAGTTTTCCATTTTAGTTGAATGATACAATTTACTAACATGCCTGGCAATTTAGCACTGGCTGTTGAAAAGCCAGTCCTGTAGGCTGGTGTTCAAAAGGGTGCAGCTAGCCTGCGTGGTACCTCTGTGGCTGCCCCCCCCCCCCTTGGGCTGCTGTGTTAGTTTTTTGTACAGATAAGCTGGCAGGAGTCTCTCTGTTCAGAGACATGACTATCAAGGCCTCAGGTATCTTACTCTTAAAAGTTTAGAGACATTCAAGTCTACTTGTACCAGGAAAGGGAGGGCAATGCTGGGATCAACATTACATAGTATGCTAGGATTGATTATTTGTAAGAAAATCTGGTTTATTGAATCTTACAGAAGTACTCAACTGGTAAGGTAAATATATTTTCAAACTCTTCAGTGATTTATGCAACAGTAGAAGGTCATGAGGAAAGTTTCTCCTTTATCTAAATGATAGATCCCTTCTAAAGGGTATAGGCATCGATCCAGCAAAATTATTACAACCAGATCTCAAAATAGGTCATAATTGCATCCCTAAACATCCTGGAATATTACAGGATAATACAGTTTTGCGGATAAAGAAAATCTACTGGACCATCGAGGGTATTCATCATTGGATTTGAAAAATGTCACCTTTGAGTAAAAATAACAATGGTGTATATCTTTTGTTTAATCTCACTTGTTTAGAAATTACCTTCAACTGTGTGGGGTGTTCAGCTGACTTTTGGGCCAATCAAGTTTCAAAGGTGACTTATTTTGTCAAATTAATAGTTTCTTCATGTAAACTTTTTCATACAAAGCAGTATGATAACATTTCCTCAATGTTATTAGTGCTCAAGGGATAGCGATCTATTTCACTTCTACTTACCAGACTCATCTATTACATTTGCATAAACACCTCCTCTCCCCCCCCCCCCCCGCCCGCATAACTGCAGAATTGCTGGCAATCTTTTGGGATGCTTTATTGGTGGTACTATCCCCACCTCATGGCTCCCTTGTCTCTTGTCTGCAATTGGCCTTGCTCATTGCTAAATATTTGTCGTCCTCAAGGGATAGCAGTTCCCTTGTCCATTCTTCCTATGAACCAACTGACACATGGGAAGGCTTTGTGCAGGCATGGAGTTAATTACCACCTACCTAGCAGGATAGTAACTTCATGGAGCTAACATTAACTCTGTGCCGTAAGTAGCGTGACTGTGTCACGCAAATCGAGTTGGCATTTTCAAAAATTCATAACTTCGTCTTGCAACATCCACCAGCCTTCATTTAACCACCAAAATAAAGCCAACAAATAGATCTATCAAATGCTACTATTTTTTGGGGGGGTTGTATACTGAAAATTTTTCACAAAATACCAAAAAAGAGTTGTTTACATTCAAAAAATGCCCCAAAAAATGCCAAAATTGGTAAAAATGCCCTAAATTTTTCAAGGAGTCATTTCAGGCCCTTAGGAAAGGGTCACCTTACTCCCTATACTTTCTCTGAATACCTTAGACCCTAAAGAAACATCATGAGAGGTGATTAGATGCCAGGTTTAGGGAATTCAGAGATATTTCAAGTAGAAATTCGAAAAATGCGTCATTTTTGGTCAAAAATGGACATTTCAGGCCCGAAAACCCACCCCCATTTGAAAACTCCTAGCCCAACTACGGAAAGTCCAATCTTTTTCATTCAAACGCCAAAATGTTCTTTACAAGATTCCTTACATAAAAATACCAACATATATGCATAAATGACAAGGGTAGGGTGAGTTAGAGAGGTTCAAAGGTGCAAACATACTCAGTTTTCAAAAATGCGTAAATTTTGACCCAAAACATGCATTTCTGACCCAAAAATCCCCTCCCAATATCAAAAATTATAACCCACAACACCCCTCCAACTTTTCTACTCACTAAAATGGCCATTTAGAGCTACCTTACAAAGCCCATGCAGCTCTATTTATAGATCCAAAGTTGTTTACGTTTCACTGTGCACTGAGCCATAGCTCTCTGTGTAGAGGTCATATAGGTCAGTGTGTGTGAGTTCAGTGTGGGCTGTATAGCAAAAGTGTAGCAAAAGTAAAACGGTCATATCTTCCTCATTTTTGGTCCAATTCTCTCAAATTTGGTATCAAATGAAAGAGAAAAGATAGCCAAATAATCTCCTGTACCATAAATTACAAAAAAATAGTGGTCTGTATTTTTTTTTATCGGTTTTATACGATTTTTTATGAAAAACCGTATGACGTCATCTAATTTGCATATTTGCATACATAATGAGATTATTTTACAAAAATAAAATGTGCATTCAAATCCCCCATCTTTGCTCTTTCCAATGATATGTAGGTTCTCACAGAGAATATTCTTCTAAATCAACCAAAAAATTCCTGAAAATATTCCTCCTTTTAATACTCAAAACACCTTACGGCTTAGAGTTAACTCTGTGGTGACTTGATGGGTAGAAATGTCATAGTACTTTGGTAGTGTTTATGTAGTTGTGTGGTATTCTGGCAACCTGATGTAATTCTTTACAGAGATCTTTTATTTTTATGCCCAAATTTCTAATGCTTTCAGAGCTGAGTAAAATTTGCTAATTAGCTGTTTAGACCTATACATTAGAGTCAAAGGCATACAGGGGTCAATATTTCTGGGGGGTCAGGGATAATTTTTGCTCAAATTTAGAATATTGTACCAAGTTGCCCGAATTTTGATACCGCTGTGTCAGTTGCAAAAGGGCATAAATTTATTTTTTGGGGTGTCTCATTTGCCCGAATGGATCCACTATTTTTGCCAGAAGCATATGCCCCGTCCCCTCCCCCCGCATGGTACGCTTATGATTAGAGTAGTCTTTAATACAATTTGGAATTTTGCTAATTAGCTATATTTAGACCTATAGGCCTATATTGGAGAAGGTTTTAGTACAATTTGAACAAGTCCAACCTTTTCTCATATTTTTAATTTCTTGGACAAAGAAAAAACATTTTCATGTAAGGTACCTTCATTGAGATGCCACTCTACCTGCTAATCTAGTGACAGGGTTACCATATTGGTGTTTCAAGGTTAAAAACACTGCATTTGGCATTTTTGAGGGTGAATTGACTTGGAACATTTTAGAGCCACTGCTGTTTTTGCATTTTCAGGTAATTATTACCTACTTTCAGTTCAGCATGCATGTTATCTTATTGATAGAACCCTGGTGAAATGTATAAATATTGCTCAAAATTTTTCACTGACAGCATGTTAATGTTAATGAAGGAATAAATACTGTCAGGTCTGAAAAAATGTGATTAACTTCACATCAAAGTCATGATTTTTGCACAATTGTCTGTATGGAGTATTTTTACGGCCAGTAATTGGTATTTGGTGCTTTCTGACCACATTGTAGGTTATGCTAAAAGTTGACCACTTGCCCAACAGAATCATAGCACCCAACTTTGACGTAAATAAGGCTGGCCAGGTTCTGGTACCAACGATAAATTGTTCATAAGATATCATGCTAAAAATAATTTGGCTCATATAACATTTGATCATTTCAAAATTTCTACATATGAAATTTCAATGATGTGTTCCGCATCCCTACAAAATTACAGATCAGTAATTTTTTAAGACAGCCAGTGAAAAAAAAAAATACAAAAGGCACTAGATCTCATTAATACTTGTCCCAACCTATTGTTGTGGTCACATTTCTTAGACATAGTTTATCAGGTTGAAGCAGGTAGTATGGTTAAAGCAGGTTTTTACCTGCTTTAACCCTGTACCGTAGCAGCTTGCATGTAGTGGCATTGTACCAATATCTCCCTGGTCAGTCAGTACCTCTCAAGGAGAAGACTAAGGCCCTAAGATTAAAGGGGCACATTGAGTTGATACCGATAATTTCGTGAGGATTATGAAGGGCACTACCACATGACAATGCTTCTAATTAGCATAATTAGTCAAGTTTCACATCCAACACTTACGCAAAAACTAAAATAAAATGGAATTTTTGGACCTGTGCTTGTAGTGGTCATCATGTGCAATTAATACTAATGAGAAAAAGTGTCTGGTCACGAATTTTTAAAACCAAATTGAATCATTAATTAATCACTCATGAATTAGTTTGACCATTTGTCATTAGTACATGTAGAAAACTAAGTTGGCAGGTTTGGAAAAATTTAGTGAATGTTGCGAACCAACTCAAAGTGCCTCTTTAATACTCGATGGACACAGCTAAGGAAAATCGTTGCACTGATGTTAAAATTATCCTGCTTTGTGCCCATCTTCTACCTATCATAGAAAAAAGTGGCAACCACTAAAATCAGCAGGGAAGTTACAAAATTTGAAAAGATTGCAAAATTCAACACTTAAAGGACATTGGTTTTGTGTGTTTTACTCAGCGGTGGTAGACCAATCTCACCCCGAGGTGTGATTATTTCTGGTGGGCACTCAGAGCAGCTCTTGTCCTTGATGGAATTACTGCCTCAATCCAGTTATTTGACCCCAGTTTATGTCATGGGTGGCCAATCGCAGTAGTGTACCGATTTATAATATTACACCCTTATGTGTTGGATATCTGGTATAGTAATCAAAAACATATGCATTAATATATGTGGATGAAAGGAGGGTGTTCAGTCTATCTCTAGGATGGGTATTATGTTTTAAATTGATAGTGTCAAAGATGGTGTTTCCATGGTCACAGTAAATTTATTACAACCCTGAGACTCCCTGAACTTTTTAATGTGATATTAGATTTCAAAGAAGGATGATTGAGTTGAATGGATTACATGTAGTGAAATCATTGCTGTCTGTGTTTGTGTTTACTTATGTGGATCATCCACTTTTTCATGATTTTCACAACCACACATAATGTAGGTTGGGGTGAGGGGTCAAAGAACTGCTTTTCCAAAAGATAATAAGAACAGCAATGACTTTTTGATGGAAATTTATTTTTCATATTTTGCACAGTATGTTCAGGACGGAGGCCTGGGGCTCCAAAGAAAGTACATTTTGTATGTACAGCACACTGGTGAAAATGCTGGAAAAATAGATGACCCTTTCTCTTTTTAAAGAGAAAAAATGAGAAAATCTCATGGATGTAGCTAGGGCTGTGACCGTTTAGCGATTAATCGCTAAACGATCGCATGTGAAATAAACGTTTAGTACAAAGCTACCGGCGATTAATCGCAAAACCCGTTTTTCCGTACGAAATAAAAAACAATCTGCAGTCATTACACAAAATTAGATGTTCACTTTAACTCTTTTTGAAAAATTGAAATACATAATTATACAAATGACAAACACGTAAACATACGACATCAAAGTTGAGCTTCTATGAGGGAGGATCCGTGTTTGAGGTTCATGGAAGCTATGTCCCCTGGACGTCACTGACACATTTAACATATTCATCATGGTCAAGTTAAAGTCTTTATGTTGATCATAGGTACTTGCGATTAATCGCTAAATGATTGCAAAATTTTGCGATTAAACGTTTATTAATTTTGCTAAACGTTCACAGCCCTAGATGTAGCTGCAAACAGATCAAAACTAGGAAGTGTATTCCTTGTTACATGGGTTTATTGGAACATGAACCCGTCAGTCTATTACGCTCCCCAGTACCTCCCATTTACATATGTATACCTTTACATATGTATACCACATTATTGCCTGCAATAACAGTCTGGTAATAAACTAATAGCACTAATTTCATGCAACAAGGCAGATATGTCCTACCCTTCCAACTGAATATTATTAAGAAACTAGCAATGCCTGTTTGCATTGCACTACAGGTTTACTGCACAAATCGCATCATCTACAGCCATTGGTAAAACATTTTAATGTTCTCTATTAATTACATATTTTTGAAAATTATCTGTCTCTTGACAACGTCCCAATTCTCCCTTATTCTGATACGTTCCCTCTTGAAATTTGAAACCCATTTTAGATAGCTGTTTCTATTGAATTCAATGTGAAAACAAAACTGCAAGATGGGGGTTGTAAAATTTGATAGCAAATTGCATTGTTTCCCAGAAGACATGTGTTCTTCTATATAGGCAGTTGTAACTATGCTTGATTAAGGTATTACAAGCAGGAAGATACTACCTGAGAGTAGCATCCATTTGTTAAATGTCTGCAGATTATCATATACACCAGCTGTTATCCATGATGTTTTTATTTTATTTTCCCTTTGCTCTGCAATATGCCATTCCAGTGAAGGGTACTTTCACCCTGAAAGAGTCCAAGCACAAGAATGTGGATATAGGGAAAACAAACACTTCCTGGTGGAAACTTGCCCTCTAATGTCTCATTCTTCCTTTTAAATAATGACTCTGGACTAGAATGTTATATTGGACTTATCTCTCACTATCAGTTTGAATGGAGCTTCCTTTCAACCCACACATAGAATGGACTCTGTAAATATTTATATCTCCACATCTCCCCTCCAAGATTAGTGGAATATCTCGTGCAGCAATAACTGCATTGTGGTATAAAGTTTTATGTAAGCCTAATACCTGCCATTTTCAATTCTATCCAGACAGGTTACTTCAGTATATTAGCACTTTTCTTTTGTCCATTACTTAGTTTCAAGTTCGGTTTTGATCCATTTCATATTTGGGGCTTAAGACCCGGATATAGTGATGCAAGACTGGGATGTACCACTGATCTCATGGGATCTCAAAAACTTATTCAAGTTCACAAAGTTTGTTTTTCCCCCCATTCTTTCCCTTCATGAGAGGAAGTATAAGATTGATAATCATGTTTTTACAGCACTTGGGGGTCGAGGAACAGAGAGGAAATCCTCTTCTGTACTAAATATCACAAAAGCTTTCAAGCTTCTAAGCCATTGTCTGCAATACAATGCACTGATGTTTATAACTGATATCCTGGCAAAAAGGGTAATCCCCAGGGTTGCCCCCCAGGGTTGCTCTTGAGCATGAGATTGAGCTTATAGCACTTACATTGTGTGTATGACTGCTGTCTATATAAACGGTTTCTATTTCATCTGTGTGCACTAGTGTTGCACTGATATTACAACCAAGTTGCCTATGTTACCAATCCTGACATTTCAGTTCTCCATATCAGCTGATACGGATATTTTGGAAAGAAGCATTTTGCATACTAACTAGCTACTTCTAAAGTCAACCCCTTTGGGCATCCCAACATTGCAATTGTGCTTGGGATAAAGGCTAAACAGTCAAAGGATGTAAACATACATAACAGCTATTTTGTGAGTCCCTCTCTTTACATCACAAATTTGCATAAGTAACTCATGTTTATTCATGATGTAAATTCTGAACAGAAATTCTCTTGTGAAATGGTCAATATTTGATGGATTTTTATGGGAATTGCAGCTAGATTTAATGTTTTAAATGCTTTTTACATCAGATAGGCAGATATCACATTGACATGACCTTTAATATTCATTTGTAGGCAAAAAAACGACAGTCCATAGCTGCTGCAGTATCTTATGTTCCTGCGTCAGTTATGACATTTTTGTAAGAGTCGCAACTCAACTCATATAGTTGCACCTATTAGGTCTGCGGGTATCTGACTTCAAAATGTTGCCCAAGCCTACATTTGGTATCTTTCTCAAAATTCTTTATTGTTCCCTTCATCACTAAAAGGGAATATGTAGTTGCCCAAACCTATTTTGAAATATTTCTTCACCAATATACTAAAATGTTTTGTGATTTAGATGTTTCAGCATGAAACAGTGTCATAGCCAGGAGGGTTTCAGTGTGGGGAGGGAGCGCAACATGACAAATTCAAAGTTATAGCCTTAACATGCAGCACCAAAGAAATTTGGATCTTTTTGTAGGTAATTACTGATGACAAGGTAACAGTTTGGAGTTACTAATACTGCCATGCCCCTGACCCTGCAGTACAGAAGGTAGTTTACTTACCTCATCTACCAGATTTTACAAACCAGGCATTTCTCTAATTTGTATGGCCAACTTTTCAGACTTCTGCCCTTCTCTCACTCTACAGGGTTGCCAGATTTTCTGTGAGGCAACAAATTTGGCATTAATATGGTCAAAAAATGCCAAATGAAAATCAAAATTCGAGCTGGATCAATTTGTTGTAAAATAGCCCTTCTTTTTACCAAGACTGACCAAGTAAATGTATCAGGTTATGCGATTAGTGTGAATTTCAGGGCAAAAATAATGCATTTTGCCATACTTTCTTACAAAAATTGTGGAAAAGCAAAAATATTTGAGGAAACTTGATAGTCAAAAGTAACATATGCCAAAAAATGCCAAAATGCTGTTTGGCGTATGTTTTAAAATTCTGCATGCCAACACCATCCCAAAAATGCCAAATTCAGTGCTTTTGGCATTTAAAATACCAACATAGCAACCCTGTCACTTTCCAGGCAGTGATAATGTCATTGTCCCTCATTTTCCCCCTGCAATCAATCAAATCAACTGTAAGTGACCATCTCCTTGCCTGTCACTCTTCTGTGAATGGCAAAGCCCTTTAATCTATTAATAACAGCAAATTACCCAGAAGATTTGCTGGCAACCTAAACCAGGTGCATTTCACCTCAGTGTAGGCCTTTGTTCAAGGGCAACTTGAGGGAATCGTAAATTCAACCTCAAAGCTTATGTTTGGATTAGCCCAGATTTATTGTGAGGGGGTACTTGTAAATGAATATTTTATTGTAAGAGAATTAGGAGGGAAGTCCGTTGTAGGTTATGTTGATCAGGGAGCTGGTATCTTCCAGCTCCCTGTGTTGATGAATGAAACAGGATAGAGGTTTATTTATAGACATGAAGGTGGGAAAAGAAGAGGAAAATAAACTGGTAGGTTATACATGTTAAAAGCAGGTGATGATTGTCACAGCTTTTGCTCCAACTAATATAGGTCACCTCAGAGGATAGACTTTCATTTGTCACATCCAGGATATTTGTCAACTGATCCATAAAAGTCTCAATTTAGTTTCACTCAAAAGGGTTTGGTCTGTAACAACCAGTTCAGTGGCCATGCATCCTAGCATTGTGCCACATGACTTTGTTGCAGGTCAAGCAAAGTGCACTAGTGTTAATTATGGTACCACACTCAGAATGCAAATTATGTAATCTCCAAAAACTTGTTTTGAAACACCAAATTTATCTTTCAAATCTATTCTTTTTCCTATACCATATTACTGTAAATGCAGTAGAGAAATGACAGAAGGAAAAAGGAATGCTGTGCTCAGCTGGGTTAGTTCTAAAACCCCCACAACCCATGACCCACAACCCACGACCTTGAAGATCGACATTCTCTTTGGTGTGGGTCGTGGGGGTTTTAGAAATGTTATATATGGTTATTATTAAAAACCCCACAACCCACCACCTCGATAATTTATCCGACTTCTCATTAGGGAAAATGTCGTGGGTCGAAGGGTTTTTGAAATGCTATATATGGTATGTATGGTATATATGCTATATATGTAATCTGTTTTATAGTGACAGCATCCTCATCATCCTAGACAGTTCCAATTCTCCCACCTAGGTTACTTCTAGCCCCACCTACAAGTGTCTTTAGCTTCTCCCTGTGCAGACACAAACCTAGTTTATTGCTTAAGGCGATATCCTGGTGAGCACACAAGGTCCTAATGTGTATTAATCAGAACACTCTTTGTGCATGCTGTGTAGTATGAGCTACTCTGCATCTTTTGAATTTTGTAACTCCAATGTCAGTCAGAGAGCAGTCACCTTTAGACTTTTGCTTCCTGCCAAGTTAAAGTCATACTTGGGGTGACAAGTATCTGTGTTTGAGCAGGAGTCAGTCTGGTATTTTACCTCTTAGCCTCTAGTTAGGTGCCCTTGACACTTGTTGTGAGTATAAGCATTGATTGTGCATTGATGCTTTGCTATCAAAACTTAAAGACAGACTGTCATCACCCCAAAGTATATTTTTAGTGTATGTATATCAAAATTCTCAGTTGGTGACTGCTCTTTGATTGACATCAAAGTTTGAAAATTTGAAAGATGCAGAGTAGCTCACATTCCACACAAGGCAGAGAGAGTACTTTTATTACATTTTATAGCCTTGTATGCTCACCAGGACATGGCCTTAAGCAATAAAACAGGTTTATTCTTGCACAAGGAAGAGCCTCATACAGTAATGGGAGGAGCTAGAAGATGCTAGTTGGGAGAATTGGAACTGTCTGGGATCATGAAAATTCCCCTTTAAGAATAAGAGTGCAATTACAAAGTAATATTAATGAATATGCATGACATACATGCATGAGTACAATGTTATGAGTGTGAGTACAAGCATATTGTCTCTGCTAGTGAGTACACAAGCTTAAGTACACATCTTGTGTCATCACAATGAATACTGGTACCTAAAGGTACATTAGCATGAGTACCTATACTACAATAAATGATGCATTTTATATATGAGGACTTAATGATACATTACTAGTGTGAGGACCTACTGATGCGTTAGTATGAGTACAGTACCTAATGATACTGCACAGTGTGAGTTTCATTGTGGTGTATTAGTATACAAATAATGAATGTTTATGAGTGCGATAGTATGAATTATATTTCATGAGTTGAAAGATTGAACGTTCTATTCAACGAGGCGAAGCCGTATAACTATCTACCTTGATCTAGTCGTTGGTTAAAGTTGTGTTTTGAGGCCACGATGGTTTGTGTTTGTCCGTGTAGCGCAGCTCCATGGTTTGTCGTTTGCTCGATACGCGTTTACGTGCCTATTACGTACGATATGCAATGTACGGTCCCCAATTTGAGTCGCGGCATAGCTTGTACGTACTGCAATGATTGGTGACGTCATTGCCGTTGGTTAGTATATACTAACCAACGACCGTGGGTTAGTATATACTAACCAACGGTCGAGCACCTCAATCTTGATGATAGTGCCGAATCACCAATGGCATGTGACCACCAGTCCTCCAATCAAATGTAGAGAAATTAATAAGGTGTTATATAATATGAGTTTCTAATGGTATGAATTCCTAGTGGTGCATTAGTATGAGTACTTAATAAGGTACATGAGTATGAATATCTAATTGTGCACTAGTATGAGCAATTCCTAGTAGTGCATTAGTATGAGTACTTAATAAGGTACATGAGTATGAATATCTAATTGTGCACTAGTATGAGCAATTCCTAGTAGTGCATTAGCATAGTTCGTAGTAGTGCATTAGTATGAGTATCTATTAAATGGCCCATTAGTATGAGTATCTAATGGTATATTAGTGTAAGTAATTGATGATGCATTTGTATGAGTACTTATAATGGTGCGTTAGCAGCAATGATTGGCTTGTAAACTGTGAGTAGAAAAATAACAATTCCCATCTCACAAGTTTAAATACAGACAAGTGCTTGGAAGAGTGAGTGAGCACTGACCACAAGTATTCTGTAAATTGCAAAAATGAGCTGTAGGACTAACGGGCTGTAGTTCCAATGGCCTGTATTATTATTGGGTTGTAGTACCAATGGCCTGTAGCACTAATGGCCTTAAGTACCAATGGGCTATACTAGTACCAGTGATACAGTATGTAGTATTAATGGGTTGTGGTACGAGTGGGCTGTAGTACCAATGACCTGCATAGTACCAACGGGCTGTAGTACCAGTACTCTCAATGGGCTGTAGTACAAATGGCCTGTAATATTTATGGATTGTAGTACCAATGGGTTATAGGACAGTACGGCTGTAACTTATTAAGTCACACAAACAAGATATTTTCTCTCATTCTAGTTGCTGGTCCCTTTTGTGGACTTAGGAAAGTTCCCATACATGTGCTGCTCAAGTATGCAAATTTTGAAAGGGGAAACATTACACAAAGTTAAATGTCATTAACCCTAAGATTGCCTTTCAGGGTATTGCTGATTCCGCTGATTTGATATAAACTGATTCTGCTGATTTGATGTAAAATGTATATTTCTTTCATCTTTTTCCAGATGCATGAAAATGACCAACAATACATGGAGGCATTCAGCAACCTCTTAAACTGTTGGACTTCTCTTCTGTCTCATGTCGACTCTTATCCTCCAAATTTTTTCCAGTCGTCTGCCAAGCAGATCTTCAATGCCTACCTCCAATGTCACCTGGCAGTCCCTGAGGGTACAAGGAAGCAGGTGATGACTTTAAATGCATTTTGATGATGTAATCAGGATTTAGTGTAAAAATCTGTGTCAAGCAGGATAAATTTAGAGCAGCAGCCCTTACTTCGATATTAGATGGATCAAAACCTAGTTTATGCAGGAGCTTAGTCAGGCGGGAAATGTAAATTTTCTAGGAATAGAGCCAAATTTTCCATACTTCTTTCCATATTTTCATGTACACAAGATTTTAATTTCACTCCAGTTGTCAAAATTTTCCTCCAAATCCAAATACCTAGATTTCCTGGGAAGGAGCCTCCCAGCTTCCCAACTTTAATAGTCTTCTTCTCAACATTAATTGAACCTCTCTGATGTTCTGTAGTCTTATTTTCTCTAATTTTCATATAGTTACAGTATATTTCCTTACATTTATTGTACTGTATAATTTTTCACAGGATAAATTTTTGCATATAACTTTTAAACCAAACAGTTACTCACATATATTTAAAAAGTTATTGACTGAATGTTTGTGTCATTGTTAAAAAGAAACACACATGGATGTAATTGTGTCATTGTTAAAAAGAACCATACATAACATAATCGTTTCATAGTTAAATACATACCATACATGATGTAATTGTCTCTTGGTTAAAAAGAACCTTACATGATCTAGCTGCAGGTTCTCAAATGGTGGCCATCAATGTGCACTAAAATGGCCCACAAAAGTTGAGGTAGCCCAAACTAAAGATAGGAAAAACAAAACCCATTGATAATAAAGTTCTGGCTATTATAATTAATATAAATGCAAAACACTAGAGAACCCCTAATTTAGCATATCTGGGTATGTAAATTCAACCAGGGGTGACTGCATTTCACCACTTCCACTCCTTCTGTTGCTCCTGCCTTAAATGAGGAGAGGATTTCAAAGATGGGAACATGGCATAAAAAGGAATTAGTGAGAGAAGTGTTAACTTTTCTCTACTCTGATGGCAGGGTGTTTGAGTTTCATCCAATTAAAAAAACGACTCTTGTAGCATTATTCATTTTCAAAGGTGCCAGTTAGTAAAAATAATCCTTTTCACAGAAGTGAATTGTGTGATGTAGTAACATGAATGAAGTAGTACTGGCAAATTATAAATTCTTTCCCATTCCACATCAACTTACCACTTTTTGCACTACTTTTTGGAGGCTCAGAATTCTTTTTCCAGCAGGTGTTTTCATTTAAAAGAAGTCTTTGACATTTTCAAGTGTAATCTTTTTGTTTTTACGTTGACTTTTTTCACCTAATTGTGTATTACGTACTTGCAACTCAGAAGGTGCGCTGTCAATAAGCCCTTAATTTGGCTTTCACTTGTGATCCCTTTGACTTCTTCCTATAATTTGAATATCAATTTAAATTTGTTTACTTCAAGTGGAGGAACAACATAAGTGCAATGACTTTTTGGTTCCTTTCAAAATTCAGTTGTTTTCTTAATCATCCCCAGGAGGACTTTACTCTTTAAAGAAGAAATGTTACATTACTGTTCCCTGGTAAATACTAGATTGCCTGGAATGTACTGTACTATCAAAGTAGTAGTAGTCATCTAGAGAAAATGTTTGATTTTAAAGGAAGGGTTTAAGCAAAAAAAATTAATTTTCATATGTGAAAGAGGAACTTGATCTACACAATTTGGTAAAACTTCCATTCAAATCGAACATGTACCGGTAGTACTCAAGATATCAACAAATGAAGTCACTACATTTGTGACCTAAAGTGAGCTTGAGGCAAGCAGGGGTCATATCACTTCCTCACATTGATGAGAAATACTTTGTTTCCTTTGTTTTTTCAATCTGTTGTGCTGACCTTGAATTTAATAGGGATAGGACTTCCCCATGTGGAATGCGAAGTTTGTAAAATTCTTATACCTCTCATGCAACCACATTTCGACAACATGGAATTGTGGGGGAGAAAATTGGTTGTAAAGCTTAAAGAAAAACAAAAGACTGCTCACTAATGTGAGGCTGTGACATCATATGTGCTTGCTTCAAGTGGACTTTGCATTGAAAATGTGACATTTATAACTGCTAGTATCTTGAGAACCACACATCAGATTTCATTCCAAATTTCACCAGTATGCTTAGAATTAGTACCCCTCTATGAACATACTAAAACTTGATTTGAGCTTAGACCCTTCTTTTAAAGATGAATTTTCATCTCCTAATTTTACTATAGGCCCAATGAAAAAGTAAACATTTGATTTTAGAATTTTTTCATAATATACACGGAGACTAGGAGCTGAGGGTGTAGACCTGTCATGTACGGTGTATCTTTTCTTCATATCATGAAATATAAGGCATGTTTGACTGAGAATTCTTGCTTTCATGTTTTAATATTTCCCATCATGCACAGGGAAGTGGTGAAGATGAAGAAGAGATTGATGAGTTAGAGGAGGAGGACAGGGTAGCATTTGAGGATCAGTTGCTGAGTATTGCCAGTATTAGCAGACAGATAACAGATCATAGTATACCAGTCATTACAAGGTAGAGTATATCTTGTGTTACTGCTGTATGGTGTTGGTATAGTGGAAGCGAGCTACCATTTCAAATTAGTGATACCCGTCCTCAGAAGTAATAGTGATGTTCATTCATTTTGGACCTATTCCCATAGACTGGGTAGCATCTAAGGATCAACTTCTAGGTACTGATAGGATAAGCAAACAGATAACAGATCATAGTATGCTAGTGTGACTTTCAGAGCTCAAGAAACCTCTGAGATGTAGGCTTTGCATGGGAAGGAGATTGAGGACAGTCTACTAGCCGAAATGACTGGGGGTATGGTGTCAAAGCAGCTCTAAGTTGCAAGTAGCAGCATTCTGGTAAGTATAGTCCTTTGTGAATACCCACATCTGTATGGTGGGGGCAATACCAACAGGTCTGTAGTCAGACAAGGTGTTGAACAAAAATGTTTTAGTGGGCAAGGATTATTTTAGAAGGGTGGTACCGCCTGTACCACCACCCGCCCGTAATAATAAGAACATAGAGATAATTATGTCAGAAATGCTTCTAATTTTCTTTGCTGAACTGTATAAAAAATAAACTTACATATCAATTTAAGACATCACAGGTACATGAAAAAATCCTCAGAATCAAAACTCAGTATGGGAATGTTTCTAGAAAGGAGCCTTTATCTTCTTCATCAGTCATATTCTGGAAATACTACTTTGGAGGTAGCTTGCCTGCAGGGTGGACTGTTTCCTCATGCCCTGTGCTATGCTTTCCTCAACAAGTGTTTGGGTGATGACCATGGAAGAAGTCTAATTCAGAACAGATGTGACTCAGTATACTACACTGTAAAGATTAAACTTATGGAGGCTCACACTTGATCAAGTGGAAACAGAATACTGTAAGGAAGGGAAAGTCGGGACATTAGTTGTGTAATCTGTGTACAGCTGCTTTTTGTCAAGCACCATGTGGAAATTTGCAAGAAGTGGTAACAATTTGATGCTGTATATGCACACCATAGCCACTTGCCACTTTTCTGTATGCAGGCACTGCCCCTGAAGTTTTTTGCCTGGTCGGTGAAAGTGACTACATAGTTTTCCTTTTCAAGGAATGAAAACGAAACCCATTCCTGGTATTTTCCAAGTGCATGCAGAACCTGAAGTTTTTGTATCAAGTTTCTTGGAGATGGTCTCTGGTGCGGTTTTTGATTTATATCAGAGCCTTGTATGTAAACAGGCTGAAATTGAAAGTTTTTGGTGAGAACAGAATATCCAGCATACCATTTTAGGGAAGAAGTTTGAAAGGCCACAGATTCCTGGAAATATTTTTGACATTGATACATTTCTTGTTTTTCAGTGAAATAAATCTGAAACAGAAGAGTAATTGAAGATGTTTTTCGAATTCTTGAGGATTGCATGATGCCATGCTAAGTGCAACAAACACTTGCTTTGATTGACTAAATGTCACTGATGAAAAGCCTTCAAAGGAAAAGAAAGTTTAGTGTTTTGAGTTAAAAGGAAGGAGAGTTAAATTTGAAGCCCATCTTATAACACTGAATCTTCATGTCTTGTATGGTTGTGGGGAGGGTTCTTATGATTCATATGGGAACTGCTATTTTCCAAATTTGTTTTCTTTTATCAAGTCAGTTTTGACAATAGATACTTTGTGTCTGGTATTCTTTTGTTTGTGGTGTATTTTGTTTTACTTTCTGACAACAGTGGGAGAGTACATTCTTGTTAGGACTTATCAAATTAAGAAAGTGCTCTACATATTATAGAACATTTTGAAATATCCTTTTCTATGTCAGTTGCTTCACCTTAGTTAATAATTAGACATTGGATTACAAGGAAAAACAGGCGTAGGTGCCTACAAGGAAGTGAACTAGGGATACTCTGATAGACTTGCTTTAAGTCAACTAAGATATAAATATCACTCTATGCTTGGATCAAAAGAAAAGTAATAATTTTTTTCAATTTAGTCAAATTCCTACAGTCGTGAAACTAAGCGTGTTAGCCCTATGCTACAATGCACTAGCCTGCAAAGCCTGAAAGGGAGACGGCAGTCGTCCCAAGTTTATTTTAAAAAATCTGCTTAATCAAGCTTACAGATCTCATCTTATTTTGCTTACAGGTGCCTTTTATTATGTTTCTGTTTGAAACATTTAATATTGAGGGTAAACCAAGGGGTGATTCTGCATGAATATAACAAGTAACAAAAATATTTTCAGATGGTTGATCGGAGCCATTCGTATATTAGGAAGATGGGGTAAACTTACTCAAATTGGAGGACTGTCATTTCCCGTTTATTATGGTCTTTCCCTAAATCAACTAGAAGAGGTGATTACGGAAATCATAACCATGGCTGTCCATGCTACTACTCTTTTATTTTGTAATCAAACATTTTTCATACTTTTTTGTGACCATGAGAAATATTACTCACAATATTGATCAAGGTCATTTGCTCTGCTCATGGCATTTAGATCAATTATATGAGCTTGTTAGTTGGCACATCATATGCCTACATATGGGCCTATGCAGATTCTGCTGAGGAAAAACTATGTTCAGTGCACGATTCTGGCATATTGCTGGGTAGGCATTTCACTCTGGAAAATTGCCTCTCTTACATATATTCTCAGTTGTATCATTTTATGTGACCTGGTGAAGATCAATAAAGGACAGTCAAATCAGAAAGAAAAACTACTTAAGAACAAGCCTTGGCCAATAGTAATGATGATGACAATGACGATGACGATGATCAGGAACAAAAACGTAGCTGCTCTAGGCGCTTGACAAAAAATCAGACAACTGACTGCAAAAATTACTTTTTTTGCAAGTCTCTGCAAAGTCACTATTTCAACTTTTTTAGAATAAGTCATTTGCTTTGTCTCTCAGATTTTGGTTTAGGTTCCTGTCATAATGAAACGTTCTGTCTCTGTACCTTTTAGTTTCCTTGGTTATGTATAAAGTCAGAATTGTAAGTAAAAAGAAAAATCAGACCTGCAGTGGTTACCTCAACCCATTCATTATTTTACATTGTACTGTGCAACTGTGCAGTTTGAGTGTCAACTTCCTGGTATACCAATATACCAAACTACATAATTTGCATGGGTGCTTCCTTCTCAATGAATAAGAATGTAACTACTTTAGCAAGTGAGACTCGAGAGTCAGGACAAATTAACTCCTCTTACTGTACACAGAAGGGTTGTGATAGAGTGATGACAATACCAACAGCTCTGACCCACAGGCAGAGAATGCCGCAGCGATTAATATGTGTGTTGTGTATTGTCTGACTTGCTCAAGTAAGTTGATGTTGACAGAACGAAAGACAGGATAGGGCCTAAAGGTTGTAATTCTGACTGTGGTTTCATACTGGCCAATATGATTCTTCTGACACAAGTCCTACAGGGCAGAATAAAAGTTGTGTTTCAATAGTATCCCCACAATTTGCTTACACTTTTCAGCGATCACAAAGACCGTCACCGGACTGTCCATCCATCCTCTCACACAAACGAGTTAAACGATCCTATCCTTGAAATTTTGTCACTTCACACAGCATATTTTGCACTCAAGTTGAACTCTTTTCACAGTGAGATACATTTGTTATATGCCAGAGTTGTGAGTGGTGGAATTCTATTTCTCCTTTGATAAGTGATATGTTAACATTGTGATTGTTTGTGATTGCTGAGGTGTATTAACCAATGTAGCTGTAGAAGAGTTATCTCCTACATTAAATAAGCATCCACTCCAACTTTAATATCTTGAAACATCATATAAATCTTACAGACCTCCTCTTATCATCCTGGCAAGCACATGTCATAATGTTTCTAAACATAAGTATTGAATATTAAAGGCCTGTGCACATGTCACTATAACACCTGTTTCACTCAACAATGATAAATAAAGACCCCCTGATGAAAAACCTGATGGAATTTGAGTATCTTTTACTGTTCTCAAGGTATACCTTTTCAGAATATGGCCATTTTGAGATTTCTCATTTTCTTTGCAGAAATTGTGATGTGGGGTGTTGCACAGGCTCGGTATTTCTTTTGTTAATCCTTTATGAATTATGTGTTCATTACTAACCAGCTGGTTTCTAGTTTGGTGTTTAATGTGGACATTTTCAAAGTAGTCAGTAGCTACTTCCAAAATAAACACCTTCGTACATAGACCCTTTTCCAAATAGCAATTGCAAAGGATTGTGGGATTGGATTTTGGTGTGCGTCGTTTTTGGCCACAGTAGAATGCCATTGAGAAAAACACCCCACTACAGAAGTGTATCCCACAATCCTTTGTGACTGCTGTATGGAAAAGGGTCTATGGTAGCGCTACAACTGTCAGTGGAATGAAGGTTAAACAAAGGATAACATAAGATATACCTCATGAGTCCATCATCTAAATCACAAATTTGCATTTGTAGCTTATGCTTATTCATGAAGAAAGTGCATAAACGGTAATTGTCTTGTAAAATAGTCAATATTTGGTGGATTTTGATGGGAATTATGACTATTTTCCACAGTTTTAATGCTTTGTTCTTCATTAGGTAGGTATGATATTTACATGTGTAGACATCTTTGAAAGGCAACTCAAGGAGTTAGTCTGCATCAAATTAACAGTTCTGTCACAAACGAAATGTCACTTGAATAAAAGAGTCCTCCATGAATTGCGGTACCAGGGTATCTGAGGGGACTGTATTCTTTCTTTTAAGATAGTGTATATTTACTGTGTGGTAGTGTTACAGTAGGATGAAAAGTGAGAGTTGCTAAGCAGATGAACTGATGACACTTAAAGTTACCAAGCTAAAGTAGGATGATTTTGTAAATCTCATTGTAGAGTTATTTTCAAACTTCCCATTTTTTGGAAACCAAAAAGTAATTCTCTGACCAGTTATCATCATTTTTCCAATCTTTATGATCAAGAGAGTGATTCTTTTCATTTCCTGACAGGTTATTGGAAGACAGAGTGGTCAAGTTTCATTCGCTTCTGCATGAATACCAGCAACATATGGTACAGGGAGGAGGGCAGCAACACAATGCTGATATACAATCCCAGGTGTTACAGAGTCTCTATGAGGACCTTCATTGGCTGGTACTCATCACAGGTGGGTGTTTCAGAAATCTGGTGAAATAGAGGGCAGGCAGGTGTGATTAAACATTTTCCTATGTGCATACTTTTTGGAAACCAAAAATCACCAAGGGGGATCCTCATTTGCGGTATCAATGTACTTGACCTTTGCTAAACAAAATGCTATTTTGAATTTAAATCTGTCAAAAAAATTCAAATTATTGTGCATATATTCAGTGGATAACTGAAACAGTGTCTCCTTTAACTGTATACTGTGATGTGATTCATGGTAGTCTATTTTCTTTTGCACATTGTTATTTGACCTTACGTTTGGATTGGATTCAACCTTTTTCCTTCCCCGTATCATCTCTCATATCTTTACCTGGTTTATATGTGGACAAATCTGTTCATCCTTAATGGCAGAGATTTGTATAAAATGGAGGATGACAAAGGGCTCTTGAAACAAAATTTACTTTGAAAATGTAAAAGTCAATGGAAGCATCTCCCAAAACTGAGAGGTGTTGATTTATCCCACTCACCCCCATCTCCCCAGGAGTTCCACCTGTGTTTATCCCCATTACATGCACTGCTTTATCCTCCATGGGTAAAAGCCCCATTACTTGTGTTTCTCATGTTTGGACACACTTGAACAGTTTTTGCCTGCTGGCCTGACCATGTTTGGTTTGTGGTCATTTCCTTTGTTTTCTAATTTGCAGCTAACAAATTTTGGTTGTCTGCTCAAAGCCTCAGTTATGGAGATAAAATATGTAATATATGTCCACAACATCTCAAATCTCACTAGGCTAATATACTGATGCTTGAGCCTGCCAAAGTAGAAAATGCCCTAAACAATCAAATGTGGAACAATCTTCTTTCAAAATTGTGTGGAAGGTTGGGTTTTTGTCAATTTTTTTCAGCTTCTAATAATTTTTCTGCATTCACTTTGGATGCAGAATCAAGATGTTTAGAGGGATAAGGCTGTCAGGATGAGAGTGCTTTATCTTTCAACTTTCTCTTTCTCATAAATCCTTTTAGGCTATCTTGTTCCTCCTTGCTTGCTATTTTTGCAATGCATTTCCCTAATTACGTACAATTTCTGTCTGGGAGTGGTGCTGTTTAATACAGAGGGCACTATCACCTATCAGCTCTCTCCTCATTCCTATTTCACTACATTCTTCCAGTTTAATGTTTTATATTACTAAAGTGACCTATGGAAGGTCTAAAAGTTATCATTAGATCAAGCTAAGTGGGATCTGCAATATTGCAAGGTTATACAAATATGTCAAGTACACTTACACTAATCCAACACTCACACAGAGATTTCCTTGGGATTCAGGTTTAATCCTGTCTGAGGAGAACTTTTATAATTGTAACCTCAAGTTTGATCAGTAATGATGGCTTGATTTTACAGTTTAAAGTACAAAAAGAAGTATGAAAGTGGTTAAAAAAATGAAAAGTGCTTAAAATGGGGGAAGGGACAAAGTGTCAAGGGTTATGCATTCCACATTCATGTACATTAAACCAGGAAGATTGGGGTGTCTGTTTGGCTCCTCCTTACCTCCTATTTACAAATGTAATTCCCCTACTTGCCTGCGAGTACCATCTGGCAAAACATGTCATGCTTGAAGCAGGGCAAGATGGAGAGAGGAAGTGGTGATACTACAGTGCCCTCTAGTAGTGGGAGGGTGCCATCCTGGTGCTAACAGATTATGCCATATGGTACTTGTAGGCAAGTTGAGCAATTGCATATGTAAATAGGAGGTAGTTATTGGAGCCCATTAACTCCAAAACCAGGTAAGTTTTGAGGATTACATTGACTGACTGAAATTTCCCATTTCAGTGTTATTATTTTTTTGGTTCATTAGAACTAAAAGTGAGTTATCCATTTTCTGTAGCTTTGGTTTAAGTTTCATGTGAGTGGAGAGTTTGAAAATTATTAAAATAAAGCTTGTAAAAAATACAGGAGATGAAGTTGTGATATTAAGTTATATCTTATGACAGCATTCAGCTTTAGTACACCAAATATTTTGCTCATGTATATCAACATATGTTTAACAACAGGATACATGCTAGCTGACAAAGCTGTTGGAGAGGTCCCATGTGTTCCACCAGAGATCATGGCTCACTCAATCAAAGGTTCCCAAGGGGTCAATGTAGAGGCTACCCAGAGACTGCTGGCTTCACCAGGGGAACTCCCCAGCAATATTCAAGGGAGTGATCAAACTGACCAAGTTATCAGGTACTTAGTAATCTTGCTTGTGGGATTAACGATGAGTTTCCTGTAAGTTTTCATACTTTTGATAAGGAAGTGCATCTCCATTTGGACTTTCAAAATTTCTTAACAACAACTAGGCTAGCCAAGAAAAGAATTTGCAAGATGTTCACTAGTAAACAGTAAAAGACAAGCATAAAGCAGTAAACATAGGGGCCTGTGGTATGATCCCCAGTCATTGAACATTCTTCAGGAGTCAAGCCACTATAATTATTCTGCCATTGATTACACTCCTAAGTTGATCCATTATTTGGCCTGTATGGAATGCACCCGTCTTGTGAAAACTTACAGATAAGCCTTTTACACTGTTTTCAAATATTTGTACTAGAAAAATAACAATTTTGAGCTATCAGAGGTTCTGTAATAACTTGTAAGGTGGTGGTCCTATTTTCTCTCAAAGTGCTGTTTATCACAGAAGATGGATAATTGAAAAAAGAAACCTTCAATTTTCATCACTTTTGCATAATAAGTACTTCTATTTCTTTGCGGTAAGATCCATTTTTCAAACTAGGCACTTGCCTTCAGCCACATGGTCTACACCAATGTTTCTCAAGGCCACTATGACTTGAGTTTTTACTCTTTAAAATTTGTAGTAACCAAAAAATCCCAATGAAATGGTTTCTTTTCATATTTAAATCTTGGTCTCCTCCAATCTTTTGCTGGACATTTTAGTGCACATCAGGCGCATCAGATGGCACTTATGGATTGCATTTGTCTATCAACATTTTCAGCAGAGTAAATCTCTTGAATTGGGACATGCTAACTTTACACCCTGATGACCCATTTGAATGTAGTCAAAGTTATGTGACTAATGAGAAAAATTACTTAAGGTAGGGGAAGGAAATGAAAAATACCATTGTTCTGCTAATTAGTACTATAAGGATGTTTGCAATGTACATCTGTATGTTTGTGGCAGTATTAGAAGGAAGAGACAAGAAGTGTTTTTCTTGAGTATTAAAACCCATATTGATCTATGGAAGGTTTTCTGAAAAGCCAAATCAGCTACAAGCTGTTACAAGTGCATTTTCATTCCTCCACTGAAGTGTAATGTACCTATTCCTTAATGATTATTGAAGGCTTGCAGAATTATCAACACCAGTGTTGGGACTAGCTCACAATTTGGGGGAGGGGAGGGGGGATACACCCCACTCCAAAAAATTGGGGGATTTTGGTTCAAAGTGAGGGATCTCAATAAGTTGCAACACAAAAAGTCAACTTTTACGTAACAGATTTTCCCAATAGGTGCAGGAAATTCCTCTATGTGATTCTAAAACTTGCAAGACTGTTGAGAAAAGTGTGGAAATCATTAGATCCCACTGCCTAATGCAAACACTGATCAAAACATCAGAACTCTATATGAGTGACCTCTTGTAATTAAAATGACCTCATCTTCATATACTGTTAGGAATTTTACAGTACAATGAAAAGTGTGCTAGACGGACAAGATATACCCTGACAAGGCTACTGTCATTTTCCACTAGTCATTGGTAAGATCTTTCTCTTTTGGGGAAACAGAGAATCACCAAGATTGTATCCTCACTGCCAACTTTATTTATGTAATGGTCAATGATTTGTGTCTCAAAACTTATTTTTGAATGTGGATGTGGTTTTCATTTCACGTACAGACTCATCGCTGCTGTCTTTCGCCTCTCTGAAGTGGAACGTTTGGCCAGTGAGGCCAAAATGACAATGATACTGAGCCCACAAGTTGCCAGCACTGTTGTATGGTTCATGAGTAGGTGGCTGGTATCATATCTACAGTTAAATGAGAAGAACTATTCAGAGGTAAGGAAATTAAAACAATTGAGAGAAATTGATTGTATGATATTTTATCTAGTTGCAATAGCAGTCTCCCAAAAATAAGTGTGCAGGACTGCTTCAAAGGAGGATAGATTTAGTGGAAATTTTTCATACAGGGGAACAAGCAGTACTCCACCCATATTGTAGAACATGAACCAAATTTTCAAATTGACTCTTACATCACTTATAAGTATCTCCCATTATGTCTCAGAACGTATATATATATTGCATATTTTTTAAAAGGGAAATACTGCATTGAAAATGTCCAAACATGGCATACACAAAAATAGCTATAAACATTATTAAACCATTCAGTCTCACCATTAAACTCAAAGAATACCTTTGTCTCCTCAAAATGTTATGCATTACGATAGTTACTGATGTAGCATCATTTGAAATTTTAAAAGTTGGGCCAACATATTTTGCTGGAGCAAAAAATATCTGAATTTCTTTTTGTGAGTATCTTTTTTTCTTGGAAAGACTGTGCTGCGTTGTTTTGACTTATCTATCATTCTGTACCTATAAATATTGGTTTTAAAAATATGAAAGTTTTCTATATTCTGTATAACAAATGCAATATTTCCCCTTAAAGCAATCAACTATTAATTATGGACAAACTTAACAATTTGTCAACAAAACTATTGTCACATGATAAATAGAGCTATACATGAATGGGAATGGTGGTGGAGGTATGCTCCCTGAAATGAGGTTGACAGAATATTTACTTAAACTCTTGAAAATACTTCTTTTTCATAAAATGATACAGTGGAATAACTTTTCCTGTGAAATGAATTATTATAACATGTGAAGTAGAAAGTTGGGTCAGTTTTTTTATGTTTCATATTTAAAATTCAGTGCAGCATAGTAGCTCCTTGTGCAAGAAATGAAAGTGGATTTGACCAGTTTACTACATATTTTATGACTGTACATGAATAATCAGCTCCTTTCTTTTAGGAAAAATCCATTGTGATAATTGTAGGAACCAAACAATTACATTTTTAGAGAAGGTCCTACACATGGGTAGGTGATGATGAGAAGGGGAATGAAGTCCAAATACATCTTCCCAGATGGACAAAATTATCCAAACTAAGTTAACTTTTAGTCACTCCTCCAATTTTAAAAACAACAGTTGTTGGGATGTTTCAAACAAAGGCCTAGGCATTCATGTTACTTAAATTATACAAGTTCATTTTCTGCTGCATACACTTCTGCACACTACAATACATCTCCTATTCAGTGATCATCACGTCATTCAAAGCGTAATCACCACGAATGACTTCAAGTACCTGGGTACTACAAGATGTATATAAGGTAATGCAAAAACTACTCCTTAGAGAATTTTACCTTTTTCAACGAAAAGAGCTTTACGGATTAAAGTTTTATCTAAGTGTTTAATTATTTCCTCCTCACTCTCCACCTCTCCTCATATTTTGTATTTCTGTAAATAAAGAGGGCGCTGTTCCAAAATATGTCCTGCATAACATTATCTCTTTCACATTGCAGCAAAGTAGTATTTTTTATCCATTTGTGTTGACTGGTGATAAAAATCCTCCAACAAATGTTTATAAGTATTGTTGAATTGATTGAATATAGACCTTATTCGTTGACATCATGTGACGTTATTTTGGAGGGTAAACAATGAAGCACACAGCATGCATGATCTAGACTTTGCATGTACCAGTAGTACACTTCCACATGTATCCAACTGGTTCACAAATCAGCTGTCTGCATTTCTTGGTGTAAGTTGCAATGATACGCCCTTACCTTTACGGGGGCAGGGGCACCTTTTCTGTTCTTTGACGTCATATACATAAGTTCTATAGAAATGTTGTATGGTAGTGTAGTACAACTGTAAAGGTATTGTTGAAATATTACATGTACCAACATGCAGTAATTACCACAAAATTGTTTTGGTAACAAAACAACATGTAATAATAACATTGTTGTTGAAATGTAACAACATGTAGTAATATTAGCAGTGTTGTTGCTGAATTGTAACAACATGTAATAATAATGGTTGATGAAATGTAGCAACATGTAGTAGTAAAAAAACAATGTTGTTGCTGAAATGGAACAACATATAGTAAGATTAACGTTATTTTTGAAATGTAACAAGATGTAAAACTGATGATGTTGTTGAAATGTAACAACATATTGCAAACAGTGTTGTAGAAGAAAAACTACAACATACAACAAATATAACAAGATAAAAGATTTTTTTTCTCAGCAATGTAGTTTACCTTTCACTATGGTCCTGGGACGACACTCAGATGGTGCACAGTGGGTGACTAGCTTTCTGGTTCAGAAAGTAGTTTCCAATCTGACAACCTGGAGTGCAGAAGAAGCGGTTGCTAAGGAAACAGTGGATTTATTTGTGTCATTGGTGGAAAAAACTGACAGGTTGGTTCAGTTTAAGATTTAAGTATATATGTAAGAAAAGGGTTGGCAAGATAAATATTTGTATGTGGACATGTTGAAAAACATGAGGTATTTACAATTTTATGTCCCATTTTCAGTAAGTGCACCACCCAGTGGATGTTGAAGCAAATATACTGAAGCACAGTTTATGCAAAATGAGGGAACTTGAAGGTATTTTAGGCACTTTGAGTGAATTCTCAAATGGAGAATGACTACCCTATTGAAGCAGATCATAGCTCAGAATTACAATATGGTAAATGGCATACAAATTTGAAACATTTTGAAAGACCCATTTGAGATATTTTGTAAAATTGGTTGCTTGGACCTGTTGGAAACTTCTACAAGAGTCCAGAGACCACCACATAAACTAAATTTAATGTGTCAGTAGGGACCAGACTTAAAAAGCCCTGATTCTTCTGGTTTCTCTTCCTATCACATTTTAGTAATCTACATTATCTGGTTATTACAGTTACAAAGTACCGTACTTCACCATTACTTACTTAAGGATGTGTTTCTACTTCTGCATAATGTATAGTAAGTAATCATGAGTTGATCAGTATCATGAGTCAATCACTGCATCCTAAAACGCCAGTACAGCGTGCAGGTGCGATGTGATTGCAATGTATGGATGACCTGCCATGCATTTTCTCCAAACAGTATCAAAAAGAATTATTTGCCTTATTATTTTTGATGTTTAAAGCAAAAATGTTTCTCATGGCCAAATTTTCAAGTTTCGGCACAAGCATGAAATAGAAGTTTGCAAAAATTGCCAAAAATGGTGACCAAAGTGTCTTTTATGAAGCTCTGATTAAAAATTTTGATAGAAAAGACATTTTTCTCTGAGATTATTTGCATAACTGTTCTTGAATGTGGTAATTTATAGGATTTTATGTAGCGTGTTTTTTGTAGCGATTGACTCAAGATTCCTTTGTAAGCATCGTTACATGCATCTACCACGTACATTTCAAAATTAATTTTCTACGGATTACGCGATCCGAGCAACACCAAAATAAAGCACAATGAGGAAGACATATAACAAAATATTACTGCAAAGTTTTATTGATTTTTGTAAATGTTTTAATATTTTGATGGTCACAATGTTCGTTAAGTGATTGACTCATGATATGCCCAGTATACTATTAATTTACTCTTAATTATGTTGATATCAATCTTTTATGTTGTATGTGATTATGGTAGAAAGGTAGAAAGGAAAGTATAAATGTGAGACTCATGACAGCGATGTGGTCTGCAACATGTTCACATTTCTAATGTAAGAATATGTACAGTGAAGCTTATTTTTCTTAACTGTTTTATTGTGTTCCTACTCTTGTGTAGTTTGAGTTAGTTATAGTTAGGGTTGTTACGATGCAAGGTGATCACACAAACCTGTGACTTATTTAGCATTGCGCTAGTCCCAGTTGCCAAACTACTGCAGGCTTTTTTCCTTTCAATATTTCCAGCCTCACTGCTGTAAGGAAGGATAAATAGAGCAATAATATAACGATGGCAACAGGTCACTCTTACGCCGGGCTCTTAGGCAGTCTTTGTCACAAATTACGTCGGCATTGGGCCACTGCCATGTACTGCAGTTTTTGACATGGTGCTTCAGTAAACACAAACGGGATCCGCGATATCGCGATATCGTTTGGGTATTGAAGAAAAATTTTTCACGATATCGATAACGAAAATTTCATATCGCAACAACCCTAGTTATAGTCATCATTACCGTTTTTGTACTCAAGTGGTATTCACATATCTAAAAATGAAGTATTGAACCATCATCATACAAATGTAAGCTCTGAAAGATAAAATGTTACTAAAACCTGTTGAACATTACCATTAGTACTCAGACTTTCTTGTAAGTTTGCGATATTACTCATGACTCATGTGTACACACAAACAGAAGCCTTGGTACTGATATTCACCTTGATTACATGGGTACTCATCCATTACTCATACATTCTTGTGACAATTTCGTGTTACTCATGACTCATGCAAGTTTTAATACAATGGTATTATACCTACTTACAAACAGAAGCCTTGGTACTTACATTCACTAAAAAGAACCTTGATCACATAGACTCTTTTCCAAATAGCAATTACAAAGGATTGTGGGATAGAGTTTTAGGATGTGTCGTTTTTAGCCACAGTAAAATGCCATTGACAAAAACGACGTGCACTAAAACTCTATCCCACAATCCTTTGTAACTGCAATTTGGAAAAGGGTCTATGGGTACTCATCCAGTACTCATACTCCCTTGTAACATTTTAGTATTACTCATGACTAATATAATTTTAACACCCACATTGGTATTATAACTACTCATAACCAGAAGGTACCATTTGTGTAGGAAGCAATAATGAAGCTAGTGTTTGAATTTATGTCAATCAAGTGCAGTTACCAATTGTGAATAGAGATACCTGAGGGTTCCTTAATATGTTTGTAGTGATGCAACTACCCCTTTAAAGTTGTGAGGTTTTCCATTTACATCGTAACTTTATTATGATCATACTTAAACCATACTGTGTTGTGTGGATTTGGTGTGTGATTCTTACATGTGAGATGAGGGGAGTGGGAGAAAGTCTTTAAAGTTTTATTTATCATAGTGAGGAGAATAAAATAAAATTATCTGTAATATTTTTTGCACTCTGTCAAACAGATGTTCTGCAGCAGTGAAGGAAGAAGCATTCTGGCAGCTTGCCAAACAACATTCCAGTCATCAACCGCCCTTTGACCTATTGTCAAGGGATATTCAACATGGTATCATGAAGGCATTGGTATTGGCTGGCTCATCCGTCTCTACTGGAGCAGTCAAAGAAAGATTCTTGAAAGAGGTAGGTCTAAATTCCTGGGTATAATGCCACCAGTGTCTTTCATTGCCTAACAAAATTAATAGTGAGGCAATTGAAAGATTGGAATTTTTCATGTTTGCTCCAATTTTACAAAAGGTTAACAACCTTTTAAATTTTCTTGGATAAAGACTGTTATCTAGGTGATGAACAACATTGTCATATAAAGCTTAAGTACATGTAGATTCCTAGAGACAGTAGTTGTATATCATAACAAGATGTACTTAGTGGTAAGCTAAAACGTTTAAGGCAGAAAATCAGGGTCCATTGGTTACAGTTTGAAGAAGTAATGTTGTGAAGATTCTTTGAATAGTGATTGTTGCCTTGGTGATGAGAAAATTGTACACAGCAATCAAAGAAAGCCTTTTTAAGGAGATGAATTGCTAGAAATGATAATGCCTGTATGGTAATATAGAGTAATTGGTTTAAAGGAGGAAAATAAAGATCGTTGACCATAGAAAATAAAATCACTGTACAAACTTTCTTTGAATCTTGACTTTTACCAGAGTGATGTACACATTTACAATCTAGGTCAAGGTGTTTCAGGGTTTAGTTGCCATGAAAGGGGAGGCTTGTTTTCTAGTGAAAGACTTCAAGTAGCCCTTGCATCATCCCAAATGTATGTAGGTTCCCAGAGGGGTCAAAGTTCACAGTTGGTGATTGCACTTTGATTGACCTAAGGTTTAGACTATTTCTTAAATATATAATCCACTCTGATTGGTCAATAATGACTTGTGCAGATCAGTCAAATTTTAGATGTAGTAGTTGTAGCTTACATTGCGTAGCTGACAGCTGTCATTACAGGAGGGTTAACCTGACAGGCTATATTACAGGAGGGTTAACCATAAAAATCAATTTATATAGTGTACTCAGCAGAAGATGTCCTTGGGCAGTCTAAGGCAGTTAAGGCTAACTTGGTTTTATATGTTCCATAGACAGTGCTGTTTAATTGTAGGATGTGCTAGATGTAACCTTAGTTGGATGACAAGAGGAAATTGGGCCTTTAAATATGTTATAATCAAATTATACCTGGATAGTTTGGAAAACCTACATGAGGTGATATTGATCCTACAATTTGACCAGGTCTTCCACAACTTTGCTTCAGAGCAAAATAGACTTGTTTGAAAGCACTTCATGAATGTCAGCCTGTCTGAATGCTGGCCATCAGATGCTCCTTTTGGGAGAATCTCCTTATCTTGTGAGAATGAAAGCAGTAAGGAAACTACAAAACATAAAATCAATCAAGCAAACTAACCCCATTTCTCTGCATTGTGCCTGCCAGTTCAGGAATGAGGTTGTATGGGAAAATCACAGCATGTGTATGTAGGCAACTAAAGTGAAAGCTGAGCTTTGAGTTTTGAGAAAGGGTCTCATTATGAGGCCAAAGTTATACATATTCAACACTTTCACAAGCACTGTGTTGCCATTTCAAGAGGGATTTCAGTTTGTTTAGAAACAATCTGCCATTTCTAAAGCAGGCTGACTGTCCTAGACAAGAGTCATGTGAAGTAATCTAAGACATTTCTTCTGCTATCACTAAGACTTTATTTTAGCCATTTTATTTGTGATCATAGTGAAAACTTTAAACATTGTTTATAAAAACAAAACAGGTGATTGAGCATCTGAAAGGCAGTTAATTACTGTGAAATGTGAAATAGTTTTTTAATTTTGTATTTTGTTGTTCTGTTTCAATGAATAATTGAAGGCAAACTTTTTATTCTTGCAGATTCTCCAGCCCCTACAAGAAAATTTTAAAACTCTCATTCAGCAGGAAAATTTTGTCCGCAAATCTCAAGAGAAAGAAGTACAGTCCACGGTCCTCACCCTTTTCTGTCTCCTCAGAGGGGTGGTAGAAGGGTCAAGGGTCACTACTAACTCAGAGTTGTACCAGTTTTGTCTTCCATTCCTGACTGAGAGTGTTGCCCTGGTGAAAGTCTACCAGAATTGTCCAGAGGTTGTGGAGGAAATTTTCTTGGTCTTTGTGGAAGTGACCATGAGGATGCTGTCATTTCTGAATGAGGTACATATGTTGTCTTAATGTTAAAAGATGTAGAGAAACTATCATCAAAAGATAGTAATATACAGACTCTGTGGTATTAATTTTTCCCTAGACCCTTGGCTTATGTTTTCTTAAGACTCAAAAGGCAATATTTAATCCAGTGAGGAATAATTCCAACCATCCCTTTCTTGTTAACACAGGAGATGAAAAGAATTTCCTAAAAACCCTATTTTCATGTCATGTATTGTTCTCGAGATATCCCCATTCTAATTTGTTGGAAACCTACATTTGTCTTATATTAACTGACTTAAGTCTATTTTGATATTTTAGGTTCACTTTATGACTGTTTTTGGTTTCGATGAAATAGAAACCTATGCAGTCATGATGGCATGTTTATGTATGTGTGTGTGTGTTTGTGTATACGTGTGTGTTTATGATGCTTAGCTAGTTATCACTATATCTCAAAAAGGGAAACTCCTACAGTTCTCATACTTGGTATAATAAAAATGTTTCATATTGAGAGGAAGATCCATTGTTTTTGGCAGAGGTCAAATGTCATGTGAGGTCACCAGAGGTCAAAGTCTGACAACCTTGTTAGATTTTTTGAATTGTTGTTAGTTTTGTGAAAAAACCTTTTGGACTCTTATTCATGAAAATCGTAAAATTTTGGGTTTTTATTGCAGAAAATTTAAAAATATTTATGGGAAAAACTCTGAAAACATTAAGCTTTAATTGAATAATCTGTTTTCTTTGAAATGGAGGAAAATCAGGTAAATGTTCCCCAACGAAATTTGAAAATTACTCTGATGGGGGTCAGCCTTCCCACTCCTTTCTTTTATTCAACTGAAGCCTTCACCTCCTTGCTAAACCTTTTCCTCTCCATTTGAGTGCAGATGTTTGTATATTTATAGTATTCATAGTTCAATTGAAGAAATGAGAAATTTAGAAAATGTGATTAATTGATATCATTAATAGATGAATGGAATTCAGTTGTCCATTTGTCAGGCTGCCTGGTGTTTAATGGATTGCATTATTTCATACTTGAGAGTTGAATCATGATGCTTGTAAGATCCAAGAGAAGAATGGGACAATGCCAGATTGTATCAGCCAACTGAACCAAAAAACTTGAGATAACTTGAGATTGTATAGAAGAAAGGATAAAAAGGGCCAGTTGTTTTACAATACTTCATTAAAACTTGTGCAATAACACAAGTTAAAACCTCAAAATATGATATTTGTGTATGTTTTTGACACTGTTGATAATTTACCCAGGAGTCGCAATTCTAAAGAAGTGGAGTTGCTACTCAACTCCTGGCCAGGAGTCACAACCCTACAAGCCTAGTGGATATGGCCTTGAACTATTTACACTCAGTAAAGCTACATAAGGTGCATTAGACAGGTGTCTTTGGTTTTTTTTTTTTTTTTTTTTTAATTTGGAGGATGAGGTTTGTTTTCTTAAAGACAGACTGTCATCACCCCAAAGTATATTTTTAGTGTATGTATATCAAAATTCTCAGTTGGTGACTGCTCTTTGATTGACATCAAAGTTTGAAAATTTGAAAGATGCAGAGTAGCTCACATTCCACACAAGGCAGAGAGAGTACTTTTATTACATTTTATAGCCTTGTCTGCTCACCAGGACATGGCCTTAAGCAATGAAACAGGTTTTTTCTTGCACAAGGAAGAGCCTCATACAGTTATGGGAGGAGCTAGAAGATGCATAGTTGGGAGAATTGGAACTGTCTGGGATCATGAAAATTCCCCTTTAATTTGGAGTACGAGCTAGGAGTAAAACTTAGTAAGGAGTATTTTCACTAACTGGGGTGATATTTGTTGCCCTTTAGACTTTGTGAACGAAGTGTAGAGATGCTACTTCATCAAAAAAGCTGATTCAATTGTCTTTATCTCCATTTTTCCTTGCCACATAGAGAAACACCATGAAACTGTTTGAAACATCCCTGGCTTTGTTAAGGGCGTACACAGATTGCAACCTTGGTAAGAGAAGCAGGGAGGTAGGAGCAGAAGAAGACCAGTACAGGGACCTCTCCTTGATCATGCAATTACTCACCCATCTCATATCAAAGGACCTTGTTGACTTTATATTTGGAGGTTAGAATCAATTTCCTTTAATCAGAGTTTGTGATCGTAAGAAGCTTTTATGTCAAGGCTGACATGTACTTATGATTGCTACAGAGAAGCATTTACTAAACCTAGTGGCATCATCATGCATAGTCAGTGGTTTGCCAAGGTGTGGGTATATGCATATGCTGGGAGGGGTACATGCATGGATTCATGAAACTTTGAGGGTCTGTAATTTAAATAATAGCTATGAGAAAATTTGGGAGGGCATTATCAGAATGGGGAAATCGTAGCCTGGGAATGCCGCCTCCCCCACCCAATTTGTGATACAATGATTTCTCACAGGCAGGATGCTACAAACATCCTTTTCCTGTTTCATCATTGTTTAAACATTTAAAAATTTTCAGTGTTTTGAAAATGTAAATATTTAATGGGAATGGAGTCACTTAGTAAATAATTCATATTAGACTTGTCTTATCATATTAGAATTCTCTTGAACCGTTTGAAGAGGCATGGATTTATCTAAGACATGAAAATGAAGGGCCAGGGGGTGGTTACAGAATATATACAGCAATGTTTTTGCAATAATTGCATTGGTCAACATTTGTTCTGAATCCCCAGTATGTTTCTGACCATTCCATCTCAAACCCATGTCTGGAGGTCATATTTTTCTTGCAATTTCTTTAATTGCTATTAAGGGGGCCTTATGGATTCTTTGTTTTTGTCTGGGTTTTGTGAATTCAGGGAATAAGCTGTACTCAAATGTAATTTATGTCTTATTGTTCTAGTGTCTCATAAAATAATCCAAAGAAACACGTCGTTTCCAAATTTATATGAGTGTTTTAATTTCAAAAGAAAACATAAGCAGGCAAATGTGATTAGCTCACAAACTTTTTGCAATTTACATTAACAAGAATAAAAGCAAATTACAACATTTTGTACCTCAGCAATGAAATACACTATGAAGGGGTGGGAGCTGATACAGTGAGTTGTACTTTTGACATATATATATATATGTATCTGTGTATGTTTGTATGTATGTACGTATGTATGTATGTATGTACGTATGTATGTATGTATGTATGTATGTATGTATGTATGTATGTATGTATGTATGTATGTATGTATGTATGTATGTATGTATGTATGTATGTATGTATGTATGTATGTATGTATGTATGTATGTATGTATGTATGTATGTATGTATGTATGTATGTATGTATGTATGTATGTATGTATGTATGTATGTATGTATGTATGTATGTATGTATGTATATATATGTATGTATGTATGTATGTATATATGTATGTATATATGTATATATGTATATATGTATATATCTATATATATATATATATATATAATATATATATATATATAAAAATATATATATATATATATATATATATATATATATATATATATATATATATATATTTCTCTAATTCGGCACTTAGGGGGAAAGTTGTTGTTGAAAAGTCGACCTTAAGGGGAAAAAAATTTTCGGGTGAAGTATAAGTTTCGCCTTAACGTTTCCACACACTTTTTCTATAGGAATACGTAAACTCACAAGGGCGCCCTCTTAGATTTACAAACTAGATGCCATTACTTCAAAGTTGTCAAATTTACGGACACCTAGCTGTTAACACGAACGGATGGCTTGCCATTGAAATAACGTTAATTATATTTTTAGACGTTAGGGCGAATTTATTTCTTATGTATTTTATTATCATTTTTTCGCCCTTTGTACAAGCAGATATAACAATTTCCCCTTAAGGTGGGAATTAGCGTTATATATATATATATATATATATATATATATATATATATATATATATATATATATATATATATATATATATATATATATATATATATATATATATATATATATATATATATATATATATATATATATAACCCTAAATGGTCACTTTGGGCGACACGGTATAAAATGGTCACTTTGGGCGACAACCAGTTAATTAAATATATTTGCATATTCATGCAGGTAAAAATTAGACAAAAAATACCTTAATGATCTTCAGGAACGCCCTCAAGTTGAATATATATCCAATTACCTATGTGACGTACGCACAACGTTTTATTAAATAAAAGAGAAATAAATTGGTATTGCGCAATAAGGGTGTGTACACCTAACATACCAATTTTTTACATGCATGATATACACCCCCAAATTTCAATACTAAATTAATACATAATGGGATTCTACTGCAACTTACCTATAGTAACCCCAAACAGAGGGCGCTAAGATACTTTTATATATTTCAAAACTTTTGAAATAACATGCAGGGAATGGTTGTTATAACGTTGTAAACATTTAGGCGACACGTATATGTACCCCTAATGTCAGTGTCGCCTAAAAGTACCATTTTTTCACCCGATATGTCGCCTAAAGTGACCATTTAGGGAAATATATATATATATATATATATATATATATATATATATATTAATTAAATGAAGTAATTAATTTTGTCTTCAGATGACCCTGAAGGAGTAGGAGACCATCAGGATGCTAGAGTGTCTGCTGGGGATATTGTCCTTCTTGGTTTAAATATTGTAGTGCCTTTGATAAATACTGAATTTCTAAAGGTAAGAAAAGTTACAGAATGTTGTTTTATTCTTCAAAGGGTAAATACAATCACCCCAGTTGGTTTTTTTTTTCATACCCGGTGGCAAGGGTGAAAATATACAAGCACTGGGTGCTGTTTGCATCCAGGTTCAGTGTTTAGCACCAAGATCTGCTGCTGATAATAAAAGTGGGCACTAGGAGTTTTGAACTTTCAGAAGTGTATCAATAATCTATATTACAATGAGTTTAATTTGTATTGGTGAGACTAAGGGTGATTGAAAATTCTAGCCAAGCAAACGTAGGCTGTGAAGTAGATTTGCATTAAGACTGTTATCTCAAGGATGTCTGGTAACACATGTTGAACACACATTGCCTCACTCTCAGTTTATACAGCACGCCCTCATTTCGTGGTCTGGTTGTCAGTGTTCACTGTTTTCTTGTATAATTCTTTGCGTGGGCCTGCACTGGGTATTGCAAAGCACTTACACAAAGCAATATTCATATATACACTGTGACAGTCACATACTGCACTGCTCACCCACCCCTAAATATTTAAATATTGTATAGGATAGCATATGTAGAATTTTCCAAGTGGAACAGTAACTGTTATTTGGGATTTATGTGAACAAGAGCATTAAGGATGCAGAAGCCTAACTACGATTCCCTTACACATAGCTACTGTAATGTAGTTTCTTGAAGGATCTAAAGCAAATAGTCTAAAACCATTCATAGGGCAGACGTATACACATTGAATGGGATGCATGATGATATGTGAAAAGGCATGATCTAGCACCTTCAGTGCTGTAGATGTCAATGGTCACACCTGTGTCAGATCAAAGCTGTCACTTTGTATTGGTCAGCTTGCGACAATTTTTGTTTTTATGTTTGTGGGCATAATACTTGAGGTATTTTACTCAGCAGACCCCAAATGAAATACTAACTATTCCTTAATTTGTCAGGCCCATCAACTAATGATTGCAATGGCAAAGTATTAAATCACAAAACACCAGAACTTTCTGAAGGATAAGCTTTGCTGACCGCTTGTGACCCTAAATGACATTAAATGTCAACATAAATTGTAAATGGTGACATACCATCAACTGAACACTATGACTTTAATTGATAAGATTCAGGCACAACCCATAGGAGTTGAAAGTTTTTGCATTATTTCACTGTTTGATCTCTCTTTGACCTCAAATAACAGTTTACCTACTTCCTCTAGTATAACTATAATGACCTACCTTCTACAGAACACTATACTAAAATTTGATAAGATTCAGACACAACTCCTAGGATATGAAAGCTTGTACATGATTTCACTGTTTGACCTTTCAGTGACCCCACATGACGTTTACCAACTTCCAAAGTAAAACTATGATGACCTGCACTTATGGCCATAAATGATAAGATTCAGGCAAAGAGAGTTGAAGATACTTGCATGATTTCACTGTTTGACCCCTTTATGACCCAACATGATCTTTGACATACTCTCAAAGAACCACTATGAATGACCCATCTTCTACAGAACATTTTGGCCAAATTTGGTGAGATTGGGACTCGACCCCAAGAGTTGAAGCTTTTGTGTAATTCTGCTGTTTGACCTCTCTTTGACCCCAAATAACTTTTTACTTACTCCCAATGCCCACCTTTGATGCCCACTCATTGCCTTCTTACCACTGTTGCAAAATTGATAAGATTTGGACTCCCTATGAGTTGAAGGCTTTTGTGTGATTCCACTGTTTGAACACTTTATGACCGTAAATGATCTTTGGCATACTTCCAGAGTACGACTTTGATGACCCATCATGAACTGAATATGCTGGCCAAATTTGAAAAGATTGGGACACTACCCCAAGGAGTTGAAGGCTATTGCATGATTTCACTGTTTGACCTGTCTATGACCTTTGACCTCCTTCCTGTTACCATGATTATCAAGCCCTCAGTATGTGTTATAACCCTCCAACTTCGACAAGAAATGGTCAAAGAACCTGCAAACAGCAGCCTTCTAACTGTTATTGACAGACAGACAGATTCATTGTCATGACAATAGAATGACTTGTTAAGCTAATAATGGGGTACACAGATTTGCAGACCAAAATATGTTGTGCCTTCCATTTTAATTGGAATTCATTAAACCAACATTGGTTCAGGATGATTTCAAGTCAAGTCTGCATAGAAGTATACTCTGGTCATTGATCACACAGCAGATAGTCTTCTTTTTAACATCGTTAATATGTTAGGCTACTTGCTTATCATAAATATTACTCCAGCACATGTGATGGTAATACAATAACTAGGCTAGGATGTGTACATGAAACTGTATCATGCCAACTGCCACATCTGAATACCAAAAGGAGGTGAGTGTCCCTCTTCGTTATGTGATTGGTTTCTTCCATTACTTGACGGAAACATCTCTGGTTTCAAACGAATACATAAATATGCTTATATGATTATTCATGATGAGTGTGACCTATAGCAGTAACCAGACCAGAAAATGAGGGTGTGATGTGTAACTTGAGATGATGGCAGTGATTAGCTGTACTGGAACATTCCTTATAGAAAATTGTACTACTGTCTTAACACAAGACTAGCTGTCAAGTGACTCTTATGTTACCTCAATTTCTCCCAATTTTTGGTCTGCCTCCTACTTATGTTACTTTCCAGGTGACTTGCCATCCCTCAAAAAGTATCAAAATAAAATGACCTACTATTTTCTCACAATATAGACTTGACTTGCAAAGTCTCACACCAATCTAAAGCAAATTCACTGTGGGAAACCCCCCAGATCTCAAGGAATCAAGATTGAATGATAAGTAAATTATCACAAACACAATAACAAGTTGTTTGTTCATCACGTAGTTTTCATACTCGCCATCAGTGTATGCCCCCAAAAGTTCACTTGGGACAAGAAGTGCTAATTGTATGGGAGCTTTGTGGTTGAGAGTTCATTGCTGCGATCAAGGCAGCCAAAAGTTTGAACTTTGCATTTCTCACTTCAGCCACGTTTTCTTCTGTTTTACTCAACTGGGACTACAACCATAGGTTGAATTCAATTGAGAGAATGACTTGGTGTTTGAAATTTCAATTTAGCTCTGTTGCCTAACTCCTGGTCAAAACTTCACAGGGCCCTGGGGTTACAGTACTTTTGTAAACTAGTTCTTGGTAAGCCTGCCTTCATTTTTACCCTTGTCGGGTGAGTAGGTTTTAGTATATCAGGTAGGCTCCTTTTTGACCGTGTGACAGTTTTTGTTTGCATTTAAGAGCTGTTGACAAGACAACTCATTTCTCTACCCATGATGTGTAATATTTGTAAAACATCTCGGAAGATACTTGTGAGGAAAGTTAGGGGAGATTTGATGAGTTTTACTGGTGTTTGAAAGAAATGTTGAGGATGGCTGTTTATAGCACATTACAGCAAAGCTCTTCACAGAAGTGTTGAACGGTTTTCTGGAGAGGTGGCTTAAATTGTAAATTTCTGGTGATCAGCAAAGCAGAGTTAAAAAGCAAGGTTCCTCTGATATTCACCAACCCATCTGGAAGTACAATATTGTTCTTAAAGTGGGACAAGAGATGGTGATTCAACAAGCAAATTTGTAATAGCTTAACATCACTGAGTTCAGCTGTACACAGAGATTAAAGATATCATCTGAGAATTGAACTTTGTTCACATTTGTAATTGTAACTCAGGCTTACTTAAGAGTCTTGTTACTCTCCAAGTTCAAAACATTCCAACTGTATTTACTAAATCCACAAAACACATGTGAGGAGCAGGATCTCGTTCCATTTACTCCCTCCCCTGTCCCTCCCCCATTTCGTCAGTTCAAGCTTGTAATTTGTGACTCAGTCTTACATTGAGAGGAGCAGGCTCAACTACTTTATGTCTCCCAGTTTTATAGGCATATATGGTTTCATTAAATGTGGACTTTTTTGAAGAAAAGCAAGATGCAAGATTTTTTAAGTCTAGTATTGGCTAAAGAATACCATCTGGTATTAAAATCAATATTTATATTATTGATGGGTAGTTTAAACTTCAGACTTACACATCCCCCAATACTTGTCCTGTAAATGCATTGTGAAATATTTTTTCATGTCCATTTCAGTTCCCTAATCTCTGCAGTCAGTATTATGAACTCATCACCTTTGTGACTGAATTCAATGCTGAGAAGGTAAGCAACCTGGCAGAAGATTTGTTCAAGAACCTCCTGGGTTCCCTAGAGATAGGGATCACAGACTTCAGCGTCGAGATTGCTAAGATGTGCTTAGAGAGCATAACATCTCTGGCCACTTTCTGTATCCAGCATCAAGCCAAGGCCTCTCAAGCTCTCCTAGCTGCGATGGAACACTTCCTAAAGGTGAGATTTTGTGTCTGAATGTTAATCACATCAAGCTTAGATAATTTCTATTTCAACTTCTCTTGACTTAAACAAAATTGCAAAAGTTTGTAGGACTCGCTGTGAAAAAACAGAATTCTGAGGTGACATGAACAGAGATGAAGACATCTGATAACGCCTCTGAAATATCGGAGATTATTAGGGGGGCCCAAAGAGCAGCTTTGTGACAAAATACAAACCTACCAAGTTTTCAGTTTCTCAGCTTTGGTGCCAGAGTAAAAGCCAGTCTTTAATTACAAATAATCAGGTGTCGTTTTGGAATCCATACCCATGAATATTTGAATACCAAGTGACAAGCATGGGTCCTCTTCCTGTTGTCTTGTTTTTATTTTCTCTCTTTACTTTCAAGATGCAACTTTGTTCTTGCATGTTGAGTTGTCTTTAAGTAAGAAGCCTAACTCATCAGTTGCAAGACATTTCTCTTCTGTTAAGAGCATGATGAAATATTTTTGGGGCCTTCTTTGATCAGGTTTATACTTTCCCATCTTCCTTAGGTTACTGTGAACTTGATGTTTCTGGAGTCCTTTGACCTGGATCTTTCTACAGTAGCCAGTGAAACCTTGTATGTGTTGATTGCATGTCATAAGGTAAGGTAGAAGCTTTACCAATTTTTATGTCCATCAAGTATGTTCAGGCACTTACAGCAACTTTCACATTTGTTCTTTACACATGAGGCTGCTGCCATTATATATGCTGATTAGAATGACTTAGGGCAGTTATGCAAAAGAAAAAGAAAACACTGACAAATAAATGATGGTTCTCGTAAAGTTTTTGCTTTTATCTTTCAGGATAAATATTCCATTATAGTCAACACAATCCTTAGTGGCCAATCAGACCCAGTCATTTACCAACGTCTGGTGGAAGCTTTTAATGAGCTAACACCACCCAACATGCATCTGACCCTAAACAGACAGGAGAAATTCAAATTCCAGAAGAGGCTCGAAAAATTTCTCCTGAATGTGAGGTCATTCTTGACAATCCGGTAGCATTGTGTGATAGAATATGTGAGGAAATGTAAAGCCTGGAAAGGCCTGATATGATGAATAGGAAGATGGAGGTACCTATATGATGATGGTGAACCCTGACGTATGTGTGAGAGGCAAAACAAGAAGGTGGTCATCCTGGGAGGAACTAGATGGTTGTTAAAGAGAGATTTGCAGAAGTAACAGACAGGACCACCTTGTCGCTTGTGATAACTTCTTACCTAGTGCAGTTGTGATGTCACTCAGAGATCAGTAGCATGTTGCCATGGAAATGGTTCACACTAACTAGAGCTGAACCACAGCTTTAATGGCTGGCAAGTCTAGCCTGACATTACCACTAGCTCCTACAAATCCGAAGTGTGTGTTAAGTGCAACTGTCGACCTGCTAATTCCAATCCATGGTTGGAAAGTGCCTTTTAGAAACCTCAGCAGGAAGTGCTTTAAGCATTACAAATAACTGAAAGCATTAATATAAATTTACTTCTTACAAATTATGCTGGACAGAATGCAGTGTTCTCATTTCTTCCAAACATGGGCACATCAGAGATGACCTGTAACCCATTGTAGCAAGGATTACAGCTGATATTATTCTTTGGACATGTAATTGTCATTCCTGCTTATTTCATGTGAAAGGCATTAAAAACATTTGAAATAGTCACTCGGTTCCCATCAAAATCCATCAAACATTGACCTATTTTATAAGACAGTAACTGTTTTTGCACATTCATTATGAGTAAACATAGGCTACACATGCAAATCTGTGATGTTGAAAGCGGGACTCGTAAGATATGTCTTATCTTATCCTTTGTTTACCGTCAATCCAAGGACAATTGTAATGAGGACATGTCTGGGGGGGGGGGGGGGGTGGGGGGTGGGGGGTATTTTGGCAGTAGCTATTGCCTACTTTGAGAATGCCCACATTTAACACCAGCTAATTTCTAACTGGTAAGTAGTTAACAGATTATAATGGATTAACAAAAGAAATACATCCCTGTGCTACAACACTCCACATCACAATTTCTGCATAATAAATGATAAAACTCAGGAGCGGTATATCTTGAGAATGGTTCCTTATCTGATCATTCATGAGGTTACAGTAGTATAATTACTCTAGACTAGCTATCTCCTTTAGATTAAGGAGTCCCTTTCTCATTAGTATTCAATAAATAATAACTCAGAAGATGAAGTTAGTATGAACCGAGTAAAATGCAGTTTCACGACTTTCAAGTTATCATCGTGAAAGGGATTTCCCCAGGCAGTTTAGACAAAGTAATAATGTAATTAAGAGAAACAACTGAAGAGATGAATGGAGGACTCAATGTAGACTTGCTTTTACTCCATAAAAACTCTAACATCCCCCTTAGATCATGATGAAATGTGACAATAAAATGTCTCATCTTAACAAGGTTCTTCTGCTTCTGTCATCTTTTGATACAAGTTTCCTCCAGTTTCCATCACCTTTGGATAGGACTCTCGACCTCATCTCTTCCTTTTGTAGTACCACTTATAAACAGCTGGACTCGTTGGAGTTTCTTCTTTAAGTAGAACTTTCTTCCCTTTGTCCTGTTGAAACCATGGCATTTATACTTAAGAAAAACTCCACAAGAGTTTTTTCACGTGATGTAAGCTATGATTACAGTTACAATCTGATAAATTGTTTCAACTAAATGTCAGAGTATTTAATTACAACTTTTCAACAAGCATGCTGCTATCTCCACTGTGTTAATGGTTACATTTAACTCTCTAAGTCTCTATTCACATGGCAGATTCACAGCTTGACTGGTTTATTTCATGGAAAAGTAAAGTTTTATGGACTTATTTACATTTCAATGATTTTTTGTATTTCATGATATGTGTAAAATGGTGCAAACATATCAGTTCAAATTCTTCAGGTGATTTAAAGTTTGATATCTGGCTCATCTCAAGTAGGTGGAACCAGGCTGACATGATAGTATCTGATAGCTGGTCATCAAGTACACACTGACGAGTTTATCTCCAAGTTCAGTCATCTTGAATGATTTTCTTAAAGGTCTTACGAAGATCTAGAATTTAAAGTTCTACACTTCCATGAATATTTTAGCACCATGCTTTTTGAAGAAAAAAAAAATGTTTGACCTCTCCTTCTCAAGCCCACAGGCATTCTCAGCAATATATTTCTATAAATTGGGATTCAGGCGAAATGTGGTATGAAAAAATGCAACTGTTGGGAGAACTCGAACTTTGGGTGAAAAAACCATTTTGCCTTAACGTTTTACACACTGTTTTATATGGGAATGTGTAACTCTATACCCAAGTCCAATTTACCACATGTTTGTGCAATTACTTCATTGCACACCAACTTACATACATGTATCCATTATTAAACACTAACGACTTAAGGGCCATTGAAATATAAGCAAAAGGGGAAATATAAGCTTATGTATTTTATTGTTTTTATTTTCGCCTTTTGTATTGGCATTATTGACCTTTTGCCAAACAGGTGGATCTAGCGTAAATACTTATCCGGTATGTTTGGGGAAATCACTAGGAAATCATTAGGGCGCCCTTACCTTAGGACAAAAAATAAAATACATAAGAAAATATTTCCCCTAAGGCCTTTTAAGCTCTTTTAAGACATAATATATATATTCATTCTTGGGATATGGTGCTTACAAGCAATTTCCAAGGTTTTCCATAGTTTCTTCCCTCGTGGCCTCAGATAACCTTTGGTCCCTACCAAAAACTAAAGTACATGCTCTGACTATAACCCATCCGCATGTCAAATATGAAAAGTATCCCTGCTTCCTACCTTGAGATACTGTTTTCAAAAGGATTTTGGTTTTTGGCCTCTGGTGATCTCACATAACCTCTGACCTCTGCCAAAAACAGTAGGCTTCTCCTCTAAATAGGATAAAGCCACCAAGTATGAAAAACATCCACCATTCCCATCTTGAGATATCATGTTCACAAGGTTTTCATTTCTTGACCACTGTGACCTCAAATAACCTCTGACTTCCACCAGAATCAACAGGGTTCTTTCTCTCAATGTGAAAAATCAGTATACCAAATGTGAAAAGTAAGCATCATGGCTATCTTGTATCTTGAAATTAAATGTTTTCAGTTTTTGATCTCTGATGACCTCAAATGACCTCTGACCTGCACCAAAAACAATAGGGTTCTTTCTCTCAATAAAGCCATTTACCAAATGTGAAGTGTCATTTACCAAATGTCAAGTATCATAAACATACCAGCATGATTACATAGATTCCTGCCTGTGGCAAGAAATCAATATCACATTCATAGCAGGCAGCAAAGAACAACTTCCACCACCTATCTCCAGAAAATCCCTTCAAAAATACAGATCATTCCATTAAGAAGGGAAAAACGCCAGAAACAACAACATGCATTGTTAAGCCTTTTAATGTGGCAGATAGAGTAGGACCAGGGAGGGCCCCTCTTCTGCCCGGCACTAACTGCAGGTGAGTGTCACACAGGTAAATAGGAGATAGATGGGTAGATGTAGAATCAACCACCCTCACCCCATTCAGATTCTCCTTTGTTGCTATTCACACTATCCACATTCTTGCTATCCTTACCTGCTACCACTTGAAAGGTTAGCTTTCCTTTCTCACTATTCAATCTAATTCATATTTAAATGTGAATCTTGCTATTCATACTTTGTTTTTGCCCTCATTGCCTGTTTCTCAAAAGTCACTTCATTCTCACTCATTACCAGTCACTCAGTCACTTCATTAACTCTCTTATTTGCTGCTCACAATCCTTTCTACACTCCCATTACCGGAAACTCGCCCCTCACATCATTCCCAGTCATAACTTGCTAGTCACAGCCACTTTAGTGACACCATTATCAACTGCTTCTCACTGTCATTTCATTCACTCTTTTATTGTTTGCTACTTACAGTCACTTCATTCACACTTTCATTATCTCCTACACAGTCACTTCATTCACATTTTCATTATCTGCTACACAAAATCACTTCATTCCCACTTTCATTACCTGCTACACAGTCACTTCATTAACACTCTGATTACTTGCTACTCACACTAGTGCTGACAATCATAGTCCTTTAATTGCCATTGGTCACTATCACCTTTTGAAAGTGTGATTAATCAGGCTCAAAACCGAAGTTGTGATTACTTGATTACAAGCACTACACATAATCTGCTGTTTTAATATAGCCTAAAATACCAAAATCACTCAACAATTAATCAGCAAATGTTGCACAAGTGCAGAGATAGTTATCTCACACGCACTACTCTACAAATTTATGTTATTTATCAATTGACCTTGTGTCAAAACTTAAAAAATGATTTGTTTTGACTGTATTTTGGCAGTATAGAGAATGACAGGGTCGACGTCGTAACTGTAACCTAATTAATGGCTGTAATCAGGAGAAGAGTTGCTCCATTAATTAACTACAAAACAAATGGTCAACTATCAGCACTAACTCGCACCTTACCTCTTACTTCTGTAAAATGTATTTTCCTGTGATACTGACCTTCATATTTATTTTGGCTTGCATTTTAGCTCCTACTACACTCAACTGTTGCTCACGTTTAATTCTGTGAACCAGCTCTTCGTATCGCTCATGTTTGGCTTTCTCAATAATCTGTCATTGTATAGGACACAAAAGGAGGAAACAAATTCAATCAGATTATTCCCTGCACCAATACCCAAATGACCTCATTTACAAGGGGCCTGACTAACAAATCCCTTAAACAAGAAACTGCTTCAGAAATACATCTGCTATCTCTTAACAAATCAAGATTCACTTCACAATTAGGGTCTAAATTACATCAAAATTCACAGGTAAGCTGATTTGAGGTACTCAACAGATTATCAATGGTTGTCCTATTTAAGAGAATCTTTTCATGATGGAATTCTAGATTTCTTACTTGAGCCTGAAGCTCTTCTCCCTCATCGTTATCGTCCTCCTTCTGATTGAACTCAAATGTTTTAAGGTCCTCCAGCTTTGGTCTATTAAAAGCTCTATGAAGCAGTGATGGATGTGTACCTAATCTCTTGGCAACATCAAACTTTTTCTCTGGAAAAACAACAAAGTGGAAATTAAGTAATCAATCAGTTATAAACTTGTTTAAGCTTCGTCCAAACATTATTCTAACGTAATTTGCTCTAGGTTTATCAATGTACCATGTGTGTCTGGAAGGAAGTAACAAGTAAACAAGTTGGATAGTTATTGTAGTTCACCCAAGGCACTTCAATCCCCTTTCCAATCAACTTCCCTGGGCAAGTGATGGCAAGCCATGCCAAGTGGGGGACAGCTGGAGTGATCTTTTGTGATGGCAAGCCATGCCAAGTAGGGGACAGCTGGAGTGGTCTTTTGTGATGGCAAGCCATGCCAAGTAGGGGGACAGCTGGAGTGAACTTTTGTGATGGCAAGCCATGCCAAGTAGTGGGACAGCTGGAGTGAGCTTTTGTGATGGTAAGCCATGCCAAGTAGGGGGACAGCTGGAGTGGTCTTTTGTGATGGTAAGCCATGCCAAGTAGGGGGAAAGCTGGAGTGATCTTTTGTGATGGCAAGCCATGCCAAGTGGGAGACAGCTGGAGTGATCTTTTGTGATGGCAAGCCATACCAAGTGGGGGACAGCTGGAGTGATCTTTCGTGATGGCAAGCCATACCAAGTAGAGGGGGGGGGGGTCAGCTGGAGTGCCCAAAGAAAGTCCCACTGACCTCAAGCAGAACTGGAACCCTAGGCGCTGGATGCACAGCAGTGTAAATTACTCTGCCACCTGAGGACCCATAGCTTGGTAACCCTAAGGATTTTCTTTTCAGATTTATAAATTCACCTTCAAGGGCACATGCTCGAACAACAGATGTTCACAAGATGCTATCATTTCAAACCCTCCAGGCATGTAGCCAGCTTCTCAACTTTAAATATTCAAAGTCCCAGTGAACTTTTTGATGATAGATTAATGTAGTTTAGGATCAGCATGTCACATGGACAGCCACTGCATTTCCTTATGCAAATTGATATGACGTCAAATCAAAAGTTGGGAAAGAACTTCGGCAGATGTTGTTGGGACCAAATTCCATCTGTTATGTTTCCATCAGACATCATGCCAACTTCTGCAAAGAACTACACAGCATTTTGGACATACATATGACAATGTGTTATTATCACAAACACAACTGCCCTATTTCTTGAAATGAAGTCAGTTCACCCTCAGACTGACCTCAAAATATTACCACAATCCAGCCACTTGAAACAAACCTGACATCAGTCTGATCACACAAAGTTTACTGGCATGTGTGTTTAGATGGGTAATTGCATGTGTAGTAATTACCCCCCCCCCCTTCCCTACCCAAAGTTATGATGGTGAGGTGAGTTGACAGTGTCACTGGAGGTGTACAATATTTGTACTGAATGTTTCAAATATGCAAAATATTGGAAATGGATGTAACATAGTGACAACTTCAAGCAACAAATGAAGTAACATTGCATAGCAGTTTGCAAATGTGTGTTGACCCCATTGCCATGTGCAAAACAGTATTTGTGCCATACATCAGCCAATGCAGCTAGGCAAATAGGTCCATGCACCTGACATTTTCCCACAGTGTTTACCTAATTAGAAGCTAGGATATCCCATAACGACACAAGGACAAACAACTACAACCACATAAAAAGCTGCATACATGTATCAGTACGTACATCAATATGATTTTCTTGGCATCACCTCCAGACCATCAAAAAGTGAACTGAAAAACCCATCTTGCAACTAAAAGGGCCACAAAATGGTAAAACAGGTCTTATACATCCATCGATGTTACCCAACAAATTGCAAGATTACCAGGGACAAGGTCACATCATAGTAATCTAAAGAAAGGCCGAGGATGGGAGAAGAAATATTTCCAGGAAGTAAGAGTACTGTTGAGACAGAGGCAAAAGTTTGATTGCAACAAGTTGGAGCAGACCACTAACCTTCTTTTTTTGTATCAACAAAAAATGTGTGTTTGTTCATCGGTCGAGATGTTGATGCATCTAATAAGTGCAATGACGACTTCATCTTATTAATTTTCTGCAAACAAAACACACCAAGCAAATACTTATAAGTTTTGTAAAAGCTACAGATAGAAAACAAAAATGCAGAAACACTTCAAACTGTTGCATCATCTTTTAAGGTCTGAGCTCTTCATTATTCATAAGATCTTCAGGACAATTACACTTTGAAATGTTCAGATGTCCAAACATTTAAGATGTCAATGGATGGAACAAATGAACACTTGGAATGGATAAATCTCACCCTAATTTAAAAGTCAAATATCTTTGTAAGCAAATGTTTTCTTTTCACAAAAGTACACTGAAACTTATCGTTAAGAAGGTGAAATGAAATGAAGGATCAAAATGAAAGCTCTAACAATGTAATCAGTTTACACAGGATAAAAACCGTAAATCATCCTTCAACTGGATAATCTCCCTCCAAACTAACTAGAAACTAGGTATATGTATGACCTTGCTAAAACTAGTTTCGTTACAGTGGTACAAGTACTCCAGACAAGCAATGCTGTGAAGATAATCGCCAGGTGCACAGACAATTATTTTGACTACAGTACTTTTAACAAAAGTTGTGGAATTGCCTTGTTCAAATTTCAGAATACATCCACCATATGATTATATTTCCTGTACTTAATGAATCTACAATTTCTGAGCACTAGGTGCATCAATCCTTTTCCAAACAGCGATTACAAAGGATTGAAGGATAGCACTTTGGTATGCATAGTTTTGGGTCACAGTACATATCATTGACCAAAGTGATGCACACCAAAATTTTATCCCACAATCCTTCCTAATTGCTATCTGGAAAAGTGTCTATGTTGCTATACTGCTGGTCTATATTAAACAATGTGGTAAAAGTTTACAATCATAAATGTCACTGGTTCACATTGGTTGCATGATTCCAAGGACCTTGCCTGGTTTAATTGTACATGACTGATTAAGAAATACATGAGTAGCAGATTGTTTCAACTGGTTACATGAGCAATCAAAAGAGGCTAAGACAGAAATCTTGAAAGCCTACAGATAATGAAATATTTCAGTGTTTTTTTTTTTAAAATACTTCATGTGATGTAGCATGGTAAAACAGGTGTTATGTCTGCCTTCTTGTAAATTTAAAGTAGACATGACATGACCAAAATTCCACATAATACAAGATTGAATACACTGACGTATAAATATCAATTCACACACAGTCACAACTGGTGCAATTCGCCACATATACAAAAACGTCACACAATAAAATTTCGAAAAATGCCACAACAGGTCACCTGACTTCTATGACACAACTGGCGGCAAAAACACTGCGCTTCATAAGGACACCTATCTAGATGTGGAACTAATGTAACACTGAGGTAAAGTTATCTTAGCAACTTCATCAAGAGGATTACATCACAATACCCACACAACATACAGAGCACAAAGCATGGACCATGTTGGAGGCTTCGAGGCACATCATTGGCCATTATGCACATGTTTTTAGCTTCCCTACTAAGACTCAGTTCTGTTTTTGTGCAAAAAGAATACAGTCTGCATGCTGCACAGAACGGCTATGCACAAGTATGGACAGTCAATAACCAGCAAGCCTATACACTGTGTACTTTTCAGTGACAGTGTTATTGCCAATGCTCACAAAGAGAGGGAGAGAGAAAGCAAAATCTTTCAAGACATGGAGGGTGTGAACTGATAACTACATCTGCTATCCATCAGTCTTATACTTTTAAAATATGTACTGACACTAACAATTTGGTATACTTGCTCATACTTGAACTTATGATTATTATCGTTCTTCATACTTAACACATCACAGGAATTAGGCTCTGGCAGGTTACCCCACTCTCCTTCAGAGCACTGACTCCTGCCTGGGAGTCAAGTAAGGACTCCACTTTCCTTGGAACCATGACTCCTGGAAAATTTTCAATACTGCTATAAGTATGAACAAAAATCATCCCTTAAAGTTTGCTTGTGTGTTGTTTTGCAGTTTTCCATGAAGTATACTGTACCAAAAGTGACTGTTTTGATTTTTTTTTGTATAAAATTCGTGACATTCCTCTTCAGATGATCACTTTGACTCTCTGACATTGGCAATTGGGTACCTTATCTGTTGAGAGGCCTATGCTGTATTAAGCCAAGTGATGCATTAATACTCACGTTAGGCTGGTAATCCAAGGTACATATTCATTATCTACGCTGTATCAAGGAGTTACAACTCCATTCAGAGTTGCAACTAATAGGGCAAGCGGTACCTGACTCCAAAAATATTAGAGTCACCCAAGCCTAGTAAGCATTGATGACTGGTGTACACTCAAGTCAGCAGGCTAAATCCTATACAATCAGAGTACTTGCTCATGAACCGTGATTTCACAAAGCCTATTCAAACTACAAATTCGCTGCCTACAGTATAACTATTCTATGGCAGTGCACATTTTCCAGACCAACTTGTTCCTTTTCTTAATAACAAAATAAATTCTTTCTCAAGAATTAAAATATTGTGGGAAAAATGTCATTAAACAGCAACACCCACCTTAGATTCTACATTCCCTTTGTACGTGACATATCGAATGTCTTGACTGTCCATCAACTGTTGCTGTTCATAAGTAATTGGTTCTTCCGCTATTAAACGTTTAGTCATCCCATCCTGGACAGCAAAAAAACAAAATATATGTACCATTTCATTTTCACCATTTTTCATCTCAAGCTTAACGTAAAACCACTTTATGACTTTACTTCTTAAACCCCTCCCTTTAAAACAGGGTTGGGGAACCTTTTTCCTCCGATGGGCTGTTTTGATAGTCATAATCCACTCATGGGCCAACAGTGCAAGGGCGCAACAGTGAGGGCACAAAAGGTTTTTCCTACAGGGGGCAGGCCAAGGGCACCAAACAGGCCCTAGTGGGGTCTAGGGGAACAGAATATCTAAGGAACTGGCGAGAAGCCCCGGAAGCCCCAGGGTTCGTACAAATTTGTAGGCAATAGAATGTGCATCCATTATCACATGGCACTGAATGTACAAGAATAGGCTAAGCATACAGACCAGAAGTATCATAACATGACCAAGCCTTTAATTAATATGCATGAAGTAACTACAGCAGTGTCCAGTTTTTAAATAAATTCTGAGCACAATCATGGTCCATACATGGTACATACACAAACTTAAGTTGGGCTGGCCAGCACATAAATACTGTTGACCTAGCAATTAAATTTTGAAGCTGTACAATGTCGGGAATAAATCTTAGCTAGTTCAACCCCCCCCCCCCCATATAACACTGTTCATAAGGGGACAGGGATAGGAATCAGAAACTATACTTATAGTATATAAATGCCACCAGTTTGTGCAGGGCAGTGGTATAACCATAGGGGGAAGAGGCTGTCAAATATCTTGCCCCCCCCCCCTTGCCCTCCCTCCACACTTGAAATTGGTGAGCAAAAATGTAAAGTATTGGAAGAAAATTACACCACCCATTGAAAGTAGACCTAATGCTGCAAAGTAGTGTGGATTGAACATTGCACTTTTAAAATTGACATTATTCTAAAGTGTAATATTGATTCTGCAAAAAACATACAGGTATTAATGAAAAGGGAAAGAATAAGGATGAAATATATAGGCTTTTGTTGACAAATGTGAAAGTTGCATCTATACACAGCAAACATATGCATGCACAAAACATAAGTGCCTGAATACATTTTTAATTTAATCTAATCTAGCACACACACAAATTTTTCACTTTATTTTTCTTATGGTTTCCACTCACTGCTTTTGCAGAGACTGACCTTGGAGTTGTAAATTTCTATTTATGTGGTTTCTACATGAATATTTGGCCACAATGGGAGGCCTGGAAGTGCCATTTCCTGCAATGTGCGAGGCTCTTTTGGCAAACTGATGGTGGCGCTCCACTTACATAGTGTCATAATCACTTGCCCCCCCCCCTCCCCCAATCAAAAAGTCTGGTTACGTAATTGGTGCAGGGTCTTGAGTGAGCAAAGACCAAATCTCAACTCTTTAACATTTTAGACTACCACTCCAGCTACTGTAGACCAAGGAAACAACTGGTGAAGTACAATGACCCCTCTGTATGCAATGTCCACACAACCAGCAAGGAGGGCTTTGTAATAGATACTAAAATTGCTGTCTGGGAACTCTGCCATCATGGTACATTAGTTGTGTACAAAGTGGACACTGGCTACTACAGGAAATACAAATAATGTCTAAGAATAACAGTCAGAACAAAGTAAATGAAAACTTGTCTTACACAAGCTTTTTATTTAAGACTGTTCATTTAAGGTGATGAGCATGCCCTCCAGATAAAGATCACTTAAGCTTCAACTACACTGTTGAAGGAGTGTGACTCAAAAAAGAATGGAGGCTTCTAAAACACCAGGAAAAATGATGAAAAATGGCCAAATATTACCACTTCCCTTTGTCCAAACATGTAGTAATAAAACCCTGTATTGCCATCCCAATGTGGCACCTTCAATGCAAATTTCACAAAAATCTACCAGCAACTGCAGAAGATGAAAGCTTTTGAACAGAGAGACAGAGATTTCCACCCCACAGTACCACATATGCTCTACCCACACTTTGTGGGTTGAGCTAATAATGAATGGGCAGATACAAATGTATACCCGAAGCACCCCAGAAATATGTTTTGAAACCATCTTCATTTTTTCTTCACTTTATATCGCAATATTAACCACTCTCTAACTTTTAATTAACTCTTCGGAGCAGTGATGTCTGAATGTCTTCCAAATCCCTGGTTCATGGAAGACTGAGGAGTTTTGACCCCTAGAATTTACAGGAACAACTACAGTGCTTACTGAGTTTTGTACCATAATAGAAAGGCCTATAGATACATGTGACAGACTGACAGTGCACTTCAATTCAATGCTAAGCAGCCTTACATGCAAAGCTTCAGTTACCAGTAGTAAAAGGTGTATTTCACAGCACACTTAAGAGAAACATCCAGAAAATTGTATAAGTAGGATTTAAACACACTGGGCATTGTGGGCTAAACAGATTACTTAATTTATACTTCTCAGTGATCCTGAATAAACATTTATGAATTGCCTCAAGGGCCGGATCAAATGGTCTCGAGGGCCAAATACAGCCCTTGGGCCAGAGGTTCTCCACTCCTGCTTTAAAATGACATGAGAGATACCAATTCTTTATTTCGAATTTGGCATAGAAAACCAATTTTGACCATTACATAGTGACCACAATTTTCGAGTTGTGTTTCTGAAAGGAATATGGTTTTACTGCAAATAAAATTGCAAGATACTTGTATGCCTTTTATCTATTGCATGGATGATGACTGTGGGGTATGACAAATTTAGTGATGTTTCCTAGACTAAGGAGTGGAAAACAAGCTTTATGTTTGTTCCAAAACTGATGGCCTGGTATAAACATCTACAACTGGTGATGGAGGAAGGGGGGAAAGAGAGGGGGTATAAGTTTGGCACTGTCTTGTACTGTTATTATACACAGAAAGCACATGAACAACTACTTAGCACAAGCAGACACCAGAAAAAGACAGAACTAGGAACTCGTCAAAACCAGTTTGTACCCACACCTTCCCCCCTCCCCTAGCACCACTGAAAACAGCTACAGTGTAGACTGTAGAGCATGCTTAAGAACTATTTTAGTCAAAAATCCCTGGTGATTCTTAGGATTTTAACCATGCATGTATATAGTTCAGGTTTCCTTCCACATAAGTATGTAGAGAGCACAAATATTGAAAATAAATCAATGTGGTGCAGGACTGAAAAGAGGGTATAGCTTGTACAGGTAGTCACCTGTACTGTACAAAGGAATACCAGTGTAGCTTGTACAGGTATCACCTATACAAAGGAATACTAGTGTAGCTAAATGCAGATAGTCACCTATGATACAAAGGAATACCAGTGTATATCAGTGTAGCTTGTACAGGTATCACCTATACAAAGGAATACTAGTGTAGCTAAATGCAGATAGTCACCTATGATACAAAGGAATACCAGTGTAGCTTATACAGGCTGTGGCTTATACAGGTAGTCTCCTATAAAAAGGAATATCAGTGTAGCTCATACAGGTAGTCACCTATACAGGGTATTAATACCAGTTGGATAGCGTGGTGGTTAGAGTATCAGCCTTATAGCAGGTTGCCCAGGGTTCAAATCCTGGTTGGGTTACACTAAGAAATACATGGGGCGTGTTGCATTCTTGCTTGGTGCTGAGCACAAGAAAATGGAACAGCAGTAATAATACAGCACATGTTGATATGTAACTGCAATGGCTGCACTGGTTAGTATAGCTCCCTGGGGCAGGAGAACATTTCAGTTTCAGTTTATTTGCCACATCAATAACTACACATCATTTAGGGTAAGATTTTGGTTGAAATTTGTGGAGTGCTTTGAGGTATATTTCTAACCAAAAGCACCAGAATTTGTAAGAATGGAGCCTAATTTTTGATACCTCAAGGCCTATAGCACAAAATACAACAATAGAGGAAATGACACAAATCAAAAGAACAAACAACTTACAAGCAATAATGAGTGAGAGGTACTTAAATATGATTTAAAAGATTTAAACTCTAGACTGTAACACCCTGCTGTCACCACTGCAAGGTGTTTGCAAGGTGTTCAGTAGGCTACACTATAGCACCATGCTACAGGTTGGAAGCAATAATTTACAAATGGTCCTTACAAATATTGTTTACAGTTATAGAAAATCCAACTTAAATAGACCACAGTCACTAGTGTACTCACCTCAGATTTACTGCTAATCATGCGATGATAGAATTCATCAGGATTCTTCTCCAAAGCTTTCTGTTTTAACAGTTTAATCTTAGCCTTTTTTGCTTGATAGTCTCTGCAGTTAAAAACAGTACAGTCACATTATGTCATGTCCTAGGTCATAATGATGAAAACAAAGTTAATAATTAAAAAAATATTTCCCTCACAACTCCATATGAGCATACACCATATATGTACATGTTTCTTTAAAACTTCAAGTGGGCATGGCCATTGAGAAACAGAAGCAACTGACAGCATCTGTGAGGTTATTGAAGATCACACAGCTAATGGTTCAATTGCAGTGCAGAGTGCTATCCCAAAAGTTGGCTAAAATTTTAAAATTGGGCAAATTATGGAAATTCTAGCTGAATATTGTAGTAAAGGTTCCATATTTTACAAACATGCAAGGAAAATGTGAAAAAGAATATTAAAGGGGACTCACAGCTTGGAATATGTTATTAGTATGTTTAAACATGAGGGACGGACAGGGTTAGGTCCCTTACAACACAAAATTCAATTTCATTATACAGTATATAAAGGTGGTGTATTCTTTTTTTTAGTGGACAAATTGAGAGAGAGGATATGATAAATTTGTTAACCAAAGTTTTAGTCTTTGTGCCACAGGAGGTCTTAAAGTGCTAACTTAGGAGATATGTCCATTCCCATGCAATAAAAAGAGAAAAATTTTTTCCTTATAAATTATAAATTGCAGGCTTCTATCATACCTATTGAAAGCTACTGTATTTATGCTCTTTGTAATCTCAAACATTTTTCAGATGTATTGCAGAGAAAATATAACCAGAATGCAAAAATGAACTGAGGTTTCCATGACATGTTTCAGTCCAAATCAAATGAAAATGCTTGGCAACTTTTGCTTTTTGACCTCTGGTGACCCCAGATGATGATCTAGGGAATTCTTGGGAAATTTTGCTTTTTGACCTCTGGTAACCCAGATGACCTTTGACCTCCACTATAAAGCAGCAAGTTTCTTCCCATAAACACAATATGTGGGTAAAGATCATCCCCTCACAATACAATTTGGATCACATTTTGCACAAAACTTTTCTACTACAAAACTAACAACAAGCATATATCATACCATACCTAATGATGTCTGCTCTACCATGAACTCAAAATTCTTCCCTGGACCACTCCCACCCTGGACCACTTCCCCCAGAAAAAGTGCCCCTGGGACAGTTTGCCCCAGGTACTGTAATGCCCAACTCTGACAATTTGCCCGAGGACAATTCCCACCAATGACAGTTACCACTCAGACAACTTCCCCACCACAAAAATGGTATCGTCCTAGATGGGGAATGTCAAAGGGGAAAGTTTTCCAGGCTGGGAATTTTCCGGGGCGATTATTCTGAAAGGAGTTGTCCAGAGGGGGAGACTGACAGACTGTCAAGGGAGAAATTGTCTGAGTGTAAATTGTCTGGGAACCCTGCTCTACATGTCCTGACACCCAAATGTTCTGACACCTCTTTGTTCTGACAAGTCAACATGATGGTCAGTACTAGTGTTAAGATAAGGATAGGTCAGAGTGAGAGGATTAGGGTTATGTTTGTTGGAAGTTACAGTAGAGATGTCCGAACATATAGTAGGGGTGTAACCTATGTACATAATATGTGAAGATATGATATTGAACAAACCACACAGACTGTCAAAAAGTGACTCTTGAAACATCTCACCAGGGTTCTGTTTTATGCAGATGAGATACATACCAAACAAGTACCATGCTGAATATGCACAAAAACAGGTATCTCACCTTGCTCTTAGTCTGTAATCTTTCTTCTTTTCCAAAAGGCCTAATCGCTTTCTGCTCTCAAGCTGTGTGTTTATAGAAAAGAGATTTTTTCTGTGTTAAAAATCAAGTGTTAATTAACCACTGCATAACAAACCACAGCATAAAAAATACATGAATCACCCGTAACAAAATGGAAAAAGAGAGTGATGAAATACTAGAAAAAATGATTTTTGGAAGTTTTCACAGAAAATGACATGATTCAGAGAAAACAGCAACATGATCATGATTACAGAGTGGCATACAGTGTATGTGTGGGTGTGAGTTAATATAAAATGCATCCCATTTGTGCCAGGTTTACAAATGCCTTTCCAACATCATTGAGGCTGAAATTACAGTTTTGCATGGTAGCGTCTTTACAGCAGTTTCTCAACCGCTCTGCCATGAGGCACTGTCTGGTGGGCAGTGAAGTCAGCCGGAAACAATTTTTAAACATTGGAAATGTCTTTATTTCAATCATTATTTTTCAATATAGTTTTTTTTTTATCTGACATGGAAGGAATTTAATTTATCTACAGTGTATAAATACATAGCCTGGTATCAAAACTTTTCTTACTTGATTTAATTAAAGTTGGAGTTTTTTTTTGCAATTAAAGGCAAAAGATAGTCATCAGGTTAATTCAACAAGCAACAGTGTTGTGCAAGTTATGCAAGGTTGAAAAACCCTGATGTGGAGTATTAACCAGCATTATTCGTTCTCCTCCAGTTCAGTATGTACTGTGGGATACACCTCTATGTACATGTACTACCATCTCTATGTGTGGATAGAGCATTGAGTTCCACACACTGCTTCCAACCCACATACTTGCCACTAGGATAGTATTTACAGGATTCAATGCAAACTAACTTGTCACAGTCGAGAAATACATTCAAAAATTTTCACTCATATGACATTATAGTCATCAAATCTATGCATAATCTTGTCTGAGAATGACACTTCACTTGGGCAGGTCTGAGACCTGGTACTGAGGCTGAGATGCAGTCACAGTCACAGTGGAACCTGGCCTATACACTGTCCTTATGTCAAGTCATAGTGTTACAACATGTACTGAACAAGTAAAAACTTGTACTGAAGCTCACATGCAACTGCAGGTAGCACACAATTCCCTGGGGAGGATATTACCCTACAAATTTGACAACCTAGAAAAAAAATTGGGACACAGTATAGACCATGTTACTGTAGTGATGTTTTCAATTTGTGATATGTGGTAGGAAAGGAAGTACTCAACATGCAAAACTTAAGGACCTGGAGGTATTCCAGGCACTTTCTTTGCATCATATCCTTCCACGATGAAAAATGGAAATTTTTATACAAGATCGGCAATTTTTATACAAGATCTCCTACAGTAGCTCAAAATTTCAACAGTCATGGTACACAAATGTGAAATCAGAGTGACTACTTGTAAACTTTCAATATGAGGGGCAGCTTTCACTTCACTCATATCAAATTTGTTGTAAAATGTCCAAAGTGTTGTTCATTGGCCATTTCTCAATAGAAAACTAGGTACTGTAGTCTGTGACCAAGTGAGGCTGCAGTCATGCAAAAGTCAGGTAAATGTACCCAGTATTTTACAGCTTGGAAAATTCCCCTCTTTATGAACTGTCTGAAAAATTTGGACAAAAACAGGACCAATGCTCTTTATGAACAGCAAAGACAAAGAATAAACATATTCTTCTACATACCTAGTTCCCTTTAAAAGTGTTTTGAGTTAGAGTTAGATGAGGTTTTATGGCTCAGCAATTGGTTTAAGTCAGGCCGGCCACAGCTTTTTTCCAGTCATGGCTCACTGGCTTGTTTTTGCTACTGCATTGCTTATGCTGAGCACCAAGTACAATGGCAGTAGGTTCCATTTTTAGTCTTTCTAAAGTGTTTTGAGGCCAGAAATGATGTTCGCCTAGACTATAGCGCAGTTGCAGTACGCAGGTAGAAACTGTACTGTAATGTTCCAGTATCATCATAGGTGTATGGGGGCACTGTGGTCCAACCCCCCAACCTCCAACTCCCGTTAGGGAAATCCCAAAATTCTGGCAAAATATGTACAAATTCTGGTAACTACTTTTTTAAAAAAGCTCAGAGATTCAGACAATTTAAAAATTGTGCCTCCCCCCCCCCCACCTCCCATCCGAATGGTCCCATATGCTTAAGAGTATCATAGTCTTTATTTCATCTAAATACTACCTGCAGAGACTCAGTGACTGATGCGTTTGAGATAATTCTTCTGAATGTATATAAGTGTGCACTTCTGTTTGCATTAGAACCATTTTCTTGTTTTTGTCAGTGCCAAAGAACATTTGGTGGATCAAAATTAGTAGAGCACAATGAACAAAAGTACATGTATGTACTTCTTTCCCACACAAGTGGTTTATGTCACCTATTATTACCTGAATGCCAATTGTACCTTTTGGCTGTTCTCAACTGATAATTGGTCTCGAGCACTCCTACATTTGGGCTTTTAGACTGATGTGATGATAGTTTTGAAGTTCACAACGTGAAGCTAACTTTTATGATTGTTTCGTTTGGGTTGATAGCTTTTTGAAGGGCCATTCTCTGCCAACTCAACAAATAGGTCGGTCGGGCACCGACTCAGATTTTCCTAAAACTTTTATGAAGCATAGTACCACTTGTGGAAAGAATACACCGAGAATTTTAGGTCAAAATTCCAAACCATTTGGGAGTTACGGCCCATTGAAAAATGGCCAGGACCCCATCTTTTCATGCCCAATTTGTGCGCATGCCATTTCGATCATTTTTGAGGGCCTATAACTTCCCAGAGAATAAAGATACAAAACTATAAGTACCTACCTGGGGTATTTTCTGCCCAAATTTTCAGAATCTGGCCTCAGACACACTGTATCTGGCTTAATTATGAAGGTAAAGAGCTCTTAACATTGCAGTTCATTTTAGGCGTCCATGTGAGTTTTGATATTTGGACCCCTGTGGTTCAACCAACTTCTATCTGATAAGTAACATTTTTCATATATATAATATCTGGTGGGTGCACTTTGCTCTCACAAAGTTAAGGACCTGAAATAACTTCCATGACAAAATGGTTGGGGGTCAAACATGGTCCCAGAGCCCAAAAAACAAAATTTTGATGTTTTTCAGGTTGACCTTTGACCTTGTTTATCACCTCCCATGAACTAAAATTTTTTTTCTACCAACAGCTCTATCCCTTTTCTATATCTGGTTTAAATTTCAGAGAGGGGTTTCCCTCCATTTTTAATTAAAAAATCTTTGAGTTGGGTAGGTGGTGCACCATTTCACATAGCAGTGTACAGTGTATATACTGTGTATATACTGTACACATGTATACAGAAATTAGTAGTGAGTGTACCACAAGTGTAGCCCAATAGCTCTCATATACCTTGTTTTCAGTGTGGTAATGCAATTAATGATCATCATTAAGCACAGCATGGCTTTAAAAATAAGTATATATATCTTTCCACAAGTCTTAAATGGGCATGACAGCCCCTTTGATTTCTTAGACAACATTTGTTATGTGTAAAGTGCTGTATTATACAGTATCTGTATACTGTACATACAGTGCATACTTGTTAAATTTAATAGTACAATTATTACAAGTTTGTTCTGTAAGTGACTTAAAATGTCTTTTCCTAAGTAGATAACTGTAAATGAAAATAGTATTACTTCTGTGGTTGAAATTATACAAACAGGCCATGGTATAAGGTCATGTGTGCTACACGAGTAGTTTGTACTATTATAATATGTATATGTACAGTAGGCCTACATACTGTACAGTGTGTATGTGACATTGACCACCTTCTACCCAAACTCAAAAAATGATTTGGCAAGAATGAGGAAAAACACCTCTCTGAAATTTTAACTAAATATAAAAGGGGGTTAGAGCTAATGAAAAAAAAAATTTCAAGTTCATGAGAGGTGATAAACAAGGTCAAAGGTCAATGCGAAAAACATCAAAATTTTGGTTTTTTGGCTCTGGGACCATGTTTGAACCCCACCATTTTGTTATGGAAGTTATTAAAGGTCCTTAACTTTGTGAGAGCAAAGTGCACCCACCAGATATTATGTATATGAAAAATGGTACTTATCTGATAGAAGTCGATTGAACCACAGGGGTCCAAATATCATAAATCACATTGACGCCTAAAATGAAATGCAATGTTTAGAGCTCTTTATCTTCATAATTAAGCCAGATACAGTGTTTTTGATGCCAGATTCTAAAAATTTGGGCAGAAATTATCCTAGGTAGATGTTTTCAGCATTGTATCTTTATTCTCTGTATAGATATAGGCCCTCAAAAGTGACCAAGATGTGGACCATGCAATTCGGGCATGCAAAGAAGGGGGTTTGGGCCACTTTTCAATGGGCCGTAACTCCCAAAACAGCTAGGAATTTTGACCTAAAATTTTTGGTGTGTTCTGTTTACTACTTGAACTACACTAGGGAATTTTTTCAGCAAAACCTGGGTCGGTGCCAGACCATGATTTTCTGAAAATTTGTTGAGTTGGCAGAGAATGACCCTGAAGGATTTTGTGGCCCCATTTCGAGTAGCTGCAGGTTCTCAAACTTTTCACATAAAAAAGCAATAATTTGTTAAATTCATAAGAATTAACTCGAACTTTAGATTTATGGACAAAATATTTCTAGGTCCAGAGAAAGGAGCTTGCGGTGGATTCCCTGACTCACGGACTGCATCTTGCTTTTACATTATGAGGTATTCAAGATTGCACATCACAAGCAATTTATTGACAGATGGTTTCTCTACGTCAGTTGGTAGCTTGGAATGGATTTGCTGATTCACAGATTTGATCTTGCTTCCAAGTCATGAGCTATCTGAGGATCCCATAGGATTTATAGACATATTAAGTCCAAAGAGGGTAGCTTGGGAGTGGATTAGCATATTCGGGTATGCCATCTTGCTTTCACTTAATGCACTGGCGGATCCTGAGCCTTTGGGAGGGGTAAAACTGGTGGTACATTGATATGGGGGAAGGGGGACAATTTTTCTGTAAAAAATGCCCTCAGATGCGATGGTGCAACGAAAGAGTACAATTGTGAAGCTAATTTTCTTCTAGAAAATTATTTTCCTAGCAGTTTATTCCTTAATTATTCAGCGACTTGGAAACCATTTTTTTGCCCACCCCTGGGTTGGGCCATGGCCCCCGTTGACCCCCTTGGATCCACCAGTGACACCATGAGCTATCTGAGAATATCATCAGGTATGGGATTTTGGTTTTAAGAACCGAGGATGTACAGTAGCTTGGAGTGGATTCCCAGATTCATGCATGTGATCTTACTTCCATGTCATGAGCTATTTAAGAATATCATCAGGTATGGGATTTTGGTTCTAAGAACCGAGGGATGTACAGTAGCTTGGAGTGGATTCCCGGATTCATGCATGTGATCTTACTTCCATGTCATGAGCTATTTAAGAATATCATCAGGTATGGGATTTTGGTTCTAAGAACCGAGGATGTACAGTAGCTTGGAGTGGATTCCCGGATTCATGCATGTGATCTTACTTCCATGTCATGAGCTATTTAAGAATATCATCAGGTATGGGATTTTGGTTCTAAGAACCGAGGGATGTACAGTAGCTTGGAGTGGATTCCCGGATTCATGCATGTGATCTTACTTCCATGTCATGAGCTATTTAAGAATATCATCAGGTATGGGATTTTAGTTCTAAGAACCGAGGGATGTACAGTAGCTTGGAGTGGATTCCCAGATTCATGCATGTGATCTTGCTTCCATGTCATGAGCTATTTAAGAAGGGCACATCCCATGGGACTTATAGACATATTTTTAAGTCCAGCGGAGGTAGCTTGGAGTAGAATAGCAGTTTCATGGATTTTTGGATGTGATCTTGCTTCCAAGAGCATCATAAGCCATTTGAGAAAAGCACATGGCATGGGCTTTATGGACAATATATTTTTAAGTTGGAGTAGGCATCTCACATTTTATGGACATAGTATCTCTAAGTTCACAGGAGATACTGTAGCTTGGAGTGGATTCTTAGATTGTGAATGCCATCTTGTTTCCATGTCATGAGATATTTGAGAATGGCATTAAGCATGGAATTTTAGGACAAAATATTTCAGAGACCGCAAGAGGTGCAGCAGCTTGGAGTGGATTCTTGGTTTCACAGATGCAATCTTGCTTCCACATCATGAGCTACTTGAGAAAGGCACATCCATGGGATTTATAGACCTAATATTTCTAGGTCCAGAGGATGTAGCTTGCAGTAGATTTATAGCAGATTCATAGAACAGTGAATGCAATCTTGCTTCCATGAGCAATAAGAGCTATTGTAATTGGGATTTATTGGGATTTATGGACAAAATATTTGCACTGTAAGTTTGGAGGTTTCTTAGAGTGGAGTCACAAATTCTGGGATGCAATCTATGGCCTGAGCGTAGAGAAAGTGGATTATGTTGATGAGAAAATTTTGCTACAGTTGACACTGACTGTGTTATGGGAAGGGAAATTGGTGTATGGTTGGGGGCCCTATTGTTGGCCGGTACATGAAATTTATACTATTGGAAAATAAACTGTTGCACCTGCCATAGTGACTTCTCATCCAAGCATCTGGAAGATGGAAATACATCAATGGTTATTATTAGAAAGACATCCATAACATGGGAAATGAAAATGAGGTACTGGCTTTGGTGTGGTGGCAGCAAACTGTGTACCATGGTGACATCACATCCACAGATCCAGATGCTATGAAAAGAGTAACAATGGACCTGTATTCTTTAATGTTTGGTACCAAAAAATCCCCAAACAATAGATATTCTGATTTGATCGAGTGAAAGCTTGAATTTGTTCTGAATTCCAATCAGTGAAGTTAAAATATTTTTCCAAAATCAGTGTTTTTAATTTTCTGTCACCTCAATCTGTGTCCCTGACAAAGTGGTAAAACTTGCAAATTTTGTATACTTCAAATCTGAGCATGATTTAAGGTGTAGGAAATGAATTTGAATTGTATTGTTGAAATTTATTGGTATTATTATTTTGTATTACCATGTGAACAGGTATTTCTGTATCATTTGTTACACCTGTAGTGAAGTGTGTTAAATATTTGTAACAAGATGTGTACAGTATTTGTTATGTTAATTAAGTTCAGTAGCCTTACTGTATGTTGCACTACATGCATGCACAAGTGCAACGTGAGTCTTTGATCAGTCTTGAGAGATGAGCAACTATTATCTACAAGATCTAGCTCTGCATGAAAGAGTTCTTCTTTTCTAATACATCTTTCTGGAGAAGGCCCACGAAACCAAGGCTCCGACCATGCTACACTTAATCAAACACTGTGATTATGTGCAATTCAGTGTTAAATGAGTGTGATGACAACAAAGCCAGTCATTACTGGTGAATTTGGAAGGCAAAACTGACAATGAAAATACCATGTAGGCCTAGGAAGCCATATCATCATCATCATTGTTGGAAGTTGCAGTGTGATTGGCTTAGTGTGCCTGCTAGATGGAACTCTATTAAAGCCAATCACGATGCACGTTAAATAGGATTTAGCAAATAACAAGATGTCCTACTCACCAGCAGAGCAAAAGTAAATTCGTTTGCTTTGCACTACCTTGTGCAGCATGTTTTTTGTGTGAGCGATGGCATTGATAACTGCTGCAGGCTACTGTCATCGAGGGGACCCAGATGCCACCGATTTGCCATTTTTGGGGGGAATAATTCCATCTAGAAGTAATTTTATGTCCAGAGATTGGCCTATGTCCGGAGAGGTGTTGGATGTTCTGCTCCGACAAACGTGATTGAAACTTGGGTTCAATGGTTCAATAAGGTTCGCAGTCAGTCAGCATAAGACGGAGTGTAAAAATAGCTGGCCTAGCCTAGGCCTAGGGTAGAGTGACCAGTATTTGACTCCCTACCAGTATCCGACCCCTTCGATATAAATTCCACATTATTCACAGAATTGAGGCTCCATCCCACATAAAATGATCGAGCTGCTAAATGTAAACTTCTCATCACTTTCCTCAAAAGATTTGGTTGTCTGGACGGACAACCTCACATACCTGTTTTTGCAAAATCTGGTAATCCTGCAGAATTTCTGGTTGTCTCGGGCGACTGGATTACCCTTAAAATCGAACACTGTGTAGCCTACATTATGTTTTGAGCGCCTGTGCTCTACCCTAGGCCTACGCCAAGTACTGTGTTTCGTCCTGATAAGTATCCCACATTGTTAGTATATATGTATAGTCTACGAATATGTATAGTGCTGAGAACGCCTGTTTGGAACTTTATTGGGTGCGCGAAATTTGGCAGTTCGCGAATTCGGTGGTAACGTTAGGCATATGAAGAAACTTTTTCGCACAAATAGGCCCAGTGACACTCTAGGGTAGCTGACTAAGGCTCATAACATGCCTTTTTCTACTAACTCAACTGATAGCTAAAAAATTAAAGTAAGTTCGGCTCACCTGACTTCGTTCCTTGTGAACTCTCTGTGCAGCCTTTTGGGCTTTATTGTAGGAAGACATTGCTATGGATCTAATTTAAGGAATCTGTGTAAAGAAAATCTTAGAGTGGAACCAGGTAGGCCACATGGATGAAAATTGAAGCAAACACGAAGCTATACAAAAATTTATACAGTATTCATCACATCATTTGTCAAAACGTAAACCTCAGCACAGGATTCAAGATAGCATTCATCACATCAAGATTCATGACAACATTCATCACAGAGTTCTGTATATGCCTACTTCGAGGCCACCGTTGTTGGTTACTGTACCAAAGTATTCAACTTTGCATATTAATAAATTTCTTGGACAAAGGTAGGGTGCAAATAAGAAGCCCACTTCTTCCAATTTAAAAATGCTCATTATATTTATAACGTTTTTAATATTTTAAGGCCACGTCGGTGACAACGAATCCACGGCCTCAAGCAGACAACTTGAAGGCACTGACGGACGGGGGGGGGGGAGGGGGAGGGGGAGGCGGGGGGAGGCGGGGAGGGGAGGCGATATGTACACTCGGCAAGGTCATTTTTGTTCTCAAGTAATTTTCTGGCGAGATTTCTTCCCTGGTGAAAGACCTGTCCAGTGGAATGGCACTGTATCCAGAATGCAACCGTCATTGTACAGGGAAGTTACATTTTGCGGGAGATAGATTAACATTGAGTAGAAATTACCAACTTTGACGATGATCAATTACAAATATATGTCTGTCATTTCTTTGAAGCAACAGACAAAAGGCCTCCTAAGGAGGAATAACCCCTTTTACCTCCTCTGACGACCGCCGCTTGCCGTGGCACCAGACTGCCCCCTCACCCATTTGGCCAAGTTTGGAACCAGAACAAGCCAACAGTTCACTATGAAATATTTTGTTCAAATTTAATGAAATGTCGAGGCTACAAATGGAAATTAGGATGGTTTGCCATCTCAGGTGCTTTGCATGAGGAAACGTACAGACCTATACTTACAGAGTCTTCAAATTTAAAGGGGAATTTTCATGATCCCAGACAGTTTCAATTCTCCCAACTATGCAACTTCTAGCTCCTCCCATAACTGTATGAAGCTCTTCCTTGTGCAGGAATAAACCCGTTTTATTGTTTAAGGTCATGTCCTGGTGTGCATACAAGGCTATAAAATGTAATAAAACCACTCTCTCTGCCTTGTGTGGAATGTGAGCTACTCTGCATCTTTCAAATTTTCAAACTTTGATGTCAATCAAAGAGCAGTCAGCAACTGAGAATTTTGATACCCCACACTAAAAATATACTTTGGGGTGATGACTGCCTGTCTTTAAAAGTCTTCGAATTTAACTAATTTTCCTCAAATTTGAACTAAATTTGAAACTCACAAGGCCACCGTGAGCGTCGAGAACCTTCTCCTGTTTTCGGACAGTTTGTAGGGTACAAAGCTGTTTCCTTCCACCTACCGTTAAAGGTTTTTGACCTCTAGAAACTCGGAGGATCCATTATGATTATGACACAATCTACACAGCTTCAGATCGGACATAAGACAACGCCTCTCTCTTTACGCTGGGTCCAAGCGGTCCGGGCTCCTCTTTTTCTTTAACAGTGAAAAAGGCTGTTTAGTTCATTTCCTATCACAAACGCGGTCGCAAACTATCAAAATTTTCTTAAAGTTTTCTCAAAATGTCAAAATTTTCGTTACAATTTTTTCTTCAAAAGAAAGGTGTAAGCTCAAATCAAGTTTTGATTCGTTAGAGGCCTGGGTACTTCTCCTAAGCATTTTGGTGAAATTTGCATTGAAATCCGATTTGTGGTTCTCAAGATATTAGCAGTGAAAGTTGTGACATTTTCAACACCAAGTGAACTTTAAGCAAGCACGTATGACGTCATACCCTCACATTAATGAGCAGTCTTTTTTCTTTTAACTTTACAACCAATTTTCTCCTCCACAATCCCTTGTTATCGAAATATGATTGCTTAAGAGGCATGGGAATTTTACAAACGTCACATTCCCCATGGGGAGGTCCTATCCCTATTAACTTCAAGTTCAGCACAATAGACTTAAAAACAAAGGAAACAAAGCATTTCTCATCAATGTGAGGAAGTGATATATAACCACAGGTATACGGGGCAATATTTCTGGGGGATCAGGGATAATTTTTGCCCAAATTTAGAATTTTGGACGAAGTTGCCCGAATTTTGATATCTCTGTGTCGGTTGCAAAAGGGTATAATTTATTTCTTGGCTGTCTCATTTGCCCGAATGGATCCACTATTTTTGCCCGAAGTGGGAAAGCATATGCCCCCTGCCCTCTCCCCCGTCTCGTACACTTATGGATATAACCCCTACTTACCTCAAGATCACTCTGCGTCGCAAATGTAGTAACTTCATTTGTTGATTCTTGAGTACTGCATGTCCGATTTGAATGAAAGTTTCACCAATTTGCGTATATTTAGTTCCTCTTTTACATACGAAAATTATTTTTTTTTCTTAAACCTTCCTTTAATACCATCCTCAGACTTAGTTTGGAAATTCATGGGCGTCACCAAAGGGGGCTCGGGGGTGCAAACAACCTCCTTTGAGTTTTTTTTTTTCACAGAAAGGTTTAAAGGATGTACCAAAAATCGAAATAGGTTTCTTCTGCCATTGCAAAGTATAAATTTCTTTTAATATGTTGAATGGTTAATTTCGCTGCAATTACACAGAGAAAAACCTGTAAAGTAGAATGCCCTCCCTAGATTTCAACTCCTAGCGCACTGAATGCATGCCATATGCTTGTCAGTGTTTAATACCCACCTTCGACTCGACGGTGCTATATTTCAGCAATGAGGCGTTTTTACTTGATCGAATAGTATTATGAAGAGGTAGTTATCCCACAAAAATCTGCCATGTTGAAAGGCACTGCAAATTTAGGAAATGGTGGTACCGATATTTGAAAATTAACTTCCTTTTATCTCTGCATACGTATCATACTGAGTGATGGTTCAATCATTTTTCTAAATTCCAACCAACTTCTTCTGTCCTTCCTCGGCGTTTTCAACTTTTACCTTTCCACAACCTATTTTAATGGAATAAATGACATGTAAAGTATTTTCTAGGTCTTGAAGTAGAAAGGTTGAAAGTAAAAACAAAGTAAATTGGTAAAATCACATTGTGCACCAATTTACTGTTCTGCTCTGTAGAGCCTGATAACTAAAGTAGTTAATAGACGCTATTCATTGCAGATCTGAACGATTTTCTTAAATTTCTTTGCACTGCAAAGTTCATTTTGCTTAAAACATTTCCATGATTTGTTATTCGAGGTTAGCTATCTTTACTTCCCTAATCTTGAATATTTCATTATATCCCACGAGCTTCAGAGGGTTTTTGTCCAGGGAATCATTTGCTTCTGGATCCTACCAGTTGGTTCCCTTGACCAAGCCCATGGATCCCATGATAGGCCCCCAACTTTAAAAGAAAACCGTTCTGGTGCCATTTTGGTTTTACGACTTAAAAGCTTTCTCTTTGATCCCCATCCATGGGTTCACGTTTTGCTCTTATATGAAATCATATTTTTGGCATTATCATCATCATTCAAATAGCTTTTTACATATACCAACCAATAAGGACTGCTACAAATACAGTTTCTTTCCTCGGACCGTCAGGGACTGGAACCTTCTCCCCCAGAACATAACAGATCTCGAGGACCCCAAGCAGTTCAAGAGCGCAGCCTTGAGGATTCTCAGACGGGACGACTAACTTCATGCGCACACCCAACCCTGCACGTTTGACTCCACCAGGAGTGTTGTGCAGTATTTATCCAGATCCAGATCCAGATCAGACTACCAATATTTGACGATAATTCCACCGCATTATACGCATCTGAAATGGCTAACTCCTCAGAGTTTCCGTGGGCTTCACCCCCTGGACCCCACAAGGGGCCCTTAAACGGGCCCCTAGACCCCACGCCGTAGTGCTCGCGCTGTACGCGCGAGCATTGCCGCTAACGAGGCAATAACATCCTTCTTCACACAAAGTACGACGCCCTTTAAAATTGTCTGGTGACGCCCATGGAATTCAAAACGATGTTTTTCAAAGGTACGGATACGGGTTTCTTAACAATTTTTATGCGAAATTCGGCTCGCTTCGCCATGGTTAACACTCCATGTCTGATGACAATTATTAGAACGACAATGCATGGATTTATTCTAATGAGAACTATTTTGCGAATAGAAGAGGGGCAAGTCCAACCTCAGGCTTGTAACGTTAACCGTCAACAGGCGACTATGTGCCAGTCTTATATTATAAGCAACATTTGTACGTGATGTTGGCCTACATGATTTGAGGTATATCGTTCATTACAGAAGTTCGTTCAAAGGTTATGAAGTCCATTTGCAGAGAATCTGCATTATGTACATGCTTATTAATCCTTTATCCCTTTTATTGTAAATTTACTTCTCTCCCGGTCATTTCCCTATTCGAAACTTTCATTTGGATTCTCGTTCAAAATAAGTAAAACTGAATTTTTGTGGAGTGCTCCGTGTGCTTTCCTGTAGTGCCATTTCGATGTCAGTAAAAAGCGTCCCCAATTTGTAATTACCCCAAAGCTTCCAGGAGGCCCCAAGCCGGTCTCATTGTACCCTCGTTGAAGGGTGCCATGCCGCAGCCAAAATATTACTAAATAATACTTAATTCCTTAGCACGTTATCAGTTCAAAGCTTTACCAAAGATAGCACCGTTTATAGCATCTAATCCACCTTATATATTCTCAAGGGGAGTAGTTTCACCCCTGTACTTAGACATCACACCCTTTTCCTACACACAACGAAAAGTAAGAACAATTCTTTAAAGTGTGTAAATTTTTCAGTACTTGACCAGTTGGGAACTTTGCCCAAATTAGCACCATTTTGCAACTCAGCCACGTTTGACGAACATAACTTTCTCAAAGGGTCCACTTTCGTTAGACCCCTCTTCCGGTACGGCACCTCCTTACTAGGCGACAAAGGAAGTGTCCATCCCAGTTGCAAATAATCGTAGGTACGAATATGCACACTTAAACCGACTTTCTGGCCTATCTGGGGTGGGATTACGATATCATATTCTTTGGTGCCCCCAATCATCATATCTTGGCGGCGCCACTGGGGCTATAAGTGAAAAGTTGCTGATTCTGTTTCTGAATGGGGCATAATTACAGCCTTTTTTATTTCTGTGGATTGAGTTGTAAAAGTCACGAAATCTCACAATTTCCTGATAAAAAAAAATCCCCATGTCGGGAGGGCACACCCTCCCCACCGTCGCTCAGCGGCTCACTCGTGCCTTCAGCGCTCAACGCCCCCGCTTTTTTAAAATCTTGCATCCGCTCTGCCCTGGATTTCAGTAGTGTCGGGGCAGGAGTGGAAGTTAGACAGGGTTTTACTCCTCAACTTATAACCTCTTGGTTTAGCGGCGCTCACGGCCTTTTTCCAGTTGTGGGGCACTGGATTGTTTTCCCTTACTCCATTGCTTATGCGGAGCATCACGCACAACGGGACAGGAGTGGAACGGTCCCAGTCGAGGAATGTAGAATTGTATGCTGCCCCCCCCCCTTTTTACCCTTTATCTTTCGATTCTCCCCTAGCCTTTGAAACTTAAATTAACTTTTTCAGTCAATTTGGCAATTTGTGTTGTTTCATTTTGATAAATAAAACCAAACTTCACTTGCTTACCGCTGCGCCTTGAATGGGCAGTAACATGAGATTCTGATAAAATGCCTGATTTGTGATGCCGCTTGCAAGTGAGCTTGGAGCATTCGTCTGGTTTCTCATATGTACCATCATATTAAAACTCTTGGGGTTGTTTTTAAACGGATTCCTTAAATGTCTGGAATTGCTATACGATGTGCAGGAGCAAGTTGGACCAAAAAGACCCACACGTACACAAGCTGACAACCTTACAGCTTGTCATATCATTTCTTTTCAATACTCAATGCAAGAGTGACGGATATAACCCAGGGAGGGACAAGGGTATAGTAATTACAACGTGATGGGAGAAGACCGTGCGCCCCCAAATATATTTTAGGTCCACCATGCCTTATAAAAGCAAACAAACTAATCTCAGTTTCCAAATATATCTACTTCCCCTACAGGGACGCCACTGAATGCGACGAACCACTCAGCCCTTAAACTTTTACATCATAGGTACGCCATACATGGTTCCTTTTTATACTGGCTGAAAATTACAAACTCTACATGTGATCTATAGCCCAAGGGAAGAGAAGATATTACAAATGGTCTTAGCCACAAGACGGCTAAATGATCTACTTTGCCATCTCTAGATGACCAAGGAAATGAAATCAGGGTGGCGCCAGGCTGGGGGTGGGAGGCCATGGTCCCCCGTCGGGGAAGGCCCACCCCCGTTGGTTTTTTTTTATAATTTTTCTGGGATGGCCTTTACTTATAGGTAGGACGGAGGATGTATAGTCTCCGACATCGACCAGTCGTCCATACTATTTACTTGTTTTCGCTATCAAAGAGGGCAGATTCTTTAATAAAAAGGGAAAAAATCTCAAATTTTCTTCCATAAACCCCCAAACTTTCCCATTTTTTTCAATTAGTCTCCTACTTTTTCCAGGCTCTTTTGCGCGCCGAAGATTTTGCGTATGCAGCCTTCCGAAACTCGTCGCATTTTGCTAGACACCGGTCGGGACGTTCCTGTAGCTACCCCTGACAGACAGGCTCTTCTAAACAAGCCACCTTTTCACCACAATGTACAGTATGTCAAGCACTGTACATGCATGCACAGAAAAATATATGCGATTGCGTAAATGTTGGGATCAGTACATTCGTTGTCCCACTTAACGATGTTACGGTGATATATTTCACCTTTAAAGCGGCAGTACATAATAAGCATCGTGGTGGGAAATGATCCACCATGCAGATATAGAAATGTCCACATATGTCCACATAATATGGTACACAACATACTATTAAATGATCGTTATGGCATTATGAGTAGAAAACTGATTTTTTTTTTCTTTTTTGTCTCTTCTGTGTACTTTGGACATCAAGAGCGTGACAGCCTTTTTTTGAAAATAATCTGAGTGAAACCGGCAAGCGTGACATAGGCTAAGTGTAAATATGAATTTTTAAGAGTCACTGGAATTTATACAGATTTTCTAATTAGTCTGTGTCTGCAAGGTGAAAGCACTGTGAACAAAACGCAGAATCGTGATTTTATTATTTTACTACAATTCAGCTTGAAGTAAGAGTGTTCTGATGAAACTGTAGTATATAGTCACTACTACACCTGTACAAAATACTTACTTCAAGCAGTTGTACATATAATTAAGTTTTGAGAAGTAAGTTTTTTTTATAAACGGAACACCGAGGGACGCAAAATGGTGTTTTGCTCGTAAGAAGTACATTTTCAAGTATAAATCAATCTCTTCATTGGGAATGCATTTCAATTTAATGGAAGAACATCCAACATACTATTTACAATGATGCACATATTTTTTTTGGGGGGGGGGGGGGATATGCTTTCAGTACCAGTATTTTGTCAAAAAAATGTTTGGTGTCCCGTTTACATGGGGAAAACTGAACCTTATTTTGACCAATAGGCCTATTCCCATGAATCACTTTGTTATTGTTTACATGATTTGCATATTCACAGTACCTATACAATCTGAAATACCGGTAATAACATTTGTTGTAAACTTTTCAATTCTGAAATTGGATGTTTACGCAGTCACAAGTTAGCCTCTTATATTTACAGAATCATATTAATGTACATATCGTATACGTAAAATGTTTACCCGTTTGCATGCGTGGACGTATACGTATACATATACCAGGGAGGTCTTAACACCTCCCTGCATATACTATACTAACATGTATACCCGCAAATACATTGACCAAATGGTGTACATACTTTAAAACGGTTCGTCACCGCAATATCTGGATCCTGTGACATCGCGGTTCATTCGGCAGGACGAATAGCGAGCACGCGGTAGGTCGAATTTTATAGAAATAACTGAAACTCAGTGCCTTTTACATGCAAGTTGTCCTTACCCCGCGAGGCGGACTCTGTTTGCTCAGTCTCCCTGTAAGGCTTCCCAAGTCAAAGGAATATGACTGAACAAGAAATATGCCGTACAGTCCACCGCGTAGGCACATTTACCGCCAGACGGCAGATATGTCCTGCGTAGTACAGTCTATATTTCTGTACGTTATGTTATCAAAGAACAGGTCTGAAACCACAGTAAGAAGAAACCGCCGTGCCCCTTCCCCCAGGAGGGAAGAAATGCTGAAATGGAGGTAACTCCTAGGAAATAACCAGGCAATTCATTCTGAGATATATTACAAACTAATTTCACTTTCAAAATAGAGAGGCGCCCATCATAACATTAATGTCATCTAGAGTCATTCGGACGAGGATAAAAATGCAGTATTGGTAATATTAAAATAACATTTAAATAAACAGAAACATTCAGAAAATGGGGGCTTTTACAAAACCATAAACTGATGCCAAACTCTAAAAACACCAATAAAATATGTTTTACCTTATTATGATTATTGTTATCTTACTTTAACAATAACTAAACTAACCTTCTGTTGCACCTACGTGCCCTGATTACCTCTTCGAAATCAATACGTTCGTACACTAGACCATCTATGAATGAAATGCTATTTGTTGGACATCATCTTATAGCCCGACAGGGTCGACTTTTGAAGGTTGTTGTCCTTGAAGTCTTTTATGTCTTCTTTTATTTTCACCCGTAACTTTGTCTCATTTGGCCTCCTTCACCCTAGAGGACAATAGTTTGATCGCCGTTTGGCCGCGAAGAATTTCCCATTTTGCCCCCTGATATCCGGTCATTACGCCCATGGCCAACAAAACGTGTGATGAAGCATATTAATTGAATGTATCCATCACTTTTGTCACTCTATATCAATTCGGTTCACATAGCCTATTGTACATGGATGACTGCAAAAAGTTTTTACCAAAATATCGACTATCAAAATAATCCAGGTTATTTTAAAACCTTTTCGGTAACGATTATGTGATTGACAATGATAGACGTATGACTTATATTTAGTAGTATAACTGCGCTATTTTTGAAAAGTAAGCGAGCTCGTTACTACAGTTAAAATTATCTCAGACGGAAATTGTTTAAAACATTTCATCCTTGAGATTGATAACTTTTAATTAGACAAAATTACTTATTTGCAAAGTTGAATTCAACTAGCGGCATTTGCCGTGAGAAATGTTGAGTCATATTATAACCATCGATCATAGGTAGATAGAGTTATACTTGTCACCCGGTGTCAATGTTCCAGAAACCACATTTATGGACTAATTTCAAGTTACTTAATAAAATGCATTGAAACTCGACCTTGTTCAATATCGTACTGTTGTTTGATTTCATACAAGTCACAGATTTTGCCATAAAACTGTAGGGCAATAGCGCCATACGATAAAAACGTTCATAATGTTACTTAAATTAGGCATTTTTATTGAATTATTCATTTTACGCCCAGATATGAGATAAAAAAATGGGAGCTCCGTTTCCTACCACCTCTGCAGTGGCTCACATATGGTTGGTTATGTTGCTCAAAAAGTTTCTATTCATCAGGTTTCGTCCTTTTGTATATTCTATTAATTTATTCTGTTTGTTTCGGCAAGCTCTGTGGCAGGTGCCTTTTCCCGAAAACTTCAAGCCTTCTCTTAATACCGCACTACTGGGAACCACTGGCGGATTCTTATCATTCGAGGGCCCTCTACAGATATGCCCCTCTGTATTCTAGCACACTTTTATTATTTACACTCAGCCACTTTGAAAGTCACGTAATTGTTGTACTCAAAGATTACTAGAAGGCTGACACGAACCACCAATTATCCCCCCTCCCCCTTTCCATCGACTTGCATACTAAATTTGGTCTGTTTCGTGTACTCTGGACCTCTAGAAGTTTTATGTACAAACTACCCATTGCATGAAAAAATCACGATTCAGTCTTTTACTCGCAAAATTTGTGCCAGGCGACCGTTAATATGCGAAGTTGGAACGTCTATAACAGGTTGTGGTTCGCCCTTGACGGTTTCTTGAAAATACAATTCAGTTACGAATAAGGAGGTCATTATGCAAAAAGTGTCTAAAATACCTTTAGTTTTCTTCATTTTTGCATAATTGATACTTCAATTCATTTGCTACAATACCTACGTCGCAAAGTAAAATTATCTGTCATGGTCCGTAACCAGCCCCAACCAAGAGTTTCATTTGAGGCCGAGGAATTCTTTAGGAAAAGTGGTGCACTGCTGTTATAGACTCGGAATTTTGTGCTTAAACTCGACATTCAATTGGCTTGATGAATCGTTCTAGGGCTGACAAGGGAATAGGAGCCTGTTCAACAGGCAAATTTGTTATTGAAATATATTACTTGCCCATCATTTTAAAGAAGGTAGGCATGGATAATTGATCGGGGCGGGTTCCTGCTCAGTCCCGCAGCTGGCTACGCTACATGTGCCCAGAGCTTGGGACTTCTGCACTAACAGATTGATGTTGGAGACAGACTTGCAATTTTTGTTTTAGTTTCCAAAATGACAACAATTGCTTTGCAAAATTCACTGGACGCAGAACTTACAGACAGCACTGCTTTTACAGTACGTGCGTCTTTGTAATCAGGAGTGCCCCTTTCTATACCCTGCTCAGTGGGAGCACCAAGGTATTTTAAGTGGGGAAGGGGGAAGAAGAAATTAATGGAGCCAATACTACTATGTCATCTGTATATTTAACGGACTGCGAGTGTGTGTGGGGGTGGGGTGGGGTGGGAGGGGGAAGCAAGAAACTTCACGTGGCAAGAGACTTCACCGGAGGAGCCGTCACTGCACCTACTATGAGTGAAAAGGTGCGTCGCAGCTGTTTTGCAAACAGGCCACATCGAAGACTGTGCCAAGGTGTCCTCACAATAAAGACTTCAAAAGCATTGCTCTCCAACAAAAGATAACACCTCATGTATAGTGTGATGCCATGTAAAGCGTACATTTAGCTTCATGGTGTTGTTTGCCTGGATGACCACAATTTCTATGTGTCCCGATATTGTAGCTGACCTTGTACAAGAGTGATTACGTTCGTTTGCTACTAACAGCTGTGTTATGATTCTCATTTCATACAACCACAGGCCTTGTTTAGCTTCAAGTGTCTTCGAGTACAAATATGAATAATCATTTGTTTTTTTTTTCCTACAACTTGCAGCAATATGTAATCGTTACGGCTTCGCACACAAGTATAATACCGAAGGATGTTCGCTTCGTATACAGGCATCTCAAAATATAGTTGCAGAGTTCCCCGACGGCAAAGAGAAATGTATTAATCTGATATGAACAAATCTTATTTGGGCTTCGTAATTAACCAACCAAATATCGCCACAGGTCAGGCAAGTGCATGTAATATTACATCATTGGCTGGGAAAAAACACTGTAGGAAATAAACTGTTAAGGGGTGCTCCGACGGGGTAAATTCTCCGGCGCCACAATCAAAAATCGTCTGGCATTTGATACCAAGCAGAATGATTCCGCAAAATAAATGGTTACTGGTATTGCTAATGAAAATAGGCAACTGGGTAAGGGTCAGGTAAAACATGCAATTAATGTCGCTAGCAGCTATTAATGTTACAAGTTATCCATGAATCAGACAACAACTGTTGAAAATTAAAGAAAGACAAGGATCCAAGGTTAAACCCTTTACTTAACAGCCCTGTTTACATGGCCTTCGTCTTTCTTTTCCAATGATATCAGAGATTTTCAGTATTTTTACTCAACAGTTATAGACTGTAATCCCATTATGAAAGTTTCGTTGAAATGATTTCAATATCTTTTACCGTTGTCGAGATATACCGCTTTAAAGTTTGGCAACGATTGGAGTATACTCAAAACGAAGAAGATAGGGAGTAGTCCATGTACGATGTACCGGTATGGAATATTTCCATGCCAGTGGTTCTTAACCGAGGCACATTTGTCCCGGCGGGGGGAGGGGTCGTTTTATATCTAGGAGGGAAGTGTTTATCAGGTGCGGATCCAAGTGGGGGCGCACCCGTCGCACCCCCTTTTTTCGATGACCAAAGATTATTTGAAAATATGAGCAAATAGACATGGAAAATATTCTTCCCAGATGCTCGAAAATCGCATCTAAGCGCTTTTAGAATTCAAATTTTCTTGGGGGAGGGCCCCAAACCGCCCGCCGTGGCTTCGCGCCTTCGGCGCTCGCTCGTAGGCCTTCGGCCGACGGTGTGTGCGTCCCCCTTTCTCGAAATCCTGGATCCGCGGCCGTTTATCTTACCATAGTCAAGTATTTCCATTTTTGTTTGCTTGTTCCATGATTGAGAAAGGATATTACAAATTGAGAATCAGGCGCGTATCCATACAAGTGAGGCTTAAGTCACACTTTTTACTTTACCGACTTGACAAAATTTCTTTTTGAATTTTCTGGCGTTCTCTCCTGAATTCGTTACTTTTGCAATCATTTCTGATGAAAACGCTGACCAGTTCTTTGTCCTGATAATAGTTTTTCCTTGCCCTTCGGCATCTAGTAGGGTCTAGGGCAACGCTCCCGTGGAACCCCAGAAGTTCGAACATATTGGCGAAACATTGCATGGCTGTACGTACTTTTCTGTCAGTTTAATCTAAGGCACACTAAACATAAGATCACAAGTATCACAATTTGACCATTATTTTCTGCCGTAACAAAATCCTGGGTCATGCAGAGCAGATAATAAACTCATGCCAGATTCGGTGGTGAACATTCACCTTGAAACGAATGTCTGGGTGGGGACGAGGGACTTAAATCATGACACTCGGAGCGTCACCATCGGTTGGTATGCGTGCCAAGAATGTAGTAGATCAAATATCTCCTACATCGTTAGAAATGGCTTTTACCAAGGCTTGTAAGATGTATCTAAATATTTGTTCATTTCGAGATCTCATGATTTAGAAAAAAAAAACACACTTCAAGTAAGGCAAATAAGAGGCAACGTTCCAGGTCTATATTTTCTTCTACCAAGAGGCATACGTCCCTCAAAATTCGTAAGCCCGTGCAACTTCGTCTAAGTGGCTTTCCGCTTACCTGACGCTCACTGCGATCTGAAGATCCTATGTCGGACAAACCGCCCATCCTTTTGATGATGCAGTGCGTGTGTGGATAAGTTAGTCGACTTATTTTACTTTCTAGATTGTACTTTAATGGAAAAGCGTGCGGAGCGAGCGAACATTTTGTAGTTTGGGACGATTTTTGGTAGGAGAAATGAAAGGAACAAACGCTGGGAAAGATGATATGCAGGTCACCTTAACACTAGACACTAGATTTTACGCCGAAGCTATCTTTTGACTTTGAATTGATTGTATGCTTAGACATTCTCTTTATGTAGTATTATTTTGGATGTGGCATAGACTCAATTCAGGGCTGGTACGGGGTCCGGGCTGCCCCTTATATAGTGCGCTACGAGGAGAGCCTCCAACAGTTGGCGATTAACGTGGGCTTATCAAGAAAATTATGTCAAAAATTCCTGCCAAATTGGCGGGAATTGCACATTCTAGAAAACTGGTCCCTAAAATTTTTCAGGGTAAGGGCCAAATAATGAGGCAGGGCTGAGGGCAATGGTAGCATTTGACAAGAAAATCTTTCCGCAGCAGGAAATAAAGCTATTTGCAAGTGTATACATTCAGGATATTGTCTTGCAAGGTGAAGGCGCATAAGGGGCGAAGGGCTTCTCCAAAAAGCATTTGGTCCTGTCTCCTCAGAATGGGTCCTTGCAGGGCACAGGGGCCACAGTGGCGATCTGGAATCAGGAACAAGTTAATAGTGGGCATTGGAATGAAGACTTTAACTACCTTTAAAGGACATTGAACGCGCAATAAACATACCACAAAAGTCACACTTGTATAATTTATGTTTTGTTACAGCCTGACTTGGACCAGCAGCAACTTTCGGCAACTTTACTTTTTTCGTCCTTACTGTGAAACTTTTTGAAAAAGGGCACATCTGGAAATTTGAAGGGGGTCCGGACGTGGCCGACCCCCCCCCCGAACCCGCCCATGCCGCAATAAGAGTTAACAGCCCAGATAGTTGATCTATTTTCGCTTTAAATCTGTTAAGATTCTTTAATGTATAATCGAACATACCGGGACTTCGCTGGCGCCTAGTCGGGGAGCCTGACTCCGTTCCCCCAGGGCAACTCCTGGTGCCACCATAGCTGTATAAAGCACCCTCGTTTAGTAACAGAATATATTCGTTACACCAAAAATGGATACTCTTTTGTATATTGGTGTTACCATGAGTCGATCACTTAACGAATTTTTTGTTGGTAAAATACAGAAAACATGAAGTAAAATAGATGAAACTTTCTACTATAACTTCCTCACTCCGTAATATTTAAGTTGTGTTTGGAGAAAAGAAGCACTTTCTAACAAATGAGGCACGAATTGGGGGTGGCAATGCACACTGTTTCTGATGACACACTGTGTCGATCACTAGCGGGTAAAGAGCAACTAAAGACCATTGTCCACCAAGGTGAGGAATAATAAAAGACAAAAATAAAATTTTGAATGTAGGTTTTGCCCAAGATATTCTCGACAACATTTTCGTTGAAAGTTATAAAATACTTTAGTTCATTCAATGTCCAAACCTCAAAACCTGGGTTTGATTAAAGTTTTCGTTCGAAAAGGAAGAATTAACAAAAATTTTATTCGTTGAAGAATATCTTTGTATGTGATACTTAGGTCTGAATTACTTTGCACCTTCACTAGTGTTTAAAACGCTCTGGTTGACTAAGGTGGTAGGCTGGGCGAAATCTCTAGAGGCAGTTCATGTCACTAGCTAAGAGGAGCACCAACAGATGCAACAGATAGTTGACACCCGGAATGAACCTTATTTTTCACGTGAGCATGAGTGCCATCGGGGAGGGGGTTGCTGAGGGGAAAGATACATGTAAGGCCTGACTTAGGTGCAAAATTGTGCTAGTGTTTGTAAAGCCTTGAACTGATTACATCTTTAAAAATTATCAGTATTTAGGGATATTCTTCCCAATTTTTGACTGGACTTAAGTCAAGAAGTACTATAAGAAAAGGGGACGACTCTCTATGACACTCTATACTCTTTGAGAAATTTTTGTCTTTGTGAATGGCTTGGATGCAAATAGTGCTATCTTTGGTAGAGCTTCTTGAAGCGTTGCCTTTTGATTATTTGGTTAGGAATCCTCATTATTTAGTGATTTGGTAGGATGTAATTGAATGCAGGGGCGGTCCCAGGGTATATTGGTAGGGGGCAAAGCATGAGGTGAGTGATCGCCGTCCTGGGGGGAGGAGTCTAAGAGGAGGGGTGTCTCCTCCCCTTTGAAACATTTTCAACTACCAGGTTACCTTAGATGCAATCTGGTGCAATATTCTGCATCTTTTGAAGTCATATTTTTTCCTAAGAAATCCTATTTTCTATGTAAGTTAATCCTACATTTTTTTTTACTTTCATGCGACTACAGTTTTTAAATTTTGTTACATTTGTCGACGTTTACATTACAAAGGGGAGCTACTTTTTGTATCGATAGCTGTTGTACATGATAGCTGCCCCCTGTTGAGCAGAAATATTAGCATGCCCGTTTTGGGGTAATTTTGGGTCGAAAAAATCATTTTTCTTATTCCCTTGACCCCTGGATGCCTTCTTGTTTTTTAAATCGCTAGAAATATGTATCAGATACAGGCCTACCTCACCCCTCCCCTTCTCTTCTTCTTCTTTCTCTTTGGCTTTCTCCTTTCTTCTCTTTCGTTTTCTCTTTTCTTTTTTTCCCTCTTCTTTTCCTTCCATTGTCCCCCTTTTCGTGCAAATGATAGGCCCGGGCGGTCACCCACCTGCCCCCTGTGGCGCCGCCACCGATTGAATGGAATGTTGCCTAAGGGGAGGGATGACACCTCTACTCTTTGAGAAATTTTTTTGTTCTAAGTTTTCCTAGATCTAAAATGGTGTTATTCTTTGTTAAAGATTTGAACTGATAACATAACCTGATATTCTTATTATATACTGAATCTTTCGGCTGTGGCATGGCATCCCTACAAAGCTGGTACCCGATGCGGCTTTCTCCCTAACGCTCTTTGTACAACGTTGGTGGAACCATCGTCGGTTGGCGCGTAGCGTAGGCCTGCAAGAAAATGTTCGGTTGAAATGTCTCCCAGATGGGAGAAATGACTCATTTTCGACCTTAAAAGTTGCATCTAAACGTTCTTCACTTTTAGATTTCATGCTTTAGAAACAAATTTGTTTAGATTTCAAGAAGAAAAGTTAGATTTGATTTAAAGGGAAAGTGCAACCACCCCAATTTGAATGAGAGTTCCCTGGTATTCTATTTCATTAATTGCTTTTGTGTATCATGTTTCAATATTTTTCTCACTGAGTTGTGAAATTCACGTATAGAGTAGCTCCTTGGTTTACCTTGAATGGGGAATATTTATGTTCTAACATATCAAGAAAGATACCTGAAGGGAAATAAGAAGACATTTGTGAGATTTAGCTGTTGTTTCAAAATAAGTTTCCTGCGAATGCTTATGCCCTTTAAATTAAAATTTTCTTTACAAACCCATTAAGTATAGCTAATAATTAAAAGCAATCATAGATTATGTCATCCGTAGCCAGCGTATATGGTAGTGTATTCAAGCGATGTTTCTTGTAAAGGAAGAAGATAGTTCATTCTTCAGGAGGAGAAACCCGCATAAGAATTCACCCACGGTGGGGGTCCGGGGAACTCCCCGGGAAAATTTGGGAAGAAAAGGAACCCTTTATGCGATTTCTCAGGTTTTTTGGGAGCCTTGAAATCATAATATGGAGAGTGAATTTTTCAGCATTTCAGTTTTTTTCAAGTTGGCCAATTTTCATTTATGATTTGGAAATCTCAGGGGGCAGTTGTCCCCCTGCCCCCGCAGGCTACGGCCCTGGCAAGTAAACGATCTGCTATTTGTTAGTATATTACACAGAGGTACTGTCACAGATGACCCAAATATACTTGCAGAAAAGCACAAATTTCAGAATTTACACAAATAAGGTTGTAACATTTGTAGACTTCCGTCAAATTTAAAATGCAAAACAGTTTGAGGCAGGCTTAAGTTGACACCTGACTGGCTCTAACAGCTTGAAAAATCTACGACTTCACTTCTACTTAGGGAGAAAGGCTTGTGACTTGATTTTTGTCGGGACCACATGACTGGTGACTTGAATTGTGAAACTTCGTTACTTGACTTGCGATGAGCTTTGACTTGACTTGTGACTGGAGCAAATGACTTGTGACTTGTGTTGTGGCAGGTTAAGGTAACCGTACATAGCTTGAACTTTGTTCATAGTACGAGAGAAGAGGTTGCGACCTCTCAGGTAATATTTGTATAGACGCGGTCAGGTGTGAAGCAAACGTGTCCATTTAGGCGCGGCTCTCCCTTATACTTAACGAGTGTAAGATCATTTGTACATCTGCTCGCATTGCTAGAAGTCAGGCTATCTAGAGCCATAAATTGTAACCCCGAGGGACGCAACAACTGGTAATTATTTTGTTTTCTTCATTTGGTAAATCTTAAACAGTTTCTAATAATTTAGGAATTATTTTTGATGTTTGTACATTTGCACAAGCTAGTTTGTTTCGCAAGTGCTATTTACTATTTCGTATTACGAAGTTTGGCGAGCTGAAGCCGCACCCATTAATGTTTGTAACATAAAGTATGCGAAGTCAAATTTCAATGTTTATTCTGTATACCTTTCTTACAGATTGCATATATTTTCCTATTTGATAGAGTTACTATTTTTGTACGCTTCGAATTTTGATGTGGTTGATATTTACATTTGTTTATATTTATGTTCACAGTGAACCGTACGTACCTACGTTACCGTGAATGCAATCATTTCTTCGTTTATAAGGTTTCAAACAGATCGGAAGAGTAAAGTAAATGCAGTTGTTTATTTTTTTGGTGTTTCTAACGTGTTCATGGGATTGCGCCCTCACCCGTGTAGCGATGAGCCTACAACTTGACTTGAACTTTCAAATTTTGACTTGCTACCATCTCTGTCAAATATATGAAACTTTTTCAGCTGTAGATTTCTCTGAAAATGGTATTACACCTATCGGTAACATAGCCTTAACAACATAACGAGATACTATTCAGATCACTCTGGCATTTTAAGTCAGTGGTACTCTCACCAATGAGTGATCACCAACCCCTTGGTCAACAGGAACCTTTTAAGGGTTGGCAAATACATTTTTGCCAAAAATTGAAATGTCCCCATCATATAAATTTTATCTCGTTATTCTTTGATTTTGCGTTGTGGGTAAGCCTGCAGAGTAGCTTTAATAGCTTGGAGGGAAAACTTTGAGAACAATAGGTTTCCAAACTGGGTGCGATAAATAGAGTGGAAAAAATTAGAGTAACTTTTAAGACATTTCCAAGTAATCCTCTTAAACCTATCTATGGTTTCCCCAATCCTTTTACGAAAATAGTATTGACTTAACAAGGAGGTCTAATATCAACTCCCTGATTAGGCTAGGTTGTACCGAAAACATTTACCTATCTTCAACGACAAAAATGTATTTCAATTAAAAATACAATCCGCATCCAAATTTGTTTCATTAGCATATGCGCACATAGACGAATGAGGCTAGGGGCCATGAGCTGCAGCCCCCTCCCCCACCCCAAATGCCGACTTAAAGGCAAATAACTATCAATTTTAGGACTCTGACACGTCATTTTTATGTCAAGATGTTTTCCTTACGAAATAAAATATTTTTTCCATACGCCCTATTACCATCTAGTTGTGTGCGATTTCATATTACAAACAGAAAACTACAAACAAGTGTACAGGGCCTTATCATATTTATTGTATCGCATAAGCCTACACTATCTCTCTCGAGCTTAACCAACCTTACTCCTTACTTTTTTATCTAGCTAAGTTTTGTTATTAATTGATTGCTCATGTATATTAAGTTACATGTTAATTAAGTTCCACAACATTGCAAAGACCCTACCAGCCTTAGGTGAAATGTTGCTACTGTGCCGGCTTTCATGAACACCTTTAAGTGGCAGCTATATTTAATACCTTTTAGTAAAATTGCCCTGATCTTAGAACTCTCCAAGGAACTACCTCGTGTAAACATTTGAAAATTTTCTCATTTAAAAGGCCTCTGTAATTGCGAATGGGACGACCAAATCACTAGTCTTTATCATATTACATTTAAAATAATTGAAACGACTGGCTTGATGAGAAGATAAAAGAGCAGACAAAATGGTCATAATTAATAATAACAATTATCAAATTTTCATGTTTTTGTGTTATTTACGTGTTTTGAATCTCCCTTTCGTTGCCACGAGTCTTATATGGGACCTGGCAGTAGGGGTAAACAACCATTCCCAAGATATCTATCTCCGAAATTAAAATTTCGCAATTTTTCTGAGAGAAGGATTACACAAAAAATGTTTACATGATAAACAAAAACAGAGCAAACGGCACATTTTAAGAGGTATGGTGGATGACACAAGTTGTTCCTATTTAACTTAACTTACTCAAACCTATCTTCATTACAACTTTTCATGATGGATCGAAATTTCATCATGACGTTTTGAATAGGCACAAAATAACTTCAGAATAAAGTTATTTACTCACCCTTGACCTCCCTCACTTCTCCCACCCCTCGTAAAATAGAATACGCCATTTCTGTTCGTCCTGAAGCCAAGAATTGGTTACTGGATAACAATCTGTGAATAAAGGTCATTAAGAAATCATGAGAGAACGGAGAGGTTCTATCTTTACACCTATGTATTGGTTTTTCAGTACGTGTGTTATTTTAGTATGAATTCTACAAAGATCTCAAAAGTTGATGTTTTATAAGGTGCAGCTTCGATAATGATTTATTGTAAAGCATACTGTCATGCGAGTCAAGTAAATACCGTTTGTTGTCTGTAACAAGCACAATTCTTCTATTCACGTGTGTTCTGTGGATGGCATATTTAACACATTTTAAAGCAGTCTTTTATCAGAGTATGTGGACATATAGATTTAACTGTCCATTACCTGACAACTATCAATGATATCCAAATACTCTTTTTCTGCATTGTTTGCATAAATTGAAATTTTGGAAATGTCAAAAGACATACTTTGAATGAGCAATGCTTTTAAAATCGCAAGCTTATACCTGTTAGCTGCAGGCAACTATAACTTTAATGTGTCGAATTCACGTGGACTTTTCATACTTTTGGCACTGTTCTGACGCAGTCAAAGGGTAACTTTTTACCGACAGGGAGGGCATCACACATTTTGAACAAATTAAGCAGTATTTTTGTATACCAATTATTATCCACTATAAGACTGGACTTCGTGATGCAGCATAGCGTAGTGCTATTCCATAATATAGCGAACAAATTTCTTTCTTTTGATACGGAGAACAAATACCTGTACACCGCCCTCAAAATAGAGACAGTACCTTACGTATGGATATTTTCCACGCTGAAAATTTTGTGGAATTAGAAGTCGTTGTATGCACGACTAAGTTACAAAATGTCCATCATGTTGTCGTCATGTTAGTTATTAAATATTACTTGAATAAAGCTCAATTGCTTACTGAAAAGCGCACAGACGGTAGACCTGCAACCAGTGAAATATATAGCACAATTTTGCTTTCTATACTACTGGTGTACTCTACTGAAGTCTCATAGTCTGCAGAATGATGGCTTACCTCAACTGCAGACTTACATGTATAGACTAATGAGGGTGTTAACAAATATATATATATATATATATATATATATATATATATATATATATATATATATATATATTTCTGTTAATACCCTATTAGGGAGACAAATTCCAGTTATAATTGGTATATTAAGGAGACATTTTCACTAGGGAGACAAAATCACGTCTCCCTAATTCTTTGCACCATTATTTTAACCCCTTCTCTACATTCTTTCTAAAAGATTTTTATTTCTATGGTAGCGTATTAGCGCCCTCTTTATTATGCCACTGTGTAAGCTGCATAAATACATCATAGGTGCTATTATTTACCATAGAAATACAGGTGTGTTATGTGCTGCATGTAATTTGTATGTATTATAGGGAGACAAATAAGTATTGCGAAATACTTTATAATATTTTGTTTATTTAATTAAACCTTGTGTGTAAAAGATACAGTTAAAACAAACGTACCATAAGTTAAAGGCATTCATTAAGAATTATTGGTATTTTTGTGTGAATATTTGTATGCTTAGATAAGGAAATATATTAAATTTTATGAATATAACCGATTGCCTCCCTAAGGAAGGATTTTATCCCAATGTCTCCCAAATGTTTAATTTAGTGTTATATATATATATATATATATATATATATATATATATATAGGGAAATAGTTATAAAAGTCTTTCATTGCTTCAATCTTGAACATCCCCCCCCCCTCCCGCCTCTGAAAATTTGGTTAAACTGTTTTCATTTAAAATTTTGCTTAATAATTAATTGCCCATTGTGCATATGGCTGCCGAATTTAACTGACCGCCACAACAATAGCACCTCACCCAAGGTGTTTGATACACAATTATCAGTGTCCAGAAATTGTTCGAATGGCAACTGAAGTGTGAATGCCATCTTCCGGTCTTCACACTGCGGACCTAAAGCAGGGGTGGCGTCAGAATTTGCCCGACGGGGACAGTTACCCGAAACTCTTACAAAAGCGTCAGGTTGCCTGAAGGATGGCGAACGCAAAATCTTCCAAGCGGGCAGAAAATTTGGGTATTTTATTGAAAAATCTGCCATTCATGAGGGCGAAATCAAGTAAAACGTCAGGGCGACAGGTAAAAATCGAGAATCGCAAATTCCATCTCACCCATTAAGGCTCCTCGACGAAACTGGAAAATTTCTCCGACGAGAAGAGGTCATGTCCCCCGGCCCCTACATGGCGCCATCCCTGACCAAAGGGATTGTAAAGATTGCTTAAATCGTTTATGTTGTCTTCGAAATGCGAGACAGGCCTATATACAAGGTTTCCATTGATTTGAGCCTAGTTTCTTTTCTTAGGCAATGCGTCGAAACAACTACAATGAGGTTAGATTTATAACTAGCCTAATGTATGATACCTATTTTATTGAAGCTAACGATACAATAATTATTCATCCAGTCTTCAGATTCCTCATTTTCGTGAACACTTATAAGAAATTCAAATTTATTTGTACGTGCAGTCCTTGTTGGTGGAGAAGATCATTTTCAAATGAAATTTGTGGTTATTTGAGATTAATGTGTTGCATTGATACTCACAATCGTCTTGTCCCATGTCAGGGAATGAGACAAGCATACTTTATGTGCCCTTCAAGAAGCAATACAGGTGGGCAAGCAAAGCGGCCTCAGATCATTACCAATTACCGTTCTTAACTTGCTTAACTAATCTGACAACTGCCCGGCTAATCTGACAATTGCTGGGGTCATCAACTGGGTAGGAGGAAGGGGGTACGACCTTACGCACGATTCTCAGAACTGTCCCCCATCTCACTGTTCCCTCTAAAATGGTGTTTTCCAACCTTATTTTGGAACCTTTGCCAAACTTCCCTATTCTCTTTGCCAATTACCCAGTGGCTATAAATTTGAGGCTGTCGTTATGGAGAGAAGGTCTAGTGGAAAGAACTTCCCCACCCCTTTGAGCATTTTGTCAGTATGATTAAAAATGCCTAGATGCATGTTGGTGCAGTGTTTACAACACTTTATGTAAATTTGCATTTTTGGGGAGGAGGGAACAAAATACAAACATGCTGGTATTTCTTCTTCTTGCAGCAGGGTCATTACCCCTTCCCATTTAAAAATGTGTTCATTACCCCTCGAAGGTAATGACCCCCACTCGAGAAGCATCGCTCTAAAAATGTATGTGAGAGAAGTCTTCAGTCTGCTTTGAAATTGCGTTAATCTCAAAAAAAAAAAGAATTAAGACTGCTAAATTGTTCCCCAAGTTCTTAAAATTTTTCAGGCACTTCGCGAGCAACACTTTTTACTAACTGTGCCGTGCTCAGCCTGATAAATTCACCCCCTTCACCCACCGCTCCCAACAAGTCAAATTATTCCCGGGTAGCAATGTAGTTCTGATTTATTTTAATCAAGTGATGAGTTCGGTACAGCTTGTACCAAATTTTAACTTCAGGTCTTTTCCACACGCCTCGTGTTCACTATTTCAACTTTTCTTGGATGATGGTAAATTGAATATCCGACATAGTCCTATTAGTCCTACTCCTTCCTTCTTGGAGACTGGTTTAGATCCAAGGGAAACATTTATTGTATACAAAAACTTGTTTGTAGGAATGCTTCTGTGTAGAAAGCGACACTGAAACCATTCAACGGAAACTTCACTCGAGAAATAATATATAAATATATAATATTACATTATAAATAAACACTATTTAGTTTAGAAAAAGGTATGGCATAAATTTCAGTGACCATGCCATCGAGATCTGTACTAAAGTTAACCTCGAAGTAAAATCATCGCCAACATTCAAGACACGTCAAAATGTAAAGATGACCCTTTCAAAGATCCTAATCTAACCAACCTTTAGACCGGAAAATAAGATCCAAAATAATCAATTTGGTGAAGGAGATTACGACAAGACCTGTTGATAGGTTGAATGACAAAAGAAGTATCATCCGTATACTGAGCAAGTTTACACTCTTGGTATCCAATGTTAATCCACGTACAACATTATTATCAGTATGGACCAAGATATTCAATATTTCCACACAAAATATTTATAAAGAGGAGGACAAAGGGTCCCCTTGTTTACAACCTCTCTCTCTCTCTAAAGAGAAAGTTTGAGAAAAGAAAGGACACACGAGGGTCATGTATCAAGCCATACTGATTGAGGAACCAAATTTAAAAAAATAATCTAGAATTTGTAGAACGAATTTCAAATAAATGCTGCCAAATGTCTTTTCAAAGTCGATGAAGAAAAGAATTTCCTTTTTTTTTTGCTAATGCTAATTAAACAAGATGCCATATATTGTACGGATTCTGTCACCTATATCTGGTTTTAATAAAGCCACTCTGATCCATTATCAACTTTTGTAACATAGTTTAAAACGATTTGAAATGCAACCTGATGCAATCTTATAAGATACATTTACGGGAGTAACATGGGCCTCCAGTTTTAAGAAACTGTCTCGGTTTATCCCCTTGCTGTATTATACGTAATGACGTCATGTCTCTGTCACAGACAGCATTGTGTTTCCATAACCATGGTTTAATGGTCTCACTAAAAAATGACCAATATCTTTTAAAAAAGATTATAGAATTCAAAGGTAATACCGCATGCACCAGATGATTTGTTATTCCTCATATTTTTCAAAATATTATACACTTCTAAATCATTCAAATCAAGTGTCAAGTTTTCTTCAACATCAACCCTAAATTCTTACATCTTCTTACATAAATCACAACATTTTGAAATTTTATCAACTGAAACCAAGCTTTTTCAATTTCTCTTCACCCAAACCCAAACTTTTGCCTTCACCATCCTTACAGTAACCCGTCGCCTTTGTCGGGGCTTCTGGTTGCTAGGCTTGCTCCCCCCCCCCTCAGGCAAATTCTGGTACCACCCACCCCTGCTCCTCTGCTCCCCTACTCCCGGTGTTGTGGCCGAGTGGATAAAGGCGGTGGCATTTGAAGGGATGAAGCTTTGCAACCGTGAGGTTTAGGGTTCGATCCCAGGCAGGGTCAACGTAAGGTGAGTTCTTCGTCCATGAGCAATCTAAGGTTTTCCCATCTAAATTGCCCTTTTAAAAGAAACCAAATTTGATTTAAATTGTTGAGTTTGTTAGCCACCCGACGTGCCAAGGTGAAATTGTAATTCACAAGCCATATTAGCTCCTCCCACATTCATGGTCGCTTAGTTTTGTAAAGCAACTACCCTTTAAGACCTGAATTAAGTTTTTCATCTCAAATTTTGTATGGCATTAGGTTAAATTGGCTTTTTTGAAAATCTTGGCAGTGCGTTCCTCCATTATTTATTTTATGCTTTAAAGGGAGAAAGCAGTCGCCCCAAGTTTATTTTTAAAAATCTACTAAATCTTACAGATCTCCTCTGATTTCACTTACAAGTATCTGTCATTATCTTTCTGTATAAAACATTGAATGTTGAAACTAAACCAAGGAGTTATTCTGCATGTATTTAAGAACTAAGAAACAAAAATATTGTCAAACGGTTGGGACAGCCATTCCTGAATTAGGATGATGGGGTACACTAATTCAAGTTGGGAGACTGCATTTTTCCTTTAACTGTTGGTGATTGTTTAGACAGAGTGTAGATTATATGCAACAATAGAGAGGGTTTGAGTTAACCTAGATTTGGAAAAAGGGAAGCTTTGTTTACAAATACTTGGGGCAAAGAATAATACGTCGATCAGAAAAAAAATACAGTTCCGTTAAATATAACACTGAATATTGAGGACTTCTGGCGTTCATCTTTGAGGTTGTGTTTTTTATATTGCACTAATTTATTAAAGAATAGCCACGTGCATGAATTGGAAGGAGTTAAGGCTTATACATGAACTCTTCAGTCTGTCATGAAACATGCAGTTAAACTTCCGTATTGGCCGAGGGTCCCAAATTTAAGTCCCTTGGGATGTTCAAGTCCATCATGTAATGGGGACCTGATCCTGACTGTCTACATTTTCATAAGTCCGTATACTTTGACTCGTCCATTATTCACACCGTTGTTACACTACGAGGCCCATTTAACCCTTAAGTTGAATAATGTGGCCATGCCAAAGTGGACAGCAACGATACATTTTTATTGAAACATACCTTTAAGTGATAGTTTCTTGTGAAATGTTACCCATAATTTCCTAATTCTGTTTTTTATATTTTTTGGCACTTTGAAGGTGCAAAATAAACATCCAGAGTATAATTTCATTAAAATATACTTGAGAATTCCAATTCCCGAAGGAAACCTTTCCGCGTTGGCTTAGAACGCCCCCATTCCACACGATCCGTCCTTTTTGTATTTCATACATAGGTTTTAACACTAGGCCGCTTAAAGCCTCACGCTTAGATTCCAAGTGTGACAAATTTAACAGCTCCTTGAGAAATAGCGAAAAACTTTCCCGCCAAAAACGCTCTTCATGACTGGTTTGACACCAACAAATTGTGACAGGTTCATCCACGCCCGACCGCTCACACGACACTCCTGCGAGCGCGACAATTTTCATTTCACCGGCGAAGCGCGAAAAATGACTTGTCAGATTTCGAGATTATGCAAATTGTCCGTTGACCTCGAAAACTTCGTAAATGATCCGAAAGTTCGAAAGTCTGGAAGTGATGGCAGAATTGACTGCAGAAATATATTATTAAAGGGGACTCCTGTTGAAAACAATGCATGAACCCATTTCGCAGTTTGGTACGCAGTAGTTTACCGTCTAAAACGATAGTAACAAAAATTCTGGGAGAAAATGCTCGTGAAGGCGGAATCTTTAAACCTAGAATTTACTAAAATTGTTATGGATGAGAAATTTTAAAGGGAAGCATTAAGTATAAGTTACATCAACATTGCCTAGACAAGAAATAGTTTTTATCATTATTAAATAATTCAGACTCACCAATAAATACTGACAGTAACATTATCTTTTCTTCCTTGGGATATCACATATTTCAAGAGTTGGGAATGTTACATCATTTGAAAATTTGAATAAATTAATCATGAGATACAAAGCAGTGAATTTCTCTCTAAAGAACCTTATTCGCTGAAAATAAAATGATATAACTACTTTAGTTGGAACTATTCCATGTCTTAATATCATGGTTTTAAAGGAAGAAAGATTATTCTGTACTACAAATGTAATATTTTCTTTTCAATAAAAGCCAAAGCAAATTGTCGTGGCCTTGTCTCTATAAATGAATGAAAGAATTGCTGTACACATTTGACAGCATAGCCGAATGGTAGTACTATCAAATGGGGGCTGGCAACGTTTGCCAAAAATATGGGGAACTTTTAAAATTTATCCATCTTGCAAACAAAAAATGCAGTTGCTGGGAAAAGAGCCTTTATTTTAACGCTCTTGGAGCTGCACTCACCAGGGAGGTGATATCTAATATCACCTCCCTGCACTCACTACCTTTATGTACGCCTTTAAATACCAGGAAAGGATAGCCAGACTTCCAGAGTGAAGTACCATGCTATTGAAGAATGAAAACAACGATATTTAAATGTATCTATGAAACCACACCCAATGAAGCTCACTAAAATAAGACGAGTAGTGAAAAAGAGCTGTAGCAGCTCATAGGCTGTAGATAGATGGTGATAAACTGAGTCTACGACTTACGGAATCAGCAAAATGTGTAATGGTCTCTATTTATTCTGGAAATTGTTTAGTGTTTGTTTGTTTGTTTGTTTGATTGGTTGCTTGCTTTCTTGGAAGAAGATAATTTGGAAACTGCACCAAGTTGACGTTTGATGCAGCTTTATGTTTTTTTTTTTTGGGGGGGGGGGTGAAAATGGGTAAATGGGTTTGCATAAGTAACTGACGGTAACGATATAGAATGATATCATTAGATGCGTTTGCACCAGGCTAGTTCTGGATCAATGTACAAGCGCGGATCCAAGGAGGGACTTTTCCGGCCTCAGCCCCCCTTTTCGTCACATTAACAATAACAAATACAGGGAAATTATTATAATGTTAATCTAGGAGAGTATTCAAGGGGGCTTTCAGCCCCCCTTTTCGAAATGTCTGGACCCGCGCCTGATGTATGTTTAGTGTTTGGATAAAAAAGTGAAGCTGGTAAAGAGGCTTAGTTTTAATGCATTTTGGAGACAGTCAGCTTAGGACTGAAAACCCAAGATACATTACTTTTACACAGTGATTGTATTTACCACGTCAAATTGACTTCTATCATGCTTCGAGACAGGACCAATTAAGTTTTCAAAACCTATCGATTTTTCCTTCCTAGCCGTCTCGAAAAGCTTCCTACGCTTATGATAGTGAGTAGATACTTTTTTCCTTGTATCATAATCATGATAATGCCTATTTTGAACATAAAAATTACTGTAGCATTTTGGCAACTGGTATATGCCACTGGTATATGCAATCCCACAATCATGGAAAAGAAGCGTTAGAATGGTAGTGAGTGATGTTAGTGATAAAAGTCTTCAAGATGTTACCCTTTTTAGGCTCCATAAATCCAAGAGGGTGTGTAAATTGGTTCATGACATTTGTGTCCAAAAAATTTTTAAACCTTCAACTTCCGAAACAAAGTGGGCTTTTGATTTAAATGTGTGGGATCTGAATTGGAATGGGATTTATCTTAGCTCTTTTAAATCGTCATTGTCTCCTAGATTGCGATATTTCCAGTCTAAGATTCTTCATAGGTATCTAGCAGTCAATAAATTACAAGCTCAAATGGGCATTGTAAACTCGGATCTCTGTACCTTTTGTAAGGAGGAGACCGAAGATATTCAGCACCTTTTTGGGGATTTGCATTTTCGTAGCTCCTTTTTGGGGGGAAGTTCAGGTAAATCTTCTTGGGAATGTTTTTAATTTAACTAGAAGGGACATTATTTTAGGGCTTTTTGACGTTGGAAATTTGAAGTATAATCTTGTGATCCTCCATGCGAAATGTTACGTTTATACCTGTAAATGGCAAGAAGTTAAACGTAGTTGCAAAGCTTTTGTGAATATTTTAAGATCGTGTCGAGAAACAAAAAAATCTTGTTGATTCACTGCCTGTCGGATAACTTTGGTTTGTCATTGTGGATTATGTATTTGGTTTATTTTGTTGATTGTTTGTTGTTGTACTGTTTTGACTTGATGGAATAAATATATTTATGTTAAAAAAAATTGGCAACTTGTAATGAACAAAATTATGAATGAAAACACCAAGCTGATATTTATAAAGGTCGAAGACAGAAAGAATACGGAGTAATTTGAAGAGAGTGCCTGTATGATGAGTGAAAGAAACATTACAAATGTTTCGTACAGCACGCTTTTGCAGCAAATAAATGGACTGTAGGTAATCTTTTTTGGCATTTCCCCAAACCAGTAAGTTGAACATGTGGAGAATTGTAAAGTAGAGGAAGGGTACTTTGGGGTAGGAAATGTTTCAGATTATTCAGTACACCATTAATTCGGGAGATTTTACTGCGAATAGACGAAATATGTTCTTTCCAAATAAGTTTACAATCAATAATATTGCCAAGAAACTTTGTGTGGCGACATGCTGGGGCTTTAGTTTGTTTGAAACAAGAATTATATTTTCAGTATTTGGAACTTTATTGTCGAAAACAAGAAGCTTGGTTTTATTCATATTGAGGGAAATCTTATTTGAATTTAGCCATTCAACAATATGTGAGTCAGGAATGCACGATTGTTAGAGTTAGATGAGGTTTTACGGCTCAGTTTCTAACCAACTGGTTTAAGTCCTTCACTTTGGTCCTAAAAATTTCAGCTATGATTATAACATGAATGGTAGTATTCTGAGTGATGTGACTTTTGAGAAGGATCTGGGTGTAGTTATTACAGGTGATTTAAAGCCATCTAGACAGTGTGCAGCTGCTGCTGCTAGGGCTAATAGGGTGCTTGGATTGATCAAGAGGAATTTCAGTAGTTTTAGTAAAGAAATTGTACTAAATCTGTATAAGCAGTTGGTAAGACCCCACCTCGACTATGCAGCCCAGGCTTGGAGTCCCTTCTATGAAAAGGACAAGCTTCTTTTAGAGCAAGTTCAGAGGAGAGCCACTCGCCTTATACCCGAGGTGAGACACCTACCTTATCATGTTAGACTTAAGCATCTTGGGCTTACCACCCTGGAGTTGAGAAGGATTAGGGGGACATGCTTCAGGTGTACAAATTTCTCTCTGAAAGGAATCCTTTGTCCTCTTGCAATTATTTAAAGGTTCAATGTAATTCTCGGGTTCGAGGCCATTGTAAGAAGCTAGTTAAGAATTTTGCAAGGCTCGACATTAGGAAGTTCAGCTTTTCTCATAGAGTTGTTAACGAGTGGAATAGTCTGCCTGAGTGGGTAGTTAACTCCACATCTGTGCACTGCTTTAAGGTTAACATTGACAAGTTCTTCCATAAGTGTGGTAGAATCTAATTGTGCTGGGCTCGTTTGGTGTTGGTTGGTTCTTTGTTTTCAGTTAAGGTTGTATGGACTTCAGGGCATCTTATGGGGCCTTAGCCCTCCTTTGCCCTTTAACCTGTTGTGTTATGTTAAGCCGGGCCGGTCACGGCCTTTTTTCCAGTTGTGGCTCACTGGCTTGTTTTCCCTACTCCATTGCTTATATGCTGAGCGCCAAGCATAATGGCAGTAGGTTCCATTTTTAAAGTCTTCGGTATGACCCGGCCAGGAGTCGAACCAGGCCTTCCGGCTGCAAGTCGGATGCTCTAACCACTTGACCATGCAGTCGGTAGGTGCAATGCTGGGTGCGATGGTATATGGGGTATGGTAGGTGCGATGTTTATGAGATGGTATAGTTTGCGATGCAGGTGCAACAACATACTTAGTTAATGTTTGTATAGTTGTACTAGCAGGGAGTTGTTATTCGGATAAAAACTGCCTGGTTCTAGTAAGTATGGAGGTGAACATTTTAATTGATGCAAAAACGTTTATTAAAACGGTGAATGCAATTTCTTCACTAAAGATGCAATTATGTCTATGTTCAGAAAATGACGAGAAATTGTAGAAGGAAGATGTGCTGGCACAATTAAAGAAAAACACAATTTGATTAGAAAATATAACGAATGATGAAACACAAATGTTAGCAACATTCAAGTTGGTGTGTATCCTATGCACTCGCCTGAACTAAACCGTCACATGTGATCCTAGTGAATTCAAATGAACAAAATTGCTTAACCACAGTTTCAACATATTAACCTGTCCAAAATTTCAAGGGGGCACTCTCTTAGCGGAACCCTCAGTGACGTACCTAGAGTAGGTGACACCCGAGCAAGTCTTCCTTTGCCACCTCGCGTGAGTCGCCCTGAGTGGGGTGAAATTTACGTATAAGTCAGCTTATAGGTGCAAAATGTGCTTTCTTTGAAAAAGTGTTAATTTATTCTATGTTTAGAAAGTCTCATTGTGTAGTGAATATTTCATCTTTCTTGGCTGTGTTAAAGGAAATAGGAACATCTTAGGGGAGGGGGTAACACCCTCACCCTTTCAGGCATTTTTGTTTATGTAAGTATGTTTGGATGAAAAGTGGTGCTACCTTTGTTAAGGCTTTGAACTGATTATATGTTTAAACTTTTTTTTATTATTCAGTGAATTTTCTGATATTTTGGCAGGATGCCAAAAGGGGGAGGTTGCCTCAGGTGCCAAATTTGAGAAGATTTTGCATGTGTATGATGGCTTTGATGCAAAATAGTGCTATCTGAAAAGATAGCACTTATAAACTTTAAGTTCAATATATTATTAGAAGTTCTTATTGTTTAGCTATTTTCTTCGGTTTTTCCATGATATTTTTGTCATAAATGCCAGCCCTCCCTCCCCCCTCCATCCCCACATTGCGGACAATGGTATACTTTCTAGTCTTTGCAACTTGCATAAAACATTTTTTATTTTCAGATTTCTTTAGAAATTTAAACTTCAAGGGAAAGGGTAAACTCGGAAAATTTATTCAATAAAACACTTTAAGCGGATAACATGGAGTTTACTTTACGGATGCATTGAACTAAAGGTACTTATCTGGGATATTTCCTAAAAGCATGTTGTGGCATGCGTGAAAAGAAAGAGTAGGCCTAATCCTTCTAAATAGCTTTAGACAAGTCTCAGGTGATCGAGTTTCATATACATCATGCAATTATAGTTAGTGCAGCAACATTCGGGACCGGACATGGGCGGATCCACTATTTAAGGAAGAGGCTCATTCGCTGTAGGGTTAGTGAACCACATAGTGCATCCATAGCGAGGTCCAGGGATCTCCCAAGGGAAATATGGGGAAAGGGGAGCTTTTGTATGCAAATTCCCAGGCTCTGAGGGCAACTGCTACAACGGAATTTTCAACATTTTCCATTTTTTTTTATTTGTAAATAGACCAGCTCTCATTTAGGCTTTAGAAATCTCAAGGCTACGGCCCTGAGTCAATAAATTTAAAAGAAAGTTTTACGAAGCGAACATTTTGTGGGTTCAGAAAATAAACAATAAAGACCTCATATGACCCTCAAAGTGTAGAATCTACAAAGACATGAAGCAAACTCGATCTCTCACAAACTCCAATCAAAACTGGTAGTCAACAACTATTCAAACACGGTATCGACAAATTCTCGACAAAACCGCATCATTAGTATGGCTATAACCGAAAATCTCACCTGATGGGGGTATTTTCCTCCACTTATTTTGGGGAGATTCTTCCGTGGAATTTCACATTTTCACACTACGAATTGGCTAAAGGGGTCTTTGTCCATTACCTTTTCACATAAAACCCTGCTTTTGAGCATGGCTTAATTGACCACATTCATGCTGGTTTTAAAAAATTTGTATACATTGATCAGAGCAGTGAGTTGCAACAGACTAACTGAACTGTTTCAGAAGTATGCAACATGTTTTGGGGACGATTTAGTATGCACACGGCGAAACAGCTACCCTTACGTAGCCGACTACAGTGAAGAGATGTATGGACGTGCATGGGATAGCTCATGAACTTCCGTCATAGACCAAAACACTGTTTCATCATAACTGAATGAATTCGGATGAAGTCCTGATAGGTAATTTAAACAAAGATGACTGAGCAGGGGCGGATCCAAGGGGGGGTTTTAGGGGTTTAACCCCCCCCCCCTTTGATTTTCGAGGATTTTTTCATTTTGTATAATATATTGATTATTTTCCCCGGTAAGTTATGAAGGTTATTTTCAGTTACAACAATGCAATTAACATGCCATAATTATAAGTTTGCTGACAGCGTATTTTTCCTTCTATCGTCCCGATTCTCTCTCATTCAAAATCCTTATAGAGTCAGTGAGTCCTTCAAGAGGAGGTTCAGCTCTAATCTTGGTTCCCATATGCAATGAAATCGCATCCAGTAGTGCCTAACTCTCTTTTGAAAATGGGAACGCGACTCCAGCTTTTCGCTTGTACTCTCGCTGAAAAATTCAAATATTGTGTTGTCTGAAAGTGGTTGTCGTTGAATTGGAATCATGTAATATAATCAGAAATCGATAAGGCTGATCATACTTTGGACATCCGTTGGATGTAAAGACGTTCAGGGAAAATTAGACTGTTCAGTTGGAACATATATCTAAAGAAATTACCATTGTTCTGGAAGGTATTATAATCCAAAATTCGCTTATATACTGAATCCCTTTCATTTGTTTCACAAGATATATTCCTTTTCTATCCAAGAGCACGTTATGACCAAGATCACGTTTAAACATTATTCCATGCAAAAGTTTGTTAGATGGGATTTTACGACACACCAACACGATTGTTTTATATAGTGTCACCTAGAGAAGAAAATGGTGCAATGTTGCGGTACAATTAGGTAAAAAAAGTTGTGGTACAGTTCAAATTCCTCTGAAATGTTCAGGCAAATGCGAGAGTCGTGTCAAAAGTTTCTATACAGTTTGCTTTCCTTGAGAAAGCCCAGAATAAGGGAAGAATCTGTCTGCCCAAATAGTTTTCAGGTCTGGCACAGCATAGTACTTCTGGCGAACATGGGAGTATTCACAACAGTCAACGAGAATGTGACTGACAAAAGAAAAAAGTAAAGGGGTAAAATTCAACAAAAAATCTAGGTAAATGCAGGAGACATGTCAAATATTTCTATACGGCCACTTTCCTTCAGAAAGCCCAGAATGAGAGTAGGGTCTGTGCGCTCAAAAATGTCTCCATGCAAAAGAGTGGGTGTTTGCCTGGAGTTTCTTGCACATGGGAAGTGCCAGTGACCTGTAGGCGGTATTTTAGCATATTTTCCTTCGTGCCTCTAGACGACATGGTTGTATATACAGCAAGGGAGGGTATCAAAGAAACGTAATATTTTCCATGGAAATGACAAACATACAAAACATGAAACATGAAGATGGCCTAAGTATAGATTGTAAGGTCTGAGAAGGGTCAATTTTTCTTGGTTCACGCCGCGCAGTGATGGCGCCAGGTGGGGGACAGGGGGGCCATGGCCCCCGTCGGGGAATGTTTACAATTTTTTACAGTCGGGGAGTCTTAGTCGATACGGTAAAGTGTGTAGTCCCCTACGGCGACAAGTCGCCCCGACGGTTTACCTGTTTTTTGCTCTCAAGAGGACAATTTCCCTTAAAAGAACCCAAAATTTTCGGCGCGCTAGGTGAGCGGTAGAGTCACTCCAGTTTCTTCAGTACTTCCATTCTACATTGCTAGATAGCACAAGACCTGTAAAACTTAACAAACTTAAGAGGTCGTAAATTCCATCCCATATCGCAAAGTCTACTTGCTGTTGTCTTGTGTGTGTCATGCGGTACGGTCAGTTGGTGAGCGACTCAAGGAGAAACATTTGGGTATTTCATAGGGTCGTCCAGGTGGTTTCGATAAAATGTATGTTATCCCTGATATGGTCTACAACCCCTACAGTTTTTTTTTTCTTTTTGTTCTTAATGATTACATATATTGTTTGTGTAAAACCAAAAAAAAAAAATTCTCGCGCTTCGCGCGCTTTGCAATTTTACGTTTCCGATTCAAAAGTACACTATCAGTGCGCAACTCGGCTCATGAAGTATTCAGTGATATTATACAAAATATGCGCTGCAATGACTTGGGTATTTAGGTTCCTTCAAATCCCCTTCTTACCACCCCCTCGACATAGGGGCTGTCGGAACTTCGGGTCACTGCATGATCCGGCCTCCTGTCGGGAAAATGCTGTCGCTACCGACCTGGTCGGTTTACTTATTTTGGCTTTAAAAAGGGTCATTTCTGCGATAGAATCCATAATTTTCGGTCCACTTTGCCCACTCTTCCTCAGTTCCGTTACTACTGATAGCTAAATATAGTACAAACCCTTTCCACCTTTCCAAGTAACTTAATATAAGTAGAATACATGGATTTATGTAAATGTCGGTCATTTCATCTTATATTGCTAAACCTAGTTAATGTTCTCTTGTGTCTGTCGTGAGGTACTGCTAGTGACTCGAGGAGGGAAGTTCTTATTGTTTTTAATAATTACCTAGGCCTATGGTTTTTGTGAAAAATGACCCGAAAGATTTTCGCGCGCTTCGCGCGCGTTGCATTTTTACAGTTTAGATTCTGGAAAAAACATTTAATCAACTCGGAACTTAGCTTCTCTAGTATATACAAATTTTATGCAATATATGACCAGAATGAAATGGAGGCTAGTACACAGGCTTTCTTCAAATCCCACCTCACCAATACTCGACGGCATTGGGGCTGTCGGAGTTTCGGGTCGTTGACCGTTCGCCGGGCAAATCGTGGGGCTACCTCTACTCAACTTAATAATAAGTTAACAGACTCTGGCTGTAGAAAATCTCAGTTCCAACTAATCCACTGAAATCCATGGGGGATAACTCAACGCTGAACAATTCTGAATGAAGTCGGATAGATTGTAACAGACTTAAATTGTTAAATTCAAATCAAATTTACAAAATTTGCACAACAAGGACACATCTTGATGGCTTCAAAAATCCTGGCAAGCGCCACTTCCGGTGATTTGGGATGTATTAAAATCTCAGATTTTCTCGGTACGCTTCGTCCACGCAAACCTATGGTGGCGCTTTGCTTAGATAGTAAATGGGGTTCAAACTTCCAATCCTCGGACCCCAAGTCTAGGCCAGCTCAACTAATCTGTCCTCACAGAAATGTACTTTATAAAAAAAATCATATCAAACTTTACATTTTTTTCACAAAAATTGCACATCTTAATAGCTGCTATCAAGCCGGACAAGTGCCATTTCCGGCGATCTGGGACGTATTCAAATCTAAAATTTTCTTGGTACGCTCCGCGCCAACCTATGGTGGCGCTCCGCTTAGATAGTAAACGGGAGTCACCCCCACAAAATCTCCAGTCCTCCAGAGCCTCCCAAACAAAAAATCACTGCATGGTGTTGTTTTTGTTTCCTTTTGCTTTGAATATTTTTATTTTGCTCAAATTAAAATCGGAAGAATCACATTGAGCAAATGTGTTTTAGTGTGGGAAGGGGATTCAAGGTCGAGAAGTCACATCTGGTCTGGCCCCCCAAATGTCAAACATCTTCCTACGCCGCTGATATATATGCTTCAAATAAGTACAGATTCTTTTTAGTGTAGGCCTATCCAAAAAAATTTCGCGCGCTTCGCGCGCTTTGAAATTTCACAGTTTAGGTTCTAGGGAAAACGACAAATCAAGGCGGAAATATATTTCTCTAGTATATACAAATATTATGAAATATATGCCCCGCAATATCATAATCTAGTACACAAGTTTTCTTCAAATCCCTCCTCACCAATTCCTCGACGACATCATGGCTGTCAGGGCTTCGGGTCGCTAGCCCGCCGTCGGGGGGTCTGCTCCCCCGTCGGGCAAATCCTGGCGCCACCCTTGACGCCGCGCCAAACGATGGTCGCGCTCCGCTTAGATAACGAGACAACCAAAAATACCATGCATGCGATTAAGCCTACTAGTTGAATTTTAAGGCCCCAATACTAAAATACTTTCAGAAGATTTCAAAAAGAGAAACCAAATTTTCTTTATTGAGCACAAGCGAGCAACTTTCAGTGAGTCACTGTGAGTGCCTAGAGAGAGCACAACAAATGACTGAATGTTCCGAACTCCTGACGCCCAAGATCGTTATCGGGCTGTATAGCATGCATCTCTCACAAGAAGGAAGACAACTTTTTGACAGGACATTTATCATAAAATTTCTGACACAGGGAATTTCAATAAAAACTTGTTTTTATACGTGATCAAAGAGCCTAAAAAACGCGTGGGAAATGCCATTTCCTGCAATCTGGGGGTCTTCTGGACCAAAAATTTTCTCTGTACGCTTCGCGCCAACTCATGGTGGCGCTCCGCTTAGATAGTAAGTATATCGCAAAACCCCCCCTTTAGTCAAAACCTGCATCCGCCCCTGCTGAGTATCCGGAAGTCTTGTTTATGACCGAGTTTAAGGTCACCTAAGGTGATAAAGGGAATAGTTTGGTTTCTACATTAAAATAAATGTTAGCTTTAGTTTGAAATATTAAACGCACACGTCTGGTCTCAAAGATGTCTAATACAGCTCTAATGGTAACAAGTCACATTAAGTTAACTCACTCAATAGTAAAATAATGAAAACGACATAAAAATTGCCCAGAATGCTGAAAGTTTTAAGGGGAACAAAAGGTCACCAATAACAAACAACAAAATACAATGTTGTTTGCTTTTCAAGATAGCCGCTTCCGAGTTTATAACCAGTTTAGGCTTGAAACAAGTAGATACCGTCATGACAAAGCGATAAAATTATGAAAGCTTGCTAAATACTTCTTCTTGTTTTACAACAATTTTACCACTGGTAGAATTTCAAACCTAAGGAAATATTTAGTAAGTTCATCCGAATTATAAAGGAGGAAAAGTAACCTCAAAATGTTGATTTTCATCGAAAAAATTCATTAATTATGAAGAATAATTTGTCCTAGGTGATATAGCCCTGTAACATTATAATAGACATCAGTCTTCATTGCTTACGAGAATACTCTCACTGGTGTAAGGTTAGGATGAGGCTTAACAGTAGCGTGTTTAAAGGGGCGGGGGCACAGCCCCCATCTCCGTGGCCAGTCGGAGGAAAATCACTCAGTCGGGGATTTAAGGTAAAGGGGAGGAGAGAGAGAGAGAGAGAGAGAGAGAGAGAGAGAGAGAGAGAGAGAGAGAGAGAGAGAGAGAGATTGAAGAGACGGAGGACTGAAGAGGATAGAAGAATCACCCATAACTTACAATTATCACACCCAGTCATAACACTTAAATTTTGAGTACAGAACTGAGAAAGTAAAGTTCCTCGTCCCCGTCCGTAATTCATCACTCAGTATCGATATCCAGCAGATCACCCAGGTACCATTCATTTTCTTTCGCGCTTGGCGCGGATTTCGGTAGTCGGTAATATCAGCTTATAGAGTCATGTTACGTAGAAATACAGGATGAAACAACTGAGCACAACTTCGGTGTAAAATTTGTCAAGATGGTGGAGAGTGCGATTTCCTGTGTTATGACGCGTGTTTAGGATGCCAAACATCTTCCATATGGGCGTTCTGTGCATGATAGTCTTCTCCGCGAATTTATTCCTCCTTTTTGTAACTGACTTTCCTCGTGGCCTCTAATTTCCGCCAAACCGTTGAGTCTGAACCACCTTGATTCCACGTCCGAACTCGGAATGAACATGATTTCATGGAACAGCAACAAGTAGAGATCTTATTACAGAGGCAGTAAAATAAAATTCTCTGAACACACTCTGCAGAGTCCATGTAGACGCACAATTGTTGTGGCAAGTTTGTGTTTTAGAGAATTCAGAATGCGATTTCGTGCTTTCTTGGGAATTGGGGATAAAAGTTTCTACCGGTAGCTGATGATGACAGCCTTTTAGGTTAAACAGGGTAAAGAATATCATTAGCAGAACTGTACTGACACATTCGTCTTAGTGACTAAGAATGCAATTTACTACAATCTGCAGGCGTTTGGGATGCCGAATATTCTCTCATACTGGCAACATACGCATAGTACTAGACACATTCCAGTCAGGTGTGTTGTAGAGTGGAGTTTCCTGCCAAAATTTCTTACCTCAGTCCTCACCTCGGTCGGGCTGTCGGCTTTGGTCCCGTACAGAACCCCTCTTTAGGGATCACCTCTATATGACACTTTTTTAGGTCCGCTGCAATATAAGGATTATGGTCGGTCCATGCAAATGTGTCTCACTTATGTACTGGATGACCCGGTCGATGAAGTGCAACCAAATTAATTTGTAGAATACCTTCATCTCCACTGGCGAAAACAATTAACTGCACCTGCATCAATACATCTTGCCGTCTTTGAAACCTAACACGGCCTTAATATAACCCCCACACTATGGGTTTTCCTTGTGTAATTATATTAGGTTAATGCACCCAAAACACCCCTTCTGCTAGGTGTGCTGAATGTTGAAAATGATAAACGTGTAAATTACCCAACCGACTACATTCACCTATGACAAAAAAACCAACTCCTTTAATCGGGCAAAATAAAATATACCAAAAATTGCTTATTTCATGAATATGTTTTCGAAGTTCATTTGCTGGCTTCCAATGAACTTGTACTCTCAGTCATTAGCATCGAATTTCACAAAATCTGACATAAAATAACACCCGATAAAAAGAGCCTCTGGAACCTATTTTCGGATGTCTTATAACCTTATATTGCAGGTGGACCCAACCCGGACTCTGCCCCTGGACCTCGCCAGGGGCCCTAACCTGGACTCCTGGACCCCAAGAGTGAAAACTTATCCTCCGGGTGCTCGGTGCACTTGGATCACCCAGTCGGGAAATCAAAAGTTGTTCCCCCTCCCCGACTTCCTGTACACGTCACTGAGACTTGAGGCTGTAGTCCCCAAAGTTTTCAGAAGATATTTTATAAGCTATAATGTAAGGTAATCTGTAATTTATACATTTTAAAGGTCACAGCAGTGTGATATTGACATGCAAAACGTTCGACAAGTCAGCTCAGCCCCCAAAATATTTCGGCCCATTTCGCCACTGAATGCCTTTACCCGATCATCTAGATGACAAGAAGAATGAGGACTTAGATCGCTTTCGAGACACTGAGTAACCGTAGGTCATTTACTTAATTCTTCAGAACTACGTTATAAGTATAGCCTAAATGAAAACAAAACTCCGAACAGCTAAGATTGAACCTTCATACCTTGCGAGCTCGTTCAACTTTCCAGTCACTGGCACGAAGTTGGTCGCAAAGAGGGTAACCACTTTAGAGTACGAGTATAATTTAATCTTCCTGTAAAATTTTAAAATAGAATCAATCCATAACTTTTATTATAATCCATAACCAGAAAGCCTAAGTGCTTAGTGATTCCTTGCCGAATGGGGATGCTTTGTTGTACTGAGGTTTATCCCTCAAATTTATCTACCTTGACTACATCATTTTACGATATTTTAACAATTTCACCTCTGCTGACCTCACATGAACTTTGAACCCCACCAAATATAACAAAAAAGAAAAACGAAAGTGTCTTGAAAGGAATTCAACTCCAATGGATCTTGAAAATTCTTGGGAATTTTTTTTTTGTCCTCTGGTGACACCTGATGACTATCTTGGGAATTCTTGGGAAATTTTGCTTTTTGACCTCTGGTGACCCCATATAACAATCTTGGAAATTCTTGGGAAACTTTGCTTTTTGACCCTTGGTGACCTCAGATTACGATCTTGGGAATTCTTGGGAAATTTTGCTTTTTGACCTCTGATAACCCCAGATAATGATCTTGGGAATTCTTGGGAAATTTTGCTTTCTGACCTCTGGTGAAACCAGAGGACAATCTTGGGAATACTTGCGATATTTTGCTTTTTGACCTCTGATGACCCCATATGATGATCTTGGGAATTCTTGGGAAACTGCTTTTTAACCTATAGTGACCCCGGATGACAATCTTGAGAATTCTTGGGAAATGTTGCTTTTGATCCCAGTGACCCCAGATGACAATCTTGGGAATTCTTGGGAAATTTTGTTTTTTGACCTCTGGTAACCCCAGATAACCTTGACCTCCACCAAAATTGATAGGGTTTTTCCTCTCAACATGGCAAATTTATATACCAAATATGAAAAGTGGCTGTCATTGCTATCTTGGGATATCATGATTACAAGCCATTTACAAGGTTTCTGAAGTTCAACCTCTGGTGACCTCAGATGACCTTTGACCTCTACCAAAAACAATAGCGTTCTTCCTCTCAACATGACAAATCTATATCCGCCATTCCTATCTTGACATATCCCAATTCCAAGGTTTTCGGTCTTTGACCTCTGGTGACCTCAAATGACCTTTGACCTCCACCAAAAACAATAGGGTTCTTTCTCTCAATGAGACATGTCTATATACCAAATATGAAAAGTGTTGGTCACTCCTATCTTGAGATAAAGTGATTACGAGTTTTTTGGCCTTTTACCTAAGGTGACCTCAAATGACCTCTGACCTTCACCAAAAATTTTAGAGTTCTTCCTCTCAACATGATGAATCTATATACCACATATGAAAAGTGTCGGTCATTCCTATCTTGAGATAGCTTGATTACGAGCCTTTTCAGCTTTTAACCTGCGGTGGCCTCAAATGACCTTTAACCTCCACCAAAAACAATAGGGTTCTTCCTCTTGACATGTAAAATCTGTACACCAAATATGAAAAGTGTCGGCCTTTGCTACCTTGAGATATCGTGTTTACGAGGTTTTCGCTGTTTAACCTCTGTGACCTAAGATGACCTTTGACCTCTACCAAAAACAATAGGCTTCTTCCTCTCAACATGATGAATCTATATACCAAACATGAAAAGTGTCGGTCATTGCTATCTCGAGATATCGTGTTTACAAGCCGTTTACAAGGTTTTCGCAGATTAACCTTCGGTGACCCCAGATGACCTTTGACCTCTACCAAAAACAATAGGGTTCTTCCTCTTGACATGACAAATCTGTATACCAAATATGAAAAGTGTCGGTCATTGCTAACTTGAGATATCGTGTTTACAAAGTTTTCGGTTTTTGACCTCTGGTGACCTCAAATGACCTTTCACCTCCACCAGAAACAATAGGGTTCTTCCTCTCAACATGACAAATCTATATACCAAATATGAAAAGTGTCGGTCATTGCTAACTCGAGATATCGTGTTTACAAGCTAGGCGTCACATACACACACACACACATACACACATACATACATACATACACACACACACACACACGACATCACCATCGCATAGATTCCTTGCCTGCCTTCGGCAAGGAATCAAAAACAAATACGCCAACACATACTGCTATAACTCAGGAGTACAAATAAAAGTTCGTTGTGTTGTAAACTGAACAGTGTGACACAGAAATGAGGTGAAAGTTCATTTGACGAAGGGTATTAAATTCGATTACAATGAAGCTCGCTATTAAATACCCTCTAAGCTTGTACTGGATATCCTTAGAATTTATGTTAATCGGGAGTGAATGGTTTGCCTGATGGACAGTGTCCAGCTATGTGGGTATGAAAGGACGGTGGTGTTAGGTACACAGACATATCGATTTTTAACTCAGCTGAAAGCCTTCATCTGAGCTATAGCGATCGTACAGGACATCCAAAATTCTGTCACTTTTTGCGATTGTGTTTAAACCGTTATCATTTCGTCGTTCCTTAGTCGAATTGGCTCAAATTTTATCAGTGGGTTGTCGAACCTAAGTCGCAATAATTAGAAATTGTAGAAAAATATTCAACATAGAACTCAGATTACGGCAACAAAGAAAACAGTCATACGAAACAATTGTCCTAAAAGCTATTCACCCTTCCCAGCTGAGCTACTGCATCCTTGATGCACTATAGTTGATTGTGTCAAGCCGGTGAAAGGCCATAAGGTTACTATGTGGAATATATCAAGGGTGACAGGGTGAGAGCACTGTTAGCATGTACACGTCATCTGATATCGACGGTGACATGTATTGTGTATAAAATGTTAGATTAAGTGCATCCAAGAAGTAAAGACATCTGCCCCCTACCCATCTGCCCTAGGCTGGGACACTCCGACCTGCACTGCGAGGGGGGATTAACACTGAAATACAGTGAGCCTCTGTAGCCACTTCCTGGACCACTACATCCACACTCAAATAAAAATCAGTTTAAAGAGTTTCTGTAAAGAGATATCTAATGACATTACAAGTGACATTTGTCGTTCAAACTGAAAATCCACTTTTGCCCGAAAAATTGCATGTCCGTCGATTTACCACCAAAAGGAAAAGAAATGCATGGAACTGGGACAACACTGGTCAACTACACCACAGACTTAGGCTACTCATAATTCAAGGACATACGGTCTATGCCAAAGTACGGTGCTCTTATGCGTGTATTCCTCAGGTTAATATGTTTTAGTGTCGTGATTGCAGGTGGCCACTTATCTCAAGATTACACCCCATGAAGTTACATTGCTAATGGGTCTTTGCAAAGATTTGTCTCAAATGGGGGAGTAATCTTTTAAAACAAACACGATGTGAATATGAAAAGCAGGATTTGAATGAGATTTTCAAAAATACCGAGTTTTTTTGACAAAAACACGATAGTGTGGTCAAGTGTCCCGAAAAATAGACTGCTAGTGTCCGCAAGTCAATGCAATTACTACAGCATAACATTAAAGCGTAGACATCTACACAAGATGAAAATGCATGTTTTGTTTGAAAAACTCACTATTCGCCATACAATAAAGATTAAATATCCCCTAAAGACTACACAGTGTGCAGGGCCCGAGACAGAAACTACTTACCAGTATTAAATGAGGAGTCTTTGAATAATTGACCACTTAAGTTACTTTTTATTTTCGAAAAAATGTTTAAATTCGGTATATGTAGATGAATGAATCGCATTTCAGAATCAAAGTTCAAAATTTTAACGACAAATTCAACCAGAATGTAAAAGACAGGACAGAGAGTGGTCAGATCTCCGGCTTCTGTGTTACTTAAAATACAAACGTTTTTAATGGATGATGGCTGATGGTGATGGTGGTGATGATGGTGGTGATGTGGTGGTGATGGTGACGGACGGACGGACTGACTGACGGACGGACTGACTGACGGACGGACGGACGATGATGATGATAATCATGAACCGGTTTTTATATAGCGCTTAAAAAGCGCTTCACCCCCAAATATTATCCCTGGTCAGCAGTAACCTATCCTACAGACAATACCTCTAGACAGTTTCAGCTAATTCAGCGCCAATGACAAGTTACCTCACATAGTCGGGTACCCATTTAATCTCTGGATGGAGAGAGGCAATTAAGATAAAGCATCTTGCCCAGCTATATTGAGGCAATATTTTTCTTGCATATTTTTAATGGAGTTTGATAATAGATTGGAAGTTGTGGGTCGATGGATGGGAGTCTTGTTTGATAGCGCAATACTTGGAATATAATTGTTATGAATTTAAAAATTTACATTCAAACTGCCTTTCAGGTCCTCCCCTCTCTCTCCAAACCACCTCCTCCCCTCCAGTCTCCATTCATACAGAAAATTACAAAAACAGGTCCCTTCCGACTGGAACATTTCGAGAACCCTCAAGAACCACCCTAAACTAAAAGGAAGGGTCTAAGTTTAAATAGTTTTTAATATGTGAATTAGGAACTAAATCTAAGTAATCTGGTGAAATTTTCATCCAGTTTCGGAGTGCAGTTCTCGAGATAGCCTATCAGAAAATGACCTAAAGTGAGCTTGGAGCAAGCAGGGATGATATCATCCCTCATATTGATGAGCAATGCTCTGTTTTGATTGTTATGACCTTGCAGATAAGAGGAACAGGAATATAAACTTCTATGGGGAATTTGAAGTTTGTAAAATTCCCATACCTTTTGTACATTCACATTCTCTAAAAGCATAAAATTTGAGATTATGGAGGAGAAAATTTGTTGCAAAGTTTAAAGGAATTGTCTGGTGGTATTTTGTAGGGGTCCTATATGTAAAAAATCCAGCACATTGTCCTTCAAACCTCGTACCAAATTCGCCATCCCTAATACAAGATACCCCTTTTTGAAAACCTCTCTAGGTTTCGTCAAGGTCACAGAATGTGATGCCAAGTGGGCAAATTGCTTCAGATTCCTTTTCTTTATTTTTTATAACTAAGTCTACCTTCTTTGTCCTTGAAATTGAAATTTGATACTGTGAGAATGTTTGGATATTTGTCCATATGTAGTATAAATTAAAACTGGTTAACACCTATGGTATAGCAAACAAAGTTATTAATCATTCCATGTAGTGTTATCAGCATTATAAAGAAATACAATAGCTATGTCTGATCAATTTGCCCAGATGAAACCACAGATACCTATCAGGCACTATGGAAGCTAGTATTTTTCAAATGCAACATGCTGCTGATATGAGATATGAGATTTCTACTGCCTAATACAAAAAAATTACTGCATTGTGCAATTGCAATACAAAAAAGTGTAATACAATAGCAATACAAAAAATTACTGCATTTTTTGAAAACATCGAATTCGGTCACCAGAAAAGCACTTTTAATGTAGAACAAAAAAGGGCTTATAAATATGAGGTTATGATGTCACATGTGCTTGCTTCAAGTTCACTGCAGGTTGAAATGTGACCTCTTCATCTGCTGGTATCTCAAAACTACACAATTTCAAAGCAAAGTTGACTAGAATGTTTTGACTGAGTACACCAGATAAGAAATTGATTCAAGCCTAGACACTTATTTCAATAGGTAGCGTAGAAAGCTGGGAGTGGGGTGAATGTTGCTTCAGACCGCCGTCCTGGGGCAGGGTCTAAATAAAGGGTGTAACCCTCTCCTTTGGGAATTTTTGTAATATTTGAGGGTCCTTAGATGCTTGGTGCTACATAGGCCTATTGCGCAAATTTTAAGAAAAATTCCTGCAAATTTTTGACATTTTTACAGAGACACAAGTAAGGGGTTTTCGTCCCTTAAATTATGCGGGGGGGGGGGGAGGACAGAAGAATGTTTCCCCCAACACATTTTACTGGGGGGCTTGAGCCACCCAGCCCTCCAGCCCCCACCTCCCATACCCCCAGCCCCTGCTTCCTACGCTTATGCTTTTACTAACTAGGTATCATTCATTCCTTCCAGTCCCTGTGGAAGAAACAAAAGCGGCTGACGAATCCATGTCTTCCGAGAGCGTCCAACCGACTTCGTCAGCTGAGCAACCGTTAGAGAGGATAACAGCAGAAAGCAAACTCATACAAACCCAGTGGGCTATGCGCAAACTCAGTTGATCACGTGATCTTCAAAGTACTATGCCGTTATGTTGTTGCACGTTTTCTTCCTTCTGGTGTGTTAATATAGGCGTGGCAATTAAAGACTCGTTAAATTTGAAACTGCCAAGGGAAGTCACAAAGTGTCAAGAGCGGATCACTTCTTTCAAGGTTTGCTACATTTTCGACAGCTGTCGTCGGCTGAGAGCATTACTACAGGTCTCTTGTGTGAGAATTTCCTCATTCCATGCAATCCTAGGCTTACTTGAGATTTGAACTAGGCAATCGTCACTGAGAAACCGTTTCATTCCTCAATTATCCTTGCTTTATTTTAGTTAAAGTCTCCAGAGACGGGTTTAGGGAAAGAAAGGAAGCCGGTCTGCTGGGATTCAATATCAAATGGGCAAAATTTGTGTTCTATCAGTGTCTTTCCGCAAATGAATTGTCAAAAAAAGTGTTAAATGTTTAATGTGGTGTAGCTCAGACACAAAAAATGAAAAACTAAAAAAGAAATAAAAAAGAAAAAAAAACATTAGTCAGAAATGATGCCACGTCAAGTTGAAGCCTGTACTCCGACCAAAAGTGAATGGAGGATAGATTTTGTACAATTATTGTTAACTTTTCTTTCAATTAATGCGCTGGAGAATACACACATGGTTCTAGAGAAGTGTTGCAATTCTGTGACGCACCGCTCGCGGCAAAAGTCTGCTGTATGTGAATGGAAATGCCGTGCTCATGTGTGTCACGTCGCATTTGAAGCACGTACCGTAGTTGATACCGGATTGACCAAAAACGATGAGTGATCGAGAATGCAAGAGGAGGAGAAAGAGAAAGATATAGAAAATGATCCGTACTTCGGTTGGTTTGTTAGATCAGGTCTTGAAGATTCTTCAGTTCAGAAATATTACACAGGGACCATTTTGCATTCCAAATCCCTCTGAAGGGATTTAGGGAAATGTACAGATGGGGTTTTTTGGTTTAATGGCAGATCATTCTAAAAACGTCTACTTTATGCTTACTTTAGTGTCGTTTCGAAAGCAACTGAAATTAGTGCTATCTGGAGTGGGTACATTAACAGGCTGAAGGTGAAGCAAAAGTAGAATGTTTTAATATTGTGTTTTCTGTGTGGGGAGAGTTAAAGTGATGACCGTGACGCTGCAGGGTCATGAGGATGTATTTCCCCCACCCCTAGATAGCCCCTCTCCCGAGTGTTCCCCAACACGGTGTGGTACTTATCCAAAATATATTGCCAATTGTATCAGACACAGTTTCTAAGGAAATTTAAAAGTATTAGATTCATTTTTCGGAGCGCTTGGCAAACACCCATTGGAATGGGGCCTGTTAGTCCCATATAACCTCTTGTAGGACGCCTTGGGAAGAACTATTGTTCCAAAAGCCCAATTAACCCTCTTCTTTTTGCTCATCATCCCCACCCAACTGCCCCTCATACAAACGCCAGTCGTTGGTTTAGTCTTTAAAAATGTAAATGGTCACGATTTTGTTTAGTTCGCATCAAATGCCCTTTAATCCTTCTAACACCCAAGATTTTTGTAAATGCCCCAGGGCTTTCAGGCTTTCCCACTCTATCGCGTCGGAAGGTTGCCCCTGAACCCCACCCGAGACTCTAAGACTGTTTCTGTATTTACCACCCCCTCGGGGAAGTGGTTCGCTCTCCGGCGGCACCCTAGGTGCTATTACGTCATTCCATTTTCTTTCTCAATTGATTGTTTCCGCCCCCATTTCCCCCGCCCCACTTTCAGAACCCTAGTGCCGCCACAGCTTTTTTTCACACGGATCTCTGAGGCAGTATCAGTGTTTGATTAATAGTTCATTCGAAATCATTTCCGTAATAAAAAGTTGCATGAAAGCTCTACTTTGTAATGCGCTTTCAATTTTACTAACAATTTAGCTTGCAAAATGATTAGTGTTGATTAGGTAGACCAGGCAGTTAACTAAATTTAAATTTTTGTCAAGAAACATATGCTTACTGAATAAAGAGAAAGTACTTGTATTTGTCTCATCCTCTCAATCCCGTGATCCTCGGGGATTTCACGGAGAAAGTGGGCGCAAAGTACAATAAGATCAAAAATAATTTGTGGTGAATCTCAGATATAATGATTGAATTGTTTCAAGTTGTTGGGTTATTTGTAGACCTTCGTGTGTTTCAAAAATAGCTGTAGATATTTGTAAACATATGTTAAATCAAGCTCTTGTGTAAGTAACCTGTACTTTGTAACTCCTCTGTATCCGTAACATGCAATCACTCCATACTCTGTAAATACTCTAATCTGTGGGTACTCTGTACTTCGTTAGTACCTGTATTCTGTATGTTCTGTGTACAGTACTTAGTTTGTACCCTGTAATCACTGTGTACTCTGTAAATATTCCGTATTCTGTGATCTGTACTTTGTACTTTGTTAGTACCTGTATTCTGCATGTTCTGTGTACAGTACTTACTTTGTACCCTGTAATCACTGTGTACTCTGTAAATACTCCGTACTCTGTGATCTGTACTTTGTACTTCGTTAGTACCTGTATTCTGTATGTTCTGTGTACAGTACTTAGTTTGTACCCTGTAATCACTGTGTACTCTGTAAATACTCCGTACTCTGTGATCTGTACTTTGTACTTTGTTATACCTGTATTCTGTGATCTGTACAGTACTTAGTTTGTACTCTGTAATTACTCTGTAATCACTCTGTACTCTGTAAATACCTTGTGCCCTGGGATCTGTGAGTACTTTGTATTTTGTAATACCTGTATTCTGTATGTTCTGTGTACAGTACTTACTTTGTGTCCTGTAATCACTCTGTACTCTGTAGATGCTCTTTTCTCTGCGAGTGTTCTGTACTATGCAAATAACATGTACTCTGTAAGCCCTTTGAACTCTCTAGACACTCTGTAATCTCTGTAAGCTTTCTAAATGTAAGGATCAGAATTACATTCCCTAAAAGTGTATAACTGTTATGAAACCGATCACCCGAACGTCCTATAAAGCTAAAGATTTATTTGGATAATAAACTTTGAAGGAAATCATCAACTATCAGTGACGGTTTATACTCACATCAAGCAATATTCAGATATTAAGCTTTCATCAGTTTAATTTCTTTTCCATGATTTAAAAAGAAGCTTTCCATCATGTCAGCGGTTATCTTTCGCAGTTATGACTTACTATCTTGCCAAACCGTAAAAATCTCTTCTGAACGATGAGAAAGAAAAATGTAGCAAAGACAGTACGATAATACAATGCTGATCGTGTGGGTCGGTTAGTTGACGAGTGGTAATTTGCATGTATCGGCTTCTAATTTTATAGAATAAGTCAGGGATAGGGAGCAAGATGTCAGAGATAAGTAGCCATATCCATTCGATCGTGAAAAGAATCGCAAAAGCTTGCAGATATTTTTCGAGTAATTTTCGTCTCAATTGGCATCGTTGAAGTTGATCTCATACGAATGAGATCCTTAAGATCCTGTTAGTGTTTAAAGAGCATAGGTAACGGTCCCAAACTTACTTTGACATATCACCTGGAACTAGTAATGTCGGCCTGTCATCTTTACAGCTATATGTCTTAGATATATAAATGTCTAAGATCATCCAAATTATAATAGTATTGCAAAACTGTTATGAAGCACTTTGGACATGTCATAGTGTTTATGCAATATTAAACACATAAACACCATCCTGGGTACACGGTTTTGCCTAAACGCTACGATGTGTTCAAAAAGTGTTATAGTTTAGAACTAATTTTTACAGTGTAGGCCCATAATAGGTTATACCAGAGACTAGCAAGCCAGGTAAAAATTTTTGCCCGAAGGGCGAGGGGGGGGGGGATAACGCATTTCTCAAGGGCGGCGATCGTGGGGAATGGAGGGGACATGGTCCGCCCAATAATTTCACTGGGGGTGGTCCGCCCAAAACTTTGGTTGGGGGAGTGGACACCCTTTCGTCCCCCAATTATATGGTCAACGACCATAATTTTGACGATATTGTGAGTGTGAGACAAAGTCCCCTCCAATCATTTGGTTAAGAGAGACGGAATATCTTTGATATTTGGCAAAAAATGTAACATTTGCTGATATTTGTGTGAATATTACACTTTCCGATGACTTTAAGGTCACGAGAAACGATTTTCCGGTGGGCTTCGCTAACACACTTATCAGAGTGCATATTCGGTGATTAACAAGACATTCGTAGAGACACAGGTTCATTCTTTTTACAATTTTAGTGAAAAAATACCTTTATGAAAATCTCAGGTAGATTTTATCAACCTTAGTGATATTTGCTAAAATTGGTGGGTGTGAAGCATAGTCCCCTCCGATAATTTGGTTAGGGCGGAGTACTAATATAAATTATATATTGCAAAACCCGCAATATTTGCTAATAATTGCGTGTAACCCTGTAAGTCATGATCCCTAGTGTTTGCCTTTCTTTCCTCTCAAATTTCTTGCAACGACCTTAATATTTAGCTCCCACTGACCATGAAAGGCCATTTTTCGGCGCGCTTGGCGCACATCTATTACTACATGCATACCCGGTGATTACCAAGACTCCCTTAGACGCACATGTATCAATAGTCTATGCAACTACATATTCAGGGTCTTCAAATTAAAGCACTGAATTGGAATGCCCCTACGCAACCCTGCGATGAGCTACCCGAGTCATGCTCTAAAATAATCTAATCTAACCCATAGGGACACGAATAGGGAAACTGTCAAATATTTCACTAAATTTGATTAAAAATTTACTATAGATTTGGTAAAAAATGAAACAATTCGGTTCATTTTTAGCCAAACCTAACTTGACAAGATTTCGGTTCTTGCCCTTATTGATACTATTTTTTCAACTTTTGATAGAACGTTTAAAGATTGGTCCACATGAATAGCCTCGTTCCGACTTAAACTATTGCGTAGATATTGTGATAATAACATAGTTTTCATATTTTCGAGTTTACAATCCGTTTTATTGATACAGTTTATTTCACGATGCATTTTTCTAGACGTTCTTAGCTATCAGCAGCTATCATCTGTTGGTGTCGGATGGGGGAGGAGAGGGGTACAAGATGACCATAAGGGTGTGATAAATGGAAAAGTTGTGATATTAAAACTCCTTGTACTGTTGCATTGACACCTAAGATTGTCCGTTTCATGTTGTCTCTTCTTTTAAATGATAGAAAAACTTGAAAAACTATTCATTGCCAGGACAGTTATAAAACTGCAACTCTTGTTCCCGAATGGTAGCAAATCCAACCCTAAGATCAAAGGAGACCTCAATTTTGTAGTCCATTTACATATTCTCCAACCCAGCTGGATTCTGGGTGACTTTGGAAGTGTATATTTCAGCGCACTGCGTAAGTCAACTGCTGATGCCTAACAGCATTATCGGGAAAACTTATAGAGATTATGTTCCGAAAGTTAAGTTTAAGGTCCATGATGCACCCTGTTCATAGATTATCTCCATTCAACACACTTATCTACTGTAGTGACCAACTTTTAGTCTTATCTTTTTCCAAAACAGGGTAAGTTACTATTTTCGAGCACGTTGCGCCACTGCGCTCCATTCAACTGTCGACAATACGGGCCCTCTGAAGTATTCACCCAAACCGGCCATGGGATCACACCATGGACATCTATTTTAGATCCCGTAACCTTGCAGACTGTTGTATTATATACATAGATTTACTTCAACGGACGATTCTTCTGCGCGCTTTACGCGCAAGTGTCATTGTCAGGAACCTCATGTTACTCCCCGTCTGCTATCCTCCCTGCCAAACCCTCAAATAAACCCGCTGTTGGATTTAAAACTGCATGGTAAAAGTTTTGTTGTTACTGACTTCTGAAAGCACGCCCTATGGTTATTGCGACTCGAAAAAGGGAAGATTTGTGCCCATTCGGGGCTGCTAATGAGCACATCTCAACTTCGTTCTCGCGGGAAGGTGACTTCCCTGGTTCTAATAATATATTGTCAGCACTACATAAATATATGTTTACATTTCCATATACGTTTACGTATACATGTAAGTCCAAGTACCCGGTATACATATTAATATACATGTGCTTATACGTATACATGCATGTACACATACATAGGCCTGTACGTATATGTACATATACAAATATGGATCATTCCCGGTTTCCGACTCATATGGTAACCCCCCCCCCCACGTCAAACACAAATCACCGCCCCTAGTCATTCTGTTTTAAAGCACCGGGACCTGTGGGGTCGTAGACTGAACGCGGAGTGACATTTCTGCTCACAGGTGTGAATTTTATTGAATTTAAAGACTTAAGGTCGTGCCACATCCTGAGTAGATGGCATATAGGTCTACCGGTAACGTATTCAAATAAATGTCATGTGACGTGCTATTCCACCAGGACATACAGATCACACCTTGTAACATGCAACTCTACTAACACATTTGTTATACATTTTCTCATTGTGTATTACCCAGACCGGTTTAGACGGGGTCCGAGAAGACGCCCATTCTCTATGGCCATTCTCTCTGGTCTTTTAAAGTAGACCCTACGCAGATACTGTCATTGCTAATACGGATTTCGTCCATTTTGCCTGAAAAAGTTGCCTACTGCCATTGTTTAAGTCGTCTTAAAAGTCCGTTTTCAACCAACAATTATATAGTCTATGGAAAGAGCGAATTCGAATTGTGGAGTCCGAATCACTGGTAAAAAAAAGAACTCGGAAACAAGTCCATTTGTAACATCCCGGTATTTCCATCCTAAATAAACTGCAACCACGTATCCAGGTAGAAATAAAAAGTCTTGTGACGGAGTATAGATAGCCACATCGGGAAGTTGTGTAACCCTGCCATTGTGCCGATGTTGTAACTGCATGTTTGAATTGATGCTTGATGTTATGCTAAGTTCGTGTTTCTCATGCAGTTTTTCATCACACAGGCCTTTTCTCTGTGCATTATTCGACCTACATTGCCAGTAGCTATATTGTGTTCATGGTCGTACTGTATTTAATAGTAATGTCTGCTACATACAGCAACTAAATCATGGAAGAAACCTTTAAATGAAAGCGCCCGTGAATGTGATCATGTATAACGACATATTTAAGCTGCTCTTAAGACGGTAGATCAAAGTGAATTGATAATTACGTGATAACGAAGTCTGTAATCTTATTAATTACACTTCAATAAATCTTAGCAGATCGTTAAGATTAGACTATTTTTACTTAAAAAATAGTTTTCAATGACAGTGCGTAAAATATAGACAATATAGGCTAGTATTGAGCATAATCACACAACTGGACTTTCGCAGTTCCTCAAGAAATATTGAGGAATCATTACATAACGAGCGTGTGGATGACAAAATGCTCTACTGATGTAGAAAACCGTACCCAGGTTAAACTAAGGTTGATATGGGTTGAACTTCAACAGACATAGAAAACATGCTTTCCCGCCCTTTATTTGCCACAAATCACGGAGTATAACGAATACGGATTTGAATTCTCGTGTGTTGCGATTATAAAGTTTACAAGTGAAGGGCTCCCTTAATCACCTCTCATGAATAATGCATAAAACAATAGGCCTACTTTAAGTAACCTTAATGGGTGATAAATGCTTTGCCAGTGGCGTGTAAAATTTAAAGGGGAGAAAACAAGGCAGATCGTTTTTGTCACTACTGTTCGTCTTAAGTTTGTGACACTCTTTTAGCTGATTTCACCATCCTTCTATCGTTAGTAGCGCATTCTCCAACCACTTGTTTGGTGACAGCGCGCATCGCATGGAGGGCCTCTCCCAAAGCCGCCTTCTTATGTTTGCGTAAGCCGTTTTATCCTCCAGTCACATCCTACGACAGACAATGCACACCATATCAGCAACAATTGGAAAATTGCCAATCATTTAATGATTATTTTACCCCTGAGCATGGCTCAGACCTGACTGAGGCCACGTATCTGGAGAGCGGCTTGTTGCGATGATCATGCACCCGACGTTACCGGTCAGCAAATTGCTCACCGACTGTCGACTACTTGTGAATTGTCTAATTGCTAAAATCTAAAGGGCAGTTTGTTTGTGGCTTGCATCTGATTCTGATCCACCTCTCGGCGACCACTTTAATTCTTGCTTTGATACGTTTTGAAATAACTGTAAAAGGCGTAGTTTTAGGAGGTGACCTGATTACTTCATGTTAGTAAGATAGGGTTAGGGGGCGCTGCTTTTTGAACGGAGTGGTCTAGTCGAAATATCATCTTACACTAGAACTATAAGTAGATAACAAGTTTTGACAAAAGACAATCGATAGCAATGTGTGAGATAAATGATCGAAACATGAAACTGTAATTCAGTTACTGTCACGAACAGGGCATATTCCTAGTCTCAAACAAATTACCCATAATGCACTTCACCAATTAATGTTAGCAATCTTTACCCCATACTCTATCATTTGTTAATACTTAAGTAACACAAAAATAGAATAAGTGGAGTAATAATCGTAGTCTACACAGACGGATTGTAAATAATTTTATGAATATTTTAACGCTTCCTCGGACACTTGTTTGATTATCACATAACATTGTGATGAATTTAGAAAAAAAATGATAATTCCGTAGAATGATCCTTAGACAGTTGGGTTAGCTTTTTGACCTACAACTAAGGCGCTACTGATTTTTTTAACCACGTGAGACCACATTACTGGGCCAGTCTAGTAACATTACTGTAAGAGAAGAAGAGAAATTTTAACGACATAAATTGACATGAATGTAAATAATTTGAATCAAAATATTGTTGAAAACAACTATTCAAGGCCCAGATATCTCTTTGAGGATGTCATTCAAGTCAATAGTCATGCCCAAAACCATGTAGGAAAAGACTGCCAGGCAACAATTCCCCTCCCCAAAATGTTTTATGAGTGTAAGTAAAAAATTAGGAACATAGTTTTTTGGAGGGGGGTTAATACAGAAAAAATCTTTCACTTAACAAAGGTTGCAGGGCTAGACAAAATTAAAAGGAGTCAAAACACCAAACGTTTAAGTACCTACAAACAAATTTGGCTCAGCAGCATATACGTGGATTCATACGATTTTCTCCCATAGGCCTTTAGGCTATATACATGTGTCTATGTGTGAAGCTTCACTTTTAGAGGAGCCGCAACCCTCCCCCCACCCCCTCCCAATCAAAAGAAAAGAAAATATTGATTACGGGCATGGAAAGCATTGATGGATTTCTTATTAAAGTTCCAAGTCGTTGGTATCTCTAAGGTTTATGTATACCCATTCCTCCACAAGGAAGTGGATTCCTACAAAATATGAATATTCATAATGTTGTATTTGAATGACACATGTGCCACTCTTTGGTGTCATTTATTGTAACTTGTGAAATTTTAAAAGTTTTAGTTAAATTGATTCCTTAAACCTACTGTGAAATGTCGCTGACGTTAACTCAGTATCTCCCGGGAGTGATCGGGTGTCTCCTGACGGCTAAAGCTGAGTTCAGGGGCTTATTACCGTTTGCGGAGAAGAAAAACATTAAAAAAGAAATGGTTGCTTCGTCTTCTGGCTCCTTACAATCCGGCAGTAATTTTAGAAGATTATCGTTGCAGAGGCTTTTCGCCAAACAGAAGACCAATGATCTGACAGTTAGTTTGGAAGAAGAGAAGAATTCTCAGCAATGGTCGCTTTTAGTAGATCACTTCTTCTGATCACATTTCTATAACATAAGCACGTTCTGTATGATTTTGTTTGAATGACCCGGACAGTCTGACCGTACAGGCTAAGCACCCATAGGTAATTCCCAAATCGATCCAAAATTTGGACATGCAGGGGGAGTAATTCCAAAGTTAACGAGGCATTTTATTATGATTTCAACATATTCATGTTTAGGATATAAAAAGCCACAAACACACGCAACACAAACTCGTATCATATGTAATCTTTTATTCCCAAAGGTCATTATATAGCCGGTAACGAGGTTCCCTACCGCAATAAGCCTCCTCTACTGCAGTTTTCGTGCAATCAGTACACATGGTCTAACTACTTCCCCACCTTGAATAGATACATGATATAGTAATACTATAGCAATATTAATTATTTTTATTTCGTTGGCGTCTTGGTAAGATTAGGAAGGCCGAAAAGATCAGACCGTTTTGACAGTAACAAAGACCATCCTCATTCACAATCCTACATTAACGATAGGATGAAGAAACTCATGAATCTTGTTACAATCCTTCCTCAAACTTTACTAAGTGACCTTCTCCACACCGTCCTATTTTCACTGCCGAGCAGATCGCGGCGCGCTACAGATTCTTATCGGGCTTATCGCGACATTCAGCTGCGCTTGATGACGAAAGTCTCGAGGCACTGAGCGATGTTAATGGTATCCTATCGTGCCTTTCCTACAGGACACGCTTCGGCCAAACTCATCAATCCTCGGCACAAGACTTTTCGATCCGTGAAAAAGCTTCGCAAAGGTAATTAGAAAGATACCTGTTTGCCAGGCAAAAGGGAGGAAAATATTGTTTTAGCAGCGACGGGCAACTACAAACGAAGTTCTCACCGAAGGCAAGATTCAGGTATACTGTGCAGAAACAACCCCTTGCCGGCAAACTGCATGGTAGGAAAATTTTATGGGTTAAGTAAGCAAGAGAGACAGCTGGAATTCGCTGAGTTAGGTGACAAGGCAGTCAAGTTTTTCTCGACCTATTTTTTCTTGCGTTCAGGTGAGAGGAAAAGATTATCGACTAATCTCTGTTTGCTAATGGTCAAATAGAAAAGGGGCCGCTTCTTCCTTGAAAGTCGGCTGCCGTGTTCGCTCCATTACGGAACTGTCGTGTGTAACGAGCTGCAAAGAAACCGTAGCAAAGTCAATCTAGGTTGGTAACCGATAGCCAGGATCTGCACACGGCGACAGGAAGCGTTTCCTGAATATTACAGACCCAAACAGTTGCCAAACTGAGAGACGAAAAGAGAGAAGCACAAGTAACAAGGACGCCCTCTGTATTGTGGCGTTAGAAAGAATCACATAACATGATGATAGTACTAGATACATAAATTATTGACGCGCTATTGCCATACTATTGTTTTAGTCTCAGGCTGTGTGTGATTTTAACCCTTAGCTTTAAGCTGGATCTGATCAGAGTGTTCTAAGGAGTACGAACACCACGAAATAATTTGTAAAACTTGAAAAAGACGCAATTCCATCCCAAAACTATTGAAATAAGCTTTCGGGAGTGTCGAAGGTCAAAAACCTTTTGTCTCTCCTTCATAAGACTACTTCCACTCTCTCCCATTTCTCATGATCACCGCTGTCTACAATCTACGTTTATCTGATTATACAGTCGTACATGCCTATTACAGGCCAGTAGCCAGACAACCTACTGAAGGGAGGGGGATAGTGCTTCAAGGAGGAGCGAAATATGTTTTCAGGGGACCGACATACACTGCCCGGAAATACAGTAAGGAAATGGTATTTTTTAGTTTTCTAGGGGGGATATTTTTCTAGGGTGCAGTCCCTGCCCCCTTATGTACGGGCTTAGTCTGTGGTGTAAGTGGACAATGAATCGAGCAATGTGATTGCTATCAGCCAAAAAATATTACGTATAAAAGAACAAACAATGGTAGTACAACTGCGTTTGTCTGCAAATAAGTAAGTAAATCAAATTGTTTAAACAATTAAAAAAAAAGTTATTTTTCCATCAAATGCTGTTTATGTAGTTAAATGCTGTTAAATGTTTATGTAGGCTGGTGGCATGGTGTTCAGTTTGGAGAGAGCAAAGGCTATGTTTGTAGTGGAACATGCATGGATACATCATTAGCGTCAGTGAAATACATGACTCTCAAACAAAGTTTGAGAATAATCAACATTTCGATGGGGATTGCTACGGAAATGCCCACCCCACCCCCGCCCCCCCCCCGTCCGTGCGAACCCTGATTTAAAAATAAATTGCAGAAAGGAATTATATGAAAATACCTCTTTTAACCAGGGAGTTGTCAGTCACAACTTCCTGTTTTGCAACTTCCTGGTTAAAGATGTGTTTAAATTCCCTTGTCTTGTGTCTTATATACAACATAAGCAAACGAGTCAGGAGTGTAGGGCTGCAATCCCCGAGCAAAACTTATTTCTCGGGGATTTTTTGGAAAAATATCGGGCAATTTTCCCGGGCAATAGACTCCAGGCTTTCTCGGGAAAACCCGACGACGCAACTACCTAGAGCAGGGTTCGGCAAACTAGGGGTCGCGAAAATATTTCGGAGGGTCGCGAAAAGGATTCGGGAGCGAAAGAATAATTGCCAACATCGTATCGACTCGTCAATTTGAGGGCCACCAAAATTCCGGAGTAAAAAGTTTGGGCCACCAAGCAAAAAAGTTTGGAGACCCCTGACCTGAGCAAAAGATGTCCCTTACGCCAGTGTGTTATACAATAACTGCCACATGTTCGAAAAGATATCATATTTCATAACTATAAAGTCAACTGCTGCGATTTAAAAGAAAACTAAACGATTTAAAGCAAATATTTAAGAAACAAAGCAAACCAGAGTTGCAAGTGTTGGGATGTAACATAATTTGAAAAGGATTATCAACCACTCCTTTACTTTTCAAGGAAAACAAAAACACCCACAGAGATTGGTTGGCTATCTTAAAATATTCGTTTAAATATAATAAATAAACACGATCTTCAATGCAGGATTCCTACAGAAATTTCAAAAACTACTGTAGGCCTATATTCCCTTTTATATAAAAAGCTACTTTCTCCATCATGTTACAAAGAGAAGGTTAGTATTTCTTTATCTTGGAACGCCATACCGGCAATAATTGGGTGTTTCATGCTTCCCTTCTTCGTTTGCTGCAAGTCGGGCGATATCTTTCAGCAAGTGTCCTTTGGGCCTTGATATCTTGCTGTTAATAACAGCTTTACATCGAATGCAACAATATATTTCCCTTAATTCTACTTATAGGAATAAATGATGAAAATGCCATTTGGGGAGATAGAAGCTTTGGAATCCCGTCTTTTCTCTGCCTGCCGCATCTTGTAATCAGTTTCTGGTTCTTTGAAAGATTTCTTTCGTTGGGATTCTTAATTGCTAACTCGCATGACGACTAATGCTTGTATGGCGAAATGGTAGCACGGAGATGAAATAAGAACTTCAGCGATGAAGGTCATACCATGCCGTTAAGCAAAGTTCTTAAAATTAATGGGCTATGCATAAAATGTTAAATGAACTAAAGGTAATACGATTATTTATTGCAATGCTAAAAATTCTTTAATTTGTTGCGTGTGTTTTAAAGTGAAAAAAATATATACGATCAGGAAGATTTCGAGTCGTATATCTGTTAAGGTGAAACGGGTCGATTTTCACGCTTTCTTGCAATTAAAGTACTTGCATAGGTGTTGAAAATTATCGTAAACAAGTTCTCGTTGTAGACTATAGGAAACATTCTGTCTCTCTGGTGGTTTTTCAGACATAGTTCCATTGAGTCAAATGGACTTTCGTTAAATGTTGGGCGTATGTAACTATGGAAGTATGTAACTAACTGGGGGCAAACAAAAGAACATTAATCAGCATTGCTTCATTTATGATCAATTATTTAAAAAAAAGCTTACAATAGTAACGTTTATTTTGAAGAAAGATGTCGAGGGATATTTACAAAAACTAACCTGAAAAGAGAAATACGCTGAACAGGAAATATGCACTCTTCACTTGAGCCCTACTTTTAGCTAGTGTGGACACAATCATGGATAGGTGAGACTGTTGCATAGGAATAGCTGTTATAATTACAATTCGATATTGTGGGTAATTCACAGTATACGGTAATGTACTATAGAAAACTTTTCTACATGTCTTGCCTGGTTGATGCCGCAATTCTACTGCATCCTAGTATTTAAGTCGAATAGTAGAGGAAAAACGACCATCTCGGATATTTTGTGGCCAACCTGATTGCAAATAGTAGTAATTTGTTGCATAAAACGACATCTTAACTTAGAAATGTACCGGTATACTGCGGAAAGATTTATTTTTGGTCACTTTATGACATCTGGCTATTAAAGAGAGCTGTGAGATGACAATTTTACCGAAATAACCCAAATATGGCACCATTTGCCATATAAGATACCTTCTAATTTCCTTTTTTTCAAAGGGGAGGGGAATAGGGGAATACCCCGCCCCCAGGACGGCGATTCGCAAATGGTGAAAATTCCCCCCCCCCCCCCCACACACACACCTTTGGAGATGGATCTACGCCACTGGAAGTAACTACAGGAAGGTGAAATCTAATGATTACTACATTTAATAGTTTCCATCGCAGACATGCAAAGAAGTTGACAGGAAATACAATGGCTCAGCTTCAGTAAAGTCAAGGGGGTGACTGTTCCCCTGACGGATAAAAACAACTAATGGCCCCCTTATCAGTTTTCAAACGTACCTTTACTTATTCGCCATTATCGACATCGTTTTCTATAAAACTCATATAATCGTAATATTTTTGACGTCTAGTTAACAAAATGCTCAAACGGTGGTCGTTATTGGCCGAAGGAAGGATCCTATCCAATCATCTAAGACGGTATTCTAGCCAAAAATTTTTCTTAACGCTTCCCGCCAACTTATGTTGGCGCTTTTCTTTGGTCATAAATTAGTTCTAAACTGGGTCAGTGTGGACGGCCGGAGAGATAGCAATACCTTCGGTGAATGAAAAACGGGAAGGGGGAAGTGAACGTAGTTGGGAATAGCAATAATACTGGAATCTGATCTAATGAGCGGACTCATCTTTTTTGCAATCTTTTTTGATAGGCACATGCATGATCATAATTACCAATTACTGATTACTGGGTACCGTACCTTGTTCCAAAGTTGCAGAGTAGTCACTTGAAACTACATGATAACTAACAATGCTGAAAGGCTTTTTTTGAACAAGTCTACCTTGATTTGCATATGCCAAGAAATTCCATCTAGCAGTATTTAATATGCGGCATATAGTTGTGGGAGAGGACCCTAGGTCATTTCGAAAGATGCATAGTCATCATAACAAAAATGTTAAAATTCTCTGTAAAATGATGTACCACTACAAAACAAACATAAAGAAAAAAAGAGAATACAGAAAAGTGCTGTTAATTTTTGAAACTAATTGACAGCCCCTTTTCTGTATTCTTCATTATCTCTTAATTTTTAGTTCTGTAATTTTACAAAACATTTAATAGTGAATATCAAAGTGGTCCCGTTGATAACGATATACCATTTCATAAAAAATGTTTCCTTGTGTACTTATGGAGATTGTCAGATTCCAGGAAGTCGCATCTAAATATGATTTATTCGAAACATTTTCCGGGGGATATCCAAACCCTTTTGGGGTCTACTTGCCTTTGCTTTTGCAGGTTTATTCTTCATTCTCCCTGGCACAACTTGAAAGAGAACCCCGCGTTTTCAGCAAATCCTAGACCCCGCCTGACGATTACGTGATTGAGTCAATTTTGATGTTCGCAGTACTTTCTATAATATGTGAAAGAAGGTGATTAAAAACACATGATGCACTTTTGTAGAAATATATGGGGGAGGGGGTGGGGAAACATTTGTAAAACTCTAGCAGGTAGGAGAATCGAAGAGAATAGGTTAAGAAGCACTGGCTTAGGTAACTACCTACCACAGAGCGCCAGGCTAAATGCCATTCTCGCCCCTCTGAGGAATCCTCTTGCTCCGCCACTGAGGAAATGTTAAGTACAAAAATATTAGGTGCTTAATGTCCAAAGCCAATTGTTTTTATGAGACCATCATAAATTGAGTATTTTGGTGCACATTCTAATGGTTACTTTTGTGGCCTGTAGTAGTTTTGTCACGAGGCTTAATTTCCCTTTATTCACTTCGTACCATACTACATTTTGACGCAGAGGCACCACTGGACTGCAAAACTTCCACAAGATGGGGTCCACATAAAAGTCCCTGGAGGGTTCCAGGTAAAACGCCCCTGTGAAAAGTGAGTCATAACGGAATGTATTCGGAGGAAGGAAGCACGTGATTTGGGGGGCATTATTTTTGACTTGGAGTTATAAGGGTTTGCACCCAAACCAGTTCCCATGGCTACGCGCAGGCGGAAGGAGGAGAGTGGCGCAGAAGTAATTTCGCTTACAAAACCAGTGATACTATGGAGAAAAAATGAATGTCTTAAGAAGTTTTTCATTCACTTACACAATGATTGAGTAATTTAGTTTGTTTTATTTTCCCTATATTTTAGACTGGTTTGATACGTAAACTTATCTTTTTAATTAAGAAAATCATGAGGACATTAACAATTTTAAAAAGAATTCAATGAGATTGTTAAATAAAAGACGCTTAAATGTCCAGCAAAAGTCTTTAAAGTTCCAAAAGTTCTTGTTTGAAAAATATTTTTTTTTCGTAGAATTTGACTATTAAAATGGCAAACATTAAGGACCAAAAATGGATGGAGATATTGCATCTCTGCAACAAATTTGATTCTGTTAGTAGAAAAGATTACAATTTACAATTTGCAATTTTACAAAAAAAAAAAAAAAAAAAAAAATTCAAGGAATTAAACTGCTCTTACTTCCTATATTTCTCAAACGGTTTAAGAATTTTTGTACCTGAAATGTAATTCATTAAAAACAAAAGAAATTAAATGTAACCCTTTTGTTTTTTATTAAACTTCTATATATGATGGATTAATATATTAATAATTTGTTAATTACAGCCTTTAAAACACATTTACAGTAAACACCTAAAACATCATGAAACTTTCCAGACGATTCCAGACGAACAGCGTATACTCACATCATTGCAGCGCACGTAAGTTAGGCACATCAAAAATGTAAAATATGTGCAAAACGGAAACTTAAAAACTCTTTCTTGTTTACAAAATGTAAATTGAAGACTTAAACAAACTTTGAAAGCGCTGTTGGCAAATGAAATTCTTGGTTTGAAAACCGTAAACCAATCAAAATCACAGCTACGAAGGATAATGATAGAAACAGAAAGTTGGCTGGTTCAAGCTGAAAAAAATATCATGTGAAAAACTGTGTTTCCTGGGAGCTATCAAATACACTTCTATCGTTATTGCTAAATTTTCAGAAGAGTTGTTTACATATCAATATCTTTTATCTGAAACGAAAATTAAAAAACAAACTCATACACCTCGTGCTTCAAAATATATTCAAAAGAATCTCTATAAAAATTCTGAGACAATCTTTCTAAAACGACAAGTAACAAAAATTTTTAAGTTTAAGAATCTTCTACAATTGATAAAAATACCTAATTTTGAAACGGATACATTTTAGTATAAAACTCCTTTGCTCAACTCTTTTGTTTTAGTTTTCAAGACAGGATAGAAACTCTTTGCTGCTACCATATCACTGCCTTCTACAGGAGATAAATGATCAAAAATGCCAAGAGGGAAGGAATGAAATGTACACAAGCCATACAAAAAAGACAAATTCAGTACACCCTCTTTCTTAGTCTAAGCCTACTCCTAAATTACACTTGGTTATCTCACATCAGAATACATACCCTATAGACTATACAGATAATAAAATTACTTTCCAATTGAAGGCACCAATGTAACCTATATACTGCCGCGACTATTTGTTTCTGTTCGACTCAGCAGCCGCTATGCTGGCTGTATACATGTCTAGTAAACATATATCAACAACTAACTTCCAGTGTCCTGACTTCTTAATGCAGTCACTTATATCCATCCCTGATATTTTAAAATGTCAATCAGTGTCAATATTTTGAAATCAGGCGAATGCGATTTGGATTTATTTTTCTGTTTAACGTATCTTTCTATTGCTGTGCCGCAAGTTATCGTACATAAGGACTGTGCGTGTTCGTAATGAGCAATCGTACAGCATTAGCAGCATTGCAAACAACTGCGTCCGTTTCCAGATAAATGTAACAAGGAATCCTGCAGTCTTGCAGAAATAGTGTTTTAATAGTTATAATCGGAGGGTTGGAGAACGGGTGTGTATCAGAAACTTGCAACGTCATACTGGCGTCTGTGTCCGAACATAAAATTCAAATTAAAGGGAAAATGCAGTTATTCCAAGTTAAATTAGTATACCCGGGTAACCTAAGTCATGAATGGCTTTTTTAAATTATGTGGCAACATATTTGTAATTGAATTTTTAATTTTTTGCAAAACAACTTCTTTACCATGAGAATGTCACATTTATGTTTTGAAACGTTATTAAATATACTTACAATAGAGATAAGAGGACATTTGTAACATCTAGTTCATCTGTCAAAGTAAGTTTGGGGTGACTGTATATCAAGCAAAGGAGCACTGCGTGGTGACAAAGGTTATGGGACGGAAAAACCGGCTTCAGTCTTTCCAAGGGGCGGTGATGGGGAGTTCGAACCAACGTCTTTAAGTAGTCGAGTTTCCTTCTCCCCACATATCTTTAGATCGACATGAGGATCTTTCAGGCTTTTACCTTCCATTTTGTGTATTAATTGCAAACAAGTCTCTTTCAGGATGGAATTTTCGGAGCAAATAGTAATGCATGGTTTGGAAATATTACATTACTTACTGTTTTGAAAACTGTTTTAATGAACCCTGATAACCTCCGAGTTATTTGCTTTCCTTTTATACCCCTGCAACTACCCCACCCTCACTTGAGACAAACTCGACAGACCGTGGGGTTCGATTTATGTTTCAAACGTTTGCGAAGTTGGAATTTTGATTCTCGTATGATGCACATACTACATCTAGTATGGACATTCAATAGTTTATTCGTACCAGTGTACGCCTATTGTTCTCAATTTTAAACCACCCTTAAGCTTCTTTTGTTTTCGGTAATTCCTACAACTGTAGTTCGTCAGTTCATAGAACAATGTTACCCATTCCATATTTTTGCTAACTTCATATAAACGTCGGTAACTCTCTTTCTCATTTCATTATTCTCTGCCACGCATAAAATTTGTTTGCTAATATTTTGGAAGAAAATTTTAACTTGAAATTAGCAAAGAAGTTCTTGACAAATTACGTGATCTTTTTTCTGGAATATGTTACAACTAGAAGAAGTACACTAATAGGACTAACTATCATCAAGTTAAAAAGTTTGGTCATTTAAACGTTTGATTGTACAGAATATAACTTAATGTGTATTGCCAGTACGTATTGTAGTGCTCCATTTTTCGCTGTTGTTTTATGATTCTCTTCCGATTGACAGTTCTATGTACTGACTTTCACATTGCATGCTGGTGACGTCACAATCGACGACATTAAAACTGCAAACTGGAAAGAACCTCTTAAGATAAGGAACAGAAAATATTGGAAGATTAATTAACAAGAAAAAAAAAGAAATCCCTTGTTAGCACTCAAGGGGGAATCCCGACTGACGGATTTTGCATTTCCTTTTATACTTCTCTTATGTAAGTGACTAGTTCTTAACTGCCTTAATTTTAACGGCATACTTTGCAGTAAATCTTCCCTGGCTGTGGAATACTTTAAAGTTGAAAACAACTTTTATGAACCATTAGGCCTAAGCGTAAAAATAGTAGTATTAAAATGATATTAGAACAACTGGTTGTCAAAGGCATCTCATCTGCAATCGTTCATTTTACCCAATACACATGTTCATTTTGAAAATAATTTTTATTGTTGTTGTTCAATTTAAAAACATGAGATCGTGCAATTCTGGATAAATTAACAACTCAGTTGACTTTTTTCTACATCAAATAGGCCATACCCGGAAATACACATGCACCTTTGCGTAACAAAACAAGGTCACCGTTATAACCTAATCGAAGTAACCAACTCGGAGTCTGTTTCCTGGGAATACGTTTTTATTCTTAAGAAGTTAGGAGAAATTGTCAAATATTACGACCCATTTATTTCTTTTCCCTCTTAGCCAGTTGTTCTAGATTTTTGCCCTCCTCAAATCTTACACGGTACACTGGTCGTTTCTTCCACGTTACGTTAAACATTCCCCCAGGGGTAATGTTCTTCTTACACCAGTCTTAACAACACCCTCGCCAAACATTTTGATGAAAAGAAGAGGGAAGTGTCGCCAAGGGGGTTATGAAATCATCTTCACTGAGAGCCAGAAACGATAAATAAACAACAAAAAATAAGAAAAAGAAAAGCAGACGACACAATTTGTAAGCGCGCCAAAAAGGTGGTGCTTGGTAAATCCACTCGCGAAACGAAGAAACACCATACGGCTGGCTAGTTCTTCTGCTGTTTAAATTTTACCTGGGGCAGTTTGAAGCACCATTTTTTGCCCGAAACAAAAACTTTCAGTGCAGTAGGTAAGTGTCGTTTTCTTGAGTGTTTGTATTGTGCTTCAATTAAGACTACATATACAGTCAAGTTGTCTTTAGTTTAGGGGGGTAAATCTAGTTGATTCATTTTTATTTACATTTTTTCAAACAGAAACAACTTAAAAAGGAGAGGTAAAGAGGAAGCGACTTTTTCTAATGTTATTCCTGTCTAGCTCCGCTCATCCAAGATAACCTTAAACCTTAAGTCAAGATGAGAAAGATAAGCGTTTTGACCATTGAATACTCTGGAATGACTCATTCATGGAAGTCAATTCTGTAACTATTTGGTAAACTTGAGGTATGTAAAATCAAACCGTTATCAATTGTAGACTAAACTATCAAGTTGGTAGATATCTTTCTGCCGGACAATACACATGCAGTATTGCCTTATATAAGATTATATTTTATTCTGTTTTATAAATAAGTTTAAAGGAAGTAGCGTGTTAGAATGTCTTTTCCATTTCATCATGATGACGTTTAGATCAAACTTCTGTTACTAAGTACACAAATTTCTGTTACCTATGCTTATTGCCACCTATTTTTCTTATTTTATTTTTTATTTTTTTATTTTTTGGGGCAAGGACATATGTTTAAAGTCGATAGAGGAATACACGGCGATTATAGAAAGATTTGCCATTACCCATTGATTTATTGAAATAAACTCCTGGAGGTCTAACCATTCTGCTCTCTGATGATCATATCGACTTTTAACCTTGTTTCGGTAGGAAAGTGATCCCATATTAATTGCCTGGAACAATAAGAGCAAACGAAACCATCAGCCGTGTACTTAAATATTTGATTCTATGTGGAGGGATTTATCTGAACTATACTATCTACTTGTCTTGATTTACGAGTCAATTTGTAGTAAAGCAGCTTAAATAGTTTGACAGATAACACTTTTTAACTAAAATGCTTTTTCAAGGTATTCAAAAGATTGTCGTAGCCAAATGTCAAAACTTTAAAATCTCCTGCACCAATACAAATGTTTAACTCGACTAATACCCCCAGCATAATCCTAATTTCAATCTCCTTAAAAAAGAAAAACAGAAGAAAAAAAATTAATACCGAGATTTACTTCCCCTAATCTAGCAGGCGCCGATCATGCGAGTCACAAAGACGAAGCTGAGTCGATTTGCTCTGCCTCTCAATTTATCTCCTATTCTCCATCCTCTACCGTCAAGACTTAATCCATCTCTAGAATGATTCATTAATAAAGAACAGCAAAGAGCAAACAGGTGCTATATGCATTATCATATAGATCTTCATATATATCTTACAAAAAGTTTACTTTCTGTCGAAAGGACACAGGTCTATTAAGTTTTCATTTAAATGGTGGCAATCGGATTACTGTTGATATTGTATAAGCATCAGTAATTACAATTAATTTTCAGCTGAGGTGCAGTAATCTCACTCAAACTACTTTGTCGGAGCTTTGTACTGAAAGTGTTGTTTTTTAATTCAAATATTAGCAGAAAAGATCCATGTCAATGATTGAAACTTTTTGCAAAAATAGTTAATTGCAATCGTGTAGTAATTTTGGTGAGGGTGTACTTATATAGGCTACATTAAATATGTATATACAATTAAGTATACGTTTTAGCATTAGATAAGTCTCTTGTTAATTACAAACAAAAAGGTTGAATTAACGTAGTTTTAAAAAAGGAATACGTTCCTCACTTTCACTATGCCTATGTTATTTTAGACCAGGTTTAAGCATATCTTGTTCATCTCTGCCATGCAAATCCCCGTGACCCCCCCCCTCCCCAAGTATTTTAACAAATAAATAAAAAAAAAATTCACTTTGGTGAGTTTTTTTGTTACATATTTTCAAATAATCAAGTTTGAACAATAATGACATTTTAGTAGTTCTTTGAGGATCGCTTCTAGAGGGTTACAGACCCACGAAAGGTTAGGTATAGTCAAGCACTCAGTGATTCCACATCACAGGGGCGCATCCAGGGATTTGGCAAGGGGGGGGGGGCGACGCCTATAGACAGACTCTCAGCGCTCAGCGCCACCATGAGTTGGCACAAAGCGCAAGGAAATTTTGGCCGAAAATGCTTCCCAGATCACTGGAAATGACACTTCCCAGGCCTATTTACCGCATATGAATAGGGGAAACACTAGCAATATTGTAAAAAATACCAAAAATATGTTCAAGGGGGCGGTTTCCCCCTCCCCTCCCCCTTGGCTACGCGCATGACTCTACAACGAGAAACATGATACTTATATCACACATCGATAAAGTGGAGGGGCATGATGGAAGGTTACGTTATTATTGTACATTGTTGATCACTCATATCAGCATAATTAAATGAATTGACTGCTAGCTACAACGTTAATAGGCCTAACGAGGAGCGATGGGGTGGGGTTGCCGAGCTGGGGTGCCATCGTCCTTTGTGCCTGTAATATTCAAACAATAAAATAAAATTTAATACATTACACGAAAATTCAAGGATTTTGTTGAATACTTGTACATCGCAATTTTCATATCCTTAGTGAGAGCATCCAACACTAACACTAGGATCCGGTAAATCGAAATGTAAATACCTGTATACCTAGATACCGATTACCGGTTTTTTACTATTAAGAAAATGTAGACAGACGGTAACATAATATATGTGCTAATGAAGAAGAAATTGTGTTAAAACTTCAACAAGCGTTTTACTAGGCCTATGTCTCTCATGTTAGAACATAAACAATGGAGTAGGGAAAACAATCCAGTGAGCCACAACTGGAAAAAAGGCCGTGGTCGTCTCGACCTGAACCAATTAGTTGGAAACTGGGACGTTAAACCTCATCTAACCTAACCTAACCTCATGTTAGAACAGGTTCAATGATAAATGTTTACAAGCGCACTAACATTAGCCTACAGTTCATCCTACATGATATCCAATCACGTTATTCCAGTGTATCGTTTTGGGTGGATGACAAACATGCCTTCCGTATGTGGACGATACTGACAATATGCTATTATATCGGTATACCGCTTGCGGACAATACTGACAATATTCAATTCTATAGGTATACCGCTTGATCCTTCCCGAATTCTGTGGCAGAATGATTGAATCTGCATTTCATGTCCCATAACACATGCCCTTTCGTAAAGAGATGGAGGAAAACAAAACCTTCTTTAGCTTTGTGACGTTCTATCAAATAGGAAAGTGTTAGAATCATTAGAATTAATGTCATTACTGCGACCCCATTACCTTCCTCTAGGTGCTTTAGAACTACCACGTTTACAAATATCTATAATAGCGCCCTCTTTATATATTCATTACCAACAGCAGGGCGTGATACACGGTCGTAGACTAACATTCTTTACTTGAAATAAACGGTCAAAGAAGCCGGCATTGTAAGAAAAAGGAGGCAAAAAACTAAAGGGGCATGAATGGCCACTATTTTTTTTAATATTTCAAACGAAAAAGAAAGAAAACGAAGAGAATGTAAAAAGTAGTTTCAAATAGCTGAACTATGTTTCGTTACAGTTTCGTGAACCTCTGTATTATCTTTGAATGTGTTATGGTTTTAACTCCGCTACTTCCTAAGACATCTACAAATTGCAAAAAAGCTGAACATGTATTACCTAATTGTAAAAGCAATTTTGAGATTACGCGTAAAGTAAATTTTGGAAAATCTACTTTAAAATGGCAATAAAATATTACAGATTTCTTAGTAAAAAGTCATGGTGACGTGCCACCAAAAAGAACCGTTTTTGCTCGGCATTTAAAGAATAAATTTTCTCAAGGAGGTATCCCTAAAATCATTTCAATACGTTGTACATTTTTCAAGATACACCCCCTTCAAAATTTGACGGTTTCTGAAGTTATTCGAAGCCCATGTAAAAATGATCAAAAGGAATGATGCACAGTGTTAAGATTTCTTTTTTTATCCCGTTGTAAATTATCTCTTAATTACTCATTAGATAGGATATAGTTGGATGAGCAACACTGATAATTTTCAAGCAGATAATTTTAACTTCCAAAATAAATCCCTCGGGGCTTACCAATACTACAAGTGTCCTTGACATGAAGGTTGAAAAAAATAAAGGACATCATTAGCCATATTTGGGGAGTTCCTCATTCAACGTCACAAATTTGCACATTTATCTCATGTTTTAAGGGCAGAATAGATATTACCCTTTAAATGGTCAATATTTGATGTTGATGGGATTTGGATGGGAATTGTGGCTACTTTCTAGGTTTTCAATCTTTATACATCAAATTTCCGAATATGTCATTTTCATGACACCAGACCTTAAACTATATCTAGATGCTGTGTTTATTTTTGATTGTAAGTTACGGATTTATTTAATTTCACGTAAATGCATGTGTTACATGAAACCTTTTTTCTCTAAGATTCAGAACGTGTGAGATATGACAATAAAAGAATTCTCCTTTTGGCATGTAGCAATTTCTCTGTGAAAGCACTTTTCTTAAATCTCACTACCTCCGTGATACTTTTCAACGTTTTGCCAGAGGCAAGAAAAGGAAATGTTTTCGCTCTGATATTTGGTTTGCGTAGTAGAGGCCTTCGTGTTGTACCTACAAATGAAATCCTCTAAATGAAAAGAAAAAGATGACAAACGGCGGTCCACGTAACCTTGTAACCACCCAGTCGTAGACAGGTTGTGGCTAAGAAGCCTGTGATCGATCGTCACAAATTTATTTAGAAGCTCGATCGATTAATCAAATTTGTTAAATAAATGTTATTTTTGCACACGTATAGCTTTCTCTCGCTGAGGCGAATGAGTGACCGCTAAAGAGAGCAAGTGAACTTGAGCTAAATTCGTATTATGATTTCGCGGTGTTCGTTGACGAGGAACGGGAGTTGCCCCGAGGGAAACGGGCTCGAGGCTCATGGAACAATTGTCAAATTTAAATGGAAAAAGTGTTTAACAGGCATACCACGGAGCAGATGGGCACACTGCTGCACCAGCGACGGATCAGAGCAGAATTGAAGGCCGTAAATTAAACTGGCAACTCCAGTGGATTGGAGAATGAAGTATTGGATAGGTGACCAATAGACTTAACTATGAGAAGGCGAAAAAATGTGTTCGGAAATGAGAATGTAGGCCTAAACCTCTTATTAGAATTAACGAATCAATGTACCTTTAACTGAAAGAAACCGGCCAAAATTTCGCTTTCACTATGTGTGTACATAGTTTGTAATCAACGAGAGGCTACAGTTTATATGTTATGTTGAACATTTTGACAGTCCCGTATCGTATAATCTACAACATGAGATGGAAGGCCTTGCAAACATTTTTCCCTACATGACATGACGTCGTCCTAGGAAAACTCATGGAAAGCTAAAACCAGGAGATTACGACTAGAAGCCATTAACTTAAATTATGTATAGCCTGTACCATCCTTTATTATAAGGTTAGTTAAAGAATATAGGTTGACAAAAGAACAAACAAGGATTAATTTCTGGGGATGTTTTGTTGGCCAGGAATAGGAGACGAAAAGTTAGAGCAATTGCTATTAATTTCAGTTTCAGTATGTATGTATGTATGTATGTATGTATGTATGTATGTATGTATGTATGTATGTATGTATGTATGTATGTATGTATGTATGTATGTATGTATGTATGTATGTATGTATGTATGTATGTATGTATGTATGTATGTATGTATGTATGTATGTATGTATGTATGTATATATATATAATATAATATATATATATATATATATATATATATATATATATATATATATATACTATATATATTTCACTAATCCCTACTTAGGGTGTGAAAGAAGTTGTTGAAAAGTCAACCATTGGCGAAAAAAATAAATGGGGCAAAGAAACGGATTGGCCTTAACGTTTTCACACACTTTTTATATAGGAATACGTAAACGTATGAAAACGTCCTTTTAAACACGCAATCTATATGCAATTACTGCAATGTCGACAAATTTACGGACACGTATCTGTTACCACGTAGGCCTACGCATGGCAGGCCATTGAAATAACGTTGATTATATCTTGACGACGACGGGGCGAAATATATGCTATGTATTTTATTATTTTTTTCGCCTTAGGATGATATACAGACTTTCGCCTTAAGGAGGGAATTAGCGTTATAATATATATAGATATAGATATAGATATAGATATAGATATAGATATAATATATATATATATATATATATCAAACCAACGCTGTATTAAATAGTCGCATAGAGACCTTAGGCCATTTTTCCTCTAACAAAGCACTTGCCTTATACTAAAAGAGGATATTTATTTGTTAATGGAAAACTTAGCCTCAAAGCTTATATATATATATATATATATATATATATATATATATATATATATATATATATATATATATATATATACATATATATATAGGTACATTTCCCTGTGGTCGCAGTAGGTGTAACACATGCCCAGTGGTTGGCAAGAACACACTCATTAATATTTTGGGTTCTAACGGCAACAAATTCAGTATGAACGAACACTTTACCTGCACTTCCACAAATTTGGTTTACATTTTAGTTTGTGGACGTTGCAATTGCCTGTATGTGGGAGAGACCAAACTTGGCTGGCTAACCGAATCACTGAACACCTCAGGTCCATCAAACAGAACCTTCAAGGTTATCCGGTCGCCACACATTTCAAACCACCATCACCGTGCTCATTTAAAGACTTGGCCGTTACTGCAGCCTTAATGTGCAGAGGTTTTGACCGTGATCGTCAGACCGCCGAAAACCGGCTTATGATGAAGCTCGGGATCCTCCCTACACGGTCTTAACATTAGAATGGACCTTTTTCAACTTGTTCCCCTTTTCATTACTTTTTACCAGTTTTATGCAGCCTTCCTTCGCATTTTTACACCGTGTTGGCTCTGTACGACCGGTTTGTCCGTGCCTTTCTTCAATGTGTTTCTTCTCTATTTCTACTTCTTTGTTGTTCAGTTGCATTTCTTTGCCACCTGATGAAGAGTCTATACTCGAAACGTCGTGGAATCTTCCGGAAACTTTTAGCACTTTTTACAACCTTTATCGACCTACATACTACTATAGTACTATATATATATATATATATATATATATATATATATATATATATATATATATTATATATATATATATATATATATATATATATATATATATATATATATATATATATATATATATATATAACGCGTTAACCTTAAATGATTCCCATTACGATCATTACACTAATGATGGAAATCAAGTGATTATTTCATATACACAAATGTCTAAATTAAGACGATAATTAATACCCTTTATTGAGAGCATGAGAATTTTTATACAAAACAAAACATAGGGTTACGAACAGCGGAGAAAACCTATTAAGGGTTTTAACATATCTGTTTAAATTTTCTTTTCTTAGTGAGTAAAACCGAAAGAACTCGTTGGCTAAGTTTGTTTACAAAGAACAAAACTATAGCAACAACCATAAAACGGAAATATAAGCTGGACAGAAAAGGACATTGTCAACAACAGATATAATCAAACAAGCCGGAGGATGAAGATTTTAACAAATACCTTTTGTCCTGCAGTAAAATTGTGACGGTGACATAACAGGAGAAATGAAACAGTTTTATGGATCCTTGGAATGTGGTTATTGTTTTCACTTTAAGGGACTTAACCAGGCCTGTCCGATGCGTTAAGCATGTGGTGAAACATCCGGACGTCGAATGTCAAAGAGACTTCATGTTCGAAACTATGAGGAAAGAAGACGGGACAAATCATCAGTTACAATAATTGTAAGCCTCTTAGCTATGTTCGTTAATTCACTAATACCGGAGAAAATTAGGGACGGTAAAGGTTTAATTAAATACTAAAATGGGATGAACTACACTGTAAAAATAGACGTCTTCATTTTTTAACACATGTATGGCGTTTAAGAATTAGAAAACGACCAACAAAATGGATACGCAGATTAAATGACTGAACGAATATTAACATATAAGGATAATGACGTCAATTAAAGTGCACACCGCAAACATATTTACATAATTTATATATATGTTAATTTTTCTTTATTAAAAAACAATATTTCGCGTAAAATAGAGCTCTGGGAAAAATATCACACAAGAATTACACTAAAACGACAACTTGCGAAAACAATTTAAAACTGACAAGTCTAAAAAGAAGTTTAGTGTGATTTTGTTCAAATTGTATGCACCACTGTAACAGGAAACCTTTGAATTTAGGAAAGTAAACTTAAACATTGCGTTTTATTTTTATTTATTTACTTATTTATTTATTATATTTATTTATTTGCTTTAATCTTTTTTACTCGTACTCAATAGGTCATCCATTCCTAATCAAATAGGAATAAAATGTGTCAATAAATTATGCATTAAAACCGTTTTAACTTGTGTGCAAGCAAAGATAACAAAAGGTTAAAATCTACCAGTTTAGAAAAAGACTGGCATAGCGCCCTCCACATTATTGTTGTAGGATGCTGGTGCAAAGCGTTTCACGATTTATAGTGCACACTGTGTGTGTATACATGTTCATATATAAAAGAGACATGAAAACAGAGAGATGCTAAGTAAGAGTAGTATATCCTTGGTGAAAAATGGATTCACGATATTGTGACCCAGGTTACAACAATCGAAGAAGGAAGGAGAATAAGCAAAATTTCAAATCTTTCCACAAAACTGACTCATGGTTCTCAAACAATTAAGTGAATATGTTGCAAAAAGAAGTTAATCATATCTATTTACTTCGCCGTGTTGATAATGCAGACTGTCCACTGATTACGTCACAAATTTAACGAGACGAAGAGAAATTCTTAAAGGGGCTATGGCATTCCCTAAACTTATTTAGGACTAGCCCTAAAGTTCTAGTACAATTAATGAATGCACTTTGATTGACATTCAAGAAATAGCTTCACTCTGGTTGGTCAATGATAACTTGTACAGTCAGTTGTGATCCCAATAGAGCTCACTCACATTTGTTTGTCAATATGGCCTGGAGGTATTAAAACTCAGTGCAGACTACTGTGGCTCTCTCTTGGAAGGGTATAGACAGGTGTGAGTTGTGTGTGTGTTTTTAATTGGAGGAGGTGCTAGAAGTAAACTAAGCTGGGAGCCTGAATTTCTACTGTCTGGGGTGAAATTCTAGAGTCATTAATTAATTCTTAAACACATACGTTTTTCCGAAAAAAGCAATGAAAGAAAATATTCTGGGGCGAATTTCTTTAATGAATTATCATTTAAGATATGAAAGAGCTTGGAAAAAGTTGTAACAGATAAAATTATAGTATCGTATTATAAACTGACTTGTAATTGGTACTTTGTTTTTGACAAACTGTGGGCAATTTTGTTGTGTATCAGTTTCATATAGATGTAGCGCCCTCTTTTTCAAAGCTGGCTGCAGCAGAATTCCCTTCATAAGTGTTTCTTTCTATATTTGATTATTTATAGCCTACTCGAATAAAGGTTACAAGAATACTTGCACTCCAGAAAAATACGTTGAACAATCTAAACAGATATGTTAGGCCTCTAGTTGTCTGTATCATAACCAATCATATGTATTAACTGTTTACTTCCGAGTCCATACTCACTGTCGTAAACGCTTATGTTTGTATCCTAAAATGAACAGTACGGTACTTTATCTTACGTAGACTACCAAAATTTCCTTCAAAAGTAAAAGGCTCTCCCTTTACTTCCTTTAGAGTTATCTCAAGCCATAATTCATGTCAGAGTTAGGCCTTGGAAGTTAGCTGTAAAATCAGAGTATTCTTTGGAGTCTTCAAACAACCCTAATGAAACGTGTTCTCCAAAAATAAACAATTTTGGTTATCTTCCTTGTAGACAAGAAGTAACTGTTATAGGGTGTGTGGACCAGCTGGCCAGACAAGTACATCTCCACGGTGACGAATCACCAATCCAATAGCTTCCAGTTTAACACCCTGCCTTAAATCTTCTTCAAATTCTTCTTCACCTTAACGTTCTACACATTTTCACAAAGTAATCGACCACAATTAACGCTCCTAAAATACTCGTATTTTATGGTTGTTCGGCTCGCCAAGAGGTGCACCTATCACCTAAGCCACGATGTATAATTCTTCTTGATCGTTCGTAGATGGTGACTGGGACCCCATTTAAACTTACTGATGACCTACATCCAAAGATTCTGAAGGAAACTTGACCTTTCGCCAAAAATTTAGAGGCAATAAAACCGTGTTGTGCCGTATTTCTCCTCGCGGGTTTTACGAGCTATCACATTACCGTTGATTGGTCAGTCTTCGTTGCGAAATTACGATTTTAATTAGCTCTTGTCCACCACGATTTTCCTGTGAACTCCGTGTTTAAGCAATCATTTCAAAAGCATTGACACCATACTTGTCGCTACGCAAACAAACATGTCCAGGCAGCTAAAATGTTTGACATAAAAAGAATACAAAGTGTGGACAATATCATTTGTCATTTGTCTGTTATACAGTTCATTCTGTCCAGTCTTCAGATTTGGACGGCGAAAAAGTAACAAACTTGTTGCATGCATCTCTTGACTTAAAGTAACAGCATGGATTGGAATGCTGTTTAAGGGAAGAAAATGATATGAACTGACCTAGATGAACGGGACCAAAGGAGACTGGAAAGCAGGGGAGGGATATTTCAGTTTATATATATATATATATACTTATGTATGTATATATACATATTATATTATATATATATATATATATATATATATATATATATATATATACTTTAAAATGATAAAACTAGAACAGCAACTGAACACACAAAGATAAAAAGACACCCTGCATCGAGAAGCTTTCGGCTGTTTTATTCAGCCTTCATCAGCTCGAATGAAGCAGATAAAATGGGTTCAAAAGTCTACCTATATAAAGCTTAAAATCACTGGTGGATAAATAGCAAAAGAAAGAGAGAGAGAAAAAAAAAACAGATTCTTAAACCAGCTGTAAACATGCTGCACTAAAGTTAAGATAATCCTCAAAAATATGGTTTAAAACCAACGGTAGCTGAAGGGGGCCTGGAAGGTGCATAGGAGAAGAACATTACGCATAGGAAACCACATTAAAGAAAGTTACCCTGAAATTTACCGTAGGTAGCTGATTCTTTTGGAAGAGTTAAATTCCTTCCGTTTGTTTAGGCCTAGGGGGAATAGGGTATTCAATTGGGCAAGCCAAAAACCTTCTCTTTTTGTAAGGGCTGTGTCATTATTAGACTTGCTGTAAGTCTGCTCTATAATGATGAACTTAATGTCTGACAGTTGATGAGGAGAAGAATTATAATGGACTGCTAATTCGCATCTCCCGCGATTATTCAAGAGGTCGGATTTGTGATTTCTAAATCTTACTTTAAATTCTGTGGAAGTAGACCCAACATACTGCAAATTACACTTAAAACAAGTTGCTACGTAAATAATACAAGCACTAGTACAGGAAACATAACTTTTAATAGGATAAGTTTTCTTAGTGGCACAGCTAGAAAAGTTGGAACTCTGCAATAAAAAATTAGTACAGAGGTCACACCTTCTTCGCTCACATTTGAAACAACCTACAGTGTCCCCTGTACGGGTACGATAAGGAGATTTCGACTTCCTAAGTAAATCCTTAAGGGACTTACATTTTCTGTAAGCAGTGAAGAATGAATTCTCTGGGAAAAGATTGGTCATACGAGGCGAGCTATGAAGGATGTGCATGTGTTTACGAATGATAGAATTGGCATTGGGTAACGCTGGGTTGAAATCCAGGACTAGTGGGTATTTACGATTGGAATTGCTCTTTTTAGCAGATTGAGCAGGGCAGATCTAGGTAATTTGTTTGCTTTTTCAAATTGCTCTTCTACAAGTTGGGGGTCATATCCTCTGGCTATTAAATAATGCTTAAACTCAATAACTCTCTTGGCCAAAAGCTCAGGGGTAGAACAAATACGTTTCAGCCTTAAGGCTATACTGTAAGGGATGCTTTTTACTTGATGCTTAGGATGAGAACTAGAAGGTAACAAATATAAATGACCATCAGTTGGCTTAGAGAACACATCAGTTGAAATGATTCCATTATTCAAAATTACCATAACATCCAGAAATTCAAGCCTTGACTCAGAAAACCTCAGTACAAAATTGATAGTTGGATAGATAGAGTTAATAAACTTGGATTCATGGAGTGCATCGAGTCCATGAGGCCAAAGCTCAAAAATATCGTCCCTAAAACGCCACCAATTTTGAGGTTTAAAAGGACCTTCGGTTGTAGCTATTTTGTCTATGTAACTCATAGCTATGTCAGCATAACTGCATGCATTTTTGGGTCCCATAGCAGTGCCATGGATTTGCACGAAGTTATTACCTTTGAAACTAGAGTTGTTGTGCTTTAAACAAATATCGACTGCTTCAACAATACAATCGTTCCAAGGTAAATCGGACTTTCTACTAGTTAATGCTTCCTTCACGGCTTTTAAAGTGGTTTCCTATGCGTAATGCTTCTCCTATGCACCTTCCAGGCCCCCTTCAGTTTGAGGATTATCTTATATAGGTAGACTTTTGAATTCATTTTATCTGCTTCATTCGAGCCAATGAAGGCTGTGAATAAAACAGTCGAAAGCTTCTCAAAGCAGGGTGTCCTTTTATCTTCGTGTGTGCAGTTGCCATTCTAGTTTTATCATTTTAAAGTTTTACCTAACTTTTAACTAGAATGCTGTGAATCCTCTGGATCCTGGACATACACCGGAACATCGTTGTTATCCAAGCTTCTCATTTACCTATATATATATATATATATATATATATTTAATGCGGCAATTTCCTCCAATGGTAGTTAACCACTCCAACACGAGATAAATAAAATACGTTTGGTTTGACTTTTTATTAATTAAAAGGACTAAATAGTATGACATTATGAGCTATACATTTGAGTAAAAAAAGCAAAAGGGCTAAAATACACGATTTCATGGCTTGCTAACAAAACATAATTAACGCGACGTTATAATACGCAATCTTCTGAATGACTCTCAAGTACTGGCACACTATGCCTTACGACCGTTCATGCAGACCGACGATTTTTTCAATCTTTTGTTCATTAATCTTATTCGTCTTGTGACGATAGTATAGATTAGTAAGAATGGCAGACTGGGTCCTCTTTTCGACTTAATCAGTTGTCTCGTTCTTACTTGTGATGTGTTTATTCTAGTAGCCTTCTTAAAACTTGATGAATGAGTCCCTGTTATAGCCACTCCAAGTTCCGTCAGGAAATTGAAGTGAGGGAATTACAGCAGGGGAGGTGTTATTAAAACACGCTTCGTCTAATAAAACTGTGCCGCGAGTTTGTCCGGTGTGTTTAATCTTGTTAGGCTTTTATTCGCTGGAAACGGTTACTGTACACACGGGCAATGTTTGATACAGGAACATGTAACAAGGTTGGTGATTTCTCTCAACCGTCCAGTGGCAGAGAAAACTAGACATAGTTCTACTCCGAAAAAGGGATCGTTAAAACATGTCATTGTGGTGATTGCTGTAGAAGAATTCTGTTCTGGGGTAATTAATTTAAATAATGAAAAACCAGAACATATGAGATAAATGTGTATTAACCAGCGATAATTTAGAAGGGGTTAATGTCGCAAACTTGCCATTGTCCTGTTTGGGGGGTTCTTTCTCACCTTCAATCAGCCGCTACGTACATAATTGGCTGAATTGTTAGAAAATTATGAAACTTTTGGATGATTCATTCACTTGAATGCAAAACGGACATAGTAATTGTCAGCTTTCATATATTATCCTTGTCGAATGTATCAATATGCACGTTGCAATAATATGTGCAATGTATATATTTCCATGCATAACGCTATATGAGCCCACACTTAGGAGAACTTAGTAGCCTATTCTAAACTTTTATACAGTGCTATGCTCAAGAAAGACTTCTAAGGTATTTACACGTGCTAACGGAGTTTATGTTAAAGGCAGTAGGCAGTCACCCCAAACAGAGTGAGTGTATCCTGTCACTCTAGTTCATGAATGGTCTATTTTGATTATGTGACAGTATTTTTGTTAGTGAATTGTGGAATTCAAGGAGAATTTCACCTTGCTTTACCTATTGTTTGTGATAGTTATGTTCAAAACATCTTCAGAGGTGCTTGTAATGCAATAAGAGGAGATTTGCAAGAGTTTGCTGATTTTTCAAAGAAAATTTTGGGGCGACTGCCTATTGCCTTTAAACTACCCAAATTTCTGTCTCACTTCCTGTATAGCTTTTATTGTTGTAATTCAAAGTGTAGTGATACATAAATACGAAAGAAAAGGTTGCTGGTTGGATTACCTGCCTTGTCCGTAGCTTAAAGTGGACCTAAAGTCTAGAATTACAAGAATATATATTGTAGAGGTTGGAAAATGAATACCATTCATCCAACTCCCATTTTCATAGCTTATTCTATTGCTGAGATATAAAATGTTGAAATTTATTCACTTAATCTGAAATCGTCGATTACGCAATAATTTGTGAAGTTCTTCTTGTACAACTCACATGAACTGCTTTTGTTTCCTTTTGAAATTAAAATGTTTATAGGACCTTGAAACAATTACAGTTCCCTTGCATGGTATGTTGTAAGGAGAGGACTTACATAGCCAAGTCACCCTATAACAGTAAGAAATAGATCACATTTTGGCACAAGGTGCAGTGGCTTTCCAAAAAACAAAGAACAACAAAGACTGTAATTTGAGTAGTACAAGAATGACATCACAAATTATTGCGCAATCCACCATTTTAATTTGAGTGAATAAGCTTCAACATTTTATATCTCAGCTCAGGAATGTCCTGTGAAGATGGGAGTTGGACCATTTGGTTGCATTTTCCGAGCTTTGTAACATATATTTTTGAAATTTTAGACTTTAGGTACACTTTAAGAACAGAAGTATTAGTAGTAGGCATTTAGATATTGATAGGTACACATAAATGGAAAGTACGAAGTAGGGTCGAGCATACCACGTGGAACGCCAACAGGGCAACCTGGTGGTATACATTTAAATACATCAGATAGTATGCAACTTGCAGTCCAAACTGTAAATGTTTTTGCGGGCTAACAAATTTTATGGATCACTTCTTATGAATTAGCAGAGGAGATTTGCATTAATGAGAATTAAAAATTTACTTTATTCAGTATCTGTGAAATCTTTGGATAAGTTACATGTACTATTAAGGTACCTGCAGTCAAAGTATTTCACACAAACTCACGAGGTGGTCGTTCATAAGATGCTTATGATGTCCCACACGTCGCGACGAGGATGAATAATGTGACGTTATCTACTTTTTTTACAAAGTCTTTTGTTTCTGTTAGTGTCAGTCACATTTCAACAACTTGTGAAGAAATTTCGTAATAGCCGAATCCAAGCGAAGGTGTACAGGATAGTATGGAGTCTGACAATCCATCAAATGGCTAGGTTCTGTGACAGCGTAGTACGAAATCCAGTCTACCCTGACGCTCGGCTGTGTGCTGAAGAAGAACAGCTAAATACAAGCACTCAACCGAGGCGGGAACGAGAGCTCTCCCCACGGGGCACTCACCCGAGGGAGTAATTGGAAACCCCGCCTAGCTACCGTGCTACGCGACTCGTAGGAGCAAGGATGTAATATTACTCCTCGGAGCGCAGGCGGGCACGCTCCGCCGTGCGCTGCTTATAAGTGAGCATCCCGCTACAATCAAAAAGTTGAAGTTGCGCTCTACTCCGAGTCACAGGAGAGAACGGGATTAAGAAAGTAAAAATCAAATGGATTTTAGGCGTTCGAAACTTCAGTACAATAGTTGCTCTGAGAGATCTGAAAAACCTTCTCTTAAATAAACGTCCCCTAAAGGGACATAAAAGCAATTAGGCGAAGGGGATAGGTTTACAGACATAAGTAATATCCGTCGGAAATGGTCAATATGTTCTGTACGTTGAACTTGCCATGCGTATTTGGTCTTCTCGTCCTCCAGGAATCAAGAAGGGGTTATCAGGGGTGCGGTCAAAAATGAATTAGAACTAAACAGACCTCACGAATCCCTTTCTCCAAAAGGAGATCCTTTTCTATGAAGGCCTCTATGACTGACCGTTAAGAAGGTCATTTGCATAGCACATTGGGAAGGTGACTGTCTATATGAGATTATTGAGATGTTGAAGGCGAGAGTAAATCAGTTACGGGAGTCTTACGAGGGTACTTGACATTGATGAAGCGGAGAGTAATTATTTACACCAGAGTCTGAATGAGTCCTGTCTCGAGTGCAGCAATGCAGAATCAGTGCAGGGGTACTGGGACTCGAAATTTAACCTGGTCCCCTAGAGTACGTATGAGTGGACGCGGTGTCTCTGAGCAAAAACACGAAGATTTAAGTTAAAGAGTTTTGACGTGTGTTATACGTATACACTTATGCACAGTAGTAGAAGTTGATTTACGGTAGTCACAACCGTTTTCATGGATTGCGTGCTCTGACGTCACCATTGGCACATTGAACTCTAAATGTAGACCGCCAAAATTGAACCTAGGATTTAATTCTTTACAAGAATATTTAACAACAATGATACACTGCTCCTTTGTAATATAAAGCTAGATTTCACGGGATAAAATGAGCAAAAGTAAGGCTCATTCGTGGTTAACTCTAATCATTCTAGTAACTGAGATATACAGACCTACTTCGCCCTATCCTGTCACACGTCATTATGTTGGTATTCCATAGGAAAAGTCACCATCTACAAGTGGATTAACTAACAGAGGCAATGTGTCATTATCCTCGAGGGTTCAGAACACTTTAAGGGTTATCATAAACTTTGAACGTGAACGGCAAGTGTCTGCCTTAACTTAATAAACCGACTTTTACACACATGCAATGTCGCCCGGCATCTTTAAAAACACCGGCACTTATGGTTTACTGTAGGTAACCTCGATGATAGTCATAGGCTACTACGTAGGCTCACTTTAGATTTATTTCTACGCAGTTGTCGAACATACCCTCTTTTCACGTACATATTGGTGTTACGAGTGCAGCCAATAGTTGTATGAGTAATACACGTCCGTCGAGGGGCAACATTTTAGGTAACATTGATGTGTGTAACGTTCCCTGCTCATTTCCAAAAAACAGGATACATCACCTCAAAGGGATAATCAGTATGGGGAAGGGGAACAACCCCAGTCAAACCCCTTTACCTCTCAGTGCCTCAAAATTAATGATCCAAATGATATCATCAGCCCTTTCTTCACATTTAAAATGGGACCGCTTCCCCCAGTCCCCTACAGGCTCCACTCTGCCAATTTTCCCCCTCCAGTAGGCACCCTTTTGAAATGTAAAAATTAAAACAAACCTAATCGATTACTGTTTGGGGAGCCATAGTGGGCGCTATTAAGTATGTAATCCCTGATGGCAATCAGAAATGTCCCAAAGGTTTACTTTTAATGCTCTCAAGGGGGCAGATTCTACAATAGAAACTCGAATTTTCCGCGCGCTTCTCAGCTACAGATTTCAGTTTCTTCCACAGCTCCATTCCATATAGCTAAAGAGTACAAGCACCAAGCTAGCTATGGGTAGCCTATACAGTTTTCTTTGAAAGGTGGGCTGTTAATTCTATCCTTACATGTACTTATCGCATAGTTGTTCCCATGGTTGTGTCGTATAGGCAGGCCCGTAGCCAGACTAGGTACTGTAGGAGCTGGACAAGACAGCTCCCATGGAAAGGGGGGGGGGGGTATTTTTATACATGCTATACTAAAATCTACTAAGATAATGGTTACTTTTGGTTTACTAGGGGGATTTTGCTAGCAGCTCCCCCCCCCCCCTTGGCTATGGGCTTGCGTATACGATAAGGTAAGGCATCGCAGCGTTAGGTGGGGCCATTTTATTTGGTAGACACGGTGGATACGATACAGTTAGATGAGGTTTAACGGCCCAGTTTCCAACCAACTGGTTCAAGTCGAGCCGGCCACGGCCTCAGTTTTCCAGTTGTGGCTCACTGGCTGGATACGATACAATGCATGTTATCCTAGAAAGTGTTCATCCACCGGATGGTTGATTATTTCTGCTCTCAATGGGTACTCACTCTTGTGGATACATATAAACAATGGGACATTTTGCTCTCTGTGCAATACCTCAAGTCAGATACTCCGGAAAGAAACTGAATCAACACTTAACTCGATACATCAAGTACCGCTGTATATTGTAATGGAATTATGTTGTATAACGTTTTGTTCCAACCCCCTCCCCCGTCACCCCTGTTGGGACCTAATGTTACTGGACCCCCACCGGCAGCCCCACCTTGCCCACGTTGGGTAAATTCCTGCACCACTACTGCATTTTTTACTGATTGAAATGCTGAAATTATCCTGATTTTCTTGTAATACCTTTCAGTAGCGTGTTTATAGGGGGCAAGGGGAACAGGTTTCCTACCTCCGTAGCCAGTCGGGGGAAGTCACGCAGTCAGGTGATTTAAGGTAAAGGGGAAGGGAGAGGGAGACTGAAGAGACAAAGAGGGATTGAAGAGACAAGAATCACCCATAATTTACAATTATCAAACTTAGTCAAATTATTTTGTAGTAACCCTTAGGTTTTCCGTACAGAACCGGGCAAGTAAAGTTCCTCGTCCGCGCCCGTAATTCATCAGTCAGTATCGATATCCAGCCCGTGACCCAAGTACCATTCATTTTCTTTCGCCGTTCGCGTGTTAGTCCGTTATATCAGTATATATAGTCAAGGTAGGTAGGATACAGGATGAAACAAAGCACAACTGTGGTGAAAAATTGTCCAAATGGTAAAGACTCATTGCTTTAAATTAAGGCGTGTATAGGATCCCAAATACCTTCCATATGGGCGTTCTGTGCATGATATTCTTATCGGCAAATTTAGTACTCCTTTTTGTACCTCACTTTCCTGGCGGCCTCTAAGTTGCGTCTAAACTTCAGTCTGTATCTCCCCGATTAAAGTCCTTCCTCAGAGTGAACATGATTTCATGAAACAGTAACAAGTGGAGATCTTCTTGCAGAGGGAGTAAAATAAACTTCTGAACACAGTCTAGGTAGACTCACAATTGTGATGGCAAGTTTGTGTTTTAGAAATGTAGAGTGTAATTTTCTGCAATCAGTGGGATTTGGGGATGCCAGATTTTCTCCCGGCAGTTGGTGATGACAACATTTTAGATTTTGCAGGTTAAAGAATTTCAGTAGCAAAACTCAGTGGGTTAGAATGCAGTTTCCTACAGGCGCGTAGCCAGAAATTTGCCAAAGGGAGGGGGGGGGGGCGAAGCCTGTAGGCAAACTATCTAAGCGTAGCGCCATCATAGGTTGGGGAGCGTACAAGAAAATTTGGCCGAAAATACCTCCCAGATCGCTGGAAATGGCACTTCGCATGCCTTGTAAGTTGCACCTAAACATTTTTTATTTTGAGTTACTATAGCAATATCATAAAAAAAAATCATTAAAAAAATACCAAAAATATGCTCAAGGAGGGGCGGCTGCCCCTTGCCCCCCTTGGCTACGCGCCTGCTTTCCTATAATCTTGAGCATTTGGGATGCCGACTATTCTCTCATACTGACTGGCGACACACGTATGGCATTAGACACATTCCAGTCAGTTGTGTTGTAGAGTGGGGTTTCCTCCAATCTCGGATGTTTGGAATGCCAAATTTTCTGACCTCAGTCGTCACCTCGGTCGGGCTGTGGTCGGCTTTGGTCCCGTACATCACCCCTGTGACAATTTATTATACCCGCTATCATATAAAAATTATGGTCGGTTCATTTGCTGTTAGGAATACATGCAAAATGTGTCTCAGTTCTGTCCTGGATGACCCAGTCGATGAAGTGCAACAAGATTAATTTGCAGAATACCTTCTTCTCTACAAAAATTTCACTGCGCCTGCGTCAATGCTTCTTGCAGTCTTTTAACCCTTACGCCGCCTTAGTATAACCACTATACTATGGGTTTTCCTTGTGCAATTATATTAGGCTAATGCACCCGAAATAGCCCTTCTGCTAAGAAGTGTAGCGTGTTGAAAGTAATAAACGTGTTAATTACCCTACCATTATATTGATCTATGACGAGAAAAACAGCTCCTTAATCAGGTGAAATAAAATATACCAAGAGTTGTTCATTTCATGGATATGTTTTCAAAGTTTATTTGACCTGTACTCTCGGTCATTAAAATCGAATTTCGCAAAATCTGAAATGATATGAAACCTAATATTGAGCCCCTAGAACCAATTTTTTTTTTTGGTCTTATTATCTCATAACTCAGGAGCTTCAGGGAGTTTTGATCCCTGGACCCCACTGGGTCTCTTCTCCTGCTCCCCTCTGGGGGCCCTCATTAGGGCCCCTGGACCCCACGCGTGGAAACTCGAGCTCAGCGCTTGTGGTGTACCTTCCGTGCACTTGTGGCACCAACTCCCGTTACACCATTCCTCCATATCAGTCTGGGGAATACAAGTGATGCCCCCACCGCCAAAATCCTGCACATGCCACTTTAACCTTCCTCCAGAACCCAGGAAATAGCGTATAAATGTTTCCAACTCTCCTGGTAGATGTCCATAGACCCCACCATATGAAAACGCTCATGTGACGCGGATTAGGCCCACTAGCGAACCGCTGTCCTCTTTCTCCAAACTCAGGACACTCTACTTGTCAAAATATTTAAGATTACTTTCAGTCGGCTACCAAAGTAAAATAAACTTGCGAAATAATTTTTTTTTCTAATTTATCTGTTTTATATAGTAAAAGTTTCCAAAATATGAGGTCTCAAAACCTGCAAAAAGTGTGTGGATGCTGCTTGCAGGGTCTGGGAAGTGCTATTTTCGGCAATCTGAGAGGCATTTGAAAAAAATGATGCATGACGGTGCTCCGCTTAGATTTTGGGAAATGTCCAGGACCTAGACCTTTTTAAAAGTCCCTGCATGAAGGAAGTCTTAGGCACCAATATGCTCACACCCGATGTACTATTGTCCCATGGTGCGCCCTCCCTAATACAGAAGAACTTCCGTGTGTGTCACCGCTTATATGTCTGTGATCAGCCTAACTCTACACAGGCACGTAGCCAAGAGGGGGGGGGGGCGAAGTGGGCAGCCGTCCTCCCCCTTGAGCATATATTTGGAGCATATATTTGGAATTTTTTAATGTTTATTTTTACAATATTGCTAGTGTTTTCCCTATTTATATGAGGTAAATAGGCCTGGGAAGTGCCATTTCCCGCGATCTGGGATGCATTTTGGGCCACATTTTTTTTGCGCTTCGCACCAACCCATGGTGGCGCGGAGCGCTGAGAGTCTCTCTATGGGCTTCGCACCCCCCCCTCCTTGACTAATTCCTGGCTACACCCCTGGCTCTACAGTTTAACTGTTCGCGAAGATCACAACCATGAACTTGAAATTACAAACTTTTCGAAAAGTATTTTTTCCTTGCTGGCGAATGTAATTACTTTCAATTTAATTTTTCTACCATACTCTAAAAGTTACTACCATATTCTGACAAAATTATAGCAGTTGGTGAGTTGTCTTTATTGGGTGAGATGTATTGTTCAGTACAGGTGCTTTCTGTCTGCACGTAGTGTCCCATAAGCCTACATAATTAGTACGGTAATTGTGCAACTCAGGGTCACGGGACCTAACTAAATATGCATGGTAGTGTACGTCAGTCTGTGGAATAACCCCGCCTTAACTCAAATTGATGTTTTAAGCGGTAGGCCTACGTAAGTAATTTGTGACATATTGGTGTTCTCAGTGTCCTTTTGTTGGTAACATCATGGAAATGTCAGATGTTGAATATATACCCCTCCTGACGTCAGTTCAGCCTATAATTGCCAGAAAAATAGTTTTGAGAGCCGACGGGGATAAAAGCCTTTGCCCCTCTGGGTACAATGATCTGTACAATGATCTGTACAATGACACTTCGAAACTATCTATAAAGTGTATATTTATATGTCAAATAAAAAGTTGTAAACAGTGTTAAAGGTCGTGTGACATGCCACCAAACAGAGCTGTGTCACTTGTCAGTTAAAGAATTAAGTCCTCCAATCAAAAATCTGTTGGAACTATTTCAATATCTTTTACCGTTCTCAAAATATACGTTTCCGAAGTTCGATGGTTTCTGAAGATACTCATTGCCTATGCAAAAATAATGATCTGGAGTGTTGCACAGTGTTAAAATTTCTTTTGTTAACCCTATATAAATTATCTCTTAATTACTGATCAGATAGGTTACAGTTTGTTGAGTGATATCAATGTTTCTGAAGGAAAGAATTTTAACTTTCATAATAAAGCTCTCAGGGGATAACAATGCTACCAGGGTCCTTGAAATTAAGGTTGAAAAAACAAAGTATAACATGAGCCATATATGGTATGTCCATCTTTCGATGTCACATATTTGCATATTTAGCTCATGGTTATTCATGATGCAAGTGTGAAATAACACCCAGTTGGGACAATAAAAATGACCCTGTAAAATGGTTAGTATTTGATGGATTTTAATAGGAATTATGGCTATTTTCTGAATATTTAATGCTTTTTACATCAAATATCCAACTATGTTATTTACATGTCACACGACCTTTAAAGGTTTGTGAAAAAGTTCACAACGTTTCGGGTTTAAACCCTTCTTCAGGTGGCAAAAATGGAACTGATTGTTGACACGGCTAAACGTAAAAATTAGAGTTAGAGAGTTAGAGCTAGATGAGGTTTTACGACTCAGTTTCTAACCAATTGGTTTTAGTCGGGCCGGCCACGGCCTTTTTTCCAGTTGTAGCTCACTGGCTTGTTTTCCCGTAAAAATTAGAAAACACACAATAAAATTAGGCAAGGACAAACCGGCCAGGAAAACAGACTGCGTGAAGTGTTTAACACAGGTAACAACAAGGCAGGAATGGCTGATTTATAGAAGTTCAAGTCTAACGTTCAGACCACGTGGAGACAGGGTTCCAAGTTTCATGATGAGACGGTTTTCGGCAGCCAGGCGATCATTATCGGAACCTCGACACGAGATGCCCGCTGAAAATATAAGGTGACGAATCGAGCATGCTGACGGGGATTGAAGTGAGTGGCTAGGCCTACAGGGAACCCTGGGAGGACTTCTGTGTAATTGACTTGAAGTGCTCAGTGACTCGGTCATCAAGACGTTTTGTTTCTCCCACATACAGTATACTACAGGGTTTACATACGAGGACGTAAACAAAATTTTCAGAAGTACAGGTAAAGTGCTGGTGAATGTTAAACCGGTTGTTGTTGGGACCTAAAAGAAGATTTTGTCATGGGTGACCACCGGGCAAGCAGTGCATCTCCCACGGTTGGAAGGAAAAGTCCCTGGAGTGTTAGGCACTACGGCTTGAGGTAGCCGTAGTGCCTAAACCTTTAGCACTAGGCCTGTTTACTACTACTTTTTATTTGACATACGTACTTCATAAGTCCTTAGCAGTACTTTGACCTTATATAATATATATATATATATATATACACAGTTACTCCATTCCTGTGTGTTTATTTATATTTGTCCTATATACATATATATATATATATATATTAATATATATATATATATATATATATATATATATATATATATATATATAATATATATATATATATATATATATATATATGAGGGGTAGAGCACACTGAGGAGTGCGGAGATTAAGACAAACTTGTTCAAGCCACCACTCTGCCATCGCCATATCTCAACTTGGACAAAAACATACTTTGCAAGGTGCGGTTTGTTGTTTTGAATTTAGGCCTAACCGTATGCTTATCAATAATTCTTCTACGTGTTAAAATAACCACTATTGTTTTCAGATTGTTGAACTGAAATTTATACAAAATTTAGAGTATTCTGAGGTAATGACATCATTAGCCCTCCATGAATGATCGATTACGTATTCAAGTAGAGCATTCGTCGACTTATGATTGTGTCACACCGAAGCTCGTCTAAAACATGCAAAGAGCAAATAAAAAACTTGTCAAACTATTACCCGATTGAAGAGTTAACATTGCAAGATCTCTTTCTTAATTAACGTTGAGCATGCTTCTACACTCCGCTTATTCGTTAAGCTGCACAGTTCGAATTCTTACCAACATCAACCGCAGCTTAGCAGGCTATACTACTCGTGTTGGTAAAAGGAGCGGAGACAACCTTTCGAGAGGGCAACGCTTCTTCTTAGTACTAGCAGCCTACACGTCGGAGAGGGAGCCTTGGACACAATTCTTAACAATGATTCTATTTTTTAATGAGAACAAACAAGACAGGGATATTTAAGTCGAAATTTGTGCGCGCACGGAACTCTTCACGCCGCTCACCGTGATTATGTTTCGTAAGTCAATATCCCCCTCGCGTCAGGCGAAATGTAACGTCAAACGACAGAAAGCGCGGGAAAGTGACAGGCGCGAGGGGAGAAGAGTGGATTTTAGGGCGGGAAACTTAGGTGTCACCTTTCATCCGTTTCATTCAAAGAAAACATCAGCGTTATTTTGCAGATATATAATCAATAGGTTTTTGAAAGAAATGAGAAAATGAAGGAAGAAATTCGCTCATGCATGTTATCTGTGGTACAATTGAAGTATTGACAGAATTGTGATAGGAACGGGTTTAAGAAGCATTTGAGAGGGTTTTGCGTGAGCCAATAAAGGGTTGATGATCTGCAAATATACTTCGGTTGGGCAAAAACATCATGAATTCTCAAATTGATTTAAGGAAGCAATTGCTTTGAGCTGTTATCTTTATCATAGATATGTCTTTTATGTATGAAAACATTACATTTCAGAATTACTAGAATCTGCGGAAGGCAGACCAATCGTTTCGTATAAAGGAACACGTACTTAATCGTTTCTTTTATTCAATACCTGCCTGTGGCCTCGATATTTTAAGCAATATTATTATATGTGCATAAACTATGAAAAAGTTGGGCATATTTCAGGCTTAATTAAGATACATATTAATTATGTGCTAAAACACGCAGTAATAATATACTGAATTGTATTTCATCCAGGGTAGTTAAAATTTTGTCCTCAGTTGTAAAGCCTTTACTGTGTATTGAATTACTTACATTAGTCACTTAATTTTCAGTTCAACTAAATAGTAGTTCATCGTCATCAACAGCAAGACTTTCAATTTAAAATGTGGTCTACTCTAGTGAAGCGATCCATAAATTTATAACAATTATAGCGATATGAAGAAACATAAAAATTAATCTCACACAGATGCTATAGCTGTCGTTTTTACAACACATAGAACCAGTGTTGTAACCTGGTTCCAACCATATACATGTAGCTACATAATTTGTGTCATTCTCCTTCTATTAGCAGTCCAAATTACGGTCATTGTCACAAAATATAATAAGGTTCTGAATTTCGTTCACCAGAATCTTACACCTGTCGGCTAATATTTTAATTACACATATGCAAATTAAAGTTAATGCGCATACCATTTAAAGATAACATTTAATATGTCGTTCTAACGCGTCAGCTATACGGAGGTGACAACTTATGTTCCAATGTTCTAATATCATTTAATATACTAATTATGTCAATTTTTATAGAAAATTATTTTTGTGGTTTAATGAAAAAGGACGAAAAGTTGTCATCCAAATATAACTAGGGAATCCTTCTCGATTATTGCCATTCCTTATTTACATAACTAATTCATGAGTATCGATTTTTGCCACAAAGTTTGCCGTACATGAACCCCCCGAGGTGATCACACCGCACTGGATGTGATCTAGTTCTTGTTTGTAACGCAGTTCGAAGGCAAGAGTAAGTCAATATGGAGGCCCGCTCAAGCACTTGTTGTGCATGGCAAGTTTCCTGGAGATCTCGACGTGGGTATTTTTTCACGGTCAAAACAAGTGGTGAAAATCTGAAGGGGAGGTGTTTAAAATACCTCTATGCAACCTCTCCGAAACAAATTATTGATATCTGTGCCGCCACCTTACAATTCCTTTTTGACTCTTTGATTAATTCGTCTTGTTCAAGCTTTCATAGACACTGTACTTGAGGGTAGGGACAATTTGGCGTTAATTTATTCAGCAAAAACACGAATAATAGTCTTTTGATGTGGTGAATCTATCAACCAAGTGACAATACTTACATAAGGAAATAGTAACTGCTGTTCCACAGACATCAAAGTGCAAAAACACCTGTCAGACTACTACGCCTGTCTATATTGACAAAAGTAATTTGGAGATACTTTTCACAGCATTTTATTCAAAATCTTCCAAAATTCAATTTGTCAAAATGAGGTATATTCATCTCAAACTTTCTGCATGAAAGATTCTGGCAGCCCTGAAACTTCCGCAAAGAGAGAAATGTCTTTTAGACTGATAATTATCATGCAATTCTATTAAGCCTTCTGGCAGATTCCAAAAACTTTCCGATTTGTCAACTCTTAGCTAAGTACAGTGTTTTTATTGAGACCACCATATTCGAGACAGAGAACGTGACGCAAACTCTCGAGACCGAGACCGAGAATAGGCACACAAATCCAAGACCGAGACCTGCAATGTCTGAGACCCAAGCTGAGATCTTTTATACATAAAGTACAAGCATTACATAGTTTTCAAAACAACTTATTTCTACTGTATGACCAAGTCTAAAGTTTAGACTACAACATAACAATACGATGCTGTTTTCCTCTGTTTACAGTAGGTCCATGTCCTCTTTCCATTTAAGAAACATTAACATAGATAACATGGTAGGCGCGCAGTGTGGGCGCGCATTATCATACCACCCCTGCTGATGTATGTTCTCACGCTGCCGGGTGATGGACATTGGTTCAGATAAAACTCTGGTTTTCAAAACTAAAACTTTACTTGACAGAAGCACAGACATCTTAGTAGTACTAAAATTATACTGTTCAAAAAACTGGTTAGAACATCGATTAACGTAGTGTATATGTAGGCTGTGACGTATGTGCCGTTACACTCAAAAGATCTTTTAGTAAAAGTTGGGAAAAGAACCTGAGAATTTCATAGGAAGAGTGCCATCAATACCTGGGCTAATTGAAACTCCTTGTATAAGACCAATGAGTGAAATATGTGCAGAGAAAAAGACAACACATTCAAAATAAAATTAACCAGTAGTACTTTGTTTGGCTTTTCTCATTACATTTTCCGTTTAATAATGAGCAATTCAAGTTTCTCGTCTCCAACAAAATATCAGTGCACTATCCATATAAACATGCAGCGCTGTGCACTGGTCTCAGTAAACAATGATGATAGTTTAATCAGGGAAATGTTGTCCCTGGTTTAATGTTGTTTCTTGTAAATCAGTCAAAGACGTAAGTAAATTAATACAACTAAAACTGGTCATACCTGGGGACGAGAATTTTCTCTGAGAAAGACATACATTCTCGTCATCTGGCTCAATGTATAAATGTAAATGAGACCATCCTCTGAGACTAGGAACAATATTTTGTGAAGGAAATATCGTACACGATTCTTTCGCCAACATATGAATCCGATGAACTTCACCTGATCGTACTGGGATGACATGTGACTTTTACTGGTCACCGAAGGGTATTCACTGTGTTAGCAAGTGGGTGGACTGGGTAGGGCCCCGAGGTTTCAGGGGGCCCCAACCTGATACGCAAAAAATATCAAAAATCGTAACTCTGCCTACCGTTTAAACACCCAGTTCAGACCCGAAAGGAACCACGAAGTTATCAACAATTGCAGAACTCCTTTTCAAGAACCAGGCAAAAATAGGATACGAGACTGAACCCGGATCTGGTGCGTGCAAGGTCTCTCTCTTACCCCGTACCTTCCCCTGGGGATTGGAGGAAAATGCATTAATGCGAGGAAAATGCATATATGCGTTTATGATACCATTGGTTTGGGGGCCCCTTGCTTTCTCTTGTCCATGGGCCCCCGAGGGTCTTGCTACGCTGCTGATGGTATTTGTTTTCGATTTCCCACTCCAATCGTTTTGAATTTGAAAGGATATGTTATTAAACCGTTGCTTTCCAACTTGAGAAAGCCCGAATTTTCTCAGCCACCCCAATCAGCACGTTATACAAAAATGAAATTGGAGAAGTGGGATAAACAAGCGTCATTTCTTTTATTTGTAGACCCTTCACAATGCATCTCATTTTTACTCAGAAGGAAGTTAACCCATACAATGTGTGTTTCTGTGTTTAATAGTAGCAACAAGCAAACAAGAGCAGCAGCAGCTTCTTACAAGTGGGGAAAGGGGGCATGACTTTCAACAGAAATACTACAAGCGCAAATCGCGAAGCCTTAGAAGCGAGAGATCAGGGGCTCACGTCAGAGTCGGGGACAAATTTGGGTACCAGATGATTGTGTGGTGTTATCTGAAGCATTGTCCACGGTTTCAATCCTTGAAATGGCTGTTCCACCGTTTCATTTATTCAGCTATATTGCATGCTATGGAAACAAATATGGGCCTACTATTTCGTTTGGGTTCTGGAATAAAGTGTGGAGGGCAATCATCTCCATTTTCAAAAGTTAGGGGACATGTTGACCCGTCCCCCAGCTGTAGACGCCAATATGCTAGCATACCTGCAGAAAAATATAGCAAGTACAGGATAATCAAATGTACTTATCAAGGTAGTGTGTGTAATTAAATTGTAATTAACAACTCTGGGGTCGACCCGATACCAGCAAAACCATCGATAGCTTTGCTGTCTTAAACCGAGGCTGAGACGGAGACAACGGGGTGTCAACACCAAGACAGAGACCTGTAAAAAATGGTCTCAAGATCTTCATCTCTGGCTTAGTTCATTATGTCTTTATAGACCTTTAAACTTCCAGTATTGTGTATCAACAGATAATGATACTGGTTTCTTAGTGCCAAGTTGATGTACAAACTATTTACGATTGAGGAAAGCAAGCCTGCATGGCGGCTCTCTTTGACTTTCGCCACTCAGGGCTACGGTTATTTTTTCGAAGTGATGAGTTAACGGGAAACTTTGCCAGTTTCGTTGGAGGGAAATTTGAACAAACTGTTTGTGCTACCCATCAGTAGGAGTACAAGGAGATACTTAAACTGGGCTTTATCAACATTTGACGCAAAATTTGTTGACTTTTTCTCAGGTCTCTTGTGGAGATCAAAAATACCAAAAGGCACCAGACATTACATTACAAATACTGACACAAATGAATCTTTTGGTTAGTTTACTTACAACCATACACATACAGTTACGGGTTAAATTATACAGCTACGGTTACAGTCAATGTTTCAGTAATAGGCCTAATTTACAGCTACCATAGCAACTTTTATTTTGGTGTAAAGTTTACAGTTGCTTGGCAACTGATATAGAAATGAACCAGCTTATCCAGGACTGTGCAGACATCCGAAGCCAGACATTGGGTGCTCAAAAGTTTTTGTTAACATAAGTCCTTGCACTTGATTTCTGCTGGTCAGGATGGTTGTGAACGAGTTCTATTTGTAGATATTGATCGAAAAGCGCTTAAACTTCCCCAGAACTCTCCCACAAAGTGTTAATTAGGGAAAGAGGAATGTTACACTCAAAAGAAAATATTCGTTACCTTTTTGCACAACTCATGGTGTTTGAGACAGTAGAAACAAACACTAGAACACAGAAGCAAATTAGAAGTTTAAACCGTAAATAAAACATGTTAAACGAGAGGCCAATTAAACACCACCCCTAAAACACGTTATATGTTTAATCTAAACATCAAGTTATCTCTAAATAGAAATTGCAACTTCTCTACAACTTGTGATGTGATTTATTGGTGTACTTTTCAATACTGTGATAACATCAACCTGAGGGTGATAAACGTTTCACATCAGGAAGCTAGAAGTCATCTCCCCTGCTCACATGTAAGGTAGGATGCGTGGTACTGAGGAGCCTACATACAAAGAGATGCGGGGGTAAGACACCCCCTCCGTGAAAGTCAAAAGTCAGCAGTAGTGCCGCCAGGATATAGTGACTGGGGCACCACAGAAGATGATGTCGTAATCCCACCCTATTCATATATTCAGAAACTCGGCGTGGAACGTGCATTTGACGTATCCAGGACCTTTGTCACCTCGTGCAGGGTTGGCGTCTTAAGGAAGGGGTTTAAGGGGAGGGGTATCCCTCTCCCCTTTTAATTTTTTCATTTAAGGTGGCTTAGATGCAAAAGGTACCATCTTTGACAAAGTTTTGGCCTGATTACATGTTGAAAAATTATCATTCATATGGGTCATTCAATTTTTTGGTCGGAAATCGGTTGGGGGAGACATGCTTCCCGCTTTCCCCCGCCCTTTCCCGCACTAGTGCCACTGAAAGTCAGGTTCAGACAGGGGGTCAAAGCGAATTAACCTGTCTCCGGAGGTACGGGAAAAGAAACTAGTCACTGGGAATCATGTAGGAATTTTAAAGTAATGGGTAAGTTTTGCAATATAAAATGGTGTAAACCATTAAATGACTTTAATATTCGATTTTTTTCGGGGCGCTTTGTTCTCTCTCATCCTGGATGATTGTCTCATCATTACGTTCTGTCGACAGCTTGAGTAGAAATATTATTCTAGAGCCCCATGCACTTCCAACCAGTATCCGTCCTTCACACCCACAAATTTCCTGTATCATCAAATTGACAGGGAATTATTTGTAGTTTGGAGAGGTTAGAAAAGTCTTAAAATCAACATAGTAACATTTTTATTTTCGTTGTTTAATTTAAATACTGTTTGAAGATTGTTACATCCTTCATTCTAATGCCAACAATTAATGAATACCCTAGACCAATATAAAGTTATGTAAAACTCTAAAATGTAAAAAAGAAATTTCGGAGTGCTTCGCGGGCACTCATCTCAGCTAGACTTGTCTCATTATTACTTCCGTATTGGGGTTTAAGTGAAATTATTCCAAGGCCCCCATGTAACCATACCCCCTACGATCATCCGCCCTTACAACTAATAAGCCTCCCGCATTATCAAATCGACTGGCCATCACTCCAAATTAATCAATAAAATGTGAATGTCAATTTCTGGTCTGTTAAGTACAAGTTATTTGAAAACTAGATTTTAAATGCTTAATTCTAACACCGACAATTCTGTTAACACCACCAAGCTTCCAGGAGCTTGGTCTTGCAGTGCTCCATCGGGGAGCTGCCTCTGAACCCTATCAGATGCCCTGTATAGGGAAGACCCACGGATCCCACTTTCTCCGGGAGAGCTGCTAGCTCTCGGAACGTCTTGGGCGCTGTTCACCATATTAAGTCAATTAATTCCTCAACATTTCATTGCCGAAAGACACTACTGATAACTGAACATAATTAGCCTCAAAACAGAAGTCAGTTTCAAAATCGACCTACCCCCTTAAAATGTTGCATGTACGCCCATGCAGTGACGTAGCTACGGTAGTATTGGGAACACTCCTTAAAAATTGGTGTCCCAAGTGACACCCCCGCCCACCAGAAGAAAATAGAATATTATTATGGTCTGGCCTGTTCATTAGCAGGTAAACAAGAATTAGAAACTCATTGTTTTCCTTGATTCTACAAAATATTTCTGAAATAACGCCCAAATTTTTTGGCGTGTTTCCAGCCCGGTAGAGTTACATAGAGTTTTCTTCTATAGCCTAATTCGTATTACTAACAAGTACAAGCCCCCCCCCCCCTTTGTAGCACCAAAGACATGTAGCCTATGCAATTTTCCGTGTAAGCCTGGACTCTCATCATCTGTGTCATGTTTCCTTATAAATGCCGTACGGTAAGGTAAACTTGGCAACAATAAATGCATTGATATACTTTTGGAGTTAGTGGCCCAGACAGTAATGTTGGTCTATTTTGCTCTCAGTGGCCTACAAATGCCATGTGTGAATTCAAGCGGGTTGGCTCTTCGTTTCCCGACCCCAAACCTCCCTTTTCGTCACCCCCTTTTCTTGAAACATTCCCAAAGCTATACTACTCAAATGATGCTTTTATCTTAATTGATAGTATTAAAGAAATCGTATCATCTAACAGTAATTTCCAAGTGTTCCTGGGTTAATGCCCTCAATTCTCTCTTGTCTAGGCCATTTTGACGGGTGCATGGTCTGGTCTGATAATAATTATTGGATAGCCCATTCCGAAATTGCGAAGCAATAACACTGCATAGAAATGTACCATTCAAGAACAAAACTTTTCTTAGTGAACTTTTCTTTACAGCCAGGTACAAAGAAATCGCATCTAACAGTGCTGACTTGTAACTTTTCTGAAAATGCTATCCTTCCACCGTTGAGAATTTGCACCTTTGGTGCTTGTAGGTTCAAGTAATTACCTTACAAATTGAGTTCCCCTTTTGAAAAAAACTCGGAATCTGCATGTAAACTCGGCTATGCATTCCTGAATTGCACTGAGCATGCCAGATTTTCCCCAGAAAACGCTAATGAACCACTACTTAACTAGATACATATTGTGCCAAATATGCTATAACAAGAAATTATGGTAATCTTTTGTGTTAAATTTCGACCCATGACCCCCCCCCCACACTACCCAGCTGCCATCATTCCCCTACTTATAATGTTTTAGGAACACTCTAAAAAAAGTTTGGTAAAAAATTTTATCAACTCTGGGCACATACGTGAAAATACTTAAAATTGGTTAAAGATTGCCCAGTGACTGGTGATTAATGGTTTAACGAGAGTCTGGTTCTGGTTACCACTAAATTGGGTAGTCAACTTCTGGGTAAACCCATTATCAATAATTGGGCAAATTTTACCTAATTCAGTATTTTCACATGTGTAATCAGTGTTTTTGAGTCTTTTACCCACCTTTTTAGAGTGCATGAACCTAGAAAAATAGTGCACCAGGAAAGATTCATTGCCTTTCAGCCCCCTCCCCCATCCATTGAAAGAATCCTGACTACGCTCCAGGGTGCGCTATCGAAGACACTCTTAAGCCGCAGTCACACTACAACGAATTCGGATCGGATTCCGATCCGATTTTTGTGAGTTTTTATTAAAATCTTCTCCATCTCTGGTCAAATAGAGCCCAAAATTTGCCAACCAGTGTAAATATATGATTTGCATCAGAGATCTATGAAAATAAAATGTTAACTGATTTTTTCATGACGTCACACCGACAAACAGCTTTTATCGGTCACGCGCAGTCCGATAAAAGCTGTCTGTCTATGTGACGTCACGAAATAATTAGTATAAATTTAATTTTCGTAGTCCTGCGATAAAAATCATATAATTACACAGGTTGGCAAATTTTGGGTTCTTTCCGACCCGAAATGGAGAAGATTTTAATAAAAAATCACAAAAATCGGATCGGAATCCGATCCGAATTCGTTGTAGTGTGACCGCGGCTTTAGGCTTGAGACACTTGAAGAGGGATTTCAGTCACGTGACTTTAACCAACTAGACGAAATTTTGAAGGGCAAGATCGCGCGTCTTTTTGTTTTGAAGGACAAGATCGCGCGTCTCTTTGGTTTTGACGGGCACGCGTCCATTATGTCACAGTAGTATATATGGTTAGGCCGTGCGCTGGAGCTGTAAATTCGCTTACTGCGTGTGTGTTTTGCCCTTCAGTGCCTGGGAATCCATTGCACGTGACGTCACATGAAATCTCTCTATAGGCTTAAAATTTATCTTGTTGACAATCTCGAAGGATGGAGCTATGCTGAACCTAAGTAGATAAAACAGCTCGCTTCAAATTTATTTTGGTACAAGTTTTAGTGTACAAGGTTGTGATGTCGTTATGTATAAGTTTTATCCATCCGAATGATTACTGCTTTCTGGCTCCATTAGCTTTTTGCCTTTTTTTCTTCAAAACACTACTTTCAAGATGGTCCTTCTATCTTCGAATGAAACAGTCGTACTTAGCTCGGGAATGTAAATATATTCTATCTTTTCCCATCACCATCAGTTAAACTTACCGAAATCCACTCAACTGCCATAGTTACCGTACCAGCCCCACATGACCAAACCAAACGTCAGGTACTGTACCTTGCAGATAAACCATAACCTAAGATGAACAGGACAACGTATTTCGTTGCTGGCATTTTATAAATTATTTCTATGACATATGTAGAAGATAGGCTTTAGGAGTTACCAGTGTGTACATGTTGCATTGCATGCAATCTAACCGATACAACATATCTATGATTTTGAACTTAAACCATCATGCCTCAGACTGTTTTCGCATTTGTTGCTGCAGTTGTGACGCCACGCCACCGGCCAACGGTAACCATAACTTTTACTGATAACTATGTAACTGTGTCAATAATCGATATCAGTGCCTTCTATACTCTGGTCCAACTGATGTCTGATCTTACTAATTAACCTTGTTTTGACAAGTTTTTTTTCTCGAGTTTATAGTATAAGCAAATGCCTGCAAACTGCTTATCTTTAACTGTGTCAATATTCGGTGTCATCAGCGCCTGCTACAAAGCGAGTCAAAATTCTGTACCATGTGACTAAAATCCGTCGTTTTGAATAATTTTTAAATTTATTTATGAGTTTATAGTTTAAGCTGACGCCAGCTGACTTTACATAATCGTTGAAACCTACGTTTTGAATGTAGCATCTGTAACCTCGTGAACGAAGTATTATATTACCTGCATGGGAGCAGGTATTTTTCTCATTAAATTAAGGATACAATACAAGGGTAAGCTTAAATATTTCATCCCCTAAAAATAGAAATGACACAAACCGTAGCGGTTTTATAACGTGGACAAAGAAGAACCCTTTGTGCTTTCGTCTGTGAAACGGTCAGATTTCCTAAAAAAAAGTATGGTTGTTCGCTCAGCACCCATTAGCCCTATTAAAATACCGTGTTCGTAAGCAGTTTGTAAACAGTTTACAAAGTTTTCATCCCTAGACCTTCAATAACCCTCATATAAATTTTGACCTCTACCAAAACAATAAGTCCATCTACTGACTATAATGCATCCACATGCCAATTAGAGAAAGTATCTGTGGTTTCTGTCTGGATGTGTAACATTTACAAGGTTTTTAGTTTTTGACCTCTAAAGACCTCAAATGACCTCTGACCTCCTTCAAACAATAGGGTACTTCCCCTTGATGTGATAAACAAATACACCAAGTATGAAAATTCCATCGTTCCTATCTTGAGATATCGACTTTATAAACAACTTGCAAGGTTTTCGTATTTTCATCTCCGGTGACCTCACATAAACTTCGACTACTAGCAAAAACAATAGAGTTCAGTTTCTGACTAAAACGCATTCACATGCCAAGTATGAACTCATTATACACCGTTCCTACGTTGAGATATTGCGTTTTCAAGGTTTATGGTACTAAGCCTCTGGTGACCTCATATAGCCTCTGACTTCTAGCAAAAAACAATACGAATTTTTTCTCTTAATATGTAAATCATACACTAAGTATGAAAAGTGTCCATGCATTCCTATTTTGAGATATCGTGTTTACAAGCAATTTCCTTGGTTTTCCTGCGTCTCGTGACCTCAGACAAACTTTGACCTGTAACAACAACAGGGCTCATGTTCTGACTATAAAACGTGTACACGCCAAGTATGAAAAATATTAATGATTTCCACATTGAGATATCACCATATAATATTTACAAGTGTTTGGTTTTCGACGTCTGGTGACCTCCGGTGACCGCCGGTGACCGCCGGAGACCTCCGGTGACCTTTGACCTCCACCTAAGCAATAAGGTTCTATTTCTCAATGTGATAAATCCAAATACCAAGCATGAGGGGTGTTCATTATTCCTATCTTAATATATCGCGTTTATAAGCAGTTTCCATGGTCTTCGTAATATCTCCTCTAGTAAACTCAGACGACCTTTAACCTCTACCATAATCAACAGGGTTCATCTTCTGACTATAATGCATCCACATGCAGTCTATGAAAAGTATCCATGCTTTCGGTCTTCACATATCGTGTTCACAAGGTTTTGGTTTTACCTCTGGTAAGCTCCTATGATCTCTAACCTCCACGAAAAACAATGTAGTCTTCCCTGTTAATTTGATTAATCCATACATGAAGTATGAAAATAATCCACCCTTCCTACCTTAAGATATTGTGTGAACATTTTTTCCCTTTACCTTTCGAAATCTTACACGACCTCTGACTTCCACCAAAAACGATGGGGTTCTTTCTTTTAATGTAATGAATCCATAAACCAACCATAGAAAGTGTGCATTAGTCCTATGCTGAGATACCGTCTTTTACAAGCAATTTTCATGGTTTTCGTAGTTTCACCTCTGGTGACCTTAGACAACCTGTGAGCTCTACCCTATACAACAGATTTTATGTTCTGACTAAAATGCATCCATATGCAGCGTGTGAAAAGTATTCATGCATTCTGCCTTCACATGTCGTGTCTACAATGTTTTGGTGTTTGATCTCTCGTGACTTCATGTGACCTGTGACCTTTACCGAAAACAATAGGGTTCTTTCAAGGTGATAAATTCATATACCAACTATGGAAAGTTTCCATGATTCCTATCTTCAAATATCGTGTTTACAAGCTAAGCGTCACAACCACCCCCTCCCCACAAACACTTACACACGCTATCGTGACAGCATAGATTCCTTTTAGCTTCGGCAAGGAATCAAAAAGGGTTTAATCTTAAATTCAATGTAAAGGTACTGTATTAAAGGAGTGCTTAATCTGATCATTCTGTTGAAATTTGTATTCAATTATTATTTGTTTTTTTAAGATATTAGCTGATGAAGTTATCACTTTTTCCACAGCAAACGTGAAGCAAACATCAGTGATTAAAACCTCAAAGTGATCAACACTGTTTTGTTTTTCTTTAAATTTTACATTCAGTTTTCTCCACAATCTCAGTTTGTGATGTAAATGCATGAGAGGCACAGAAATTTGAAAATTTTACAATCTCTATGGAAAAATCAAATACGAATCTATATCAATGTCAAAATTAAGAAAACAAAAGAAATCGAAACATTGTTCTTCAATGTGAGAAGATGACATCACTCCTGGCTGCTTTGAAGTTTACTTTAGGTTACAAACTTAGTAACTTCATCTGTTATTATCTTGAGAACCATACATCAAATTGAACGAAAATTTCTCCAGGAGACATAGATTTAGCTCCTTTTTTCACACACAGGAAATGGTCCTTTGCCTAAATCCTTCCTTTTATTTGCTTCTATAACGCATATTTTCCCGCATCATCATCCTTGTATAATGATATTGAATTTTGCAATCAATTAACTTACATCTTGGTCTTGGTTCGAGTTGACTGAAATAGTTTAATTAATTCGAAAACTCAATTACATGAATATTAAGCATAGTAACAGAACGTCGCGTGATGTAGCCCTCACACCAGACAACGAATAGAAGAGATGCAAAATGGAACATATATATTTATATATGTATATGCATATGCGTATGCGCATGTGCATGAACATATGTACAATACAGCATGTACAATATAGCATACGTAATAGCATTTTATGGATAGGATGTTGCTGCGAGCAAAATTTACAAAAATATTGGATGTCAAGCCACCACCAGTGGTTTCGTGCTAACGCACTCTTCAGATGGCTGTTCAAGAATGAATCTTTCTACGTACGTAGGGACTATGTTGCTATGGCCCACTAGGTTTGAGCTTATTGTGCCTGCAAGCGGAGATTAGCTCTAACGTGAGTTTAGTAGGTTATACCTGCTTCTCATGGATAAAATGAAGAGCTTTTCCGGAATACACAGTGAAGACTGGGTGAAGATTGATTTACGGCAGGTTCGGGGGGGGGGGGGGGCATACTGATAAAATAGACCACTTCAGGACGTAGGCTGATTTTGATCATTTCAGGCTCCAAATATATGCTTTGACAACTCGGCTTCTCTTTGAAATTTGTCGTGGTGGTTGTAGTACCTTAAATTGAGCGCACCCTCAGTCATGCCTATGTACCGTATGCCATGACACATACTTTGCATCCTAGCAAAACTCGTTTTTGTCAGTTTTCATTGTATTTATGTGCAAAAGAAGTATTTACCATTTTTTTTTATTGCTTACAGCTTTAGATTATTTAAAATAAGTACAAAACAATGTTCTGTGTGCTCTAATGGGACATGGCAGTCTTATTGGAGACATAGTAAAACTATTAGAACCAAGCCCGTAGCCAGACAAGGTACTAGAGGGGGCCAAAATTTTTCCAGGAGGGGGGGGGCTAAAATTTATTCAGGGGGCCAAATGTGTTCAAATGTGTTAAGTCAATGATAAGATTCAAACTCTCTAGAGGGGCGAAAAAAATTTCAGGGTGCTTCGGCCCCCTCCCCCTTGACTACAGGCCTGATTAGAACGGTCAAGAATACCTATGATCAATTAGTTTAGCAGTGTATTTCTTTAGTTGAGCCTGACGACTTGTGGATTTTGTACCTCCTTTGCCCGTGCCAAAGGTACAGCCAAAGGTTACTAGTCAACCTTCGTACTTCAATTAGCTTTTCAAAATATATGTCAATGGACTCACATTTTACAACAAGGGCACCAATGGTGCAAACTTCGACTTCGGTATGGTTTATCAGGTACCGGTTCTAACGATATACACTGTTCGTTACCATGCGAATCAGACTTTGCTCAGCCCCTCTTAAAGCTTTGCAACCCGCTATGCATACAAGTCTTTCGTAAAATAACATACATAAGTAATTTGGCTCCTTGGCCAAACCAAGCATGAAACTAGAGAGGTCATACAGTATTACGTGCATTGCTTGAATGTGTTTTTCAGCTGTCATGACAAGCTCGTGATTGGGTATAAGCTACCTGGCGGTGTCATGGCCCCAGCCTCCCCCCCCCCTCCCCTCTTCCTACGCCTTTTTGCATTTTCTTTCTCTGGTTGTGAGTTCTAGTACGAATACACACCTTTGTCGTGAGTACTAATTCCACATTTACATTAGCAGCAATGCATATGCATTAAGTTTGAAAACTTATGAACATAAATATGAGTAAAAATCTATTCCCTAGAGTACAAGTAGAGCCAAGAGTGCCAACTAACGGTCAGGAGCATGTACTCACTTACAAGTCTGGTACAAAGTCACCATGCACAAATTTTAAAGGGGTGATATGAATTAAATCTTCTACCATACAAGGTCAGCTTCAATCCATAGACTGATCAGCAGTCCCTTATTATAGCTCCCTCTATGGTTTCATACATTTTAAGTGAAGTGTAGTATCCTCAGCTGTTTATCTTAACGTCCTGCTAAACGACACCTGGCGAATTCGAACTAGAACACTTTTGAAAGTCCTGGTTAGACCAAGCATCAAGGGAGTTTGGGAGTTACAGTTTTTATAGTTGCACGAAATGTTAAGCAGTAAATTTTAAATTTTAAACATTACTCACTACTATCGTAATAGACAATCTTGGATATCGAAAATAAGCGTATGAAGCTAGAGTACATCCTCAAAACGATACATCCTGATAGGGCTAAGTTTGTTTACAATCTCGTAGCGCCCTCAATAGCTACCATTTCTGATTTCTTTGGGCCTGCTTACTATCATCATTGATTGAAGTTTCAACATAAGGGCGGACGCCCTTAAAATACGTGCAACCTGTTGTATTCCAAGGGTCAAATTGTTCAAAAACTTTTTTGTCTGACGCTCCAAGTATATGATCTTTGATCATCGATGAGTATAATGAGATGAGGGTTGGAAGACGACCTGCTTATGGAAATACCTTGATGGAGTAGATATTTGTTGATTTTAAACCGCTTTCAGTTTCCTTAGTTCTCAGTCTGATTAACATATCCAGTTTCGGTATTATCTTCTCTTATCGTCACACAGCGGCTCAGTTGGAGGATGTATTATGGATGTATTATTTATAAGAACTTCATCCCAGGGTTGGAACAAAACAGTTTAATCTTCACAGCGGGGAGGCGTATTCCCAACAAGAAGATACACAGAACTTCTCCTCTCGAAAAAAGAACCTTAAAATAAGTTCAAGTAAGTTACACGTTTTACAGATTATAAATCTTTTTTTTTTAGTTTGTTTTGTTTTGATGTTAGAAGACTATACCTATCCAGTACGTCTGTTCGTCGTAACTAAAAGGGCAGGTAAGTGATTTTGTTGAGTCTTGTTCGTATTCTTTGCTTTTCAAACGGAACTGGGAAAGAAAGAGTATAGTTACCGTATGGTTCACTGCACTACATTATGTATGAAATATATCATTGACAGTTAAGTTGGAAACTCACACATTACCTTTCTCTATGTAAACATGGACAATTAAAAATCTAGACGCCGGTTTCATGCTTCTTTTCCATGACAGTATTGTTTACTAAATTAGTAGCAAAGTGGCTTATAAGTTATCCGTACCACCTAAACGACACAATCTGAAGATTGTTTTGTAAATAGCCTATAGGTGTGAGATTTTCTTTCTTTTTTCAGATTCGTGAAGAAGGGAATCTTACTTGGGTATTACAAACGACATTTTTTTTAAATATGAAGATAGTCAACCCGGACTAGTTGACTCGATGAGTCATTTCTGTTTATCAAAGAGTGTTCATATCGTGGCGGGAAATTAATAGAATCATCTCTCCATGAAATAAAGATTGCATATCAAACATTTAACCAAAAGCTACGACCACTACATGGCACAACAAATGGAATACATTCGTGTTGCTTTAAAGCTCAGAGATTCAGACGAATTGCCTGAAAAATTGTCTACAAACTATCCGATCCGACTAAAAACGTCACCTTTCAGATCATTCTCCTTTTCAAACTTTTCGAAATAATATTCATTCACAACTTAAACAGCCTTCCTCTGTCAGAAGATGATTTTGAAACTGATTTAAAGAAATGATTCGAATCGTTGCCACCATCCAGATGCAGGGTGAACTATACCAACATTAATTCCATTCGTTCTGTGACACAACGCATTTGATAGCGGTGTGGAACTTGATTCTTCACGAAGACTCTACTGGGTGGTTCAACGTAGTAGTGATTGGCAGAATGGAATGGTTCAACTGACAATCTTCTTTTTTCGCAAATTCTCTCAAGACTAGAGTATCTGAAAACTTCAAATGACATTCATATCATTTCTGAAATATTTGCTCCTTTTTGCCCAAAACACAGAGCTGTGTTTATACAGCGAACTAGCACACAAGGGATAAAGGTTACAGAACTGCAGAATTAGTAAAAGAAGATTTCCCTGACTGTGGGCTTACAACCTTACGTACGAGTGTTGTGTGGTAGTAGTATAACTATTTAGATTGAGGAGAAAACGACATGAATCTTAAATTTTGATCGTTTCTACGAATTTGACAGCTTTTCCAATATCAGCCTGCTATTAACCTACTACACGTTGCTCAGGAGCGCTTAACACAGTCCTTATACACTGATGAAGTAATTCACTTGTATGAAAATGAAAACTGAATGCATTCCTTTATTTGTGAACATACAGTGGTTCGATTTCAGTCTAATGTAATTTGATCATTTTCATCACGTCATGTGACAAACAAATATATGACGTCACTTCCTGCAGTCTTTATTTTTGTAGGTTGTTATAGGCCATCTGTCACTATGTTTTCAGTAACCCATCAAACTGGTTCTCGACTTTATAATTACAAAAGTAAAATATGTTTAACTTGTGTCCTTTCCTTAAGATAACGTCGCTTTTTCAATCAACTCAGCATTTTGATACGAGTGTATCCCTTTCTTTACACTTAAAATTTCTCAATTTTTGACAGAAGACACTTAACCTTGTTATTATACTTCTGTATAGAGTGCTTATCTCCGTAAACTAGGCTATCGTTTTAAATTTACTTTTACAAGATTCTTGCCTCCTTTGACCAACGTTTAGAAAATAAGATAAAAAAGTGACCAGTGACATTTGCAAACTTAAAAAGCAGATGCTGGTCTGTCTGAGAAATAAAAATCTATCCGATCGATGAACTAAAGTCAACGATAAGAAGAGGAAAACTAATGCAGCGTGATTTTAGACGAAGCTAGGCCGCGAGCGACGGCGGCAGTGTGTCTTAAGCTACGCAACACTAGGTCTTTACCGGATATAGGTAAACTGGCTTTTTAGGTTTTCGTTCAGCTATTTCTTTACAAGATGAAGAAGAAAGTTAGGGAAGAAGGTACAAATATTTTGACAAATGCTGAAAAACGGAAATAAAGAAGTCACTTTGTAATATATGTTAGGAAGTTAAAAATAAAAATATTTGACAGTGTAGAGTTTGGTCAACGCAAAATGAGCGGCACCTATTTAAAACTTTAGTATGAGTATTGTCGAGTACTAGAGAAAATTTTTAACGTTTCTTTTTGGAAGAAACTGTGAATTTAAAAATAACTTTTAGGGGGACTATAACTGAAAGTAAATAAAGTTTATACTCTATTCATTACTATTTGAAATAGGCTATTTAAAGAAATAAGCAGTAGAATTCGTTTATTTATGGGAAAATCAGAACATTTTCTTTCGTTCAGCAGATGGTGAAATGTCCGACATATGTCACCAGACAATGATTGATAACTTTGAAAATTTGGCTTATTTGTACTCCTTGTGAGAATTTGCATTTTTAAGCCGACAATCGATTAATAAATTCCCTTCAATTGTAAATATTTTAATTTATGTTTATTTAGGTATTATTAGAACATTTCGAACTTTCATGATATTAACTCAGTTGTATCTTACATTTCAATTATTTCGTATTTGAGCTACAGAAATAGATAATCAAACGAGCGATCTTTACTTACACTGGAAGTTTGAATTGTTACATAAGAGATTAGGTGAAACTTAGATTTATTACAATACAATAGTTGAAGTCATGGAAGCAGTCAATGACATACATCAATGGTATACATCATATTTGTTTATAACTTAAATTGCAATACCTTCGTAGGACAGCATTGTTACTTATTGAAAGTGATGCAACATGATTATTCTATCATCAACAGAAGACCAAAGAAGACCAACACAAACGAAAGAGCTTAATTAAGACTTATAATGACATTTAGGTTTTAGCATACAGTTGTCCTAGGGTGATCAAACTGTCCAATGCGGAATATGAATATTTAAAAATACGTTGAAATGACCAGTCTCTCTTTTTCAAGTTCATTATATATATATATATATATATATATATATATGATAGGTACAAAGTTCTGTGTAGCATAGGAATAGTAACAAGAAAAAGACGAATGATACTCATGCTATGGTTTAAAATAGTAAAATGGTTTTAAAATGTATATATATATATAATATATATATATATATATATATATATATATACATTTGTTCTCAATTATCAATTGTAGACGAAGAGTTTCTTGGTGTCATGGTGGCAAAAGAGCTTTGAGCTGTTACTGTCTCACCGTTCGTACTTATATAATAAATTATTCAAACGTTTTACCCCAGCGTTCTTCACTTTTTACGAGATGGTGCAATTAAAAGGCCACACACGGAGGAGACAGTAGTCACACTCTCTGCTCGAGAGATTAAAATGGATAGTATTTTCTTTTATCATGTTTCCCGCGCTTTTCCTTACCATTCATTTTGTTCAGCAGACTGTATATATCAGTCGGTGCCCGTGTAGCTTTTTAATGTATGATACAAAGTGATAATGCCATCCTTACTGCATTAATTAGCAATTGTATATGCTTCAATCCTCGTACTGCGTCTTTTTTCTTCCCTTGTCGTAATTTTGTAACATTTTCAGTTTTATTTAAGGGTATCAAGGCCCGGTCAATACTTAAATATCTATTTTCATTTGGGTAATAATTCACTGAGCCGACTACTGATAAGGTTCAATGAATAGAGAACAAGTGAAAAGTGTTGGGTTATAAATATGCATGTTCTAACGGATACTCCAGGCTGAGTGACTTACCTTGTTTAGTATGCATTATAGATACAACACATATGTAGTCACAAGAACAGTTCTAACGTTAACCTATTACGCCTTACTGTGCCTTTATTACTACAGGTTTTAACCACTCGTACAAGGAAACCAATGTATTTGCTTGTGTTTATCAAAAAATACATATTTGTAACCAGCGAAACTAGGTTAAGAGCTGTTGGAAGTCTTCCCAATCTACCGGGAGAGGCGAACGTTTTAAAAATCCCATGCAACCTCGAAAGCAGGGAATATGGAAGCGCTAGCTCTACATAGAACATACAAACAAGACTTTATTAATTGCTGTCTACGAAAGAAACTCAAGCGATTTTATCTTTGAAAATATCAAACATTATAACATGGCATGAGAAAGACTGTTTTCAAAATATAACAAACAGGGCAATTTAAGGAGCTATCGTTCAAGGTTAATCATTAGAGAAAGATCAGGTGTTTTTCAAATCTCTCTTTCAACTTTTGCCTCTTTTTTGTGAAATGCTAAAAGGGACTTTTTCATCCTTTTTGCATTACGCAGTATAATGACAAAGTCACAAACTAGTATTTCTAACTACTTTCAAAATATTTTTTCTCCTTTGTCAATAAAAGGTACAAAGAAAATAATATATATAATAGTAATCACAATAATAAAATGAATAAAAAATAAAAATAAACAACAAAAGGATAATTGATCAGCAGTAACATTTTTGAGCAAAACAGTCCAGTGACCATATTATAAGTGTTACCGTTCAATTTTTCCTTTAGATAGTTAAACTGTAACTGTCTACTATATTCTTTTTTTTTTCATTTCATTATTATGTACGTCATTCATTTAATATTTTCAATAATAAGAGAATAAAAGGGAAGTGATAAGCAAACATGAAGCACTTGATAACAAAACAGCAAACCCTTCCGGTTTTTTTTTATTTCAACATTGTGTATCTTGGAATTGCTCTGAAAACAATCTCACATGACCCTACTTAACAACCTCACATGACCCTACTAGTCACCATAAAACTTATTCATGACTACTGTCGGGATGTAGTTTACTCACATGTTACCTTACTACGCAGACTTTATGTTTTGTGAATGATGAAAAACTTGCATATCGCTCTCAGAGTTTGAACTTTTTTATCTTTTATACTTTCCAATTCCCTTAACATGGACATATCTGGGGAGCAGTTAGGAAGGAGACACGACAACCAAATCTGTCAGACAATAAGTACTTGAAAATGATTTATTCCCATTCAGGTATCAAACTTTGATTGACAGGTCTCTCTGTTCCTATTGTTTAGCCCTGTTGACTTCCCCCCCCCCTTCTTAATGATGGTCTGTTCCTTTTACATCCAAGTAATCCTGAAACAATTGCCTTTGTAAAAACATGCTTTGATTTGAGGTTTGTTACCGGTCAAAACCAAGTTTTGATTAAGAGTCTTAACTAAACTACTGTCAATGAAAGTTTAAATAATGTACTTCTTTCTGTGTCCCTACGAATTTGATATGTCTTCTGCTTTAGGCATTGTTCAAGCCTAGATCATTTTCCCAATTCTGGCAAATTTCCTCATCACTTAGAAACACACTCAAAATGTAAATTGTGTTGAAAGTCCTCAATAAAGTTAATAGAAATGTTTTTTATTGCAACCAATGACGACGAAATAGTAAATTTCCATATGTTTGTGTGACGACTGCAACGAAAAGTTAACTGTTCGACGAAGTAGATACATTCATTGTCATTTTAACACTAAATCCTAGTCGATCTTGTTAATTGTGATAGACATTTTGAGGAGACGAACATTGCTTCAAAGTGTCGGTAGAATGTTGGGTTTCCTTTCTAACAGTTCCCTGGACAGATTAGAACTATTACTTACAGTAAGGACCCCTGGGACGGGGATGGAAGGGGGCAATCAGCCAGGAGACTCCTTACAGTCGTAACAAAATAGCCTTCACCGTATACATTGCTAGGCTCAATTGCACTCGCGAAAGTCACGGAGTCGGGATTTTGTTAAAGTCGGGGGGGGGGGGTGGGGGGTTCTGAAACATGGTGTGTCTTCTGATCGAGGTATTTACGAAATCATGAACCTGGGCCGATACCAAAATGGCATTCGATTTTTAAAAGGGCCGAGTCCGAAATGACAGGCAATCTATTGGGAGGGGGAGTCAGTATTACTGAGGTGTTCACATGTTGAATTAAGTATTCTAGAGAGTTTTAGTGTTTTTGTTGTTCGAAGAGTCATGAGTAATTGGAAATGGATACCCACTACGAAGAGTGCCAACAAAACAAAAATGTGAGAGTTTTAGTATATGCTTTACTTTGCAATGAATGTACTATCTATTGGGGGAGGAAAATTGAAGAGTTTAGGGTGGGGGTACATGTTGAAGGACAGTTAAAGTGTCCGAATTCTCCTAAACAGCTAAGTAATTTGTAGAAAAACAGGGCTATATAACGTGCCCTAACGACCATCAGAGTGGTCACTATATAGATTAACTGATTGATATACACGAAGCCCGCCGAAAAAATTCAAAACATTGGAGCAATTTTTGTTGTTAATCGTAAATTTCCATTGCAAAATCTAGATAAGACGCTAGAATTAGCTCTCTTTAGGAAAACCTTGTTTTTGAGAAAACTGGGAAACAAGTATAAACATCATGAACAAGTTTGGCGATGGACTCCTTCCCCTTCCCACTCTCTCCGTCACTGCAATTTTAAAAGGATCACGAAACACAATGACCCATTGATTTGTACAGGACCAGTCTCTACGTAACACTGGTATGGCATTAGTGCTCAGTGGCAAGTAGCTGAGTATAATGAAGAGTGAAACAATGCATAGGCCTATAAAACTAAAATGTGTTGCTGTTGTCCTATTACGGTACAGATAGCATAGTTATACATCGACTTTTATAGCCCCTGATGAAATTTGAAAGCCTATAAATAGCCGTACTTACCCTTAAGTAGGCTATACCCTATAAGTAAGGTGCTATAATGACCTCACCATCTCATTTTGAACACACTTGGCCGCATGGTCAGATACCTTGCATAAATGAATACACATCGTTCAAACGGTGCTCTCAAATATGTACAGACAAACTCTCTTATGCCACCAGGGGTGCACCTCACACTATAAGGAAAATATCCCTTAGACAATAAAAAATATATTTATCTAATTGATTCACGTTACTGTCACCGTGTCAAACCATATTTTATTCCCGTTTGAAAGCATGCCACAACCTACGCTCTAATTTTAAAAAAAAAATATTTTCAACCTTTTCTCACGTGTAGAAAAATTCAGTATTGAAATAGAGCGAATAAAGGAAAAGGTCATGCAAACGCTGCACTTTTAAATTTTCTTTGACTAATATTTTTCATATTTTTCCAAACTTTACACCTGCCCTTAAATGCTAGTCACTAGAAATTCCTTTCTCAATTCCTTTCACTTCAAAACGACCTAGTCATGTGTCAACGCCAGAAGGGTTTGTTTGTGATCTTAATGTAACCCGTACACGCACTGTTGTCTATGGAAACTTAACCACTGGTGAGATGTACGTCTTGTGGTATGACACAGGAGTGAATCATTACGAGAAATGTACACGAAGAAATGAAGTAAAGTAACGTATGGCCTTACCTTTGAACACTGGACACTTTCGAACAGTTTACGAATTTCCTATAATATATTTTCCAAACCTGTTATAGGTTTATTCAACCAACACTACAGGTTCTTTTAGGCTATCGACTTAGAGGTGTTATTCCGAACTTGTGTGTGCTAAGAGAATGAGACACTTAACTGAAAGGAATTACCAATTTTCATGAATACCCCTTTCCCACCCTCCTTAATAGAATTCATTCGTAGTAGTAAAAACCGATTAAGCAAACAGGCTGTACAAGTTCAGAATTGCAGATTTGCTAAATTTCCTGTTTCAGCTTCTACCCTTCTCTTTTATCGAGTAGATAAACTCGTTTACTACATTCTCTTCTTACCATTTATGCATGCAGAATCTCAAGACATCAATCGCTGGAGTACTAGAGAGATGTAGTCAAGAGCATGCAGAGAAAATGAATAAAGTCGGCACAAAGGGATGGCAGACCTGCAAACAGTCTAAATTGACGAATTAACAAGTGTGTGTGTACGAACATGCACTGCGACGAGGAAAAATATTGATTGAATCAAAAAGGCGGAATTTTAATTTAAGTTGACGGGTTCTTTGCTCATTTGCATTTTAGTGCTGTATAATAGAGGTAACTGCATCATGCTCCCTGCTATTACGAACATTATATGGGTCGTTGAGGTTTTGAAGGAAGACAGTGCCTGCTGTATAATTGACTTTCCTCTTGGAACTTTTCATGGAACGCGACCTTGGCAGAAAATGATCTTTTCTGTAAAACATCTCGATAGAGCAGAGGAAAAGGACGGGACTTGGCCGAGGAGTGGAATACAAAGAATGAAAGAGGAATACTTATACAGTGATGGTACCATATTTACTATGTTTGTTAACGAACTTTTTGTTCTTACTTTCTTCTGACTGAAAGAATGTGTTGTTGATAGATCATGTACAGTAATGTAGAACTAAAGCGTTTCATTTATCAAACGCTAGACACTCATTGGAACAGTTCCATTTACACAGTATCAATATAATCTGGTAATCAATAATATAGAAACATTTATGACCCCAACTTACTAAGAAATCAAATAGACTGACCTTTGCCAAAGTCACTAGAAATTTGCATGATAAGAAATATTACAAGCTTTTCTCTCATTTCGAAGAGTGGGGAGTAATTAGTGTTACTTTGCGCTTTTATTGGTGGCAGGCGTTACAAAATGTAGAATAAAAATCGATGACTGACTTAAAATGACTCCAAACAGACAGATATGAATAACTCCAAACCGAGTGATATGAAACGTACATGTTACTGCGAGTGGTTGCTGGATTGCTCGCCTTTGCTAATAAAAGTGCAGTCACACGGTATCCCAATGATTCATACTGAGATTTAACACGTTCTCTTGGTTAAATGTCCTGCATTAAGTGTATTGTATAATGCTATCGCTTGCTTCAAGTACCTAAAGGTGTCATTTCAACTTACACTTATGTTGCAGTTTTCATGGCAAACGAGCATTTTCAGTGATTTAGCTGAAAATACTGCTGATTTTATTCAGAACAAAAGAAGCTGGAACAATTCTGAAATAGCATTATTTATATTTAAGCCTGCACCACAGAAGGTACAGTCTCTCATTTACACTTGCAATGTGTGGTCCATTAGTTCATAAGACAATTTTCATTGCTGACAGTACTATTTTTCGAAGTGCTAACGAAGGGTTGAAGGTAATAATTGTGAATCTTAAACAGTTTGTAGTGTAAACCTCTGCAAAAACGTAAATTGTTCAATAACCTCAAAGTCATCCTAAAGTTGACCTGCTCTTACAGAATTGACATTTACAGTAACTTTATGTAGCCTACACCGACAATAGTTATGTTTAATCCGAGTGATGAAGATGTATCATCCTCACCAAATTTAGTTGGGTACATTTTGTAAATACACAATTCCGTTAACATTTGATCCAGGAAAATGACGTCTTGACGTCTCATGAGCTAAAGTTAGCAGTTTTATTTAACTGCTACCCTCCTAAAAGTGAGTAATCAAAACGACTTTCATGTTTTGAATAACTTTTGTCAAAAAAGACATCTTACATGACTAATTTAATTTTTTGACTACTTTATCAAGTCTTTGATTGCTGTAAGTATACATCTTCCGCAATTCTGATGACATCATCACCTATATACATTTAAATTATTGTAAACCTGTGCATTGCATTTTCATTAATTTGAAACCTTGGACAGTTTTTCGAGTTTCAGATCAATTCACAATGGTGAAAGGTTATAAGATCAAAACATCATCAGACAAAACAGGTTATTTAGACCATGGAGCTATTTCTTTAGACGGACGAGACTGCGTTGTCAAAGAGATTTACGTCAAACCAGTTTTGCTACACTAACTCGGCCATCCAGAGATTTTGATATTTAGCCATTATTCTGAGCCCATCCGGCTGCACCAAATACTTTTCATTCTAAATAAATAATACAGCCTGCTAGCTTCATTTGCTTTTGTCATCGTGTTTTTATTGATGTCCTTTTCATGTCTAACTTTTTCCCTCTGCTTTTTTCCTCTGATCACACCTGACTCTCTCTCTTTCTACATCTTTCTCATCCTCCATCCTTTCTTGTCTATCCTCTCGCTGCAGTTTGCATGCAATCCAAGCCGGTGTTTTGCCCACAGGCCATACCATCGGCGACCGGTAGCATGATCGGGGCAGTCACGCCGATGAGCACTTCACGAAGCCACTTAGAGCCAGTCGGCCGTGATCAGAATACGTAGCTGAGCAATACATCTCACGAGTTGCCCGCTAGATACAGAACCTGAGGCGAGACGGCTCCTCCAAGCAACGGTTTCGAGCAGTTTGCGCGTTAGCTTTTCTTTAAAACAGGATTTTCACTAGAAATCCCGCAGCTTTCCTTCAAATTTTCCATGGAAAGGTTAAAGAGAAGCCGCAGTTTGATTTTGCAAATTGATTGTGGTTTTATGCCATAAAGAAGAGTTCAATACTGATGGTTGAATCTTGCATAACATTTATGATTATGCGAGAACGCTTTCTTAATACGTGAAATATCAGACGATTTTAAATTTAACTTTTACCTTTGCTTAAAGAATGGTTTTTGTGGTATACGGGGTTTGAACGGCAGCATTTTGGAATGACATTTCATGAAAGACAACTGCATACGTGGATGGGGGATGATAAAATTGGTAAGAGCAGGTAAATCTGTTACACGGTGGAGTATCAAATAGATAGCAAGTAGAAGTTGTCAGGAATTTAAACATAATAGAATGATAATTATTACTTTCCTACACACTGATCAAATGTACTAAATTGAATGGTTTGACCAGCCTAGTCGGACAGAAATGTAAAAATATCTACGAAAAAACTTGTTTCAAGATATATCGAAAAAAGCTCTCTAAACGTATTTCTTATAAACTTGCAATTATCTTTTATTTACTGTCCATTTTCCCTCAAAAGATTTGGTTTCCTCCAAAGAATTCTGTCCATTGTGACTTGATAAAGTTCAGCCAACCGTTTATCAACATCCTTACAACAACAATGGGTCCTAACATATTCTTATATACAGCACAACGTGATGAATGACAGTCTGATCAGGTGTTATTTACATATCTTATAAAGCGAGCGCCTCGTAAAATGGTCCTTATAATCACACTTTGGGAGATAAAAATATTAACTGTTAAATTTATTTTTTTTCAATTCACACCACGAAAACGGCACGAAGTACCAATACAAAAGACTAAATTGTTTGAGAGAGCATGCTGGAGATATCTGCAATAATTGAATTAACCAAACAAGGAAGTTTTCAACTGATTAAAAGCACTTAACCAGGTTAAACTTTAGACAGGAAACTGGACAATCTTAGAGTACGGAGCCAATACTGAGTGCTGTCAAGTATCAAAGCTATCATCTGTTTGTAAAATGATTGCATTTGAAAGTTAGCTCCAAGTTTAGTAATTACAATTGTTTTCATAGTAGATTTCAGCCGCGATCCAGACATTTCGAAAAGGGGGGCTGAAAGCCCCCTCGAATATTCTCCTTGATTAACATTATGCTAATTTTTGCGTATTTGTTATTGTTGATGTGGCGAAAAAGGGGGCTGAACCCGGGAAAGCCCCCCCCCTCCTTGTTTCCGCGCCTGGATGTTGAACAGATTGCCATTGCAACCTGCTGACTATATATGACGACCAATGCTTTTAAAAGTTTTCGACCCACGCATAGAAATGGGCGTCGATATATACGCATATTAAAAATGTAAAGAAAATAATTTTCAAAGATAAACAGGAATATTGTCATGACCCCAACAATCCCTCGCAATAACATCCATCAAACAATATCATTGAATATGACATTTGAATATGATCTTGTTGATTTGATGGTACAGCTTAATGCAATGAAGTGACCAAGGGAGAATGTATGGAACTTTAGCTTGTTAGGTCCACTTTCTCTGATTTTAGGTCTCAGCCACTGCATTTAATTTACTTCCATTTTATAGTTTTACCAGTGACCAAAATTACCATACCTTTATTTCCAAAATCATACAGTATCCTTCAGCTACATACGTAAAACAACTTTTATTTCAGCAATTCAGTCTAATACTGAATGTTATTGTCCGATACTTTTGTAGTAGTCCCAATTAACTACCAGGGCTAACAATACAGCTTAATATTAAGTTTTATTGTCTGATATGTTAATTCTCCTGGTCTAGACTGATACATAAGTATTATTTCATATATTTTGAGTCAACAGAGACAGAGGCACGTTTAGTCATTTTTGTCCTGTGTAAGTCGTTTATAATACAGAGTGGAGTACATATGGTTTTCAACTGCCTTGATAATAATCAACATGTTTTGAACTTCGTGTCAAACATTCAAACAATTTGAGATATTACTTAGAAAGTCTGAGAATAACAAGTGCAATAAAAATGGAAACAAAACTTTACAGAGTTTGAAAATTGTCGCCAACTTCCACAACCAACGTTTTCATAACGTATTACCAGCCAAACTGATAATTTAAAACAGGTTGTGTCTGTTATACGTTTCCAATAATGCATATGCAAGTCTCGTTGGAATATGTCATCTGTTATGGCGCTGTTCCGACTTGCAAAATAATCCGAAGCTATATGCCATTACAGAGAGAGCCAGCTGATGCCTTTCTAAATAATCTAAATCTATCCGATCTTTTTTCAAATCCTCCGTGAACAAACATTGGTCATATAGCTCATACTAACGTCATCTTCAGAAGATAAGAAGAATATCTTCTACCTTCCTTTCTCGTCTCCTGTTTCCTTTTGTAGCTTTTTGCTCTTATCACGCAAACGTAGAGTTACTATCTTAATTGATAAGTCAAGCATAAGTCATTCCTCTGGTTCTCATTCGTCGCCTAGGGGCAAAGTTTCAAAAGTCGTGGACTTCGAGGTCAGTTATCACACTTCTATATTTTTGCGGTTGTAAAGATCATCAACTATTATAGACAGTTTTTAAGTGTACCTGCTAAGTGTGTATCGGCTTACAGGGGGTAAGTTGTGATTCTTCGCTGGGACATGACATTCCTTTGTTACTTAAAACTATGGTTATTTTGAAGTGAATAGTAAATAGGAATAAGAAAAAATTGAAATGAATTCCAAGTATTTCATATTGAATGCTGGAAAATGTTTTAGTAGTCAAGCAAATGAGTAAATCTTCATAACATTAATTTTGTGAGAAAAACGAAGCAATTCCAGAAAAAGACAGACCTCATGAGCAGCAACTTCTTCTATATTTTGTTTGTATTGTTTGTTTCAATGAAACGCAAGTATCTGTGATTGTTTTCAGTGTATAGCCGATCAGGGAGATGAAAGATGCACTGTCGATCCTCGGGTAGGTCATAGTACGGAGGTGGGTTTCCATCAAAGAGCAATGACATTTTATCGTTAGCAGATTCCAAATTTGAGACTTTTTTATTTGGAAGCCACCATGCGCTCACCAGTTTACAGGTGTTCTGGACAACGTTTAGGTACTGTTGAATGTGAGGCGTTATGCGCACGCACCAAATGTGGAGACAACTTAGCAAAGCCGGGTGGTGCTCTCAAGAAGGACACGTTACACGTACCTCATTATGTGTGGGTCATAAGTTCCCCGAGTAGCTTGAAAAATATGCAAGGTACAAGGCCATGGTACACCACCCCTTCAGAAACGTTGGAGAAAAGTTGGCACAAGCGCTTTATATTGCACGTCAACAATGCTATTGTGTATTTAAGGGACAGGGGAGCACACTTTACAAGGGATGTTTAAATTAAAGGCAGTAGGCAGTCGCCCCAAAATTTTCTTTGAAAAATGAGCAAACTCTTTCAAATCTCCTCTTATTGCATTACAAGCGCCTCTGAAGACGTTTTAAAGATAACTATTACAAACAATATGCAAAGCAAGGAGAAATGCTTCTTGAATTTCACAATTCCCTAACAAAAATATTGTCACATGATCAAAATAGGCCAATCATGAACTAGAGTAACTGGGCACACTCACTCTGTTTGGGGTGACTGCCTACTGCCTTTAAGCAGCAGAGCCTATGAAAGATGAAAAGGGGCACCTTTAAAATACAATTATGTGCCAAATAGATAACCGTCATGAGTAAACACCATTGACTTCCATGAAATCTTGACGTTAAAAGTGTTTTTTTTTTCCTCTTATTCTGATAATTAGGTCCACAAGTAAACCTGGTCATTCTGTTTAAGGTTTAATTAGGTTTCTCAACTCTCTCTTGCTACGAGGAATTTGAACTTTTGCTGAACCTGACTTAGATCTTGTGTACCCATTTTTCAAACTGCTGTTGAAATTTCAAACTACATACATTATAAAGAAAACAATAAATACATGTGAATTTTATCTGATAGTAAGAAAGAGCTTCCCCTCGATCAAAACTGCCATAACGGTTTCAAATTTTAGGTTGGAATGCTTCTACCGTCAGACTGATAAAGAGATAACGAAAATCCAGCAAAGTGAGAAAAGGTTTGAGCCTCATAAATCCATTGGTCATGGACAAAAGAGAACGTCCATGAAAAACAATCAAAGAGTCAAATAAAAAACTATTTCCTCCTTGACCGTTGGAATGAACGAGGAAATGGATCCGTAACAAATTTGACAAGGCTAGATTTCTTCCCTACAGATTTTCTGTTTCACATTTGGTACGCGTCATGCTGTGTTCAGACACTCCCTGTCACCTTCGTGCGTCGTTAGTCCGTGTAACCGTCTCATGCAGTTGACTAACATACGAGTATAAGGCTTACGTCTCATTAATCACCTACTGCCAACCAAGCGCCCCTTCAAGCAACGGATTCTTGAAGGGAAATTTACGCCTATTGCTTTCGATACTTAACAAGGGCAGCTCGTGAGGTTATTTTTCTTGAAAAATGTCGAGTATTTGTCATATTTTTCACATCTCAGCAAATACTCACGGAGCATAAGAAACGAGCGCAAAAGTCTTCACGCCAAATCGGATACAAGATTGCGCGCCATTCGTCTGTTAGCAATACATACCGATGAAGCAACGTTATAAAAATAAAGTCATATCTGCGTAACATGGTATTCTTAAACACTATCATACCGCTATATACGTAGATTTAGACACTATCAAGTTCGCTATGTTTTCAAATGTGTCGAAAATATGGTTTCTGAGGGCTATCACTTCAAAATGATACACAGATAAAAAGAAATAAATGAAAAGAGACCAGGTATACTGATAGCAGAGATTTGTCTCCCAATTGTCCCAGTAATGGTAAGACAAACCTCAAATGAATGCCTTAGCCATATAAAACATGAGGCCAAGGCTGTTGAACAGTTTCTTAGACGGGTGGAGGGGTTGAAACTTTAAGCTATTGCATTTTGCAGTAAGGTACCTTTTGCCGTTTCAATACATTTTAAAATAATTTATAGAAGAAAAGCTTCAGAGTAAAACTGATACGGACTGTAGCCGTCTTGCCCCAGGAGGAGATCATTGTAGTTTACTTGTATTAATGGACAACAAGGCTTACTTTTGTCCACCTGTAATTCCGTAGGTTCTTTTCCTAATTTGCATTTGTACAAGATTTTAAAGTTAGGAGGTAGAAAGATTTCTGTTTTTTTACTGGTATGTTGTGAATGGCTCAGAACTGTTCTGAGAACGGTTGTAGTGCATTACCGACAACTGACATCCGGCACCCGTAAACTGCTTTTAAGCGAGAAGGAACCCTTAAAAACAGCATAACACTAATGCCGTTGGTGAGAGTCGGACAGTCCTTGGATTATCACAAAACGGCGCTACAGTGCAATACTTGAAAATTCTCAAGTCAACATTCCTCGTAGTTGGTTAAACAACTAATTGAAAGCTTTCCATCTTTTGATTTAAATCTTCTTGCAAATATGAAATTCGAGCAGAATTTACGGATTTGTCACGTTTGACATACTTTGCCACCCACCTGCCTTCCCAAACATATCATTAAAACTGATTTATTTTACATCACGCTTGCCCGTGGGTTCTTGGTACAAATTTCTCAACAGCGTTTAATTAACTTTGGATATGACGAGGTAGTTACCAAGTTATACGAATGCCGACAGAGTCAATCACGGCTGATTTATTTTTCAAACCTATAACAATTATTTTTTTCTAATTACATCAATTGTAAGGAAATATGTTACCATTATCTGACATGAGACCTCAAAATATCTGTCCAGGTTGTATCAACACTAAAGAGTATTACATAATTTGTTGGGCTGGTGGGTTTTCATAATGAACACTCTCAAAAGTGTTAAGGAATTCAAGTATTTTTCTAAAACTATTTTTGCCCATACTTGGTTAACATTTTAAAATGTAAGCACACACGTCATATTCCTAAACGTTGCGCGTTTAATCGTGTCATTTGCTAAACATAGAGTGTAAAATTGTTACAAATGTTTGGAGTACAAAAGTATTCAAAAAGTGGGAATAAAGAAAGTGTTTAATTGTGAAATATGTTATTGTAGAGTGTACCCAACGTTTTGCGGAATGATGAATGAGGGGACAAATCTTTTTGGTACAGTTGGTTGGCAGGTTGAGGTAGGGATGGCCATAATTGATGCATGCACACTTTAAACAGCCTTGTTCAAATATTGGCCAAATTCCTGTTTGGTGCCCTGTTGATAAGAGCTTTCTTAGAGTGCACATTGCTGTAAAATAATTGTTGAAACCAATTACAAGTTTTAGATTCATACGGTTTTATAGCAATTTGCCCTATAAATACTCGTCTTGCATATTGTCTATACGCCTTATGCACTGACTTTATCACGTAGGCTTGATAACCGCCCTCTTACAGGGCGTTTATCACTATATCATGATAATTTACACTATGTAAAATTTTGATTTAGTACCTCATTTTGAACCCCTCCGTCACTCAAACATTCATAACCCCCTTACGTTGAAAAATTCCCTTTCTCTCCCTCGGAGTATTTGACCCTCTAAAGTGTCATGAAGGTGCAGGTCATGAAATTAAAATAACATCAAGTTTGTCTTAAACGTTGAATTTTGAAAATGACTATATGCACAGACTCTACAAGATCATTTCTCTTTCCCCTACAGACCCTCTCACCGACCCTCTCACCTCCGCAACCGTCCCTTTAATCAGATGAGCAGTTTTGAATGTCTCTTGAAATAAATTTGTAATAAAAAGTCTTTTTTACTAGGAGACGTAATTTACTAAATTTACATCATCTTCATTACAGAAAGTGACTTTTTCTGACAGTTGAGAGAACAATCATTATTTACCTGTCGACGTCATCAACGTGTAATAAATGTTAGCCAATCGATCACCCTTTATGACAGTTTATAGTTGACAGGATTTAGGAGATGAGATTATAAGTCACAAACAGATCCAAAATAAAGGTTCTTATTACTAGAGTTAATACGGAGGGCTTGACTGGTTGCCAGTAAAAATTATAGACACTTCTCCTGGCGTAAATTATGCAAAATTCTATAACGGCTTACATTTCCACAGAATCTTTAGTAAGTGGCGATGTGTTATATGGTATTTATTGTCTTTTTTCTTTGCAAGTTTCGTCTTCATCTCTCATCTACTCTGTGAGGGAGGGTCTGTTGTGTCATAATACACCCTGTTGCATGATTGTGTCACTGATTTTTTTTTATTGTTCTACATCCATCGGTCCGGCGTGTACTTCGTCTCTCAAATTGTCACTTGAGTCAGACCGAACTAAATATTTTGTAGAACACAACATCAGGTAAAATCTGTAGAGCCATATTTACGTGTTAAGTGATTTTACTACAGTTTTGGTGTCAGGCAGAACAGCTATCCTTACCTGTTTGCTTTGACTTCCATATTGTTAGGTTGTCATGCAATTGACTTGGCGCCATCCGAGAAAAAAAGTAGAAAATAATTAATGAAGAGAAATAAGTCTATATCTTTCAGAGATTGCATAAACCACGATGGAATGCTTCTCCTTGTTATCTAAGTACATAAAATATGTATAAGTTTAAAAGTCGGTCTACGAGGATTTCTCTAGATCAACTTAAAAGAATTCATCTATGATATTGAGAAATCCGTGTAACTCAAAAAGCTTCGAGCTGTGGCCAGACACGATCTGGGACATTCTTTAGTAAATATTTAATTCGCGCTTAAGAATTTAACTTTACAAGCGTACCACTTCCAATAAAATATAATATGTATAAAAGGTAAAAACCTTATAACTGGGATTCGTTTTTCACCTTTTTACACTAAACAACATGAAATTGTAACTGTGTATGGATTTGTTGCTGTTTTTCGTTGTAAATAAGTCTTAACTTACGTTTTCTGAAGATGGAAGTAATTTTGTACTCGCTGGTGTAATACTCGATGAATAAGGGGAAAGTATGGTCAGTGGAAGTATTTCTTTGATATTTATGTAAGGTTGACTATATCTTATACGTCATTATCCTTTTACCACAGGATAGTTTGACTAACTTGACGAAAGCTGAAGGGACGGGGAAAGGTGTATTAATGTAATGTGCATTGATTTTATGCGTTGTACCACGAAAACTTTTTATCACATTTTATGCATCTATACAAAGAGGAGGACACAGAATGTTTTCTTCCACTATTCCAGTATTTAAACAGTGGACTGGAATGTAACGATACAACTTCTTCGAAAGTGTCCTATCTTACAATGGAACTGCTCGACTTTAAGGCAGTAGGCAGTCGCCCCAAAATTTGCTTTGAAAAATCAGCAAATTCTTGCAAATCTGCTCTTATTGCATTACAAGCAACTCTGAAGACATTTTGAACATAACTATTACAAACAATAGGTACAGCAAGGAGAAATTCTCCTTGAATTTCACAATTCACTATCAAAAACATTGTCACATGATCAAAATAGGCCATTCATGAACTAGAGTGACCAGGCATACTCACTCTGATTGGAGTGACTGCCTATTGCCTTCAAGGAATCCAAACATGACACAACTTTGTATGATCACGATGGATGGAGTACAATGTGAAAAGAGGAACATAATTCCAAAGGATTCACCCGAAAATACGTAACTTCTAAGTCGTCGATAAAAGAAAGAAATTTGCTTTAATTCATTACCGTTGTCTCCCAAACGAAAAGAAAAAACCTACACATCCTAAAATTACCCTACTAGAGTACGATTTTATTCCGTACTCTTCCATTGAAGAAACTTCCCAGGCTGGGAGGAATTTTGCCCAACCTGCTTATTTTTTACTCAAAGTCGGGTAACCTGCTTATTTTTACTCAAATTCGGGTACTTCTTTACTTCATGTTGGGTTCATTTTACTATTTTTTAACGTGTTGGTGCCATACTAGTCGGATTAATTCACCAAATGTGTTTCAGAGTATTATCCTACCCAATTCTAACAACAATGTTGACATGTATGTTACGTATAATTATGAGATTACTTCCAAACAGGTTTACATAATCTTAGCAAAATTCTTGGCAAACTTTATTCTAATTTAACCTCAGTTCACAGCTTTTTCACCAATGTAAACTTTTATACACTTGTTGTTTTTACTTCAAACGCCATTTTTTTTACACATTCCAGAATGAACCTAAGACTGCCTACACCAACTAAGTTTAAATACAAAACTTCTTTTGAAAAAAGTGTGACGTAACTTTTAACATTTTCTAGTGATAGCTATACACAAATTACTGATATCAGTCAAAGGTGTGTTGTTCATGTTAGTTGCATTGATATAAACATACAGCGTAAACTTTCTTAAAATGATCGAAATGTGTTGCCGAGGTCAGTAAGATTCCGTTGTCAAACTGACATGGCATGTTGCGTATGACTAGTGTGAATCGATTGTTCATTCGTCTATTAAATTTGAAATACAAGAGCGCCCCCATTTTGATGAGTTGTTCGGACAGATGGAACAACGTTGAGCAAACTGTAGCTAGGAATTTGATGCCGCAATGTAAACCTCGTGTTTCGTGCACTTGCATAATTATTTCAGACTTAGAGAGTAAACGCCGACCAGCGGAAAATGAAACAGTAAAAATATTGCCATTGATCGAGACCATGAGGTGTATTTTATGTCAGGCGAAGGACTTGTAATGGTTTTACTGTAGTTTCAGTTTAAAGGTTTTGTCTGCTCGGCTTTAAAGAGTCAAATTTTGACGCATGGTGTCATTTTATACAGCTATGTGCTAGTGTATCCTCCACATACAAATCGCACAGAGTTGCAGCTCAAATATAACTTTGGCGGTGGGATTTGGTATCACGCAATGTAATAAACGATTATCCGAATGCAGTTTCAAAACTTTTCTTAATTCTTCAAAAGTACATTTTTTATACTGTTTTTCGTAAAATTTCTGCGAAACTTGACTTTATCATTATAAATTTAACTTTGACCACAGGCGAAAGATCAATTATAGTAAGTGCATACCCGTAGCCAAAGTGGCAGGGGCGGAGCCCCCACTTGACAAATTTTCCCCCCCTAGAAAATAAAAAATTACCATTGACTTATGCATTTTAGTATATCTCCCCCCCCCCAAAGATATTTCCTCTCCCAGGGAAACTATATCGCCCCCTTCAGTACCTTGCCTGGCTACGGGCCTGAGCACGTGATGTCAAGCGAATACAATCAAAACCTTTTATGAAGTGTAAAATTGTAGAATATATTTTACAGAAGTTGGGAAATGAGCCTCCAAAGTCTATATCTCCCATTTTTATAGATCATCCAGTGGCTGAGATATGAAAAGGGTGAAATTTATTCGCTTTTACTTGTAACAGCTAATTGCATGATAGTTTGTGATGTCCTTGTAGAACTCACATTGCCTGCTTATGTTTTCTGTTGATATAAAAATGTTAATGACCTTAGAAAAGTAACTCTTTTCTTGCATAGTAGAAGAGGACGTGCACTGTCCAGTAACTCTTCTAAACATTAGCTGATCTTTGTATGTTTTGCAAAATTAGGAACATCCTTGTGAACATTCCATTCCCACCTATTATTACCCCTTCTGTCAGACATGCCCACTGTTATAACTATATACAGGCCCTGCACTCTGAGGCGTTCAAATACCAGTTCTTTGTTAGAAGTGTTCGCCTTTGGAATACTGTTCCCCAACAAATACTTATCAAACCATCTTTTTCATCCTTCCGTGCTGCTACATTCAAATGGATCCTCCCTTTTAGTTGGATCAGAGACCCTGCTACAAACACATGGGCCCTCACCCAGTCAGTTCATTAGCGCCCTTGTCGTTTGCTTTTACTTGCACTCGTTACTTAGTGGTTTCTCAGTTTTGTGGTCTTGTATATATATTTAGCACTTTTGCACTCTTTGTGGTGGTTGTGTTTCCCGTGTTGGCTTTTCAACTGTTGACTGTGTACTCTGTGATGGCATTCTTGCCTTTTTGGAGTTTTATACTGAAGACTGAAGACATTGATCACATTTTGGGACAAATTGTACTGGATTTAGGAACAAAAAAACTGAGTGACCACACATTGTGCAATCTACTGTGAGTAAACAAACTTCAGCATTTTATATTTCAGCACAAATATGTTCCGTGAAGACAGGAACTGGAATCCTGATATAAAAGTTTGAAGCACAGCAACATATACTTTTGCAAATTTAAACTTTGGGTACATTTTAAGATTATTCTGTAAGTAATACTTTTTTCCGTTTCTCATTTGCATGGAATTGTATGTGGCTGCATCGGTCAAAACTAAATGCAAAAAGCCTGCTCAAGCTGAGTTTATTTTTCTCTTCAGACAACCGCAAACCACCCACAACGCCTAAAATCAGTATAAATGTATATCTTGGTTTGTTCTTATATGTTAATATATATCTGTGAAGGCCCCAAATCCGACCCGATGGAAGCAAGAGATACCTTTCGCTGTCGGAACTTTCTAATCGTAAAATACTCCACTTAACTATCAGGGGGCCAAACAAGATCACCAATACGATCGCTGCATATTTCGTACTCATGAGAAAGATTTGTAAACTTTATTTGGTTACAGTGATAAGTTCAAGGAAATTCCTTTGAAATCCAAAGGATGAGACAAATTCACCCACAACCTCCTTTTGGAAGACAATAATATCACTGCGATGGAGCAAAAGAACTAAACAAGACTACTTTGGAAGAAATGCCTCTCTCATTTCGGTCCTTCCCGCACATTTTTCCTAGTAAAGCAAATTTTGCTTCTAAAACAAAAAGGGCATAGTAGATTACCTGTGGAACATTTTAACCATGATAAACTAACAGAACTTAAAGCTAGAAATACGAGAGAGCTACAAAAAAGTGTAAGTATACATGGAAAGAAACTCAATACATAGATTATAGATACCAAATTTCAGTATATAGATTCTTAAAAGATACTAGAAGAGTTCAGTATCGATTCTTAGAGGCTACATACAAACTTCTGTTTCCAATCTTACGTGCTTTCAATGAAGTTCAGTAGCATGTATCGATTCTTTTAGGAAAGTACTTGCAAAACTCAAGTCTCGATTCCTGTAAGTAAGCCTACTAACAATGTAAACTTTCGAATGGTACAATCTTTCAATAAATTTCAGTTTTCATTAGTTCAGTTTGGAATTGGGAGCCTATGCAATGACTTCACCATCTACTTGATCCCGACGTCATGTTAGAGGGCAATGAATGTAACGTATAGTATAGACCTTATGTATATGACGTCACAGAACAGAAGTGCGCCCTCCAATGGAGGCAAGCACATATCATTGCAACTTACACCAACAAATGCAGGCAGCAGGTTTGTGTACCGGTCCGGTATGCGTGTGAGTCTACTACGTGCGCTTGCGAAGTCTACATCGTGCGTGCAGTGCGCTTCACTGTTTTTCCCCCAAAAATGACGTACGTGTTTTGCCTCAAAAATGACGTAAGGGGCGTCAATGCATAAGGTCTATAATGTAGACAGTTTAAGGACTTACCTCAGTCGAAGGCGTTTTTCGAATTCTATGCCTCTATGACGTCATGGGTTACAAACAAGATTCGGCTTCCACTTTTGTAGGCTTCTAATTAAAAGAAGTTCAGTGTAAAAATTCATATTGGCTACTAACGGTATTTGCATGTAACCATATAATTCGACGGTATAATTATTATAGTGTGTTCACCACACAATATAATTGTTACAGACGGTTTCTACATTACAAGAGGAATAGGTTTGAGGGGTGGCTCTTAGAATACGCAAGAGGTGAAATTGAGAGCTAAAGAAGACTTGTTGAGGTCTTTCTTCAAATTTATAGGGATCTGAGGATGGGACTTACATAAACCTAACGACCCAAGTGGTCATCAATAACATACCTTTTATGAGATATTCTGTCGTCTAGGGTCGCCTAGAGTAGTTAGAGTTCGTACATATCCGTCTTACCCCTACTGGTACTATAATTAGTTAAGGACATATTCATCAACGGTTTTCTATCAGTGCATTTTTGGAACTTAGCCGTATATTATTTCTCTAAAAATTTCTACGTGTGAATCACAGTAATTGCAAAACATTTTTGCGTAGTTTGTTAACTGTAAATAGAACACAACTACTGCACACAGAGCATGAGCCTACATGTGTATGCAGTGAGTGTGCAGTTACTTTTGTCTTCAACGGTAGAAAAACGAACGGTATTCATTAACTGCATTAACACCATTTACTGGAATGTTTTAAGTATCTCAGTCACTCATAACGCATTCGTGATCACTTGTTTACAGAGGTACAGGGGTATTCTGGGTAATGACCAGAAAGACACAAAATCAGACACTATACTCAAAGATATACAGAGACTTGGATTGTGATGTCATACATAACGATAGAATAAACGAAAACAAACTTGAGTAAACTTCTTAAAGCTTGAAAGGCAAATGCTGTCACCCAATTTCATTTGTAAACTGCAGTGTCCTCACTCATGAATGGCTCATGTAGTCATGTGACAACATTTTTGTCATAGTATCGCTTAATTCGTACTGGATAAGTCTCTGGTTTATACCTTGTATATGCAACATTTATGTTCTAAAACATCATAAAAGATAGTAACAGTTTTATTGTTAGTATTTTTTGATATTTTACAATGAGGTTGGGCGACTGTTTGTTCCCTTTAACTTCCTTCTGTTTTTTGGGAAAATATCGGAGAGCCTTAAAAAAAAGTTTACGGCCCCTCTAAGGAAAATTCCAGAAGAAATTTGAGCGTACAATGTAATAGCAATATTCAGTGAGGAAACAGGAACTGTATGACCTTTACCCTTATTTTGTTATGACACACTCTTACCCAGAATTCCCCAGTGATACAACCCGTTGATATTCCCAGGGGCAGCCAGCCAATATTTCTTGGATTGACAGTACTAATCGTCATCTCATCAGTAAGTTAGACTTAGACAAATCCTACCGAGGCGTCGACATGATTCTTACGGCGAGGCGAGCCGAGTCGGGCCTCTCTGCTCTCGCCGTCGGCGGCCGTTGCTTCATTCCAAGCCAATTCCCTTTCTCGCTTCCCCATGATCCCAACTTCAAATCGCAGGTATTTGAAGTGAATCTCTCGTTATGTTATGGTAATGGGTAGCCGGGAGCTATTAGTTACGTTCTAACCGCTTTTTAACGCGTTGATTACAGAATGATCAACAAGCTAGCGGTAGATTTGTCGCGGGTTTTTCTTTTCTTTTTTATTTTTATGTGCCATCTTTCTTATTTACCATCTTAAACACGAGGATAGCTGCAATTCCAGGAGCCTAGATATGCCATCCTTAGTCACGCGAAAACAAACTTTACGTGAAAAATCCTCCTTACATGGCTCAACATAAGAAACACTTGAAATCGTAGGGTGTTATGTAGTTTGCTGCAAAGAAAGGCGGGGAAACTCTTCCGAAAGAACTCGGAAAAACACAGATCGCGTGTGAATGATTTAATTACCCCTTTTAATGACAGAACGTACGGAGACGTCATTACATCTCTAATGACGAAGAAGTATACTTAAGCGGGCTAGAATCCAAAACACACAGGGAAAGAAAATCCAGCACAAAAATGTCAGTGGACTTTCTCTTCAAAATAAGTTTCTAAAAGTGACAAATATTGTAATTAAACAGACTGAACAAAGTAAGGAAGATTGTGATTTGATTTCTGTTCAATAAAGTGACGAAAGGTTTGATAAAATTTCATGGGAGAAAATTTTGATCAGAAATGATTGGATCCTATACCTACAATATGTATAGGACTAATGTCTAGTTTGATTATGTTCCGTGATCACTGTTTCCTTAGTTTTCCACTTCAGAAGGTTTGCAGCCTTTTACGTCGAAAGAATTTTCGCCCGCAACTTCATTAGGATACGAATTACAACAAATTTGTAAGGAAATGAGCATTTGCCTCAACCACATTTTTCACACATCAGCTAAATGTTACAAATCTCATCTAATTGCCCTTACAAGTATCCTACATGTTTCAGAACATAAGCACTTCATACTAAAAGTAAAGTAAGGAGTTATTCGGCACAAATCAAACAACTTTATGATAAAAGTATTGTTACACGACTTAAAAGGAACACCCATAATGTAGGGTACCACTAGGATGCACGTATTCAATATTGGGTGACCGTGTTTCCCTCTTTAAATAACGTTTCTCTGGATAGGTCTTCTGCCGGTGAAAATAAGTTTACTTATGTATCGTATCCCCTGCCTTGAGAGCAAAATTATGGATTAAAATTGCTGTCTTTCTGTAAGATTGGGTTAACACAACGCCTTTGTGTGGTAAGCTTGCAGAGGACATAAAATGCTTTTGTTAAGCTCTTCACTGCTAATAATTTCTATACTAAAAAGGTCTGTTGCAATTAATTTCCGATTGATCTGTTGATCGACTCCACTGAAAGGCAAAATTACCCGAAGAATTAAAGAAGTAGACGCCATTATCACTTTTGCTCTTTGACGTTGGTGGACCTGAACGACGAATGTCACGTGACCTGGTTTTCACTCGAGGCTGGATACTGTTTAAGAATCAGAGAACAAACCACTCCAACTGTCCTTTTGTAAGTTTTAAAAATGAAATAGATTACTTAACAAACTTGGATGCAATTGCATGAAATGGCATCGACGGCTTCTATAGCATTTTTCGGCCAATTGCCCTAATTTCCTGGCTGTTCAGTCATGGGTTTGGTTGGGCCGAGGCCTTATTTGGCAATGTCTTTTGTCCCAGTAAACTTTCGTGGGCTTTTTATATAATTTGAAACTTTAAAAGTACTCCTTTTGCTTCACATTCTGTAGGACAAGCTTATAGCAAATGTCTTTATTTTTGATACCAAAATGTGAACAGAAGAATAAATATTTCTTCACCAGCCATAACCGTTCACACCAAGGATGACTCAAGGTAACTACACCCATCTACACAAGGACATAACACTACCTTTACCTGACCGCTGTGCGACCATTTACTCCATGAAGGTACTACCTAACATTTATTCACAGAAAAAAAGGACAAAAAAGGACAAAAAGAACAACCGAAAGGAAAGAACCGAAAGCAACGCAACGATCACGTCAGACTATGACATTCCCGTATTTCGTTTCCACAAAGAACGATGCCGTTGGGGGTATTGTCAGCCAAGTTGGCAAGTTGTGTTAATGACTTTTGCCCGTGGATGCTATATGATAAATGAGTTAGTATATGCTCCAAGCTAGTGTTCTTTCTGGCCTTGAAAGAGAAAAAATCCCGTCGGATGAGAACCAGCTCAGAGAGCTGTGACCTTACTTCCACTATCCCAGGGTAAATTATTTTTCCTACATGTTTTTCTTTGTTTTTCTTCTTATTCAACGGAGATTGGTTGTACGCCACAAAGTCAATCGTCAAGCGAGTAAAATAATTCCAACTTTGAAAGGACGGAAAGGTTGTTTGTACCGAATGTTGTTGAGTTTGTTTTGTAATTGTTATATATTTACTTTTATCCTTCCAAACAATTGGTTCTTTGATTACTTTAGAAATCGAAACAGTTAGAATTTCCATAAAAAAAGTACCGTACGTTGTCGATATGGCTTTGAAATTGTCATGTTATTACTTACATGTTATTATTCAAGATGATTGGTTGTGTTTTTAGAGGTTTTTTTAAAGGTTTTTTTTTAAAGAAGCTAAAGATTCAATGTGGTAACACTAATTAGGTATAGAGTTACACGTCAGGTTACCAGGTTGGATGGTAAAACACCAACAATTTCACTTGTTTGTATTCTGAAATAAATTTTGGTGGACATCTTTCATCAAGAAACTATAAAATGCTGCATGGTAAAACGTTTGACTTACGTCAAAGCTTTGCCAAAATTTTTGAAATTAGGTGAGGTTTCTAAGCACGACAGGTTTTTGAAGCCAGGTATATCAGCAGCCGCTAAACCTCTAATTACTATGTAATCCGTCTGCGTAAAAAATACTCAACTCACATCTAAGCATAATACATTAAGTACTATCCATCCTACGCACACCGGCCTGCGATCTCTACTTCTATATTATCCAACGCAACAGTTTCTTTTTCTTGTTCCTCTTCTCCGACCTTGGCAAAATCTCACCTAGCCACCTTACACATCTTTTTTTTTCTCCCAGACTATTACCTTCCATGTTCTTATGCATTTATCTTCGGGATGAAATTTGCATCCCCATCATCTGCAACAGATCAATACTTTTACCGTTGGTTATTCCAGTATCATTTCATTTTTTATTCTTTTTCGTCTTCCTCCTGTTCCTAAATTGACTCTTTGTTTATGCCACTGCTAGCTTTGATAAAATTGTAATCCCTGATCGGTGCGGAGTAAGCTTTTTCGCCCGGCTGCGCTGCGGGTCTTGGCTTGTTCTTCTCCGTTACTTTGTCCTAGCCTGCGGATGGAATTAGTAGGCGGAAATTGTATTTGTTTTGAGCACGCGAGAGTAAGAAGAACATTTTGGAAAAAAAGAAAAAAACACCAGCTCCGAAGACAAACTTACAAGAGCAAAAGCTAATTAGCTCATCAAATAGAAACAGTGTCTCTTGAGGACTAGGCTAGTATAGAGGGCGGTAGACCTTGGGAGACCACATCTTAGGGAAGACCTTACAAAAGTTCATTGGGTTGTGTCATTATCTTTCTTATGAAAATGTATGCAACCATCAAGCAGTGTTCGTATTAGACAGCGGGATTCCCGCAATTATTTCAACAATGCCGTAAGTTTTTAAAATCGTGTGTGGTAATTTCCCGCCACCTGTTGGGGTAAAAGTTGGCCTTTTATGTTGCAACTTATCGAGGTCCCCCCTCTTTGAACCAGAATCCCCCCCCCCCAAGTTGTTTTGGAAGGGGGGAATTTTGCCTAATGCCAACACTGCCATCAAGTGGCTTAGGTCGTTGCATATATATGTATATTCACAGTACCAAAAGTTAGGTGATGTGTTAGTATGCTAGAGAAAAGATTTTCATTTATTTTTATTTTTTTTTTCGGGGGGGGGACTTTAAATATCAAGGGGACTTCATGTGATGCCAGTGTCGTGATACCGACTGATGATACCCCTTGAAACCATCTTATATGACAAGAAACCATACCTTTTGGTATTTTGGTGAAAACCTTCACAAAGACTTTATTACCAGATTTGTAAAATGAGGATAATTCGGGTCTTAGTGTATAGTTCATCCAAAACTAGCTATTTCATTTGTAGCCTATATATTGTTATCTAAATACAGTGGAATGACACAGTCTGTTGTCAGTGTGAACCTACGAAAAGTTGTATAAACAGCAGGAACTGTCGAATCAAAGCTCTCCAGTAGTCTATAATAAATAAAATGGGTTTTATTATTTGTTCCGAGACGGTTTCCTGTAAAAGTCATAGTCTAGATCAGAGTTTCTCAACTTTTCGTAACTCGAAGCCCACTTTTGATTTTCGAAATTACTCGTGGAACAAATTTAACCATTTACAGAAAAAATGAAGTCCCATTTAAATTTATAACTTCATCATACATGACAAGTTTCATTGTTAGGCGACGTACACTACTAAAATTTCATCAGTGTCAGCTAAAGATAAAGTATATTACAAAAATATGAGAGGAAAAAAGACTCATCCCTTTTTATTTTGTCAGGTCTGCTCCATGGCCCACCAAAAGGCATTCATCGGCCCACCGGTTGAGTAACCCTGGTGCAGAAGACATTATCCTTGGTAGTCGTGACTTTACAATTCTAAGCTGTAGGCTACATCCTGAAATCAAGGAGGTTCTACAAGACCTCCTTGCTGAAACCTTGCCCTCTCATCATCATTTATAGGCATCACATCTACATTCCTCACACAAAACGTCAAACAGCTACAACGTAATGTAAAAGTATAATACAGGAGGACGCGGTCAGGGTCAAAATTCAATTTGATCAAGCAAGACTCGAGTATTTTACAACGACTGTCCCTCGAGTCTAGTCGAGGATGACGACAACATTTTCGAACGTACTTCACATGTTCTCTGAGGAACACGAAATGACGCTTCAAGCGCTGGAACCAGAAAAAATGTCCTGCAAGTGTTCACTCACGAGGGCCTTTATGAAAACGGGGCTTTGAAAGAATTCAAAATAATAACAAACTGATAATTTGTGTCGGAAACACCAGTAGGTCAACAACGAACAACGAATTTATCCAGAGTTTAAATGTCCTTCTTGACGAGTTTTGAGGACATGCATTTGTCAGCCAACTGTAGCAGGGGTTTTCGTTAGCATGGTTCATTGGACAAGTACCAATACACTATGACAAATATTTAAAACAGGAATTCACAATTGGTCATATCTAATTTAAAACAGTCTCCTAAAGTCTAAAGATGAAGTGAACAACTGGTTTACAACATCTGAGTATTTTCAAAGATTTATGAATGCATTATATTCTGCCAATCTTTACTAATTTTACTAATTTGTAAGTATGATATGGGCAATACCGTAGCCAAGGGGAGGGGAATTTCCCCCTTGAAAAATTTTTCGCTCCTTAGAAAATTCAAAATCACCATCGCTTTAATGCATTTTAGAATGTCTCGACTCCCTAACATTCCCCCTGCAGTACCTTATCGGGCTACATCTTTTGTTGACCCGTTAAGTTTCATTACATATAGATGATGTAGCTAAATAAATATTAAACTTTTTCCGTTAAAATACACTATATATCGTTTTCAATAGCACCGCTACAACGTTTAAGTTAAGGAGAGAATAACGCCCATTTGACATTTGCTATTTAAAAACGCCACGGGGGAACCTTCTTTAACAATGGTTCTTTCAAAAAATATTCAAACTAAAACCAATTTGAAAATCTTTTCTTCGATTTTTTACTTGTTTTCTAATTCATGTAAATTTTCAAATGAATTTTTAATACATGCTTAAAACCGACAGAGGTATACAATTACGACAACTTCTTGCTGAAGCCCCGAATAAACAGAAACATTAATCGTAACATTTTATTGCTCGTAAAAAAAACAGCAATAACTGAGCTTATTTATACACAACTGTAACAGTTACTCACACAGTTGACGTAGTTTTTCTTTTGTACATTCACCAAAGAAAAGTTTATCTTCGAGGCAGAGAAAACATTTTCAACTATGTGGTACACACGCTAGAAGTGAACATAACACGATAACATATGAAAAGGTGCTGAATGTGTTCTACAGTTCCACCCCCCCCCCTTTGCCCTTTGCCCTCTCCTGTTTCTCCTCTCCCCCTCCCCTCTCTCCTCTCCCCAATTTACCAGTCAATAATATGTGTGGATTTTAAGCACTTCCTGATCAAGGAATCACAATGGAGTGAAATAAGAAAATTCAGTTCTCACTTTCAACTGTGATCTTGCAAACACATCGATAAAGGCTACTGCAATATAAAAAACTCACGGCAAATATATCTTCTCAAAAAGATACGTAAGAAACTATGAAAGATACTAACCGAGTAACCTGTAATGTAAATAGCTCGAGTGACTTTTCCTGCTTTCAAAATCAGATAATATAATACGTAGGTTTTCATTTTTCATGATGCGTTAAACAAACCTAGGTGTTTCATCTTCCCTTCTGAGGCTGTTTCCTCTAAGTCACTAGAGACTTCAACAGGAAATTTAACTTCTATCGCTATGACATGGTTTTCCCTGTCACAGGCAAATCTGGAGACGGACTAAAAGTGCACTTAATTACATCTTTGCAACAAGTTATCTGATGAAGATGAACACACGATGAGGTCCATAGTAAATTATAAAGCCCTTCTCTCGACTGGTCTCTCTCTAAAATATTACATGACGTGTCGGACGATCTTACCGATAAATCGAGTCGAGCAAATTGCCATCGGCAAAAATTGTACCAAATATTAGAAGATACTCGAACAAGTCTCCACACATCTTGAACAGGTGATTGTAAAGTGAGGGTTTTGAGCAGGACAAACACAATCCAAGATGAAGGGATGTTTTTCGGGATAGATCCAACAGACTGTGAAAAGGATGAAGGTAATTACCTAACGTAGGTAGACACACCTAGCAGGGTACTGTTTTACAATACAAATAGACAGTAAACGTGTTAGGTACGTAGATGATGGGATGAATCAGCTATCAAAGTGACGCAGGACTGAGAATGATAAAAGAAAACACTTTAACACCGATGGTTCTGTAGAAAAAAGTTGTTTCTTTGAAGAAACAAGTTGACATATGCCAAGAAATAAGGAAACTGGCAAGAAATACAGCCGGAGGAAAAAACACCAGCTTTCAATTTGAGTGATTGACAAGAGTGAAGAAAACACAGAAAGGATACGATGTTTTAGGTAACAAAGACAAAGTCTAAATTTGATAACAAAAAGTTACAATCTTTAACTGTGTATAAATCTGTAGTAGCTAGGAGGACTAAAGATGGGACCCTCGGGTAAAGTAAATGATTTGAATCTTCTTTGTCCTTGTATCCTCCCCGGAAGAGGCAGAGGTCGGGGTGGGTTTTTTTTTACACTGATGATTTACAAGACAATTTAAAGAAAAACGACAACGGAAAACGGATCCCTTGTTGACTATTAAAACATAGAGAAATAGAAATTAACGAAGGCCTAGTTGTAAAACTTAAGAAATTGAATGGATTCAAGGTAAAGCATGAAAATTAACATATTACTGACATGTCATAAAAAGATAAAACCAGAAAGCCCAAAGGCTAAGTGATTCCTTGACGAAAGGAAATAAAAGGTATCCGTCTTTCACATCTTGCGCTATTGCGTTTATTAGCAAATTTCTACCATTTTTGCTGTTTCACTTCCGTGACCTCATATAACCTTTCTTCGATCAAAAACTATAGTATTCTTCCTCTTAATAGATAAATTTTTGTACTAAGTATCTACCACTCCTGTCTTGAGATATTGTGTTTACAAGAGTTTTGTTTTTCCTCTGATGACAGTGACCGCACATGACCTTTGACCTCTCAAATACAATAGAGTTCATCCTCTCACATTATGATATGATAAATCCATATACCAAATAATAAAAGTGTATAATAATCCTACCTTGAGATTTGGTGTTTTCGATCAATTTTCAATATTTTCATAGTTTTAACCCCATTGACCTCAGATAAACCTTGATCGCTACCAAAACAATAGGGTTCATCTTCCGACTATAACACATCCACATGTCACGTATGAAAAATATTCATGCCTTCTATCTTGAGATAGTGTGCTTACAAGGTTTGGGGGTTTTAACCTCTGGTGACCTTACGTGACCTCTCACCTCTACCAAAAACATGGGGTTCTTTCTGTTAATATGATAAATCCATATAACAAATATGAAAAGTGTCCATCTTTCCTACCTTAAGATATGGTGTTTACAAGCAAATTCCAATGTTTTTGAAGTTATAACTTCGGTGATCTCAGATAACCTTTGACCTCTACCAAACACAGTAGGGTCATTTGTTACTATAACGCATGCACATGCCAAGTATGAGAAGTATCCGTAGTTTCTACTTAGAGACATCGTGTTTACATGGTTTTCGCTTTATGACTTCTGACGAACTCACATGACCTTTGACCTTCACAAAACAATAAGAATCTATCTTTTGATATGGTAAATCCATATGCCAAGTATGACAAGTATCCATCGTTGCTCTCTCGGGATATCCTGTTTACAAGCCAAGTGTCACAAACACACATACAGACACACACATATACACTACGCCAGCGTGATTGCATAGATTCCCTTCGCCTTCGGCAAGGAATAAAAGTATGGAGGAAAACGTAAACTAATTCATTGGCCAAAGAAGTGTGCTCATATGTTTTCTGCAACATTTTGGGAGAAGAGAAATGGTGTACACTCCCTTTGGTTTTGTTTGTCATTTTCAGATTTTAAGTGACCTTTTGGTACAAATTTTGATACTAAATCCGATCATACAAACAACTGTACCAAGTATCGTTGTTTCTACATAAAGCATATGAACCAGTAGTTATTAAATTTGTCTAAAAGAGCTCATTCTTATCAGAGTGGTTCACAGAGAATAAGTTTACATGTCTTCCTAAAACTATGTTTTGCTAAACAGTTATGGTTAATTGGGTGAACTTCTACCAGCTAAATGTTGCACCTCCTTTTGATTGCCATGAGTATTCCATGAAACCACACAGTAATTCTGCAATGAAACAATTCCGTTACAAAAATATTGTCACGTGACTAACGAAACAAAACGTAAATAAGGATACCGCAGTATATTAATTTTAATTTCGATGACTGTATAGTATTTTGCCATGTAAAGGAGTCGGAAACTCCAACGTGCACCGATACACCGCCTTGAAAAGGTACGGCATACGGTATATTACATTCACTCATCGAAAAATACAAAACCATCACTAGTTGACTCAGACCATTTTTCTTAATGCAGTACAATGTGACGTGTCCTAAATAATAGTTACTATTCAATGGCGAAGCTATTGGGGGGAGGGGGCAGAGTAAGCCCTCTGAGCACATTTTGTTCAAAAGTGGCACCTTTTAATTCTTTTTCTGGGCTGGGTGAACTTGAAGTATTATGCCATAAGGCTTATTAACGCCTGCTCCTCTTTAACTCTGGAATCTAACTAAGCTCCTCTTGCAAGGGTTAAACAAAAATGACCTTGTGCTAATGGAATAGGAAATCATAAAATAGACCTTTGCCTTTAGAAGGCGTTACTCTACGACAGGAGTGCCCAACTAGTCGATCGCGGTCTACTGGTAGACCGTGGACTGATCCCAAGTCGATCGCGATGGGTGTAGGAAAAATAAAAATATAAAGTTTTCCTATGCGTAACTGTATGACAGTGTATGTTTTGTAGATCTCGGGAGGGTGGCTACTCGAAAAGTATACCTTGGGTCTAATAAGGTTGGGCACCCCTGCTCTGCGAACGAAAAGCGAGGAAAATCACAGGAGAAGCTATGATGGGCCTAAAAATGTTGGGTGGCTGTCAATCAAAAACTTTACCTCATATTTGGATTCAGATTGTGAGGGTTTCAGTCGAGAAAACCCTTAGATCGCACATTATTTCGTGTCCACCGAGAATCGAATGACGCACTTGGCGTAGTTAGGAAGGTGCAAGGTTCCCCCTATACAAAGCCTTCGCAGTCTCTGTCGGAAATTCTTGCGCCTTCATTAAACTTTCCTTCAATGCATGAAAGTCAATTTAGAGGCCAAGAGATTCCCTCTATCCCGGCCGCTTGTGTATTATGTGACATTTCACCCCAAAGTGACGGCTATCAAAATAACATTCACGTCATGGAATATACCCTGATCCTTACATACACAATCCAGAAGCCTTACAGCATCCAAATAGCTTTTCTGCGTAGCCTGCACAAAAATATGCGAGTCAGTGTAACCTATTCCTATCCACCTTTATTCGAAAACCATATTAATCCCTCCCACCGTCCACTTTTCCTACCATCTTATATCATCATGAACGACCGTTAGCTTTATTGTGACTCAAAAGACAGATTTGGTGATAAGTGGTTGTATAGCCTGTTAATCGCTAATACCGTTTGTAGGTATCTGAAAAATTTATTCATATGCCCACAATTTTGAAAGTATCCTTCAGTTTTGCCACTACACCGTACCAGCAAATAGGACCCTGGATATCAAGCTTACAGAGGGCGAAGCCCTCAAACAGCGCCTCTGCAAATTGTAATGAAAATTTCCGTCAGCAAACATTTGCAATCTTACATTCATCATCGGCCGCGATGTTTCATATGCACTGCAAATTATGTATAGAGGGCGCACTTTTATCCCTGTAAGTTCTGAATATCAGCAAACACCCTCCAAATCCGAAAAAAGACTCGGTGGGATGATGCCATACACCCCCGCTTTTGACTTCGCGGCTTGGGTGCTCGACGTGTACGGCTACGTCGACCAACCTTATGCTAATTTAATCTCCTTTAAAAATTGCCTGACCCTACCTTTTTCTGCAAATGGTCATGGTCATGTTTACGTTTATACTACTGATAAATAAGAGTATTTGATTGATTTCATACCTGACCCTTAACCTTGATCTGCTAAAAAAGTAATATTTCGACTTATATAGTCAAAACTCCATTACTATTTTCACAATGTTCATAAAAACTTTCGAAAAGTCATAATATCCTAAAATACTGTAACATGTATCACCATTCTTCATCTTAGGGCTAAAGTTTCCAACACGTAGGCCCCTCCTTGAAGAAAGGATTTAAGCTTCACGATAACTGTCCCACACAAAATCACAGCCCCTGTTACATCAAAGTTAGTAGCCAAATTATTCTTTCGATAATAGTAATCTTTCGGGCAGTTTGGCCTTTGCACCCACACAACACAGTTCTAGCTACGCCACTGGAACCTCGACAAGCCTATGGCCAAGCCCGAGTCATTGCTTTAAATGACAGGACCTTTGCACATCCACTCAGCCATTGCACCGGTTTAAGCAATCACTACGATGAGTTTAAAGTTGGAAAAATTTTCCTTTGTGCAAAAAAGTAATGCAAATATGCTTGAAAACGTAGTGTTTCTTTGGACTGGGCTGTTTTCACGTATCCGTGGAAACGCTATCGAGCAAGGATTTTTGTCAAAATCTTCCGCTGAAATGAACTGGTTGTATTAGCCTCATAGTATCGGTTTGAGGTAAAGTTAGCCTATATCTTGGAAATAAGACCGTCTATTACTCGCCACCAGTACACTACACCGCCGTGTCTGATTGGGTATCATGTGTACTATATACCTGCAAACATTAGAATCAACTGCAAAACAGGCCTTGCGATTAACTTTAATGTGGATATAATACTACTTAATGTATGAGAAATACTCACTCCTGGTCAAAGTTTGGTGCAATGAACAAAAGGCAGCGCATTGGACAAACACACTGTGAATATCTCCAACTTCGATCCTACAAGGCAAGACATTGACATTAAGTAAGGAAACTAAATGCAAACTTTGTTACCCGCTATCTAATTTTATAATTGTTGACACTAGAAATACAGCCTAGGTTCACCCAAGTTTGTGGACGAAATTACCGGATATGGAAATGTTCAGGAACAAAATTGCTTTTTGGGGAAAAATTCCTAGACGAGTGAATTGGCCGGAAAATAGAAGAATGAAAGTTACAGTGAGTAACGAAATTCCTAGAAAGGAAACTTTGACTAGACGAAAATGTGTATTTGGCAAGAGAAAAGATATTTGGAAAATGTTAAAGGAATTTGTCATGAACGGAAATAAAGAAGTAACTAACCGTCAATATGCTTTCTTTTATGCTCTACGCAAAACACGAAATTGCTTTTTGACATAAAGGTTTATTCCTCTCAATAAGTGTTTATGATGTTAAAAGAGTTCTCAATTCTGACGAATTAGCGAACGAGTAATTAACGAATGACACCTCTGAGAAGTGGTGACAAGCTTCATCCGTACTTTTTGAAGATCTTTTAGGGCAAAGAAGATAGCACACATTAGTTCTCACCTTGGGAAGCACTTTGCGAAATGCACTATTAAACAATGGTATAAATACCGTCTTTCCACCAAAAAAGTACTTTTTTAGTCTTTGTTCTGAATCGCGTTTTTTTTTATTCGTATAATTCGATGCACTTTATCGGTTTCCCCACTGGAAGAGATGTCAAGCGGTTTCAATAGAAGCTCTAATGCAGTCATATCCATGAGTTCATCTCCAAGAGTTGAAAGAGCCTATATTTAAAAATTAAAATTCAACAAATAATGTTTAGTATTCGCCTATAATCTTAGTAAAACGATGATTACTTATTAAGGTCAAATATTCTTTATATTTTCTCTTCAACAAAGTGGTTAGATGAAAAGTTTGAAGCAAAATTTACATCTAGTTTGCATCCGCCAGATGGAAAAACTTTTTACCAAAAATTTAAGTTATTAGCAGGTCAAATAAAGGGCTTTTGCTTAACTTGAAAACATTTTGCGAGAATTTGCAAAGCAGCCACTATCACAAACGGTGTATACTTTCATTTTTTCAAAAGCTATCGATATATTGGTTTCAAATGCGTTGAAATATTACACCCAATGGCGCCCCACGAACCCGAATGTGCTGACTAAATGTTGCATTCAGTACTTCAGAAAAGAGACCGTGACTGATAAAATTACTTAAAGTCGTCTGGACTCATGGTTTAGTAGTATGTGTAGCAATGCAGAGATGTGTAGGAAACCCATATGCAACAGGCTATTCAAATTCAAACCAGTTTTGCTTGGGCTCGCGGCCAGGATTTGCGACATGGAGGGGGCACTGGGGCATTGCAAGGGGGACATCGAAGAATATTATTCTTTATAGACTGTGGTTCGCTAGATGTTGGTAGTTTGGGTGAACCACCGAAGATGATATCTTAGGCCCACCTCAAATAGCTTCAGGAAATCGGTATGATGTGTGAAAATAAAAAAAAAAGAAAATCGCGACCTCTACTTAGCCCAAACATTTCCGCTGGCTAGTGGTAATTTTTCCCTCCCCTTGAGATACAGAGGCTCAGAAAAATACCCTAAGTGAACAACCATAACTTACGACGCTTCTAAAGCTCCACAAGTGCCGCTGTAGCCCGGAAAGCTTTTCAAACAGCGAGAAGTCAAGGGGCCGCTCCCCCCCCCCTTTAAGGTCAACATTTTAGTGGGGCCGCCAGGGGTGAATATCCAGGAAGCTCTGGGGTAGGCCTATCTCAGTAGGAGTAGGAAAATGGCAGGGGAGACCGCCCCACCACTGAGAGTAAGGTGGCTGAATCAAGGTAAGGGGCTGAATCATTGCCGTAATTTATATTGCCTTCAAAACGCCAGCATTTTCAGTCTATTCACAATTTTTCCCCGTACAAAGCACATACAGTGGATTCGTTATTAAAAATTAATCTTTTTTAGAGAGGATTCATTATCAAAAAATATGTTTTTGCGCACGATATCATCTTTCCCTTTTCCTTGTTTGGTCTAGCGGTAGAGCATCCGCCTTCCACGAGGAAGGCCCGGGTTCGATTCCCAGGTCGAGTCATACCAAAGACTAAAAATGGAACCCACTGCCGTTGTGCGTGATGCTCCGCATAAGCAATGGAGTAGGGAAAACAAGCCAGTGAACCACAACTGGATTAAAGGCCGTGGCCGGCCCGACTTAAACCAATTGGTTAGAAACTGGGCCATAAAACCTCATCTAACTAACTAACCTTTTACTTCTAAAGAAGAAGTCAGGGTAACTGTTACTACATCTGTCTAATGAAACCTATGATGTAAGAGTGTGTGGGGTTCTTAGAGCGATCCCTTTGCCGACATATGCTTATGCTGTAATTTTTGTTGGTTGGTTCCTTGCCATTTAAACATCTTATCGCATGTAACTGAAATTTAAAACTGTTGTACCAAGTTCATTAGGGTGCATGGATAATACCCGGCAAGCAGGCCGTGTGCCAGGTAGGATGCGTTTGACGAGACAATTGATCTGGCGCGCGACACGATTCGATATAGCAATTTCTTAAAAATAGCAATATAACTATTTTGATATCACCATTTAACCATGTGTGACATAAGATGGGACAGGGCCGTAGTGTCCCCTCTGATAACTTTCCAATTTCTTCGGGAGCCATAGTCAAGACAGAGGTTCACGATAAGCAGTGTAGTCCCCAATGGTGATCAGTCGCCCAGACGGTTTACCTTTTGTTGATCCCAAAGAGCACAAATCCTTCCACCCGAGAACACTAAAGTTTCGGAGTGCATTGTAAAAAGAGACGTCTTCATTTTTAACACATGGTGTTTAAGAAATAGAAAACGAACAACAAAATGGATAAGCACAGTAAATGACTGAACGAATATTAACACGTGATAAAGATAATGACGTCAATTAAAGTGCACTCCGCAAACACGTTTATATGTTTGATATATATGTTAATTTTTCTTTATTAAAAACAACTTGATATTTACAGTAATCATGAAATAAACGCATAAACGTGTTTACGAGATGGCGTTAAAGTGGCGTCAATGTGTTAAAGTTGGCGTTTTAGACGTTTAATTTGCTTATGTATTCTATTGTTTTTTCGGTTACATAAACGCCAAGACGCGTTTATTATCTGTTACAAAAAGTGTTAATCATTTTTACAGTGTGACTCGCGCTATGTAAAGTTTCTTTGCTTTTCGTTTACAATTTGCTTTCATGTAGTACATAGTACCTGACCTTCCATTTTACGTTGTAACCTAGACATAATTATGGAGTTATCCTTCACAGTTATTTTTCTTGTTTTCTTTTTTGTATTGTTTTTGAATCCTGTGATGTTTAGAAAGTTTATTCTCAATCGCACAGTTATTCTCTTGTACTTGGCATGGCACAATGCAAAGCAAGTGATCCCCTGTCGAGCCGGGTCTATTTTAACTACTCGCCATCAATGCAGATTTTTCAACATGTATTTCAAATTTTGGGGACCCTCCCCAGTTCGGCAGACTAAATTTTTATGAAAACAGTAAATCAGCACTACACTGCTATGAAATAGACTGTCAGTACTCTCTAAATCCAAAAGATTGAAATTATGTACGGATCTAAAATTAAGACTGAATATTCACTCTAAAAAGTGAGAATGACTCTCTTTGAATTGAAATTTTTCAATGCAGATTTAGATTGGTCCCTAATTTCTCTCTAAAAGAGTGACTTTACACTCTAAAGGTTAAGAGAGTAGGTAAGCCCGTAGCCAAGGTGGGTGGTCCAGGGGGCCCTCTAAAATATTTCAGGTTGCCATTGCCTTAACACAATTTTACACATCTCGCCCCTTCCGCCCTTCAAAATATGTTTCGCTCTCTGGAAGCCGTCTCGCCTCCCTTCAGTACCTTGTCTGGCTACGGGCCAACCAGCAGGGTATTGGCAGCTCTGGCCGTCTAATGACGATGTAGTGTTCATGTTTTTATTATTCCTTATTATTCCTTGACCCTTGGACCCTTGTAGAAGTTTTCAGTGAGCACAAGCTACCCCTCATATGAAGACTCACAAACAGGACTTTCACACTGATTTCAAATTTGTCTACCATGACTATTGAGTTGTTGAGCTAAGAGAGCTTTCATATGATAGAGTGGCGGTGCCTGCTTTTTTACTTCATTCGAAATGCCTTATTGCATCGTGGACGGTTATAATGCATAAAAGTGCCTAAAATACCTTGAGTTTTCTTTATTTGTGCATTTTCAGTTTAATTCATTTTCTATCACATACTCATCACTAAGAAAGCCGAGAACATCGCGGTGGTGTGAAATCTGACATGCCAGTTTTCCCACCCCTTTCTTCGGTAAATATGGGAAGGAGAAATCAAGATACGATTTCTCCTTACCACTTTCCACCGATAATGTGGAGTGGAAATACCCAAGTTAGTGAAGGGGTACTTCAAGAAAGGACCATTACACAGTGTCTATTTTCGAACACCCTGTCCATAAATGGACTGTGTCCATTGATCCTCTTTTCAATTTAAGTAACATAGCTAGCTCGCTCGTCGACGATTTCTCTGTACCACAGTGGGATCATCCCACGTTAGTAATAATATAATATAACCAAAGTTATTTAGCGCCAATCCGTGTCATGTGCGGGCGCGTCCATTTATGGAGAGGGTGTTCGAAAATAGACAATGTGCAATGGTCCTTTCTTGAAGTACCCCCTCATTAACTTTGGTTTTCTCCACTCCACATTATCGGTGGATAATGGTAAGGAGAAATTGTATCTTGATTTCTCCTTTCCATGTTTACCGAAGAAAGGGTGAGAAAACTGAGAGACCTCTTCACATACAGTTATGGTATTTTTATTTAGTATTATTGAAGGTGCTTATTGTTTGTAAATGTATTATATTAATGTAGGGTCACCATGGATCTAAAAAAGTAATGTTTTGAATACGTTTGTGATACGAGCGAATTTAGCTTCAAATTATATAGTTGTAAAGCTATATGTTATTTGAGTAAAAGATTGTTACATGAAAACTTATTGTTGCTTGGCCTCTCACTTGGCTGGAGGTGTTTGATTTTAGCCATAATAGTTCAAGTGTATTCTGCTAATAATGTTTATCGGGTTTTACGTTGAGACGTAAAACCCTATCTAACTAACTAACTAACAAATCAGGAAAACAGCGTCAAGAGTAATGATTGCGCGCGAAGCGTGCTGAAATTTTGCATTAGATATCATTGGTCGTGACAAAAACTGCATGCAAGCTCAACACTGCGACACTTTCAGTTTTCTTACAAAGTATGTCTGCCAAGATTTAAGAAGTTCCTTAAAGGTATATGGTATAGGCAAGAGAGGATAGAAGTATGCATGTATGCTATCCTCTGTGTATTCCTGAATCACGCCAGCACTAGAATCAATAATTGTAAAACCTCTATCGTTTAATAAAGCCAACATGTTTGAACTTAATTGCTTTGAAGAAAAATAGAATGAAAGAAAAAGCGCACAAAGCGCCGGTAAATTCTAGTTGCTAACGAAAGATTTGTGACAGAAAGCAAAATATTTCCATCATACAAAACCTTTTGGGATTATTTTAAATTTAGTAGATAATCACTTTGGGGCATGCCTCCGCCACTGTTCTTAGGTCGTGAAATTTTGTTTTCAATCGAAATTCCAAACATGGGGGACACAGTGGACTGCAGGGGGGGGGGCACAGCCCACAATCCTGGACAAAATTATCTGGGACAAATCCCCGCGCCCCATCTCAATGTTGGTTTTGAAGGTGATTTAAAGTTGAGCGCTGAAGAAAAGAGCGCGCTTTTCGTTTCTTCTCAACACTGAACGAGGGGTGGAGGGGAAGGTCCGGAAGTGTCCCAACAATTTTGTCTAGGATTGCAGGCCTGGCTGCGGGCCTTGCTCGCTGTTCAAAATTACCAAACCTGTTGGAGGTGTATGCATTATGTTATCATATATATGCATATATATCGAGGTAGTTTTAGTCTTCGCTAACTTTCTGCCTGTTTCTAAAACCGGGCGTATGTGTCTCACTAGAAATAGCCAGCTATTAGGCCTACCTTCATCGGACTTCGTACCCTTGTTTCATAGGTTTAGAAAACCTGCAAATAGTACCGGTATTTAGTGATAATTGACGAAAATTTTTCTAACTAGAAATGGACAGAAACGATAATTTAATGAGCTCTAGTCAAGAATAGGTTGTAAGACTTACTGGCAAAACACGCAAGCCCTGGCTAAAGGCCCGCACTGAAAACAACGGGGATAGGAGATTATCAATGGATTATCAATAAGTAGCATTACCTTCTGCATCGGAAAGTAAGCGTTGAACAGTGAAGTCCAGTGAAAACAGACTCTTATAGTATGAGTTTCAGTTGCTTAGAAAACACCGCCCCGATCACATGATAACACCCAAAATGTTCTAAAGATTTATGGGACTTTTGCTAAGGTCAGGCCTATGTCCTTTTGGCGCTAACTATTATTATGTTATTCCTCGAGTGCAGCCACTTAGCCTTATTTTGTATTTTGAAGGTAAGGCTTGCAGCCATAAGATGACCCGAGCTCAGTTATTGAGTGAATGGGTCTGTTTAAAGTGAAAAAAGCTATTGACAATCAACACTGAGCGTATTCGTCAAAATCCATTACAAGTGATGCCTTTTTGCTTCTAGTGAGCCCAAGATAGCCAGTTTTAGCGATTATTAGCGATACTTATAGCGGTAGGTTCTCTCACTACAAAATGGTCATATGCCAGCCTGCCGTTCTACTGAAAAACCAGAAAGCCCAAAGGCTTAGTGATTCCTTGCAGGAAGGAAATAAAACATCAATTTTTCAGGCCCGTAGCGAGGAATTCTGATATAGGGGGCACCGACACCGCACAGAGGGGCACCGAAGAAGATTATGTTTGTAGTCAGTAGTGCCACCATATGATTACAGTTTGCGGGAACCACAAGAAATGGTATCTCAAGCTTACCACAGATAACTTCAAGGTATCGGTTTAACGTGTGCACATACGCGTGAAGAGCCCCAAAATTTCCATCTTCTGATGGAAATTTCCCCTCCTTTTGCAATAAAGAGACGTGGAAAGTCTCCACAAGTGAAGGAAACAAGACTATAATCACGATAATGCTTCTTCATCTCCGCATGCGCAGGTGAGGAATTGAGTACTTTGAGAACCCCGGCGAGGGGACCAGGGAATGCCATTTGGCAGGCTTGGTGTGGTCCAGTATGATTTTGTTAGGACCAAGAGGGAAATTCCCCGAATGTCTGGCGAATTAACAGAATGGGAACTTTAGCATAAAGCTTTGAGCAGGACTTCGAATGACAGTGTGAGCACACCAATCCTCTTCACAATTCACATTTCGGATGGTCATTATCGTATTTCTACTTTGAACGAAATTTTGCATTTAACAGAAAAAGTAAATTTTTGAATAAATTTGCGGTACGAGTAACTTTAGCTTCAAACCATATAGTCGTCGCATTACGAATGTTACTCAAGGTACTAGATTACTACTTGAAAGCCCCTTGATGTCCGGCATCTAACTTTGAGCCTTCACCTAGCTTTGGCTAGAATAGTTCACTTGAATTTTTGTGCTACTGTTCATGGGTATAACTTCTTCGCTTGTGAGAATTACGCTCGAAGCGCGCCCAAATTTTGCAGGAAAATTATTTACCACACTAAAGCCTGCACATAGACTCAGCAAGGAGTGGTGGAAAGATAAACCCGACGACCCCCAGCAACCAGAAGCCCCGTCAGAAGCAATGGGTTACAGAAAGGATGCCGAACGCGAAATTTTGGGCGCGCGGCGAAAAATTTGGGGTTCTTTTGAAGAAAAATGGAAAATGTTTGGTTCGATCTTATCAAGGAAAGTTAGAAAATTTGGGTTTCTATGGAAGAATCTGCCCCTCCTCGTCCTAGATAGTTCCAATTCTCCCGACTAAGTTACTCCTTCCAAAACTGTCTTGAGCCCCTCCTTGTGCAGACACCCTTGTGCAGACACAAACCTAGTTTATTGATTAAGTTCATACATGCAAGACCATAATATGTAACCAGAACATTCTCTGCGCATGCTGTGTAATGTGAGCTACTCTGCATCTTTTGACTTTGATGTCAATCAAAGAGCATTCACCAATGACCAATTGAGAATTTTGCTTTCTCCCAATCAAAATATATTTGAGGTGATGGGTGTCTGTCATTGAGAGCAAAACCAAGACGCCGGGCGACTGGTCGCGGTACATTGAGACACAACGCTTCTTACAAAAAATGTTTGTCATGATGAGTCTGAATTAAGAACCTTCCAGATCGTAAGAGAAAGAGGATAGAACTTCTCATGGATGCAATTTGGTGTTTTCCGGGAATCAAGCCTTCACGAAAGAACAATAGCCTAATTGTGGAACCTGCACCTTTATAAATTAAACCAACATATCTGAAAGGGGTGTTAAAGCCCCATGTAACTAAGGAGGAAAGCGCGCGTAGCGCGCGAAAATTTTTTTAATTTTAGAACAAAAATGTCACAGAAAACAAATTAAGTTCACTGTTCAACTCCTTTTGTGATCATTTTTGGTCAAAAATCGCCTGGTGTCACACCAGGGCCACCGTTTACTAAAATTTTATTTTCGATCGATTTTCTGTATAGGGGCACAGTGGTCCTCACGGGGGGGGGGCACGGCCCCGTGCCCCGTGCCCCGGCCTGGCTACGGGCTTGCAATTTTTGCATCTTGAGCAATTGCATTTACTAGCAGGTTCCAAGTTTTTTGCTGTTTGACCTCCGGGGACCTCGTGTAACCTTTGACCTTAAAAAGAATAGAGCTCATATTCTGGCTAAAACGCATTCACAAGCCAAGTAAAATAGAATATACGCTTCCTTGGGATACTGTGTTTAAAAGATTCGGTTTCTGACCTCTGGTGGCCTAACATGACCTCCATCCTCCACCAAACACTATATATCGTTCCTCTTAATATGATTAATTTATATACCAAGTATGAATATTACCAGCCATTCCTAACTTGAACTATCGTGTTTACAAGGGTTTCAGTTTCTGCTCTCTGGCAACCTCACATGACTTTTGACCTCTACCAAAACAATAGGCTCCATCTTCTCACTGTAAAGCATCCATACGCCAAGAATGGAAAGTATCCAAGCTGTCTACCTTGACATATCGTCTTTACAAGGTTTTTGGTTTTTGAAATCTAATGATCTGACATGACCTCTGACCTCCACCAAAAACAGTAGGCTACGCTTTTTTCTCCTAATGTTGTAAATCTCTGTACCAAGTATGGAAAGTATCCATCATTCCTAACTTGAAATATCGTGTTAACAAGCAATTCCCAAGATTTTTGAAGTTTTACCTTCCTTGATCTCAGATAATCTTTCACCTCTACCAAACAATACGGTTCATCTTCTGACAATAACGCATCCACATGCCAAGTATAGAAAGTATCCATGCTCTCTACCTTGAGATATTGTGTTTACAAGGATTTTGGTTTTTGACCTCTGGTGACCTGACATGACCTTTGGCCTCCACCTAAAACAATAGGGTTTTTCTCTCTTTATGATATATCATAAACTAATTATGAAAAGTATCCATCATTCCTGTCTTGATATAACGTGTTTACAAGCCAAGAGTCACGAACACACACACATACACACACTCACACATACATACATACACACGCCATGGTGGTTGTATTGATTCCTTTTGCCTTCGGCAAGGAATCAACTTAAAGATAGTGCCTGCTTCTAGTACTAAAACAGCTATCAGCAATCAATATGAAACACCTTCTGTTTGCAGGTCTCCTATACGAATGAAATAAGGATATATTCTATGGAACGTTGAAACCTTTGGCTGTTTCTGATTAGCCTTAAATGCCCGGTTTTATTTTTAGCGATTATTTGCGTTTAGTTCCCCAGTAACTCCCTAGTAGCAGTGTCTGTGAAAGTTCAGGTATACAGTTATCTTTTTGTACACGTTGCAACAACCGAAGTCGAGGGAAGAAAACAAAGAAAATAATCCCCAAACAGGGACATCGACCTCTCAATTACGCCTCCACATTATGAATCTGTCATGAGGAGTTCCGATCTAGACTGACTGAACCAATAGCATATATGATCTGCGTTGAAATGAGAACAAACTAAGCTCTTATTTACCGTATCTTATCAAAAATATGTTGACATGGCTCGTTATTCGTTACATAGACCTATAATGCTTCATGCGGCAAAGTGTCCACTTACACATTGCTGATGCAGGCCACTTTTAAAGAGATTTAGTTCGAACGGAGAATAAGAGTTTTCAAAACATTCAAACTTTAGTGAAAAAGTTGAAAAAGTTCTGCAAACCTAGAATGGTCAACAATAACGAACCAGTAGTATTGAATGTTCAATGCTGAAACTGATTCCTATAGTAAACCAGACAACAGGCGGTCTCATATGCATAAAAAGATGGCAAGAATGACGTCACATCTTGCTCCTGCACTGGACACACCATAGAAGATTAAAACAAGTGTTTTTAAGAAGATATATGGTATGGCTATGGTACGTGATTCCATTTGTCTTGCCCATGACGTCAAGGAAAGAAAGTTCGAGACCGACTTATCCTTGCCTTACTTGATTGACGTGTGTACTTTGCAGTCCTCCCCATCAACATTGTGTATATAACTTAAGGATAATCGGAGGCGACCACTTCTTGCGATACCTATAACTCCCATTGTCTTTTATTTGCATTGTTCGAGGGTTCTATATCCACAGACGCCTTAGTTGTACACACTAAAAGTAGGCACTAATGACTGGACTGGGTGGATATGAAGTCATAATACACAACGGAGGTACAATAGATGCAGAATGCGTGAGATGTTCGTGAAGGTCAAGTCAAGAAATTAGGGGCAGAGAGATCTTACCCCCACCCCGTTGATCCCCACCCTCATATACAGATAATCTCATGGGGGAGGCCCGATAAAGTACGAGAACTAAATGTCAGAACAGTATAAAACTAATGATGGTTTAAAGACAAAGGAAAACTTTTAGAGGTTGTTGCATGGCTACTTGCTCAGCGTAAAGATGTATTTTATTTAGGGGTAGAGTCAAAACGCATTTTAAATCTCATGTATCTACGGTTCTACCACTGTGATTTTACCAGTTTCGCAATGACCTAACGTTATTAACAAAAATAGCCTTATTATACTAGCAAATAGGGTTGAACTATCATCATGGACAGTGGCGTACCCAGGGGGGAGGCCATTGGGCCATGCCCCCCCCCCTCATTGATGCCGATTTTTTTTTTTTAGTTCCTAAAAATACTTGAATTTTTTAACACAAATTTTACTTCAAAAGGTAGCATACACTCTAAAAATGTCCTAGTCAAATTTGAATAGAATCTAATAAATAGGGTCACGAACCGGAATCTTGTCAAATCTTTGACTAGATTCGGCTCATAAATGAAACGAATAGTTTCATTTCGAACCATTTCTAGTCAATTTTTAAGCAAATCTTGTCAAATATTTGACAAGATTCCGGTTCGTGCCCCAATTGACTTCATGTTTTCAGAGTAAATGTGGCACCAGATTGCATGTAAAGACACCTAATTTTTCAAAAATTTTCAAAGGGGGAGGGGGACACTCCCTCCCCTTAGACCCCTCTTCCAGGCCGGCGATCACACAACATACTGCATGGTCTCCCCGTGAGAGGAGTCCTGGGTACGCTTCAGGTCATGGAGGGGGACAAATGTACAAAAAGTATCAACATTACATCTAGGTATAGTAGCAAGTTGTGTCACGAGGAGATCGTGTTTACAACGATAAAATGAGAACATCTCGAAGAGAGCAAACAGAGTCTAATTAATATTATCCTAACTCTACATAGTTTGATAGATTTCTTTTTCATCTTTTTCATCTTTTACTTATTTTTTGTTGTTGTTGAAACTTTGTATGATTGAATGTAAGATACGAGGCCCTATAAGTATCAAGGAAACTTTGTTAAAACAAGATTCAAATTTCATCTGATAAGATAAGAAATCGGATAACAGGGCAGATCAATACAAAAAAATGCAAGATAAACTGCAATGTAAAAGTTTATTTATTAGGGTCCAAACGGAAGGTTTCAATAGGCTGGCATGTGGTGCTTTGGTTAAGTGTACAAAGATGGTACATTTTCAAAATTGCAGCTTCCCGCAATCGATAGGTCGTGTGTTCAACTTAAAGTATCGGAAATGTCATTTGAGGTACTTCTGGTCTTCAAGTGCAATTCACTGTTTTCTATCTGAACACTTGTATTAACAAAAACCAAATTTGAGCGAGAAGGTCATCCACAGATTCTGGAAGCCACCAAAACTAAAGTTGTAACTTACAAGCCTTCATGTAAACTAGTCTCAAATTGAAGTGAACAGAAAGCTAGGAGCCTAGTAATCCTACACTTCAGACTTCCCTTCAAGCGTCTACTCATCAGCTCATTTTGAGAAGACTTACATGAAGTGCCCCTACCTCTCCCAGGCGCGTGTCCAAAGGGGGGTCCTGGGCGTCCTGAATCCCCCTGCTCGCCCCGACCTTAAGATTTTTTAGAGTTGTTTAGAGTTTTCGACCCAAAATACCCACCTCATTTGAAAAATCATATCTCAGAACCCCCCCCCCCCCGTTGAAAATCCTGGACACGCGCCTGCCTCCTCCTGCCGTGTGTCCTCACACCTTGGTCGCTTAGCGTCGTGAACAAAAGAAAAAAGTGCCTACACGAGTTAAAGCCTGAACAAAACATGGCGCCCGTCACATACCAAGGACCATTAAATTAAGGACCTCTAGACAACGTAGGAGTATGTCGAGTCTTTTATCAAGTGCGAAATCCAGGCAGCCGCCTTCCGAATACAAGTCCAAGTTACCAGTTGCTTCGAGTATTTCCATGAAACTTTATGGGGCATAAAAGGTTTGGAAATGTGAATTAATTTATGGCCCCAAGTTAGTATCAGAATTATAGATATAACAAAAGACATTGTAATAGAAAAAAACAAGTACAAACGGATTCTTGGAAGAAATTACAATTACTTGAGAAGAACTGCATCGTTTTAGTAGGATATAGCGCGAAAATGACACAGTCACGAACGACGTTCGTTGTCATCGAGTCCGAAATTTGATAAAGGGGCGGTGCCAGGATTTGTCCGACAAGGGGCCCTGGCACCCTGCCCCCATCTGTCGCCGCCCTATTTGGAATTCAGTCCTCAGAAATCTTACTTTTGGTTAAGTAAGTCGCGGTAAATTTAGCTCTAAATTTAGTCGGACTTTGGATCTCGTCTCTGAATCGAGTTTTACAACTCGACAATTAGCAAGTAATTCAAAATATTAGTGCGAGAAAGAAATCTGCAAGTTCATTCGAACTGTTCGTCATATGTGCCGAATTTCATCGAAACTAATTAGTCTACTGAACATGACGAAGAAGACCGTTTCTTGTAAACGTTTGGTAGGAAATGCAATAAACCAACAGACGAAAGCTTTTATTTCCTTTGAGATTTTAGACTGTGGTCGTAAATTTTATGCCACAAAACAAACAGATGACTGTTGACCGTTAAAGTAATTGTTTCGGCAGTGATTGTCAAGGATGCCTAAGTACCTTGACTCGTTTGATTAAAACCATGAAAGTTTGTCACCAGGGTTTTTTTAAAGTTGACTTTTCGCTAAATAGGTACATGCGGCATGTCCTTCAAGTACCCTCGATTTCTCGAAATCATCTTGAGCTGCTGTCCCAAACACTTCAAAGCAGAAAAGAGTGTCAGCTTATTGTAACTTGTTTTTTAAAATGTCGATGTAAAGACCGTCGAGGCACGAGAAGCCGGATGAAAGAAATAGTTTAAAGTAAATAAGCAGTGATGTGAGAAATTTGCGGAGAATAGATAGAAAGAGTCAGTGGAGGATGCAAACATTTTTGATAGGCCCAGGCGCGGCCCTTAATGAAGGACGCCAGGCAGGAACAAAGACGACTTCAGCCCCACCATAGTTGAAGCTCAGCTTCATCGTGTTGAGGTTGACCGATGTCAGAAACTTTTTGACAGCCAACATTCCCAATGACAACAATTGAAACGCCCTAGTTTGCAGGACCTCTCATTCTAAAACGCAAATTCAACATTACAATTTCAGCATTTTACAGTGCGTGGGACACCAGTTTGGTGGAAATGGGTGGTCAGGGCTCATGAAGGACCCCCACCGCTGTCCACTAAATCTACCACTGAAACAACTGGTATGATTTCTGGTGAGGTACCACTAGTTTACAGGAAGGAACATCAGTTAGGCAAACCGTGACCGAGCTTTTACCTTCAGAAAAACAATGTCACATGCAAAGTAAGAAGAACTGCAACCTACGCAAACTCGAAGGGAGATAAAGCTGGATCAATAAGCAAATGAAATTTGGGGGCGATGCGCAAAGCTGAACAAGTTTTTTAATGACTGGATAACGCTAACCCTAATCCCTAACCTAAGCCTGACCCTAACAAAGAGTACAATGAATACAATACAAAGCAGTCAACCAATCATCAAGAACCTTGTATGCACTGCGCAGCAAAATTTGTGGCAGTCACTGTGGCAGTCACTGGGGCCTAAAACAATGGTTTTGGTAGGTCATGAACATTCTGCTATGAGACTCCTTTCCCCGGGTGCCCTGCAGCTCCGATAAGGGAGTATGACAAAAAACAAACACTATTCTGGTAGCAAATTAATTCATAGGCGTAGGAAGCGGGGGGGGGGGGCTGGGGGCTACAGTTTTGACTGGGAGGGGGCTTTAGCCCCCAGTCAAAAATGTGGGGGGCTGAAGTATGCTTCCGCCCCAAGATCCACGGCCAAAAGCCCCTTTTTTGTCTCTTCTGTAAGAAATGTCAAAAATTTGCAGTAATTTTCCTTAAAATTTGTCCAAATTGTTGCACCAAATTGCATCTGATGACCCTAAAATACCCAAAAATTTTCCAAAGGGGAGGGGGACACCCCCTCCCCTTAGACCCCTCCCCAGAGCGGCGATTCGAAACAAGGTTCAGCCCACCCAGTCTCGAAAAGCTTCCTTCGTCTATGAATTAATCTCACCCCTCCACTTCTGTGATGGATTTATGATGACGTGACAACATCTGGTAGAATATCAGTGTACACTGTTCAAAGTTACCTCATAGGCTATACCAGCTCCTTCTCTACAATGAGTTACATCCGACAGACACTGCTTTCTTTTTATCACTGCTATAAAGGCTTTCCCCTCATACAAAGTATTCTTAGTTGGAATTTACTGTTTGCCTTTTTAGTTATGGAAACCAGAGAAAGTTCTGCCAACGTTAACATAAAAAAGGTGTTAACAAAATGCACTATGGATGTATAAGTTTATACGGCTTCATTGTCCATCAAACCAAGGAGGTTCTTTTAGGTCTACAACCCCTCCCTGATGGTGCATTGTAGTGTTATCGATAATAATATGTCCCAGTACACTAGTTACATAGATTGCACTTTTACCAGGGAGTTGCTTTGACTTGTGTTCCACATTGTTAAGATTTATGTTACCAAACAGGGTCGATCCAGGAATATGAGAGGGGGGGGGGGCGTAACCGTCTGCAGTGCTGATAATACCTTTTTCAAGAGCTTGGAGATGTAAAATTTTGGTTACAAAATTCAATGCTTTGCCGAAAATGGGTGGCCTTACGCCCCCTTCTCATATGCGTGGATCCGGCCCTGCCAAAGCCACGGCTTAGTTTGTATTTTATAATGACGTAAGTCGGGCAAGAAAGCGGGGCACGTTGGATTGTATCTCAAGCCGCCTACCTACAACTTTGACCACAGTGAAGTATAGCACTACATCAGACTTCGTTATTTCGTGGGAACTACCGTAGGTAAAATGAGCCTGACTTTTTTTTTTTTGAACAAGACAGGCAAATATATTAAGAGATTAAGTAGTATTTTATCTTATTCTGAGAAATTTAACTGTGGCATTATTACATCGCATTCAGGGCAAAACACGTAAATAATGTAACCATCTATTGGACTCCGCTGACTCGATATATGGCGTCAATTGATGCAGAAACAATTGCTGTAAGTTTACAACTGAAATCTTGAGGAAACTTGGAAATTATTGGTTCTGAGTTATGGTTGAAAGGTGATCAAAATTTTTTTACTGTCCTGCGACCTCTGTAGGCCGAAGTTTATGCGTGCGTAGGTGATTCTGTATGTGAGATGAGTTAATTTACGCAGATAACCCAATCCGACGGCCAGGTGGATTTAAATTATACGAGTAATGTGAGACTCCATAATATGTCATTGAACCCTGATGGAATTGATAGTTCGTACAATGTATAGGCTAAAATATTATTGTAGTGAATGAATCAAAGTAAATGAAGAAATACTCAGATCCTAAAAACCAGTAAGTTTGAAAATTATTGATTTGAAGAGGCGTAAACTAACCCTAAAGTATATATCACAAGCACACAAAAGTAAACCATACAAGTGTATATCCCACCATCCATGAGTGCCCCAACTGATGTTACTATAGGCTAACTACATAAAAAATCGCCCATCGGCTTTTCACTGAGTCGAGGGGACTTGGAAAAAGTACTACATTATAAAAATCTTAACAGCTTGATGAGTTACTTTTTTATGAATCAGACCCATACGTAACCCCCTGTGGTGTTTATTTTTCTTTTAATGAAGGGACATTCTTTATCAGATATTTCGATAATACTTTAAAATGATTAAACACTATATGAAAATAGCAGGAAATACCAAACACTAAAATTTTCATCGATGTGGCTTGTATTCGAAAAAACGTAGCTATGTACATGAAATGATGTTTTTAAACTTTAAGGTCAGAAAGTAAGAAGCGATAGTGGCACAGAGACTCTCTCCTTTTTATTGCTGGATAATTTTCTCCTTAAATTATTATCAGAATAGTAGCAGGAAACATACAGAAACGAATTGCTACAAGCATTAATTTCTCGAACTTAAAGACAGACTGTCATCACCCCAAAGTATATTTTTAGTGTATGTATATGAAAATTCTCAGTTGGTGACTGCTCTTTGATTGACATCAAAGTTTGAAAATTTGAAAGATGCAGAGTAGCTCACATTCCACACAAGGCAGAGCGAGTACTTTTATTACATTTTATAGCCTTGTATGCTCACCAGGACATGGCCTTAAGCAATGAAACAGGTTTATTCTTGCACAAGGAAGAACCTCATACAGTTATGGGAGGAGCTAGAAGATGCATAGTTGGGAGAATTGGAACTGTCTGGGATCATGAAAATTCCCCTTTAACTCCTCAGGTAGCGTACACAATAAGCCCCGGCGTCTACTGCCATAAAGCACACGAATAGTTACATTTTATGTTAATACATTACTCTAAGAACCTCTCATGATGTACTTTTCATTAGGCGACTTTTGATAACAAGTTCTGCAAACCTCCATACTGATTTGGATCAAGGATTTGCCTCTAGTGGCAACTTCTCTTGTTGGAGAAGGAGTCTCCTGAAGTTGATATACACAGATGTATCTCATCAGTCAATCATACCCAGTGCTATTGCGTAACACAATAGGCTTGCTTACACTTCCGAAAAATAGCCACTTTGTGGCCAATAATTTATTTACATGCACCAAGCGATTTGTTAGTGCATCTCACGCCCTTTTCGCGCCTCGACTTGTCGCTTTACAGGCAATACGCATTAATGAATCATGCCGCGCACGCTTACCATATAAATCACCCATGAACGCCAGCTTGTCAATCTTTCCTCCTGCAAATATTTGCCAACTCAGAGAGACAGAGGAGGAAATCTAGCAATAGTTCTTCAAGAATCCTCTCATCCCCGACGTCCTGTCTGGGTCCACGGACGACTCACAAAGGCCCTCTCAGTTACAAAAACACTTCAGGAGTTACAAAAACTCAGCCTCTTGAGAGGGAGACTTTAACAATTGGAGAGTCTTTTTTAATCACTTAGAGCCGTTACAACTTGAACAACGTTACATAAACTTTAGCCCCCTTCGAAGTCCTTTCCTTTACTCTGTAAAGTTTGGAACCGAGATTCAAAACACTTGTCAGGCCTATTGAACATAAGTTACCAACAATAACAAGACGAAGAACAAACTGAGGAACAACGGCGAAACACAAATAGAACAAAACGAAAATAACTTTTCCAAGTCTCAAAACGAGGGTAATTTAGGCTACCTATTTGATTGGATGGTCACTTGAAATTTTTCTCTTTGATAGATCTAGACACTTAGGTTGCCAAGACGGAAAATTTTGGAAACCAAAGCAGAACTCTTCCCTACGCAGAATCCTGTAAAAAGAATTTTATTGTTACTTACACCTATGTAGCAATCCTTCCAGGTAGGAGCAGTTTCAGTATTGCTCTTTGAAACATTTTTATGTAAAACTAAACTAGGAGTTTTTATAAACAATGAAGGATTCTATTTTTCGCTATTTTGGTCATTTCAAAATGAGATTGTAGGAATCTTAAGAAAAATGTTGACATTACACATATCAGTTAAATTTTCCGCCGAGGGAGAGAAAAGGGCGTAAAAATTTCAAGAGAAGGTGCATGAAATAAAATCAAGTGAGAAAGGAAGAGGAGACGTTACGAGTTAATATTACACTGGAAAAAAAAAACTAAAGTGCTAAAAACAGCACTCAGAGAGCTACTTTATAACACTTTCCAAGAGCCCTATTAGGGACTGCACTTGTGGTGCTAAATTAGCACCTATGCAGGGGCTGTTTTTTTTTCAGCACCTCGAAGGTGCTGACACACTTTTATTCATAGTTTGATGAATTTGGTTTGCAAACATTGTTTATGATTATTCAAATGGGTATATAACATACAAAATCCACACCATGGAATGAGCAATGACCGTTTGGAAAGGATTTTGAATAATTTTTCACACTGGGGCATTATATCGATATTTATAATAAATAGGTCAGTAGAAACTATTTAAAGTCTGTTTTACCATTCTTATATACTAATAATTGTTTACAAATAAATGCTATAATCAATACCATTTAATCGACCGTAGCATTTCCAAGCTGGGCGAAATTAGTAGTTCTTAATTCCTAACAAAATGAAAGACGCAAATACATTTATTGTCGAATCTGGAATCGTTTTAGAGAAAATTTTCAAGATAAATTAGCCCCGCCCACCAAACCAGAATATTCCATTATTTCCAAAAAGCTGCCAGCACCCATGAGGTGCTGTGCATCAGCACCACAGAAGTGCTTAAACAGCACTTCAGGTGCTGATTCAACATCAGTACCCGTTAGGTGCTACCATTTTAGCACTTCAGTTTTTTATTATGTTATGACAAACTTATACAACATAAAAGCACAAGGTGTTTTTAAAGTAAATTTTTCTGATAGTTAAGCCTAATTGACTGCTTCAGATAGCTTCCACATTTCCAGCCTTTGTTTTCAAAAAATTTTCTTAGAGTTTTTGAACCCCTCTTTACAACTGTCTTTTCTACTGGCCACCCTTCTTTCTCCGAAAATCGCTCGGTTATTATTCTGTTTGTTCAAAAACCTCTATAGCGTGCTCAGGCCCCTACCTTCATGTTATTTGAGCTATATTGTCCACGTTTTGTTAAATACTGTAGACCCTTCGGAAGGCCGTCTCTGACTATTTCACCTAGGTGCCAACAGCTACTCTAAAGTCAGAAAGCACTCACCGGCAGAAAGGTTATTTAACCAAGGAGTTGCAGCTAGTGGCAACTCCCTGGTATAACAAACATATCTTCGAGACATGGTAGCAATACACAAGTATATGAAGAAGTTCAAATTTAATTTTTAATTAAGATAAAATAACGACTTGAATAATTAATCTCATTCAGTATCTCAGACATTTAAAAGAACCAGAAAGCCCAAAGGCTTAGTGATTCCTTGCCGAATGGGGATGCTTTGTTGCACTGAGGTTATCCCTCAAATTAATCTTTCTTGACTACATCATTTTATGTTTTAACAATTTGACCTCTGCTGACCTCACATGACCTTTGAACCCCACCAAATATAACAAAAAAGAAAACCTGAAGTGTCTTGAAAGGGATTCAACTCCAATGGATCTTGGATCTTGAAAATTCTTGGAAAATTTTGCTTTTTGACCTCTGGTGACCCTAGATGATGATCTTGAGAATTCTTGGGAAATTTCACTTTTTGACCTCTGGTGACCCCATATCATGATCTTGGGATATTTTGCTTTTTGACCTCTGGTGACCCCATATAACAACCTTGGGAATTCTTGGGAAATTTTGCTTTTGCTTTTTGGCCTCTGATAACTCCAGATGATGACCTTGGGAATTCTTGGGAAATGTTGATTTTTGACCCCAGTGACGCCAGATTACAATCTTGGGAATTCTTGGGATATTTTGCTTTTTGACCTCTGGTGACCCCATATAACAATCTTGGGAATTTTTGCTTTTTGACATCTGGTGACCCCACATAACAATCTTGGGAATTCCTGGGAAATGTTGCTTTTGACCCCAGTGATGCCAGATTACAATCTTGGGAATTCTTGGGAAATTTTGCTTTTTGACCTTTGGTAACCCAAGATGACCTTTGACCTCCACCAAAAACAACAGGGTTCTTCCTTACATCATGACAAATCTATATACCAAATATGAAAAGTGTCGGTCATTCCTGTCTTGAGATATCATGATTATGAGCTTTTCAGCTTTTTACCTCCAGTGACCTCAAATGACCTTTGACCTTCACCAAAAACAAAAGGCTTCTTCCTCTCAACATGACAAATCTATGTACCAAATATGAAAAGTGTCGGTCATTGCTATCTGGAGATATCGCGTTTACAAGCCATTTACAAGGTTTTTGCAGTTTTTAAAACCTCTGGTGACCTCAGATGACCTTTGACCTCTACCAAAAATAATCGTGTTCTTCCTCTCAACACAACAAATCCATACAGGCCACTCCTATCTTAAAATATCGTGATTTCAAGGTTTTCGGTCTTTGACCTCTAGTGACCTCAAATGACCTTTGACCTCCACCAAAAAAAATAAGATTCTTTCTCTCAACATAACAAGTCTATACACCAAATATGAAAAGTGTCTGTCATTCCTATCTTGAGATATCGTGATTAACAAGCTTTACGGCTTTTTAACTCCGGTGACCCCAAGTGACCTTTGACCTTCACCAAAAACATCAGGGCTCTTCCTCTCAACATGACAAATCTACATACCAAATATGAAAAGTGTCGGTCATCCCTATCTCGAGATATCGAGATTACAAGGTTTTTTGGTTTTTGACCTCTGGTGACCTCAGATGACCTTTGACCTCTACCAAAAATAATCGGGTTCTTCCTCTCAACACGACAAATCCATACAGGCCACTCCTATCTTAAAATATCGTGATTTCAAGGTTTTAGGTCTTTCACCTCTGGTGACCTTAAATGACCTTTGAACTCCACCAAAAACAATAGGATTCTTTCTTTCAAGATGACAAACCTATATATCAAATATGAAAAGTGTCCTTCATTCCTATCTTGAGATATCGCGATTACAAGCTTTTCGGCTTTCTACCTCCGGTGACCTCAAATGACCTTTGACCTTCACCAAAAACAATAGGGTTCTTCCTCTCAACATGACAAATCTATATACCAAATATGAAAAGGGTCGGTCATCGCTATCTCAAGATAGCGCGATTACAAGCCATTTACGAGGTTTTCGCAGTTTAACCTATGGTGACCTCAGATGACCTTTGACCTCTACCAAAAACAATAGGGTTCTTCCTCTTAACATGACAAATCTATATACCAAATATGAAAAGTGTCGGTCATCCCTATCTCAAGATAACGCGATTACAAGGTTTTCGGTTTTTGACCTCTGGTGACCTCCGATGACCTTCGACCTCCTCCAAAAACAATAGGGTTCTTCCTCTCAACATGACAAATCTATATACCAAATATGAAAAGTGTCGGTCAATCCTATCTTGAGATATCGCGATTACAAGCAGCGTCACAAACACACATACACACACACATACACACACACGCACATACACACACACACACATACACACACACACACGACATCACCATCGCATAGATTCCTTGCCTGCCTACGGCAAGGAATCAAAAAGGAGGATGAGGGACGGTTGATTAAATATTTGTTTTGAAAAGTGAACGGGTGTGCGAGAAGTTCTCTTTTATGTTTAAAATCATATGAACGTTTGCATATCCTTACTGCAGTGGAATGTTCATTATACTAAGGAGTGCCAAGTGTATCATAAGTGTCGAAAAAAATTAGCACTTCAAAAATAATTTCAACATATCAAAAAATAATCCATCATTTTACAACAAAAATGCAGCATACCTAAAATAAATATCATACTAACCAGCCCGAAAAATAAAGAAAGCAAATTAAAACAAGAGGAATTGTAAAAATGACCTTCGTAGACCATGCCGTGACGTTCCCACCGCCACTTCTCCTATCCTTACTACAGTTCCCAGTTTGGGTTTTGTCCATTGGTCTCTCCTCAAAGGGAATGAGGCTTCTATTTGTACAGATTCTGAAACCTTTTCAGGTGATCTCAACTGTCTTCTGTTAACACTAGAATGGACCTATACCTCACTGTTGAGTTCGGGGATATTGTTTTATTTTACCATAGCCTACTACCAAACAGCCACGAAAGTGGGAGAAATTCTTTAGGGCTTAAGGACTACAATATTAAGCCTCATGCCTTCAAATTCGGCTTGTAAGGTCAGTTTTCAACAATTTACAGTGGCTTTATGTAATTGCACGTTTTGTATATTTGCAAATATTTTCTATATAAAATACAAGAAATACAATACACAGTGGTAGTCGACGGGGCCACATGTCAGAAACTTTCTCACTGGTTTGCAGTATTCCTACTCCATTAGCTGCTCACAGCAGTTTTATATTGCTTTAAATTGGCACTGCCCTTGCAAAATACTTATACTGTACATTCTCCATGAAGCGATGACCTGATCAGATGATATGCTTTCATCATGTTTGACACTTCGTACATGTAGATCCAATTGTGGTTGGGCGAGATTGATGTAAAATATCACCTAAGTGGTCATGGTGGACCAAGCCCGTAGCCAAGGGGCCAAGGGGCGACGCCTCCTAGAAAATAAAAAAATACCATTGCCGGAATGCGTTTTAGTATATTTCTCCCCTGCCTTAAAAATATTTCGCCCCCTGGATGTTATCTCACACTATTCATTACGTTGTCTGGCTACGGGCCTGCATGTGACCAACTTACAAGTTTCCAAACACTTTTGAGGCTCACAGTCACAGGTGGCTCAGTTAGGGTGACTCCAGTCACCCCGCCCCATTTTGAAACGAGTGTTTTGACCAAATAAGTGAATTAATTCTTTCTTGTATAAAACAACTCTCAAGAGATGAGTTGCACTCAGTTACGCCTTTAACAGTTCTAAAGCTGCCCGAACTCAAAAAGTCGTAGCATTCAATCTGTTTGAAACACTGTCTACAGATCTATCTTCCTCGCTGCATAATTTTTCTATACCGGGGGTGGCTATTAAAGCAGTGAAACTGATATAGTCAGTGGCGCGGACATTTGTGTAGAAATGGGGGAGGGGATAAAGAGCCCTCGAAGCAAAATGTGCTGTAAGAAGAAGTGAAAGCCAATGAGAGCATCTCCAAAAAGTGAGGGGATATAGCCCCCCACCCCTCCATGAGACAAAGCAGGTATCGTAGTTAACAACCAAAAGGGGAGGGAGATGTGCTGTGTACATTTACCCGGTGGGTAGATGAGACTGCCCGTGTGCAAGAATATAGAAGACTATGTGCATGTGTTTCTATATCAGATCCTGATGTGTTATGGAATGTAGGAGCACCGAAAGATTCGTATCTGATCAGTGTCGACTCCATGGGAATTTGACCCCCCCCCCCCCGTGCCACATGGTCTTAGTTATTCTACCAAAATAAAACAAATACGCAAATGGCTGCCTGTCGACCGTCATTAATTTATTCCGCCCATCATCCGCCTCCCCAAACTTTCAAAACCCTGATATCGTTCCTTCATTGTTCACAAATCATGCTACTGTCAGTATACAGCTATAATTGCGTAGTCTACAGACTTTCTGGCAAAATTGATTCTACTATGTGATAGAAGTTTGGCTTGTAAAAATTGTTATTTTATAATTGAATAAAACATTACGACAAATTCATACCGATTGTAAATAAACCATTCGGCCTCTCACGTCCGAGAAAATATAAGGTCTTTTGTTCCAGGTGCTTTTACTGCATGCGAATCTATCACTGCTCGATATGTTTGTAACCTTTGATAAGTTCTTGAAATCTAAGATGGGATTCTGTGTAATACTGTTCATGATTATTCAGAGTAATTGTCATTGGTCCGTCCATGCAGACCTCTGCAAGCAACCTGGGAAATATCGCACTTGTATCTTTTAAAAGAGGGAAAATGCATGTGCCCAATATTGCCACTGCAACGCAGGCGGTATAAAGTGTTTCGATATTTCCCTTAGATTTTACATAATACAACAAACCCATATATTCATAGATCATTTTTGTGAAACGAAATGATATTCTTCAAAAGAATCGTTCCCAATGCAAACTTTTCTCTCAACTTGACAATTTTGAGAAGGTCATGACTGTCAGAAGATCTTCAATATTTCTTCGCATTCGGTGGTGACAGGTATAATTCAGTTGGTGGGTTGGAACGCCGTTTGGGAGAGATTGATGGGACGGGTATACACATTTAAAGATCGGAACGATGATGAATAACGTACAGGTAAGGCTCGTACACTATTGTACGATTGTAGGCTGAGTAAAGCACAAAACGCCCAAGGGCTGAAACCAGGCATTGTCGCCCTACAGATAATTGGATTTAAGGTAAAGAATGAACCGTTAAAAACCCAAGTTTTGAATTCCTCTGTAAGTCCGTCGGTTTCCTATCCTACAGCAAACATTCTAAGGGCTAGCAAGTTTACCGAACAATTCCTTGGTGGAAAGCTCTTCAGCGAAAAGCTATTGTTTTGGGTGCTTAGACCAGGGGTATTATCCCCGCTTCTAGTGTTTAAAGTAGAGGGAGAAGAGTTTGAACTGGAGCTTAACTCTCAAAACGTACAAATATTCTAATCCCAAGTCGAGTGAAGAATGGGTTTTGGTTGTACTTGAGATACAGTGTTAAGGGTGGCCTTTTTGAGACGTAATCTCACTGTACAATACTTTCGGTAAAGTGTGTGGCATTCCAGAGAAGCGGTTTCGTGTAAGGGTGGGTATAGGTGACCCCTCCCAGACTTGTGCTCTCCAACGCTTAAACCGAATATATGAAGAGGTTTGATTGGATGCGTTGAAGCATGAAGCCCTAAAATGAATCTTTGACAAATTGAATTCATGTTTGTTTGTGATAAATATTTAGCAGTGAAAATTATACTTGGGAACTTCAATTTTTAAAAAAGGGTGATAATAAGGAAATTTTTCTACAATTTGTGTTCAGTTTTAACTAAAAACAAGTCGTCAAAATAACTGACATCAGAAGATATAATTGTATCGCACTGGATCCCAAATTACACGTAATAACGTTGAAATGGATAGGATATAACAGACTGAAGATGACATTAAAATGGGTGGACTGAAATAAAGACGTATAATTTTAACAGAATAGATGTGTTGTCTATAACTATTCGAATGACATATTGTTGAAATGAAAATGTGGGGAAATTATCCAGATCGAAGCAAAAAATGAAGACATAATTTTTACCATAAGTGGACTAACAATTCTCATTGTAATCAAAAGTTTGAATCCACGGTATTTCGCTAGAAATTTAGAATAGGCTAACATGATTTTTATTCTTCACATTTGTCAGTTAGTAGAAGTCAGTGTTCTTAGGTTTTGAAGTGACGATCGCTCTTTTTTACTCTGCCGTTAACAATAATCTGATAATCATAGTTCACGCTCGAAAACATTTTCAGTGACTTATTTAGAGTCAGTGTATCGAGTATTAGGCTAAAATTTTCATTTCTTTCTACATGTCGGGTTCAACGGCCTAACCGTCTCATTAGGTATCCGTGATTTTAATTACGTCCATATTCTTCTTTCGGAGCCGGTACAGCGCAAAGTGTGCTAATTTTGACACGTTTACCCTCAATACACCAGCTCATTAAGAATTCATCCCCTTCAGCCCGTAGGTTTGCGAGTTTCTCTGTCTTTCAAAGGCGGAAGGTATGGGGAGGACTCGGTAACAATCTTTGTGCTAGCATACAACAATATGAACAACTAAAAGAATAAGAAGGACGCGAGAGCGAGGAAAACCAAGAAACGTTTCTGATCATCGTGAGGAGGAGTCTGTTTGACATGAGGGAACGTTAGCAGGCGGCTTTCACGCCGATCATCCTCCGAGGAATCGCTGGGCGTAAAAGTCGAGAAATTCGAAGACAAAACTCATCTTCTGCTGGATGTTTGGATGTTGACTGGAAGATGGATTGAGATGGAAAGGAAACCAATGAATGTGGTATATTTATATTGGATGAAAGCATCCACACGAGGTGCAAAAACAAATGTAAATACTTAGTTAAACAACCTAGGGCCCCCGTTTTTTAGTTACCGCAGAGATGTGCATGTTAACTGCTTTTTCTTCTCTAATGTGTATTGTAGATGTAAAGTTAACTTTTAAAGTACTCGAAACCAAAACAGAGAATCATTTTGGGATGTTACCGAAGCTTGTTGTCTGGTCAGATGTTTGCTTCAACTTGCCAAGTCTGCGGAAACTGAGGTCACCCAAAGGTCTAGACGGTACCTATCCATAGCATGATTCATTCGTATAGCGAATTACGTGTGCAAATATCGTTGAATTTGATATTATATGTAGATTACGGTTGGGCGATATACGATATATAGATATATGGCCAGAAGTCCATATCGCTATATAGATATGAAATACCCTTATCACGATATTACGATATAGAAAAAAAATTTTGGGTAGACTGAAATTTCAAAAATTTAAATTTTAAAGATGAAACAGTGTTTATAATTTTAGTATTCATTCATCGAAGTCGTCCTGATTTAGAAAATAAGCTGTAAAACTTTTTAGGATTATTTCAGGTACATTTAGCCTTGTCTACAACAGGCTTAGCCGCTTGGGCAATACATGGATATATCGCGAAAATTTTGGCGATATTATCGCGATATATCGATGTGGATTTTTTTCATATCGCCCAACCCTAATGTAGATATGAATGAGCATGTATAAATGTTCTCGATGTGGAGAAGAATGAAGGTAATTTAGTCAGTTTCTTAACAGCAAAGAAGTATACATTGCAAGCCTGTAGCCAGACAAGGAACTGAAGAGGGCGAGCTAGAAAGCTATATCTTTAGGGGGCGAGATATACTAAATTGCATTAAGGCAATGGTATTTTTTATTTTCTTGGGGCGAAAATGTTTGCAAGACGCCTTCCCTCTCCCCACCCCCTTGGCTACGGGCTTGACACACTTTCGAAGAAGTCAAGTGATAAGCATAAATGTACGATTCTACATTTTATCCTTTTCAGATTCAGCCATAAAAAATGTGGACCTTTTGACAGCAAAATGGAGCTTTCAGATAAGGGATATCATTGTGTTTGTATATAGTAACTTTCTTTGTCCCAAAGCAAGACTTTTGAACCAAAAATCAAAACACATCTTTTACTTCAGTACTTACGTAGGCTACTAGGGACATGATTCAGCTTTTTGTAGGTCCTTTATTTTAATGTGAAGTTCTTGACTTCAGACTTTTTGTTTTGTATAATAGCGTTAAATGCCACTTCTAGTTACGTCACTGGGTAAGCATATCAGCCCAAAGAAACATATAAACAAATAACGAGTTGAAAAAAACCCACAGTTTCAGTGACGACCATCTGGCTATGTGTAAAGTGCCCCTGTAATGGTCTTCTTGATGGAAATAAAGCTATGACGACCATCTGACCATGGAGCTACAACAAATGTTCATCCACGTGGCATTAAAGAATAAAGCTACACTTAAAGTGACGACATTCTGACTACGTGTATATTGTGATGCTCGTCGACTTTGCAATGACGTTACAATTAGTATGATGATGCAAGTGACGGACGAACCAACATAGTCGATACTACCGTCATGTTTACTTTTTTCTTCTAAGATACATGACATTCAAGTAACCATCTGAGGTACAAAGACATGTACGCAAAGTATATTATAGCAAAAAGAGTAAAGAATTCCAAAGCATTACATGACGGTCAAAGAAATGAAACGAACCATAAACTTCAAAAGACCAAATACGTTGTTGGCATTATATTACACTTTCTTTCCTCTACGACCTTTTCACTCATGCTATACACAAGCTATCATCATTCTACGACGATCTGGGAACGTTTGTTTCATACAGAATCTCAGAAAATTCCGCACAGTTTTTCGATTTTTTTCTTTAGTCAATGTAGTGAATTATTTAATGATGCGGACGAATCGTTTCGAGAAGCGCCAAACGAGCAGCGCAAACGGGTCACCGCGCATGAATAGTTTGCGCGAAACTTTCCAATCAAGAAACACAACGAGCAGGATGGCGAAACTCTGGTCATGCATGCATGACCTGTCCATCCATAGCGGAGATTATAAAATATTCAGCAAATATGATTAATTTGACATTAGTGACAGACAATAAAGAATCAGATGTCTACTTCTGCTTCGGTTATCTCCGTGAGTTTATGACCGTGATTTCGACGAGTGCTTAGTTATGATGACCGAAGTCTATGGTCAAAATTGGAGAATAGAGCTAAGCAAAAGAAAAAAACAATTGGTGGGTTACAGCCGTGGATCCAATATTTTACAAAGGGGAATAATTCTGTTGGAGGCAAGGTTCGAAGCTACGACCGTCAAATGTATGAAGCCTCGATGTGGGCGGGGGGGGGGGCTAATTTCAATAAGACAATGGTAAATGGTATTTCCTGGCATCTAGCAATCAAAATAAATATACATCAACTTTGTAGTACAGCTTTGGAACCGTCTCAAAGAAAAAAGTGATGCCGAAAGGGGGGAGGGGGCGTAACCGACTCCGTCGGATTGGCGTAATACACTGTAAATTACTGTTAAATAATACTGAAAATTTTTATGAGGGTTAGAATACAAAGGATACGAAACATTGGTGTTAAAGTTTTTGTACACTGTGAAAATACTTGGGTCAATTTGACCCAAAAGAGGGTCAGGAGGGAATCGACCAAAATTATTGGGTCAAGTAATGACCATATAAGGTTTCATTTGACCCAAATATTGGGTTAAATTGTGACCCCAAATGTTGGTTCAGTTCCCTCCTGACTCTAGTGTTTTCTAGAGTGCATGAATCGGACAAAACTGATCTCATTATCAAAACAGATTGGAGGAACGTGAGATACATAATACATGCCCACTTGTCACTATTGGCACAGCCTGTAATTGGCATGTACACCCCCAGTTAATCGGGAACCGATTGTACATACAAATACAATTGACCTGTAACTGTTAGCAGGTCAAGCACAAGTGAGAATACATCTGCAATTGACCTGTACCTGCTAGTAGATCAGTACCCAACTGTACATGAAAATACAAAATCCTCCAGCAGGAGGCAGGTCAGACAGAAACTTTGCGTAACAATGTATCTGCCAACAGGCCAGGGACCCACTCTACATACGAATACAGCTGACCTGCATCTTTCAGTAGGCAAAAGGCACGCGACCCGGGAAGGAGGATCTGATGGGGCTGCAGCTGACCTGCATCAATCTGTAGGCAACAGGCGAGCGACCTGGAAGGGGGATCTGATGAGGCTGCAGTCCCCTAGAGTTCAGAAAAACCTATTCAGATATTTCTCGGCTGAATTTTGGGAAAAGTTGGTCAAGGCTCTCCAGTAATAATGGTTTATCTAGGACAAAAACCCCTCATCCTCTGGGGCAAATGTCCCATATGTCCATGCAGCAGGTTAGACACAGACTGTAGATAAAAGAACAGTTTACCTGTACCGTTAGGACAAAATTTTCCTTAAAAGTCTTGTGCAGAACTTAACTCCCATCTGACATTTTTATCAATAATTCCAAGCCTTAACAGGAAAGTTGTTTATATGTTTGTACTCCTTCCTTCGCTTTATCGCATTGCATGTACATAGAGTACCTCATGCAATGATGCTTTAAGAAATTCTGAATCATTTCCAAAGAGTCATAACCTTGAACCTATTTCGCTCTAAAATGTAGTTAAACTTGCTAACACTTTGCTGATGTTACCTTTTCTCACAAATTTGGGTTGTTATCCATTTTTTTTCCTGGGGGAGTTTTAATGGCGCAGATGGCAAGGGTGGGTACGTTCACACGATACGGGAATGGATGTGAGGTATCATTGTTCACACTGCGAAGGTCGGTTAACAGATCAGGGAGTTATTGCACTTTCCAGCAAGGTATACCATTACGTCACAGGAAAGCAATGTATCTGATTTTAAAAAGGACTGTGACGTAATTGCAATTAGTGACGTACGTAGAACTGAGCTAACGATGAGCTCAGAAGTACTTTAAAAATGTGTTCTTTGCACCATTTTATATCTTTTATTGTTAAAATTATGAAATTAATACGTCAGAAATAACGATCTAATAACTTTGATAAAGTCAGAAGTTTCAGTCGAAACAATGGAGAAATTCAATATGAGGGACATGATTTGTCTACTTTTGTCTTTAAACCATTATATTTTTGTAGAACGGGTTTTTTACACTTGGATTTCTTAAATGGTATACAGTGCTTATGCTTTGGATAATTAGAGAGAGAGTATTTTTCAGGATCTTTTAGTTGTACGATTAGCTATCCGTGACCGGACAATTTCCACTTATGGCGATTATTTCTCAGAAAATTTCCCTCATCCAAACAATTTCAATTGTCCAGGCAGCCAGGGTGGAAAACTGTCTTGGGAAATCGTCCGGGTGGGGTTTGTCCGGGTAAGAATTTTCCCGTGGGAGTTGTCCAGGTGGAAGTTTTGTAACCCTTACTTTGCGTAGGTACATGTCTATGTGATTGCTTGAATCAAATTATAAAACGATGTGTGATTTTACTATTTAAAGAATAACATATTATATACCAAGATTTACAGTGGCTGTCGTTGCATATGTGATCTTTACGATTCATCAAATATTATGTTAAAATCTTTCGGATTTCGACTGGTATTTTTGACATATTGTTTATGATACGACAACGGCGAATTATTGCAAGGCATTTTCCATCATTAGGTAAAAAAGAGCTTGAGCCAAATTAAGAAAAAATAAAGCAAAATGTACCGTCTCCTTGATCAGCGATGAGGTGACTGTTTTTATGACCAAACGATAACAATCATTAAGGGAGTTTTCTTGAACACTTTGATCAAGATATTTTAAGGGGAGAGGGTAAACACCGCTAGTAAATGGACACCGTGGCTTGATTGACGCAAGCGTAAGCAGCTTAGCCATTGTTCAAAGAAAGACATTTGCATATTAACTCCCATATGAAACAGTGGGACTAATAGAAACACACGACGCTGGCGAGGAGACACGCAGCGCGGGAGACAGATGAATGGAAGGGGAATAGAGAAACGGACGGAGAAATACCGGATGAACGAGTAATCTTATTGATCATATCTTCTGTCGTCAATTTTTAAGGCGAATAAAATAAGCGGGGGAATCGCGATCGATTATTTTTGAGAAAAATATTACAAGAGAAATAATATCTCTACGTGGTCTATTGGTAAGACTTAGACAAGCAGTAGGGTGTGATTACAATCAAGGACAGGCGTACGGGACTTGGAGAAGTCTTAGGGCGAGGTCACGTGACAATTGAGCCTGATAAATAACGGTGATTATTGAATATTCACAGACGCTGTATTTAATGGAAATGCTTGTTTCTCAGTTAAGCTGTGGGTATATCAGCTTTCACTGCGTATGGCACGTGACACACGTCAGCACGCATGATTACGTTGGCTGCTTCGCCGATGTAGAGAAATGTGTATTTGCATTAACAGTTTAAGAGAAAATGCGCCCCTGCCCCAATTTGAACTCTTACAGCCCGTGTGATAGTTCTTTTTGATACACATGGTACTATTTTACTTTACTGAATTGATAAATTACTCCAAGGTACCTCCTTTATTTAGCTTTAAGATGCAACAGTATCATCTTCTGAAACACCATGAAAGATAATTTTATGAACAATAAGAAGAGACTGGTAAGCCGATGTTTTATGATAAGGATAGGATGGCTGCTTACTCCCTTTCAATGATCAGTATGTGTATAATATATCACGGACAAATGATAGTTCTTGGTTAATTTGATTAGGAAGGTACATTACTGAACGAAAAACTCGATAAAAAAATGTATGATATATAGTGTTGCGGATATCTGAGTCTATTTCTACCAATTAAGAGAGCATAATTAAACTAAGCTTTCCATTCGACGTTGTTGCCGAACTCTTGGAAACAACCATTTTGGCTCTTTGAAGGGGACAGTGGATAAAAATAACCTTCACCAGGCATGCCAGAAACCATTGAATCGACCACTTTCAAAGTTCAGCATTACATAGTTTAATTAACATCTTGTCCGTTACAGAGGGTTAGGTCACACGCGGTTGGAGGCTGTTGAAAAACTCGTGGCAGAGGAGAGGTAAAATTTTGTGAATCTGTGGGCAGCGTCGTCGTAAGATATATTTTGAATAGGGTGCATGTCGGGTCTCAAAAAGGTGAAATACACAGTTCGAATTCTCCAAAGGTCAGGGGATTTGCAAAATTTCGGGGCAAAAGCTTTTCACCTGTTTCATATGAAACTTACTGTACACAACTGCAGGGGTGGCACCAGATGGGGCGGGGCATGCCCCCCGTCGAGGAAAGCTCCCCGTCACAGAAACTTTCCAATTTCGTCGAGGAGCCTTAGTAGGTGCCGTAAAGTGAGTAATCTCCTACGGTGACCAGTTTTCCCTACAAGTTATACTTGTTTTTGCTCTTCAGGAGGGAAGAATTTTAAAAAAACACCTAAGAGTTTCGAAATTTCTTCAATAAAACCCCAAAATGCAAAATGTGTCTTCAATAAATTTCTAAATTTCACATTTTCTTTCATAAATGCCATAAATTTTCCAATCTTCAATAAAAAAAAACCCAAACTTTCGGCGGGCTTCGCTCACCAAACGAAAATTCCGGTGATTCGTCTCCGTTGTCGGGTCTTGTCATTGGGGAGCTTGTCCCTAATGTCGGGCAAATCCTGGCGCCTCCCTTGCACAAAGGACTACATACCTCGAAGTCGTTATTTTCCATATTTGAAATAATTGAGTAGAAGAACCCTTCGTTAATTTATGGATAATCAAGGAGTAGTGTGGGGACGTATCTGAAATGTCAGGTCCACAAAAGAAAATATCACGGTATATTGCTCGTAATCAATAGTGCATATGAATTAGTAATAAATAGCACTGTATCGGTAAATATCGAAATAGCGACAAACGACAAAATACTACGGTAATAACCAATTTGTCTTGACATATAATATATATATATATATATATATATATATACATACATATATATATACATACATACATACATATATATATATATATATATATATATATATATATATATATATATATATATATATATATATATTGCAGGTGAATGACAAAAACGTTTGCGTCAAAAGTTCAAAATCTTCAAGGGATCCAATTTAATTATAAGTGTCGTCGGTTTTTGGTAAAGGTTTGTTCAGGGTTACTACAAAAAGTAGAGCAGATAATGCATCATATTCCTCAGTTATTTTCAAGCTGTATTTGGATCAAAGTATACTCTATTTGTGAAAATACCAGGGTCATCGTAGCAGATTACCAACCTACTTTCTGGTAAAAGTAACAAGGTAATCCTTATCGGAATGAACATTTTTCTGGTTAAGTAACTACCGATGGAGAATCCTCACCAAACGCCAACATTTTACCGGTTGAATTTAACCAGGATTTCTTAATAATTTTAACCAGAAAATATATGGATAACCCTTGACCACGATCCTGGTTAAATTTAACCCGGAATTTTTTAGTGTAGAATGGTAACCAAAGAAGTGCATTCTTTTTTACTTGTTGGTGCTTTTTCTTCGTACACATGTGGAAAACTTGAATGTGTAGGCCTAACCCTCTCCTAAATTAAAAGAACGTGACAGAGAGAGATGAATGCAAACATTTTATCGCAGCTTTGATCAAAATTGCTTTTTGATAAAAAGATTCACTTTCGCGCAAAGTGGGAGCGAAAGAGGGTGCTCTTGAGGGTCGGGAAGATTTTTCTTTTCCTTTCCCTTCCTTTCTACGCCCATGAAGCATAATGAAGTCACCAAACACGCTCTGAGGCTTCGGCGGTGCATTTTCTGATATTGCTACTGCTGCACTGTCAAGTAAGTTTATCTTGTACACCATCTCGATTCCTTCGGGGTTAAACGCATCGAACTGTACAGTAAAATACTTCTTTTCGGGCTTCAAAATCAGTGTGCTCTTAATTCCTGACTATCAATCTTTGTCTGATCGAAATATTCTTACAGAAAAAGAGAAGAAACAGATTGGATCTGAGTTGCGAATAGCAAAGGTGACACGATTATCCTAGGGAAAGTATGAGCCATAATGGCGCAAAATGGCGGTGAACTAATGACATTTAGACAGACAACGAGAACGTCTTTTACAGTGTAGCGATGATTAGAGAGCCATCGATTTATTCCGTTTCGGAGTTAAAACGATGACTTTATCTTAGTGTATTCAGACCAGGTCATCATTTTTCCTTCTACAGTGCAAGATATTTTAAGGGATGGTACACTCTCTAAAACAAGCTCTGATCAGCCGGAATGGGGTTGATCAGATTTGGTTTTAAATTTGACTAGACCTTTTTAGAGTGTAAGGTGGACTTTAAAGTAGTTTGGGGTACGGGATGGACTTATAAGAATGGATTCACAAGCAGCTGTCTATTGAAAACTTTTAATGATCAGAACTTAACTTGAAAAAGCATTTGTAGAGGCAACAAACTAATCACCAATAACAAATCAGAGAAAAAGCCTTTAACCAGAGAACGCTACTTAATCACACAGAGTAATGTGTGCTTTTCCAACCAAAAGCAAAACGAATTTAGTTTAATTCGTACGGGTACGTTTCCGAAATAACCTGGTATTATCTTGATTAATCTTCTTCCAGAAGCTACTTAAGCGTAAACGTCGCGACGGTAGAGTGATGTATTCCCTATAGCGATCGGCGACGTAGTTTAATATGTCATAGAAATTCGCCGATTGTTCATAACGTTGAGGAACACTGGCGTTCTCCTTTGAATAATGCGACATCGTGTGGTCAGCGGGCCTGAAGGAATGGCCATCTGTATCCAAAAGAAAGGAACTTGTTGCCATTTTCTTTATTCCTTTGTTGAAGCGAAATTGTCACACAAGGGTTTAAAGGATTATAATCTATTTTTTTCTTCTGCTTTCATCAAGTTAAAAGTCATTGCTGAGGTTTTGCCCTAGATGTGTTTGACCATACAGGTTTGGCGTTCCATGTATCCTGGGGCGTATTTCAAAACGTCGTATGCGTCGTACTCCGAGCAGAATCGTACCATCTTACAACCCCTCCGGATCTGCGGTACGACAGCTGCGCACTGCGAGCGAAAGTTCTAACTTAGGTTACGAAATCGATCAATACACAAATATTATTTTAAGAAAATATTCGTCATTTCTTACACAAACAGCTCTGGGTAAATAGTGACTCTGAAATGACGCTCGCGGCCATGCTTTTCCTAAACAATCTGTTATCAGTAATTGAATGAATAAATATTTCGATCAAATAACCAGTGAACTTGCCACAAGCATAAACTGATGTAGAGTATGGAAGATGGTTCTTTTTAGCAAGCACTTTCATTGAATGACCCTTCCTGACCGCGGGACTTTTTTCATCTATTAATAAAAAGCAAGAGTAAGTCTTACAGGGTGTTTCTAACGAGAGAAGACGCCAACACTCCTTCCGTGTGCAAGTAAAATTTGGAAAAATGTAGTTATGCATACAATTTGAATTACATTTGGCCTGCCCTGGGTACACATCAAATTAGGTCTCCTTAATCACGTGACAAAGGATTTTTTCATAAATTATTGAATTAAAGGATGATAACTCCTTGAGTTTGTAATCAAGCCTCACCTTTAACTTTTTCGTTACTTACCCACCTACCTACACACTTACCCCTTCTTTGCTCACCCACTTACCCCCGTAAACCTTGTTTGTAATATTTAACTTGGGAATCAGTATTAAGCTACCGGTACTTTTATGGCAAATAAAAAGAGATATTTGATTTTTCAAGTAGGCCCGTAGCCAAGGGGCGACACCCTTTCCATTGGACTTTTGTCACTGATATTGCTAAAGAGTTATGCAAGTGAATGAAGTTTACCATGTGTTAAATGAAGAAAAGTAAATTTACCCGTCCTAATACTCCTCCTTAATAACTCAGAGCTTCTGAAAGCTTCGCTCCCTGCAAGGTCTCCCAGGAACGTTACCCCAGGACCCCCACCAGCTGGGTCCTTGACCCCACCCCCTCCAGAGAGCGCGTCGCGCTCCCAAAGTGCCTTCATCGCCTTTTGATCATTCCAGTCCAAGCTGCCCCCCCCCCCACCTTTGAAGTCAACTGATAATAAAGTAAGGCTGGATGACTGCATAAGTTCCTTAAAAGGGAATAAGCAGTCCCCCAAATTTATTTTGAAACAGCTAAATTTTCTGACTCTTCTCTTATATTCCGAACAATGTATCTTTTCGGGATCTTTCTGAACCTAAATTATAGATTAAATGCACAGTAAGGGGTTATTTTGCATGAGTTTAGCAATTCAGTGGCAAAATATTGTCACATGATTCGGAGAACCATACAGGAGTTGGGATACCAGTAAACTCATTCAAGTTGGGATGACTGCCCTTTCCCTTAAAGTCTGAAATGATATGCATAAAAAGGAAAAAATTTTAAACAGATAGATAGGCCTTTGATTTAAAGGGAGAAAGCAGTCGCCCAAGTTTATTTTCAAAAATCTGCTAAACCTTTCAAATCTCCTCTCATATCGCTCGCAAGCATCTTTCACAATGTTTCGGTGTATAAATCATTGAATACTGAAGGTAAACTACAAAGTTATTCTGCAAAAATTTAACACATAAGTAACAGAAATTTTGTCTCATGGTTGATAGGAGCTATTCCTGAAGTGGGATTACGGGGTACACTAATTCATGTTGAGGGGACTGCATTTTCCCTTGGTTGTTGGTGTGCAAAAAGTTTCCAACAAAAGCAACAAGGTTTTTTTTTTCTATTTATGCACACGTTACAGCAAATGTCACCATTCAGAATCGCTTACCGTGAGAAACAGGTTCCTTCTATGTCGGTTTTCGGTTTCGGTATCGGAAGAGTATGCTTATGGTTTCGGGTTGCCACCTTCTGCTACAATATATCGCATGTAACTCAACGGTGGAAAAGTGCTAAGTTTAGTCAGGCCCTAGACCCTCCAGGCCCCACGGTTAATCCTACTCAGCCTAATACGTAATCTGTCACTGAAAGAACTATTAAATATGTAAGAGCTGAATCCGCCGCTGAAATACCTAACTTCTATCAGCGGGTTAGTGCAAACATGATTTATCTTAACTTTTTGTGATAAAAATAAAAAAATATTATTGTACAGAATTTCCAGTGTCAAATTTTTCAGTTGAAGCACTTTCGTATTGTTGCAAGTAAAAAAAAATCTCTCTCAACGTGTCTGACTACAAGGATACAGAGTTTCTGTTTTAAGTATCATATACGGTACTTGCTAAATTTTATTGTCGATTTGATAATTGATATGAAATTTATCCGTTCCTTATTTTGAGGTTTGGGGTGAGACTGGGATCTAGTGGTTACCGTAAAAGAATTGAGCGTCTACGAAAGGACAAGCGCTTTTGTCTAAACTTTCTCAAGGTCAGCCACTAGGTACCCCACTCAACCCTACTTCTGGACTATAGGTGCCTTGTTTACATTCATCCCTCTCCCAGCACTCCTTGCCGACATTTAATTGGCCTTATATACCTTGGGGCAGAAAATTGCCATTTAATATTTGATTTGCATTGCTTAATAGAAATCGTATTCTCTGCTTCACAAAATTAGATAAAACAATAAATTTAACCTTATCTATATCGGTACTGTGGTCATGTTCGTCTGTGTTCGTTCGTCTTTCCGTCGTATTTGCGTTTTATTTACTTTCAGTTAATGCCCTTGTTAGCATAATGCCGACGTTTCAATTTCACCTGTTAATTCTGTTTCTATTAATTCAGTTTTTTAAACAACCTCGTAGGAACAAAACCTAAAAGCACTATCGTAACTAACAGCATGGCATTATGTGCTTTTATTTGTATAGCCTACCTTCTACCAGCCAACAGCGGTAAACAGCACTTTACCGCTCGTCGGAATACTTAGTGTTACCTTATGTTTCATTCGATTCCATTTTCATAATTAGGACCAACATATGTTCAATGTTGGGTAGTGGCCTGTAGAGCAGCCTCCGAATATCCGGGTATAACACCATCTTAAAACGAACGATTGATACAGTGTTACGCTCATCTGCCCATATAGCCACCAGCCTAGTATGTCAACATTAAATGTAAACATGTAAATTGAGAATGTTTAACCCCAGACCGCAGCTGTAAGCCTACGAGTGCAACGGACACGATATTACCACGTGATCTACAAGTTTTAATGGGCGGCCGTTTGTTCATGCGAACAGTTGCTAATGCGAGATACACGAACGTAAAATCAAGACGCATCAAGCTGTGATAATTGCTAGTATGTCCCGGTGTATCTAGGCTAACATATGACCCCATCAACTATCTTTTTTAACAGTTGAACTTTAAGACTTTTTTCTCTTTCCATTTCAATCAGTTTCTTTTGCCAGTGATTTCAATGGCTCCTTGAACTCAACATGAGGTAACTAGCAGTGCCACGCTCCATAGATTAACCCTTCCATTGCCCAACTAATTCCTTTGATTCCACTTAATTTTGCTTCTAGTGCAGGAAAAGGTGCTCCCCTTTCATGTGCGAAAAGAGTCAAATTTATAAATGAGTTGTGCTCTGGTATTTGTCAAGACAACGAGTTGAAGTTAGAAAGGCTACTTAATGTAAATGTTCAGTCATAGCTTCTTTCTACAGGTGCCTTAAATTGATTACTTCAAACGGTTCATCAAAAATTATATCGGAGAGCCTCCAAAGCTGATGTCGTTACTGTTTGCAAAGAGAAAACTTTATTGAAAGGGAGAGTATAGGGCGGAAGATGGGAGGGAATAGGTCGTTCCTTAGACTGAACGGTTGTCTGATTCATTGGCATTTGTGATTGAAGGCTAAACAGACTAGAACTTTCAACCCTCATTCTTTCAGCTAAATGGAGGAAACTAACTGAATCATAGGAAAATATAGACGCTAGATGTGATCTATTGTACAACTCATAAACTTAACTTTCAGAGCTTAAAATTATCGCTACTTTCCTTAATTGAGCCTATACAATAGGGTCGACTGCTAACTCTCGTAGGAAAGAACGAGTCTGTCTGATCTTTAGCAAGGAAACTGCTGAAATTGATCGTTTGTCAGCTATTGGTACCGGTAAAAATCATGTAACTGTAAACGTGTAGAATTTTTATTAGGATCAAATAGTCCCAATGAAAACAGTTCTGTTGCTATATAACCTACTGTTTTGGGTAGACTTATATACGAAAATTTAAAGACCCTTCCACAGCCACCACCAGGATATTTGTAATTCACAGAATAGTCCTTATTGTCTTATGGTCCGCAAAAAGGAACAATGGGAGGAAATCTATAGACCTTATGCTCATGACGTCAGAGAGCAGAAAGTGCTCCCTCGTTTGGAGGAAAAGCGCGTATCATTGCAAGTTACACCAACAAATGCAGACAACTGATTTGTCAACCAATCGTATACGCGCGTAAGTCTACTACACGTGCGTGCGAAATCTACGCCGTTGTGCACGTGGGCTTCACTTTTTTCCTCCAACATGACGTCAGTGTGACGTCAATGCATAAGGTCTATACTCGTAAAAAGGCGTGATATTGACCGCATAACCCTGCGTATGAACAAGTGGCATTCGTGGATGGTGTATATATATATATATATATATATATATATATATATATATATATATATATATATATATATATATATATACATATATATACAGCAGGGCATGTATGAGACGGTGCTCATGTAATGATAAACATCTGTTTGAAGTGTTTGGGGCCCTAACAGAAAGGCACGCTTACACTACTTGTATAATTACATACGTGCTGCTCACTGGTTCTCTATAGACATAGGCCTATGTACACCTAAAAAGTGACAGCTAAACGGAAAAGCTGACTTTTACAGCCCCATTGCTAAGCTGTAAGACGGTTTCGTACAAAAATTGCCGTCATGATTTCTGCGTGCTCATGCCGAGATTGATCATAGGTATCCACCGTTTGTAAATATTACAGGAACTTATGATAAATTTGGACTGTTAGGCCCATTTGTTGTCCTGCTTGGTCTAAGTTTGTTCTAATTTATAATTTTACACAAAGTCGCCAAAAAGGTGTTATTTCCCTCAAGCCCATGCTTTGACACATAATAATCGGACAGAGTTCAGTATTCTCGAGCAAAGCGTTGCATCATGGGAGTAAGAGGTCTTTGCGTAAATGTTAAATTGCGTTGACAGTTATGCATGAGCAGGTGTGGTAGGTACACGTTTTACTTCTGTAGGAAATAGGTTCCACACTGATGCGTATTTGAGCTGAAGAATGTGGGCTTACCTTCCTTGACACAAGGTACTCATGACGTAATACAGAAATATTACCTTAGCAGCAACCGAAACAAATATGAAAGAATAGCAAATACGTTTCCTTCTAGCAAAATGTATTCATCCATAATCATGTGTCTTTTGTTATTGTTAGTCATTGGTCTGGGATATACAGAACTGTTTTTGCGTTAAAAAATTTCGTTAGTATGTAATTTGTGGTGTTACTTTTATTTGTGGTAACTCGTACTATACATGTTGCTCGGCCCCTTAGGTCTTAAAAGGAGGGCGAAAGTAGTTCCAAGTTACTAATATCCTTGCGCGTGTTTCATGATCCTTTTTCAATTATCATGCATTTAAGGTTCTCGACTTTCTTTTTATTGTATAGTTATGGCGGGTATATCTGTTTCTGTTACTTATAAAACAAGCTACACACTCACTTATTCACCGAGAGGAGGGGAAAGTGTCCTCAGTCAGATTTTCTTAACTTTTGAAGAGGTTCTTGACGATAGAGCTGCTATCGGGTCCTCTTTACTTTTCTTTGTTACATTACAACTCTTTAACCTGAGGGTCTTGTATAATAAATGAGAAAACTTTGTTCAATTATTTGTGTAGGATACCCAACTTTGATAAAAAAAAAGTATGTTATGTATGCATTTTAAAGACTAATTAAGAATCTTCGCCTAAGAATAATTTTTCAGATAAAACCAATCTAGTCAAGTTATAGGATATTCTTCAAGATTGACAGAATGGGCGACGATTTTTTTTTTTTTTTTTTGTTGACACCTACTTTATATTTTTTGAGGAAGAATACTTGTTCATTTTTTCCCTTTCCCTTCCCTTCTTTTGTAACCGTAAGCATGAGGGTATATTACAATTTCCAAAGTAATTGTTAATTCCATTTTTCCAAATTTCTCGTAGTACTCTAAAATACTGCCTGAAGAATATAGCATAGAATTTGACACCTCCCTCTTTGGAAGAGAAGAAGCCCCTTTAGGCCCCTTCCCTCCCCTTATAGCCTTTTCCTAAACAACAGTTTAATGGGAAATGGGGTCACCCCAGAATTCGTATATCCTTGTACATTAATTCATGGATAGGTTTTTATTTTAATTATGTGACAATATTTTTGTTTCTTTAGTGACAAATTCATACAGAATAACTCCTTGGTTGACGTATAATTTTCAGTGTATAGGAAACATTAGTGAACGATACTTGAACAAGAAAAGTCGATTTGTAAGATTCATGTGGTGTTTTCTAATCGTTTTGGGCGACTGCTTATTCCAGTTTAGTTCGAGCCAAATCATTCCACACTCTCAAATATAAATCGACTCCCCTTAGTTTCAGAGATATTGTGGGGTCTTGATTTCGAATCAAAGTCACTTGCCTAGATCCCTAGTCCAAGTCCCACGCAAGTTTCGAGTCCGAGTCCGAGTCCGAGTACAAGTGGGAGTACAAGTCACAAGCCTTTCCGCTCGAGTCCGAACCACAACTTCCCTTCTTTATACTTAAAACAACCGTGTTCTAGGGATTAATGGAAGAACCATTCCTTGATTGCAGAAAAAGCTTACTCAAAGCGAATTTATGGAGTCGTGAAAATGTGTCTCTTCGCTTCGTACTTTAAATTTTTTGTTTCTGAACGTTTGAAAACTGAATCAATATAGGATACCCGACAATAAGAAAGCGCTGTATTGATTACGGTATCGTTATTAGATGTCTGTATGGTCCGGTTTTCATTATATCTGTAATAGCTGATACTATACAGAACCGTTATTAAGTGATAATAGACTCATATAATAATAACACCTCGGTGTAGCCTAATGACAACACCCTGGTGTAGTAGGAATTGATGACATGTGAAATACGCACACACATTAGTGTTTGGGTTTTGGCGTTGTACAGTACTCCATATGAGTTTTTGATCGATTTCGGCCAATACTGCGATTGAAAATCCGAATACCACTGAAGGTATTGTTCCAACACTATACCGAGTCGTTGTACCATCAAAGCAGTGGTGGCGCCAGGTGGGGCAGGGGGGCCATGGCCCCCGTAGGGGACATTTTCCGGTTTCGTCAGGGAGCTATTATGTATACGATAAAATATGGAGTCCGACAACGGCCAGTCGCCCCCACAATTTACTTAATTTTGGTCTAAATCAGGGCAAATTCTTCATAAAAAACCCAAATTTTCCAATTTTCTTCTTTAAAAACCCAATTTTTTTCAAATTTTACATGGTAAACGCCCATTTTGTTTTTCAAATTTTCTCGAAAAAGAGCTCAAAATTTTCGGCGCGCCTCGCCGCTCGCCCAAATTGTCCTTCAAACATCGTTTCGACACTCTATCGCCCTAGTTGAGGCTTTGGATTGTTGGCCCCCGTCGGGGAGCTTGGTCCCCTTATCGGGCAAATCCTGAAGCCACCCCTACATCAAAGAACTTAATGCACTTTTAACCAGTGGTAGATCGAATAAAGTGATTAAGTAGTAACCAAGTCCTTCAGCTTGAAGGCAGGGTATTGCTTTTGAGTTCGATCCTACCTTCGAGTCATAGTAAAACAAATGGGACGGGAGTCATATTCGACCATAGTCCTGGACTCGAGCTACCGGTATACCGTGCCTCCTATGATGACATAAGACTACGGTTTTTCTATGGAGACAAACCAGGAAGAATATTCGTGTTCAATTCTCTTGTGAGAGATTTAAAATTTTGTAGATATTTGTTTGGGAGCAAAGAATATTTCGACTGCTGGTTAAGTAGCCGGTTGTCTGAGAGAGGAGAAAAACATGGGAGAATGACAGAACTGTTCCAAAGGTACGGGGGAGGGATGCGCCCTCGAAAGCGTAAGGTCCAGGTTCAACGTCCTTGGGCAAAGCCCCGGAAAGTTAGAAATCCTGGGTGGGGGGATGAACCGTGGTAGGTTTGTTTGGAGGTCTGAAGCAATAAAGCCACTCTAGAAAGCAGAAGGAATTCATTATCGGTATACAAAAATTCACTCCTTATTTCTCTGGTCTCCATTCTTTTTTTTTATTTTGTTTATTAGTTTTCGAAGGTCTGGAAAAAGTGGAGGCAGGTGCCCTTTTATCCCAGGTAACTACACCACTAATTCCACGTTTGTCTTTAAAGATAAAGACTTTTATTGCTGGCCAACTAAGCACTTTTTTGAGGGTTAAACGTACGGGGTCTTAATTGCAGATCACAGTTGCAATTATCATATGTTATAGCCTATGTAAAGAATGACACGCTAACATGCATGCAGACTCAAATGTACGTGCTGGAAATGATATCTCCAAGTTTAATTTGTGAAAACCAACTGGTCAGCCATTTTCAGATAAGATTAAAGCATAAGATCTGAATACTTGGGGAAAGCCTAAAGGTTCTTACTTTCTTTTTGATTATTACTATATTCTCAAAGAAATTCCGCCGATCAGGACTCAAGAGGAAATAAATATCATGGAACGATATCGTTACAATACTCGCAGAGAAAGGCAGCAACCATCCATGTGAAAAATCAAAGATATCGAATTTGTTGGATGACGTCATAATTGGGTGCTGGGAGATAACATAACGCGCTGTACTTAATGACCAGTCTAGCCTGGATAATGTTATTATAATGATTATTTTCGGTAGAGTTTTAAAATCAAATAAAGAGACCCTCTTTTAGTCTCAGTGACCTTACATATGTTGTACACTGACCGCGTTTTTTGTGTTTACCTGAAGTTGGCATGTAAATTTGCAAGTGTAAAACTATCGGGTTTACCAGTCGTGGATACGAGACTGTAGCATCCTGTTATAATACACTCAGTTCGAGACGTCTAATCACAGTGTTTTACCCCCCCCCCCCCCCCGTCATGAAATTTCACTACAGAGTCAGTAATCACCACAATGGTATCCTACATCATTTTTCCTAACACAAACTCAAATTCTGTCTGGTTTTCTGTCAATTTGCAGGAATGAGACTAAATCTGAGAATCAACAATAGGCCTATCACTGAACCGAACTCTATAACCAATGTGTTTATGGTTAGAAGTATAGACCTATACCATGGAAGTACTACATGACTATACAATATCGTATATGCTAGGCGTCAAAACATAAGTCAATAGAAAGTCAAAAGCATTCTGGTGACAACATGATAACTTGCTGTTTTTGAAATGTATGACGGATAATACTTCTATTCATTACAGAGCCGTATCCAGCCCTCAGAGTCAAGGTTGGAAATTGGTAGGGTTGGAAAAAAATCACCCTTTTAAGTTGGAAACATTGGAAACATTTTTCCAATTGAAGGAAACAAAACAGAAAACAGTGTGCCTACAAAAAGTGCGTAGTATGCCTTTAATTACTCCCGCCACAAATTTTCCCCGGGTGTGCAAGGACAATCCGTTCCCCACCCTTAGTTGGGCCCCTGCCCTATTCTTAAAAAACATTTCTTCGAAGCAAATTTTATTGGTAGCCTTTTGCAATGGTAAAATTTTGCCGAATTCTGTGAGGAAACATTAAAAGGAAGTATTGTGTTTATAATGCACCAACATGACATACAATTAAAGGGAGAATGCAGTCACCCTAATAAAAATTGTATAGTAGACTATCCTATTTCCTGAATGGCTCTTGAGAATCATGTGGGAGTATTTTTCTCACTCAGTTGTAAAATTTACAGGGAGCAACTGCTTGATTTACCTTGAATATGCAATATTTATGTTCTAAAATATCATGAAACATATACTTGGAAGCGAAATAAGAAGAAATTTGTGACATTTAGCTATTGTTTTAAAATAAGTTTGGGGCGACTGCTTCTGACCTTTAAAGTAACTACAATCATTATTAAACCGTTCATTGTCACTCCAATAAAATCAACCAATAGAATTATTTCCCCAAAAATATAATGCAGAACAAAAGTTACAGATGTTGCATCATTTAAAATTTTGTAATTTTGGGCCAAAAATTATTCTTGAGCCACAAATTTCTGACTTTCTTGCTGTGGGAACCTCACTTCTTGAAAGTAAAGCTACCAATTGTCCTTACTTGAGTTGCCCATCATTCTGTATCTATAAATTATGGATTCAAAGATATGAAAATTTTGTGAAGCACAAACGCAATATTTACGTTTAATTTACAGATATTTTAGTGTGGTTAATATAAAAAATAAATTGTTTAGTTTAAACGGCACTCTCCAAGTAGAATGTATTTTGGTTTGACAAGTCAATAAAAGGTTTAATCATTTTCTAATGGCGTTTTAATACAACACAATTTGGTGCATAGAAGTGTGTCCGATATTAACTGGCTTTACGGCTTAGTTAGATAGGGAGGTGCAGCTCTACATCGACAATGCGGTAAAGTTTTAAGATGTAGGCCTAGTTTCGATCTGGATTTTACAAATTTATCCATCCACATGACAGTCCTATAGACGGAACATTTCCATCGCATATGAATCCCCTATTACAATATCCTTATCAATTCTTCAGTTATTAAGGAAAAATGGGGTAAACCTACCCACTGAATGAAAAATCTATGGCTTGCCAAAGATAAAGCCGGGTTTGCCACACTTGTTGCTAAGTTACAAGCAATAATTGGTACCGTATCTATTTTTTCATACATTTCTCGAGTCCTTCGCCAACTCTTCATCGCCAAAAAATGTAAAGTTCATCATTTACTTTAGCACCTCACTTCAGAGAGGAGTTTCGCTGAACCGCAGTTAAAACGTCAAAGGCAGCCGCATAGGGAGGCTACCTTGACGCAGGTAAAAGCGCTAACATCATGTAAGCCTTCTGTCTTTCAACGAAGTAGGTCTAAACACTTTGCTGCGGCCATGACATGTGATTCAGAGCAGAGCTACGTAACAAGATACAAGCCCACTCAACTTTACCTGAACAGCGTAGGCTCTCGACCGTTCTTGGTGGTTTAACTTAAGAGGCGACAGAGAGCGAAAATCTTGAAAAAAGGTGATTCATTTTAGCGAATCAAGGTTGAAGAGAAACCTAGCTAACAGTCGCACTGTCGTTCTTACATCACAACTGGGGCAGCAAAACAGACAGCCATACGAAGTTGTGGACTCTTCAAATGTAAAGTGATAACTCGGCAATTACAGCGCTGATTTCACGCGTTTTAATAACAGACAAAACATTACTCCGCCAAGTGCTTGCCCCGTGCGCCACGGCGTAACAACCGCGCGCGGATGACTGGATTTGCGGAAAAAGAATCTTTACTAACCCAATTAGGAGTTACAAGCTTGGACGCCCTTTGGGTAGCGGAGGAGCGACATGCTCCATTGGAAGGGTGATGGTAGAACTATTTGATGTTTGACGGTAGTGCCAACGATCCATAAGAGGAGACACACAACTGACTTCTAAGAGTTTAATCAGAGAGTTGAATGGAGACTGAGTATCAATGGCGACTCATGGAGACTGAGTAGCAATGGTGACGGATGAAAGCGATCTGCTATCGTATAAGAAGCACCGAAATGATGCTACAACGGACATTTCTTTGTTTATCATACTATGAGTATGATAGTAAATTTACTTTAGACATAAAAAAGTGATGTTATTTTGCTATTTCACAGTGAGACCGGTCTTATCCTAAAATTTATCATTGAAGGTGTATGTCAATGACCAAATGCCGGTTATGGCTTTCACTTTCATTGCCACTGTTCTCATTTCTGTTTTTTCAAACTTTTGAAGTATTTTATTTTAAGATAGAGGCAAAACAGTAATAATTCTAATAATCACTCGACAGCCATTTTAAAAGTATTCATGATTCAATTAAGTACGCCTAAAGCCTGCCAGCTTATCATTTGTCTTTTCTCTTTTTTTCTTGCTATACCGGTAGTGGATCATTATTGGAATAAAGAATTTGTTTCTTAAAAATACATCAAAGTAGTAAAATGACTTTACCTTCGAATCTTTGAAGCTTGTTATGGCCTGCTGTGGATTCCAGGAAACTCTTGAACACATTTTCAGTCTGTAATAGCATCCTTACGTCATGACAAAGGGATCTCCTGCAACGGAAGTACATATAGTTGCTCTTAGTGACTTGAGAGCCCACAACCATATTGGATAATTTATTTTTTTCTGATAAATAGTAACACGAGACAAATAAGTAATCGATCTAACATAAAACTAAATCGTTAATGTATTCCTCATACCCAGTAATTATTTTCCATTCTGAAAATGTCCTTCATAGTTCTCCGTACACTCTGCAAGAAACCTGTCGCGACTGCCCGTACCGACTAGTCGCTCAACACGGTTCATTGAACTTCAAAAGGAATAGGAGCGCGAGATGTCACGCCGCCCAGTCGCTTACATTTGCCGTAAAATTACGTCTCCTGATGTCGACGATTTCATCGAGTATCTACGATCAAAGATAAAAATACAAAATAAAAGGATAAGTTAGGCCTGGTGTGGTATATTCGAGCAGATTAGGGGGCGGGGAGGGGCTGGGTGGGGGTGATAAAAAAGAAACTACTGGGAATGGAAGAAAGGGGCAAAGAGTGGTATATGAAATATGAACATTTTACGAAGCATATAAATCAAGGTTTTCATTATTTTGACTCTCAAACTACGTGGTTAAGGACAAATAAGCTACTACGTGTTAGTCATCACAGAATGCTAAGTTTGACGTAACTATCATTTCACCAATACGTTTGATAATCTCATTAAAGCGAAACAGAAATGAAGAATCGAACCATGAAGATAACTTACCGTTAGGTAATGTCCTGACTATTAAGATGGTTGGAGCAATAGAACACCTGTGGATCTGCAGCGACAAGAGGTTCCTATGGCACGGAGAAATCTCTCCTTGCTTCCAAATTAAAGTATTTTCTGGTAACATCTTTGCTTCATCTTTCTCGTATCCTTCGTCAGTTCCTTGCCACTGAGTGTAGGCCGTAATTCAGTATGTTGGTCACAAATAACTGCTAGTGGACAAAGTGAATTTCATCAGGGATATTCTTAGTTGAAACCCTTATTGTTCTAGGACGTCTCCTGTGCTTTTTACGTGCTAAAAACGGACACGGACGTCTCCTTTCTTTATACCTTGGCTTTAGCTTGATTCTATGCACTGAATTTCATCACCGGAATGGCTCAAAGTAGTACTCTCATTCAGAGAATTCGTAAAATTCTTTATCTATTGTTGTCTTTGAGATTGCTCTACACTCACTAAATTTCCCAATGGTTACGTGATCACATTTAAAGGGAGTTGCTACTTCCCTGTTCTTGTCCTCAGTATCACAGAAACAGCCCTGATGTAAAATCGAAATTTGCTAAGTTTTACGTCAGGTGGTTAATGCACTATAGTAAACGGATAGCGACCCCAGTCTTTTTGTGCGTCCATATAGAAGCACACTGTCTCTATTCCTTTCCACAATATTATTGTACGCACACCTTTCCCTTACATCTCCCCTGAGAGGTAAAATGTTATGTATTGAAAAGAAATTTGATCTTGACTTGGGAGGAAATTTGTTTATGACTGCACAAAGGTACGTCTGCCATGAATTTCTAGTATCTATTAAAATGCATATAACATACATATTATAAGGTGTTTTTTCGTCTTTCCCCCGCCTTCGCTATATCTCATGGGCCATTTTGTCCCGTCCACATTCCTGGACAGACCATGTAAGTAAATTTTTCTCTCTTAACTAAATTTTATCCGTTATACATGAAAAGTGTGCACTCTGCTATGTTGATACCCCTAGAAACAATGTATATCACAAACTATGTACATCCGGCCTCACAATTAAGATCTGACAAAACCAAGCTGTAATTTCAACAAAAAAAAATAAATAAACAAAAAAACCATAAAACAACAATGTATACAAAGACCAAAATACAAAATAAAAAAACTGAACTGACTTTGTTAACAATTTTTGTGTTCCGTTGTATTGATGTTCATCATTATATCCAACAAATTATATGTACAGACTTGGACACGTGGCCTAAGTTAAAAGTTTTTATACATTTTCCAGAATTTCGATAAAGAAAATTACTCTCATTTTTGTGATGATTCAGAAATATACAAACTTGCTTCCCAAAACAGAAAACTTATACTTACACAAAGCTTTAAAAATCCGAATCGGTAAATGATCCTTACATATATCATAACGGTCGATTATCTCCCTAAGTGGTTTCTGACTCTACAAGGATCCATTTTAAAGACTTAAAGTTAAGGTTACGACGCTCTTTATGCTAATCAGTCGTTTAAATATTTCACTACAAGAAGTGGTTACGATATTATACTGACATATTCCGAGTTGAAGCCAGCATGCAGCTATACATTTGTCTTTCATTAATTATTCATGACTTTCAGGTTTTCATTATTGTTATTGGTGTGTCTACGTATGTGGGCACAATTTATAGGTTGGAAGATAGGATAAGAATCAATCTTAGTGTTTAGCTGCTGGTCTGGTTACATTTTGGGTTTTCATTCTAAATTGCATTCTCTACCATATCATCCAATCAAAGTAGAGTCGATAAAATGGCGTGAAGAAAAGATACCCCTTCTCCTTAAACCGTCAGACGAGGGGAGTAATCTAAAACGCATAAAAAGTAGCTCTTACTTGATCAAAAAGAAAAAAATGCTCGTGGAAAAAATTTCGATTTACACCATTGCTCTATCATTTGCATACGAGACACGATTGGTGCAATCGTGTCCACTCTTGGCCGTCGGCCTATGCATCCCTCCTCCTCCCCTTCTCATACATTAAGAGTGAAGTCACCTTATGTTCCTCAACCATTTTAAAACAACGTAAGAAGAATGACGCAGTAACTATTAGTCTTTAGTACTCAAGACGAACCAAAAGGTAGGGATCCGAGTTGAACAAGTTGGATCAGATAGTCATCTGACTTCCAAGATTGTTTCAATACATTTCCATCCCACTAGATTCCGGATGGCGAATACTGAACGTTGCCCTCAAAGGGGTTCTACCCCCTAATGGAGCTATAGTCTCCTTATGGACACTATAATTAAACGTGACCCTTTCTCATCCGCCAGACCCTCACGTGGTGCGTGACACCGTTTTAGACTGGATGTAAAGAACAGTGCATTAGTTTTAGTGAGAACAGAGAGTTGGTAATCAGCTAATAGCAACTTTCTGTTGAGAACAGAAAGTTGTGGCAACTCCCTGGTGAGAACAAGAACTGACTTCCAAGGCTTCAACGGAATACAGGCTTCACCTGATTTGAAGTTGTAATGAATATACATTAAGTTGCTGCTGAGTGTATTTCTGTTTCGATGATAATTAACATAACTTACTCTTAACTTAATAGTTAGATCAAATCAAATGTCTCAGGATTTTCTTTTACGCTATTGAATAAAAACTCAACAAATGTTGTTACAGTAAAATTATTACAGAAAAACCACTTAAAGAATTACGTCAGCGACAATTATGCTATACCCTCTGATATCAAACATGTTACATAATAATTAAGGTACATGGTGATGAATATTCATAGTTTTATTATTGTCGTTTCAAACAAAAGATTGGGTGCACGCGTTACTTGCATCCCCGGTGGACTACGGTCGTATAAATGCCAGCTAACTCCCCGTCCAGACAAACATTAACCTGCTTTTTGAACAATAGTTTATAGGCGTTTTTCAGAATTTCTGAAAGAAATAACGACAAAAGGTCTTGACACTTCAAAATTTACCTGACGTCGACTTTTATGGAATCACAGAAATTGCAGAAAGTGAAATACCTAAATGCCCTACTATTATATAAGTAATTTATGAGGCTGTAGGTATGTAAGTCGGAAAGGTTTACTATTTGTATTAAAGGAATCAAAGACGACTGCTCTTACACAACTTAACCTAATTTCCAATAAAGTGACTACTATACCTTACTAATTTCATTAGTAAATTTTGATGAGAGAAGATTACAAACTCAAACACAACAAGGAGTAGAAATTTGTCATGGGCGTCATTGCGTTGCGCGTCTCACTGTTTGTTGGACATTTTGACGGCCACGCTTTCAGTGTATCTCAATTGTTTGTAAGGTAATGTTGGGCACGAGCACCGATAGTACACCTTCTGTGCATGAGCTGTGACGGCAAGCATGCCAAATTGAAACGTCTTGACGTCACTTGAAAACCTCTATAGATACTTTGATAAGGACGTATGTGAATAGAAATCTTAAAGAACTCGTTAAAGAAAATATACAAAAAAAATACATTGAATTGCACTTGTTTTGAAAACACCAGAAATGTTTGAATATAGAAAAAAGAAAAGAGGAAGTTAAAATCCTTCTAACAGAAACAATTTTGAAATAATTTCGTTAAGCTTTATCATCGGGCACAAATTACAATTTACAAAAAGTAATAAATGATTGTAAATTTAAAAAGCACATAATCCTGCCATCAATTGAAGTCGATTCGATATAAATTCTGATCCTCGAAAGCTAGTTATAACAACAACAGGAAAGCTGAGGACGGCTGCAATATATACCCTTGCTAGTAGTGTGCTAATATACTTGACTCTTCTTCAAAATGTGACACAGGGAGGGACATTATATATTGTTTAGTGTACAATGTATATACTTTCCATCCTACTTCCGACATTGTCTTTAGACTGCTGTCCATGCATGCCTCTGAAATACAAGGCCGTCGAAAGGCTTTTACGAGGGGGGGGGGTTGGAGGGTGAGGGAGGGGGGGTTGGAGGGTGGAGGGCTGACACACTAACGCTCTTGGATTTTGGCAGTTTCTAAGGTCATTTTTAGCCATTCTCATGAACAGCTATTGATATTTTTAAAGAAAAAATTAAAATGAAAAATTTTGGGGTGTTTGTAGCCATCCTCCAGCCCACCTGGCTGCGACGCCATCTGCGACGGCATAAAATGGTTTGTTACCTGACCATGAGGACAGTGCTTGAATCTCCTCATTTTTGCCACTAGTTAAGCAATGCTATTTCTTAAGAATTTTTGCTTAATTCAAAGCTCGCAAAATCTGGTTAAGTACATATTGAACTAATTTCAAGCCTTTTCATATTTATCCCTTGAAAATCAAGATTGGTTACCACCATGGACGTCACGAGGAGGGGCAAGGGGCACTTACCCCCCTCCCGAAAATCAAAACCTTGAAAAATTTTGAAGAAAAAATAACATCAACATTTTTATGATATCACTAGAAAATTCCAGAACATGAGCTTTGAAAATAGAAAATAATTAGATGTAACTCACAAGGCCTGGAAAGTGTCATTTTTAGCGATCTGGGAGGCATTTCTGCCAAAATTTTCTTCGCACTTCGCGCCAAACTATGGTGGCGATGCGCTTGGATAGTTTGCCTACAGCTTCCGGCAAATTCCTGGCTACACCTCTGTAACAGGGGCCAACATTTAGCAATTAAGCTCTTTTCTGGGAGTAAAAATTTCCCCTGATTTGATCAATGAAAAATTGTCCCCCCCCCCTTAAATATTTTCTGCAGACGCCCATGGTTACCACAAATCTGATCATGGTGTTAGTTAAAACAATGATCTACTCTTGACGGATATATATGAGGTATTCAAAATCACACGTTTAGACATTAAAGCTTCCAAATTGCAACGAAAGTGAAAAAATTAAGAACAATTCTTCAAAGGGTATCAACACAAATTTAAATATAAAACTGCTCTTTAACAACCGAACAAGAACAATATAATGTTGCAAGGGAGCGAATGGCATCTCTGCGTGAGCAATAGCTCTGTTAATTTACCATTATGCAATTCATGCAACTGTGTAAAATCTTTACACTAAAGAATAAGTATTTTATTATAAAAGTTTCCTGAAGAAACCACATTTCACGTCTCTATAGTTATACAAAACGAAAGTGTCATCGAGACAGTATTATGTCGCAACCGTGTAACATTTGATGAAAAGAAATTCCATACAATCTATGTGGACTTAGTACCGCCTGCTGATTCGTGGATAACATTTCCAGATTTTTTTATGAACATAATGGTGATTATGATCATGTGACTAGGGAATTGCCTTGGTAACCACCTGATGTGGCTCCCCATGTTGTACAAATCTACATTAAAATGCATGGAAGAACAATCGACATAGCGGTAGTTATCTTTAGCGTATAATATGTTACTTTATTCTTCCTGGCTGCTCGGCATATCAGTTATAGCGTCAAAATTTTAACTTATTTAATGTAAACCCAATGAAATTATGAATCAAAGAGTGTTAACATGCCGTGAAAAATGAAGCCAAACTAGTAGAGGGCGTTGCACGATAATCAGCAAAACGCATTCCCAACTTACAAGAGTACACACATTTGAATGCCTGTTTCTTCTTCTAGAGCAAAAATCATGTAGCTAATTCTAAATTCGAGAAAAAAATCTTGAAGTGGCTTAGAAAGAAAAAGCTCCTGCGTTCCATCTTGTCTGTAAATATATGGCAATTTTCACGTTGCTGCACAATAACAGTTAAGTGCGCATGCGTCGCAGGTTTAAAGTCTAGTCTAGTTTTGAGCCAATATGTTTATCAACAACCTCACAGTGCCAACTAACAATTTCTCATGGACAACCACGGATGAAGAAATGTGACCTTCATGCAACACAGGCATTCATTAAACATGCAAATTACTCCCTGAAGAGACAAGTGCATTGTTTTATTAATATTATATGCAGTGCCTTTTTAGAGGAAATAGCCTAATCATGTCAGAAATACATGTGCACTATTAGTACGTCTCACTTTTGACTACTGTAACCTTTTGACCTCAATCCTAATGTACTTCATAATGTTATTTATGGCGTCATGTCCGTTCATTAGTTATTAAGGTTTGAGAAATGCTTGGATATGACACTGCTTCTCATTTCGTTCTTCGTACAAAATGTGAACACTAGACAGTGTTTGGTATGTTACGTTTTGTAAAACTAGGGTGATAGTTATTGAAGATTTTAAGCAATTCTTTAAGTGTTCCTCTCAAAACCAGTAACCTGTCGAAAAGATTTAAAAAAAGAGTTTCTTTTCTTGTCACAGTAATGGGACTCAGTAGCTACTGTAGTTTCTCATTTCTAATGCAGTTTCATCCTGATAACATATGACAGTAAAAAGAAATGTTCATAAGTCATTTCTCAGAATGAAGTCGTTTGACTGAAATTTGGTAGATGTTAGATTTCTGGTCATGCTTCACTTAGTCTGCAGGCAAGTGGCCTTTCATCAAAGACTGCATCGACACAATGGGCGTAGTCAAAGTTACGAAAATGCCGCCAAAAGTTTCCCGCCAAGAGAAGCAGGATGCTGTGTATATGCTTTGAACCAATACATCCACAATTCCAAATGTATTTTACGTATTACCGCAGAGGTCTTCCTTCACTGCGTCGCTTGTACGGCAATCTGCTGTCTGTGCGAATTGTAGTGTACTGTGCTGTGGTGGTGGGTCATACCGGGGTTAATCGGTGAATGCACGGCTGGGGGAGAGACCGAACCTCGTCCACAATGTACAGGTGATGTGTCTGCACTAGAACAGGAAACCTATGAAAACAAATGGGAGGAAATAATGGAGAATCAATTGAACATAAACTGGAAACAGCAAGAACTAATAGAGTAAAAAAAAATTCATGATTAAGGATGGTATCATGACAAACTTAAGTCCTATTACAAAACGCTGCATATCAAAAAACCTCTTACACAAATAAAAAAAACTTGAAGATACCAACTGAAGCGTATTGTAATTGATACACCCTGACCACGTTTACCAATACTTTAACGTTTTACCGACGAACCAAACATTTAAAAGCTAAAATGATCTCTTCTGGTTATGAATGGGTCTAAAACATTCCTTAAAATTCTACATTTGTGAGACTAGGTCAATTTCTTGTACCAACAGTTTCTATTTCCTTCTAATCAACCGTATTCGACGAAAAATTTTGAGCAAAAAAGCGTATATCCATTAATATTTAATTTCCACGAAAGATATTTGCCAACTGGCGAAATAAATCTAATCACTGGGCGCGTTTGCTGTACAGCTTAGATTTGGATTCCCAGGGCAAAGAAGTGGAAATAATTGAAGCAGGTATGTCGAGGCCCTCGTGGGAAGCAAAATTAATAATTGAACCCCAAAATGTACTGAAGAGTATTTTCATCAGTCCCATGTAGTCAAGGCCATGTAACCAGCCATTTGCTTGTAGATAGTAGGTAAAACAAAGGTATTGTAGTATGACGGTAAAATGGATCAGGAAATGTTGAGTTTGTTAGATGGTATCAGGAAATATTGAGTTTGTTAGATGGTAAGGTCATTCCTTGTATCACCGACCCATTTTAAAGTTTGCTAAGATGACACATGTTAAAATGTAAAGACAAAGCATCGTGCAAACAGAATGATAACATTTAAATATTTGCTGGTACTTACATGTATAAATGCTTACTCACAAAATTTTTAGATGTATATTACTGTACACAATTATTATTGTCTCTTATGTGTTAAATTCTACATACTGAGATGACCGATTTAATATTGCACTTGGCGATCTTTGTAAATGCGGAAATTACAGAGACGTAGGGTTGGCGTTCTTACTGTGTCATTCAAGTGACTGAAGGACAATATCACCTACCAAGAACAAAGAATGGCAAACTGGGGATAGAAACTGAATTTATTCATATTACGGATTACTGTATATCAAATAAGGACCAAAATTTTCATCCTTCAAACTGCATTTTTTTTTTGGTCTTAGATTTGTCAGGTTTTCACCAACAAGCACATTTTGTGCATTGTGATATAAGGAAACCAATGACCACTACCGAAGACGCATTCACAGCAATGGAATACTTGACCAGGGTCATTATAACCACGACGGTGAAGTAAAAACAAATTTTCTCCACGAGAAAAGAGTTCTAATGTTACGGTATACAATTAAAAAGCTTAGTGAAGAAACTTGATCACATTTGTTTTATAAAGTTTTGACATTTTTGAACACACAATTGTAGAAAAATTAAATTATTAACGGTGATATGAGATCATTACAGATACTTTCTTTGTAAATGTTTTCTACTTTATCATTTCTTTTACCTAAAACGTCTTATCATTGTAATATATCTATAGCATAACTCTCACAGTATGCTTATGTAAACAAATTTGGAAAACTATCTGACTATAACGAGGTCTAAAAGTTACCAAACTTACTACAAATTTCCCCCACGGGTTGCTTCATTTGTCAAAAATAATCTATATTATGTCTATTTTCACTAAATTCCGTGATAAACAGCCCCTGACGACAATAAATGGTGACTAAAACTCGACCTGACTTAGTTACATGAAAGAGAACTCATTTGGAAACCCTAGCTTGGTGATAGCATCCGTGTCTCGTACAAGGATCAAGTTTCAAACCGATCGTCAAATGATGGTGCCAGTTGACGGCATTTGGAGAAGATGTAATGTATTGACCCTTTAAGAGGATGTTCTGTCTCTAATCTGAGTGGTATTTATCTAAGAGGATTCTGGCCTGCCTTTCTTTCACAACCATATTACAAATAACAAATATTTATGACCTTTCGATTTTAATCGAAGTTGCCACTACTTAGGAACTGACATTTTTTCTGTATGATCGATTACTCGTTGTATTTTTGAGCAAATCTGCTTTTAATTGTAATCAAGGGAAAATGACATGACTCTATGAGACGGTGAAGAAGGGCGTATTTTAGAATTTCGAAATTTTAAGAGAGGTGAAATGACGAAGTTTTAGCAAAAGAAAGCTCGCTTCTATATATAGTAAGCCTTAATGCCACTTCTCGCACCCATTCAATGTATCCAAATGACCAACTATTTTGCATAAGTTTGACATTTGTCCTCATTTGTAAAGTGGATTATTTTGGCGATTTAACTATAAGTTCTGCGGAGTGCTGTCCATTCTTCCCTCGGGTGACAGTTAGGAGGATTATACTGGACATTACTTGATTAAATCGCTTTGATATTTCACAAGAAGTTTGTTCTATTTCCATTTACTTTAAAAAAACAAACCTTTACGATGGTTTTAGGACACCGCCTTAAAACAAGATTTCATCAAATACGAGGCTCCATATGGGATAAAAATCTTCAAATGCAAGAAAATGAGATCGCTTCATTACTTAAGATACTACAACTTTAACTTGTAAAATTTTCTTCGACGTATATACACGACTAATCAATGCGGGTTATCATCAGCTTTATTATATTAGTTAAATGTTATCTAGCCTACCTCGCATTCTGACAGCGGGTGTACTGTAATGAGTGGGCGACATAAACTTGTTTCCATTCCATGTCCTCCAGTGAAATTATCCCTTGAAGATAACACTTTAGCTCATTTTTAATGAATTTGACAGTGTAAGGTATGATATACGTTTTTGTTCTTGTTATTACTACTTATTTAATGATTTGTGTTTTTCTTTTGTCTATTTCAAGTCCCAAACATTATGCGATCAAGTCCGGGATACAATACGATCAAGTCCGGAACACAATGCCATCATAATAAAATTAAAAGGTGTCTTCTCTTTATTTCATCTCATATTCTGGTCGTGTTGTTCTGTAACAAGCCACAACATGCTTAATGAGTTTTTAGTCATTTTTAATATTTCGAAGGGTAACGGTATAACTCCGAAGTAAAGAATGAGGTCTTTTATGGATGACTTTTTCAAAACATGTGTATTACAGTGACTGGAAGTGTCGTTGTTGAATATGGTAAACTAAAACTTTATCTAAACGAACATTACTGTCATGTAAGTGCAGAAGACGACTCTCTACTCTCAGCATGTAGCCTAACTGTTTATGTAAAGCTTTGTTTTCTAGTTTGGTCTTTGGTTACGTCTGAGCAAGCCTTCATCTCTCCATACACGAATAGTTACCCAACGCACGAATATCAGTTCCCTGATTAATGCAATATTTGTACTTGAGGAAACTTTTGATGCGGCTCAATTTTGTTTGTAACAAGGCTTTTCAACCATCCGGTGACCACCCCTTTTTGTTAGTTATTATATAATCGCAGCACACGGATCCATTTCAGTTTATATCGATCAAGATCTGTCTTACGTGTCGAGAAAAGTTGACCTTGAGGCCAAGTGAAACGAAACTTTTTTTTTCAAGTCCGGTAGCTTTGTCCTAATTCATCTGTCTGACTAAACATAAGTCAGCGATAGATAGAACATGACTTACACTTAACCATCCGTTTCAAGTTTCCTTCAGGACTAGCAATGTATTGTTACTCATCTTAAATTTTAGTTATTTAGCCCTAACTTCCTACCTTCTGTAGGCTACTAGTAACAGAACTACTCCTCCTACTACTTGCAGTGAAAACTACAACAGGGTGGTGTCAGGATTTGCCCGAGGTGGGGGCAGCAACTCGAAGCCCCGACAGGGGCGATGGGTTGACGGAAGGATTGCAAACACGAAAAACTCGGCGCGCAGAAAATTGTCCGGTTATTAATTCAGAATCCGTTCTCCGTGGGAACAAAATCAACGATTAATTGCCAGGGAGACATCGCGATTGGGGACTAAATACTTTATCGTATAAGGCTCCCCGACAGCCCGAAGAAATTGGAAATATTCCCAGACGAGAGGCAAGCCATTCTTGACGGGAGGATGGTCGGTTCCCCCACCCGGTAGCATTGCTTTCACAAAAAGTATTTATATTAATTTCTCACTCACGAGATTCCTGACCTGCCAACAGTTCTGACGTGATTCTTCCAAATTCTCAAAAAAGGGAGGGTTTTGGAAGTTTCACTTTCTCGAGGTATAAGTCAGTCTCTTCCCTTGTGCTAAGTTTTCGTCATGTTGACAGAATGCTTACAGTTAATTTCAAAAACTTGACATTTCCTTTGATTAGACGATATTCCACGAGGTTAAAGCAAGAGTTCTAAAGAGACGTATATTCTCAGTAAACAAAACGAAACAGGGAGACATTTTAAACTTATGTAAATACCGTCTTTGTGGAGTAGCCCAGACAGATTTAAAGCTAAGGTGAAAAGGTAATTCCGAATAAAAATATATAACTGTATTGTAGAACGTGCAACTTATACCACTTTTTAAGTATTTTTTGGAGAGTTAAATGATCTCCTGTGTTCCAATAGTTACTGTTTGTCTAAAATCAAAACTCATTCATTAATGTAAACTTGACAGCCATTTAGAGAGACTGTTTTACAGTCTCGGGAACATTCTCTCAACATAAGTAAGGTATATACAGGACAATTAGAATTTACACGTGTTCGTGTAGTATTTAGAAGACGGCAAGTCTCCTCTATACGTAGTGCAATGATAAACATATGAGTGATCTAGTTAGATCTCCTCGCGCAGTGTTGATCAGTTGGTTTCCGGCAAACTGTAGCACGTCTAACCTTATGATGGATTACTGCGTAGGCTTTAGTAAATGGTGTGATTTGAAAAGGGAATACAACCGACCGAAAATAAGAGCAAAAAAAAAAAAAAAATCGAGAGACCGAGGAAATGACTACTGTACGTACAGTATATATTTACTACGGTGACATGATCTATCTTCGGTGTAGACGGTATGTCTATACCACAGTACACAACTATGGCATTGAGTGGAAAAATGAATAATACTGCTAAGTTTCAACTGAGATAGAGAGAAATAACTTGAAGAAACTCCTTGTGTTCAAATTATATGTTTTGATTCTCGGTAGTTTTCTTTGTATTTTGTTTTGTTCTAAAACTCTTCAGTTGACAGAGACTGTTACAGAAAGACGTAGGCTAATGATGAAAGCAGGTATCACACACCCTAAAGTGGTCCCCTGTGGGCTGGGGGTTGAAGAATATGCCCATGGTATTCCCCGCCTGTTGTAAGAGGCGACCAAAGGGGAGAACTTGCACCGTATTTGAACTGTATTAATACTTAACTTGAACTTGAACCGTTTTTGAAACCGTATATGAAATTTACTGTTTCATCAAGTTGACGCTATATAACACATTCGTGTTGGAGCGTCATTAAATTTCATCTAATTAACTAACTAACTAACGCACACCCTAAAAGCTGACTGACGCCGAAACGGTAACCCTATAGCATCAAGAGTTTATACGCAGTTCCATCGCCCAACTGAGTCATAGAGATTTCATTACCCTTCCCCGTTAAAACACATCACTGTTTCAGTATGTTTGTATCAATAATCTTTAATTTGATCATCGTCACTATAGCAGTAATAAATAATCTTGATCATCCTCCATGTTCTAATTTAAATATCAGAGATGTTTCTCTTGTTCAACAACGTTATTCTCATTGTCCTAATTTGTTATTCACACCATACACCGTGTCTTATTTAGGTCACGTAGTCGGTCAACATGTCAACATCGTCATCACCATTCAAGACCTTTCTGTGGTCGTCGTCATCATAGTCATTACCGTCATCATCTTCACTATTCCCATCGTTGTCGTCATTTTAAACAACAATGTCAACGACTGTGATAAAGTATATTTCATGACCAGATAACAGCTGTTTGCTAATTTGATATAAAGATCTATCAGCGTTAATAAGGCGTAAACATGTTCACAAGAACGGTAAAATATTAATGATGTATAAGCAGCTGCTCACAATTGCATAAGACTTTACATGTTTTTTTTTCTGATCTGAAGATTATAGGAAAATGGTTTGTTTTGCTTTATTTTAACAACTAAAACATTAAAATGAAGTATGGTCTTCGTTGTTTAAAACATTGGCGTATCCTTATTTTGTAATTTACATTTATATTTTATTTCAAATTTACGTGATGAAATATATCAGGTTTGAGTGAAATTAGATTAATCTTTCCTTACACAGACAAAATACATAAATAAAATAAAATAAAATTCCAAACAAAAAAATTACGTTGGTAAATAACTGTTGTAAGTCGTTTTTGTTTTTACTGTATTATATCAAACTATTACTCTTCAGTTTCCAACAAACTAAAAAATCACCAGAACACCAACATGTTATCTCGCTTTTGTCCTAGATACGGAATATTTTCCGTGAAAAGTATAGGTTTGATAACTTTCTCTCATATTTCACATTTGTCGATAATACAGGATTTCTTTTCAAAAGGATTTTGTTCACGAACAATTTGATGCAAAAAAGAAAACTCAATTTACGCTGGATGAGGTTCAAATCTACGAAGCATGCCTGTAGGCGATAACCTTCACAAAAACCGTTTTAATATTAGTGTCCTATTTCGTACGATCTTACGGTCTTCGTAGTGCTAATCACATTCCCGACATCAGTGTTACACCCCCGAGGCCACTAGGCCCCCATGATTTCTTCTAGTTGCTATCCAAAATGGTCATTGTAATTACTTTTAACTTAATATACCGGTAATCCGTTCCGCTGTAGAAGGCAATACTGTGTAAAAAAAATGAGCAAGCTTTAAACTGTTAAAGAGAATGGTGGATTGTAATGAACGAGACGTGTTTGATGATACCGTGTCATAAAACCCATCAGACACGAGTAAAATACAAATAAAAACTGTCTACGTCTCACAATTTAAACAAAAAGTGAATCAATATACCATGGGAAGGATTTATGATTTTATTCCTTGCATCACAGGCAGATGAACAAAATGTTGTCCATGTATAGAACAGAAATTAAAGGGACATAGAAGAATTTTTGTCACTAATAAAAGGGCAATGACAAGGTTTAACATATGTGTATATTCTGGTATTAAATGAAATATTGACTCACACAATGAGAACGATCCCTTTAATCTTAGGCAGCAACAGGTACCAGTGAGTGGTATCTTGTCTTCATCATTTGACGGATTTGAAAAAGGGGAGAATGTTGCGAGGAACTGGTGGCGCCTCGAGGGGGGATGGGTACTGCAAATGATGAGTGAAACGAATCCGCAAGACATCGAAGGAGTACAATTTTTTTATTCACCAGTAAAAATGCAATTTGCGAGCAATCTATATGCGTCTGTTTGTGGTCAATGAGTTGTAAACCTTTATTGCAAGAGAAAGTTCTGTTCTGCTTGGCAATTTTCTAGAAAATTGACCTTTTAGAGTGTGGGCATAATTTAATCATGATGACTAAACATGCCACCGAAGGTCAATGTAAGTTTTAATTTTGTCATGTAATCAGTGTCCACTTCTGCAAATATTTTGCCTTTCAAACTATGACAAAAGCCTTTATTTTCTTTTGTAATGAAAGAATCTTTATCCGAGAGACATTTTGACGTTTGAGTTCTAAGATCTGTTGTCTTTTAAGTCTTTTTAAACAACGAAAAATATTATTACATGATTTTTAAAGAGGAGAAAGCCGTCTAGAATAGTACACATTTTCTTAAACGAACGCATGCGGTTTGCCTGTTGTATTACCACCTCGTGCGTTCGGCTAGTTCTATTCCACCGGATGAGCCGTCAATGATCGATTGGGCAAACAGGTTGAACTGTGCTCAGAATGCTAATAAGGTGCTGGCATTGTTTACATATCGAATTATCTGTCCATGTATTTAACTTTTTCCCGATTTAATTTGTGTTGTCTAGTTCGTTTGCGATGCCTTCAGAACTGTTCATTTCACTTTGCACGCTGCAGTTAGTAACATTGTAGGCACTCTCGTTCGTCGAGCGAGTTTTTAAGGTTATCGATAAATCGCGTCTAATTCATCAAAGGAATTTCCGACAGACTGTAAATTTGAAGAGAGTTTACATTGGAGTTGGCAATGTTTACCAATGCGGAACATTTCACAAGACAGATTTCATAGTAACCTACTGCTACTTCACGCACAGTGATTGTTGTTCAAGTTAAAAAATTATACACACAGTAGCACGTTTAGTAATAAAGGTATAATATTATTTTGCGTCAAATAAAAACGTAATCTGAAACATCTACATATTATCACTTAAAAATTTAACTTAATTTCTCCTTTTTATTTACATTTTGAAAAGATTAATTCAGATTTCTCAATCCGGAATGCTATACGATAGAATATAAAATAATTTAAGTTGCATTCTTACACACGGATTATAATGTAAAAGATATGTTTCAAATATATTTATGTTTCTCTTATTCCTTTTGTTCTTGCTAGACTTAACAGTCTTCTTTTCCAAAAGCTAATTGTATCACATATTTTCAAGGCTCACCCCGTTCATTATCTTTAACTCTAGTTAAATTTTTTGCGGGAAAAAAGTTATATTTTTACTGAAAAAATAGAGTAAACAGGAAAACTGTTTTTAAAATTGTTCCCAAAAAATTCAAAAGGAAAATTTCTTTCAAAGAAACATGAACATTGTTAATTGAAAATTGTGCATCGATTCGATTCTTATGTTGCACAATGTTCAGGATGCAAACATGTCTCTCCGCGGCTTTATATATATATATATATATATATATATATATATATATATATATATATATATATATATATATATATATATATATATTAAGTTCATTAGATGCAAAATGTCTGTTCTAGTGAGGAAATTTTGTAGCAAATGTTAAATACTACTCAAGTTCCAAGATGGAACAAGTTTCTGAATACTTTTATGTTAATTATTTGTTTTTTTTTATGAAAAAATAAGGTGAAATAAATTGAATGATGTAACTTTAAAGGGAAAATGGAGTCCCCCAACCAGAATTAGTATACCCGGTCATCGTAATTCATAAATGGCTTTCCTTGGCCATTTGACAATATTTTTGTTACTGAATTGTTAACTTCAAGGAGAGTAACTCCTTGCTTTCCCTTTTGTTTGTAAAAGTTTTGTTTAAAACCATCTTTAAAGGAACTTGTAAGGTAAATAAGAGGAGACTTGCAAGAGTTGCTGATTTTCAAAGCAATTCTGTGCCGACTGTCTATTGCCTTTAAGTACAAAATCTTTCCGCTTTTCGCTGAAAATATTTCAAACTATTAAACAAAGTCTTATTTCCATAGTTATGATAGTATTCAGTGATTCATTGCAAAAATTGTAATTGCTGAGGTTGTACTTTCAAAAACTCGTACCAAACTTACACTTAATTTCATCAATAAATATTTGGAACTACTGACATAAACCACCAAGATAAAATATGGCAATGAGAAATAAAGATAATTACATATTTCAGCAGGAGATGTGTTTATGGAATCTTGTTTTAACCCAGCTTAGTTACTTATATAGAGCAACAATTTACAAAATATTATTGCCAAATGAAAATTGTTTCGACATTTTTTCTTCTACCTTTTGATTAAGATTCATTTTCACTGAGTATAATTTATGATAATCCATCCTTCTTCCTTCTTTTTTGTTTTGTTTATTCATCAAATGTAAATTTAGAAATAATTTCAGTCATTCTGTGATAAGGTCACCCAGACTTTACACTACTGGTTTTCCGTAAGTTGTATGTAAGTTATCATTCCTGTAACAGCTTTTTCCAAGTCCATATTTTTAGCCTTAACTTGATAGCTATAGGTGACAAAGTTGCCCGTTGAAAAAACCCTGAAACTACCAGATTGACGGCTTCCGAATTATTGATATTCTTGGAGCAAAGGCCCTCACCTCTTTAGTACCAGAAGTGCGTGTTTGTTTACGTTTACATTGACATGCGCATACTAATGAGGCAGGGTACATACGGAATGTGTACGGGATTGTGGCATGTCGCAACTTAATTACATGTCGGCTGTATGCCTTGCGGACAAAGTGTTGAATAATTCAAACAAATTTATCTCTGCAATCAATGCTGATATACACAATGAATCTTTGTAGCTTTCTCATTCAATTAAAATCAGTAAAAGATTACTTGCACTATAGTACGTTCAAACTAAATATTAGTATTAAATGTCTGGATTTTCCGAAATCTTAACACAGCAATAAATGTTAGCCTTTTTATTATGTCACATAAACTCTTGAAAAGTTGCAGTTCTGTGCAAAATATTCTTATGATTTATTAATGTTTATCCAAAGCTTTCTGAGATGGAAAAGATCCAAATTAAATGCAGCGTATAATTTTTCTCTTTAAAACTACAAAACTTTTTACATATAAAAATTTTTTGTCTAGTCATTCATAAATACCAATCAGTGGTTTTCATTTAAATATATATGTGTTTAAGCCAATTGTGATTCTTGCATAATTAACATCAACTTTAAACACTAACTGAAAATTATGTCATTTACAATAATATGATTTGGTAATTTAAAATGGTACAAGAAGAAACGACACGAGGTTAAATTAAAAAAAAAAATGGGATGACTGATAAGGATAGATACATTTGGTAAATTACAGTTCAAAATGCAAAGAAACTTTCTTGAAATGATCTATACAAGCTATGATTGTAATGGCATATATTCCTCTTCGCTCGTTATTTTTAAATATGGAAGTATTTATTTTTTCATTTCCCTATAATATTCTTTTGATCCGAGTTTTTGAAAAAAAAAAACAAAGTACGCATGGTAAAATGATATGAATGGTATTAGCTTTCACTTCCTAGTTTTGAATAAAATTCAATTAAATACGAACAATCATGCTTATTATTCTTTTACGATTTCTAGATGTGCTTTAATGAGGAAAACAATCAAAACATTGAAGGAATTAGTAGAGGAGATTCTTGCTTCGACTCGACAAAATACCTCAAAGGGATATTTACTGATTTTACTAATATTTTACCAACATTACAGATGACTAATGGTAAAAATTCAAGAAGACCTGTCCGTAAATAAAATTTATTGCACAATGTTTGTTTAAAAATTTTAATGTGGGGTGAAACCTTTCATTAAATTAACGAGAAACTGTTTTAAAAACATTTTTTAAAGTTTCCACAGTTTCTACAGATAACAAAAACATGATCACTTCGTAGGCGGACCGTAACGATCCGGTACGGCAAGTACAGTAATGGTTATTTAATTGACCATAAAATAAACAATAATTATACCAATCAAAATTTAAATTATTTAATGCCGTCAAATTGTACCTATAAGGAAGCTTTAACCACAAAATTTTAACAGTTCTGAACATGCAACTTTGATCTATGGATAGAAAATAAGAATTTGTATTAAATTTTATCTATTTTTGAACCTGTAGTGTTAGTTTTTGACAAATTTTGTTGTTCTTTTATATAAAACAACTCTAACGACTAAGCGCCCAACGATACCGGCTCGTCTTTAAATTAGTTTTACCGTAAATACCTTTCACGCCGTTTCCTGCCGTTTCGCAAATATATTGCTTCGAGTCTGAACGTTTCCAGTGGTTATAAACACCAATGATTTATCATCTTCTTACGAACCTTCGGGTGTTCAGTCCTTAAAACAATATTATATTTTTAAATGGAGTTCCTTTGGCGTTTAATAATAACAGAATGTCGCAGATATAGCTTGCCTCGAAGGTCTTGAAGCTGCTTCTCTTCTTTGTTCGAGAATTAACATTGACTTTTTCAGTATTTTTTAAAGTTCAGGAGTTAACGGTAAAGGTATTGGGTTTAATGCATGTAATCTATACACCGCTTAGAAATTCACAGAATCAAAACAACAGACCATGTAGAACACTTGTCTAAGTAATGTTAGTTTTATGACAAACTGTGGAAAGGATATAGGGATAAAATGCAACCCACATGAGGTACAAAAATTACTGATGAAAATCAGAAAAGAAAAATAAAACCATACCTGTGAGTGAGATCCTAAGCTGGACATTAAAGTTTGACCACGAGCGGACTGGAGAGGGTTGCCTTTGACAGGAGGGGACGTTGATGCTGGGGGTGACGGCATCATGTGTTCTGACTGGGGTGGTGTTCCGTCCGAACCTCCGTCTGGATCACCATCAAGGCCATTCATTGGAGGGGTCATCCTCTTCTCTTTCTGCCTGCGATTGCAAAACCAAACCCTCACCACTTCCTTCTCTAGCTGAAGACTGTCGGCCAGCGAAGAGATCTCCTGCGCCGATGGCTTGGGTTGTTTCAGAAACGCGTTCTCGAGGGCACCTTTGATCGTCACCTCGATGCTCGTTCGCTTCTTGCGTTTCCGTCCTTGTGCGGCAATTTTGTCCAAGCAAGAGGGGGATCCCGAGGTAGAGTCAGCCTCCTCCAACCACTTAGCGAGTAACGGCTTCAACTTGCACATGTTTTTAAAGCTTAACTGCAACGCCTCAAATCTGCAAATGGTAGTTTGGCTAAACACGTTACCATAAAGAGTCCCAAGTGCAAGCCCAACATCGGCTTGAGTGTAACCAAGCTTTATCCGTCTTTGTTTAAAACTTTTGGCGAATTGTTCTAAGTCATCAGAGGACGGGGCTTCGTCTTCGTGAGGCTCTGGCATCACGGAACTAGGTCCGTTCGAGAGAGCAAGGTGATGGGCCCCAGTCATACCACTACGCGGACTTCCGTTCATGTGCATGCTGTATTGATGAGTGTACTGACCGTGGGTCCCGGCTACCATTCCATTCATCGCCCCGTACATTGCATGGTGCGTGGCGGCAGTGGGGACATTATGTCCGAGCGAGGCATGGTTTGAGTTCGTGGTCATTGACAAGGCGTATGACATTGGCATGGTAACGTGTGCATTACCAGCGGTGCTCCATCCGTTCAAATTTTGGGTATGGTTTGATCTATGCAAGTCCGGAGAAAGATCTTCTCTCGCCTGCAGAGATGGTTTCACATCCTGTCCAAGAAGGGCTGCCGACATGCCAGTCCAGTGTCCATGTGTTGGATGCCCTTCAGGGTGCCCGGCAGTCGGAGCACCAAATCCGGCTACGGCCCATTGTCCACCTGCGTGGGCCAAACTCAGCCCGTTCATAGCACTAGCTGGTGCCTGCTGCAGAAATTCGTTTCCGTACTTTTGATACATAACGTTGACTTGTCCTTGCATTGCCAGATAATGATCCGATGGTGACGCATGGGTGTCGCTTCCACTAGAAGATGTCACCATCAGTGCTGCACTAGAACTTGACGGCGATCCTGTGCTCGATAAACTGTGCGTACTTGATGGGCTGAAATCACCGCTGTTACTGTGAACAGTCAATTGGGTCTCCATGCTTACAAGGCACGCTGCTCCAACGGGAAAATACCTCGAACCTGATCTGACTTGCAAAATAGACTACGATCACCAACCAGAATAAACCACCGCAGACCCCTTTTTGAATGAGTAAAACCAAACCTTCCCGTGACATGTAGCACACACAAAGGTTGTGAAAGTGTTCGAATGTCTTGAAATACTTTGGAGTAAGCTGGTTATTGTGCGTGCGTTTGAACAAACACTTTTGTTGCAAGGGGCGGGGCTTTGTTGTGCGATTGGTCGCCCGTCTGTGACAGACATCACGGCAGAAAATTCAACATCTGTCATTGAGAAGACGAAAAGAGATCGACTGGGGAAGAACAACAGTAAACTCACAACACAGTCTGTTTTTTAACTCCAGATTTTGTTAAATAGTCTCTTTTTAAACTGTAATGGGGACAGATTAAGACGGCAAAGATCTATAAAAAATAGTAGAGAAGATGAAAGCAGGCATTGTTGAACGAGCACAATACTTCGGTTACACACGCGCCGGTAATTAGCCCATGTAAGAGAGAGAAACTTTCCCTTTGTTCAAAAAACAGACTGGTTTGTGGTGTTATTGTTGAGGTAGTTCGTGTGTGCAACGGACGGCAAAGTCGATGGTAAAGAAAGAAACACTTCTCTAAGCAAACAAACCTCAATGCGAAACTATGTAACTCGTCGATAACGATATGAACAGCTACAAAAGGAGGAATTTTGTAGGCGATGAAATGTAACGGAACCGTTTAGGCTACGAGACTTTTAGGTGAATAACTACCTGTAAAGAGCTAGTTAAATTACTGATACTTACTGAGATTTGAGGAAGAAAATATAAACAATTTAAAAAACTTTAAAAATAACAGACTTGTGTATTCCCGTTAAAATATTTCGTTTTTCTTAATAAGAAATATTTAGTTGCAGGAAGAATTTAACTCTGTTAAGGCACCAGCGCAATATACTAGTATGTTATGAAATCTTTTTTGATGCAAAAGGTACCATGGTGTTAGAGACAAAGCTGAAAACTTTGTTGAAAGAAAACAAAAATGTCGTCTAATAAAATGTACCTTTTGTAAAAACAAAATATAATAATAATTACTTGACCTTTTATTTAGGCTATAAGGCAATGTGCACACCCCTCAAGAGCACAAAACAGAAGCACCTTCGTTTTTGTAGTGATGATGTTATATTTACAATTAATTTTTAATTTTTATGTATCTTAGCTGTAAAACTAACTTTAGGTCATATGTAGGGAATACTTTTGCAGTTGAGCTATTGATTGTACACATTTTTTCCAAACTGTTTCGTGATCAAAAGAATGAAGTTTTTTGAAATATTTAAGCACACTGATAATTTACTGGCTGATAGGTTTCAAGTTTGCATATAAATCATCAATTTCGCGCGGTAGGAGTTGCGCTATTTTATTCTTTTCTTTTTCTTTTCTATTGTAAAAATATTGCAAGCTGCCAAAGGAAACAAGAGAAGAATGAGACTTTTATTCACAAAGCCTATGTAACAAAATATCAGTGCATCTGACCTGCTCTTGTTTCTTTGAGGAATTAAGAGTTTACATAAAATATCTAATATGACAGTGCAATTGCTATACTAAAATTTGCAAGTAATTTGATAAAAGCATTTTTATGTATTATTTTCTTCGAATGGAAGTCTTTATTTAACATTTTTAACTCTGATGCTGTTTTAAACAGCTTAAGAACAGGGTGTTATGGCTCAGTGAACTGAATCATCGCCTGAAATAGTGTACACTGGAGAACAACAGCAATGACATTCTCCGCAAAGCCTTCTTAGATTGGTATAAGTGTAAGGGGTCAGCCATACTTCAAAACCACCTCTCCCTTGCACTACAGTCATTCTATAGAGACGGGAGAACATGTAACATCTAAAAAGCTAAAAACTGCTGGTAGACCGCTTCTAGTGGCAAGCAACAGGAATAGGGCATTGACACGTGGTATGTATTGTATGGCTGAGAGGTGATTCTTATCAGTGATGCACGGGTAAACAAAAAAAAAATCTATAGTAATTCGATGTCTGGAAACTTTATGTGACAAAATAGGACTCGATCTCATTACCAAAAAACTTGACATTTAATCAAAAACAAGGCATCATCTAGGGAAGTTCTGGCAATTGATGCATGGGGTCTCTCTGGTTTCTGACAACCAAAAACCGTATCGTACACTTGATACCAGAGACCACAGCCTCTGCAATAGCAAAATGTCAAATTCGTATCTAGTCCCAGAAACCGTTTCAATTTGAAATATTTGAAAGAAGAAAATCCAGACAAGGATGTAGACAGCTTTTGTGGATGAGTTTAAGTGAGTTTTCTAATTGTACCAAAACCTAAATTGATGTAATGAACGACGAAAATTGGGAGAAAAACCTCCAGTTGATTGAAAATCTATGTTTAAACGTCCTACGATGCCATAAGCAATATTGATCTGACCGTCATGAACAACTGTTCTACCACTCAATTCTCTCCAAGAGTTTATTCATCGTCTAAAACCTTCTCTGGTTTTGACAATACTCTAGCTCTTACCGCGGCACTGATTTACAAATATGTCACTTTTTTACTAGTCGCTTAATTCCCTGGCCATCCTATACAAGGCGATCTGCAAACAGTGGGGAACGTGCCTAATTTAAGCGGCTTGCTTGCTCACCTAGTTGAGGGTAGGATGTTAGGTAGGAGATATCTTATTTTAGCAGCTGCCACAAGAACGAGTACACTGCAGTATGATCGCCATCTAAGGTATAACACGGTGAAGGTTAAATCACACATACAGCCTGTTGGTGCAAAACTACTAAGAAGTTTTATGTTGAATGTACCGTGCACCCGTCATGTATATTCTACAAGAATGAAACACTTGCAGTATTCAATTAATATATGTTATATGTAGCAACCATATTCACCTTGCGTATAGTTTTGTGGACAAGATCATGTATATGTAAATATATGCAAATAGAAAATACGTATCTTGAGTTGACTAGACACTGGCAGTTTTGGACTATATAGAGGTCATAGTTCATTTTTATCTCAATTACGGTACTAACGAAAAAGAATTTTGGAATACGTTATTTTTGTTTTTTTTTTAACATTTGGAACCACAAGAAAGTAGATGAATGAGGAGTTAAATAATGGGGAAAGAGGGTGGGATTGCAAAGGGGGGTTGCAAACGGGGTTGTAGGATAAAAATATGGGTCGCAGAAAATGGCTCTGCGGTTGCATGTAGGTGAACCAATTGCCGGTAGGATATTGTTCTCAGTGGAGGGGCTGATAATACGACAATTGGATAATTACGTCATTTGCTGGATTTGAAGCTATGTATTGTAATGTGATTTCCATGAAGGTTCTTACATCCACTCATCTCGAAAAAAAAGTGTTCTTCAAATCCTGACTTATTTAACAAAGATTATTGGGGTCTTGAGGTACCATACCCTTACAATTTATCAGGGAAGCTAGAGTTGGGGCCACAGTTCCCCCCCCCCCTCCTCAAGAATTTTCAGTTAGAAGATTAATTTGTCTCGTGCCAAAATAACCTAAGAAAATGTCAAAACTAGGTAGTTGAATGGTTCATCCCCCCCCCCATGTTAAAAGTCTTCCGACGGTACTGTTATTCAGGTCCCCAGAAGAGTGGCATAAACAAGTAATTCCTTCAATGATCTTTACCAACTACGTCCCAAAGTTTTGTCCGAAGTTTTGAAACACTTGAATTTAATCGTTCCAACCTTAAAAGATAAATACGGACTTGTGACAAATTGTTATGCTATAAATACCTTCCCCGATATTTTTCTTAGTCCCTTTGTCATATAAGGCGGACTCATCGGATGATATCCCTATATTTATATACAAAAACATTGCTTAAAAGGATTTGTTATCGGTGACTGGTTTTGGGAGACAGATCCCATTAATTAATTTAGGGAAGACTGTGTTGTTCCTTCATGGAAATGATGATATACCTTTGTAGCGTAAGGTGCAGAGGTGAGGCTCTGACTGTAGAGCGGGGGTCTACCTTGGACTTGAGATTCCTTAATTGAATATATTGTTTTAAAAATGGAGAAAAATATTAATTCATAGCCTTATTAATTCTATTATAATAACAATTATAGCAAGACAGAGTTATCCAAAACATATGGTTACTTTGCAGTGTCACCTTGAGTTTTCGTAGGCAGACATGCATACTTCTTAAGGACCCTCTTTAAGAATGGTTGTGATATTTCTTTGTCCCTCCTCCTTGTATAAAAATAAAAAAAATCTCTTGAGATATTTTTAGTAAGTCTTCCTTTTTCGTTGCCTGACAGTCCACTGTATCCGTGATACCTATTTCAATGTGGGAAAAACTCTTAGGAGATCATTAAATCATGAGTTCTGTGTTTAAACATCTGTGCGTAGCAAAGAAACTGCGCGTCTGTAAACAGAAAAAGACTGCCACGGATTTTCACACCACCCGCAATCATCACGGTCCAGATTATACACGTTTTTCTCAGGCTTTTAACAATTAAAATCGAGGATAGTTTCCCTGCCTTGTGATGACCCCTTTATCATCCTAAATCCCTACTTGAAATAACCACTCTTGTTTATTTGGTCAGTATTTTGGGTCAAAAATCCGTCCTTTTCTATGTATTTCGCACCTCGAATACACATGTCGGTTTAAATCTTGTTGTTCCCAATTTAATTAGTTACTCAAACTCTCTAATGAAAATAGTCTCACCTTTTTATTGTAACTTTTCAAAGGTCTCATTCCTCGAACTATTAAGAGCACAAAAACACAAAAGGAAAGAAGTTCCCGGCCGCTATTTACTCTTCTGGTTTGTTGTCGTGTAATTTTTCAGGGAAGTAACAGTCCTAAACATAAACACAACTCGATAACTCAGTTATTTGGACACTATTATAACCCTCTTTCTGATACATTATAAGACAGAACAATAGTATTTGGTGAACAGTCGTTTCTATTGAAGTTACCGAGTTCGCAAAGGCATGAGAATGCTTGGACAATGTAGTTCAATAATTGCTCCAAGTAGCCGGTTACCTTACCCTTTCTTTCCTCATCACAAAACTCTATAAATGGTGCAGGGATTATCTAGCCCATCACCCAGCACAGGTAGAAAATTGAAAAGGGCTTCGTGAAAGATGTTCAAAACAATTTGTAACGGTTGTAGTGAAATTTGAAGGGTTTCCTAGAGAGAGGATAATCGGTTTGATAGAAGCAATGTCGGTGGCCTCGTCAAAGCTCCACTCAGTTTGTTTAAGGTTAAGTCACCGTATACAACGGTCTGTCGGAACACAAGCAGTACTTTTCCTTGCATTAAACACTATTGCACGGCTCGATTTTTACCGTGGTGAAGTATAAAGGACTATAAGTGACCATTCAATCACTCAAGTAAATTTTGGGTTTGTCAATTACAATTAAACGACAAATTTTAAGTTTTTAATTAACACAAATACAATGTAAAGTAAAAACAAATAAGAAAAAAGATCGTCATCGGCTTTGTTGACTGACTCCCCAGTAAACTGTGATGTGTAATTTATCAAGAGGCTATGGGGACGGCCAAACACGGCGTGAGAATCGGAAACAAAGTTGTTCTTTTTTGAAGAGGTTCAAATTTATTTTACATATATGTATTAAAATGAATAGAAGTATTACTGTCCCAAGGAATTATACCTAACATTAGTCAATTTGAAGTCACGCAACGGAAAAAAACAGACCTACTAAGTACACAATTATCCATTGGCTTTACCAGAAGATACAATTCACAAGTGCATCTGAAAATCATGCTGTTTTCTTGTTACCCCTCCTGACATTCTAAAAACCAACTGGCTTGTTAAACGTTCTTAGACAAAGTTTTAAAATGGAATTAATTTGCACTAAGTAACTATATATATATATATATATATATATATATATATATATATATATATATATATATATATATATATATATATATATATATATATATATATATATATATATATATATATATATATATATATATATATATATATATATATATAGTTTCAATGGTTTAACTTCCCTCTCGTTGTGAACAATTCATGGTATGCGTAGAGAGATGAGTGTGGATGACAGCTAAAACACTGAACTGTATGTCGGTGTGAAGTTATATCATTATACGAAGCTTGCACCAAAGGTCAAAAGGTCAAATTAAGTGAACGCCGTGGTTGTTCTGGAGGACACCGCGCCACACACCACAATGCATTAGTACATGACCTATAACGTCCGCGTGTGCTGCTTGTCCTCCAGAATGCGGTTGCGTTAGTTGACTTTTGCCCGCGTGAAACCACTGAGTTAACCTTCCTATACCCTGCAAAAGAAATTAACCGAATATTTTCAAATAAACATGGCATAAGACGGCAAGCGGTCCTGTGCACAATCAAGGAAGGGACAGGGTGCGCGATATGAAAATGAAATCAACAAAGAAAGCTAAAATAGTCACCGCACTGCAACCTTTCTCTAATGCTCCATATACGTTAAGCATTATAACACTTACACGTTACATCATCTTTGGCGGAATACTTTCAAACGAACTACCATTTTTCCTACGTCTACACCACAAAGGTAAATACGAGTATGTGTCTTTTTATTGGATGTTTACTATAGTAGTCCACCTTACGTAGCATTGTTTTAAACATCTTCTAGTCTGTTAATTAAATGCTGCTATTTGGCAACTCGTTTATTTATAGACCGTAATAAGCAATTAAATTTGATGGATTAGTTTGATAAATAATCTCTTTCTTCATTATCCGATGCTACGACCTCACTATAGCCCCTCAACTTCCTTGATTATATGTAGTCCTACAGATTACAACATCTAGCTGATTCTATCTTATCTTCCTCCCCAGTGATGTCAAGATATCTTTCCCGTAGCTGGTTTAATTTGTCGATTTTTTCCTGCCATTTCCTTTTTCAAAAACTCAAAGTAGATCGGTCACTCTATTCCAACAAAAGCACTTTGGCAAGATAAATTCCCAACGGTGCCTTGGGGGTCTCTGTGCCATTTTCTTTCGATTGTGATAACAATACACTAAACACGAATAGTGATCATTGTTGCGGAATCTTTTTGACCAGGCTCTTACTAAGGACCTGTATTAACTGTCCAAAAGTTGTACAAAGCGATAACGTCGTCATTAAGTTAACGCAATAAATTGCACTAGTCGCCCAGCCTTAGGAGAGAAGAATGGCTGTAAGAGTGTTCTCCTGTTTCTGAAAACGTTAACCATTAATATAAAAGAATATAAGAATAAAAATATAAAAGAATGAAAAAGGATAAAAATGATGCAAAATATAAGTGAAAGTAAGGAAAGGTGTTCTCAATCACGACCTAAATCACTGTCATCACCTTAAAATTTTTCACTATATTTCTGTCACTATCATCATCTCTTCACTATCATTACTTCAATGACGTCACCATGGCTATTACCTACATCACCATCAAGGCATTCTCACTGTGTATTTCCCCTACCATCGCCGTAAGAATAATCATATCATTGACGTCACTAAACTATTACCGTCCAATTCTTAGTCGTTGACGCCATCATCATGTTCACTTTTCGCCCCAGCCTTTTTCCTCTTCAGTCGTTATAAACATCATCAGTATTATCTTCAGGACGTCATTACTGCAGTTACCGAGTAAACTGACCTTTAATATCATAATCATAGGTGTCACCACTATCTCTACGATATCGCCACTAATCGTTTTCATTAACGTTACGATTATCACCATTGTATCATCATTTACACCGCCACTACCATCGTTCACTACCTTTTATTACCACGGTCTTTAAATGTCTCAACCGTTCCATCAATATCGTTATTTCCATCATCAACGTCTTCTTTTTTGCGACTATTATTAGACTTATCTTTAGTATTACATCATTCACGATTTAAAACACTTTCTATCTACGTCCTCCCGAGATAACCTGTTTGATAGCTCACGTTTTGTCGTAAGCTTTCACTGGAAATTTTCTAATGTCAGACAAGACGTAAAACGGTCAAAACAGTCAAAATTATCAAAATATTATACTATGATATATGATTTTCTCAGATTAAACGTGTGACGTAAACAAGTTGAACGCACTGGTCGGCTGCTACGATAACAGTTCAAGTCAAGTTCGTCTATTCGGATGTCGTCATGAGTTGTCCTCGCGTCCTCTTCCTGCGCCCCTGGCTCGTCTGGGATTAGTCGCAGACAAGCAGAAATAAGCGTTCGCCTTGATACAGTGTATCATGAGGAGGGTTACACACGAAAAGAAAACAAAACTCAACCACGATATAACGCAACGGTGACCCTTAATGGGATTACATGGGCAACTCGGGCATTGTCAACAGCTCACACCTGCCAGGTGGGGCTCAATTAACTCTAAATTTGGAGTTAATTAGGGGATACCGTGGAACCTGTAGCAGGGTAAACAGTTTCAGAAAATGCATCAAACGATCAATGATCTTTAACTTCGCAGTTGATGGAAGAGACAAAAAAAAATTAACAGAGAACGGTATTAGGGTTTCTTTTGGACTCGTTTTCAATTGTTAAAGTTTTCGCAAGGATTTTTCTTTCCATAAGGAAGGAAATGACGAGCGGTGGGAAGGCAAATTTTATCGACAGTTTTCATCAAATCCTAAAGGCATTCACCTCAAACCAGAGTGCAACGACACACGGAGACTAAACGCCACTACCAAACTGATTATGTCATAAGGGTTGACAAAACTAAACAATTACTCTCATGCAGTGAAACATGTACTTTGCTAACGAAAGAATTACCTCTATGGATGGCGCTATCACAAAATAAAGTTAGTGTACTCATAAAACGCCCACAATTGGTTTACGGTCACAATAAACCTACAGACCTAATTTAAATAATTAAAAAAGACCCTAGTTTTAGCAAACCAATGGGTTCATCAGTCACATGTCTCTGAAATCCATTTTTGTAGAGATTGGACAATAACTTACCAATTTTCTTAATATTATTCATCACCTAGTAGTGAACTTTTCCTGCGAATTTAGATATCTAACACTTTAGTTAACACGTATCAAAAAATAAAAGCCCAAATACAAGAATTTACCACATCTTCGATTTTACACACAGAATTTCTTCTTGGAAACCGTCGCTCCTGTTAAGATGCTTTTGCAAAAATGGCTACCTTGTATAGACCATCGACGGCACAGTTGAAGTAAATCCATATTCAGAGAACGAAGAACATGGAAACGCTTTTAAGAAAAAAAAAAGAGAAATAGTGGTGTTAATATTCCAACACGACATCACGTGACCAAACTTGCGAAGGGTTTCTGTTAAACTTTGTTAGAAGCTTCTTTCATTTTTGTACAATCAGGCACCTGCATGTCTGGATAATATGTGGAGGGGTCCTTGCGTGTGTCCATCATGAGCTTGTGTACTGAAATTGACTTACTAGTAGTCCTAGCTGTAAGCAATTGGGAGGGTTGGGAGTGATCAAAGTTTTAAGGGGAGAATATTGCCCCCAAGGTCCGTTACAACTGTAAGCAATTGGGAGGGTAGCCTACGTAGCGCCTCTGTGGCTGCCGCCCCTTTTGCAGGCTGCCGCTGTTTTTTTCGCAGCGATGAGCTGAACGAAAAAACTTCGTCCGCTCCGCGGGGTATTGGGAGGGTTGGGACTGATTTAAGTTTAAGGGGGAGAATATGGCCCCGAGGGAACAGGTCCGTCATAGCTCTAAGCAATTGGGAGGGTTTGGGACATGATCAAAGTTTAAGGGGAGAATATTGCCCGCAGGGAACCGGTCTGTCATCAGTCCACCCTCTTTTTATTCTTTTCATGAAAAATTCACGTCATCTGCTTTCTATATTGAAGACGAAAATCTGAAGTTGTCCCCACGAAGATACGACCGAGCGCCGACAGGAGCCACAAAACTTAACTGAGCACCTTCTCAGCCTGTCAGCGTGAGTCTGCTCCAGAATGGCTGTAAAGAACATGTAGGCTGTCGAATTAACAGACTTGCATAAACAGTCAAATCAACAGATAAATTTTACTTGTCCGCGAAACCTTTAATGAAATAAGACAATTCTCTAGTGAAATATTAAAATATGTTAGAAGTACCTATAGGAAGCAGGCCCAATAATAAAACAATGGTAAAGTTATTGTCTGAGTCAGACTGAGTGTGTTACAATAAGTCCATTGCGGTGAGATTAATGATAGTAGACGGTCGCCCTTGCCAAGAATTAAACCAAGCCAATTCTTTGACTCTGTATAACTAAACCAATACATATATGCATTGTTTGCCAATGAATTCATTTATATAAAATCGTATTACCAATAGGGTAATATTCTTAACCCCCTTTCGTTTTCGCTGCGTGTCTGTGACTTCTTTCAATAATTTATCAAGTATATTTCTTTATTTCACACACAGTCACGACATTTCCATTTGAGCTGGACAGGTCCGGGTGGTTCGTACTGTTAACAATCCCATGTAACCTACATTATGTGATACTTCTTTTGGATTAAATAGCGGCTCTCTAAAACTTTTCATTTCCACTGTGTCAAAAATGAATTAAATAGAACATATTTGCATATTTTTACATCGTCCTTGGAGAAAAGCTTCCAGATCACACGTGTAAGGAAAAAGTCTTAGAGACAATCCGTGATAAAGTTGTGAAGAAGATATCAGAACAGAACACATAAAAGTGGCGGGAAAAAGTACGGTCGTGTAAAAAGCGACATAATGATCAGATAAGTTTGTTTTCCCCCAGATGGTCCTCAATCTGTTATTACATGTAACACTTATGTCCCAACACCCTATCAACGTTAACGGCAACAAGTTGACGAGAGTAGGGCCTCTACAGACTACCCTTGCACCCACAATCTTGACGAGTGTGGTAATATTGTCCTGTGAAAGTCGAGTTTTTCTCCGCGTTCTGCTGACAAATTTCTTGACGTGTTTCACCTTTTTACCGATTCTGCTGTGGCAGGGCTGTCAGGAGACGCAGGAATATAAAATCAGAGATATGTCGGCGAGCGGCAATCGACGAGTGTTTACCAAAGTAAAATATGGGAGCCTTCAACTTTTGAAGGTGAGTTCGGAGAGGCCTGCCACGAATAATTTGGGTTAACGGTCTTTTTTTCTTTCCCTCGTTTCCCGCTTTGTAACTTCTGTTGGACTGGATCAAGGAGAGAGCAACTTTGAAAGGACAACCCCTCAATATACGTCAGGGGTCATGTGACTGTTTTTCTTTCAAAGGTGAGACCGGAAAGAAAAAACATGTTACGTAAAACTATCGATGATCACGAAGCAGTGACATTTTTAAGAGACCGAGGAAGATTCTTCACAAGAGCAAAAATTATTTCAAGACTGCATCTGCTCAAGGTCGTGTTACTAATTATTTTAAAGTCTAATGTTATTCTTCATCTTTACAGACAGATGACGTTTATTTATTCCCGTCACGGATAACGTTAAGGGCACAAGACAGTTTTCTAAGTCCTTTCTTTATCTTTTATGTGACAACTCTGTCATCGGTAAAACGGACATTCTCACCATAATTTCCCTTCTGCGGGTTATTAAAAAAACGTAAGTATTGAATTGATTGCACCTGACACATACCAGTCATTTCGCTCTTTTGTATAAAAAATATGAAATAACGAAGGTTATCCTGAAATTATTTATACGAATGACTCTTGTGGTCTACGTGGACAAACTATTACATGTCCAGAATAAAATACCGCAAAATAAACTCTTTCTCCAAATCCTCATGCTTTTCGACTTTATACAGTGAAAATTTAGGCCCGAGTGAGCAGTTCGTGCTGTGCCTTATCGGAATCAGAAAGGCTAAAAATAAAGTGTGTGAGAGGCAAGTGATGCCAAATTGGGTTTGCTTGAGGTATGCCACTTTTTTTCTGGTGTAAATGAAACTCTATCCTTCATATTTTCTCCTGACGAATTTCAAAGAAACGAAAGCAGCATTGTATGGGTCTGATAAGTTGTCTTGGAACTTTGCCTATAAAGTGGCGAATAAAAAACACGGAGTCTGCCCATGTGATCATACTTTGCAATTGAAAGTAACTCAACGTACCTTATCAACGTGTTTATAATGTATTAGGTGCTTCACAATGACGTCGACCAGTGTTGTACCGATATTGCAAGTAGCCGGTATTACCTATACCGATATTTCAATTCAAAATATCGGCCGATACCGACGGTTAATACCGATAATCGTTCCAGTACAGTTTAGACCAAGCCAGTGTTTAGACTTACGAGGAAAGTGTCCAGTACTAAATCACATAAACATTATAAAACTGGTTCCTTTTAATCAAATTTCTTTTAATTTACATGAATTGGTGGAATGTTTGTTAAAAGATTCAAGGTTGGCAGAGGAATTTACATAATTTATAAAAAAAAGTTAAAATTTCTGAAACGAAATGGATGCGTTTCAATCCAGCTCACGTTTTGAATTGTTTCTACCTCGATATTAACACTGAACTATACCAACATTTGCACGAAACTTCACCAGCTGTAAAAGATTTCAAAGTAATTGAAAAGAGCAACAAAGAAAAGGTCATAAAGTTCCTCTTAAACTTAATTCGAACTTGTTAACATAATTTTCTTAAATGGTACAGTCGATCAAAGTATAGCGTGCTTTGCCCCTCAGCGGGCATCGATCCTCCTCTGCTGCCGTGTCGATCCGATGTCAGCCTTTCTATTAGTTTGCATATCTTTCGTATTAGCAATGGCATCACTTTTAAATCAAGAGCGCATGCGCATGCCAAAGCAATTGTCCAGAAGAAAAGCCCAAGACAGTGAGCAAGCGATTACTGACGATAATCCGGTTGGTTTTGTCGAGAAAGAGAGGGAATGAGTTGGCTGATATATTTGTAAACTTTTTATAAAATTGACAAAAGGAGACCAAATTATGATGGTAAATTACCAAAAATGTGTTGAGGCGTGTGGATAGGGAGCTGCTAGCTGGTCAAATGTAAGCGAACGTAATCAGTAGGCCTATACAAAACATATTAACTAGACGAAGATGTGGGGGATGACGTTTTGGGGGAGGGGGAATTATTGCCCAATGTCCCTTGCAATTTTGATAAAGAACTTTGACCTTAGGCTAGGGAAATACTTTAAATGTACCACCAACATTAATGGGCCACATTTGCCTAAATTACCAGCGTGTGAAGATCATCTAGAAAATGAATGTCGGGCAATTAAGTGAGCTTTTGCTAGCTTGTTTCAAGTTTTATCACTTAAAAACACCCTTGTGGAGTTTGTTTCCTTGAAGGTAACGACAAGGCAAGTTGAGTTCTTCCCCTACCTATTAAGTCTACATAATCTTCTGACGTAAACTTTCTGGTTCTTAGTTTTGCAAGGGTATGTTGTAAGTGTGGTAACAAAATATGATCCATATACGATGGTAAGATTAGTTTATCCCTCACTGTACAGCCGATGGTCAGGAAGACCACGAAGTCTTGCCAGCATTCCCCTCACTACGAAAACTTGAAACAAATTCCACTAAAAAGGTACGACCCTAAAGGACACATGACTACTGTGAGATTTTATAAGTCTCCAAGCAAAAAGTTTTTTGTTCAACCTATCTCTCTTATTATTTAAAGATTTTTCATGTTCTTCGTTTACATTTAATATGAATTTATTTCAGTTTTGGCATCAACGAACTTTCAACCCTATCAAAAAAAAAAAAAAAAAAAGATTCCCTGCATACCACAAGAAAAGCCTGCGTAGTGTACTATATGTTTCACGAACTTTCCCTCTTTCATCAAAATATTCAATTATAGACTATACAATAACACTGGGTGTATAGGTTATTAAACCAAGCTTAGTATATTCTTCTCTTTTAACTTAGCTAACTGTACTCTGTTGCTAACTGCTGATTAGATTCATGAGTTACGCATGTGCAACAAAACATGATGAATAGTCACCAGGTAAGGTTCGGAAATATTCACGGAAAGTTAACTGAACGAATGCATCAAATGTTCAGAATGTCGTCTTCAATCGGAGATCTTTTCAAACTTATCACACCGTGACGAGGGGAAGTAAACTTCATGGCAACAATCTTATTTGTCTTTAGAACATTTGTTGCTTAAATTGGGGAAGGTGTTTTTTGAGAAGATTCCTTGACGTCCACGATGAAAATGATTTCAGACACCCATACAAACTTGAAAAGCCGTCACGCTGAAAGGATTAAGAGAAAATAGCTATTTCTTCTTCTTTGGCTGTAGACAGATTTCCCTGTTTCATCTACCCATCTGTCCGAGCTGAGATCATATGGCCCGCCTCGGTAATACAACACCAAGCCGTGGCATCGAAAGTTGAGTACAACGAGGATAGCTTCTATCGATTTTACTGTCAACATACTGTAAGTTTAAAAAACTTAGCACTCAAACGGGAAAGAAGAGAAAGAAAAATAAAAGGTTGACAAAAAAGTAAAAAAAGGTAAAAAAAGGGAAAGAATGGAGTTGAATTTTGATACTCTTCGATATTGACCGGTCTCGTGGTATTTTGAATGGAAACTCAAAAAAGAGTGGATTGATGAGACCCTGTTCCGCGACGGATGGCGTGACGACACGGCAGTTCTTGATAAAAACAGAAGCGAATTCTGAAGAAGGTTGTCGATAGGCGTGATGCTTCCTAGACAACTTGAAGAAGTTGATGACGAGAAATGTCGAAAAACTTATCGCTATCTCCATGCTCATGAGAGGGGGACACATGGAGTATTCTAATCTTAGAATAATAATACAAAAGAAAACGGCTGTTTTAAGAAGTCTAGTACGACATACTTCCAAGGACAACTCTACTTTCTCACGATAAGGCATTTGCTGTACATCACATTTTTTTCCAAAAACACTTACAATTAAACTTTCAAAAAGAAACATGAACTTATATACCCTGGCAAAAGTACACTAGGAGAAACCATCTGAATAATAAAACAAAGAGAACATTGTATTTACGTTTTAGATAAACACATTTACAATGCGATGAAAGGAATCTGTCGTTTTTACTCCCAAATTTGACAATATTACAGATATCACTGCATCAACCTTCCCTTCAGTAGCCATCAGCTTTTACCAATTTATGTAAGATTTGAATCCATAGGGATTTGAGATGAAAGGCTTATCGTCACCAGTAATATTCAGGTAAAATATTCAAATATTACTAAGCAAATGAAGTCACAGCATTCGGTGCTTTTTACAAAAACAGCTTTGTGTTTGAAAAATGACCGTTCTCAGATCAAAGGAACCTTTACCATAAACAATATGTGATTAATGTTATTTCCCTTAGGGCAAAATATTGTATCTGAATCTCTGTGGCATCGGCAGTGATCTATTTCCAATTGTGTGAGCGTGTTCGAAATATAGGACTTAGTGTGAGATGAGTGAAAGGTTTAAAAAAGAATGAAATCATATTTTTACGAGATGATAAATGCGGACTGTCTTCGGTTTAATGGGTAGTCTTTTCATGTCTGTAGCTCAGAGGACAAAAGTTGATAAAAAGATGATAATGGGATGGTTTCTGGAATAATTTCGGAATATCAGTTTCTCTAATAAGTGTCGTGGAGACGATATGCTAGAAAAGATAACCATCTTATTGGAGATAAAATTTACAGTTACATGTATAATTCAACATATTTTAAACTTTTAGAAAATGTAATTATTTGTCTTTAACAGCAAAATTGCTGTTTGAAATTAAGTCAACTTTAGTTCATTTGTGGTACACCACGTGGACTTTTGTGAGTGAATAAATTAATTACAACGGCACAAATTGGTTACAGATCCAATGTGAATATTAATATTAAAATGAAAAGTAAAACTTGAATGGACAGCTAATTGTAAACATATAAATGACATGGGTGCACATTGTTATTATATAAAAGTGCACGTGTATATCATTAAATTAGCATAATAGTCTAATTTCCACCATTGTAACAGATTTCTTCAAAATAAAGGCTGATCAGATTTAAATGGAGCAAAGGCGGCGTAGACTGAATATTGCATTTTTCTGTACATGAATTGAAGCTCTCTGATTGGTTGGGACTTAATTTCAGCAATTAAATCTAAAAAAAAAAATGTAAGGCACCTCTGTAGAAAAGTTAAATTTGATACAATCACAAATACCTCAATAAAATGGTCTACTTCCTTATGTTTAGGTCGCAGCTTTGAATGGTCCCTTTTATCCTTTTTTCTATCATTTTTGTCTTTTATTCCAATCACTTCATTTCCTTTTGTTACGTCTTTATCATCAACTTTAAGATGCTGTTATTACGTTTTTACGCATCGGCATTTGTGATAAAACGTGCAACTTTTTCGATAAGTATTGTAAGGAAAAGAACCTTTCAAACTTTTTAGATGAATATGAGAAACAAACTGAAACTTGAGAAATGGATTTTTTATTGTTATAAAACTGGTGAGGGGGTGAGCCTCCTCACAAAATATTGTCTCCTGGAATGGATTTATGGCAACTTCAGATGGAGATGCATGCAATCTCTCCTCAAATCGAACACGAGTTCTGAATGACGAATGACCCTGCTCTGAAGAGATCTTCATCCAAAGTCTCAAAATCATCTAAGAAAAGGTTAAAAATGGGAGAAAAATGACCAGAACCATACCGTGGGCAATAAGATAGCTTACATCCGTCGATATTACCGTTATGATGGTGATATTATTCCTAGCCTATTCAATTAATGCGACCCGCTTCCACTCTCGCGGTAAAAATGAGGTACAAAGAGGGAAGGATCGACGATTTGGACGTACGGTCACAGTTAGTGCCCAATGTTAATGATAGCTACTGAATCATTACATATCTGGTTCAGTTCAAACCCATCTCGTTGGTATACCGTAGCATACTAGTCAGAAATATGTCACCGAGTGGTTGACCTATCCTTCCATGCGCCTTAAGGACATACCCATAAAACCCGTCTAAGCTTTCCCGTTACTCATTTATCGTTTCCCCTAGCCATGCAAAACATGTAAATTACTTCAATAATACGGCTGTTTGGAGCTGACTGCGTTATTTTCTCTCTGTCATTATTTTTCGCAACCTCAGGCATTGAATACTCGGGCCACATGAACAATTCTTCTTTGGCTAACTGCGTACTTTTATCGAGGTAACTGGGGGCGCTATGAAATGTCGGTAAAGGGTTGTCAAATATTTGAACCCTTTCAACTTCTCCCTATTATAAATTTAACCTCATTTCTTTTTATTTTGTCTCTTCTTCTCTCAGTAACAGTCAAAAGGTGATACTTCAAGAGGTGAATGAAATTTTTCACCTTGAAAAAGACCTGAACTTTCAATTTGCTTTATATTTATGTGACAGCCTTAATTAATCACTTTCTTGAACTTTGACAAATACTTTTTAATTTTAGGCAGTTTAAACTTACTTTGCATTTGTCTACTAGTTTTGATTTGACAGCTAAGGTCTCTGAAAAAAAGATAAAATTAATTGTCCTACAGCATGTCTTGTGATGTCATTACGTAACAGCGAGTACAATCGAGAAGAGGAAAGGGACATAATCCCATATCTTGTCCTCAAATACAGAAATAGATAAGCCAAGAAAATTACAAAGATCTGTTCTGAATTTTTTTCCCCATCTTTCTCCTTCTCTTCCCCGATTAAGTGTCCTCTTGTAAAGATAATATTTTTAGACGCAAAATGAACGTTTTCATCCCCAAAAGCCATTCTATTTTCAGATTGGTACAAAAGTTTGTAACGGCTTTACAAAAAAGTCTGATTGTTACCTGACTGATAGCATATAGTTAAATCATTTCGGAGTAAAACATGTAATTATTCATCAAGCATTGAATGTATCCCGGTTAAGAAATGTGCGCTAAAATAAGATGCATTGCAATGACAGCATACCCTGTAGTGCCTCTGCCTAGCGGAGGTAAAGAAGGGGCAAGGGGGAAAGTTTCCAACTTACACCCCTTACCCAAATGAGATGGACAAAAAAATAATGATTTCCTCAACGTACTTAACCTCTAGTTTTCTAATCCTTTTCTTTTTGGATGCCATTCCCTTTTCTAGGAAGAATTGCCGCATTACGTCATTGTTTCATAGTAATTACAACCATATAACATCATTTTACAGTTTCAAAAAGTCACACTGTCGTTTCCTTACTTAAAAAGTTTCCCGTCCAAAAACGAATATACTGCGACATATCAGTTGTGAAACAATTAACATAATTCATCTGTTACTTAAAGTCATCTTGTTGGGAGGCGTTTTTCGTTTCAGAAAATTTTACCCCATTAAACAAAACCATTCTTTGTTACTCTAATATTTTCAGAGTTGAGAGAAAACCAAAAAGGACGTGGTTCGATGGTCATAGGCGTCACCGAAGGGGCAGGGGCTCAAACGACCCCCCGTTATCGTTCAAATATCGTTTGTTATATATACCTTTATTTTTACCACAAGTTTGAGAAAAAAATCATTCGATTTTTTGTGTATATACGTTAAGTCTGTGATGGTCTAGCTTCATGGTTATTCAGTGGTGAGTCTAGCTGAAACGGAACCCGCTTGCCAACGAATAAAAATTTTCTTCTTTTTGCAGTTTTGTGGGGCGTTTTTACCTGTTTCAGAAGCTACATAGGCGACCGGGCTGGTATTTAGGCACACGAGCTGGTGTTTTAAAATGTGAAAATTAGGCTAAACTGTCGTGATTTATTTCCATTTTTTTCGCAATCTGTACACAAAAAATGTAAATATCATTGCAATAGTGGAAAATTATCAATTCTAAGTACTATCTTAACGAATGCAACAAAAAACTATGAATTTTGAATGAAAGTAAAAACATTGTTTGTTTGGCACTTAAAATTCTTAAAGTACCACAGTAAGTTAAAACGTTTCAATCCCATTTTCTCACGTGTGCATTGCTTGCGAACTATTTTCGTTCAGAGACTTAGGAAAGGTTTTAGGCAGATGAGGTAACAAAACATTTATTTGAGATTATATTTTCCAAGCAAAACTTCAGAAACTTTGAGAAAAAGAGAAAAAACGAAATTGTATTGTTTAAATTTAGTAAGGGATGTATAATATTTGCCAGTTAATCGGAAAGTTTCGTAAGAAATTTCAAAATGAATGGATCCTTTTTGTGTTTTTGAATTACATTGTCATGTCTTTCATGTTTCATTTGTTTGATCAAAATATTTTCGGTTAGCATACTCTTTCATTGCGGCAATGTTTGTTTTCATTTAAACGTGCAATAGCGTCCAATATTTAGTGTTCGATATTTGCCACTCAAATTGCTTAGGCAATAAAGAGGAGAAAGAAAACTAAAAGCAAAGAAAAGGGCAACCAGAAGAAAAGGAAAATGGAAAAACAAAATGGAAAGAAGAGAATGAAAGATAAAAGAAAATGTACTGTTTTCATTTAAACAAGCGATAGCTTCCAGGATTTAGAATTCGATATTTGCCAATCAAATTAACTTAGGCTATAAAGTAAAGAAGAGAATGAAGAACAAAAAGCAAAGAGAAAGGAAAAGAAATTAAAAGAAAAAAGGAAGTGAAATGAGAGAAAAGGAAAATGAAAGAGAAGAAGAAAAGAAAAAGAAAAGCTAAGAAAGGGAAAATAGGAAAGAAAAGGAAAGAAAAGGAAAGAAAAGAGAAAAGAAAGTATTGCAATATAGTTGCAATTGAGGTAATTGCAGGGGTGGCGCCAGGGGGTGGTAGGGGGCCATCCCCCGTCGGGAACTTTTCCTATTTCGTCGTAGAGCCCTATAGTCGGTACGATGAATTACGTAGTTCCTGACGACGCGACCAGTCGCCCGACAGTTTGTCTATTTTGTTCTCAATATAGGACAGTTTCTTCAACAGGAACCCAAACTTTTCGGCGCGCTTCGCGAGAAGTGTAGAGTTTTGTATATTTCAGTTTCTTTCATAATTCTATTCCATATTGCTAAGTAGTACAAGCCCATTCACCGTTACCAAGTAAACTAATAGCAGACTACACAGTATCATGTAAAGGTTGGGATTTTCATCCCGTTTACACACTTAGGCCTAATTGTTATCTTGTCCTTTTTTGCACGGTACGGTAAGCGACTCACGGAGGAAGGTTTGACTATTTTATCGGGCAGACCAGGGACAGGCCTACAGTTCAATGTATATGTTATTCGAGTTGAGGGTCAACCGCCACAACAGTTGATTTATTTTTGTTTACCCCAGGCAGTAAATGTTACTTCCAGCCCCTCTTCTAATTTAAACAAAACACCTGTCTAGTATACACCTCCAAGACAGAGCCACAGTAGCCTGCAGTGAGTTTCAACTGATCAAGGCCTGCATATTGACACACAACAACTGTGTGGACTTAGCTGGGAACACAACGGACTATATAAGTCATCTTTGACCAACCAGAGTGGAGTTATTGTTTGAATGAATTCCCATCAAAGTGTAGTCACCAATTGTAATCAGAACTGAGGGCTATTCCTATATATGTCTGCGGGATGTCATTGCACCATTAAATGAGTATAGCGTCTTTCATGTGTACCCAAAAATTGTCGCTCGCAGATTCCCCGAAAAAACCAGGAAATCAACACCCAACTTGGCCAAGAAACATGCCTTGCCATGGAATGGTATACTATAAAGGTTTCCTTCCAATTCCCCCTTCATCCCCTGTCGCCCCCTGTCTACATCGTTCCCGCAACCCGTTGCCCTATCGAGGCTTCGGGTCGTTAGCCCCGTCAGGGAGCCTGCCCCCCCCCCCCCGTCGGACAAATCCTGGCGCCACACCTGCACTATTAGCGGTGCGAAGCAACTTGAGACAAACGCTTTGTAGTGCCAGAACAAATGGTACATCATTGATTCCAGTTTTGAATTACTACAAAGAGTACTATGACTCTTTTGAATCACGTGACATTTTTAACATTAAATTGTTAAAATTGTAAAACGACTCTTCAGTTTTCCTTTCATATGCAGACTTTATGAAAGATATTCATACGTGGAATAAGAAGAGTTTTGTAAGATTTAGTTGAAGTTTCAAAATCAGTTTGGGGCGACCGCTTATTCCTTTTAAAGGGAAAAACGTCTATTGTGTTTGTCTTATACAGAAGATTTGCACCTTTTAGCTGTTATTCTAAATGTAAAATAGGAGGTAATTTAAATGAATGTACTGGGTAACTCCTTTTTGCAAGTAAGTTTTTTTTAGAGAAAGGGACATTGCTGCTTCGTTTCTCATGAATAACGTGGTTAAATTTTGAAATAACTCAACATTCATAGCTCTTGTAAATGAATACATAAATAGTTTGGGTGGAAATAAAGATATTGCGAGAGTTTATTCGTGAGGCCTATAATGCCTCAATAATTATGAAACATTTTCTACCTGTGCTGTGTTGATGTAATGTACACACAATAGTCCGTCAAAGGTCGTTCTCCAAACTGTGTGTAGAACCGGTGACTTAGCAGCATTCACCCAAAATCGTATCTAAGGCAAGAAGTCAAGATTTAAAGTTCATCTTGACCCTTTGCAACTTACGCACACGCACGAAGATATAATCACGGTCGAAAACTGCTATACAAGGGAGTAAGTATAGTACTCCCTATACAGGCAGGAATATCACCGTATAGGACATCAACACTACTATACAAGCTTAATCTATAGGCTTAAACTGACAATTCATTGAGACAGGAATATGGATTCGGCTTCTCTGTTCTGTTACTTCTGCTTGTACTCGCTAAGATTCCATTTTGTCTTAATTTTGAGTTTGTGCGTTTTTATGGCATTTATTACACGGTGGTTGCCTTGTTGCACTGCAAAAGAAATTTAATTTACTCCTACAATTTTGTTCCTAAATTTTTTTAGGTTGATAGCCTCAAATGGGAAGTACTAGAGTTGATGCGGCAGTCTTGTCGTGTTCCATGAACCGCCGACTCTGCTCTGGGCACAAAAGTAATTGAGGCCCACTTTAGTAAGTGACCTGTGGAAAAAGTCTAACATAGCATCTGCTCTGCTGTAACAGGTCTGAACAAATTACACACACAAAGCTGGCAAAAAGAAATAAAATTAAAACAAGAAAAACAGAAGTAGCAAATTTTCTTAAAACGACTGTACGGTACACTTCAATTTGGCCAAAATTCAGACCGGTGTACGTGTTCCGTCAGAACTTACGAAGTTCGAACAGTCTAAAGCTGCCACAGCTTCAAGCCGATGAGGCCTACTGTCAAAGATCAATCGCTCTCATCTTGGTTCAAAATGTGTGGGTAACCAACAAAGGTATTATTAAGTTCGTTGAATGCGTTAAATGCACCTGAATTAACAAAACTCATATAACTTCAAATGATTTATGGAATGATATTATGTCGTTTACGTATGAGGCTGACGGTTGTTAAAATGGAGAGTTGGGGAGAGTTTTAAGGAAATAAAGACCTTTTATCTATCAGTTTATATTTTTGAGGGGATGAAGCTGCGTATTTTTTTTTTTTTATTGCTTTTCAGTTTATTGGAGGTGACTATGTGAGGGTTTGTTTTCTGTGATCTTAATAATTTTTCCGAAAAGTATGATGAAACATGAAACAAATTAACTTATTTTTGTACACCTTGCTCACATTCCTTTCCTAATTGGCTGTCCTTGTCGAACATTTCCCACCATCTTTGCAATGATCGTCGCATACCTCTTTGTTCCTGTAAACTGTGCATAGTTCAGTGGCCCACATCCCTCGACCATTACTGCGGTAGGACGTGTGCCCATTGATCGCCTTACGCCAGTCAGCCAGTGCCTTTGTCTCCATTCTGTCCTTTGTTGCTCCGTTATGTAGTTCTTAATCCACTGACCCTCCTACTCAACATCCTCCTATTGTTGCCCCACAGAAGAGCACGCGCCGGGCATTATAACATTTACTCATTGCCAAAGATTTAAAGCTTGGCGAAGTGACGTAATCCCTCCTGGGAAAATTGGAGAATGAAACTGAAGATTAAGGGTGTAATTGACAGCAGCAGTTCTTAGCTTTCTGTTATCCCCTTAAAGATTGGAACAAAATTAATTGACGAAATAATGGACAGACTTCAAGACCTGGACAATTTAAAGCGGTCAGCTAAAACTGAATTCAGGAAATTCTCTTCCGTCTTGAAGAACCGTCAAAAAAGTTAGCAATCTCCGCCAGTTGAGACTAAAGAAGTTTAACAATACAAGGATTTTTTGTGTCTCAAACGCAAGTTTCCGGAATTTTCGGAGTATTGGAGTAATTACGTTGGTCGTGGAAGCTCAACCGAGAAATCATGATTAATCTGAAACTCTTAATTCAAACATTCATTTCCATCGGTTTAACGAAAAGCATTAAATCGACAAGTGATCCCTTGTCTGTTAAAAAGGGAAGAAGTTTATTTTCACGGACAAATGTTAATCTTACAAAGGTATTGTATCTATTGGCTTGTTGGTTATATCACCAGGTTTGCATATTGTCCCTGCAAAGATAAGCCCCCTACTAGTGAAGTGTTTTCTTTTATATAATAAAATAGGCCTGCCTCAAAATAATTTACAACCGAGAGAAATAAGTCTGTCATTTCTCTCCTTTGTCGCATATTTCTGAAGTTTAGGTGCGTAACCCGTCAATGGGTTGTCACTTGAAAATGTCCTGCTATGGCCATTGTCGTAATGAAATGAAATGAAACCATTCCCTTCCCTTTTAGGTGAAAATTTTGCATCTGTGAAAGCTTCCGGGACCTCCCCTTCCTAATTCGAGGAGAGGCAAATCTAGTGACCGGAAATGACCTTACAACATGGAGATGAAAAATGAGGTGAGAGCACCACAGCCATTCAGACATTGGAAGTGAAGTCATGTGACACACACGTAACACAGTATTCGAACTATTTATGGTATTTAATTTATTCATGTGGTCACATGACTGGTAACGAGGAAGGCTTCCAAGTATGTGTTGTAATCACGCCCCTGTCCGTAATTGTCCGTTCATTTTTCATTTTTCATTAAAGTCTTGATTCTTTGAAATATAAACGCACATTCGCAATAACCGTACTTACAGATGAAGGCTATTTCTCATAGACTTGGGAAGATTTTCAAGATTGTGGAGGGGAGGAGGCGAGATTGGAGACCCAATATATGACACCACCTAAGCGAAGCACCACCATCGGTTCACGCGTGGCGTGCCAATTAATTGGTTTGTCCAAAATGCCCCCCTTCCCAAATTGTAAGAAATGACACTTCTCAGACCCTGTAAGTTGCATCAGAACATTCATTTTTAGTAAAAACCTATGCTTTCAGAAAATTCTTAAATCACTTTTGTCGAGGAATAATGGTATTGAATGTTATTCTATAAAATTTACATACACATGGCACAATTCAATTAAAGATAGGGAGATGTTTGATTATGGAAAGCTGATCGGTGACTGGTGTGTACATTGTGTACATTGAAGATTTGTGGCCTGGGGGAGGGATATCAAGGGAGATGGTGTCCCCCTCCCCTTTTAGGAATTTTTTTAATTCTGATGATGCCTATATATAAAAGCAAAAATGGTGGCATTTACATTGAGAGTTTGACCCACACGATTGTCCTAATTTTCTCAGATTTTTTAAACATGTTGCACAGAATTTGACTGAAAGAAAGAGTTGCATTCAAGTCATTTTTTCTCAAGTCAAGTCCCAGTCATCTACCTTCAAGTCAAGTCTCAAGTCATTTGCTTCCAAGTCAAGTCGAGTCATTATTCATTTTCCTTCAAGTCAATCGGGTCAGAAGTCATTTTCGCTCAAGTCAAGTGACAAGTCATAATTTTCAAAATAAAGATATAATAAGCCTAACCAGACTGCAGTTCCTAGATACAGTCTTAATATGGAGAACAGGTGGTAGACCTTGAAAATAGATTTTAACGAAAAAAAAAGAAAACAAGTCGCAGGCTGACACTTCTCTTTTGGAAGGTTTACTGAATGTATTATCTCCACACAAAAAAATCCAAGCAACAACTTTTAAGTACAGTCAATTATTGATCACATAAGCGTAAGCACTTATGTTAAGTAAGAAAGCTAAGTTCTTGTGGAAATTGGATCGTTTTGAAATAAGGAGGATATTCCCCAAACATAACGTCACTCAATAATTTGCAGTTTAAATGGGTACCTGCATGTGTCAAACTTTTTTTCATCTGATAATAAGTATTCTCTAAACTTGTGTAAAAAGTCACCGAACAAACAAATGTATGCTTAAAATGGAACCGGAGATAAAGGGAGAATTACCTGACTACGCCTCTTATTTTCTCTTAAAGATTCACGAGAAGTGAAAGTATTTTTGAATTATAATATGGGGGTTCGAAGATTTCAGAAAATTTCTAATCAGGCAGAATTGAGGAGCCATAATTATTTCTTCTCATCGCGACAGGCGTCCCTTTGAGTATGTGTATGTGTATGACGGAACGTAAGTATGCATACTATATCGAAATTCTTTGATGACCGGGCGATTTTGCTCTTCTTGGAGAGGGGAGGGAAAAGTTGAGGGCAGTACTACAAAGTTAGTCAATTGTTTTAATTTGAAGATGCCAGCAAATTGCATCTAACAGTATTAAATGTTAAGTTTTGTCTTGAAAGGACCCAAGACTCCATGTCTTAGCCATTTAATTGATGAAATATTATTATTAATTACACTATTCCAGAATTGCATAGATCACAGTGCAAAGTACTAAAAATGTTTGACGTTTGCGTACCGTATTAATTTTGATTGTCAAATGCCAGGAAATAACGTTTTTCAGCGTTTCATTAGGATTTTATCCTAAGGAGGACCCCCACACCCCATAAAATGAGTCCTTCGAAGATCGTGAGTTCGGGATTCGCCATCACATAGTTGAATCCCCCATGGGTTTGTGATTGGGTTTTCATTTTCTTGTTACTCATATTTTATAGACATATGGCGTTCTTTTATTTTCATTCATAGCTGAGGAGAGGGCGTTGCTCAGCACCGTTCGGTGCAAGGGACGATGAGGCGATAAAGGTTGCTAAAGCACTGATATATAGTACGGTACCTGTACGCGACTTGTGCTTGTAATGAGGGTTTGCCTTGCAAGGTATGGGTTTACATGGCTCCTCCCATCAGATTCAATTTTTCTTGACCCCTGTCTTTTCAATAACTGTTCTACTCGCGGCACAATGCAATCTCAAATGCATGAAGAAAAAGCTTGCGTTTTTGTTTTAGATAATTCTATGGTAAAAAAATCATGCCCCACTCAGCGCAAACATTGTCATTCAATGTCAAGAAAAAGTCAAGTCAAGAAAAAGTGCGACTTGAGTGGACTCGAATCTAAGTCAGGGAATCGAGCCAACAACTCTGCATGCTGAAAGGTACGGTAGCCTATTTCCATGTGTACTCTATTGTCCATTTTTTTCTTAAGTTATTTGCTAAAAAATACTCTTAAAATATGTTCATCGGGCAGCTAAGAAATTAAGAAAATAATAATACTTTTTCATTGGTTTCATGTGAAGTTTGAGTCTTGAATTCAATAATTGCAGTGATGTACCTAGGGCAGTTGGCAACTGGGGTTGGTATCCTGGATAGGATCAAGAATACCTTTTCACGGAAGGTGGCTTATGTGCAAAATGGTGCTATCTTTCGCAAAACTTTGAACTGATTATTTGGTAAAAAGTTTAGTCATAAGAGAGTATTTTAGTTGCGGCTTTATACTCCACCCGGCGGGCGAACTGCTCCCATTAGTATGCCACTGGGGTAAATAAAACAAATCATTGAGGGGAAGAAATGTAATGACCAAGGGGCCCTTCTCAGAGCCTTTGGTGCCTGTCCAGGGGTGATTTCACATATTTTCAAATGCATGCGATGTGCACCGATAGTAAACCCAGAATATCACAATTTGATCATTTTCTTTACAATAACCTGACCAACACTAACGACCGTTCGGTTTGATGATACATGCATGGGAATTGTGAAGGGGACACATCAATGATCGTAGGATTGTATAAGGCTTTGGAACTACAGTATCATATAAGTTGTCCAATAGCAATAATGCGGCATACTTAGTTGCTATGGGAGTTCGCGCCAAAAGTTTTTTTTACTTACCGTACTTATTTACACCTTCTTAGTATTGAGAGTGACTTGGATTTGGCGCTAATAATAAAAAAATTAATGTTATAATGATGATTAAATTTCAATACCTTTCAAGCTACTTGTTTATATGCCGAGAGACTTATCCTCAAATTATTGTGAGAGGTCCCCCCCCCGTTTTCTAAGCCTATGATTTTTGTGGTTGGCTTACAATTCATTTAAGGGGTAACGCACTCACCCCATTTGAACTCTACATATAGGCTATGTGGTTAATGACAATCATGTGTGGTTGTTCAATCAAGTAACAAGGTTTTCTACTTTTTTGTTAACTAATTGATAAATTCACTTTAAGTAAGTCATTAGTTTCCTCGTGAGACAAGCCCGTAGCCAAGGGGAGCGGAGGACCCCTAGAAAATTCACAATTACCATTACCTTAATGCATTTTAGTATGTCTCGCCCCCCCCCTACCCGCCTCCCCCCACCCCCAACAAGAACGTGCATGTTCATTTCAATGTTTTATCCACTTGCGTAAAGCTATAATGTATATTATATATTGCGTAAAGCTATAATGTATATTATACACCGTCTCAAATTCTTAGACAAAAGTCAGTCTAAATGATTAGGTTTAGGGAACAATCCAACTTGGGACTGAAAAATCCATTTCGGTGAGTATTTCTATCCCAATTACAGGTTGGTCGCTAATTTCAGTACAAGAGTTCAGATTTCAAGAGATCATTGTAGTGTAACCTTTTTTGAGTGTGTTAGAATACCCACCAATGGGCTCTCGTAAGCAAAACTGACAACGTAACTGCACGTCTCTACGATACAGTAGGCCTATAAAGAAAGAGTGATTTAGTAGAAGCAGTCATGACTGGTTTTACAAGTTATTATCAGTCATATTCTTACCTAGAAAATAACTTCTTCTCGTCAGATTTTCTACTAATTTTCCACTTGTAATTAATCTGAGCAGTGGTTCTTTGGTAGGGTTGTAGTAAATTGGAACAAAAATTAAAATATTCTCACGAAGCCTCGATGAGATATGTTATACGACAGACCCACAGCTCATGCAGCTGTGGCTAGGCGAAATTTGAAGTGCATGGAATGAACGTGATAAATCATTTCACTTCCGGCTTATAGCTTGAACGCTTGTGTCAAAATTTTGCAAAATCCTGAGAGCGAGGGGCCTGCAATAACCTCTCTTGGATATTTCTCATACTTGATAGGTTGAAATTTTACCCAAATTTTGACAATGCACAGTAGAGTTGTTCCCCTCACAAAAATTTCTGTATCTGATATCTGATATCATTTGACGAAAAAAAAATCTGATTCTACTAAAGAAGAGAGTTCTATGTAATAACAATGCCCTATAACAGGGGTGCCTAGAGTAGCAAACCAATTTAATGTACATCGCGGGCCGCAGATGGCCCGCGGACTGCTACTTAAAAACCTCGGTCTCATACCAAGTACGAAACTTTATTAATTTGCTGACGGTTTGATGAAGCCAATTTGTCTTAGCCTTAGAGGCCATGTAATTTTGACTGCCAAGACTAATTAATTACACAAGCCTAAGACTACATATTGGTCGAGGAACATAACGAACAAAAACGTTCCTATGCAGTAACATGTTAGAGTAAGGCCGTGTTGGTATCGGACATGTAGCCAATATTTCAATCTTGGATGAGCCACTCTGTCTAACATGGATCCATCATTAGCGTATGTAGCTAAAATCACATGGATGTGAAGTCTTCGGGACATTATCAAATTGCCCCTACCCATGGCCGTCGTTGGCCTTATTAACAACGAGAAGTCACATGTTTTGTACTGACTACATGTAGTCAACCTACAAGCATGATATTGAAGGGTGAATGGAGTCACCCCAGTGTGAATTAGTATAGGCTATCTCCGTCTTAAAGGATCTCTGATCTCACCCTAGACAGTAACAAATTCTCCCTACTAATTTTAATTCTAGCACCTCCTCCAATTTAAACAAAACACCTGTCTAGTACTTCCAAGACAGAGTCACAAGTAGCCTGCACCGAGTTTCAATGCTCGAGGCTATAGTGACACTCAGTAGCGTGAGAGCTTAATTGGAAACACAACTGACTGTACAAGTCACCAACGAGAGTGGAGCCATATTGTTGGAATGAATGTCAATCAAAGTAAAGTCATCAGCTGTATTTAGAACCAAAGGACCAGGCAACTTCCTGGTGGGGTGAGGATGCCATATCCTCTTTAAATTCATTTATGCTTTTTTTTAATGAAGGAAAAAGAATGTTGTTATTGAATCATTTCAGTAATGCAAAATAAGTCATTTGTTCATTTTTCATATGCAATATTCTTGTTCTGAAGCGTTGCACAAGATACCTATAAGGGAAATTATATGAGATTTGAAATATTTAAAAAAAAAAACAGTTTCACCCAGACAGTAAAATGTCTCCCTGTTTTGTTTACTTCTTCTCCCTTCCCAATTGAAAGTAAAATATATGAAACACCTGTCTAATGCACCTTCCACACGAAGCTATAGTAGCCTGTATTGAGTTTACATTGCTCAAGGCCGAATCTGTACACTGCTTTGTGAGAGCTGTCTTTTATGCAGTTGGTACTCTACTGATATGCAAAAGTAACCATTGAGCAATCAGAGTAACGCTATTACTTTACTTTTATGTCAATCAAAGTGCAGTAACTTATTTTAAGTAGGGATAGGCCTATAACTAAATATGCTTGGGATAATGCAAAAGCCCCTTTAAAATGAAGTTTCAAAGCAGGGTTGGAACGGACTGCAGCTTTTAAACGGAACATTGTGAGTAAAAAGCATTTACACGTTAGTGAAGTAGTTGTGTCTGTGTGAAGTAAAATATCCCTACTAACAGACTAAAAAAGGGGGCTTTACGTCTGAACTTTGGAAATCATTGTAGTGGAAACTACCATTGTAATAAGAAAAACCATTGTTCATCGCTTCAAACATTTAATTATAGCTGATATGGCACCCGCTTACAGTGTGATATTTGTTGATTATTTTAAGTTTTGAAATCGAAATAAACAAAGAGACTTCTGTTATTTTTTACGGTAATTATTCTCAGCTAAAAGTAGAACAATAGAATTAATACACTATTCCAGACAGGAAAGGGACGTGTTTCAGTTACGGTGACAGGTCATGTCATGGAATTGTTTCTATTTTAAGAGAGAAAGAAAAAGATTGTGAAGCAAAAGGTCTAATAAATCCCGTTTCAATTGTCAGAAATTTGGTAATGTTTTGCACACTCAATTTCTGAATCTCTGTAAACATGATTAAAAGTATTTGAAAAGAGGACAGAGGAACGAAACGTAAAAGTGGAACAATATAAAACACTGTTTCACGCGTAACGAAAGTAGCTAGTAATTAAACGTGCTTTACAGTGTTTCATAGGGTGAACTTTCGCTATTAAATACCACTTTTACATGGGGTAAACTTTGGTAATTGAACGGGCCATACAGATTTGCATAGTGTGAACTTTGGTGGCAAAACGAGCGATGATAATTCCATGGGGTGAACTTTGCTGGTAAAACTTGCGACATTTTATCACACATGATGGACCCTGTTGATTTAGCGGGCGCCACCACTATTACATGGAGAGATTAACTGGTAGTTGAACGGGCGGTATAGTATCTGGTGTGAGTTTTTGTCACTTTGTAATATCACGATTGTATGGTAAAAAAAATGTGAAAAATTCGATAGTTCGATAGTTGTGTGCTTCTTAATTATTCCCTCCCTTCTAAGTAAAGTAAATGGAAAACGAAATGAGCAAACGAAAAATATAACACCGAGATACTTCCTTTTGGTACACTGAAGATTAGCTTAAATCTTAATTGTATGTATCAATTGCATTTTATCAGGGCTGCAATCGAGTCCAGCTACTAACCCGATTTCGAGCCAATTCCTATTCCTGTGGCTACCATTCCGGATCAATTCTCAGTCCAGTACTGTCCCATTCCGAGCCAATTCTCATTCCATTCCAGTGTTCTCAATTCCAGGCCAGTTCCGATTCCGGCCATTTGACAATTTAGCATAGCATGCAAATACTTTTTATACCATTTTCAAGTCTATTTGAATGAAAGGGTCAATTCAGGGGTCAACTTCATACAGTCTTCCTAACTCTGTAATTTAGTTGACTGTGTGTGGCCATTCAAGTGTATTAAACTGTGCGCAAACAAGAATGTAGCCTTAAAGGGGAATTTTCATGATCCCAGACAGTTCCAATTCTCCCAACTATGCATCTTCTAGCTCCTCCCATAACTGTATGAGGCTCTTCCTTGTGCAAGAATAAACCTGTTTTATTGCTTAAGGCCATGTCCTGGTGAGCATACAAGGCTATAAAATGTAATAAAAGTACTCTCTCTGCCTGTGTGGAATGTGAGCTACTCTGCATCTTTCAAATTTTCAAACTTTGATGTCAATCAAAGAGCAGTCACCAACTGAGAATTTTGATATACATACACTAAAAATATACTTTGGGGTGATGACTATCTGTCTTTAAGTGAAAATTTTGCAACTTGCGCTTTTGTGGAATCGGCTGGAATCGGCTCTGAGTCCAAGTCCAGCTGCTGCCCATTCGGGGCAAATTTCGATTCCGCGACCTTCCAATTCGGGCCAATTCCGAGTCCAGTAAAAAAGGGACTCGAGTACAGAATAGGGTATTGTATTGCTATAACAAAATGTTATAGTGTAAAGGCTAACTGAACTATCATAATAATGAACTTACATACTACATAAGATCATAAAAAACTAAATTTTAAACAAGAACAGTGGGGAATATTCAAGTGAAATAACCACTGAAAATGTATAATGGAGTAATTTCGTTCAACTTGATGAAGGCATGTTTTAATCCAAATAGGAATGTACATTATGTGGTAATAAGCTACATATTGGCCATATGCGTAGGAAGCCAGGGGAGAGGGGTTAAAGCCCCCAGTCAGAAATGTGGACGATGAAGTATGCTTCCGCCCCCACTTTTCAAAGACAAAACCCCCTTACTTTTCACTGTGTGAAATTTATCAAACTTTTTCAATAAATGTACTTAAAAATGCACAAAATTTAGCATCAAATTGAGTAAAAGGACCCTGAAGCATCCAAAACCCCTCCCCCAGAACGGCAGTCTGAAACGTTCATCTCCCGGCCCCAGCTGAGAACAGCTTCATACGCCCAATAATTAGGCTTACTTACATTTATTAAGTAAGATCCCTTTTCGCATATAGACTATAATTCTATATATGCTACATAAGGGGTTTGAAACATTCTACCCTTGGTAAAGGTTTAATTCTGCATTCCTACGTCATTTGTTATACTTGTAAATTTAATTACTTTTAACAACAGAGTGTTTAATGGTAAACGCCACCACATAGTAACTAGCCCCCAATCGCGTTCTTTACAAACAGCCACACTTTATTGAGGCAGGGTGCATAGAAATGAGATAAAATGTGAAAGTATAAAGCTATCCTGGAAATTGTAGGGTTCCCGTTCAAAATTTTACCGCTTTCTCCCGAACCAGATTTTTGTAAGTTCAATTAGACATTTCACTGCTTCCAAACATATAATGTCTCATTTTCGTAATCTATCCATCTACAAAAGTTGAAAAGAGCATTTGGCAAACTTGATGGGGACGTAAAGTTGAAGCTCACATGCCCCACAGATTGTTATTGTTCAGTTAGAGTTAAAGGTTGAATATGTGACAAAAGGTTGAAATTAAATTTCATAGCTTTTACTTTCATCGTGATGATGGGGACCTGGGGAGAGGAACATCGTAAGATGTTGATGTGAACCATAGAAGTACCCATTGGTCTTTCAAAAGTACATAGACTGGACATTTATTGTATTTTTATCTGGGTATTCTTGTCAGAAAGTGATTTTGACATCCACTCTAGTCAAACAGTGCATGTAAATATCAAATGTAAGATTTTTACTCATTGTTTTTCTGTTGTTATTTTAACAATAATCAAGTCGTGGATAAATCAGACTTTTACTTGTTTCAGAACCGTCGCATCATTAAAGTTAACAAACTGAAAGCTGAATTCCTCTTGTCTCTTTGAGAAATCTTTCTCTCGTGTCGACATCCCTTCATAAATCATTCACGACAAAAACTTCCTTCTACTAGTCCTCGTGTTTTGTTCAACTTCTTTTAACCGTCGTTGCATTTTGGTTACTAGCAATAACGTTTGGTCAGAAGCAAACATTGCTTAGAGTGCATATAATTGACGTCCACCGAATCTTAGATACGCATTTTGAATGATTTATTGGCGACTTGTCCTCCACGGTAACTTGCTATTTGATGCTATGATTACTTTACGTACATCTAACTCTGAGGGTTATTAATATATTACTAATGACCGCTAAACACGTGATTAGTATATGCATCAAACCAAAGGACAATGATGTTAATAATACTGACTTTGCTGTAAAGAGTAATTTCTAACATAAATCTCGATAATATCAATTATAATTCATCATTTTGACATCTCATAGGACGTATGAAAGGATGTAAGAATTTGATCCAAGTAAATTCGTAAACCGTCCATATATAGTATTGTTGATCGAACTCTGTAGATTTGTTGATTGGACTTCTTCTCAATTTGTCATAAAAATGGAGTGCTTTGCTTTTAATTTCAGAGAGGCGTGAATGATAGATTGTCCAAGGTTAGTGTTAAGTGATGCCAAAAAATCTCCATGAAGAGAAGTTACTAGCTTACCTTATTTCGATGACTGGTTTTTATCGGCTTATGCTCCTTCTTTTCTCTTCTTTTAGTAACTTCTGATGTACTCTGTTTACTGTTAATATTGTATTCCTCAACAGTCAGTGTTTCAATTCATTTTCTCCTCTGAAATAAAAAGAAAACGCCGACAACCTTTTAAACTTTTATATATTGGATCCACACGGAAGAAATGAAAATTTCAAACTTTTCCTGAGGTGATCTAAGATATTTCTTAAAATTAGAAAAGGAGAACACCTCAAAATTTTAAACAACCAGTACAAACTTAAAAGCAAGTTGAAATGAATGTGTGTCACTTAGAAAAAAAACTTTTCTAAGATTTTGTCAAAGACCACACTCTTAAAACTTATTGGTCAAAACCAGGTTAATTAGTCAAATTATACATCCTTATGACTAATTAAGTCATAAAGATGTTTCGTATGACTAACTAGTTAGATTTTGGCTTATCTATTTTAGCGTGATTGCAGTGGTAAGAACATGCGAAACGCACTAAGAATTTACAGATAAACGTATTCCACAGGATTGTAAACCGTCCAAGGCCTAGACGCCCAAGGACCCAAATAGGGAAATGAGACCCGATCCAGCTGCCTATTCAGTGAAACCGAATGTCTCTTCATGCACTGGGTAATTCAGGGCCGGTATATTTCCAATCGGTCCCTGTGTGGCTGCAGACGGATGCCACTCTTTAAGTCCATAGGCTGTCAGACGTCTCTTTCACAGTCTGTTGTTAAGTCATTTTTAATTTAAAATCAAACTCGGCTGTTAATAACTATCGTGGAACCTGTTACGCAGGGCAGAAAAAAATAGATGACACTGCTCGCTAGCTTCCTCGGAACAGGGAGTTGTTATTTGGAATAACAACTCCCTGCTCGGAACTATCAGTTCAATTCAATTCAACTATATTTCGGCCGTTCTTAGAATACAATAAAATTACAAGATCACTGGAACAATAAGCGGTTCGGAAAAGAAAGAAAGAAAGAAAGACAGAAAGAAAGAAAGAAAGAAAGAAAGAAAGAAAGAAAGAAAGAAAGAAAGAAAGAAAGAAAGAAAGAAAGAAAGAAAGAAAGAAAGAAAGAAAGAAAGAAAGAAAGAAAGAAAGAAAGAAAGAAAGAAAGAAAGAAAGAAAGAAAGAAAGAAAGAAAGAAAGAAAGAAAGAAAGAAACAGCAGAGGAGATTACACAAAAAGCTACTTAAAGCTTGTAGATGGTGAATCAAATAATACATAACGAGGTCAAAATAATCACATAAGGCAACATACACAATACACTGAGTGTTTACCACGCCACTCTCTGCACCAGAAGAAGGCGGGGGCACGGGCCCATTGTGTGTGTGTATGTATGTGTATCTGTGCCTTTTATTTCATTTTATTTTTGTTAGATATGCCAAAGTTAGTTCTAGCTCCTTGATATCATCTCAACCTCCATGACAGTTGTGTAAGATGGTCTAGTTACTATGGAGATTTTCCTTACACCTGTCGTGCCTCAAATTTGTATATTATATATAAAATCGGATAACCTTAAGTATTCATTTATAACCTGAACTCTCCGTTTGTCTTCATACCTATTGTTCTGTCTGGTAGTTCTTTGAAATCAGTTTTATAATAAAGAAACTCACTTATTCAGAAACATTGCGATCTTTTGATCACATAGCATTTTACCGTTGCTATGACAACATAGCTTTAACGGGTGACATCAGTTTTATAGTCTATTTCATTTCTTTTGGGTCCTCACTCGTGATATTTCCTCCGGGATATACTGAGGCCCTGCTATTCCAGAGCTAAACTATATCATAATTTGAGGTACCGGCCATTTGGCTATAATGTGCAGTTGGAGTTTTCTCATTGAATTTTTTTTCAAGTGAGCCACGATAAACACGGAAAATTGAATCTCTTCTGTGCGTATAGAAGCTTTCCTTTTGCATACTGTACTTCTAATAAGGTTAGTACCGTAATGCCGTCACAAGCACTGGGCACTGTAGGGAAAACTTCTATATTATAAACTTTCACCATACATTTTTGTTGAATCTGATTCGTGTGACCCATGTCTTATACAAATAAACCAACCGTTAAAACATAGCCTGCGTAAGATGCTGTTCTCAGCTAGGGTCTGAACATTGTTTTGGACCGTCTCCCTTCCCCTCCCCTTTGGGAAACCTTTGAAACATCTGAGGGTCCTTGTGCAAATTATGTAAGGAAATTTATTGATTTTATTTTCATTTTGCACACAGGAATTGAAGGGGCATTCGTCCTTGAATAGTGGAGGGCTGAAGCATACTTCCTCCCCACATTTTTGACTGGAGCTTCAGCCTCTAGTCTTCCCTCTCTCTTCCAACGCCTTTGGGTTACAAGGTATGTTTTGCCGGATTTATCCAATTGACAGGGCTCTACTGAATCACTATTGATTTCGTGTTACTCCGTCGTTAACTTTCATAATATAATCTTTTTTCATCCAGAAACTACAACGCAAGTGCTGAATTTTCTTTATCAAGACCCTCAAAATACATTTAAAGCCATGGGGACGTCCCCGAACACCAACACGCGTTGTTTTTTGGATCTCACCTAAGCTCAAGTTATACCACAATGGCCCTCGTTAATAAACACACAGAGCGTCCGGAGACTTCACTGTCTACTTCACCGTTAGCCTACGTAGCGCCTCTGTGGCTGCCGCCCCTTTTGTAGGCTGCCGTTTGTTTTTTCGCAGCGATGAGCTGAACGAAAAAACTTCGTCCGCTCCGCGGGGTACTTCACCGTCTACTTCACCTTAACACAAGCCATCGAGCTCTATACCGGCAAGGGGAAGGTGAGGTCCCCTCGTTTGCACTGGCGCAATCTCTGATCCAACCCCTTCCTTGTTTAGGATTAGCTTCATCAACCTATAATCTGTGACTTTAAACAGTAAGTCAAATTATAGGTTTTCATGTGGATGGAATTTTAACCAAGGTATTTGATGAGGGCGTTGTTGAACCTCTTCACTAATCGTTAAAGTGCCAAAAGCATTTTTGTCGTGGCACCACCAACACACCATAATTTCGTGATCAACGTTCATCGGGGACATACTTCCCTTTCTGTGAAACATCTTGAGCTGGTTTGCAAATCCTACATTTATGTGTAATTCAAACTATATATTTCTGATCTTTTAGATCCAAAGGCGACTAACGAAGTGCACTCTAAAAATAGATTGGTCAAAATACCTGAATTAGTCATAACGAGACAGTAATGTAACTTGATTTGTCAAATGATGTCTCACAAGATAAATTAACAGATGTTTAGCCTAATTAAATTTGAGAGTAGTAAAGTAATAAATAAACTGATGGACGAACTGACGAACCAAAGTACGAAAGAACGAACGAACGAACGAATGAACAAACGAATGAATGAACGAATGAATGAATGAATGAATGAATGAACGAATGAATGAATGAATGAACGAATGAATGAATGAATGCTTTTTATTAATACATCATAATATATTACATATATTATTAAAAGTAAATAGTGCGTACAGAGAAATTCCTGTTATTAAGACAATTAAATGTATGTATGGAATGATAGGCAAGTCACAATTAGTTAACCACGGAGGCCACTTTATTCCTAAGATATACAGGTTGTCACACAAAGAATTCAACTAATTTGTTCAAACCAACTCACCAACTTTTAAATGATGCACTCTTGTAAAATGTAGTATCGGAAGTAAACCTTTTGCCAGAGTTTGTTAACAAGACTGTAAGATTTGATTCTGATATAAAGTTATTTTCTTTGTTTGTCCTGTCTTTGCCACAATGTTAACACAATATCCCAGATTCTTGTTTTACCTGCTCTCCCTGAGAAATTATCCCAAAAGGAACTTTATTCTACATATTCCATTTCCACGAAAGAATTTTTGGAATTTAATGGCGCATCATTTCATGTTTTTTTAACCATAGTTCTGTCAGAGGTCGTTCGTAATTGAGTAGTGCATCCAGGATATTAGCATTCTGATATTCTGTGACTTTTACTTTCAGTGTCAAGCAGTTCACCTTCTCGAGAATTCTATGACAAGTATGTGCTAAAGCCTTATTTGAAACAATCAAATATAGTCTGTTAAACAAGTGACAGAAATTCAGTTTATAACATGGAGCATCATCAATTTTCTTTACTTCAAGTATAAGTGCAAATTCGTTACATTTAAAATTTACAAATTTTCAAGACAATTTTTAAGAAAAATACTGTACGTGGTCAGAAATCTGTGACTTTACCTTGTAACAACTCTGTCTGGAATACTTATTAACGTTTTATCCTTTTCTTTAATTGTAAAAAAGGTTTACTCAAGATTTTCCCGGTATGCACCTCAAGAATTCCAATAGCATCAATTTTCAAGGCCAAACGAATTGTCAGTTTTGAAGAATAACAAAGGTATCGGAGGCAATTTTCCCACTTTACATCATTATGCAATCTTGAGGAGAAAGGGGTGTTTTACCACAAAACCCATTTCAAAAGAGAGATCTGTACTGATATATAACATGGAATATAGCTACTGGATTCAAATGTTATGTAAAGGGAAATAAACAGGGCCTGGATCCTAATCAAATGCCAACAGAAAAAGTCTTTAATTTGTCAAAATTCTTGATGACTTCTTTTTTAAGATCTCTTAAAGAGTATTCACAATTCTTGTGCTTAAATTTTCTGTCAAACTTTTTCACGCTTTTCTACAATGATTAATCCAAAAACGGGATGAAATTACGTAATAAATACGGTAAACAGCTTACAGACTTCATGGGAGGGGACAGCGGGAAGCGTCACCACCAACTTTCTCATTGGTGGAGTCATAATAAACAGTGTCCCCACCAATTTGTCTTGACCAAACGCTGCATTTTGAATTCCCCTGTATTGAACTTAGTCGCAGTTTGATCCAGCATTGTGCAAATGACATGCTACAAAGGACGAGAATATTACTATTGACACTGTTAGGCGTGACTTCTCCTCTGAAGTATTAACACATTCAGTCATGTAAAATATAATCTATACACGAGACTGGGAGCATCACTGGGTCTGGGGAAGTGTTACTTCCGGCGACCTGGGAGGTATATTTGCCCAAAAATTTCTTCTACACATGCCCCCATGGTTGCGCCCATGCTTACAGTACAGAATCTTTGACCGTATACAAGTATAATACGAAGTTAAGGTCTATTGTTTTATAGATGCGGTTAATGTTTTAACAGCTGTAACAAACTACTTAAGTCTAACTAAGAACAATTCACCCTGAGACACTCATAGTTATTCATCTCTTCAATTCTTTTGGTTAAAAGTTTAACACTTGCTTGGAAATCTTTTAAAGCTGCATGGGATATAAATGACCTGAATGGTTTTCAAATTCTTTATTCATTTTTCAGAATTACGAAAACTTTACGATTGTTTGAAGTGTAAGTCATATTTCATAATTATGTGTAAAATCTAATTTATGTTTGATATAATATAACGCGTGATTTAGAAAAACTGTGATTGACGAGACTATTAGCTGCCCAAGGAGGAGATTTTGGACATATCTTTGACGAAAACTATGATGTTTTTACTGAACATACATTGAATAAAATTCCCGAATGGAAGATTTGTTAAAATATTTTATATCTTTCACCGTTCCCAAGATATAACTCTTCAAAATTTTACAAATTCTGAAGTAAAGACTTACAACCTATGCAAAAATAATGATTAGTGTGGTGAACTCTGTCAGCATGTCCTTTTTTAACTCTTTACTTATATTTAATGCACTTTTTCCTATTTCCAGCTAGTATACAGTTTGGTGAGTAATGTTTTCATTTTTAAGGTAGACAACTTTAACTTCCAAAAAACCCCTCAGGACACAACATAATTACAACTGTCCTAGAAAGGAATTGGGTTGAATAAACACAGGATTACATTAAAATGATCTTGTAAATCCCTCTTTTGACGTCACAAATTTGCAACTTTACAGTGTTCATTCAAAACGAAGGTGTACAATAGAAATTACCCTAAAACTAGTCAATATTTGATGGATTTTCATGGGAATTGTGATACTTTTCTGCGTTTTTATGTCATTACATCAAATAGCCAACTACCTGATTTTCATGTCACCAGATCTTTAAACTTAAGAAAATCTGAATACAAATATTTTTGTTTTCGGCGTTAACTACCTGTCAATCTCAGTCAAGGTAGTTTGTCCGACAGACTTTTAAAACGTCAGTTTTGGAAGTCAGAGACTTTTGTGACCTCCAGATTTTCAACATACTCAGCAGTCCAAACGTTTTTGGTAAATTGGTAAATATCCGGAAGGAAGTTTTTCCTCCATCCAGACAGGGATTTGTCGGGGCATGAAACATTTCCAGTACAGCTTTTACCGTTTACTCGAACCTACCCAGCCGAGCAACCTTTGTTTGCTCAGCCCCTCTTTAAGGTGGTCAGGGATATGACTGAACAAGGAGCATGTCATAAAGCCTGCTACGTAGGCAAACTCAAACTCCAAGAAAGTTTGCTCCCCCAAGATCGAAACATATAAGGCAACTCAGGAGTTTGTTTGTTCCGCGTGAACTGATAGGCGTAGGTTTGACGTCATCAGATCTTATATAATAACACATTCAGCTGGTTATATCTATAAAATACCTTGCAACCTGGGCCACGACAGCCTACTTCCAACTACTTTAAACTACTCCCAACTACGTCAAACTGCGTACAACTATTGTCACATCCGACTGCCTCAGTCCTTTGAAGGAGTTACGATTTAACAGAGTAATTACTTTTGACAATTTAAGGAGATGAAACACTACGGCATGAGCTCGATATATTTTTATTGTTTTGTTTCACTTTATATTTTTCTTTTGGGTGGAGATACAGTTATTTAGTAGAATTTCGGAATTCTGATCAAATTGTGGTAGAACCATGTGGGAACTTTTCGAGGAATAAAATATTTTCGCTGGGGTCAGAATTGGTGAATTGAAATAGTTCCTGGTTGTCCGATTCAGTTACCGTCGGATTCATGTCTTGTCGAGTTCCAGAACTTTGCCCGGGTATATCTGTCGGGTAGTGTGGTGGAGCAAGGGTCCTACACCGCCACCAACCTTCGCAAAAGTTCTAGGAACTTGAGATTCTCTCGGAGACGAAATATGGCAGACTTGATAGGAGAATTGGAAGAGATTTGGACATCGACGCCTCCTTCCATCCTCGGACAGTCTGAACACTAGTCGAGAGAAAAAGGTGGTATCGCTGGTGTCAATCCATGGTCTGTTCGATAGGATTCGTGATAAGCATGAGTTCTTGTTTCTAACCTGGAGTGAAACTAAGCTCAGGTCTTGTATACTGGATTGTTTGCTCTTTGATTGGAAGTGGGTGAAATTGCCATAATATCTGAATATATATTCGTTCCCAAAACATTATCTGAAATCTGATAAGGCTTGCACTCTGTATTGCCGCCCTCACTTCTTGAAGCGGTTTGGTCACGCAGTGTCTTTAGAGAATAAAGTAATGAGTAAAATTGTTCAAGTTTGATCCAGTTCAACATCAATTTGTTTAAAAAAGAACTCAAACTGTAAATTCATAATCAACTTACAAAAAAGTAAAAAGGAAACCACATGCAATTGAAAAAATGATTCTTTCTTTCACTCTCACTCTTGGCATTTCCAGCCTAGTCCTCATGACACCAAACTGTCAAAAGTTTCAAAGTTTCGCAATTATTTGAACTCAGAATACTTCATACTATGATGCTAACCTACGAAAATCGTTTTCATCCCGACGGCATGACCTTAACGTTTGCAGTGAACAATTTTACAAGCTTTCTACCTGTTTCATCTCGCAAAGATTATGCCCCTTTTTCATTAAAAACCAAAAACGAACTCATAACAGTTTTATTGCTACAATTTAAGGTAACTGTTTCACTTAGAGGTACTAGGTGACTCTGGAAGCAGAGAAAATTGCATATAGCCACGGTTAACAGTAGTGTTTTAAGCTGCAAAGAACCAAGGTCGGTTTCCTTCCCCTTACTGATGGCTGTGTCGTGTCATTTAAACCCCGCAGGATGAAATATCTATCAATTTAATTTTTGATTGCTCTATTTCCGACATTTATTTGCGCAGTGACAACTTTGTCTGACTTTTGCGCAAATAAAGATCACCAATAGCTTTTGTTTCGAATCAGCGTTGTTTTCAAGCCCCAAAATTGGAGTACCTCCCGGTTACCGGAATGTGCGGCAACATTTCATAGGAGGTGCTACGCCCAAAGCGATTCCAAGTTCAATCTTGAGTATTTGACTCTTTTTCTCTCCCATTATTGGCGACTAAATGTATATCAGTTTACGAACGCTTCTTCAAAATTATCATGTCACCTTGTCTCGCTTTCCCATCTTTCATTCTCTGCTATTAATTGAAACGCCCTGTGGTGAGTAAAAGTTTAATGAGTTTTCTTTTCCTTTGATATCTTGATAGACTCTGCCCTCCAGCCGTTTTTGCTTACCAACGATATCTTGGAAAGTGGATATTGTTTGATGGCATTTTTGTAAATCTATGCTCACATTGAAGGAAAAGAAGAGCGTTAAAACAGAACATGTGTCATAGTTACTGTCGATATTTCACTCCAGGCATATTTCATTTCTAGTAAAGGTGAGTTTGTGGGTATTTTGTTAGTCTCGAATCTCGAGCCGTTTCTTTTTAGTGGCTCACTGAGATCGTAAGCGACGACTAGTACGTGTAAGTCATCAACCGAACGCGACCGGCAAGGTGTGAGAAACTCAAGTCGGCTCGGTAGCGTATCCGCTGTGACAGGCTTTTTCGCACCGTGTTCCGTACTTGTATCGATCCGGCCCTCTCGCCTGTCAAACTCTGACAGTTTCCGCTGGTGAACGGCTCAAATATCCACCGTGTTTCAAACTGCTCTGATTCAATTAGGCAAAGCTGTTCGAGTGTCAGTTTGTCAGTCGACGCTCTCTCGTCGAGTCCACGAAAGCCAGGGCTCTTGAGACGCTGGAAAAGGCTGTGACGTCGGTTCAGGGAGTTCTTCAAAACAAATTGATTGATAAATAAAAGGAGAATTAAAACGACCTTACACGTTTATAACGAAGGTGGGTGGCTAAGTACAAACCTATTAGGGATAATCACACAGCGTGCAGAGGGTAGAAGCGAGGTAAACTTCACGCGCCGATGCGATTTCTCCCAGGTAAAAGGGATCGGACATTGGCCCCCGAGAGAGGCAGAAACCTGCACTTTTCTCGTTAAACTGAAAGATCGAGAGGTAAGCGTTGAAATTCGTGATGTAACAGTCTCAAAGCAAGGTGCAGGTTTTTGGGTAAATTGAGTTGTTTAGAGTGTTCACGACAGACATCCAATTGTTGAACCATAAATATTCAAATAAAGCAAACATGGAAGCGGTGTGACGTCATCAGTGACGTATAAATCATAATACAGTCCGCTGTTGTAAAATATATTATCAATGAACAGCTACTTATGGAGAAGAGACGAGCTCGATGTCCACTTTTGTACAATCAATAGGCGCGTATCCGGGGGAGCGATGGGGCTCCCCCGGTTGAGAAAGAAGGCAAGTTGCTACACTCTCGCACAGGTCACTTCACTCGGCGTTTGTCAAAACTGGTGACCATCTCCGGGTTAAAAAATCCTTCAGAAGCGGGTTATCCATGTGAAGAGAAAGAATGAAACTTTGTAACAGAACTAATAACTTGTGAAAATATATTATTAAAAATTACTCAAGAACATTTTTCAAAGTACACTTCCTTTGTATCCTTATGAAAACGATGAACATGGATTATCCCTGTTCGCCCATGGATCCTACAAGCAAGTACTGATTGGGATTTTTGCCCTAGTGGCGTTCCAAATAATGGTGTCAAATGTGTCAACTTTTACGCGTGTAGAAACGATTCTTAAAATAATTCGCATGCGCAAGCCCTGACGTCACACCAAATTGTAATGTTGGCAAAAAATCGAAGATGGATGTATGTTTCATTGTAAAGAATCTGTGGGTAGCAATCATACATAACCTGTGCTACACTTAGCGACTTGAAAATCTTACATCACAGCATAGGCGTACGGGGTCAATATTTCTGGGGGTCAGGGAAAATTTTCGCCCAAATTTAGAATTTTGGACCAAGTTGCCCTATCTGTTGCAAAAGGGCATAATTTATTTTCTTAGCTGTTTTATTTGCCCGAATGGCTCCACTATTTTTGCCCGAATTGGGAGAGCATATGCCCCCTGCCCCCGCCTCGTACGCTTATGCATCACAGTTCTTGCCTGGGTATAACGTTAATTTTTCTTTTTCACAGGGGTCCTTTCCAAACATTATGGGGAAAAATCTCCCCCACCCCAAAGTTGAGACTATTTAGGATATACAGGATGTATTTATTGTTTTGTTGGCAATTATCTAGGAGGCCAGGAGTGTGATTTCCGTTGCAGTTTATGTTTTTTGTCTTTTTCTGAGATATCTTTCTTCGCCACTGTGTATTTTGCACGCTCTTACTTGCTCACCTGCTGCGGCGGGTGCTTGCTACTCCTGTGCCTATCTTACAAACAAATTTTTTACCTGAAATCCACATTTTTATTTCTCAAGGCGGAAGGGGAACCACCCTCAGACCCCCTACTACACAAATGGAAGCTTGAATACGAAAGGTAAGCCAAATGCTTATCTGTCATGGTTCTAACAACTTAACAACTTACAACAAAAATATTGTAGTATGATATAAGAGAGCCATACATGAATTAGGCTTAGGCTATACTTGCAGTTTCACATTGGGGTGACTGTATTCAAGAGATGTGCATTGTCAGCATAAATCTGTGGAAGTGACATATCAAAGCCTAGTCGGACAACAGTGGCGGTCGTGTGCGTCCTTATGGTGGACTATGGTAGAAAGCATTAAAAAAGTATCGAATAAGAGGATATTGTTAACCGGTTTCAACAACAGCTCTACACCATGAAAACCTGTTCCCATTCGTTGTTGTGTAATAACGATAATTCTTCAAACCTTCTTTGTCCGTCACGGACTTTTAGTTTAATATATCTTCAGGCCCAGCAAGCACATCTCAGGCTGGTTAAGGAGGCTATGACAGTGATTTAACTTCGAATAATGAGCCGATTTCTACGGATACGGGATACCGTTTCCATGATATTTCGCTAACCACTCTAGTGCAGAAGTGTATATGACTTGACATTATACCTCCATCCGGCAGATATTTGCTGGTTGGATTGTGCCAGGATACGGTGGCAATGTTTGATGGGTGTGACTTATCTGAGGAAGTCGGAAGGTCGTGGACAGGCGTTACCTTCATAGCAGGTCACGGTGTCGAATATGTACTCCTCTTTGGTGTACATATTGGTATTACGAGTGCAGCCAATATAGGTGCAGGAGTAATACACGTCCGCCGAGCGGGCAAGAACAGGCGTGGATCCAGGGTTTTACGAAAGGGGCACAGGTTGAAAAAGCAGGCTCAAACCGGGGGGCGCTGAAGACACAAAGTGTTGACAGGAGAGGGTTTGGGGCAGGTGGTAGAGCTAGGATTTGCCCGTACGGGAGCTACCTTTCCGAAGGGGTGGGGTGGTTGAATCTTCCACAAAAATAGTCCCAAATGTGATACGTGCTGGATTATCATACATTTGGCCAATCTAGAATTAATATATTTGTATGACGTCATAGAATGAAGCACGACTTTCATGGCACATTGTGCACAAATATACCAACTTGAAGTACCGTGTTCAATGCTGACTTAGTGTCTGTCGGAAAATCCGACTTGCAAAGAGTTGCACGGAGCGCGAGGCTAGTTCAATTTTCCAGGCATACATGTATAGAAAGCCAAAAAGGTGAACATATCGGGGTGTCTGGTTAAAACGGGGATAGCACGAATTATCTCGCACCCACCTGTCTGTACTACGAATACGTTTCACCAAGGGCCCTTTCTTGAGGGCTACCGATCGATAAATACAAGAGAACTATTTGGTATGTGATTGCGATGGGATTCCCTGTCTTTACTGAAAACTAAGTAAGCTAAGCACAGTATGTCTTGTTTTGTACTTGCTTCAAGGGGTTTATTTACCTATAGAAACCATGCTAAGATGAGGATAACACTTAAACGTGCGAAGGGCGCTAAAAATTTTGAAGGTAATTTTTCGGGGTAGCACTGAAGAATTTTTAGGCACAGATAGGATTAGGCCTTTGTCCCTTGGTCAAATATTACGTGCGTTCGTGTATATGTATGCTCCCGTACATATACACACAAGTGGCTTCTTTGTCTGTGTATGTTTGGTAGCCACACGAAGTTGGAAAAGCTAGGTGCGCCGGAAACTAAATAGCCTTTTTGTGATGTATGATATTTGAGCAAGTTTATACTGTGTATACTGTTACGTACACGTATATTTTTGTCAGTTTGTATTGAAAGGTTGTCATGATCTCAGTGAAAGGTGCGCTCGAGCGAATCGCAGGAGAAAAGCCATTTTGTGACTATTAATTGTCGGCAAAGTCGTTTCGTTCCTGAACAAAATACAAAGTCTTACTTGTATAGTACATTTCATTATCTTACATTTCACCATTTTTTTGACCTGTGAAAATGGGGGGCACGTGCCCCTCTGCGACCCCACTTAGATCCGAGCCCGGTGGACCTAACTGAGAAAAGCATTTACTCCACAGAAACAATGTATTCACTCTCATTCACTTATCAGACCTGTTGTGTGATTAGGCGGACACGGGGTACTTTCATTTTGTATGGAAGGGTGATGAGCACTGTTGTCCTAAATTTTAATGCATTTTTGTGCATGAAAATAGCACAAATTTTGTCCGAAAGTATTTTGCTCAATGGGGGGGGGGGCGGCTGCAGCAACCACCTCCCTCCTCGTTTGCTTATGCCCTTGTAAAATGGCACAACCTAAAAGCGGAAATTTCATTCTACATCCTTGATGCCTTTAGACCCCAGTTTAAGAGCAGGTATTCTCTGTCACAACTATACAATCCACAATGAAGGCTACAGCTTTTTCCAGCCATAAGAAATGTTAAAAGTATGGATCAGAGGGTTTATGCTGTCGCGAACAATCCAATTAAACATTCACTACAAACTGATGGAAGGTGTAGGGTAGTGCAGGGGGATAATCCCTATTAAATAACATTTTGCAACCCTAAAACCAAATAGAACGCTGAGTTATAAATATACCAATCTCTGCTGCTCGGAGTAGGCTAGGCTACCTATTTCCGGGGAAGTCGCACCAGTTGGAAGGAGTGAAAAGATTATCACCCTTGGCTTTTATGCAAAAAAAAAAAATCCGCCAAAATCTAACGTGGCAAATATGGTACCATAGAGGAGGGGTGGGGTGTAGGTTCAGACAATGTCTCCCAGTTTGTGGTGTGAATGAATTTAAGTGTTAGGCCTATACATTATGCATTATACAAAATTTCATTTTGTTTGCAGTATGTAACGTGTACAAGGTTGAACTGCACCCTCACTACAGAGGCTCCCGTAGTTTAAAATTTTAATGAAAGATCATGGTGCAAAACCTGCAAACAGTTTGATAGGCCTAGACTTGTGAGCTTTCAAAGTAGGGGGTAGCTTGTATCTGTTGAGAACTTCTGCAGAGGCCAAGAGTCCACAAAACGTACAAAGGCCTATGCCTAACCCTTTTGTGAGGTAACTCCGCCAGACAGCCAGAAGACTAGCTGCTTTCGCCCTTCTCCAGGGGGACTCTGAAATAAAAATAAATCTCGTTTGTAAGTCAATGGAAGAAGAGGCACAATAGAATCACTGGGATAAGTACCAGAGATGTAACCAAATCATATTTTTAAGTCAAGTCCGAAATCATTTTCATCCTAGTTAAAGTGGACCTAAAGTCTAGAATTCTAAGAATATATATTTAAGAGTTTGGAAAATGAATTTCATTCACCCAACTCCCATTTTCATAGCGTACTCCTTTGCTGAAAAATAAAATGTTGAAATTTATTCACTTAATTTGAAATAGTCGATTGCGCAATAACTTGTAAAGTCCTTCTTGTGCAACTCACATTACCAGCTTTTATTTCCTTTTAAAAATAAGGATGTTTACATGACTTTGAAACAATTACAGTTCCCTTGCGTGGTATGTTGTACAGAGAGGACTTATATAGCCAAGTCATCCTATAACAGTAAGACAGTGATCACATTTTGGCACAAGGTGCAGTGGCTTTCGAAAAAACAAAGAACAACAAAGACTGTAATTTGAGTAGTACAAGAATGACATCACAAATTATTGCGCAATCCACCATTTTAAATTGAGTGAATATGCTTCAACTTATTATATCTCAGGAATACCATGTGAAGATGAGAGTTGGACCATTTGGTTGCATTTTTCAAGCTTTGTGACATATATTTTTAAAATTTTAGACTTTAGGTACACTTTAAGTCACAAGTCAGTTTTTTTTTCTGGTTAAGTTATCCAGACACGATACCTTAAAAGTTTCATTTTTTTCATCAACACATCTCCTCTACTAACAAATGCATATCCGAAAGACAATACTGTAACTCTTTAATCTGAAGTCCGCAGAGGTTCAGACTTGGTGGTAGATACCTGACCTTTTTAACTTGTGCAGACGTAATTTGAGAATATAGTTCGGAGGTGAAAGGTTAAAGGTCGAATGACGTAACATTGTTAGATTTTACGCCAGAACTTGAACACAAATTTGTCACTGTAGAAACGGTATCAATCTTCCCCACGTGCGGTTCGAGCATGGCAGCTAACATTTGGTGTCCCAAACGCTCTCGGTTCACATTAAGAGTAAAATACATCGGCTGTCAGAGGGGCTGGTCCATATCGGCGATAACAAAGCCTACTTTTCATCGGGACCCTCCTGACTGGTGATGGCTAAACCCGCCGTCGTCGCTTACCGTACTGTGCGATGAATAAAATAATAACTACATAGCTGGGGATTAAATTCCCAATCTTTACAGGAAACGATGTAAACTATCTGTAGGTTACTCTAGAGAGGGAGCTGTGCGCTTCTTAGCTACATGGAACAGAATTTAAGAAAATGGAACAAGGAAACCCCAAAGCGCGGGAAGCCCGCCAAAAATGTTTAGGCTTTTAACACAAAAATCTGCCCTTCTTGAGAGCAAAGAAGTAACCGTGGTCGGTGATAACATACAAAATCGCATACACTATAAGTTCCCCCCTAAACTGGAAACTTCTTCCTTTACGGGGATTCGACTTTGCCCTGACCAGTGGTGCCACAAGAGCGTGGTGACTGGGGGAACCATAGGAGATGATGTCTTAATCCCAACCCAGATAAACCCAGAAAGTCGGTGTTAAGTGTGCATATTCGTATCTACGACACTTTGCACCAGGGGTGGACACTTCCCTTGTCACCTATAGTGCGAAGGTGCCGTATCCCTCTCATTTAAGGAAATTTTGTTCGTTTAAGGAGTGGCTTAGACTAGGGCGTAAAAAGCGGGGGTTGGGGGGCTTGAGCCCCAGTAAAAATGTGGTGGGGCGGAAGTATGCTTCCGCCCCCTCATCACAAGGACAAAAACCTCTTATTTGTTCCCTCTGTAAAAAGATGTCAAAACTTTGCAGTAATTGTCCTTAAAATTTGCTCAAATATTGCATTAAATTGCATCTAAGTTCCCCAAATATTCATCCCTCCCTTCTGAACCTTCCCCCAGGACGGCGGTCCGAAAAAAAGTTCAGCCTCCCCAGTCGAGAACAGCTTCCTATGCATATGGGCTTAGATGCAAAATGATGCTATCTTTGGCAAAGTTTGAACTGAATGTATGTTGAAAAGTTGTTCTTAGTTTGTTGCGTGTAATGGAAGGGTTTGGTATTTAAGTGGAAAGCTGAAACTTCTCCCCTTGAAAAAGTTTTATTATGTAATGTGGCTTTGATGCAAAATGGTGCTATCTTTGGCAAAGCTTTGAACTGATTTCATGTAAAGAAATTGGTGCCATTATTTAGTGATAGTTGGCTAAAGCAGGGAGCTGCTATTTGACAAATAGCAACTCCCTGGCTAAAGCATGGCACACCTCCATGGTGGTACCATGAGACCGGCGCTGGGGACCAGCGCTGGTGGTACCATGAGACCGGGAATCTCTGGGGTAATTACAAAATGGGGAGCTAGTATGATGCTTATAACTGACATCCAAGTGAAACTTCAGAAGAGCACACCAAAATCGTAGTTTAATTCACTTTGAACGAGAATCCAAATGTACAACTCCCAATTAGGAAGGACAGAGAAGGGAGTAAAGGTATATAACAAAGAGGTATAGAGGATTAATAAATTGCATGTTTCATAATGCTCATTCTCTGTAAATGCTTTTAATGACCTTTAAATAAGCTTGTGCAATCAGTAATACACTTCAGATCACAAACACCACGCTACAAATGTTGCTCATAATACAAGATTGCCACATAATCGCCTCTTGGTGCTCAGAGCCTAAGACTGAACTTAAAGTTTTCCGAAAAATAGTTCTCTTCAGAATAATTCCATGCATTATCGTCCTAATAATGGCTATCAGCAGACGAGTGTCCAGAGGGAGGTCCGGGGAGTTTATAAGAGTTTTCGACCCAAAATACCTGCCTCACTTGAAAAATCTCAGGCCAGACCATCCCCCCCCTGCTAAAAATCCTGGACACGCGTCTGATCAGGCATGGAGTGTAAACCGTAGCAATTGCGAGCAAAGCCCGCGGAAATTAAACACGTATACGTGGCATACCTTTGAACAAATAAGTTTGGGATGACATTAAAGAAAAAATAAAATATGAATGTAAGAGCTAGCGAAAATTTTGATAGTCTGTTTGGAGAGGATGTACGAAAAGTTTGATAGTTTGCGAACGATTTGTGATAAAAATGGTCGGATTAAAGTATATCACTTAGTCGAAAACACATCCCATCCTACCCCCTACAGAAATCTATATCTTAAGGCATTTGTGGTTTATTTAAAGAAGTGATTTTTTTTTGAAAATCGCTCGGTTGAATGCGCCCCCTTCCACTGCCTCTGTTCCTAACATGGCGCCATCCCAAATCTCAAACGTTGTACAGTGCATAAAAGTGCACTCTTGAACACAGATTTGTCACTGCGATTCAGCAGTTCAGCGTCTATCTGCACGCACGGGAAGCCAGCGGGAATGTAGAAAGTCATGACTCGAGCTGCTATCTCCCACAGTTCAGTTGACTCATGTGGGCCTTTTCTAGGGGATTCAGTGGTATCCGTACATTTCTGTACACCAGAATGGTGGAAAGGGGTGCCCAAAATTCCCCCCTCAGACCATGCTCGGCTGCCACTCTATTGGTTTTTGCCTTCCTTGTTTCTATCCTTTTCATCCCTCCTTCACCATAATTCCTTCATTTTGCCTACTGGAGTAACATTTTGTCGTCTTACAGTGGCACGATATCACACTGTCATGAACCCAACTTTTAGCATGCCAGAGAAGCTTATATTGTACTGCAGTTTCGAAGAACGAATACGTTTCCGTTTCATGTGTTTTGACGGGTTTCTTCAAATATTTACTATGTGAGTTATCTACAGCCTTCATACATTCCAATTTCTTCTCCCTGAGTCCCCCCCTTGCAAACACACGGGTTTTTTTTTGTCTTTCCCCTCTCTCCTCTTCTTTCCTTCTCTACCTTCTTTCTCTTTCCTTTTTTCCTCTCTTCTTCCCTCTTTTTCCCCTTCCTCTTTATTTCATCTTGACGACAGGTACAGAATTTTACCGGCTGGATTCGTGAATGGGGGTTGTCACACCCCACCTCCTCTAGCGACGGACCGACATTTACCCCTTGTGCATGCATAACTAATAACATAGTTCAGATGTAACAGTTAGAAAGGCCTGACATTGGAGTTAGCACATGTCTGCTTGTCAGTATGTGGAAAATTTCATCCACAAAATATGAAGAGAAGTTGAAAGAGATGAAATATGCAACAACATGAATCGCTTCCTTGTTGTCTCCTGCTGTTAGGAAGCCACTGTATGATAATTATGCAACAATTCAATGTCGTTAGGGGTTGTTCTTTTTCAAGTCATACCAAGTCGCATGTCAAGAAAAGTGCTAGAGTCGGACTCGAGTCCAAGTCAACGACTCGAGTCAACAACACTGGTATTTGCGTAACCCTTCAGGGAAGTCTTTTTGCAAGTATCGTGAAAATTAAAAGAAATTAAAAACGGAACGGAAAATATTAATATGCAATTAAAATCTTTTGGAAAGAGGAAAAACTTTTGACAATTTCCTTTGTAGAAAGCAAAGCAACTAGTATGGATCCACATTCGATACGGTACCTGTTGAAAATGAAAATGAATCGCTCGTACATCTTGCTCACGACTTTCAATGATACTTTTCTAATTTCCATATACAGCTGTAGATATGTTATACACTGAAGTTTTATAGGTTGAGGAGGCTATAAAAATTGCCCCAAATTTTGAACTATACATGACCAGTGGCGTAATAAAGGGGGAGGCAGGGAGGGACAGCCGCCCCTCCCTACGCGGGCCAGGGGGAGCAAAATGAAAGCAGACGAAAAAATAGAGAAAAAGATAACAACACAAAGAATAAGAAAAAATTGGAAAGAGAAGGAAAAGGAAAATGAAAGCTTGTGTACTTTTCGTGCCCCTCCGCTCCTGAAAATTGTTAATTCGTGACGGCAAGAGCACTTAAATTGAGCGGTATGATGCGGTCATGTTCTTTTGTTGCAAGAATGACACCTCCAGCTTGGCCTTAAGAGTTTGCTGATTCCCACAGGGGATGTTCGAGCAGACAGGTAGTCCGGGCCCCGGGCTCTGGGGGCGCACGAAGAGTCACTTGCCCCGGCCCCCTGAAAATAACCCTTGTGACGCCACTATACACGACAGCTTAGTTTTCTATTTTGTAATTTTGAGAAGCAAAGTAATAATAGCTTTATTCTCTACGTAAGCGGGTGTAAGGAATCTCGTTGTAGGGGGCAAAATAATTTGAAGTCAAGACGCCTCGCGCTATATAATCCGTATGACCAGTGGTCGAGTGGCCCACGTAGAAAATACATAACCTTTGTAAGATGGAAGGAGTGCTGTAATCCTTAATACCATAATACCCTCTTACCATGGGCGTAAATCCCGGGGGGATGGGGGGATATATCCCCCCAACATTTGACTAGGGGGGGATGGCCCATGTAATCATCCCCCCCCCAATGTTTCAGTCTACAGATACGTGTATGATGGAAAGTATATTTTATTCTTCATTTTCGTAAGAATTTTTTCAGTCTCGCTTCACTTTCTATCACAAATGTTTCTCAAACTATCAGAATTTTAGCAAATCGTTGGCAATCTATCAAAATTTTCGCGCGCTCCGCGCGCTTCCAACCTTACGTCAGTGTCACTCATATTATCAATATCTTCCGATAGCAACTTTCGGAGAAGTACAGCAGCAAAAATTTGAAATTTTACGAATTAATAGGTAAAAGACTGGCTTATGGCAGTGACATGTAGGTTTGTTTGGCAATTGAAAGTGTCTCGATGTAGAGTCTGAATGCAGGCTTTGTAATCAGGTAATGGAAATATTATTCGTCACTGTTTACACTCCATGTAATGACCATTATTAAGGTAATAATACACGAAACTGTTCTCATCACGAAACTTTCCGAATAACAGAGATACATATCCAAACATCTGTGGGGACCTCGCATCAATATGGGATCTTTTAATCTAATATGTAGCATGATGTAGAAGGTTGAAAGTAAGTATGTGCCGTTATACATTTTTCCAAAAATTTTTACCAGAGCTTCGCCAGTTCGCGCTGTGCCATTATCGGTATAGATGGTGATTGTTAATACAATTATGACGAAAACAGCACTCTGTAACGCCCTTATTAGTCCTTCACCCCTTTTGCTACATGTATCAGGGAAGGCTAATATCAACTCCCTGCACCTATACTCTCCCTCCCTCTTATTTTACATTGCTGGCAGCTGTTTATCGGGATTTTAGTTCAAAAGTAGTAAAAATACGATAGTTGTAAAGTGTTCGGAGTCGTACTCTATATTATCATTTGGATGTCAGGTAGTATACGCAGTATGTCATTGCCCCCACACCAATTAATATGATTAATGCAGAGCTTCCAGGAAGCCCTATTCTGGTATCTGCTAGCCTTAGATGCCCTTTCATAATGCACAATGAAGGAAAGGACATATTTCGTAATAACTCAAGAATGTTTCTGTGGACTCCACGCACATATTTTTGTGTAAAAACTTTCCAGAAATAGAAGGCAGTAAAATAGACAGAAGGGAGGGGGCTTATGGAGATTTGTTGACAACGTATCTGTCTCTAAATAGACAACAAATTCTCCTCTTTTACCTTATCAAAAATTAGCATTCACTAAATTATGGACATTTTCCGGCCATATATGACCAGTTCCAAAAACATCTCAAAGATAGGACCATTTTGCATCGAAAAGACCTTAAATTGATTAAAAAAAATCTTAGAGGGGAGGGGAAACCCCTTCCCCAGGACGACATTTTTATGTCGTTACAAAAGAAAGATCAAAATTGCTGCATGCAAATGCAGGAACGCATGAAAAATAAAAGTGTAATTTACGCAGACTTGGGGGAACTGAGGTATTATTACGACATCATCTATGGTGTCCCCAATCACAAAAAACCTGGCAACGCCACTGATCAGAAGCCAACTTGCAGGTCTTGTAATGATCTCCGAATTCAAATACCAGTTGTTTGGGATGACCCTATATGTTGATCCCTGCCTTTTTAAGGATAACAGGACATTGTTGCTCTTGTACAATTTCAATCCAGTGCAGCTTATCAACGAGTTTTGTGCTCAAAATGGCATTTCCTTAATGTACAAATATACCAACAGCCTACCAACATTGCCGCTAAACTTAACCGCTTAAAACAGTCTTCCTGGCACTTCTGAGACATTAAAACCCAGGAGCTTCCGGGGGCTTCGCCCCCTGGACCCCCACCGGGGCTTTGCACCTGGACCCCACCAGGGGCCCTAAGGCGGGCCCCTGGACCCCACCCGTCATGAGCTCGCGCTTCGCGCTCGCCGTGCACGCTTCGCGTGCACATTTTCCACATTTGCGATAGTTCACCCCATCCCCCCAAAGTTGAAAAGAAATCTACGCCCCTGCCTCTTACAGTATGTTATTTTTTGATGAATGGATACCTTTGCAAACTTTTTTGAGGTGGGGCACCCCCCCCCCTCGTGCCGCTATGGTGAGGCGCATTTGATTGTTTAGAACCAGCGAGAAGTGGATAAAATGTGTGTAAGCACATTAGTTTCCTTTTAAAAGAAGAAGGGTGATTTCAATCGTTTCATTACCACATATTTTGCATGAAAATAAGTTTCTGAATTGAGTTCAACTAAAAACCTATAATAACACCCTGAGTGACCTATTTATGAACTCTCCCGGTTGACACGTATACCAGAAGGAGTTAACTCAAGTAAATTTGATCCCAGAATGCTTTACTCATTTGCATAACCGCTTTATTGAGATGAAACTTTACCATCGGTGGCAAACCTATGGAGTTCCTTTCTAGCAGACTATTTCCTGCTCTCAAATTACCCTCCAAAACAGACGAATGAATTTGTGAGTGAAAAAAGACTACCTAAATATTCAAGGTCAATTTTACAGATTCTGAAAGTTGTACGAATTTTGCCCGTCTTTGTTACAAACTTCGGAAAGAAAACGGCGATTTCGTAAAACTGAGTAAAGACAGAGCGTTTCACCGTTCAAGCATTCTCGGACCATGTTACCTTTCGTGCGGTGGGGTTGAGAACGCAGCTGGGCGAGCCGCGCCATCTAATGCCCTCAATAGCCGAACGGCGAGTCCATGGGAGCGGCGATGAATACGGGAAACGGATCTGTAGGTGAGTGCGTCGGATAGGGTCACAAGGGAATTCCCCAACAGTGGTGCGCGCGGCGACTTTCCGACAACCACGCGAAAGTAGTCTTGATTGTCCTAAATTAGGGATTAGCAATGGGGGTACATTTGACTGCTACTCGCAGATTTGTGATATTAGTGCCCTGCGGCTACAGTGGACAGTGCCCCTTGATTTCTTCATCTCTCGTGGTTTTCTTCTCAATAACCGTCTCCCCTTACAAATTTGTCAACATTTCCCTTTTGTGTGATGGTTCTTTAGTGCAGCTTCGGGTTAGTACCTACGATGGATTTGACTCGAGAGATCTGCCAACGAAAAGAAAGAAGAGGTCTCCTAAGTCCTAACGAGCTGAAGGGTTTAATGGAAAGGTTTGGCGGTTAAATTGAAGTGAAGTGTCCCAGTTCCACTAGCAGTCCACAGGCCACTTTAAAAGCAATCAAATCTCCTGCGCGCCTTAGTGCTTCGTAGTACAAAATATCCGCCAGTCATATGCCCGCGTCATGCAGTATTTCCTCCCAAAAGCGACATCGAAACCACCGCCTCTTTACGTGACGAGGAAATCTCCGTCGCTCTCCAGGTCTCTTGCAAACTCGGCCTGTTCTCCATCGCGCCATTTTCTTTCTCCGTTGATGTTCAAAATAATCTTGAATGAAGGAGAAAGAAAACGAAAATTGTTATACGTGAGCAAAATATCTGCGGGCAGAAAGTGAGTGGAAAAGAGTGCTCGAGTTGCAAAATTGTTGAAGTGATATGATACTCGTTGGCGGGACGAGAAGGGAAAAAGCGTTCTTTAACGAAAAGAACAGTAAAACCTATCTGAGGGTGAGTGGAGGTGGTATATGCGAGACACACCACTGTACAGAACACTTGAACGGCCGTTCAATGACTGGAGTGTATTAAAGAGCTCCAAATGATTGCGCGCGATTCTTGTATTGACAGTTAGCTTGAATGTTTCTGTCCTCAATATAGGTCCACAGAGAATGATAACTGTTATAGGTATGATCGCGCTGACGTCACAACTTTCGACCTAAGATGATGCGGCATTGTGGGTTCTCTCTTCACGAAGTAGAGCTCTCAAGTTATATTTCCATTCTATCGTCAATTTTTCTTTCAGCCATCGAGCTCCACGTACGCTTTGATTTGATCATAGAAATATATTGTATATAACTGATGGTAAGAATCTTAAGCCAGGAAGTGGAGTCGCCAGCCTTGACTGGAGGAGACACTAAGGGCTTTTAGGAGGATCACCGTCGCGATAGGAGCAGAGACGATCCTTGATATCTTGAAGAAAGAAGACTATCTCTACAAAGCGTCAAATTACTAGCCCTTCTTATAGGCTTCCATCTTGAGATCGAGGAAAACATTTCAAAATCAAAAGAACGAAATATAAATGGAGGAAAATGTACGAGAAATTGGAGAAAATCTGGCGGCCATGACATTGAGTAATAGTATAAGATGATTGAAGTGATGTGGGATGCGGTTGATACAATGGAAATGGTTAGGTAAAATACTATTGTCTTGCAGACGGGAAACTTAGGGACAAAAGAACTACATGTCAAGACAAAATTTATAATTCTGGAATGGCTTGTTTAGATCCCGAGGAAGATGTTTTTTGAATGCGCAATGTTTGACGAAAGAAGCAGAGAGGGCGGTTGGTGTTATTAAAGCAACAGGTTGTCATTTGGGAGTTTCGTACATTTTGGTTCTGCAATATAATGTACGTTCATAACATTTTATTTGCTGCGTATTACATAAATTATTTTAAGTTTCCGTGTTAACGTAAGATGAAGAAACAAATCGGTCCTAATAAAACAACTTGGTTGACTAAAATTTGATTTTTTTTTGAGGCAACCTTACTTCCTTGAATGTGATGAGTGTAAATGGGGTTTGACTTTGTTCACCGACAGAAATTGTTAGATGGGCAACTGTCATGACATAAAATAAAATTCAAAACAGTTTTGTTATTTCTTTTGATTTGATTTTATCAGGGCAAGGCATAGACATTAGACTCTCTATATAATCTGTTCAGAGAATTTTACTCATGCATGCATGCACCTTTATAACGAGATCTATACACGCTGCTCTTGTATGAAAGTTGTTTACTAAATATGGATGTGAATCTCAGGACGAGGGTACATTCGTGGTTAGGTGTAAATTTTGAGAGTTGCTTACAAAGGTAGAAACGAATAGGACTACATTCGCCGAGAGAAACTTACCCAATCTAAGAAAGACCAGAAATTAGTCATTTATGTCACATTTCAAAGACTGACACCATATAACGAACGACCTACTTGGCAACTAATCTAGAAATTGAAAAAGAAGTGTTTAGTGATTTAACTTTTGAACCAAATAATGAAAGCAGTTGTTTGTGGTTTGCATAGTTAAGAAATCAATTTCTGCGAATCGTATATTGCTCTTCCAATTCCACCATTTTACTATTGGTTTTTCTGTTTGTTCATCGTTAGTGTGGTAATTTATATTTGCTTAATTGATACTTTGATACTTTTGGTCATTTTTGTCGTAATATATATATATATATATATATATATATATATATATATATATATATATATATATATATATATATATATATATATATGTGTGTGTGTGTGTGTGTGGGTGTGTGCGTGTGTGTGTGTGTGTTTTCTTTCCAGAGCCCTTGATTATTCAACTCAACGGGCTTAGGTCGTGCCCAGGTCTATAGAACAAACTGAGAGAGCTTTCGCTTTCGCACTACAAAGTTGATCTCGAGCGGTGGATAAGATCAGGATCTGATCCTCTGCACGAGATTTCAGGCTTGGATCGAGTTTTGATTTGTGATAGGTAGGGGTACTTAATCCGATATTCTGGTGAAACTTGCTTTGAAATACGACGTGTGGTTCTCAAGGTAATAGCAAATAAAATTGTCATCCCAAGTAAACTTGAAGCAATCAATTGTGATATCATAACATTACATCAATAAGCTCTCTTTTGTTTTTCTTTAAACTTAACAATCAATTGTCTTCTCCATAATCGAATGTTGCCATCATTTTACATACTTCAAATTGCCTATAGGAAGGCTCAAATCCTTATTTACTTCAAGATCAAAACAACAGATAGAAAAAACAAAGAAAACAAAGCATTGCTCATTAATGTGAGAAGATGATATAACCCCTGCTTGCTTCAAGCCAACTTCAGGTCACAAATGTTTTGACTTCATTTGCTTATATGCCGTGAAGTTGTGGAGTACATGTCGGAACTGAGTGGAAATTTCACCAGAATATTTGAAAAATATAGTCCCTCTTCCACATATCAAAAGTAATTTTATGCCAAACACTTCCTTTAATTTTGGTATTTTCTTTTGAATTTATGTATGTGTTTGAGATCAAACCAGTTCAAAATGCACTGGTAAATTCAACCATTAATTCCTATCTCAAAATTTCAAACAAGATTAAAAACCGCAGTGAACTGCAAGCCTAGCTAGGCAGCAGCTAACGCAAAAAGAGACAATATTGCGTGGCTTGCTTGCAATGACATTTAGTATGCTTGCTTCAAGCCGTGTAGGCTATCGAGAACGAAAGTTCATTTTCTGGTTACTGCCTGTGGTATAATTTATGCTTAGCTCTTCATTAACTTATTCGTATCCCTAAAACACTAAGTTTATTTTACCTTTTACTAAAGTGTATTTTAGTTTCAGTTTGATTCTGCAGAGGGTGACCTAAAGTACTTTTAGAAACTCCTCCGTTCTGCTATTTTCCGCAAACAAGTAAGAACATGGTCCCATGGTACTTTAAAGTGATGAAACGCACAGAAAGAACCTCAAAAAGCTACGCTACCACAGCTTATCATGCCTGACATATTTAGAAACCGTTTGGGTTGGTTAGAATTCAAAGGGGGTCGTGTTAAGTAAACACCCTGCAACATGGATGGCTATGGCTGGCATAACATAAGCCGCCAGTCATACCTATAGCCAATTAACACACTTAACTTCCTTCCTCTCTGTTGACTTAACATTATCTAACTTAACTTCATGAACCGAAAAAGTAGCTAAATTATTAAACTGGAGCTGACAATCGTAAGAAACACACTACTAGCGTCTTCTTTGTACCTTCCCTCCAGTATAAGTCACGAAGGCGGAAGGAGCAATGAAAATTGTTGTCGGTTATTAAGTCAACTTTAACGTTAATTTCAAGTGCCAACAGTCAGAATACAATACGAAAGAAAAGCCACCGTAGCACAGGTCATCCAACTTGTACGGGGTTGCCGTCGGTGGACTTCGAGTCGAATTATACGCAAGACCGATTTGACGCGGACGTAAAGCTAGAAGGCTAACAGAAAAACATCGACTGGCGCACATCGCGCGAGCGGATTAATTCAAGGGAGATTACAGGCACGTGCTCGTAATGGAAACACGCCTCGGGCGCGGCACTCTCAATAGTGTTGGATATTCCCGACGATTGGTGGGTAGGAAGTTGAGTTCTGTATTGTAATGTCAAAATTTGGCGACCAAATCTTCAAAGGTAGACGGGAAAGTAGGATAGGTTTTTCCTGCCGTATACTATATCTACTTGGCATTCTTAAAGTTTTGTAACTTAGGCTAAGTTAATACACTATTCTGACCAGCGTTCATAACCGCAACTTTTTTTCACCGACGTGTACCCCCATACTTCTGCTGTAAGCCGTCTATTCTGTTAGGGATATCTGGTTTCAGTAACTTTCTTTTTCTTAGTTTGTAAATCATACCACATCTTAGCTTCCTCTAAACTGTCATTGACCCTTACTTTCAACTGAAGTTAGACTGAGTCTATTTTTAACTTATTTCACATACCCTTCTGCTCTTGCTATCCAGTTTTACGAAAGCAATGTTTCCGTGACTTCAACTTGACTCTCAGAAAAAAATCACTTTTTTTACCGATTCTGGTTGAACTCTTTCCGAAGTACGAAAAATCTTGACCTATATTTCGCCTACTTTTCTGTGTCAAAGAACTTTTTTCCTTTCACGGTTGTCATTGACCAAGTGACACATGTGGCATATACCTGTTTTCAATTAACTTGTTCATTCGCTTGGACTGGGACTCAAGAGTGTTACAAAAGAATCAGCTGTTTGGTACAAGGCTCATCTTAGAGTACTCTTGTACTACAGCACGAGGCTGGCCATTCAAACATTGAATTAGGAATGAAATTGATAGAAATGTCAGTTTTATCGCCTGTTTTTGAGTTAACAATTTACTTTTCAGGAAATGGATGAGAGAAAGTGATTTTTTTCTGAGGGAGGGGTGGGGAAGGGGAATGTCATTAAAGATGTACGCCAAGGTACATGAGACACAATTTTGTGGCTTCAGATAGTGCACCCATAGCATTCTGTCTCCGAAAACTGGACAATAATATCTTTTTCGGGACATTTTTGTCTGGCTAAAGGGAACGTAGCCTACAAATGTAGTAGCCTATACAGTGTTACGCCTCCTCCATTTTCGGGTTATCGTTCTACTACATTTTGAAGCCTGGTGGCGGATAGAAATACGACGTTAACATCATCCGTCACTGACTGAAGATACTCAGTGTTAAATGTCGGCTACAGAAGATTTCACTCTTAAAATAAATTAGTTTCTGCGGCGTTTAATTAGTCAGACACATGAAAATCAGTTTGACTAAACGGTATCTCATATAACCTGTTAAAGTTGTATTGAAAAATTTGTTTGAAGCGTTGAAGTTTTTTACATTCCCCCAAAGTGTGGTTTGCTCTGTGACATTTGCAGTGGCCATACGTCAAACAAAGATGTTTTTCAGAAAGATTGACCCATATGTACCAGGGGCATCTGTGATGGCCGGTCTGGGGGAGGGGTTTTAAGGGGAGGGGGTTTTAAGAAAATGTTTTGAAAAATTAGATGTCCTCACATGTAATCTGGTGCCACATTTGCTACCTTCGAGGTAAAATTTGTGCATTTTTGTATTTTAGGTTAATTTTAAAAAAATCGGCATACGTTTCGGGGCATGGCCCAAATGCCCCCATAAATACGCCACTGCTAATTGAGCACATCTTTACCTAAAAAAGCTTTAGGCAGATAACATATGGGCCACTTTATGCAGTGTTGCCTTTTGTGTTGGGCTGGTGAGCTTCTTTTCGATACGGTTTGTAGGGTAGATTTAGGGATTTAAGGTAAAAGGTTGCCAGAACATACGTGTGTAACTGTAAACCCGTTACCAGGTAACTGTGCTCACTGCATGCACACCTCAGTGGTGCAGAGCTTTTGTTTTATTACTAGTGTTCCACTCTTGCAAGTCTAAAAATGCAAACGAAGAATGGCTTGGATCCATGGGGTCTGGGCGAGTAACCTGCTCTCGACACCACAAAAATAATGTAAATAATTAGGGAAACGAAAAGGGAGAAATGCACATTACAAGAACCAAAGAGTGTCATGCCCCAACACGTTATGGCCAAAATTCTCATGGCATCTACGTGCCAACTGATGATAACGTGCCGCTGGACACTCACAGTGGTTCCTTTTGGAAAAGGCCTGGGCCTCACACTGAACAAAAATCTGCATCCGGGCCTTTGCTACCATTGTGCGTAACCGTAATGTTAAGTTACTGCTAATGTTACGTCATTGTATATTGTAGGCTAACGGAGGGAGATCTCTTTTTGTAAAATCAAGAAATAAGTGGAATGCTCCACAATTCATTGTTTCCTGTTGTATTCTGATTATTCGAGAACAAACTTTCTCAAAGGAAAGTTGCCAGACGCTACCTTACAAAGTTATCGCGGGTAACCAATTTGCACTACTTTAATCCTACAGGACATGGGACATGGTCCCCTCACGCCAGATCCTAGGGCAGTTGTCCCATTTGCTCTGTAGATAATGCTATTTAATGGGCTATTCAGCAGTTGCACAAGTCCACTGTAACCGCAACCTCAATAAAGGGGTAACAATGTATCCAGAAGACGGTGTTTTCTTCATTGCAATGATACTCCTAACACCGTCACATGATCTTTTTGTCATTTTTCATTCACTGCGATTTTACATCATCGACATTGATGCATGGCTAATGTAACAGGAAAGGCATGGAGATAGACACATGCGAGAATATGATTTTTCATTACTCAAATATATTTATTTCCTGATGTTTCAATCATTTGTCATAGAGATGTTTCACATAAAACATTATTTGTCATTCAAATAACCTCAACTACTTCTTAGTCCTTTTAGTAACTCTGGCAGCATTATTTGTGAAGATAAGGTGAACCTAACAAAGTCCTGCACACTATGTCAAGGGTACCTCCCTTAAGCTGAGTCGGCAGTACCACCAAGATGAGGACAACGGGAGGAACTCCCACTACTAATAAAATCATTTTTGTCAGTGCCTAAAACTTGTGCGTCCCAATGTGTTGATACATTAAAGATCGTGCTTTTTTTCTTCTTTTTTGAACATTGCAGTAACACTATGAACCAAACCTGTACTAAAGTAAACTTGCACTCAAGTACACAAGTATTCTAGTAAAGATGTACTAAAGTGTACCTGCACCCAGTTATACTACCACTCAAGTAAACATGTACTTAAGTCAACTTGTACTTAAGTGCACCTGCTCTCAAGTATACATGTAGTCAAGTATACTTGAAGTAAACACAAACTCACACAGTAAATTTGTGCTATAGTACTTCATATACAAGACTTACCTTGACAATTCATGACAACCTTTTTTTTCATTTTTTTTTTATTTAAACACTTAACTCTTAACTCTTCTTTGCTGCTTACAGTATTTTATGCAGACTGTTTAATGAAAATGTGCTTTTGTACTGTACTTGTCACATTTTTTAATAGCACAAAACGGTTGCAACTTAAATTGATGACAAAACATTACCTGATTTAGAAATACCCAAAAACTGAATAGTAATTCCCTCCCCCATCAAGCATCCATTAAAACCCCCTCCCTTAGCAAACTTAGATTTATAAGCACCTCCCAAACAAACACTGGTATAAAGTAAAGTGAGAGAATTTTGGAAAAATTCAACTATATTTGTGGTTTTCATTAAAAGAGGCCTTTGCTGTAAAGTCCAGCTCCAAAATTAATCAGAAACTTTTGTGACCTTCCTCTAGTCAAGTGTGAATGTTTGGACAAATGTCTTTCTATAACTTTACCAAATAAACCAACTGCACACCTACTTAGGTAGTACGGTACCCGCTCATCATTCCTCCATTGACTTACACACTAAATATGGTCCGTTTTGTGGCCCCTAGGTCCTTGTAGAAGTTCTCTCACAAACAAGAAAGCTGTCATATTGGTATCATTACCACTGCAATTTTGAGCTGCCACAAGGGTGGGATAGAGTGGTGGTTTCCCCATTGATGTTACACTCAAATGCCATTTTCTCAGTAAAAGGATATAAAGCAAAAAAGTGCCAAAAATATTTTCAGCTTCCTACAGTTTTGCTAAAAAAGGACATCAATTTATTTGCAGCAACATCTAGGTTACATAATAAATAAACACAACCTTCTGCAACATGTCTAAACTGCACCCCCTTTAATGGATTATATATTCAGTCAGAAGAAATCTCCTCAGTGAATAAGTGTTGTGCTACCTTCAAGTTTTGGCTTTTTCCCTGTGGAACTTTTTAAATACATAATTCTTAATGAAATAGAACCATAAAAGAATATGAAATACATGAGTTTACTAATTAAAAGGACTGCAGATGCCTCTTATGTGCAGAAAGTCTACTTGTGACAGTCCATCATAGAACTAATACTGTTGTCCTGTTAATTTTTCTTACAAGATTCATGAATCTGATGGAAATATCGTGTGAACATTTTCAGCTATCCCACTTATCTAATCAATTTTTACCCTTACAGCTTTCCAATGACAAATATAACCATTACAGTAATACATTGCGACGTCATTAACAGAATACATCTCACTGATGTCACCATGATACCTTGATTAACTTGTCACGAACTTGTGTCAGAGAGAGAAGTATTATTTAAAGACAAACATTCTTAACTCTTAAAATATGGTGATTACTTGGATCTTTTGATTTCCACCCAGTCAATGCCAGGCAAATTTCAGGGGAGTGATGTTGACGTAATGACACTTGCTACGCTTGACAACACAAAACAGGTGGGCTCACACTCAATTAAAAGCTACAACAGATAATGGCGGCACAAAAATTCATTATCTTGTCACATTGAGCCTTAAAATATCCCATTTCAAGTATAACATGTGTTATTAAATATCCAATGAAACATGATCAACCAACTGCATGACTGCCATCATGAATAAAACATGAGTTACTGTGTCCCTAATGAATAAAACATGAGGGTATGGAGCTATGGTTTGATAGTCTTGTCTTGAGACACATGTCAGGTGTACCCATCAGTAATATGCCATCATACATGGATGCATGCCACTTGTAACACGATAACCCAACACAAGGCTTTACGCCATTTACTCAGCACTACCAATTCTTTGTCGACAGTCAGTTACGTTTTAAGACAGCCCAATTTTCCTTATCTTTTGTAAAGAGTCTTGTTTTACTGAGCCTTGCAACCACATAGAGGGAAGCACATGTCAAAAATTACCATAACAAAATGACTATGTTAACATGGTAGTTGTATGATAATTACTTGTGACATTCATGTTTACACCCATCAGAGCAGAACTCACTTTGTTCAGGTTTGTATCTTGGCTTCACATGGATCTCACTAACTGGGGGAGCTATGCAGGCTACATTCATATATCACTGCTCACTTATGAAATAACCTATTAAACTGTTTCAAGAATACAGTAAGTTGATGCTGACCGTGGGGTATTCAGCAGTAGCCATTTGCCCCCACCCAAAAAAAAAGAAAGGGGAATATAAAATGGGGAAAAAATCTTCCACTTTTCTTAAGTTTGGCTTCTATCTATGACTTATCTTTATTTCCTGTATTTAATTGCTTTAATATCATCTGGAACTGTTTTGGCTAGTGGTGGGTACATGTTCGTGTTCACTCTTCGTGAGTACCCACTCGCAAAATGTTGTACTCATGCTTAGGACAAAATGTATGTACCTGTAACGGTACTCACAACCAGAGGAACTTCTCTTGTACTCATACAATAAAGGCCGGTTCATACTTCAGTATAGCGCTATAAAGCTAAGAAAGTTGAAAACTGCTCAACTCTGAGCTATGTGTATAACTGAACTGAAAGAGCAAGGGATGACCATATATGGTTTATACAGCTTTATAGCGCATGAAAATTTAGAGGTATGGACTGGCCTTAACAATGTACTACATTACCATTTTCATCTGTTTTAAAACTACTTAAATTCTGCAACATGAAGGTACATCCACATGCTCCCAAAATCCCCACTTAAGTATCTCCATTAATGATATACCATCAATTACAAAGCCTACAGGATTTGAGGCACTCAACCAACATTTACAGAAATAAGCTTGTAAAGTGATTACATCCTAGAGGTTCTTGTAGAACCTACTTGATAACATAAATTTCATCACCCAACTGACCTAACTAACAATTTCAAAGAAAAGACCAGCAAGAAACAAAGAAGAAAGTAAAAAAACATTTACAAAAATAGAAAAGCCAGTCTTGAAGTAAACATACAAGGAAATATTCTTTTCTCTTCCTAAACCATCAGAAAGTAACTTCATGAGAATTAAGCACGGAGAAAACTTTCACCTCCTTGTGACCAACTTAAACAAGGTTTTAAAAAGTGTATATGCATACACATCAAGAAGACTTTACTTAGTCACTGAGGATTTCACAAGAACTTCACATTCTCTGAGAGAACTTGCACTGATTCCTAACATACAGTAATTGAAATCATACCTCACACAGAAGAAAAGGGGTTTCCTATCGTACAACTTTACAAATTCAGGGGGAGGGAAGGAGAAGGGGAAGGAGAAGGGGAAGGATGGGGAAATGATGCCAATTATTTAATTCCCTAAAAAGACTCTTGTGACTTCATGGTGAAGATAGCTTCACCCTTTAAGATACTTATTATTTATGATATGCAACACGAAGTAGAACCTGTTAACATATCATTCAATAGTAGTTGCCTGAAAATCACTTTTCTTAAGTGGGGTCTATCCAAAAATTTACAATTCTAAGCAAAGATAAGTCTAATTCCTACTTTTCTCAAAGTGACAGCACTTCTCCAATACTATTTTTCATTTTATTAAAATGACTGAAATGTATAGTTGATAGAGACATTCATTCCCTGTATTTTACGGATGTTACATTAAAAAAACCAAAAGAATGACTGTACGTTGGCAGCCTTACATACAGCATTAGCTAATGACCATTTACACAAACTGTGGCAACATCTTTTTAAAGATAAAAAGTAAATTATTACCTGAAAATCACATTAAATACTTAGCTAATGTTTCAAAAACCCTAATTCCTATCACACCAATTTTTAAGAAGTCTGTGACTTCATTATCACATGGTCTGCAGTGACTATTGTTCTGTTGTGACTATTGTTCTGTTATATGAAATAGCTAAAACATGAATCTATGTCATGATTTCAACAAGCCACCTCAGAATTTCCTGTCCAATGTTCTACCATCTAAGACACTCTACAATAAGATGGAGCTGATCTGATATTACCAACAAGTCTACCTACTAGGGCACCCTTACATGCTCAAATTATTTACACGATAGCTCACCTTCACCATGTTAATTTCACATCTCATCTAAGAACCGTGGTCAATACATCAGACGATAAATACCACCCCCAGACCACTGACCTGAACAGACCACTGGCCTTTACAGACCACCGACCTTCTCATGCATCAAAATTATCAACTACTTCATTGTTGTATCTACTAAAGAAACAGACTAAACTCTACTGAGGAAACTGTACACAATTGACATGCACCGTAGTAATGAGTCACTGATTTATTTGCTTATACCCTGTTTGATTTACTCACAATTATGATTAATAGACAACCTCCATAATCAGTACTCGGCAATAGATTCTTTTCCAAATAGCAATTACAAAGACTTACACGATAGAGTTTTGGTGTGCGTCATTTGGTCAATGGCATTTTACTGTGACCAAAAACGATAAGCACCATACAGTATCCCATAATCCTTTGTAACTGCTATTTGGAAAAGGGTCTATTTGAGGTCTCATTAAGCTTCAGGTTTCCTCATTTGTCCAACAGATCTGTGGTAAATTCACAAGAACTCACTATTTTGTAACTGAGTTAAACATTTCATACCAAATACCAAAGACAAATGATGTAGAGAGAATTGTGATAACTTAAAAATTAATAAAACTACTTCTCAAATATCTCAAAAAATCAAGAATCAATTGTATTCACATAATGTTATTTGAAGGAGGAAAATTATGAATAAAATTAGCACACACATCATTGAAAGAGAAAATACGAAAGTAAAAGTATAGAATTGCACCATGACAGGAAGAAGTAAACCAACTGAACTTATGGTTTTTCAGAAGATTGTGTAAAATGACTGTTTAATATCTGTCACTAACAGAATCTATTATTTAGACCATGTTAAAACATTCCTTGTTGAGAGTCCCCCCTTGACCTGAAAAATAGAACTGACTTCATCTTTTTTTTTTTCATAAAATTAAATCTGGTTAAAAGTTTATGAAAAAAGGTTACTATTTTGTCAAAAAATCAAAGCTATACTCATTATCATACATTTGGTAGACATTTTAACGTTCAAAATAAATTTTTTGAAGACACTTAGATCCAGAACCCTACAAATCACATTATTAAACAGGTAAGGATACCCTTGAACCCACTTTGAATTGTACTTTTATGCACATTATTCCTGTAAAGCAAATGCAAAAAAATGTTCCCTTTTCCTGACATGACAAAACTGGATTAACCAAACCTGTGCTAAACAAATATTTTTTCTCTGTAACATAACATTATTTAAATAATCTTTCAATATCAGACTGCATTAAGAACTCCCATATTTTTGGAAAGAAACCACTTCATTAACCAACAGTCATGCATATCTTCCACTGAGTAAAAGATTTAAAATGATTAAATAAATCAGATAATTTCAAAAACTCTTTACACAAATCAGTGACCACTAAGGTATTATGTCTTAATCAAATCTGTGCTGTAGCAAAAAAATGGATTGTAATATAACTCACGATATAATCAGAACACAAACTACTTTATATATTCCTGAATTTTTAACAAACTTTCTAACTTTATGTACACAGAAATATATTTTCCTAAAATCTTGTATATGAATACAAAAGGTACTTAATTCTTCTGAACCAATTACATATCTACTTAAAACTTGAAAGGGTAGTACCAAATACACCAAGTGTCTTTTACCATGGGGTCTATTTCATCCCCTTGTGAAACTTATTCTGCACACATATGTTTATTTATAAAATACTTAAATCTAATGATATCTGGAAAGTCTCAACATTTTGTCTTTACTTCATATGAGCTAATTACTTACTAAAATACAATGTTTTCTAGCTAACATAGCAGCAGCAATCCTGGAATGATAGTGAATTGTGCATATGACTTTTACAATATTCCTGTTTTAAAACATGTTCTTTAACAGGTGTAGAAAAGATCATGTCACTACTTCCTAGTAATTGTGAGATGTTTTCTCTCATGATCACTCCTATGTATCCAGTACTTTACTGCTATTTTTAACTGCATAATCAGTTCTTAACATAATATAATAGTTTTTTTTTCTTATCCTTTCTTTGTTTTTTAAAGAAAGCTGTCTCTGTAATAGTACTGCTTCAGCCAACTTTCCACCTAAATCCTCCCTCTTAGTCTTAAAACATTTGAGTCCCACTTCTGCCACCAGAGTAAACCATTAACATTATTGGCAACAACTGCCACCAGGGTCATCAACAGAATACTAGGCAGCAATGGATAACTCCACATAAAAGTCTGAATAAGAATTTGAAGAACTGACCCACTGGTGTGCCTTTTAATAAAGCTAGCTCATCTCAAAAGTCTGTAGACAATTTTTTTTACTCCTATATGTTCAGAAGAATTCTTGAAACTCCCAACAGAAATTAGCAGACCACCATGGCAACAGGAAGGAAGTTTAAATAATACAAAGAAAGGTACTAATCAAGATGAACTAAAGTCACATTTAAATATTATCAGTTTACTCCATAGAGTAGACAGACAGTAGAACCTATCTATGAAGATATTACATACCCTATTTCATAGGTGTAACATTTCCAATTTCCCTCTAGCAGACATCCATGACTCCATGCTGACCAATTTTGACAGCTATTAGTGTTCCTAACATTGACCTATACACTTATCTACTTACTATCCTTCACCTCTCGTAGAAGATCTCTTAGGAAAGCTATTCTTTTTGCATTTAAATTTTTACTCTTATGCAAACCTGTTGATGATTTCTTCTCATGATGGGTGTACTTTCTTTTGTGACTCTCTGGTAGCTCCTCCTCATCATGCTGCAAATCTCTTTCAACTTCAACATAAAGCTGCTCTAAAGTCTCGAGGTCCAATCCTCTGAGAAATTCAGAGAGTTCACCCTCCTCCCTTTTATGTTCCAGGAAATCAATCAGCACTTCCCTTGTGTCCAGTGGGAGGGTACCATCAAAGGTGTTGGTGTCAATTGCATCACCTTTCCTGTTGTGGTCTACATTAGGGGGAAGGTCTACACCCTGTGCTACATCATCCAGATTCACATGAATCTCTTCATCTGATCGTTGTTCTGAGTTATAAACATGGAGGATGGTTTTTGCATCATCTTTACCAGCCTTATTTTCAAACACCCTTGCACCTTCTTCACTCATCTCTATTGAACCATCACCATTTTCGAAAGGATCATCTCCAGTGCCATAAAATGTGAACCCCCACAGGGTAAGGGTTGCAATACGTTTCTCCCTGGGTATAACTATGGGTTCCTTTCCAAAGACTTCTGGTGTCTGGTGGTATGTTACCTTAATGATCCACTCCCCTCGTGGAGATTCTCCCCAGTTGTGCACTGTCATAAAAGGCCACTCATCAAGGCCATCAGGAGAGTCATCATACTTGCGAGTAGAAATGAGCTCAGAGGGGGTTCCTGCTGGCGAGTATAAAGTAATGCTGATATCACCACGGCGTGGAGCTTGAAAGCTCACATGTGAAATCGTGTGTTCTAGTCTTGTAATGTGCTCACAGCCACCCACTATCATTGACGTGCTACTGGAGTGACCCTGTTCCACAGACCTGCAATTGAAGAAGAGAACATCCTCAGTTTCTATTCTAGGTTGAATGGCTTTTGTATTATCCATGAACTTCTTAAATGCATAACCTGATTTGTGCAACCCTATATTTCAATGATATGACATTCCATCTTTAAGTCTTTGGTTTGATATTCTCATTTGAGAGTGGTCTACTTGATGGATCCCTTACAAATTTCTCAGGTCAATTCTTTTCCCATTTTTTGTGTTATTCACTCTTATGACTTGTTGATTTGATTTTATTAATTTTATAGTTTGCTGGTTTGATTTTACTCACTCTATTATATTTTCATTTGATTTTAATTTGTCTTTGATTTGCTAATTTGATTCTATCCTATCACTTGATGATTCTATTTTATTTAATGTATGATTTTTTGGTTTGATTTTGTTAAGTCTATGGTTTGGTAGTTTGTAATTAGTCTACGTTTTCTTGGTTTGATTTAATTCACTTTCTGATTTGCAAATTTGATTTTATTCACGTTACATTTTGACGACTGATTTTACTCACTCTTTTATCTTCTGACTTGATGTTCAAGACTTACTGTTGTGGAAAAACATGGACCAAACCAAACACATGAAACTACAACTGCACATAGAAACAGTTCAACTGAGCAATTACCCCAGCAAACAATGTATCATCCATGCAGGGACAGAAAATCCTTTGAAAACTCCAGAGATCTATCTTCTTATAACAGAATTAGCCATAATACAGCAGGAAATACACAAAAAAATATCAAACATTTCCAAAAGCCTTGTTGGGCATGATATGCAGTGTGATGTTTACCCTGTATCCAGCACTGCTTAAAACAAAAGAGTGTTAGAAGTACTTTACCCCCCCTCCCCCCCAAAAAAGAAAAAGAAAAAGTCTGCCTTATTTAGAGAAACACATATCCCACACAACATGTGAATTGTGATGCACATACATCATCACTTATGTTACAGACTGCCATCAAATGAAAATCACTCTATTACATGTTATGGCCAGAATTGTACTATTTCCATCAGCACTGCATTTCAGTTAAAGATTTTTGAGGGAATCAATAGGCCCTTTTCCAACTAGCAATTACAAAGGATTATGGGACAGAGTTTTGGTATAGGTCATTTTTGTCAATGGCATTTTACTGTGGACAAAAACGACACACACCAAAACTATATTCCACAATCCTTTGTAATTCCTATTTGGAAAAGTGTCTATTCACAGATTTTTACAAGCAACATTTTGTAACAAATTTTGAAAGGTTCAAATATAACATTTTAGGCAAATAATTAGCAAATAACTGTTGATATCTTTTTTCTTTTGATTTTGATAAAATTCCCTTTAGCTTGCATTTTTGTCATTGGGTAAACTATGATACTGCACACACTGCTCTGACTATTACATCACAGGGGTGGAATTTGCCCCTCCCCTGTTGTCCCCCCCACCCTAATATGATGACAGAATATAATACAATTATTCAAACTTTGCTTCCACTGTTTACCTTGCCAGTGTTTGACTTAACTTTACAGTGTTTGACTCCACCAAGTCATTTCATGTAAATGATCATTATCACATTAAAGGGAAAATGCAGTCACCCCAATCACAGTTTGTATGCCCCATCACTCTAGTTCATGGAAGGCTTATTTTGATCATGTGACAATATTTTTGTTAGTGAACTGTGAAATTCAAGGAGAATTTCTCCTTGCTTTACCTATTGTTTGTAATAGTTATATTCAAAACGTCTTCAGAGGTGCTTGTAATGCAATGAGAGGAGATTTGCAAGAGTTTGCTGATTTTTCAAAGCAAACTTTGGGGCGACTGCCTATTGCCTTTGAAGTTCATTCTGTATACTTTAAAATTTGGATGTGTTTGAAACTTTGTATTTATTGGCATGTGGACATAAACCAAGCAATATATAGAGCTACCTAATGGGTCACAAATGTGCCAAAAGTTTCACAAATGCCACGAGATGGTTACATCAAGACACAAAATACTACTTAAAATGTAACCATTCAGAAGCAGACTACACACTGCTACAGTACTGAACTGCAGTATGCAATGCATACAAATTGTTCCAGCAGTGGATATAGACCTTATGCATATGACGTCACAGAGCGGAAAGTGCTCCCTCATTTGGAGGAAAAGCCATACCATTGCCAGTAACACCAACAAATGAGACAGCTGATTTGCTAAAGAATCATACATGCGCATAAGTCTACTACAAGTGTATGCGAAATCTACGGCGTGCATGCACGTTTGCTTCATTGTTTTTCTCCATACTGATGTCCTGTGACATCAATGCATAAGGTCTATTTTCATGAGTGGTACATAAAATTCAAAGTAGTTTTTTTGCATTCAAAAATTACAGCTCAATAAATGAAAGTCCCATTTGTACCTAAAATTTAACAATAATCCATTTCTTTGTGTGGTATGTGTTGTATGATCGTACCTCGTTACTTGGTTCCAACTAACTGTACACTGATATTGTTTCTTAAGTTCTATTAATTTTGGGCAGGTGTTCTCAAGTCTTTTGGGCTGGAGTCACATTTTCTTGGACATTTTTACTTCTACTTTTATTTCACTTATTCTATTTTTTTACTTTTTTACTTTTTTATTTTACTTTTTATTTTTACTTTTACTTTACAACATTGTGGTGGTCAAAACCTTATTATTAAATGGTTTGTTTTCACATTTTAATTGCAGTCTCCTCAAATCTTCCACATGCCATTGCTTAATATGTCACTGGCCGCAAATGGCCCGTGGGCCACTACCTGAGAACCCAGGATTTAGGAGGTTTCTGTTAAACCACTCCCCTCAAGCTTGTACATAAGTATCAAGTCTGATTTCAAGTTGCCATCCTGCTAATGATGTTACATGTATGATGTTTTACTTCGAGATTCTCTAGTATAGACAAGTCAACTGAGATGCTCATTGGCATGCTTTATAAAATGTTAAAATAACATTCTTCTGAAGGATTCCTTGGGAAGGTTTGTCCACCAGTTGAAACCAATGGAGCCTCAATTCCTATCTTTAAGAGCCAGTGGCTTCTAAATCTTTATCATCTGTACAGCACTGCCAAGATAACTGTTATTATTCTACAGTTAAATATTAAAATCTCTGCATGAAAGATTCATATACAGTATTTAGATAACATTACAGTTTTCATGATATTTAGATGTATTCACAGTTTGACAATTTTTATATAAATCATTAATGATGTGGCAATTACATTTTATTATTCTCCCCCCACCTAAAAAAAATCACTTTGAATGACTTGAGAGCTACATGCACCCTACAGTTTGGTGAGTGATGATGACATTTTCCAGGAGACAAATGTGACTTTCGAAGTTAACTCCACAAAAGCATGTAGACACTACATCTGTCCTTGAAGTTTAGGTTGAAAAAAAGAATATTAAAATATCTTGTCCGTTCTTCCTTTGAAAACACATATTTGCATATTTGGCTTATTCATGATAGGGTGTAAGAGAAAAATTTCAAATTCAAAAAAAAAAAAAAAAGAAGTACACTTTAGAACAGATTTTGGTAGGATTTGAGGATGGTCTCTACATATTCAATGCTCTCTTCATAAATATGACACGTCGGACATTTTCATGTTGAGCAGAAATTTCAGTGTGTGATTTATATGTGGCAGAAATGACATAAATATATGTATATATCATGAATACCTTGAGCTGTTCCTTCCACCAGGAGAACAATTCTCACAGACATAAAATAACAAGACCTTTACACAGTTACTGTATGACAGAGAAAACAAATCTTCATAATAAAATAAGAACTTTGAACTTACAACTCCTGTTCGGTATTTTCAATCACACATTCTCGTCTTTCGCCAACAGGTTCCCATGTGAGAGCAAGTTCCACCATCTTTCCAGCATCTAAGACTCCAAAGCCAACCATGTGGTTAAGATGAAATCCAGCACCATTGATGTGCCACCCTGACTCCATCGGACTTGGGATGAAGCATCCTTGAGTGATGATGTGCTGGAGGTCACGCCAGGTCAGATTAGGACTGAAGAATGATTAAGAAGATATAATAACACAACATAAGCTGCTGTGTCTCAATTAGTGACATGTAATCAAAATCATGTATGCAAACATTTGAATCAATACAATATCTTACATTATTAAGGTTGGGTGGAATACCGATATTCATGTAAGTACCATTACACATAGTACAAGGAATACAAATACCCAAGGCATTTCAGTGCATTACTTTTACTGGTGCTTGATAAAATAAGCAGTACTTCTATAATTTGGTATTTCTCTTTTTTATTCCAAACAAGGAGAATGAGAAATTACTTATCTTTTCCTCTATCACGATGTGTTATGATCAAATGATTGCAACACCTGTGAAACTGAAATTAAGTCACTGAACTTCCAATTTTCCTTACCAACACACAAAATTGCCGCAAGTTTTCACGCAATTGACACACAATGGTACACACGACAATCTTGCAAGCATTGCAAAAATGTGATGCAGTTCTGCTGTGCAGTGAACAATAGTTCACCGTTTTGTCCTTTCCTGATACATGTGTTGGAAGGAATTTCCTATTTTTGAATGTTCAATGCCTTCTTTTACGATTTCCAGAGCAAGTGGGGATTATACCGACAAACTTACCATTAGACAAATACTTAGAAAAAGTTCCTAACAATCAAGCTGATTGGTAATTGGCTTACAGTTGAGAACCTGTACTACTTATGATATTGCTATTGTGTAACAGACAATACTGGTACTGAAATTCCACAGTATCACCCAACCCTAGAAATTATCACTGTTTCTTGATCAAACAATCTTTGAGATTAATAAACAGACAACTCAAGGAAACGTCTTCTACAAGATCTTATCATCTGACCCATTTACGGCTTCAAATAGCCATTGGTCTCTAAACTCTTACACAAGTTTTGTTTCCTGAAATTAAGCAGTGGTTATCACCCTTTTTAATAGGATACACTGACTACATTCCCTGGAGGGAGCAGTTTAAAAGATTTCCTGATTTACTTTATAGGTCAATGCAAATCACGACTCTATGCCGTTTTTGAAAGACTTTTAAAAGATCTACATTTATTCAGTTAAATTCCAACCTTTTTAATGAAAACCATCAGTGCTGAACCTATAAATATCTTTAATTCTCTTATGTATACCTCTGAGGGTGTCTAAAATTACTCACCTGGTATTCATTATACTATATGAGGACATTCACTCAGAATTGGTTATCAAGGTTTAGAATCTTTTGAAACTGCTGCCATGAAGTCAGCATTAGGTAATTACCTTTGCTCTTGCAAAACTTTCCCAATATAACAATAACTAAGCCTCCATGGGTTTTGCATTTTTACTGAGGTGTGTACTTCTTAAAAAACTAACAATACTCTTGAAAATAAACAATATTCCCTGACAATTTAACACATTCAAATGTCTATGATAGCAAACAAGAGTAACTAGTCTGAATTGATTAAATATAAAGAAAATGTACCTGATGACCATAATTTCACCTTAAAAGTGCATTAGTTTACAACACTACCCAACTCTAAGGTCAGTCTAAACGATTGTACATTTGTCCATGAACTTCGTCACACAAATGTTTGCACACTTGTTGGAAAGATGAAACATGCTGCTAAAAGTTTAAACACATTCATACACACTGGACGTCATTCAAATTTGTTGGGAAAGCAGTCCCCATGATCATACTTTTGTCCATTAGCATCTGACATCATTAGATGGAGCTTTAGTTACAATCACACGTCAGGTTGGTGGTCAATTCAACAATTAAGGTCAACTTTGTGTTCTGTCCACTTGGAAAGTCAGCTTAGGTGTGAAAACCATCCACTGCTCTTAGAAGAAAAGTGCACCTTACTGTCAGCTTAGACATCAATCCTGAACCTTTTGCGATTGCAACATATCACTACTTTAATGTCACTTTCTTTAACTTGTTATCTATACAAGCTTTTCAAGCAACATCAGCTTATTATCATATTGCTGGTCACAGTTCATGATGCATACAGGGCAGGGTTGCCAGAGTTTCTTTGAGACAACTGGCCAAATTTGGCATTCAACAAGGCTGAAAACACCAAATGCACATTCCTCAGTATTAGCACTCAAAACTGTCAATATGATGCAAAATAACCACGCTTTTTATGAACCCTGACCGACTTAATTCATTCAGTTATAGGGCTGGTGTGAGTTTTAGGGCATAAAGTACATGTCTAACCACAGCTTCTTGGGGGAAATTGTGGAAAAACATGCCTTTTCATGGAAAATTTGTAGCAAATGAAAAAACACCAAAATAATGTCAAAATGATGTTTGGTGTGTGTTTCAAAAAGTTGCATGCAAAAATTATATTTTTATGTACCAATAGTGAAGTATATCTGTCGTGTTTTTAACTTGTCACATTCTATAAGTTCCACATGTCATCATTTCTTGTGTTATCCTGGTCTATAATTGTTATACAACACTTCTTTATTTCCAAACATTGACATTTTATGAAGTTCAATGTCAAAATGAGGGATTGGTGAAATCTGAAGACAAACATCTGCATTACCTTCTCCTAAGCAACTATCCTGAGTCTAACGTGTAGTGTCCAGCTCGCCCTTTCCATTTTTGTAGAATGCTGTTTCAGCACAGTTGTCACTTCCCCCTAGCAGCAACATTTAGGTAAAGAACTGAACAATGAGACTGCCCTACAAGTTTCAAAGGAAGTTTGCTTACGAGTATTAATACAAAACTAGGCTGTCCTCCTTGTAAGTTATGTATCAATAACAGCTCTTGCATATGCTTACATTGAGGGTATGTGCGATGTACCAGAGCTCACTACTTCAAGCATGCAATGTGACGTTACCTCTGTATACCAGCCAGTGTAGGTGAGCATCAGCCCATCCATCCAAATTGTGCCATTTCATGACCACCCAAAAGTAAGGGCTGTACTTTTGTATGATATCCAATTATAGAAAACAAAATTAATCTCTCCACAAGCCTGACTCTGGTACATTTATAGCTACACCTATTTTAATCATCTGAATACATGCCACTGTGAAGGCTGCATGAGTAAAGTATTATTTAAACTCTTGAAAATTTGATGAACAGCGGTTGAGTGGAGAATTCCTCAGATTCTTACATCTGTGCCATGTGTTCGATCCCTCTTAGGACACACTTTTACAGCTTTTTCTTTCAGATTTTGTCAATCAACTTTTTGTCTTGTCTTCCATCACTTTGCTTGCCTTTATACAAGAATTCATATGGAGGTGAGACATTTGGGGTTACATGTGCTAGGTCCCAACATGGATTTGGGTATCAGCAAAGAGTAAGCCTACTGCAGGTGACAACTGTGAATACCTTTACTGAAAAGACAGGTTGTGACAAACGGAACAAATGCAGGTCCAGTCTTCCAGTGGGGCTAAAGTTGTACAGTTACGACATCAAATCTTGCAAATTTAATTTTACTATACCCCTACAATTCTTTATGGCTTCTCTTCACCAGTTTGCAATATGGGTTCGCAAGTGTGAAAGTCTTGCATTCTGGACGGCCTTTGAAATGCCAATATGGCAACATAAATAAACAGTTGTTGATCAAATGTGCGCTTCACTGGACCATAGATACACCAAGAATTCTTAACAGTCAATATGTCCAAAAAATGAGAAGCAAAATGCGCTGACATGGGTGCAAATCTCTTTGGAACTTTTTCATGTGACACCAACACATTTTCAGTTGCAATAATGGCTGTCACATCTACTATATAAATGGTGAGTTAATGGTAAGCGTGGGTGAAGCAGTAGCCTAGATACCATTGTATCATTAACATTGTAAACTTAACATTTGGCCATCAAAATGTTAAACAACAGACACACACCACACGGTGATGTCAACGGAAAAGCTCTGTAGGACAGTGTGCAAATAAAGGTATTAATAATGAAGGTCACTATGCAACCACAATGCCAATGAAAACAACAGTGCAGGGTAAGAAAATGTGTATGCCACATTACTAACCATGTGTATGCCACATTACTAACCATGAGTATGCCACATTACTAACCATGTGTATGCCACATTACTAACCATGCACAAACCTTCTTAAGAACAATTTGTTTACACAGACGGTGTTCCTTGTAACTAAGAAGTGACGTCACCCCTGTCCCTATCCCTGACTGTTGCATGATTCCGCTAAAGCATGACAGGACATGTCACAGCTTTAAGGGTTTTCCATTGAGTCGTAGAGAAAAAGTTCTACATCAAAGACAACTTACTTTGCTTGAAGTACCAGAGCAAATACACCTGATGCCAAAGGTGCCCATTGCATGATTCCACTTACACATGACTGAACATGTCACAGCCATTGAGTCTTAGAGGACAAGTTCTATGTCAAAGTTGACTTACTTTGCTTGCAGTACTAGAGCAAAAAGACCTGATGCCAAAGGTGCAGCACTGGAGGTTCCGACAAAAGAAGTGGTACATCTCCCATGCAGATCAGTTGTAGCCTGTGATGTCAAAAAATAAGGATGAACAACAAAATTATCACTCCTAAAATGTGTCAGGGTTATTAACCATTTCAGGACAACACACCTGTACCCTACCCTCAACCAAGACCAACCATCTTGTACAGTGTGGTAATGAATATGGGAATGGAATTCCAGTCTTCATTTTCTATAAGAAATCACCTTCCTACAAGAAAGTATTGAGCACAAGTTTTGTTTAGAATATCAATAATCTTTTATTTGATACCAAAATATTTTGAATACTGATTACCTTTCAAAAACTCAGGGGCTAGAAACAAGCCTTGGCCGAAACCAGCCCTCGTAGCTACAGGCTATATTGTGCATACGCCATACAGTTGGCCTACTGGTTAGGCCTTAGCCTACAATCCTGGACAAAATTATTGGGACACTTCCGGACCTTCCCCTCCACCCCTCGTTCAATGTTGAGAAGTAACAAAAAGTGCGCTCTTTTCTTCAGCGCTCAACTTTAATTCACCTTCAAAACCAACATTGAAGGTGGGGCGCGGGGATCTGTCCCAGATAATTTTGTCCAGGATTGTCTGACCACCTGTACAAAGGTATAGGAGAAGTCTCGTGTTGAATATAGGAGAATTTAGCAACGGCAAGCGACAAATCTGGTAGTTGGTTAAGTTTACTGGTATTGGGAAAAAAGTGATGTGAGGTCTTTTGGATTGTTTCATGAGAAAATTACTGAATTCCTACTAAAGCAGGAATAACTTGAACGTAAATACGTAAATAATGCAATACAAGAGGACATTGGTTATTTATTACACAAAAGCACGATGCTATTTAGGGGTAAAAGTAATTGGTCAGTCGGGCTCGGAAACTTCAGGGGAGAAAGGTGTACAGAGGCTATCAGTTGAATGTATTTATGCCTAAAACAACAATACCGTTAAATATATTTATGATCTACAGCGTAACCAGCAGATAGTTACAAGAGAAGAGGTTTCAACAATTGAGTATCAATAGACATAGCCGATAGGCAGATAGGTGAGCGGTTGTGTCGTGAAGTAGATGGCGCTATTTGCTAGTCAGGCCTCCTCCCACTACAGGTGGAACGGTTTACCCCACGGTTTACCATCACTGTTTCGTCCAAATATAATCACTTGGTTGCCTAAAAGGGGATTAATGCCTAAAAGGATGAATTAATACAGACAAACTCATGTGAGACCTGCCGTGAAAAGCAGGACGGAAAATTTTGACGGAAAGAACAAATTCGAAACGGTTGACCATTAAGCGAACAGAAAAATCTTGACTACCTTGTCTTTTAAATGTTAAAACTGACGGTGAACCGTTTACTCCCATTGAATTACTGTGTAGTGGTCAACGGTCAACCGTTTCAGTCACTGGTCAACCGTGGCGCCCTTCAGATTCTAATACATTTCACGTTTTGTCAGAACAAGAAAGAGGTACAAAGAGTACTAAAGGTAGGGGGCCTCGCACCTTTACTTGTAAATGGATGCCGTGCAGTCAGATGTTTACCCTAGTGCATGCAGTGTACTAGCAAATTATACTGTGAGTTTGGCAGTCGCTTTTAGTAAGAAGAATAGCCATGTTGCAACCTCAGACTTATGATAGCTAACCTTACTGTACGCTCATACTGCTACCTATTAGATACATTATAGGCTGCCCTGCAGGGACATTTGCGACTTATCTCAAGGTCCTATTTTGTGCGGCATTCCTTCCCGACGAAAAGTAAACAGCTGCAATATTCTCCATCATATATCACTGGCTGTTGCTAATTTTCTCACACTCTTTCCTTTTACCATCCCTCATATGTCTCCACAGCATTTTATGCCCCTCCCTGCCCAAGTGAAAACCAAATTTTGATAGCCACACAAGGAAGTGGTTATATTCTCGATAAATTCAGTAATTTCCTCGTGTCTGACCCTTTCGTAAACTTTAAAAACTCAAATAACCCCAGTGTTTCCTACATTTACATTGAGATTCAATTAATAAGTTCGCTAATTGTTCATACTAATTCAGTGGTACCTTCCATTCTCCCACTCACCCATCCAACAGCCTTGTCTTTGAACAGAGCGCTTGGAACTTTAACCATTATTATGATAAGCATACTGTTCTCTGTTGTATTCCGCTGTCCCTATACCTTTGTACAGGCGTTCAGACAATCCTGGACAAAATTATTGGGACACTTCCGGACCTTCCCCTCCACCCCTCGTTCAATGTTGAGAAGTAACAAAAAGCGCGCTCTTTTCTTCAGCGCTCAACTTTAATTCACCTTCAAAACCAACACTGAAGGTGGGGTGCGGGGATTTGTCCCAGATAATTTTGTCCAGGATTGTAGTTTCAGTGCATATTATCGTAGAACAAGTCAATAGCAACATGCACCATACCATACATCATACAACAGCTAAATTGTGCTGTGTACAATAAACATAAACAACAAAGTGATGGCACTATGCACATATTATTCTCAAGAAAAATGTCTAGTGTGGTTGTCACCAAAACGCAGCCATGGTATTTTGCCGGTGTCGCCGAATGACCACGGTGGTGCCGAAAGGGTTAAACGAGGGAGGCACCATGCCTAGCACTTAAGAAGGCCCATTCATAACACAACAAACCTCTTCTTAACTTAAAATCAAAATAATTCAAATGTAGTTTCCAAATGGGATTATTTTAACTTCATGCCAACACTTGACAAGGCAAAATCAGTTGCCTCTAGGTCTGGCAGTGTGCCAATATATTGGAATATAGCCATTGCAGGAGACATAACCATACCAAAAGTAAGACCTCTCACATCATTCTGATACACTGAAATATTGTTATAATCCTAATAAATATCGATGTCATACTGATATAAATGCTTAATACTTTGTGTACTCCTTCTATTGCATACATGTTGAAAGTGCCCCCTAGCCTTCATAAATCTAGTTAAGCTTGCTGCCTACCCATACCACACATCATACATTGCACTGTACCCTTCTATTCATATGTTTGTAAAGCTGGTTCATTCCACATACCACACATCATACATTGCACTGTACCCTTCTATTTATGTGGTTGTAAAGCTGGTTCATTCCACCATGTCAATTATACATAATGAAATGAGACCAGATGTTTGATGGCTACTTTTTCACATATAGCAATGGGCACAGGTTCATAAATTTTTTGTTTAGACAAATATTAATCTATTTAGTATTATCCTAAAGAGAATGGTACACCTATCATTGTTTTGGGTCATACTGCTTGACCCTAGCTTCCTCTGAATTCTTCACTTTTGTCATTTACAAAAACTGTTGAGTCTCTGACTTATTGTGCTGGAACTTAATTGTAACATGGAGTGAAAGACCAGGTTAAAATGTTGTACTAAAATGAACATTTATTCATAATCTCACTTAAGCAGCAAACTGGACTTTGCTTGCATGTTTAATTGTGGCTTTGTTCATGATCTCCTCTCCATAAATTTCTCCATACCATAACATGTTCAGAAGCCAAGAGGAAGTGGGGGATGAGGGGGGGGGGGACAATTTGGAATTTGCTACTTTAGAATTTGACAAAGAAAATTTTTTTAAAGATTAAATATATGGACATCTTGAAATTTGCCAGGAGTCACTATTTCCCACCACTACAGCAGTGACTCAATTAACTTTGTGTATCCTACATGTATTATTTGGTAAACAATCAACATTAAAGGGCATCACAATGCCCCAAATTTATTTTGAACCATCAGCTGAATCCTTCAAATCTCTGCTGATTCTTATTATGAGTTTTTCGTGATCTTTAAGAACATTAATACTGAATATTTTCATGTAGCAATCCAAAGAGTTTATCTGTCATGAATTTAACCAATCAATGACAAAAAATGGTGTCACGTGTTTAAAAGAACCACATACAAATTAGCATAGAGGTATGCTAATTAAACTTAGGGTGACTGCATATGAGGAATTATATTCCTCAGAATTGAAATGACAGAAATCTGGACTGACCATACATGGAATTACATGGAATAAGAATGTGCAGAATAGTTACTACATCAACAAACATATGGAAGATATACATTTATGTGGGATAAAACTTACCACCAGATTGAGTCCATAAACAGATCTCTCACTGGTAGTGGAGAAGGGATTATTACTGGGTCCACCTGAGAGAGTAACAGCCATGGTAGAAGAACATGCTTCAGCAAAGTAAACATTTAGACCTTCATCATTGACAGATCCAATAGAGATTGTCTCAGGGCGGCTCACATAGCCGTCTGCATTACAGTCATCATCTGCTGCGCCACCATTACCCGAGGCCCACACAAAGATGGATCCTTTACCATTCCGACCCTGTTTTAAATATGGTTGAAATTGATCAGATGAAATAATTTACTGTTTGTCTCATGTTATGATAAGAAACCATTTCACTAAAGATGATGATAAAAACATAAATGGAAAACAGGGACAGAACTATCTGCAGTGATTAAACAAAGTGTTTATTATAGCCAATGATGTAAACCATTAAGTTGAAGTTTTAACCCCAGTTGTTGTCAAGGGGTGCTTAATTATGAGGGCAGGATACAATAAGTATTTGGTTGCAATGTCTTGGCCAGACTGAGGTACTCAAAGCTGCCCCTCTCCCTTTCCAGATAACAAAGTACTTATCAAATATAGGATTCTTTTCACTGCACCACTTTTCCATTTCCTGCACTCCTGAAATGTTTCCACTCAGTAGCAACATGTCTTCTCTCACCTCCTCAACACCCTTGATCATGGCTGCTTTGGTGAGGGTATGGGGTAGGGCAAAATCCTTGCCCTTGTCTGGGGGACCCCAACAGCAGCTGTAGATATCAATATAATTATTGTTGTAGAGCAGGGCCTCTGCCTCCATTGAGTCTGTCACTATACCATCAAGGATCCTCATTCCTGCAAGGAAATGACCAGATCAAAGGTTGCAAAACTATGCTTGTTAAATAGTGGATGCCAGAGCTTCCCTGTTAGCTGGCCTACATACCATTAGCTACTGCTGAACTCACAGATTCTTATCTACTTTTTGCTTCGGTGCGAAGTGACATGCTCAAAATCTCAGTTAAACCTACCTATTCCAAAAGGAATATTAAGCCATCTACAACCAAAGAGAAAACTTGATACTACCACCCACAGTATGACAAAACCATTTAAATGACATACATTTATCAACTGAGTTCCAGGAATTGTATGAAAGCATGACTGCCTTGATTTTCCCAGATGAACTTTTAAAAATTCAATTATTCAATATCTTTCACATTTCCAGTTTAGAAAAGTCTTCCTACACTCGATATGCTATTTGAACATGTGACAAAATAAAACCAACCAATCAAACTCTGACTTTTGGCTGATTTGTAGCAATTTTTTCAAATTTTGTCACTTTCCTTTGACTACCAAAACAGAACTCTTTTTCCATGTTTTACTGACCTCCAGAATGGCCGGCATCTCTACAATTATTCCCTGATCTCCAGGAGAGTTGGTATCTCTACAATTATTCACTAGTCTCCAGGAGAGCTGGTATTTCTACAATTACTCCCTGATTTCAATGAGAGCTGGGACCTCTACAATTATTCACTATTCTCCAGGAGAGTTGGTATCTCTACAATTATTCACTAATCTCCAGAAGAGCTGGTATCTCTTCAATTACTCCCTGTTTCCATGAGAGCTGTAATCTCTACAATTATCTGAGACTTTTATTTACAATTTAGAGCAAGTGGTAATATTTTTACTACTGAACTGTCCCAACTGGCAATATAGGCAGGTGATCCCTTATATGCCATCCACCCACTCATCTGACTGAGCTTGCAATGCTTACCATACAATTTTCATTCACTACAATTCCAGAGAGCTTTTCTAGATGACGATGACGACGACGACGACGATAATAATAATAATAATAATAATAATAATAATAATAATAATAATAATAATAATAATAATAATAACCAGAATGCAAAAATGCATTGAGGTTTCGATGATACATGTTCTATTCCAAATAATGCCATGATGTCCCATATCTTTCAGTCACTGGTCAAATTTTCCCAAGAATTCCCAAGATTGTCATCTGGGGTTACGAGAGGTCAAAAAGCAAAATTTCCCAAGAATTCCCAAGATAGTCATCAGGGTCACCAAAGGACAAAAAGCAAAATATCCCAAGTATTCCCAAGGCCTAATGTTACAGTATAGCCTAGAGGCTATGCTAAATACTTGGCAAGGCCCTAGGCTAAGTAACATTACCCTAGGCCTAGCTATAAGTATAAACCTAGCCTAGGCCTATGCACAGCTGGTCACAGAAATCTCTCTGTAAATACTACAAACTTAGATGATGGGTACCAACATTTGACAGGCAATAACTGCTTTGATTAGCCCTAGCCTAGGCCATAGCTATTACAGTAACCTACCTCTAATATCAGCCCATACATACTGTACTACAATTAGCTAGCCCGTACTGTGGCAGTTAGGCTAGGACTTAGTCACAGGACTAGGACTTTGTCTAGGCCTAGGCCTAGCCCATAAACCTGGAACTCTGCATTAGATTTATGTACTGAGTCTAAGGTTATTCTGTGTGTAGGCTAATGTTTGTTATTGGTTCTGTAACAACACTTAGCCTAGGCCTAGGCCCTAACTGTTAGGCCTAGGCCTATGTTAAAACTTGATCTGCCTGGTAAATTTTCCACTAAAGTTACTCATGCTACTCTGCTACCATGCTGCTCTGAAGAGGAGCCATATTACAACATACTGTGATATTCCTGCTGTAATTCTGATAATTCCATTCTTGGTGCTAATTTTCCAATTCAGTTACAGTCAAATCTAACATTAACGTTGGGCTACTCAGCCAGCTCAACAGACCTTAAGCTTGGCAGGCAGGCTATGTGTGATAGTCTGTCACTGCACTCAGAAACTAGCTTTTAACACAGTTTCTGATTGGTTGAAAGTGGATCTGTTTACAACTGATCAACCAATGATATGGTAGCTTATGGAATGTCATGGATCTGCTGCAAACTATCTTCTGATTGGTTTAACATCAACTTGTTGACAAAAATTTAACCAACAACATAACAGCATAGATTACTGGGCTCAAATAAATACACTACAGTACTGTACAGACAAGTTTTCACTTGTCTAAATACACTACAGTACTGTACAGACAAGTGAAATACTGTAGTCTATTCTCAGTCTTTTGATATGTTGGCTAAAGAATAATAAAGTTTGTGAAAGGACCTATTTACTCATTCAAAATTCGGATTATCAAGGAAAAATCTGTATTCCCATATTTACAATGATTTTCCGTACTGAATATGGAAAATCCGTGCTGGTTGACAGCTGTCTCAGGGTTTGACCCCCCTGGTGACCCCAGATGACCTTTGACCCCCACCAAAAAAGACAGAGTTCTTCCTCTTACTATAAGGCATCTAAATACAAGGTATGAAATTTATCCAAGCTTCCTACCTCGAGATATCGTGTTAACAAGGTTTTCAGAGTTTGACCCCCGGTGACCCAGATGACCTTTGACCTCCACCAAAAACAATAGGGTTCTTCCTCTCAATATGGGGCATCCATGTACCAAGTTTGAGATCTGTCAGAGCTTCCCTTCCAAGCTTCCTACCTTGAGATATCGTGTTAACAAGGTTTTCAGAGTTTGACCCCCGGTGACCCCAGATGACCTTTGACCTCCAACAAAAATGATAGGGTTCTTCCTCTTACCATAACGCATCTACATAATAAGTATGCAATTCATCCAAGCTTCCTACCTCAAGATATTGAGTTAACAAGGTTTTCAGGGTTTGACCCCTGGTAGCCCCAAGTGACCTTTGACCTCATCCAAAAACAATAGGGTTCTTCCTCTCAATATGGGGCATCTATGTACCAAGTTTGAGAACTGTCAGAGCTTCCCTTCTTGAGATATCGTGTTAACGAAGTTTTCAGGGTTTGACCCCTGGTGACCCCAGATGACCTTTGACCTCCACCAAAAATTATAGGGTTCTTCCTCTTACCGTACCCCATCTACATACAAAGTATGAAATTCATCCAAGCTTCCTATCTTGAGATATTGTGTTAACAAGATTTTCAGGTTTTGACCCCCGGTGACCTCAGGTGACCTTTGACCCCTACCAAAAACAATAGGGTTCTTCCTCTCAATATGGGGCATCTATGTACCAAGTTTGAGAACTGTCAGAGCTTCCCTTCTTGAGATATCGTGTTAACGAGCAAAGTGTCACAAACACACACACATACACACACAAGTCGATTTTACATACAATCCGAGGACCTCATTGTTATTTCCTTTGTGTTTACTTCCTTAACCCTAACCTTGACAATAGACTCTCTATTGTTCAAGCTTTCGAGGACTTGACAAATCTATTGAATTTCCTTCAGAGGACCTGAAATCCATTGTTCAAGTCCTCAGTCTGATAGGAAGACAAGTTCACACATACACGCATACACACACATACACACTCGCACATACACACATACATACACACACACGCCATCATGACTGCATAGGTTTCTCTTTTCATCGAAACCAATAATAATAACAACAACAACAACAACAACAACAACAACAACAACAACAATAATACTAATAATACTATAAGTACAAATGTTAAAATTCAATGATATCCAAATCTTATAATAATGACTGATTATATATACTTGCACACAGATGGTCTTTCTGAACCTCAAAAGAAATAAATAAATCGAACTGAAATAGTCTTTTGGACCAATAAATGCCTCCTCAAATACTATTCAGGGAAAAATTAGAGATATCTTCAATTCCATAAATGCCAAAAGTCATTTCAAATAGTTGGAATTGTTTTATCCCCCTAAAGAAATTCATCAATCCATTAAGGTTGGGTAATACACCGAATATTAGTATTACCCCGGTCATTTTTCTCTGGAACATAGGATACTAAGAATTCAAAAATAATGATAATTTCTTGTGGCAAAAATGTGAAATAAGCTAATTTGCGTTTCTTTTCTTTCTTATTACTCGCTGTTTCCAATACATTTTCTTTCATTTACAGCATCCATTTTTTACATTGCACTGAAGAAAAATCAATGAAAGCTCGTCATTTCTAAGTAAAGTAAAGAAAAGTAACATTAAAGCGGCACATTGACTTGGTTCATGAAATTCACCAAATTTTGCAAAACCTGTTAAGTTTTCTTCACATACTAATGACAAATGGACAAACTTAAACAATCCACACATCTTGCATACAAATGTTTCATAAGTGAGTAATAAACAATTCAATTCGGTTTTCAAAAATTCGTGACCAGACACTTTTTCAAATTTTGCACACAACCCTTACAAGTCAGGATACCCAAAATTCAAAATTGTAACTTTATGCATAACTATTGGATGTGAAACTTGACTAATTATGCCAATAACAATCATTGTCATGTGGTGGTACCATTCAACACACTTGTTAAGTTATCGATATCACCTCAATATGCCCCTTTAAAATGCTCAGATGACATTTTGTTCTAGTGAAGGACAACTGCACAAGCCCTTTAACTCACATTAAGGCCTTCATGAATAAATAAGGTTCATCAACATCCTAGTGACGTCAGAAACCATTCTGAATTAACAAGAGATAACATTCTGTAGATCAAATCCTACCTCCAATTCCGGCTTCATAGGCAATGCCGACGCCACATATACTGTTGTTAGCTACAGCTGCAACCTCACCTGCACATCTTGTACCATGGCTGAAAAGACAGAGAGAAAGTCACAACCGCTGCTTTGACATGTTGTCTATGTTTAAAACGTAGAATACCCATGCAAGGTCTTTAATATTCTATCCAGCAATTCATGCAGAGTATACAGCCGTGTTTCCAATTGTTTTTCTGAAAAGGCTATCTAACTGTTCTCAAAGAGGACTACACACAAACTGGAGACCCAAATCGCCTTGACGGGCAAACATGCCAAACAGTCCATTAAGATCAAACTATCTAAGAGTAATAAAATAAACTTTGACCACTGTGGGTCTGATTAAAGCTTTAACTTGGTTTTCTTCTGGTTGGTCACTTCAATGATACAATGAATTAATATTCATGATTTTTCTGCACGATACAAAATAACCATTCACTTACCCAGTAACAGTTAAGAGCTATACTACCAAGAAATTCATTAAAATAAGGAACTTCTTCCAAAGCTGTACAGATCATCATAGCTGAATTGTGTAACTACTTGATTATGGCCAATATCTCTGATTACAAATAACTTCTGCTTCTGGTTGGAAATCATGAAAATAATATCAGTGTGCACCCACAATGATTTTATTCATCCATTTTAAACTGTATTGTTCTATTGCTATATGCTACAGAGACCTGCAAGCCCTGTTATTCAATGTGCTGGAATAACAGGGTCTTTCTTAATTTTACAATTAGCCCTGATACAAAACAGACCTAACCGTTCTTCCAATAGTTTCAAAGATATTTAGACCATAGTAAACTATATTTCCTCATGTAGCTACTCAAAATGATTTCGATTTTAGACTTAACAAAAGGCAGCAGAGACAAAATGCAAAAAAAAAAAAAAACAAAAATATGTATTTTTGATAATAAGAAATATGTACACCAACACCTCAGAAATGTATACTAAATTCTAAGTTATCATTAATGTTGTCTCTAAACCATTTATTTTCAACAGTAAAATGTACAAAACTGCAATTAACAAAACTTACACAACTTGTACAGCCTAGTATAATTTAAAGCCATTGAATGTCAAACATTCAAAAATAAACTTTCTTTTTCCACTGACCACTTGTAAGTCCAAGGTCATTTTCCCATATGAAACTATACTCCCAAAGAAACTAATATTCTTACTAACCCACTACTGTCTACTCTTTATTTCATTTTGTACCATATGGAAATTATTAAACATACATACTAAAATATACAGGTGATAGCAGGTTCTTTGATACAACTTACGCATTCTCACTGCCCTTCTCCACACTGTCATCAGGGTGGGGGTCTTTGTCTTCATTACCCCTAGACCGGTTGTTGAAATCATAGCTGGCATTAATATCCTGCATTACAAAATGTGAAGACAAGGATAATTAGTAATTGCTTTATTCATATATTTGTTGCTGTCAACAGGCTAATGAATACATCAAAAGGTAGGTAAGATTATGGTGAATGCCTTAATTGATGTATACACATATAGTACAATGTTAAAATAAAGACAAGTCAATGGTATACCCTACATTTTACATTTTCCCTGAAGTCTTTGTTCATCTTGTTGACTAAAATCTAGAACCATTGCCCATCTAGCACTTAGCCCTTTCTTCAACTCTGAAAGTTAAATTGGTTGTGTACAAGATGTATGTTTATATCTGAAATCTATTACACACTGAATGGCCCAAAATGTTTTGTCATGGTTTCCAACAGAGCAGCAAATCTTCTAATAATCAGTCCTGTAATAGACCTGTGGGTATTCAGCATTCAGGGGAAATACCTCCATCCCACTCCCACCCCCACCACCAAAGTACATTTTTCACTATTTGCAACTTGTAATCACGGCTCTGTTCTTTTCAGAGAATATGAAAACTTTGTATCTGTAGCAATGCTGAGGGCTGTATATACTCACTAGTCGTACAAATCGCTGTCCATTAATCAATGAGTATTTGTGATTACCACTGCTACATCCAATAACATGCCTGCATTTGCAAAGCACCAACTGATTGATTACACCAATGATTCACAGTCCCCCGCTTTCATGATGTCTCTTTGACTGAAATGCTGTCTTCATTTATACAAAATCCCAAAATTTACCTTAAAATTGTGCGTGTATTTTAAGCATGATAATGTACATACTACATACATTCTTTATCTTGTTTCACACAAAAATAGCAGACCATGTCTGTCAGTAAAAAGCACAGAGAAAACCTAATGTTATATGTACAGCTCAGTAGCAATGTTAGGCTTCATTTCCTTGAGAAAATAACATCACTTGCGTCATAAATGGCAGTAATACATGAACTGTGGTGTGGCAATTACAAGGCAATGACTACTGGACTACAAATGTTTTGTTTACACTCCTGCCACTAATGCTCACATTCCTATCAGGGTCTTATAACCAAGGATTTTACCAACACAATACCTACTAGAATCATATTGTAAGGGTATACATTGTAAGTACTGACACAAAAGCCTGTCTCCATTTTTCAGTCCCAGCCTTTAACAAACCAAGCACACATTTATTTTTGAAATGAACTAAAGTACTTTATGATCCATGCATATCTGTTTCAAAACTCCAAAATTTAAGTTATTCAGATTAAGAAGCCCATCTTAGGGTTATCATGAATACTTCCATGCATTTAACGAATGAAAACAGGTGTAATTCCCCTCTCTTTGATACTGGTGTCAAATAGTTATGCTTGACATATTACCCTTTCAACTGCTGTTCCCAGAACCAGCATTTTTTAATCCCCATAAAACAGACAAGAGTGTATATTCCATCTTTCTCAATCATGATTACACCAGACCATTATCCCATCAATCACAGAGAAAAGTCTTGCACTTTTTCTTCAAAATATGCAGGGAAAAAAAGTCTCTCTAACAGGAACCTAACTCCCTCAAAAATGAAGAAATGACAAGTAGGAAAACGAACAAAATACTTACAAAATTCAGTTGCAAATCTGGATGTGTTCCATCCACCCCTAAAAAATAAAGCAAGACATTTGATTACAATTATTCCTAACAAAATGTACATGACAAGGATGGCTAAACAAACATGTAGAATAAGGAAGTTATGAATTTCAAATCTTAAAGAGCATTTGTAGTCATCTAAAATCTATTTGAAACAACTCTTGGGTTGATATTAAAACCACTGTTCTTTTATTATCACTTCCCTTCACATCTCTGATAAATCATATCATATGTTATAGACAACCAATGTGAGCTATCTTATGCTTAACTTCACAACACAAATTCAGACAAAAAGATTTCTTACACAGAAGAGGGTGGGGCGAGAGTGGGGGTTAAGGTGGAGTGTAATTAAGAATATTCAAAGCATTTAATGGAAAGGGTCTCAATATCGGAATCTGGTTGAGTGCATTAACTACATAACCTTTCATGCAAATAAACGGACATATAAAATTCATCTTTTGTGGTGAGGTCAGAAAGGCTTATTTTCAATGCCTCAGTTTTTTGTTTTAATTTCTCAATTAATTCACTCTCCATATTATCCCTGTAAAATATCTTTCCTTGAAATCCTCTGCCTAAATAGGTGTTTCATTTTGTAAATAATATTCTACCTGCTGTTGCTTTTCTTGCATTTTTTGTTTGCTTTTGTACATTATCTTTATAAAAAAGCACCAAGCTTCAAGATAAAAATAGAAATAGAAACTTCATACAGAACTCAAAATATTACCTTAATGTAAAAACAGTACTCTAGCTTTAAAAAATTTGTTAATCTTAAATTAATGTCCATCAATCAAGCATGCATATTATCCTGCAAAGCATGCATAAAACATAAAGAGGGAAGGGAACAGCTTACATTAAACTACACTAGTGATACAAGTAAATACTTTGTACTAAACATCATTCTATAGAATCAGACACTATTAGATTGTTACCTCTGACATGGTTTTTACACACTGAATTATGGGTATGTGGACATGCAACCAAAAGGCTTTAACAAATGTTATAGACTAATATCCCCTTATTAAAGATCAGCTGAAACTATATTAATATTTTCTACCATTCTCAAGATGTACCTCTTCAAAAACTATTGATTTCTGAAATAACTTACAACATATGCAAAAATATAAAGATGAATATTGCATGGTGTCCGTATTTCTGTTGATAACACTGTTAGTTTATAATTGTTTGAGTGAAAGTAATATTTTTGAAATAGAAAACTTGTTCTCCCAAAGTACAGTAAGAGCCTTTAATATGGCAGAGTAACATTATAACTGTCTTTGAAGCATGAAAAAAAAAAGGATAACATGACACCAGTACTGAAAGTTGACCCTCTCTCTTGTAGATGATTAATCCAGCAGCTCCTCTTGCAATTACAGGAATTAATGGTTACAGTCATGTCTTCCTTGTCATTCCTTATGTTGCCAAAATACAGCCAACAAATCTTAACAAGCAACAAGTTTGGACACAAAATTGATTGATAAATAACATTTGTAGAGTAGTGCAGCATTTTGAGAAAACCATTGCTGTGCTAAGGCCTAAGGATATGTGATATTTGCTGACAAACTGCTTTAGTGATAAATTTTTGATAGCTTAGGCTATATTTAAGCAGTAAATTATGTGTAGTGCTTGTAGTCCAGGAATTGCAACTTGGGGTTTAAGCACAATTAATCAGACTTTCAATGAGTAATTGTCACTACTGGTGCTACTGGTGACAAGTTAATCATGACAGTTAGCACTGCATGAGATAATATCTTAAATCCCTCCTACCATGTCACAAACTTGCATATCTTACTGAAATTACTCAGGATATAAGTGCAATCTAGAAATCACCCTGCAAAATGGTCAAAATTTTATGGATTCTGATGGGAAATATGGCTATTTTTTGTTAAGGTTTTTGACATAATATAGATGGCTGTGTCAGTTTACCATCACAACACCTTTAAAGGTCACACAATGTCACCCTAATCTGAATTAATGTACCTTTGAACCAGTGCTAATTTGTTCAACCAATGTAACTTTTAACAATGTGGCAATACTTTTGTTACTGAGGCATATCCCATTGGTTTACTCTTCAAAATTAGTATTTTTGTTTGGAAACATTATGAAAGTGTACAGGAAATAATTACAGATTTGACAGAATTAGAGCATGATTAATTAAGGAGGGACATGTTATTAATATCTGATATATAAATACTGAGCTGTATGGGAGAAAGTTATCATTTTGAAAAGTGAAAATAATCAGAATGGTATCATTTTTCTGTTCCAACTACACTCAAATGTGAATGATCTTTTAAGTCAAGCTGATTATGACACACTACTTAACCACATTTGATACTTAATGATCAATGTATAAACCAGCTCTTATACAGTGTACAAGGAGTATTTCTTCATAATTTATTTTCAATACTAAATGAAACTGTTTTATTGTTTCTGCAATATTGAAAGCTGACATTACTTCCAACCCCCTGTTTAGTATGGCTCTATGATATTGATAGGAAGCTTTCCATTTCAACTGATATTGAGGATAAATGCATAAAATGCTAACATTTTCAATTTCAATTTATCCTATCCAGCATAAATTTTTAAAATATTTATAAAAAGGAGTAACAAAATACAAAGAAAAACATTAGGAAATTATATATATAGTGTTAATTCATTACCATGCAAAACTAAAATTTAAAATATACAACAAGTCATCCAAAGTTTCCCATTAAATAAATATTGCAGCTCTACAAACAATGGAATTCTTAAACAATTGTATTCTGTACTTTGGCACTATATTGGCATTTACTAGTTTTGTTAACTGCACAAAAAATTAAGACACACAATCATGGCATGCAAAGGATGATTTGGATAGTTATAAAGTTTTTTAACCTTTATAAATGCAGCTCTTGCATTGGTATTTACAGTTTCCTCTGTGTACTCACAATCTAAGTATGCTTTAAAAACTTTAAAATTTTATCCTTGTCTTTTTTGCATAATGCAATGTCACCACACTGGCACTGAATGAATGAGATGCAGGAGGATATTAAAGACTTAACAACCCTTTCTTTGGCATTCTTTATGAAAAATGCTAATCCAGAGAAAATATGATTTACTTTGCTCATTACATTTGATGTAAGAGAAGAAAAAGTCAATTTGTCATCAACACATAACCCTAAATACTACAATCTTGGACAAAACTCGTTGGGACACCCCCGCTCCCCTTCACAAAGTTGACCATTTTCACGGCATACAGTCATTCTCTCTGCGCAACTTTGGAAGGGGGAGCGGGGGCTTCATGTAAACCTGGGAACGGAGATTCAAGAATATTATGACAAAGCGTCCCAACAGTTTTGTCCAAGATTGTCTGAGAAATTGGAGAAGTTAGAACTGCTCGCGGGCCACGGTAGAAAGTGTTTCTTTGCGTTGCGTTGATTCGCAAAAGGATAGGTGTCTTTTCTTTAGGTATAAGAGAACAGTAACAGAGAATAATCAGCATATTCTGAGTCCATATTGAAGTTCTTGTTAATATAATACTATTGAAGCTAAAAGCATTGGGAAGGTAGCTAAATAAGTTCAAAGCGTCCTCTCGTTCAGGAAGACATTTTCAATAGTCACGTATTTTGGGCTCACACTGTCTGAACAGGTATCAAATAAAAAGAACATTCAGCAGAAGTACGTGTTGTATCCTGCCTATTACTTTATATTAAAGTAATTTACCAGAAATAAGTTAAAAAGTACTTGAATGTATATTCATTTCACCTTTATAACGCAGTAACTTTCATTTGAGTAGCTGAAACTATACAGAAATTATGCCATACATGCTAATTTGACGAGACCTTGGGTGAAGGCTACGTTAACCAAACGGTCTACCATTTGTTCTGAGAGCAAATTTGAAAGCAAAATGTAAAGAAATTGAGTCGGCTAAAATAAGGCATAATAGATACGTCATCAGCTTCATGTAACATGAAAAAATGTTGTCATAGGCATCAAATTCGCTTCAAAATATGTCTAAAACCAGCCCTAATTAACGATCTACCATCGTTATAATAAAAAGCTTGGCTTGCAGTTCTGCTTTTAACATTTCATGGTAGATCGTGGCGCTCTTTCAGTTAAAATCTTGCCTTCTTACCACTAGTTTGCAATAGCAGTGAGACTCTTCGATCTATCTATGAAAGAAATTGTTTTGTTTTCCGTCTTACAACTTAAGAAGAGTTGTCATCCTCCTTTTAATTTGCTAAAAAATGCAACGCATATGGCTGCCATAGACGTCGTTACGGAACGTAAACATTTCTGCCTGGCATTCCCTGCGAATACCTGAAACAGTCCATCTATTAGGATCTCGCCAACCAACAATAAATCAGTATAAACAAATAAACAAAACAACACATTAAAACAATTTTAAATTATACTTTCATTTGGCTAAAATCCTCAGGCCTATAAGCCTCCGAAAAAGTGCACTGAATACAGCTGCTCGGAAACTTAACCATTTTTTCTATTGAATTTGTTCTCGTAAATCGCTCACTTAAAACTCAGACAATCTTGGACAAAACTCGTTGGGACACCCCCGCTCCCCTTCACAAAGTTGACCATTTTCACGGCATACAGTCATTCTCTCTGCGCAACTTTGGAAGGGGGAGCGGGGGCTTCATGTAAACCTGGGAACGGAGATTCAAGAATATTATGACAAAGCGTCCCAACAGTTTTGTCCAAGATTGTAGGTTTGGGATGTCTGTTCAACATCAGACACCAGTATTTCCACACCCTTCAAGTTTGACAATAACAAGCCTTTGTGTTTGATATTTCTATTGGCAAAACTCTCTCCTTTGATTTCTTGGGATTCAGTAATGAAATCTTTTCATTACCACTGAGATACATTCACTGGACTTGATTCCATCTGTTTACAAGGTAAAATTTACAAGGTAAAAAAGTAGAGCAGGCAGCTAACCTCCCTGGGACACACTAATGTCAATATTTGAAGTTTCTAAAAGCCTTTTGTCTGCTGTAGCTTCATCTGCCTTGTCTATTCACATACAAATATCTCACGGCAAATAATAAGCCAAGGTTTGTCAATCAATACTGATATATATTTCCATGGAAAGCAAACCAGTATTCAATACCTACACATGTATGTATGTCGTTATTACATTCAGAGGAAAAGGATGGCAGTATCTCATAAAACTGGGGACATAAACATCAACATCAATTAATGGTTGTCTTAAAATCTATGTCACTAATCAAATAAATTTGATCAATTTCTACATTAACTTAATGCCACCCAGTCTCTTTCACAGGCTAAGGAACGGGACAGGCACTCTACAGGTGGGTTTCACATAATTCCGTATTGTTTACAATAGCCGTGTTTCCTGACACAGATAACTGGCAGGTCTGTGTTAAGTACACACCCACAACAGAAAACTAGTGATATGCACAATGATTGTCAGATGGTTAAAATGTCAAATACATAGAAAGCCATGTCACATTGTGGCACACTGGTGAATGACTTCTGAAGACGGTTTCAAAACTTAAGGGGCAAGGCTACATGTGTTTTTGTCCATAACATACTCCTGTAAAACACACTTAAAGTATTCTATGTGGCAGTCAAAGCATGTGGGGTAGCTATCTTGTGCAATGAACACCAAAGGTACGGTACCAAACACTGAAAATAAAAGTGTGGTTTTGTGAGACTGCTCAGCTCTTCGCAGCAATTGAACCCCTGACTACACCACACACATGACACTTACACTCTCTCTGTAATATTGTGTGTGATTAAGTTTGAGCAGTTTCCAAATTAATGAACTTTTTGAGATCTGTGGAGGGTATCCCCTCATTCCTACCTCCTTTGACCAATACAAAGTTTACGTAATCTATGCGTTTCACTAAACTCATAAAAGAAACTATATCTAAGGGTCAATACATAACATCCACAGCAGCAGTAATGAGAGAAGGGACACTTCGGGAAAAAGCAAAAAATAAACACAAAATGGTACAAATTAATTTTTGCAGAATGAAGTAACAATGTTAACAAAAACTATTAAGACAAATATTAACAAAAAAAGGAAAAATTTAAAATTTCAGGTAGTAAGGATGTAATTAATTAGAGGAGGAAAAACAAAATGTTAGCTGGGAAATAAAACATGCAATTATAAAAAGAACTCATGCACTTCAAGGATAAGCACAAAGGGGATGGAGAAAACGATAATGTTAAACAAGGAATGAGTATAATGGTATAAAGAATAAGAGTGTGTGAGGATAACTTACTGTCCTGTTTCCATGAATGATGCATATATGGATGAAGATATTCAGAAGAGAGAGAAAGATGATGATACCATGATGAGAAGATGTACATGATATGTGTGTCATACATCCATACCGTTATAAAGAGTGCAACTTATATGTACATTTCCAATAGGTGATAAACCAATGATACCAGTTGTTTTCCCGCTCAACCACCTCTCCTGAATTTTGCCTTATGTATAGAAAATTAAAATAATGAAGTAATTTTATAAGTAGCTGCTGCCACCAACTTGAATGACAATGGTTTTCAATGTGCATTTCTCCATGCATACAGGGTGCAGAGTATCATTCAACCACCAACAGATACAATCCTTCCAACTTTACTATGACCACTTGAACTGACCCACACTTTTACAGTAGTGACTGATACAACAGGGGATGACAGTTAATCAGAATTTGTACTGATCACCTTTTACTTTGAAAGAAGCTTAATGTGGTAGACATGCCAACTATGACTTGCACTGTTTTCAGAATATTAAATGGCCAATGCATTGTACAGAAATTCATCTTACTTTTGGCAGCCCAAATAATGGAAGTCTTCTGCTACTTATCAAATATGCCCCACTAATTTATCCTGTGTGCCATCATTGAGAATTGTTACAAAATTCTGCAGTAATTCAACTTTTCAAGCCTTCATTTAGTTAAGAAGTCATGGAAAGAGACAACCATTTTTCAAATTATGCAAAATCCTAACAGTCTTAATTTGAGAAAAGATTTCATCTTCTCCAATGATATCTTTCAATTTCTTATTCTGTAAATTCTCCAAATAACTGCCTGACTGAGCCAATACAAATTTTAAATATCTACTCCAAAATTCTTTCCAACTTAACAACAATCTTCCTAATTTGCATTTTCACATAACCTTCAAATAAGTAACACTGCCACCCAACACAGGTCAACTGAGTGCAACACTGTGACATTGATGTAATAAAGTTGGCAAAGTGTGCAATGAACAATACAAAATATTAAGTAATTTACCACAACCATTTTAAATTCTACAAACATTTGCCTAACTTCTAAAAAAAGATTCTTCTACCAGCTACAATTTCATACTTCAAAAGTTACATATATACTTTTAAAGTCTCTTTACTTCTGAACGATTAATTGTTGCCATTCTAATCAATTACAACGCCTACTTTTGAGACATTATTTTGCCATTATTTTACACTACAAAAGTGAATTTAACCATAACCAACCCAATTGTTAGTATGCTGTCACAGAGTTCCACAAGAAAAACATAACTATTTAAGTATTCCTACCATCATCCACAATTGTGACATGGATACCCCTTCCTGTGTATCCAAGCTTCCAAACTGGTATCACATTCATATCCATACCACTGGTACCACCATTCTGACCATCATTGTACTGAAAGTGAAATAAAATAATGATGCAGAGCACAAGGGTCAGTGAAAGGTCCTCATATTTCATAAACATGATTTCTGCCTTTACCATGAATTATGCAAGACCATAACACAATTTTACTGACCTTAATTTACATAAAAGAAACATGCAGCACAAATTCTCTTACAAACATGCCAATGAAGTTTAATTCTACACCTTTCTCTAACAATTTCATGATTTTGTTGTGTAAAAGGTACTGTACAGATGGAGGTGTCCAACCTGTTTTAGAGCCTTACAGTTTTTAGTAGCCACTTTCCAATCCCCAGGTGATATCCCAGATGTTTAAAATTTTCTAGCCCTTGTGCTACCATGCCAACTTTGTGGGTGTGGTTTCCCACACCCTTTATCCCCCTCTGATTGGTCAACCCTGTCTTCAAATTCATTTATTTTGATATCCAGTGGAGCATGTTTACTAACAACCAATTGGGAGCAGACAATCAGATTTCTCATGCTTCCAAGGGCCTTGATCACAAGCTTTCATGACACTCAAGATCAGATGCTCATAGCGACAAACTACGGTCTTAATTCTCTCCCTGTGGCTTCACCCTTGGGGCACTTGCAAAAAGAAATTAGTGATTTTTCAAATAGTTGACTCAGACACCTCTGTGTTTCCCCAATCATTCCTTTAATTGCTTGTAAAATTTAGATGAATCTTTCAATTGAAATCATAACTCCAATAACTCAGCTTGGGGAAAGCAACTTTTTGGACTGAATCTCTTGTCTGCTACTCTGTGGATGAAGCTTACTCAAAACCTTTGCTGTTAGAGCTTAGTGCAAATGGCCAATACTATTTAGCAATCTGAAAAAACAAAACTTTTACTAGAACTGACGCTAGTTTCTCTTTGTTATCTCTACTCTTTTTACTTTTTCTTTTGGCAAGCTTTCGATGTAAATTGTTACTTTTTTAGTTCTTTTTTGAGTTAACATGTCACGACCTCTATAAGCTTCGCTTCAGTGGGCCTCAAAATAGGACATAAGGGAAGAGTTCTCCCCCATGTTACTTTTTGAAATTCTTGTGATGCCTTTTTTTTGTATATTATTACTGTAATCGTAGGAATAAAGAACTTCAACTACAACAAAGTTGGTAAATTTTTTACCATCTGTCATTTTTTGAAAGATATAATGAGCTGTAGGTCTTGGAAGTCATATTTTCAAAATTAAAGTGTACCTAAAGTCTGAAAATTCAAAAATATATATTACAGAGCATGAAAACTGAATTCCAATGGTCCAATTCCCATCTTCACAGGACTTTCTTAAGCTGAGATATAAAATGTTGAAGATTATTCACTCGATTTAAAAAGGTAGATTGCGCAATAATTTGTGATGTCATTGTTGTACTACTCAAATTACAATCTTTGTATTTCTTTGTTTTTCTGTAAGCCACTGCACCTTGTGCCAAAATGTGATCGCGTTCTTACTGCTTTGGGGTGACTTGACTGTATAAGCCCTCTCTGTACAGCATGTCATGCAAGAAAACAGGAAGCAGTCAAGGTCATATAAACATTTTTAATTTTAAAAGAAAACAAAGCATTTAATGTGAGTTGTACAACAAGAATGTCAAAAATTATTGCGCAATGAACTGTTCGGATTTAAGTGAATAAATCTTAACATTTAATATCTCAGCAATGGAATAAGCTATGACAATGGGAGTTGGACCAATAAGATTAATTCTGTAACCTCTAAAATATATATTTTTGAATTTTTAGACTTTAGGTCCACTTTAAACGACAATTATTGAGTGCTGCCCATTGTGTCAAGAAGTCTGTAGGTGGCAAAGGCATCTACGGGTAATATGTAAAATTTGCTCAGCGATTTTCCTTTTTGTTTTGTTTTGTTTTTTTTTTTTTTTAGAGGGAGGGAAGTGGAAGGGAGGTAATAAGAGAGGGGTGGCATCTTTTATAACTCAGGTAAAGAGTTAGATCACTTCTTAGCTCACAATTGCTTGTTGTGCTAGCCTTTATATTGCACAGTGTGAATATCTATATTCCAGTGATAGCAAACTGAATTAACAGCTTTATTAAATCCTGAGCTTTGCTGTAAACTGTTTGCAAGCAACAGAATGATGACAAAAGTTCCTTATGAAGGTATGCCTTTGCCATATCCCATGCATGGCTTTAATACACTCTATTATGTGAAACTAACATCAATTCACCTAAAGAAAATCCAATCTGTATAAGGGGAGCTATGCTTACATAAAGTTTTTAAATGTTAGTGGGGTGCTCAATCTAAGCATTCTGGTGAAATTTCCATGGAAATCTGATATGTAGATATAGAGATATGAGTAGATATACTTATCACATTTTCAACCCCCAGTTACTTGAAGCAACCACACATCACAACTTCACATTAATGAGCACTCCTTTGTTTTTCTTTTAAATTTACCACAAATTTTCTCCTCTGTAATCTAATCTCATGTTAATGTAGTGTGAATGCATGAGCATTCATAACGTAGTGTGAGGCATAAGCATTTTATAAGCTTCAAATTCCCACAGAAAGCTAACATCTCTATCAACTTCATGGTCAAAACAACAGATTGAAAAACAAAGGAAACAAAGCACTGGTCATCATTGTGAGGAGATGATTTAAACCCTGCTTGTTTCAAGCTCACTCCAGGTCACAACTGCAGTAACTTCATTTGCTGATATCACAAGAACTACAGGTCAAAACTGAATGGAAATTTCATCACAATGCTTACATTCATTTCCTCTTTCACATATCAAAGACACTTTTTTACTTAAATTCTTCCATTAACATGAATCTTTTCTTTTCCCTTTTTATTCAGATTCCAAACCAAAGTCACAGAGTTTTCTAACACTCTGTCGAAACAAGGGCATAGGAAATGGTATACTGAGGAACAGAAGGAAGCACATACATACCAGATACCACTGTTTAGGGTACAGAGGATCATTAAAATCCATATTGTAGTTATCTCCAGTTGCATCAGGGGGAACAACAGCAGGTTCCTTCATCTCTCTTCTCTCATGTTTACGGACATGCTGCTGTTCTACCCATAAAACCTACATAAATAAGACAAGAAATAACCACAAGAGCTGAATTCTAAATCGAATCGATGCACCAAGTCAACTACAAACCAAATGATTTTTCCTGTTTTTGAGAACAACCGTACCAGGGATTCCGCCAGAAATGCAAAAAAGGGGGGGATTAATTGCTCCTAAACCCCTAGTCCAAATTGATGGTGTCCCTGGCTAAAGTTACAAGTGGGTTCAGGGGGACAAAAGCTTGCTTCAAGACCCCTATAAGGTGCATTTTGAAGGGTTTTAAAGGCTATTTACATATGAAAGTCCAAACATTGCTGCAAAGGTGCCCTCTTCTTAGGTAAGAAACCAAGATATGGACAATTTTTTTAATTTTTATGGAAATGAAAAGGGGGGGATTTTACCCACCTTCTTCTGGAAAGGGGGGGGGACAAATCCCCCTTTCCCCCCTTTGGCGGAAACCCTGCGTACTGTACACTGTAAATGCTTACAAGTGTTACTTGGCCATTGGCAATTTAGTATAATGCTGTATTTATCATATGAAAGGATCTGGGATGTGCACAAGTTGGCAAAGAGCGGTCCAGCCTGGCACCACCAAGTTCAACCCTGCACTAATTAAAGATTTGTACATCCCATCCAGCACTGTATTTCCATCTGGCATCTTGAATATTATCCCTCCTCTTAGAACCTCCCTCCCTCTCCCCAAGATGGTGCCTTGCACTCAGAATCTCCTGGACACATCCCTGAAGGGTTTATAACACAGAATATAACAGTAAAATGTATGCTCATGGTCCATGTCCTTGCTAAACCACACTATCAAAGGGTCTTCACATCTACCTGTACAACTCTACAGACTTTCCAATGACTACAACTTGAGTTAAATGATTTAACACAAATAAAACAACTCTTGAAATTCCTTATTAAAGAAGTTTAAATGGATGACAGTTTGCAGAGAGGAATGCCATGATAATTATAACTTTAACATGCTGAAAAGATGTACAAATGAATTAACTTAGTCCCAAACCTTTACTTAACCTGCTTTAAAAATGAGATACCTTTCAAAGATGTAACACAGAGGATGTAAACTTCAGGAAGATTATTTGTTATTCAGTCTATCCACCCTCTAAAACCAACTTTATAAACTCTTTGTAAGAGCTCTGTCAAAGACAATTCTGATTATTAAGTTTTGTATAATATCTATCCTTCTGCTGTTTACATCCTTTCAGGGTTTCCCATACACGGTTCAATACTCTCTTAAAACAATGTCTAGACTTCTCCCTAAAATATTTTTGCAATTCCATGAGAAAATTCCACTTTTTGAATAGTACAAAGACTACATCTACTGAATCAATTAAACAACAATGAAAGCCCCATGTATCACTCTAATACCTTGAATTTTCTTGGTCTTTTGTCTTTTTCACTCAGCTTTCATTCTTAAGAGATTATTATGGTACTGAGTTAAAAAAAGGAAAATTCATTACTTGCTTTTTTTTTCATTCCATTGATCAGATACCCTGCCTTTTTAAAGAACAAGGAATACACTACAAATAAGCCCTTTTAAAGTCAGAACTTTCTGCCTGCTCGATGTTGACTTTTTGTTTCAAAGTGAACTAAGGATTGTATTTTACTATTAAGCTGCTCTGACTTAAAATATGGCCGGGAAAATGTCCACAACTAAAACATAATGGAAACACCAATTTACTTTAAACCACAAATCATTTCCTGAATTTACTTTTTCTTTTATTTCATAATCTTTTGCTTGTTGCTAAAACCATGATTGCTTGTTTCAGATATCAATACAATAACTCCACTTTCTCTGAATTTTTATAAATTCAGCATTCATTAAATTTATGAATAAACTCATTTTGACTAACTCTTATGGATTCATTGTGAGCACTTACTCTCTTGTGAGCCATTAACTTTTCATGCAAGTCCTCTGCGAATCGTTTCGACCTAGCATGAGCTTCTCGTTTAAAGAGGTAAATGTCTTCAAAACTTCCCACCTGAAAAGATATAAACCAGTGAATTGTTTATACATGATTTAATAATAAACACTGGATCATTACACAATTATGTTAAGAATACATTTTGCATTGAAATAACAGCACTACACATGAACTGAGGCAATCTCAGCAGAATACTGTAACATTGTAATTAGATGCAATAGGGTTCCACCATGGCCATATATAACATACAGCATGCTGACACATATACTGTACACTTAAACATTTGTCTCATATTGCACAAACTCAACAATATGTAATCAATTTTTTTTTCATTCATTCTGCTGGAAACAGAAGTCCCAGGGGTTGGTAAGCAATATACATGTAAATACTGAATGTACATAAGATGGGATATACTGTGCATATTCAGTGCATACTTGACATGAAACATACCATAGCAAATAGACCCTTTTCCAAATAGCGATTGCAAAGGATTGTGGGACATAGTTTTTGTATGTGTTGTTTTTGTCCATGGCATTTTACTGTGGCAAAAAATGAGGCACACCAAAACTCTGCCCCATAATCCTTTGTAACTGTTATTTGGAAAAGGGTTTATGGACATGTTTTGTCACTTAGATCAGAGAGCAAATACCCTCTCACATGCTAATCATTTACAGTACTCCTCATTTTATTACTACCTTAATTTATAAATCAGCGATTGCATGTTTTCTACTAAATATATTATACTTCATAGTAGTTCTTTGTTTGTGACAAATGGCTATCTCTTAAGACAGACCAAATCTCAAGTTTCCCCCTTTTCCAGATTTTTCATCCATTCTGACCAATGACCTGACCAGTTCAAAACAACACTGATTACAGTATAGTAAGTTTTGTATCTTAAAATGGTCATATTGTACAGTGGCAGAGTTTCATTCTGCGCTTTGTTCAATGTATCAGTACTATACATGGGTGTGTTCTGACTCTATTTCAGCCTCCGAGTCAGGACCCATAGCTGGTAGTCGAGTCATGACTTCACTTTCTTTAAAATCACAACTCCAGAGTAATTTTCAATACTATCAAAACTATTCACAAAATTATATTTTGGAGTTAACATTTGTATTTTTTCACAGGAGTTAATTACTACAGGTTGGGCCCTTTTGATCTGTTAATCTATTCATTAGCAAGTTTTATACTTTTATGCGATCTTCATCTTCGCTTTCATTTTGTTTTGAGCCTATGTTTAATTTTTAAATGTCTTATGTTTTCTTTTCCCATTTTCTTTGCCTAATCTTACCTTTCTTATTGTATTTTTATTGTTTGATATTTTTAAGGGGCCTCAGGGGAGGTTACCTCTTCTAGCTAACCAAGTTTACCCTTTTGAATGTTTAAAAAATAAAAAAAATTAAGTAAAATTCTCTTAAGTTGGCCATTAAAAGTCTCCAACATTGTCACATACCACAGCTGTTGAAAAGCCTGTAGTATAAGCCTACTGGTATCATATTACTCTTTGGTAGGCTAGTACTCAACAACTATAGCTGCTAAGGTATATGTTCCTGTGTCAGTTATAATGTCACTGCAGGATTCCTTCAGAGTTGCGACTTATGGAACCCTGGGTACCCAGTTCCAAAATACTGGCATTACCGAAGCCTAATCAGTACCTCAGATCAGATCAAAAGTACTGTAGATTGTACGGTACAAACTGCTTAGTGCTTTCATTACAAAGCCATTAATAAAGGGGAACATGTGGTGGTTTCTTTTCTGGCACTTTACTCACATTTTTAACAAAAATATCAGCCAATCACACAACTGTTGGCTTTCCTCTTAGGATTCTGTTGTGTTTTTGCAAGTGCACAGGTAATTTCCTCTGATCAGATCTCTGCAATCTGCCAACTAACAGCACTTTCTCAAGTACCAGGTTATTTATATCCTTCCTAATTCAGTATATCTGATATCTGTATAAAGGCAGACCTATGTCTCAATGATGTATGACTACCAGCAACATATCTCAAATCTCAACAACAGACTTTAAAGCATACACAAAACGTACAGTATATTCATCCATACTATGCACAATGCAAGTTCAAGTATGTTATAGAGATTTTTTACCGACAAAACTCTATCAAGGTTGTCAGTGGATTATTGAAAATGTTCACTAACAGCAACATTCTTTGTAAAACCTGAAACTATTGTCTTCTTGTGCACACATACTGCTTACACATCTCATTCTGTGTCTACGTAGAGACCAGCAGTTGCAATTGGCCATGTGCCGATATCCAGGGCTTGAAAATAAGCTTTTCCTCCCTGGAGCTAAAAGCAGCTTCTGTAAACCTTTATTTTGAAGCTTTTCTGGAGCAGTTTTACCATTGTCTGGAGGTGTTTTCAATTTTTCAAAGAAACCAATGTTCCCTTGATGTAACATCCTCTAATCTTCTCCTAATGTTACAGTACTTGTGCATTTAGTAAACGAAATTCAAAATATAAGAGACAGGAAATTCGACACAGAGCATTTTTTTCTTTAGTGTAACACAGGGTAGTACTAGTACAGGTGTGGTCATTCTCTGAAAACTTTGAAGGGGACGGAGGGGCTGAGGGACTGTGTGCATGTATACAGCAGCTTTGGAGTGCCCACATTGGCACCTTGAATGTGGAGAAGGAAGGGGGGGGGGAGGGCAGCAGGAGTTCATTAATTCCATCCCCTGCCCTAGCTATGGCTATGGACTCATCTTTGATTGGGATTGTGCCAGGTTCCAACTCCACTTGGTCTGGATCAACTTGGAGACTAATGACCAGAGTTTTTAGTAGCTTCTCGTAACAGTGATATATAGGGGAAAAATTTGTAAATATTTTTTCGAGTTTTGAGATGCAAAGATGCCACCCTGTCAATAAAATAAGACCCTGCACGCTGAAGAACACGTTAGAGAACAAGCATATCTTTGGTAGGGACTCAAGAACAAAACTAATTAGAAAAACGTTAACCTCTCAACAGCTCTTCCAGTAAGAAGATTATTGTAGATACACATATGTAGTTTAGGTTCTCGTTGTAAACATGTGCTACACATTAGGCAACGACAAAAGTGCCAAGAAATGCTGAAGAAAAGCACATCGTAGAGAAAAAGTTTCAACCTAAACTTTCAAATGTATTGCAGATTGGTATTTGAGGGTCTTTTGCACATGCCATGTAAATGTTTTTGGTATTCTTGACCTCTTGGAGTATCGTCGAGACGTCAACGCTTTTCAGTTATCGATCCTGCTTTGTTGAAATAAGGTAGTACAAAAGTGTATGCAGGGAGCAGTAGCTCACTTGTTTGATCGAACCATGCATTTTGGACTAAAATTTGTTCCATTGGGGAGTTGGAAACTTTATATGATCATTGCCTTAGCCAATAACTATCACTCTAAAATATCATTGGTTCATTCTATTTTTTCCATCCATCTTAAATTGTTACGAGGAAAATTTTGATTGAGATTTGGAGGACTCCACAAAGCCACTTTGATGTTCACAGAAAGTGGAATGTACCAGCCAATCCCAGCCGGTGTTACATGATATTGCATCGACTGGGAAATCCAAATGCAGCTCATTCACAAGGAAGCTAACTGGCATCCATAATGAAATTTACTGCATTTTAACGATGTTGCTTCCAATTTTTAAGCGTTTCACAAAGTTCTGTTTTGTCATATTTTAGTTGATATTCTTGTGCTTTACATAATTACCTTGTCTTCCAGCTTTCTGGTCCATTAGAAGGTTTCTGATAGGGAGATATTTACAACATAAACTTAAATAATCTTGGGGCCGTATCTATGATACGGTACCTTGTGACTTCCAGGATGATGGGCCATACTTTCGGTAAAATAGTGGTGCCTTGTAACACTCTTGTCTGTGTCAAATGTTGGGCTGGAAACGAGTGCTAAACAGTGCTATTTTCACCCTTGACATTGCCTGCTTGTGAGACTTACGGACAGGACATAATTATGCAGATATTTTAATTTTCACAGTAATTTGGTGAAACTGTACACGCATTGGTATGAATGTTTCTGTGATAAAATTATCAGAGAATAATTGTATAGAATAATCTCGAATGCACTGAGTCCCGTTCGAGGTGTAGCTACAGACGCTGTCTACAATGCAATGGGCACATCAGAATTAAGTGCTACTTTGCAGTACAGAAATGCAACCCCATGTGGCATGGAAGTCTTAACAAATTCTAGTGTTGTGTACATCTGTGCATTGGTGTGCAATACGCGTAGTGTGCTACATGTGATGCCCAGTACCACAACATCGTGCATGCTCTCCGGATTAGGATTTACAAGCTGGTCGATGTCACAGCTCAACTATGCGCAATACATGCTAGTATAATGTGATGCCCTAGGCCTACTGCTATGTAACATTGCTTGGATAGATGGTCTGGCCATGAACACTTTTATTCTTTTTCATTGTACATATTGCAAGTTTTCGGGATACTTCTTTGGTGTAATTGGACACTTATTGTGTGCAGGGAATTTCTGTGTGATTTTGTGATTGTTTGCCTCATGCACCTGGCGCTATTTTTAGCGCCAGACAAACACCCACTTTTTCGTTTTTCTGGCGCAGTTGCGGCGGTCTCTGGCGCTTTTGCGCCAGAGTGCCAGTCTATTTTCAAGCCCTGGGATATCACATGAGAATCATACATAGTAGTCATTCCTGATGGGTGTGATCACCATCTAGATTCTACAGAATAGACTTGGTCAACTCCAATCTTTCTGGAGTTGGGCACAAGTAGCCTTAGGCCAATGAATGAAGATGCGAACCCTACAGTGACATCATCACTGACACTGGACAATATACAACAGCAGCCATAAAGCACCCATTACTAGCCTACTGTACCAATTAGTATAAATATACAAACAGACCTACACTACAGGGTTCTTCAACAACTGACGTATCATACTGCTTATGCTGAAGTATAGCAGCAATCAATTGTAGGGAAAACTAGTGATGGAACATAAAAAAGAGCCAGTCTTCTTATCATACTTTATGAAAATCTGGGAATGAAAACAACTACAAACCCCAAAATATGATTTGCATGTCATGTCTTTGGCAGTACTGAAAATTCCTGATGAGAAATGACTCCAAGGACAGTGGAGTTCTAACTCAACTCCTGGCAGTGTTCGATTTTAAGGGTAGTCCTGTCGTCCGAGACAACCAGGAATTCTGCAGGACTACCAGATTTTGCAAAAACAGGTGTGTAATGTTGTCCGTCGGGACAACCAAATCTTTTTAGGAAAGTGATGTGATGTTTACATTTAGAAACTCGGTGAATTGCATGTGCAAGCAAGGAACTTAAAAAATTGCATCAAAAGATTTGCAGCAAAGTGCGGTGATTATGCACGTTCACCACAACTTCCCAAACAGTCACTTTATCGAAATGTGCATAGCACTATCAAGCCAAAATATGTGCCCCGTACAAACTCCACAGTGCTTTCAATTTAGAGATGTTTGATTTATTAACACGCAATGCGAACATCATAACATTAACTATGTCCATAATGTACACTAATGCATGCCACGAGGCAGCACTCTTATAAAGTAGATATCTGTTTTTGTTTTTTTCAAGTTGGGGTTGGAGGGTGGTTGTCTAAAACTGAAAGCCACTTCAATTTCATGGTTGCGAACTTGGGCAAATGGTTACACTTGGGACTACCTTATTTTGAGCAGGACAACCAAATTTTACAATGTGGTAGCCCTTCGGACAACCATTGCTAATTCCTTGAAATCGAACACTGCCTGGTCAGAAGTCACAACTCTAAAGAAGAGTCTGGTGCCCCAGCCTAATAAGTACAGATCTGTAGCTTTATTATAACAGATCCCCTTAGTGATATATTATAATGTCATCCTAGGTAGTTACCAGCCTACCCCAGCCTATTCAGTACAAATCTGTGGCTTTATTACATAATAGCCATGCTTAGTGATACTGTATATTATGTCACCCTGGGTAGCAAGAATATCTCCTGAAACATGAGTGACGGATCCATTATGACCATCAATGGACAAAATCTGAATCAGAGGAAGCGTCCTGATTTAAGTTTGTGCATAACTGCAGGGCTTGAAATAAGCTTGAAAAAGGGCACAGTTAACATGAGCAAATTGGCTGTAGGTTTATGTTATTCCATAGGACATCGACTGAGGGGCACCACGGCCATCAGTAAGGGCCCAACAGCTGTGGCTGTCGGTGCTATTTTGAGTCCTGTAACTGACTAGGGAAAGAAGGCCATGTGATGGGAGGAGAGGAAAGGGGAGGGAGTAGAGGCATTGAGTACCTTACCTGAAAGACCCTACCCTTAAAACAGTAACTTCTTTACGACAAAATGTTTAAGGCACTGGTTTTTTTAACTTATACCAATTCTTCCTGATTTGGGTTAAAATTTAAAAATTCAACTGTCATCTCAAAAGTTTTGTTTTTGGAAAGTAGAAACACTAAATTTTAAGAAACCAAGAAGTTCATAGCTTAAATCATTTCTATTTTTCTGTCATAAATACTGGTTTGCTACTAAATACCATTCATTATGCAAAAACCTGTATTAATTGAGGCTTGCCTGCTTTAGTAAAAGCTAATCAGAAACATCTTTTTATTCATTGATGTAATGGTTAACAGGTTGGCAAATAATGCAAGGGATCTTTTTCACTGAAAATAGTGACAAGAAACATTTTACAGCAAAAATAAGCTTAAATTGTCCTGATTTTAGAAATTCTGCATCAAGAAGTTTTCATTAAAACCACAGGAATCAGTTTATGTTGATTATTTTCTCAATGTGTAATTATGTAGGAGTCCTCCATATAACAGAACACAAAAAGTTGGAACAGCTTTTAAAGTCTAGAATTTTTCACCTAGCACTAATTTTGTTTCGGACGTAACAAGATGTCAACAATTTGACTTAGTTCAAAAGTTCTGCCATATTTAATGTCTATAAGGTGAATTAACATTCCTGTTGAAAGAAAATCACAGTTTTACAGTTATACTAAGAAATTAAGCACAAAGTTACAAAATTTCAAATTAATGTAATATTAAGAATGTTCCATACTGCTGTAACATTAATTGTAGTTCCCGAAGACTTACACACATCAGTTTATATTGTGCAAACTGTCTTTATTGAAAGATTTTATTAGGAAAAATCTTGCCCAGTTCTTCTAAAATCCTGAACAAACTATAGCTTGTTGATTCAGTTTTAACAGCTTAAAGAGCCAACATAATGGTGTCTGATCATACTTGTTTCGGACGTAACACTTTGTCAACAATTTCTTTTTTAAAATGCCTTGATTGTCATTAGAGCAAAATAATATCCTTAAGAAAGTCCACCAATTTGCAAAATTGTACAGATTGTTCCAGAGTCAATGTGGTACAAGGTCCAGGTAAAGACTGTCAAAACTTTATTCTTTATTCTAATTCTTTATGCTCAATTAGCTGTCCCCTCCCCCCTCCTCCCCCTCTAAAAAAATCCCTGCAGCCTTTTCATTTTTGAATAGCAAACTTGTGCTGGTTATAGAAATTATATGAATCTGTCAAGACATAAACTTTACCACCACTTAAAATGCCTTTTTGCACTTACTGTATTGAAGTGGGGCCATACAGTAGTTGTACTCTAGGGGCAGAGAGTATACATTACATGAGGATCATGCCCACTTATAAAATATGTTTTGCAATGCAGTAAGACCAGAGCCTGACTTTTCAGTGTTGTGTAAAGCGACTAAGCCTACAGGTAACATGTTTTAATTAGACAAGCTCCCATGGAATCATACAGTCTAGCAAAATGGTACATATTTGATCACTAACTACAAACAACTCTCTGACAACTGTTTTGTGCACAAAGTAATTGTTGAACATCATGAAACTAATTTACACATGTTCCAGGGTGCCATACAGTTCAGTATTTTTGAAGTTACTCTATATATCAAATCAACACAGTTTGGTGAATGGAAGATTTCAACTTGAGTTCATGTAATATTCCAGAGAAGTTCATGTACACTAGCTAATATTAATTTTGCATTCTTTTTTATTTTTATTTTGTAGGTTGTTTTCTTTATTATTTGTTTTGAGTATAATTCAAGAACTAATTTCATTTAAGTGATCTTACTTTATCAAAGGTTCTGCTTTAAACCTGCTATTTCAATTTTCATTACAACTCTACTTCTAAGCATGCAGCATGTGGTACTGGCTGTAGCAACTTGTGCAGAGAGAAAATCATTCTTAAAAAATAATGAGTACAGTAGTATATTAAAATGAAATCTCGAGAAATATTTTAAAGATGGCCCCAAAGGCTTCAGCTTAAGTAGAGGCTGAAGAGTATATTAGGGTACTGTACAGTCACAATAACGAGCAAAATATGTACTGTATCATTTTAGGCAAAGGTCACAAATTGGCCTTGTGGCTACCTAACTGGCCTGTGTGGTCACCATTCATTAAAAATTCAATTTTTTCTTGCAGAGTTTGGTATATTTACCATATAATTTAGTAAACACGAAATCTTAGAAGTAAATAGTAAACTGCTCGTAACTTCTAATCTGCAATGTGATGAAATGGCAATGAGCAAGTTATGCCCATAAAACTAGGGTAGACTTATCCCAGCCATTTCAGCTGTCTGTAATGTGGTTTCCTAACAGTAGTCTGGGGAAAGATGTCAATATATACTGTACCTCTATTCAATGTATGAAGGTGTAGGCTACAGTAGGAATTCCTGTCAAAATTTCAGTAACTGTAACAGACTGGACCCTATCCATGATCATACCATCCATCCCACAGTTTTATGCTACTTCATGGGCAATCTGCAGATGTTCCATGCATGTCCAGTACATGGTAAAAATAATATTTTTAATTCTGTTTAGTAGACCTTTTCAACCAACAACCAATCATCTACTGAACAGTAACTTTTTGAGGGGTTTGCTCTTTCAGGTTCAGGTGAATAGGGTTCATGTGGCAATTTAGTTGCAGGGATTCCGCCAGAAATGCAAAAAAGGGGGGGATTAATTGCTCCTAAACCCCTAGTCCAAACTGATGCTGTCCCTGGCTAAAGTTACAAGTGGGTTCAGGGGGACTAAAGCTTGCTTCAAGACCCCTATAAGGTGCATTTTGAAGGGTTTTAAAGGCCATTTACTTATGAAAGTCCAAACATTGCTGCAAAGGTGCCCTCTTCTTAAGTAAGAAACCAAGATATGGACAATTTTTTTAATTTTGATGGAAATGAAAAGGGGGGATTTTACCCACCTTCTTCTGGAAAGGGGGGGGACAAATCCCCCCTTTCCCCCCTTTGGCGGAAACCCTGAGTTGTATCCAGTTTTATCATGTGCATATATAGTGCACTGCTGTACATGTATGAAGGAAAATCTTCACCAGATTGTGTAGCATTCATGGTATACAGTAACACACAGTAACATAGCCTACATATATACAGTACCACAGCCCACTACTCATTGTGAGCAATATCATCTCATTACTGAATGAAAAACTGGCATAAAGAAAATCAATTCTGAACCAAGACTTATACAACTGCAGCACTACAATAGCTCATTGCCATCTTCATTGCAGAGGTAATGGGTGAGGTGGCATGTATAATGGTCATGGATCCTTCCCCTATGAAATTCTCTTCCACCTTACCCACATGCATATGAAGTAATTTGGTCCAGTAAACTGACTTTACTTGATTTTGAACCCATAAATTTGCCTATGATCTTATATGTATTTCATTATCCATCCCCCCCCCCCTCCCAGCACACAAATATACACTTATATTCTGCTGTTTTAATATCTAGGCATCAAAGGATCGGCATTCATGGACATAAGCATTTCATCATGTTCATTACCAACTTCACTGGTCATCATAAACTTTATTGTTTCACAGTTCATGCTCTATTCTAATAGAACCCTCATCATCCATATTATTCACATCTTGTGGACTATCACCCTTACAAATTGTCACAAAGTCCACAGTTCTCATTTCAAGCCCAAATTATTCTTATATTCAATAACGTTCACTTAGATTCTAGCACACAGTCACAATTGCCAACATTTTGTGTTACGTCCGAAACAAACAAAGGAGGGCATACAATATGATACTAAGTGTTTGGTACATGTAAGACATGTAGAGTTTAACAACTGCAAAGAATCTGATTCAAGTTTGTGGAGAGAAAAAAAAGTGACTTTGTTAAGGTCTCAAAAGACACATTTGTCCTATTTTTTAAAAGTTTACACCAAATCATTGGAATAAGAGCAATCATTCCCATTTTTGACCAAACAGGTGCACCTCATGTTTGGAAACCATTTCCTACCAGGGTGGTTACAATGTATTCACATAATATACCTACTAATATTATCAGATAACAAAGCAATGACCAATTCCTTTTAATAATATGAAACAGCAAACATAAAATGTTGGAATTTCCGTCAACACCCGGAGCTGTTACGTCCGAAACAAGTTTCCACCCATATTGTACAAAAGATCACAAAATGGAGTGAATGATTAGCTGTAGAGCATTACTTTCCAAAGTTAGAAATGGATAAGAACTCTTTCACCCTACTAGAGTATCTTCACTAAAAATTCTGGGAACATTCATTCAAATATTTGTTTGGGACGTAACAATGGTTTCGGACGTAACATGTGTTGACGGAATTCTTCTTTTGTTAACGGTGAGATGGGGAAACAATTTGGGTAAGTTGACTTACTATGAAAATAAGGTTTGTAGTTATGTCAATTTAAAAAATGTTAATAAACATCAAATTTATTATGTTGCATTGGTCATATCAACCAAATAAGAATGTTTCGGACGTAACAAAAGTGTTGACGGAAAATTTAGATTTTTTTTCAATTTTTCATAATTTTTTAAGTACTGGATTTACATCATTCAAATGCACTTACTATACATACTGACACTCACTGTTGTTCTACTATAGTCAATGACTTCCAATACTTTGTATTGTGTAAGCTGTGTAAGCTTCAGATCTATAGCTACAAATGTTGACGGAAAATGTTACGTCCGAAACAGTGACTTTACTTCAACACCCTGACTCAGCCATGAATGCTCATAAAGTTTGATACTTGTCAGCATGTTGACACTGTGCCAACTTATGTTGGTACCAAAAACCAGGCGGAAGTAGTATTTGTAGTGTTCAGTACGGGCAATCAAAAATTGACCTTGGAATTTCTGCCATATTTTCCGTCAACAATTTGCTAGTATATCATATCAGGTATATACTTAGACGCACAATACCGGTCCGGTTAAGCTATGGGAGCTTAAGCAAGTTTGATAGTATAAATTCAGACTACAAAACATAAGAGAACATCTTGCTGGTGGAGTGTGTAATGCCTAGAACCCCCATTAAGCCAATTGGTATAAGTTAAAAAAGAAAAGCAGGGCATCACTTTGACAACTGCAGTCAGTAAACATTTTCTCTCTTTTATCTTGGGACTGGGTTTGGGAAAAGTTTTGTCAGTGGAACACTGTACAGTCCTGATAACCTTACGTATTCAACAATTCTGTCTTTGTTGAAACAGGGAGTGTCACCTCACTGTTTGGCTTTCCAAAAACACACAATGAAGAATCTTTGAGTGAAAGCATCTCTTGTGTGTTGCTTAGCGACAGCAGATTAAATCTTAGAATGGACTGGCTCATTCAGGGTCTTTTAAGAGCTTTTTATTCTTTTTTTTTTTGCCCAAAATACTCTACATACCCAATACTTATTATCATGTGTAACTAAGTCAAAGTACAGGATGATATCAGAAAACTCTGATATCACTGAGCGGGGAAGAGTTGGACACTAGAAGAAACTGATACAGGGTTTCAAATAATATAAGGTCCATGCATATAATTTTAAGTCAAGATCAAGTGTGAAGAGGGGTAGTTAAAACCTGTTCTTTCCAAGCTAGAATGTACCCATGCATGACAGATATGTTGGACAGGTCTGTTCTTTCCAAGCTAGAATACAGCAGCTATGCACTACATACTTTGCATTAGAATGTGTTACGGTCTCAGTCTTCCTGACTACACTTAGGTTTTTTTGTCATAGTAGTACTACAAAACAGCCTTTTTAAGTATGAAAATTACCTCCAGACTTTTCACAAAAGTCAAAAAGTAAAGCTGTGCAACATTTAATGATGCTGTAACAATTTCTGTAGTATAATGGATCTTCACTAGACATCACACTACCACTTGTCTCTACTTGTCCTTTCACTATATTACAATTGTATCAATTGTCCTGCTGCAGGTGCATACAAACTTTCTGCACATGAGCAGTGACCATCAAGACCATCAAGTAGTCCTTGTCAACAGAGTAAGCCCCTACTGCACTTCACCAGTGGAATTTCTACTGTTGTCTCTGGATGCATAAAATAGCAAAGAAACAAATATTTTGTACATGCAAATAACACAGACACTATCAAGCATTGTACACTTTCAAATCTTGTAAAACCTGTTACACACTTTAAAAGAGCAAACGTTTTTGACAAACCTTTCTATCATAAACAAAGTCAGTTTCCCTTGCAACCCTTCGTGCCATATCTTCCCCGCCTTCTACTTGCACAGCCCATTCTCCAATGTACTCCCTTTCCTCTGGCTTAGCACAGCACACAGTCAATGTTAGTCCAGCCACCAAGGTAGCACAAAGAAACCTCATCCATATCATTTTAAACTTTATCTGGAAGATAAAATTTTATAAATCCTGATTTTGAAAGTTCAAACAAAATATTAACCAATGCAGAGAGTCCTTTCATGATACGAAAAGTTGTAACTACTGCCCTATGAAGAGAAAATACATTCCGCACAAGTTGAAACTAATTCCTCAAATCATCCGAATGTAAAATGTTCTTATAAACCTCTCCAAACCCAGCTCCAAACAAACTTGTCTGTCCTTAAATTTGTCAAGAAGAACATCTGAAATTCAAGTCACTTGAACTGAATCTTGTGTGAGGTTATGCTCACAGTTTTTACAAGACAAATGACCAAAGAGGTATAGTAATAAGTCTAGACTAAATATTGACTTGACCAGGATCTTGTCATATTAAGATTCAGATAGGCAGAAATCCTCTTTTCACCATACTGAGGTACCTTTACCTTTCTTTTATCTGCCATCTTTGCTTCAATCTGCCATGATGAATGGTACATGGCACTGCATCTGCCTAAATTGCCACTTTGCCTTTTTTTGCCCTCCCTTTTGGATACAGTATCTGTCTGTTGTAAATTTCTGCTCTAATTTATAAGTCACAGTTAGACGGTCTTATTTTATAATTCCCACTCTCCCTTCATCGATTCCTTTCACTATCACCGATACACTATCAGTGCCATTCTTGTACACCACTGCACCTTTACTATATTCTAAAATAGAGTTGTTACTGGTATTTAAAGGTGTATATTGATAGGTTGCATAAACCTAAGCACTATGCCCATAGGCAAACTGGATACTGTTTCTACGGGGATGAGCTGTTTTTGCCCAAGAAAAACCTGTATTGGCCTGAAAATATTTCCGGATTATTTAAAAAAATCAACCCAAGAAATAGGTTTTGCCCAATCTCCTTCGGGGGCTGGTAAGCTGGAGCCTGCTTGGCTTATATGCTTAATTCGACCATAGCACAGAACCTGGACAAAGTTTAAGTGCGACGCAGACGTGACACTGAAACTGAAGGGCAATTTTTGAAGTCTGCATTACAAGTTGGCACTATTATTACTGTGCATGATTCTTAAAAATACATTTCATGCAAAGGTTACCAACTTCTGTGGTATTACCAAGTCACATACATACACATCACAAAATTGAAAATTTTACAGCAGTAGACCTCACAACTACCCTCAATACTGACCAGTTTACAAGACATTACACATGATATATCAAGGTTGAGGGTATTTCCTATTACTAAGTACTGAAGTAAATCACCATTCAAGCATGACAGGTCAGCTACAAATCTCTGCTCTAACTATAACCCTGTAAATTGCATGAAACTGCCACTTTGAAGAATCACTTGCTATGATTCAAATACTGTACAGAATCTTGCAAAACACAGCCACTTACAGATAGGGTGCTGAAAAGATAACTGATATACAAGTATGAACTGTCCACAAAACACAATATCAAAGTATTGAGTATGTTTTCAAAAAATGCCCACATATGATTGTAGTGATAAGAAAATACAACATCAATATTTGTTACTACAGCTTTTCTGATCTATGCCTGTACTGCAATATTCAAGCTAAATCATATTAAATCCACATTAAAATTATTGTTATATTGCAAAGTACTGTCACACAATGTTTCATACTTTTGCCACATTTTTATGAAGTAAGTAAACCACACAATCACGATGTCCATGGTTCATTGTACCTATTACTGTTTACCAATAAACAGTTATCAACTACAACATCAAATAGCCTATACATTTCGTTTGCAAATTCTGAGAGATAGATACTGAAAGAATGTTTGCAGTTAATTGCTTTTGGAAAAAATGAACCTATAAAGCTTCTGGCTCAAAAACTTTTTGCATACTTACTGCACCAGTGTTGTAATATGTTGAACTGTAATGATAAGTGGAGAACTACTGTATCACGAACAAAAATCTATGTAAACCTGAACTGAAAATGTACTAAGTAGAAAGTATGCTACAGTATGAAAATTCACTAACAGCTCCTCCTACTGCACCAAAGTGTACTGTACAGTAATACCAAGACTTGTCACAAAAACTTGTGATGAAAAATCAAATCTGGAATTTTATATGTTGCATAATTTTTCTAAGAATTACAAATTACATGTACCAAAGGTAGAGTTACGAGAACACCATTTGGAGAAAAGAAAAGACAGAAATATTAAGAGCTTTAAAAGAAATCAACCATAAATTATATTAGATTATGCAGTAATATAAATGGCAAGAAATTTTTCACTGAGTGTAATTTTAAACTGGCTTGAAAAAGGGTTTTGAACAGGTGCATGTGCTAGTTTTACTAGCAAAAGGCAGTTTTATTGAAGTACTTAAGACATCTGGGAATGACATATGTACTCTGTATATTAATGTTATTCATTTCTTTACAAGCAATTGGAAAGTAGTTTTAAACAGGAAATGGAATTAAGAAAAAACAGCTTTTCTTTTGTTTAAATAACATTAAAATTGTTCACTTTTATTTGCATCCCTACTGTACATTACAGTAATTGATCAATATAAAGTAACAGCTGTGTCAGTGTAATGTGATGTATACAGACTGGTAGGAGGATTTAAGTCATCACTAGTATAAAATTCAATATCACAGAAGGTGAGCAATGCAATGTTTAATATTAGAAAATACAAATGGAATCTTGGTTTGGGTTGCAGAACCATTGACAGTCATATTATACTGAAGTAATACTCAGCGTCAGGGATGTAGCTACGGTGGGCGGTGACACCCAGCACTCGATATTCCTGCCCGGCACTCCAGGCAAACACGTCCCCCTGCCTACCACAAATGTGCCTATCGAGACCTAAGACTATAGCCCAAAATTTACTCTCTAAAGTAAAATGAGGGAAAATTGAAAAATTAATGGTTGAAAAATGAGGTAGATACCATGGGGTGGGGTGAGGTACTTTCCCCAGATCAGACAATTATGGGTCACTCAAATTTGTCTAGCTACATCTCTGCTCAGCATGATACATGAGATGATAAAGGTGGCTTTGGTCTACCACAGACAGGTATGAAAGACAGAATGGGGTGAGGGGGAGATGTGAAAAGGGAAAAAGGGAGGGAGGAGAGAAGACATACCAGTACGCCATCAAAGGAGATATGTTACAGTATGTTGTTTTAACTCTGCTATTCAGCTGTCTTGCCTTAATGGTTCAAACAAAGTATAGTATAGCATCAGCTCTCTGTATGTAAATTTCAAATGATAAAAAGAATTCTACTACCTAATATCACATGTTTAATCCTAGTATTGTTTAGCAAGGGTCTGACTCAGGGAATCGCAATTTGCCACACAAGCTGGCCAAATTGCTGCACAAATGCAAAAATGTGTAGACTTTTTTGTGTGCATGACCATAGGGTTTTCAGTGGTTTTACACTACAGAAGGAAAAAATTCTCCAAAATACTATCCAAAATTCGAAAATTAAATTATTCCCTGTAACTTGCTAAACTTACACTTAAATACAAAAATCTGAGCCAGCATCCTCCTCCCCCTAGATAAACTGTTCCCATATTTCTCAACTACTAGATTTTACATGTCTGAAAGTTACTCATTCAGAGGTCTGTCTAACATTTTTACCTACTGTAGCATCTCTGGAGCAGGAATAAAACCAGTCTATTTGCAAAAAGAATCATAAGAAAGCTGTGTGGCATTTGGATAAGCCAATATTTGTGGTATTATCAATAGATGAAGTATTGCAAGAGTGTACAGTGCAAACAGAAAGAGTGAAGGGTGCATTAAACTATTGTAATGTGTTCAGAACTTTGTTGCCTACGGTTACAACAAACAGTAAATAGTCTATGTACATAAATGATGACTGTCAGAAGGCTGGTTCCTACTACAGAGCTATGTACTGTAGCAACAACCAATAATTCTGTAACACAGCTTTTAAATTAGATCATGGAGTTATTGGCTAATACAGTAGCTCCACAGTGACTGTTTTTCAGCAGGTGGCTGCTACACAATGACTGCTGGTCTCGTTGGTCACAGTTTACAACACTGGTGACTACTGTACATATACTGACTGGCCCTAAAGGTACAGTGCCATCTGTAAGGGATAAAAACATCCTTGGTTACAGTAGTTTTGTTCAATATGGGACATTATCTATGGCAGAAGAAATATAAACAGTGCTCTGGAATAAGCGATCTTCCGAGGAGGATTTTGAACTTTTAACTAATTATATTGAGTCCAAAACCACTGAAATGCAATTCATCTCCCGGCACACATGAAGTAATCTTTGTATGTTAAACATTAGCCTTCATGGTAGAAAAATTAAATAAACATATCTTTTCAATGGTTTACCGTGATTTAACAATTTCATCTGTTTGCGTATCCATCCTTCTAAGTTTGCAATCCTTATATGAATCTCTATATTTTGGTTATTTTCATGAATTTTTAAACATTCTCACCACCCTTTACACAACCACCATATATCCTTTGCCAGGGAATAATTTATCCGGTATCGCATCGCAATTTGCTACACGAGCTAGCCAAATTGCTACACATATGCAAAAATGTGTAGCACTTTTTGAGTGCATAAAGAGGGGTTTTCAGTGGTTTTCTGCTCGAGAAGGAAGAAATTCTCAAAACTGCTACACAAATTTGAATACTAAGTTATTCCCTGTTTGCAATCCACCTTAGAGCAAAACCACCAATTTACTAAACACTGGGCATCTAGACAATAGTGCTACAGTATATATTTAAGTTCTGCTGAAGGACAAAAACCATGTGGCATGTAATATTAACTGTCATTTCAGAAAACCAAAAAAATGCTATGAACATGACAACATGTACACCCAATGGGCCTAAATCAAACAATAACATTGGCAGCCATGCAGTCTGAAGTCAATATTTGTTCAGAATATTGGTAAAATACATCAGTTTTACACAAAATCAATAATTACTAAACACGGTAAAAACAAGAAAGTACAACAATAAAAACACACACACACACATGCATGAAACCTATGGCAGAATATTAGGCCTAATTAATCAAATATTCATTGTTCTTAGAAATCAAAAGTTACAACTGAATAAATAAATACCTTTCTACTGTATACCTAACAGACAACGGATAATCTTGGTATCCACTCCTTGGCCAATGTCTATATGTAAAATTCAAATGCCAGTATATCCAATACAATATGATTGACAGAATCAATGAACCATATGGTAAAAAGTCTTAGTTTTCTGTTCATGATTTAAGCACATATTTGCAAACCTGCAAATAATTGGTCACAATCCTGAAATGATTGGTCTCAATCACAAACCTGCAATAATTTGTAACAATCCAGTCACAGTATTTAGGGTGCCAATGATTTCCAAATTTACAAATTTGACTACACCGCTGTGGTAGCTATCGATGTTATCACAGTAGAGAAGAGATTCTAATATACACAGTGGATTACTCTGTAATTAGGGATACAGGAAGTATTAAAGTACCAGTATGGTTTCAGGACCAGCATGTTTAATGTTCTGGTTAAAGCTCTATCAAAATTTGTGAAGGCCTCAAAACATCATGTGTCTTATGTACAGCACATAAATCACTAAATAACAATTTTACTCTGTGTGATCTTTCAGCTCTAAATATATGGGCTTTGATAGCACTATAGTACAGTGGCACTGAGTTAGGATTAGGAATGGACTTATTTTGATATCAGCAGCTTACTAATACATACAGCTTGTGTTTAAACACGGTTGGTATGAAGCGTTTTATCAAAGGTAGAAACTTAAAGGCAGTAGGCAGTCACCCCAAACAGAGTGAGTGTATCCTGTCACTCTAGTTCATGAATGGCCTATTTTGATCATGTGACAATATTTTTGTTAGTAAATTGTGGAATTCAAGGAAAATTTCGCCTTGCTTTACCTATTGTTTGTAACAGTTATGTTCAAAACGTCTTCAGAGGTGCTTGTAATGCAATAAGAGGAGATTTGCAAGAGTTTGCTGATTTTTCAAAGAAAATTTTGGGGCGACTGCCTATTGCCTTTAAATACAATAGAGCTTATGCACCTACGTCACGTTTCTCTATTTTTCCATCCAAGCGTACATTGTGCAACAATTGTTCCTAAGGTGCTATTGTGAGCGTGTATCTTTAACACACCTACTACGTATGGCAGTTCCATCCAGTAAACCAAATTGAAACGCGCTGACGTCACGTGCATAAGCTCTATACATACACACATATTGAAATTTTGAAAATGTCAACACAATTCTAACATTAAACTGGAAAGTGTCCACTATGAATTGAACAATACAGTAATTAGTTTAACATGCACCCTTTTAATACACACATTGTTAATAGTATGTCCCAGTGCTCACCTGCCTGTAGAGCTACCCCTTCTTAATTATCAAGAAACACTAAGTGAGAGTAAGATAAATTTACAGTCAAATTCTGTTAAGGAATTACATGTGATCATTACAACCAAACCATGGCAATGTAAAGTGTAAAACTGTACTTAAAATTATAGCACACCAAGTATAGGATGCCTCAAGATCAGACATCAAAAACACTTCACAAAATAAAGGAATTTAAGCAAACACACTATTTACATGTTATTAAGCCATATTGTGCTTAGCACAGGGATTTAGCATTTGCGTGGGATGCTGTGCAAAGAACAAGCCCACTCACCAAATAATCTGAAACCACCCAAGCAATTAGACAGTGATGTACTGAGGTTTCATGGAAAGCCTAACAACAACTACATATATATTTCCTGTAGAGTATAAAAATACACTGAGTGATGCAACCAGCATACTGAATTATTTTGTAGAAAACGAGGATTTATTTATTCAAGTACTTCATTTCCATTCTAAAAGTGGCTAATTGGGGATCATATTGAGTATCATTGGAAGTCACTCTTACAGGGAATAAGCAGTTGCCCCAACTTACTTTGAAACAGTAAATGTTAAAAATCTCCCTTTACTGTACTTCTATTGCAAGTACCTTTCATAATATTTCAGAACATACAAGTAAGGGTGGCAGGGTTCTCCACTGGTCTGTTTTCTGTCCGGGGGCTCTTGTGATCGCCGTCCTGGGGGAGGGGTCTAAGGAGAGGGGGGCATCCCGTCCTCTTTGGGAAAATTTTGACAATTTAGCAGGGCTTCGATTGCAAATGGTGCAATCTACAGCCTTGTTCTTAGCCTTCCCTATGAGTTCAGATCTGGGCATTTTCAGGTCATTTTTTTGCAAATTGCATTTTCTAATTTTCTAAATATCTTTGACTTGCAGATCTGAAGCTCCAGTTTCCACTTGGAAGTATTCAAGAATGAAGTAGTTCACTTTAATGGAAATTTCGGGTGAAAATCGGGAAACCAAGGGGACAGTTCAATTGAATGGTTTCGTTTAGTGTATGAGTTTGATGGTAACGGACTCCTGCTGTGGAAACATATGAAAGAAATGCAGTAGCTCAAGTGCATGTTGACTAATATAAGAGCTCAGGTGCAACTGGGTTTGCATCTCCGATGTTTTATTATACATAGCTTGTCATGAGTATTTGAAATCAAATATAAAAGGCAGTTAAATGACTAAGTTGTGGTGTTTGTGATTGAGAGTACAGACAGCTTCTTGACCGGGCGGGTCAATTTCTGGGCGGGCACTAAAGTTTTGTCCGGGCGCTAAAGTAGTGTGGAAGATTTTGTACGGGAGGAGCCCCCGGACAAAACAGCTAGTGAAGAACACTGAGGGTGGCATTCTCAAAGTAAACAAATGGGTTATTTTGCCCAAATTTTAAAATTCAGTTATAAAACTGTTGTCACATGTTTAAAGAGAGCCATTCATGAGTAAGGATATTGTACCTCGGTGCACTAATTAAATCTGGGGTGATTGCATTTTCCCTTTTAACCAATTTGATCCATGAATACACCACCTCAAATCTGAATTATTTCCCTTACAACTACAGTACAGTATCTGTCATGTGTCACAATATTGTTTCCAGTAAACTTATGGTCTTGAATTAGCAAGCATAAATGAAACACTTGTTACACAGAAAATTTGTCACATTATGTAGCATACCTAGGTGTGTAAATTCAAACTGGGATCACTTTTGATATTTAACAGCCAAAGTATATTTACATGGGGGGGGGAGGGGGGTCCTTTATTCATATCACCATGACATCTCCATGATTTTATTGGTCAAACAAAAATAAAACTCACTGGCAAACTTATCTAGGCTCCAAGAGAAAAGTAAGAACTAAGATAAAAGATAACAATCTAAACAGAGTGTATTCTTTAATGCCTCCACTTAGATTGCATGTCTGAATTTTAACTAATAGGAATTTTTGGCAGTGTATGTTTTTCTCTCTTATTAACTGTGCTCACATTTCTTTAAGACAATTAATTTTTTACATGATATTGACACACAGCTGTAAACTTCACACAAGGCTGTGAAAAATTCAATTCAGAATCACTTCAGGTATTGTCTGTCCTTTATATTGCCTGTAATTAACAAGCTGTTACAGTAGGCATATTTTAAAATGACAAATGAGGATTCTTGAAACACTTTGTATTTGGAATACTACTGTACTTGAAATACAAAAAAAAATGGTAGTAAAATTCAGCATAACAATGAGCAATGGCATGCAACATTATTTGAGTTAGGTGTTCATGATATACTGTCTTGAATAGTAATAGACAGCCCTCTTCCACTGAATTGGTAATGGTTTGCATGCATTGTTTCCTGGGTTTTTTGTACAACTTAAAACAAATATCAGCCTTTCAAATTTTTTTATTAAATAAACTTGACCATACATTTAAACAACTGCAATTTAGCAACAAACTGTCTCATAAATTCTACTGCCATTCTATCATAAACTTAAAAGGACAACAGACTTCAACTCTAGCATGCCATAATTTGAGTCGGGAGCAGTAAAGGTTCATTACTGTACATCTGGTATTATATTTTTTGAGTCTTTCAAGCTTTGTCTTTGACCAAAATTAATTGGGACCATTTACTCAATATTGGTTATCCTGATCTGTACCATATTCATCGCTTCCCTGCTTGTGTTAACAAGCATTTTTCATGGCTTTACAGTTTGACCTCTGGTGACCCAATGTGACCTCTGACAGTGAGGTAACTCCTATGCGCTCTGAGGGGGCAAACCCGGGCTAGGTGGGCACCCGGTGCGTCTGGCACCCAAGATGATACTTTGTTTGCAATGGACTTGGAAGTGGAAACCTTTCCCCCACCTGGGTCTGGCATAGGATTACACCTTTGACCATAACTATCAAAATCTTGACAAGACATCAAGCTGTCGGGGGCACTCAACCCATTCTTGGGCCAGGGCACCCTGAACCAAAGTTATGCCATTGACCTCTGACCCTACCAAAAACAAGAGTGATCAATTCTCTAAAATATGGGCACCCAAATGCCAAGTATGAATCACATTTACCCTTCTTGAGATACTGTACCCTGTTTATAAGAAAAGTGTCACATATTGTACACCCATGACATCACCATGGCATAGAGTATTAGATTTCTTCTGCCTTCAGCAAGGACTCAAATATGCAACAGACTAATTTGAGGTCTTCATCACTAATGCAGGTCACTTGAGATCCAGGAGTAAATGAAAATGATTTGGACAAGTCCAATTTGTACTTCAAAATAAATTTAGGAATACATACTCTACTGTAGCCTAGATTCACTTTTCAGGGCATGTTATGGAGCTTTAGTCCTCCTTTCCCCTTTTAACTTGTTATGCAATGTTTCTAGGCCTAACAAGACAGCCAGTATTTTTGGGTGGATGTAGATGTGCCATGCCCCTTGATATCACAATTCACATCCACACACCCAGATGCTTTAGGAAGAGATAAACAATAGAGGACCTTCATTCTAAAGTCAGTGTTCGATTTTAAGGGTAGTCCTGTCCCCCGAGACAACCAGAAATTCTGCAAGACTACCAGATTTTGCAAAATAGGTGTGTAAGGTTGTCCGTCAGGACAACCAAATCTTTTGAGGAGAGTGATCTTTAGATTTAGAAGCTTGATGAATTGCACAAGGAACTTTAAAAATTGCATCAAAAGATTTGCAGCAGAGTGCAGTGATCATGCACGTTCACCACAACTTCCCACACAGTCACTTTATCGAAATAAGTATAGCACTATCATGCCAAAATATGTGCCCCATGCAAACTCCACTAGTACACCTGCACTGTACACAGAGAAGCTGAATTCCTTCGTGCAAGCTACGAATTCGTAGTGCTGATGTTGCAACACCAGCGCTTTCAATCTAGAGATGTTTAATTTATTATCCCGCAATGCAAACATCAAAACATTAACTATGTCCACAATGTACTCTAATGCACACCACGAGACATCACTACTCTTATACAGTAGATATCTGTTTTTGTTTTTTTTTTGGTGGGGGGAGGGGGTTGTCTAAAAGTGAAAGCCACTTTGGAAGACTGGCGATACCATGGTTGCAAAAATGGTTACACTTGGGACTACCTTATTTTGAGCAGGACAACCAAATTTTACAATGTGGTAGTCCTTCGGACAACCATTGCCAATTCCTTAAAATCGAACACTGAAAGTTGCATGCCAACAAAGATTGCAAAAGGGCCAAGCCTACAGTAGGTCTTATTAATACTTTAACAAGCCTGCCTAGAATGAGATCTGTGATACCTAGGACTCCACCTTGGCATTGGTAAAAGGCTAGGTTACAGTGTAAGTGTAACAAGCCTACCTTTGGGCCAAAAGCCAGTACAACTATAGAATACGTATCCTGTCAATAATAAACCTCACCTCACCTCATGAGGTGCAGCCAACAGACGTAGTAAACAGAAAAAAACACAAATTCATAAACAAGACTCTTGGCTTATTATGCAGGAACCTTTCATTTTGCTCCAAAGAATTCAAGTTGGCTGCCTACAAAAGTTTGTTCAGGCACTTGCTGGAGTATGCTTGTTATGTCTGGGACTCAAATCTGACTTCACTTTGAGAAAGATTGGATGGAGTACAAAGACGATCTGCTAGGTTTATAGCCAGTGAGTGTAGTACTCCTGTGAAGTTAGTTTGATGACTGCTTTCTTGAAAGATCTTGGTCTAAGTACTTTGTCTGACTGCTGTAGGTGTTGTAGGCTCTTAATCTTTGTTAAAGGTATTTATGGTCAAGCTAACATCCCTTTGTCTGATATTTGTAAACAGGTCTACACGTTTTACTCGTAACATGCATGCTTTGCACTAATGCCCCCCTCTGCTAGGACTAATTGCCATAAATACAGTTTTGTTCCCATTTTTAAGACTGGAATAACCTCCCTGACAGTCTTTTTGAAGGGGCTATAAGTCACCCTAAGCAAGTGGAATTATTTACCAATTCAGGGAGGGCCTGATGTCATGTGTAGGTCCGTATCATCAAAACGACTGGGTAGACAAGTTATTACCGGTTGAAAGTTAGGGTTTAAGTGATTCTCATGTTTATTCATGACTTATCGAGTTCCGCATGTACATGCATTCCCTAAGCAGATGTAGGTGAAAGTAATAATAGCAAGGGAACGTAGGAATGAAAGACCCGTTGATCAGGACAGGATGCTCAGGAGGTAAAATTTGCATAATAAAGGGATGCCGAGAGTGGTTTGCTCCCTGTAGCTCGTAGGAGTCAGATTTGGGAGGTTTGGATGGGCACTGCTGTCCTGGGTGTCACCGTAAGCACGTCGGGCCGTATCCTGTCGTGGAAACACCGAGAAGGGCTCCCGTTGTTGGTTATGTCGGGAGGAATCGGTTATTATGAAAGAAAGGTGCCTTGTATGTTGGCTGGCTTAGGCCACGTAAAAAGGGTTGATTTCTCTTATCGGTGGTGGCTGAGAGTGGGGCCGTCGACACTGGGACGTCGCTGGACGATGAGCGGACAGTAGTCCTCTATTCACGTAAGTTCTCGTAATTGTTATTGCAACCAGGTGGGCACTTTTAAGAATGGGTGTAAATTCTAGTTGTGCTGTGAAAACTAGGGTAGAAGGACACCTTGAGCTTACTCTGGTGGGGAAAATCTCATTTTAAGGTAATTTACATTTAACTGGATTTACCGATATAATCGGGTAACTTCTACTATAGAACTGCAAGTAATGGTATCTTGTCGCTAGAACATGTGTATGCCTTTTGTATGTTTACAGGGAGAGTGGGCAGTTCAGGGTAATTAATGATACTATTCCGTGTTTTTCGAATGAAACAAAATGTTGGTGTAGCAACTTGGAGAGTTCATTCTCAGATAGATACTGTGAGGGGACCGTAGCTTACCTTGGTGTTTTAAGGCAATGTCCGGGGTTACTGGTGAGGGTAGCAGGGTTTCACCCCATCCCGCCCATGCCTTTACTCAGTGTAGTCGTAAGGACACTTTTCTAGATAATCTCCGGTATTTTGTCTTACAGTCTTTCATTTTCGGGGAACAAAACTTTTTTCGTTGAACGGGGGACAAAACTTTTCGTTGAACGGGGGAACAGGAGTCACCGCTGGCAGCAACTCATTACCAGAACTTAGGGGGGATTCAACGCTCCTCCTGGACACTGAGCCGTGGTAGTTTTGGTATCGTTCCTCCCTTGGCGTATGTTCAACAGGGATTTGTTTTGATTGTGAACTTATATGCATTGATTTCAGAACAATCTCCGAGAGTATATACAGTATATATATTTTTCTTGTAAATGTGTGGCGAAGCCTACCTTGAAATGGCTAGTTAGTTGAACTTTTGCTTATTTAGTGACAAGAGGAGAGAGATTCTGACCAGAGGAGAGAGATTTCATTCAAGAGAAGAGGGGTTTATTTTCTGTTAAGAAGTTGTAAAAGAATAAGAATAATGAGAATAATTTTGAGTTAATAATATAGCGGAATGCGTTTTGAATAATTTTCGTTTAAGAAGTAAATAAAAGCCTTCATTTTTTTTTGAGTAATTTAGAACCTTGTAATGTTCTCATTCGAACTCTACGCTTAATGCAAACGTTCATTTTAGAAATAAGAACCAGGGAATGATAACTCATCGAATGTCCGATCCAGGTTATCACACCTGACTGACCACACGGCGCATACATAATTTAATAGTCCTTCTGGATGTCTCACCATTTTCCAAATGAAGATGACAACTGAGACTGTGACTATGCCTCCACTCAAAACTGGAGGCTTGGTAGACTTGGACATTTTTCAAAAAACAATAACACAAAACACACATAATTATTGTGTTGCAAAATAACACAATTCAGTAACGGCCACTGCGACTCCAGTCAAAACTGGAGGCTAGGTGGCAGGGACTTAGGCCTAGACATTTTTCTAAAAACACAAATTCTAAAAACAATAAAACAAAACATTTGTTGACTCGTATAGTAAGTAATCATGAGTTGATCAGTATCATGACTCGATCACTGCATTTTAAATGCCAGTATGTGCAGCTTGCAAGCGCCATGTGATTGCAATGTAAGGATGTCCTTTAATGCATTTTTTTCAAACAATATCAAAAAGAATTATTTGCCTCATTATTTTTAATGTTCAAAGCAAAAATGTTACTCACTGCCAAATTTTCACATTTCAGCACAAGTATGAAATAGAAATTTGCAAAAATTACCAAAAAAGGTGACCAAAGTGTCTTTGATGAAGCTCTGATTAAAAAATTTTGATAGAAAAGACATTCTTCTCTAAGATTATATGGATAACTGGTCTTGAATGTGGTAATTTATAGGATTTCATTTAATTGTTTTTTTGTAGCAATTGACTCAAGATTCTTTCATGAGCATTGTTACATGTACTGCCACCTACATTTGAAAATTCATTTTCTATGGATTATGCAATCCAAACACCACCAAAATATACTGTAGCACGATGAGGAAGACATATAACAAAATAGTTACTGCAAAGTTTTATTGATTTAAATGATTTTTGTAAATGTTTTAATATTTTTATGGTCACAATCTTCGTTAAGTGATCGACTCATGATACGCCCAATATATACTCAAAATAACAATCTTGGGGGAACATGGGCACTGTGACTTCACCTCCCCGTTTTCAAAAGGTGTTTTTTGACCATTGCGGGGGTAGGCCCACAGGCGCCCCTTAACATTGTATAGTATACCATATACTATGTAGTATATACGGAAAGGTATGTCACAGATCTCCTAGCTCGAACAAACAACTTACATTTCTGGCACAATTACTGCACTTTTCTCCCCAAATTTGACTGTGTCGAGACTTTTGATCATAAGGTACCTCAAGGCAGCTCTTTTTCCCGAATAATTTCACTTGGCATTGTCTGAAGGATGAAATTTCGATGGAGTAACAGTATGAGGATGGTAGCTGCTGATAGGAGAGCATTCAGCACTTCCACACTGTATGATAAAATACTCCTAAAATATTCCCTAAAGTTCTCTTAACTTTCTAAATTTCTTCCAAAATTTGTTTAAATATGGTTCACTTTTAATTATTGCAAATCTTGCAGATATATATTAGCATCAATATGAACAATTTTTGAACATTAAATTGCATAAAATTTGAAAACCTTTTGAAAAGTGGAAGGGCTAGCATTTTCTACAAGCACTTGTGACAGTTGAAGTGTAACTGTTGTACAGTCTTCAACTGCCACAAATGCTCATAGTAAATGCAAGCCCTTCCACTTTTCAAAAGGTTTTCAAATTTTATGCAATTTAATATTCAAAAATTGTTCATATTGATGCTAATATTTATCTGCAAGATTTGCAATAATAAAAACTGAACTATAATTAAACAACTTTTGGAAGAAATTTAGAAGGTTAAGAGAACTTTAGAGAATATTTTAGGAGTATTTTATTATATAGTGTGGAAGTGCTGAATGCTCTCTATCAGCAGCTACCACCCTCATACTGTTACTCCATCGAAATTTCATCCTTCAGACAATGCCAAGTGAAATTATTCGGGAAAAAGAGCTGCCTTGAGGTACCTTATGATCAAAAGTCTCGACACAGACAAATTTGGTGAGAAAAGTGCAGTAATTGTACCAGAAACGTAAGTTGTTTGTTCGAGTTAGGAGATCTGTTACATACCTTTCCGTCTATATATACTACATAGTATATGGTATATTATATAACACCTTATTAATTTCTCTACATTTGATTGGAGGACTGGTGGTCACATGCCATTGGTGATTCGGCACTATCATCAAGATTGAGGTGCTCGACCGTTGGTTAGTATATACTAACCCACGGTCATTGGTTAGTATACAAATAATGAATGTTTATGAGTGCGATAGTATGAATTATATTTCATGAGTTGAAAGATTGAACGTTCTATTCAACGAGGCGAAGCCGAGTTGAATAGAATGTTAAATCTTTCAACGAATGAAATATAATTCATACTATCGCACGAATGAAAAACATTCATTATTTGTTTTATATAACACCTTATAACTATCTACCTTGATCTAGTCGTTGGTCAAGGTTGTGTTTTGAGGTCACGATGGTTCGTGTTTGCCCGTGTAGCGCAGCTCCATGGTTTGTCGTTTGCTCGATACGCGTTTACGTGCCTATTACGTACGATATGCAATGTACGGTCCCCAATTTGAGCAGGGAGTTGCTATTTGTCAAATAGCAACTCCCTGATTTGAGTCGCGGCATAGCTTGTACCAGGGAGTAATAGCAACTCCCTGCTTGTACGTACTGCAATGATCGGTGACGTCATTGCCGTTGGTTAGTATATACTAACCAACGACCGTGGGTTAGTATATACTAACCAACGGTCGAGCACCTCAATCTTGATGATAGTGCCGAATCACCAATGGCATGTGACCACCAGTCCTCCAATCAAATGTAGAGAAATTAATAAGGTGTTATATAATATATACTAACCAACGGCAATGACGTCACCGATCATTGCAGTACGTACAAGCTATGCCGCGACTCAAATTGGGGACCGTACATTGCATATCGTACGTAATAGGCACGTAAACGCGTATCGAGCAAACGACAAACCATGGAGCTGCGCTACACGGACAAACACGAACCATCGTGACTTCAAAACACAACTTTAACCAACGACTAGATCAAGGTAGATAGTTATAAGGTGTTATATAAAACAAATAATGAATGTTTTTCATTCGTGCGATAGTATGAATTATATTTCATTCGTTGAAAGATTTAACATTCTATTCAACTCGGCTTCGCCTCGTTGAATAGAACGTTCAATCTTTCAACTCATGAAATATAATTCATACTATCGCACTCATAAACATTCATTATTTGTATACTATACAATGTTAAGGGGCGCCTGTGGGTAGGCCTAGGCTATTCTATAGACCTTATGCCAAATAGAAAGAGGGAGCTTCAAAACTGCATTCTGGGAATGATTATTCCATAGACCCTTTTCCAAATAGCAATTAGGCCTACCGGTACAAAGAATTGTGGCATAGTGTTTTTGTATGCGCCGTTTTTCGCCACAGTTATATGCCACTGACAAAAACGACGCAAACCAAACTCTGTCCCACAATCCTTTGTAATTGTTATTTGGAAAAGGGTCTATGATCAGCTGGCAGAAGTAGATCGTTAACATGGAGATGGCTGATCGTCACAATGCTCAAGCTCGCTCATTTTGAGCTAACCATTAACTGTTAGGCCTAGGCCCAGATATTAAAAGTGCATGTGATTTCAACAAAGGAAAAAAGGTTTCATTTTTGCCAGTCTTGTGTGATACATGGCCTAAACGCCTAGTCTTCTTGAGGTTTACTGTTTGTGTGACCTGCGGGATTTTCGTCCATCATCCTACGTAGCCTATAGTATATCCTGTGCACACTCACTTGGTTATGATTGCAGCCTAAATCGCCCACTCTGAATGGCAGAGGATCTTCACCAGCAACCGGACCTTCCCTTTCGTCGCAGCGTACGCGTTAGGCTCAGACGAGGAACACAAATTCAGTTTCTGTCCGGCACACCACACGCTTTCTTTCGAAAACTCAGTCAAAGCAGTAATACCGGCTCCTAGGACATCTTCTTTTCATTTCGGGAATAGCACTTTAGCAGGAAAAGAAAGAAATCTGTCAGTCTGCCGTTCAGTCTTCTTACACTAGGTTACAGTATAGTAGACGGGATCATCACACAACAAACACACACGGTTCACAGCAAAGCACAGTGCAAAGTTGCACTGCAAACATGCTGGCTCTTTACCCCGCTGTACACTTGACTGTCAGACTGTCGAGTACGACGAGCAGGGAAACTTGCTACAAGTCGTTTATTTTGATTTATAACATTGGCTAAACTACTTAGTCACATGTGCATGTGAATTTGTGATGAAACGATCAACAAAACATGAAAACCGACGATGACCTGCGGAAAACTAGCTGGTTAACTGCTCCATTTTTCATGTTACATTTTACAAAACGATGCTGAAAACAACATGGATTGCCTTGGTTCTTGGGTTTTGGTCATCCGTCTACCTGATCGATGTATTTTTGAAGGTATAGTGTACAGACTTTTAAATTGGTTTTCCCATTGGCTACCTGTGTGAATGCGAAACGATAGGCTAGGAAGTGTGCCTAGGAAGTTCTGGTGAAATTGCATCACATTAACAATTGCCTGGTAAATAAGTTAAGGCTACGTGTACTTGTTCAGAATGCTTTTTAAATGTGTTCTTATTAAAATCCATGTGTAACATTATACTTTATGAAATTGTTTATCTACTTAGCTGTAGGGCAAGCAGGGTTTCCGTCAAGGGGGGGAAAGGGGGGGATTTGTCCCCACCTTCCCAGAAGAAGGTAGGTAAAATCCCCCCCTTCCATTTCCATAAAAAAAACATAAAAATTGTCAATATCTTGGTTTCTTACTTAAGAAAAAGACACTTTTGCAACAATGTTTGAACTTACATAAATAAATGGCCTTTAAAACCCTTCAAATTACACCAAATAGGGGCCTTGAAGCAAGCTTTTCTCCCCCTGAACCTACTTGTAACTTTGGCCTAGGTCATCATCAAGTTGGTCTCAGGGTTTAGCAGTAATAAATCCCCCCCTTTTTTGAGTTTCTGGCGGAATCCCTGTGTCACAAGTGAAATGGAAATTTTAATCAATTAGGGGCACAATTTCGGGTCTTCAGGGTTACCGTACTTTTATCTCCTCAGTAGTCGAAGTTAAAGGTCAAGTATTCTGCTGTGTTGTTATGCAATTGTGTGAAACGTGTCCCGCTTAAGTAGGTATGTGGTTCGGTATGTCGACGTGGCGTAAAAGAAAAGGGTATGCAAATTAAAAGGGGGCAGAAGCATGTGTTACTGTTCGATGCAGTTTCCCTCGTGCAGAAGCTAAGGAAGAAATTGTCATTCCATTCGCTGAATCCGATGCGAAAACTCTAAGCACAATTTCAAGCAGGGCAGACAGCGTGCCGATCATGTAGACACAGATAGAAAGTTGCCTCAAAGTTTACAGAGCACCTTCTAGGGCTATAGCTGCCGAGCAAGGGCGTCGGGGCATAGTGAGGGTAGTTTTGAGTGTCGAGGAGTTTCTTTGTCTGTTCTCGAGAAGCCGGACGTTGGTCCAAGCCTGTTCCCTGTTTAAACAACGAAAGCCATTCTAACAGTTGGATGGTAAGTTCTGTTTATTTTTGATTCTGAACGAAAATGTGTGAGTAGCATTGAAGATTTTACAGTTGTAGCATCCAGTAATCCGAATTTTGCCAAACACATGGCGTATGTGAGTCATAGGCTACTATTTGTGCATGGGCGTGGTAGGGTATTACTAGACGGACGGGGTTCGTCGTTATAAATCCCCTTTATGTTGCTTTAACTTAATTCAATTTATGTCAAGTTCTATTCCTGTAAAAAAGGAAGTGCATGTCATTTTATGTTCAGGCTGAGAATTGCGAAAATGTATCGAATATAGCGTGGAGCTAGGGTTGAAAAATAGTCGGGAATAATGTGGACTGCTCGTTGAATTTTATTTTATGTTTGTTGTACAGTGTATGTGGACTGACCACATAACGATCAAGGGATGTTTTGGGCGTGGCAACCAATGTAGGCCCCCCTATATGTTTGTAGTGTGTTATTAAATGAATGTGTTTAGACATAAATATGTTAGGTGAATGCCTGTTCAAAGTGTTTACGGTAGACCCCTTCCCATGGATGTAACATCGTTATTTATATATTATTAATGCTAATTTTCAGGCTTTCTACTGGGGCCTGGGTGACGTATAACGCTTTCTGATCTAGAGCGGGGACGTACCGCACAACGAGGGCGTGGCCGAGTGCTTATTACTCTATAAGTCAACCCAGAGGTTTGAAGGTTTGAAAGCAGGATAGTGTACAGACTCCATACATTTTGTTCAGGCGAACTGTTGAAAATTATAGTCTGACAGTATAGCATTTAGCACATTAAAGAAATAGTCGATCACCTGAAAGAACTTTTTATATGTATGGCACATCGCATTTAAGTGGATGGACATAGCTCTCGAGTGAGATGGCTGCAATTAGAATGATAGTATTAATGAACTTAACGAGACTTTAAATAGAGGTGACGAGGCAATAGAGAACCAGCCAGCAAAGGCAAGGGAAGAGGGTTGAACGTTTGAGAAACTTAAGAAATGTAGATGAGAGCAGTCAGCAAGTAAAATGGTGGTCTGAGAGTCTATATCCGTTTTACCTTTAGGTTTTTTTTGGTATCAGACCTTCTGTTTTCCGTATTTTTGTATTTATTTCTCTTTAAATTATATGTTCGTGGTGCACTGCATTAGTTAAATATGTGTTGAATATATTGGTTTATGAGGATATTCACAAAACTTTCTTTTAATGTTGTTTGTTGCCTAGTGTAAACACCCCAGTATACAGAAGAGAGGTGGGAACGGGAATGTCAGAGGGTTACCGGAATATTTTTAGAAAATTCTCTGACAATTTGGGGGCCTATCCGGGAGAGTGCTCTTCTTAGGCGTTAGAAGTGAGAGGTATACGTAAGGGTGTGTTTTGTAGTTTTTGCCAATTGTGTATTATCCGTCTAAGCTTCATGTTTTGTCCTCTTTCAGGAAACAGGTTTGGACCGATCGTCTGGGCAGTCCGAGCGTACCGCTACTCCGACACCGATAGCTGCATTACACGCTGTATCGTGAGTTTGTCAGTTGTTCTATGTTTAGTTGTTTATTCATACTCGTCAGTTTCTGGCTACGTTTCTATCATGTCAAAAGTTGGGGACCTAGAAATTCAAACGCTTGTAGAAATAGGCGAAAAGTATGGGCTTAAAGGTCCAGAACTGCAGAAATTTGTGGAGGAAGAAAGGGAAAAATTAAAGCAAGAAAGAGATGAGGAACGGCAGCGTAGGTCGGACGATAGGGAACTAGTAAAAATGCAAATTCAGTTAGAGTCACTGAAAAAGGATAATGATGCGGGTGATAGGGGAAATCCATCTCAAACAGTAACGCATAGAGCTAAGCCGCCGAAATTACCATGCTTTAAGGAGACTGATGACTTAGATGCATATCTCGAACGATTTGAAAGATACGCCACCTCACAAAAGTGGGATAAATCCGATTGGGCTTTGAATTTATCCGCGCTCCTTACTGACAAAGCGTTGTTTACGTACAGTACTCTTCCTGCAGCAGAAGCTAAAGACTATGATGCGTTGAAGTTAGCCTTGCTAAAGAGATATAACCTGACCCCTACTGGTTATAAGACTAAATTTAGGTCCACTAAACCCGAAAGAAACGAAACTCCTACCCAGTTTGTGACAAAATTATGTAAATATTTTGATAGATGGATAGACACGTCCAAAGTAAAACACGAATATGGTTCCCTTAGAGATCACTTGGTTCTAGATCAGTTCTACCAATCTGTTCCCAAAGAACTAGCGGTTTTCATTAAAGAGAGAAAACCTAAAACGTTAGAGGAAGCTTCAAAATTAGGCGATAATTATGTCGATGTTCATAAGGGTTGGGGTAGAATTTCAAATCAACCCAGTAATGCTAGTAACGATTCAAAACCAAAACTTGGTACGGATAAGGGTCCTGATACCTCACGTAATCAAGCATCTCCCCCAAAGAAAGTTCCTGTGTGTTATTATTGTAGGAAGCCAGGGCACTTTTGGAAACAGTGTAGATTGGCCCCGAAATCTTTTGTTCCAACTATGGCCATGCTTGTCGACATTGTACGTGCCAGTTGCGAAAAGGATGAAGTAACTCTAGAGCACGAAACTGAAAATGATATTGATATGTTAGGCAGCGAGGAGAGCAACCCAGAGTTGAACCAAACCAACAACCCCATTGAAATTTCATTCACAGAAGTTGGTAGACCCACAAACACCGGTGTGTTAGATGACCATTTTAAATTAAAATGTGGACATAGAATACCTATGGTTAATGCTGTAACAAAATTAAGTGAAGAAAGTATGCCAGTAGCTGAAGGATTTGTAGGACAGGTTAAAGTACGGGTACTTCGGGATACTGGATGTAACGGCGTAGTGATTAAGCGATCCTTGGTTTCCCAGGAGGCTCTTACAGGAGAGTTTACCCCATGTCTACTTGCTGATAGGACTGTAAGGTATGTCCCAATAGCCTCCGTCCATATTGATTCTCCTTATTTCGTAGGTACAGTTTCAGCTGCATGTGTTGACAATCCCACATGTGATGTATTAATTGGTAACATTCTTGGCGCAAAATTGCCTTGGCAACCAGATCCAAATTGGCAACCATCAAGGCAAACGCAATCTTCCCCGGAAATTGTAGGTGCAGTCCAAACGCGCAGCCAAGTAAAAGAGAAACTATTCAAGCCGCTCATAGTAAAAGAGCCTATGCCTGACATTGTTACCGCCGAAGGCTTAAAGGAACAACAACAGAAAGATCCTTCGTTGTCTAAGGTTCGTGAGAGAATAGGGCAGAAGGTAATTCACAGGAAAGGCAGCTCCGCAACCTTTGCAATTCGAAATGGCTTAATTTTTAGAGAATTTACAGAAAAGGACTTAGGCTGTGAAAATACAATTCTACAAGTTGTGGTACCATTGAAATTTAGAATGAATGTTATCAGTATGGCACATGAGTCGATACTTGGAGGGCACTTAGGGACCAAGAAAACGGTCGATAGAATTTTGTCAAATTTCTTCTGGCCGGGACTTCAAGCTGACGTGCGGCGTTTCTGCCGATCATGTGACATTTGTCAGCGCACAACTCCAAAAGGAAAAATTTCCAGAGTACCTTTAGGTTCATCCCCTGTAATTGATATACCTTTTCAACGGGTTGCTGCCGATATTGTTGGCCCAATCTTCCCGTCATCTGAACGTAAACATAGATATGTTTTAGTGGTAGTTGATTATGCCACGCGGTACCCTGAAGCAGTCCCCATGAAGTCAATTGAAACAGAAAGGGTAGCAGAAGAGCTGTTAAATATTTTCTCGAGAGTGGGTTTTCCAAATGAAATCCTAACCGATCAGGGACCCCAGTTCATTTCAAAGGTCATGAAAGAAGTAGGAAGACTCTTATCTATCAAACAATTAACCACAACCCCTTATAACCCTAAATGTAATGGTTTAGTTGAGAGGTTCAATGCAACCCTTAAATCAATGTTGCGTAAGATGTGTGAAGAGCGCCCCAAAGATTGGGACAGGTACATAGAGCCACTTTTATTTGCTTATAGGGAAGCGCCACAAGGCTCCACAAAATTCTCGCCATTTGAGTTATTATACGGTAGGAAGGTAAGAGGGCCTATGCAAATTCTTAAGGAATTGTGGACAGAGGAAACAAATGAAACTGAAACCCAGAACACTTATCAATATGTACTGGACCTCAAACAAAGATTGCGCGAGACCTGCCAAATGGCTTCCCGAGAACTGCAAAAATCCCAAGCAAAGTACAAGTCTTATTACGATCAAAGAACCAAGCCCAGAAAACTCATTATAGGCGATGAAGTGCTCCTTTTGCTCCCAACCGATCGAAATAAGTTGATTATGCAGTGGAAAGGCCCTTATGTTGTTTCAAAAGTTCTAAATGATGTCGATTATACGATAGACCTAGGCAACACGCAAAAGACCTTCCACATTAACATGCTGAAGAAATATTTTAGGGCTTGTACCCTACAGGTAACAGAAACTCTTAAAGAGCCAATACAGATATCTCAGCTATTACAAGTCGTCGAAGTTCCAGAAGTTGAAGATGACCCAGAAATTGTTGATCATGAATGTAACCTCGTGTCAGGGAAAGAACTTGTAGGGCTCCCAAGCACTATTGCAAAAGAAGGTGTTATAGATGTCCGTATTAATAAGGACCTTAGTAAGGACCGAACTAAGGAAGCTGAACAGTTAATTTTCAAATATCCTGATGTCTTCGCTGACTTACCAGGTAATACAACTCTAGGAGAACACGATATAAAACTTCTAGATGAAGAACCCGTAAGGAAAAAGGCATACCCTACTCCGCATAGTCTGAGACAAGAAATACAAGAAGAATTGGATCAAATGATTAAATTAGGTATAATTGAGCAGAGTGACAGTCCGTACGCAAGTCCACTCGTCCTCGTTAAAAAGCCCGATGGCACGAACAGATACTGTGTTGATTACAGGGCCCTAAATGCTAAGACAATTTTTGATGCAGAACCTATTCCAGATATCTCTGAAATTTTTGCTAAATTAGCAAAAGACAATTTCTTCACAAAACTGGACCTTACAAAAGGTTATTGGCAGATACCAGTCAAGCCAGAGGTTAGACCTTTGACAGCCTTTATCACTTACCACGGGTTATATCAATTTAAAACAATGCCTTTCGGCTTGGTTAATTCCGCCGCTACATTTAGTCGAGTAATGAGAAAACTTCTAAAAGGGGTTAAAAATGTCGATAATTATATCGATGACATACTTATCCACACTGCTACTTTTGAAGACCATCTAATGTCATTGGAGGAAGTATTGAAACGATTAAGGGAAAATAACCTCACGGCCAAACCCTCAAAATGTTGTATAGGCTATTCCACAGTTGAATTTTTGGGACATGTTGTTTGTCAAGGCAAAATAACGCCCAGACCAGAAAAATTAGTAGCCATTATGAAGGCACCCCGACCGCAAACAAAGTCCCAGTTAAGATCATTTCTTGGATTGACAGGGTATTATAGATCCTTCATCCCCAACTATGCCGAAGTCGCATTACCCCTGACAGATAAGCTGAAGAAGGGTGAACCTAACAAATTAAGATGGGAAGAAGCTCAAGAGAAATCTTTCCAGTCTTTGAAACGTAAGTTGAGTGATTCCCCCATACTCCATCTCCCCGATCTAGGCAAGCAATTTATCTTAAGAACAGACGCAAGCGACGTTGGCATAGCAGCGGTCCTGCTCCAAGAAAACAATGGCGTAAAATTCCCGGTCGCGTATGCAAGTAAAAAGTTTTCCGTAGCCCAAAAGAACTACTCTGTAATTGAAAGAGAATGTTATGCTATAGTATGGGCGGTCCAAAAATTTGAGTCTTATCTATATGGTACAGAATTCGTCATCGAAACAGACCATCAACCCCTCAAATGTATCCAAAGGTCAAAGGTAGCAAATGGTCGCATAATGCGATGGGCTTTAGTATTGCAGCCCTATCGATACCGTATTCAGGTTATTAAAGGTCGGGATAATATAGGTGCAGATTTTCTTAGTAGGTCAATTCCGTAGATTTAAATTTCCGGGGAAAAGTTATGGATAACATTTTCTTAAGGGGGGAGTTTTGTCACAAGTGAAATGGAAATTTTAATCAATTAGGGGCACAATTTCGGGTCTTCAGGGTTACCGTACTTTTATCTCCTCAGTAGTCGAAGTTAAAGGTCAAGTATTCTGCTGTGTTGTTATGCAATTGTGTGAAACGTGTCCCGCTTAAGTAGGTATGTGGTTCGGTATGTCGACGTGGCGTAAAAGAAAAGGGTATGCAAATTAAAAGGGGGCAGAAGCATGTGTTACTGTTCGATGCAGTTTCCCTCGTGCAGAAGCTAAGGAAGAAATTGTCATTCCATTCGCTGAATCCGATGCGAAAACTCTAAGCACAATTTCAAGCAGGGCAGACAGCGTGCCGATCATGTAGACACAGATAGAAAGTTGCCTCAAAGTTTACAGAGCACCTTCTAGGGCTATAGCTGCCGAGCAAGGGCGTCGGGGCATAGTGAGGGTAGTTTTGAGTGTCGAGGAGTTTCTTTGTCTGTTCTCGAGAAGCCGGACGTTGGTCCAAGCCTGTTCCCTGTTTAAACAACGAAAGCCATTCTAACAGTTGGATGGTAAGTTCTGTTTATTTTTGATTCTGAACGAAAATGTGTGAGTAGCATTGAAGATTTTACAGTTGTAGCATCCAGTAATCCGAATTTTGCCAAACACATGGCGTATGTGAGTCATAGGCTACTATTTGTGCATGGGCGTGGTAGGGTATTACTAGACGGACGGGGTTCGTCGTTATAAATCCCCTTTATGTTGCTTTAACTTAATTCAATTTATGTCAAGTTCTATTCCTGTAAAAAAGGAAGTGCATGTCATTTTATGTTCAGGCTGAGAATTGCGAAAATGTATCGAATATAGCGTGGAGCTAGGGTTGAAAAATAGTCGGGAATAATGTGGACTGCTCGTTGAATTTTATTTTATGTTTGTTGTACAGTGTATGTGGACTGACCACATAACGATCAAGGGATGTTTTGGGCGTGGCAACCAATGTAGGCCCCCCTATATGTTTGTAGTGTGTTATTAAATGAATGTGTTTAGACATAAATATGTTAGGTGAATGCCTGTTCAAAGTGTTTACGGTAGACCCCTTCCCATGGATGTAACATCGTTATTTATATATTATTAATGCTAATTTTCAGGCTTTCTACTGGGGCCTGGGTGACGTATAACGCTTTCTGATCTAGAGCGGGGACGTACCGCACAACGAGGGCGTGGCCGAGTGCTTATTACTCTATAAGTCAACCCAGAGGTTTGAAGGTTTGAAAGCAGGATAGTGTACAGACTCCATACATTTTGTTCAGGCGAACTGTTGAAAATTATAGTCTGACAGTATAGCATTTAGCACATTAAAGAAATAGTCGATCACCTGAAAGAACTTTTTATATGTATGGCACATCGCATTTAAGTGGATGGACATAGCTCTCGAGTGAGATGGCTGCAATTAGAATGATAGTATTAATGAACTTAACGAGACTTTAAATAGAGGTGACGAGGCAATAGAGAACCAGCCAGCAAAGGCAAGGGAAGAGGGTTGAACGTTTGAGAAACTTAAGAAATGTAGATGAGAGCAGTCAGCAAGTAAAATGGTGGTCTGAGAGTCTATATCCGTTTTACCTTTAGGTTTTTTTTGGTATCAGACCTTCTGTTTTCCGTATTTTTGTATTTATTTCTCTTTAAATTATATGTTCGTGGTGCACTGCATTAGTTAAATATGTGTTGAATATATTGGTTTATGAGGATATTCACAAAACTTTCTTTTAATGTTGTTTGTTGCCTAGTGTAAACACCCCAGTATACAGAAGAGAGGTGGGAACGGGAATGTCAGAGGGTTACCGGAATATTTTTAGAAAATTCTCTGACACCCTGGCAAGGGAAGAAATATTCCTAGGCCAGTATCCTACAGTAACTTGTACTGTATGTACTGTAGGGTAAGATTTGCATTGAAGCCTGGAGGTCTAGGCTAGGCCTATCTAAAGTTAGGGCCTCCGAAGTTTGGGCCTAGGCTACAGCCTGGGTTCTTAAATGGCCCTTGGGCCACATCTGGCCCTCAGAGCCATTTGTATGTTCTTTGCTTCGATTTACCTTGCACTGCATATTTTCACATAAGAGATGGCATAGATAGCTGTTCAGGCTCAAACTCTGGAAACATTGCAGGTCTGATTTTTAAGGAAATTTTCAAGTAACCCATCGGACAACCTGAAGCTAAATTTAGGTTGTCCGAAATAGTTTTTGGTTGCCCGAATGAAAGTGACAAACAAGAGATGAACACTTCTGTTTCCTGTCTCTGCCAAGAAAACAAACATTCCTTTAAATCCTGCATTTTTTCATTTTTATTTGCATAGTACAATAATGAATGGTAGTCAATACCATTGTCTCAATACCACTTCTTAAGGGGATTTTATGACATACTTTCCTGCTGATGTATGGAACCATCCAATTAAAAATAAAATCTACTCGTCCATCGGACAAGTTCAAAGAGAGAAAGTGGTTGTCCGATGCAAGGTTTACCCGTCACGGACGATCGGACGAGTGCTAAATTTCAGCCCTGCATTGTCAACATGATATCTCCAGATAGGAAGGAGCCTATGGACACTTGTCATACTTAAGCATGTCGATGCATATTATGAAGAGAAAGAACCATTTAGGATTTCAGAGGTCAAACTCTGAAAACATTTTTAAGCACGGTCTCTCAAGGAAATGGGATATCCTTCATGCTTACCATGTGTATGCATTGCAGCAAAAGTAAGGACTGTATTGTTTTCTTGGAGTTCAAAGGTCATCAGGGCTCATGGGAGGGCAAACTCCAAAAACTTTGTTTTGACAATACTACACAGCACAGTATCTCAAGGTAGGAAGCATGGATTTTCTCCTAACTTAATTAGCGTGCATTATATAACTAAGAAAAGTATCCTACCATTTTTGATGAGGGTCAAAGGTCATCTGAGGTCACCAGAGGTCAAACTCTCGAAAACTTGTAAAAAATTGTTTCAAGAAAGGAAGCATGTATACATCCCACACTTCCCACACAAATGCATTATGCACTTATCAATTGAATGACGCACCCCAGACTGGAAAGTTTGCCTTGTGCACGCAAGATCTGGCCAGCGCAGCTTGCTGCGCAGTTTGGTACCCGGCCACACAAAAAATTGCTGGTCATAGATCTGGCAGCACATTTGCAAATTGGCTGCGGGCACGATGCTACAAGGCAAAAAGTAGACCTACCTGAAAGCTTGTGCGAAGTTACCGCAAAACTCACTGCCCAACAGTGCCCATATGGTGGCAAGACCTGACCAACATTTTACCGTACAGGGTTGTGAGTCTGGCCCATGGCTGCATATCGGACGAGAAATAACAATTACTTGCCCGCAAAATGCAAACTTTCCAGTCTGGGATGCACCCCACTACCCCTGGACATGGTCAGTCATTGTCCACAACAGTGTTGACAAAACTTGTACAATGACATACCCCTCAGTCATTTCTGTGACTGTCAACTTAATGAAAAATGACTCACACCTCAGTCACAAAATGATGCACAATTTGCAATTTTGACTGACATGTGGGTCATCATATATTGACTGAAACTTGAGAATGGCAATTGATATCCCTGTGCAAAGTTTAGTGACAATTGAGGTAATGTGACTCACCCCTCAGTCATGCAGGTGGCTGACAATAGTGGTCCTATGACGGACATGTGCGTCACACTGTCATTGGTCAGTGACCCACATTTGACTGACAATTCCGTAGATACTGTATAATAGTAGATAATAGCAACTTCTCATACATGGTGGGGTATTGGTCTAGAACATTAAGATTGTAGAGCCTTTGAAGTTGTGGATGAAGCTTAAGTCTACCGAAATGAGTCCATTGAATTTGAAACAATGCATTTTTGCATGCTGGTTTGTTAACTGCTCTGTCAGGCTTGGATTGGCCATAATTATCAAAATGTGATACTTGTGATCATCAGTGGAGTGTGCATTCAATGTCATTAACAAATATCATAGATAACTGTTCTGGTTTATGTGCACTATTTTGGAAATATCCTCAGAGCTTCTGGCTATGCCCTTTTTATTCCATTCTGTGCTGCTCTGAACCCAGGGCCTTACGATGGACCCCTAGACACCACACATTCAGGTGGAATGCTAACCATTTCAAAATGAGGCCTAAAGGCAAAATCATGGACACACATCTGGCGCTGGCCCATGAGATCTTAACAATTAAACGTGTTGACCACCAGCAAAATAAGTAAGGACCCCCATGTGTGTTTCTACCGTGGGACTTTTAAGAATATCATGTACACTATACAGCACATATTACAAAGACATAGATACTGTGTGGAGTTGTATAGGAACTGAAGAGGACAGTGTAAAGCTATGTGATGATGGATTAATTGCATAAAAGTGATTCCCAAATTTTGCTGGTCTCAAGCCCGATTCTTTGGAAATTTAGAGCCGAGTCACAAGTCCTGACTGTATGAGACCGAGGCAGAGTCCCCAGTCCTTAAAATCCTGACTAGAGACCAGACGTGAGCACTGCCTCCTACCCCTTTTTGCAGTGAAGATGATGTTACTTTATGTGCTGAGAAACATAACAGTATAGTTGGTTACCTTTTCCTCTCTTTTGAAATAAGCAGCATGGTCTGCCACTATAATTTAATACAAATAAGATTTAAATGAGACTTCAGTCACTGGATGAATTTTCAACATTGTGAACTCAATGACTTAAATAAAAAAAATTGTGGGTACGTACTTGCTTTCTTACTACTGTATTTGCTTTCTTACCAGACATTCTCAGGCCTCACGCTTCAGTTAAAAGGGCAAGACCATTGGTTGTTGGTTCAGTTTGCATTTTTGGGGGCATCAAGACCATCAGTCAGGGCATCACGGCCATTCTCAATTCTCAGATAGGGCACCAGGACCTTTCTAAATAACACTACATCAGCAAACACAACAAGCAGATTTTGAACTCAATTTATTACAGTACCATGATAGGGTCACCAAAAATACCAGTGTATCAGGGATGTAGCTATGATGGGCGCCATGGGCGGTGACACCCAGCACTCAAGATTCCCGCCCGGCACTCCAGGCAAACACACGTCTCCCCGCCCACCACAAATCTGCCTACCGAGACCTAAAACTAGCCCTAAATTTACTCCCTAAAGTAAAATGAGGGAAAAATGAAAAATTATTGGCTGAAAAATGGGGTAGATGCCATGGGGGTGGGGTGAGGTGCTTTCCCCAGATCAGACAATTACCCGGCACTCAAATTTGGCTAGCTACATCCCTGCAGTGTATGATTATAAGTTTGAACAGATTCTTTCCAAAATCATCCAATTTGCATACTGTCATGAAAGTACCTAGTTTGCATGTGGGATAGACTTTGAAAAAGATCAATATTTTCAAAAGCCCTGCATCTTAGTACGCATACATAGGATACTCTTCCTGTAAGTTTCATGTCCCATCGATTTCGTTATCCTAATGTACAGTTTGTTTTCATATGGCAAGGGCTGCGCTTTGGTCCTATAATTTGTATGTTTTGTAAAGAATCCAATGTTTCCCCAATCAATTCAATTCAGTTTATTTCTACCACCATCAAACAACATCTCAAAAAATGTCAGCACATATAAAGAATATATTAAAACTTATTTTAGAAATGGATACAAGCAACTGATAATTTAATGGTAATTAGTGATGGGTAGAGGAGCCAGAAATAAGCAAAACTGTTCGAGTCTGGCCCCTTAGAGAAATACACTTGAAAGTGAAAGAAATACAAAGAAAATGGAGAAAGTAGGGTGGAGAAAGGGAACACAAAGGTAGGACAAACATACAAAATAAAGATGCACTCATCAAAGAAAACCAAATACAGTTATATGTCAATGGCCGTTGCTACAGCCTTGTAGCATGTCTCTACAGCTTGTAATAGATCCCTGCTTGTAGTATCGTACTGTAACAACTTTGAATAGTACTGTAAATTAGTTATGTGTGAACTTTACTTCCAACTGGAAAAAATTTATCTAACATTAGACAGTTTGATGCTGCTGCTTGTTTTGCTGCTGCTTTTTCTTTTAGCTTTGTATAATTCCCGCTTGTTTCCTTCCTCGGCATTTTCGCTGCTTTAAATACACAGAGCATCACTACTAGAGCTCTGCATTATGTGTATTACATGCTCTGGCAGTGTTCTGTGCAATATACTATGTGCCACTCTGCTTCTTGCAGCAGGTCTTCCTTCCGCTAGCTTTTGCTAACAGACAGGCGGAGCTTGATATCACTGTACACTATCCTGTACCTGAGCATCAAAACCAGTACATGTTATTGTTATCATTGGGTCCATTAACAAACTGTTGCAGTGTATGTTCATGCATTTTGTGTTAAATAAATGGAGCGTATCAAAGCTTTGGCTTTGTAATACTGTCCCATCGTGAAAAAAAGTTACATGCACTTTAGTGCAAAGTTTTCAACTTTGCAGTTAGGTTTGTTGGTACAGTATACCATTGGGCCTATACTGTAAGACACAGAGGTCAGACACTGAGGGCAACAATGGCAATTTTGGCCTTAAGTCATTTTACCAGGGTATTACGTCAAACAGGAATGTATGATGGCAATGGCTGTCGTGGCCACCGTTTAATTCAAGGCCTGTATTCTGTAAGCAGTCAACACAACCTTTCTGTATACACCAGTTGTATCTATTAATAATTCTCTTTGTTCTGTCAATTTTTTAATGATGCTTCATATTAGGGCTGTGAGCGTTTAGCAAAATTACTAAATGTTTAATCGCAAAATTTTGCAATCGTTTAGCGATTAATCGCAAGTACCTATGATTAACATAGACTACAAACGTGCCTTCAGTGGTACGGGGGGGGCATGAGGGGGATTGGCCCCCTCAGATTTGTCCTTGCCCCCCCAGTTGCCTCCCCCCAATCAGCTGAAATATAGTGCATTGGATGATGCATTATGAACCAAGATAAACCTATCCTGACTTAATTTTTCACCCAGAAATATGCTAAACCCTCTGAGCTTCCGGGGGCTTCGCCCCCTGGACCCCCACCAGGGGCCCTTAGGCAGGCCCCTGGACCCTACCCGCATAAGTTCGGGCTTTGCGCTAGGCTTTGTGCGAAAAGTTTTTGCCCCCCCCCAACATTTCCTTTTGCCCTCCATTTGCCCCCCCCCCCCCACTTTTGAAATCCTGTTGCCACCACTGCATGCCTTGAACATGATGAATATGTAAAATTCGTAAGTGACGTCGACCAGGGGACATAGTTTCCATGAACCGCAAACACGGATCCTCATAGAAGCTCGACTTTGAAGTCGTATCATGTGTGCCACTTGTATAATTATGTATTTCACTTTTTCAAAAGAGTCTAGTGAACATCTAATTTTCTGTAATAACTGCAGATTGTTTTTTATTTCGTACGGAAAAATGGGTTTTGCAATTAATCGCTGGTAGCTTTGTACTAAACGTTTATTACGCATGTGATCGTTTAGTTATTAATTGGGTGTTTATTTTAATTAGGGTACCAGACTGTGACATGACATTTATAGCCCTAATTTCATGTATCATAATTTTTTATGTGAAACCATGGGTGGAATTGTTACATTTACTTGTTCATTGTAGGCTTAGGCCTAAATGATGTTGTACAAGTTGTTAATATGAATGTTCAGATGACGTTTGACCTCAAAATAGCCCCATTGCACAGAAATTATAGGTTTCACAGTGTAACATGAACACCAAAAATATGTTTGTCCCACTAAGACTAATAATTGAGTTATTTTATATCATTTGTGGGTTTTCTATAGTTGATCTGAGCAGTCTGAAGCTAAAACCTCTTGTGATTACTTAGTCAAGGGTTTCATCTCAATTCTGTGGTACAAACAATACGTTCCACGTGTAACCTAGATTGGGAGAACACCAAAGTAATATTGTATGATATTTCAAATCATAAACAAGGTGGCACAGTTTTACTACCTGTAAGTTAAAAGCTATGTTAAATACTATAGTTCAGCTAAAAATGACAACATATCAAGTTTAGGAAGTAGTAGTAGTACGGTATTTTAACTGCAAAGGTTCACTATGTAACATATTTCCGTGACACCAAAGTGGCCTGTCAAAATGCAAAATGGCTATGTTTTTCTTTTCTGTACAATTGCTTTTGTCCAAACCTATATATGCATTAAACAATTGCACAGGCTTCAATCAACCACTAAAACAAGAAAGATTTAGTATTTACTGTAGGTAATTTTTGGAAAATAAGATACTGAAATTTCACACTGTAACGGTAACACCAAATGTTACACGTGGAACCTCTCTTTCGTCGTATCCCAGGAAAGAGAAAAATGTCAGTTTCTCATAAAATATGAGTTTCAAGGGTACAATTGATACCTCATCAACCATTTAAGTTAAAATAACTGAGCAAGATAAGTGTAAAAATAAGGGAAAATTTAATTTCTGCTATGGTAGTTTAAATGTCACACTTTTTGCCCCCAAAATTGCTAATTTTAGCCAATTTTTTCATCAAAATTGGGAGGATTCACTACAATGATACTTATTTTTTGGAAGATATGCACTTACATAAATAGTGAGGACAAAATGAACGCATAGCAAAGACCATGTGGATTAAAATAGCAAGACAGTTGCCTTTAAAAGCATATTTTACCATTGGTACCCTAATTTAAATAATTACCCAATTGCTAAACGGTCACAGCCCTACTTCATATTACTGTATATTGTGTAAATTATGGTATAAATGTAACACTTCAGTTGCAAGATAACTAAAGTAACATACCAGGATATGTAAATCAAATTGGGGGTGGGAGGGGGGGGACTGCATTTGGCTTTTAAAGAGCATTTGCAACAGATATGTATGTGGTATTGTAACAGAATTACTTAACAGTACTTTGCCAGATCTTTCCAAAGACTCAACATTACCAGCAGCATCCAAGCTGGCAGGTATTCTGAAAATTGTGACCTGCCATAGTTTTCTAAATCTATACTGAAGTAGTGGTTGACCTGAATTATGTTTTTGTTTTCTCCTCCAGACTAAGTCTCATTTTAATGAAAGCTACCAAAACTTGCAACAGAGATGGGGATTTCAAATTTTAACAGCTCAGATACGTTGGTATACCACTCGTTTGAACCGGTGGATCTTCCGCATGGGACAATGTTTCCCAAAATTTACTTTTTATTGGTTCGAGATGGGCATGTGGTTTGGCATTATATGTATTTTTGCCTCTGTAGCCCTTCTGGTCATGACTCTTTTGAAGGCCTTCACTGAGGAGAAACCAGAACAAGTTTTAACTCCTGTGGTAAGTTGTAAGTATGGTCTTTAAAAAAAAATAAAGTTGTGGGGTGAGACTGATAAGTGTCGGATGTTGGTGCAGTAAGCTCATAGCTGCCACCCATAGGGTTGGAAGGAGGGCCATTTATAGAGTTGGCAGTGAGGACTATTGTCAAGTGATGGAAGTGTATTTATAAGGGCAGCCCTTCTGCTGAATTCTACCTGTTGTTGGTAAATGATTATTTAAATGAAATATTTCAGCAGGATTTAAATAGCATTTTACAATTTTTATGCAACTCAAAATTTGGACTATTTGCTAATATTTTTCCCTATCAACTAATGCTGTAACTGCAGATGACAGATAAAAACTTGTAAAATGAAACTGGTAGACCAAGAAGATAAAAATTTAGTTCTCCAATTTCACATATAACATTTAATCAGTGAAATTCTTGGGTGACACATAGTATTTGAGTTAGTTTGCAACAATGTGTTTCATATCAATTAATGCTACACAATGATTCTGTTCAGCAGTTATTCCTTTAGGTGTAGCAATTTTTGCCAAAGTACTGAGAAAGAGAAAGAAGTAACAGGAGACTGGAGTGGAGTCCCAGTTTTTCTTAAAATTAGCTTTGGCAAAGATACTGTACATGCTTGGGAGGACCCCAATTGGCTCTTTGAATATTCAAGAACCAAAATTTCTGGAAAAAATGATAAATTGTTCTTCCAAGTAGTTCACCTGTATTAAATCAACAAACAGAACCAAATATGCTGTCAGTTCTTTAATTACGTTAATTGTTATACAGTACTTAAAGTGTATATATGGTTCCCCACAGACAAATAATTATTTGGATGACAAACAGGAATGTATCTTTTAGACTTTGTAGCCATATTTTGGTCCTTTATTTTCATAGGCAGACTTGTAAGTTTTAGAGATACTTACAGAAATCCAGCTGTTTTGGAAATGAAAGAAACTTTCCATTTGTTTCTTCAGTACTGGAAAAAAGAAGACAAATGTACAAAATATTCTCCACTTGTGCTGGCAAAATAGAGTATAGCTACCAAGGGTGGGGTGAAAGTGGTGTAGACAAGTCAATGAAATGCATTTGGAAGAAATTCACTTAGGGTGAGAACCACTTAAATATTTTACCTTTGATACTTTGTAAGGGCCTCAAATCCCTAGCTGAAATGGTGTAGTGCTCCACATTTGCGTGAACCATTGTAAAAATTTTTTTGACCTGTTGACAAAAGGTTTGTCTTATTTAACCCCTAGATATGATGCGCTAGGGGTTGATTGGCTACCAGATTACAAAGGCATATTGAGACCCTTACTGTGTAGGCTGTTGGCTGGGGTGACTCAAATAGTTTTGGAGTCAGGTACCCATGGCCCCATTAGTCACTACTCTGAATGAACTAGTGATTCCTAAGATGACGTCATATTACTTTCGTAACAGGTACAACTATCAATTAATAGCCCCTACCAGTGAGTACTAATACACCACTTAGCTTACAGTACAGGCTTCTCAACGGATTAGGTGCTTACCTGGCAATCTTGGAGAGCCGAAGAGGCCAACTGGCCTTTGGCCTTCTATCAATCAGCCAGCCTCATCCAGATGCAGATGATCCTACATGGAGAGGGTGGCACTGCAAGGTGAACTGAAGAGGAATCTTGTGATTTACATTTTAGAAATCAAACAAACTATTGGTGATACCAGACCTCATGAAAACATGCGAAACAACACACATGCAATTCCAAGCTATGATTTTTGTTTGTATTTTTAGCAATATTGAAATATCCCTGGAGTCGTGGTTCCAGGGAAAGTGGAGTCGTATTCGACTGCCAGGCAGGAGTTATGACTCTCAAGTAGAGTCGGGTAATAAGTGAATGATTGGATATCTGTTTGCTACTCTACTATTTCTTTCTTTTACAGATGCCTGGTGTAAATGTACCAGTCCAACATTTATCATATTTTTTTGCTGTTTTATTGGTCAGTGGAGTGCTTCATGAGTTGGGGCATGCAATTGCAGCTGTAAGGTAAGCCACTTGATGTCCTGTGAGATAGAGATTGTGGACAGTGGAGGTTAGACACATGTAGTAGCTATGCTAGTGCAAGGAACATTTAAGTATGGTGCAGATGGTCAGCAATGCATTGCTGGGACCATATGAAAGATATAGTTCTCTTGGCATCATGTTATTGATGTCAGTGAATAAAATGGTCCTTAAATGGTCAAGTTTGCAGTTAAACTTTGTTTTTACATTTCATAGTTGTTTCTCCCTTATTCAAGATAAAACTAAAAGGACAAAATTCCTTTACCAAGATGGTTCCAGTTTCACTTGCAAAGTTTACTTTTAGCTCCTTGTACAGTTCTTGACATCTTCCTCCACCCCTCCCCTCTCCTCCTCCACTCATGGGTCAAAGATGGATATGTGTAGGGAAAACTTGTCGCTAAGGGTTTCTTGTTAGGTCGGGAGGGGGAAATTGTGTGGGGAAGTTACTTGTGCCATCTTTCCTGCACCTTTTGCTGAGCAGTTTAATTGCCCAAGTCAAATCTTCCACTGCTGAAGACACTGTAGTAACACTTCAATGCAATAGTTTGCCAATACTTACCAAACCCTTATCTTATTATAAACTTATGTATTTTGATAATTTTACTGTGTTGCCTCACTGTACAGCCACTTTGCTGTGTAACATTCATCTTTATCTCAATGATCTGCACATAATAGACCTATCAGGGTACCTGTAAGTTTTTTGCAGGCATAATCTGAATTTGCCCTCTTTTCATGTCTATCAACAAAGTTTGACCAATTACAAAATTTAGGGATGTTTGTGCACACATATTTTGTGACAACCAGAGTCTTCCTTTAATCAGTGTTTCTGATGAGAATGACTGATATAGGAAAAAACTAGTAGCTGAACCCAGTGTGTCATGTAATAGAGTAAATCAGTCTGAAGTTCCAAGTCAACCTTGAAAAGCAATTTGCAAACAGTATTAATAGTTTAATTTTCTTAATTTCATCTTCTCTTACGAGTGTGCTGCAGCAGGTGTATTAATTTACTGCATGTCCACCAGATCGACGCCCCTCCCACTCACACATTTCTCAGTTACCTCAGTTGTAATGTTGTATATATGCAGTAGAGTACATGTAAAACTGAATGTTGAAAAATGAAAATCTGTCTGTTGCCAAACTTGCCAGATACCTTTGCTTCAAATGACTGAACCATCCTCATCCACTCAGCTGCATCCTACCTATGTGACATGAATCTTGTGATTGATGATTGCAGAACTTTCTTATTGTTATCACTGAGGAGCGTTATCTTGTTTCTATCATTTTTCCAGAGAACAGGTTAGGATCAACGGTTTCGGCATTTTCGTGATGGTGGTGTATCCTGGGGCTTTCGTAGATCTGCATACAGAATCCTTGATGGCAATTTCACCCAAACGACAATTGAAGATATATTGTGCTGGAATCTGGCATAACTTTGTGCTGGTATTGCTTGGTATCATTCTTCTGGTGTCACTACCAACCACTATGAGTCTTCTGTATACCACTGGTGAAGGTGTAGTCATAACTGACTTGGCAAAGGCAAGTTCCTTCAAAGGTACCATTAGTTTTTATACCATTGGTGATGGTGTAGTCATCAGTGACTTGACAAAAGAAAGTTCCTTCAAGAACACCTTCAGTTTTGTATACCATCGGTGATGGTGCAGTCACCTTTGATGAGGTGGATATTGGTTCCTTGAAAGACACCATCAGTTTTGTATACCATTGATGATGGTGTAGTCACCATGAACTTGGCAAAGGCAGGTTACTTCAAGACAACAGTTTTGTATACCACAGCAGGATAGTGAATGACCACACAGCATGAAAAGGTTTAGGTGATGATGTTTTTGTAGTCTACAGATACCTGCAGTGTCCATTAAAATTCAGAAAGGAAAATCTTCTAAGAAGAAAATTTCCTGTGCTGCATTTGCTTGGTACATCAGTCATTGTATGAAAGGAATCTACAGTGTTAAAAAGCAAATCCTCACATTTTAAAAATGGTTATATTTTTGAAGAAATCCTGAGACACTTTGTCTTGATGATTGGCAATATTTAGAGAAATTGTGTAGGTGACGAAGGGAGAAAAATGGACAAGTTGTTAACATTTTAAACATCTGATCATCTAGGATTGCTTACTGCATTCCTTGCTAGTTTGTTAGTAGAGTCATTTGACAAGATGCTTTATCAATTTGGTCTGTCCACCCAGATGGATGTTGAAAATGGGTACCCTGTGAGACAACATGGCATTTGGGTGGAGGGAAAAACAATGCAGCTGCATGGAGAAATTGTTTCTGGGACAGGTTTCATTCCCACAGGATGTACATGTGATAACTTTCTTGATATTGGTGCTCTTAGAAATGCAAATAGATTTAATTCAGCAATATTTTAGTGGTAGATACCAAGTGTAGCAGCACTTTTATGGAGTTACATGCCATGGATGCTACTGGTTTTAAGTAATGCTTCTCAAATTTTCATTGATATTGAGACAAATTCCTAGGACATACAGTACACAGTCTTATTCTGTAAGTCTAGGATATTTGAAATCATTTAGCTGATTGACCTCCTGTGTTTATTTTTAAAGTTAGACCATTGAAAGAGTAGATGTGTCTCCTGAGATGCAGGAAACTATATTCTTTCTAACTACCTGAACAACTTGCTTCTGCCCACTTTAAATGGGAATATATATTTAGCCAGTCAGATATAAGTCTTGGATACTACAGTTGTACTTTCAGTGAAAAACACATCCACTCCTTCATGGAGCAAATCTGTTCCCCATCTTCTTACACCACCAGTAAGGAAAACTTTCCAGCTATACCACTGTCTTTATGTTAAGGACCTGGTTTACAGCTAAGTTCATCACACAATTATTTAAACTGTAGATAGTGTTTCCTATCCAACAGTAATTTTTTTTCACCCCCAGTGATGATTCAAAAATTAAAGAAACTGCCAAAGTTTCTTATACATATCTGAAATGTTAATCTTTCCCAGTGTTAGGTCTGAAGAACCACCCTTGAAGTGGTTTGCAACATCATACATGGACATTATAAGATCCTCATTTCTCTCATAAAACAAAAATTATTTGTGAATACTGTAACTCTTTTTATTAGTCTTCTTCAGCATTGGAAATTTGTGGTATGCCAGTATGCACACCAGCGTACTAGAGATAAGTTATAAGAAGCCATGAAATATTGTTAGAATTGACCCATAGTTATTTCATGTAAATGTCAGATTTATGTACGTTATGACGATAAATATATTCACCAATCTGAAGGCTGAGGACTACCTGTTGGTTCCATATGTTCAGGTTGTGCTTACTAGTTTAGAATGGGTTTACACATGACAAACCTGTTATGTAGAGGTCTGAGGTTGGACATCTTAAGTCTAGTGTCCCTTCAGGAGTAATATTCCTTTTAAGAAGAAGTTTGTTTAGTTTTACCCTTCAGCTTTGTTCACTGGGTCTTTAGAAAAAGTAATGTGGCCTCCAATCAAAAGTATAGTTTCAAAGCTGCTACTGTGTACTTCAGAAGACTTTTGATTCACCAAAAGGCTATTAATCATATATATGTATGCATATTACAGAGCATAGAGCTAGAGCCATCTCATTAAAGCTACCATAGAAAATCTGAGGACAAGGTTGTTTTCTTTGCAAACATGTCAGTTGTCACCTTTAGATTAAAGATGATAATCATCACCCCAAGTATATGACTTTTACTTGAGGGTAAGCAAAAGTCTCAATTGGTGACTGCTCTTTGATTGACCTCAGAGTTACAAAATTCAAAAGATGCAGAGTAGCAAATATTACACAGCATGCACTGAGAGTGTTTTGGTTACATATTAGGACCTTGTGTGCTCACCAGGATATCGCCTTAATCATTAAACTAGGTTTGTGACTGCTCAGAGAGGAGCTAAAGACACCTGTAGGTGGGGCTAGAAGTAACCTAGTTGGGAGAATTGGAACTGTCTGGGATGATGAGTATCTGCCTTTAAGTGGAAAATTATGGACAGGTTTTTACCTGTTCCTGTTTAGCTTTGTTATTGTAGTTCAAGGAAAAATACTTTCAAAACAGCACTGTGGTTGCTATTAATTATGCTGTTGTAGGCTTAAAGTGTACATGTAGCACATCATAACATGATAACCATAACTGGAGTATTTGATCACCCTGTATCTTTACTACTGTCAGACTTTGGCCTTGCTGAAATAATTAGTGTAAGGAGTTACTGGTGCAATCGTTGACCCGGGGAGTGAAAATTGTTTCCAGGTTGTCACAGATTAAATCTCCCCAAAGGACGATGATTGTCCATACAGTGCTGAAAATCAATGTTCACTTAAAACCAACGAAAATTTTAGTTCAGTGAAAAAGACTTTGTTGAAGGTCATTTCATAGATGCATTATACCCTCTGTAGTCATCACTCTGGTCATAGTACGTGGAGTTTAGACAGTTAATGTCCTATGGACTTTTGAAGTCATCTTGTAAGACATCTGTTGAATATGAAATCTTTCATGTGTGTTTAAGAGATTGTCCTTTTAAATAGTGTCAGGAAAGTTTGAATCATTTCATGTTTTCTCCTTCCGCAGAATTCCCCTGTGGCTGGTCCACGAGGATTGTCAATTGGCAGTCGGCTGAAAAGCATAAATGGTTGCCCACTGTTGACTGCAGATGACTGGGGGCGCTGTCTCAGTGCGACAGTGTTCTACCCGCAGAATGGATACTGTCAACAAATAGGAAAGATGCAAGATGTGGATAATACTGTGCAATGTAAGGAATGATTAATGCTCTGATTAGAATGGTAATATTGGTCAGTAATGATAAAAAAAAATTAGTCAATGTTATTGCCTCTGTAATTAACATTTGTACTGGTCTTTGATCATTTTATTAATTGATTGCCCTTCATAAGGTTGTGGTGCATACCCCAAGACTTCACATTCAACCATCCTGATAAAGTAGTAGTGTTTACTTTGTATTTGTCTCTCAACTTAAAGGGCATATGTAGAAACTTAATCTTGGTTTGAAATACTAAGTAAGCTCATTATAAGTATTATACATAATCTGTAAGTACCTCCTTGCCCAGTGTATAACTTGGTAAATTTATGGAAATACACATTTTTTAGCTTCCACAGAGGCAATTCTAATAGGTGAATGGGACCTGTGTCATAAATTCACATAAGGGCAACTATACTTCCCCTTTGTGTTAAAAAGTACTGAAGCTGTGATGAACATTGAAGCAGGACTATCAAAAAATGCATTGATACTCATTCATTCCCAAAGACAATGTCAAAAGATGTGAATAACATATACCAAGGCTCTGGTAACTTCAATGCACAATGAAGTTTAAAACACTGTCACATATATATATTAGGTTGTCATTCTCCGTATTGCTGTTACACATACATGACAGGAACTTGTTTCCTGATGAAATGCCTCAGTGGTATGTTTTGAGCAAAATAGAGGGCGTACTTCCACTTCAGTATCATAGAACCTCTTTTATAGACTTCCTTGCACACATTACAAAAGTGTAGGCTATATGTAGTTGGTATATTTACACTGGAAGATAACAATGTAAACAAAGCACAAATATGATGGTAGATTTTCTCTTAGTTATGTACATATTCAAGAATATCAGCATCTTCTTTTTGATGTTCCATCTTGTTTCATTCTAGATTTTCTCTTATTTGGAATAATTTGTGTTTCACTTTGATTTCTGCAAAATCATGATTCATCAACAAACAGCACAATAGAAGGAACAAGGGAAATATTTTTAGCAGATAAATTAGTTTACAATATTAGCAAGAAGCAAGTCCCTGTTTTCAAGTTACACATTTTATTTAGCCAAAAATAGAATGAAAAGTATAGAAAAGCAATACTTTTGTATATTGCTTTGCCCTTGATATTAAGACTATTCCTTTGTTATCATGGGGGTTGTCATTTACAAAAATGATAAACTTGTATTAATTTTATTGTGGTTTGCAGGGTCGTAAGAAATGGGACATTTCAATTTATTTACTTTTAAGTATATTTTTGGAGTTGAGTACAATTTACTGTGAGAGTTTCAGCTCTCAGGCTGAAGGGAGCCATAGATTCATTGCTGTCAACTGAAGGGAAAACTAAGTGTTGGAATAAAGAAAAAGACTAACATAGCAAGTTTTGCTCAATAGTCAATAAAAGCTTGCAAATGAACACAAGATGCAAGCTTTTTGGAGCATAAAATGTGATTTCTGTGCATGTTTACGGCAGTGCTGAAAATTCCCCCAAGAGTTACGACCTTGAGGAAAGTGAAGTTCTGTTCAACTCACAGCCAAGAGTGATGACTCCGAAACAGGGTTGAACCCCCCTCCCCCCCAAGTCTACTTTATAATAGTTCAGGTATTTTCCTTCTGGCAATCAACACTGTCAATTTACTTTTCTTAATTATTCAAATTTAATGATGAAAATTTCGAGGATCAATGAGGTAGTCCATAAAATGTTTGCCATAAATACTGGCAATGGAAAAACTGAGCAAAAGAAGAAAACTATAGGAGCTGTCTTTGCCTAACCTTGCAGAAGTGCAGACTTTATTCAAATCATTGACCCTTTTTCTTCTTATTGTGATATCTGAAAACCAAACTGCATCTTTACTTACTGTTTGAGGGATGCTGACTTTCATTAAAACCATTGTTGTCAGGAGGAAGTTTTTATGGTGTGTTTATTTATCCATTAAATATTTTGTTCCTTCTCTTTAGTATACAAAGGACTTGGGGGCCAAGTTGAGTGTTGTCGTAATGACAGTGCTTCAGATCTCTGTTTTTATTATCAAATTGGATCCAGTCAAGAAAATATACAAAAAGTAAGTAAACAAAAGAGACCTCTTCTCTATACAACAGAGTTAAAATTTTCTTGTTATTGCTTTGTTGAAGATTGGTTCATATAAAGTTACTGCATAAGGATGAATGTTTGGACTACTGTTTGTTAAAATGAGACTTCCATTGTTTCTGCTTTAATGAAAAACTCACAAGTCAACTCTCTTCCTTTGGCAAAGGTGATTTGGCAGTCTAGCCAGTGCTATAAGTTTTAGTCTGGGCAGGGAAGTGTTAGGAAGGCAATACAACATTCTTTAAAGTAATGTTTGTTTCCGACAGTAATCTTGCTTTCTTCTCAAAATTCTTATCTCAATACCTAGATCAACTAAGATCAGTGATGCATTGTCAAAATGACCTTGAGAACACACACTCCTTACGTTGAACTCATAAACTTTGCGTTGCCAGCCGTCATGCAAAAATGTAAAATTTTAACCTTTTGTCGTTATTTGTCACACTTAATATCATTTCATTTAAAGTGAGCTAAGAATTTCTTTACGACTTCCTTTTCAAATGTGTCTCTTAATGATGGGAAAATTTGCTAAAAATTAAGAGCAATGTGTAGGCCTGAGCAATGTTTCCAGCAAGTGATGTATTAAAACCATGGTGGCACAATTGAAGTACATTATTTAAACGTTTGTTGCCAGTCGTTAAACTGAAAATCCTGATTAAGGTTTGTTCATTGGTGGAAACAAACCTTACTTCAAAGCATGTATAGACAATGGCTTTTGTCTCGGGATTACTTGGGAAAGAAAGGAAAAGATCATCATTAAAAGGGTTTAGTAAACAGAAACTTAACAATAGGAACAAAGAAACCTGTCAATCAAACAGCAGTGCCTGAAAAGAATTCAGTCATTTTCAGGTACATATTGTCTGACAGATTTGGTCATTTTATCTCCTTTTTAACAACTCCCTGGTCTGGGAAAGGAATAAAAGTTTGTATCTTCATTATGTGAAGGGACTGATGTGGGAACGTGTCAGTGAACATTATTTACATTACACATTAAAGGTCAAGTGCTGCTGACCTAAGTTGAATTAGTGAACCAGTCCCATGAAAAAAATTAATTCCATGAAGAAATATGGCGGGTCCATGAATTTGTGGACATGGAGATTAGGTACCCTACTTGCATGTAATATATTATATTGAATTTTCTAGGGTATTAAGGGGGGTTTCTTCCAAAATAAACACAATGCTAATTTGCCCGATTAGTCAATTTCAAGACAATCTTGGGAAACTGCATGTGCCCTTTTAAGTTTTCCCACTTTTGAAGATTACATACAGCATGGGACATTATGTCAGAGGGCTTCAATATTAGACCTAGTTCTTATCTCATGCTGAGAATCAGAACCTGTGTTTTTATATGAAGGCTGAAGGTCAATGCAGATCAGGTCCAGATCTGATCCTAGAGGTCCCAGATGAAATGTTGGTAGAACCACTTGGAAATTCCCTGGGGACTAAAATTTGCTTGTTCAGCATAGATTTTCACAGTGATGCTGCAGGGGTTTAAATTGGTGGACAAAATTTGAGTAAATGGTTGTCTCAGGAGTTGTCTCACTCAGAAAATCATCCACTTTGCTGGGTTTATCTATTGACAAGTGGTGTGTAGCAAGGATCCTCCACCTCTTCCAGCAGTTGGGAAAGTGGCTAAAGACTGGGGGTATACTCATATCCATTGGGCGGGGATGTTAAGTGGTGGTCTTAGGATTGGAACAATGAGTACACCCCTGCTTCATTTCTCTCTGAGCACTAGTAGATAAAAGACAAAATTTTCTCTGGTGTTCATCCACGATCAGCTTGGTATAGAGTCCATGATGAGTCCAAGTAGCTCTCTGACCTAAAATGTTAAATCTTAAACCTGAACCTGACAAGTACAAATGTGTCAGCTTTGTTATATGTCATGGTTAACAAATAATGTGGGCACCTCATAAGATATGGGGAGCAGCACATTTTGGCCTTCTGTAAAAGCATTCTTATTTCTGGCGTTTTAAAGTGAATTCACCATATTCTCTCATTACAAATTGATTTTTCATTCATAAGGTATGAAATAATCACAAAAAGCAAAAATTGCAGCTTTGATTAGGGCTTAGAGGCTGCCGTTGTCAGAAAAGATAATGTTAACGTCGCTGTATATTAGTGCTTCTAATTGAAGAACCAAGAAGCAAAAAGCAGTATATGTTATAGTTAACAGATTTGAGATAGCAACAAGATATATCATGATTCCTTGAAATGCAGCAGTACATGGAGAGATTTTCATGGTTGTTTCTATATCAGTTTACAAGTGCGTAATGTTTACTGTTGGAATTCAAATATTTACGCATCTGATTTCAATTACAAACATGCATGTGTTTGAGTTGTCCCATTTGTTCAATGTGACATCAGATTTGTTTATTTTTGGATGCTTTTGGATCAGTAGTATTAAAAGTGATTAAAATGTATGTTTGCAGACTAATATTTATTCATGCTAGCCAAACCCTCTATATTCCAATTCTCTATATCTTTGTTAAGACTCACATTGCCTACTACAAAGGGAGCACGTGTGTTACGCATTACTCTGTAAATTAGTGTAGTAAATGAAGCGTTTATCAGTACCCTAATTTTGTTTTATCTTTAACTGCTGCAAATTCCAGCTGTTTAAAGAAGTTTGTGATGTGTGTTTTATTGGAGTAAATTTCAAAGCTCGGGTTTTAAGACCTTGACCTTTAATGTGATATTGATGCCAAATTTTCATTCTTAGATAAATAAGGAAACCTCATCCTTCAGAATATTTAATGAATTCATCAAATTTTATCTTGTCAGTGGACTTTTCTCAAAATCTGATGTACATTTTTCTTTTACGTAATTCATATGTTTGTTAAGGGACAATTACTTGTGATGTTAAGCCTGCCGGTAGGCCATCTCATTGTTTACTGTTAGGCAGCTTACCTATTTGGTAGGCATGTTAGATCAGCACAACTGAAGATGATACAAGTTAGAAGTGGTACAAACGTGGATGTTGTCAGTAGATATGCCTGTTCAGTTGGGTTTTATTACATTCAATGTTTTGACACAGGCTAAAGCAATGTCAGCGTTGTGCTCTTATTTTACTATTTTTCTTAAAAATGCAAGAAACGTAAGGGAGAAATAGTAACACTGACACAAATTTTTAACCTTATTTTAGAGTCAGTTATAAAGGCAGTAACTATCAGTGTTAGTATCCTATATAACCAATAAAAGTAAGTAAAATCCAAAGATTTTGATTTATTCTGAAATTGGTGTTTTATTTTCCACATGTAGAAATACCAGTGCCTGACAGCGAGGAAAACTACAGAAGCTGCCAGGTGCCACAAAAATAGTGATTGTCTGCAAGTAAGGAAGACAGTTTGCGTCCATCCTTCCCTTGACAATACTAGTAGACTTATACGAGTCCTTCATGACAAAGGCCCTCCAGTTCTTTATGTTGGAGATCCTTATTTGTTTGGGTTTACAGGTGAGCTTAACCTACTTATGAAAGGTCTTTTTGTCATAATTTTAAACTCTGTTGCAAGTGGCAAATTGATATTTTAAATTGTGGTGAAGCTTAAGGACTGTCCTTGAGGGCACAGATTGTGTCCTTAATATTCTGAAAATGCTATTCATCAAATTAGCAAATAATTACCTCTGGGAGATTTCAGCATCTCGCTTTGCTGTGTAAATCCATATATTTAGCACCATGCCTTTTCATAAAATTTCTGCTTTGAATGTGTTCTGCAGTAGACATAGCCTTTAAGGAATTTTCAGTGGTAACATAAAGGTTTCAAAGGGTGTCTACATGTAGGAAAGGGCTTTTATTCCTAAATTTTAATAAAATGGATGTAAATTTTGCTCCAACTTTAGAAGGTAGTCAGATGGTTCTGAATGATGTCCAAGGTGTCTTAAAGTTAACAGGACCTCTAGATACAGAAACTCTTTGCTGGAAATATATGTTTATCAAATTTTAATAAATATTATCAGAATTGGTGTGTTCCTCCTGAGTTTCATACAAAATTTTGCAGGAAGTGTTTTTTTTCTTAAGTTGTGTGGAATTATGGGAAGCATCTGGTGTTTGCCAAGTCAGACTTATTGTCTGGTCATTGGACCTTTGCATGTGCGAGTCAAAACAGGAAGTGGCCTATGGCAGTCACAAGAAGCAGATGTTTAAGGACTTAGTTGGTGTTCAGTTATTGACCTCAGCTGAATTTGTCTTACAGGAATGTCTCATTTACATTGTGGTTGGGATGGAAGCTAACGCCTGAGTTGATTTCTGTCTTAAGTAGTTGCTGCTATTAAAGAGAAAAGTGAGCTACCAATGGGAGATGGTTTGGGTGGGGCTAGGGGTAGGAAGGATAGGTAATGGTTCGGTTACTGCTCTCCCAAGTGGAGCTATTTCAGGGTTGAAATTGCATTGGGGTATAGGAGGAGCTAGTAAATTAGGAATCAGTGTGGGGGGTTGGGGATTGGTGATGGTGTTGGGGGTGTAGTGATGGTGTTGGCAAAATTTCATGCACAAATTCTAAAACATTGCATGTTACTTATTGCTTACTTGAGATCCAAGAAACTACCTAGCCTGTGATTCATGTTGACAAATAGAATTAATTGTTGTATTCAACCAGTTCCCTGTTATAAGTGTCTTTGGTGAGGGGTAGGGAATACGGAGTGACACAATAGGCCCAAAATATATGGATGGAGACAAAAGTTGTTGGAGACTGGTGCAAAATCTCCTTGTCTGAAGCAGAACCTTTAGAACAGGAGTTTTTAACCTGTGGTACACATACCTCTAGGGGCAGGGTTGTAGCTAGACCAATTTTAGTGGTGAGCTTCCAGTAAAGAGTCTAATCAGAGTGTACCTAGTGAAACATGTAATTGTTGAAAAGAGCAGGATATATTCTTGATTTATTGACCCTGTATTGGGGTACTGTCAACAAAACGGGGAAAATACCACCAAAAAGTAGATTTTCCTTCCAACTTCCTCCAAAACCAGTTGAAAGCATCACCTTTCTTACAACTGGAAGGAAAGTAAGTACCAGGCAGTACCAGGCCTGGTCCCTTAGTCCTGGGCACTAAAAAACATACCCAAGCAACACCCCACACTGCAGCCCACCATAGCTACAACCCTGTCTAGGGGTACAGAGAATCTTTCTATGGGGTATGTGAATCAGTCTGCAGAACATACACCAGTTTGTTGGAAAGAAATGGACTGCACATGATCAGCAAAATCAATAGGTAACCTTCACCTTTAGGTAAGAAACTGTACCCTATGTGCACTGCAGTCTATTTCACACCTGAGGAAGATATACACATATACACAGTTCCAATAAAATTCTGGCAGTGCTGTGTTATAATTGCAAAATGATCATTTTTTCTGCCTTGAGGATGAAAATCATGTGTCCTGTGTACCTTAGGAGTACACTGATGAAAAGAAAAAAGTTGAAAACACCCTGCTTTAGAGTATCCGTTTATCATATCAGTTATAACATGAATTAATATTTCTGTTATTTGATTATCTTACAGTTTCTGTCAGTGGTTATATACCCAAGTACAACATCTTGCCATTTTACTTACCTCAGACGATAGATACCTTCTGCAAGTATCCTTTTCAAACTTACCTTTTGTTCTGATTCTGGTAGGGTAAGTAAAAAGGTTGTCAGTGAGAGGAGTGTATAAAACAATTGCAATAAGAAACCATTGTCATAATTTAGTGGATTGGGGAAGGAGGGATGGAGTGGAGTATTACGTATTGCAGTATTCTGTGCAACAAACATATACACACCCTTACTACCTGCCAGCTCTAACCTTAGAAAAGAACTTTTAACCACAATGGCATCACCATAGAGCCTGGTTCCTGCATACCTGTGAAGAAGTGTTATAATTTCTTCAGCAAAGAAATTTTACAACCCTATGGATAAGAAGGTTTATTCATTAATTTAATTTGCATAATTTGCCAATGTACAAGGTGTTTAATGTTTGTTTTGGTCATTACTGAGTGGAAACTACAGTAGCAGAACAGACTTAAGTCTAATTGAAGATATCAAAAAGATGCTAGAGTAACCGCATATTTTTGGTTTCGATGATAAGAGAAACCAATGCATTCGTGATGGCGTATGTGTGTATGTGAGTGGGGGTGTATGTGTGTGTGTATGTGTGTGTGTTTGTGACACTTTGCTCGTTAACACGATATCTCAAGAAGGGAAACTCTGACAGTTCTCAAACTTGGTACATAGATGCCCCATATTGAGAGGAAGAACCCTATTGTTTTGGTGGGGGTCAAAGGTCATCTGGGGTCACCAGGGGTCAAACTCCGAAAACCTTGTTAACACGATATCTTGAGATAGAAAGCTTGGATAAATTTCATACGTAGTATGTGGATGCGTTATGGTAAGAGGAAGAACCCTATCGTTTTTGATGGAGGTCAAAGGTCATCTGGGGTCACCAGGGGTCGAATGCTGAAAACCTTGTTAACACGATATCTCAAGTTAGGAAGCTTGGATAAATTTCATACTTAGTATGTAGATGCATTATGGTAAGAGGAAGAACCCTATGGTTCATGGTGGAGGTCAAAGGTCATCTGGGGTCACCGGGGGTCGAATGCTGAAAACCTTGTTAACATGATATCTCAAGTTAGGAAGCTTGGATAAATTTCATACTTAGTATGTAGATGTGCTATGGTAAGAGAAAGAACCCTATCATTTTTGGTGGAGGTCAAAGGTCATCTGGGGTCACCAGGGGTCGAATGCTGAAAACCTTATCAACATGATATCTCAAGTTAGGAAGCTTGGATAAATTTCATACTTAGTATGTGGATGTGTTATGGTAAGAGGAAGAACCCTATCGTTTTTGGTGGAGGTCAAAGGTCATCTGGGGTCACCGGGTGTCGAAGGCTGAAAACATTGTTAGCATGATATCTCAAGTTAGGAAGCTTGGATAAATTTCATACTTTGTATGTAGATGTGTTATGGTAAGAGGAAGAACTCTATCATTTTTGGTGGAGGTCAAAGGTCATCTGGGGTCACCAGAGGTCAAACTCTGAAAATCTTGTTAACACGATATCTCAAGATAGGAAGCTTGGATAAATTTCATACTTAGTATGTAGATGTGTTATGGTAAGAGGAAGAACCCTATCGTTTTTTATGGAGATCAAAGGTCATCTGGGGTCACCGGGGGTCGAATGCTGAAAACCTTGTTAACATGATATCTCAAGTTAGGAAGCTTGGATAAATTTCATACTTAGTATGTAGATGTGTTATCGTAAGAGGAAGAACCCTATCATTTTTGGTGGCGGTCAAATGTCATCCGGGGTCACCGGAGGTCAAACTCTGAAAACCATGTTGACACGATATCTCAAGATAGGAAGCTTGGATAGATTTCATAGGTAGTATGTGGATGTGTTATGGTGGGAAGATGAATGCTATCATGTTTGGTGGAGGTCAAAGGTCATGTAGGGTCACCAGGGGTCAAACACTGAAAATGTTTTTAACACGATATCTCAAGATAGGAAGCTTGAATAAATTTCATATGTACATGCATTATGGTAAGAAGAATTCTATCGTTTTTGATGGATGTCAAAGGTCATCTGGGGTCAAAAAGTAAAATTTTAAGAATCCCCAAGATCGTCTCATGGGTTCACCAGAAGGCAAAAAGCAAATTTTCCCAAGAATTCCCAAGATCATCATCTTGAGTCATCAGATGTCAAAATGCAAAATTTCCCAGGAATTCCCAAGATCAAATATGAACCTAAAATTGTTTTTCCAACATGTTAAGATAGCAGCACTTGACCAGTGACTGAAAGATATGGGACATGGCATTATTTTGAATAGAACATATATCATCGAAACCTCAATGCATTTTTGCATTCTGGTTATTCCAAGTTCGAGAATTTAAAAAAAGAGAGTGGAAAAGAAGCTTCAATCATCCTTGACTCTCCCGGAAATGGAAGTATTTAGATGTCTTAATTTGTTGATCTATTTCCAGTGCCATACCTGCATCCAATTCTTAATTTTTACCCATACTATTTGAATCAACAAACTTTTATTATCTGGTCTTTGCTATAAAAAGGTTAAATGTCCTTGAAAATACCATGCAGGAGTTGATTTGGATGTGTGCCAAGACCTTCAAAAACAGCTTCAACCAAAGCCTTAATTAAAACATTTTTCAAGATGACAAAACAGATTCCTTGTAATGTCGTTTAATGGTTGAAGGAATTAATTTAATCATTGTGGTTTCATATAGAGGACATTTTGAGACATTTTAAAGTTTTAATTGTGTCAATTGCTATTGAAAACAGGAGAAGTGTTTTATGTGGTCTGATATCATATTGATTAAGAAGTCAAAATGACTGCTGCTGACCTTATCCTTTTTGAAGGAGCGATAATGGTTTCATTGGAGGTTATTTCCTTTGTGGTCAGTTTAAATTATGATAAGGTCAAAAGATAAATATGACCATGAGTAACCTCAGAGGATGTTGTACAACTAGCTAGCTAACTGCTTGTTTAATTGCATGTGACATTCATCCCTGGCATATATGGCTGCTTTGAAAATTCCAAAGTAATAATGCAAGTTGATACTTACATTGTATGTAAATACTTGTTTTTGAAAATAGAAATTTGTTTGCTGATATGTTTTTTTTATGGTACCTATGCTATTTAATCTCTGTAAGAACTTGAAGTAAATCTACAGTCGGAGAATATGTTGTTTTATGTTATCAAATTAGGTCTTATGGTATGTAGGAAAAGTGAGAATTTGAGGGTTTTTCGTGGAATTTTTAGAAAAGTTGCCTTTATCTCTTTTGAACATCAGAAAGTACAATCTGTAAGGTTAATAAATATGTAAAAGGTACATGTTAGTAATCAACATTCTTTATGAGAATGTTGTCAAACTTAATGTTTTATAGCTGTGTCACAGATCATATATATTTCAGTAACACCTTAACAGTGTATTACAGATACTTGATCTCCCTGTCTGGAGCCCTCGCTATCCTAAACGCAGTACCATGCTATGCACTGGATGGCCAATGGATCTTCCAGGCTTTCATAGAATCTTATCTCACCTCTCTCATTCCCAACCCTTTAGACCGTCAGGCAGTCAATAGCCTTGGCCTTCTCTTTGGAACTCTAATCCTGATGGCAAATGTCGCCCTCGCTCTCTTTACTCTGCTCTTTACGTGACAAGAGGCTTAGACACCCTGCTGGTGGATGAATATTGGTAACGGTTATATTAGAAGTCGGTAAGCAGTGACCCTGTGAGGACAGGAATAACTGAAGGTTGTTGAAAGCTCCAACCCTACGTCTGTATTTAGAACAGGTCGCAGGAATGGGAAGAGGGTAAGGGAAGTTTTGAAAGTGCTTTTGGCTCATGGATGTTTGGTTACCAAACTGGAAACATCTGTGGAATAAATCTCTTAAATTCTAGAAAAGCCACAGGTGGTGAAACTGGGTATCTGTAAATAATCCTTTAAGGTCTCCTTCTAATAAAGCCTTCCTCTCATTGTGTCATGGGCATGTGGCACTTCTTTTGTGTCATTAATGTTTTTGTGAGGAAAACAATAGGCCTTAGGTAGAAAAAATGAAATTGACATTATTTTTGACAGTGATCGACACTTGAATTTGCCTAAAGTATTCCAATGAAACAAAATGTTCCTTAACATGAAAAGTATTTGACAAGGGCCAAAGGCACTGCCATTCTGAACAAAGAATGTCTAAAAGAGCTATCATATTTATTTAATGATGATGATGAAACTGATTGGTTGACACAGCTCTAGTCATTAATTGGAAACTGTTCCAGTTTTGCCTGAGGGAGAATGTGATCTTGTTACATTTTTAAGTGATGTTGGCCTCTCATTTGCATGGAAAAAACTTTGCAAACTTCTTAAATGAGGTCATTGTTGGCTCCCTTGCAACTCAGCATTCCCTCAACTTCATGAGAAGTGATTGCTAATTAAGGCAAAAGTGCATATAAGATGGGGAACGTTTGAGTCTGTCGGGAAGTGGAGACTTTAATAAACTTTTAGAACAGCATAAAGGACCAACCCTTCCTGTTGTTGTCAAAAGAAAAGAAAACAGTTCCCTCTACAGTCTTGAAATTGAACTCTTTTTGTTGAAAAATCTTATGAACTCGATGAGGAATGACAGGGAAATTAATGAAAAACAAATGGAGGAAAATACAGAAATGTGATTTAAAGAGTGAATGCTAATCTCAAACTTACCATGAATTATCAGATCTTTCTATCGCATACTATTTCCTCAGCAAGTATCTTTCATGGTGGATTAGAACATAAGTATTGTGTAGAAGGTAATTACTCAGTGTAACCCTGCCATGAGAGAACGTGTCTACATTTAGTCTTTTCACTTATCCCTCGATGTCAGGGGGCAAAACATGAAGGTTCTCACTCCCCAACCAAAAAAACATGGAGGACCAGTCAGGCATAGGAATGCTCACTGTTTATGAATATCCATAAGTTTGTGAATTTGAAGCCAATGAAAATCATTAAATGGAAAACTGGCTTCTCTTGAACCAAAACAATGTAACTCTTTTGTTGAATCCCTTTATTACTGAGCAGTCAAGCACATGTAAGGAAGATAACATTTGCTTCATACTTTACTGAAAGTTTAACGCCTGCATTATCGCTGATAAACACTGGAAATATTCCAGAGTGGTATGCTACAGCTGAAGCTTGACATCACAGTTCACTGCTCCATGTACCTTGTACAGTGGCAGAATTATTGGTTGAAATCTTCTGGTGACTAATAGCAATAGTGCTCCTGATGAATATGCATGTTTAGACTTGAGGCTCCACCTTCACTGTGAGTGAAAATCAGTGCAAACTTTCTATGACGTCAAGGGTAATTGAAAAGACCAATGTATACACATCCCTCCCGGCAGTGTTACGCTGACTAAGAAGGTAATTAGCCAGTGACTTGCATGTGTTGAATTATTCAATAATAACTGTATTGTAATATGATTTAAGAAAGCCATATATATGAATTATAATAGGGAGGATATTCATTTAAAGTTAGGGTGACACATTTGCTTGCAACAACAGTGAGCTACACAATAGGTTAAGTCGTAGATGACATTCACAGAAGTGAAGATCATGGCCTCAAATTTAAAGGGAAAGAGCAGTCCCCCCAAATTGTAGTAGAGTAGTAGTCTATCCTATTCCATGAATGGCTCTTGAGAATCATGTGACAATATTTTTCTCACTGAATGGTGAAATTTATCAGGTGTAAGTCATTGCTTTACCTTGGATATGCAATATTTAACTCCTAAAATATAAAGAAAGGTACATGGAAGAGAAATAAGGAGATATTAGTGAGAATTAGCTGTTGTTTCAAAATAAGTTTGGGGTGACTGCTCCTGCCCTTTAAACTGAACAGGGCTTCAGAAGACAAGTAGCTCTCAGGTGGTGGAAATTTGCCAGGGTTCTAAGGCACAGCAAATGGGAATCAAAACTGAAATTTGGAAACTAAAGGACACAGCATTGAAATAATGCAGAGGGGCATCAGGACTGTATTGATCTTAGGTGTAGGAGCTTTTGAAGGGCATGACGGGAAAGAGCACCAGAATCTTACTATGCCTCTAGTGCATTCAGTTATTTGAACCTTGGAGTATCTGGTTGTACAACCTCAAAAGGATATGGAAATCTATATCACTGGTCTACTTACCCTACTACCACCTAATTTTAACCTTCTGTCTAAATGTTTTTTCTTGCACATTTTCTTCATCCTGCTTTTTGACTACCATGCAATGGCCAATGAAAAAGCATTGACAAAAAAGTGTCTAAAAGACTGATTAAAATAATGTTGTCAACTTGCTTAGAATCAATGAATGAAACCCTGAAAAGTACCACTTCGTCTTAATTTCAGTGTACAAAATTTTACCATTCTCCTGTTTTATTGATAATTTTGATCTGTATCGTGTCCTGCATATTCACATGTATCCACTTGGATGTATGATGTAGATTCAATGAAGTTGTATCACTCAGCAGACATTACAGTACTATGGGATGGGGGTGGAACGGTAAAAGAAATTTAGTCTTGAAGTAATATATGAGAACAACTCACTCATTAGTTGGGACTGTGAAGGGGGCAGAATTGTGTTAGCCACCTTCATTAATTGAATGTTGGAATACTTTTCACTTGAAAAGTTCTCTTAAACAGGCAATATATTTGTTTTTCTTCAACTTTTTTCAAATTACTGGACATAATATTGGGAGGGGAGGAGAAACTTGGCAGTTTGGCTTTACACATGATGGATAGAATTTAATTCTATAGTAAACCTATTTGTCCTCTACCTTGATATCCATACAGGTGTTTTCCTTTAATATCTGTAGGTCTGACTTCTTTTATAAGTTTTGTAATATGACTCCTTTTGTAGATATTTTTGTACTTTGTAATAAAATTCAGGCAAACAATTGATGGTTTTTAACATATTATTTAATTGGTTTGTCTCACCATGATATATTTCACAATAGGAATGTGCTGTAATAGGAGCAGAATGTCTGCAAATTGTCTTTTGTAGAAAAATGTTTGTGGGAAAGTGGGGGGGGGGTGCAGGATGTTCCTCCTAGCAGTAAAATTGTTATCTACTCCAAAAAGCTGTCCTTACTGTGTCATGCATCTCATACTTTGCTGGACATTTTGACTTCAAGTGTATTTTTGTATCACGTTTTATCTAGTGTACTGCTGTGGGGGTGTACTTTTTTACACACTTACGCACAGACTGTGACTGGTAGCATGGCAGTCGAATACTTGCAAATTTCACAATAACTTCTATAAATAGAAGGAACACGAACTAGCTCACCTGTAATTAAGTTTATACCCATCAAGTATTAGATGCTGCAAACTTTTCAATTTTCTTCATAACCTGCCATCATCCCTCCTATGATCAGCCCCAAAACACTATGGTACTCCTTTGCTACATTTAATAAAAAAAGTCATTCAAATTTCAACTGAGCCATGAGATCACTTGAAGTAAACACTAATATCAAGAAATTGGTGTGAATTTTTATTAGCTCGTACCAGCATGCTGGTGTGAGCTATTGTGATCATGCGGCATCTGTCTGTCTGTCTGTCTGCCTGCCTGTCCACAATTGTTCAAAATGCTTCTCCTCCCACATGCTTTGATGGATTTATTTGAAACTTGGAGACAATGTTCCTTGGGTAGTAGACTATGTGGGGTTTCAGAAATTTTTGGTCCAAGGTCCCTTGTGGGCCCTGTGACCCATTTTATGAAATTCTGCAAAATGCTTCTCCTACAGATTCTCGTGTACAATATTGATGGTTTGTCATAATGTTACTCTGTTAGTGGTACCTTCAGGGTGTTCAGGAATTTTGGGTCCAAGGCCCAAGATGGGCTGTAGGGTCCATATTGCAAAGTGATAAACTTTTCCTCCAGTTACAGTTAAACAGAGTTGATGGCCTGTAAAAATGGCACCTGGTTAGTGATCTGTTTGTGGTATTCCGGAGTTTTCATCCAAGGTCCCATGTGGGCCCTATGGCCCATTTTATGAAAATCTGCAAGCTTGTTCAACTACAGATTCTCTTGTACAATGCTGATGGTTTGTCAATTCTCCATTAGTGGTTCTTTCAGGGTGTACAGAAAGCTTGGGTCCAAGGCCCGTCTTGTGAACTATTACAAAATGGTTAACCCCTTCCTCCAGTTATTGTTAAACTGAGGTGACCCCTGTCATAATGATGCTTGGCTAGTGATCTGTTAATGGTTTCCTGGAAGTTTCGGTCCAAGGTCCCATGTGGGCCCTATGGCCCTTATGAAATTTTGCAAATTGCATACTCCTACAGGTTCTCTTGTACAATGTTGATGATTTGTCATAATGATACTCTGTTAGTGTTACCTTCAGGGTGCTCAGGATCCAAGGCCCAAGATGGACCCTAAATCATACAAAATATTGCAAAATCCTTAACTCTTTCTTCCAATTAATGTTAAACAGAGTTGACGACCCATCAGTGTTGCTGGGTTAGTGATCTGGGGTGGGAGTCACTAACATTTGTGTGTTTTTTTCATAAAATACAAACTATGAAACTTGAACTTTCATAAGATGTATTAATGAAAACAACTTACAAAATGAAGATAACAGCAAACATGTTTTTGTAACATTCCAGAAGCTGCCTTCAGGTTGTTCGAGATTTTGGGTCATTTGAGATCATTTTAAGTCATATGGTGCTTGTTTTAGTAAAGACTAGAATCCAGGGACCCTCAATTGAAGGTATGAGCTTCTGCACCATTAGTGCTCAAGTTATATAAACTCGGTAACTTGCAGGGTTGCTATACATCTTTGTTTGTACTTTTACCATCCCAGTGTGAAGATGTGTCCACAAGTGACAAATTTTCCCTCCTCATTGTAAAAGGGACTTTTTCATATTAGACAGGAAATTCCCTTAATTAGGGATCCTTCCCAGCATATTGTAAAATCAGAAGAGATTGTCCATTAGTATTATCAGCAATGACCTCAGTAATGCATACTTCCTCAGTGTAAAGATAAAAGTTTATTTCCCTTAGAGCCTGGAAATGTCAAAACTTGAGCATGAAGGTGTCATTACAGTGAAGTGCTTTCCTTAATGTCAGTAAAAGAGCATCCTGTGTTGGATGACAATTAATCCAAACCTTCCTAGATTGGATGGCAATTAATCTCTTGTTTTCCTGTTACACAAATAGCATGAAAAACAGCTTTGGAAATGACACTCCAAAGGCACTAGCCCCAAGTTAGGGAGTTTGACACAGATTCTAGGTGTGAGACAGGGCCTTTTTAAGAATTTTTTTAGTTGGGGGGGGGGGGGGCAGGATTTATCGAAAGGGACCATCTCAGTGGAGGGCCACCATTGGTTGGCGCATAGTCTACGAAGAAATTTTTCAGAAAAATGCCTGTCCAGATTGCCAGAAATGGCACTTCCCATGGCCCACAAGTAGATTATTTTGTTATCTTTTATTATCATTAGTATGTTTCAAATGACAAAAAAGGCCTACTGGGGAGCCAAATAAGCTGAGGGGGGGGGGGGCCTGTGTATGGGACTGGGGGACATGCCCCCCCCCAGTACGTATGTTAAAAAAGACCCTGGTATGAGATGAGAAGGTTGGGAGAGCACGGAAGTAGACAAATTATATGCATACTCCATTCCCCCTAAAAATTTTCCGACCATTTGTTTAAATTGGCATCACAGGTCATTCATTGTAAGTCATTACCAAACGTTTTCTCACCCCTCCCCTCCTGATTTTTAAATCTGTTGCAGGAGCCGCCTTTGGCTGTCTTGACTGATCTTGCTCCTTGGCTCATAGCAGCAGCTGTAGATAACTTTCTAGAGGCTGGCAATTATTACATACAAGTCACATGATGACAAAAAAAATGACAATAACATCCTCAATTCTGTTTCGACACCCTCTGTAATTTGACTCCCATCAAATTGGCAACCAATTTCAAACTACACAATTTGCTAAAAAGTTGAGAATTTAGAAAAAAGAATACAAGAAGCAACATGACCATAAGTTATCAATACTGGCAAGCCTATCTAACAAAATGATATATTTACAGCCAGACACTGGGAATAAATACTTCCAAAACATACTTCATATGTACAGTCTAGTTTTATAGACATCTTCCACTTAAATACAGTAAAAAAGGTCATCCCTGTGCTGAGAAGATTAAAAACCAGCAAATGGTTGTATTATACTGTTAGGGTATCGCTACCCTTGTCAGAGTCACATATTCTTTTTAAAGCTTTATAAAACAACAGAACTTTCTTAAGTCAACAATCAAAAACACTTAAGAAAAATAAAATTCCATTTTTTTTCTGCCCAAGGCATAAAAAATTAAGTTTTATGATGCTATAGTTAATTTTACAATGCACAAAGTAAGAGGAAGTTCCGCAAGCCCCTGTATCTTGTAGCTGGTAGACATAATCTTGACACAGCAATGAAATCTTGCATACTCCTTTAACAAAATGCCAAATTTATTGCTTTAGTTCACCCAGCAGATGACTTGAAAAAGGCAGTTGACATCCCATCACATATCCTAAAGATATAGCAGGCCAGATTATTCTTAATCTGCCACAATCTACAAATGACCTGTTTCAATGATTGATTACAAAAATCAGTATCACTTTCTTTCAAATCTTTCTAAAATAAAATCATTTTTTGCAGATAATACAAAAGTTGACAACAACACATTATTTACAGACTTCTTTTGACATTTCTAACAGTTTACAAGACAAATCTTTCATACAGCAATCTTCCTAAAACCTACACCAAGCTCAAATTTTTCTAATTCAAACAAATGAAATCTATGCTGTCTGAAACTGTTGCAACTTTCACACACTTTTTGCTTTGTCTGTCACAGACGACAGTGGCCAAGACGTATGCCTCAGCATTATAAATCTATGACATAGCTTTACCCTTTGGAGCTAACAATTTGTGGCCCACTTTAAATGTCTTGACATACACTTTCACTTGTTCCTGAACGAATTCAAGACATCCTTCAAATTACCATATCTGGAAGGAAAATAAGTAAACTCTTTGTAAAATTGCCCTTTAAGCATAAGAGCCTTTTGGAAATTGAGGGTATTGTACGTAACTATTCATAAATGGAAGTGTTTGTGAAATACAATGCATATTACTACCCTAGTTCACAAGTTGTTTAAAAATCACACAGACAATCTTTGCTCTTAAAGGAGGGAAATGTGGGGTTAGAGAAGCGAGCAACAATTCCCCCTTACTTGCAATGACGTAAGCAACAAGTACAGTACACTAAAGCAGCATCGGCAAGGGCACTCAAGTCTTAATTTAGTGAATGCAAGATTTGATTACAACTTTATAAGTTTGTTTTACCAAATAAAAAGAAAAGTATTTCAGGTTCCAGCAACCAATAACAGCCTGTTGAGTCTATTCATCTCATGTTTTCCAGTCCTCTAATATGTCCCGGCTTTGATTTTTCTGCAGAGTAATAACAGCAAAGGATACTAACATTTTATTCTGCAAAGCCTCTATTTTATACGTTTTCCTTCTTGGAACCTCAAGCCTAGTTGATTTACCATACTCCCCACACTGAAGGTCATAACGAATCCTACTTCTTGTGTAACACTTTAAATTTCTTTCTGCAATGCTGACAAATCTCTGAAATACAAAACCAACATAACCAGGGTGAAAGTTAGGCACACTTATCTATACTGTACTACTCTTAGCGAAACAAAGTAGTGATCCTCAGCGAAAGATCCTTTCCGCATAAGGTTATTAGTCTGAACTGCAGAAGTGACATGTAAAAGCTAACATGTTTTATTTCCTAGTAATCTCCTACCACAAATTCACATCAGCTATAAAATCTTTGGGAGAGAGGAAATTTATGCACAAGTCATTCTGCTGGAAATGCAGTCACCATGGATACGCCATAAAGTTGTGAGAGGCAGCATCTTCTCTGCAATTAGCATTGAAGTCTTGAGTCAACGTTACATAAATATTAAAGTAAACAGTATGTGCACACTATAAAGTCACAAATATTTGAATGTGTACTTCAAAGGGCAAGTTCTTAGATGAAAAATATAGGTCGACACAGCATCTTATGCCTACAGACTCTAAATGCATTAGCACCCCTCTCGTACTCACAATTCGAAACAAACAACTGAACTAAAATGCATAAAGCATTACATATTTTCCTGACAAAAGGCACTAGTACTAACATATATAACTCATACAAACACAACGGTACATTTGTCCATATATTTTAGGAAGAAAATATTTTCATGCCAAGGAAGGAAGGGATACAGGGAAGGGGGAAGATCAGAGAAGAATTAAGTTAATTGATAAAGGAAATTATCTTGTAATGTTAAGACTGCCATCATTGTCACAAACCCCAGTTATAAAGTTATTAAATGGTTTACTGACTTTGAATCATTCCACAATACCCTCAAACAAACTACTCAAGGGATAAAAACCTCTTTGGTTCAAAAAATGGAAGCTAAAGCTGTTTAAACCAAGCTTTCTTTGAGTGACAACTTTTCATTTGGTGCAATAAAAACATAGGAAGCTAGCAGTTCTATTTGGTGAAATAGTTTGGTCTGAGGACCCAGGCACAATAAATAGTTACATAGTAAATACTAAGAGTGCTATAAGTAGTTTAAAACAAGTTAACTTAGAGACAAATTTTTGCGCATCTTTAATGAAACTTAAGTTGACACTGTCAGAAAGAGTATAAATCCTCTGTGCTTTCTCCTTCATGACACCTGGAGAGTACCATTTCAAAACAGCAATTTCCAGATGACACTGGCACTCAACCATACATTCTCATATATCTTTGGCCTATTGATTTATATGCATGCTGCATGAGCAGTTGTGAGATACTCAGTCTTACACTCATCAATATATTTGTAATTAGTTTCATCATCCCCAATCATCACACTTCATCTATATTTTTATTTTTCTATCTTAAATACCAAAATGCAAAGGGCATCCTTTTTGATAGATTATTTCACTCTCCACTGCTACTCTCCCCTTCCTAAATGCATCCTTACCCCCTCCCCCATCTGTGACATATTATGGTACCTGTCAGTGACATCCCTTGATATCTGAACTCTGTATGGCACCTGGACAAAATAAAATAATGAACTTAAATTTAAGACAGGACTTGAGAAAGTTTACCAATTTCCTCCACATGGAAGCATTGATTAGCACAAATCACAAAGCTGTGAACGCTTACCCTGAACTTATATCTATGGGGAAAGTAAACAGACTAGCAGGCAATAATTAACAGTTGCTGAATGTCACAACCTATTCATAGGTCTATAAAGCAGGCAACACCCAGGAAAAATACTTCACAGTAGTGATTACTGAAGGAGACAGGTTACCACCAAGGTAAAATATGATTAAGATATTGGTGCACCCTTGTCAACAAGATCTATACCTTTACATACTGGCTAGTTTTGTATCTTCTCAGCTTTCATTTGTCAGTCTGAAAGTTTACAGGTCATATTTTTGCTTTCCCATGAATATATGCTACTGACGTGTTAAGCTTGAAAAAAAAAAAAAAAACACTTTCTTTACTAAGAGCCTTGCTTCATCCCTTTAATCTAGCTGCTATATAGAGTTTCAAAGATATTCTTTTTCTGTCTATTTCTAAGTAATCAGTGGAACATTTTTCAAATCAGAGATCACAGAATAAATCAAATATTTATCAGCCTTGACAGCAACAGCAGAATTAATGGTTGGTGAGAATTTTCTTGTTCAAATCACGATTCTTTCACCAAGTAACATACAGTGAGAAAGCATTGTAGAAGTCTCTTGAAGCTAGTTGCATAAACCGTGGCAGGGAAATATCACACAGTCAGATGGTCTCAAAGAAGCACATGGAGAGAATGGTTTCTTTTAAGCATGGAACATGATTTAACAACAACCCTTGGTTACACTACATTATTCCAATGACTTGATGAGTTAGATTTACAAAAGCAGATGGTGGTAGCATGTAGGGGAGATTAGTGAAAAAAGGAGGGGTGAGTAGGGAGAGGAAAGGGGAATACAGGGCCCTTGAAGCAAAATATACTGTGTGAAAACTTAAAAAAGTCAACAAGAGCACCTCCAAAAAGTGCGTGGGATAGATCCCCTCTGTCTCCCACCTCCCTACCCCTCCCCAACCTCTGCAACCACGATTTCTGGCTATGGTGATAGCCAGGAAGTATCTGAGCACAAGTCAGGATTATTCACTAGAGACCTGATTGGTTAAAAGGTCATCTGAAGGTCTGTCAAACAGTTGGTAAACGATTCTTGACCTGGTCAGAAGTGCCACACTTAACCTGACCATACACTAAAACCAAAGTTGAGTTTCTTTTACCAAAGTGGTATGCTTTTTCAACCACAAGGTGAATATTTTGCTCACATTAATTTTGTAAGGAAAGTGGCAGAGCTTGGAAGGCAGGAATTAATAATCATTTTATAAAACATATGGTTTTCAGCTGATAATTTTCTTGAAACTATTAACTGTGGCAGTTTTGTGATATTTCACATATTTGGAAAAACTGAATAATGGCAGTAAAAATATTTTGCACTGGGTAGAGATTTAAAACTGTTAAAATGTTCCATAAAATTCTGGAATACATACATGGTTATCACAATTTTCAGTGTACCACATTGAAAACTGGAAATTTGCATACACTTGGTAAAAAGTCTTAGGTAGCTTTAATTTATGCAATGTTAAAAAAGGGTAAAATTTTAAGATGTAGACAGCCTTTTAAGGGCTATAATTGCAGAGTATCTTTCCTAAATATTGAGAATCACCCAAAAAGTAACTTTCATACCCCAGGTTTGATTTTAAAAAGTACCAGTAAGGGATAATAAAGTATGATCTTTAGAAAGTGTTCTGAGGCAGCCAAAGGAACACCATTAAGAAAACTCCATTTACAATAAAAGGACCATAATGACAATCACAACAGCCTTTTCAGGACTTTCTGCATTCTGAAGAGGCTTTCATGGGATGTATTACTGCATATTTATTTTTTTTTTTTTGGTTGGCTGTCAAGCATTGGGCAATCTGTGCACATTTAAAGCCTACAATTAACATTCACATACATGTGAATACACACTACACTTTAAAAACATCTGTACCCAGCAGGACCCTAGACTGCTGAATGCTTCCCAGTCAATGTGTTTAACAAACAGACCCTCATGTGATACACTGACCTACCTTACAAACCTCTAGACTTCAAGGTTTAGCCAAAAACTGAAAACAATCTCTCATTCTCTCAAAGTTAACATATAGGTACACAACTGAAGCCCCCAGTCATTACATAAGTGGAAACACGGGGATGGGGGGGGGGGGGGGGTGATGGGGGTGGTGGTGGTGGTGGGTGGGGGTGGGGGGTGGAGGGGGAGGACAAAATTCATGAATGTTTGATGAACTTTGGGCAGTTTTAAATATTTAATTCCCTCCTCTCAGCCAATTGATTTTGTAGCAAAATCTTTTGGAACCTACTTTTGCTAAAACAAATACATAAACACAATTCACTCCCATGTAACAAATATTTTCCAATGAACTAGTAGCTGACAAACTGACTCTCTTTAAACCAGCATGCAAACAAAGCCATGCATTCTAGACTGCAATATATGTATATAAACTCTCCAATTTATTTTCCACCTACACTTGATATTTGTAACTTGAGGATTTTCTTTTTTTCCTTTTTGTTTTTAGTCATCAATCATAGTTGGTCTACAATGATGATTTTCAGCATTTCCTTTGGTCCTGTGATTGTCCGCAGTTTTAGAAAGCATGTCAAGTATTTTTAATTTTTTGAACAGACCCACTTTTGACAATTTCTTCAGTAATGCTTAACTAGTGAGTGAAATGAAGCTTTTACTGATACAAACACAAATATTGCTTCCTTTCAAGAAAGTCATACTCACAAGGAAGCTCATTCTCAGGGGATGAAATAATTTAAAATATTGCAATTGAGAATTTTGGTGACAGCCTATGAATACATTGGCACGGAATAAAATTCAACATCTTGCATGAATTGATTGATGTATAAACTATGAGGAAACAGAATTATCTAGAGGAACTTCATTTTCATTATTATTCAATTTTAAAGACTGAAAGAGAGCTTCCAGTTGTTCTTGATCTGAAGCCTTCCCACTGGAAGCATCATTTGTTCTCCTCGTTTCATCTACTGAGTGTTCTGTACTATTTCCTTCTTTATCAACACTGCCCTCTGTTTTACCCTCCTGTGTTTCATTAGACTCTGATACTTCCCTACCCATTAATTCTTCATTTTCTTTAGTAAACTGCACAAGCTCAGCTAACAAGGCATCAAGTTCATCAGGTTTGGTTGGATTCTGCTTTTTTGTCACCTTTTCAACTTTTACTTCTTCTGACTTCTTAGAATTGGAAGCTTTGCCATCCACTTCAGGCCCTGGCTCATTTTGCGAGGATGAAATGGAAATCACTTCCACGGTATTTTTTGGAGGTTCTTCAACATCCTTAATTGCTGTCACTGTGACCACTTTAAACTGCTTCTCTTCTTCTGGAGTAATTATTTCGTCATCTTCATCTTCATAATCCTCATCAGTTGTTGCAATGGGTGCTGCTTTGTCATTCAAAACAGATCCCCTATATAGCAGCTCTGCACTAGTTGGCCCCTTCACATCCCCCGTGACATTCTGGAGGCTGCTTGAAACCTGGGATATTGAAGACATTCCCAGTTCACTTTCAAGGGCCACAAACCCATCCCTCCTTGTGACAGGCCGTCCAGACATGTGACACATCTTCACAGGCTTGTTATCAATGTGTACATATTTGGAAAAGGATATCCGACGTGCTGGAAGGGTACTTGGGGGCGTAACTTCCTTTGGGGGGCTTAATACCTCCTCAAAGGGGTCAATATCAATCTTCCTTTTAGAAGCTTCTATTTTTGCCATCAGTTCCTTAGTGTCATCTTTCTTTATGTCTTTGACTTTCTTTAATATAGATGACTTAGGCTTTAAAGTGGGGTCAAATTTGTAGTCAATGTACGGATATATTTCTACAGGAGTTTTGTTGGGTGAGCTATCAAAATCATCACTTTCACTTGAAGACTCTTCCTCCAGAGGTAGGGATGAAGGTCTCTCTAACATATCAGAACTGCTCTCTAAAGGCTCCTTGTCTTTTCTCATCTCCTCCATCTGTTTAGCTGCTTCAATGATAGCCTTGTCTGGGTCAAGCTTACCCCCCTGAACATTCTCCTTATAAGTCTCTCTAAATGACACCTGTCCTTTGTCTACTTGCAGCATTAGCATGTTAGGAGATTTGGGTCCACTATTTAGACTACTTCCTGAGTTCCTGGAGTTTCTCAACATTTGTAAAATTTCAGCCCTCTCTTCATGGGACATGGCATTCACTTTCATATCACCTTGATTTAAAGACGAACTATTTGTGACATTTGGTGTTGTCTTGCCAGTAAAAAGTAATTTTTGCGAGCCATTTGACGGTGGGGGTACCACTGAAGATGTAGAAGGCGGTGCCACCCTAACAACATCATGGTGAAGCAAGCCATCTCCTTTGGGCCCCACTTGTTTAATGTTGGTCTTCCTTTTCATAGTATTGTAATTGTCTGGGTAGAGACCCAGAGGGGACCGTGGTGTTCCACCAGGTGATAGAGGGCCGTCTTCCTCTTCTTTCTGTGACATCCTTGGAGGAAGGTTCATGCTGCTAGCAGATGGGAACATACCAAAGAAAATGTTTTGCTGTTGGTTGTTTGGAGGTGGAGTCTTCCCTTTCCTTAAATTCTGTGAATCAAATGTTGACACTTTGCCTTCTGTTGACCTGCCTTCATTGAAAAAGAGGGTATACATCTTTGGATGTGTAGGACTCTGCATTGGTTCAGGGAGGGTGTAACTGCTCTCACTGATGTCCGATGCATTATCTGTCAATGATGCTGTGATGCTCAGGTTATCATCAGATATATTGGTTGGTGTTAAACTGGAGCTGGATGATGTGGAGACCACACTCTCAGCTGAAAATGGAGAAATAAACAGAATTTTTGCAGCTTAAGTTTGTTTCTCTCTTCCCTATTGCTGCTTCCAAAAAATAAAAACAAAAACAAAAAAAAAACAACCTTAACATAGCATTTTTACATCCAATGGGGTTGGGTTATTATGACTTAAAACAGGAACATGAAGTCATTTCAACCTTACTGGATATAAAGATTCATCATTGATGTCATAATGAGCATGGTTTTACCTGTACGGCCATTTTCGACGTCAAACTTAGTTCATGTGCAAGGACTGCACTGTGTACACACAGTACTGGTCGAAGTGTAAAATGTTTCGTTCCTTCTTTTCAAAGAATATTTTCTTAACTAGCAATAAGTAATCGATTGTACATACTAGTACATGTTGGGTTTAAATACTTTATAATGATCATAAGAAAAGCTCTGCCATAATATCTTAGGTTGCTCACCGTATATGAAGTGAGCACTGTGCAATGCAGTGTGTGAACTCCTGAGTTAAATACTTCTTATGAAGAATTTCAGAAACCCATCTACCTCTACTTTGTATATTTGTTGGGAATCAATGATAAAACCTGAAATTTTTCTTGACAAATTTGCAACAAACTTTTGCCATCATCATGTACAGTAAACATTCCTTGAAAAGTTGGTATTAAACATTTAAGCTTTGACCAATAGTTTTTGTACCCAGGGTACATGTTGTGCAAGATAAGTTTGAAGTTCAATATGGACAATATGGATTTTGCTTCTTTCACATGTATTTGTGATGCCAGTGAAGAACCTCTATACCAACTAAGAATATGTTTTAGGATTTCAAATCATATCACATTCACAACTGAGCAATCCAATGGCAAATATTCCAGATTCATGGCCAGGGTAAATTTCTTCTCAGAGTTAAAAAATCCTACTCTATGGGCAAGTTCAGTCACCCTGCCTGAGGTAGCACATGCCTCTTACCAAACTCATATAGGCTTTAATGACTCATTGATCATATGACACTATGCATTTTATGGAATTATCTCAAGCAAGTTAACTCCTAGGTTTACTGTTAATATGAAATATTTATTTTGAACATCATGAAAGATGTCTGTAAGGGTATAGAATGAGATTTGTAATATTTACATTATGTTTTAACACAAGAACTGGGTGAACTGCTTAGGGTCTGTCTTTTTAATTCAACTAGAGGTGCCTTGCCCTTTGAAATTGAAAGTTCCTAACAACCAGACCAAGAAAAGTATGATACTCCATAAAAACCTGTGTTTAACTATTTATGCATTTTCTTTCTGTTCTGGAAGACCAGTGCACTGTGACTTATTTATATCATCTAAATGACTCACTCCCCATAAATAAGAAAAGTGTAATTGAAGCTATCTTTGTGGTTCTGTGATTTAAACAACATTACAACATATCCAAAACAGTGACTCACAAAGACCTTTAGCCAGACATTTAGACAAGGATCAACGAACTTCAAACATCCTGTACCGGTTGAATATGACCTTGGGTCAACGCCAGCAATACTAATTTGGTCCAACAAGGTACTTGAGAAACCAGATTAACAGGGTTAAGCATTATTTCTAATTCCTAAGGATGTGAATAAGCCTGATATATGTTGTTGAATGTCTGGGCAACAGTTGTATGCCAGATATAGGAAACAACCTTTTAAGGTTTGTACAGGTAGGTACTATAGATCACCTACCCTATCTTGGTTGCAAATGCTAGACAATGCTTCAAGGGGGGGATGGCTTACAGTACCATAGGGAAAGTTATGTAAAGGGACAGTTGATTGTGCTATTTGCCACCATCATTGTTCCCATTTCTGATGGACCAACCAGGTGCATAATGCATGAATGTGTGTACAACACAGAGTACTAGGGAAAAGTCTACTGTACCACATACAGCACAGCCTGGCTTACAACACACATACATATTACTGATCAATAACTGTCTGCTAGTCCCTCTAAACCTTAGATTATTCTTAACGACATGGAACAGAATAAATTAGTATGTTAATAAAGAACACACTAACTAAGAGTTACCAAATGCAAGGTTTTTACCAATGGGTACATTTAAGGCAATGCAGAGTAAGAGGCATTATAATGGGTGACTGACAATTGAACAAGCTCAAAGTGAGACCAATTTACAACAAAGATAGCCTTAATAAAACTCCAGCAAACTCTACTGAATCACATGAAAATTGCATCTTAATGAAAATATAGCTAAAGGTTCTGAATTAATTTAAAATGCCAAAGTTTGTAAAAACATTCATGAGCCATCAGATATTGCAAAACTGCTAAAAACCCTTGCTCACAATTTGCATTTTTTGCATTTTTCTTCCAAGTATATCCTCTCTTTTAGTCATCAACATGGGATAGTTTAACCATACCTTTTTTATTTTTAGACTTCATGTAAGATGTTACCATTCCTTTAGTCCTTTTTCAAAAATTTTGTGCCAATGTGTGTTTACTATCAGTAAACTGTAATGCGCATAAGCATTTTATGGACAGATTCTGTCCTAGCACCAGCTTTTCTGTGTCACCAGCTTTACACACATATGAAATCCAACTTGAATCTAACCTGAAGGTTGATGAACTTAATCATACATTTTTTGGGGGGATACGTTTATATACGTTTAAGTTATATAAACTTTGCATAGTGAAGGGAACAGATCAGATGACTTCAAGAAGAGGTAAATTTGATCACCTTTGAAAAGATGTTTTAACAAGAAACCATAAGATCAGATAATAGAAGCTCAACATGAAACCTACCACAATACCTATCAATAATGGTAGGATATGAGGGGTATGAAGGGGAGGGGAACATGATCCCCTGCTAAACCTTGAAGTGGGGGTAAAGAATACTTTTCACTCCCCAATAATTTTCCAACAATTATGACAATTTCAAAAAGTCTACAAGTTTGCTATCATGTTCTAATACATCACATTATCATGGAAAATGCTTTTGAAGCATGTGTACCTACTGGTTACAGAGTCAATCAAACACATACATGCACTTACATATACAATACACCATCCATCCCCCTCTCCCCATCATCATTTTAACATCTTTTAATCCTTACCTTTCTCTACTGATCCAGGTTGTCCCACCTCAGTTGCACTAGTGATTGAATCCACTCGTTTTGGTGGAGGGGGTGCAAGGTCCAATGCTAGCCCGGTAGTTTCAACCTTCTGGCTTGTGGAAGGTTGATTTGCAGGTATTCTGTTTTCTAGCCGTGACAGAGATGGTTTGCGGTAAGGGAAGCCACAGTCAAAGTGCATAGAAGTCCAGTACCCCTCCTGGTCGACAGAGTGAGAGGTTGACACACTGTCTGAATCATTAAATTCTTCCACAGCATCTGCAAGGCACAGGTCTAAGTCAATGCTTGAATGATCTGATAAGGCACTTAGACTAGGGTGCTCTGAAGATTCTGATGATGAGTCTGAGAAAGTTGGCTGGTAGTGGGCTGGGTTTGGTGTCTTTGATGCAGGAGCCATGTTGCCTGCCTCAGGGCGGGGTGTAATCACAGGGGGTGGGGAGACACTTTGGAGCCATTTATCAGCAGTCAACTGAGACATAGCCTCTTCATTTGTTGGAGTTGGGGTCCCACTACTCTCTGAGTCACTTCTCCTAAGGGTGCCACCTTCCAGGCACAACTCATTTGGTCTTGGATGCACACCAGGATATTGCCCAAAATTTTTAGATAGAAAGTATGTGTTTTGGCCCGTTGGTGTCACTGGCTCACCTTCATTCGACAGTGACACAGCAGAGTCTGAAGGAGACCCATCTTGGTTACCATTTGTATTTTGTGACAGAATCTGAACAATTTCAGAATCCGAATTCAAAGAAGTTCTGTTACTGTCTGTCCCGCTCCAATTACCAGAACTAGACCTACGCTCTTCCTTTGGTTGGAATGGTTTGCGATTACGTAGAGTGACCACGGAGGGTTGCCCAGTCCTCACATGGGTTTCTTGAGTATGAGCAGAGTCTAAGTGAGTAATGGAAAGTGTATGAGGCTTTGTGCAGATGATCCCTTCTGGCACTGTAGACTGTTGAAGTCGTAGACCTCTATTCCTGGTACCCCTACCTAAAGAAGCAATACCACTGTGGTGGATGCTGCCATTGGGCAAGTTATGTTCAATGGAATTGTTGGATGAGCCTGTAAAGAAATGAAACAAGGATGACATGAGTGAAAAGTTTACCACACCAAGGCTGATTGTCATTTATACATATTACAGCTCACACTTCTCATCACCATGACATACAACAGGCAGGCAAACAAACAGTGTCCTTTTATGGTCTAACAATATCCTGACATCACCACTGTGAATCATACCCCTTATAAGGCAAACACACTTCTTCTGAATGTGTCACTTCTTTTAAGGTAACATTCCATACAGGTATGTAGATATACCAAACATTACCTCGACTGAATATTCATGAATACCTAATCTTACCTTCTGTTCACATAAATATTCCACAGTCTGGGAGATGACATAGTTTTAACACTATGTGCTCAGTGGCTCCATACCTTAAACCAACCCTCTACCCCTCCAACATCTTTATAATGACTGGCATCACCTGGCTCCTAAAAATAACATCAGAATCGCGTCTGAGCCGATCTATCACCCAATTGTTAATAGATACATGGTGATACTCCTTAGTATGTTTAGGATGATGCAACAATCCCTTTAAGCTTCTGATCCTCTGGTGATGGATGGTTGTTTACATCCCTAGCTTACCCCACTGTAAAAGGGGTGTGTTAATAACAGGTATTGAAAGGGATATATCAAATAGGGTAGTGGGGTGGGATGGGGGATACATACAATTTCTATCTGTTAAGTTCCTGCCCCTAGCAAGATATAGGAAAGGTGGCACCCAAAAACTTGATTCAAATTCTGCATTTATGTTTCACATAATACAGGCCAAAAAAGCACTGTTTTCAAAAAAATATACTTCAACAAGTGAGCAACAAGAAATACATCCATTTTACTTTATGTTTCTCCATGTCAAGTGGTATACTAACCATCTGAGGTGGAATAATCTCCTGACCACCTATTCATGATGCGACCCCTTGGGACTGATCCATTTCTGGTTCTATCAGTATTAAGTCTGACATTACGAGGAAGAGATCCAGTCCAATTTGAAACAGGTATTTCTTCCAATTGCTTCAAAGTATGTGGGTCTATAGGTTCACTCGGGTGAAGTACAAGTTTGGAGCTCTTTTTCAACCTTAAAGAGCTTAATATTGAAACACCCCGTTTACTGAGGTAGGACCGTTTCTTATTTTTCAGCATTCTTCGGTCCAAGCTTTGAGTTCTAAGTTCCTCACTCAGGGCACTTGTAGATACAGTGGATCCCTGGGAAGAACCCTGTTCAAAGTCCATATCAACTGCATTTGGAATACCGGCGATGGTGCTTCTCCATTCATGGCGGCCATGCTTCTGTCTCCGTCTCTGCGCAAGTTCCAGACTCTGTAATGTGAGAGAACGACGTACCAGGGACAACCTCTTGAAGTTGTCACCTGAAATATCCACTGAAACATAGGATGAAGATGGTGCAGAGAGGCGGACAAGTTGCTCTGGAGTAGGTAGATGACTTCTATGGTGCCTGCCACTTTCCCAGGGTACATTTCGTGCAGACTGAGTTCTTTGTACTTTTCTTGGTTGAGAAATCCTCTCAGGTTTCTGCTCATGTGGAGAAGGTAGTTGGTCCAAATCCTGCCGACAAAAGGGTAAAAATTATTTGCAACATTGCATGCTACAAAACTATGTTTCAACGAGTTAAGTCAAATGATGATATGCACACATTAATCAATATACTTTGCAGTGATACACCGAGAAAATGATAGATAACAAAGTCCTTTGACTACAACTATCTACCATAGGCAAACAATCAGGGATTTATTCAATTAGGGGATTACAGCACACCAGAAATGCAGGATCAATTCTGTTAGCATTAAAGAGAGTTAATCTGTGAATTAAAGCATCTAGGGGTATGGGAAGTAGTGGGAACAGGAAGGGGGGGGGGTGGGGGGGGTATGAGAGGAGGCGGGATGGATGCAAGATGGGTTAAGACAAGGGTGGCAAGGGAAGCAAATGGAAGTTTCACACATGTAAATTTACATATATGTAAATAGGAGGTAAGGGAGGGGCGACATAGAGATTTCTCCTGTGGTATGGTATGCAATTCTACCTTGAGCCTGGTAGCATCAACACCAACTTATTATCAATGATCTTCCCCAACATAATTTTGAACTGGAAGAATAGGATATTTATCAGCAGTACTGTAAATATTTGTACCTGTCATAAGAACTTGATTTAAAAGGTGTTCTTAATAGCTAACCATTTTATCCTTTTCGGTTTGACAAAAAGAGGCTTTTGGCTTACACATGCTGTGAAATACCTCATGATGAGGTATTCTTCATCTAGAGGGCCTCTAATGCCATATCTATGATTAAAAGCTCACCCGTCTAATACTCAATTTAGAGAAAATTGAATATACTTGAGGGCGTATCACTACTTATCTTAGCAACTGCACAACCCACAACTGTAGGCACCAACATTAAATACCATCAAGCCTGCTGGGTTTCAAATCAAAAACGATTCAGAATGACAGAGGCATAGCAGGTTGGGAGTCAATCACTCTTAATGGTCTCTGGCTGTCATCTGCCTCCAGGCACATTTGAATATTTATGAGTATCTGAAATACTAGCTTAACACACCCGGAGTAGCTTACCTATCCAATGGTGGGGCCATTTAGCAGGTAAAATGCTCCATTTATAAACCGCAATAAATAACCACCCATGGGAAGAAGCAGACTATGTCTGAGACTGACAAACTTTGAGGAAAACCTACCCACATCCACCTGAAAAGCTGGTTATAAATATAAACTCTCTGGAAATAAATGGTATTATCTTTCTCAGCATTCTCCTGCCAAGTTTGTAATCGTTACAGAGCAAAGTATGCTCTCAGCAAGTCTATACTAAGAATGGTTCAAGGTTTACACAAACATGGCCAGAAATAAATTCTGCAATGATGCTGCAAATTTCAAGACAACCCATAGATTGTGTCTTCTAAAATTTTGGCATTACACAAGGAACCTCTGATGATTTCCTGTTCCTAAAGCTTTCAATTTCCATATATAGAATAAGCTATTTAGTACAAAGGACTGGGAAGCAGGTTAAGGTGGTGATGCCCTCATTTGGATTACGTTTCAAAAAAAGACTACATACAAGTATTTCAAATTAGTTCATTGCATTACTGTATCTTTTGAAGTCACAACAGTGCAGCTAACACCTAGAGTCTTGAATGTGCAAGAAAATATTTTATTTCAGAAACTGCAAGACATTCATCTTCCATCTACTGTACACCAAGTGCACAAACAAGACTTCAATGGTACTCACTCTAAAAACGGTCAGTTCAAATTTGAACCGACCGCTTTTAGAGTGCTCTTCATTGTAAACACTCCTGCAACATGACTATGAATCTTGCTTTGAAGTTAAATTCATGCCACTGTGGAAACTGTCCCCATATATTTAAAATGGGATGTTGGTCAATTTTACTTCTAATACTGCAAAAACCATATTACCCTGAAGTATATTTGGTATCATACTTCACATTTATATCTAAAAGCTTAATTCTATGCAATTTCATTAGCATGCCCTGAGATATACCCTAACACCTTTCATGTTTGTGAAATACCAGGTTATACACCATCCATTTTCAACACAGCACTGTCTGTAGTGCTATTCTACAGTAAAAATCACTCTACAATTCTAGGGGGTTTGTCCTGCTTTGTAAAACCAATACTTAAACTATAATCTACACATAAATTTAAGCAAGACTTCTCTTAAGAAATATAACTGAGTAAAGTTTTTCCCCATTAATGCTATTCAAAATAAGAGCCCACTGAGTAAGACTAAAAATTAAAAGTTAAGTTCATATGTTCCTCTCCTCTGTTATTTACACTCTATCAAAGTGAATATGGGATTGTCTTTGAAGTTTGACATTTTCATTTCAAAAACTGCATTACAGAAGCTGTACAATTCAGTAAACTCTAGACAAGCTTTACATATCAAAATGCACTAGGGAGTAAGGACATTGTGGAGTGCACAAAATACCTCAATATGTTCTGGTTTTAACAATCACCATAAATGTGCATAGCACCTACAGTAATATCGCTAACATTCAGTTCAGCAGAAAAATTTAATACTCCTCCAGACAAATTATTTCTCAACTCTGAATACCTTCTCATACTTTAACTTGTCTGGGAAGAAACGAAAACTGAAAACTGTCCTACTGAGCAAGACCTATATTGGTTTTCTCACTTTTTGCATTTTGCATTCTGACAGTACACTCTCACACCCTCTGACACAAATAACAATGACAGGCCTGCTGAGAAAAAAAAATCCTGTCAAGGTGACCCTTGAAAATGCAGTAAAATAGTGAAAATAGTGACAAATATGGGTGACATGAGTACAACAAGAAAAGACTTGTCAGTTTTATTGAATGGACTGCTTCACTGCTATTTCATGTTATGCTGCTTTGACACTTGGAAGGAAACACAATACTACCATTAACCATGGCAACATGACATCATGCGAATATATGATTTCATATTTCCAATGTCACCATATTCAATTTCCTTTTTAATTGGTAATTCTTGGTGTGGAAAAAACCACAAAACAGGTGGAGAATCAACCTTTCACAAATTACTTTGGTACATCAAAGAAACACTTTCTGACAATTCCATTCCAGAGATTATCATTACCCTTGACACATTATTTCCTGTCTATATGTGATGTAAAAGAAGCAACAAATTTCCCTAAAGGGAAAAAATTTATATTATATCACAAACTGTTGAAGAAGACACCAGACATTTAAGGGCACTGTTCATTACATGCAGACAGTTTTCTGAGAAGACAACATTGTGATGTGAGGGGTTGGGGAGGGGAAGAGTTAGAGTTAGATGAGGTTTATGGTAGGGGAAGAGGGATGAAGAAGAGGGCAAGGGGAATAACTGAGGTATGCAGCTTATATGTATCCTGCAAATTGCATCTTATCAATTGCTTACATGAAACTGCTCAGTTTTTCATACAAAAGGCAAGCAAAAGGTCATTTTCTGTCATCAACTGGTCAAAGAGCTATCACTTAGTAACTTTACATACCTGCACATTTCCACATCTTTGTAACCTAAATAGTTGGCAGGGCAGCAGTGCTTTTCTCAGTTTTGTTTTCATGATTATTGTACAATATACTTCTTTAATATCACTTGAATAGAATAATAGGTAGTCCTTTTCATCATTAATACTTCATACAGTGTTTTCCAAGTTCAAATTTCACTTGTCACTGAACTAAATGAGCTGTTCCTTCAACTTTGCCTTTGCAGGCAAGTTCAACTTCTTCACTTAGTGCAAAGGGCTAAAAACAGGAAGCCTTCTGGGGATTTATGAACTCTGGATGAACTTCTATCAAATCACCAAATAATCAGATTTAAAGCCTCCTTGAAAATTTTAAGACAGTAAGTCACACACTATTGTAAATTTCAACAGGCAGTGTCAGAGATCAGCAATACAAAAGCTCTTGGGATAATAAACCCACTGTTTTCCCACTGATTCTACTACGAGAAAAAAATGAAAATGTCTATGTACTAATCAATGGCATACTGTACTTTGAAAAACCTACCACATGGCAAATACATTCATATCTGTGTTGGTGTGGTTGTTTAACGAGATAATTAAAAAAGTTGTTAACAACTCCTTACAAGTTCTAAAAAGATGAACAGTCAGATAAATCACAGAAAACAAGCAGGGGCTGGTGGGGGAAAGGAGGTCACAGGTATGACGGAGATCTTCCCTATGACTGTCTGCTATTGATGTCTCAGTCTGCTCTGGTTCTATATGAAATGCCACTATCTACATTTGAAGAGGGCAGGCTTTTCAATTGATCATAAACAATCACTTTTTATGGACTATTTTCTATTGAAGTCCCTCTATGTATAAAATCCACTCACTGGCTTGAAGAACTTTCCATTGGTGAAGGAGGTGATGACAGCTGGGCTACTTCTTAGAAGCAGAAGGGGAGGGGCTCAAAGGGCTTCAGGTTTATTTGACAGTACCTAGGCAGGAGTTGGGGAAAGGGAGAAATGATACTTCTATTAATTCTTTAAAATGATTACTGTTTCACAACTGCTATCTAAAATTACTTTTTGCCTTATCCTACTTATGACCAAGATCACTGTCTGCATTTGGAAATGACAGAAGAAAGCCCCACAGCTGCCACACTTACTGCACTTTCAACACTAAGTGGTTTGTATGGATATCTGCTACATGGGTTCAGGTTTGCATTCTGTTCCCACATCACACCCCATCATTTTTGGCCAAACACTTTATTTTTTGTAGCAAGTGATAACAATTCCCTGGATCTACTCCACCGTTTATATTAACTTTAGTTTCCACATTTCAAAACATGCCTCCAGTTTGTAAAACTGGTCTTCTTTTTCAAAAGTCTAAAATATGTTTGCAAATTTCATTTGATATTCCACACTATGAACAAACATAACACAAAACTTAAGTACAACAGGATATGCATGTTTCTTTAATGTTTTGTGAGGCATATAAACTCCCAGACAAGGTATAAACAGTCAGCGTTTAATGCTGAAAAGGAACTAAATTACACAAATATAACATAGTTCCTAGCTACGGCCAGGATCTGTTTTTCAATTTACGTCTCCTCCTCAAGGCTCAATGTTCTAGATCGACTTGACAAACAGAATGCAACTAGTACAACAACCTGTTTAGCCTCTTTTTTCCGATTCAACGTAATCGACAACAGACAACAGCCTTTATATTGTCATTAAGTATTTCCTGTTGGTATATGATACAGTGACATTTAAAGATAAAACCACATGGTCTATCAAATTGGGTAAAGATTATTTTAACTCAAGTCCTTCCCCTTACTAATCTAACATGTGATGGTGATTACAGAACATACAGTTAGAACAAATAAATGGTGCTCTGCTTGTAAACCATGATAAACCAGACCAGACCTTTTCAAAATTTTGTCTAAATGAAACTTTAGCTCAACTATTATCATGATGTGTAAACATGTAGTCTGCAGTTGAGTGGTTTGAGTATTCACTGTGAATGTTGTAGTGGGGTTAACAATGAAGCCATTCAATGGTTGATTCAGTAAACTTGTTACACATGCTAAGCAGTGGCATAGCTACGGGAAGGGGGGGGGGGGCTTGGGGGCTCCAGCCCTCCCACAAAATCTCAGAGACCGGCAACCCCTCACTGGTGATCGGAGATATGTTGAAAAAATATCAGAAGAACATACACCAGCCCTGCTATTTCAAGATCCAGCACCTTCCAGCCTCTCCTCTCCCCCCCTCCCACATAGAAAACTGGCTATGCCACTGATGCTAAGGTTGGATACAATCTAATAGTCCACTATAAACATTCTTGAATGCAGTCCCTGTAGCAATTATAGAATTAATGCAAATTTTATGCAAACAGAATTCAAGTGATGTATTGCCCACATAACCAGAAGAAAAGAATGCCCATTAATGGAGTAGCATCACCATCACACTACAGTAGCTTCACAAGTCTTTACACAAACCTAGTGAATAGCAGTGAAGGGTCTAATATTATGCAACACCTGCTCCAACTATGGATTTCTAGTATTCAGAAAGAACATAATATCGTTAAATGACAATTACTTTAGTATTCATGGACCCCTATATTTATCATGGATGCTCTCAGAATTAAGTGCATCCAACATAAAATGAGCCACATCTAATAATGAAAGGCCCTTCTGCACTTCACCAGAGAGTCTAGGGGACTTTGGAAAAAATAGTAGCAAAGGCCGAGGAGGAGGCCTTTTGGCAAAAGTCACATGTAGTATTTGTTCTTTTCAGCCAGTCTAGAATGGGCCACAAACAGCAGACCCATTATATAGAGGTCTGTAGGTTAAGAGGTTGGTCATGTTAAGTCTTGTCCCCTCAGGGATGCAGCCCCTTTGGGGAGCAGAACTCCGTTGTTGGTAGTAACATTTGGTTTTGCCCTTTGGCTCTTCGCCAGTGAGTGTAGGGACTTTGGACAAAGCAAGGCCGAGGAGGAGGTTAGATAAGGGGCTTGAAAATGACAACTTACAAAAAGACATGAAGTGTTTCTTTCAATGCACAAAGATTGTATACTTGTATATTCCCATAGCAACATATCTACAGGCATCTCTAAATTTCCAGCATGCTACCAGATTGTTTTTGGAAAAAAATGCTTTGTTTCTTTGAAGCCAGCGACAGATCCCAAGCAATGTTATCAAAAAATTTACCTCTAATATGTGTTTTTTGTAGTACTTCTTTCTATTCATACTAACCTTAAAAAAGAATATACCAGACCATCAGGGAAATTTTATCAGGAAAGCTTCTAACCTTTCAATTTCCAATCTTCTATCATTAAGTGCAAGGCTAAATGTTTACCTGACTTTTAATAATCATGGTGTGAGGAAACCCCAAAATATCCCAGTAGCTAGTAGGAGGCTTCAACTTGATCTCACGCAGATGTAGTTTCCACAAAGTGCAGCTAAACCCAACAAGACCTTTGACAATTTTATTGTCTTTCAGGAAAAATAAATATGACATTTATGGCCCTGTTTAACCACAGAACAATATTTTGGGGAATACTAAACAGCAAAGTTTCCAAGTACAGAAACTGTTTGTTGGGACAAAGGATCCCCAATGTGACTGGCAGCTGGTGAAGCAGCTTTCATAAACAGACCTTGGAATCATTTTAGGGACGGACTTGTATGCAAAGAATTCCAGGTAAAGTATCTCTTACATTAAAAGAGATCACTTCTGAAACATTAAGTACTTTGCACCAAGTTTAGAAATCCCTCTCATCAATTTTAGCCACTGATACAAGATGTGGAGAGTAGTTTTTCATCACAGACGATTTTTTTCCCCATATTACACCTTATTCACTTTAAAAGTTCATTAAAACAGTCTGCTTTAAGCTTAAGAATTTGTGAATTGCAATATCAGTAATGATAATTAAGGCATGTCAGAGGCAGGACAGAATGAAATATATTTACAAACCGACGTTTCTTCAGATACACTAGGTTTCTAAAAAAAAATTCTGTTTATGTGTGTAAATCAGTACAAACAGTAGTCAAGAAATAACAGGCTACATGGCTGCAGCATTTGCTTCCATCCCCTCCCTCTCAAATGGGAAAAGCAATAACATGATTTGTCCACACATTGATTTTTGACTATTTGTCCCCCACTTCAAACCTCAGACACCACACATCCTTTAATCACCTGTTTAAGCCCTTCTCCATTTCAAATCTGATTAAAAATACCACTGTTCAGAACTCATCCATGGACTCACTTCCTGTAATCAAAACCGTAACCAAGAAAAGTACCATGGAAAACACCATCTTCCTAGCTGTACAAATGAATTGGTACCAATAAATAGTACCAGTGTACTTCAGGCCCCCTCTTACAGTACATAAACATGTCAACATCCCAGATAGCATGAACACTGTCTGAATCCTCAAACCACTTTTACAAGGGGAAATCCCCATTTTCATTTGCCAGATGAACTGAGTGCTATCACAAATTTGCCAGGTACTAATTGCAGGTAGGTGAGGGTTACATAATACATAGGTAAATAGAAGGTAAGGAGGGGTGATGTAGTCTCTCCATTTTCATTTGCCAAGATGAACTGAGTACCAGCAGAAGCAGCTGATGAGTACCTGAAGCTACTGAAATGTAGGAAGTGACATAGGAAATAACCTTGCAGTACCACCATGGAGCTTGGTGGCAGATCCCTGGTGACCACTGATTACAAATCTTCATGAGCTAGCCACCCATAAATTGTACAACTCTAGTACCACAGGTAGTATGAACAGTTTTCCTTCCTGGATGTAGGATATTTCTACCAGTACTTCCACAGTTTTAATATGGCACTATGGAACAAAATTTCAACCTAATAAAACACCAAACCACTGGCCCAAGGAGACTACCCAAGCACTTTCTTCTTACCTACCTACAAACTCATCAGACCAATGGAATAAAATACTATGTCAAAGTACTGTCCATGGTATAATCTGGGATTGCTTGCTTGACTAGAGCAAGAGTAGCAAACTAGAAATCTACCTTGTATGACTTCAGTGTAAAAGAATTAAGTTATACTGTTCCCTCAAATTTTGCATGGTAATAAGTAAACACTGGAGTATAAAGCTACATGTACATCAAATTTGTATAACCTGCATTTCAGCATCAGTTAAACTATCCATGAGTAAGAAGAAAAAATTCCTCATGAGAAGTCATCCTCATGAGAGTAAAAGGCAAATTAAGTGTGGACTTACTCCAAGTCTGCCCTGACAAGATCACTCTTAACCACTTCATAGCTGTGGTAGGTACATCACAAGTTAAAGTATCTCAAATCAAAGAATCAACCACATTCCACAGCTAAAAAGTCTGCATTCACACCGGTTAGCTGCTTGATACATCTGCATAAAATTTTCGCCAAAGTATCCATAAAAGCTTTTGCTATGTAGCAAGATAAATATGATATTATACACATGGCTAGATAAATGCAACCAACACCATACTTGAACCCCTCTTGAGATTAGTGTTCGACCGATCATCTGTTAGATAATCGGCATCGGGCCGATTATCGCACAATCGGTAAATAATCGGCATCGGTAAAATTTTGTCCTTCAACCGATTACCACCACCGATTATTTGAAACCTGGAAACAGGGCTAAAATACACTTCAAAGTTTCTGCAAAAATGTTTATAATTCTCCAAAACACGCATTTCTTTAAGTTCCCGCCCAAAATATCAGCACTGATACTCACAAAACTTGCAACATTTTAAGCTCTCCAAATCATAGCAATCATCGTAATTGTTGCCGTAACTCTCAGTGCAGCACAGTTCAGGTGCGTGAAAGGGCACACAGTATTACCTAGAAGGTGTGCATGCCATGGACCATGCCGCACATCTGCATACAAATTGTACTACAGGAAGAAATGACTTCGCGCTACGTTTTTTTCAAGTTTCAGTGCAAACCACATCATCTGTACACATTTGGTGCACGTACTCTACTGTAGCAACTTTGGAAACCCGAGGCTTATTATCCTGCATAAATTATGCCACTTCCCACATTCTTTTCGTTAAGTTTTTAATTACCTATGACCTGCACATGAGCACACGTAACTGCCGTACAGTTCTTGCGAAGTTGAAGTTCACCTACGAAAGCACACCAGTACAGTGTGTATTAAATACGTAATGCAAGGCTAAGTGCATTGCCTGTGCATTTACGTAGCATGTTGGTCATGAACTCCGTCCGTGCTCCTAACTGATGAACGAAGGGAAACGGGCCCCGTGTTAAATTCATGCCGGAACGGCAACAGTTTTTCGATAACGGGACTTTATCGGGAATTAGTTTTACGTTTCATTTGGAGAATCTTTTACATAAGACGTAAGTGTTGGGCAAGACGCATTACAAAAAATGTATCCATATCGTTAAGGGAGCATGGGATGAGTAAATCAGGCAAATTGAGTGGAATGTTTAGTGGCCCCGAAGTGCCAAGGTAGTTAGATATTTTTGCCTAAATCTGTGTGGATAGGCTACTATATAGCACTACTACAGTCCAGTACAGACCTTTGCACGGAATCTTCCGACATGATCGGTGGATAGAACTACTGTAGGTAGAGCCGTATGTAAGCCGACAGACTCTTTGGCTAACGTTAAGCCTGTGACATCGTACGAAAGCATGTATTTATGGTTGATTTTTATCATAGTATTTGGAAAGGAAATCCTTCAAAAACATTTAATATTCTACTCGTGGATCGTAGGGAACTGTTCTTAATCATTCATCTCCAGTGTGAAGGTTATGTTATGGTGTGTGTACAAAGTTAAAAATATGCGACAGACGGCGAGAAAACATGACCTTGCTATACATGTAAATAATCGGTGATCGGTAATCGGCATCGGCCCGATTGTGTAATTGAATAATCGGTAATCGGTGATTACCGATTATGGCATAATCGGTCGAACACTACTTGAGATTTCACTTTTTTCATATATGGTAACTGAACAGTTTTCAATTTGTTATGTAGTTCCAGCAAGAAAGTTGGGAACCAGTTTACAGTACAAGTATTACGATCTCAGAAACTTGTTGTGAGATCCAAAGGAGAATGGAGGACATACAGTTTCAGGTTTACTCAGGGACTTTCATCATGGTGGGTTTACACCTTTTAGTTTTGTACATAACCTAAATCATTCTAAACTTCTTGTTGGTTCACAGTAACAATTTTGATCACAGATGAAGGAAGTTGAGAGGAAGCAGCTGGGGCTGAACCCCCTTATAAAAAATTTGGTGGGGCAAAACTATGATCCCCCTCAATTCATGGACGAAACCCCCTTTAATATTCGTTCTCTCTGAAAGAAAAAATCTGCCCAATATGTTGCACAAAACTGCATCCAAGGACCCTCAAATATTCAAAAAATTTTCAAAGGGGAGGCCTCCCCCCCAGGATGGCAGTCCGAAAGAATGTTCAGCCTCCCAGTCAAGAACAGCTTCCTATGCCTACGGTTTGATTTACTCTAATAACCAACAGTTATTAGCTGGTGGCAAGGTGAAAGAGTTACCAGGAAATTTTTGTGCAAATCACTTGGTCACAGCAACCAAAAAGTGGGAATAAACATAAACAATAAGGAAAATATGCCAAAAAAAATATGAGTCCATTGTACCTACCAAAACATAAACACCATGCAGATATAAGAATGGCATCCCCAACAATGTAGCACGATGCATGCAAAGCATGGACCAAACATAATATATCAGCGGAATTATGAAAATAAGAGAAGGAGAAGGGAAAGAATCGGTTAGTGATGATGCATCTACCATAGCTGTGATAGAAACATTAATCCATCAAAATGTAAAAAATTTAACAATAAAACAATATAATATTAACTCAAAAATGGTGAAAACACTGAGCCCAATCTGCCACTTGTGACAACAGAACAATTCAGAGGGAAATATGTGACCAAACTGAAATGGTTCTACGGGAAAATCTGGGGGCACTGTGTAATGAAACTAAGAATATTAAAGTGATCAAAGTAAATTACATAACATCAACATATCTTGCCTTGATATCTTTAATTCCAGCTATACGCATTATTAAGAGAAATGCGTACTGCAAACACTACAGCCAATCATGTTGAAACCAATGAAAAAACAACAATTGTTAGTAAATTAGAACTAGTTCCAATCACATGCTCCCAGTGCACTTGTTTCCAACTTTTTTTTTGAATTTTTATAATATATATTATGTTATATTTCCTACTACCAATTTTCATGCACACAAAAAAAAAAAATCTACTTGCACACATCAACATTTTCACCATGTTAACACGAACTTTTGTACAACTTGAAGTTCTGCATGTTTGCTAATATTACTTTAGTATTCTTTAGTATTAACAGGGGAAGTTAACAAATATAATATTTAAGCTGGAGTGTTGTCAAAAAGTACAACCCTGGATGGATTTATTGGGTATGATGATCTGCCTTCATTGGATTACTTTTCTGGCTGGGAAAAAAGTCAATTCTTTCAGCCTCAGACACACTGAAGGATGGTCCCAAACCTGACAGAATGCAAACATTTTCTCTGTAATTTTGAACATGCTTTTCATAACCCCTACTCCCTAGTTCGCAAGTGAAGTGGTGCCTGGGAGCCATTTGCCGCCCTCAACATGCACTTAAATATTAAACTTGCCCCTGGAATACTCATACAGCCAAAAATTTGATTGAATTCTTGCTACAACTATTCCTATAAAGTAAAAACTCAGGTTAAAGTGGTCTGGGTCTGAAACATTTGAGAACCCATGCCCTACATAAAGAGTATGCCTTTTGCACTTGCCTAACCCTCACATTTGTCCTACCATCTTTCACACTACCTGAAGTAATATTGTCATAGATGGTCAATCTCCCAACCAGTGTTTGGCAAATAAAAACTTTGACTTCAAGTCACCATATTACTTTATATAAGAAAATATTGATTCAATATATATTAAAAGTAATTTTAAGTGAAGGTTTCTTCTTGAGAGCAACATCTGTTCTGACTCCCACAATATCTTGCATCTAAAAGGATGGAGATAACCGTCAGGACAATTTATACTGAGAGGCAACAATACATAGAGGATGTGTTATTGAACAAGCTACGTTTTCTGCTACAGTATTAGGAATGGGTGACATATTGCTTGAAATGAACATTATAGGAGGAGGTAGGAGGAGGAAAACTGGGTTGTCAAGTTGATATTTCACCCAACTAACCACTGAATTTGGGGCTGCCCGAGACTGACTTGGATTGCAGTATACTGGCATTTTGCATCTATACTGGATGCAGCAGTTAAGAGGTTAGGGTGGATGGGCAACCTAAAGAACTCAAAAACAGTCCTGGCTTTATGGGCACTCCACACAGGTCTGAAGAATGACAGGAATTTGAAAGAAGCAATATCAAGAAAGGTTTATACTCCTTTGTCCTGTTTCATAGTGTTTGAATACCTCACACTTTCCCTGATCAAACTTTCCTAAACCCACTCCCTGCGATCACTTTTAATTGCTAACATGTCAGAGGTCAAGCCATGATCATCACATACTAAGTCACTTCTTTGTCTATCAACATATCTCATGTGAAGGACCAAAATGTATTTTTCTTTCCCCAGCAATCAAAGCCCCATGTTATCACTGACCTCGGGTTACCCAAATCTTTGTTACATATTCAGCATTATTAAGCTACATAAAATACCCAGGTACCTGCTAAAGCTCTAGCAGAGATTACAATCATCAAATGTTGAGCTTAAGCTTGCATATTCTCTCAATTCTTTGAAGGAATTCATTTCTCAAAACAAGAAGTCAACGACACATAACAGACTGCATACTGAAGTTAGTGTGAGATTGGAACACAGTGTGCAAAGGCTAGACAAAGGCATCATGAGTTGGTTAGTGTTGACAGAAAGGTAAGACAGGATAGCTACATTGTGCAGTTAGAGTAAGTGCTGACTGTAAATTATTTTACAGAGTTAAAATTAGTAATGCATTTAAAGTATAAATAGCCAAGAGATAAACAAATATAGACCCATTCCATGTGATGCCAAGTTTTGTTTATCCTGACATATTCTGAATACAATGAAGATGCATGTGTCGCCATCGTAGCTATACAAAAAGTATACACATCCAGTGCACATCATGTACTCAATGGGTACTTTTTGTACACAATGACTGACTTTCATTGATTCTCAAGTTGGAGTATATGTGTACAACTGAAACTCGTGCATACTGCATCCATAAATGGCAGCATTTTGCACAGAAAACAAAACATGACGTAAGTGAAATGAATCTTTATTGAAGCATTGCTCCATCTGTGTGGAATAAACAAATCGAGTTTACGTAGTATACATGAATATAATATGGCATGCAAACATTCTGACTATTTAGTAACATCTCTTTGACCTGTAGCTCAAACTTTCTTGGCAATTACAACAAGAAGCAGCATTTTTGGAAGCAAAGGTTTTCACAACAATTACTTTGACCAATTCCAAACAGACGATACACTATGCACATGTACATTAAGCATTAATGACATTCAAGAAATTAACACTAGTAATTGTCTTTCAACTGTTTCTGACTTCTTACTTTTTGCCTTGCAAAATTGCTGCCTGATTTAACCACGTACACCCCATTTACAAATTTTAACTTTTGGTTTCTTGGTGGAACTTTGTTTCTGAAAGTATATACATCCATACAGAATATAACTAGCGAAAATAGGTCCTAAATTCAATTTTCTAGCTTCTAATCAAGCTTTATTTCAATAGTTTTAGCAGGCCTGCATGAACACTAACTATCACTGTTGAAATGATAAATTCTATGGCACTATAACAATATATCCTCAAACATTCCATGCTATGTTGTACATATTTCCTTTTTCTTTGATGATACCTTCTTTATTGTTGGGTACGATAATTCTAGATAGGTGTTTTTCACCTAATATTTTCAAATATATATGAATTTTATGTGAAGGAAAGCCAGCTCATTTTATTAATATGCACTGTTTTTTATTCTTCCATGTGAATGATTACTTGGAACCCAATCTGATTTCTCACACTTGAAATGAGGCATTTAAAGAATGCATGGTTAAGAAGTGTGCAAACCCTGAGTAACTGTGTAAACACTTGAAAACACTTTAAAACAAAGATACGAATATCTCTCCAATCAGGCGAAGGGGTGACTTGACAGAAGGAAAAGGCAGAAACTTCTACGTTCTAACATTTATTTTTTCTTTCACTCTAGCATGCTTAAAGTTTTACTTTTATGGTGTTCCAAAAATTTCCAAATTTTGAAAAAGAAATTCAAATTTCTTGTACTGCAGAAGGCCCAAGGAACATCCATACTTCTCTCTCTCTCTCTATTTATTTATTTTTTTTTTGCCTTATCTTTAAAGATTCATGCATAATGCAGGTCTATTAAAAAATCACACTCTTGCTAGTTATGACCAAAAACACATGCATATATATTATTTTACTTTTTGAAACACTTTTTTTCAAAACTACAATTTTTTATAAAACATGGAAACTGAATAATAAGCAAGGTATTCTACATCAGTGGCAATCACATATTCCAACTATGAGACAAAATGTTATAGTTAAACCTTTCCATGCCACTGATTGGTACTATCCACTACATTTTCAGTTAACTCCCAACAACAGTTATGAAAGGAGAAGCTAAACTTCTGACTTCATGGTACATACAATTTACTAGTTATGAGTAATGTTATTCCACCTACTACCATATGTATGTATACATGTAAGTTTACTTATAAAGAGGTTGCTTCCTGAAAATGTCAGAATTTAACAAAAAGAGAAATGAGGAATGGTTCAACTACCACCTACCAATAAAAAATTATTTCAACTCAATTTTTTTTAATAAGCAATTTAACTGTGACTACAGGACATAGCAATGTCACAAGATAATGGAATGGCTTCTATTGAGAAATAAAAAATGTAAGACATGTCTGTCTGGTATTGCCAGGATATGAAGGAACCAACAAACCTGAGGGAAGTAGATTTCATAGTCATATTGAGCTTTTCCTTGATTTTCAAGGAGACTGGATGCACGGACACTGTACAATGTCACTTCATCTTCATGATACTCTTTCAATTTGTCTCTGACTGCCTTGAGGTTGGTGCAAGCTTTCTCGTAGACAGAGAGGATGCAAGGAGGTCGGGATGAAGGATGGAACAGTTCCTTCTGACATAACTGCGGTGTTCTAAAATGCTCAGTGATGACTTTAAAAGAGTCAAGATTGGATACGGCTGATGAGAAAGGAAAAGTAAGAGCTACATGTCAAATTCATGATCATGATATTCGACTGGACAAGTACTAGAGTCAATAACTATTAATGGCCCTTTAACACTAGGCAAAATGTGATTAGATGGGACAGGACGCGATGCCATACAATATGATAAAAATGTTGAAAACAATGATTTTACTAAGACCCTTCACACTAAGACATGATATGATGTTTAATACGATGCAATGCGATGGGACGCAATAAACAGAGTTGAAATAATTTCAACTTTCACCCACTTGCTGCTAAGTGATATTTTTTGTGACCAATGATGAGACAGAATTACTCTTTTTTGTCAGATCACATGACTAATCGGTCATTGGAATATCACTGAGGAAGAAAAAGTCACCTGCAGTGTCAAAGGGCTGGTAACATTTTTATTGTGTATTACATAGTGTATTACATTATGTATCCTATGGTGTATCGTATCGTGTAACGTAATGTGAAACAGGCTTAGTTCTGGATACCCCCTGGAGCACTGCACCGGTCTTTTTTTCAGAACATGTACCAATGGTAATCCCCAGAGTGATTTTTTTGTACTTTGTAAAGCAGGCTACTGAGCTTCTACCATGTGACACACCCATGGATCATTAACTGGAAGTCTGATGGCTGAGTACAGCTCAAAGTTAAAGGTTTAATAAGAGCTAACAGTAATTGCAAAATGCCATTTTATTCATTTGTGTATTGTCAAAAAACAGGGCAGAGGGCAAAAAGTAGGATGAAGTAGGAATTATAAGAAAAATAAGGGAAGTAGGAGCAAGGGTAAAAAAGCTTGGAGAAAACAGGACAAGTAGGAGTGTCTTGAAACCCTGCTACAGAAAGATCACGTTTAATCCACTGATGTGCTGGCTTTCAAACTAATACTCATGTGAACAACTACTGGAAAGTCAAATTCCATAATACACTGTGTGGTTGTGAACAGAAGCTACGAAACATAACAAAGATTTTACTCTACTGGAGGGAAATCAAAACAATGTAAGGGATCTAGGGGTACAAAAGATGTTTATCTTGTGGTAAAATGAAAGCCAAACAAAGAAAGGAACCTGAAGTTCCTCCCACCATATTTCATGTTTATAAACAGAAAGAACTTTATCCATGACCTTTTTACAAAGTAAAATATAAACCACAGTGTTCCTTCAACTTTGCAAAAGTTGGCACTTCTATTCTGTCATTGCTCCCAAAAAATAAGTTCCTGAAAATGAAAACACCAAGATGTTCAAACCTGCCTAGTGTTTTGATCAACATACAGGCTTATGGAGCTCCATGTCCATACTCTCAAAACAGATGTTCCTCTCAAGTCCTGTTATTGTGTAAAATACTGTCTACTGGAATAATTTTAAAGTCCTTTGAAAGGAAGATATTATCATCCAAGGGTGGAAAAGGTTGAGAAACTAGGAGGCTCCTTCCCAGGAAAATTAGGTAACTGGATGGAAATGTACTATACATGAGAATATGGACAGACTCGTAGAAAATTGGGCTCCCACAAATTAAACTTTTTTCCAGTACTGTCATATGTCTAAGCAATCCCGGTGTTCCGACCTCTCTATGTTCCAACTTTTTCACGATTTTTCACGTTTTGGTCGAAACATAGACAGGTCGGAATATAGAGACGTGATGACGTCTCTATGTTTCGACCTCTCTATGTTTCGACCTCTCAATGTTCCAACCGCAATTTGAAAAAGTCGAAACATAGAGAAGTCGAAACACAGAGACTTTGGACGTCTCAATGTTCCGACTACTCCATATTCCGACCTAAATTTCAAACGTGAAGAATTCGGTACATAGAGAAGTCGAAACATAGAGACGTTTTACACATTTCTATGTTCCTACTTCTCTATGTTTCGACCACAAATGAAAACATGCATTTTGGTCATATTCAATCTTTGGGCAGTTCCACTAGTCCGAAGGTTCCAGAATACGCTAATTAATTAGCGCAAATTGCGTAATTTATGCAACATTTCAAAGTTTGCTGATCACGCATCGAGGCGAAACACTAGGGCAGTGGCACAACCAGCGGGGGCAGAGGGGCACCATTCAGCGTAGAATTAGCCTTTGAAAAGTACTCTGCATGTGTCGGAACATAGAGATGTGATCCTTATTGTTTAACTTCTCTTTGTTTCGACCAAAATGTTTATAAGTCGGAACATAGAGAAGTCGGAATATAGAGAAGTCGGAACATAGAGTAGTCGGAATTTCGAGAGGTCAGAACATAGAGTAGTCGGAATTTCGAGAGGTCAGAACATAGAGTAGTCGGAATATAGAGAGGTCGGAACATAGAGAAGTCGGAATATAGACAAGTAGGAATATAGACAAGTAGGAACATAGCGAGGTCGGAATATAGAGAGGTCGAAACATAGAGAGCACCCCAAGTTGTACAACAACAGACTGGAGTACCTGTAGATTGCAATGTGTTTCTACTTTACCGTTGACTATTAGTAACTGATAAATTGTACCTTGATGGTATTCATGCATGGGCCATTATCAACTATAGTATTGTAACCAAATCTACATTCTACAATATGGGAGGTAAACAGTGATAACAGATCATGTTGAACCCATGGCTGGGGAAAAAAGAAGAATGTGGGATGCTCTTTGCAGGGAAATTTTGGTGTATGGAAGGAAAAATGGGCAGGTGAAGGGAAATTTGGATAGTTTTGTACATTAAAACATGTAAACATTGTGGGAAATTTAACTTGCATGATGGGAAGTAAACATTTTTTCACAGCCCTCGTTGAACCCTTCAAAAGTTCTCATGAACCAGTCTGGAAGGAACTAATTACATTTCATGAATGAGCAATCTTTCAAGGCCTTTTTATGGAAAAATGGAGATCAATTACATTATAAATGTAGGCTACCTTCTAAATTGTCAACTTTTAAACAGGTTGTATTTTATTATTTAAATGAACCAGGGGTGTTCCTTTATCCCTATGTACACACTAGGATGCCACTGTTTACACAACCCTACTAGACTAACAATTATAAGCACTGCACCATACTGATAGGGTAATTGTCTTTGTGTCAGTAGAAGCAGTTTCCTACCATAGCAGGTGATAGCAAATTGAACCACAATAGGTACGACCACAAGCTTGTAATGCTATCACCACTTTCAATTGAATCTCAACAAAAACTCTTGGGAACAAAAGAAGATGACCTTCCTTTGAAAACTCATGGGTCACACACACTATATATTGGCTATTGTATTATCTAAACTAGATATATATTACTGAAGACTATGTACAGAATATCCAGATAGGTACTACAAGGTAAAGCCAGTAGAAGGCAATACAAACAAAGACTAGCTCAGTCACAGTTTGTCTTTCTGAAAAAGTTCAAATACATTTACATATGCAACAATGCAGATTTGTTTCACGTGGCTCTGAATTACTTTGCTTCATTGATACATACACTCAACAAAAGAGTTTCAATACAGTTCAGGGACACATGTCACACCTGCTGTTATACTTTTGTCCAAATGCAAAATTTGACTTGCAGCAAAATAATGTCAAACAACCATAGAATCCTATGAACTCCCTGCTTTTGGAATCTAGGAACCCTGTTACTTACCTCTAATTTACAGATATAGCCCTCAATTGGCAAGCAATGAGAGGACTAGGGAGGATGCCCTCTACAAAAGTGTGCCTTCCCTTACTGCAAACTTTGCCAGACTTCAGATATTCATAAAGTGAGGGATACATGGAGGGACAATGAAGATACACTACACAGCTTCATTTTCCAGTTAGGAGTAACAGATGTTGCCAATTAGTGAAAACATCCCAGATTTGAGCAATAAAAAACCCAATGGAATTGTCAGCCTGAGTTTGTACAAATCCTATTCGAATCAACGACTCACCAAAGCCTATGTATGGTGTACTGCAGCTTCAATGATGTGTTAACTGACAGTGTGTGATAACAAGTGAATTTATACAGACATGTATCAATCATCTGCTGTATATGGTGATGCCATAAACTATATATGCACTCAAATAATACTTAACAACCTTGGAAATCTAATATTTCTACAAAACTGTCACAATTTACTATCACGTAAGGCTTAAAATACACTGCACATACCAGCAACAGTTCATCTGCATATGACACTGGCCGGCATTCTACCACAGTTTCATTGGAAAGATCACATCTGACTAGTATGCACTTTTAAATACAGTAGTTGCTTCCAACTGATTAATGCTAATCATTAGTGTGTATGCCACAAAAATTACTCCCCCAACCTTGGGCAAATTGCTACCAACAGCAGAATGTCCTCAGCTTGGTAGAAACTCTTTTAATCAAAATCCACTCCATCTGAGAACTATGGCAAATTCATTTATATATAATGAGAGAGCAACATTTTAAGTGAGAATCACCCCTCTGCATGGCACCTGAACAACTAGCAATCCCTAATCAGCCTTACACCAAAAATTACTCCACCATATATGACAGCAGCTCAAGTTTCACATGTAGACTACTGAAATGCTTCCTGTCAAACTGCTTCAAACCTTACATAAAAACATCAAATATGAACATGAAACTTCTGACTGTCAAAAATTAATGTATCAGCAAATGATTGGGCCAAACCAGAGCCAAAATGAGAGGATGGCAGTGGTGATATCATAGGATTATTTCATCCTGTTTCTTAGTATTTTAACCCCAGTAGAAAAATCAATTTGAAATAACTTTAAAAACAATTTATACTTTCTCAAACTTCTTAAATATACCTACCACAAAGACAAGAACAAGGTTAAATCGTGGAAATACCGAGGTAGTACTTCCATAGTTAAATTCTTCCAATTCCCAAAACGTCTCTGACAATCACATTAAACATGATTCCATAACTTCAAACATCTTTGGCCATGGACTTCATTGAGGATGATGTCTCTATAGTTTAATTACCCCCTTTCGACTACACTTTCATGAATACTATTCCCAAAATACAAAGACTCCGAGCAGTTGACAGTGCTCTCATGAGATCAAATGATGAAAAGCAAAGCATCAATTTACTGCTTCATCAAAGTTAATTAAATCCGAATTTCATTTTACCAGCCACAGCTAAACAATTTAAGTGGTGAAACACTTTTACTGGGGATGGGAGAAACACTGGTACAGTACTACAGGGATGAATATAAATTTCATGGGTCTCTGGGCATAATGAAACCACAGGGAGGCCATTTGATATTTCTTCAGTGACTTTTATTCAATTAAGGCTTTTAAAAGGCAGTTTGACTCAGCTGCTTCATCAATACTACCCTACCACAAAGAACAGGCCTAAAACTGTGCACAACTGCTCCTCCTGGACAGATCATTGGTTTAGTAACATAATTACATGATGAAAAGACAAATTCACTTTTGCTATGATGTTTGGTCAACATTAAATTCATGTCAAACTTTTTAACTTGATTTTATGAAATTTAAGGTGAAAATTTGTATTGTATGAACCTGACTAGAGGTAATATTACACTGCAAATGCACAAGATCCAAACAACTCCAAGATATCTAATATTCTCTCACATTTTTGCATTGTATAATAGTGTAATCAATTTAAAAAATGCTACATCAATGTGATGGGTAAAACTGACATACATCAAAGTTTCCCAATTTTCTGTATCAAAGAGCAATTAGATATCAGTTGTCATTTATAAATGAGTAGAAAAAAGCAAATTAGGCATCCAAACATTCAGAATTTAAATCTGCAAACAGTTTAACCCTAACTTTAAATTTTCATGAAACCTTAACATCTCGCATACTGACCATGGTACAGTACTTCAGAAAGACCAGGCAAGGAGGTAGACAGGATTTAACGACACACCAACACGAACTTGTTATATATAGTGTCAGCTCTATAAAAAAAAATAAAGTTCAAATACGGTTCAAGTTCAAGTTTGGTTTCAAATACAGTTCAAATATGATTCAAGTCCTTCCCTGTAGTCACCTCTTACGAAAAGCGGGGAATACCATGGGCATATTCTACAAACTCCAGCCTAAAGAGGAGACCAGGCAAGGGGGAATCACACTATGCTTTACTACTGTATTCATTAAGCAACAGTTTAGGGATTAAACATGTTCATGTTTAAAGAGACTAAACTACATCATGCGTGATTTCAGATTAAAAGTATGTTCAAGCATGAAAGAAACCGAAAATTGCCAATAAAGACTAGGCCATCAGTCACATCACCTAATATCTTATAATATTTGGACCTACTGCGAATATATGTATCTTTAAAGGGAAAAATGCAGTCTCCACAAAACTCAATGGTTTTATAGGAGTCTACAGGCTCTATACCTACCTCCTATTTTATAAATATATTTATTTTCCCTAATTGCCATACAACAGCTCTCTGGTGAAATAGACCCCCAATTTGAATTAGTGTATCCCATCATCCTAAATTCAGGAAAGGCTCCTATCAACCTTGTGACAATATTTTTGTTACTTATTTGTTTAACTCATGCAGAATATTAAACTTCTTGGTTTACCTTCAATATTCAAAATTTTTATACAGAGTCAGAAACATAATGAAATGATGCCTGTGAGCGAAACAAAAGATCTATAAGATTTAGCATATTTTGTTAAAATAAACTTGGGGTGAATGCTTTCTCCCTTGAAAAGAAGATTTCCTGAACTCATAAAAGTCAGCTCACTATATATCACAATAATTGACAAGACATGACACACTGTTTTGCTATTCTAGCAATATTTTCATCAAAATTCTAGCAGAACATTACCATCAATTTGATGGCAATGTTAATCACTGAATTAAGCCATTATTTAATAAAGAAACTTCAAAGGTGTGTAGTACTGATTTTTGTCTAGATGATATTAATACCCAAAGTGTCACCTTTCAGATTTATCTCATCAGGTAAACCCTATCCATGAGTTAATTTTCTTGCAATCCTCAGGGGTATTACTGCTAATCAGCCTTCGTTGGTGAATGAGTGTGAAAACTGAAGGCAAAGTTTCTACAGCCTCTTTGGGCTAGCCTTCTAACCAAGGTGAGTCAACAATATCTGAATTACAAGCTGTTGTAGCATGAAATTAACCCACAGCACTGTAATCAGTTCATGGCCAATGTTGTCATGGGTTTGAGCAGTCCCCCACTGCAAACAGCTGGCAGAGTCATCAGTTCTACCTGGTGCTGTGGATGGGTCTGTCCATGCCTAACAGTATACGGTTGTATTTAACTCTATGCCAGTACCAGCAACAGAGAAACATATGTACTGTAATGTGTACAAAGCATATGACAGGCACTGATTCAGCAAAACGGGAAAATGCACGATGATGGTGATTCAGGAACTTTTGCATTTAGTAGACATTAACCAATGAAAAGATATTGGACTTAATGTTTGTATGCATGTAGCCTACAGATACAGTAAAAATTAGCATGAAAAAGAAAGTTTAACGAAACATCTGCCTTGGATTACTTAAAAGGGTATCTCCTTCTATCACAGCTGGGGCAGGAACCAAACAGAAGTTTACAAGATTGTGACATAGCAGGTAGAGGATTTTATGTTAAAAGCTGTCATATCCTGGCACCTATGCAGTCACACCACGGGCAGATAAACTTTATACATAAGAGGCTGTGACCATATATATAATGGTACAACTGACCTGTGCCAGTCAAATTTTCTTCAAGATGTCAGTACAGCAGCTACAATTCAACTGATCTATATGTAATCAAAGCCCAAAAGGGCCAGACGCATGCAAGATCCTTACATGGCACAAATAAATTGAATCATTTAAGAAATGCTCCCCGTCCTAAAAACATGTAACAAATACAATGAAATAAATAAACAGGCATCAATTTTTTACTGAATATTAATTTATAGCCATATGCATTTTTGCTTTGTCACATGGTAAATGTCACATGTGCATGCCAGGGTCTCTATCATGGGAAATCTCTTTACCTAATACCAGGGAAGTCCAACTAAGGATGTCCTTCTACCCTGGATGAAAGAGGATTTTCAGACAACATGAAACCACTGCAAATCACCTCACTCTTATTTCCTTATCCATGCTAAACACTATCCTAATACTGCCTGCCACTCTCTACACATACAATAGGATAAACAAACTACCATTTCTATGTGTGGTGTTTCAATTCCATGGACCCTGGACAGGCTAGAGTCAGATAACAATAGCTGGAATGCCCTCCCTTTGTTGTGAGGGAATCAGATCATAAACAGTTTCTAAAGTTGTCCTCCCCCACTATGAAAAAGGTCACTATTCTGGTCTGGGTTTGACAATGGCCCGACTGCAATAACTCAAAGGGTGTAGGAAGTTGCCCCAAATTAATTTTGAAACAACAGGTAAATCTCACAAATATCCTCTTAATTCCCTTTCAGTATCTTTCATAAAAAGTAAAATTCATTTGAATTCAATTTTGTTGATGAGTTTATAAGCAGGCCTACATATGAGAAATGAACTGATATTTCAGAAGATATTATGCATATTCAAGGTAGACCAAGGAGTTAACTCTGCATATATGTTACAATTCCGTGAGAAAAACACTGTCACATGATTCACAATAGCCATTCATGAAAGAGGATACCCAGGTACACTAATCCAAATTGGGGTGACTGCTTTTTCTCTTTGAAAACAATTCCAGGATGATGTGTGCATTGCTTCAACGTTGTAAAAGAACAAGCCTTCTCCTGTGAAGCACAAGTGCACTTCTTGGCAGACTGGGCAGTTACTTACAGGCCTACATTTGCATTTATCTGGAAACTGTCTGATAACTACAGCATGTTCCTGGTGACTGGTGTGAGACAATCTGAAAGGTGAAGTAAGTTGCAAGTTACAATACTTGCTATATGCAGGATTTCAGCAGGAATTGTAGGAATACAAACAATATGCATGATGATAGCTGTACTTTAATACATCCATGCATTGCTATAGGCCTGCATACATCCTATTCATCAATCATTTTCTTTTTTTCTTTTTTGGCCATATCTTTTCCAGTTTATGCAAATACCAGTCATCACAATTCAAACCAGCCTGGCAGCCAGTCATTAGCTGTCCTTCCAATCCCCTCAAGTATATTTTCAATAACCTGTCAATAGTTTACATTCCTAACTGTGTAAATCTGTTGTTTCTCTAACAAAATATCCTTTAAATTGCCTTGTCAATAAATGCCATGACCTCAGTGACAAAGTGTAGTTATACAGTAAATTCACCTGAGGACTGATATGATATATTCCAGACACTCCTACAGGAGACATGTTATGACTGGTTCCTTTGTCAATATCACCACCACCCCCATTACATGAAATTAAATGAACATTCAAAGGAAACGACTTTTACCTGTAGACAGGCCTCTGTATCTGTGCCGTACACTGTGTGCTTAAGTCCCTTTTACATAACACTTCAGCTTATTGACAATATTTTTGTGAGACTGACTGACTACATGTAGCTCCATGGCACATACGGTACTGTGGGAAGGAGAACTTCATGGTATGACTGTGGAGCCATGACATGAGAAAATGAGCTCTAAGGCATAGCTTTGGATACAGCATTACAGCTTACAACAAAAAGAGCTGTACCAGGGTATGGACCTTGACAATACTCCATTATGATTATGGCTTCACCACGGAGCCACGAGATGTGACAAGAAGAGCTCCATGGTATGACCAGGGGAGCTGCCACCTGGACTAGTTACAGCTCCCTGGAATAGACCCTGGAGCTGTGGCAACCCCCAAAAAGGGGGTTAGTGGGAAGAGAGTTCCATAGTTCATTATAGGGGAAAAGTCTGTCAAGCTCAAAAAGTTGACAAACATCTTGCACTCATATTTCTGCAGTCATTTTTTATCAGTTTACAAATCTTGATTTAAAGCGGCACATTGAGTTGGTTCATGAAATTCACCAAAATTGCCAAACCTGTTAAGTTTTCTTCACATACTAATGACAAATGGTCAAACTTAAACAATCCCCACATCTTGCAAACAAATAAATGTTTCATAAGTGAGTAATAAACAATTCAGTTCGGTTTTCAAAAATTCGTGACCAGACACTTTTTCAAATTATGCACACAACAGTTACAATCCAGGGTACCAAAAATTCAAAATTTTAGCTTTATGCGTAACTACTGGATGTGAAACTTGACTAATTATGCTAATAATAATCATTGTCATGTGATAGTACCCTTCAACACCCTCGTTAAGTTATCGATATCAACTCAATATGCCCCTTTAAAGTTTTCCATCTTCAATTATATTCCTGTTTGAGTATTGAGTGATATCAATTTGTTTCAATGAAAAAAACTTTTATTTCACACTTTTTGAATGCAAATAGTAAACTAATTAATTACATATTATGTTTAAACAGTTTATATGCATTTTTAAAATGGCCAGGAAGTGAACAATTTAGTTTATGCACAGTGCCCTGGGCACCCACAGAGTGGGATACATGGTCATCATAATTTTAAAATTAAATGTCATTCAGCTATAATACTATACCCCACCCTAACTGACACCAAGCAATTATTATCCTCATCATGTATTTTATTTTTCTGCTGACCATTTTCTTTTCTCATGTGGTGTAATCTTCATGTATGTAATTTTTGTACTTCAATACTGGAGTGGAAATAAAGGCTGTCAAATCACATCAAAACCTCCTTTCCTACTAAGGCCCACACTACTACAGAATGATAAGTCCATATACACAGAATACATGAAAATTGTTATTGATTACTATGGGTGTCAATTTCCCTGAGCAGTTTCTTTTGACAAGGCAAAGTACAGTACAGTTTGAATGAAGACTGGTCAGGTTAAATACCAGCAGGGAATGATCTTAGATTCACATTTGCTCTCAAAACAGATCCATCACTCATCCATGGAGATATACAATATCTGTTGTAATCTAGGCTAGACAGGATGACTCATGCTGATTACTCTCACTTCCAGAATAAAATCATTTCATTTTTTTTTGTTTTGTACAACATGGCCAGTGTCTTACACATTTATTCATTTATTGATATATGTACTTGCTATTCCTCTCAGAATGGCAGCAATGCCAAAGTGAAGCAAATAAACAAGACTTGAGACCTTATAGAGAACAGGGAGGAGGGTATAGAGGTTGTGATTAATGCAGTATCTAAACACCATAAAACACAAGGGCATTTGTGACGGACATACTGGACAGGAAGTGAGGAGGTATGTCCAATCTTGCTGCACCACCAATAAAATCTGAAAATTTGGGCACCCTGCATAGAATCCCAAGAGGTCATCATCACTGAATAAATTCCATCATCATTGGACATCAATCAATATCCCACCATTTGAGAGAAAGTTACCTGTACCCTACCACAGTATGCCTAAATATCCATCTCAATGTGCAGTAGCCTATGTTTTCTTTAAGTATTAGCTTATATTGAAAGTACTAAGTGAAAGAAATTCTTGCAAAACACTGTTTGAAATGCTTTACTTTAATAAGAGTGGTTCTTTCAGTTCTATTCTAAGTGTCAACATAACTTGTTTCTACAATTACCCTAAAACTACACTTAAAAATTTCTATACACAATCAAAACTCCTGACATGAGGCATGCCTCTCACTTCCAAAGCAACAACTCTCTTGATTTTGAAGGGGTTCATCTTGATATGGTGTCTATTCCCCATTAAGATTGTGTTTTACACAAGACTTGCGTGAAAGTATGACTTGAAGCAAACAATTGAAATTGCAAATTGCAAGATGCTGTGGGAAGCAATCATCTCTTAGATATATTTGGGACAACACCAGCCATATGTGTAAATTGTAATATTCAGTCATTCTGAGCAGAAATTATGTTGTTTAATTTTATACTGAGATCTCCCCAACCTCATAAACTACAAGCAGTATACTTCTTGACAAAGAAACCATAGACAGCTTCTGAAAAGAGTATAACCACATAACTATGATTCCTACAGTTTTCATTCCTGGCCATTCAATGTTAGCAGGTGTCATCTGGCTATTAATTTATCAACTTCCTTTACCCTTTAATTCATGAATATTTAGTGCTTACTAAATGACTGGCTTGAAAATGATCCCACTTTGCCATAGTTTCTTACTTATAACCAATTGTTACATGCACACCTTGCAAAGAAGTCACATGATTTATGTTTGGCCAGAGTTCTTGGAAACAAACAGAGATTTTAGCATTGTTGCTCCCATGGGGATATTTTTAAAATAAGTCTCAGTTGACAATTTAAATATTCATGAATCACAACAGAAGAAAGAAAGTTGTATTTCAAAACCATATGGGCACCTCCTTGAAAATAGCACCATGTAGCAGTTTCATTATCCAGGGAAGGTATAAATGAACACATCAAATTTTAATGGCTTTAGCAAATTGACGCCAAATTAGTTGTCAGTGTTCTGGTTTATTTTGAGAACAATTTCCATGTATTAAAAGTCAAAATATCATGATGTGACATTAAAATGCAAACTAAACAAATAGGTGAGTGGAAGGGGAAGGACAGAGTTACATAATGAGGCGATGTAAAGTAATTGCAATTACTTTTACATATTATCCAGGTAAGCACATTGGTACAGAATAAATTCCCACTTGGTTGTGATGGTCCTCTGTGTTTTCAACATAATAACCCTAATGACATGACACAACCACTGCGATAGCAGTGTACCAAATCTAGTATTCTGCTGGATGTCACCCACTAGATTCACTTCATGCTGCAGTGACTGATGGTTTTAGAACTAACAAAGATGTAGGCCTAATACTTAAGTTACAATTTACAATTGGTTACAATTTACAATTAGTTACAATTTACAATTGGTTACAATTTACAAATGGTTACTACACCTCCATCTTTGAATTCAACCCATTTATTTGTCTTCTATACCATGGAAAGCAACAAACGTACAAAAATACAAGCATTACTTCTAGTCAACATCTTCCTCAGATGAGGTTCAAAGGTCACTGCTCCTTTTACAATAGCTCTGAATAAATACAGCTGCTAGCATACTTCTGTCAACAGTACAAGTCTATACAATGAGACAGGGAGTACCTCACAGGCTATGACTGTTGTAGTACATTGTTGAGCACCAGTGCATACAGCTATTTCCCTTTCAGCAAGGACATCTGTGAGCAATTCTCCTTACCTTCTGTACTTCATTTGGATTTGAATACAATACGTACAAGGTAGTTAAGTTTTTGTCCATTTCCTTAATGTTCTGATGAATTTGTACACTAAAACAGAATCATAATGGTGGTCCACAGCTGTCATGTAAATTTCAACAAAGAATGAAAGTCTAAAATAGTTCCAATAGGCCAACAACATATTACCAGGGAGTGATAGCAACTCCCTGATATTACTACAAACCATATTGAAAGCTTAAAATTTTCTGTATAGATGAATGTGTGACCTCTGACATTTTGAGTTTTTGACTACAATCTGCTTTGCCTGCAGACATTCTGACAATGTGGCTGGAATTAGCTTAGAATCTATCAATTACAGTTACGCTGTAACTAGTCCTAAAAACAACTGCACGCTCATCAAAAGTCCAAACAAATAGTCAAAAACTGTCTTTTATAATTTTTCGATATACTTCAAAAGATTCAATGTAAAGAGGCCTTCCCCACTGACTACACATGTAACTGTTGTAGTACATTGTTGAGCACCAGTGCATGCAGCTGTTTCCCTTTCAGCAAGGACATCTGTGAGCAATGCTCCTTACCTTCTGTACTTCATTTGGATTTGAATACAGTATGTACAAGGTAGTTAAGTTTTTGCCCATTTCCTTGTTGTTCCGATGAATTTGTACACCAAAACAGAAGCATATAATGGTGGTTCACAGCTGTCATGTAACTTTCAACAAAGAAGGAACTAAAAAGTTACAGTAGGCCAACATATTTACACTAGAAACCACACTGAAAGCTTACAAATTTTCTGTATATGAATGTTTGACCTTTGATATCTTGAGTTTTTAAAATTTTAACTACATCTGCTTTGCCTGTAGACATTCTGACAATGTGGCTGGAATTAGCTCAGAATCTATCAATTACAATTTGCTAGTCCTTATAACACAACTGCACGCCCATCAGAAGTTCAAATCGTCAAAAACTGTCATTTATAATTGTTTGATATACTTCAAAGATTCAAATGAAAAGAGGCCTTCCCCACTGGCTACACATTCTGTAACAGAACAGATATTCCCAAATCCATGAAAGCCTTTTTCCTATTTTGAAATCCCCATATTGTGCAACTGATGGCCTTCTGTTCAAAGTTCAAGACTGTCTGAAAGATAATTTTTAAACCAAAACACCACTCTTTTGATTTTTTTCCCCCACTTCCCTCTTGCACAATTGCTTCTTGCACTTCACTTCAAACTTTTACCCCTAGGCCTATTTGTACACCTAAAATAAAGAAATATTGATTGACACTTCCATGCCGCTGGATAGGTAGGTGTCCAAGCTGACCAGGGCACCAAAATATTCCCATCCTCCAAGGACAAGAAGGCTCAAAGGGATAAAGAATAAAAATGCAGCTAGACATTATTAAAGGAAACTTGTTATGTCAATATCAGAGTAAAGTAGGATTTATACAGGGTATTATAGCTGGTGGTTCCTCCCTGGTTCTATCCTGAAAGTGCTACCTAAATGGTTTTATACATTCAGGGTGCCGTTAAGCTCCCGATACAATGAAAAATGCTCACTGGTATATACTGTACTCTTGTACTGATGCATCATATTATGTACACATGTGGAGGCGGCATAAGAACAGATCTATTCTGAGAATGATGACAACATTACAACATTACCAGACTTGCACAGGACTGTAAAATACTTTGTGTTACTGGTAGCCTGCACAAATATCACTTGATTATAAAGAGCATGCCGACAAAATAAATGATGATAACCAAACCCACAACATGGTAAAGTAGCTGTATACTGGCTATGCAATGGATCTGAGTTAGAGCAATATAGCCAATCCACGACTACATTACATTTCATGATGGTTTTTCCCTATCTCATAATTTTGTGAAGGAGGTCATACAAGAAAATGTCATCACTGCAGCTGATATGAAGATCTAGTTTGGGTCCATCTCTTGAGTAACTGTTCTTCCACTTAATTACACAATGGTGACCGTAAAATTTCCCCAGAATACGAGCAAGCACTGTACTCTGTGTCAACATGACATTTCCCGAACAATTTCAATACAGCTCAAATGAAACTCGAGATGAATAATTTTAGGTATTGCTTCAGGGTCAGTGTTAAAATAAAGACAGAATCCAATTAGAGTAAACCTCAAAAGTGTGGTCGCCAAAAGACCCGAATATTAAGAGAGTTGAAATCTCACAAATGACACTTATTTAAAATTAATTGCTCATGTACCAACAATGCAGAGAATGAAAAACACCTCTTTTCTTTACTAGAGTATTATCGATGCAGAAGCTCAAACCTGTCGAATTTCAGTCCAACCCAACAATTCATCCAGGAAAATAACACCTTCAGTAACGTTTTGGTATGGGTATGTATTATTCCACAAACCCCAAGCGATCATGGAACCTAGTAAAAGAAATGCTCAATTGTGACGCCTTACTATAGCCACCTAAATACTGTACTTATGAACAAGTAATCATCAAGGGCACATATGTTCGCTTTGAGGATGGACTTTGAGAAACCTTGAAAATTTGGAAACTTCAAACAGTCATTATCATCAAAATTCCTGGCACCCAAATATACATGAATCTTTGAAAAGCCACTTTGAAGGACCCCAATGACCCCCACAGTACTTCTATAAGTCTTGGCGCAAAGGCTGAATACATCTAAATACATCTACTAAGCTTCATGTATATATCCAACAATCTTTGCAAATTTAACTTCAAATGACCCCGATGACCTCATACTCAAAGGTCTCCAATCTTTCTGGCACTTAATGTTGACTACATTTTCCAAGTTTCACAAAAATCAAACAATAACAGCAAATTTTGCTTCAAATGACCCTGATGACCTCAAAATGGCTTTCAGATTTTTTAAGACCAAATGGTAATTATATCTATCAAGGTGGATGCAATCATAATTTAGGTTACAATTTAAAAAGTTGTTGGAAAACTATCATTTTGATCCTAAGTGACCACTGATAACCTCCAAATGACCTTCATGTTATTTGGCACCAAATGTTGATTAAATACACGAATTTGGTTTCCATCTGACTTATAAGAAAGAAATTCTAAATCAGAAATTTCCCTCCTTTGGTCTCTAATGACCTTAAATGTTTGTGTATCCAAAACCTATAATCTCTGTACACCCTTAAAGAAACACCACTGAAGGTACATTATGACCAACTTTCAAGAAAACAACATCCTTGGTAAGAAAAAAAAGGGGTATACATTTGAGATTTTCACATAATAGCCTGCACTGACCCTAAATGACCCTTGACCTCCACTTTCTGTTGGTCAAAAGTCACCCCACACCCACTGATCACTGCGTCCATGTTTCATCAAAATCGGTTGAAAAATGAATGTATGAGAGCTCAACTGCTGACAGACATGATAGATGTAGAGGGACAGAGTGATGGTGGCTGATTAGCTCAAACAGATATAGCTTGTTTCAACTAATAACGATAAAAAGAGTTGCCTGCATGTTACACTGGAGGACATTTTGTTTATCATCACTTTTATTTATTGCTGTTTGTTATAAACAGTACCCGCAATTCAACTGACTTAAAACTTCAGTAAAACAAGGTTGTTGTATAGTTCACCTATGATTCAACCCAACTTCTGTTTAACTCAATGCTATAAAAATGCAGAATGCTAGACTGGCTGGGGAAGGGGATGGGATGGTGAAGGATGAGCAAGGAGAAGCTACTACCACTGGTTTTGATTTCCTTGTCATATTTCCACCTACTTAAACTCCTGTATGGTACCTCCACAAGTCAATCAAAGAGTTGTTGTTTCTATGCTAAAGGCAAGCTAAATGGATTCATTTGCATTATTTCCTTTTGAGTGTTTTTATAATAAAACTTTAATTTTGTCATTATCCTTGCCACAAGTAGTAATTTTTGTGTGAGGTCAGTATAACAGAACATTGGACAGTCACATGAAATGACTGGGATTTATGAAGTATCATGGGGAGGCAGCTCACTCACGAACTTTTTCCAAAGATCTATTATCCAGAAGGGCACTGAACACCACCCTAAGGTATCTTACAAATGTCTCTATCCTTGAGTTAGAAGAATAATATCAGGATTTATCCCCTCTATTTAAGGTTTTTTACTTAATAATTTTACACAATGGGAAACAAGTAAACACACTGTGCAAGATACAGGCCTACACTGAAGAAGCTGAGCAACAATATTATATGTAAGGTTCCTTGCATAACTTTTAACCAGTTATTTAAAGAATAAACCACCATTTCAACAATGCAGTTCAAATCTACTGTATAACACACCAGTAAAACAGCATCCCTCCCACGCAATGACATGCAGGAGAGTCAAATGGTATCAAGAACTTCTATCTCTATCAAAAATGTGGGTAGGTTACTCTACAGTTCTGAGTCCACATGCTCTACCATTACTACTACTATACTGCAGGAGCCATGTGATATGTGAGTTTCCCACCAACACAGTTATCACAGACTTCTGATTAGCAGTACCTTCTCCTGCTGTGAACTCTAAAATGCTAGTACCTTACTTTTACATGTGTAAATCTCCCCGCCCCCCCCCCCCCCCAAAAAAAAAATACAGCATCAATAGTGCAGAAGCTCACACCTGTCCAACGTCAATCAAAAGCTCAAAGCCATATTCATTATAGGAGAGTTATATCTGTAGTGGCATTCTGGTATATTCCATCATCCATGAACCCAATGCAAACACAAAACTATGTAATACAAGGGCCCAATATTTATACCTCCCTTAAAGTTGGCACGCTTTATATGTACATATATTTATGAACAAGGGCACAAAGCTTATTATCACTGACTGGATCCTGAATGACCTTTGTAAATTTACACACTTCATCAGGTGATTGATATCATCAAAATTTTTGGCACCCAATGTGATATGTATGGACCTCAAATGGACTTGACTTTCAACAAGCCCTGATGACCAAATCTTCAGTACCTCTGTTTTTATTTTTTTTTTTTTGGCACCAGACGTTGACTACATTCACATTTCAAATACAGAATATACCCATTAATCTTTGCAGATTTGACCTCAAATGACCCCTGATGACCTCAAGATGACCGTCAGACTTTTGGAACCAAATGGTGTTCACATCTACCGAGTTTGGTTACAAAGTTACTGGAAATCAATGATTTTGACCTCAAATGGCCCCCAACGACCTCCAAATGACCATCATATTTTTGGTTACTAGAGATTCAATACATTGAGTTTGGATACCATCCAACATCTGATGACCTACAATAAACTTGAATCCCAAATCTGTGTACAGCCAAAATGAGGCCCAATAAGAGAACTATACTTGAAGAACATTATGACCAACTTCCAAGAATAATAAGTACTCTGCGAGGGAGGAAATACATTTTTACAATTTCCAAAATAGCCAGTACTGTCCCCTAAATGATCTTTGACCTCAACTTCCTCTTAACCAAGAGTCACCTTCCACCCACTGATCATTGTGTAAGTTTCATCACAATGTCAATGCATTAATGCACATGTGAGAGCACTTTCATACACAATTGTGGACAGATGTAGAGTGACACACACAGGTATAGACGGACACAGACAGACAGACACAGACAGACAGACATAGTCAGATAGACAGACAGACAGGCAGACAGGTGTCCCACAATGACATTTATAAACTCATACCAGCTTAGCTGGTGCCTGCTAAAAATAAAAAAAAATAAAAAATAGCCAACATGAGCACAGTACATTTAAGGCCTCTAAATATACTTCAGCTAACTATAAAAGCAGCAAAGTATCTTACCACGGAAATACAGCATCTCATCTGATACTGCACTGAATAATGGCAGCAAGCACCTGTGCTTTTCACCATCCTCCCCTACCCACCCAAGTGGCCTTCTCTAACCATCTCTATACACATACTGTACTTTCTTCCTCAATTTTTGAAATAAACTGAAAGTCACAAATAAGTGTACAAATGCAATACATGGTCCTAAATAAATAGCGACAAAGTGATTTTAATAAACTTTAGTTTGCATTTGATAGCAAATGATATTTGAGCACATTTAAACAAAACACTTTCCAGGATTTTCCCACAATTAAAAGGTTCTGCACCATTCATATATTCATGACTTATGATTTAATTTTAGACCATTTGCTCTAAAATCTAAAACTGTTGAATCCTTCCTCCTTTTACTGAGTCATTTCCTGCCAAAGTCCCTTCTTCACAAAACTTTTGGGAAATGTTATCACAGCACACCTACAGATGCTAAAATATCCACCAATGTTTGGGTTTGTCTGTTTCGTTTCCTTTAACAGGTTTTGGCTTAAATTAAATTCAGAGATGAAGCTCTGACTGTATTCACTAATGGCAGAGATAACTTGTCATGATTTAATAATGAAGTAATTGTTCAATTAATTAGCACACAGCCATCAAACTCCTTGATGATTTCAAACCAGACAGTCAGAATGACACAGATCTATACCGGCTAAACATTGTAAGATGCAGCAGTGCAGACATCTATTTAGGTTCATACTTCAAATGGAACCATGGTAGCACATACTTAACTGTCTGTGTACAATATTACATTAGAATGGAACTACAGTATCATGCACAAGTATTTGAAAAGAAGTTGACTGCTATTCAGTAATCTCATGAATACTTCACAGCAGATAGATCCAGGGATGCCATTGGTCAATTCTCTCACTGGGGTTCTATCAGCTCAAGGACATACACTATTCATGCTGATTCACTGGTGCAGATTAACTTTTTAAATTAAAATGACAGGCATGGATGGGATTCCTAACTACAGTAACTTGTCAAGTAAGACAATTTATTAGCTTTATCAAATCCCTGGCATTTACTACGAGCTGAGGCCTACAGCATAATACATAAAGCAGCTTAGAAATATGGAGTAAAATGCTTTACATGCAAAGAACAACGAACCTTACTAAAAGAGCTCTCTAGAGGTGGAATGCACTAAACTGAAGTACTTAAAGCTATTAGGTGAGAGAGAGAAATGAAAGCCAGCATTTCAAGGAAGATTTAATCATACCATCTTTATCCACTATCTTTCTCTGGAGGATTCCCTATACTGTAGTAACCCTCATAAACGGTAGTAAAAAGATTTACCCAAATCACTCAATTTTGAAAGATTTGCAAGGTCTATATCTGTCCATGCTTTTGAAGGCCACATTTTCTGTAAATGATACAAGTGTCTCTCTAAGTGAAGAGCACCTTAAAAATTGCCACCTTCCATGATCTGTATAAAAGATGCCTCCTAGTACATGAAAGGTCTGTGGCCATGGTAACCAAAATAGCTGTTTTACTCAATGGCAGATTTATTTTCCCTGATGTGAAATCCATTGGAATTATTTGAATATCTTCTACTATTCTCAAGATATACCTCTTCAAAGTTTTACCATTACTGAGATTTCTTATTTGCTATGCAAAACTTGTGATGGGGAGTGTTACACTGAGTCTATATTTCTTTCCTTAATCCTTTATAAATTATCCGTTAATTACTTAACAGCTAGTTTCTAGTTTGGTGTTTAATGAAGAAATTTTCAAAGTAGTCAATAGCTACTTCTAAAATAAACCCCTCAGGGCATTCCAACAATTAAATGTCCCTAGAATGAAGATTAAACAAAAGATAATAAGACATACATGAGTTCCTCTTTCCACATCAAAAAACTGCATACATACAGCTCATGTTTATTCATGATGGAAGTACAGAAACTGTAGCTGTCTAGTGAAATGGTCAATATTTGATGGATTTTTATGGGAATTTTACTATTTTTTAACATTTTTCATGTTCTTTACATCAAATAGGCAGGTATGACATTCACATGTCCACAAAACTTTAACAAAAATGTTTAACTTACCATGACCAGTATAATCTCAAACTTGGGGAAACGAGACAGACTAAGTCAACAAAACAATTGATAAGTCTGTTCATAAGGGCAAAGTGGATGGCACTTAAAGAAGACAACCTTTGAAAATGTCTACCAGAAAATACTTAATGTTAATGTGTTCTTGTACATGAAAGATTTTCCTAGAAAAGAGTAGTACTTTACAGCTAATGTTCAACTGTTCTGTTTCTTCACAGATTAAAACCTGAATCTTCAAAATTGGCCTTAACCATTCAGATACATGGCTTGATAAAACCAACTGCAATGGTAGCAAAAAGCCATAGTGACCTTAATAGTTGCAGTGATGACCCTTAGAAAGACTTTCATGAAGTACAGTAGTAATGATGAATATTACTAACACTGCCCTTCCCTGTCAGATTCAGTTTTGCTGTGCCCTTTCTGAGGCCTATATAAAGTCACACAGTTATGTGTTATGTAAACAAAGGTGTTTTAAATATTTTTTATGCCTTGAGAATCAATATCTGTTAGATTTAGTGAGTTCATATAATGGTGCTACTAAAGTAAAACACTTGCACTACCATGTACAAAGTATGAGTCAATCCAAGATTCCACAGAGTCCTTCAGGGATTAGAGAGGGATCTAGCTAAAGCCTTGATGGGCAAGTTTGATCATACATACTTAAAAGTAACTTTCACTCTTTAAAAGAAGTGGGTAATTCAAACCATTGATATAACAAAATTTTGTCTGTAACACAACTAGCTTTAAGGTGAGGGTTCTAAGGTACAGTACCCTCAGAATGTCTTATGGATGAGTTGCACAAGACCATATGGCCCCTCTGATTTTAATCAGTGACATAGCTGTGAACACTGAAAACTACAGTGATGCAAGCAAGATCACAGAAATTAAAGTAAGGGAGAATGACGTCAGGCAATCTAAACTGAAGCCACTCAAATGGCTCTCTGTATGGCAACAAAGCAGCAGCGTGTAGCATTACTTCATTGCTTTGTCCCATTTACTTGAAGAGAAACTACAAGTTTTCAAGTGAGGAGTATATCAGCAAAACACTTAAGGCACCATGACTCTGTTGTGAAAAGAACTTGGCTTTACTGGTTATTAACATGCAGCGATGCACTGTGTCAGCATTCTCCCTTACTTTTTAAATTTCTATGTTCAAGATTCAGAGACTCAACACCCCAAAGAAGTATTAGAGTTAGGCAAGTATAAACAAAGGGATTACAATACATTCCTTCACAATTAACCAAAAACTTAATAACCTCCCCCTCCAACTTCAAACCCAAGAGGATTGGACAATATCTAGCTTTGACATTTGTACTCAAAAACTTAAGCCAGCCATTTCTTTACCTCACCATATAAGAGTAGTCTCAAACCTACTTGTAATGTATAATATTTCAGTTTGATAACCCTTGAACAAGTCAATTAATGTTCCTGTAACACAAAAAAGAAAAGAAAAATAAAGACAACCATTTCCCTTCCGTTGACAGCATTTTATTTTTTACAGGAAAGAGGTGAAAGTAATGAAAACACCTAATAGGAAACCGGAGTTGAGAGAGTGATACAAGTGACACAACCCTACCAAGGTAGTAGATAGCATCTTGTAATAATTACCTCACAGTAGCTCTAATAGACACACTAACATCTGCATCAGCTGACTGGTAGTACGTACTCATACTTACATTTCACAGATGCGAATGTACTTGTAGTTGTAAGTATGGCTTTTGTACTCATGCTTAGGTTTCACTCAGGTATTAACAATGATTCAGACTAAGATAAAAATTTTGCTCTTTATACCCAGGAATTAATTGTAGTCACATCATACTCCCAAGTTTCTATATGCAGTTCTCTGCATCAACAACACTAGTCACAATATACATAGTCAACAGCTATGTGGAAGTTAGTCTGGCATCAACTCAGAAGGAACACAGGTTTGTTTATAAACCCTGTCTAAACCTGAATGCCCTTTCTATAATGCAGAAACCTGTCAATTGCACAGTAATAGGAACCTAATTACTCTAACTGGGCCATTTACATTCAACTACAGTAACAGGGATGAAACTCCTCTCAACTATCATCCTATCAAGTGTAATTATTCTGTTTTCCAACTGTAATCCCTGGTATTCCAAAACAACCTACATCCAAGAACTGAAAAGCCAAGAAGAAAGGGAACAGCACCTCCAAGCAGCAGGTTTTCAAAGAAAAAAATGAGTAAACTTTTACAAGGAAGACACTATTTAAAGTGTAACAACTTGGTTTCATTTCTTTCCTTTGGCAAAGACACTCAAACCTAAGAAATACCTTCTACAATACAGTCCTACATCTCCAGTACCCCTCCCCGATATTTCAAAAATATTTCCTGTCTTTGTTTTAGTAAATTACAGAAGAAAACATAGTGAAGCTTGAAGTACTGAAGAATCTTAGAAATAAAAGTTTTTACCTATGTTACAAAACATGTGGATTGCATAGCAGTACGTGTTCTTAAAATCTCAACCTAAATTACATATTACTGCAGGCTACCTTACTATCATCAACATTGCCCAAGACATTTTGTAATCATTCTTGTGCAGCAGACTGCATCGAAAGTAGATTTTGCTTAAAATGTTATTCAAAGATAGAAAGATAGAAGGAAGGTGATACTATATACTATTCTCTTGCAACCTTGCAGAAACAGTGAGTACTTCCTCAGATTTCAAATTTCTCACTGCAACGATCTGCATGCAAAATGACATCTGAGGCACAATAAGGAAGGTACCATGAAGATGATGCATTTGAATTGCAAATTTTCAAAAATTTTTGTCCCCAACCACAAAAGTACATGTACTGTACTCTAGGAAAACGTAACCCTGGAAGAAAGTTAACATAGGAAGTGAAAAAAAAAAAAAAACAACTTGATTTTCATGCAAATACTGTACATGGAAAGAGTAGGCCACTTCAGTATCTCATCATCATTTGGTTAAGTGTCTATGAGGATGTATTATATAAGTGTGCTCCCAACCATAGGCCTCTTGAGTATTTACTTCAACTCCTTGCCAACTATGCTATGCCTTCCTACTTATCTGATAGTGGTTTACATAATGAGGACTGGTAATGAAAGCAAAAATACATATAACACAACACCCAGTTAGAATTTCAGTGACAGCTGGAGCTTGAAGCAGAGAATAGCTGCTCGCGGTCCTAAGAGCTGTTTGATCGTGACACAATCACACGCCGAGTGCACCTGACAAGGCTGATATCCAATGTTTACACCTGACATGATATACACAGTGTTTCTGACAGAGTGGGCAGTTCAATGTAGAGGCATTCAGTAAGAACATTTGTGCATATCATTACACATTCCCATGCATGTCATAACAAAACATTCATACATTTGAGGAATGCTACTTGAAACATTTCAGACTAAAAACCCCATAGTTTTTGCTGTGAACAATTCAAATAACTGCACCATAGCGGAAATGATCAGAGCTACCATACGAAATGAAGTACTACATTGGATTTTAATCCACTAATATTACGTAACTTCATATTCTTATAAAAACACCTTCAAGATTAATACTTCATACTTCTGGTTAAGAGTTAAACTTTTTCACCAAAATGTTCAATTGTTTTTAAAAAACAAAAAGGCTGAAAGTTGAGGTAATCTGATGAGAAGCAGTTCACCATCACCATCCCAGTAGACTACTGATATGATCAATGTCTTCAAATGGTAAAACTTAATAAATCAGTTCTTATTAAAAAAGAGAATTCTCTGCAATCACGCAGCTATTTCTATAATGTAGAAAGCCACTGAAGCTACCCAAGAACACACCTCCTCCCTTTTTTTTATTTTTTTAATAGTTCTGAACAAATTAAAATTCCAGCTGTTATGTAAAAAGATGCTATTTAAGCACATCAGCTCTGTAATATTTGATGGTGACTGGCATTAGTACTGTATTTGGCTTTAACTGTCCCCTTCTCATATCCTAGCAACCGACAAAATCTCTGACAATTTAAAAATACTTCCCTAACATGTCCTCGACTTTCTCTGTAAAAAGAAAGATATTTTTCCACTTCATCACTGAACAATAGGACATGAGGACTGAGTCTGTAGCAATCTCAGGAACATCATACTAACAGCTTGTTTTTGTTTTCTATGAAAACAGAAATGCATTTTGTAGCTTTTCGTCATGCAGCCACGGTACGCTGATGTGTGCAACTAACCGTGAGTCTACTTTGACAACCAATGCAGGTCAACATAGCCGTCAGAAAGGTTTCAATGGACTTAACAGAAGGCGTTACCATCAGCAACATGCAAAGTAATTGCCTGCGGTGTGTTTCCCACAGATGGCTGGAGTATTGAAGGCAAGAAGCGCTTACACCATGCACACTGTACAGTAGGCTCGGTTCATATGAGGAGGATGGGAGATGTGACACACAAGAATGTCAACACCATGTAATAATGAAGAGTGGTTCCTATGACTTGCAGCATACATGCAATCAATGTTGAAGACAATATTCAAAGAAGCTGTGTTTTGATTAAAGGAAAGTTAACACAGAAAAGGTTCTATCAATTCCAAACAATACCCTTTATCTGTCTCTATGTATAAAATTATGCAAAAATTCCACTCAAGTCCAGGTTTATATAATATATTCCATTTTAGATTTTTGCACATGATGTTGTTGAGTATCATGTCTCACTGGAATTCATCATCTTTCATGGGTCCACACATGAAGTTCTGGAAGTATATGTGGATATTTTATAAATATCCCCTTGTTGCTGATCAGAAAATTTCAAAACTTGAAATGTCCAATCTATGCACTCACACCTCTATGTAGGAAAATTTACAGTTTGTGATCTATACTAAGCACTTCTTGAAAGCAAAAACAACTACATGACAAACATTCTTCCAATATTACAAGTACTTCAAAAAAATTTCAGATAATAAAAGCAAAATATTTTGATGATTTGGTAGACTTGCTTTTGAGTAGTGTATACGTGTATTCCTAATGCAGTAGCAAAGAACAACATGAACATTTTGATATTCACATGTTTTATCTGTCAAAGATCATTCCATCTGATCTTCTAGCAAGTTCGGAAACATAATCACACAACAACTGAGAAATCTTTCACATCTGAAACAAGAAGCACTTTTAAGTATTTTCTTGAAAGTGTCTTAAATTCATAAAAGTATAACTGTCATCACTCATGCCGTTCAATAGTGCTGTTTGATTATAAGTATTTTACTTCCTCTCTTTACCAATTAACTACAACAAAGTTTGACCGACATACGACAGATGAGAAGCACAGAAAACGACATGGCATTCTGCTTTGTCCTCGTGGAGTAGCAATCAATAATATTACACATAACTGAGTAGTAAGCCCTAGCCTAGTCATCTCATCTAAGTAAAAGTGCGTGGGCATGGCTAATCAATACCTACACTGCACGGGTAGGTTTCAGTTAAAGATACTGTGTGTATATTGATACCTGCATACTGTATGCACTAGGGGGTGAAGATAACAGTTGCATATAGGCCTACCTTACAAGCAGCATCATGTGATATGACTTCATCATTTAAGATCAGTTTGTAAATTTATGCAAGGGAGAACACTGCAATATACAATCCCACTACATCCCATGAATACAGAACAATTTGCCAAAGGCTATGGCTATGAGTAACCAGTTAAATTGTCTTAACATTAAAAAAAGTTGGTGAAATCAGCTTCCAAGTTTCAATTTACACTGTACTATAGTTCCTCCAATAAGATGCAAGTCCAATCATTGAATGAATGAGTCATGTCTGATGGTCTTTGATCTGTCAATAACAGAGCTCTTCATATCCTTCCTCTCTCAGCACTGGTATAGAGTAAGGCCTATACATGTAGGCCTATACCTATAGGCAAGGAATTAATAAACCCAGGAAGGATCAAATGACAGGGTTTAGAGTGAGAATAACTCACCATTATAGTACAAGGGAAATCGGCACAATGCCAAAGATGATGCACTGACACTGATGATGAGCAAGGCAGATCTATACCTGAGAAACCCACAAAAGTTGACCATAAAGGTCAACATCACTTCAGTTTTGACCTGGAACTATTTCCTTTGGATAATTAGTTTTAACTTTCCTACCCAAATGGAATCATCCTGTACCACTTCAGTATACCTTTGGTGTTACAGTGTAGAATGAAAGAAACATTTCTTAATTAAAGGCAATAGGCAGTCCCCCCAAAATTTTCTTTGAAAAATCAGCAAACTCTTGCAAATCTCCTCTTATTGCATTAAAAGCAACTCTGAAGACATTTTGAACATAACTATTACAAACATTAGGTAAAGCAAGGAGAAATTCTCCTTGAATATCACAACTTACTAATAAAAATATAGTCACATGATCTGAATAGGCCAATCATGAACTAGAGTGACCGGGTATACTCACTCTGATTGGGGTGACTGCATTTTACCTTTAAAAGAGTTCCTCACAATTCATCACAAGCAATCATACACTTGTTTGAGCTCAAAGCATTCCAAAAAGAAGTCTAATTTGAAAATTTAGAAATTACAACATTGCAATGTACTTCAAAGCAGGTTGACTTTATCAGCGAACTGAAAAATTAACATACTTCAGGTTACATTTGTTCGCTGTCTTTTGTGGTTAGTAGTACATTTGGGCAGGATGGGAAAAAATATCTCCCAGGTAGCAGGTTAACCTTTCCCCATTTGTTTTTTTTTTTTTTGTTTTGTTTTTTTTTTTGTTTTTGTTTTTTTTTTTTTTTTTTTTTTGTTTTTTTGTTTTTTTGCATTTTCCAAAACTGAAAAAGACAAAGTTCTTCCAAATAGCACAAATTTTCTTCCCTAATTACCAAAAGGCTTGGCACAGTACAAATTGTTTAGATTGGCTATCACATATTACTGACACTGAACAGGAGTGCTGCTTGTCTGCACATTTTCCTGAATGTCAAAACAAAACCCTGACCTCACCAGGCTCATGTCCCTCTCTTTTTTTGCTTCCACCTTTTCACTGCTCTTCTGATATGTACATTGTGATGTGGAGAAACAATGGACTGCGTACCATGACAGAAGCCCTGCAGGCTTTCAACCTACCATTCCCCAGCGTCCCCTCCTGCAATGCATGTAAACCATCTATTTGTGTCATTCACACAGATGCTTGAAAACATCAATAGTAATTACATCTCCTCATGCTGTGAGTGGGAGGCTTGGAAGAAGTTGATATTCATTTGAACCCAATGTTTGTCCACAAACAAGTTGCATGTGAGGAGACTACAAATCTGCCTCTGACAGCATGATTGGAGGGAGCCTCTCTAAGTTCAAACAAGAACATCCTTTCTACCATGATAGTTCTGAACACATCTTTCCATAAACCTGGAGAAGTACTGTACCTCTAAGCAAATTCAAGAAGGAGACATCTTGCTGTCAATTTCTAAGAGACGGTCAATTCTGCTTCTTTTCAAGCAAACTTTAAGCCCCTCAAGTCTTAACCTAAAGGTACAGGGAGGACAAATCGACTAGCATCGTGTAAAATCTTTTCCAGCACGTGACATACTTAACGGCACACACTTCATGTATGTGTACACTATGCTGATGATTTGAACTTTTTGAAGTACTGTAAGAAGTCTTAACACTGTGCGGCTCCATAAGCAAACTCCCTCTTCTGTAAATGGTCACATTTCCCTAGGTTTAGATTGTTTATGACTACAAAAACTAGGTTTGGTTGATTCTGAAATAGCAATGTACTATAGCCTTCCAGGAATGACATTACGTAGCTGCTCTAGGCACATAACAATTACAGTACAATCAAAAGAAAAGTAAGGATGTAAAGTCTTAGCTTCTTTAAACATGAACAAAAAAAACTTAGTGCTGCAGAATCAAATGTGGTCTCGTAGCAGAGCAGAGTTTGCAAGCCACTGGTACTCAAACATGAACCTTGGCAGAGGAACAGAAAAAGGAAAAACAAAAGTTCTTTTTTTACACCAAAAGGGCACAGTTTTAACCATTATGGCCTATCCCTGCACACTCATACTCTATAGCTCTATAGCACTCCTCTCATCTTTGGTCAACAACACACATTTTTTACAACTGAAGTTAAACAGTGTTGATCTGTTGAGAAGTGGGCACATCCTTTCAATCTAGAAATTCTTCATACTATCTACAGTTCATATTCAAAAACATATTATCTTGGCATTGAATAACTGTCTAGATCTCTTCTCAACTGCAGTAACTTAGTCCTCACTGTCACAATGTGACCAGTGTTTTCCTTAATTTAATTTCCTTGACATTGGGGCAAATCTTGGCTGGATTTCCAGCCTATTAATACCATACCATCTGTGTCTGCCTCTATTTATGAATTAAATTTCCTACAACAGTAAATCATTCTGACATACAAGTACATGTCTGCATTGGGCAGCAGGGAACATTCTGCCAATTTTTACTTCCGCCTGATTTTAAATCTGACAGGTGAAACAATGGGTCAATAGTGTACGATAGTCATTGTACTATTAAACCAAATTTGTTTCTTTTTTCTTAGAAAAAATCAATAGAAGATGAACAAAAGAGAAATTACATTTGGTCATAATTGTTCACATCTGTGGACCGACTACATGGTCAAGTCACTCAAGTGGTTAGAGCATCCGACTTGCAGCCGGAAGGTCTGGGGTTCGAATCCTGGCCGGGTCATACCAAAGACTAGAACAGCAATGCTGTTGTGCAGCTCACACAATTTCTCTTGTCTGTTAAAAATAGGAACTCAAAGAATCAAATTTTATCATTTATTTATCAACTTCCACAAAACCTCCTTACCTTACAAAGGCAAAAGGTAAGAGAAGAGCATATTAATAAATGAACTCAAAACCCAAATGAAAAATCACTAGCATGTTTAGGCATGTAAACACTGCCACTGACACCGTTTGATGACAGATCTACAAATATCACTGCATAATTTCTAAAATCAAGAATGCCTGTAAAGGTTACATACTTTAATTAGCAGCAAGACTGAAATTAAACTGTTGTTATTAAACTGTTCAAGTTTGCAAAGTACAGTAACCTGAGTTGCACCTACAACTCCACAAGCAAACACTGCATAGCTTTGCACTCAATCAAAACAAACCACAGACTCAAAAAGCTGCTACTGGGGTTGAACTCAAAGCAGTTACAGTATTGCAATTACTTGACCATCTCAATTGATCCAGGAACAAAATGGGACATATCCCCACAACAGGTACCATTTTCCTTTCTTGTAAGCCAGACTGACCACAGAGTTGCTTCAAATTTTGTTATCATGAATCAAGTAGCTGTTCAATGCAGGGAGTTTCCATGGAAGTCCTTGCTTAATGAACCTTAATAATAATACAATTAGTTATCCCACAGCATTGTGATTGCACAGGCCACCTGATGAACAAAGACTGATGTGTGTGAATGGATCAAATTTCAAAACAAACCTGCACAGGCAGCTGCCAGACAGCAACTGAACACATAACCAAGTACACTGCTATAAGTGAGATGAATAAACAGCTACCTGTTCAGCAGGCACAGTGAACTCAGCCCTACAAAAACCAAATTTAACTTTTGTATATGGGTGTATCCATAAATTAGGGGTCCAAAGTGTGACAAAGGGGTCAAAATTTAAAAACCATTTAATACTGGTGTAAAGTATATTTTCAAGAAGGTATGTGTATCTATTTCTAAAATTTATATCAGTCCTGGCTTTTGTTTAAGACATCCAGGTTATTGATCAACTCTATCTCAAAGCTCCTTTCAAAAATGGCGGAGGTGACTGGGACACCAAAATTGGCAATATATGCCGAGTAAGTTTATAACTGTGTAATATATCCAAGTCTTTTCCTCACTTTTGGTAAGGCATAAGTGGCAAGGATTTATGACAGAAATAAGTTACACCCACTGAAATTGGTTGTATGCTCAATTTAGAATAAAAGCTCACACCATGGTAAGGGAAATCATGTAATATTTACACTGAAACATGTTTATTATCTGTACAGTTTCCAAAAGATAGAGCAAGTAGCTGCTTGAAAATAAATGAACACATAAAACACAAACATTTTTCAGAGTTGTCCCCAATTCATCCAAATATCTTACATTTTTGAGTAACTGGGTTACAGACGTTATGTGTCGGGTGTGACGGGACACCAAAATCCCAGTAATACTGACACAAACAATGCATAAAAGGTTTCTCGTAGCATTTACAGAGTACTGCATTCAAGTGGGCAACACTAACAGTTCAGACAAACCTATTTTTTCTTGGGACATCGGATATTTTTACTGTCAGTTCCAAATTTTCTTATGTTACATATAGGAGTGACAGGGTCCTATTGAATTAACATGTGGTGTCCCAGTCACACCCGACCATGTCAACATTACTGTATGTTGTGACTTCTTAAATCATTACAAAATTGCACAAAGTTAAAAACTATACTGACTTGAACCAAAGTAAGAAAAAGATAGGAAGGATTTATCAAATAACAAAACAGCTTCATATTTACAGTAATAATGATTGTCGGGTGTGACAGGGACACCAAAGTGTGACCGGGACACCAAAAAAATAAAATAGATATTCACACTCTCCATACATTTTTCAAGTTTGTCACTTTCTAATTACTTTCCACATCTTTATGATGTTCATATTATCCATCTTAAATCATTTATTTTAATATTTTTCAGTTTAAAACAGTTTGAATAGCTCTTTGTTGTTCTTCAATGGCGGAGGTGACAGTGGGACACCATGGGACACCATTTTCCCCTTTCAACCAGATAGTGGACAATACATTACAAACTGGGGAAAAAAGGGTAGTATTGATAACCATGTGCACACATGTTACAACTCAGGCATGTATGAATGGGATTGGCATAGTTGAGGTGATATGAGAGGGTGGTAATTTTGATGATTTTGTGCGCGATGTGACATGATCAGCGGGACACCAAACACAAAATGTGATTTCCAATGGGTGCCATTATTACAGTTGTCCTTGTACTGCTCAGGTTTAGCATTTTACTTTATCAGTAGAGGTTACCAGTAATTGGACATAGTGATTCAAGTTTCCAAGAGTAACACAGGGAGATGAGGCCTTGTACTAATGTCCATACTAGTATGATGTGACAGGTGGGACAAAGCGTCACATCCGCCATGCCAACTTTGAAATAGGTGCATTTCGTTAAACATTGTCCCTTAATCTGGAAACTCACATTGTTTGTTTGTCTGGTTCTAATATCTCATCTGACATAACTTTAGGCTATCCAAAGGATAGAATAAATTTTTTATATTGTAATAACTGAAGTTAATTACCCATGTCACAACTTTTACCGATAATCTGGTGGGACACCAAATACATTCTGGACAATAAAATTGTAAAGGATAGATCAACAGACCGTAATTGGACATCGAGATACCACAGTTAGTGATAACACATAGAATATTAAACACTTTCAATAACAGGAATCATCTCTAGCCTCAGTTTTAACCATTCTCTATATGCCACAAGTGGCGGATGTGACGGGGACACCATGGACCCCTAATTTATGGATACACCCATATCAAAATGCAAATAGGCAAGTTTTAATGCTCTATCGACAAACAAGCATGTACCAAAATTTCAACTCAAAATCTCCACACATCAAACGGCTGAAAACTTTTGTTGAAAAGTTGACGACATCTGCCCCATTTTATAACCCTCACACATGTACAATGTGTGAGCTAAAAATGGAACCTACTGCCATTGTGCTTGGTGATCAGCATAAGTAACAGAGTAGGGAAAACAAGCCAGTGAGCCACAACTGGAAAAAAGGCCGTGGCCGGCCCGACTTAAACCAAATGGTTAGAAACTGAGCCGTGAAATCTACATCTGTGGATAAAACTCCAGCTTTTACGTGAATAATTACTGTACTAAAGATCTTTCCTAGGAGTATATTTTCCTTATTTTAAGGTATGACTAGAGCATACTAATACTAAAAATATTGTCAGTTAGAAAATTTAGCACCCAGTTTGAATTTTAAGCTTGCAATAATAAAGAGCCACTAAATCAAGACCTTGTACATAAACACTGTTTACATACTTGTAATGGAAACGGGTAATGCAGAGTGCACCTAATCTGTTGTTAACCTAGTTCCAGCATATACAGTAGACCTGTTCTGCACTAGAACCTACTGTAGAGCTATGGAATATCACAGTCTGCATTTAATAATCTACCCTATAGAAGCTCTTTGTAAAACTTTATCTTTAATGTTTACAAGAAACTTAAAAACTCAACATGATTCTATATTTCTACAGCATGTCTCATACTTTACATACAATACTGTGCTAGAGATACTACCAACTTTAAGAATTTTCAGGAGGCATAAAGCCTTCCACTTTTAAAGTCGAACCAGTCATATACAAGTAGGCCAGGCCACTATGGCTCCTGCCACTTTAATATCTGAAACAAACACCTAGAACTTCTTGTTAAAGTACTCAAATGTTATTTCAAATTTCAATTCCACAATTCTCCCAGAGGCCCATATTGCCACAGTACACTTGAACATGATACAATGTATGTAGGTTCAGGTAAAAACGGTGACAACAATAATAAGTTCAACCTGGACAGACCTTTCAAACTCCAGCTTGTATCATTTTACTCATTTAACATGAGATTTCCCTCTGGCCTATTACTGTACCACAACAGCAGCTTTTCTATTTCTTTGCATGGTGAGTTTTAAGTTTCTTCAATGATTAGCCCAAAGTTGACTGACCCCATTGACCCCTGTGGTACCCTGTACTTGCAAGGTACAAACACATCCAAAGACAGACTCAACAAACCAAACCACGATTAAAAGGAGGAAACCATAAAACTCAGATGGAGCAGGATGACCAAGCAACCACATAGATCATAGAGAGGACAGTCTTTGATCAGAGAATGAGATGACATCATAGGTACAGCCCCATGTTGCATAGTGAGTATAAAATATGTTGACCATGTAGGCAGTCTTTTCTTGTAGTGTAGTTTTGTCAGATGCAATATTTTTTATAGTTTTGCCAAACATTCTTTGATTCTGAATGAAATTGATCTGTTTTTTAATATTAAATTACTGTAACCAGTTTTGCCCTGACATTCAAAGGCCTCTATCTTTATTACAGTATTTTCATACATGTCAGTACCATCACTCACAAAGATGCAAAGCCTCTCATATTGTACTATTGTCTGTGAGGTATGAGTATGTTGTATGTAAGTACACACAGACTGAAGTAGTTAATTTTATTAGTGATCATAACCAGAAATTCAGCATACATTTACAGTAGGTAGCATTTAGTTTATGAAACACTGACAGAAGGGCAAGGTTTGCGAGTCACATAACTGCACTTTACTGAAACAACTTTATGGCACAGGTTCTTTTTGCAGCTCTTTATGGAATATTTCTCTTGTAAGAAGTGCATTAATGACAGCATTTCACTGTAACAGACATTTTGTGACACAGGGTCAATTTCATGTAACCATGGTAACTGTCCCAATCATCAAAACTAAGCACTTGCTGGCACCCATTATCACTAATTATCTTCACTGTGCATAAACAATACTAAGCTCAATATATTCATGAGAGTTACAAATGTTTGGAATTTTATCATATTTTGTCTTTCTATTGGAAAATTTCTGAGATTAAATTACATTTCTTTAATACAATTAGACTGTGCAAGACATATTTATAAGGAAGTTGTGTCAGCATTTGCCTAATGCTACATTTTGGCTCTTAATTGGTTAGATGGGCCTTTAACTACCTGGCATAATAAACTAACATGTAGTCTTGTGACAGACTCAAGAAACCCAGTCTTTCAAGGCTAATCAAGGCTTAATCAATATCTTAAGCTACCAGAGCATGTGTATATTGCAGATTATCTGTACAAAACCATTAAAATCTACTGAAAATATTTGCTTATGGCTAAAAGTGCATACTAAAGCCTGGATGCCTGCCAGTATCCTGTAGAGAAAGTTTTGCCTTAAAGCTCATCACTATTGTACATGTAGTGCCACAGTGGAGTTATGCTTATGCTGGCTACTGCTAGCCTGCAGGAGGAAAAGAAATTAGGCCAGGAGCAACTTCTCATTTACTAGAGAGCAGACTAATATTGAATTTACTATCAAATCTATTGATCAGAGTATACATTCAGTAAATGCATTGAAAGAAAGCATACAGCTACATCATCAATTCAACTGATTATTCAAGCCCTTTTATGTATAATTTGCATTTTTAATACATTCAAGTACAATTTTGTAGTCATAAATCCCAATTTGAATTTCCATACATCCATGGATGCTTCATCAGGAATGGCTCAATTAATTAAAATTGACAGGTTTTTTTCATATCTGAACTGTTAAAATGTATAAAAGGCACTTGTTACTTGTTTTCCTTAAATTTGAATATTTATGATCATTTGAATTTATCAAATGAGACGCATGGGAGCAAAGTAGGAGAAATCTGACTGAACAACTGATGTGTCAAAGTATGGTTGGGTCAACTGGCTATCCTTTATAAATTGCTGCTGAATGTTTCATGAATTATACAAAGTTTATTTAATAATTCTGCTGCTTAAGAGTTAGAGAAAATAATTTTGTCCTAAAAATACTAAAGTTTGAACATATTATGCTGTGCATCAGACAATGTTAGCTGAAATGATGAAGTGAAGTTAGAAATATTTTGCAATACATGAAGAAAGTTCTTAACAATTTTTGAGTTCTGGTAAGTTTGCTGTTTGTACAGTTCTACAGAAGGACAACTTGATGAAGCCAAGGATCCCGCTAGGAAGCTGTATCATACACTCATGTTTACACAGGGTTAAACCTTAATGTTTACGCAGGCCTGGTTAGCCATTCAAACTATGCTTAGGAAAAACAACTGCAGTGTGTTGATCAAATATTTACTACAATGAAAATCAATTTAAAGCATGGCCAGGTCATTAGTAATGGGTGTACTGAATCAAAAAGACAAAGATAGACATCAAAGCCATACAGAAATTCTGTCCTTAAGTTCTCAGTGAATCATAAGTTTACATACACTGAACTGATAGTTTTGTCACCTGTCCAACCACAAAATGTAAACATTATTTCATTAGAGTGGTCCTGGACTTTTCCTTTTCTTTTCCATTTCGTATCAGATAGGGGAGTTTAAAACTCATACATACACAGTGCTTCCTTCTTCTTTGCTTGTAAATTAGTATTTGTATAAATCTTGTAACTGTGACTATGGTCCAGTGAAAGAAGGTCTCAAAATACAAATTGTAAAAGCAGTACTATTTTAAGTACAGTACTGGACAGTGTAAATAATGAAGTTTTCCAAATGTATACACAGGCCCACACAAAATGTATGCCAACATAAACACATACAAAGTTTTTAGAACTGGAGAGGGGCTTCAATTTTAAATAATGAGGAAATTAACTTGATAAAAAAGTACTAAAAATCTCCAATGCCTTAACCTTTCCTCTTTAGCCATTCTTTCAAGAACTGCAAGTTCCCATCCCTTTCAGTGATTTAACTTTAGCTGTGGGTTGTAATATTAATGGTGAAATTTTGTCTTTTATATTTGAGTACTCTATACCTGGTATCTGAACTACTGTAGCTCACCTGTGCTACAGTACTTTAAATCCTAAATTTTTAAACCCCATGACCTTACTCTATACAGTAAGGTCAGTACATTGTATCTAGTTCTATATATTGTCTACTTCTAATGTAAATTGTCCACTGGTGTGTGAAAACTGTCTACCAACAAAAATGCTACAAAATACTTGACAATCAACAAATGAACAAATGGTATAGTAACAAAGGCAGCAGGTTCATTCATAGCAGTTTTGGCGGTAACCATAACAGAGAAGAAAGAACTTGTTTACTGCATGCTTGCTTCCAAGAAATTATGCCATGTACACTAGAATCAAGAAAATAACATGCTAAAAATTTTCAACTTGATACACATTTCTGTTTGATTATGTAACACTTGTTTCAGTATTTAATGCTCAAAATTTATGCAATATTTGCTGCATTAAATTATGCGCAGAATATTTCAAAAGTAAATGACACACAACTTTTGCACTGGAACAAAAAAATAAGCAAAATGAAAAAATGGTAGGCTACAGATAAATGCTGTAAATAAACGATCAATAATACAGAACCACATATATTACACCTGTACAGTTTTAAAAGCTCTTTACAAAATACGAAAACATGACACTATGAGATCTTCATTTAACTATTAAACCAACTCAAGTGTGGAAAGGCCATGAGAGGGTTGAGCTCTCTCCACTGTTTAATTTATCAAGACAAGCCAAACTGCAATAAACACTTCTGAAACTGATATTTGCAAAGAACTACAGAAGTACAGATCTACCTTTCATATAAATTCATAAAACACACTCCCCTATTAAGTGAGGGTGAAAGCTAGATGAAGAAACCTTCTAGGGAAATTGTGTATGACAAAGCTTTGGTCTAGGTTGTGGAGGCCGTACAGTAATTCTATCTTATCAGCACACTTGAAATTTTATGTAATTTTGCTATTCAAAGCAGCATTTTAGGATGCACTGCTAAAAGGTGATGGGTATCATTAACATGGTAAACTATATGATTGTGACGGACATGAAGACCTTACATCTGTTGGTAAACATTTGCACCACGAAAGTTTGCAATCACTGGCTTTTATAGGGAATTCCAATGGCTTACTAAAAGAGAACTCTTTTTTTTTTAGAAGCACATAGCTGATGAAGTAATTTCATGGTTTCCAAACATACCAACTGTTCAGTATTTTATAAACAGCATTCAAGTACCACTTTGCATTTAAATGTTGATGATAATGTTAAAAGAAATGCCTTTTCAGATATTTAATTTTATGACTGAAAATGTGCTGACATTTGTGCAAGATGAAATAATGTCTAGCTTTTAAATTTCTCTATTAAGTTGGCACCTCTGCATGAAATGATAAATAAGTTTGTATGCTACATACTCAATACTGTACATATCCACTTTAACATGACTTCTAGATCTACTCTAAGCCAAGGAAGTAATTTAAGTCAATTTTCTACTTAATAAGATAGATTCTGCTGCAACTTTTTTTTTCACTTTGCATCACATTATGTAACCTTTCCTGGAACACTGGAAATGCTCCACAACCTTTAAGGCCATATCCTGGTGAGCATACAAGGCCATGATGTGTAAATCAGAACACTTTCTCTGCATGCTGTGTAATGGGAGCTACTCTGCATCTTTTGAATTTGATGTCAATCAAAGAGCAGTCACCAATTGAAAATTTTGGTTTCCCCCAACCAGTACTTTGGCCGATGAGTGTGTCTTAAATATTAACTTAGGCCCAGGGCTTTAGCCAGCATGGTGAGATCAGGGAGTCCAAACAGTAAATTCTAGTGAAGTTTGTGTATTAAAATGTATTATACATATGGGGCAATCCAAAATGTTGGGAGTCCAAATGACTCCTGGACTGCTCTCTGGCTTAAGCCTTGCTTAGGCCTACATTTCAAACTACTATATCAGTATTAGTCACGCAGTACGATCCATGATTTTGCTAATTCAGAAAAGGTAATATTCTGTTCCCAGGTGCGGATCCAGACATTTCGGAATGGGGGGCTGAATTAGCTTGAATATTCGCCTAGATTAACATTATAAATGCTAATTTTCGCATACCCGGCTATTTGTTATTGTTGATATCGCGAAAAAGGAGGGCTGAGGCCGGGAAAGCCCGTTGGATCCACGTCTGGTTCCTACAATTTTATCTTTTGTACTTCCCAGACTTTAAAAGCCGTGATTATAGCTCCTCCACAATGTTAGGGGCGGAAAGTACCAGTTTGGGGGGATGGAAAGTAACCGACCCACCTTGAGTATTTACAGGACCATGCAATGGTTTTGTAGTAAAGTGAGCCTAAGACTGTACAAAACTCACCGTCACTCACCGGAGCCCACCGGCAGTAACTGCCGATGGGGTCGTAAAAACTGGGGCAGACAGCCGTTTTTGGCTTAGGCCTATGTAGGTCCCGTCTTTTCCATTGAATACGATGGTGACAAAAATGGTGACTGATTATAATACTTACGAACTTTCACAGCTCTTGCGTCTAATTTTGAAACATTCTCTTCTAACTTGACCACCCGGACTGTAAGGTCAGCGGTCCTTTCAGCCAGCTTATTCCCTTCTAGGAGGACTTCATCGAAGATGGAGTTAGCCTGATGAGCCAAGTTGGCTAACTGCATCACCAGCCCACACAGAGTGTTGTTACAGACTCTCACAGTAACGGTTTCTATTTCCGATAATCCATCGTTTGGCAGTGGTCTGTTGCTCAAATCCACCGGTTCTACCGTTCTTTTGACGAACGGCATGATGAACGGTGGATCTGAGTCCCCTCACACAACTTCACAGAGAAGAAATTCTCAGTTCGAGTTCTTTAGACCAAACCTAGTCTGCTACTTTGGTCCTCAGCTGGCTAACATCATAGGCCTAGCTATACGCAGTGAAGTGAACACTAACGTTTCCGTTTGTGCATGACTAACCGAAAGTAGCCTGGCTGGTGCACCTGCAACGCTGCAGCTAGCTATACACATCGATATACGTGACATCATAAGGTGCTCGTAATATAACTGTATGCTATATTCTACGAGCCTACATATGCACGGCGCACATTCAACTTACGTGTTTACAAGCAATTGTGATCATTATGCATACTCCCCCAAATATTTTGGGAATTGTAAATAGAGGGCGTGAATACTTTCAAGGTATTTCCATAAGAGCAGGATAAAAGAAGTTCCATTATCCTGCTCTATGGGTATTTTCTGCTTGGCGTTTACAAAACTGTTGGAAATAACAGGGCGATGCCACTCTTCTCCTACCCTGCGGAGCGGACTCTGTTTGCTCAGCCCTCATTAAAGCCTTCCCAAACAATGATTGATTAAGGAATGTGCCGTCCAGCTTGCTACTTAGGTAACTTTTCTCCCTGAATATAACACGCTGAGTATAAAAGCACATGAAACTGCACATGAACTTGTAAACTCCTTAGCCTAACTCATAGTGCAAAAACCTCAGTTGAATCCTGTAATTTAACGACTCTGCCTTCCATGAAACCGATATTTTAATTCTATGTAATTTCTATTTAATTACACTTCATTTCAAGTAACGCACATGATAACCACATCGATATCATTCATGACAATATTATACTATAATGTAGGGTTCACCCTGGGGTTCCCATAACCCTAGGGTTCAGGTAAGTAGCCCCCTAGCAAAGTCGCCCCTTACAAAGTCGCCCCTCACAAAGTCGCCCCCTGACTAAGTCGCCCCCTGGGCCAACAAAGTCGCCCCTTAACAAACTCGCCCCTTACAAACTCGCCCCCTGACAAAGTCGCCCCCTGACAAACTCGCCCCTCGACAAAGTCGCTTCTCAGTGGTCTTAAAATTTCTTAAAAACAATAATAATCGATACAAAGATACAGTAATCGTTTTTATTAGCTGTTACGAAGTGCCTACGCACTTTTGTTGCTGATTTGATGTCACACTTTAGCCTTACGCATAGCCTACAGTGTTTTTGAAACCAACTTAGGCCTATATCTAATTGCAACTTTTTTCCTTCTTTGAAGTTTAGAAAAATTAATCCTGTAATTTTAATTACTTAAAACATTAACTTCTTTTATACCGAATGTTACTTAACGTTCAATAAGAGGTGTAAATTTTGCTACAATTCTGTGAAAAGTGTACATATTATCACTCGAACGCTGTCGATCAGTCGATCAGTTTCCTACAAAAATGCGGGAGTACGTAAGTACAGTAGGTATGGGAACATAGTACGCGATACTATATCCCTGTACGTACGTACGTATGTACTGTTGTATTACCGAGGCATACGTAAGTAGGCCTACTGCAAATATATGGTGCATGAACATAGACTGAACGATTATCTTTTTGTTTATTATTAATTTACTTGAATCATTTTTGATGAAATTTTGCCGGTGGTGACTTAAATTGAACTGAGGGGGCGACTTTGTCAAGGGGCGACTTTGTCGAGGGGCGACTTTGTTAGGGGGCGACTTTGTCAGGAGGAGAGTTTGTAAGGGGCGACTTTGCTAAGGGGCGACTTTGTTGGCCAAGGGGCGACTTCGTTAAGGGGCGACTTTGTGAGGGGCGACTTTGCTAGGGGGAGACTTGACTGGCCCCCTCTTCCACGAATCACTCGGTCAATTCTATGCAATCACAGCCTTCCTATTACCAGGCAACAATAAACTAGTCACGAAGTAAAAATACATGTGCCATTTATTTATGCTAGGCTGCTATTTGTGACAGTCGTGGAGTGGCGTCGCCAAGGGGGAGTAGGAGAACGTGCCTCCAATGGTGGTTCCCCCCCCCCCCATGAGATGTTGGGTGTTAAATAATTTATGAAAATTATGCTTAAACACACCGTTTATATATCGGACCCATTGTCAGTCAATCATGAGGCTAATATTGCACAAAATGTTCTAAACAGTTCAATTAGGGGCACGCATCTAGTTTTGAAATATGTGAAGCACTGACCTATTGGGAGAAATAATCCACAGGTATAATTTCAACATGGGACTGCGACCGTGAGTCCTCTCCCTTCAATATAATTTTCACATAGATTAGTTCTCAGTCAGATTTGATGTTAGAAAACTGTAAAAATTACGATTGTCGTTGATTTTTCAATATGATATCCGATAAATATGAGGATAATTAAATAACTTCACTCTCAAAGGATAATTTCAGTTTATTTTAAATACTAGTGCCTTAAAATTTCAAAGGGGAACGTTGCTCTTCCGAATCTTCGTCAAGGTGGATTAGAGCCACCACACCAGGGATCATAAAGTGATGATACCGTAAAAGGAGTATAAGTACTTGCACAAAATTTTCGTTAATACTTAATACCATAATTTTGAGCTCGCTTCGCGCGTGCACTAGGATGGTGTCAACTTGCACTAGGCACCCTTCTTCGTTATTGATGACGAAAATGCAGGAAATATTGTTGTCATAATTATGATTTTAAGGCACCTTAAACCCAGTGAAACCCATTCAATAGCTTCTTCTCCCAAATTTTTCCCTCCTGCTCGGGATCCGCTGCCGTAGTATTACCTTCGATGCTCTAATGAGGAGGCTTCCCCTCAGCAGCATACCGTGATGTTAGTTGTTTCATCATTAATTCTTATCGGGCAGCGTGAGTGGAATTATTTTTGAAGCCCAATCCAAACCTTAAACATGGTGTCACTCACAACCCCTCCCTTCCCCATCATGAAAGCGTTAGTGAGAGTGAGACCAACAAAAATGGCCAAATTGTATGTTTTTTTTTCACTTTTGTGGTCTGCTTAGTGCGCATCTTATGCAATTTGTAGATAGTTAAATGCTTCGTCCTAATGGTCACAATTTTGTATACCCAAGGGTGCCCGGGGGGCTTTCTCCCCAAGACCCCATTGGGGCGTTGTCCCTGGACTCCACCAGGAGCCCTACGGTGGGGCCTGGGCCCCAAGGCCTACAGGCGAGCGCCTCGCGTCATTACGACGTTCAGTCCGTCGGTTTTGTGTGCCCCTCCGGTGGAACGTTGTGCCTCCAGTGTCCCTACTCCCACTCTGAAAAGTCTGGAGATGCCACTTTATTTGTGAATGTCTTAACACTGTGATTTCAGCATCAAAATGTTCTGAGAGTCGAGTTATATATTGTTTTAAATAAATAAGAGGACAAGACCATCACCCTTTGTAAAAAAGACACTTCAACTCTATTGTGATTAGAATGAAATAGACTGCATTGCAGAAAGAACAGTATGCTTCTGACTTAACAAATTGCATACAAAACAGTAATAACCTATGATAATAATGCGGAAGTTTTGTGTGAAACTGATGAACAAGGGATGTGAATATAGGAAACTTGCTAAGGTTTGTCTTGCACACTTATTCAAATCTTCTAATAAATCATAAAAGTGATAAAAATCCAAGAAATGAAATCGTAGAATTTGGAGGGAATATTTACATAATTGATAAGTTTGCAACGAAAAATGAGGTAAATGTCAATTTCAGCGAATTCCTCACGCACCCATCGTGAGTAATTGCTTCTCTGTTATATTCTGTAGAATATCTTTCTTGGATTAATGTGTCAAAACTCCATGTAAACAACGTCTCCATTATCTTTTCTCTCCGCTAACGAGCCTCTGCCAAATCGAATCCCATTTCCGTCAATTCGACTTAGTACATCATGAAAAATGGTCAAATTGTGGGTTTTATGGTTTGTTTCATTCGTATCATATGAAGTTAATGATAACTATGTGGTTTACTCTATATAATACCGACATATTTGCAATGTCCGGGGCATTGTTCCCAGTTTAGTGCACAATCTAATCATCTATTGCCACTGAGTGCTTAGTTTCTCGGTCACGATATTACCAACTTAAGTTAGAACCCCTCAAATCGCACGTTTAAAACTGCCATTTTTGTAGCTGCCCTTTTTTGGGGGGGGGGGGGTCCCCGGGAATCAGGCATGCACTCACTGTAGAAGCAGCCTCCGGGCCTGGCATCTCCCTTCTCAAGACACTGGATCCAATCATGCAACCGAACATACACAGATAGATATGTCCACTTATGTATGCGAGGGCTGTATCCATGGAGTTAGGCCTAATATAAATTGTATACCCGAGATGGCAATGCATACGACTTTTGCTGCAAGTGAGTTGCTTCGGCGAACATCCAGAAGAAAATAAGTCTTTTCCACAGCCTTCGATCCAGTTGCAGGTTATATTAATTGCTATAATGAGTCCAAAGACACCATACTCCTCAAAATTGAACTAGTTTGTTTAGTTACAAACTGGTTTAAAAGGGGCGAGGAAAGCGGTGGAACCAAAGATATTACAAGCATATAATATAATAATATCTTTGGATGGAACTTCCTTTTTTTTAATTAGCATTAAGTAATTGAACAAATTGCACTGACCCCACCAGTTAACTAGGACATCTTGGTCCAGGCCTGGATGCGATATTGCTGGAAGAACATTCTGGTGGGCCTTCCTTGGTCCCAAGGTTGCATGCATAAGTCACAAAATTGTGTGATTTGTTCACAGAGCAATTCCGACATCCCGCTCTATGGATTTGTTACATTTGCTATCTCATATCGCCCTTATACCCCTTTTCCCGGCTGCCATCTTCCCTTACAGCAAGAACTATACGATGTCCATTACACCAGAACATCACGTCTACTGAGATAGCTTCACGTTTAAATAGACTGGTTATCCTTGACGGAAACATTTTAAGACTAGTAACTGACAAGAACCAAGGACCTGCAGTAAGAAACTCACTGGGCACTTTTCGTGACTTTTAAAGGACTTGTTTCACAGTCGATCTATAGCGGAACAAATGCATGGTGGAGGGTACTAGTTTCTACCTCTGCAGTACTGCTTGACTCGACACCCTTAGTGGGGCCGGATGGGCCTCAAGCTCTGGGGATAGGAATTGAGATAACAATTGTGGAAATTATAACTACACAACAAGGATTGCAGGAAGGACTGCTAAAGATATTCTTTTTACCTAGGTCAATAACTGAGTAGACTTGTTGTGAATGTGGCATAGCATAAGAGAGACCCTATGTGAGCGCCTTCAGGTCCAGATTGATTCATCTAAACCTGCTTTCCTTTTTGAGGGGTCCATGAATAGTATAATCTCTAGTTCGGTAGCTGACACTCTTACAACCATGTATCCCGCGGGCCAGAGGAGAACTGTTTGTAAAGTACCGAACCCCATCACTAGAAGTGCTAAAATGCCAACAAAATCGCATTTTGTCAGGTTTTATTCATTGGGAGATCACATTTTGAAATAAAAGAGCGTCTTAAGAAGAAAATGGTCTTCATGGCAGTCATTTACCAATAAAGACCTACTGACACAAGGAGATCCTTCATGCCGTGGCTTATCGAAATCTAACTTCACACCGGATCTCTTCCAATTCAGCAAAATTATTTTCAATTTACATGTAAAAATTCAGTGGTCAGGCTTGAAATGAGAATAGACTGCTCATTTGTGTATGAAAAGCAACCAAACAAACAAATTGGTAGCACGTTTGCACGTTGCACGTTTCTGGAAAAGCCATGTTGGTAGTCTCTCTAGGGAAACTTTAAAAAAAAAATATTACATCGACTCTAATGAATTTGAAACAAACTGTGACTATTTTATTAAGCTTGCTAGCTTACAAGTTACCAACTATTTCTGGCGGGATGTTTTTCCTGCTACATATTTTTACTTGACCATCTGTAATCGTGATCTTAGCTGCAAGAATTCTTTATTCCTTTGTCAATCAATTTGGAATAATAGTACTATCCAAGTTAAAGGGAGAATGCAGTCACCCCAATAAAGAATTGTATAGTAGACTAACCAATTTCCTGAATGGCTCTTGAGAATCATATGACAGTATTTTTCTCACTCAGTTGTAAAATTTACAAGGAGCAACTGCTTGATTTACCTTGAATATGCAATGTTTATGTTCTAAAATATCATAAAAGATACTTGGTAGCGAAATAAGAAGAAATTTGTGACATTTAGCTGTTGTTTTAAAATAAGTTTGGGGCGACTGCTTCTGACCTTTAATAACAAGCCAATTGCTTACCGTCATTGGATTCGCTGTGGAATTTATTTTATCAATGACCTGTTTGATGATGATGGTGCAATTCTCCAACTGGATCAAGTAACAAAAAAGTTTTCGTTAGCTACTCACTTTTTGGAGTACCACGGCTTACTTAATGCAATCAAAGCTAGTTGGAACAAGGTCATCAAAAATATTGATCAGTGCTTGTATAATCCTATTAATATTTGGTATAATATGTTACTGGCTGATGGATATTTTACATGTAAGTCACTCCGTATCAAAATGGCTAAAAATGTTTTTCTTCCGAGTAAATCTTTTTTAAAATGGGAAGAGACTGCATATTACAGGTGATTCGTGGAAGTTATACTGTTCCGCTCTATTCTCTTGTTCTAATGATTTATCGCTTGGATGGTCTCAAAATCAATTGTTGCACAGATTCATTCCGACAAATAATTATCCTCGGTACGATTAAAGTAGCCCCCTCTAATTTGTGCACTTTTTGTTTAATTTGTAGCGAAGCAATTCGGCATTTGTTCTTCCGGCATTGCAATTTCACACAAAGAATCTGGAAGTATTTTCAATGTTTTTTTTCAAGAGGGCAGGCTTTCACATATATTTAAAAGACATCTCAGTTGTTTTGTTTGGAAAAAATTGTACTCATGAAGTAAATTTGATTTTTATTTCACTTAAGAAGTATATTTTGATTGCAAGAAGGTTAAGGCTATCTCCACGGTCAATGATTCCTTAATTTTTTTACAGAATATATTACTTTGCAAAAGTGCATTGCACAAAAGAATTTACGAGATAGTTACTGGGAGAAATACTGGCTCCCCAGGTTTAATTTATTTCACTTCTAATTGAGATTATTTAGTATTATATGTTGAAGGTAATTTATTTCATTAACTGTTATATTTCACTGTATGTATTTTTCATGTCAAGAGCATAAAAGAGCACATAAAAACAAATTTGGTAGCCTGCTCCTTTTCAACTGGCTCCTGCCAAGAGCGTTAGATTTTATATCGATTAGCAGAACGAAAAACTTCGTTCACCTTGTGAGCACCTGGCGAGCTAACGTTTTGCAAAACGTGTCTTTCTGGAACTATGTTTTAAAACTATTTTATGCAGTGTAACAGATTCAATTGGTCTCCTGAGTAGTTTCTCCGACTGTTACACCAGTATTAATTTTTGTTTAACTCTTGGATCATAAATGCCACTACCGTTCGTTGCCGAGTTCCGTTCTTAAGTTTTAGTAAAACTTGAAAATTTTCAGGCGGGCACTTTGCAATTTTCAAGTATTGATAAGGATGTCTCGGAAATGGTATTTTTAGGCAAAGACCAGTAATCAGCCTGCTTTCCAAATACTTCACGAGCGGCTTCAGTTTTATGTCCACAGATTTGTGGCCTAAATACGAAATATGACTAGCAGACTGGAATGAACCAACGGAGTCTAAGAAGCTTTAAGAGTAAGAATGACTCCCAACCCACTCCTCCCCGAGCGTGCCATCTCAAACGCCCCAATGGGCGAACAGTGAAGAATAGCATTAGAATGAAACACTTAGCTTTCTTCAAATGGCCTTGAATGCGCATCACTTGGCTTTCTTCAGATGGCCTTGAAAGCGCATTGCTTAGCTTTCTTCAAATGGCCTTGAATGTGCACTGCTTAGATTCTTCAAATGTCTTTGGATGCGCACTGAATAGACCGTAAAAATTTGAATTTGACCTACCGTTAACTCGGCCCGGCTGACTTGATGATGCAGGGGATTTATGGGTGTCACGAAGTGACGTATCTAGGAAGTGATGATTTTGACTGCACAGAAGATAATGCCGGAGACCCACCCCACATAGCCACATTCCCACTTCTCAAAGTCTGCTCGGTCTCCACTTGGGATACCACGCATGACAGACCAGTTGAGGTCTGAGGGTCGAGAAGTTGGTCAGTTAGGTTTGCTGCCCTTGGAGACGTAGCTCCCTTGGGGACAGAATTACTTCGTGAGTAATGTTTGGTTTCGCCCCTTGGCTCTTCGCCAAAAAGTCCAGGGGACTTTTGAAAAAGTATAACCGCAGAAGATAGAGTAGGCTAAACCACTTAAGCACCGTGCGATATGTGTGCGAATGGCGAAAATTTCCCCACTTCCAAGTGTGGGCAATTTCCCCTCTCTCGCTATAAAGACCAGAAAATCAGTAATTACCGATTAATTAAAGGAAATGAGAAATCATTCGGTTTAACTGAGGCCCAAATTGAAGCTTGCATTGAGAGCTCCTCGGACGGCTTGGAGTACAAGAGACCGCCTTTGAGCCGGCGTAAAAAAGGACCCAGTGAGTGTCCAAGTGGAAACAGTCAAAGGCACTAGCATAATTTTAAAAAGGGGGAACTAGAATGTATCGTTTTGCTGCCCTCCCAAAATGACTGTGGGAGCGCACAAAGCACTTCACATGTTTCTAAAACGAGAATTCAGACAAACAGGTGCCAAGCCGAAGTTGGAGGTTTCATTTCCACCTCCACCCTACCCCTCCCAAACTCAAGTGCACCAACCAAATCACCTGTTGCTTATATGAGTCCCTTTCCGCCTGATCTACAATCCTGAATACAAAAAGCACTGCATATCTTTGTATGGTTACTTTTATGAGGGAAACAACTGTTCAAGTGTATGCCATATTCACGTTTTATTAAATAAAGTAGACCAATATTAAGTTGATTCGTATAAGTATCATAAAATAGATAATAACACAAGAAAGGTATAGTTTTGCATCGAGAAACCTGTACGAAATTCAATTTTTTTTTTGAGCGGAAGGGAAACATTTTGAGAAAACTATGGGAAAAAAGCATAAAAGATTGATATAATGTCTTGAAGGGCTATTTCTGGGGAACTTTCTGCGGGCCTGTTTTAGATAATTTACCCCATTAAATAAATGGGCTACTTTCTTTAGAACAACTAATTTGCAGTTCTTATTGCAAAGCCCCATCATCAACCGTTCTTCTCTCAAGCACACTGCATCATCAAAACGGCCTGTAGTTTGTACAATTTGGGCTGCTAGGAAGTGGCGTCGCCAGACTTTTCGAAGTGGTCGGGCACTGGTGGCAAAACCTCTTGGGGAGGGGGGCACACCAGCATAAAGGACTGAGTGGTTCCAGAGGCGTCGTGGTGACGCAAAGCGCCCCACCGTAGGCGTAGCGACCCAGGGCTAGGGCCCGTCGAAGAGCCCCTGGTGGGTCCAGGGACAAAGCCTTAGTGGAGTCAAATGGGCGAAGCCCCGGGAGGCTCTGGGGTATTTACAAAATCGATACCATTAGAATAAAGCATTTAACTATCTGCAGATGGCATTTTGATGGGCACTTAGCAGACCACAAAGATAAAAATCACAGTTTGACCATTTTTGTTGGCCTAACTCTGACTGACGATTTAATGATTCGGAGGGGGACGGGTAGTGAGGCGGGACGACCGGTCATGCTAAAGGCAATAGGCAGTCACCCCAAAATTTGCTTCGAAAAATCAGCACTCTTACAAGTCTCCTTTTATTTTCATTACAAGCACCTCTGAAGATGTTTTGAACATAACTATCACAAACAATAAAAAATTCTCCTTGAATTTCACAATTCACTCCCAAAAACATTGTCACATGATCAAAATAGGTCATTCATGAACTAGAGTGACGCGGCATACTAACTCTGATTGGGGTGACTGCATTTTCCCTTTAAGGTTTGCACTGTTCTTCAAAACGGTAGTTCCAATCATGCTGCCCAGTGAGAATTAATGCTGAGACAACTACCTAGAAGGTATACCACTAAGAGGGAAGCCCTGGCATTGAAGCATCTAGGTGCATCTACGGCGGCGGACCAGGGGTCTAGTCAGAAACCCTTGTATGTATTTTAGTGAGTTTTGGGTGCCTTAAATTTATAATTATGACAAGTACATTTCCTGTATTTTCGTCATCAGTAAACGAGAAAATTGGTGGCTAGTGCCCGCCGAGACCACCCTGATGCACGCGTGGAGCGCGCAGAAAATTCCGGTATTAAGTATTAAAGAAATTTTCTTGAAATTACATCTAAGAACCCTCAAGGATAGGGGAACGCCTCCCCTTACAACCCTCCCCAGGACGGCGGTGCGAAACAACGTTCAGCCCCCTCGTCGAGAACAGCTTCCTACGCCTATAATTTTGTGCTTCAGTGGTTTCTTTCTTATGACATAAAAATGTAATTATGCACTACAGCTTCCCAAGCCTTCCTGGGCTTTTCCCTGATCGTCAACTGAGGTATTGCCAACTGGGAGCGCTTGGTGGTTCGGCAGTGACTTTGGCCTCATTTGGTTAGGCTGGTCTGAGCCCCTCATCCCACCCACAATACAATGAGCGGAAAGGAAGCAAGAAAGAAGAGATGTGGACTAATGAATATAAATATGAGAGCGTGGTGGACTATTGGCTAGGGCGTCGGACTTGCGATCCAATGATTGTTACAGTTCGAGTCCTGCTTGGTTCATTACGTTGTGTCCTTGGGCAAGATGCTTTATCTCAATTGCCTCTCTCCTTCCAAAAGTTAAGTTGGTACCCGTGAGGTAACTTGTCAATGGTGCTGATTACAGCTGCAGCCATCTAGAGCAGTGGTTCCCAACCTTTTTAGACATCTGAGTGATCTTACACCCCTCGGTAATGATGAATTATAACGTGGCAACCCTGTTAACACTATGTAAAGCGGAGCACCGCCATCAGTTGGCGTGGAGCGTCCAAAAAAATTTTGGGGCTAACACGCCCCCTATTGCAGGAAATGACACTTCCCATGTCTTTTTACTTTGTAACAAGGCATGCAGTTACTTCATCGTCAATCAATAAAAACGGAACAATATAATATTTTTAAAATATTTATTTAATCTTATGCTGGCACCCATAAAGAATTTTCTGGTACCCCTGGATGCCACTGCACCGCTCTTGGGAACCACTGGTCGAAAGGGATTGCCTCTAGGATGGGGCACTGCTGACCAGGGCTCCATACTTGTGTGAAGCGCTTTGAGATCTCCGTGATAAAGCGCTATATAAAACCGATTATCATCATTGTCGTCGTCACCTAATGTTCTCAAGTGGCGGCCCCGGGCCGTTTGCGACTCGCAACGTACATTAAAATGGCCAGCAAAAGATTTGAGGAGATTGAATTTTTTGGAGAAATGAACTCCTGAGCAAAGTCCTGGCCACTAAAATAAAGTTTAGGGCAGAAACTAAATAAAAGTGACTCGCGGGACCGAAACACTTGAGAACCTGCCTTACACTACAATATTCATCGTAAATGGTGTATAATAGTCCGAAAAGCGTGCGAAAAATATAAACGGTATTGTGTATAAGTTTACACTTACATATACTTCAAGCATGGAAGTACTACCTCCAAGATAGTTCTTCCATGCTTCAAGTCATGTACACCTCGTTTTAAATGTTACTGCTAAATTACATGATGATTTCTTGTGCCCGGCTTCCAAGTCATCTGCAGGAGTACCTCTTGTTGATCGGAAAACAGTTTTCTCTAGAATAATTTCGTGTGTAACTCCTAATAACTGAATAATGACACAAAGGGAACTGAACGTAAAATCCCCATAAGTTAGCTTCAAAGAGTCATACTTTATAATAAAAAAGCATGCTGGCTTGGAAGACCCGTACTTTCGCAAGGTGTTGGGGGGGGGGGAGACAGCTGGGGGATATCTTTCAGGGGACGAGATATGTAAAGCTGCAGTTAAACAACGGTAGTTTTGTTCTTAATATTTCTTAAGCGGCGGGTTTCTTCAGAAAGTGCCCCCCGACCCTCTTGACTACGGGCACGTGGCTCTACACTGAGGAACTGACAAGAACCTGTGCGGATCCATGTTTTAGCAAAAGGAAAGGGTTTACTTGGAAAGGGCGAATCCCAAACCTGCGAGGGCAGGAGACGGGAAAATCCCTGGCATTTAGCCTATACAAACCGGTAGCCAGACAAGGGGATTTATTAAAGTGCATTAAGGTTACGGTAATTTTTGATCTTCTAGGGGGAAATTCTCTCTCCCCTTGGCTAAGGGATTACTTGTGGGTAGGAGGGCTGATATTAGGCGTTGCATGGGGTGTGAAACAATAATTCTGCTCTCGATGTCCTGAAAGTGGAAACATCGAAATAATTGTCCACGATTAATGAGCGCAAAGGGGGCTCAAAATTATTACCCCATGTATTGCTTTAAGACATTCAGTGCAGAGAGTATTGTCTCATTCCTATCGCAAAAGCGTGTACATTTTTGACGCGCCGATTTGGGGTTTTGACTCCAAACTATCATCTCCGATGAGTTCACAACTGTTTTAAACACGTTGTGGGACTATTCAAGAAAATATTCCTCCGAACAATGACTTCACTTACATACGCCTAAGAAACGGCCAGATAAAAACTTAAGATTTGTAGCTTCTTTCCCCCCTTCTCCCTCCAAGAGCGTCAACAGAGTCCCTTAAGTGTGTGTGTGTGTGAGGGGGTGGGGGTGACCAGAACTCGATCCTGGGGATTCGGGGCTCAATAAAGGGCCTGAAGGCCAGATGATCTGTGGTTCAATCTGTCTAAGGCATTTTCCAACAAGTTTAATCCATTAAATGGTTGTTTTAACCATTTTCGAATTTGCAAGCTATTATCTTCGTTAGGGTTCTGGTTCAAAAGTGGGGAGACGCCCCCTCTCCTGTTGACGCCCATGTTCCCTTCTTTATCGAGAACATCCCTCACCCGTCAGTGACATCCATTGTTTTCAGTTCCTTTTCCTTGGTCTCATTTATTGCCCCTTTTCTGTCCCCCTTCTCCCCTTTTTCTCGCTATCCTCTCAGGCTACCCTGCCTCTCACTGGGCAGGACTCCCATGTCATGGCTATTTTAACAGATACATGATCATACTGGGTATTTGTGCGCACGGAAATTACCTTGATTTTCAGATACCCTAAAATCGAAAATCGCATTTAATAGTGTTAAGTTTTTGAAATTTTTCTTCTGAAGGAACCTGGACTCCCGGCCGGTTAGTTAGATGAGGTTTTACGGCTCAGTTTCTAACCAATTGGTTTAAGTCGGGCCTGCCACGGCCTTTTTCCCGTTGTGGCTCACTGGCTTGTTTTCCCTACTCCATTGCTTATGCTGAGCACCAAGCACAATGGCAGAAGGTTCCATTTTTAAAGTCTTTGGTATGACCCGGGCAGGAGTTGAACCCCAGACCTGCATGCCGGCTGCAAGTCGGATCCTCTAACCACTTGACCATGCAGTCGGTGGACTCCCGGTCGGGGACTGGCTAGCAGCGGAGCAAAAATGAATTAAAACTAAATATTGCCGACTACCTAGCATCTGGCAAAAAATTCCTTTAGTAGAAGCATTATTTTGCCTTGTAACCACTTGAAATTTTGTAATAGAATGTATGTATGGTCATGTATCCGTCAAAATGTCCAAGATGGAGGGGGCATAGGTCCCCATGAAAATTCCAAAACGTAGACATTCGTGGAAAGTAAACAAAGAAATATCGAACATGGAAGTGTATTATTATGCAGCCTAGTGTGACTAAACTTTGCAATTTTGGAATAGGCTAGCCAGTAATGGCATGTCGGTTAACTTGAGTGAACAAGACACGGGGCTTCTGGGTTTCTCTTCCATGAAAATTTTGATCTTGAAGTACTGTTAGAAGCAATTTATGACTATTCCTACGACTTAAAGGGGCCCCGGTTGACTTTTTACATGTCTTTTTCGCCATTCCATGCTCATTTTATGATTGCAATCTATTGCTCTGTCTACGTTGCTTCAATTTTTCGAGGCTGGCAAGGCCTTGTTGGAATCAAATTCGCTAAATCTGACTTCAGCGTTGTCCTTTACATTCTGATATCCTCTTTCCTGAACACCGTGTCTTACACCATCGAAACTGAAAAAGCAAAGTGAACCAATGGCATCATTATGGAGTTGTTACAAGGCACAACTCTTGTAAAATATGACCTCATTGTGAATTGTAAGGATGAAGCAAGGAAAAATTCCCCGTAGATCAAAAGTTAATCGTTGCCTATACTGCAGTTTAGTATATCTCGCTCGTCCCTTGAAAATTTGTTCGACCCTCTGAAAGTTATCTCACCCCCTTCACAACCTTGTCTGGCCAAGGACCTAGAATGGCCACATCATGATATATATATATATATATATATATATATATATATATATATATATATATATATATATATATATATATATATATATATATATATATTATATATATATATATATATATATATATATATATATATATATATATATCTATATATATATATATATATATATATATATATATATATATATATATATATATAATAAGTAGAACACACCACAAAGATGACAATACGAGAGCACAGATACGGTAACAGAATAGCGTATATTTCGGACACTCCTGTGTCCTTCTTCAGCGCAATATGTGAAGTGAAGTTTAATTTACAAATAACAGACACAGCAATGAGGTTAAACCCCTTGACGAGGGTGATAAATCACAGAGGGGAAATCGCTAAGGATGCCCAGGTCCTTGTTTAGGCCACGGGTGTGTGGGACAGTTTTATTACCCACTTGCTTTCGGATTTGAGTCTTTGAGTGACAGACGGGTAATTAGAACCGAGCAGAATACATCTTAAATTAGATAAAGAGTGGTTAGGTTCACTACTGAAATGTTTTGATACAGGATAGCTTATTGATTTATCCTGCACAGTTTTCTTGTGGTTATTAAACCTCAGCCTAAATTTGGTGCCGGTCTGACCGACATAGTTGCCTTTGTCACACAAATTGCAGCATAATAAATATACTACATTAGGCGTGTCACAATCCAGGGGAGGGGACGGATGTTGCAAATATATATATATATATATATATATATATATATATATATATATATATATATATATATATATCTATATATATCTATATATATATATACATACATACATACATATAAATATATATATATATATATATATATATATATATATATTTGAAACATCCGTCCCCCTCCCCTGGATTGTGACATATATATATATTACATATATATATATATATATATATATATATATATATATATATATATATATATTATATGCATTATACGAAAAAAAATGATGTCTGTGAGTTGATACGGTAACACGTGGGCAAAAGCCTCCGTTTACTCCGTTTTGTCTGTTGAATCTGAACCATTTCTTATCCTTCCACCATGGGTGGAAATTCGGGTGCGCAGGATATATAGGCCCTAATTTTCGCGATGTTCGCACTGACCGCTGACTTCAAGTATTTTCTTAAAGTAACTTGAATTTTTGCTGCAAGTGTTGTTTATCCCGATGTTTTTCGCACAAATGCCTTTAATAACAAAGACGTATATCTTTTGTGCGTACATTTTGTCACAATCGTGATAATGAAAATCCCTGGAATGCTTTCAATTGGAGAGTATCATAAATGACTTCTTCACTCAAGATCTCTGTAGTTGAATCACATCTTCTCAATGCTCACACTCGATGAAGGTACACAAATGGACAAAGGGCCAACCTACGCCAACATACTGTAAGAAAGTGCAATGACAGTTGTTTTGCGGTCAACAACTACGGTACCGTAAAATGATGTGGGTTTGCTGAAGGGAACAGCCATTGACAATTGACAAGAGACTGTGAATGGGAGAAAGTTTACTCATGGGTGAGACAATTAGTTCTCGTCGCCCTGCGACCACAAACTCGACACCGCCATAAATAATTACGGTAACAATTTTCTCAATTTACCGGGCCGAGATACCCATAAGAGGCAAAAATTTCACAACAAAGACCGTGCAACATTCGTACGAATGTTAATTGGTAAATTTTTAAGGGAGTCGTGCTGAGATTTTAATGTGCCAGGTTTCCAGGCTTTTGTGTCGTTGGGTAACAAAGACTGGCGTGAAAGCGTGGGACGCAAGGGCTTTGTTACAAGGTGATATCGATGTTTTGGGAGGTTCGATAATGGTCTAAAGACACGCATATTTGCTTTATAGTTTAATCCATCAAGATGACAGATGTTGCTGGTTTAACAAATAGTTCGCACTTTCAGGGTCAAAGAGTACTTGCACTAAAAGAAAAAAAAAGAAGAAGAAAAAAAAAAAAAAAACACGTGCTGTCAGAAGTAATGGAAGGGGAAAACATTTTACGGGAAGTCTTATGCAGTTTTTATGTGTTCCGATATGTATTGTACACAAAATTTGTGAAGCTTGTGTGTACACCCCTGAAAAGGTCAACCCATCGACTGCTAGCAAGGTTGTTGATACCATACTAATTTTTCTACCCATTATTTTGCAAAAGCTATCCCAAAATCTCTCACATTTCAGTGGCGCCGGCACGGGGGGGGGGGGGGGCGTGCCCCCCCAATCGATTTCAGAATTTTTTTTTTGAAAATTTTAAAATGATCCCAAAAGGCATTTAAGCTATATATTTCTGTATGGGGTAGGGTGAGGTGTGTTTTCAAGCAAGTGATGGATCTATTGTAACCATTTTCCATCACAAATGGTACTCAAACTATCAGAATTATTTCAAATCCTTCGCAAACTTTCAAAATTTTCGCGCGCTCGGCGCGCTTCAAACCTTACCTCAATATTGTTCTAATTATCAATAATTTCCAGTAGCAACTCCCACAGAAGCACAGCAACAGAAGCTGAAAGCTGTTTATGAATTCTCGGGTAAACTCGGACTGGCTTTGTGATTGGCAAATAAGTTTGTTGGGGAATTGAAAGTGTCTCGATGCAGAGTATAAATGCAGGTTTTGTCATGGTTATCTTATTTAATGAAAAATTTCGGCGCGCTTCGCGCGCATTCATCACTGTTTTCACTCCAACTCATGACCATCATTAAGGATAAAACACATGCAACTACATGCAACTATTCTGATCACAACACTTTTCCGAAAACAGAAGTACATCCCCAACATCTGTAGGGGCCTATGGTGTCACAAAATCCCTCAGAAAAAAAAGCTCCCTCAGGATAACTGACATACCCCAGGTTCAGTTTCACTCGCATAAACCTAAATGACCGACGACACCAAAAAGTACAAACTCGTTCGGTTTTAAGTTTACTAAGAATAAAATAATATATATATTGAATTAATAAGAACAAACGAAATTGAAAATAGTCTCTTTTACGGACAAACTCTTTTAGAGTAAATGATCCCCCTTTTTCTTTCGGGATAAACTAAAACACAAAAACTCTCATTCCACTGTACAGAAATTAACTAGAAAAAAGCAGCTTGTAATTCGCTTTCAATAAACAATTAAATTACTTCAATAAACACCAATCCCATATACCCATATAGTATAAGCAAGACCTTGTAGCTACATGCATATCAGAATTTTATCGCCCAAAACAAAAACAGTTCAGTGTGGTTAGGCACACGATTTACTATAAGTCACGTGGTTTGACGCTGAATAGAATAACCAATAGGGGTCCAAGTTCAGCAGAATCACGGGTCGTCAACAGGCAGTACGGTGGTCCGGGCAGCACGTGGCTCAGACTCGAAAATAGGAGACGGTTAAACAGTAGCGATGCCGTCAAAAGCTAGGCCCTATAGGATCAAACGGCATGTCCAGTCATTCCCCAGAAGCCTGTATATGGACAAAACAAATCCAAACACCTCATAAAAAAAGTGCATAAATACTTAGGCTTTTCCTCCCCATATTTTCCAATTTCCAATCATGGACATCCCCACACATTGGGACATTTTGATTTTCACAACTGATATGAATAACTTCTCAGATTCGTGATACAATACTTCCACTTAAACAAATTGGACCTATCATTTTCTTACAGACCAAATTTAAAAAGTTACGTTAAAGAATATAAATTACGGCTTACCATCTTTGATGGCGACACACAACACGGATAGATACAGACACAGGTAGTTAGGTGACCAGTCCGAGGCTTCGCTCCAACAGCTAAACGTCGGTAGAGAATACAAACATCATACAAAAATGCACCCCTTTCTACAGGTCTCCTGCCAGTAGCACCACAGCATACGTGCACAGGGAACAAGGCGATTGCAAAAATGTACTGAGTTTTATTCTAACAGTACGTCTTTAGCAACGACTGGTCTACCCCGTCTCAAACAGAGAAAACTTAACTTCAGAAAAACGAAATTTTGGGTGCACCTCTCGAAATAAAAATAACCTTGCTCTCTTAGAGCTAAAAACGTAAGTGTCCTATCATCTCAGATTCTGAAACCTTCAGACCTCTTTCCACTAAAATAGCTTTGGCCCCCTGCCAACAATTTTGTCTTTACAGGTGATAATGCAACGGGAGTTCCTTTCCTTTTATCTGCAATTGGCACTGGCAGCAGGAGAGCAGGTGTGCATAGTCTTATACTAGAAAAACTTTTTGCCAACCGAATTTTACTTCTTTGTCCTCGTGACATATGGGATCTTTCAGTCTAATTTGTAGCATGATGTGGAAGGTTGAAAGTGCGTATTTGCCGTTATACATTTTTCAAATTTTGTTTTACCCAGCGCTTCGCGCGCAGCCTCTACCTGTATAGATGGTGATTTTTAATACACTTACGACGAAAAAAATATTCTGAAACGCGCCTTTTAGTCCTTAACCGGTCTAATATCACTTCCCTGCACCTATACTCTCTCTCTCTCTCTCTCTCTCTCTCTCTCTCTCTCTCTCTCTCTCTCTCTCTCTCTCTCTCTCTCTCTCTCTCTCTCTCTCTCATTCCCCATGGATGGAAGATGTTCCTCTGGATTTTCTTTCAAACTTAGTAAAATACCATTGTTGTAACGTGCTTGGCATTATACTCTATAGTACCATTTGGATGTCAGGTAATATCAAATCAGTGCCACATTTTATATAATTAATCCAGAGCTTCCAGGAGGCACTATACAGGTGTCTGTCAGTATTAGATACCCTTTTACAATGCACAATGAGACAAAGGAAAATTTTCGTAATAGTCCAAGAATGTTTCTGTGGACTCTACCCATGTATTTTGTCGTAAAAACTTTCCCCGAATAGAAGGCATTAAAGCCTAGCCAAAAGGGGGACTTGGCGAGGTTTGTTGACAACATACCCTTCTTTAAGACAACACACTCCTCTTTCACCTTACCAAAAACTAGAATTCACTAAATTATGGATATTTTCCAGCCATGTATGATCAGTTCCAAAAACATCCTTAAGATAACACCATTTTGCATTTAAAGCAACTTTAAATTACCAAAATTTCTCAAAGGGGAGTGGGACACCCCTCCCCTTAGACCCCTCCCCCAGGATGATACCTTTATGTAGTGACAAACAGGATTCCACACTGCTGTATACCATCGCAGGGACGCACTCTCTCTTCTTTCTCCTAACCAAAAATTAGAATTCACTAAATAAGGATATTTTCCAATCATATAAGATCACTTCTAAAAATACTCCACAGATAGCACCATTTTGCATCTAGGCAACCTTAAATTAACAAAAATTTCACCCCCTCCCCTTAGACCCCTCCCCCAGGACGGCACCTTTATGTAGTGCCAAAAAGGACTCCACATTGTTGTGTACAATCGCAGGGACGCACAAAAATGGTACAATTATAGCAGACTTGGGGGGAAACTGAGGTGGCATTGTGACATCATCTGTTATGCCCCCCAATCACCAAACCCTTGCGGCGCCACTGCACATTTGAAAACCACCAGACATGCTTGGTTTGATTTAATGTGAAGTCTATCACAGACAGGATGGTAAAACAAGATCGTGAAGGTAGAAAGAAAAATATAAAAAAAATTAGCATTGTATACAGCATACTACTCAAGCCAGCAAAATTTTAATTGCAAAATGGTGGAGGTGACTTAAAACTAATTACAGAATCAACTCCACAACAGATAGTGGTGGGGTAATGACCCACCTCCCTCCATCCTCCCCTACCCCATGGGCCATGTTCATTTCGTTTCCATGAATTTGTCCGTAAATGTCCCCTCAGAGTCTTTCTGTAAAATCTATGCTGAAATAAAGCAACTAGCAGATATTTTTGGCCAACAGATCAATGAGACATTTTCTTTTTTTTTATAAAAGATAAGTACTTTCTCATGTCACTTTTCATAGAGTTGAGAGAGAGGTACCCAGCCTTTTTTTTTTTTCCTTTTTCTATAAGAAACAACATGAAATTAATAAACAAGACAAAAAGAGCAGATTTCTGTCTGAATAAATTGTGTTGGTTTCCTTTGTGAAGCACATAATTTTTCAAACATCTGAATAGAGATATTTTTCTTGAAATGGTTGAACTATTGTCAAACAAACGAATATTTTAACCCCAGAATGAAATTTAACATATTAAATATTATTCATCCTATAACGGTTTCTCTGACAGGATGCAAAATTCACATTTTCATTTCAAAACAAAGCCCTTATATAACTGTAGCTTTTACAGCAACATAGTATACATACTCCAGCTGTCCCTTCCCCCTTCCCTTCCCCCTTCCCTTCCCCCTTCCCTTCCCCCTTCCCCCACCCCACACCCATTCCTTCCAAAAGGCCTCTAATTTGCATGTTTAGAATCTCTTTTTCAAACCTAGACTATCAACATGTAGCTATCCTGTCTTATTCATATTACAATGATTGTATTTTGTACACCTTAGATATCATCTACTCTTTTTAAACTTCATATCAAAGGTTAAAAATGTACTTCAATTGAGACAATTTTACTATTGCAATTTCAGGTAACTAAAATATTCAGATAAATATATCTATATTTGAACAAAGAAGACTAACATACTTTCTTCCTTCAGAAATTTCCAAAATAATTGTAAATTCCTTAGTTTGACGAGAACAAGCAAAAGGTTGCTTGATGAAATTGATTCAGTACAGAGGCTATCCAAGCACACAGAAGTGTACCCCTCTCAAGGACCACATCCATAATGGTGATGGAAGGGGGTACCTTCAAACAATGCATCTGAAAAGCTTGATTATGCCCCCCTTACACTCTTTTCAAACTTGCTGCCACAATCAAAGGCTCCTATAATGGATTCCAGCCAGTGTTCCTCTGAACAAAACACTATCTCCACCCTGCATTATCTCAAACATGATGTGCTGGCTATACCTAGTGACATAGGCAGTTTTCTATATGGAGGAGGGAGGGGACTGGATCTCCAAATGTGAGGGCTGGTGTATGTTCTACTGATATTTTTTCAACATATCTCCGATAACCAGTGGGGGGCTCTGAGATTTTGTGGGAGGGCTGGCGCCCAACACCCCCCCCCCCCAGCTACACCACTGACTATACCTCTGTGTCCATCAAATTCATCACTGCTTTCACCTGGCATAATGCAATCTTCAAACATTAGCTAAACCTATCTAGGTCACTCTCTTGCCCTCTACCCTTTCTCTTAGCCCTGCAAAACATATCAATCTCACACACTTTACACTGGTTAGATATCCAGAGTCCTTGTTGGACAAAATAATTTATGTGAAGCTGAAGAAAGTTAATTTTGACTTGAAGTAAAAGATAAATCTGATAAACATACTCAATATTAAAAGGTACATTCCTCTGAATTTCAAGTACTTTCCTGACAGTCACAACACTAAACATAATATATTCAGCAGGCTATTTTGGCTGGGTATATACTCTGAAGAAATTATTGTAATTTATGTAATCTTTTCAAAACCTCACAATTTTTAGCAAATAACATTTCTGAGAGGTACAGATAATCCTATACACTCATTAAAAGTCCAGCAAAATTACCTGAGATTTATTCCTCAATTTTCTTTAACATGCAAAGTAATACATCCCATGGAATGTATCACAACAAAACACCGTAGTTAACTATTTTATCGAGTGACATGCAAAAAATATTTCCCACAAAGATACCAGAATTCCCAACAATTTTTCTTTTTTTAATAAATATAGAGTAATTGAACACTCCAAATTTTATGGACATAGTAAAAAAAAAAGTTTGGCACAAAGTTTATTCACACATAATAACTACATGATAAAATCAAACTTTCACCAGAAAAACAGCCCATCTTATACATTGTGTATCTTATATGTCTTAGAACCATTATGTTTCCTTCCATTTTTATAACAAAATCTGTAAATATTTGATGATCCTTCCCCTAGGATGAATACTGGAAGAACTTTCAGTCATAAAGTAGCTGCACAAGAGTAGATGGTATTCAGGCCTTGAATTAAATGATGGTAACCATCAAACTTGCAAGCAGTGCCCATACTACTTATGCCTCGATAAATCAAGGTCAACCAACAGCAGTACAAAACCCTGCACCCTTTGTAAGACTGCCATCAGTTCCCTTCTGCAACCAAAGTAACAACACATTAGTATGAATAAAGTTATAAAAACCTTCCATAATAAAGTGAATGAAAAACCTATATTTGACATTCACACTAGACTTGTCCCAAGTTTCCATGGGTATTCTCTCTCACCCTACTTCCTTAATTAAAACCTCCCACACACATACATACCTATAGAACTATCAATCAATCCGATGGCTTAAGAAATTTTATACCAGTTTTTTTGACATTAGACTTATCACCATCCTTCTCATAGGGGTGAATTTTGTGTTGTTCTCTACTTGTGACAGTCCAATACTCAAAGCATATTTTGTTTTACCATCGCGCAAAAATGTTAAGAAAATGCAGTCACCCCAATATTGGATTAGTGTACCCCCATATCCTATTTCATGAATGGCTCTTGGGAATCATGTGACAATATTTTTCTCACTGAATTGTGAAATTCATGCACAGTAACTCCTTTGTTTACCATGAATATGAGATACTTATGTCCTGAATATAATGAAAGATACTTGGAAAGGAAATAAGAGGATATTTGTGAGATTTAGCTGTTGTTTCAAAAGAATGTGGGGCACCTGCTTAAGCCCCTGTCACACAGTAGCAATGACAGCATCGTTTAATGATGATTATCGTTTCTGATTATAGTGCTGTAGCGAGGGGTCACACCATAACTATACTGGTGACATGAATTGTCTCTGTCTATATGCTAATTTTGTAAAGCTAGACAAACTGTAGTAGGTTAAAACGACAGAAAATGAAACCCTGAGGACTATTCTACACTATTTTAAATGTCAATTTTCAGGGAACACGTAAGTTCAATTATGAAACGGGCAACTCCTGATGCCATTTAAAAACTAAATTGCCAACCCTCTAGGCTAAGTACCTAGCCCAGATGCTCCTGCAAACAAACTATGCAAGCTATACAGTATCATGAGTTGACCATAAATGTAGGCTACCACTTACTTTCTATGCATCGGAGCGCTTCATTTTGTTCATATTGTGAAGCCATACAGTTGTTTGTCCAATAGACAAACAACTCTATTTATTTCCCTCTTCCTCTTAAAACTGAGGATCACAAAGAGGCATACACCTATAAAGTTTACACAACATCCAAGGTTCCATTTCTGTGCTGTATGTACACAGTGTTTCCACAATGTAGCTTTACAACAATGGCAGCTGGTCATCATTTGTTGAGCCGAGAGAGATGGTACCTCACAGAGCATCGCATTGGCTTAGAATTTTATCATATTGTTATGTCATGTATTATTTCCCTCTCCAAAAAATCCGAGCGATACTGTGACAATTGTCAATTTGTTTATTATTTTGATGGGACCATACCAGTGCTCTACAGCAATTATCCCTTTCACCACTGTTTAAAATGTCCTTTATTTTTAAGTTTTGTTTGCAACTGATGATGAGATAACAACATTCCAATGAAGCTTTTGTGCTAAGGCAGTGGCAGTGGTACAGGTATCAAACGGGTTGGGGGTGGAGGGAAAAGGAGAGGTTTTAAGGGAAGGAAAAACCAACCTGTTACTACAGTGAAAGGCAGTATACCTATGCCTTTGCAAACTTGCCCGTGGCTTTACCCAGTGGTGTCAAAAATACATAACAGCAGCTGCACTTGCAATTTTTTGAGAAAATATTGTTTCCTTGATTTTATTTTTTAAGTCTTGTCTTATACTAATTCTTGTCTGTAAAAAAGCAACTTATTGTTGGAGTCTTAATGCCTCAAGCGGTTTGTAATTATTAAAATTTCTTAATATGGACATACAGTGTGTCTTAATGCAGTTATCTATGATACAGTAATACTTATCTAGTACCACTGGCCAATTTTTCATTCTGTAATTAAAACTTTCAACCTTGTGAAAAAATCAAATCACTTTTAGGAAGATTTATTTAATGGCTGGAGAAACTCTCTTCTTCGTGGAAACTTTTGTTGCTATATTTCAACTGTATTCTCTTGTAAAGATACGCACTTTCGAAAAGTTTCTTTACACTTCATTCCCAACACACCACACATTCACAAAACAATATTTGTAATTTTCAGCTGTTCGGTTGAGATGCCACTTCTGGCATATTTTATGTGACTTTTTCGCCTCTGTTGTCGTTTCTTCATGAAGTACTGATCACTCTGTTTACTCCTTCAATCCACAAATAATGCTACTGTTTCATGGCCAACTTATCTTCTTTCTCTTACTATTTGGTGCATCTTTGCTCTGCAAAAAATAAGTTTAATGTTACTATACTATCTTCAAAAAGATTAATTGTAAATTCCTTAAGTTAACGTCTTCTGTAGCGACTTTCTCTTAGCACTACAAAACTGTGCATTTTGAACAAAACATAATATTCTGGATTGAAACAAACATATTACACCAAGTGTCTTATACTTTAAGAACCAAAACAAAAAATTGAAAATATTTATTCTCTTTGTATTGTTGCCTTTCAAAATCCACTTTTTACTTCGCAGCCTAAAACAGCTTGACTACAAAATTGTTTTGCTTTTCATAAATCAACTTTTTTTTTATAAAAATTTGCTTACCCAGAGTATTCAAGTTTTTAAAAATTACTGCACAATAGCCAAAATTTGGTCCACTCAACAATGACATTTTTTTTTTCAAAATATTCATTTTTGTAGTCAGAAACAACTAAAATTAAGATATCTTACTTCAGTGACAGAAGTGGTAATGGGTCTTTTGATGGTAGTTTTATTTTCTCCATCCTTCCTCTTCTTCTCGCCATGACCTAGATGACCTAGAGCCTTACGAACAGCATTCTTACCAGCATCAGATACTACATGTGACCTTGTTAGAGATGTCACTCTTGTTTTTGATTTATCATTGTCTAAATCAAATGTAATCTTTACTCTTCCAGTCTTAGCTGATGAATGATCCGATGATTCCTTACTTTTTGAAACGCTAAGAGATTGTTTGGTAGAAATCAGTAAGCCATGCTGTTTTGTAGTAGAGTTTTCTTTGACTTGTGGTTTATTATCCTTGGTTTCCGCAAAAGTGATTTTAACTCTCCCTGGTTTCTGAATACTTTCTTGTGGTGATGAGGTTTTAGTTTCTTTGTTCAGTTTAAATTCACTATCAGTTTTACCAGAAGCTGGAGACAGTTTCACTTTTGACAGCCCTGTGCGTATAGTTGCGACATTTTTATCTGAATGCTTTCTAGTAGGAGTTGATGAACCAAGCTTAATGACAGCTCTTTTTTTATTTATTACAACTGGAGGAGGTTTAAGCCTTGGTCCAGAGGAAAGATTCAGTTCTGATGAGATGAGCAGACCTTTTTTTACCTCAGAGGTTTTCTTTCTGCAACAGGAGAGAAAACATACAAGTGATGAATCATGACAAGCTTTTAGTCATTATTTCAAAATATTCAATCAAAATTTCATTCCAATCTTTGCTCATTTGATTCAGTTATGATCAGTTTAGAGTGACTTCTTAATTAATAGCTTACCATAACTTTAAGGATGGGGTCAAGTAAATAAATACAAGTTTCATTTTACACAACTTCAGTATGACACCACAAGTTTTGGGATCTGTCTCATGGGGGATAATGCTCATACATGTATCGTAGGTCTGATTCCAGAGAGCTAATGGAGCAACCATTGGTCTTCAATACATATAACTTCAATCCTATCTTGGTACTTTTGCAGCCTTATAAGAACAGTAATAAAAACTTGAAACCTATGAATCCTGATTAACTTATTCAGGAACAAAAGCTCAAGACTGCTGCATGACTGTTACAGGAGAAGCCTGGCAGTGGCATCTTTCTATGCTCAAAATGGTAGTTTTAGGTTGTTTTAAAGTAATTTATATCTTGACTAAGCTGTCATTCGTAAGCATTGAATGACTTCCACATACAGCTAAAAATGTAAATCGGCTATGTCAAAAGAAGCCAGAATAATACTCTAGTCTCATATTATAAGAATACTTTCTAAGCTCTACTGGAGTAGATGTTGTGTAAACCATGCAACCACACATCCTAATGCAAACATTGGCTCATATCTATTGCTGTATTTTCTTGTGATAGGAAATGATAAAATTGCATCAGATACAAAAATCTACTAAGAATGCATTTTTCTCCAGGTTGAGCTTAACATTTCAGAATATAATTTACTAGTATTCCAAACTCAACGAGTTTAACTTTTGAGATAAAGCTCTTGTAAACCTACAATGAACTACAAAACTCTATAATAAAATCACATTTGGGGATACAGTCCATGCCACTTACTTCTTAGGATTCTGATATTCAACAGCATTTTGAGCTTTCTCATTCTTTGGTTTCAACGCATCTAATTTTTTGATAAGTGCCTTTGTTCTCTTCCCCCTCCTATTATTTCGAGGAACACGTTGTGGTAGTGGCATTAATGTTCGTTGAAACAAGTTCACCAACTTAGCTTTGTCGACCTGCGCCTCTTCTATCTTGATATGTCTCTGTGGGTGATATAAAAGACAATGAACCCACGAGTAACTGTATTATGTAACATGCTCCATTCCAAGTATTCTATGGAAACAAAGCCCATTTTAATAAGTGAGTTTAATGATAATGTTCATGACAGGAAACAATAAAAGACTAACCTCTCTTCATAGTCTTAACATTTTCACGCAAAATGTTTCACATGAGTAGGCTACCTTTTTCTAATTAGCAACAGACATGTGATAATTTTGACCAGTCAGTCCCATGTTCTCTATTGCCCCTCTCCCTTGCCAATATAATGTGTCCCTCTGATTCTGTTCAAAACTAAATTGTGAAACCATTGCACAAGTTAGAAACTTGTAGTCTATGCATGAAATGATGTGTATTTTTAGGTTTGCTTCAACTGAAGAGGTTCATTCCTGCATCCCAAATTTTGAACAACCATTACAGTTACAGGAGATTTTTCCCTAGTTTTAATGGGACACTCCATACTAAGCCCCAGGACCCATAACTAAAATGCCAATGACCAATTTAAGCACCACAGTTATACCAAACACTGATAAACTACAACCAGCCTGTTTCACAATGTGGAACAAGCCCTTGATCAGTGACCTAGTGTTCCCTTCCTGTGCTACATTTCTGGATTCTTCTACCTACTATACTTTTAACTTTAACCCCATCAGATGACCTCAGCAGAGATTTTTCACCTTTCCCAAAAGTTACCTTTCCTCACAAAACTGTATGGAAGATCTCTCGCACCACATCCACCTACCACACAGGTTTCTTGCCATGTAAAATCCTGTTCTTGGCCCAATTCTTTTCTTAATTTTCATCAGTGATAGTGATAGCTCTCTCACATCTAGTATAAGTATGTTTGGTGATGATACTAAGCTCTATAGGAAGGTTAGTGATAAGGATGATGATTCGCCACTGCAAAAAGACTTAGAGGTTATTTTCATGGTCTCAGACTTGGCAAATGTCTTTAAATTGGTAGGTACAAAAGTCCCTCATTTTGGTCCTAAAAATTTCAGCTATGATTATAACATGAAGGGTAGTATTTTGAGTAATGTTACTTTTAGTAAAGAAATTAACACAACATAATGAGTTAAGGGCTAAAGCCCTATAAGATGCCCTGCAATCTAGACCCAAAACAAATCTCAAACCAATCCAAATACCCAACAAAGCCCAGCACAATCAGATTTGGGCACAGTCACAATAGAACTTGTCAATGTTTATCTTGAAGCAATGGACTGAAGTGGAATTCACAACCCACCCAGGTAGACTGTTCCACTCATGGACAACTCTATGCGAGAAGCTGAATTTTCTCATGTCAGGCCTAGAGAAACACTTCACCAGCTTCTTACAATGGCCTAGAACACAGGAATTAGCACAACCCTTGAAGTAGTTACAATTAGGCAGAGAATTCCTACCAGAGAGGAATTTGAAAACCTCCAGCATATCCCCCCAAATCCTTCTTAACTCAAGAGTAGTAAGTCCCAGACATATGAGCCTATCATGATAAGGGAAATTATGCACTTAAGGAATAAGCCAAGAGGCCTCCTCTGATCCTACTCTAAAAGAAACTTGTCCTTTTCATAAAAGGGACTCCAAGCCTGCACAGCATAATCAAGATGTGGCCTAACTAACTGCTGATACAAATTCAACACAATATCTTTATTAAAAGTACTGAAATTCCTCTTGATCAATCCAACCACCCTATTTGCCCTAGCAGCAGCAGCTGCACACTGCCTAGAAGCTGGCTTTCAATCACTTGTAATGACAACACCTAGGTCTTTTTCTGAAGTCACATTACTCAAAATACTACCAGCCATGGTATAATCATAACTCAAATTTTTACATCCAAAGCGAAGAACTTTGCATTTTTCAGCATTAAAAGACATTTGCCAAGTCTGTGACCATGAAAACAACCTATCCACGTCTTTTTGTAACAGTGAAGCATCCTTCTCATCATTTACTTTCCTACAGTAAAGAGCTTAGTGTCATTAGCAAACTTACTGATACTAGATGTGAGAGAGCTATTAATATCACTGATGAAAATTAAGAAAAGAACCCTGTGGTGCTCCACTTGTGTTTTCTTTTCCAAGATGAGAAATTACCATTGACAACAATCCTCTGAGATCTACCAAAAAGCCAAGAATTGATCCAGTCAGCACATTTGCCCTGGATACCTAACTGATGCAGTTGCAACATAAGTCTACTTAATGGAACTTTATCAAATGCTTCGTGAAAATCAAGGTAGATGATATCAACACAGTGACCAAAATCAAGAGACACAGAGACATCATCAAGAAAGCTCAGTAAATTAGTTACACAAGATCTATTAGGCAGGAAACCATGTTGAGACAGAATCAGTAAACCATTATCTCAAAGATACTTAAGGCACATAATCCTTGACTACAGACTCCATCACTTCTTGAAAATCAAGATAAATGACATCGACACAGTGACCAAAATCAACAGACAAAGAGACATCCTCAAGAAAGCTCAGTAAATTAGTTCTACAAGAGCTATTAGGCAGGAAACCATGTTGAGACAGAATCAGTAAACCATTATCTCAAAGATACTTAAGGCACATAATCCTTGACTACAGACTCCATCACTTTACACACTACAATGATGAATTAACAGGCCTGTAATTGCAAGGCAAGCTCCATTCCCCTTTCTTGAAAATAGAAGTAATATTTGCAACCTGCTAGTCAGCAGGAACAAAGCTCAAGTCCAGACATTTCTAAAAAATAATGCACAAAGGAACTGATAAAATCTCAAAGCATTCATGCAGAATGGCAGGAAGGGTCCTATCTGGCCCAGAGGACTTGCTGGTCTTTAAACGCCTAGGTTTATTACCAACCAGTTCCTCTGAGAAAACAACATCATCGATGCAAATTGAGCTCTTGAAAGCTCTACAAATTCTTACTACAGAAGAATCCTCAGTAAAGACAGAAACAGAATAATCATTCAATAAATTAGCCATATCCTGATGGTCACTGACTAAAATACCTACCAGGGCTCGATTTTAACAGTTGTCCAGTCGCCTGTGAGGACCCTAATTTGTAACGGACAACCGAAAGTGGTAGGTTGGTTGCCCATCCGACAACCAACTTGTTCATGCAAGAAGTTAACAGGCTGCTTCTCGGGTTACTGCAAATTTCTTTGTGGACTACTAAATTTTCTTTTGGACAACCAAAAAAGCCAGTCAGGTTGTCCAATGGACGCCCATAAAATTTTCTTAAAATCGAGGCCTGCTAACCTTTGAGAGGCCCAACATCCTCCTTAACTCTCTGCTTAGACCTAACATAAGCATGAAACGATTTAGGATTTACCTTAGCTAACTTCCTCTTAAACTTAGCCTTAGTACCTGAAACAAATCCTTTACTAAGAGTTCCTGGCTCTTATAAACTGGTAAGTCTGAAGAACTCCTACTATCCCTTTAGTGACACCAACATTTATGCTTTTTCCCAGCTGCTCTAGGGACCTCCCTAAAAACCCACACTGATCTATTATTAAGAAAAGCTTTCTTAAGCTGAATACACAAATAAGGCCTAGTGGTATCAACAACAATGTCACAGAAAACATCTCAAGCCTCAGCAGGACTGGATCTGCTACTTTGCAAACTGCAGACTGCAGACTTGGATTTTGCAGAATAGATGTTATAAACTGTAGAACGTAGTACTAGATAAAATAACTAAATTTCCATCAAGGGACCATTCTGAATTAGATGCAGAAATGAAAAGTGATCAGAATCTTAAAAATAACCTTGAACTTAATTAGCGAGTGTCTTTTATTGTCCAGACTTAAGCAATTTTCAAGTTAAATCCGATTTTTTTTTGCGGTGGGTTCACAGTGAAATTCATTTTGCATTTTTGAATGAGCAAAAATTTGATCATTTAATGTAAATTGCAGAAGGAAGGTCCCCAATTTTCCCTCCAAAACTCAATGTAATATTTTTTGGCGATTTTACACAGTCGGCATGCTGATTTATTCTCTTAAAATCAAGTTTCCCGAAGAAAATCGCTCGCATAAAATACCTTACTGCTAAATCAAACAGACTTTCTGCCAGCTCCTCCCACCTGCGGCCTGCTGGAATTGGCACTATTCGGCTCGCCTTCTGCAACTCCAGTAATACTGATCACTGATCATATCTTTTTCAGTTCCGAAAACAATTTTGAGGCTGAACATCATACATTCGGACGTGCAAGAGAATCGCTTCTTCATGATTGGTCATAATTTAAAATTCCCACTTATGACTGGGTCAATTTACAAATATTCAGACTACCCTGCATGCACTGAGCTGCAAATGGAATATTTTTTAACATATTAGACAGTCTCTATCCATTGTTTTGATATTGTAATTTATTCTTATCATAAATTCCCACAAAGTGCATTTCAAGGAGTCATTTGAGCATCAAAATCCTTCAATATATGTTGTGGGGTGACAAAGAGAATACGAAAAACCTTGAGCTTCGACAATAGGGAATTATGGTCAATCAAAATCCAACTAAGAATGCACAGCTTGTCTCGATCTTAGATGCTTATGTTGTGTTGGACACATCTGAAGTTCAAGACTTGAATCAACAACCCACACTTTCTAGTCCCAAAATTTGACTTATTGAAGCTTCAAGAATTCGATTGCAATGTTTTGTCGAGTACATTCTGTTACTGATACTAATTATCAATCATAGAAGACCCTTGCATAAACATTCCAACACAAGTACATGTTTCCGCTATTCATACATTTGTAAATTTATTAAGCTGAATTTTCTGAGATAGTACAGTACCTGGTGCCTGGCATCTGGTTAACTTTATTCTGCAAAAATGTGTTCAGCTAGCCCAGCCAGGTATGCAGCACTGCATGTCAATGAAATGCAATGGGAGTGTGTCAAGCAATAATAAATAAGTACAAAAGTAGCATGCACAACATGGCGCAAGTTGCTGAATTTTGATCTGAACACTTTGTTCGCAGTGCATGTGGCAGCCAAAACGCATGTAGGATTACCATATATGGTTAATGAGTGCCTGGGCCACTGAGGATTTGATGTAAACTTATCAGAGGTTTTGCTCATTCATAAATGCAAAATGCATTTCATGATGAACGCACCTTAGAGGAAGATCAGATTTAATTAAAAAATAGCTAAAGTTCGGACAAGAAAAGTCACTCGCCAACAGGGCTAGAAAAAATGTTCATTTCCTGGGAAGGCAGTCAAATTTTCCACCATTGCTTCTGTATTTTCACATGCTAAAACAACCAATTTCCCTCCAATTTTCAAAATTTCCTTCCAAATTCCAAAATTTCCAGGGAAGGAGCCTCCCAGCTTCCCAACTTTTTCCACCCATGCTCGCCGATTAACTTTATGTTTCTTTAAAGATTTTGATCAGTCTGTATTTAAGTATCTTACTCAGCTTGGGTAACTTGACCAAAGTTTCATTATTTTATCTACTGTATTACTACATTCTGCTTCTTGTAACATCCATTCTGCAATATCCGAGTCTGCAATCTGCAAAACAGCAGATCCGCAGCAGGACCTAAGTGAGACAAACGAGTAGACCAATCCATGGAAAGGTGTTCTTTAACCTATCTAAAATCAGCCTTACTAAAATCTAGAACAAGCTTAATCAGTTCGGTCATGTTAGCTACGTACAATAACAAAGATCAAAGCTAATAGACCTAAGGCCTAAGTACTATTTTGAGCATGACATAGCAGTGTTTACACTAGAGCATGGGATTGAGGGATTCCCACAAAAAATTTGAGACTCCCCCTGAAAAATAATTCATTGTGGGGAAATTCCCACAATGTGTTTGATATGTAAAAAGAAATGAAAAAATGTAAAGCGGCAATTGAAACATTTTAATTAATTCCAGTTATATTGCAAACATTTTAAGGAAAACAGTAAAAACAGTAATAGTAATTCCATAACAACACATGAAAGGAAATGTAAACTTTTGAAACATTTCAACATTTTAACTGTCTCCCTTGTATTTTTAAAATCCCCACAAAAAATTAAGCAAGGGGGGAAAATCCCCCTCAGATTTTTGGTGCTAGTGTAAACACTGTGACATAGTGCTGGGGGTGGATATCGAATTATGGCGATAAATTTTGTTCTGTTATCGCGATGGTAAAAAAGTCAATATCACCCAACACTAGCATGACATAATATAACATAACATAACAGGAAATAACAGGTTAAAGGGCAAAGGAGGGCTTAGGCCCCATAAGATGCCCTGGTCCACAAACGCTTAACTGAAAATAACTAGACAGCACCAAATGAGCCCAGTACAATTTGATTCTACAGTCACAGTCATGGAAGAACTTGTCAATGTTAACCTTAAAGCAGAGCACTGATGTGGAGTTAACAACCCATTCAGGCAGCCTTTTCCACTCGTTGACAACTCTATGAGAGCTAAATTCCTATGATGTCAAGCCTTGCAAAACACTTTACTAGCTTCTTTTTAACCAGTTGGTAAGACCCCATCCTGACTAGGGCTATGAACGTGTAGCAAAATAAACGTTTAACCGCAAAAATTTGCAATCATGTAGTGATTATTCACGATTACCTTATCACAACAGAAAGACTCAGTGTGTGTTGATTGACATGATAAATGGGCCTATTCAAAATGAATTGGTAGCATGGTAATACTCGAGAACCCCAAACACGATTCCGGTAAAAGGCTTAGTTCATAGTCGAAACAGTAATCACATGATGACATACTACATACTACACAGGGGCCAATATTATGCACTCTGCATTTACAGAGTATTTAGATGAATAGAAAATGGAGAAAAACAGGTTTGCGATTAATTGCTTAGCAGCTTGTACAAAACTTTATTCCACGTGCAATCGTTTAGTGATTAATCGCTACATGGTCACAGCCCGAATCCTGACCATGCCGCTCAGGCTTGGAGTCTCGGATCATGTCCACTATCCATCAGGTCATGCTATTCCATTATAAAATAGGGGATTTGAAATTTTTAATTAAACATTTTTATGGTAAATGATGTTTTGTTCTCACAATAATTCTTCCGAGACAATTTTAAAAATAATGTAATATAATACAACTGATAGAATTTTGCGAACGACTCTCTTAATAACTGTTAATTTGTTTTAGCAAAGAGTCTGAAAACTTCGTTATCTCTAGAAAGTCTGAAAACTTCATTATCTCTAGAACTGGACTACTAATCTACCGGATGGATAGTGGCCGTGATCCAGAGTCTCTTCTGTGAAAAGGGCAAGTTTCTTTAGGACAGCCACTCATATTTTACCTGAAGTAAGAAATCTAGGAGTAACTATAGAATACCCTGCCTCAGAAAGTAACCTCTTTTTAAATCATGGATGTGGAGTCGTAGTGGATCTGTAGCCAAAGAAAAATCTCAAACTGAAGGCCAGGGTGTCAAGTCTGTTGCGCTGAACCCTTTTCCACATTTCCATATATATCATCTGCCAATTAGCTTCAGCTTAATTTAAGAACGACATATGACACCATTGACTGGTCACTTCCACTGAGCATGCATCTGAGGCTGGATGCTCAGTCATAGTCACAGTGAGTGAATATTACTAATGGCAATGACATCACTGACTGGTCACTGCCACTGAGCATCCATCTGAGGCTGGATGCTCAGTCTTCTTCTTCTTCTTTCGGATCACGGTGACACATCCAAAGGACATTACTACACCGCACATGCGTCAGGGGTGCCCTAATTTGTCCCAGTCGCAGTGAGTGAATATTATTAATGGCAAAGACACCATTGACTGGTCACTTCCACTGAGCATCCATCTGAGGCTGGATGCTCAGTCCCAGTCGCAGTGAGTGAATATTATTAATGGCAAAGACACCATTGACTGGTCACTTCCACTGAGCATCCATCTGAGGCTGGATGCTCAGTCCCAGTCGCAGTGAGTGAATATTATTAATGGCAATGACATCATTGACTGGTCACTGCCACTGAGCATCCATCTGAGGCTGGATGCTCAGTCCCAGTCGCAGTGAGTGAATATTATTAATGGCAATGACATCATTGACTGGTCACTGCCACTGAGCATCCATCTGAGGCTGGATGCTCAGTCCCAGTCGCAGTGAGTGAATATTATTAATGGCAATGACATCATTGACTGGTCACTGCCACTGAGCATCCATCTGAGGCTGGATGCTCAGTCGTAGTCACAGTGACAGAGATATGAATAGTAATTAAATCCAGCCTGTGACCACGACTATGACTGAGCATCCGGATGCTTGGTGGGGTTAGTAAATGAGGCGGGGTATTCTATAGTTGTTGTACCGAAATCTACCTTATCATATTAGACTTAAATGGTTTTACCACCCTGGAGTTTGGCCAAAGGATTAACAGGGGGGCATATGCTCCAGGTTTACAAATGTCACTCTGAAAGAAATCCTTTATCTTGTTGGCTAGGCCTAATGTTACTGTTAGTTACTTTGTGGTTAAATTAAAAGTTATTCTCAGTTCATGGCCATTGTAAGAAACTAAGTGCAGTGAAGGTCTTGGATCATGGCCACTATCCGTCCGGCAGACTAGTACAGTCCGATATTAGGAATATTGAAGTATTCATACTTTTTGCTAAAAAAAAAATAAGAGATATTAAGAGAGTCGTTCTCAAAATGTTTTTGGTTGTATATTATCCACCTTTATTTTTAAATTGTCTAAGAAGAATTATTTTGAGAACGACTCATCATTTACCATAAAAATGTGAAAGTAAAGATTGCAACCCCCTATTTTTCAATGGAATGGAACAACCGGACGGATAGTGGCCATGATCCAAGGTCTTTATCATTTTGGGGCTTTTGCCCTCCTTTGCCCTTCTCATTACCTATTAGGCCTAACGTTAGGGCTACTGTTGTTACTGTTAGGCCTAGCCTAGGCAGCTAGTTGGGTAGCCTATGTAGGCTAATCTGATGTTATGTTTATGTTGAGCCATGACATGTTGTCGACATCAACTTCATTTACGGGCACAGGCCTACAGAGTACACTCAACTTCTCTACGTTAAAATGAGGCACGCAACGAAATAATCATGTGCACATTTTACCTCCTTTAGCAAGCGGATTAAATCCTCTTTAGAGAGTAATTCAGGGTTTGACATATCTAGAGGATGCTGGACATCATCTTCCGTGGAGGTAGCCATTTTGAATTGTGGAGTGGCGCTATTCATAAAAGCGGGCTAGCCTGTGACTTATGAGCAACTGTATTCGTTGGCAGTATATATCTGAAGTGCGATGAAGACGGCTGCGCCTTGTGGGACGTAGCGATACATTATACACGTCCGCCGGGTGGGCATGAAGCCGGTGGTTGTAGCTTCTCTGCATTTGATTTTTGGGGGCACTTTTGTGTATGAATATTTCATGGAATGACTTGATATCGATGTTGCATTTTGAGAGAATTGGCATAAAAGGCGAAGTATACGAGGGTTTAAGACTGAAGTCCGAGTACTGGGAATGGGATATTATGTTCCCCCTCTCAGACTGTGAGGTCGAGTTACTCTCTCAAATTTTAATTTATTAACAAATTAACTAGGCCTAGCAAACTTGCCGTCCTCACCACCAAAGGCATTGGATTTAATTGAGAATGTAGTAGCCTGGTGGAGCAATGCACTGGTGGGTCCAAAAAATTTCCCATGCCATGAGCAACAAAATTGTGCCCTCAAAACTGGATGGTTACACCTTGCCCCTCCCCCCATTGATTTCCATTGTGAAGATTTCATTCCAATATTTATTACCTGTGCCTGGGAATGGTCAAAAACTACCTTAGAAAATACAAAATCCAGGAGTAGGAAGTTCTCAGCCCCTCCCACTAAGGAACCTCTTCCATCCAAGGAACCTTTTGATAACCCATCAAATTTTGTTTGCTGTCTGAATTTTCCTCTGATACATAAAACATGCAATAAAATGATAACTGATTAAGTCCTAACATCATGGAATTGATAGTACCTAGCTGCCTCTTCATTCAAATCCTCAGCACAGTATGAAATTCATGTAATGATTAAGAGGCCTAGATGACATCAACACACCAATAAAAATTTTCAAATAAACTGAACATTTCTGTTAACATCTATTTATTTCATAATTGCACAAAAAGTGTCCTGTAAATTTATGAGATCATAAATTTCCAATTCAACAACAAAATCAAGATTATATAAAGAAAAAAATATTTAAAAACAATTATAAAACAACTATAAGTTGAAAATTGGCTTCCTTCCAAAAGGTGGAAGAAATAATAGGTTTGTAGGATCAAACACTTCCCCCTTCAAAAGGGATCTGCAAAAAATTTACCGTGGTTTACCATAGTTTACCATGGTAAATCAAATTGGTACTTTTTTGCTGGGTGAATGACTACAATTTTTATTTTCATCTTGGTTCCATGGTACCAAGTCTCATATGAGCAGGCTACAAAGAACACACACATACATGGAAGCTACTGTAAATGAAGTATGTATTCAGGCTTGTCAACTTAACTGATCGCCGCCACTTTGTTTACATAATTACAGGATTATGGTGCAATACCTTTACATTCTCAAAAGTCTGCTCTCGGCACTCTTATTCCATCTGATTCCCACCCCTCTGTGATTCACAACTTATTAAAACGTCATTTTTGGCTAATCAAAACTCTCTGTCTATATCCCATATTAGTAATATACCCACTAGCTGCACTGCCAAAGGACTGCAAAGCTCAACTTGAAAACTTGTACTGCAGACTATTGGGGGGGGGGGATCACATAGCAAGCATACTATGTTCAACATCAAGGAGCATGCAACTACCCAATCAATTTTTTTAAGCTGGCCAGGATGATTAAATTCACCATTGTCAATCATCTCTAAATATAATTTAATCTGGAAAAATCACAGAATAAAATCAATATACTGAAAGCCTATCTTCATCTTTCCATCATGACTCTTGTTACGAGTTACACATCCCGGGCTTTCCCTGGAGCGATTTGGCCCAGCAGCACTTCTAACATTGAAAATGCTCAGTCACAAAAATCTTAAAAGATGGTTCCAAATTCTACTCCAAAACTGTTAACATTCTCATCAGTACTACAAAATAACGGGGATGGGGGTGGGGGTGGTGGTGGGGGTGGGGTGGAGGGTAGTGACTTCATTCACATATTATATGCAGGTACCACTTACCAATACACTGTTCTAATGAGCTAACATAGGTAAAGGTGTGTTGTGTGTAGTATCTCTTCTTTTCAGCCAGTCTAGAACAGAGCCATGCATGACAGACCCATGATGTAAAGGTCTGAAGGTTAAGAGGTTGGTCATATTAAGTCTCAGTGTCCCTTGGGGACGTAGCTCCTTTGGGGAACAAAACTCCTTCAGGAGTAACATTTGGTTTTTGCCCTTCTGCTCTGCACCAAAGATTTGAGGGGACTTTGCAAAAAAGGTGGGTATACAAAGGTCACCTGTGACAATTGATATACTGTTCCTAATTACAGGTCCAAAATATCCCACAGCATTACCAGCAATCAAATATACTTGACCCCCACCCCCACCTTTTCATGCCTTCCCTCTATTTCCAAAGCACCATGAGCTACAGAAATAAGCAAGTGATTGTGGTTATCATCCATTATTTGTACCCATAGTAGATTTCAACTTAAAAAAGGTGTAACTAACATCGGCTTCATTCAGTCAAGGACCATACCCAGTTTTCTCCCATATATCTTTTCAGTTCAATTAATTTCCAGCAAGTGACTCATTTTGTTACAACCATTATACCCCTCCAAACTTCTGTCATCTATCTGGAATCCACCTCCATGACAAAGACATGGTGACTGCTCTATCTTCAAACACCTCTTCGTTCTGATGTGGAGTCCAACATCTCCATGCTCAGCCATCTTAGGGTTAGTTAGTTAGATGAGGTTTAACGTCCCAGTTTTCAACCAATTGGTTCAAGTCGAGACGACCACGGCCTTTTTTCCAGTTGTGGCTCACTGGCTTGTTTTCCCTACTCCATTGCTTATGCAGAGCACCAAGCACAAAGGCAGTAGGTTCCATTTTTAAAGTCTTTGGTAGGACCCGGCCAGGATTTGAACCCTAGACCTTCCGGGTGCAAGTCAGATGCTCTAACCACTTGGCCACTGCAGTCGGTGGCCATCTTAGGGTTTAAGGGTAAGAAGGCTACAGTTGGGAGTTAGATTAGGATCATGGCAAGGGATGGGGTTAAAAACAGAAGTTATTATTATCTCTGTAAATTGAAAATGTGAACGTGAATTTGTCACCCAAAGCAAAATGTTGCAATGTGGTGTCAGAAGATAGAGATGTCAGAACATAAAGGAATAACCCAAAGACATACTGGTCAATACTTGAAGCTTTCCTTACTGTCAGATTAATGACCAGTGTGTGACATTGCCACTGTCCATTTTTGAACAGTAATATTCCTCCTTTTTCACTTAAAAGTTGTCAAGGCACGAAGAAGATTGTACAAGGCTTCCTTAGCTTCTTTGTTAGGAAATTCCGTAATAAGTTTCATTGCACAATCCACGTAATGCTGACACATATTCTTGGCTTCTGAGACGGCAGAACTACTTTGCACTGTTTTAATAATCTGAAACAGAAAATGACAAGAGAAGCATAATCTAAAGAATTTTTTTAATACTTATTTCTTCTATGAACACCCATGAAAACTTGCTGTTAACAAATTTTTCATCATCACACATATTTCCATGTCTGCATACAAATGTGAAAAACTAAAGTACTTTATTTGTGTACAATTTGGTCCATTAACAGAATGCTTACCATCCGCAAGTCTTTTATGCAATCTTTAATTTGAATTTGCACTGAAAAAACAATTATTCCCAGATTAATCTAATTCTGGAATTTTACAGAAACTTTCATTCTGAAAGATTTTTACCAAACAGAAGAGTTCATGTCACCCTGAAGACCACATTTTTAATCCTCAGTGGTTCTCTAATTTCAACTAACAAAGACCCGTCATATCCACAAAATGTCACAACTTAACCAAATTTTACATGGCAACTTGTGGATGAGGGTCAATGCACTAAATGCAAGGTCACTTTATTTCCTACATTAAAAGTGTCTTCACTAAAATAACAAGCATGCCAAAAACACTTCTGCATACAAGAAACCATTTACAACTTCATGTGTTCTATCATAATCCCTATTGCAATATGTTGGATGATATAAGGTATTTCAGAGCAGTTGTTACATCACTAATATACGTTTTTCAACTATTCCATACTTTGACTTTTTCATTCATATTTTATCCTTATAGTTCTTCTTGGTTGTGGTAAGGGGGAGGGGAGCAGGCAGGGGTAAGAAGGGAAGAGGGGAAAGGCAGGGTTAGGAAGGGGAGGAGAGGCAGGGGTTAGCAGTAAGAGGATGCTTTAAACATCTCAGCGACACAAAATAATTTCCTAAAGTATACTGGAGCACAGTGACAGTACCAGGACCAGACATTATGGGAGGGGGCAAAATGTGGAGGCAGGCTATTGTTCTGTATATATATGGCTGCATGTGTTTGGTTAAAATGTAACTTGGGCACTATTAGAGAACATATGCCTACATGTAGTAATCATAAGTCGTGAGATACATTATGTATACCTGAATTCGGTTGCAGGATGATCAGATCTCATGGTACATATACACCGTTCCTGCACATGTGAATGGATGAGCAGTACAGACGTACAGTACTGACAGCCTTGACATTGTGGGCCTGGGCCTAACATTAGGTTTGTAAGAATGTTTCTGCTTTGTGCATGGGATGCCTTGTAAAAGTTGAATTTTTGGTGCAGATTTGAAGACAACCAAACAAACTGCATGGATGAAAAATTTCCAAACCGTACCTAGTTTGGAAATCTATGAGTCCTACTTGCCTCATTAACTACTATTTGAGTCCAACTACTATGGAACGATTACCGGCAATGAAAAAGATCCCCCTACAGATGGCACTCAACCTACTTCCTAAACAGCTTGCTAGAAGTCACCCTTTCTTCATTGCCAACGGAACAACTTACATCATGTTATTGTTTACAGGTATTTATTCATTGCCACAAGTTACTCCACAGTAGATGGGCTGCCCAGTAGTAGCAATAGGGGAAGGTAAGTAGGAGCAAAACAGATTTGGCCATTTCTATTTGCCGTCCCTGCGCAGGCAAAACTTTACAGTCCGGCTCTTGTCTGAGTATAGTTTGGACTAACAGTACTTGAGCAATTAAGCTACTTCAAATATTTCAAATAAATACATTGACCATTGACCAGATAGGTCCATCATTTTGAGTTACACAATACTAACCTCTCTGTCTGACTGTACTGTTAGTGGTGATATTTCATTGTGAAGTATTACAGGTCCTAATAAGAGATATTCTGTGTTGCTCTTTCCTTCTTTCTGAATGATAGTCAAGTCTTGATGTAGCTTATAAAGGGATAAAGGGAGAAAAAACAGCAGTTTTCACAAAAAATAGCAATAGCTTAATCTACAAGCTTCAAAAACTCACTAATGAAACAAAATATCAATTAAGAATTCTACAGATTACACTATTATAGAGCACTACACCAGATTTGTACATTGCTATATTGACAAAATAGTCTTTGCTATCTTGTAACAAACTTTCCGTTAAATTTGCCTAGTTAACTCTGATTCAAGCAGCCCATCTCAGGCACATCAAAGGCCCTGTAAAGTAGATCATGGATCAATGTTTCTAAGATTGTCTTCCCTTTTTGAAAAGTGTTGGTTTTCAGAAGATCACTAGGTAGGTGGGTATATCCCCAGTCTTTAGTTACTTTCTCTTAAGTTGGAATGGCAGAGGGTATACTGCCTCAAATTTTGGAACGGTAAGAGAAATAATGCTCTGCAGCTCAGCCTGACAGTTTTGCAGAGATAAGACCTGAAGCAGACCAGGCCTGAATCAAACAACATCCCAGTTAGATATTCCAGTAAGTTGTCGAGGTACATTACAATAGTAGCAGAAGTGGAGAATGCCACGAAGAAGTCAATACATGACACTATTTACAGTGGAGTGCCACCAACAGTTGATGCAGTGTACCAAGAAAAATTTTGCCAAAAACGTTTTGTACACTGCCAGAAATGGCAATTCCCAGGACACACATGAGAAGTCGAAGCACAAGCTCAAGTTGAATCATCATTTCACACACGATTGACAGTGTATGATCCTGACACCATCTCACGACATCTGCAGGTGCAGAAATGGGGACCCAATTTCTCTTTCACACCCGGACTCCCTTAAGATTTACTTAGTGAATGACCTATGACGTAATTCTTTGTTGTTGTGTTGCATGAGTGTGTACGTGCAGTACTATGGCCTTGTTATTGTAGACTGCAGGGAGGAGGTTACAAGCAAACAGCCCATTTCCTGAGTGACTGTGTGAGGCTGCTTTTGTATCCTGGGGTCAGTTTTGTTTACTTTAGTCCGAGAATGTAACGCTGTCCGAGAATGTAACACTCAAGTCTTGATGTGGGCTCGTCTTGGCATGCAGGCCTTGTAAGTTGCATCTTGGCATTTAGTTGGAGATGTCATGTTTTAGAGGTACACACTTCTGAATTTAAGGAAAATGTGGAAGACTCTATTCAGTTAATTACTTTATAGGTTTGTGGAATTTTGATTGAAAAGAAAAACTTTACTACTTACTTGCTGAGCCCATGCTAAGTTCTTGCCAAACTCAAATGCTGCATCTACAAACTCTTGCTTCTGATTGGCTAGTAGTAAAGCCGCTTTACAACTGTGTCCTATTAAACTCCCCGAAGAAAGATATACATAGTCCTTCCACTGGTCAAATGTTTTCACGTTTGAAAATGGGCTAGATTCCTTTACACCCATTTCAGTGAAGGCCCCTCTAGTCATGTGATCAATTGACTGAGATATAAGGTCCACAACCAATGTGTTCTTAAGGCTAGCTAGTGCTGCTGATGCACTGGCGAGCAAAAAGTCGCCACTTAAAACAGCCATTTTGTTTCCAAACTCCATGTCCTTTAAGGGGCCATCTTCAGGAACTGTTTTATTAAGATCAACGACTCCTCGATGAACGAGGAAAGCAGTGTAAATCATTTCTGTAATCTCAGCTAAGGCTCTCTGACTGTGAATAACAAATTTTCAAAGAAAGTCAAATGTGCTGAATTATGATTTTCTGATAAGTTTGCTCATGTAAGGAATGATGAGTGAAAAAAAAACCTTCTTCATATAAATATCAAGTCTGTAATTCCCACAGCAACACTGGCAGAGGTTTTCTAAATCACTTTAGAAGGATATATATCCTTTTTCGAAGAAAAAACAATCAAGCACTCCCCACTATGACTGAAACTTTTCTGAAGCAAAACCACACTTCAGAATTTTGACTTTTTGAATAATTATCCTAGTTTCAGGATGTGACCATAAAGAGAAACTTTTATAGCGTATACCCAGGTAATCATTTTGGGTGTCTTACACCAATATGCAAAGCATAGGGACAAAGGGTGCTGAGAGTTAAGGTTTCAAAACAAACATGGGGCATAGACATTATAATTGTAATTTGAATACTTTTATAAACTTGTGTTGAGGGGCATCCTGTTGAGTTATGAACATTATTTAATGTTGTAATTATTAATTTATTATTCAAACAAGTGCTCAAATATCAGACTGGGTGCTGACTATGGTGCCTAAATCAAATAGGTGCACAGCCCCCTTAAATAGCCTTGGTAGGACCCAGTACTACATTTTTAGAAGTGTATTCTAACAATGAGCACTTTGCTATTCAGATCACCAACTTACAAAATTCAGACACTCTCAGGCCTTAAAAATGACCAAGACACATTGAAACACTTTACATGATGCATAGGTTATCACTCAGCAAGTAAGATCTTGTAAAAACATCAACAATCACATTACAAATGTCATTTTATAAAGTTTATAATTACTGGAAACCTTCCTTGTATGTCAGCTTACCTCGGATGAATACCGCTCACTAACGGTTGATTCCCGTCACCCCATGAGGGGGAAGAGCCAGCTGCCTTGGAGACAAGAAGAACCACAAGTCCCCTGGTTTGTAAACTATTACTACCATCAGAAAGAAAATTTCTGCAAGAAAAGGCAGTTGAAATAAAGTTAGAACCATAGTTATTCATTGACAATATTAACATCGGCAATGAATGATATTGCAAGGGTATTTGGATTCTTGTTTGCCACAATCAGCTGGGAGAAATATGGCTGGTGAAGGGGACAAATCACAGATCAATACTCCTGAAAGCTGCTTGATGTGCGTTTTGCAAGTTATCTCATTTGTATGCCTTGGGCACTGATGCAGGGGACACTTTGTGATGTTTCAAAAGTGAGACTACAGGTATGCTACCAGTGCATTTCAGTATCTGGAATAAAGTGTGTCTTTTTGTTTGGGAAAAGGGAAGAGGGAGGCAGGACAAGGAGAGCAGTGAAGGCAGGAAGTAAGGGGTGGTTTGAACTTGGCAACTTTATGCTGTCTCTAAACTTGATCTTATTGATTATGCACAGAAGTTGCTTCAAACGTGTCAGAAGTACAGATCACATCACGACTATGCATCTAATGGCCTAGTGTACACATACACCCCAAAGTTCATTTCAATAACTGCTAAATGGCTGTGGTACTGTAATTGTATGCTTAAATGTAACCACACATCATATACAGAAAGTAACAAACCTTACAGGTGCAACATGTGTGTGTTTACTTCCTTAATTGGAAGTGTTCCATCTAACAAAATGCCATCAGAATATTAATGTACAAGATGCCTAACCTCCCAACCACCCCCACCCCCAGAAAAATGTAATTTTCAATGGTTGTCAGATGTATACATCACAAGAATAGTCCCTTGTGAAACACAATTTTTAACTTACTTTGCTGTTTGTAAGAGGGGGTGTTTGGTGCCAACCAACTTGCGCACATGGAGAGCAACACTTGCAAGTTCATCACTCAACAAACACCGCAAGCTCATGAAGGAAGTAGGGTATCCCACAATTCTCTCTGCTTCTGAGATAGCTTTCTTCCAAGGATCTTTTCCTCCAGACCCAAAGAAACTGATAGTTCTACCATGTTGTCCTTGTATAAAATAGTTTGAATAGTTTGGTGTTGTGCTACAGGTTATGTGCTTGTGTCTACAACAGAGAGATTGGTAAGAAACTGCCCTCAGACACAAAGAGGTCTGGTACTTTCCCCTTTCAAAAGACCAAAGATGATGAATGCAGGTCCTCATTCTGCTAAGCCTTACTAAATTCTGGAAAATGGAAGAAACACTTAGTATGGTAACTTTAAGGGACTAGTTGGTCCAACCTAAAGTTTAGGCTTGTATACTGAATTATCATTGGCAAGTTTCCTCCAGACAGTAATGTGGAGAATGCCAAACAGAAACTCACGATGCTGTAATTTTTAAGAAACCTGAAAGAATACAGCCTACTGTTATTGTCATTTCACCTTTTCATGTGTTCAGGTTTACTTTTTTACTTTACAACAATGTGCCAATTGTCTGCGGTAGATAAGAATTTTGCCCACATGCAAATGGATAAGTGAATTTAGAAATAATAATTAATTTTTCCATCTGCATTTTTCTTAATGGCAAGACTTAATCACATGAAGTATGAAAGTCACTTTAAAATATCATGACAAAGAAAATGTTGCATTGCCAATAAATCTGACTTAAAAGAAGAAAACTGATCAGAAATCCCAACTACTGTCACCTGCAAGAAATAAAACAATAATTATTCAATAATTTATCAGACATTGACTGTGAACAGTTATTATTGTCCATGCAACACTATATATACTGCACGCAATATTGATCCCACCCACTGTTACCTACATGAATCCCAAATTTGTCTCTCACAACAACACGTCACTATGCCATTGACGGGTAATATCCTACACCTGGGCTCTGGTCAGAAACTTTAATTGATCAGTATCAATGCAACAATTTCATGAATGAATTTCTGTCAAGAAATTATAAAAGTATGACTCCTTTTTTACATTGTCCAATGTATTAATCTGTGCCACAAATAAAGGCTTCCATCTTTGTTCATTCAGAATAAACATTCAACCAGAATGCAAAAATGCATTGAGGTTTCGATGATACATGTTCTATTCCAAATAATGCCATGATGTCCCATATCTTTCAGTCACTGGTCAAGTGATATCTTAACATGTTGGAAAAATAATTTTAGGTTCATATTTGATCTTGGGAATTCTTAGGAAAATTTGCATTTTGACTTCTGGTGAACCCATTAGACGATCTTGGGAATTCTTAAAATTTTGCTTTTTGACCCCTGTGACCCCAGATGACCTTTGACCTCCACTAAAAACGAAAGCATTCATATTTTCACTACAACGCATCCACATACTGAGTATGAAATCTATCCAAGCTTCCTACCTGGCGATATCGTGTTAACAAGGTTTGCAGTGTTTGACCCCAGTGACATCAGATGACCTCTGACCTCCACCAAAAAGTGACAGGTTCATCTTCTTACCAAAACGCATCCACATTCCACATATGAAATCTATCCAAGCTTCCTATCTTGAGATATCATGTTAACAAGGTTTTCAGGGTTTGACCCCCAGTGATCCCAGATGACCTTTGACCTCCACCAAAAACAATACAGTTCTTCCTCGTACCATAATGCATCTACATTCTAAGTATGAAATTCATCCAAGCTTCCTATCTTGAGATATCGTGTTAACAAGGTTTTCAGGTTTTGACCCCCGGTGACCCCAGATGACCTTTGACCTCCATCAAAAACAATACGGTTCTCCCTCTTACCATAACACTTCTACACACTAAGTATGAAATTCATCCAAGCTTCCTATCTTGAGATATCATGTTAACAAGGTTTTCAGGGTTTGACCCCCGGTGACCCCAGATGACCTTTGACCTCCACCAAAAACAATAGGGTTCTTCCTCATACCATAATGCATCTACATTCTAAGTATGAAATTCATCCAAGCTTCCTACCTTGAGATATAGTGCTAACAAGGTTTTCAGTGTTCGACCCCCAGTAACCCCAGATGACCTTTGACCTCCACCAAAAATGATAGGGTCCTTCCTCTTACCATAACACATCTACACACTAAGTATGAAATTTATCCAAGCTTCCTATCTTGAGATATCCTGCACACAAGGTTTTCAGGTTTTGACCCCCGGTGACCCCAAATGACCTTTGACCTCCACCAAAAATGATAGGGTTCTTCCTCTTACTATAACACATCTACACACTAAGTATGAAATTTATCCAAGCTTCCTACCTTAAGATATTGTGCACACAAGGTTTTCAGGTTTTGACCCCCAGTAACCCCAGATGACCTTTGACCTCCACCAAAAATGATAGGGTCCTTACTCTTACCATAACACATCTACACACTAAGTATCAAATTCATTCAAGCTTCCTATCTTGAGATATCATGTTAACAAGGTTTTTCAGTTTTTGACCCCCGGTGACCCCAGATGATCTTTGACCTCCACCAAAAACAATAGGGTTCTTCCTCTTACCATAACACATCTACACACTAAGTATGAAATTCATCCAAGCTTCCTACCTTGAGATATCGTGCACACAAGGTTTTCAGGTTTTGACCCCCGGTGACCCCAGATGATCTTTGACCTCCACCAAAAACAATAGGGTTCTTCCTCTTACCATAACACATCTACACACTACGTATGAAATTCATCCAAGCTTCCTACCTTGAGATATCGTGCACACAAGGTTTTCAGGTTTTGACCCCCGGTGACCCCAGATGACCTTTGACCTCCACCAAAAACGATAGGGTTCTTCCTCTTAATATGGGGCATCTATGTACCAAGTTTGAAAACTGTCGGAGTTCCTCTTCTTGAGATATCGCGCACACAAGCTAAGCGTCACAAACACACACACACACATACATACATACACACATACATACACACATACGCCATCATGACCGCATAGGTTTCTCTTTCATCGAAACCAATAAAGAATACTGTACTATAGAGTACAGACTGACTACAGAAATGACATGAATGAAAAATTCCACACATGTAAAATCCAAAACTAATAGTTCATGCTTAAACCACAGGACTATCTCTTAATGCCCCCATCTCAGAGCTTCTTCCCAGCTACTTCCCCCTTCACCCAAATTAAATGACAGAATACACTTGTGTACCATTATTGTTCAAACTTTCCATTTATGTTACTGATTGCACCTGTAAAATGTAGTACTTACAGTATGGGGGATGGCCTCCACAATAACAATTCAATTCCCCTGCATCAGGGTGCATTTTCAAGAGGCTATGAGGATGTGCTGTCACAATTCTGACTTAACTTCCTATTATCTAGCCTATGCAGGTTAACTTGTCTTTGAGAGGCAATCAGGATATATGCAGTCAGGATTAATGTTGTCTGAAAAGAGGCTGCAGGGGTATAACATAGTCAGAATTTAAGCTGTATCTTTAAGAGGCTACAGGGATATGCAGTGACTACTATAACATAACTTAATGGATGCACCTCATGTGAATCTTCATTCAGACATATGTCCAGGCTTAAGTGACCATTATTGTAAGGTCTACATTACAATAGACCTTATGCATATGAAGTCACAGAACAGAAAGTGTGCCCTCCATTGGAGGCAAGATGTATATTGCAACTTACACCAACAAATGCAGACAGCTGATTTCTGTACCTGTCAGATACGTGGGTACGTCTCCTACACACACGTGCAAGGTCTACGTCATGCGTGCAGTGTGCTTCACTGTTTACCCTCCAAAATGACGTCAAATGACGTGAATGCATTAAGGTCTATTGTAATCTGAATACTGCCTGGGTGTAACTTGTGCTCTTCCTCTTCACATATCTCTAGCTGTAAGTCAATCATAATCACTGCTATATTGTCTAAAGTAGTGAGTGACCAGCTCTGAATACAGAAGTCGAAGCAGTAACGTCTCAGCTATAACTCCTCTCTTTGAGGCTTATGTATCAAGTTTATTACAACTGCGTAACCCTGTGAAACAACTGAGCTTCAGCCTTGTGGGGTAAGGCCTATGCTTCAAAATTTGTGCCTAAACTCACATCCACATCTTTTAACCCAAGTCTACAGTTGACCAGTACACAAATCTACCCAACTTGTGTTGGCCTCTTTTTTAGGAGTAATTATAGAATACCTCCCACTTTTGAAGCATATCTTTTCCACTGGAGTAGGAGTCGCAGTGAATAAGCAGTAAAGTCTTGAGAAATGGAACATTCTTTTCATTTATTTGATAGCGACACATGAATTACCTGGAGGACGGGAAGGAGACTTGTGTTTGAAAGTGGAGTCAGAGTCACAGTGAAGAGGCTGTTAGTCAGGGCTAGCTGCTGCAGTGGCGTAGCTACAGGGGGGCCATTGCTCCCCCCCCCCGGCTCTGGAAAATGAAAAATTCAGAAATTTACAATAAAGTATGCAGTCCCTTACAGCGACTGGTCGCCCTGACAGTTTACCTGTTTTTTGCTCTCAAGAAGACAATTTCTCTAATATGAACCCAAAATTTTCAGCGGGCTACACGCGCTGTAGAGTCACTCCAGTTTCTTCATTAGTTCTATTCCACATAGGTAGATAGCACAAGTCCTAACCAAGTAACATGTAGACAGAGTACACAGTTTATGTAGAGGTCGTAAATTTGATCCCATATCGCAAAGTCTAGTTGCTGTTCTCTTGTGTGTGTCATGCGTACAGTCAGTTGGTAAGCGACTCACAGAGCAAAGTTTGGCTATTTCATCGGGAAGTCCAGGTATGTTTGTTATCCCCGACAGTCTACAACCCCTACAGTTTTTCTTTTTTTCTTTTTGTTCTTTATGATTACATAAGGTTTTTGTGTAAGCTTACCAAAAATTTTCGAGCGCTTTGCAATGTCACGATTCAGATTCAAAAGAACACTATCAGTGCAAAACTCAGCTCTTGAAACATTATGTGACATTATGCAAAACATGCCCTAGCGGCCAGGGCACATTTTGCATAATTTCCCTTATGTGTTTGGTATGTGTTACATGTAATCCGTATGTTTGTAACCTACATTGCAGAATGCAAAACATTCCCTAATACAATAATGCTCACACTTTAAAAAAAATCGGGGGGTGGGGGGGGGGCAAGCCCGGAAAAGTCTGGCTACGCCACTGAGTTGCTGGAACCTGAGTGCACTGAGGTGGAGATGAAGTTGTGGTGGGGAATGGAATCTTCATTTCACTTACTTGAGAATGACCCATCATGATCTATTGCTTGAAGGAAGGGAAGGAGACTTGTGTTTGAAAGTGGAGTCAGAGTCACAGTGAAGAGGCAGTTGGTCAGGGCTTGTTGCTAGAGGAGTTCACACCCTCTATTACTACAATACCAGTTTGACTGAGACCATCTCCAGATGAAGAGAAAAGCATTTGGCTTTTGACTGCAACTCATCTCCACTCTGAAAATAGACTTTTGAAGTGTGGAGTATTCTATAGTTGTACCCACTTTTTAAGTCTAAGGGCTAACATTAGGCCTCACTTAATGTCAGGCCCTTATCAAGTCTTCTCCACTGATTTAATTTTTGTCCGGGTGCTCCGAAGGTTAAAGGTTAACAATTATCGCTGTAAATAAAGTGAGGGGTGCTCTTTTTGCAAAATGCTTGCTAAAATAGATGATAAATTTAATCATGGCCTTCCTTTATGACTAAGTGCATTTCTGATTATCAATACTCAATGTTCACACTGAAATTACTGCTGTTTACTGCTCTGTTTTAAGGTTCTAAATTGATTCGAATTGACAATTTCTGGGAGTAATTATAGAATACAGGGCCACTCGAGGGTTGTATCTAAGCATCCGGATGCACGGATGCGAAGTTATGGAAAATGCCTTTTGAGAACGACACATCATTGATCCGGAATATCTTCGTTCATGCAGAACTTTCTGTAATTTTTTTTCGAAGTCCGCTGGAAGTATTTTTGGGTGGATGCACGGATGCTCGGATGCAGAGTCAAAATGAAACTTTTTGAAAATTTTCTAACTCAATTCCAAGCATCCCAGGGTGGATGGGCAAATGTGCGGATGCTCAGTCAGAGTTTGGAAAAATCGGTAGTCCATAATAAGGTATTGGTATATAAGTGGAAAATGTTTGCAATTTTTTAAAGTCCATTCCAAGCATCCCCTGAGTGGATGCGCGGATGCGGAGTCAAAGTTTGGGCTGTTAGATAAATATGGATGATTTAAAAATAAAATGGGAATATGAATACAGCAGGTAAGTTTAATTTGAGAAGGACTCGTTGTTGTCCATTCCTTATTAAGACCACAAGCAATTCTGGAGTGGGTGAGCAGATGCTTGGATGCGGAGTGAATGATTTCACCAATATCAGTCTTGGAGTGGATGCGCGGATGCTCGGATGCGGAGTCAAAGTTTAGGGTGCAAGCCTGTATAAACAGTGTCACATCGCATCCAGATGCTAGGTGATGTCCAAGAGTTTCCCTGTATTCTATAATTAGAATTTCGGAGTAATTATAGTTCTGTCCGGGTGGCTCAACTTTTGGCCTGGTGGTACATTTTTTTCGGGTGCTGAGCAGCCTCTGCAATTTTGTCCGGGTGCAGCACCCTTACAAAACAGCCAGTGGAGAACACTGCTTAATACTAGTTGGCCTACAGTTAGGCCCTAAACTTCCTAGACCTAGTTTAGCCTAGCCTGCAGAAGATTACATAATGACATGATTTATGTTTACAAGTATTTTAAGGGCCTTCAAAAACTACTCAGAACTTCTTTATCTTGTCCGATTCTATGATTCATGGCCACTCTTTAAAATTAGCCAAACCACGGTCAAATACAAGATTACGTCTGTGTTTCTTTACTCGTGGAACAACAGACAGTTGGTTCGGGCTACTTTGCGTTTGCCCTCTAGGCCTAGGCCAATACCATAGTCCTAAGGCCTGATGTTGTTTTAAAGCAAGGCTTCAAGGCTTCATTACCTTGGAGCCAGGGTGCATTCCATGTAAAGCCTACGCCGAAGGTACGCCGAGGTTTTCATGACCGTACGCCAGGATTTTCTGTACTGTGCACATACAATGCATATACATAGCAATCCATAGGCGTGCGTATAGTATCTTCGGCGTATAGTGCACTAAATGCACACTGGCCTTGGAGAGGCCCAACACCCTCCTTAACCTTCTGCTTAGACCTAACATAGGCATGAAAAGATTTTGGATTTACCTTAACCTCCTTGGCCAACTGCTTTTCAAACTTAGCTTTAGTGTCAATAACCAAATTTTTAACTAAGAGTTCCTGATTCTTGTAGACTGCAAAGTCATCAGAATTCTTACTGACCCTATATCGACGCCAACTGCTTGTGGTGTGAACTTAGTTTTGTGACTGAGTCTGGCACTCCTTTAGTTGTGGAATCCTTTGTCATCTTGCAATTAGGCCTATTTAAGGGTTCAAAGTAATTCTCGGGTTCGAGGCCATTGTAAGAAGCTTGTTAAAGTGTTTTGCAAGGCTCGACATTAGGAAGTTCAGCTTCTCTCACAGAGTTGTTAACGAGTGGAATAGTCTGCCTGAGTGGGTAGTTAACTCTACATCTGTGCACTGCTTTAAGGTTAACATTGACAAGTTCTTCCATAACTGTGGTAGGATCTAATTTGTGCTGGGCTCGTTTGGTGTTGGTTGGTTGTTTGTTTGCAGTTAAGGTTGTATGGACTTCAGGGCATCTTAAGTTATGGGGCCTTAGCCCTCCTTTGCCCTTTAACCTGTTATGTTATGTTATGTTCACAGTTTCTGGGCCAATTTGCCCGGACTGTATAACTATACTGTAGACGGACATCTAGCCTAGGCCTAAGTTATACTTATAGCCAGCTTTTTGCAGTAACATAACATAACATAGGCCTAACATAACAGGTTAAAGGGCAAAGGAGGGCTAAGGCCCCATAAGATGCCCTGAAGTCCAGTCTTGGTCACCACCATTTTCCTGAGCGATGAAATAGCCTATGGCCAACAACATCGAACAGGATGAGACGTTTGACTTCACCAGGAGTGTTGTACAGTATCCTTCCAGATCCAGATCCAGATGAACTTAGGCCTAGGCCTAACGTTACTGTAACTTAGTACGTCGAATGAGGCGCTAACTTAGAAGTTAAAAATGTCGTTGTTTAAAAAGTCAGGCTACAACCATCTGAAGTTAAGAAGTACACATTTTAAATATTAATCTTTTTTGGATAATTCCAAAGTTGACCGTAGTATTAGCCATGTAGAATTACCTTGTTTTGAAATGTACCCCGTTATTTCTGTAACCCTGTGTTAGTTTAGTTGTGTAGATGCCATGTGCACTTACAGACTTATATTACGTAACTGCAGTGTACACTTTACAACATTTGATGATGGCGCTATGTCATTCAATACACAAAGATATTTCAGGAGGCTCACCACGATTACAGAAAATTACTGTTTTGCATAAAGTGCCTAAAATGTTTCTATTTTTTTTTTTCCTTTTTTTTTGTTCATTTTCACCCTATTCTAAAAGAGCAGTGTGTTGCATGATGAAGTACTTAGATTGAAGAATACATTGTGCAAAAAATAGTTAAAATTGCTTTTGTTGTTATGAGTTTGAGGCTTTGGAAGAGGGTGGCGTCATTTTGTATCTCGGTCTAAGAGTGTTTATTCAGTGACTAGAGACCAAGGTCTAATACATGCCCTGTACAAAATTTTGGCCAATTTGATATGAAAGCAAGAGTTAGGTCCAAACATAGAAATTAAAGTAAGGGAGAATGACGTCTGCCGATCTGGACTGAAGCCATTGATTTGGCTAGGCTGTCCGGCAACAGAGCACCTGCGTGTAATACAAATATCACGTCATTGCTTTTGCCCCAAGTATTGGCAAAGAAACTACAAGTTTTCAAGTTAGGAGTATAAAACAAAATAATTAAGGGACCATGACATATTTCTGTTGTGAAAATTACTCCTAATCTTTCGAAAAACGGATAAAATAAGCTAAAACTTCTGCAGCAGAATGCACACTGTACGTACGGAGACACACCAATCAACAGGTCTTTTGCCGTACTAAGAGTATTTCATTCGTAATCGTCGCGCAGGGTTTCGTAGTGAGTCATGTTGCTAAGGTAACGTTTTGTTACCTAAAAGTTACATTAACGCTGTATGCGTTAGTAATGTGTCAAACGTATAGACAGAAATTGCACAGTCTATGCGTAAGGGAGGCGGCTCAGTAGGCAACTTAGTATCTCTTACCTTCGCTTTGCGGCTCTAAAAGTTGAAAATAAATTTCAGATATTGGCGACATACCACTAATTTGTAGCGCCAACTCTTACATAATCAAACTAAAGGTAAATAGTCTTCCTACAGCAACAAAAGTACTGTTGTTCCTTTACTCTTAGGGAATTACTCTTTTACTCTTAGGGAAAATTACTTTTACTGTTAGGGAAAATTTTTGGCTTTACAAACCCCACAGATGGCCGGAAACGGCACTTCCCACGTGCTAGGGGGCAAAAAGTGGGCATTACTGATCTGTGGCCTGGGGGAGGGGACTAAAGGGAACGGGTGTCTCCCTCCTCCTTGGCGAAAATTTGTAATTTCAGCCTGAGGAGGACGTATAGATAGCAAATGGTGCAATATTTGAGGGATTTCAGCTTTAAAAGCCGAAAAGGAAAAGTAGTTGTGACTAAGTGCGACAAAAGTCATTTTTGAGAGCGTGGTGGATATGATGTGAACCATGACATCAGCCATTGAACTCCGTTGTGGGAAGGGTTTAAGGGAGGGGAGGGAGTGTTATTGGTTATGAAACGTTTTCGCGACTAAACTAGCACGGTTTAAAAACGTTTTTAAGCATTGATGATTGAAGCTACCTATAGCAACAACAACAACATTGTAGCTATGCATAATCGCGCGTAGCGCGAGAATTTTAGAAAAGTAGGCTAGAAATATATCCTAATAGAGCTGTAAATGATTGGTGATGTGTACAGATATAGGCATGAAAATATTGATCTGCCTATTTGAAATTGTTTAAGTTCTATCAATACGATCACAACTATTTCTTATATTTTTACTGCGTTTTCTCTGTATATTCTCAAAGCTGGAAACGGTACACTTTGAAAATTTCTGGGGGTAATTGCCCCCCCCCCCGTAGTATACGGCCGCGGATATCATATTGAGCTGAGGTAACACAAGAATCATACTGAATTATGCATCCCTTTTCATTTATTCTGCCTGCATTTCTCCCATATTCACCTTCTAATATATCTCTGTTACATTTGTCAATCACCCTATCCATAGGCTACATGTCCACTACTCAATTACATATCCCCTAGATAATACCATTTGTCTCCGACCTAGGGTTACCACATTTATTTTCTAGCAAGGAGGACACAGATCACTGTCCTGATGTAGGGGTCTAAGGGCATCCCCTTCCCTTTGGAAATTTTTCCAGTTTTCAATGGTGTCTAGATGCAAAATGGTGCTGTATTTGTTCACGGACACAAGTCATCGGTATATTACTTGGTCAGACCTATAATACTACCAGTAAATCTTTTAAACTATTTAACCCGCAAAGCAGAAGTAGGGATCATGTGGGAAGCACATGAAATCCGGACCTTGCTGGCAATTTTACAGATCCGGCCGGACCGTGACGCCAGTGCAAACTACTAAAAAGAGGACTTGTCGAAAACAATAGTTCTACAGTGCACTTGTCATGGGCAAGGAGAAAGACACGACATACTTGTTAATTAATGATAGAAGAATTATTCGAACGCAGTAACTTACCGTACGGCATATTTTGTGTATGATACCGTACAGGAATGGTCGTGTAAGAATGGTCTTCAGTGTATGGTTGCCATGTTTTCAGTAAATCAACCAGCCATCCGAAAGGCAGAAAGGGTCTAAACCTGACAATGTCACATCCGAATTAGTCGTCGGGATGTTCGTTTCATCGTCCAAGTGAATTATATGAGAATTAAACTACAGTGCAGATTATATATCTAATAAAGGGAAAGTAGGCATTTTAAAGTTATAAGTTGATTTCATACGTGCACACATTTACTTTTTCTTAATTCTTACACATTTTATTTATTTATTTTTTGAAGGAAATACTTAAAAATTTATATCCGTTCAAACATTTATTTTTTCTTAATTCTTACACATTTTATTAGGACACAAAAAAATCTGGGGGCCTGACGAATATCTGGGGGGCCCAGGCCCCCCAGGCCTCCTCGTAGCTACGCCGATGAGGCCAGGGTTTTGCATAGTAACTTACACGGCAGGATGGCCTAAGGCCTGGGACTAGGAGGTGTGGCCTCGGTCCTGTCTCGGGACGTGTGACTCGACTTCAACACTGGATACTAAGTTCTAAAAGAAGGTGAATTATAAGGATGATGTTTCACTGCTGTGAACTTACTTGGACCAGGGAGTTGCTATTTGACAAATAGCAACTCCCTGCTTGGACAGGTCATTTTCATCTTCTCGCACTTGGCAAATGTCTTTCAAGCAGATAAGTGCAAAGTTCTTCATTTGGGTCCAAAAATCAGGTATGATTATAACATGAATCGGAGTACAGTATTAAGTAATGTGACCTTGGAAAAGATTTGGGTGTTGTCACTAAAGGTGATTTGAAGCCATCTGTGCAGTGTGCAGCTGCAACTGTTTCTGCTAGGGCTAATAGAGTGCTTGTAGTTTTGGTAAAGAGATTGTACTGAATTTATATAAGCATGCAGATGGTTACCCGTAATAGCTCCATGGTTAGATCCCATCTTGACTATACTGCTCAGGCTTGGAGTCGCTTTCATGAAAAGAACAAGTTGCTTTTAGAACAAGTTCAGGGGAGGGCCGCTCGGCTCACACCTGAAGTATAAGTGATCTTCCCTATCGCGATAGACTTAATCCCGTTGGACTAAGCACCCTGGAGTTAAGACGGATTGGGGGACGTGCTTCAGGTTTACAAATTTCTCTCTGAGATGGATTCTCTGTCATCTTGTAGTTACTTCAAGGTTCAAGCCTGTTCTCGAGTTCGAGGCCATGTAAGAAGCTAGTGAAGTGTTTGCGAGGCTAGACATTAGGAAGTTCAGTTTCTCTCATAGAGTTGTCAACCAGTGGAGTCTGCCTGAGTGGGTAGCTAACTTCACATAATTCACTGCTTTAAGGTTTACATTAACAAGTTTTTTCGTGACTGTTAGCCATCTGATTGCCCTGGGCATCGCTTGGTTTTGGTTTGGTGGTATTTTTTATTAAAGGGTTTGGACTTCGGGTATATTATGGGGCCTTAGCCCTCCTTTGCACTTTAACTTGTGTTACGTTACGTTATGTTCATAGGCGTAGGAAGCGGGGGGCTGTAGCCCCAACCAAATTTTTAGGGAACCTACTCAAAGAAAAATGATATAGCTAAAAGTAATCAGTAGTTTAAAGGACTTCCTTGGTAAGTGAAATATAGTTCTGATTTGAATTACACCAGCACCTATATATTCGGTATTAATTCACCTGTGTGCTTTTATGGTTAAACTTATATTATGATTATCAGTGGTGTATTTAGGGGGCTACTGGGCCATCCCCCCTCACTGGTGCCAATTTTTTTGACCAAAATATCTAAACTTTTTAACACAAATTTTATTTCAAAGGTAGCATATGTGGCACCAGATTGCATGTAAGGACACCTAATTTTTCAAAACTTTTCAAAGGGGAGGTGAATATCCCTCCCCTTAGATCCTCCACCAGGCCGGCGATCACACAACATAATGCATGCCACACATACCCATGAGAGAAATCCTGGCTACGCCACTGATTATTATCATTATTATTGTAACGACTTCCTCAAAAGTTAAACCGGGGATGGGAAGTAATGAGTTACAAGTAACGCCGTTAGTGTAACGAGTTACATTTTGTGTAACGAAACGGTGTAATGAGCTACATTTGCATTCCAGTAACGGAGTTACAAGTCTGCGTAAAAGTAACTGTAACGGCGTTACATTTGGTCCCGTTACTTTCCCGTTACAAATAGTCAAAATGACCACAAATTGAATTTTTCTTGAACTACCGTAGTAACAAAAAATATTTCAAATAGATGGCACTTTGGTAGCAATATTATTTTCGATATATTTATCTCTTTTTATCTCTGTTATCGACGACGTCCTCACCAACATCAATTTTATTCACGATTAGAATCAGAATTTGATAGTAGATGTACATGCTGCAGACTTGCAGTGCCACTTGAAATCGATTGTCGATTGGCGAGGTATTTGAAAGGTATGATCGTTCATACTCCATCATCAGTCTTACAACTAAGTTTAAACTTGATTTGTGTGTCAAATCATTTATTAAACAGGTCAATGCTTATTATCCATCAGGCCGAGTCTTTGTAAGATTCGTTAAAAAATACTAAACGGTCCTCCGGCAAACATTTCCCTGTGTCAGTGAGTAAACTAAAGTAAATTAACAAAAGCTAAATTTATTTAGTGTATTTTGTCCTTTAGAGGATACAGTGGCAATTGTGCACCGTGAGAAACGGTTTGACCTACATTTAGTCAAACACTAGGCTTGCTTTTCATGTTTTGATCATTGCCTTTTTGAGACTTTAGGGTTGGACCCGAGCCCATTCTATCCAATCCGGAGATAACTCCGATTCCAGATCCCCGAAATTTGGGCCAATTCCGAGTCTGGTACGTACCCCCAAGTTCCAGCCAGTTTTGATTCCAGTGGCACCATTTCCGAGACCAGTCTATTTGTCCATGTATAGCTCTTCATACATACTGATTTTTACATACTGTTGTAAATTTCCACCATTTAGTAACGTCATCGTTTGGACTGACTCCCATAGTCCGGCCTCCTCAGAATAGTTGATTGTGTGTGAAAATACTTTACATCTGTACACTGTGCACAAATAACACTGGAACTTTAAGCACTTTTAATGTAACTTTCATATCTGAGAGCTCGGCTGGAATGAACTACGAGTCCGAGTCCAGTTTCATCACGTACTAACTTAGATTCCGGAACCTTCTACTCCGGGCAAATTCCTAGTCTATAAAAACGCACTCGAGACCTGCATTGTTAGCGCACCGAATCCAGGCCTGCGTTGGAGCCAAGTTTGTTATACAGTGCCAAGCGTCAGTAAACACCGTGCCTTCATTTATGGGTATCTAATTTAACATATATCATATCCTTATTTTGATGATACAAACGTACGGTATAAGTTTAGGCTACATCATATTCTTTGTAATGTCGTTAACTCCTTACACTGGTAAAGTAGTAAATTTAGTTTAAGGAAACAGCAAAATATTGAAATGGTCAAATGGCGTTAAAAGTATCCTAACAAAGCTAATTGAAAGAGGAGCGAAGTGTCCGACTTAAAGTTTCACCTTTTGTAACGGAAAGTGAATATTTTACTCACATGGTCTGCATGTATTAACTACACAGTCTCAACATTTCATGCTTTGTTTTATATCGTCATGTGAAACTTGATATTATGCTTTAGAAAATATCACTTAGCCCAACCTTGGACCGTGAGGTTTTAAAATTTTATCGTTAACAAATATAGAGCATCGTATTATCATATTTCTGCCCTCGAGGGATAAAGATTTTAATTACCGGTACTGCTTAAACACCGCTAACCTCTCTGAATTAGCCTACTGTGTGATGGGATTATGAAGATTTCCATCCTCAAAGAAGTACGGTCCGTAACTGGAAATTTGGGGGTTGTAACTAAAGTTCATCTAACAAATAGTTTGCGTAAGCTCCGACACAGTATTATGATTCCCTGCCTGACACATGGTGGAGATTAAGATCGAGCCTCTGCCTGGATTCCAAGTGAAGATCAGCTGGGATCATTGTTTGTTGGGAAACACCTCAGACAACCGGTACAAATGAGGTGTTGGTCCTCTCATGTGCCCCCTTCTTACTATCTGATTATGCCCCCCCCCCTCCCATTCATGTACCGAGGTACCTTATGTTCACGTTGAAGTTACTAGTTACTTTTGAAATGTAGCTAGTTACTTTTCAGTCAAAAGTAACTGTAACTAGTTACTTTTTCAACATTGTAACTAGTAACTGTAACGAGTTACAATTTTATGGAAATAATTGTTAACTATAACGAGTTACTTTCAAAGCCTAACGGGCGAACAACCCTGGTTATAACCAATATGGAAGGTGGTAACACGGCAAATGATTTTATTTAATTGGCATGCGGTGTCATATCCGATGCATGCCTAAATGATATGTGCATTAACGTGTTGAACCAGGGGCGTATATACATGAATTCACAAGGAGGTGTGAACTATTTTGGGACCAACTACATTTCTTGGAGACCGACTCTCATTGACATAGTTGAACGATCCAAATTTCCTAGATAATTACAATTTACAGGACGGTAGTAATAATAACTATAGGTACATGCATTCGAATATGACAATGATTGTCATAGGTTTAACTAACTGGATTTGAGACCGACTTTTTGGCGCTCAGAGACCGACTTTTGATTTTCACGGGGGTGTCACACCCCCACACACTTCCCGTATTTACGCCCCTGTGCTGAACGCGCGTTGAGCCCGCGGACATTTTTGGTTTTCGGCAAGTGGTTACAGCTCCCCCCCCCCCCATCCAATTGGGCCCCTACGCCCACGGTTATGTTATGTTTTGTTACGATATGTTATGTTAATCCTACGCTATGCTATGTTATGCTATGTTATGTTATGCTATGTTTTGTTACACCCTGATGTGTTAATTCAGGAATGGCTTCTTTAAATGATGTGACTATACTTTGTCAATATTTTGTTAAATTCATAGGAAAACTTCATGCTTTACACGTAATGTCCAAAAATTGTTTCGAAATAAATTTGTTGCAAGGATACGGAAATCAGTACATTATGGAAAATTGGTTGAAATTGCCATATATCCCTGAAAAGTGCCCGTTTTCATCATAAGTGTAATTGTAAATAGTGCAAAAAGCATTTGTATGAGGCGCTACATTGTCAAATGGCCGGACTCGGAATTGGCCCGGAACTGAAAAACCTGGAATCGGAATTGGCAAGGAATCGAAGGGTACTTGACTTGGAATTGGCCCGGAATGGTGGCCACTGGAATCGGAATTGACCCGGTGGTTACAGCCCTGCGATTTTGATGAAATGGTGGTTTCTTCCCCACTTATGGTTTGAGGGCACGGCCTTTGACTCCAGAGGGATTTGCGACCTTTATTTCAACGCCCTGTATGGTATACAGGAAATCTCAAACCTAAAACACAACGTTGTCACAACATGCGTCTAACATGTCTTTGAAGCAACACTATTTCTACGTCATCAACCTAGAAATTTGGCTCAATCTACGTACTTGCTGCACCGAGATCCGTTTAGTGATAACTTTTCCCTTGGGGAAAATGTGTCTTGCGTTTTGCATATCGCGGAGCTTGCGGACTTCTTTAAACACCCTTGGAACAGTCAACCTTAATTAATTTAAAAAAGGAGTCCATTTGGGAGGGAGGGGGGGGGGGGTCTGTCTGGTAAAATGCATTATACATCACATATGATCCACCCAAAACGTGCGGGATAACTTGCAGTCTAGAAGTGGGGTTGCACCCGTTTGCCATAAAAACAAACTATGAAATAAAGAAAAGAAAATTCCACAACGCTCATGCAAAAGACACCGAAAATTTTGGGGATCATGTTGAAAAATGAATAACAATCTGTTAGAACGCCTTTACTGTGGAATAGATTTAGCCCTAATATTAAGAAAATAAACTCTCTGAAATGTTTGTAAACCAAATGAAGTCTCTCTTGTTCAAGAAATAGACTAGCATCTTCATTTAATGGTTATCCTGAGAGGGTGCTTTCACTTCTTTTCTTCTCTTTTCTCTCCCAATCCCTACTTCTTTCCTTCTCTTCTGTCTGCGGTTTGTTTTGCTTTACCTCTTGTATTTCCTTTCTGGGGGATCTACTCTTTATGAGCTTTGCCCTCTTCCTCAGACCTCCCACGTTTTTCTGTAGTACCAAATAAGAGTTTGAATTTTGTGTTATGAAAGGTTAAAATAAGCTAGACCTGTTTTCATTAGAAGCAAACACAGGTGAATCGTTGGGAATTCTTTATGGTGCCCTGAAGAAATTGACGGCGAACTTACCAGGCGGGTACCAGTGCTCCCTGACTTGGGTATGGTCCTGAACCCTTCCTCCCAAGGCGAAAATTTTGACATTCGAAACAACCTAGGATGCAGTTAATTGCACTCTAAAGCTAACATTTTTGCATGTAACATGAGTGGGTCCCCAGTATGAGTAAATTTACTAACGTTAAAATACAGCCAGTTACTGCATTTTGCATTCAGTTTTGCTGTTTATACTTATCTTGATTGTCAGAATCCAGAGAATCATTGCTGAATTATTAATTACTTAATTAATTAACTAGTTAATTTATTAATCAATAAATTTATTTATTCATTAAAACGGTACTTACATAGCGCAAATACTGTGAACATATTCAACTGAGCTTTACAGAAAAAAAATACAAAATAATCGAAAAGAAAAACAAGCTAAAGATTAAAATGTTAAGAATATTCTGTACGAAAAAAAAATGAGTTTTAAATTTACTCTTAAAAGGGTTAAAGTTTGCAGTGTGTCTGATGTCAGATGGAGGAATTCCATAATTAAGGAGCTGCATAACTGAAAGTTGTAGTGCCGAAATTTAAAGTTTTTACTTTTTTGGCTTTAAGAAGAAACTGGGGAGAGGAGCGTAACGTGCGTGACGAAGAATAAACGTGCGTGCGTGCGTGACGGAGATCAAATCCAGATGGGACAAGACGGTAAATACATTTAAAAGTAATAATCAAAATCTTAAAAACAATTCGTTGTTTGACAGGAAGCCAATGCAAATTATATAGTATAGGTGAAATGTGGGCGTATTTCGAAGTACGCGTTACAAGTCGTGCACGGCTGTGTTTTGAACCTTTTGAAGTTTAGCGATGAGATATGATGGCAAGTTAAAATACAGGGCATTACAATAGTCTAAGTGAGATGTCACCAAAACATGAGCAAGAGAAATTAAAGGTGGTATCTTCTAAATATTTATGAATATGCCAGAACCAATTATGGATGCTAAACGAAGCTTTTTTGCAGACATTTGCAATTTGAAAGTCAAGTGAGAGATTCTTGTCTCAAAGAACTCCCAGGTTACGGACATGGTTTACAGTATGCATGACAGCAGTAGGCCTACCAACCTGAACAGTGACCTCAGGAAGTTAAGAAAGTTGACGTTAAGAAAGTTGACGTTAGTCGAGCTAATGACAATAAATTCAGTCTTAGCGTCATCCAATTTAAGATTGTTAGTTAGAAACCTCAAGCTTCGGCGACACAATTAGTCTGTAGCAGAGATTGCATGAACTTTGGCAGTATCATCATTGGCATTAAAGGCAAGATAAAACTGACTATCATCAGCATATATAACCCTGACAGTTACTATAGGAGGTGGAATAGGCTAAAGTTGGGATAAGAAGGTTACAGACCATAGGCCCTGTGAAACTGCCCTGTGGAACACCTCCTTTCAAAAAGAAATTTCTGAAAAGCGTTCCATTTATCGGAACTTTTTGAAGACGGTTACAGAGGTACTCCTCAAACCATTTACTGAATTTCAAAAATTTCCCTTGGGGAGATACAACCCAAAAAATGGGAATCCCCTGCTTTGGCACTAAGCATGAATAAATAATAATACATCGGCGCCATACGTTTAGATTAGATTCTGTCATTTCACCCTTGATCACGCCCTCTAATACAAGTTTCTTTGCTTTGCTAGTAAAATCGTAACGTTCATTGGTGAAAATCGGTTTCTTGTAAGCCCTTTGTCCAATGAACACCACCGTTTCATTTGTCGTACAACAATGTTGCGTACAGGTTTTCACGCTGCATGATATGCTAGCACGCACGCCTAGCTAGCTAGCTGCTGCATGCATTGCATGCTGGCCCGTATTGAAATTTACACTGGATATATACGGGTAACTCCTACAGCACATGAAGCAAATAGGCCTACGGAATAATTCTGTTAATATGGCGCAAACCGCTTTTATCTGAAGGAAGTTTTCCTTACCGTCATTTCTTGAGGTGTCCTCGCTCGCCATCAGATAACTATGGAGGCTGTTAAAGCTTTCAATCAAGAGGTAAATAGCAGTGCAATATTTTTATCAAGCCCCGGTATCGTACCCTAACGTTAGGCCTAGCCTAACTGAAGTTATGGCTAAGAAAGACTCGGATGATCATGGAGTGCAAACGCAGTCGACTAACGTTAGGCTAGCAGTAGCAAGTGCATAAGACTAGAGTAGGCCTACACGCCACATGTGGGGTATCCCATTTAAGCTTTGGTAGCATTCATAGATGTGATTTAGCTTTCACATCTTGTGCTAGGCTTAGCCTAGGCTATGCAAATTCTTTGAAGGCGCAATGCATTCATACGCATTGGAAGAGAACAGCACCCGGATTGCATAGTTTGTCAGTCGCGCGGAACATCATCCGCGCGCATTTTCAGTTTATTTACCGATTTTACGATAAATCGGTGAGCAATAATTCAGTTTGGTTCTATGTTCAGAGTGCGGCGCACAGGCAAAGAATTGAGCAAAAGATTGGGGCAGTGCAAGCAAAATCCTAACACTCAAGACATCACTCAAAAAATTACACTCTGCAGGCCTACACAATTCAGAAAGAACCAAATAATCACCATCTTTCTTGGCAGACGATGCCCCCTGGACCCCCAGAGGGGCCCTTAAGAGGGCTCCTGCACCCCATGCCATGGCGCAAGGCGTTAATCAGCGCGCAATTTCGAACTTAACAAGAAATTCCGCTCACAATCAACAAACTATGCAATCTGGAACAGCACCCTAGCCTATTGTAAAGTGGGGTTTGGTTCTGGATCTTGTCCCAGATCTTGCTGGTTAGTACAAACTGGCCTCAACTATTACACAAGCAGGGGTGTGTAATATTTCATGTTCACATTTATGGTTATTCATATATAGTGTGTTCGATTTGCTTCCCCTGGCTTACTCGAGCCTTTCGTTTGGGTCACAATGGTCATGCGCAGTTGGGTAAAATAAAGGGACGGTTTACCATACGTATCGGCCTCGGAGAAGTTGGTTTACAATAGCCAATGGCAGAGCCCATATAGCTGCATAGCAGAGTGAACACCGGTACGTATGTAATACAAACGTTCACTTGTACGGTGAACGTATACTCGAAACATTGCTCCTATGGAAAATTCTCGAGGTATAACACTTGAGTGACTCTACTCATTCCTACATCGATCACTTTTCACAAGTCAGAAGTTTCATGTTTGCCCAACTGTATTTACATGCTCAGAAACTGTTCACGAATGCCTGTTGTTTGTGTAGCTACCATGTTTTCCCAAAGCACGATGGGATACTTCCCCAACTAACCGACTTGAGGGGTCGCTCACTTGGGCCTGGCGCCAGTAAGCGCGGATGCTGATGTCACCGGCTAATTGAACATCGTCGCGCCAGACACGAGTTAACTCAGGCGAGTAATCGAACACGCTTATAGAGGATGAAGTTTCGTCCAAAGTGCATTCCATGTCAGGCCCACGCCAAAGTTACGCCAAGAAAAGCAATAGAAAACATAAGGAAAATGCCAACTCCACGCCGAAGATCTTCAGATTGTAGTGCATGGAATGCAACTTGGAGTTTCGTTCTCAAAATAACCCATCTTTATTTTTCAACATTAAGTAAGTAGGTAGGCTAACAAAATTTTGAGAATGACTATCACCAATGGTCTTTGGGGTCTTTGACCAGCATTGTCATCGAAATTGATTTTCTTCCTACAGCAAAGCTAGGACCTAACGTTAAAGTCTTTGCACAATTGCAGAATATCCCACAATTGTTATTTCCACCCCAAAGCCAGCTCCACACCACCATTTATTCTCCTCCCTGTCAGTATCTCAATAAACTACCGTGCAAGGTCCAACATTTATGTCGGATCCGCGGAGCCACTCCAAGGTAGACAAGTTGGACTTATCCTAGATTATTTTTAACCAAATCCCCATACAGAAAGTATACATTCAGTATGAGTCGTTCACAGAAATATATAAAAAAAATAAAATTGAAAGGTCTTGTTCTCTAAAACTAAGGCTGCAGTCATTTGATCACTCTAAATGTCTGATTAGTTCTAAAAATTTGAAATGTTATCATCAACTTTGCCCCTTCTTAGAATTTACTGTAGCATTCAAAATATTTGTTGTAGGGCTCAACCGATGTGGTTTTTTGCTGCCGATCCGATGTCCAATGTTTTTATCACAACATCGGCCGATATCCGATCCGATCCGATATTTTCGCTATCAATGCTTTTACATCGTTTCACAGTGCGATCAAACATTCCTTATTCCTTGTGAGCCATGCCTATGCATACACATCGGCTTAAACGAATTTGCTTTAAAAAATTCCCCTCCATATTTTACTTGTACCTTTCATTCACAAAACGATGTTTATATGACAGTTCTATGACCAAATAAAGCTTCGAAAATAAGCAATCGGCGGATTATCGGTGACTCTTCATTCATAGCACATAATTCCGTGATTGAACTGACTTTCACCTACTCACAGTAAGCCTACTAATTCCCCTAACAAAATGCAATACCTTTCATTCTCTGTTCGTAGCCCAAGTCGCTCGCACTAATGAACGTTAAAACAGAAATAAGCCCGCGATTTCAGTGCATGTACTTGGCCATTTTGCGCCATCCTACCATGCTTTACCTACACATAAACAGATTGTGTAGGCTTACACGTGTAAATTTGTTTTGAGTATTTCATATAGCAGTACGTAATGCATGCATGCACGTACTATATAGCCATACGTAAACATTTGTTCCCTGGTAGCTAGAGAGCTTGCTGTGTGCAAAGTTGTGCAGCTAGGAGTTTTGGGTATCGGGGTGATGTTGCAGACATTGTTTATTACGAAAGCCATAAAAGCACATGGCACTCTCAATTTCACACAAATGAACATGCATGTCTTACATAAAAAGCATCCGCCGTAACTACTGCAAACTATGATGTAACAACTGGAAATTTAGTCGTACAAGCAGCGATCGAAAAACTCCGTTATTTCCCGAACCACGCCCCATGTTCTTGCTACGTGCGTCAACGTCATTACAGAACAGGTGCGTAGCCTAATGTATGGGTGTTTGCATACAATTATGGACCTACACATGCACTGGCTTCACCGTACTTTCATGGTGCATTTCACTTGAACTTCTCTGTACAGAACACGTACATGCCTAAGGTATCCGTGTTTGCGTACATTTCGGCCCTATACCAAACATACAATTAATGGACTGCGAATTCCACACTTCGTTTCGTACATTGATAAATTTCGGTGAATTGAAACTAAAAGTGGGTGCACATGATCGCTAGACTCTACGTACAGATTTTAAAAGCTTGTGCATATTGCGAATATCACAGTGCCTGTCAATAGAGCCAGTTTACACTGTTGATACGGAATTTAGGAGATTAAACTGAAATTGACAGCCCTAGTTCATCACAAGGGCTATTGTCGGTCGTAATAAAATGATTAATCCTATTTATCTGTTCATTTCTTTGTTGTAAGAAATCACTATCACTATACGTCCCCGATGTACGTAAATGAAATTTTCGACGCACGGAACATCGGCAAACATCGGCAAGTGCAATTTGCAATATTTCGCCGATCCGATGTTTTACCGATAGTCCTAACATCGGCCCGATCCGATATCCGATCCGATTATCGGTTGACCCCTAATTTGTTGATATTACTTAGAATTCTGTGTGCATAACATTGTTATCCAAATGGAACATTGGATTACTAGGGCTTAAAATAACCGGCAGCACCGACAGCCATGGCTGTTGGGCCCTTACTGATGGCCGTGGTGCCCCTCAGTCAATGTCCTATGAAATAACAGACCGACAGCCAATTTGTTCATTTTGGCTGTGCCCTTTTTCAAGCTTATTTCGAGCCCTGGATTACTGTTAGTTCCTATACATACACATGGCAAATTTGCTATGCAAACATTCCACAAAGATGTAACAATGTAGCTCATTAGCATATTAATTTAAACAAAGTACTGTAGTCACACAGTAAATGTTAGGGCAAAAAAAGTTGCTGGTTTCATTTCACATTTTGGCACTTTCCAGGAAATCTCAGCGATCAAAAACAGCTGCAGTACTCCTGTAAGATATGGAGAAGAAAAGTCATGGTAGTACATTAAGATTTACTTCCAAAATTTGCTGTGAGAAGAAAGACAATTTCAACCATCACACATGGCCGATCCCCCTGCTATTTCCATAGGTCATGGTAAAGACTGACGGGACTGTGTATAGTAAGCTGTAGGCGAACTACCAGTCTCCTTTACTGAGGACTAGGTTCGATTATGCGTGGGGTTCTGTTAGGGATAAGGTTAGGGTTTTAAAGTCAGTTTAGGGGTTAGGTTAGGGTTAAGTGGCCTCTTTAGTAAGCAGTCTCCGAAGCACTAATGGCAAGGATGTCATATGAGTGGGTGCTATGTAACCTTATTTTGGGGTTTGCGGATGATGTTCTCTCCCTAGACTCATGTCACAATGTGCGGGATAACCTACATAGGCTAGATCATAAAATATAGCGTAGGATACCTAGGCCTAGTTGTCACTAGCCTTGAACAGTACTGTGTGTTTTCGTTACACTCCTTCAACGCAGCACTTGTGCACTGTGTACAAATTTTTCACATCCCCAACCGTAATGTCTGGAGACCTTGCATGCTGTCAAGTAACAATATTTTCTCATTAAACTTTGTCCATCAACTCTCTTTCACATGTAACACCCCTGCAGATGATACTGTTACCCTGGCAAACTTCTTCAAAAAGATGCACATTGAAGCTGAAAATCAGACTCTGTGTTACCCTACTCTGTATTGTGGCCTGGGATATTGATGTTGAGATTTTTTCCGGAGTTACTGTGAGAGTAATGTGTCTGTGTACAGTGATTGTTGTTACATACTAGGGCTGTCACGTTTAAACGGTTAAACGATCGATCGGGCGTTTAAACGGCGCATAATTCAGCTAAACGTTTAAACGGTTTTCCTTTTAAAAAATACAACAAAAGTTTTAGCAGTTTTCTTCCCCAATGTTTTCTTTGATATGTCTCATTTAACAACGATGTTTATTTGCAAATTCAGTGACCAAATAAAGCTTCAAAAATAAACTGTCCATGTCTCTCCATTCATAGTATATAATTCTGTGATTGAATTGACTTCCACCTACTCACAGTTAGCCTACTAATCCCCCTAACAATACGCAGCGCCCGCATCCCCAATCAAAGCAGTAGCCCAAATCTGCTTATCAGGATGCGTACACAATATTGGCTTAACCACAATTCACTCTCTCTCAGTTTACATAGTATTTGTAGCTCAAGGTGCTCACAGAACGAACGTTAAAACAGACTTACTTAAAAGCCCGAAAATTGCCGCAGTATTTCAATGCAGCATTCACACCTCAATGACCTCAGTCATTTCTTTCAAACAAATAGCCACTTTCATTGTTATTCTACTAGGATGAAAGATAGTTTATCCCAACCCCTTACCAGAACTCAACTTGCCCATTCCCAAGTAAGAAGCTCAGGAGTTTCCCTATGGAACTCCTTGAGCAATAACATTAGAAATGCTGCCAGTTTAAGTACTTTCAAAATTCAACTGAAATCTCTGTTTTTGGATAACACTTCATAAGCTTCTTTCTTCTTTTTTTCTTTCCTTTTTGTATTATTATTATTATTATCATTTTTGTTTTCTCTTTTTCTAAGCCTAATCCTAAGTTTTGTGTAACTTCTCTTCATATTTCTGTACTTTTAGGGGCCAGACTAGAAAAGTCTCTCAACTTACTTCTGGTCCCTCTCCCTTCTCATCCCTTCATGTACTATTAGTACTGACAACATTCTTTAATATCGTTCTGTATATGTGTTATTAAATTGTATCATTTTGATTGAACATATCTTTTGTAATTATGAGAAGGAAGAAATAAACTGAACTGAACTGAACACCATCCTACCATGCTTTACCTATACGTAAACAGACAGTGTAGGCTCGCACACGTGTTTGCTTTGAGTGTTTCATATAGCAGTACATAATTCATGCACGCACTATATATCCACACGTAAATATCTGTTTGAGTCATGTTAGCGTCCCGCTTGCTGTGTGCAAATCAATGGAGCTATAGTACGTAGCATGGGACGAATCTATCATAAACTTGCGTTCATTGGGGTAATGTTCTAGACATCGTTTTTGTTTAAATCACAAAAGTAAAAGGCACACATTTATTTCACACAAATTAACATGCATTATAAACATAAAAGTACCTATTGTAAACTAATGCAAAGGACAATGAAACAACCGCTAATTTAGCGGTACAAGCAGCGATCGAAAAATGTCTGTTATTTTCCATACCATGCCCAATGTTGTTGCGATGTACGTCAACTTTTGTACAGAGCAGGTGCGTAGCCTAGTGTGTTACTGTTTGCATGTAATAACGGACCTATACATGTGCTTTAACTCTTGACTTTTTTCTTGCGTGTCACTTGAAATTCTGCATTTGCACAGTGTACGGACATGGCCTAATATTATGTACGTCGGTGTTTGCGTACATTGCGGCCTGATATCAAAAGTATGGTCCTGTATCAAACTTATGATCATTGACTGCGAATTTAATGCTCGGTTTCGTTCATTGGCAAATTTGGGTGAATTAAAAAGAAATCGCTGAAATGATCGCTAGATTTTTAAGTACAGATTTTAAAAGCTTGCGCGTACTGTGAATATCGTAAGTGAATGATCAATGAGGCCATTAATGCATTACACTGTTGGTTCAGAATAAAGATACCGTTTAAACGGTAAACGAACGTTTATTCCGAATTCCGACCGTTTAAACATTTTGGAGATTAAACGGAAATTGACAGCCCTATTACATACACATATGAGTGTGTATGAATTTAACCATGGCTATGGACTATGTCACACTTGAGCAGCAATGTGTGCTATTTATTATACAGTAGTGTGCACGTCCTAGTAACAAGATTTCGCAGCTTGATAGGATGTTTAAAAAACAAAACAGGATCTTGAATTTTGGACGCTAACTGCAGGTATTCTTAGAAGGAAGGGTCTCAAATATATTAATAATCCATAGAGATCAATTACCTAGGAGTGTATGTGAATTTGAGAAAGATCGAGACCCGAGTCAAAATTTTTGAAGATGCGGCAGCCGAAGTTTGCAAACGGCACATATTGCTGACTTAGTTTGGGAATCCCAAAGTGACCCAAATACTAGGTCAGCAGACTGCAAACTAGAAAAAATAACAATAAAAAAAAATATCAAGTCAAAAGAGATGTCAAAACACAAAACAGTATGGTAGATGCAAACTGCCATACTGCACTGAGCAATCATCATGAATCATTTAATTCAGTACACAGTTCAGGCTGTGTTGGTTAAACAGTTAACCAATCGGTTGAATGTCTGCCAAATGTCATTTCCTTTAACCGTTTTTGTATCCTAATAAATCAGTTGCTGCAGATCAGCTTTATACCTAACCTGTTTATGCAATAAACCATAGAAGCTGGTTGCCCAGAACCACGTAACAATGGGTAAACCGTGGACCAAAAATTACAAAAGGTTCAAAAAAGTTCCAAACAGGCCTCCATAATGTCAGTTGCACAGTCTGTGTTGCGCAGCTTTGTCTGGTATATTGATCCATTCGCCCAATGATCCGAGAGCGTCTTGTGGAAAATAACGTGACAATAAACTCCTTCATCTTGACGGCGCAACGTTTGAAACGGACTAAAAAAATGTCAAATGCACAGCGATTAAACTTGGTACCACACGTTATAACAATCAAACTTACCTTTTAAAGTATGGAACACTTCTAGAATTAATTGATAAGACTAAAAAGTTTCTACCAGACAGCAGAAAAATGTGCTTAACATTGTTCATCAGAAATGCTCTTCTGGAATTTTTCCCTGGCGTAACTTCCCAGGTAATGTGTTTACAGTTCGTCAGGCTCACAACAAATGCAATCTGTAAGAAATAGTTACCAAGCTGTACAGTTCTGGGCTTAATTATGCAGCCCTGGCTTGTAAGCCCTGTATGTTGCAACTAAAATATTTGTAAAGAAGTCTTCCCATTTAAGGTGACTGAATAATTTTAACAAGTGACGACTATACAGTTTTCATAATTTTTTCATGGTAAAGTTTCAACCCCAAAAATATGCCTAGAAGAATGAAATTCTACCATTTTATTTATTAACCCCAAATTATAAATTATGGGTTATTCCAATGTTAACTTCATGAATAATCATGTCATTTCAAACATAATCAGCACAACTGGTCGAGCTTGCTGAACTAACCGGCGCGGCCATGTGCTTTGCATGGATGATGGTTCATGATAAACTGTATGTGTATTGTACAGTACTGTTGTATGCAGTATTGATGAGAGTGACCGACACAACTGTATTATGATATGAGACCTCTGATAACATAAAGTATGGGAGAAGCTTTCGATATGAAAAGTCTTCCTTTCATAATTAATTACGAAGAAACTTTGGTAGTTTCAGTACGTATTAGGTAGAAAGGCAAGCAATTCATGGCAGGTTAAAATACATCGTTGTACGCTATTTTACGGAGCATGCAGCAATGTACTGTATATGGGTAAAAATTTTCACACCATTACAGCGTTACAGTGCTGGAAATTCTTAGTAGAAACACATTTTAGGTATGAACTGCAGCAACATCACAAGGCACCCTGTAGTTACACTGTATGCGGTACGTTTGTAACCAATGCTACATACGTGCTCTCGGCCTGTGTGATACTGTATTGCTGTAGCCAGGTAAGTGTGTCTAGTACTGCGGTAGTGCCAGTGATATCCATAGGCTTCTCATCTTACAATGCTATGTTACACTGCAAAAATCTCGAAAACAGTAATCAGTGGCATAACAAAAAGTACACATATTTGTGAAAAGTTTGAATAAATGCGTGAATCGACTTTGCTTAAGGACTGCTTGCCAAAACCTCTCGAATAATGCAAATGTTTTGACAAGCACACTACCTCGATCAACATCTCTCGAAGTGCTATTTTGAGAGTATAAACTTTGGTATTTGCAGTGGTGGCGCTCTTCTGAAATGTTGATTTTGTTTATATACCTTGACTTGATTTCATTTTGGTTATGGGTTAACGGTTTGGAATAAAAACAGTTAAACAGTGAATTAACCAGAGATGCACAGCCCTACAGTAAGTGTGTGTAGGCTTAACAGATACAGCATTAGCAGTGCTTGTCTTTTAATGGGCCAGATGGCCATCGTGCCCCATAGCACCTATAAATTCCAACTGAGAAGTTAAGTTGGTCACACTCCTAATATTTCCCACCAAGAATATTAACATGCACCAACACTGCAACACTCGAGCAGTAAGTAAAGGGCATGAAGCCAAATGTGGCATGGAATCACAATCATTGTAACATGATTGCTTCCATTGGGAAATATTGATATAAAGTAAATTGCAGTCTCCATTCTCAACACTGCAAACTCCCCTAAGACATTAAGCATGCCAAAATTTGACACCTTGGTTGAGGGTAATAGGGATGTAATACTTTTGGCAATTTCCAGACTTACGGCTTTGTTGTTCTTTCCTAAAAATTTGTTGGGAACCTTCCATAATTTGGCACATAAAAATGAAAATGTGTTTGTTTTCCACGTTTCTGACTGCCTGTAGTTCAATTGTGGTCAGGTGAACATACGTTATCATATTGGCCCAGATCAGTTAAAACACCAGTTGTATAGCCTTTCTCTCAATGCAAATATATATGCCTGTGCTCTTGGTATGACCAAATCAGTTTCCATGCTACAGAGTTTGTTATGGACAAAATTCATCTGCATATAGTGGCTGTATACAGACTCAGTATGGTAGCTTTATGCTTCACAGTTGTGGCATGTGTAGTACCCCTTCTGGAGAAAGTTGGTGGAACTTGCGCAATAAAAAACTTGCTGGTGGTGCTCATGCCATTCTATCCTTGCTTGCATGTATGTAGCCTTTCATATTACTGGTCAACTCCTGGTAGGTCACTGTTGGTCCCTTCTGCTGCCAAAGTTTCAGTGAAGGCATGGCTAAACTTCTCAAGGTTACAGAACATGCCATTTCATGTGAGATTACTGATTAAAGAGAAGAAATTCACTTGTAAGGAACATAATTTTGGATCATCAGTGAGGGTAGTGAGTCACTGTGGTTGCATTTACAAGTTATTGTGCATTAGCTATGTGCAGAAAGTTAGTTGAAACACTTGTGGAGGATACAGTCGGCCAAGCACAGGATTGTAGCCACGGTGGGTGGCACTGGGCAGTCCTGCCTAGGAACGTTCATTAGAGTCCAGGACTAACCGTCATTAAGCCTGGCACTGCCTGGTTCTAGTTTCACTTGCAGCTGTAGTAAACATGGTGGTTTCAACTGGTTTGAGAGGATTTGGGATGGTAGGGCCACCGATTTTCCGCGATCGCGGAAAAATACGGAAAAAAACGGAATTGACGATTTTTTACGGAAAATTACGGAAAATTACGGAATTTGCGATTTCATATCGCGTCCACAAAAAAGTAAGCACAGAACAAGATTTTTGCATTTTTAACGAAGCATAGACAAATTTATACTCCACAAATCAAGGGCACTTGAGGACTTTTACACTTCTGACGTACGTATCTGATTCGAGAACAGAAAATAGGTATAAAGGCTCCCACATTTTACGTGACGTGAAACTACTATGGCTAACTGTTAGTTTTCATTCACCGATCACGTCGGAAGATTCCGTGTATCGTATTTTGTACTGGACTGTACTAAGGTAGTAGTGCTACATAGTATTAGTAGCCTATCCGCTCAGTTCTCTGCAAAAATACGTAACTAACGTTACAGTATCTTAGCACTTCAAGGCCACTAAAATTCCACTCAATTTACTTGGTGCACGCATCTCATGGGGCCCTATCGATATGAATATATTTTTTGTAAACTGTCTTGCCCAAAACTTACTGTACGTCCAGTTTAAAAAGATTCTCCAAATGAAACGCAAGCCCGATATATTCCCGTAATCGAAAAACTGTCGCAACTCCCTGGATAATTGCCGGTGGGGGTGCATGAATTTACATGGGGCCGCTTCCCTTAGTTCATTCATGACCGACGCCCTATGTAACAGCGCGGGCAATACACGGTCCTTGCATTATGTATTGCACACCGTACTCGGTGTACTACGAAGGTGAACTTCAACTTCGCAAGACACTTTCTTGGGAAGTTATGACGCACTTGTTTTGGAAATTTACGTGTACGCACGCGCATGTTATGACAATTAAAAATTAACAAATAGGAATGTGGGAAGTGGAATAATTTATGCAGGATAACGAGGCACGTGTTTAAAAATGATAGATGATTTAGCACTGGAACTTGGAAAAACGTAGCGATGTCATTGCATGTCGCCCTGTAGTATGGTTTGTAGACTATGCACAGATGTACGGCATTGATTGTCCGTGGCATGCACACCTCTAAGGTAATACTGTGTGAACTTTGACGCAACAATTCGATGATCGTTATCATTTGGAGAGCTTTAAATTTTGCAAATCTTGTGAGTATCAGTGCTGATATTTTGTGCAGGAACTTGAAGAAATGTGTGTTTGGGTGAATTATTCAGTTATTTGCAGAAACCAGAAGTGTATTTTAGCCCCGTTTCCAGTTTTCCAAAATCGGTGGTGGTAATCCTTTGAGTGATAAAATTTTACCCATGCTATTTTATTCCCGATTTATTTGACAGATGATCGGTCGCACAATAACTATAAACCAGGTTCGTAACTTGTAGGTGTGCATGCGGGACTGCACTTGCAAGAGGAAATGAGTTTAACGGAAGATCACGGAAACTTATAATTGCCATTTATATCTGAAACGGAAATCTACGGAAAAGGGAAAGTTGAAAACGGAAAAAAACGGAAAAAGAAAAGTGGAAAACGGAATTTACCATTTTGTGAAGCGGAAAATCGGGGGCCCTAGGATGGAAAATCAAGCTTTTTGTGGTATTCCCCCACTTTTGTTGACATAATTACCCCAATATAGGGCCAATAAATCAAGAATATATCCCCCTCTTTTCAGCACTTATATATTTCACATTAGATACCCTCTGGTTGGACTCTTGACTTAAAGTGGACCTAAAGTCTAAAAATTCAAAAATATATATTTTAGAGGTTGCAAAATTAATCTTATTGGTCAAACTCCCATTGTCATAGCTTATTCCATTGCTGAGATATTAAATGTTAAAATTTATTCACTTAAATCCAAACAGTTCATTGCGCAATAATTTTTGACATTCTTGTTGTACAACTCACATTAAATGCTTTGTTTTCTTTTAAAATAAAAAATGTTTTTATGACCTTGACCGCTTCCTGTTTTCTTGCATGACATGCTGTACAGAGAGGGCTTATATAGTCAAGTCACCCCAAAGCAGTAAAAACGCGATCACATTTTGGCACAAGGTGCGGTGGCTTTCAGAAAAACAAAGAAATACAAAGATTGTAATTTGAGTAGTACAACAATGACATCACAGATTATTGCGCAATCTACCTTTTTAAATCGAGTGAATAAACTTCAACATTTTATATCTCAGCTTAAGAAAGTCCTGTGAAGATGGGAATTGGACCATTGAAATTCAGATTTCATGCTCTGTAATATATATTTTTTAATTTTCAGACTTTAGGTACACTTTAAACCCCCCACTTAAATTGGTATAGCTACAATGTTGGCCGAGTATATGACAGAAGCTAGGATAATGTTCCACCTGCTTGGTAGAGATGAGCCCAGCATGAAAAGAATCTTTGTAGTCCAGCTTTGCAAAAGAGTGGGGTGTGTTTCAGTAGGGTTTTCTACACTTGTCAAGCATTGTATGTTTGTAATTATGGCATCAACTTGATTTGGTTGTTTTGATTGAGTTTTTGGGGATCTCACAGAGTTACTCTCCAGGACATTTGTTAGCCTGCCATGCATTACATAGCTATTAATTGCATTGCTAATATCATCCAATCTCACAGCTAACTTGTATAATTTACAAGAATATGTAATCTAGTACTAATGTAGGCCCACCTTCGAACATGGGTATATGGTCCATTTGTTTCATAGGCCTGGTTAAATTTTAGCTTAAACCAGCCATACGTCACCCTTTGAGTCATTTCAATCAGCCATCATCACTCTATCCATCTGTCTAATATGTCGGCCAACAATTGTTCAACAAGCTCTCCAACATTCATTTTTTTTTATTTTGATGATGAAACTTGGGTACAATGATCAATGGATTTTGTCAACTTTTTTGCAACAGAATGTGGAGCTGAAAGGTCATGAGGGGTCAATACAGGCCATTATGTGAAAATCTCAAAAGTGTATTTCCTTTTTCACCAAGTATGTAAATATGTTCATGAAAGCTGGTCATAATGCTCGCTTCTTTCAGGGTGTACACAGATTTTGGGATATTCGTTTTTAAAGGGCATGAGAGGTCAAAAGGGGAAAATCTTTGATTGGGAATTTGTAACTGTAACTGTAAGTCTGATGGATTCCAAACTTGGTGTGTAATCACCATTTGGTTCCAAATAATATGAAGGTCATTAAGAGATCATCAGGAGTCACCTGAGGTCAAAATCATTGATTTCTAATAACTGTGTAATATTAGTTAAGACTGTATCCAAACTTGGTAAAAGAAGTACCATTTGGCTCTGAAAAGTCTGAAGACCATTTTGAAGTCATCAGGGGTCATTGGAGGTCACATTTGAAATTATTGTTTGATTTAGGTGAAATGTGGAAGTTGTCAATATTAATTGCGAGAAATTTAGGTCAGTTTGAGGTCATCAGGGGGTCAAATTTGCAAGATCTTTGGATATACGTGTAACTTTATAGTGCTTACAGTAGATGTATTCAATGTATTGTGCCAGAATCTATGTACAAGTACTGTGGGGGTCAAAGGGGTTGTTCAAAGTTGCCATTCAAAGATTCATAGATGTACAAATAATTTCGTGTCTGAAATTTTGATGGTAATGACCATTTGAAGTTTCCAAATTTTCAGAGGTCACTCAAGAGCTATCAGCAAAAGGAACCTTAGTGCCCATGTTCCATGATTACACAAAAGTATTTAAGCAAGCTGGCTTCTAGTAAGGCCTTAAAATTGATCCTTTCTAGTACAGAGTTTCGATGTTGCTTGGGACTTAATACAAAACAATACTTATACCCAAATGCCGCTAAGGGTATAACCTTCCTAGCACACATGTTGGATTGAAATTCGACAGGTTTGAGCTTCTGCACTGTAGGTGCCCAAGTTTTTTTTCAGTCTTGCTGCAGTATTTTTTTCTTGCAATAGTGCTTTGCCTTAATTGCCTCAGTGCTCGTGTCAAATCCTAAGAGCTGTCTTGGTGCCCTGCCCTTATGGAAAATCCAAGGCATTTTCAGATGTTCCCACCCCCGGTTCTGTATTACAAACTATACCTGTACTAAAATTTTGCAGTACTGCCCAACCCTACTTATTAGTCCCTGCAGATCAGGCCTTGACTGAAGGGCTGCAGGGAGTGGGCAATGTTTTTGTAAGGTGGGGGGAGTATTATAAGCAGTATCAGCTCTCAATGGTTAGCTAATCACCAAGCAACTAGATTGTCAGAAAATTGTGCTAAGTATCAGTGTATCTAGTAAATTTGTCGATATAATCCCCTCTGGTCAGGAAATCATGAATGTTGGAATGCATCAACCATTAAAACATTAGAAATCCTTCCAAAACATGTACAGTCAGGAAAGGACAGCTCAGTGAACTATTGTTTACTGCACAGCAGAACTACATCAAGTTTTCCCAACCCTTGCAAAATTGCCATGTGTACAAATTGCATTTCAGTTGCATGCAAACTTGGGACAAGTTCACATTTTGATAAGGAAAAATGAAAATTTAGTAACTTAATTTCATTTGTATGGGTGTTATTCAGTCATGACACATCATGATAGAGAAAAATATGCATAATTGGCCATTTTCTTTGTTTGGAATAAAAGAGAAAAATGAAATTAATGAAAATACTACTGAGAAGGACTCTGGCAGCAGTTTTATTATTTTGTAGATGTCTTCAGTGTCATCTGAAGTCAAACTCTAAAAAACTTGTTCTGGGAAGGTGGTCTTTGTTCTCCTAGCCATAAACTTAGAAATTTATATATTATTTATTTTATTTATTTATATTTGCTAATGTGGATAGGCCTAGGTAAAGTAAAATTATTGAAAATGGTTGGAACGATTGAGCAACTCCTGGTTACCCAGATGGCCCATGCTTCATCCAGAATATTTACTGTAAACAACCAGAGAACACTATGCCTTAGCAGGAATTCAAACTATGGGTGTGCAATGAACTCTGCTCACCTGAACAAGGGTTTTTTAATTTTTTAATTGTGTGTGGAATGTTTTAGAAAGACAGCAAATGTTGGGTTATTCCTAACAAGTCTTTTTGTAACTGTAAAATTGATAAATTTCGGAGTACCTGCAAGCATGAACAACATGTATAAAACTTCTAAAGCTCCAATATGAGTAGGCAGTGAGTATATGTTTCATTTAGTCTTCATATATTAGCTTACTGTGTTAAAAATTTTTTATCTGTATATGTATGTGTATTTATTTGCCACTAACTGCATTATTTTGTCTTAGTAAATTCAAGGTTTGAGATTTTAATCGTATTGTATCATGTTTTGTGGACCTGCTTGCTTGATACCCACTAGTTAATTTATATTGATTGTTTTTACAGCTGACAAGCCTGTATGAGTGTAAGCCCCCCATCTCCAGGGCTAAGATGACCCAGCTCACCAAGTCAGCTATCAAGGCCATCAAACTGTATAAACATGTTGTACAAAGTGTGGAGAAGTTCATTCAGAAGGTAATGTACTGTAACTACAGTGTAATGTTTCTTGTAAGAGTAATTGCAGGGTTCCTGCATTATCTATCTGGGAGAATTGTTCCAATCAAATATTCTTATTTATATGAGATTTTTCAGCTTCCATAAACCAGCCAGTTATATGGGATTAGTGAAAGACTAACAAACTAAAACATTCATTAACTTGCCAAGAAATTGGTAATCCAATATTTTTTTTTGGGGGGGGGGGGGGAGTTCAGGGAATGGGGTGTGTGTGTGGGGGGAGGGGGCATTAACCTTCAGGTTCCATGTTCCATATTACACACATTTTGCTGTTTATGTTATGAGTTTTGCTTTTGGCAAAGGTCTGTCGCCAAAGCTTTGTTTTGGGATCATTTCTAAGGTCATTAAGCTGAAAGATTTTTAGGTAATTCAGTAGAAGAGACCATACAAATACAAAAAAATTATAACATGATCCAATAAATCTATTTGTAGTTACATTGTGGAGAATTGCAAATGATTTATATGGAGAAGTCAAAAATTACAGTAGGATGCTTGAAAGATAATGGAAGGTAATGGTAGTGAAGGGAGGACAAGTTGCAAGAACCCATCTCCAGTCGGTCTGCCATTTAATAGCCTAACTAGCTCAGAGGTAACTGTTGAAACTGACTGATGGCATAGCCTTAAAAGTTTAGATCAGCACAAATGTCTTTTACAGGCATGAGCTTTTCCGCGAATTCGCGGATTTCCGTGATTTTTTTCTAACTTCCGCTATTTCGTATTTTCATTTCCGCGAAAAAATGTGAAGTTGAAAATGGGAATAGCACATGATTTATCATAAGATGTCAGTGAAATAGCATAGCGTCTTCAGTAAAATGTGTATTTCCACATATTTTGTTTAAACTTCACTGCAGCTAGAAATGCATAGTCGACATGTTTAATTATGATACCCTTTTTCCTTGTCATATTATCATAGCTCGTAGGTCATACTGTATATGATGCTTGAAAGTGGAAAGTAAAAGTGGAAGCAGTCATGTCCACTCCATATAGTACATGCAGTAATGCTCTGATTTAGTACAAGTTTTGTATACATGTACGTACGTCCATTGGCACAGGCTGTGTCTGTATGCAAGTGTGTGTAGATGTGCACACTGCAGCTAACTATATACATGCTTGCTACTAAATTTATACTACAACGTAACTTGGTGGGCACTGAACAGAACGATCGTCTGCAAAGGTGATCAAAGCTTTTATGCACAGGGCATGTGGAAAATACTCAACCGCACCCTTTCCTACATCTTTGTAAGGTTGAAGCCGGGTTGCATATTCTGTTCATAGGCTCATCTGTCACTAACTTAGAGGCATTGCACTTCTTACACTTTCCTAACATAGGCCTAGGTTATGTATGTACACTGCTATTGAGCCTAGGCTAGGCCTAGCCCATACTCTCATAGGCCTAGGCCTCTAAGTCTGAAGAAGGCAGCCATTCCGGGATTTTGCTTGAAGTTTATAACAAACTGGTACCAATTTTCACCAAAAGAGCTAGGAATTGGTGCCTTAAATTAGGCCTTACCTAACAAGGCCTAACATATGGCCTTTGAAGTTTTAGCCTAGGCCTAGCCTAGGCAAGGCATGGCTCTTGTGCTTTACATTACAGAGCACAGCCAAGGCACTTTCCTTAGCTATATGTTCTGATGTACAAAAAGGGCTACTATTTACCAGTAGGTAGGCCCTATACACTTTAAAACTTAAAAGTGAGCCATAAAATAATATTGGACATTGGATCGAATAATGTTGGGCAATGGATCAAAGAAATCAAGAAGCCAGTTGGTATGAACTAGGTTTTGGGAAAGACAAGGTATTAATGTTGATCCAACTTAGTGAACCTTCACACATAGGCTATAATACAGTAGGCTACGTTAAGCTTAGGGTGTTTTTGTAATTTGTCTGTTTCATCAAAATATGATAAACAATTAGCCCATTTGGGCCTTACGAAATGTTAAAAATCCAGGAGCTTCCGGGGGCGCTGCCCCCTGGACCCCCGCCAGGGCGTTGCCCCTGGACCCCACCAGGGGCCCTAAGGCGGGCCCCTGGACCCCACCCATAAGAGTTCGCGCTTCGCGCTCAGGCTGATGCCTTCGGCGTCAGTATGCTACATACCTGCTTAAAAGTTCAGTGATTTTTTTTGTATGTCAGGCTCATCCCTGCTTTTATGGCAAGTCAAGTATTTTCAAAATCCATTGTATTAGCAAGGAACCCTGATTATATTGTAACATTGATGTTTTCCAGAAAGGGGTAATACTCAGCCAGTTATGTGTGTGAGCTTTGTCTTTGATGCATTTGATGAAACAATAAACAGGGATGCCAGTTTTCCAGCTAAAAGCCGGAACTTTGCATTTTCATGATTTGGAAAAATTTGTCTGGCTCCACAAACTCTTCCCTCCCCCTTTAGAAAATAAAGCCAGACCCAGTTCATAGACTGGGACTTTCCCCGATTGAAAACAGAACAAATGTTCTTGGTACCTTGCTTTGTACCTTATTTTGCAGGCTGTATGTTGTTTACACATGCATGCAAATTGAGCAGTTAGTAAAAACAACTCTATTGCTAGGTTACAGTAAGGACATTGCTTGTTATCAGGCATGTGTTTGACAGCCATGGTTGCATTGCTTACAGTTGATGTGTGAGATTTACGTAGTTCATACAGGCTGCTGCACAGCCTCTGTGTGTAGAATGTGCGTACAGTATAGTACCATAAATCATTGTCAACGCATGTACATTGGAACTGATATTAATTGTGTGTTTGACATGAACTGTTGCTCAGTATCGATGGTATCATGGTTAGGTCTGAAATGGATGTTGCAAGAGGAGGAACCTTAAAATGAAGGAGGTTGACAAGACCATTCTCTTGGACTAACATTTTACTGTGGCTTACCGACATAGGTGTTTGTATTGTTATGTAGTATACAGATAAATCTCGCCTGCATGATCTATACAGTATTAGGATGGCCTGTGACACATCATAGACGCTGAATGTACAAGTGCTTTAGCAAAACAGGGAATGTATTCAGCAAAAGAAAATAAAAGCTTTGTGGTAGAGAAATAAAAAGGCTCATAAAACTGAATTTGACGCTTTGTTTGTATTATTACATGAATGCTACTTGTTATGTCGTTTGTGCGTACACTCATGTGGTTTGAGTTGCTAGGGATAGCTTGGCTCGCTTCTGCCTTCACCTTGAAACTTTCTAAGTGGCCCCAAATTTTCAGGCCTTGGAGGTAAATCCTGCTGGCATCCCTGAATAAAAAGTGCTATAGGTTTCAAGTTACAAGTTAGTCATTGGAGCCATTTCATACTCTATGTTAGACAAAAGTGTTTCCTTTAAAGGTCGTGTGACATGAAAATAACATGTTTGGATATTTGATGTAAAAAGCATTGAGTATCCAGAAAATAGCCGCAACTCCCATTAAAATCCATCAAATGTCGACCATTTTACAGGGTCATTTCTATTTCACACTTGTATCATAAATAAATAAATAAACTAGCTAAACATGCAAATACTGTGACATCAAAAGATGGACATACCATATGTGGCTCATGTTAGCCTTTGTTTTTTCAACCTTAATTTCAAGGACACTGGTAGCATTGTTATTTCCTGAGGGGTTTATTATGAAAGTTAAAATTCTTTCCTTCGGAAACATTGATATCACTTAACAAAATGTAATCTACCGTATCTGATCAGCAATTAAAAGATAATTTATAAAGGGTTAATAAAAGAAATTTTTACACTGTGCAATACTCCACATCATTATTTTTGCATAGGCAATGACTTCCTTCAGAAGCAACCAAACTTTGAAGACATATATTTTGAGAACCGTAAAAGATATTGAAATAAATCCAACGGATCTTTCATTGGAGGACTTCTTTAACTGACAAGTGAAACAGCGCTGTTTGGTGGCATGTCACACAACCTTTAAGATGTAGTGTACCATAACTCTGAACCACTGATATACTGTTAGATACTACAGCCAGTTTTCTATAACCATTTTGTTTGCCATTAAGTTGTTCTTGCAAAGTGATTGTTAACTTAAATTTTATCTTTTTGCATATCAGTGTCGTCCAGAGTACAAGGTCCCAGGATTGTATGTGATTGATTCGATAGTGAGACAATCAAGACATCAAGTAAGTCAAAAAGATACCTTATATTGCTTTGAGTCTAATTACACAGAGATACAATTAGAAAGTTGGGAAGTTCTTACCCACCTGCATACCATGTCAAAAATTGTGGGCAGAAGGCTGAACCCACAGAAGGAATCTAGGCAGGGAATGGGGAGGGGGAAGGGAGTTCTTGCTGAAAAAGAGACAGTTAAAAGAGTTCTTATGTAATTTCAGAATGTTACTGCAAGAAATATCCTTCTTAGTTAACATACTATCACAGGAACAATTACATTTTCCCATGGAACCCATGACCCCACAGAAAAAAAGGGGGGAGATATTCCATATCCATCACTATCATGGTTGTTAGATTTTACAGATTGCTATGTCGAAAAAATGTTGGTAAGAAGTAATTTGAGAAAAAAAAATAGGTTTTTGAACAGCCTTAGTGAAGTTATGCAAAATTTTAATCAGGCATTTGATACAGTAAGCATGATGGGGAACAAAAAGTGACAATGGTTGTTTATGCTCAACATTTTTCATCTACAGTTCAGTCAAGAGAAAGATGTATTCGCCCCTAGGTTTGCCAAGAACATACATCAGACTTTTACTCATCTCTTCAAGTGTCCAACAGAGGACAAGGCAAAGGTAGTTAGGGTGCTGAATTTGTGGCAGAAGAATGCTGTCTTCTCTGCTGAGATTATTCAACCTCTTCTTGATCTAGCCAATCCTGAAAAAGCAGGTCAGTTGATTTTTTGATGGGAACAGGTTTTGCATTGCAGCAGATCAGTGTTCAGTGTTCCATTTTTAGCTCATACCAGGAAAGCACCAGTAAGAGTTTATATCATCATGGGGGGGGCATCTATCTATCTGTCAGTCAGTCTGTCCACAAGAAAATTGCATGAAAGGTTAATATCACATGCCTTGTTCAGTGAGTTTATCTGAAAGTTGGTCACAATTATTTGGGGGTGACGGGCCTTCAGAGGGTGTGAAAAATTAAAGTCGAAGGTCACCTAAGGGTCATTTCATGCCATAGTCTTGTAAATTTTGTTACAAACAGTCTCTCCTCCTAGGCACATTAACAAATTATGCTCAGAAGTATGATTGGCATGTGAAGATGAAAAATTATATCCCCAATTTCTGATCAAAGATTATCTTAGGACCTTACTTACTGGTTTTGTTCTTGCCCACCCTTTTTTAGCAGTTTCCCAAAATCTTTCAACTGCACCTTCTTTAAAAACACCTGTGAATGAAAGACCAACCCAGTGGGTTTGTTTAGATGAAGTTAAAGGAAACTGTTTATGATTTGTATTTTAATGCTGTCTCTACTAGACCCTTGTGCAGTGAGCCTGTGTAAGAGCATGAAGTGTATACATAGAGTTCCAGTGGAGAGATTGTTGAAGTTAATTACTCCAGTAGGTCAGATACATACAGCATTTTTGCATTCTATGCCAACATAGTTGGTTCAGCTACAGTACAGGGTGGTATGCCACTTCAGGTTTTGATGCACATAGTGGGATAAAGGGTTGCGCTTCTAGGATCATTTTGTTCATTTGTGAAGAGACTGCACGAGACAGACTTCTCCTCAAATCTTATCTGGTATGAGCTTCTGCACCTCTTGGTGGGGGTTACTCTTCACTGGACTTTGAGACCCCTTCTGCCTGCTCCTCCATCTTCCTTCAGAATTTAAGTGCTAATGAATTGTAGTGTTTTTTCCATAAGTGGAAAAAAGGGAAGTTCTGAAACTTAAGAGAGTGAGTGACTACTGAGCTCTCAGTCCCGCCCTCTTTTCTCTTGTACCCTGCAGATTTGTGAGGAGGAGTGGGTGGGAAGAGGAAGATATATGTGATGGTCACATTTATTTTAATTTTAAGGGAATAATATCTTATGAGGGCTGTTTTTTTTATTTATGTAAATATGAAGTGTTTGTTGATCTGACAGATTTGGCAATAAGAGATCATTTCACTCCTTGGCAAATCAAGCAAAACTCCATGTCTACCTTTAAAAATCATGCACTTAGGAAAAACTCTCATAAAATATGATTCTGTTAAAAATTTAAATGAAAATAGTATTGTCAGTATGTTTCAAAGGGTGAAAGGTTTTTAGTGGGTCAGAATTTCTTTTAATGAGGGGTTTTCTCTCAGGAGGGTGAATACCCAAAGCTTCTGTTCCCCCTCTCCCCACTAAAATTATGACCCTCTGAAAAATATTGACCACTATAGGGTGAACCCACTGACACTGCCACTGACATAAAGCATAATTCAGTGGCTGTGTAAAGATGAAGTATTGGCTCTTTTTTGTTTACATAGGTGATGCTCAGCCAGCACTACCTGAAAAAAGTGAGAAGAAGAGGGTGGAGGCTGAATGGCTTAAAGCGCAAGCAGCTCAGGCAGGCTCTGAACAGCACAAGAAGTCTACACCTTCCCCATCAAAGAAGTCTAGATCTCACCGCCATTCCAGCCCTGAAGACAAAACTCTAGCTTTAGTCACAAACCTGTTGCAACAGGCTCAGAAAGGGTCATCTGTAAGTTGATTGGTACCTCACAGAATATGTTATTCTGCTTTCATTTTCAGTGTTTGGTCTCTCCTTTGTGTTAAGCTCAGTGATTCTACTCGTACACCTACTAGTTCCTGTCCAGCACCTATTATGATATCCTTTAGTTACAGTTCAAAAGATTTCTCCATCCTACAAATGTAGCCCATAGGCAATAATTGTCAAGAGGGTATAAGAACTAGTAACAAAAAACGATGAGTAATTATTCCACATGGTTGAATCACCTAGTGAAAGGTACAATCAGAAGTCATGAAATTTCAGAAGTAGAAACATTTGAAAGGCTTAAAAGTTTTATTAAAATTAAACCCCTTGAGAAAGTCCCATGTCCATTTCAAATCCTCAAAATTCCATTCTAAAGTACATTTCTTTATTGGAATAAGCATCACTTTGTCTTACACTTCCATAAACATTTATATTTATTATGACGTGGTCATGGAAAAGCCAAGAAATATTTTGTACTAGGATCCCGAAGTCTTCGTGGTGCCATTTCATGCAAAGTGAAATTTAAGAAAAGTTTTTAATTTGTGGTTTTAAGAAGAATACTGCTGTAGAAGGTTCTGTTAACTTATCTTGACTCTCAGTTTATGAAAAGACAGGAATTTAAGTTTCTTGAAATTCAGCACCTGTACTGCAAGCAACTTCTACTATCCTGTGTAGCTGGCAGTGTAATCTGACCCTATATGGACATCCTCTGTGAAGTTAGGAAGGTGTGAGCAACCGTAGGGCATTACCTAGTTTTACTAGACACTGTTACTCATTATTAAAGTGATTTACATGTTGTGACTGTGCCCATACAGACCTGTAAATTGTGAACCCTAACCACAGCTTTCTTTTAAACTTCCTCCAGTTGACCGTAAAGATCAATATTTGTGTCATACAGCGAGAAGTTACAGGGTGGTTGGCCAATGGACATTGAAATTTCATGTAAGAAGAAAACAGATGGCACTAAGAGCTACTTAAAAAAATTTTGGACTAGACTGCAAAATTTTCACTGCAAAAATGGACAACAGTGACTTTCTTAAAAAGCAAGGCCTCTTGCCATGTTGAAGTCTGAATCTGTAGTCTTTTGCTTTATGCACTGGTCATTTTAATGCTGCCCGTATTGTGTTAAGGTCGTAGGCACATGGCTACATAGGTTACCCATTTGCTAACCAAAAACGTTTGCTAAAAGGTTGCGTTCTGTCGGTAGGAACACCAACAGCTTCAGCAGTTACAGTTGATTCAGGAGACCATTCAGAAACAGACCAAATCACATCAGTCCAGAACTACCAGCAAAGAGACCCTTAAACTAGATGAGGCAGTCTTGAAACAGATACAGAATCTCACCAATCAGCTAACCTCTCTGGCCAGTCAAGGCACTTCATCCTCCGCAGAGCCAGCAGTGTCAGAATCCCCACCCCCTCCTGTGGTAGAGGAGGATCCTCCACTACCAGAAGAAAGGGAGGAAACAAGCTTTAATTCAGTGAGTAGTAGATAAAAATAGTTGAACAACAGATTTATATCATTTACTTTGTTTCTCATCTGCGGTCATCAATTGAGAGTAAGAATGCCATGGTTTTTGGAGGGCTATTGATTTGATTTGTAATGTTCCATTGAATTAAATTGATGAGAATCGTACATATTTATTCTTAATGTTTGAAGTAATTTAGAAAGCACAATAAGTTGGTGACATTATTTGGAGAGAGAAATGTGCTTGGGAAAACTTCAGGTGGAAAAGCTGGCAGGCTGATTTTTCAGGAGGAAGTGATGAAGAGTATACAGTTCACATTTTGTAGGTTATAGTAAATGGGAGAAGTTTATGTTTAGTCAGTTCAAGTATTTCAATCAATTTCTAGTAGCCCTCTGTGAAGTTCATTCCTAGCATATGTCTAGCAGTCTCTTGTCTCTGTCTCAGGCTCTTCTAGAATTTGATTATGGAGATGAAGAGGATGAACCTACAGCTAAGAAGGAACCCCCTCCTGCAGCACCTGCCCCTGAACATGAGCCACCCCTCCCCCCACCAGCACCACAAGAATCCCCAGCTGAAGCTCCCCCACCAGCTTCGTGAGTTTCCAACATTTAATTTTTGTGACATTAAAAAAAAGATTGGAAGTGTGTTATTAATTAGTATTTGCTTTCTTTGTGACCCGTTATCTTCATGGGAAAGCAAAAATGCAGTCAGTGTGGAATGAGGATGTCCCCTGTTCTAATGCATACATGATTCTTGTTAATCATTTTACAGTAGTTTTGTCCCTGAATTGTTACATTTATAAAAGACTCCTTGCTGTACCTTCAGTGTGCAATATTTATAGTCTGAAATATCTCACATAATACTTTGAAGGAAATAAGAGAAGTTATAATAGATAAAATTGATGTTTCAGAATCATATGGATGTAACTCTTTTCATTACTAAAGATGGACATAGATCCGTTTTTATGTCTCTTTCTCAAAAGGGCAGTGATTAGCATGCTACCAAGGCCATTGGTACTTGTGAATATTTTTGTATGTGCATAACTGTGCTACAGTTTGAATTCTGGCTTCTGCAAAGATGAGGAACAGTTGACTGTAAATGTACACAGACTGTACAATAGGGCTGGGCAACTCCAGTATTTTTGGGGTTGGGTTGCTGCGGCCCTATTAATGGCAAGTCTGAACGGAGTCGTGACTCCTAAAGTGATGTCACAACTGATGCAGGAATATACACCACAACAAAAATAAACTGTTGATTACTAGTCTAGCAATGAGTATCACTACATCAGTAAGCTGACTAAACTGGCTCCTCTACGGCTGAGTGCCAAGCTGCCAATGTCAGAGAATAGCATTGTGGTCTGCCGAAGAGGAAACTTATGTGATTGAATAAAGAAAATAAGCAAAAGAGCCAGTTGTATTTTAACTATTCATTGAAACATTGTAGTAAACAAATGTTTACTTCAAGTAAGAATTTTGGGCTTATTTATGACAGTATTGAAAATTTCCCTGAAGTTGCAGTTCCAAGGAAAGGCAAGTGTATACTCAGTGTTCAGGCCAGGAGTTGCGACTCTGAAGTAGAGTTGGGAAACCAGCCCAAACCTACTTTACAACATTTACAAAGTTGGTGACAGAATGGCACAAATTTTCATTGTTAGTGTTATTACATGTACAGGAACCTAGTTGAATGTTAAATGACCTCACAAAAGACTTCTCAGCCAGGTTAGTTTCATATATCAAGATTTCAACTAAATTGTCATGTGAAAAAAAAAGCAAGACTAAAATTGCTTCTCTCTTTTTTTTTTTGTCACCATAGAATACCAAATTTACAGGCCAGCTTGGAAGCAGTCCAGAAGCTCACCCATGAGTTGAATCAAGCACATAGTCAACAGGAACAGATGCAACAGTTTATGCAGCAGCAAGAACAGCAGTTGCGCCACCAGTTGCCACCTCCACAACCTCCTCCACAACCCCCGCAACCACCATTTTCACAGCCTCCTCCACAACTCCATCAAAACTTCTACCATCAAAGGCCACCTTTTGGTTTTATTCCTCCACCACAACCACTGCCACCAGCTTCAATATCCTCTGAGCAGTATCAGCCGGTAAGAATTGTAGGATCCTAGGGGGTATTTCAACTCAAGGCTTGGGCCTCTATTTTTCAGGTTTTTGTTGAAGGGGTAAACCATCCTTGGTGCAGGTGCTGTCAGAATTTTTATGTATGGTGCAGGGCTTCCATAAGGTTTTCTTCCCCAGGGGTCCTCAAACCCATGCATATTTCTATACCTGTGCCCCAGTCTAAAGTTGGGGGTCCCCAGCAGGGTCCTCCAGTAAAATTCAGTCATTTCAGTAGCGACTTGGTAACTTGTGTTACTTGCGTAAATTAACAGAATGGGGCTACCCTACAGATTATGCTACTGTAGTAAAACACAGTAAAAGTGAACAGAGCACAGCTAATTTATTAATCCCGTCCACTGCAGTCATTCTTTGAGGTTCAGAAAAGTTGTGATTACGTTAACCATCACTGTCGTCCCAAAGAGAATATTCACTGTAACCTATGAAAGGCAGTATTGGGAAAATTGTGACCAGACATTGACCAGGATGCATTATTAAAGGCATTTTCCAGTGGCTTTTCACAAGGGTCCCGTGTGAAAGAGAAAAAAATTTCATTTCGTACCCTCTAAACCCTGTAGCAATATTCTTTTCCTAACTCGAGATATCTAATATTAAAGACTATTTATTTTTGTCAAAAAATACCTCCAGTTCTCATCAAGGTCACAAAATGTTATGTAAAGTGGACACATTGCCTCAGATTTCTTTTGTTTTCCTTTATAATTGAATGTCCTGTTGTCCTTGAAATTTGATACTGTTGGAATGTTTGAATATCTTTCCATGTAGGTTTAGCACAAATCTACACCAAATGTATGGTATAACAAACAAAGTTGCTAAATATTCCCTACAACAGTGTCAATATCATAAAGAAATTCAGTGCTTTGTCAAATTAATGTGCCTTGATGACATCACAGATTTCCCATAATGCACCCATCTTGAAAAAAAAATTGCATTTCTTTGAAAATTAGCATCTTCCAAATGCTACAAGCTATTGAGATGCTGTTTTCACCTCCTAGAAGAGAAAGATTTTGTGCATTTTTGAAGTCATTGATTGTTCTCTCTGGCAAATCCCTTTAAAGTTTATGTGTTCATAGTTTCAAGATTTTGGCAGACTTCTGAGAAATGGTATGATAAGCATCACCAAAATCAAGGATTTGAAGAAGTCACTTGTAAATGACATTTTACTTATTGGTTGCAGTTGTCATAGGCAGTGTTCCTATTGGGTAGGAGCAAGTACCCAGATGAGCAGTTTGTTGTAATGTGGCTTGGCAGGACCATTGGGATGTTTGTCAATATTCGAGAAATGTGTTTATAATAAATGGGTAGTAAATATCAATTAGTCAAGAACTTAAAATCGATCTTTGTGACACTTGCAAAAATACCTCATTACACAAATTGTAACATTCATGCTGGCTTAAGTACGGTGATTTTCACCTACGGTGCTTTTTCACTTGGGAGTTTCAAGACCGTTTGGTGTATCTTTAATGTTTACAACACGTACACACAGAAATTACATAACGAACGATCAAGTTTCTGTTGATGGAAGCAAGCTGCCTTTGGTGTGTGTGTGTTCTGGATGCGGCTGTGATCGTGCCATTTTGCCACATCTACCACAGTGTGCACAAACCACTTATTACGTTGCTGTATCATTAGTAGCTTGTGTCATTCAACTAGGTGTGGTGAACATACCACCTGTGGAAACTGGGTGTGCATATTGCTTTCTTGTGAGTGCTGGTATGAAAACTTTGTGCAAGGAATATTTTGCCTGATTTAGCAATCATTTCTAGGCTTATGTGGCACTATTTTTAAGTGCCTCACAAATTCCATTTTGCCCTTTTTCTTGTGCAGTCAGAGCAGTTTCCGGTGCTTTTGCCCTATAGGCCTGTTCTAATTTCAAGTCCTGTCGGTCGTTTTGAGATTCCATATACAAAAAGCCATGCGTCCTCCAAGCCCACTGGCCTCCTAACTGTGCATCCTGCATCATTTTGTGCATGTATTTCACCGGAGGTCTTGGGTTATTGCGAGTCCTGTATGTAAAGAGGATAAAGTGGTTCAGGTGCAGAATTAACCAAGTTTTTTGGGGGCGGGGGGGGGGGGGGGGATAAAACATGGTTTTGGGGAGTAGCTAACCCTGCAAATGTAGAAAGAACCCTGCTACTGCAATATTTTGGGAGTTGGGTACCTTAGCAGTTGCAACTACTTCAGTGATGTAATAACTGATGTAGGTAGAGGCATACACACAGCTGTTTAATGTGCTGACTTCTAGCCTTATCAACAGTCCATGTGGGGAATTGCCAATGTCACAGAAGCATACAGGTCAACAAAAGAATTGTGGTTAAATGAAGAAAAAGAGCCAGATTTGTTGCAATTCTTCATTAAAACCTGTGAAAGAACACAAATTAGCAAACCTCAAAATCGGTTGCCAAGGAAAGCGGTGTCTCTACTCAGTTCCATCCTGCAGTCGTAACTCTGAAGTAATGTGAAGTAACCTGCCAGAGCCTAATGAAAACTCTCTGCATTACAACAATTGGTTGCAAGCAAAAGCAGTAGTTCAAAATAGTAGGTTGAAAAGGAAAAACAGGTTCATCAGTGTGAAGCTATATCATTACACCAAAACATGTAAGTTCATTTTTGGTTTCGATGATAAGAGAAACCAATGCATTCGTGATGGCGTATGTGTGTATGTATGTGTGTATGTGAGTGTGTGTGTATGGGTGTGTGTGTGGGTGTATGTGTGTGTGTATGTGTGTTTGTGACACTTTGCTCGTTAACACGACATCTCAAGAAGGGAAACTCTGACAGTTCTCAAACTTGGTACATAGATGCCCCATATTGAGAGGAAGAACCCTATTGTTTTTGGTGGGGTCAAAGGTCATCTGGGGTCACCAGGGGTCAAACTCCGAAAACCTTGTTAACACGATATCTCGAGATAGAAAGCTTGGATAAATTTCATACTTAGTATGTGGATGCGTTATGGTAAGAGGAAGAACCCTATCATTCGTGGTGGAGGTCAAAGGTCATCTGGGGTCACCGGACGTCAAACTCTGAAAACCTTGTTAACACGATATCTCAAGTTAGGAAGTTTGGATAAAGTTCATACTTAGTATGTAGATGTGCTATGGTAAGAGAAAGAACCCTATCATGTTTGGTGGAGGTCAAAGGTCACCTGGGGTCACCAGGGGTCGAATGCTGAAAACCTTATCAACATGATATCTCAAGTTAGGAAGCTTGGATAAATTTCATACTTAGTATGTGGATGTGTTATGGTAAGAGGAAGAACCCTATCGTTTTTTATGGAGGTCAAAGGTCATCTGGGGTCACTGGGGGTCGAATGCTGAAAACCTTGTTAACATGACATCTCAAGGTAGGAAGCTTGGATAAATTTTATACTTAGTATGTAGATGTGTTATGGTAAGAGGAAGAACTCTATCGTTTTTGGTGGAGGTCAAAGGTCATGTAGGGTCACCGGAGGTCAAACTCTGAAAATCTTGTTAACACGATATCTCTAGATAGGAAGCTTGGATAAGTTTCATACTTAGTATGTAGACGTGTTATGGTAAGAGGAAGAACCCTATCGTTTTTTATGGAGGTCAAAGGTCATCTGGGGTCACCGGAGGGTCAAATGCTGAAAACCTTGTTAACAGGATATCTCAAGTTAGGAAGCTTGGATAAATTTCATACTTAGTATGTAGATGTGTTATCGTAAGAGGAAGAACCCTATCATTTTTGGTGGCAGTCAAATGTCATGCGGGGTCACCGGAGGTCAAACTCTGAAAACCATGTTGACACGATATCTCAAGATAGGAAGCTTGGATAGATTTCATAGGTAGTATGTGGATGTGTTATGGTGGGAAGATGAATGCTATCATGTTTGGTGGAGGTCAAAGGTCATGTAGGGTCACCAGGGGTCAAACACTGAAAATTTTTAACACGATATCTCAAGATAAGAAGCTTGAATAAATTTCATACTTAGTATGTACATGCATTATGGTAAGAAGAAGAATTCTATCGTTTTTGATGGATGTCAAAGGTCATCTGAGGTCAAAAAGCAAAATTTTAAGAATTCCCAAGATCGTCTCATGGGTTCACCAGAAGGCAAAAAGCAAATTTTCCCAAGAATTCCCAAGATCATCATCTTGAGTCATCAGATGTCAAAATGCAAAATTTCCCAGGAATTCCCAAGATCAAATATGAACCTAAAATTGTTTTTCCAACATGTTAAGATAGCAGCACTTGACCAGTGACTGAAAGATATGGGACATGGCATTATTTGGAATAGAACATATATCATCGAAACCTCAATGCATTTTTGCATTCTGGTTGGTAAAAAATTTGTTATAAATTCATCAACTGCTATCTTACACACTGGGATTGAATGAAAATATCACCAGATTTCATAGAATAAGTTCTTCCTTATCATGTCACAAACAGGTTGGTATTCACTACTTTTTTAAGGCACACTCTTTTCATATCTTGCATGTTTTCTGTACTTGTGGGAAGAAAGTAGTGCAACTCTGTTACCCTCCCTCAAATCTGAGTTTTCTGATACTGCTCATATTTATGCTTAAGAGGAGAACATGCTTGTTTGGTCAGTCTGTGTGGTGTTAGTGTTATCTTTATGGGTGAAGTAAATATTACAGAAGAGAAGGAATTCTGTAAATGTAATGTTGGATAGATATGTTATGTGAGAGATTAATAGCTGAAGTTACCACATTTTCTACGAAAAGAAATTGTTTAGTTTAAAGTCAGGAAGATATGGCCACCAACAAAATTGCATAGCTTCTTTTGGGTTGGTTTTGAAGAACTAGGCAAATTTATCCCTTTCTTACAAACTATGAATATGATTAATTGTATGATTGTTTGAATCTTTCATAGCATGGCTTATTCAAATTACGAATATCTATTAATTTTCCAGGAATTTCCCTCAGAAGATGTTCCCTCTGAACCTGCAGAAGAAGTGGCTGTTATACCAGATGATCCACCAGTAGTGGTGATAGAGGAGTCACCTCCCAAAGAAACAGGAAGAAGCAGGTGAGTTTACATGATTCAGTGCCAATACTTGCTTCAGGGATTGGTGAAAGACACAATTCGAAAAATGTGGCAAAAATATCAATGGTAGATGGCAATCAGTTGACTGATGTCTGATTTGGATTATCCCAAAATGTTGATTGGTGGTTTATAAGAGATTAAGTTTATAATTATATGATTGGCACCCATTACAGATCAAGATCACCAAGAAAAAAGCGTTCCAGAAGTAGGTCCCGTAGCAGGTCCAGGAGTCCCCATTCACGAGGAAGGCACAGATCAAAACGCCGCCATCGTTCAAGGTCCAGATCGCATGGAAGGTCAAGAAGTCGGAGATCTCGCTCCAGGTCTAGAGAGAGAGACAGATCTAGAAGGCGTGATAGAGATGACCATAAAAAGGAGGACGAAAAGAAACGTGGATTCCCTTCTGTCAAAGACAAGAAGGCCAGTGGTAAGCAGAGTCTGCTTTATTGTCAAAGTTTTGTATAGCAATTTCTGGTGTCGTTTTGGCCAAATGGGATTCTACATATGGTTTTGTGTACAAAAACTGCTATTCATTTCAGAAATTGGCTAGCAATTGGTAAGTGTTTACCAAATTTCCTGTGTTGGGAAAACTTTGTGCAATTCTGATGAAGGTTAATACAAAGGTTTTTACATTACAGCCAGGGACAACAAAGGGGCTGTCTTACAAGCTACCAGTCACGTCTTCCTCCTGTTATATTTTGATAGATGGAAGCAGAATTTTCTCTGTGAAATTATCCACAGGGGATACCTCCAAATCCATATATTTCGATAGGATTTTGTTCTCTTTCATTTGCTGCTTATGCACTTGTTCAGTGTAATTGACCCCTTTACCAAGGGACTGAAGCTGGGATGTGATTTATGATATTGTAAGGAGTGTTTCATTCCCAACTTAATCTGGAATACATCCCTATAATATCTATGCAAAGTTCTGCATAGCTTGAACAAATGTGTATAAAGACTCCTCTGAATCCTCCATTTTCCTCATCGTATTCTTTACAATGCACATTCCAGGTATAATCACCATCATGTTTCTGGTTTAGAAGAGATTAAAGAAATGGCACATCTCTGACAAAAGTGTTGTAACAGCCGAGCCATTGCCTGGGTATTGGGGCAGGATTGCAACTGACAAGTGCATGATGCTAGTAAAAGGAAACAGGATATGCCTTGTTCAGAATATTTGTTCCTTGGGAGTCTGTCTGAATGGTGTCTTGCAATCACACATTCTAACATGGAAATAGTTTGGAAGTGTCTGGATAAATATCTTTTTATTCATAAGTATTTTAGTGATCTGAAATTAATATTTACTTAGCTTTCATTTCAGTTTTGCAAGGAATTATGACACTTACAGTATCATGAATTTTTAAATAAACCAAGAATTTTCTTTTCTGTAAATTATTTAAATTAAACTACTTCTGATTTAATTTTGTCTGTATAGTGTGCAGTGTCACCATCTGGCTTGGACGTCTTCCAAAATCTGTCACAGAAAATGAAATCAAGAATCTGGTGGAAGAGAATGGTGGTGGAGAAATACGATCAGTAGATGTAAGTATCCCTGATCTTGAAAACAAAATAAATAAATTGAAGGAAGGAAGAAATGAATGAATGGATAAATGAACCAAAAAATTGATGGACAGACGGACGAATCAGTGAATCAGTGATTGAACGATGAGTCAATCAATCAGTAAATAAATCAATCAATCAAACAAAACACTATCACTTCTACCACCCCTGCAACCCCTCACATGTAAAAATAATGAAGACTTAATTAGGATTTGGCAGTTACTTCATGCAGGGACAAAGTACTTCCCAATTGACTATTAAAGAATCTCAAAGTACTTTACATTATTCTAGTCTCTTGTTAAGGTCTGTGGACATGTAAAAGTCATACCTACCTATTTGATGTCAAAAACATTAAAAATGTTGAAAATAGTCACAAAATCCATCAAATATTGACCATTTTACAAGCCTGTTACAGTTTTTCCACTTAGCTCCTGAATAAACATGAGTTACATATGCAAATTTGTGACGTGAAAATAGAGACTCACGAGATGTGTCTTATTTTACCCTTGGTTTGTTCAACCTTCATTCCATAAAACAGTTGTAATGTTGGCATACTCGGAGATACTGATTTTGGAAGTAGCTATTGACTACTCTGAATTTGACTCCACATTTAACACCAAACTAGAAATTTTCTGGTAAAGAATTGAAAGATAATTTATAAAGGGTTAACAAAACAAACACAGACCCTGTGCAACACTCCAAATCACAGTTTTTGCAGGGCAAATGAGAAATCTCAGAAAGGGTCAAACTTTGTAGAGGCATATCTTGAGAACAATGAAGATATTCAGATAATTCCTACAGATTTTTCGTCTAGGGATCTTATACTATTATTGTTGAGTAAAACAGCAGTGTTGGTTATATATCCACCGACCTAACTTTAATTATTATGTATTTATGTTGGCTGTCCTTGCAATGAAACTGTCAAACTGCTAATCATATTTTCTGTGTTGTACCTGTTTACACTCTTAATGGTTGTAATTTAGGTACTTAATATTTGCTTGACCTGAAAATGCAGCTTAACATAATTTTAGTGGCTTTCAATTCATTTTTAAGCAACTTTGTGAGTGCTTGTAATGTTTAGAAGGTCATTTTGTTTCTTTTTGGATTTATTACAAAGTTAATTGGTTCTTTTCTGATTCTTCCATAGTCAAGGATTGTGAAGTTTCGTTAGGTTGGGGAGGAGGTTAAGGCAGATTGAGGAGGCCTAGTCATTATCTTCTGAAATATGAAGGTTGTAGAAGGTTATTTGAAGGAGGATCACAAGTTTGAGTGTCAAACAGACGGAGTCTTCACCATCAGTTAGTGTTAAAAAGAATGATTCAAGCTTGTATCTGCTTTGCCTACATTAGCAGGCTGTTCGGCATAGTTCGTTATCAGTCATATCACTAATGCCTGCACATGTGGACACCAAACAAATTCTTTGGGTATGCATAGAAATGTATGGACCTAAAAAACTGGTTGACTGTTGATGAATAATCAAAACCATGCAACATCTGATCTCGTTTAAATTATATCGCAGGCTTGCCACCCACCCCACCGTGTCTGTGTGTTGTACGCACTCCCTGGTTGTACTTACTGTACAGGTGGTTATGCAACACTAATGATAGGAATTCCCAGTTTGAGTGTAGACCTTCAGTTTTATGACTATAAGAGCACACACATGTACATGTGGAATGTATTTGCTCAATAGAAACAATAGCATGAATAATCAGATATTACATGAATAATTCATGGTATGGTAATGAAGTTTTATCAAAAACTAAAAGCAGTCTTTGTTTGGGTGGAGTTTCGGAAGCCTAAAAGAGGGACTGAGCAAACAGTCCAATCTGTGGGGTCATGTTTGCTTAGCATTAAGATGTGGAAGTGGACTTTTTGGTGAATATTTGCAATCAGTTTCTTTCGTTTGGTGTTGAGTTATTGCAAGTCAAAGTTGTCACATTCTGTACCCAAAGTAAACTTGCAGCAAGCTGGGTTGAGCCATAGCTTCACATCAATGTACATAAGAATGAATATTTGACCAGAGTACTTTAATTCCTGTTTCATACATTGAAAAGGAAAATTTTCCTCCAACTTTTCTTTTAACAAGGGGCTTTTTAAAGCCAATTTGAAATGTGATGTTTGGTCTTCTTTTCTTCAGATTGTTTCAGCTCGTGGGTGTGCTTACATTCTGATGGCAAACAGATTAGAAGCATCGAAAGTCCTTGACTCCATTAAATATGCAAAATTACATGGTTCAAACCTAAAGGTGTGTAGTTTTGTGTTTCTGCATAATGAGTAATGAAAATTGTATGGAGAATATCTCTTGTCAAAAAATGATAAAGCCTTTAAGTTTTGCAGTGCAGCTGTCAATTGTGGATAAGAAAGTCAAATACTTCCCTTCATATGTAATATTATCCCTTCAATAATATAATATTTCCCTACTGTTGCTAACTTCCCAAACAAAATCCAAGGTTTGTAAATAAAAAAAGATCCGTTCTTAAATATTAACAGCAAGTATTACTCTAGGGCTTATTCGCTCTCTGTAGATTTGAGGTGGCAAATCAAAAAGCAGATAAATGTTGAAAAAAGGGAAAAGAACAAAATCCCCACAAATTTTCAGTATTTCTGTTTTTGATCTTCACTCACAGGCTGCTTGGGCTCCAGGTGTTGGTGTGAAAGATAAGAAGTACAAGGACTTTTGGGATGTTGACAGAGGTGTCAGTTACATTCCCTGGGATTCCTTACCAAAGGACCCTGAAAAAGTGGAACAGTTGGAAGAAGGCAGTGTGTTTGACATTGAAAGCTTACCTGAGGAACTACAAAAGTGTAAGTTGTTTAGTGAGGGGAAAGTCTTGTTGACTTGATAATGGTGTAATGATGGAAAGGCTGGAATAATTACAGGAAATTGTAGAATCTAGTACTTGTAGCTGCTAGAGTGTGATTTTCAGAAAGAACCAATTGCTGACAATGTTATGGACCATTAATATGCAGTGGCCTGTTTCTCCCCCTCCCTCCAACACTCCAAGCTAGTGGTCACAACCTTTGATATAGAGTTAGTGTAAAAACAACCATGTGTGCATCCATTCTCTTTCATACCAACTCACCACAGACTGAGCTAGTTCAGTCTGTACTGTATCTTACTGTGCTAGTAGTTAGTATAAGTCCATAGGGTAAACATTTGCTAACTGGCTAAGTTTCCCGTATGCACCTGTTAGTGTCAAAAGTGCTATGTTCTCTAGAGTGGAATCAAGGAAAAGCGTACAGTTGGTTTTAAAGTTTAGGACCATTTGTCATCTAAGCTCACTCATCCTTTGTCCCTGGAGGTGCCAAACTGCAAGTATTAGAGAATCATATCCGCCACCTTGTAACTGAATACAGAAAAAGACCAAAAGAGCCAGTTGTCCTAAAAGAAACTTAAATAAAACCTGCAAAATAACACAAATGTTAACTCCACGACATGATTTTTGTGCATATCTTTGAGAGTGTATTGAATTTATAAGGAGTTGTGATCCGAAGGAAAGTGGAGTTGTTACTCGACTCCAGGCCAGGAGTTGCAACTCTAAAGTAGGGTTGGGTAACCCACCATAGCCTAGTCTAGAGATGTTCGTTAGTGGATTACTTAATATATGTACTGAATGAATTAATTAGTTTAGCCTGTGCACTTTTAAAAAACTCAATGAACATGTACCAAACCTGTGGTTGGATGGTATAAAATCCTTTACCTTAGGTTAGAACAAGTTTCATAACTTTTTGGTCTTTGGAAATTCATTAAGTAATTATGGAAAAGTTTGAGATTAATGAGGTAACTGAGATTTGTGAACCTTTCATGTAGTTGGACTGAGCTGACCCAGTGTGAAGGCTAGATTGCAGTTTCACTATTAAATTTCGTGATCAGAAATCATGATCTCAAACTGGAATCAAGTACTTAAGTGTAATGGTGTTGAACTTCCTTCTGGCAGTTTGCTATGGTAAGGGGAAAGGGCTTTTTTTGGTTTGTCTAAAAACAAAAACATTCAACTTTTTCTGCCATAAAAAGGAAAAATCAACAAAAAGAGTGAAAAGGCTGCATGAGTTGTGGTTAAGTGCATGATGATGAATACAATGGTTCTCTTTTTTTTTCTTCCATGCAGTGAAAGAAGCACAGGCTGCCCCAAGTGTGGTGTCTGAAGAAGCAGAGAGTAGTAGTCAGGTACAAGAAAGCCCTTTGCAAGGAATGCCTGTGATTCCATCTTTACCAGTGGGAACACTACCAGCTCCATCTGGCCCATCTTTGCCCCAGCCTGGGCAGGTGGTGCCTGGTCCACCTGTAATACCTATTTCAACACCCATGGTGGTTACCACTGCCAGTGATGCAGGTCCAACAGCTCCTCCACAGATGGGACTACATGCTGGACTACCTCCTCCCAGAATGTCATCCAATGCTCCTGTTGTACGTATGCCAATGATGCCTTCAGGAGTTCTGTCACCTTTCATGGGAATTCCTCCCGTAGGTGTGAGATTACCATCAGCATTTGTTCCTGGTCAACCTATAGGAGGTGGTATTCCTCCCCAAGCTGGAATGATGGCACCCCCAGGACTCCCTCCCCCTCCTTCAAGCCAAGCTATACCAAGTCCTCAAAGTACCGCTCAACTGACTGAGACTCAACCCCAAGCACTCCAGACACAAACCTCTACTGCTACTCCTATCTCATCTCCTTCACCTTTTGGTGCTTTATTGAGACCAGCTGGACCTATCTCTCTCATACCCAGGAGTGCTGATGGAATGATGACCACCCCCAGTAGTCTAGCAGTGACCCAGCCATCACCAATAATTGGTCAAATGCCTAACCGTTTAGTAGGGCTCTTACCTCCAAGGATAGCTGGACTTAGTTTACCACCAACAGTTACTCCAGGTGCTGATGCCAAGTTGGGTGCTGAGCCACCAGCAGAAGCAAAAGGACTCTTAGGGAACCCACCTGGTCTCCCTGCAGGGAGCTTATTACCAGGGATGTTGAATCATCATCAGTCAATCCGTCTACCAGGTGATGTATCTGTTGAGAATCAGCTGAGAAGTGATGAGGTACACATGCAAGAAAAAAAGGATGAAGAGAAAGAAGGCCTGGGACCTCTCCTAAATTCTGAGAAGTTGGACACAACTGGTGCCATAGGCCCACCTCCTGTGACTTTAATGGGAGATATAAGTCAGTTTGCTGGTGCAGCAATCCGTATGGTCCGCCCTGGGTTAGGTCCAGCTGTGCTGCCTCAGGGAATGGTCCCTGGACTTGTCAGAGTACCAAGAATGATGATGCCTGGAGGAATGGTACGATTGCCAGGTCAGGGTATACCTGTGAGTTTAGGTGGGTTACGATTTGCTACACCAAGTATGCTACAACCTACTGCAGGTCTGCCAAGAAGTTTACCTCCTGGGCTTTTAACATCTGCAGTTCCACCAGATATAATGAATATCCTCAGACCAAATGCGCCACCTCCTTCTGTTGATAAGGCAGAAGAAAAAGAAGAAGGTCCGAAGGATGTTGATGACAGAGTAATACCTGACTACAATGCAAACTCGCCATTCCAGGAACAAGAACCTGACAGATTATTTGGAAATGGACCTGCTCCCGAGAAGCCCAAAGAGGATGAAGATTTCAGAAAAGATAGAGATCTGAGGGACTCATGGCCTAGGCCTCGTGGCTTACCAGACTTTGGTCCAAGGGGTCCTCCACCTCTTATGTCAGAGCAGTTTCCAAGACCTCCAAGACCTTGGGGCCCACCTTTTAGGGGGCCACCACCAAGGGGGATGCCACCAAGAGGCCTTACACCTCGTGGACCTCCACCAAGAGGACCTCCTCCCAGGGAACCTTTTAATCCAGATGGAGGATGGGGCAGGGACCAGGACTGGAGAAATAGACCACCACAGGATTCAGATTTTAGAGGGCCTAGAGAAGATAGGGGTCCCAGGGAAGACCAAGACTGGAGAGCTGGACCTAGATCATGGGAGAGATCTAGAGAGAGAGAAAGAGGCTTTTTTCCAGATGGTCCAGACCATGGTGACAGGGACTTTGGCAGAGACTCACGCAGAGATTTTGATCACAGACGAGAAAGAGATCGAGATCATGATCGGGATAGGGACAGAGATAGGGATCGAGAAAGAGAAAGGGATAGGGATCGTGACAGAGAAAGAGACAGAAATCATGAGAGGGAAAGAGATAGAGATCATCGTAGAGAACGTGATCATGACTATCGCATCAGAGATAGAGGAAGGGAAGCTGAGAGAAGCAGAAGTAGAGAGAGGAAAGATGAGGATAATCGGTCCTCTGCTAAAGACACTGCTACACCACAAAGTGAAAATTCCAAAGACTCTGAGAAAACAAGACGTCGCTCTAGATGGGCTCCTGTCACAAATGAGCCAACCCCTAAACCTCTGTTAGATATTGTGATACCACCTTTGATACCCAAAACCAAGCAGTTGACAGTGCCATCACCTCTGATGGAAAAGCAGCCCCCAGGTCGTTCCACCTCATCAGAGGAAATGGGTCCATCAGAAGCAACTGTACCAGATGAAAAGATTCCAGATGAACCAAAGCCAGCAGTTGCTAAGGAACCAGCAGTTTCTAAGGAACCAGCAGTTGCTAAGGAACCACCAGTTGCCAAGGAACCAACAGTTGCTAAAGAATCAGTGGTTGCTGAGGAACCATCAGTTGAAACAAAAGTGGAGGCACCACCACCTGCTCCTGTTGTAAAAGAAAGCCAGGAGGTTGATCCTCCCAAAGTGATTGAGAAAATAGACAATATTGAAATGAAATTACCAACAAGTGAATCAGAAACACCTTTAAAAACTGAGGAGCCTCCTTCCTCAATGGAGGATTCTAAACCTGAGTCTGAAACAACTTGACAAGGGGATGTGGTTTAGGGTGGGGAGGGGGAATGGGGGTAGTATTAAATAAGGACTTGAGAAATTTTGAGATGCAAAAGCTCATGAGATGTTTTTTATCTGGAAGAAATTTTTATTTGAATATGTATAGAGATGATATTGCCAGCAACAAAAATAGTATAAAAATCATCTTTTTAATAAAAATTTGAAAACAACAGTTGAAAATGAACAAACACAGCCTTCTGATTTTGTTTTAGTCATGTACTGAATAATTTGTACAAACCCTGTGGAAGAGTTTAAAGTTGCTTGGGATGAAGGGAATTGTAGTTTTGCAGTTGTTATTTTTGGCTATGCTGTTGAAATTTTTCGTTTATTCAAATTTTGAAATTGTTTCAAACTCAGAACTGCAATGATTGCAATAAGAATTTTTTTTTTTTTTTTGAGTGTCGGGAGAGTAGCAAGTATGGTATAGTTTTGTATACATTTGTACCTCATCCCAGGCAACTTGCATGAATCATGTTTTATTTGAAATGTTCCTGCTTTCCAGATTTATTCCTTTGTATTGTAATTAAGTCAGAATCACATGGTTACTTTCTGTCATGAACAATGGCGGTGAGATTAACACACTTGCAAATAAGATACAAGAAATTACGTTAATATGCAGTGTGGCGATTGTATGCGATATGGACGAAAACTTATTTGGATGATCGATTTTTTGGGAATTCTCCTTTGGCTAAGGACAGTCACAAGAAACCATGTATTTGCTTTAGTCACCATTTGGTATCAAAGTGAACTTGGCAAAAAAAAAAACCCTGTCCAAGACCTTGAATAGGGTGTGTAAAATTGATGTATAATAGGAGGGATTTTCTCAAGTAAAGTACAAAATTCATGTAAAAGAAGGTGTAGCTAAGCATCTCAAACAGGGACTGAAGACTCAGTGGTCTCAGTTAGAGACTGAAGATGGAAAGTGTCTCAAACTGAGACTGAAGTTTTTAAACAATTGCTGGAAAGAGTCTCAAACAGAGACTGAAGACCAAGGGTCTCAAACTGAGACTGAAGACAACAGTGTACTAAAAGTGTCTCAAACTGAGACTGAAGACCAAGGGTCTCAAACTGAGACTGAAGACATCAGTTTACAAAGTGTCTCAAACAGAGACTGAAGACATCAGTTTACAAAGTGTCTCAAACAGAGACTGAAGACATCAGTGTATTAAGTGTCTCAAACTGAGACTGAAGACAAGAGTGGACTGAAGTGTCTCAAACTGAGACTGAAGACATTTCTGCATTACAAAAATGGGTAATGTTTGTCACTTGTATTGGATATTTTTCCTTTTCTCTTTGTGAAAATTACAGGCAATTTGCAGTGATTTTAGTTGGCAACTTCAGAGCTGCAATGAGGAGACACATTCTGCAATGGATTGCATGTTTATGATGAAACTTTTATCGGTTGGCAGCAGGGTAGTATATAAGTCTTTATGAGAATTTTCATGGTGCCAACATTTTAGAATATGACTGCCTAATCTGGAATCTGACTCCACCAGGGTGTTGTTTTATACAGAAGATACTCCATTGTGTTGTGAAGCTCATGAATCAAAGTTGTATTTTATTTTTTTTTATATTTATTGGTTTCTGAAAAATTGCCTTATAACAGCATGCTGTACATACAAAAGCCAAAAGATAAGCACTGGTGATTCCATACAGAAAAAGGATGAAATTCTGTGTTACTAGATCCAGTGCCACATATGCTGTAACTTATAGTCCAGCTCTGGGATTGCAGGGAAAGGAGGGTACACTGGAAATATTTTACTACTGTTTTAGCAGAATGTGTTGTTAGGTACATGATCTCTTTATATTTAGGCCAGAACTTCAAGGTATGCATGATTTAAGAGAAAAGAATGGGGGGGGGGGGGGAGGAGGGGGTGGAGGCCTTGGTTCATCTCCTTAGAAAACAGTAAGCGAACACGGAAAATTCTCTTTTCACCCCTGCCAGTTGTCTTAGTGGGTGTGCTGGTGATTGAAATTGATGTAATTGGTAAATGATTGGGGATCATGTAGAAAGGAAAATTGATATACCTCAGATCTCCCATGGAGGGTGGTGAAGGGGCAGGGTAAGTTGCTTCTTAAAAATACAAGGAACAGTTCATCATGTCATCTATAACCTACATAATCCTCAGGTTTAAGAGGGAAATTTCAAGTTTGTATATACAGAGGTGGTTTAGGAAGGGGGGGGGGGGTTGGGTCAGGTGGTTCTTGTTAATACAGTACACTCACCTGAATTTGCAATCAGTGGAATGGAATTTCAAATGCCCTCTCTCAGTTGCTTAGAATTAGTAAATACAAGAATTTTGCTTATATCATTTTTCTCTTCCATACAGCCAGTGTTTCATGTAAAGGTAGGAGATGTTTCAATGAAATTAATTGTTGCAATGCTTTCTAACAAGCTTATATCACCTTCTGAAAACTCCCAGCATTTTTAATTTCTGAGTTCTTTATGTCATTTACAAGTACACCCATGTTAGTAATGGAAATACCAATAATTTTGCCATAAGGCATAAGCCATCACAATTCCTATTCCGCTTATAAAGAGCAAATGTCATCTCAGATTGTTCCAGTTCTCCCGACTTGAGTTTCTTCTAGCACCTCGCAAACCATCTTGATCTGCTTGTGCAGACACAAACCTCATTCATTGCTTAAGGCCATACCCTGGTGAGCTTACAAGGCCCTAATATGTAATTAGCACACAGTGTGCATGCTGTATAATGTGAGCATCTGTGCATCTTTTGAATTTGATGTCAGTCAAAGAGCAGTCCCCAATTGAGAGTTTTGGTTTTCCCCCATCTAAAATGTATTTGGGGTGATGAGTGTGTCTTTAAGGGGATACAATACTCACATTTGTCCACAATATATTCCATATGTGAAACTGCTTATGACAGGTGTATCATTTTGGAAAAGCTAAAAGTGAACTTTTGGGGGCAATCGAGTCAAGTGGGTAAGAGCGTCAACAGCTTCTCAAAAGTTTGACGGTGGGGAAGAGAGGAAGGATACACAACCCTAACAAGAACATCTACATGGCTGATTGGCAAAGCCGCAGAACATGGATCTGAGACTCTCTTAAAAGCATGGTCTGGTGACCAAATTTGATGCTTTCAAAAAAATTTTCTGTGTTAGTCAGTGAAAACCCCATCTCAATAGCATCTTGCATTCGGAAGATGCAAATTTTTGAAGAAATACTACATTTTCAGTTTCCCTAGTGCATGATGGGAAATCTGTGATGTCATCTGGGCAAATGGATTTGATGTAGCTTTTGTATTTCTTTATAATGTTGATATCACTATATTGAATATTCCATAACTTTATTTGCTGTACCATAAGCATGGAACAGTTTTTCACTATATCTACACGGAAAAATATCTAAACATTCCAACCGTATCAAATTTCAAGGACAAACAAGGTAGCCAATTATAAAGAATAACAAAAGGAATCTGAGGCAATCTGCCCACTATGGATCACGTTTTGTGACTTTGAGGAAACTTGGAGGTATTTCTTATTAAAAGTAACCAATCTTTAGGAAGAGATATCTTGACTTAGGAATGGAGTTTTGATATGGGGTTTGGATGACATGTAATGAAAAATTTTTATCTTTCATGTAAGACCCCTACAAAATGCCACCAGACAATGCCTTTAAAGCCCCTGGAAAATTTAAAGGTCATGTGATCTGTGGTTTTATGTGAGGCACATTTTCTTACAATTTTATTCCATTAAGGGGGATATGGCATCACCCCTACCCCCAAATCAGAGAGTTGCTAGCAACTCTCTGCCCAGACATATTTAGGAATATCCACAGAGTTTAAATACAGTTGATAAGTGCACTTTGATTGACATTCATTCAAACAATGAATGAATGTTTCACTTTGTTTCAAACAGAGTTTCACTCTGGTTTGTCAGCAATGATTTGCATAGTCTGTGGGTGTAGTGTTTCTAATTAAGCTCACTCACACTGTGCTTGACAATATTGTGTCAAGCAATTTAAAGGCAGTGTAGGCTATTGTGGCTCTGTCTTAGAGGTGTACTCAGACAGGAAGCTTGGTTTAAATTGGAGGTGGGGCTAGAAGTTAACTTAGTAGGGAGAATTGATACTGTCTGGGGTGAGCTTAGCCTTTAAAAAGCTGTTTCCATCATGCATGTGCCTATTTTGGGGGGATCTGGAAAGAAGTGGAGATGGGTGGCAGAAGACAAACCCCTTAACTTTCAAAAGTGGGGACATATCTCCCCCTCTCAACCCCCAACTGTAGATACCAATGCAAGGGACAATGCAATTGGCCCTTTCAAAGCCATACATGTATCATGCATACCTTTCTGTCTACTGGCAAATAATTTACCAAAATTTCTTCAGAATTCCTTGATCTCAATTATATTTAGAAGGCAAGTACAGTCACCCTACCAATTTTTTCCATAGTCCGCTCATCGTTAAAAGAATGTTATGGTTGGAGGTGGCAATTAATAGAGCCAATGCCCCTTACTGATATACTGCTCAATGCTAATGCCCCACTGTAGTTTTAATTATTACAACTGAGCAGGGACTGATGGTGCCCAGCTGTTTTATTACAGCAACTAGGAGTGTCACCTGGTCCCCTAGTTTTCAAAAAGTTCTGCTATCTCTGATGTAGTGTTAAGTCTGTTTGCATGTTTACTGGACGTGGCATAACCATATTTCCCAGATGAAGAAGATATACCAAAAAATCATACAAAGAATGACAAGATAAGGTACAATTTTAACAATTACACCAACTTGCTTTATTTCATAAGCTTCACTTTTTGTGCCAAATTGACCAAATTATCTGTGATAATATAACAAAAAAAAAAGCTTAACGATATGAGACCCTTGGTATATCACTTTCATCATTTAATGAATAACAAAGGGCAACATGATTCTATAAATGATCAGTTAAACTGGAGAAAGTTACAAGGAAAGACGGGACCACATATCTGGTTGGTTGCATTTATGAATGCTTCAAACTAAACACATAAAACACACACCCTACCATAACTTGAGGGACATGATTTGATTTCTAAGTCACTGTAGCTGATATTACCTTGGAAGGCTGGGTAGTGAGGATGGATAAAGTTTCCCCATCTTAGGTAGTAAAATTTCTAAAAGTTTAGAGTCCTTTGGCCCCCAACCACTTTGATCCCTGCTTAAGCTATACAAGTATGTTATTGAATAGTATTATACATTGTTTTATGACTTATGGCAGGAGCTGTTACATATCACTCATACCTCTACATGACAGCAAAAATGTGATGATATGTGTGTGAATCAAGAAATGGAACATAAACTTGAAAAAACCAAACATCTATGCCTGATCACCAAACATTACAAAGTTGTACAAATCATATGGTGGAATCTTCCAAAGTTGTGAAAGGAATACTGTGAAAGTCTTCACTTCTGCTTCTGCTTAATGCCAATGACACCACACGCTGCACGCCCTCCAGCATTTCCTGTGGTCAGACTCTGTTCGTGGCCACCTTTGCCCAGGTCATCCACTCCATCATGAACCTTGACAAGAGAAAAAGGCAAAGTAAATGCATCATCCTACCCATGTATCAAAAACTGCTACTACACAAGAGTCACATTCCTTGATCTACATTCTAATTTACCAGGGCTCGAAATAACGGGGGCCCGTGGGCCTGATGCTCCTAGAAATTCACTCGGGCCCGTAGCTTCTACGGGGAAAGGGGCCCGGACTGGCTCCTAAATATTTCAAGTATAACTGTACAGTCTGCACATGAACCTCTCCACCCACAAGTAAACGATCTTATACAGTATCTCGCATGGCCTGTGTACAGTATTTCGTACCCTGACAGTCACTAAAAACCTGCGAAAAACATTATTTCTGAAATCAGTTCACATCTCTCATTAACGTTCTGCTTTGTCGCAACACGGAAGATCACTCACGCAGACACACACCGATGTCATTCATGAGTAATGTAGGCAGAGCCTCACAGGTAGAATAGTAAATTAGCTATTACCAGGGAGCTGTTAGAGTGGCAGCTCCCTGGGTTCTAGTCATGGAGTTATACCTCTGAGGTGGTATTCTAATATCGCAAGTTGGCTTGTGTACTGTTACGCCAGTGAGCTGCCAGTGGCAGCTTCCTGGTTACGTAACACTGTAGGCCTAGATCATTGACTGCACATATGATGTTGGGTTAATCCAATCAGATTACAATAAACAATAACATGATTGAGTGACTGAGGGGATTTGCAAAACCTGCCGTACTACGGGTAGGCTGCTCAGGCAAATACTTAGCCTTCATGACTGACTGGTTGGCGGGAATTGGACAGTGCCCTTCATTTTACCGGGGAATAAATTCCAAAGTTACGAGTAAATTTTGAAAATGTAAATTACATGCAACATGTAGAGTTGTTAAGTACTGGTCTAAGAGGGGGTGGACAGATTTCAGGCTAGTTTCAGCATCTACAGTACTTATAGCCTACCTTAATTATACCTACACTACACGTTTCCAAGCACATGAAAAGCACCCATACACTTTAACAGTCTTTTTTTCTTGGTTAGTTTTGGGCCCCTTGATTTCTCATTTGGCCCCTAGACTCCATGGACTAGGGGCCCGGCTGGCCCCAAAGGTTGAAGGCTTATTTCGACCCCTGTTTACTTCTAGCATGCTTTTGAAACACAGCAGAAAGAACTTGTCTTGTCAATGAACCTTGAGAGTTGCTTAGAAGCAGTACCTGAACATGCAAATTATCTCGAACAGTAAAAATTCTAAGTTGACTCTTAAACCCCTCCTCCACTTAAAATAGCCCCTCTTCAAGACAAGCTACAGTAACCTGTACTGATTTAACTTGCTCAAGGTCATTTACGTAGAGTACACTAGTCACCTGTGCATGGTTCTACAATGCTATGGCAACCTGACCTGTCAATGCAACTCGCTAAACTACATCACATTCACTGATCAGTGCAAGTTACCATGGACCAATCACAGCTACTGTTAAATTGCAAGTCCATGAGAGTGCAGGCACCAAATGTAATGTAAACAGAAGTACTGGGGATGATGCAAGAGTCCCTATCAAGCATTTGTACAATTTCTTTCTCAATGTAATGAGTATGAGTATCACAGTATCTATGGTGGTCAGTAAGAGTACAATAAAATTTTGCAAAGGCACAAAAACCTTCAATAACCTGTATGTGTAAATACAAAACCCTCATGGGTACAAGTACAGACAGCATCACGTGTACAACCCTGTTAGCTTTGTTGATAATCATCTCCGAATAAAACAGCTTTCTCCGGTGTCTGCGTACAATGTCTGTGTACAAAGAGCCCTAACAGGAAAGCACATGTAATGGAGCACTAGCAAGGTTAAGTTAAGTGCCTGCCAACTTAGCAACCAAATAAGGCCTTTCCCACAGGGACTTTTGAGAGCAAAGTATTCAAACTGTGGTAGAACCATCTGAGCCTTTTTGGCCTTAAAATTGTACTCTTTGGATGAAACTCATACATTTACTTTCCCATATAAATAGTTTCCACGTGAATATCATGGTTTCTTCAATTCGTGTTGGTCTGCAACCTACAAATTCACCCTGATCGGTCAAGTACCAGCCTGACAAAGGGAGTCCCAGTTGCTCTCCACCACTGCTCACCTAGGAAGCTACTAGAACCCTGAGTGCATTGAATGTGTCAATGCGTGAGCACAAGGACATACACACTACTAAATCTTGTCTGCAGGTGGATAGGACTTGTGACTGGATTAATCAACTACTACATGAATATTAGTGTTGGAAAGTCTCCAGGCTGGAACTTAAATTGTAGATTTTTATGGCCTTGGCCTTGTGAGCTAATGCCATGGTCTAGTATCTTATGGTAGAAATTTAGCAAAGCAGGACTATTAAGTGACACCAAATAATGACCCAAAGAGTCCACACAGAAATGCATATTTCTCTCCAAAGATCATTTTTCCATTGCAAAAGCGTGTCTCACCAAGCCTGTAGGTCTACTGTATTGGAATTAAGTTGTAATGGCTAATTACACAAAATAAAATGGTTGGGACTAGGTCTGTTGCCTTGCAAATCATACTGGAAGACAGCTGACCTCGGTGGACTCAGCTTTAGACCCTTTTCCAAATAGCAATTGCAAAGAATTATGGGATAGTGTTTCTGTATGCGTCGTTTTTTGCCACAGTAATATGCCACTGACAAAAACGACGCATGCCAAACTCTATCCCACAATCCTTTGTAATTATTATTTGGAAAAGGGTCTTTGGGAACAGAGGCCTTCGCTACAACATGGTATATGCATTATCCAGTACGTGATTTATTGATCATAGCTATGTAACATGAGTGCAATTATTGAGATGGAATGGGCAGAATAACAGATTGTACATACAGTAGTAAAATAATTTTTGAATACTTTCTTTCATCCAAGGTAACAGAATTCCAACACTTTGAAGACAACAGACAGTTACAGGACCAAATAGGAAACATAGTGACTACATTTTTTTCTTCGTTACTAAAATGGGATACAAATATGTTGGGTACACGCATTTTCTAGTAGTTACGTAGTCTTTACTTGAATTCTCCCTGACCTCTATCATTTTTTTTTAATATTCCATGACTGCTTTATGCCTGGAAGTGAATACAATTTGGTGACTTTTCCAGGCCACTGACCCTTTTCCAAATAGCAAGTACAAAGGATTACGGGACAGAATTTTGGTACGCATCATTTTTGACCATAATAAAACGCAATTGACAAAAATGGTGCACACCAAAAACCTATAGCATAATTCTTTGTAACTATCTGGAGAAGGGTCTATGAGTGGAAACCCCTAATTAAAGCAATAACAGAATAATGGTAACTCCTTGCATTAGTCCAAAAAACACTTGTAAAGCCCTATAGAAATGCAATACCATCTGAATGGGACATATCATGACTGAAATATGATCAATTCAGATAAACATCTTGTAAGCTAGTAAAAAAAGTGATGCATCATGTTTATGCAAAGACTGGTATACTTTCATTTATGTGGACGGTGCTAAAGGGATTGTTTTAAGAATAAAGGGGAAAACCCTTATAGTGTTGAGGCCACCACAAGGCCCTAACCCTCTCCCCCAAATTTAATAAACTAGCAGAAGTGTTTGATGCAGTGGCAGTCATTGCATATAAAGCCACGACCTGAGAACAGGTCTATCCCTCCTCAACAAAGGTGTAAAAACTCACAATACAGAAATCTAAAAAATAGTTTCACATCTCTGCTGGAAGGAGTGGTGCAGTTTTATGGTGGCAAAGGCAGTCACCTCAATTTAATTTCCTTTACCTGTACATATGCTGTAATTTACCATTTGTTTACATCATGTGACAACAATATTATACAACAATAAACCATGTAATATAACAGGGTCCCCTGTGATGACCAGAAAGCCCAAAGGCTTAGTGATTCCTTGCCGAATGGGGATGCTTTGTTGCACTGAGGTTTATCCCTCAAATTAATCTTTCTTGACTACATCATTTTATGTTTTAACAATTTGACCTCTGCTGACCTCACATGACTTTTGAACCTCACCAAATATAACAAAAACGAAAATCTGAAGTGTCTTGAAAGGGATTCAACTCCAATGGATCTTGGATCTTGAAAATTCTTGGAAAATTTTGCTTTTTGACCTCTGGTGACCCTAGATGATGATCTTAGGAATACTTGGGATATTCTGCTGTTTGACCTCTGGTGACTCCTGATGACTATCTTGGGAATTCTTAGGAAATTTCCCTTTTTGACCTCTGGTGACCCCATATCATGATCTTGGGATATTTTGCTTTTTGACCTCTGGTGACCCCATATAACAACCTTGGGAATTCTTGGGAAATTTTGCTTTTGCTTTTTGGCCTCTGACTACTCCAGATGATGATCTTGGGAATTCTTGGGAAATGTTGATTTTTGACCCCAGTGACGCCAGATTACAATCTTGGGAATTCTTGGGATATTTTGCTTTTTGACCTCTGGTGACCCCATATAACAATCTTGGGAATTTTTGCTTTTTGACCTCTGGTGACATCACTTAACAATCTTGGGAATTCTTGCTTTTTGACCTTTGGTAACCCAAGATGACCTTTGACCTCCACCAAAAACAATAGGATTCTTCCTTACATCATGACAAATCTATATACCAAATATGAAAAGTGTCGGTCATTCCTATCTTGAGATATCATGATTATGAGCTTTTCAGCTTTTCACCTCCAGTGACCTCAAATGACCTTTGACCTTCACCAAAAACAAAAGGCTTCTTCCTCTCAACATGGCAAATCTATGTACCAAATATGAAAAGTGTCGGTCATTGCTACCTGGAGATATCGTGTTTACAAGCCATTTACAAGGTTTTTGCAGTTTAACCTCTGGTGACCTCAGATGACCTTTGACCTCTACCAAAAATAATCGGGTTCTTCCTCTCAACACGACAAATCCATACAGGCCACTCCTATCTTGAAATATCGTGATTTCAAGGTTTTCGGTCTTTGACCTCTAGTGACCTCAAATAACCTTTGACTTCCACCAAAAACAATAGGATTCTTTCTCTCAACATAACAAGTCTATATACCAAATATGAAAAGTGTCTGTCATTCCTATCTTGAGATATCTTGATTAACAAGCTTTACGGCTTTTTAACTCCAGTGACCCCAAGTGACCTTTGACCTTCACCAAAAACATCAGGGCTCTTCCTCTCAACATGACAAATCTACATACTAAATATGAAAAGTGTCGGTCATCCCTATCTCGAGATATCGCGATTACAAGGTTTTTGGTTTTTGACCTCTGGTGACCTCAGATGACCTTTGACCTCAACCAAAAATAATCGGGTTCTTCCTCTCAACACGACAAATCCATATAGGCCACTCCTATCTTGAAATATCGTGATTTCAAGGTTTTCGGTCTTTCACCTCTGGTGACCTCAAATGACCTTTGAACTCCACCAAAAACAATAGGATTCTTTCTCTCAAGATGGCAAACCTATATATCAAATATGAAAAGTGTCTGTCATTCCTATCTTGAGATATCGCGATTACGAGCTTTTCGGCTTTCTACCTCCGGTGACCTCAAATGACCTTTGACCTTCACCAAAAACAATAGGGTTCTTCCTCTCAACATGACAAATCTATATACCAAATATGAAAAGTGTCGGTCATCCCTATCTCAAGATAACGCGATTACAAGGTTTTCGGTTTTTGACCTCTGGTGACCTCCGATGACCTTCGACCTCCTCCAAAAACAAAAGGGTTCTTCCTCTCAACATGACAAATCTATATACCAAATATGAAAAGTGTCAGTCAATCCTAACTTGAGATATCGCGATTACAAGCAGCGTCACAAACACACATACACACACACATACACACCCACACACACCCATACACACACACACACACACATCACCATCGCATAGATTCCTTGCCTGCCTACGTCAAGGAATCAATAAGCAGGGCCTAACATTCTTGTTTTGATACATCAGGGAGCTGTGAGAGAAGGATAACCATCCACCAAATCTGTCAGACCATATTTACTTGAGAACAATTAAACCCTCTTCAGGTACAGTACCAAAATTTATTGACAGGTTGTTCCCATTGTTTGACTCCTGTTGACTTTCCTTCTTAATGATGGTCTCCCTTTTTCAAAGCGGAGTAATCCTGTAACAAAGACCATTGTCAAGATGCTGCTTTGAAGATAACTGCGCAGCCGATAAATGTGAAACGTTTTCACCGTTTTTTTATCAAAACGACTGTTCATCCACTCTTAAGTTCCACAATTCCAATACTGTTCTAATTTATTCATTAAGAAAGGAATATAACTGTTTGAAAACCAATGGGAATCTAAATTTTGATGATGACATTTCAAACAGTTCTGGATTGTTCATGAAATAGCAAAAAATGTATCTATGTTCAAAAAGTAATAAAAAGATACACTGTACTCTTTTAAAACGTGGCACCTGGTGGTACAAGTTGAAATAAATTTTGCTCTCCTTGACGGCTGGCAATGTGATACCAATGGGGGAATCATCCTACATAGTTCCCTCAGATGTAGAAGGCGACAACAACCATTGTCTTCACTGCCTAATCCCTCTAAGTTACAAAAGAATTTCAGGAACCAGACAATGTGAAGCTTAGGCGTTGGCAAAACACCTAGTTTCAAATGAGGAACAAGCGTTATTTCTCCATCTCTCACAGCTCTCTGGATGCATTATGAAAGATACTTGTGAGGGGAGTAAGCTGAGATTTCACTTATGTGAGGTTAGACTGACTGCTTTTGCATCACCCTGTTGAACAAGCTTTTACTTACCACCAAAGATCTACCAATGATGGAATGAGCACCAGATAGGGAAATGACAGAATCTTTGATGTTTACACTAGCAACACCACCGTCACCGGCCTCAACGTTACCTAGATCACCAACATGTCTGTTTATATGAGAAGAAATATCATGAAATGTCTACCTGTTTCATACTACTCTATTTCTTTAATGTCATTATGATGTCAAACTTGACCCACAAATAGCCAGTTCCTTCGACATATTTAGTGCACAGCAAATATTAAAACAATTGCTCTAAAAGACAAAACAAAGCCAAAGTTACGGCTGGTTGATTATAAAATGGGTGGTATTTGATGCAATGAGGCTGAATATCAATCAGGACATATGGGGTTCTATGCCACAATGAGTAGACTTTGATCCTAGTGCCATCTACTTTTTTCAAATCTGAACTGACCTATTGAAAATAGTCCACACTGGAGTCAAAATGTTACCTTGAAGACTACCTAACATCATGATGTATTCTGTGAGCCCTTACGGATTTCTCACACATTCATGGTCACTGAGCATCAGAAAATAACTGCCTTATGGCCTGAATAACATGGGAAGGAGAGGGGGGGGGGGGGGGGGTTGAGTGATTCAGTAACACCATAACCCATACCCTTCATTAAATACCACTAAGGCTTGACCTAATCCATCACACAATGGCAAAATGGCCTCATGTTAACAAAGTTTACTATTATGCCTCTCAATCTGGAGAAAAAAATGAAACCTGATACGACAAACACTGCTGTAAAACCTTTAAGAGTGGCAAGCAAAAATATTTTTTAGACACTAAAAGTATTGGGGCGTAGGTGATAATCATGGTGATGTGTATCTTACAGATGATTGATGCATAAGTCACTGTGCCCAATTAAACATGGACTGTGTCAATTAACAGCAGCTACCTTACATGTTGTTTACACCTTACACAGCTCTATCATTAGAAGCAGGGAATAACTCAGTGTTCAAAATTTACATACCAGTTTTTAGGTTTCTGGGGTTCTTTATCATGAAATCATTGAATACCCTATTGTTGTATTTACAAAATCTGCTACACAGTATTGCATTTTGTGTAGCAATTTTTCCATTTTGTTTAGCAAAATGTGATCAATGCAATACCAGATAAATTATTCCCTGAGAAGGTCTAGTTCTTATTCAAAGAGCAATTTTTGTCAAATGAGTACTTTTTCCTTAATGCTGTCAGTCCACGAAATAAGACAGTCAAAAGTGCAATGAACTTGGAAATAGGTACACTAATTCTACAAATCAAGTACAAATTATGCATAAATACATTGTAATGTTCTACGTGTATAAAGCCAAGCCAACATTTCACTGTACCTAATTTCATCTGTTGGACCACCATGGTGTTTACCTTCAGGATTAAAGTGGGCTCCTGCTGATGTGCAGCCTACAATGAAAAGTCAAACATTTTCTAATCATTATTTAACAGCAAAACATAGCACAACATGCAAAACACTACAAAAACCTTACTTTTACAGTACAAAATGGTGTATACATTTTTCACATGATATGGCATCAGCATTGTAAACTTCTGAACTCCAAGATTTTAGAATTCAAGAACTGAGACACACACACAGTATATGCTATTCTATTGGATTCTATTTCTCTTCAGACTTTCCTCTCTGAGTGCTACATGTAAAGTGAATAAGTGATTCATATCAAATAAGGTACTGTAAAGGAGATTGTTTTGTCTAGTACCAACTTTCTTACAATGTCACTGGAGGAAGGAGATGTAAGACATATGGACTGATCCACTGTCGCTACCAGGGGTGCTCATACAAATGAATGAAAGCAGAACACTACAAGCATGTCTCCGATCCCCAAGCTGGTGGTCACAGCTCATGCTCAGTAGGTACAGTATGTATGGGAGAAAAAAAAAGCGCTTTTGTCTAAAAGGAATGGCTTTCCTAAATGCAAACCTCCCTTCTCTATACTTCCCATGTATTTTTGCTCAATTACATTGTAAACTTTGTGACAAAATAATACAATGCTTAAAAGTCTGATCAAACTAGTAAAATTACCACGTTAATTTCCCTTGCTTTTAGTTTTAGCTTGATAAAACATTCACTGTGAGTAATCACCTTCAAAGCTTCAAAATTTTAAAATAACAGTTTTGGAAACCATAATTTGTACTCAAGAGGTCACATGATTTCTTCATTTTCTTTTTCTCACCATTTGTGTTGTCTCCAAATTCATGGATGTGGAATCCATGGAGTCCCTTTGTAAGTCCTTTAACTTCTCCTGTCACGGTAACTTCAGATCCCTGCATGATGACAAAAGAAGAACAACCGTAAAGTATTTTTTGTATGCAGCCTCTGCCTCAGACTGTGTAACACACAAGGAACACAAACTGCAAAACAGCGCCAACATTTGCAAATAGATTATAGTAAACTTCCACGGACATGAGGATAAAATGAGTCTTGAAATTTGCAATGCAAACTACTTTCTCTACCTGTTATGCAAGGTATACACCTCTATGTTGGGATGCCTCTATGTTCCGACACACGTAACCGTGCTACTTTCACCCTAACGTAACCCCTATCCTAACACGGACCTTCAAGTAGACTTGTCAGAATGCAGAGATGAAGGAACAAAGAGGTGTCAGAACAGAGAGCAGTCACTGTTATGCACTAGTCATTCAATGCACTTTGGTGCTTTCTGTGAAATATGGGAGCACAACAACATACTCTTTAGACTTCTGTACCCATGAGGAAGTCCTTTCCTGTTGTCACCGGGCAGGGTTCACTTGATCGAAGGTTCACTAGATGGAAGGTTTACTAGACTGAAGATCCTAACTTTAACTTAACCCTAACCCTAACCCTAATCCTTACGCTAACCCTAATCCTACCTGAGGATAATCCTAAGGCTAAACCTTATTCTGTATCTAACTCTAATGCTAACCCTACTTCTAACCCAAAGCAGACTTTTGTTCAAGGGAATCTTTGGCCGAGTGAACCTTTGACCTCTACATCTCTTGTCACCAGGCTGTGTACTTATTACAATTTGAAGATACAACCTGTAGGCACAGACCTTTCTAAAACTATACATGTTTGTACTATATCTGCACTGGTCAAAAGGCATACCATACAATACAATCATGTCAAAAAACCTGGACAGGAAGGTGGGATCAGTGGAGCTGCTACTCACTGCAAAGATGGCCACTAAACTGGCCTGGTAGGCCACAAGGCAAATTTGTTCCCAATCAAAGGGTCAAAACATTATACACCATACCTACTTCTATGAATAATATTGAATGTTAAGAACTTGTGAATAGCATATGAAGCAATGATACCTAGGAGATTTAGTATTCCATGCCAACCTACAGTAATACAGTAACTTGGATTTTCCATGCAAGTAATTTTCCCCTTGAGTCTGACCTGCCAAGTGATCAGATTCCAAATCAGACCTACCAGCAAATTGTTCAATTCATTCATTTCCTGACAGTGTCATTTCGAAGCCACTTAGCACTGCAAGACAACTGCCCTCCTAGGCCACAAAAAATTAATCTTGGCGAATAAATGATATCAAAAAGTACATCACTCCCTTTCACTAGAACTCCACTCTTAACCAAATGTGATTACAACCTACTGTACATTACTGATACAGCTTGCACTTCGGCAAAAAAATACAACATTCAAGGTTTTAAAGTGTACCTTAAGTCTAAAATTTCAAAAGTACATGTTACAAAGCTGAAAAATGAATCAAATGGTCCAACTCCCCTCTTCGAAGGACATTTCTAAGCTGAGATATAAAATGTTGAAGCTTATTCACTCCATATAAAATGGTCGATTGTGCAATAATTTGTGATGTCATTCTTGTACTACTCAAATTACTGTCTTTATCTTTGTTCTTCCAAGAGCCACTACTCTTTGTGCCAAAATGTGATCACTTTCTTACTGTTACAGGGTTACTTGACTATACAAGCACTCTGTGTACAGTACAAGATGGTATGCAACAAAACAGTTAATTTTTCAAGGTCATATCAACATTTTAATTTCAAAGGCAAACAAAAGCAAGTAACATTAGTTGTACAAGGACATCACAAACTATTGTGCAACCAACTATTTCAAATTAACTGAATAAATTTCAACATTTTATATCTCAGCAATGGAACAAGCTATGACAATGGGAACTGGATGAGTAGATTCATTTTCTAACCTCTAAAATATATATTCTTGTTCAAATTTATAGACTTTAGGTACACTATAACAGGGTTCTTACACTTTCTTCCAGCTGTAATTCCATGACTTTCCATGACCCTCATGGTTACCATTCCATAACTTTTCCAAGACCTTTCCAGACTGACAATGTACTTTCTAATTTTTATGGACAGAATTACAGCTAGAGTTAAGTCAGTCAAGTAAAGATGTTTTTTCAAAAATTTTGAAATTAATGACTTTCCATGACATTTGAAGCAAGTTGACACTTTTCCATGACTTTCAAGGCCTGGAAATTGCAATAACAAAATTCCATGACTTTCCAGGTTTTTTATGACCTGTAGGAACCCAGTACAAGTCTTTTACCTTCAATGGCAATTCCTGGACTCTTAACAGGATGCCATGGCAAGGCTAAAAATAAAGGCTATAGAGAACATGGCCTTTGTATTTTTGGCAACTGTCTTGAAGCCCTACAAATGGCATACTTTTCAGGGCCATCTTGGCCTTCATGCCCTTCCTACCAAACATACATGGTACCAGATAACACACACCTTGGTGCCCTCTGAGATGCAATTAAATGTGCCCTCAAAGCTAATTTAAAGATGGCCTTGTCCTCATGATGTCTTGCTTCCACCTGTCATAGGCTACTCAACTTGAACATGTGAGTACCAGTGACAAAAAGTGGAACACTGCCAACATTTTCACTTCAAAGCAAACACCCTGTCCACAGCAAATATTGTTGTAACCTGTATGTAACAAATTTCATAACAAATTTTGTAACACATTTTAGTGGTCTTGCACTCATCCTCTATATATTTATCTACTACTTAAATTTCAAAATGACTTCAACTCCACTTACAGTTTATCATCCCTACAACTGCAATGACCCCAAACAGGACCCTCTATATCCTGACACACATAACCCCAATTCTCTCACCCTGACCTAACCCTTATCCTAACACTGACCTTCATGTAAACTTGTCAGAATATAAAGACATCAGAATACAGAGATGTTGGAAACGAGAGCAGTCACCCATTTTGACAACAACCAACTGCCACAGATTACAGAAGCTACAGTATATATACAGTACATGTATCATGATTCACAAAATATACTTTTAGAGGGAGACAAATACCTTAAAGATATTTCTTGGTAAAGTTTGAAGCTTGTTAGCACAGCTATCTAGCTCTGCAAGTGTCCCAAACATTTACATTACATTTGCCTTCCTATGCTTCAAACTTGCTAAGACAATGATTGGAAGACTGCAATGCATTCCAATAAATCTGTGGCCCACACTTCACACAGTCTGTAATATGCCTGCAGTACTGTATGGTGTAATCCTGCAAAACTGACATGGTGACAGCACATGATACACTATGACTCATCACATTTTCACACACATTCAGTTTTAATATTTAGAAATCTTGTCTGATCTGCAGTTTACACATGAAACAGTATGCTATTAAATACCACTATTTTGAATGAAGGAAGTACTGTACCTGAGTAACTGTTACAACAGATCCAGAACTGATGGTTCTCCATCTCAACTTTTTTCAACCACAGTTTACTGGGTACATGTATCACGTACAACAGCTACCGTATGACTTATTTAAAAGATTTGAAAAACATAATAAGGGTGAAGAGTTTAAGCACTTTTAAATACTGTCAGTGCTGTTAACTCAATTTTGCTCGCTGTTTATATGTTTCCTTTTAATTAAGCATAAACTTTATATACAACATGTATGTAAACACAAAACTGTGGGACATCCATGAGAATTTCTCACCTACATGTCTACTGCTAATGCTTTACATCCTGTGTACACCAAAGACTCAAGAGTAAATGTGTTTTTTTTTTTAAAGCCCTCTTCAAATTACAGAAATGCAGGTACCTTCATCTTATAAACAGATGTTTCTTCCCAATTAACCCCAAGAAAGAAGCTGTTGCAGCTTCACGTACAGTAACTAGTAAAACCAGAGGGCAACGGCTTTCAGGTACTGAGCTGAATAAGACACTTACATACCATACGGTTAGGTATGGTACAACATTACTAGGGACTAGAGTTTTTGAAGACAACAGATGTTGCACACATTAAAGGAAGCGTTACAAGTACTGAAGAAAACAGGATTTCACCCATTTTTGAACAATTTTATTACTGATGTCATGGCATCTAGGCCAAGTTTTAAGTTTTCTTTGTTTTGTGTATCTGTTCAAATTTGTACCAATCTGTTTGCCTTCGTAGCAGGCTGTACGGCACATTCCTTGTTAAGTCATATCCCAAAGGCCTGCCAAAGTGAATACCGAAGAAATTCTTTTGGATATTCATAGAAATATGTGGCCTCAAGACTCGTTGAATGTTAGTGAGTATTTACAACCAGAAAGCCTAAGGGCTTAGTGATTCCTTGCCGAATGGGGATGCTTTGTTGTACTGAGGTTTATCCCTCAAATTTATCTTCCTTGACTACATCATTTTACGATATTTTAACAATTTCACCTCTGCTGACCTCACATGAACTTTGAACCCCACCAAATACAACAAAAAAGAAAAACGAAAGTGTCTTGAAAGGAATTCAACTCCAATGGATCTTGGATCTTGAAATTTCTTGGGAAATAGTTTTTTGACCTCTGGTGACCCCTGATGACTATCTTGGGAATTCTTGGGAAATTTTGCTTTTTGACCTCTGGTGACCCCATCAATCTTGGAAATTCTTGGGAAATTTTGCTTTTTGACCTCTGGTGACCCCAGAGGACAACCTTGGGAATACTTGCGATATTTTGCTTTTTGACCTCTGATGACCCCATATAATGATCTCAGGAATTCTTGGGAAACTGCTTTTTAACCTATAGTGCCCCTGGATGACAATCTTGAGAATTCTTGGGATATGCTGCTTTTGATCCCAGTGACCCAAGATGACAATCTTGGGAATTCTTGGGAAATTTTGTTTTTTGACCTCTGGTAACCCCAGATGACCTTGACCTCCACCAAAATTGATAGGGTTTTTTCTCTCAACATGGCAAATTTATATACCAAATATGAAAAGTGGCTGTCATTGCTATCTTGAGATATCGTGATTACAAGCCATTTACAAGGTTTCTGTAGTTCAACCTCTGTTGACCTCAGATGACCTTTGACCTCTACCAAAAACAATAGCGTTCTTCTTCTCAACATGACAAATCTATATCCGCCATTCCTGTCTTGAGATATCCCAATTTCAAGGTTTTCGGTCTTTGATCTCTGGTGATCTCAAATGACCTTTGACCTCCACCAAAAACAATTGGGTTCTTTCTCTCAATATGACATATCTATATACCATATATGAAAAGTGTTGGTCACTCCTATCTTGAGATATAGTGATTACGAGCTTTTCGGCCTTTTACCTAAGGTGACCTCAAATGACCTCTGACCTTCACCAAAAATAATAGGGTTCTTCCTCTCAACATGATGAATCTATATGCCAAATATGAAAAGTGTCGGTCATTCCTATCTTGAGGTAGCTTGATTACGAGCCTTTTCAGCTTTAACCTGCGGTGACCTCAAATGACCTTTAACCTTTAACAAAAACATTAGGGTTTTTCCTCTTGACATGCAAAATCTGTATCCCAAATATGAAAAGTGTCGGCCTTTGCTATCTTGAGATATCGTGTTTACGAGGTTTTCGCCGTTTAACCTCGGGTGACCTAAGATGACCTTTGACCTCTACCAAAAACAATACGGTTCTTCCTCTCAACATGACAAATCTATATACCAAATATGAAAAGTGTTGGTCATTGCTATCTTGAGATATCGTGTTTACAAGCCGTTTACAAGGTTTTCGCAGATTAACCTCTGGTGACTACAGATGACCTTTGACCTCTACCAAAAACAATAGGCTTCTTCCTCTTGACATGACAAACTTGTATACCAAATATGAAAAGTGTCGGCCTTTGCTATCTTGAGATATCGTGTTTACGAGGTTTTTGCAGTTTAACCTCTGGTGACCTCAGATGACCTTTGACCTCTACCAAAAACAATAGGGTTCTTCCTCTCAATATGAAAAATCTATACCCCAAATATGAAAAGTGTCGGTCATTGCTACCTTGAGATATCGTGTTTACAAGCCGTTTACGAGGTTTTCGCAGATTAACCTCCGGTGACCTCAGATCTCTACCAAAAACAATAGGTTTCTTCCTCTCGACATGACAAATCTGTATACCAAACATGAAAAGTGTCGGTCATTGCTAACTTGAGATATCGTGTTTACAGTTTTCGGTATTTGACCTCTGGTGACCTCAAATGACCTTTGACCGCCACCAAAAACAATAGGGTTCTTCCTCTCAACATGACAAATCTATATACCAAATATGAAAAGTGTCGGTCATTGCTATCTTGAGATATCATGTTTACAAGCTCGGCGTCACGTACACAAACACACATACATACACACACACACATGACATCACCATCGCATAGATTCCTTGCCTGCCTACAGCAAGGAATCAAAAAGGCAACATCTGGTCCCGATTAATTCTTGCAGTAGCCTTTGCCACCCACAGAGTTGATATGTCATTGTAACACCCACTCCCTGGTAGTGCCCAATGCACAGGTGGTTATGCAACACAGAAATCATACCCAGTAATTTACATTTTAAGCCTACTGACAGTCACATGACTACTCCTAAATCTCTGAAGCACATCTGGAAAAGCATTGTTCTAGCATCTGTGATGTAAGTTATTCTGTATACCCAGATGCTACAGGAGAGAACGAAAAACAGATTTGTACTGACCAATCACGACATGCCACTTAGTCTATTCACAATGAACACACTATGTAGTGCTTTTATTGTAGGGTGCTACTGTAGGTAAAAGCACAAATACTCCATATTTAAACTAGCAATTATGCAGTCATCCCAATATTTATGATCTGAAGGGTGAAGGACAATTTAAAGGAATATATGGCATATATTTCAAAATCAAGTTGGGGCTTATGCATATCAGGATTGAGTGACTGCAATATTTTTAGAGTTAGTTAGCCATGGCCAATTGAGTCTGAATGAAACTGCAACTCCTACAATGACATCAAAATGCAGTGCCAAATATTAAGTGTTGATTACTATGCCTACCAGTGAGTTTTAAATGGCAAAGGTATTGAACTGCCTGCAGCTGCTAACAGCACCTGTCAACTGGAGGGAAACCTCGAGATGAAATTACAAAAAAGACCTAAAGGGTCAGGTTCAACAATACAGTACCTCATTAAAACCTGAGAATGAACACAAAACAATCTCCAAATATGATTTTTGTGTAAGTTTCTGATAGGAATGAAATTTCCCAGGTGCTAGCAAGGAAAGTGAGTTCTCCAGTGCTGTGAAGTGTACTGTGGCTAGAGGTCATGGTTTGGAAGTAGAATTGGGTAATCCACCCAAACCTAATGCTTGAATACAGTATATGCTTCAAGGGACCTTTTCCTTGGAGAAACACTGGAATTGACTATACAATTTACAAAGTATCTCAGTCTTGTGGTGTTGACAATTTACATGTAAAGAATAGTAGCAATGCAGTATAAAAGCTAGTGCTACATTGTTACCTGAGTTGTTTTTTTTTTTTGTTTTTTTTTTCTATATATTTCACTATTTTTGGCAAGTGTCAAATGTATCACTCAGCTAGTTGATGGGTACCAACAAGGTGCACTTTTGGAATAAAGGGATACTGCTAGTACTTTATTGTTACTTAAACCATAATGTTGCATTCCTACTTATGTATCTCAAACACAGGATAAACATCTTAAGTATTTCAATGGGGCATAGGATGAAAATAAGATTATCAGATAGTCTGTGATACAGTAGTAGTTAAGGACTCTTTCAAAAGTGGGCACAGTGAGGGCAATTTTTCCTGTAAATCCAACTACTTCTCCAAGTTGCCTTCCTATGGTTATGCTCTTTACCCCTAAATCAGTCATGCAATTCAGTTTTGGGCTAAGAGCACTTTGTCTTCTAATATGCCACGACATCAGGAGTCTTTGTTGTCAAGAAACATGTAAAGGTCCAGTCATCCAACCCATTCACATAGTAAAACATAATCTGTCATTGAAATAGTACAATGTATGGCCACATTTTTGTCATTAAATCATGTTTTTATGAAAAAGCATACATGTCAAAGTTTGAGTGCTATCACCTGGTTAACATGTGCCAGAAAGTTGGAGCAAGTTTTGCAAGAAAATATTGCTTTCAGAGAGCATTACACATATCATGTAAGAAATCTATCCAAGGTTCCTATGTGGAGATATCATGTTAACAAGGTTTTCAGTGTTTGACCCACTGTGACTGCAGATGACCTTGACCTCCACCAACAATGATATCGTTCATCTTCTCACCATAACACCTACACATACCACATACGAAATCTATCCAAGCTTCCTACATGGAGATATTGCATTAACAAGGTTTTCAAGGTTTGACCCCAATGACCCCAAATGACCTTTGACCTGCACCAAAAATTATAGGGTTCTTCCTCTTACCATAACGCATTGATACATACCAAGTATGAAATCTATCCAAGGTTCCTATGTGGAGATATCATGTTAACAAGGTTTTCAAGGTTTGACCCCAGTGACCCCAAATGACCTTTGACCTCCACCAAAAAAGATAGGGTTTTCCCTCTTACCATAACACATCTACATACTACGTATGAAATCTATTCAAGCTTCCTAACTTGAGATATCGTGTTAACAAGGTTTTCAAGGTTTGACCCCAGTGACCCCAAATGACCTTTGACCTCCACCAAAAATGATAGGGTTTTCCCTCTTACCATAACACATCTACATACTACGTATGAAATCTATCCAAGCTTCCTACCTCGAGTTATCATGTTAAAAAGGTTTTCAGGGTTTGACCCCTGGTGACCCTAGATAACCTTTGACCTCCATCAAAAACAATAGGGTTCTTTCTCTTACCATAATGCATCTAAATACTAAGTATGAAATTTATCCAAGCTTTCTACTACCTTGACATATCGTGTTAACAAGGTTTTCAGGTTTTGACCCCCGGTGACCCCAGATGGACTTTGACCTCCACCAAAAACAACAGGGTCCTTCCTCTTACCATAACACATTTACAACCTAAGTATGAAATTTATCCCAGCTTCCTATCTCGAGATATCGTGTGAACAAGGTTTTCAGAATTTGACCCCTAGTGACCCCAGATGACCTTTGACCTCCACCAAAAACAACAGGGTTCTTCCTCTCAACATGGGGTATCTATGTAACAAGTTTGAGAACTGTCAGAGTTTCCCTTCTTGAGATATTGTCTTAATGAGCTACTGTAAGCATCACAAACACACACATACACACACACGCCTTCATGAACGCATAGGTTTCTCACAGTGCACTGCATGTTTACACTAATATTACATTGCAAAAACTACTAGACTACACATGTAAAAAAAATTGTCCCATTTTGCGATGTGATACCAACTATATCCTGGTCTACAGTCTTTGTGCTAGCATACTGTACCTAGACCCTCCTTCAAACATACTGCAAACATCACACAGTCCACACAAGTGCATGAGCTATGGAGGTGGTGTATAACAGGTGGGGGCCTATTTTCCCCACAGCAGGATAAATATATAAGTGGTGCAATTTTCCTGACTGTAGGGTTATATCAGCCATGGGGCTACCCTTGTTTTACTAACAGAATGCAAAACAGAATGACACTATCCTTTTTCACTTCCAGGAATCAGGAGCAGTTTTGCAGATGACATGTTAAATTTGCAAAAGTTTGTGAATATTCTGGTAAGAGTGTGTTTGGGTACAGGGGAGCCTCTTGCGATGGATGCAAATCTACGACTTTCATTCTCTTGGCCTTATGATTCTATTGTTGCTCCCTATAGTAGACTTAAATGATTATATCATGAATATGAATGGAGCACAGGAACTGGGAGTAAAACAATACAGTAGTAGCACTAGCCTAGGGTATCTATAGGCCTAGTTCTCATGTACACTTTATTCCCTGAACTGGGCCTAGGCTATTCAAATTCAAAGTTTTTTACGGATGTTACTGTGAGAATAACATGTGTCTGCGTGCATTGCTGCAGTGATTGTTGCTACATTTGTGCATGTGCATGAATGAACCTAACCATAGCTATGGACTATCTAACAATTGAACAGCAACGCGTGCTATTTAGCATACAATAGTGTGAATGTCCTGAGTAAGTAACAAGATTTAGCAGCTTGATAGAATGTTTACAAAACAAAACAGGATCGACTGCATAAATCAAAATTGTTGGACAATTTCTGGACACATGCTGTTAAACAAGAGCCCAATGGGCACTGTGGTTCCTTACTGAATGTAATGAAACTGAGCCAACTACTGAATGAACCAGTATTTCTGTAGATGCACAAAATCTGCTCTGTAGACAATGCACATCTTGTGTTAACACATTCAAGCATAAATAAATTGCTCTGAAGAAATACAGGCACTTCAAGGGATATCAACACAGACAGTATACAGTTACAATTTGTTTTATTCAATTAAGCAATCACAATTCATGCACGCTCAATGGTATCTGATCCAAATGATCAGTAACTTAGTTCTCTTTATAAAACTAACAACCCATAGTAGCATTTAATTAATCAATTCCAATTTCCAATTTCTGCAAGCTCACATGTCCTAATCTAAGGACAAATGTCTGTCTAGTGAACTTTCACAAGTCCTCTGCTTTGTGGGCAGAGAATCTTCTGCAATATTAAAAAGCGGTATTTGATGCAGGTTTTCATAATGGCAGAATTATGGATTAAAATCATAATACTATAATTTCAACTAAAATTGAGATACTTGGAATCTCTGAAAGATGTCCCACATCTTTCAGTCATTGGGTGAATGTGATCTTAATGTGCTGGAATGATACAGTTTTGTGCTTATATTTGACTTTAGGAATTCTTGGGAATTTGCTTTTTGGCATCTGGTGATTTCACCTCTGACATCCGACAAAACTCATATGGGTTTTCTGCTGGATTTAATGCAAAACCTCAAAGCATAAATCTATTCAAGCTTCCTACACTGAGATATAGAGTTGAAAAGGTTTGCAGAGTTTGACCTCCAGTGACCCTAGACGACCTTTGGTCTCCACCAAAAAAATATTTTCCCCACCATAAGGCATCCACACACTAAGTATGAAATTAATCCAAGCTTCCTAACTTGAGATATTGTGCTAACAACAAGGTTATCAGTTTTTGACCCTTGGTGACCCCAGATGACCTTTGACCTCCACCAAAAACTGTATGGCACAGCTTCTCACTATGGTGGATCTATATACCAAGTATGAAATCTATCCAAGATTCTTTCCTTGAGATATTGTGTTAACAAGGTTTTCAGTATTTGACTCTCAGTGACCCCAAATGACCTTTGACCTCCACCAAAAATGACAGGATTTATCTTCTCACCATAAGTCATCCACATACCAAGTATGAAATCTATCCAAGCTTCCTACCTTGAGATACTGTGCTAACAACAAGTTTTCAGTGTTTGACCCCCGGTGACCCCAGATGACCTTTGACCTCCACCAAAAGCTACAGCATTCATCTTCTCACCATAATGCATCCACATACCAAGTATGAAATTTATCCAAGCTTCCTACCTTGAGATATCGTGCAAACAAGGTTTTCGGTCTTTGACCCCTGGTGACCCCACATGACCTTTGACCTCCATCAAAAACAATAGGGCACACCTTCTCACTATGACAGATCCATATACCAAGTTTCAGTTTAGTCCAACTTTCCCTTGTTGAGATACAGCGTACCGAAGCAAGTGTCACACACACACACACACACGCACACACACACATACACACACACACACGCCAAGCTGACTACATAGGTTCCTTTTGCTAACGCAAGGAACCAAAAAGCTTCCCTTAATTGAAAAGGAATATGCTTCATATGGAACACTTGGTTCCATTTCAAGCATTCTTGCTCTAAAATTGCATTTGAAACACTTAATTCAAGACGCTAGGTACTACTATTTTTAACAGTGCTGCATGCAAGTATTTTTACAACGAAGGGTCTTAAACATGTTAATGATCCGCAGAGATCATTTACCTAGGAGTATATGTGAATGTGAGAAAGATCGAGAACAGTCAAAATTTTTGAAGATGCAGTGGCCCAATTTTGCAAATCAGGGCTGGTCATATGACCCGGGCGATCGCCCGGGCCCCCCTTATCGCCCGGCTTGGAAGCAAAAATACTTCCCAAGGCGGGCATCAAAATGCCCGCCTTAAATTGTGTGGTGGGCAACAAATAGCCCACCTTGAGAAATAGATCGCCCGTGTGAAAGAGCATTGCTAAAAACATCCGAATATATTTACATTAGTACATTTAAAAGACCTCCAAAAATTAAGAATTTTTTCCCCGATAATATTCGGCAACTTAGCGCGTGCTGCACTGACAGCCTCATGAACACGAATCGTCGAGTTCGAAGCAACGTTATTTCTTACGATCCTTGTACTGTACACAGTAAATTACGTAGTAGCAGGCTACAGTAGCTTGCATACTAGACACGCCGCCCCGACCCATTGCAAGTTGCGATTATGTTCGGCGTGCTACAGAGCCCTGCATGTACAGTACATATTATACTACGCAATGCTGTTCCTTCAGTTCAATACGGCATGCCTCTTTGAGTATGCCAAAAAAGAAAATAAAAAACCTCGCCCAATGTTCAAACGTGTCACTATTGTGCAAATCAACATCTTCCCGCCATGTGTAAACTACCTAGATATGACTATAATAACGCTGTAAATGCTAAAGAAAAGTTTCAAAATTAACTGTGCTATTGTATCTAACGTTAGTTTGCACCAAAATGACGATCGTAAAAATTGCAAAACTCCATGTGCAAGCTAATGTGAGTAGCCCGGATGTCAACACAAGGATAGCTACGTAAGAACGCACGAAGCTGTCGTGATAATGTGTACACCCTGTAGTAGCAAATTTCACTAGCGTGACGTCATTTGTTTACATGCTGTAATTTCGGACGTGCAAGAGAATACTTACTTCTGAAGGCTCTGATTGGTTGACATGTTTAAATTGGTATATAACCTAGACAGCTTCAAGTAAAGCTTGTTTTTTGAGTCGGAAAACGCCCCAAAATTCAATGCAGTAGATAGATAGAGGCCTTACGAAGTACTGCTTTATTAATTGGCTGTTTTTATCAGGTTTCTCATATTGTTAATTTTCTATTTGAAACAATACGATTTCGTTGTGAGCATTTTAGTCTTCTTGAACATGTGGTAACTACCACTCCGAGACAGGTGAAAAATCAGGCAAGTGTCATTGCGTGCCTTACAAAATTGCTGCTTTACTTTATTATATCGGTTATCGGTATCTAATGGATATGGTGATCGGGTACCTGGGTTACTACGTTTTTGTACCCTTGCAAACACAAGTTTTATATTAGGCAAACAAACTGCAATTCACCAATTCAAAATTATCCTGGGTCCTTCAAAATAAGGCTCACCAGCAAAATCCTGTGGGCCTGGAGTGGCATTTTTTTTTATTTTACCCCTGATGCCCAATACTTAAATTCAGACCCTGAGGCATAACTCAACAGAAGGACAAAAAAAGCTTTGAGATTTAACTTGTCACTGCCATTTTCCCGACTGTAGGCTTCGGCCCAACTATGTGCCATGGAAGAAGGAATATTGGTACATGGATGTCAGTTAATGGTTCCTTGGACCCCTATTGGCATGCATCCATGGAGTGGCTCCGCCATATGTTACCCTGGACTTGGCCTGCTTTGTGTCCACAGTGGTGCATATGGTAGAAGGGAATAGAGCACCAACTCTACCCTGAAGGGCCCCATGATGTTGCTGATGGGGGTTTTGTGGCAAGTTGAGATGCAGTCATTTTCATTTCTTCACTGATTTATATGATGTCAGAAAACATATGGCCCCACTGTTTGTTGGCAGTGTGTCACATATATGCCCTGTTGGGAACTGGGTAGAACACAGGGAGGGACATGGGGGGGGGGGGGGGGGGAACAGCGTAAACCGAAAAGATGGATAAATTTAAATGAAACTTGTATATTTACACAACTGCCCGCCTGAAATCTTAGGTGGGCAACTAATTGCCCGCCTAGAAGCACAACATCTCAATTAAGGCGGGCAGTTGCTTGCCCTCCTGAAAAATTTTCATGACCAGCCCTGTTGCAAATGCCATGAAATATATTGCTGACCTAACTTCGTATGGGAAGCACAAAGCAACCCAAATACTAACGTCAGCAGACTGCGAACTGTAGTCCTTAGTAGTGCTAGCACTAAGTTAGTCCTCAGTAAAGGACTGTGTATGGTCGTTCGCCAAGACCTCACTATACAGTCCTTACAACCACCTATTAAAATAGCAGGGGGATTGGCCGTCTTTATGGTGGTTGAAAAGCGACTTTCTTCTTGCAGCAAACACTGGACATAAAATCTTCATTTACTACCATGACTTTTCTTCTCCAGATCTTACTGGAGTGTTGCAGTTGTTTATGATCGCTGAGATCATTTTGAAAGGGCCAAAAACTTGAAATCAAATCAACAACTTTTTGCACCATAATATTGACTGTGTGGCTAAGGAACTTGGTTTACATCAGTAGTCATCAAAGAAGGCCATATTTTTATACTTTTAATTTCTCGATTTCCTGTGTGTACTGTGCTGTGCTTTTTTATGTAGTGTTTATTTTATGTTTTTAGGGACCACAGTGGAAATAAGCCTGCTTATCAGACTTTCCTGTGTCATCCCTGCACATGTCCATGTCTTATTTGCTGTTCCTAATTGTTTTATCTTTTTGTATGTTATTTCTCCTTGTTCCTTCTTGTTTTGTTGTGCAAATAAATCAAATAAAAAAATCAAAATCAAGTCATTAAGTTTATCATCTATTTTAGCAAACATTTTTTCAAAGAGAGCACCCCCCCTCTTTACAAACAGCCATCAATATTAACCTTTAACCATCGGAGCAGGGTTTGATTTATAATTTTTTTTCTACATGCACTGGTGCATGTAGGTCAACTAAACTAAATGCACGGCAAAATTTCTACACGCACCAAATGATCTTAAAATCAGAAATACCAGAAGTTGGGAGGCATGGTTCACGATTTAATAGTATTTCAATCACATTGTCAAGGTCAAATGAAGCTGATGCATAAACTGTCATCCAACTGCGATAAAAAATCAGACACGTGTGATGTGATGCCATACAAGCCTCCACACTGCTTTAGCAATACAAACAATTGATGCGCCGGTTTCGCAACTTATGGCGATTTGCAAGTGTATATCCTCCGCAAGGAAATGTATAATTATCGCCCTGCGAGTGAAACCCACATGCGCATGGTTTTTTACCCCTTTTCTTACGTAACATGTTCCACAAGACCTGTACGGTTGGTTTCTGTTTCCCCACACTGGAGGGTACTACTTTTATGTGAGGGTTAATTATGTTATTCCACTGCCTAATCACTAACACCAAAACTCAACCAGAAAGCCTAAGGGCTTAGTGATTCCTTGCCGAATGGGGATGCTTTGTTGTACTGAGGTTCATCCCTCAGATTTATCTTCCTTGAGTCTTCAGTCTTCAGTACAGAACTCCAAAAAGGCAAAGATGCCATCACAGAGTAAAACTACATCATTGACTACATCATTTTACGATATTTTAACAATTTCACCTCTGCTGACCTCACATGAACTTTGAACCCCACCAAATATAACAAAAAAGAAAAACGAAAGTGTCTTGAAAGGAATTCAACTCCAATGGATCTTGGATCTTGAAAATTCTTGGGAAATTTTGTTTTTTGACCTCTGGTGACCCCTGATGACTATCTTGGGAATTCTTGGGAAATTTTGCTTTTTCACCTCTGGTGACCCCATATAACAATCTTGGAAATTCTTGGGAAATTTTGCTTTTTGACCCTTGGTGACCTCAGATTACGATCTTGGGAATTCTTGGGAAATTTTGCTTTTTGACCTCTGATGACCCCATATGATGATCTTGGGATTCTTGAGAAACTTTGCTTTTTAACCTATAGTGAACCCGGATGACAATCTTGAGAATTCTTGGGAAATGTTGCTTTTGATCCCAGTGACCCAAGATGACAATCTTGGGAATTCTTGGAAAATTTTGTTTTTTGACCTCTGGTAACCCCAGATGACCTTGACCTCCACCAAAATTAATAGGGTTTTCCCTCTCAACATGGCAAATTAATATACCAAATATGAAAAGTGGCTGTCACTGCTATCATGAGATATTGTGATTAGAAGTTATTTACAAAGTTTCTGTAGTTCAACCTCTGGTGACCTCAGATGACCTTTGACCTCTACCAAAAACAATAGCATTCTTCCTCTCAACATGACAAATCTATATCCGCCATTCCTATCTTGACATATCCCAATTCAAGGATTTCGGTCTTTGACCTCTGGTGACTTCAAATGACCTTTGACCTCCACCAAAAACAATAGGGTTCTTTCTCTCAATATGACATATCTATATACCACATATGAAATGTGTTGGTCACTCCTATCTTGAGATACAGTGATTACGAGCTTTTCGGCCTTTTACCTATGGTGACCTCAAATGACCTCTGACCTTCACCAAAAATAACAGGGTTCTTCCTCTCAACTTGATGAATCTATATACCAAATATGAAAAGTGTCGGCCTTTGCTATCTTGAGATATGGTGTTTACGAGGTTTTTGCAGTTTAACCTCTGGTGACCTAAGATGACCTTTGACCTCTACCAAAAACAACAGGGTTCTTCCTCTCAACACGACAAATCTATATACCAAATATGAAAAGTGTCGGTCACTGCTACCTTGAGATATCGTGTTTACAAGCCGTTTACAAGGTTTTCGCAGATTAACCTCTGGTGACCTCAGATGACCTTTGACCTCTACCAAAAACAATAGGCTTCTTCCTCTTGACATGACAAATCTGTATACCGAATATGAAGTGTCGGCCTTTGCTATCTTGATATATCGTGTTTACGAGGTTTTCGCCGTTTAACCTCGGGTGACCTAAGATGACCTTTGACCTCTACCAAAAACAATACAGTTCTTCCTCTCAACATGACAAATCTATATACCAAATATGAAAAGTGTTGGTCATTGCTATCTTGAGATATCGTGTTTACAAGCCGTTTACAAGGTTTTCGCAGATTAACCTCCGGTGACCTCAGATGACCTTTGACCTCTACCAAAAACAATAGGCTTCTTCCTCTTGACATGACAAATCTGTATACCGAATATGAAGTGTCGGCCTTTGCTATCTTGATATATCGTGTTTACGAGGTTTTCGCCGTTTAACCTCGGGTGACCTAAGATGACCTTTGACCTCTACCAAAAACAATAGGCTTCTTCCTCTTGACATGACAAACTTGTATACCAAATATGAAAAGTGTCGGCCTTTTCTATCTTGAGATATCGTGTTTACGAGGTTTTTGCAGTTTAACCTCTGGTGACCTCAGATGACCTTTGACCTCTACCAAAAACAATAGGGTTCTTCCTCTCAATATGAAAAATCTATACCCCAAATATGAAAAGTGTCGGTCATTGCTACCTTGGGATATCGTGTTTACAAGCTAGGCGTCACATACACACACACATACACACACCCACACACGACATCACCATCGCATAGATTCCTTGCCTGCCTTCGGCAAGGAATCAAAAATGACTTTTAAGCAAGTCTGATTTCTGATGTCTCACAGCGAATAACGTCAATCGGCCTTAAGTGTGATTTTTTGTTTACTTCAAGTGCAAGAACATCCCACTGACTTACTGTGTAAAAGGATCGTAGAAGCAACGCTGCTCAGAGAAGTACAAATGTGGAATGGTAATCGCTGATGTTGATATTGCTGTAAGAAAGGAGACGCTCAAATTTCTGTGAAATGACTGCTTGTCTAACTTGAGCAGGAAACTACAATGCCATGGATGATATGAACCAATATATTAGGATTACTTTTACTGTAACTTAAGGCCCAGTCACATTATTGCGGGCAGGCCACACGGGCTTGTTGCGTGCATGGATTTTGATGCACGCAGCAAAATTTCTGTGGGCAGGCCAAGATTTTGGTGGGTTTCGAGTGGAACTTGCTTGCTGGATGCGTGGTACTTGAGTGGGTCTTGCGTGTGTTCCATGTGACATGCGTGCCAGGCACGTGAGAGCTTACAGACTGGTCCGTGTTAGCTTCGGGCCACATACTGGCACTGCGTGCCAGCTAGGTGACACCTGCGTTAGAATTGCCTGCATGGCGTGAGGGTTGCGCGTGCCGCTAACGGGCATATAAACGCAGGTCGGGTGGAAAGGTCATCACTTCTAAGCCATATTTCATAGTGTCAAGATGCCAGGTCGGTCAATTTTGGAGTCATCCAAGAAGCGCACCATGGGCGGCAAGGGCCGAGGGGAGCTCTTCGGTATCTTCGGAGAGCCGGCCACAAACCCCTGAATAGCCTGAACATGCTGTGGTAGTTTGCACCGAACGCAAAATGTCTCAGTGTAAGTGCCAGTTTCAGTCCAGACTCCAAGGGCTTTCGGGAGGATGAGGTTTGCTTGGTTATGCGGGGTCACCACTCTCAGCAAAAGTTCGCTGAACATTTCTGGGGGCATCCGCACGAAATTCACAAATAATCCCTCGCCCTCCAGCTGTAACTCCACCATGAGCTGGTCGTACAATCCAAATCGTCTGCGTCTCTCGGGATGCAACCACCCCCTGGTCCACCATCTTCTTCACCTCCTCTGATCCCTCCTTCTGATGCGATGTAGCTGCACTTGTACCTGTGTAAAGCCGAGTTGTACCTGACTGATGCCCAGTTGAGACTGAATACTTGCCCTAGCCATCCTGCAAGAGGTCCTTTCTCTTCGAAACCAGACTGACAACTGAAGGAATTCCTCTGAAGGGACTATCTACATGGCAGAGGAAGTCACAGAACGCCAGCAACTTGCCCGCAGCCAGCCCTCAGATTACCAGCAGGAAAGCAGTAAATTGCCCTCAACATGCCCTCACTTTTCCTCGTATACCTCGTTCCATGCCCGCAGAAAGGACGGGCTACATGCAGGTTGACCGTACCAACACCATTCCTTGCCAGCAAAATGCACGCTCCATGCCCTCATCCGACACGCTTTGGCACGAAATTGCGACAGGTCCACGGCCAACCTACTTTCTTCAAGCGTGTTAACTACCTGTGACTTACGGCCTCTACGGGCCTCCTGCTGGTGTTCTGCGTGGCCCTCTGAGGGCAAACTCACGCAGCTTACCCGGACCAAGTTTTGAGCATGTTCAAAACTTGGCTGCGGGCAACTCTGACTTCCATGCGCACCTGCGGGCAAGTCCGGGCAAGTGCCGGCCGAGATACTGCCAGGTCCGTGCCATCTGTGGGGAGCTGCGGGCAACACAAATTGGCACCCGCAAGTTGCACGCAGTGCCTGCCCGCAATAATGTGACTGGGCCTTTAGGATTTGACCACAAAGTAAGGCCCAGGCGAGACTAGGCCTACATGCACGAAGAGCATGTAAACTTCCACAGTTACATGCACATGGGAAATTCTACCTGCACCTGTGCATGTGTGCACCAGGTTAATTGAACCCTGCATCGGAGCACCCAGACAAAAATTAAATCCGAGGAGAACTCTGCGTAGGCCTAAATTGAAACTTTTGTTCCTAGCTTTGCTATAAAACGAAATCAGTTTCATCCTGCACTGTGCTGGTTGAATTAATTAGACACCGGATTTTCAATAAGTCGTAACTCACCGGAGCCCACTGGCAGTAACTGCCAATGTGGTCGTAAAAACTGGGGCAGACAGCCATTTTTTACTTATGTAGAGCCCCCGTCCTTTCCGTAGAATAGGATCGATTATGTTTTTGAATCCATTGACTGTCATAGCAGTTACAGCTTCCTGTAGCAAGTTATAACATAACATAACAGGTTAAAGGGCAAAGGAGGGCTAAGGTCCCATAAGATGCCCTGAAGTCCATACAACCTTAACTGACAACAAACAACCAACCAACACCAAACGAGTCCAGCACAAATTAGATCCTACCACAGTTATGGAAGAACTTGTCAATGTTAACCTTAAAGCAGTGCACAGATGTAGAGTTAACTACCCACTCAGGCAGACTATTCCACTCGTTAACAACTCTACGAGAGAAGCTGAACTTCCTAATGTCGAGTCTTGCAAAACACTTAACGATTATTCCATTCTGTAATAATTCTCTGACTAAAAAAAATACTTCCTAATATCCAGTCGACAGCATGAAATTCTGGCTGATGTCCTCTGGTTCTACTACTTTCTGACAGATTGAAAAAGATTGACTGATCCACATTTTCTAGTCCCGTAACTATTTTAAAAACTTCTATCAAGTCTGCTCTAAGTCTACGCATTTCTAGTGAAACTAAGCCAGTTCGCTCAAGCCTTTGATCATAACTAGATAGTTCTGGGATCATTTTTGTAGCACGACGTTATACTTTTTCAATATTAGGCCAAGTAAAAAAATATATATGTTTCCCGTCAGGTTTTTGCAAAAAAAGGAGGAGGCGGGGCTTTTTCTTTTTTTTATTTTCTTTTTTTTTTTCCAAGATGGCTGAAACAGACTTTCCCTCAATCCAAATTACATCATTTTAAAAGATATGTACAAATACAACTCGTTGACACACAAAAGTGATTGTAAAACTTTGTTTTATTTTGTTTATACCAGTGTAGAAGAACTTCTTTAACACCCTTGGAATTCAACGTATACTTCCAGCATACTACCAGTGTGTGTTACGTATTAACATCTGCTGAGTTGATATATCGCTAGTCTGTGATACCAGCCGCACTTTCAATACACAATCGTTTTCAGCGTGTAATGAGGCAGGCGTGAGAACACAAAACGACTTGCCAGCAAAACTACGTTGAAGCATTTCATCGCGCCACGGTGTTGGCGATGAAACGTTCACAGAGCGCTACAAGCGTACGTACAGTAGTACTACTGTAGTATAGGCTGCGCAGCTAGCACATTGTCTAACTTTGGACGTAGGTTGAAAGAAGTAATCGGCACGACCTTAAGAGTGTTCGCAAGTATTATTTTCGTTAGATTTATTCGAAATTTTCTTTTTTTCTCGCATTTTATCAGTAGATAAAAAATAAAAAAATATTTCATGCGGCGCCGAAAAAGGAAGCGGGCGGGGACGCGAAACATATATATTTTTTTACTTGGCCTTATCTATATCTTTCTGTAGATAAGGGCGCCATGCCTGACAAAAGATGTGGATTAACCAGTGACTTATAAAATCTAATTATATTGCTACTACTTTTACAATCGTAGAATCTGTCAATAATACCAACTACCTTATTACCAGAGCTTACAGCTTTAGCACACTGTCTACTTGGACTCAACGAATTATCAATAAGCACACCTTAATCCTTCTCATACTCAATAGCATCAACTTGGACACTGCCTATAAAATAACTAGCCTGAGCATTAAAATGGCCGACATGAAGACATTTACATTTCTGAGCATTAAAAAGCATTTGCCAATCACAAGGCCATTTATACAACATATCCAAGTCCTCTTGCAACTCAGCCACTTCATCCATTGAATGGACATCAGAAAAGACCTCTGTATCACCTGCAAACTTCAGTAGGCCTAGGCCTACTGAATTATTCAAACTGACATCCAGATCATTAATATAAATTATAAAAAGTGTAGGACCTACAATCCGCGACAAAAGTGGTGGAACAAAATTTCATATGAGTACTACGTCGCAGTTCTGAGGTTAGTTGAACTGGTCAAGTAACCCCATTCCCCCCCCCCTCCGTTCAATGTTGGTCGATTCGTCGGAATTTCTCGAAAATCTCCAACTAACAACATTGAATCGGGGGAGCGGGGGTGTTCCAACTACTTTTGTCGCAGATTGTAGCTTCTATATATGCGTAGCGTTACACCTCTATGGGGCCAATGCGGTCTTGGTGAGCGGTGGGCTTTTCGCTTGACATTCCTTCTGCAACCAGTGATTGCGTTTGACAGTAGTGCATGTGTCATAAGTATGATGTGTAAAAATGATATTCTTCAGATAAACAGACTAAGCCCTTGTGTGACGTCATAACCACATTAATTATTGTGTCAAAGGGCAATTAGGACAAGTATTATGTTATGTAGTTGTCATACAATTTATGTGCTATATGAAGGTGGAATTATTATTTCGTACTGTTATTATTAATTCTGTGGGGAGAGAACCTGGACTTCAACTTAAACTGGCGGCGCTGTTCCTACCAGGTAAAGTCACAGCATAATTGACGTTATGGTTTACCACCACATTATGACGTCAGCAACGGTCATGTGATCGAACAAATGTGATTAACATTATTCGGCTTGGATCGAACAACATTGTGATGGTCTATCGACGGTCTGCATGTCTGTCTTAGCTTGACATTTTACATGGTAAACACGGTAAAGCATCATTTCTCTAAATAAATCATGATACTGCTTTACTAACCAGACTATATTGGGCAATAGGTTTACCGTCCAATGGGATATGCGTGATAAATAGATGGTAAAGGAAACCTCGATCTGATCAAGGTTTACCAGGTATTAGTTAACCGTCCAATGCGATCGACGTCATAATCAGATGGTTAAGTCCACTGATTAAGCTTTGCCAATTTACTGGTGTCGGGTTCTATTATCGTCTTAGCTGTTTCTTAGCATTTTGCTTTTTGTATTAATTCGCCGTTATTTTGTAACTTGATTTCGTTCTTTCTTAATCTACATGCTTTGGGGCTCTTCAACAAATTTTAACCCCCCCCCCAAAAAAAACTGAAAAACAAAATAAATTTTCTTTGCTAATATTTGCCATCCCTATCCACCCTATCCCACCCCACCCCACCCCCACCCCTAATCATTTTTAGAAACCTACACCGTCCTCCCCTCCAACCTGCACCCGGCCTAGCACCCTACTCACACCATCCAAGCCGTTCCCATCTCACTGCATTCACTCCACTGTAATCGGAATCCCTCATCCCACCCTAAACCTCCACCCTCAACCCCACAATCCATTGTCAGCCAACACCCCCAACAGCAGTTTTGCTGTCCACTACGACGACAGCGCTATACCACTGTGTTGGCACGTCCTAAAATCATTCGAGGACAAAGCTCTACCTATAAAAGGTCTGCTACGAACTTCGCCCCTGTTGAATCTAAACTCCCATAAATCCAATTTGCCAAGCTTTTTCTGCTCGTCATCCAGAGCTTTATATATATATTTTCGAGTAGATATTGACATTTTATAATGTCAAGGATTCATGGAAACTCCTCCTCATCCATTTTGTGTTGACATCACCTTTTATCATGGCGCGCCACGTCATTTTAGCAAACCAGCTGAACCCACTTTGAGCCGGCACCTGCATTTGTACAGGCACAAGGACAATCCGCGACAAAAGTGGTGGAACAAAATTTCATATGAGTACTACGTCGCAGTTCTGAGGTTAGTTGAACTGGTCAAGTAACCCCATTCCCCCCCCCCCCCCTCCGTTCAATGTTGGTCGATTCGTCGGAATTTCTCGAAAATCTCCAACTAACAACATTGAATCGGGGGAGCGGGGGTGTTCCAACTACTTTTGTCGCAGATTGTAGGCCTAACACTGAGCCTTGTGGCACACCACTAGTAACTGGAAGCCAATCAGACATAGGGCCTATGACCATTAAGTAGGCTACCAGGCTACCAGGCCGCGGTAAAAAAATTGATCTTCAGGCCTTCCTTAGTGTGACTCATCCTGATATTATAGCTCTCCAGGAGACTAAAGTCGATGACTCCGTTACTTCAAGTGAACTGGTTCCTTCCAGTCTGGATTATACCTTTTTCAGAAACGACTGTACTCTTGGGGGTGGAGGCACTATGTTGCTGGTGAAAAACAACCTATCCCCCACGAACGTTAGTATCCTCACAAATGGATCGGAGTCAATTTGGGCTAAGTTTTCTGTCAATGGTACTACACATTATGTTGCCTCATGGTACAGGGACCCTGATGCTCCTTCTGAACATATCCTTTTGTTCAGGGAGCAATTAAGTAAAATCATGGCCAATCACAGAACTAGTAAGCAGCCACGGTTTCATGTCTTAGGGGACTTTAACTTCGGTAAAATTGATTGGACCACTAGGCTTCATAAAGATAATGGAGTGTGTCTTAGTAATAGTTCTGGAAAGTTGCTCCTGGATATCTTAAATGACTTTGCAGCTGAGCAACTTGTAAGTTTCCCTACCAGAGGCACAAATACCCTTGACTTAGTTATATCAAACTCGCCAAATCAGTTCACTGAAATTTCCCCCTTAGATCAGTTTAGTGATCATGTGGCTTTATTCTGTAGACTGAGGTGTCTCTTTCCGATCAAAAGGAAACCTCGTAGGCTTATCTGGCAATTCTCTAAGGGTGACTATGGTGCTATGAGAAACGATACCCGGAGTTTCACATTGGGGTACTTCAATGGGGGGCAAAATAACCGTACGGTGGACGAAAACTGGCAGCTGATTAAGTCCTTTCTCGAAAGAACTGTTAAGAAGAATGTTCCCACCAAAAGAACTGGAGCTACAGTAAAACATCTCTCCCGTGGGTTACCGATAGCATTCGTAAGTTGATTAGAAGAAGGGACAGGCTGCATGCTATCTTCAAAAAAACTAACAATACCAAGATGCATGACAAATGGGCTGAATTGCGGTCTAGAATCAAAAGGGAGGTCCATATCTCCCATACAAATTATGTTAATGGTATGATTGGTGATATAAAACATGACACTAAACCTTTCTGGAGGTACATAAATGGCCAAAAAAAGGATAAACATGGCATCCCCCCTCTCAAGACGAATAGCAAATTAGCTATTACTGATCTGGATAAGGCCTGTGCTTTCAATGCTCAGTTCACAAGTGTATTTACCAAGACTTTGTTTAGTGTTATCCCTTTCTGCAGACCAGCTTGTAGCTGAATGGCTGATATTACCATATCTACTCATGGAGTTGAAAAACTGTTAAAGGGCTTGAATAAAAACAAAGCCGTTGGACCTGATAACATTCATCCTTGGGTCCTTAGTGAAATTGCCTCTGACTTTGCTCCTATGTTAAGTCACTTGTATCAGCAATCCCTTACAAGCGGAAGGATACCGGCTGATTGGAAGATGGCAAACGTCTGCCCTGTTTACAAAAAAAATGACAGTTCTCTCCCTAGTAATTACCGGCCTGTTTCGCTCACTTGTATTTGCTGTAAATTGTTAGAGCATATTATAAGTTCCAACTTGATGGACTTCTTTGAGGCAAACAATACACTTTCAACAAAGCAGCATGCTTTTAGAAAGTCGCATAGTTGTGATACCCAACTAGTATCAGTCGTCGAAGACTGGGCTTCGGCCCTGGACTCACAAAAGCAGGTTGATGTCTTCATCTTGGACTTTGAAAAGGCCTTTGACACCGTGCCTCATGAACTGCTAAAAACCAAACTGTTTAGCCTTGGTGTTTCCAAACAGGTTCTTCAGTGGGTCGACGACTTTCTCTCTGATCGTAAGCAAGCTGTTGTAGTTAATGGTACTCGGTCCCCTTTTGATGATGTTGTCTCTGGTGTTCCTCAAGGATCTGTCCTAGGACCCATTCTTTTCCTTGTTCATATTAATGACATTGTAAATGCTGCCTCCTCTAATATTAGACTTTTTGCTGATGACTGTGTCTGTTATCGGGTCATAGAGAATGTTAATGATTGTTGTTTGCTCCAGAAAGACATACATAATCTAGGTCTTTGGGCCAAGACTTGGGGCATGAGATTCCAGCCCTCTAAGTGCAACATCATTACTTTCGCTAGAAAAAAAAATCCGGTCAACTTCGATTATGTCTTGAACGCTGTGAAGTTAGTTAAGGTTGACTCGATAAAGTACCTAGGTGTCACGATTTCTAACGACTTAAACTGGGATAAGCACATTCAATCTATCTGCAATAAGGGTAATAAGATTTTGGGCATACTTTATAGAAATTTATCATTTTACTCTCGCGATGTGAAGTTAGCTGCCTACAAGAGTCTCCTTCGGCCTGTTTTGGAGTATGCTTGTTGCGTATGGGACCCACATCAGTCTTATTTACAAGATAAGCTAGAGAGCATCCAGAGGAGATCGGCTCGTTTTGTAAGCTCCGAATTTTCTCGCGAGCCAGGGTCGATGACATCTATTTTGAAGGACCTTGATCTCCCCACGCTAGCAGATCGTCGCAAGCAAAACAGACTTATTCTCTTCTCGAAAGGTTTTTTTGGTAAGGCTAATATTCCCATGGACAAACTCAGTCATCCAACTCGGAAAACTCGTGGGATGCACAACCTCCATTTTTGTCAACTCTACTCTCGGTCTAATTGTTATAAATTTAGTTTTCTTCCTAGTACTCTGAAAGATTGGAATAACCTTCCTGCTGCTTTGATTGATGGTTTAGATAGTCATAGAGATCCTGTTCAATATATTACCACTTTTATTAGGGCAAATTAGGGCACCCCTGACGCATGTGCGGTGTAGTAATGTCCTTTGGATGTGTCACCGTGATCCGAAAGAAGAAGAAGAAGGCCTACTCTTTGTCACAGGCAGTTCTAACGTTATATAATGCATACATATATATAGACAAGGTAGAGCACTTCTTCCACACAAAGGCGTTCATGAGCCAGATTTGGCTGATATGCACTAATACAGCCAAATCTGGCTACTGAACGCCTTTGTGTTGAAGAAGTGCGCTACCTTTTCTATTTATATATATGTATGTACTATATGGTGGTAGGTTCGAATTTCGAACACGTAAGAACTGAAGTGCCTCAAATTTTTAACCTTTATTAATGGGTAAATATTGTTGAATGTGCTCAGATATGACTTCCTTTCATCAGAAAACATTAATTTCTAGGTATTTATCGCTGAAATTATAGCGGTCACTTTGCTTTGACTGGTGAATATATGAGCCAGATTGGAAAGTTTGCCCTGCGCGGGGGATTTATCCCCCGCGCAAAAATTATGAATTTCGAAGTTGCCAGCCGCGCAATTTAACAACTGACAACTGCACCCGCGCAAACTTGTTGGCAGCAACCAAGCAAATTGCCTGCAAAAGGCAATTTCCTGCCATCTAGGAGGTAGTTTTGGCTTAAATTTTCTTGGTATGTTCAGTGCCAACTGATGGTGATGCTCCACTTTGATAGAATCGGCCACGCAATTTTCTTGGCCATTATTAATATCCCCCGCGCACCATTGCAGGCTTTCCAATCTGGTATATGAGCATTTGTATCAGGTGTTCGAAATTAGAACCCGGTCGAACTTTGAACCACTTACTAGGCCTCGTTAGAACTGACTGTGCTCTTTGTAAGCGTCGTTGTTGTTAGCCCATTGTTTATGGCCTACTCCCAGTTCCTATCATGCAGTAATTATCAGTCTACCTATTAATAGTAGTAGGCCCTAGGCCTACTTGCCAATACCCTAGGACTTTTGTGTTTGACTTCGCTTGCGTACATTGCTGTGTCAATTAATATGTGTAAACATGTGCAGCAAAGTTCAATTTACATTTGCCAAATTGTTAGGCAATGATCACGGTAGGCTACCGTTATCTCGGACCTGGTATATTGGAGTGGGAAAGTAGGCCTACCTGGTTTTTAATTCCACAATAACCAAACAAAAATTACCTCTTGAGAGAAAGTGATGGTACCAGAAACAACCTGGCCTTGTAATACGCATACAGCTTGGAGAGCCATCCTTGCTTCTAATAAATGGTGTGAGTTTTCGGTATTAAAAGGCTCAGGTTTCACAGCTCCAAGCAACAAGGAACGCGCATATACTACGTAAGCTAGGCCGCACTGTACCGTACTGATACTAGTGAAGTTATCGTGTGCAATTCCCACCATATATCCATGCACTCGATGCGCAACTTACCTAGATTTGAGATTCGTGTGCAAAATGCCTGTCTTCCCTACAGCTCTGGAGGGCATTAATCGTTATGGTCCAAAATATTGACAAAAGTATGAGATTTTTGAATGAAAAGAAGTTAGCTAAACCACTGAAAACTTTGCTACGTTATAGCTTTATTTCTTTCGTTTTACACATGTCAGTTACCGAGCTACTGAGAGAGTACATAATTTTGTGAAGACCAGCCTTGCACGCGTAACGTACCTTATACATGCTAACCATAGAGCAGGATATCCTGCTCTATGATGCTAACTGGCGAGAAACCAGTTTCATGCAAAGTAGCAAAGCAGTAGTTGGTACCTGTTCGTTATTCATTTAGAGGCGTGACAGGTGTGTCTGTCTTACTCGACCATGGTTCCAACATCGAACATAGACTCTTTTCCAAATAGCAATTACAAAGGATTGTGGGATAGCATTTTGGTCTGCATCATTCTTATCCACAGTAAAATGCCGTTGACAAAAATAAAAGCACACAAAAACTATCCCACAATCCTTTGTGACTGCTATTTGGAAAAAGGTCTATTGCCATGCAATGAGTGTAAACAATCGGCTAACTTCAGGGGCGGATTTAGGGGGGGGGGGGCCCAGGGGGCCCGGGCCCCCCCTTCCAAAAATTTTTGAACTTTTTTCAACTTCATAAAACAAATGACTAGGCCCTATTCCAATTAAATATGCCTTTGTGATGTGTCAGAGTGAAATCCAAATTTGTTCATTATTTAAATTTCTACCTCAGAAAATAAGTCTTAAGTTAACAATTATGTTACTGACCTCCGGCTGATAACATAAATTTGTTCATTATTTAAATTTCTACCTCAGAAAATAAGTCTTAAGTTAACAATTATGTTACTGACCTCCGGCTGATAACATTTTGGCTTATATTGGTCACAGTAACTGTTTCCGGGTATTGCAAGGGGTTACCATGAGCGCTGTATTGGATTGCTAATTTCAGTCTATTACCGGCCCGGCCCACAGCATTGGGAACACTGCTTCTACTTTCAAAGGAATTTCAGAATTCTTTAATATTAAGAGGAATATTTTCAACAACCTCTTTTAGCTATAACTTACTGCAACATTAGCGTCTTCTTTAAGCTTTGTAATTTACTTTAATGAAATGTACTTAGAATTTAGGGTAATATAAGGGAAAAGAAGACTTCAATTCGGGAAACTGCCATCCTAATATGTGGACAACAAAGGCTACTCTCCTCTTTCATCCAACCAAAATTTAAATTTCACTAAATTATGAGTATTTTCCAGCCATATATGATGAGTTTCAAAAATATACTGAAGACATCACCATTTTGCATCTAAGCAATCTTAAATTAACAAAAATTTTCTCAAAGGGGAGGGGACACCCCTCCCCTTAGACCCCTCCCCAGAGAAGCATGTTTCACCCAACCAAAATTTAAATTTCACTAAATTATGAGCATTTTCCAGCCATATATGATCGGTTTCAAAAATATACTGAAGACATCACCATTTTGCATCTAAGCAATCTTAAATTAACAAAAATTTTCTCAAAGGGGAGGGGACACCCCTCCCCTTAGACCTCTCCCCAGAGAAGCATGTTTCACCCAACAAAAATTTAAATTTCACTAAATTATGGGTATTTTCCAGCCATATATGATCGGTTTCAAAAATATATTAAAGACATCACCATTTTGCATCTAAACAATCTTAAATTAACAAAAATTTTCTCAAAGGGGAGGGGGCACCCCCTAACCTTAGACCCCTCCCCCAGGACGGCGATCACTCATCACATACTTTATCCCCTATCAAAATACCGCACCGCTTCCTCCTTATATCCCTCCCCCAGATCAGACTTTTATACAAACCACTATGACCTGGGCCCCCCCTTCTGCCAAATCCTGGATCCGCCACTGAACTTAGCCCTAGAGCAGCTACTGTCACTGAGCTGTGTAACTGACCTTGGAAGTTGGAACAAATAGTTCATGACTGCCGCGGTTTGCCTGATGTGATGGGGACATGCTCCTGTACAAATTCTCTCTGAAATGAATCCTGTGATTTCTTGTAGTAAAAAAGTAATTCTCTGGTAGAGGTCGTTGTACTGTAAGAAGCTAGCAAAGTGTTTTGCCAGGCTTGACGTTAAAGGCATTTTCCAGTGGCTTTTCATTAGGGTCCTATGTGAAAGACAAAAATATTCCAGTTCATGCCCTTCAAACCCCGTAACAATACTCTTTTCCTAACTCGAGATATCTAGTGTTAAAGACTGCTTATTTTTGTCCAAAAATACCTCCAATTCTCATCAAGGTCACAGAATGTTATGTAAAGTGGGCACATTTCCTCAGATTTCTTTTGTTTCTCTTTATAATTGAATGTCCTGTTGTCCTTGAAATTTGATACTGCTGGAAAGTTTGAATATCTTTCCATGTAGATTTAGCATAAATCTACAACATATGTAGGGCATAGTAAACAAAGTTGATAAATATTCCCTACAGCGGTGTCAATACCATAAAGAAATTCAAGGCTTTGTCAAATTAATGTGCCGCGATGACATCACAGTTTCCCATGATATGCACTTCGTCTTGAGAAGAACATTGCAATTTCTTTGAAAATGTATATCTTCCAAACGCTACAAGCTATTGAGATGCGGTTTTCACCTCCTAGATGAGAAAAATTTTCTGCATTTTTTGAAGTTATTGATTTTTGTCACTGGCGACTTAAGGGAAGGATTTGCACTGTCAAAACTTTGCTTGACACTATATAACACTGGAGTCCCTACTTTGAAAGCGGTGCTACACACCTTTAACCTATTTCCTTCTGGTTGTCTCTCGTAAAATTCGAAAGATAACAAATTTTTCTTACTATCTATATAAACTTTATTGCCATTGGTTCTTTTTTCTTTGAAGGACCAGGAAGATATCGAATGAGAATCTGTGTTATATTTCGAGCATTCCCTTCTTTCTCCCTGTAATATCTTGCTACAAGCTGTACGGCATATTCCTTGTTTAGTTGGAAAGCGAAGAAGCTGAGCAGACAGTCCGCTCAGCGGGTCGGTATTATATCATGCTAGCACAGTACACAGTGCATACAATACTGAGTGCGCGGTCAAGCTCCGCACACACTCTAAGGAATTTCGTTCTCACCAACGATGAGTCATCGATTCTAGCGATAAACGGTCAAATTTCTAGAAGCACACACACGTGGCGAAAGGTTTTGATATTCTACACTAAGTGTACACGGCCAATTATCATGGATTGTCGTTTGATAATCTTGGATTCTCGACCGATAATCTTGGATTCTCGACCGATAATCTTGGATTCTCGACCGATAATCTTGGATTCTCGACCGATAATCTTGGATTCTCGACCGATAATCTTGGAGAATCGAAAAACATTTTGATAATCTTGGATTCTCGACCGATAATCTTGGATTCTCGACCGATAATCTTGGATTCTCGACCGATAATCTTGGATTCTCGACCGATAATCTTGGATTATCGAAAAAAAATTTGATAATCTTGGATTCTCGACCGACAATCTTGGATTATCGAAAAATGTTTTGATAATCTTGGATTCTCGACCGATAAACCAGGTTTATCAAAATAATTTTTGATAATCTTGGATTCTCGGATGATAAACCGGGTTTATCAAATTTTTTTGATAATCTTGGATTAACCGATCAACAGATAAACCAGGATTATCAAAGTGAATATGATAACCTTGGATTCTCGACCGATAATCTTGGATTGACGATCGATAATCTTGGATTATCAGTCGATAATCTTGGATTATCAGTCGATAATCTTGGATTATCGACGATAATCCAAGTTTATCGAATGAGGTACACTAAAATCATTAGAGATAATCCAAGATTTTCGATTGATATACCGAATTAATTTGATAATCTTGGATCATCGGTCGATAATCTTGGATTATCGATCAATAGTCCAAGTTATTTTGATAATCTTGGATTATCTCGTGATAAACTTGGTTTATCATTGATAATCTTGGATTATCGACTGATAATCCAAGATTATCGGTCGAAAATCTTGGATTCTCGACCGATAATCTTGGATTCTCGACCGATAATCTTGGATTCTCGACCGATAATCTTGGATTATCTATTTATTGAACATTCGGTTGCCATATCCGGCCCAGTGCTGCTGGGGTGTAGGAATAAACTGAAAACAGAAGACAGCTGTCTCCAAAACAACATAAGACGACAAGATAACATAGACGCACAAAATTTGTAAAATTTACCAGTATAATTCAAATACCACAAATAAAACAAACTATTTACATTACAAGGGCGCATACTAAAGTTCCCAACTATTTAAACTATTTATACAAACAGTGAACTGCATAGAAGGTGACGCACTGCGTAAAGGGTGACAAACTGCGTAAAGGATGACGCACTGCGTAAATGGTTTTGCACTTAAGCCCTGTTTCCATGCGTCCGTAATGCGTAAACGTAATGCGCACTGCGCAATGCGTAAACAACACTTATTGTGTATTTCAACGAGAGCGTTTCCATGTGTCCGTATTGCGTGATGCGCAATGACCCGAACGCTACATGTAGTGTCCGAATACGCATTGCGCAGCTATACAGAGAGGTAAGTGCGAGTGGAATTTTGTGGCACAGAACCGACAGGCAATCTATACGAGGGTATCACGGCCATTTTTGACTTCGGCGTTAGCAATTTTTTAAATGGCTTTACGATGCTGCCTTTTATTTCGAACAGTGGGTAAAGACCACGAACATGGAAGAGGGTGGTGGTGTCCCCCCCCCCCCTTTCCTTTGAAAAATTTGAAATTGGAGGGTGTCTAGATTGCAAATGGTGCAATATTTGGGCACAATTTTGCTTTTAATATGTAGTGCCAATTTGTACTCTATGTGATATTATCTTCTCACAGTTTTAGTTCTCATCATTTTTGGAGAAGTGAGGGTGACTTTTTGAAGATGTCCCCCCTTCCAAAAAAGTGAGGGGGCGCGTCCCCTGTCCCCCATGATCCACGCCCATGGATGGCACTGTACCATCTAAGCGGAGCGCCACCATCAGTTAGCGCGGAGCGTACAAGAAAATTTTTGACAAAATAGACCTCCAGGATCGCCGGAAATAGTTCTTCTCATGTCTTATTTTTGCATTTTCTACTTCATATAATTTCATGTCTCAACTCTCAACACATTAACTTTTCCACAAGTTATTAACAGAAGACAGTTATCATAGGTGCAGTGCCTTACTACAATGCATCCTGTTCAAGGCGTCTAATCAGATCTTTAGTAGTCATGTACTAACTTGAAGAATATTGAGGGACTTCCTTGAGAAATTTGTGACGCATATCTTAGTTCGACTTGATGCCAGGACCCAGGTACCTTGCGTTGACATGTGGGCGTAAATGTACGTTTTACCACGTGCATGTTCCCCTCTGCCTAATTCCTTGTTTTGCGTGTTTGCGTGGACTCAGTGAGAAAGTGAAAATGACCTAAAATGCACGAGACTTGGCAGCCCTGTCATTGTTTTGGGGGTACGTCCAGGCAGTGTTATCATGGTATTAGCCTATTGTAGGCCTTACATAGTGTCAAAACTGAATGACCGAATTGTAATGATTCCGACCACTATATTTCTAAATAAAATTCTGTTGGTGATGTGCACTGTAGGCCAATCTTAACGTCTTTCAGAGAAAAATCGAGGGATTAGTTAACTGACAGAACAGCCATTGGCCATTTAGTTTGTCATTGATTATGGTTATACTTGTTGATTGCTGATTTTTACTTAGTTTATAATTCCTCATTTTTCTCCTTAAGAATTTATTTATGGAGGGACACTGAAAATTTTAGGGAGGGACATGTCCTCCCCCCGTTCCCCCGTTTCCACCGCCTATGCGTAGCATACCAGAAAATTTGGGTAAAAACACATCCCAGATAGCCGGAAAAGACATTTCTAAGGCCTTGTAATTCGCATGATTTTCCACTTTCTCTTGTCCTGAAAACTGAGTATTGCACAGACGACATAGAAAAGTATTATTGTAAGGATTGTTCTGTAGAATGTTATCAGCAGCTATTTGGGAGTATCTAGAATGATGGTAGCCATAATCAAGGCTTGATGAAGGGCTGTGTATGTTGGTACGGCGTGAACCCCGGAAACCAGGGTGCTGTTACTCAGGGATCAAGTTGCGCTGTAGTGTCTGGTCAAGACGGCAAATACAGGGTACCTGTATTGCCCAGCGGCGAAGGCCTAGGGTAACGGACAAACTGGTGTCTCATAAAGGTATCACATGGCTTAAGATTCAGTAAGTCACCCAGAGTTTGCAAAGTGTAGGCTATCATATTTTGAGCAATCATTATATGATGGTATACACTAAATTCTGTACTGATCTGGCAATACACAATTACTCGTCCAGCCTTACCATGAGTACCTCACTTCATGTTTACCTCACTTCGTGCTGTGTGTTCGAAGTGCCGTACATGTGTTCCTCTTGCACTCTCTGCAATGTGTCCATACCATGTTCCCCTTTGACCGGCATGAACCCCCGACCACCCTCAACATGGGTTTTAATCCTGGTTCACGGACCTACTTAAAAAGATAATCAGATTTCCACTCCAATGATATCTGAATGATAATTGTTACGGCTTGTGGTCGCAAGTCAAACCAATAACAGCGAAAGATCACAGAAGAACGAGATTAAAATTCAACAACTAAATGATTATTTACAATTCCCTTATCTTACTTAAATTTACAATAATTAATTAGATTTACTCACAATCCTTTACTTAATGTTATTCTGGTCTGGTCCAAGGGTTGGTAGTGCATGCACGTCGACGATGGTACAGTAGTAGACCTGCAGTGTGCTGTAGCGTAGGAACTGGTTCCACGAGTGAATAATGACAAGGCTAGGCGATGATGGATGATAACGATCTCTATACAGTGTAGAAACAGCGTAGGGCAATTTGTCACAAGTGTGCAGTGTCAGTGGCTGGCTTCAGGTGATTCGGTCAACAAACACAGCAGTATGACGGCGTCTGGTCTCGATGAAGTATTATGATATCTCGAATCTCTCCTATAACAGTTGTTGAACTGCCTTTTATACGCTAGGCTTTCAATCGAGAAATCTCCAGAATTTAATAGAAACTTCCAGTGCACACAGTCGAGCAATTACGAGAACGTTCCTTAATAGAAACTTCCAGTGCATACAGTCGAGCAATTACGAGAACGTTCCTTGCATGCACAGTAGTAAACAATTTCATTATTTGTTAGAAGTGTCGCCAGGCCGCTGCTATAATTGGCACATTACGAAAACAGTTCTCACTTCTAGACAATTCTAGAAAGGCTGCTTTGAAGTTGAATTCTCTGGAGCTTTCCATTCGCTCGTCGACGGATTCAATCTGGTGTTCGTGACGGGTTGTCTTGTAACACTACCCCCCTTGAAAGAGTTTTGGACGTCTCGGACAAAAACTAAGTTACAATGTTCACAATGTATAACTTTACAGTAATAACTACAGTATGTACAGTATGTAGACCAATATTCAATGGAAGGTATAATCATAGCATACAATTTGTCTTGCAAGGTGATGATGCATGAATACAGTAACATCATCAATACACATTGTGCTGTAGTTAACGCAAAATTTCAAAACTTACAGTGAGATTTTCAACATACTGCATCAGATCAAATTCTTGACAATGAGTCTGGTACAACATTGTCTTTCCCTTTAATGTGCTTAATATCTACATTATATGATTGCAGAAATAAACTCCACCTCATCAATCTTTGATTCTTGTTCTTCATCTTAGACAAAAATGTCAAAGGGTTATGATCAGTGTATATAGTGATAGGGAAACTAGTAGTTCCCAAATAAACATCAAAGTGTTGAAGACCAAGTATCAAAGCTAACGTTTCTTTTTCAATTGTTGAATAATTTTTCTGGTGTTTGTCAAATTTCTTCGAATAATAACAAACAGGGTGATCAACACCATGCTCATCAGCTTGAAGCAAAAGTGCTCCTATGCCATTGTCACTGGCATCTACTGCCAACTTAAATTTTTTTTTCAAAATCTGGAGCAATCAACACTGGTGAACTCATTAGTGCCTTTTTCAATGATTCAAATGCTGCTTGGCAATTATCCGTCCAATCAAAGTTTTCATTTTTCTTTAATAATTTTGTCAATGGTGCAGCAATGTCAGAGAAATTTGGACAAAAACGTCTGTAGTAACCAGCCATGCCTAGGAGGCGCATCAGCTGCCTTTTATCAGTTGGGGCAGGGAATTTGTCAATGCCCTCAACTTTGGCCTTAATTGGTCTAACTTTACCCTGACCAACCACATGCCCTAAGCATATCACCTGGGCACAAGCAATCTCACTTTTGACCAAATTGACAGTCACATTAGCTTTGGCAAGCTTGTCAAATAATGCCTTAACATGTTGTACATGTTCATCCTACGAGTTGCTGTACACGATAAGGTCATACTTCACAATTTTCTAAGTCTGACGTAAGGTTATTTACTAAGCGTTGAAAGGTCATCGGTGAATTTTTCATACCAAACGGCATAACCTTATACTGGAATAACCCATCTGGCGTCATGAACGCCGAGATTTTCCGAGCCCTCTCAGTGAGTGGTATCTCCCAGTACCCCTTTAGTAAGTCAAACTTTGATTCATAAGTAGCCTTCCCAATCCTATCAATACAATCATCGATACGGGGTATCGAATAGGAATCCGTTCTTGTGACCGCATTCACCAAGTTCGGTAATCAGTACAAAATCTGTACCCACCGTCTGGCTTGGGGACCAATATACAAGGGGAAGACCATTCACTATTACTAGGTTCTATAATGTCATGGTCTAACATGTACCGAACCTCATCCCTGAGATGTTGTCGTTTTCGAGGGTTAACTCGGTAAGGAGGCTGCTTGATTGGTGTGGCATCTCCCACATCAACATCATGTCCAATCAAATTTGTCCTAGTAGGATCATCTGAGAACAAGCATGCATGCTCATTGATTAATGATTTCATTTCTGACTTTTCTTTAGGATCCAGATGACTTAATTTCTGGTTGAGATTTTTCAACACATCAGAATTTTGTAACTTAATACACATGTCAGGAACATTATTAGCCTTGATCTCATCATTACTGAGTTCATGATCAGCATTAATAATACACACTTGATCACCTGTATCATTAGTGTTACTATTTACATCATGTAAACTTTCATCCTTAGAAATGTCACAATCTTCTCTTTCATAATATCTCTTCATCATATTAATATGACATACTCTTTTAGATTTACGCTTGTCAGGTGTCAAAATGACGTAGTCTGTGTCACTGACCTTTCTCTCAATGACATAAGGTCCTTGAAAGCGAGCTTAAAGTGGCTGACCAGAAACAGGTAAAAACACTAGCACCTTATCACCAGGCTTAAACTCTCTTTTCACAGTGGTCTCGTCATACCACGCTTTCATTTTCTTCTGAGAGTGCCTCAGATTTTCCTGAGCAAGTTCACATGCTCCATGAAGACGATCTTTAAAGCGGGATACATAATCAAGTAGATGTATGTTTTCACCTGGATCTGATAACCACTTCTCCTTTAACAATTTCAATGGTCCACGAACTGTGTGTCCAAAGACAAGTTCAAATGGGCTGAACCCAAGTGACTCTTGTATAGACTCCTTGGCAGCAAACATTACAAATGGAATGCCTTCATCCCAATCTCTCTCATTATCATGACAATATGTCTTTAACATATTCTTCAGTGTTTGGTGAAACCTTTCTAAAGCCCCTTGGCTTTCAGGATGATAAGCCGAAGACTTAATTTGGTCTATGCCTAACTCATACAACATCTGTTGGAATACAGTTGACATGAAATTAGACCCTTGATCTGATTGGATCTCTTTCGGCAACCCAAACAATGTGAAAAATTTAAGTAAAGCTTGTAAGACTGTCCGAGCCTTAATATTTCTCAGAGGTATTGCCTCTGGAAACCTTGTAGAAGCACACATGATGGTTAATATATACTGATGCCCTGCCCTACTCTTAGGTAGGGGACCTACACAATCAATGATGACTCTACTGAACGGCTCTTCAAAAGCAGGAATTGGCTTTAAGGGTGCAGCCGGAATATTCTGATTCGGCTTCCCAACCATTTGACATGAGTGACAGGTCTTACAAAATTTGGTCACATCACTTTTAAGTTTTGGCCAATAAAAGTGATTTAGAATTCTGTGGTAAGTCTTATTGACTCCTAGGTGCCCTGCAAACGGCATTTCATGAGCAATACTCAGTATTTCTCTTCTATAAGTCCTAGGTACCACAATTTGATGGTAAATTCTCCACTCTTCATCTAATGGTGCATCAGATGGTCCCCATTTACGCATCAAAATATTGTTTTTAAAATAAAAGCAGACTGGGACGTCTTTCGATTCATCCTCAGTGAGTGCACCAGCTATTAATGGCTGAAGCTCTTCATCATGTTGTTGTTGGACTGACAACTGGTCTCTGTGGAGTGTGCCAGACACTTTTTATTTTTCCTGTTTTACTCCCTCATTATGTGTGGGGCCAGGAGACTCACAATCCAGACTATCATTAAGATTAGTCATAAAAGATTGGCTTAGATCATACCAAGAATCTTCACTTTCATGAATATTTTTACTAGAATCTTTTCCAGACTCTGACTCCTCTTTTGGGAGTGTTGTTCCATTTTTAGGAACTAATTCCTCAATTTTAGAGGGCGGATGATTAAGTTTATCATCCTTATTTTCAGAAATCATACCCTCATTTTTAGAGAGTGGATGTTTAAGATTATCATCCTTACATGATTCCCTATTTGTTCCACTTTTGGGAACTGTATCCTCACTTTTGGAGGGTGGATGTTTAAGTTTATAATCCATGGCGAGCTTTTGTGACATAGCACTAGTGACAGCACAGGCAGGGAATAAATTTGGAAATTCCTTTTCTAATTGCTCTGTGTTGTTATAATCACATGGTTTATCTGTCAAAATTGCATTGGCTACTACCTTTCCACCAGCTAGGTCATTGCCTAGCAACAGAGATACCCCCTTTACAGGTAGAGTAGGTCTGACCCCTACTATGACCGACCCAGAAACTAAATCTGACTTCAAATTAATTTTGTGCAGAGGGACAGAAATAAATCCACACTCAACCCCCTGAATTAGTACATTTGCCCCTGTGGAAGTAGAGTCCGATAATGGCAAAACTCCATCAAGAAGCAACGACTGAGTTGCGCCTGTGTCACGCAAAATTTTAATTTTGACGGGTGGATGAGCTGAATTCCCATCTAGGGAAATAAACCCCTCAGACACGAATGGAAGGTATTCTTCCTTAATTTTGTCGTTAGAATTAGGCCGTAAAGTCACGACTACCTCAGGCGAATTCTCTGCATTGGCTAAGGCATTGGAGGCTGTTTCAGTCTCCTTTAATTTTGCCAATGTGAAGCAATTTGCCATTGTGTGGCCTTTTTTGTGACAGAAACCACAACTTATGTCTTTAAAGGCAGCTTTGTTTGAGCTGACCTGGTCGTTCTTTTGACGACTTGAATCTGGTTGTTTTTTACCAGAATTTGTTGGAGAGATAGAACCAGACTGAGATCCACTGTTACCTGTTGTGCCCCTATTATTGCCATATTTCTTATTTGGCTTACTAAACTGACCCTTGTTTTGAGTCTGACCCACTTTACCAAACTTATGTGTGAGTGCATACTGATCAGCCAAATTTGCCACTTCACTCAACTTGTCAGCCTTATTTTCCTCAAGGTGAATCTTAATGTCATCATTCACACACCGTTTGAATTCCTCGACCAGCATCAGTTGTCTTAAAGTGTCAAATGTGGAGACCTTTTTGGAAGCACACCATCTATCGAAATGCCTTTCTTTTTGATAAGCAAACTCTACACATGTTTGTGTATCCGCTTTACGATACTTTCTAAATTTTTGGCGATAAGCTTCGGGCACCAATTCATAGGCTTGTAATATGGCCTTTTTAACCTTATCATAATCCATTCTGTCCTCTATTGACAGAGCGGAATACACTTCTTGAGCCTTGCCTGTGAAATTACTCTGGATGAGTATGGACCATTTATCTCTTGGCCACTTTAGTTGCTCACCCAGCTTTTCGAAGTGGTTAAAGAATTTCTCTACATTATCCTCCTGAAATTTGGGGAAAAATTTTACGTGCTTAGAAACATCGAATCCCCCAGTATCCAAGCCTATTTTAGGGTCTGAGCCTTTTATGATCCCTAACTCTAGTTGCTTCAACCTAAATTCATGTTCTCTTGCCTCCCTTTGCATTTCTCTTTCTTCTCTTTCCCTTTGCATTTGCATTTCTCTTTCTTCTTTTTCCAATTCTTTCAATCTATCTCCTTATTCATTCCATTTCAAGCCTTTTCAATTCAAATGTGTTGTCAGTTGGCACAGTGATAGCTGTTTCCAATACTGTACTAGGCAGAATACTTTCATCCACGAGATATTCTAGAACATATCTTTTAATCTCGTCTTTCCGCATTAAAGGCTGAAATTCAATGCCATGTTTTGCGACCTTTACAATCTCAGACTTCTTTAATGAATCTAGTTCCTCGACTGAGGGACTAGCCACGAATTCATCTAAGTTGAATGGCATTTTGAGGATGTATCAAGCACTCAACAAACAACTAACAAGTCTGGGCAAACACAGTTGCTTACGACTAACAACAGAATTTCTCGAATTTTCTAGTATTTTTCGTTCCCGGATGTTAGGCCACCAATTCTGTTACGGCTTGTGGTCGCAAGTCAAACCAATAACAGCGAAAAATCAAAGAAGAACGAGATTAAATTCAACAACTAAATGATTATTTACAATTCCCTTATCTTACTTAAATTTACAATAATTAATTAGATTTACTCACAATCCTTTACTTAATGTTATTCTGGTCTGGTCCAAGGGTTGGTAGTGCATGCACGTCGACGATGGTACAGTAGTAGACCTGCAGTGTGCTGTAGCGTAGGAACTGGTTCCACGAGTGAATAATGACAAGGCTAGGCGATGATGGATGATAACGATCTCTATACAGTGTAGAAACAGCGTAGGGCAATTTGTCACAAGTGTGCAGTGTCAGTGGCTGGCTTCAGGTGATTCGGTCAACAAACACAGCAGTATGACGGCGTCTGGTCTCGATGAAGTATTATGATATCTCGATCTCTCCTATAACAGTTGTTGAACTGCCTTTTATACGCTAGGCTTTCAATCGAGAAATCTCCAGAATTTAATAGAAACTTCCAGTGCACACAGTCGAGCAATTACGAGAACGTTCCTTAATAGAAACTTCCAGTGCACACAGTCGAGCAATTACGAGAACGTTCCTTGCATGCACAGTAGTAAACAATTTCATTATTTGTTAGAAGTGTCGCCAGGCCGCTGCTATAATTGGCACATTACGTAAACAGTTCTCACTTCTAGACAATTCTAGAAAGGCTGCGTTGAAGTTGAATTCTCTGGAGCTTTCCATTCGCTCGTCGACGGATTCAATCTGGTGTTCCTGACGGGTCGTCTTGTAACATAATGAATATTTATTTCTCAGCATAAGAACAGCTTACTGGTCGAAACTTGACAAGTTCAGTAGTTAGTTCGTGGTTCCCCGGCTAACGCTTGCTGCAGTGGTTCGCAGTCGTTTGACGCATGGGCCGCCTGATTTTTTCCCTGTCCGATATGGGCATTTTGTATTTTCAAAATGCCACGAAAACGTGTCAAAATCAAGGTTGGAGTTAGAATAGATTTAAAGTCGGCCTCGAATTTGCGAATGGAGCATAGTTTCTCATATTCCAACCTCAAAATTGGGAAAAGACAACCATAAGTTGTGTAGTAAGATAGCATGCGTGTGAATTGTTCCAATCAACGGTCAAACTGATCTGCTGTGCGCTATGACTCCCATGCTTCGAGGTTGTTAATTGCAGCTTAATTCTCTATCACTCCACTCTCTGTCCTTCTCTCTATCTCTTCTCCTTTCCGTTTTTTTTTTCTCTTTTTTTCCCTTTCATTTTTTTTTTTTAATTTTAAAAAAAGGGGGGGGGGGCCGACACGGCCCCTAGATCCTCCCCTGAATCATCGTGAGTGATTTCATGCGAAAGATAAATAAGCTTTTAAGGGGGCCGGAGCTTGAATGTAAAATGTTTGGTCCCTAAGGGTAGGCGGTGCCACCATCTGACGTCACGTGACAGCCGATGTACCGCACATTTTTTTTAGGGTTAGAGTTAGAGTTAGATGAAGTTTTTCGACTCAGTTTCTAACCAAATGGTTTAAGTCGGGCCGGCCACGGACTTTTTCCAGTTGTGGCTCACTGGCTTGTTTTCCCTATTCTATTGCTTATGCCAGCCTTTTGTAACTCGAGGACCACTTTGCCTCTCAGAAATTTTCTGAGGCCCACCTTACAAAAAGTTTATTCTTTTTTTCTTTATATTTTTTTATTTTTTATGGCGAATCTCGCGGCCCACCTGAGAGAGCTTCACGGCCCACCAGTGGGTCGCGACTCACCGGTTGAGAAGCGCTAGCTTATGCTGAGCACCAAGCACAATGGCAGTAGGTTCCATTTTTAAAGTCTTCGATATGATCCGGCCAGGAATCGAACCTAGACCTTCCGGCTGCATGTCGGATACTCTAACCACTTGGTCATGCAGTCAGCTCGCACGCTTTTTAGGGAACACTGGGCTCGAGTCTTACAGGTGACTTATACCTTTTAAAAATATTTTTGGGATCAAACGACATCTGAGACAGTTTAGTCCAGGACCTGCTTACAACAACATGGAATTCAGGAGGAATTTTACTCATCTAGGCGGTGGAGGCCTAGGGGAGGAATTTTTTGCCAGGACGAATGGGGGCGATTTTCGGAAATTTCCATTGAAATCATGAAAAATGAAAAATGTTGCTGAGGTTAGGACCAAGGTAAGGGTTAGAGTAAAAAAAATGAAATTACCCCCAATCGTCCTGTAAAAATATCACAATCAAATAATGTGCTAATTATAATGGCAACAGTACGTACATACATGTGAGTATATCGCATAGAATCTGATAACTATACTGTACGTCGCTAGTTACCCATACCCATCAGAACCATATATATATATATATATATATATATATATATATATATATATATATATATATATATATATATATATATATATATATATATATATGTATGTATGTATGTATGTATACGGCTCTGAAAACCCATTAGTCGTGCAAAAGCTTTCGTTTGTCACTTTTCATTTATCATTGGAGAATATATTGTATCCATTTTTTCGTGTTTCAAATGAGGGGCGACTTTGTTGGTCAATGGGGTGGCATTGATTTTGTAATTACCTTAGAGCCTCAAGGGCAGGAGGCTCTATGCCGGTCTTATGGTATCAGCGTTGGGAGGGTGCCTGTTACAGCACTGAATAATGATAATTCCGCAACATGAAATCAGTTCAAAGCTTTGCCAAAGATATCACAATTTTGTATCCAAACGTCCTCTTACAAACGAAATTTCTCAAAGAAGAGGAATGCGCGGCCCTCCCCTTAACCTCTCCCCCAGGACGGCGTCGTATTAAGCCCGGGTCACACCACCACGACTACCTACGACCCTGCAAGACTTCCTCGTGGTAGATAATTTGCATAAATCGTAGACATCCTGGTTCCTCCCTAAACCTACGACAACATGCCACACCGCTCCGACTCTTATACCGACGGAGAGTAATAAGCCTGCTGTACGTAGAGCTCCACCAGTTTATTCCTCCTTTGACATGCACACTGATGTTGGTCCGTTTCGTACCCTATGGACCCTTGCGGAAGTTCTCAACACGCACAGGCTACAAGTATAGGCCTTTCACACTGTTCAAAATATGATTGTGTACCATGGTCCTTTGGAAGTGTAGGATCACGGTACGAGAGCTTCTCTAAAGGATGATGATTTCACACTTCACCGCAGAGATGCAATTTTACACAAAAGTGCCCCAAACACCTTGTTTCCTTCATTTTGCATCATGAGTAAGGCCACTTTAACTAAGCTTTGCTACAGCATCCCCATTACATGCAAACTTGAGCACATATCCTTTCATGAACATGGTCTACACTGCGCCACCTCCAAAATAGGAGTGTACAATGTTTGTGCTCATTGAGTGGTACGCTTCTTGCAATCCTAGCAGTAAAAAAAGGAGAATTATAACTTCGACCTCCCTATCGCCTAACTACAGTATAAATTATGTACAATTGCGAATGTAACTACCCCAATGTTCACTTTCTGACCTACTATTCCGGTACACGCTGGCAAAGACATTATTGTACGTCACAAGGGTCATTTTCACAGCAACCGACGCCTGTCAAACAGAATCATTCAGTACTAGCTTACACATTTAGGCGTACACGATACTTTTCGGGGGGGGGGGTAGGAAAATTGTGGTGCCTGAGAAAAGTGCCTGATCTTGCCCGATAATCCGGCCAAGAAACCTTTCCCCCAAACTCTGCAACATCCAACCCCCCCCCCCCCCCATGCTTCCATTCTTACACTATTTTCTGAGGTTACCGTATGTGTTACTTTGTGACTCGAAATGCCAAATTTGCAAGGAAAGTTCACGTCTCGGAGTCTTCTCTCCAGTTTAAAAGTACATAGAGCTTGGAGTTAGTTCTGGTTGCAATACAGGAAGAATTATCTGAGATTATTTTTACTGTATATATTAACCTATTATCTTAATCTTTTTAACTTGTATACCAATTATTCTTCCTATGATTGTATTTCATTGCTCCTGTTTATAAATGTTTACATTATACTGGAATGAATAAATGAAAATGAAAAGTAAACGCTACTCACTGATTGGCCAAACCACTGCAGGACTGTTCGTCCCGTCGCAGGAGAGTCCACGTCCACCACAAGTACCGACTGCATACAAACGATTGAACATGTTTAATCGGGCCGATGGCTTACGACCCGACGGAATTCGAAGAAATCGTAGTCGTGGAAGTGTTCACACCGCCACGACTACAGCCGACGCGACGTCTTGTCGCGTCGTGTCGTTGGTAGTCGTGGTGGTGTGGCCCGGGCCTTTGGTGACAGAGGAAGGGCCACCACGGGCAGCTTAGTATTGTAGATAGACATATAAACACTTCGCTTCCCACACGTTCTGGTTTATCTGGGGTGAGTGGGATTACGACCATCTTCTGTACCCCCCCCCCCTTCCCATCATCATTAAACCCTGGTGGTCCCACTGACCAAAACAACTTATAGTCCCCTAGCATTCTAGTAAGCTGTTTGCTAACTTTGAGAAAGTTTTGATTTCAAACATTTGAAGACAAAATAGACTTTTATTTACAACTGGTATCCAATGTGGAACGAGCTTGGCTTGACTATCCAGGTGTTCTTTTATTTTTATCATTGAATCGCGAATCCTTTGAAAGAACAAACTCCGGGAGAGATCAAAATAAACAAATAAAACACAAAGGAGAAAAAAGATATTTTTTACCTTGTCTTCTTTGTTATTTAAGGGCATACATTCAATTGTTAGGTGACATTTTTACACTTTAGAGAACAGGCCCGTATCCAGGGTGTTCAGGGGTTCGTCCGAACCCCTCCCCCCGCACGACTTTGAGTTCCGCCCCGGACATTATGAGTTCCGCCAGAAGGCCCGAAAAAAAAGGTCCTCACTTCGTCGCGGAAAGTTTTTTGTTCCGCTTAGCGTAAAATCGAACCTCCCCACTGAAATAGCTGCATACGGGTCTGGAGAAGAAAATGAAGACGGCTTATTACCACCACTTGAAAAAGTTTGACACATAATACAATGAATTCGATGACATTGCAAAATGTAATGGACTAGTGAGGTTAAGGTTAAAAAAATAAAATTGCCCCCATTCGTCCTGGGAAAACTACGCTACCGGGACATGTTACGGAAGGACTTAAAACACCTTATCCAGTAGCCAATACGCACTTGAGAATAGTTTAATTCTTTTTATTAGGGGAGACTTCGATTGACAGATCATTTTGTATCCCTACTAAATGTGTTTGACTTAGTCTTCTTTATGAGAGTATAATCCTTTTTAAAAATTTGACGAAGACAATGATTTGAAGTGATATGCTCTGAAGACAAGTGTGAAACCGTATAGTCACCTTTCTAATTAAAATGACTGTAAATGCTGAGTGATCCACTTCATTCATTATTCTAATCTTTTCCGTAAGTGTGTTACATCTCTTTTCGGCAAAGGCGGTATTTTTTTTTTTTTTTTTATAAAAGTTCAAAAAGTGCCGCATTGTTCCTCCAAATAGAGAAACATGTATCCACGGTCCATAAATTAAAGTTGTACTGGCCGTTTTGAAAAGTGTAAACTGGTGCAGGGAGACGAATATGTTTGTTTACCGTGACGACTGGCAACATAACTACGATGAGTAAAATCATCCTGACGACTTGCCGAGATCTAACAGACGACAGGAACAGTCACTTCCTAATCTCGTTTAGTCGTATAAAGATGTTACAAGAGCAAGACAATATAGGGAACTTATTTTCAGGCAACCACATAGTGCCAAAGGAGGGAGAAGTGTTTGGACTCCATCCGTAACAGCTCCGTTGATCTGATTATTTGTAACATGTTTATGACAGAATCACGATGGTCCCTAATGACATTTTTACACCCTGTTACCCACCCTTGTGTCATTCCGGCGACTCAAATATACTGCAGTGACATGTACATAATGCTAGTACGTTGGTCTGATGTCATAATACAGTATACTGGTTAAATTATATAAACGTAAATAACAGTAACATAGTAAGCAATGGAGTAAAGACAATAACGAGCGTTTGGTACCTCTGCAGATTTATGGCAGAAGTTTTCAGCCTACTCTTCCACCCTCATATACCCCTAATCCAACAGAAATTTAGACTGTGAACCTGTATTTAACGATTATAAAAGAAATTGTCTTTGTAAGTCGAACAAGTATAAGCTCGCCACTGCAAAGTTTGAAACTTTCTTGCTTCGGTCATGTTCAATTCAAAAACTTGCAGTAAAACGAATATAGCCTGAGATATTCACTTCCGGCAAAGGACAATGTTTCGGGTCTTCGTTTGGTTGTTGGTACAAACCATTACATCAGAAGGGTGGTACAAAAGAAATACTGAAACAATAGCATAGGCTTACAACGGCAGACATGTTACAAAGGGGCAGGAGGTGTTTCCCTCAGATATTTTCCCAAACTGGTACATCATAATGTAAAACAAGAATAACTTATTTCTTCAACGCGGCATTCCACGTATTTACACTTGAACATGAACGCACAATGACTGGTATTGCAAGTTCATGGACATTCGTTTGTCAGTTTCTATGGTATCTTTAAGTGACGCACTTTTATATGCGCGTTCAATTACTTACGCGCTCACAACGGGAAAGCAACTAATGCGTTTGTTTCCAAATCGCGCAGAACTGTGCGTCAAGTATTCCGAATAATACAGAGAGAAATGTATTCTGCGCGTATAGAACGCGTTGTAAAAGTGCACCCGCGCTAACCTCTTTGAACAGTGGAATTTTCTGTAACGCGTTCTTATTTTTGTACGCAGATCGCGGAATAGAACGACGCGTATGTCAAATTTACACTTCCGCCCCGATATATGCGTCTCCACGAGGAGTCACTGAGCGTAACAGTGTAGGTATAGGAGTTTGGAATCTATGCTTATAATATCTTTGCTATTATCTAAGCGGAGCGCCACCATATGTTGGCGTGTAGCGTATATTAAAAAAATTTTTGGCTTCACAAACTCCTCAGATGGCCTGAAACGGCCCTTTCCGGTGTTCTAAGCTGCATAATTAGAGGTGTGAAATTGTTATGTTGTGTCTGAAAATGAAATTATCTCTGAAAATTTGTGCATGAGGGACGTTTACGGTAGAATTTTCAGAATGGAGGAATATTCATCGCCCGGCGCCCTGTGAACCCAAATGGAGGACAGGGTGCTCGAAAGCCGGACTGTCCGGCGAAAAGCCTGACGAATGGCCACCCTAGTCGATCAACCGACGTTGATGAAAATCAACATAATCTGATAATAAAATGTCAACAATAAGATGTCATAGGTCATTTGAGGTCAACAGAATGACTTGGCGAAAGTTATTGAAAAAATTTCTCTTCAAAAGAGTCGAACAATTCGGCTTTACAGTTTAAATAGGGTTGTTTGTGAGTTTAATCGGGTCAGACGCAGGACAGAACAAACTTTACTACAATTTTGTTTGGTGGGTCCGGCTATACGGCTATACGGCCCTGGACTTACCCCGCGGAGCGGACTCTGTTTGCTCAGCTCCTCAGCTTCCCAAACCACCGTTCGCCAAAGCGAAGAGGACTGCGTCCAATTTTAGACGCAAACTTCATTACCATAATATGACTTATTTATGTACTTTCTCATTATTCATGCTATTGTTTTTGAGTGAGTATGTGAACTCCTGTAGTCGTAAAGTGAAAGCCTAGACTGAAACCTGAGAAGTCCTATCATTACTGTGTTGCATAACCACCTGTGCAGAGGGCACAATCAGGGAGCAGTCAGGGTAACCCTGCCGTCGAGGGTATGCTTTATTTGGTCTGTTCATACCCCCTCGACGTCAGGGCGCATATAACGACCAAAGTGATTTCACGAACCAAAAATTTTTGGTTCGCCAATCAGCGACAGTAACCCTAAAATAGACATGATTATTCATATTAGGCTCAGGTTAACTTATGCATAAACATCATATGTCATAAAACTTCCACCCAGTTCGAACGCTTATGTTAAGGTAGGAAGCTATTGGGCATGCATGTAAATTGATGGCAATAACCTCGCGGAAATGTGTTTTTTACATGCTACTTTGGCTGGGAATCGACTACGCACATGCACAGCGCACACTCGTACACACAAATTAAGTGACAGAGCTGTGTAGTTACAGAGCATACGTAGGCTATACCGGGAATGCATACTGTATACACGGGCATGTAAGCATGTACATGTCTTACTGCTTCTTGCCAAGAAAATGCACACGTGTCCGTTTGGATAGTGCCTTTACATTTACGTACGTATCTAGTGCTATTCACTATTCATAGTACATATATGAATATTCATATCATGCTGTTACGGCCTAGGCGTATGGCCCGCCCACATATGAAATCACTTTGGTCGTTATATGCGCCCTGACGTCGAGGGGGTATGAACCAAAGATATTATAAGCATAGATTCCAAACTCCTATACCTACACTGTTACGCTCAGTGACTCCTCATGGAGACGCATATATCGGGGCGGAAGTGTTAATTTGACAGGCGCGTCGTTCTATTCCGCGATCTGCGTACAAAAATAAGAACGCGTTACAGAAAATTCCACTGTTCAAAGAGGTTAGCGCGGGTGCACTTTTACAACGCGTTCTATACGCGCAGAATACATTTCTCTGTGTATTATCCGGAATACTTGACGCACAGTTCTGCGCGCTCTGTAAACAAACGCGCTCGTTGCTTTCCCGTTGTGAGCGCGTAAGTAATTGAACGCGCATATAAAAGTGCGTCACTTGAAGATACCATAGCAACTGACCAATGAATGTCCATGAACTTGCAAAACCAGTCATTGTGCGTTCATGTTCAAGTGTAAATACGTGGAATGCCGCGCTGAAGAAATAAGTTATTCTTGTTCAAGTGGAATTTATTGAGGCGTAGTACTTCCTCGGACAGCATCATTCCGAAATAATAAGTATTAATACTTTTGTAAGACATTAATTTGCCTGTTTGTTTTCAAAACGACTGAACAGTGTTCAGCACTTCCGCCCCGATATATTGGCCTCCATGAGGAGTCAACGCGCCATTTTAAGTTTGGAATCTATGCTTGTAATATCTTTGGTATGAACAGACCAAATAAAGCATACCCTCGACGGCAGGGTTACCCTGACTAAATCAGGGAGTGGCTATTACAATGACATACCAACTCTGTGGGTGGCATGGGCTACTGCAAGATTTAAACGGGACCAGATGTTGCCCTCTTGTAAATATTCACTAACATTCAACCAGTCCTGAAGCCACATATTTCTATGAATATCCAAAAGAATTTGTTCGGTGTTCACTTTGGCAGGCGTTGGGGATATGACTGAACAAGGAATATACCGTACAGCCTGCTACGTAGGCAACCCTGGACTCGGAATCTTGTTTTTGCAAGTTGGAGATAACCGTGACCTGTATATACAGGAGCGGATCCAGGTGTGGGCTTAAAAGACCCGAAATGCGCTTTCTCCCTATTTTTCACGGACTGTTATATAACTTAGCATTTTCTGGTAAAAATTACTATCAATTTCATTGTTCTGATTACAATAAGCCTTTTCGTATTCTGGATCTGCGCAAGGAATTGTGTTATGGATGGAAGATCAAAACCAGCCTGGCATCAAACTTTTCCTTAGAAGATGTCGTGCGTTCCTCATGTCTTGTAGTTTCAAAAAAAAAACATACACAGAAAAAGGGGAACTTCCCTTGTGGCTGTTTCTCTGACTTCACCTAATCTCTTCAGATCAGTTTCAGACAATTAGAATATCCGAATCGGCTTTCCTTATAAGATGTTACAAAACTTACTGAATCATACGGACACAAAGTTTACTTAAAAACTTCAAAAGTTGCAAAAGGTTTTTGACCTATCGACAGCTATTCAAGCTATTCAAATATTTAAAGCAGCTTTAACTGCTACTGTATATTCATCATCAGGGACTGGAAATCGTCTTGGACCGTTGATGTACTTTTTCACTCCTGGGATTTCAGAAAACTTGGTAAGAAATGCCTGGAACAGAATCAGAAATAGGCAATTAAACGCTTTAAATGGTTGGCAGTTTATCAAATCAGTTCAGAGATACACTGTTCAACACTGTTTAAGAATTAAACATTTTTCGAAACACTTTGTTTGCCTCTTCTTTTTAACGTGTGTAAACGCTAAACACACGTCATGTTGCTAAATGTTTTGAGTTAAAACCCGTAGCACCATGTCATTGATCTTACCTTACAATGTATCAAGACAGTTCAAAGATACACTTTGAGAACAATAAGCATTTTGCTAAACACTTTTCTGCTTCCACTTTGAAAACATTTAAATGCTAAACGCATGTCAACTTATTCCTTGCGGTATGAGTGAAAAGCCCAGTTAATTACTAAACATGTGGTGCCTAATTGCTGGTTTAAAACGTGTTTACAAAGTGGGGGCAATCATAAAGGCGTTAACAAGATGTGACTACTTTAGTTCGATTAAATTGTTCGTTCGTCGGGAGTGACAAGGCACCATGTACAGGGCCGTAACAAGAAAGGGCCAGATGACCCTTTAAAGAGAATTCACCTCAGGCAAGTCAGGACGTATACCTCTACTTCAGACTTTGCAAAATATTCACCACTTAGGACCTGTCCATCCTCAACTTTCCATATATTCTGAAGTATACCCTCCTTTCAGATAAGACCCACACTTGGAATTAGTTTACCATCATATATTTATGCTATACCTCGAGTTCACCCTTCGAATGGTAAATCGACCCTCTCCGTAACACTAACTGTAAAAGGCATGAATACACTGCATGGTAAACACCTTGGTTCGAGCATGGTAGAGATTCTGTTCACCTATGGTTCCAGTAAAGTGGAGCAACTCTATCCAAGCCCGTCGCCACGGGCTAGGGACTGTCTCACCTAGAAAATTTTCGCCCCCAGAAAATAATAGTATTGCATTAATGCATTTTACCGTGTCTCGCCCTAGAAATATTTTCGCCCCAGAACTTATCCGCCCCACTCCTTCAGTATCTCAGCTACGGGCCTGTCATCATATGTAGGCAATGTATTTTCAGCACTTAATTCTGACTGGTAGAAAGCTTAGACTATACAGAATTCATTCAATGTGATTCGCCTTTAAATTTAGAGCAACACTTTCCCGTTAGTTCCAAACGCCAAATGGCTCTAAAATCGTTTCCTAGATAAAAACCGTTTGTCCTTCGGGTATTCATATTTCAGAGCAACCATAGTGTCAATGCACTTACCTTGCAATGTGGAAATCCGTCTAATAAATCACCGTATTCGGGCATTTCGTCGAAGAAAGAAACGTTATGGAATAATGCACAATCGGCGATCGTTGGAGAATTTCCTACAAGGAATCCGGTTCCATTTTCTTTAAAGGCCTGTAACAACAAAGGCTGGATCAATGTTAAACATTTGAAATGTTTCCTGTTGAAACTTACTCCTTCGTCAGTTAAAACAAACTCCAGCCAACCAGCAACTCAGTAGTAATGATAAACATGCGCTTTTATCACTAATTAACACTACAAATAAGCTGGCACTAAATACGGTAGTATGGACTACGTGTGAACGTCTCAAGATACGGTGCATGTCCTACGCACGGTTTGAACGCAGATTTCTGCTCATTCCACACACACCGCACAGCCAGCACTGGTCAAATTGTCCGTCATCGTCATCGTCAAGGTCACCATGACATCTTTATCGTCATCGTCATCATCATTATTGTTAATAAAAATTTGAGCAAAAGTCTGATCATTGGATATGACTTGAGCAAGTTTGAATTTATGCTATCTGGCCTCTTTTCTGCAGGTTGAAAAATCCAAAAGGTACACAGATAGCATCAAAAGCTTCATACCAGCGAACAACATCTGAACTCTGTAAATATGGTAAAATCGATCATATTTTGCCCAATTTAAAAAGTTTCGATGCTCATTTCATGTACCTTCACAATTCACGGTCATATGTAGCAATTATGCAGCAATTGGTTCTGAATATGTACGGTAAACCTGGAAATGATCCAGGTGATAACCAATTTCCTTATGAATCCAGTACAAACATGCAATTATGTTTCTTCTGGATATTTTTAATTAGGATTTGTATAGACGGATAGAAATCTGTAGACTTTCTATACAGACTCCTATGAAAAAATGTTCAAAGTATTTTTTCATAAGATTTTCTGTAACATCTGTAAGAATCTCCGCATAATTATTAATATCTATAAAACCTCTAAAGATCTCTACACCGTCTTTAAAATTATTTTCTTTAGAATTTATGTTTAGAACACATCTGTGAAATTTTCAAATTTTATACAGTTTTGGTTTCTTGCTGGACTGTGTTACATTTCATAATAAGCGTATTCAGGATCGTTGCTATATGGGTGGCTACAATTGTTTTTGCTCGAAGTTTACTTCCACTATAGAGGCGGTTCAAAGCTAAACGTATGATGTGCGCGAAGCTCGAGAAAACTCAACATATATCTAATCCAAGAAATATGTGGACACGAAGGTAAAAATTCGACCATTCGGAAACATTTGTTTTTACCGATTCTGCCCTCCATCATCTTCGTCGTCGTCATCATCATCATCATCATTATAAGGGCCAGTTAGCAAAACCAAAAAAATATAATGTATAGCAAAAGCAAACAATGGACTGTAAATGATTGACACTGACCTTTTCAAAGGCTGGAAGGTATCTGTTTTTTGATTCTTTAATCTGTTAATAGCGTTCTTTATGATATCTGGTCTCTTTTCTTCAGGTTGAAAAGTCCAGTGAGGTCCACAGATATTATCAAAAGCCTGTATCCCAGCAAACAACACCTGAACTCTGGGAATATGGAAAAACTGATGTTACGTAGTCTAAATCAAGTTTGGATGATCAATTAACTTACTGCACCAATTCTTAGAAACATGCAGCAATTGGTTCTACAACTGTGAAGCACACTTGGAGATGTTCCAGGTGGTAACTTATTTGCTTATTTATCAACGATAGTACAACTATTCAACTTTCTACATATGTCTGTATCAGAGGGACTGAATCTGGATCATTGATTTGATCAGATCTGGATGAAACATGATCCATATTGGATCATTTTTATCCAAATCTGATCACTGCAAATGATCCGGATTTGGATTGATGCCCCTTCGATCCGAATTGGAATCAAATTTTATCCCGACGTTTTAACAGTGAATAATGGTTTTCTGTTATCTTTTAATGTAACAAAAACGTGCGGCTTGCCATTAAAACAAGTTGCGTGTGTATACTAAGCCGTTCACATCTAGCTGTGGCCAAGATTATGTACAAGTTCAAGTTAATTTATCCATCACAAAGTACCAAACAATCTATCACAATGTAGAGAAATAATAATGAGCTAATATACTCCGAGTATGCCCAGAGTTGTCAAAAACAAATAAACCATATACCGTATTATGAACGCATCAATGATATTTGTCCGTATGTGGCTCGTTTTTAAGTTTCAACAGCGATGTTGGATTATGAGGCGGCCCTAACATAGTCGGGTAGATCTGTGACAAAATATACCTTAACCCCAAAAAAATTCCTACAAGTGAGATTCAAGTGGTTTTTGGTAGATTTGGATGTGGGGAACAACATATCAAAAATCCACCAAAATCGGTTCACAAGATCTTTATTTAAATGGGTCATTTCCAAAATGGCCATTTTTACGTCATTGTAACGGTAAATGCACCTAAAATAACACTTTTTACTGATTACAGGAAATTTTGCTGTACTCAAATTTTGTTTGACATGATGGTTTCACGATTAAATTGACCAACAGTACTACTGTAGACCTGAAGCTTTCATAATTCATCTATGATCTTACACTTAAGTCACAAAAACCACCCAAAACGACTGTTCTTTGCCTACTAATAGAATTCATGCAAAATAAAAAAAAAAGTCTTCTTGATTTCTTGCATTTAGGTTTCCAGGGGTAGTATTTTTTACAATGTAGTAAGCTAGCAAGTAACAGAGCGCACTGCAGAGAGAAACAAATTGTGGTTTGGTCCTTCAGCAGGTTTGTCCAGGGGTGCATGGCCCCAGGATTTGCTCAACAGGGGCCTAAACACTTTGGCGGGAGGGGCGGTCTGAAGACTTGAAAAGGGCGATGGATTGCCAGGAGGATATCGAAAAAAAAATGCTTGGCTCCCGAAGCGAACCGAAAATATTTGGTTTCTTTTTAAAGAATTTGAAAGTTACCGGTTTCAGGAAAGAAAATCTGAAAAATTGGGGGGGGGGGGTGGACTATCGTACAACCTGCTGTACATGAGAGGAAATTCAAGTAAGTTGTCGGGGGGGGGGAGGGGGCTGGACGTCTTCAGGATTAAATATTTTATCGTACCTATAAAGGCTCCCTGACAAAACTGGGAAAGTTCCTCGAAGTCAGCCTTCCCCGATGGGGCAATGCCCCCTGCTCCCATTTGGTACCACCTCTTGTTTTGTTTGTCCGTGTCTGTTTTCAAGAACGTTACAACCAGAACTATGTAATGTTCAATCCAACACGGCAGTGACTGCTTAGTAACCTGATTTAGGGTTGTTAATTGTTAGATATTCGGATGTTCCCATTTTCACACGATTGTCATGAAGCTGTGCTTTTCCATTGAAATAAGTCTCTGGTCAGTTCAAGTGGTAGCATCGCTGTTTGTGGTGTATAAGGTATGAGCCTATCCCCGTAGAGTTTACCCTTGGCTCTAACAGTAGGCTATCACATGTGCAATTAATGGGCAAAGCAGTCATGTTAAGTGAAGTAAACCTTTATTAAAAGATACTCTTTAGCCTACAGGTTAAGCTGCTCATCGGTTTGGTCGCACCCTTTTATAATCAAATTAGCAGTGTATAACCTACACAATGCAGTACGTAACATTTAATAGTTAAGCTCTACAATTGCAGTACCTGCCATAAAGAGTTTCTAAGATTGGTGGCTGGACAATTCACTCCTGAATTTTGACATTTTTTAAGGGTAGGCTGCTATTTTGGACGTTTTCAGAGAAAACATCTTCAAACTGAAAATTATGTGGGGCTTCAGTCCCCCTCCCGAGCGGCCCTGAATTAAGCTGGTGAAGTTATACGGTATTTTTCTTAGAGTAGTGAAATATTTGAGTGTGCCATCTCAACGCATACTCTGTATATGCAATTGCTAAAGTGGTGGATTCGCAGGCTTTGCTCCTTTCACACTGTACGTTACTGAGGTAGCCTTGTACCTACTTGGGTGGATTTGAGACAAAATGTACCCACCCAGCCCCCACTCTCCCAATTTATGTAGCAAGGATTTCAATCAGTTTTGGCAGGGTTGGACATGAGAGCAACACATTGACAGTCAAATAAACTTCTTGAGTCCCAAATAAATTAGTGTCACTGCTGACGAAACCTTGGCAAACTCTATGTCCTTAAGGGTTTATTCATTGAAGCCCTTTCCAAATACATCAAAAGTCTATCAAAATGTGTTCAAGAAAATTGACTGTAATGAATCATTTGCAAAATTGCTGATGTCATGGTGGACATATTAATACGCAGATCTATTCAAGTTGCACAGTTTGCTGATCACAGGAAATTTGTTCCACTCATGTTCGATTGATAAAATGTTGTTACATTTGAATTTTAAAGCAGTAGCACAGTTGACCTGTGGCCTATATTGCCTTCCCTACAGAAAATATGTAAAGTAAACTTGGTCTTCTTATGTTTTGGCATTTGGGTGGGCCCCTGCAAGCAAGTGACCAAACGATGGCTGATTTATTTCGGTGAAACTTGCCAAGGTTAAATCAGAAAAGTGAAGTAGGGTATCAACTAGTGCAAACATTGTAATGAAAATGACACATTTAGATGTCTAGTTTCAGAATATGCTGGATGCTCTGTAGTTTGGCAATTTTGGATTTTTAACCACGAGATAACTCACAGATAAGATTTTAAGTATAAGCTATAGTGTTTGCCATCGAACTGGAGCTATTATCATGTAGAATCAAATTGGATAAAAAGGGGGCACATCAGTTGCAGGTCCCTGAAATATGATTATCAGGCCATTTACTGTCAAATGAGGTCCAAATTCTATAACACGCCCCTGACATACAAGGCCAGCATCACACATGAATACACTACAGCCACAGCCTTTGATATAAACACAGGCCCACAATGTTTATACAACTGGATGATTGCAGTGACATACTTTTCAAGCCTAGGTCCTCCGGGGAGTATAGTCCTCAGAAAAGTATGGCGCATTCACTTTCATTATGAAAGCTGTCTGCGAAGTATTTAGTAATTTTGCAGGATGATATCATTTTACAGGAATAAGATACATAACTGAAAATTCAAATGTGAAGAGATTTACTACTATATTAACAGAATTTTGAGTCAAACCTGCAATAATTCACTCAAGTGTGAATATACGGGTCTTTGAAGTTGTAATTTTTCACTCCTAAAATATGTTTTTCTAAATTTCCGATACGTTCCATGGCCCTAGACCAAATGTCAGAGGGCCTTCATAATATAGCCACCTATTGCTACTGTAGGTTTATATAGGCCTGTAAGCATGGGGAAGATCATTCACTTTACAACACTTCCAGTGTTATTAAGTAGCTGGAGTTCAACATAGGTATCAATATAGGTAGCATAGGTATATGGGAAGGGAACAAAAAAATCAAAATGTCGTAAAATGGATTTTTGGGAGGTCAAGTACTGCCTTAAAAAACATTTTTAACTTCTAACGTCATAACTTTGCCTATAATGTTCACAATTTTGACTTACAACCTCAATATCTTGACAGTTATCTTACAATTTTTACTTTCAAATTCCAACTTGTAACCTTGACTGTCATTATTTTAATCTAAAATCTCATAAAGTTGACCAATAATGTCATACTTTTACTTTTGGAGTACAGAATGTGACCTAAAATCTCACCCTTACCGTTATCAATTTGACTTGAAAAAGTCAAACTTTTGTCCTAAATCATATTGTCTTGACTTTTAATTTCATTATTTGACTATTAGGGTCACATGTATTTGCCTCTTTTATTCCATTATATGGACTTCTGACCTCATAATGTTGACTTTAAAATGAAATATTAAGTTTCAGTTACATAATTTTGACCTTTTAATTACCATTTTTATTTTATTAGTTTGACTCACCTTTTTGTTTGGAAATGTAAAGCGGAAGTTTTAGCTTTAAATGGTAGAAAGTGCCTTGACAAGTCATAATTGTGATTTTTAAGTGAACATTTTGCTGATAAAAATGTCACTTTAATCGAATGAAAAGTCTAAATAATGACTCTAAAAGTTATCAGTCAAATAGTCATGAAAAGTCATGAAAATGAGATATAAGAAACAGTTACGGCCTAAAAAAATTAATAACACTACGAGTGGACTTTAAGGGGTTAAAAGTTAATATTTAGACTAAAATAATTAAAAATATGAAACTTATACTCTTTTATATTGCTTTTCAAGTTGGAATACTAAGATCTGAACAAATAGTTTGATACCTGAACGTCATAAGAGGATTTCAAATCCGAAAAAACTACTAAAATTTTTACTTTAATAATTAAAATGTTTGGGTTCCATAAGGAATAGGTTAAAAAGGTCACGTTCAGGATTTTGTAGTCGTTTTTTGCCCTTCCCATGTCCCTTTGCTGAAATATTTTAAGGCAACCAGTTTTGGACCTCGGCACTTTATAATTAAAGGCATTGAATGGTTATGCTTTCTCTCGCTTATAGACCTGGAATAATGTTTAGTTATATAAATTATGAGGGCCATCTAACAATTAATAAAAGGCCTGCAAATTCATAAAATTTAAAAAAAATTACCTTTAGAAGTAAAAAATTACATTTTCAAGCGCCCAGGTTTTCAAAAATGAGATAAGTAATGCCGCTTTGACATCAAATTTTTTCATATAGCTTTACATCACATCACATACAAATTTTCAGCCATTGAACTAATTCCTGTGAAAAGATATCAGCTTTCAAAATATGACGAAATGGCTCTTGCACCTTTCTTCCTGAGAACATGGTATTGCACAATACTTTTCTGAGGGCTTTAACTTCTGAACACTCTAAGCTTCAGCACTAAAAATTTCACAAGGATCATTCAATTTTACATAAACCCTTTAAAGTACGCAAGTTACACGTCTCTTTTCTGCAGTTTTTATAATAAAACCATTATACGAAGGCATTCAAACCTTCAATGGAAAGTTTTTATCGACGTCATTGTGACGTCATCATTGTGTTTTTGCAAGGGAACTTGAAACATTTAGTCGGAGATAGTCATAGCAACATTTTTACGCATAAAATTGCCAATAAAACCCACATTACATACACCTTTTTGACATTAAGTAGGAAAAAAAGGGTTTAAAAAGCCGCCATTTTGGATTTGACCTAATTTCGGCCCTTTCCATGGGTGGATTTTGGTGGATTTTTTCCTGGGTACATTATACACCTCAACTAATACCAAACTGCATAAAACTCACTTGTAGGAATTTTTTTAGGGTCAAACCCTATATCTACCCGACTAACAGGGCTGAAATGATCCCCTTCCACCCCAACACACTAATATACACTAAGCTTGTATATAATCCAACTGCCAATTATTATGAGACATGTTTTTCAAAAATTTACACAGTTTCTCGAAGGTGTGCAGCCCATATATGGCTTGCGGCCTGTGGTAAGTCTGCTGGTATATTTCCCCTTATTGAGGAACATTCGAATACAATTTCTATTAAGAAATTATCATCAGCCAGAAATTCGTAGATTAGCTTAACTTTTCACCGTCATAATGTGATAACTTTTGACTTGCATTAGGAAATTTACGATGGTGGATAACTTATGTAATGCAAAATGTAGTAAAACAACGACTTAAATGTCTTTACAAATGCTAGTTTGCGGCTGGCTTCAAGCACACCCATTGCAGGTAGCTGTTTTATTGTCAACCTGTCAGTGCGAGAGCTTGATCAAACTTGTTCCAAATCCCCCTCCCCGGACCCGTACCCAGAAAAAGTACTGAAGGAGTCGAGATAGCTTCCAAGGGGGAAGGTAGCGATATATTTTTCAGGTGGCGAGATGTGTTGGCCTAGAGAACGTGGTGGCCTATTGGACTTGTGATCCAAGGACTGCCGGTTTGACTCCCGCCTGGGTCATTACCTTGTGTCCTTGGGCAAGAAGCTTTATCTCAATTGCCTTTCTCTACCCAGCGGTTAAATGGGTACCTGTGAAGTGGAGATACCACCCACTGACTATTTAGTTTACGAGGTTTTCATAGTTTCATCGCAGGGGATCTCAGATAACCTTTGAATTCCAACAAAAGGCATGGGTTCTCTGTTTCTTAAAATGGCAAATCTACATCCTAAGTATGAAAAGTATCCATCAATCCTGTCTTGAAATAGCGTGTTTTTTCTAGGGTTTTGGTTTTTGACCTCTGGTGACCTCAAATGACCTCTGACCTAACTGAAAATATGGTTCTTCCGCTTAATATGATAAATCTATATACCAAGTATGAAAAGTGTCCAACATTGCTGCCCTGAAATACCGTGTTTACAAGCATTTTTTGCGAATCCCATTTTTCATCTCCGGTGACTTCAGATAACCTTTGGCCTCTACTAAAAACAACAGGGTTTATTGTCTTACTATGACGCATCCACATGTCAAATATGAAAAGTATCCATGCTTCTTACCAAAGGATATCGTCTTTACAAGGTTTTCGGTCTATGACCTTTGGTGACTTCACATAAACTTTGATCTCCACCAAATCAATAGGAATCTTTCTCTCCATAGACCTTATGCTTGACGTCACGCGACTTCATTTTGGCGGCTAAACAATGAGGCACAGTTCACGCACGACGTACACTTCGCACGCGCGCTTATTAAACTTACGCGCGTATTCTACCGGTACCCAAATCAGCTGTCTGCATTTGTTGGTGTAAGTTGCCACGATAGACCTTATGCATTGATATCACACTGACGTCATTTTGGATGAAAACAATGAAGCACACGTGCACTCACGGCGCAGATTTCGCCGCAAGTGTAGTAGACCTACGTGCGTATACGATTGGTTGACAAATCAGCTGTCTGCATTTATTGGTGTTACATGCAATAATGCGCGCTTTTCCGCCATCTTCTTCCAAAGGAGGGCGCACTTTCTCCTTTGTGACATCATATGCATAAGGTCTTTACCCGCTTGCCTCTATTGGAGGGCGCATTTTCCGTCCCGGGACGTCATATGCATAAGCTCTTTATGGGAAAGCCATATGTCAAATATGAGAAGTATCGATCATTGCTATCTTGAGATATCGTCTTTACAAGCCAAGCGTCACAAACTTAGGTACGGTACACATACACCCACACTCAGAGACACATGCACACTCTCACTCATACACTCGCCTGCGTGAATTGCATAGATTCCTTTCGCATTGGGCAAGAAAGCAAGACATTAGACATTATGCACTGACGTCACGCGATGTAATATTCGAAAGGCCGACGGAGGGCCATCGAAAACTTGCATGATGTCATAAAGCTTTTTAACCAATCAGCGTCGCCGCCATCGGCGGACCACCGGTGAACCACCGGACATTTCTCTGGCGCACCGCCGGAGTTGCTGACAGCGGTCCGTCGTCGGGCCGACCAAATTTTGTTATCAGGGTATTTTAGAGGGCAAACTACGAAGCTCGCTAGATAAGGCACATAACTTCGGTACATACTGTGCGCACGTGCACGACGTAGAATTCGCACACTCAAAAATTAGCTGTCCACATTTGTTGATGTAAGTTGCAATAATATTGGGGAGGACGCAATTTCTTTTCTGTAAAATATGTATAAGGTCTATTATGACCACACACGAACAGACTGTGTTCACTGGCGTATCTGGGGGGGGGGGGGGGGGATTTGGCTTCATCGTCCCTCCGAATGTGAACATTGCGTGCGTGGTGCGGGAAATCAGGGGTTTGGGGTTGCCCCTCAGCTACACCTGGGGGTCGGCCTCCCCATCTACCAAATCTCGAGTACGCCACTGGCTGTGCTAGAAACAGTTAATTAGTAAGGACGGCAATTCCGTACAAATTTTCCGTCTCAGCAGTATGAATGCATTGTAACATCGTCAGAGAAACCTTGATATCACAGTTTTGATTCTGTATCTCTGCTCACCTGGCCTGCTCTTCGTTAGTGGTCCCTAACATATTATATCTTCGACCCAGGTAATTAGGTATGGCATGTCTCTACCACACAGAGACCGTCCATTTCAAGCAGGGGGAGTTGATTGAACATTAATTTTCCAGCTGAAAGGATACAAAAAGAAAATTTACTGGTTACAACTTTAATTGAAAACATGTGCATAGAAAAGCAACATGCATGGCAGCTTGGCTTGTTTCATGTATACAGCTTCAAGCGTTTTTTTTTTTTCCAAGTGTAAGCGGTATACCCATAGGCGGAAATCACGGGATATATATTTTGCCCCATTTATGGAGATTTTTTTCATTGACGTCCATGTTTCCATTTTAGTACTGCACCAGAATGACGATCTGATGAATGAATGTCTGATCCTTGTCACTGTGAGTATTTGTAATCGTAAAAATTAACTTTCGAGGTAGTTAAATATGACGTCACACCTCGAAAAAGAAAAACAAGCAAGTAGTCTGAGCTGTTATCAAAGATAACAGATATAATGCATAAAAGTGCCTAAATATCTTCCATTTTCTTTCTTGTGCATAATCAGTGCTTCATTTCATACTTACCACATACAACATCACAAACTGAGAAATCATTTTAGCAACATAGTCTAAACTGTGCCCCTCAAACTTTTTTAGGTTATTAAATTCGTAAGGTAACACCATCCGCGGGGAATTTCCATCAGTTTGAGGTAAGCTACCTTAAAGGCAGTAGGCAGTCACCCCAATCAAAGTGAGTGTATCCTGTCACTCTAGTTCATGATTGGCCAATTTTGATCATGAGACAATATTTTTGTTGGTGAATTGTAAAATTCCAGGAGAATTTCTCCTTGCTTTACCTATTGTTTGTAATAATTATGTTCAAAACGTCTTCAGAGGTGCTTGTAATGCAATAAGAGGAGATTTGCAAGAGTTTGCTGATTTTTCAAAGAAAATTTTGGGGCGACTGCCTATTGCCTTTAATATAGTGTATAGTAGTCAGCAGTAAGCGCAAACGGTATATGGTTTTGTTTTCATTCCAATTCAAGTCGGGAATTCATGTAATGGAGCATTTTAATCAAATTAGGCACCATACATGTTTTCTTTTAATAGACGAGTTGGGAAATTAGATTTTGGGTGCCCCATTGTCCTACCACAGATGAAGGCCACGGATAATTGCGCACGGACAAGAGAGCATTGAGAAAGTATTTTTTGTCTTTCACAATTTACTGCCATACTGCCCAACCTTTTCGGTCCACGTTAAGGAGACTAAGTTTATAAAGAACTTTTCCTCTAAAGAAAATTCTCTTTGACCCGTGACTGAAGTCTAGAGAACCATAGTTTAACACTGGAAAATTGAGCGTGTTTACACAAAATATCTGTCTTGCACACGCAGTCTCTGTTGTGGTACACTTTCCTTCCCAGCATGCATTGTATCCCGAAGTTTCCCAACTCGTCTATTCCTGGAAAACTTTCAGAACGAGGGCGCTATACTTGGATATTATTAATAATGGGCAAGTTGAAACAGTATGTAATCAGTCATCAGTGATCAGCTTGCTTGCATTTATGAGAGCAAAGGTACTGTTAATGTGCTGAGTTTAAGAGCAAGAAGAGATACCTCGTGAGGTCTTTCTTTTAAATTTGTGAAACATCATTGCCACACAGGTTTTAAGAAATATGTTTTTAGAAATAGGAATGTTTATTCATGGAATAGTGTTCTGGAATAGTCCTAGAATCTGACTCAGTTGCTACATTTGGAAGAAGACTCGACAAATTTTGGAATAATTTGGATGTAAAATTTGATTCTATGTTAACTATCCTTTCTATGGATGATTTGAAGATGGTTTGTTATACTCAGTTTATTATAACGTTATGTTTTGTTGTTGATGTAGACCCTTTGTACAGCCTACGTCCGTAATGTATCGTATCGTATCATATCATAACAAATAAATAATAAATAAAAGTACTTCCATTTGTTTACGTCCGTCTATAAAAAATGAGCATGGTCTGACTTTTACCGTTTGGGGGAGGCACACAAGAACGTCCACTTTTCGAAAAAAATATCGAAAATCCAAAATGCTCATAAACTTACTTGCTTTAAGATTTTCGAATTCTTCCCGACTTCTTATATAATCTTCTTCTATCTGTGTATGGAAATGAAAATTCAAGGTTTTCAGTTTATGTAAAATGTCAAACAAGATCGGGCAATCCACTGAGGCGCATACCTCATTGCCAACACGTAGCACTGCGGACCGTTACAGCGAGTCACTGAACCTCCTGCTGATTCAGTAGCGTGTTCAAAGGGGGCCGGGGGCACAGGTCCCCCACATCCGAAGTCAGTCGGGGGAAAATCCCTTAGTCGGGGGATTTAAGGGTTAGGGGAAGAGAAGAAGACTGAAGATACACTGAACACTCAACAGGGATGGCTCCAGGTGGGGGCAGGGCTCCCCTTAATCCTTACGATAGAGTATGCAGTCCCCGACGGCGCCCGAGAGAGAACAATTTCTCTAATAAGAACCCAAAATTTTCGGCGCGCTGCGCGCGCTGCACAGTCACTCCAGGATCTTCAGCAGTTCCATTCCACATTGCTAGATAGAAAAGGTCCTGCCAACTTTACCACGAAACATGTAGGCAGAGTAGTGTTACACTGTTTATGTGAAGGTCGAAAATTCCATCCCATGTCGCTAAGCCCAGTTGCTGTTCTCTTGTGTGCGTCATGCGGTTCGTGAGCGACTCACGGACCAAAGGTTGGCTATTTCATAGGGTAGTCCAGGTGCATCGATAAAATGTATGTTATGCCCGATATGGTCTAGAACCCCTACAGTTTGTCTTTTATTCTCTTTATATTCTTTATGATCACATATCTTTTTTGTGTAAGCCTACCAATTTGCAAATGTAAAATTGCAAATTCAAGTTTCAGATTGGAAAGAACACTACATAAAGTGCGCAACTCGGCTCATGAAGTATTAAGTGATATTATGCAAAATATGCCCTGAAATGGCATGGGATAGTAAGTCATATCCCCTTGTCACCACCTCTTCGACAGAGGGGCTGTCGAAGCTTGGGGTCGCTGGCATGACCCAGCTCTCTGTCGGGAACATTCTGTCGCCATCCCTGATCGATTTACTTATTTTGGCTTTCAAAGGGTCATTTCTGCATGCAATGAAACCCAACATTTTCCGTACGCTTTGCCCACTCTTCCTCAGTTCTGTTACTTAATATAGCTACATAGAGTACCTTTTTAAGTAACTGAAGAAGTAGAATACGGTTATAAATGTTGGGAATTTCACCTCATTTCACCTTATTTAGTCAATGTTCTCTTGGGTTTGTCGTGCGGTGCGGATATAGTGATACGAGGAGAGAAGTACAATGTAAGTTATGCCCGATGGGTACCAACTGCCCGGACAACTGACCTTTATTAGCTTTTAATAAGTACCGATTCTTTTTAGTGTATAGTGTAGGATAACCCCAAAATAGTTTGCGCGCTTTGCAATTTCACACTTTAGATTCTAAGGAAAACATTAAATCAGTCCCGAAAACTACTTTCCTCTAGGATATACACATTTTATGAAATATATGCCCCGCAATGGCATAGGTTAGTACACAGGTTTTCTTCACAATCCCTCCTCACTATCCCCTTGACGGCGTCGGGGATTGGGATCGCTGCCTCCGCCTGTCTTGCCACCCTCTGGCAAATCCTGGCGCCATCCCTAGCACTCAAAACTTAGAAGTAGCCTACAGAATGAGATTAGGAGAGAATTTTTCATTATTTGGTCAGTTTACCAAAGGATAGAGCTCTTCAAAACGACCTTCAGTGAATAATCAGACAGGATGTTATCAATATCAGTATCTGGCCAATGGTGCAGGTAGGCCGTCAAAAGCAGTCGCCCAAACTTATTTTGAAAAAATAGCTAAATGTCACAAATTTCTTCTTATTTCTCTTCCAAGTATCTTTCATAATATTTTAGGACATAAATACTCCATATTCAAGGTAAACCAAGCAGTTGCTCCTTGTAAAGTTTACAATTGAGTGAGAAAAATACTGTCACATGATTCTCAAGAGCCATTCATGAAATAGGATAGTCTATGCAATTCTTTATTGGGGTGACTGCATTCCCCCTTTAAGTTTCCCTCGCGCTTCGCGCTAGTCACTTTACCTCTGTAATGGTTAATGGTAAAGCTATAGGTTTAAGGATGAAACAGTGTTGACTTTTGCGATCATCTCAAGCAGCCTAGTTTCTTCACTGGCCTCTTGATCTTAAACGTACAGTCCTGTCAATGTATGTGACACATACTCTAGCACACTCCAGCTTACAACGCAAAAAGGATAACCTGAACTCTCCGTCATCGGTATCGAATTTCACAAAATCTGAAACAAACGAAACCTGATCAATAAGGCCTCTAGAACCAATTAACGGCGGTCTTATTACCTTATACTGCAGGAGCTTCCGAGGGCTTCGCCCCCTTGACCCCGCCAGGGGCCCTAGCGCGGGCCCCTGGACCCCACGCCTACAAACTCGCGCTTCGCGCTCGTGGTGCATCTTGGGTGCACTTGCGACACTCCTCCATGTCAGTCTGGGGAATCACAGGTTGTGCCCCCATCTTCGAAATACTGCACACGCCACTGTAGTGATTGCATATTCATAATGTCGCGAAGAAATCAGATGTTTATTACCCACCAGTCCAGCCAAGCTAGCAAAGTTAACCACATTAGCCATGCTAGCCAAGTTAGCCAAGCTAGCAAAAGCTAAACATGCTTGCGGGGTGAGAAACAGAAAAGGGTCGTTGTGGTTTTTCTAAAGATGGCGCTCTGTTTATTACATATCTGCGCACGGTTGCTCCTTTTTACACATGTATGCCAAACAGGGCTGAAGTCAAGTCCACCAAGCTCGAGTCCAAGTCCAAGTCCGAGTCCAATGTTCTCGAGACCAAGTCCGAGTCCAAAGTCCAAAATTGTAAAACAAGTTAAGTACCAGTGGCGGAGCGTCCATATAGTCATCGGGCCTGCCCCCTGACGGACTCAAACCTCCTGACGGCGCCCTTTTTAGGCTTTTACCGTATTGAGGCATAGGGTATCTACCTATCTCAAAGCGCCCCTACAGGCCATTCTCGCCCCCTCTGACCGAATTCCCTTGCTCCGCCACTGTTAAGTACAGTAGTTAATAGGGTAGCCTGTAGGCAAAGGGTACAGTAGGCTAGATGAAAAATCAGTATAACTATAAGGGTAACTATAGCTACACTGTCATGCAGCATTAGCATGCAGCATAAAGGCCTCCTGCAATATAGGTATATAATATGACAAAACTTCTGTGGCCGCTTAGCCCATCCCTCCCATATGAATCTAAGTGGACAATTGGGTACAGCCTGAGTAGCCAAAAAAACAAATTATATGAGAGTGGAAAATTCACTACTGGTTTGGATTCCCATTTCCAATTTGGCCAGGAGTAAATATATAGCCTACTCTTCAGTCCTAGTGATAAAGGGGATTGAATTATACATGTACACGCAAGTACCATAAACACTGAAGCTTATGATACCTTCACAGGTCTAACCCAGGCAACACAATGTAAACTGTAGCCTGTTCAAGAGAAGCTTACTGTAGTAGGCCATGCTATTGGATTCAATCATGCATTTGCCAATCTATCTAATCTAACGTGTTGGTCCCCCCTCCCCCCCCCCAAAAAAAAAATCACGAAAAATGTTTTAAGTTACCAGCAACCTTACCCTTCCCACCTCATTTCCACACACACATAAAGCGTCAGCATTAATCCATTTTGTTGAGCCTACCAAAGCATTATCACAGTGTTGTATGCACATGAATGCAATTGTTTCTTGATGAGCTTTCATACTGTATCACAGACCAAATAAAATTGGTAGTGAAGATGATGATAAGGAACTAAGAAAACTTCCTAAAACTAAGATCTCTTCGTGGTACAGGTATCAGGCTCCTCTTACTTTCATACCTACAGTACAGTAGGCCTGTATATTGTAGACCAGGAGTGCCCAACCAGTCGATCGCGGTCTACTGGTAGACAGCGGACTAATCTCAAGTTGACCGCAAGGGGGTGTAGGAAAAACTGGAAAAAAAAGAAAGTTTTTCTATGTGTAACTGAATGACAGTGTATGTTTTGTAGATCTCGGGAGGGTGGCTACTTACAAAGTAGATCTTGGGTCAAAAAAGTTGGGCACCCCTGCTGTAGACTATATCAAAGAAAATTTAGTACATGATGAGTGTTGTTGCTTTTGGGAGAATTATGAATTAAAAAAAATGATGAAAAAAAAAGCTGGACTTGATGGACTCGACTTCGAGTCCAGGCCAAAGTCCGAGTAAAGAGAGCTCGAGTCCAAGTCCAAGTCCAGACAGTCCGAGTCCAAAAAATGGACTTACGTCCGGACTCGATCTCGAGTTCGGACTCGAGTCCTCCAGCTCTGATGCCAAATGTTCAAAAACCTTTTTCTCTATTACGTTACATTAATCGTATACGCACAAGTTTTCCAAATATTGTCTATCAGGTTAAAAGACAAGGATAATTTAAAGTACCTATCAAAAGTTCGATGAAAGTAACTGAGGGCTAAAGAAATAGGTTATGAGATCTAACTTCATTCTTGATTAACGAGAAGACAAACAGTGTATATGATTATTGTGTTGTACATTGAATAAATAAACCTAACGTCCGTTCTATGAATCCTTGCCGAAAAAGTGAAAAGTATTCCTTTGTCAAGGCTTTTCATTCTGTTGCGGGCAGTGATGGGCAGTGCCTGGTGGCGTTGGACAGTGCGGACTGCACCAGGCAGTGCGGGGTGTTCATCGTTCCTATTTTGAAATTCTGTTTTTGACCTCTCTGTTGACCTGAAATGACCTCTGACCACCAAAACAACAGAAACCTTCTTATAAATATGACAAATATATATCCTAAGTTTGATAAGTAATAGAAGACAAAACTTCAACAATAACAAAAAAAACTGAAGAAACAGTCGTCGTGAATGGGATTTGAACACAGGCCGTCAAAATGGGAAACCGAACACTTTCCACTATACCATCAACACACATCAAGGTCAAGGTATTTCTACTCATTTTATGGCCGCAGCATCTTAGACAGTGCTCATTATTAGGCAATGAAAATTAGAATTTCTTATTAATGAACCAGAGTTATGCTTGTGAAAAGATAAATGTTGTCACTCCATAGTTCTATCTTTGGAATGGTATAAAAATTCAGATCTTTCTTTTCGGTGATCACGAAAAGACACAATTTGGAGGCACGGCCTTTGTCTATTCAGTTTACAAGTTTTTCGTAGTCTCACCTCTGACGACCTCAGATGACCTTTTACAACCTCTCTCTTTTAACATCACAAATTTAAATACCAAATATAAAAAGAATCCCTCATCCTTGTTTTGAAATACCGTATTTTCAAGGTCTTCGGTGTTTGACCTGTGGTGACTGAATGACCACTGACCATCCGCCACCAAAACAACAAGATCTTCCTCTTAATATGATAAAATATATACCAAGTATGAAAAGTACCCATCAATCTTATTCTTAGATATCATCTTTACAAGCAATTTTCAAGGATTTTGTTTTTCCTCAGATAACCTTTGAGCTCTACCTAAAACGATAGGGTACATCTTCTAGGCTATGGCTATGATCGCATCCATATCAAGTATGAAGAAACTACCTACACAATTTCTACTTTGAGATAACGTGCTTACAATGTTTTAGGTTTTTGACTTATAACAGGGACTTATTTTCTTAGTACAACAAATCCACACAATAAATGGGAAAATTACCAATCATTGTTATCTTGAGATATCGTGTCTTCAAGCTAAGCATCACAAAGATACACACGCACATACATACGCACATACATACACACACTCGCCCCGCATGATTGCATAGATTCCCTTTGCCTTCTGCAAGGAATCATGCAAAAATGACTCCAAAATTTCTCGGATGACAAAGTACAAGGTACTCGTGTTAAAAAACTCTGTCCCGCAAGTACTTGGTAGCATGCTGGACCCTCAATTGACCCACTAAAGGATATGGTTGCCGATATTTTTTTAAGAAAAATCATCAAATATGCACCTGAACATTATTCGTTGTGCTGTATCTTTCCAAACAATATTTTGCTGTAGAATTTTCATTTCATGTGAAAAACAACTCAATACCCACTGATTTCTGTTTTAGCAAGTTGAAAAGGATCTTAAATTGACGAACTTGTGTTTTGGCCTCTGTTAGTATGGTGTCGACCCACTTTACAGGCGCGGATTCAGAAATTTCGAAAAGGTAGGGGGGCTGAAAGCCCCCTTGTAGATTCTCCTAGATTAACATTATGCTAATTTTCGCATATTTGGTATTGTTGATGTGGCGAAAAGGGGAGGGGGGCTGAGCCGGGGAAACCCTCCCCCCTGGATCCGCGCCTGCTTTGTATGATGCATTTTTAATAAAAGGGTCTTCAGCTGAACTCTTTGTATATCTCAATAGAGATGTAGGATGGCAATTTTTTGGCTACAAACAAAATTTTAAGCGTAAGAAAAATTTTCAACTATGCCTAAAAGACGGAATTTAGGCAAACCAAATTTTGCGTGATGAGAGCCACAGGGACAACGAAATTGTCATGAAAGTACAAAATATCAGCAAAAACAGATCTAGACTTCTTTTTTTTCTTCTATAAACAATGGCAAACAACACCAAAATTTCAGTCAAAAAGTGGTGGAAACATTCCTGGGGGAAAATACTTACTTGAAGTGTTACCTCAAGCAAGAGACCTATAGGAAAATTGCAAAATTTGAACGTTTCAAACGCATTTTAATAATATCGCAGCCTATGGTATGCATTATACATCACAACAGAGAATTTAATACAGTACACATAGTGATAATAAATGGTCCCAAGCATCAAACAGGGTAATTTGAGCTGCTTGGATGGTGTTCCATTTACAATTATGATCTTCACTTCTATTGCCAAGACAGTTCTCAAAACCCTCCAAAACTGACATTAAGCTGATTTCAAAATACTTGAAATTGAGTTTCAAATTGTAGGATATGTAATTCTGATAAAATATTATCTATTTAGGATAACTTGCATCACCTTACTGGTTTAGGAGGGAGCGATTTGTGTATGGTGCGTCAATTTCGGGGCCGCGTCAGTTTAGGTAGCTTTACTATACTGGAATAAAAGTACAGCACTGCTGAGCCACATTCTGACATATTATGATATAATAGCATTGACTTATATGGGGCAGGTGGCAGTCACTCCAACCCCGAGTAAGACAAAATTCAGGGCAATGGCTAATTACAGTTACTTGTTGGAAAGGGAAAAAAACATTCCCGGGGTCGATTTGGAATGCGCCTTTGATATGAAAGTCAACATCTGCAAACATAGCTTATATATTTCTTGCGATGTTTCGTACAGCGCATCTAACGAAGCCTTGAAGTTACGCGTTTCTTCACAGAATCTTCATTTACATTTCTTCAAAGTTCAAGTCTTCTGTATTCCGTCTTATTTTGCAGTACACCCTCCGGAATTGACCCTTTTCCAAATAGCGATTACAAAGGATTGTGGGACAGACTTTTGATGTGAGACGTTCTTGTCAATCGCATTTTACTGTGGCCAAAAACAACGTGTACCAAAACTCTTTCCCACAATCCTTTGCAGTTGCTAGTTGGAAAAGGGTCTATAGGCAGGATTACGGGGGGCAAGCGGGGCACTTGCCCTCCCCCAACTTTTTCCAGAGCTTAAAAAAAAAATGTAAAAAAAAGTGAGCGAAGTAAACGGGACCAGAGAAGTTATAACAGAATTTTCAATAACCTATTATGATTAAATGTTGCACTGTTTAAAGAAGGAAAATATTAATATCAAAAACCATAAAATTCCTAGAAAATTTTTTCTTGGCGCGCTTCGCGCACACCTTTAGAGAAAACTGACTAAACAGTTGAAAATTTTGTCTGGCACGGCAACATTTCTTTCCTCCTATACCTGCCACACGATTATGACTTGAAGCTCTGAAATAAGGGTCACTATTACTAATGTACGTGATAAAATTCACCATGGTCCTTGCAAACAAAGTCCCAAACCCTACCCATGTATAGGGAACCGCAATTTTCGAAAAAAAGCGTGCTTCCCATGAGCCTTATATAAATCGATGTCTCATTAGTGCTGCTATACTGCTGTGCCTAGGAAACTTTGGTGGAATTGCCTCGTTACTACTTCCTGTAGGAGAGCTATAACTTACCACTTCCAAATCCCTCGCTAAATCTCTCGCTGTTCAATTTTGTGACCAACTACCACCATCCTCAGCAAATTGACTGACGGTTACTATCTTAATTTTGCGATCATCATATGAAAACTATTTCATTGGCATTTTAAATTACACCTAGGGGACGCAGGATTTTCTCAAAAAAATGGTCCAGAATGGCCGCAAAAGCCGTCAAATTTAAGAAAGAGTTCTCTGGGAGGATCCTAGGTTCCCACATCCTGCTCTATGGAAAGAACAGGCACCTTCGGAAAGAAGGAAAATTTTGATGAAATAAAAATACTGCATTTAAAACTAAAGAAAACAATGGGTTACCAGAAAACAATGGGTTACATTTAAATGTCTCAATGCTGATTTCTTCCGCGGGCTTCGCGCGCACCCGTTATAAATATTACTTCGGGGTTTCAAGGTTACTTCCTGTAGAACATCCTGCTTTTCATAGCCTTGTACAAACTCTTCTGTTATCACTGAAACCATCAATGCCCTCATGGCCGTATGCAGCGTAGGGGAAGTTCCCCACCCCCAGAAATTTTCAAAGCAAACTTTTATCACCATCTGTTTAAATTTACGGACTCTTGAAAGATTGTTTAGATGCAAGTTGTAAGACACGGAAAGTGTCACTTTCGGTACCGTTATAAGAGGGGGCAAGAGCCCTCTCCTTAAGGACTCATTTCTTTCTTAGCATTTCTAATACTCATATTACTAAAAAGCATAAAAAATGCGATTTTTTCAGCGCGCTTCGGGCGCACCCATTCTGGATACAAGATCTTCCATTCTTAAAATTATTGTTCCAGTGTCCCTAGAGACCCTCACAATAATCCATTCTCCCCTACTTCCTCCAGCCTTCACCACTGTCGATCCCATCTGACTGTTAGTCTCATGGAGTAAGAATATAATTGAGAAAAGTCAAATTGTGATTTTTGTGATAGGCCTATGTTAATTGCCCACCTCATGTCATTTGAAGTTGAAGCTAAAACTCATCATTTTAATGCCTACAATTTCGTAAATACCCCAGAGCTTCCGGGGGCTTCGCCTCCTGGACCCCCACCGGGACTCTGCCCCTGCACCCCACCAGGGGACCTAAGGCTGGCCGCTGGACCCCACGCCGTCAGGGGGAGAGCTTCGCGCTCCCGCGACGCCTTCGGCGCCGTTTGACAGTCCACCCGGCTCCCCCCCCCCACTTTCGGACATCAAATCCCGCCCCTGCCCTCCGAGAAGGAATTACATGCTGTAAATGTCTACGGACTGGGTACGCATGTACTTGTCAGGCACGGATCCAACGGGGGGGGGCTTTCCGGCCCCAGTCCCCCCGTTTTCGCCACATCAACAATAACAAATACGCGAAAATTAGCATAATGTGTATCTAGGAGAATATTCAAGGGGGCTTTCAGCCCCCCCGCCCTTTCGAAATGTCTGGATCCGCGCCTGCCTGTGCAAGAAGACATGATGTTTTTGAGGTCAACTTCTGTAGTTTTGAAACTTGTATGGAGTGTATCCTTCATTGTACGAAAACAATGTGGCGGTCAACATAATGTCGGACCGCGTGAAATCTTTGCTAGTGTCAGTGGTCTATTCACGTGCACGCGGTAACCTAACCTGGATGTCAAGTGCTTCTCACTATTCGCACATTAGTTAGCCTGCATGGACTGCCTGCAATGTTATATGCAAGACCATGGCCCAAAGGCACTTTGAGGGCATCCCCCACCCAACCCTCCGACCCAATATTTTTTGGGAAAAACTATGGCCTCCTGATCGTGAAATCAACTGGTAACAGTAAATACTTTGCGTCTCCCTCATCCAAAATGGCTGGCAAAACAAAGTGGCTGCCAATACTATAATTGACTAACGAAACTAATCGTTAAAAATATTTTTTACACATCTGCTCTTAACATCTGTCAATATTTGGTTAGAGGGTTGTGGGAGGGTTGTGGGTGGGTGGGGGCAACAGGTAATGTGTAAATAACACCTGTCCAGTGTAGCCACTTTGTGACCCCCCCCCCCCCCAAGAAAGTTGCTTTAACACCGTGACTGTAAGGCAAGGTTTGTGTTTGATTGTTATCTTTCTTTGTCTTCAAACATAATACCAAAGTAAAACCGGATCAGTGATCTGGTCTCATGGGGGCAGGGAAAAGAGCCAATCACTGGTATTTTATCTCAGTCTTTGACTATCCGTTAACAGTCGTGATGCTAAGGGGGAACTTGTTCACTTTTTGGCCATCATTGCTAACACTTGAAATTATCTGTTTCACTCTTTTGAGAATTTCCAACAATGGCACAACTGGCATCTCAATCTTCCTCCTTACTATACGGAACTTTGGTAAAATGTGAGGAATTCTTAAGGAATGAGCAATTCTTGGTCGAGGCTTGGATCCCCTGTTGGCAACAACCACGGCCGGATTACCTAATTGGCACAATACGCACTGTGTCTAATGTGGCGCCTACTTTGAAAGGGGGTACGAAAATAGGCTTAAATAGCGTCGGGAACATTCACTTTCAGGCATTTCAAGGCCTAGTGGCCGACCTAACGCCTGCTAAACACTTAATGTGGTCCTTTCAACAACGCTCATTCCTAAAGGTTATCTGAGAAATGGATTGTTTCAGATTACGTATAGGTTCAAGGAGTCGATCATCTTGAGGAAGGGTAAATCAACAGAGACTAAATAATATGAACCTGTCAGTCGAATTCTGTCCCCAATGGGGATATACCGTAGTCATTTCTTAGTTCACATTGTCTGGACAAGAAAAGGGCGTTGTGTTTCATTCAGGCTAACCAGGGGTGGCGCCAGGATTTGTCCAACGGGGTGGGGGGGGGAGCGATCCGAAGCTCCAACAGCCCCGATGCCGTCGAGGGGTTGGTGAAGGGGGATTTGAAGAAAACCTGTGTACTGTACCATGCCATCATTGCGGGGCATATATTGTATAAAATTTGCATTAACTAGAGGAACATAGTTCGGCGCTGATTTAAGTTTTTCCCGGAATCTAAACTATGAAATTGCAAAGCGCGCCAAGCGCGAGGCAATTTTTTGGGTGAGCCTGTACTAAAAAGAATCATTACTTATTTAAAGATTATACAGGTCAATTGTTTGAGCAGTTGGGTCCTATCGGAAGTAACTTACATTGTACTTCCGTCCTCGAGTCAGTAGCCGTTCCGCGACAGACACAAGAGAACATTATCTAGATTTACCGAAATGAGATGAAATTCCATTTACATAAATCCATTTATTCTACGTATTCTACTTATTAAGTTACTTGAAAGGGTGGAAAGAGTTTGTACAATATTTAGCTGTAAGTAACGGAACTGAGGCAGAATGGACAAAGCGTACCGAAAATTTGGGTTCTATCGCAGAAATGGCCCTTTGAAAGCCAAAATGAGTAAACCGACCGTGGGTGGCGACAGAATTTTCCAGACAGGGGGCCGGGCCATGTCAGCGACCCTACGTTTCGAAAGCCCATATGTCGAGGGGATGGTGAGAAGGGGATATGGAGGAGCCTAACTATCGCATGCCATTGCAGGGCATATTTTGCATAATATCACTACATACTGCATGAGCCGAGTTGCTCACTGATAATGTTCTTTCGAATCTGAATTGTGAAAGTGTAAAGCGCGCGAAGCGCGCGAAAATTTTTGGTAGGCTTACACAAAAAACCATACGTAATAATTAAGAACAAATAGAAAAAAAAGGAAAAACTGTAGGGCTTGTAGACGGTATCGGGGATAATATAATATATTGTATCGAAACCAGCTGGAGTACCCAATGAAATAGACCAACTTTGCTCCGTGAGTCCCTCACAAACTGACCGTACCGCATGACACTCACAAGAGAACAGCAACTAGGCTTTGCGACATGGGATGAAATTAAGACCTCTTCATAAACTGTGTACTCTGCCCACATGATACTTGTTAAGATGAACAGGACTTACCGGTATGCCATCTCTTTGTGGAATGGAACTATTGAAGAACCTGGAGTGACTATACAGCGAGCGTAGCGCGCCGAAAATTTGGGGTTCTTATTAGAGAGGTGTTGTCCTCTTGAAAGCAAAGAACGGGTAAACCGTCGGGACAACTAGTCGCCGTCGGGGTCTGCATACTTTATCGTATCGAATAAGACTCCCCGACGAAATTGTAAAACTTCCCCGACGGGGGGCCATGGCCCCCTGCCCCCCACCTGACGCCACCCCTGAGGCTAACAACTCCCAGCCAGGCCCATAACTACGGGGCTGAGGCCTGGGCTTCCCGGGTGCTTGTTAGCACCCCCCAAAATTGTTTGTGTCCTAGTAAAATGTGTCAGAATTAAGAAAATATAAATGTGTAAGTGTCACAACTCGGCCTGAGGCCGCCATAAATTGACGCCAGAGAAAGGACGCACGACGATTGATATACAATTCTGGTGCGTGTATTTACAGTGATACAGCAAAGAACGAGGAACGGAAGAATGGAAGAAAGCAAGAACCCTACAAAAGAGGAAAAATAACTTCTTTAAAGACATATCCCAATTAATACAATTTCTCATGCGACAAACGATTCACAGCGCCCCTTAAAGTTCATCGGGCTTCACTCTAATTTTAAACGACTCACAACTTTATCTCTTCTTAGAATTCTTAGAGTTTTGTAAACAATTTTCAATTGAAACATTTTAAAATACAAACATACAATAATACACATGATATACCCAGATTATAAATGTAAAGTAAAACCGGCAGTGACAAACCTATGCGAACAAATATTCCCTTTTTGTTACTCGGCTTAATACAGCTTTCTGCTACGTCTGTTGAGTGGGGTTACAAGAACCAGATACAACTTTCACATACAGATTTTCCTTACGCTTAGTAGGCTAACGTTTTATGTGCTATAGTGATACTTAATGACCTTATAAAAACAACAACAAAAAAAAACAAAAAAAAAACAAAAAAAAAAAACAAAACAAAACAAAAAAAAAACAAAACAAAAAAAAACGAAGAGGAATATGGAGACTTACAGTATATGCCTTGGCGCGTAACCTGGTTCTTCTTAATACAATTTAGTAGCCCTCAGCGGCTGAATAAAGTCCTCGGCGACTTCATTCTACACGATTTAGAGTTGGAGCCTCGGCGCTCCTACCAAACCAACGATCCTCGTTGCTTTTTCCGTCTTACGAGATTCTTCTCTCAAAAGAGTTACAGTCCCCACGCCAGAGCCTTCCGCTTGGATGCTTTTGCTATGTGCGTAAACGCGGGATTTTACATTGCCAGCTGTTAGATATGGAAATGAGCGTCTCTCGCGTATTTTGGACTCGGATAAACCGGCTAAAGGAAATTTAAAATATTTTACAACTGTCTGTGACACTACTCCCCCCTTTGAAGATGCAATTTCGGTTGCATACTTCTTACAAAAATACTTAAATTTCACCTCATATATTCCTTTAATATTATCTAATTTCAATTCACATTTTACTTAAATATCAATCTCAACCAAGCGTGTAAATCTTGAATCAATTTACATTTTTCATCCATTATGAAACTTAACACTGGCTCATCCAAAAATGAAGCTCAACATTGTCATACATTATCTTATTCATAATGAAACTTAACATTATCATACATTTTCTTTTTCACCACATACTCAAATAATCTGCACCACAGTTTTCTGCACCTTTTCTGCTTTGATAATGAATCGAAACTCTTGAAGGCACAACGCCCACCTCATAATTCTGCTATTTTTGTGCTTTGTCCAGTTCATGTAGGTCAATGGGTAATGATCAACTTCTAATATGAATGTCTTTCCATATAAATATACATAAAATTTATTTACCGCCCAGACTAAGGCTAGACATTCTCGTTCGATCGTAGAATATTTGGTCTCTCTTGGGGGGAGTTCCTTACTGACGAACGAAACTGGGAAAAGTTCATTATCAAACTCCTGCAACAATACGGCTCCTACTCCCGTGTCTGAAGCATCGGTACATATAGAGTGAAAGTCTCATTTATGTTTGGCAAATGAAGAATAGGAGCTGAACAAACGCGCGATTTCAAGGTTTTAAATGCTCTTTCATGGGGCTCTTCCCACCTCAAAACTTTGGACTTGCCAGCCTTCGTCAAATCAGTAAGGGCCACCGCGATCGAAGCAAAATATGGAATGAACTTCCTATAGTACCCTACTAAGCCCAAGAAAGAACGAAGTTCCTGTGTGGTTTTTGGTCTACTCGCCTTAAGTATTTTTTGAACTTTAGTAGTTTGTGGCTTAAGCAAGCCTTCACCCACTACATATCCCAAAAAAATCAAGACTTGGATACCCGACAAAGCACTTAGAAGGTCTCGCCTTCAGTCCTGCTCGTCGTAACCGACTCAATACTTCTGTCAGTGCTATGACGTGGTCTTCAAAAGTAGTTAGATAGTTAGATAAGATTTAACGACACACCAACACGAATGTGTTATATAGTGTCAACTAGGTTAAATACGGTTCAAGTTCGGTTTCAAATACTGTTCAGACACAGTGCAAGTCCTCCCCTTTAGTCGCCTCTTACGACAGGCGGGGAATACCGTGGGCATATTCTACAAACCCCAGCCCACAGGGGGCGGTCTTCAAAAGTAAGAGAATAAATTAAAACATCGTCAATATAATTAACAACTGAAGTGAGCCCTCTCAATAATTTTCTCATCATCCGACTAAATGTGGCCGGAGCCGTTACCATACCGAAAGGCATAACCAAAAATTCATACATGCCCTCCTGTGTCACAAATGCTGTTTTTGGACGGTCTTCCTCGGTCACGGCAATTTGCCAGTAGCCCTTTGTGAGGTCAAGTTTTGTAAACCACTTCCCCTGGGAGAGGGTTTTTAGTAGGTTTGATACTTTAGTATCCTACTAATACTTAGGATAAGAAAAACATTAGTCTAACTTACCCCAAGTCTCGTGTTCACAGCAAGTTGCAGCGGACGATTGACCAGGTCCTGGATCCAAGGGGAGTAGTGATAGCGGCGATTATTCGCCGATCAACATGACTCTAAACTTAACTAACTACATATATTAGTGGCGGTAATTCGCCGGTCATTGACTACCTGAACAGCGCACGATTTCTATGCCTGGCGGTAATTCGCCAATGGCAACGTTATACTGCTTAGTTACTAATATTAAACATGGTATGCTGCAAGGATTGGCACACTATTGCGTAGTGATCGATCACAGGCTCAAGCTACCTGATCCTACGCAATACGGGCCTACACTAAACTGGAATACTGGCTACACACAGTGTAGAATAAGCTAGCTAAGTAAACAAAACTGATCAGTCACAAAACAGCGTATAACTGGACTGCTCTGAACTAAAAATAAGGTTGTTCAATCTGAATCGCCTTCGTAAGGATGATTATCTACGAAGATTACGGCGATGGGGTCCAAAACATGAAAATACTCTGGATACAAAGAACGCTAGTTTGGTAAGTCTCTCGAAAACAGTAAACACACGTGAGAGCCTCCTGAACCCGATATCCCGCGAATTGCTAGGCAACGCAAGAACCTGGCGGTAGCCTGGCCTCGGCTTCTTACGCAAAACTACAGAAGCCTCAAACAGACATAATCACTACAGGTTGCCATTAATTCCTCTACATCAGGGATGGGCTCTGGATCCATTACTGTTACCCTGTTCAATTTTCTATAATCGATGCAAAATCGGTTGCTGCCGTAAGTTTTCTTAATAATCACAATGGGACTTGCATACGGTGATTCGGAGGGTCGAATGACTGCCATTTGACACATTTTGGAAATTTCATCTTTTATTGTTTCTCTCAAAGCATATGGTGTAGGGTAAAGTTTCATCTTTGTTATCACTTTCGTCTCTAGATTAAAATCTTTTCAACAAATTTGCATGGAAAACTTTGCTTTTCCCCTCAACATTGACACGATAGTCATTATTTCCAACTTTTTCTGTGACTTCAAATGGTCCTTTCCATTGCATGGCCAGTTTGTTAGATTCAGTGGGAAGTAAGAGTAGAGTTTTGTCTCCTTTTATGAATCTACGATCTTTTGGTTTTGAAATCGAAATATTTGCGATATCTATTTGCATTTTTGAGCAGATTTTGATGCGCCAACTCACACGTTTCTTCTAGTCTGTTTCTAAGGTCTAGTACATATTCATATGTGGTCTTAACGTTCTCTTCCTGTGCTTCTCCTGTCCACAAGTCACGTAGTATGGTCATTGGTCCTCTAACACTCCGCCCATACAAGAGTTCGAATGGGGAGAACCCTAGGGATTCCTGCGGCACCTCACGGTACGCAAATAAGAGCGCGGGGATTTATCGATCCCAGTCTTTAGGCCTTTCTGAAGCCATTTTCCTAAGCATGCTTTTGAGAGTAGCGTTGAAACCTTCGCATAGGCCATTACACTGCGGGTGGTAGGCCGTAGTATGTAGCTGCCTAATTAACAGAAGGCGACTTACCTCCTTCATTACCTCCGAGGTAAAATGGCTTCCTAAGTCAGTTAAAACTTCATCAGGTACACCAACACGCGCGAATATAGAAAGCAATGCCTCAGCGACGCGCTCTGCCTCTGTTCGTGGAAGAGGAATAGCCTCCGGGTACCGTGTTGCATAGTCAACGACTGTTAAGGATGTATCGGTTCCCATTATCCGTGATCGGTTTCAATGGACCAACAATGTCGATTGCAATTCTTTTAAATGGTGTATCTATTAATGGCATACACCCCAGTGGTACTTTCTGGATTTTACCTTTAGGAATGGTCTTCTGACACACAGTACAGTACAAGACATGCAATACCTTTGAACGTCACCTTGAAGACCTGGCCAGCAAAATGAACTAAGTATTCTGTCAATGGTCTTTTTGGCCTTCAGTTGACCTGCCATTGGCGAGTCATGGACCAACTTTAACACTTGCTCTCTTAACTGTTTTGGAAAGACCAGTTGTTTGAATATTTTTCCATGCTCATTATAAGGGGAAACATATTCTCTGAGAATCAAATTTCTCTTGCTCCTAAAAAATTTGGATTCGTTTCCTTTAGGAGACACATGAAATTTCTCTTCCTCCACCCATTTCAAAATATTTTTCAAGTTATGATCTTTCTCTTGTAATTTGAGAATCACTTCTGCATTATTTGTGACTGTAACAAGGTCACAAGTCTTCAAGGGTTTAAGAGCCTTTTCTTTTTTAGCTAACTGCCCTCGTGTTTCTACAGCTAATGCGGGTGAGTCTTGTCTGGAGGGAGGTTTCCAATCAGTGTCTGGGTCCCATGAATTTCTCACGCCTTCAACATTACCTATCACCAAACCATGTAAAGGATCGTCCATACACAGAGCTACAAGTTTGCCACCACAGAAAGGAGTATCAACGTGAACTACTGCTTCTGGAACAGCTCTTATTGTCCCATCTAACAAAATACATTTCCTTGTCCTACCCGTTAGATCATTTTGCTTAACCAGATCCCTTTTTACGACACCGGTACTACAACCAGTATCCCGTAACACTTGCAACAACTTATCTCCAACCGATCCCTTTCTCACTGGCACTTTATGGCAATCAGTAGCTGCTACACTTATCATAGGAATTTCATGACCACATGCCAGTTTTGCACTAGTAGAACCAGTAGAATGCAAAGAATTACATTTATCAGAGCAAACCTTCATACATGCACTTAATGATACATCTGAATGATTTACAGACCTTTCTGTTTCAGTTTGAGTATGATCTGAGATCACATTTATCTCATTGATAACTGCAACAGCAGCACCTCTGTTAGGATTTGCATTACTTCTTTCGTTACTCTGTCGTAATCGACTGTTACAGTCACGAGCTAGATGACCACGTTTCCCACAAACAAAACAAACCGAGTTTTGAAATCTTTGACTCTTACCGGTACTCTGGTCTGGGTTGGGATGAAGAGAATTTTGACCTGACTCACGTCCGACTTTACTGTTTTCAGGTTTCTTATCAAAATTTCTGCCATGTGCTCTTCTATATGTATCCGCCAGAGAAGTCAAATCTAAGATATTTTGGGTTGTCTCTCTTTGAGGAAAATTGACATATCTCTTCCACAATGTGATACGATTTGATACCGAATAATAAGATCTGAGGGATCATCAAAATTTTTCTGAAGATTTGCAGTTTCGACCCACCTATTCAGGTAACCTCTCAGGCGCTCTCCAAATTGAACATAAGTCTCACCTGGTTTTATTCTACTGTTTCTCAACTTATCTCTGAACCCATCCTCTGTTAGGTTATACCTCTGAAGCAGAGCAACTTTCAGCTTCTTGTAGTCCTTAACCTCATCAGAAGGAATCCTAGAATAAACCTCCAAGGCTTTTCCCGACATTAAAGCTCCAAGGCGCACAGCCCAATCACCCGTCGGCCGTTTTGCGGCTTCTGCGAACCTCTCAAACCTGCAAATATATGCGTCCAAGTCGTCGTTCGCTTCGGAAAATACAGGTAGTTTGGGTGGCCTTACACTATATTGGTCATTCTGATTGTGAATTTGAGTGTTGACCGTCGAATATTGTTTTGCATTTTCTTCAGCAATTTTAATATCATGTTCTTTCATTAATTTTTCATGTTCTCCTTCCTTTTGTCTTTCATCACCGTGACTTTTGATATTTTCTGCTTCCCTTTCCTTATCAATATTTTCATTTGTAAATTTCAGTAAGTCTTGGCCACTTAATCCCAAGTCTTTTCCAATTTGGATGTACTTTTCATACTTCTCCATTTTGTACGTATATCGCAATTGAAGGACACCCCTCCCCAGGACGACGATCAACGCCATGACCCCCATTTGATACCTAGGCTTCCCTAAAAATTTCATCCTAACTACGCCCCTGCTCTCCGCCAATTGTTCGACCAAGCAGCCTGAAGCTGGAAGACATCAAGCTTTATGGTCTGACATGCTGACGTCTTTGTAACAAGAGCATCAATCATGCTGTAGCTCAACAAAGAATTCCCTCACACTGATTATACTGTTATATAGTTTCATTAGGATCCAAAGCAAGGGCTAATGGACAGTCATGATCTAGTACCTTCAGTGCTATAGATGTAAATGGTCACTATTGTGGCATATCAGAGTTGCCCAGCTTATGGCGCTTTTTTAAGTGTTTGTGGGCACCGTATTGTAGGTAATTCTTTGACACTGATGAAGTGCTACTTAATTGTACCCCAATTTTTCAGGCTCATCAAAAAATGAAAATGATTCTTATGGCAATATATATTTCATACAAACCAAAAACTCTTATGGAACACCAGTGGCATGGATTTCACTATCTGACCCTTTGTGCCCCCAAACATGGCATTTAATATCAACACAAAACTGCACCTATTTTGACCCATCATCTACTGAACACTCTGGCTAACTTTGATAAGATTCCGACACAACCCTAAATTTAAAGGCTTTTGCTTAATTCTACTGTTTGACCTCTCTTTAACCCTTAAATGACCTTTAAATTACTTCAAAAGTGCAACCTTGATGACCTATTATCTACTGAATACTCTGGCTAACTTTGACAAGATTTGGATATAACCCCTTGAAGTTGAAGGATTTGAGTGATTCCAGTTTTGACCTCTGTATGAACTCAAATGACCTTTGACCTTCTTCCAAAGCACAACTGTCAGGACCCATCATCTATTAGACACTGGCCACAGTTAAAAAAAAACTGCATATAACCAGTAGGAGTTGAAGGCTTATCAACTGAACACTCTTTCCAACTTTACTAAGATTTGCATATAACCAATAGCAGGTGAAGGCTTCTGTGAGATTTTGCTGTTTGACCTCTCTTTGACCCCAAATGACCTTTGACCTACTTCAAAAGTACAACTTTGATAACCTGTCGTCTACTGAAAACTGCCTAGCTTTGATAAGATTTGGATACAGCCAATAGTAGGTGAAAGCTTTTGAGTGATTTCACTGTTTGACCTCTCTATGATCCCAATTGATCTTTGACCTCCTTCAAAAGTACAAATTTGATGACTCATCATCTACTATACACTCTGGCCGACTTTGATAAGGTTTGAACATAACCCATAGGAGTTAAAGATTTTTGCGAGATTTGCCTGTTTGACCTCTCTTTGACCCCAAATGACCTTTGACTTACTTCAAACTTTGATGACCTTTTATCTAGTGACTGCTCTGGCCAACTTTGATAAGATTTGGATATAACCCCTTGGAGTTGAAGGATTTTGGGTGATTTCACTGTTTGACCTTAGTATGACCCCAAATGACCTTTGACCTATTTCAAAAGTACAACTGGCATGACCCATCATCTACTTTACACTCTGGTCACATTTGATAAAAATTTGCAGGTATAACATCTAGTAGTTGAAGGCTTTTTAGTGATTACACTGTTTGACCTCTTTTTGTTTGATCTCTCTTCGTCTACAAATGACCTTTGACCTACTTCAAAAGTACAACTTTGATGACCCATTATTTACTGAACACTCCTGTCAAATGTGAAAAGATTCCAACATAACTTCAAAAAGTTGAAGGTTTTTGCGTAATTTCACTTTTTGATCTCTCACCACCCCAAATGACCTTTGACCTAGTTCCTGCCAGCCTATTTGTCAAGCGACAAGCCCTTGATATCTGTTATAAACTTACCAACTTTGACAAATAACAGTCAAAGAACCTGCAGACAGCAGCCTTTTAACGGACGGACAGACAGACAGACACACGCAATTGCCATAACAATATTAGCTCAACTAGTTTAGCTAATAATGAATCTAGCTATTATATAATTTTTCAAGAGACTTAAGAACGTTACCTCGATGTCAAGTACAGCAAAGATCAGTCGAGTTACTTCAACCCTTCCCGCACGTCCAGCGACGTACGCCAGTTTAGGTGTTTCCGCCATTCTTGCTATTTCACCATTCAATTGTTACACCACCGAGCTGAGACAAAACTTTACATACGTACACATATGTTAATGTGGGTAAAGGGATTCGTGTCTTGTGACTCTTGTCCCAGTTAACGTATTACCCAGGCAGGTAGGCCTACTAAAAGATTCTACCTTATTGATGAAATGCCGTGCTTGTGCTATTGGCTTGTGTGTATACCCATGGTGTCACCATACATCGCCATATGGTTTAGTAGTGTTCAGTTAATGCTGTAAAATCATATCATGTATCGTTCGATATGCTTAACTTTTACAAGTGACGTAAAGTGGTACATTCCTATACCTCATAGAACAAAGGTCAGGGTACAAATATGATTTTCTACCCCCGATGTCGATGTGCACGGAAGAGTTAACTTAAAGCATGCAAGAACGAAACGTGAGCTGTGTCACATGATTCCTGGGGAGCAAATCACTGGCCGGGCCAAGATGGAGAGGGCAGGCAAAGGAATGTCCCCCAAAATCAAAGTGTGCTCGAGTGGCAAAACTATCATTTTGCCTAGAAAACTCCTGATAATAATTAACACAGAATCGAAAGCAGGGGCATTTTAATATTGTTACGGCTTCTGACGGGTCGTCTTGTAACACTCCCCCCCTTGAAAAAGTTTTGGACGTCTCGGACAAAACTTAAGTTACAATATTTACAATGTATAACTTTACAGGAATAACTACAGTATGTACATTATGTAGTCCAATATTCAATGGAAGGTATAATCATAACATACAACTTGTCTTGCAAGGTGATGATAATACATGAATACAGTAACATCATCAATACACAGTGTGCCATAGTTAACACAAAATTTCAAAACTTACAGTGATATCTTCAACATACTGCATCAAATCAAATTCTCGACAAAGAGTCTGGTACAACATTGTCTTTCCCTTTAATGTGCTTAATATCTACATTATATGATTGCAGAAATAAACTCCACCTCATCAATCTTTGATTTTTGTTCTTCATCTTAGATAAAAATGTCAAAGGGTTATGATCAGTGTATACAGTGATAGGGAAACTAGTAGTTCCCAAATAAACATCAAAGTGTTGAAGACCAAGTATCAAAGCTAATGTCTCTTTTTCAATTGTTGAATAATTTTTCTGGTGTTTGTCAAATTTCTTCGAATAATAACAAACAGGGTGATCAACACCATGCTCATCAGCTTGAAGCAAAACTGCTCCTATGCCATTGTCACTGGCATCCACTGCCAACTTAAATTGAATCTGGAGCAATCAACACTGGTGAACTCATTAGTTTTCAATAATTCAAATGCTTGTCAATATTCGGACAAAAACGTCTGTAGTAACCAGCCATGCCTAGGAAGCGCATGAGCTGCCTTTTATCAGTTGGGGCAGGGAATTTGTCAATGCCCTCAACTTTAGCCTTAATTGGTCTAACTTTACCCTGACCAACCACATGCCCTAAGTACACCACATGGGCACAAGCAATCTCACTTTTGACCAAATTGACAGTCAAATTAGCTTTGGCAAGCTTGCCAAATAATGCCTTAACATGTTGTACATGTTCATCCCACGAGTTGCTGTACACAATAAGGTCATCAACATATACTTTGCAATTTTCTAAATCTGACGTAAGGTTATTTACTAAGCGTTTAAAGGTCATCTGTGAATTTTTCATACCAAACGGCATAACCTTATACTGAAATAACCCATCTGGCGTCACGAATGCAGAGACTTTCCGAGCCCTCTCAGTGAGTGGTATCTCCCAGTACCCCTTTAGTAAGTCAAACTTTGACACATACGTAGCTTTCCCAATCCTATCAATGCAATCATCGATACGGGGTATCGGATAGGAATCCGTTCTTGTGACTGCATTCACCTTTCGGTAATCAGTACAAAATCTGTACCCACCGTCTGGCTTGGGGACCAATATACAAGGGGAAGACCATTCACTATTACTAGGTTCTATAATGTCATGGTCCAACATGTACCGAACCTCATCCTTGAGATGTTGTCGTTTTCGAGGGTTAACTCGGTAAGGATGCTGCTTGATTGGTGTGGCATCTCCCACATCAACATCATGTTCAATCAAATTTGTCCTAGTAGGATCATCTGAGAACAAGCATGCATATTCATAGATTAATGATTTCATTTCTGACTTTTCTTTGTGATCCAGATGACTTAATTTCTGGTCAAGATTTTTCAACACATCAGAATTTTGTAATTTAATACACATGTCAGGAACATTATTAGCCTTGATCTCATCATTACTGAGTTCATCATCAGCATTGATTATACACACTTGATCACCTGTATCATTAGTGTTACTATTTACATCATGTACACTTTCATCCTTAGAAATGTCACAATCTTCTCTTTCATAATATCTCTTCATCATATTAATATGACATACTCTTTTAGATTTACGCTTGTCAGGTGTCAAAATGACGTAATCTGTGTCACTAACTTTTCTCTCAATGACATAAGGTCCTTGAAAGCGAGCTTGAAGTGGCTGACCAGAAACAGGTAAAAACACTAGCACCTTATCACCAGGTTTAAACTCTCTTTTCACAGTGGTCTTGTCATACCACGCTTTCATTTTCTTCTGAGAGTGCCTCAGATTTTCCTGAGCAAGTTCACATGCTCCATGAAGACGATCTTTAAAGCGGGATACATAATCAAGTAGATGTATGTCTTCACCTGGATCTGATAACCACTTCTCCTTTAACAATTTCAATGGTCCACGAACTGTGTGTCCAAAGACAAGTTCAAATGGACTGAACCCAAGTGACTCTTGTAGAGATTCCCTGGCAGCAAACATTACAAATGGAATGCCTTCATCCCAATCTCTCTCATTATCATAACAATATGTCTTTAACATATTCTTCAATGTTTGGTGAAACCTTTCTAAAGCCCCCTGGCTTTCAGGATGATAAGCCGAAGACTTAATTTGGTCTATGCCTAACTCATATAACATCTGTTGGAATACAGTTGACATGAAATTAGACCCCTGATCTGACTGGATCTCTTTCGGCAACCCAAACAATGTGAAAAATTTAAGTAAAGCTTGTAAGACTGTCCGAGCCTTAATATTCCTCAGAGGTATTGCCTCTGGAAACCTCGTAGAAGCACACATAATGGTTAATATATACTGATGCCCTGCCCTACTCTTAGGTAGGGGACCTACACAATCAATGATGACTCTACTAAACGGCTCTTCAAAAGCAGGAATTGGCTTTAAGGGTGCAGCCGGAATATTCTGATTCGGCTTCCCAACCATTTGACATGAGTGACAGGTCTTACAAAATTTGGCCACATCACTTTTAAGTTTTGGCCAATAAAAGTGATTTAGAATTCTGTGGTAAGTCTTATTGACTCCTAGGTGCCCTGCAAATGGCATTTCATGAGCAATACTCAGTATTTCCCTTCTATAGGTCCTAGGTACCACGATCTGATGGTAAATTCTCCACTCTTCATCTAATGGTGCATCAGGTGGTCGCCATTTACGCATCAAAATATTGTTTTTCAAATAAAAGCAGACTGGGACGTCTTTCGATTCATCCTCAGTGAGTGCACCAGCTATTAATGGCTGAAGTTCTTCATCATGTTGTTGTTGGACTGACAACTGGTCTCTGTGGAGTGTGTCAGACATTTTTGATTCTTCCTGTTCTACCCCCTCACTATGTGTGGGGCTAGGAGACTCACAATCCTGACTATCATTAAGATTAGTCATAAAAGATGGGCTGAGATCATACCAAGAATCTTCACTTTCATGAATTTTTTTACTGGAATCTTTTCCAGACTCTGACTCCTCTTTTGGGAGTGTTGTTCCATTTTTAGGAACTAATTCCTCAATTTTAGAGGGCAGATGATTAAGTTTATCATCCTTATTTTCAGAAATCATACCCTCATTTTTAGAGAGTGGATGTTCAAGATTATCATCCTTACATGATTCCCTACTTGTTCCACTTTTGGGAACTGTATCCTCACTTTTGGAGGGTGGATGTTTAAGATTATCATCCATGGCGAGCTTTTGTGACATAGCTCTAGTGACAGCACAGGCAGGGAATAAATTTGGAAATTCCTTTTCTAATTGCTCTGTGTTGTTATAATCACATGGTTTATCTGTCAAAATTGCATTGGCTACTACCTTTCCACCAGCTAGGTCATTGCCTAGCAACAGAGATACCCCCTTTACAGGTAGAGTAGGTCTGACCCCTACTATGACCGACCCAGAAACTAAATCTGACTTCAAATTAATTTTGTGGAGAGGGACAGAAATAAATCCACACTCAACCCCCTGAATTAGTACATTTGCCCCTGTGGAAGTAGAGTCCGATAATGGCAAAACTCCATCAAGAAGCAACGACTGAGTTGCGCCTGTGTCACGCAAAATTTTAATTTTGACGGGTGGATGAGCTGAATTCCCATCTAGGGAAATAAACCCCTCAGACACGAATGGAAGGTATTCTTCCTTAATTTTGTCGTTAGAATTAGGCCGTAAAGTCACGACTACCTCAGAAGAGTTCTCTACATTGGCTAAGGCATTAGAAGCTGTTTCAGTCTCCTTTAATTTTGCCAATGTGAAGCAATTTGCCATTGTGTGGCCTTTTTTGTGACAGAAACCACAACTTATGTCTTTAAAGGCAGCTTTGTTTGAGCTGACCTGGTCGTTCTTTTGACGACTTGAATATACTGTAGTGGATATCTTTTAAATGTAAAGTAGAATGAAACGTTAAGTGCAAGTTTTTGCCCACTCCGAACGCACCAGGCGTGGATCCAGACATTTCGAAAGGGGGGGGGGTGTGGCTGAAAGCCCTCTTGAATATTCTTCTAGATAAACACTATGCTAATTTTCGCCTATTTGTTGATGTTGATGTGACGAAAGGGGGGGGGCTAAGGCCGGGACAGTCCCCTCCCCAATTGGATCCGCGCCTGGCACCCATCATGTGCTGCGCTGAGTGTTTCATTATTTACTACTTCCCGAAGGTAGTTGTAGGACAGCTTAATTTTACGAGACTGGGGGATACTGCGGGGGAAGAATTCCTCCACATTTTAAGAAGGGGGGAATGACCTGTACAAAAGTCCCGTCAGATTTGCAGATTTCGGTAATGGGTAGCTTTTTGCAAATAGGTCCAGTAATAATAATCAGGGCCGTATATAGCCTGGGCGATATCCCTAGGGGGAAGTTCATGACACTATCTTAAGAGGATCATCACGTGGCGTGCCTCTAGATAGTTGACACCCGGGGATCCTTCCTTTTTAGCCTGGGCATAGGTGCCTTCCTGTCAAGTTGGAGGGTGCTGAGGGGAGGGGTGTCTCACAAGTATAGACCTGGCTGAGGTGGGAAATGGTGCTATCCTTGGCAAAGCTCTTAACTGATGATATCTTTAGAAATTGTTGTTTTCGTGTTTTTTTTTTCTATGTTTGCATGGGCGTAAGGCAAGAGGTGTTGTCTAATAGGAGGAGACGACACCCGTACTTTTTGAGAAATATTTGCAAATGTGAGGTGGCGTGGATGCAAGATAGTCCCACCTTTGGAAAAGTTTGGTATCTGAGAGTTGAATTGGTTATTTGTTTAGGAATCCTGATTACTTAATATTTTTTTTTCTTTTTTGGTCCGGTTAATTGAAGGACATGTTGCCTAAGGAGAGGGGTGACCCTCTATTCTTTGAGAAATTTTCCTTCTTCTAAGGTTTCCTAGATACAAATGGTGTTATCTTTGGTAATTCTACTTATTTATTGCATTTTTTACTGTGGTATGCCCCCCCCCCCCCCTACAAGGCTGGTATCCGGTGAGGGATACTCCCTCTTAGTGTGCCACTGGCGAAGTCACTATTGGTTGTCGCGTAGCCGAAGTGTAGGCCTTGCACGAAAATGTTGGGTCAACATGCTTCCCGGATGGGAAGGGACAGATAACGGGGTGACAGATTTTAGACCTTTTAAATTGTATCTTTAGATTTTTTTTTATTTTTTAGATTAGGCCTCCATGCTTTAGAAAAAAAGTTAGAATTCAAGAAGAAAGAGATCAAAATTATTACGAGCTCATTGAATTTAGGTTATGGTTAATTACAGGCTATTTCATAAAGCATGCTGTCGCACTGCATGAGGAAAATTAGGCTACTAAAGATCGTTAGCTTGCGTATATGGAAATGTATTCAAACCGTGTGTATCATTTAGACTGAATGGGTTCATTCGTCAGAAAGAGTAACCCACATAAGAACACGCGCGTCCAAGGCGGGGATCCGGAGACCTCCCCAGAATACTTGGAAAACCAGAAAGTCCAAAGGCTTACTGATTACTTGCCGAAAAGAAATGCTTTGTTACACTGAGGTTTGTCCCTCGAATTATCCTTCTTGAGTTATCATATTTTACGATGTTTTCACAATTTGACCTTTGGTGACCTCACATGACCTTTGAACCCCCATTAAATGCGATTTTCCAGGTTCTGAACCCCTTAAAATCATAATTTGGACAGTGACATTTTCAGCATTTCAGTAGGCTATTTATTTCTCAAAACGGCCAACTTTCATTTACGGTTTTTGAACCGTCTACGACCCTGATAATAAAATGATAATCATAATCCCTTCGTCGTCATCATTGTCATCATCATCATAACGACAACAGGGGCAGCGGCGGCATCGGCGGCAGCGGCGGACGAGACGACCACGACAACATTTCTGGGTTCCACATTTTCCTTACGACCCCTTCAGACAGTGAGTGATGTATGAATAGCGCCCATTTCAAAACCCCAAATTCAGCTAACAAAAGTTGTCGAGATGAAAAATTCTCATCGTGACATCGCAACTAGGGTAGACATGAGTCTGTTTTCTTTACATCCTTCCGCATGCATACTCGTCTGCTCGTGTCATGAGGGAAGTGTCGGAACCATCACTCTATTGTAGAAGTACTTGTATAAAAATATTTATGATAATGATGTGCTAATATAAAAACAACTTTAAAGGACTACAAATGAGCTTTCCTCAAACAAAGATAAAGCTTGTTTATGCTGGAAACTTTTAAAAGAATCGGAGAGGCAGTGGTGTTTAAGATAGTGGAAAATAGCTGGCGGTGTCCACACGGTGTGTTGTGTACACCGTCCATACCTCTTTCTAGATTAGACTGCAGGGCTGTATAACGCCCGAGCCCGGACTCGGACTCAGTTCTGGATTCGATTCCGTTTTTACTAGACTCGAAACTTGCCTGGGATGGAAGGTTTCGGAAATGGAATTGGCCCAGAATAGGTTGTAGCTGGATTCGGACTTGGGCCCGATTTCGACTGAGTCCACTAACATAAACTCGACACAAAAGTTACTTCGGGATCTTTGCTTTTAGTGCAGTGTATAATCATGAATAGTTACACACATTCAACTAACTACAGGATAAGACTATGAAGTTGTCTCCAAAAAATGACCTTTTCAGTTAAAGGGTGTTTGAAAAGTAGTATAAAAATTTAATCATATGACATGCTACATTGTCAACTGCCCGGACTCAGAACTAGCCGGGAATTGGGGACGCTGCAATCAGAACTGACATGGAACTGAAGGGTCCTGGGCTCGGAACTAGCCCGGAATGGTGGCCACTGCAATATGAATTGGATCGGAATTGGGTTAAGTAGACTCGGATACAGCCCTGCCAGACGTGACCAGCATAAGTAAATGCCATGTCGCATTACTACGATAACAAGAATATATAGAGGACAGTTTTCCATCTTTCCATACACATATAGCCTCTGTCTTGCCTATACACCACTGATCTCATAACTGCTAACGAAGACAACTTCTCTCTAAACTTCGAAATCAGTCTGGCAGAAACTTTCACAAATATCAGACCTCTTCTTGAACACAGTACTGTTGCCTAGCCTTGGTTTGCCGTATGCCATGATGTGCGTTAGTGTCAATCCGTGTAGCTGAGTTGCAAAGATGCTTACTATCGGACCTCAGTATCGTTGGTTGGAGTCCATCCTAGGATCGAACAACTTTTGTCAGCTGTATCAATTAATCGTCGTTACAATCAAGCTGTAAAGCATTTTTCTTTTCTTTAATCATTCCTCCAGCCAGGCGCGGATCCAGAAATTTTGAGGGGGAGGGGCCCAAGATGGAAAACCTCATGTGCACCGAAGGTGCACCACGAGCGCGAAGCGCGAGTCCCTACGCGTGGTGTCCAGGGGCCCGCGTTAGGGCCCCTGGCGGGGTCCAGGGGCGCAGCCCCGGTAGGGGTCCAGGGGGCGAAGCCCCCGGAAGCTCTCGCAATATTGCATTTTAAGAGCACAGAAATCGGCTCCAGTTCTTATGTCAGTGAGATTTTATACCTTTTCATGTTGCATGGAATTTGATGTGTATGGCTCAGTATAAGTTACTATATGTACCTGCAGAAGTTACGGAGAATCTAAGTTATCTTAAAACTTACACGCCAACATTATGAGCCCGTGTAGGTAACTTGAAATGATTTTTGCCATAATGAGTGTTTTATTTTCGTTATACGGTATTCGGGTATAGGACGTCAGATGAAACAATTGCGCGCAAAGCGCGCCGAAAATTTGAATTTACATTTAAAACCATTGCTATGACTAACGGTGTCAATTCCCTTTGTGTCTATCAATTAGAAGGTGGGTTCGATACTAAGCTTTCAGTTTTCATAAGAAGAGGAGGGTGAAAAAATGAATATCAGTTGTTTTACATCCTTAAAATGCTGACGTTTATCACGTTTATGCACACGAATAATTGGCTTATGGTAGAACCCCACCGATGAGTAATGCGAATACGTTTGGGACCTTATTGATAGTAAAAGGAGCAATTCAAGGCTAACAGTGCGCAGATCAAGCAAAAATCAAGAAATATTGAAAAGAATTTGCGAAAATCGTGAAAGATTTCAAATGATTTTTGGTAAAAAGTGATAAAAATAAATCCATCACTCAATAAAAACGTACCTCTCTCCGTGAGTGTAAACAATTGCGCGCGAAGCGCGCCGAAAATTTTCGGTATAGAGCCTCCCGGGAGCTGCATTAATTGTACACTGAAAAGGGGACCAACAGGACTCTCACAACCTTACATCCATATGGGAGGAGAGATGATATATCACCTTCTTTATGGACTTCTGAAGGGTATACCCTTCAGAAATCTATGACCGATGGTGCCGGCGGGAGTTGGCGATTGGGGGAACCGAAGATAACTGTTAAACCGTGCCTTTTTAGGCAGTGGGATTTTGTATACGCTATATACAAGAGTGGGAGAGCCTTTTCTTATTAGTACATGAGAGTGCAATCCCAGGAAGGGGTTTACCCTTCCCTTTGAGAAATTTTTGTTAATTTTAGGGGGCCTATATGCAAAATGGTGGTATCTTTGGGTCATTCTAATGTGATTGTATGTTTAGAAAATGTCCACAATGTAGTGAATTCTAACTTTTGTTCGGGTGAAAAAGGGGACTAAGAGACGGTTAACATATTGTCTTCAAACCTCCTTAAGTCCCAGGAAAAACCATGGGCGTGGATCCATCTCCAAAAGTGTGTGTGTGTGTGGGGGGGGGGACTTTTTCACATTTGTGAATCGCCGTCCTGGTGGCGTGGAAGAAGCAGTTAGCGGTAGCCGGAATTTGCGTCACGGTGAGGCAATAAGTTTTGTGATCTTCGGCATGGGGGAGGAGGTCTAAGGGAAATTTTTCTAGAACTGAATGCACTCAGATGCGATTTGGTGCAACAAAAGTGTACGATTTTTAGGTTATTTTTCTTCTAAAAATTTCCTTTTCCTAGGCATAATTGCAGTCTGTTCCAACATTTTGAAAAAGTGAGGGGGGCGTTTTGACGAAGTCCCCCCTTCCCAAAAAGTGAGAGGGACGCGTCCCCCCGTCCCCCATGATCCACGCCCATGGGAAAATTGTACACGCAATTATACCTGCGTGGAGTCCACAGAAACATTCTTGGACTATAGGAAAATTTTTCCTTTACATTTTAAAAGGATATCCAAGGTTGACAGAGAACAGTATAGAGCCTCCCGGGAGCTCTAAATTAATTACAGTATACAAAAGAGGGACCAATGGGATTCTCACTACCCGACATTCATATGGGAGGAGATATGATATATCACCTTCTTTTTAGGTATAGCGAGAGGGATGGTGGACAGGCAAAATTCGTTTCAGAAAAGATTTTCGTCATTATTGAACGTCGCGGTAAAATGTTTGGAAAATAAGCAACGGCAATTACGTACTTTCAATCTTTCAAATCATGTGCTAGACTAGACTAGTCAAAGATCCCATAATGATGAGAGCCCTACAGAGAAGGAGATGTACTTTTTAGAAAAATGTTGCACTGGAACAATTTCTTGCGTCATAGCTTTGTCAATGGTATATAAAATCGGGTGTAAATCCTGTCGTATGCGCGCGAAGCGCGCCGAAATTTTGAAAAAAGTATTAGTCCATGACAAAACCTGCATCGGACACTGTCACTTTCCCACCAACCTATGCTATTCAGAAACGAATCTTCTGACTGAGAATTCTGAAAAAGCACTTTTGCTCCTTTGTTCCCCCGTGACTAGTTACCGAAAGCTATTGATAATAAGGACAACTCTGACACAAGGCTTGACGTATCGGAGCGGTGCGAAAATTTGGAATTTGTCAAGAATTTCCAAAACTTATGATAGTTTGAGAACAGTTTGTGAAAGAAAATGGTTAGAACAAATAAACCAGTGATCAAAAATACATCTCACCCTACACCCTCCACAGAAATCTGTAGCCTAAACGACTTTTGGGACCATTTTAAAAATTTTCAAGAATCAATGGGGGAGGGGGACACACGTCACCCATTGCCCACTGTGCCGACGCCACTGTCTGTAGCTTAAAAGCCTTTTGAGTTCACTTTAAAACTTTTCAGACATTTTCGAAATCGAATTGGGTATGGACGCCGCTACTTTCCCTGCAACAGCTGGTTCCACTGTGCACAATAGCACGTCATCTAACAGCTTGTCTTCTGTATTCATTCTGCAAGGTCTGTATGGCGAAAACTTTGCCTCTCAATCGGTCTAGATTACAAAAAATTTCACTCTTTAACACAAAATTGTTACTAAATTTCAGTGCAGCTAGCCGATCGAGCCCGTACTACAAATATCACGATGTTTACTTATTTAGGTCTTAAGTCAAGGATTATTACTCAGCTATTCACCTGTTTTCGAACACTGTAGCGCTCCTTTCGTCGCCAACCACTTTGAAAGATATATAAAGAGATAATCCAGCGATAGCTCTACCCAACCCCTACCGAAATATATACTTTGAATACGTTCTTAGACATTTTTATTCATTTTTGCTCTTAATTTTTCTTTCTCCTTTTCTTTTTTTTCTTTTTCTTCTTTTTTTCTCCTTTCGTTTTTTTTCGTGGCGTGGGGGGGGGGGCCCGGGCCCCCCAGGCCCCCCTGGATCCGCGCCTGCCTCCAGCTTAAGTTATTTTTTTCCTTAACAGCTCATTGAGTTAACTCCATTTTTCAGTAACTCGTTAACTTCTCTTATTTGGTTCATCAAATCACAACAGACGTCACTACCTGGAGCCTATACCGTCGGAAATTGTCACCTGAGCAGACCTTCCCCCACCCTAACCCCAAACAGGACCCTTCCGTTATTACTCTGCGTTTGAAATTTTGTCAGTATACAAAATGCTCTTTCATGGCATGAAAATATTACAGGTATAGTTTAAATGAAAGTAGTTTAGATAAATGTATCTCAATGAAGATATTCACAGAGATTTAAACTAGCAATGCGGCTGTCAGCTTTCGGAAGCTAGGTTACTTGGTACTGGGATTCAACTGTTTAATTAAAAAGCAAAGCAAGATAACCAATTCAGAATTGAGGAAGCTACATTTGTTCTCTTCTCAGGGAGCGTACACTATTGAAAAGACTTGAAGATTAAGAAAGCGCGCCGCTTACTGCAAAAACGAAGACATTACAGATCGACGTCATCACCTTCAAGATAACCTCCATTTTACGAGGACATGTACAAAAGTGTGTACATGCATGTCCTATCAACTTGCACTTCCGGTTTCTATGACCTTCGAACTACTAAGAGCTTATTTTCTAAATATAAGTAAGTTTAATATTAGTTTACGCCAGAACAATATAGGTGTAAAGATCATGACACACAAAATTTTCTGGCAGGGCAGGAGGGGGAGGGGGAGGGGGAGGGGGAACCGGCAAAGCAGAGCGCCAGCAACAGTTGGCGTTTGATGTATCGAAAAAATGACAAAATGCTTCCCGCATTGCCACAAGTGATACCTTTACTTTCGGCAGTGCCTAACAAGTTTCATATAAACAAACTTTATTTTAAAATTTCGGTAAATTACTCCGTTGGATGTGATAAGAATTTACTTTGATGAAAATTTCTGGGGCTGGGGAATGGGTTTTTGGCCCTGCTTCCACAAACCGCTTCGTACGGCCATGAAGAGAATCTATTCTAAGCTAATTGTTCCATTGGTGGAGGGGATGGGAGACATGCATGTCAGTGGTCCTAATGTTACAGAATATACATGTACTACATAGGCTTATAAAGGCAGAATGGAAGTCTGTGACCCATTCATTCCGCCTCCTAAATTTCTATCAGGGAAGAGCAAAATTTTGGAGACACACTATTTTATCATTGCACCCACCCTCTCCTCCGAGGTACCGGTCCCATGGATATCAACAGGCGGGGACAGGGGACATATACCCCACTTTCAAAAGTGGGAAGAATATCATAGCGTTTGTCCCCCACACTTTCCAGAACCACAGCTAAAATATTAGGCACTTGTTAGATTCCATAGCTTACAATAGCTGATTTAATGAAATCAACTCGAAAATGGTGGAAGTAGACATTCAATGGATGAAAATAGTGGAAAAATGCCTCAAATTGCACCACATATTATTTGGAATCTAAAGTTTTCCAGGTCCTTTCAGTGGGCCCCGGATCTCCAGCTGCTAGGGCTTCACATTTGGGCCTGAAGTAGTTCTGATAAAGGTCATGTCCAGTATTGCCGCCAGGATTCGATGACTGGAGGCACCATAGACGATAATGACGATAAAGTCAGTTTAAATGGTGCATATATACGTACCTACGATACCTTGTATCTTGAATGGACCCTTCCTTTGTCACATATCGCGGAGGTGCCGTCATGATGGAAGGGTAGAAAGGAAGGGAGTGTCCCAGTCCCTTTGAGAATTTTTTTTTGTTTTAAGGTGGCTTAGATGAAAAATGGTGCTATATTTGGCAAGGTTTTGAACTGACATCCAAATGACACTTCAGAAGCGCGCGCCATGCACTTCACAAAATTCGCAGCTTTACTAATATTGAACGAAAACCCATATGAACAGTTTCCAATGGGGAATGACCGAGAGGGGGGTAAAGTTACAACAAAGAGGTAGAAGAGTAATAGGATCTTAGCTTATTTTGTATGCTTATTCTCTGCAAATGCACTTAAAGTCCCAGTACGACTTTGTATACGAATTTGGATAAGAGAAATGAGTGGTGGTTAAGGTTTCTTAAACCCAAACATAACCAGAGAAATGATTTGTTGGAGAGAAAATACATTTACGAAAGTGAAAGGTTGTTTTAAACAAATCGTGGTTGTAAATGTAACGGCTGTTTCAATATACACAAGGTTCATCACGGTGGGAAGTTCTAAATCATTATGAATATTCATTACTCAGCTGTTTCGAGATCACATCATGTCGTCTAGTCGACTGTGCATGCAGCACATTGCAGCCAGTGTACATCTACTCAGGGGCGGATGCAGGTTTTGACTAAAGGGGGGGGGGGTTTGCGATATAGGTACTATCTAACAGGGCTGTAACCGAGTCCACCTAATCCGAGTCCGAGCCAATTCCGATTCCATTGACCCCAGTTCCGGGCCAATTCCGAGTCCGGTACCCCCCGAGTCCAGCCGAGTCCGAGTCCAGAGGACCCGAGTCCGAGCCAAGTCCGAGTCCATCCCATATATAAATGTGCAGTAAAATCCTTGGAAATTGGCAGCGCCGTGGTGTAGTGTGAATACAGGAGCATGAGTGCAGGTACAGGTACCAGCTGGTCATGAGTACGGGTACCAAGCCATGGGCATGGGTACAGGTATGGGAACCGGGCCAAGAGTACCGATGGGGGCCGGTACAGGTACGGGTAACAGGTCATGAGCCCGTACACGGGTACTGGTCATGAGCACATGGTTTTGAGTTTGGGTATGGTATGTGTGCCAGGTCATGAGAAGCTGGTATGGGTGCAAGTCCCGGGTCACGAACTTGCATGAGCACAGACTAGGGGTAACACAACATGAGTGTGGATACCAGGTCACGACTCAAGAACCTTCATACCCAAGTGTAGGTATGAAAGTTCAAACTTGAAGGAATTTAATGAGCACTGGTACAGGATCTGACCAGGTGGTATGGGTGCATTTACATGGTCATGCGTATAATATAGGCACCACAAGCTATATCATGGGGACAAGAATAATATTAGGTGTACTTTGGCCTTCAAGCCATTTCACTTTACCATGATGACATTGGTAAAAATTTCACCTCTGAAGGCCAAAAATCAAGCCCTAGGTGATGCCTATATTATATTTGATGTGCTTACACAACCCTCCCCATTGTCAGGTTTCAGGTTGCTCCCCCCCTTCCCCCTACTTTTGGGCACCCAGCCCCCTCAGGCAGTCCTGGCCTGGCATAATCACTGATAGCCTATTGCACAATTTTCAGACTGCTTTTGAGTTGTAAGTAAACACCGTAGGTCTCAGGTAGTCAGTTAGAGCTGGTCAGTGATCACCCCCACTATACCTGTACATACACCCCATCAAAAGAGATATGTTCAAAAATGCTGCCAGAATCTGACTCAACTCTGACTCGGATCCTGCTTTGACTAGGACACAGCCTGGTCTCAAGGCCCTCTGGACTCTGACTTGGATTCTGACCATCGACTCAGACTTTGCTCAGACTTGGGACAGGTGCACGGACTTGACTCCAACCCTGCCCAACAGTAACCTTCACTTTTGTTGTATTTAACTTCACATCTTGCAGACTAGTGGTCACTGCTTGAATAGATAAATCAGTTTAAGTTGAATAACCTGAAAGGATGTGTCAGTTCTTCAATCAAAGAATTTCTGTAGCTGGGTAATGACAATGGTTAATGCCACTGCTGCCATTACAGGAACTAGGCATGATACAAGTTCAACCAGGCATGTATCATGTAGCACTTTTCCAACTAACTTAGAGGGCCGTTTTTGTTAAAAGCTCTTTATTTTATACATTCTTGAATAGTTCATTGGTTACAAGACCAGACCAATTAATTTTCCCATGTACCCCTGGCTAGCCTGGAGCCCTAGGAGGACTTAGCAAATCCTTTCCCTAAGAAAAAGCCCTTGCCCCACCTACAAAATTCCAACCTGAGTAAGTTTCAACCCCAGCTGATTCTCAATAAACAACTCCCATGCCCCCACTGTTGCAAACATCCCCAGGGGCACTTTTCCCAGACAATAGGCTGATAGCCCAGTGGTAAATATGAGCTAATATGCTAGGGGGCATCAAATTTTCACTTAAGTGGACTCGGCTGGACTCGGCTCCGAGTCCGAGTCCAGTTGCAGCCCATTCCGGGCCAATTCCGATTCCAGGACCTCCCATTCGGGGCCAATTCCGAGTCCAGAAAAACTGGACTCGAGTCCGGAATTGAGTCCGAGTCCGGACTCGGGTGTTACAGCCCTGCTATCTAAGCGGAGCGCCACCATGAGTTGGCGCGAAGCGTACAGAGAAAATTTTTGGTCCAGAAGACCCCCAGATTGCAGGAAATGGCATTTCCCACGCATCTCCTAGGCTCTTTGATCCGTATAAAAACAAGCTTTCATTGAAATTCCCTGTGTCAGAATTTTTATGATAAATGTCCTGTCAGAAAGTTTTCTTCCTTTTTTTGTCGTGAGAGATGCATGCTCTACAGCCCAATAACTATTGGCGTAGCCAGGATTTTTGATTGGGGTGGGCAACCGCAGGACCTGATCGCCGGCCTGGGGGAGGGGTCAAAGGGGAGGGGGTGTTCCCCTTCCCTTTGAGAAATTTTTGAATATTTAAGTACCCTCAGATGCAATCTGGTGCAATATTTAGCATCATTTGAAGTCATTTTTTGTTCCATTACAAAAAATTGTTCTTCAAAGAATGGGGGGGGGGGGGGGGGGGAATGCGTACGCACCTTGGATCCGGCCCTGAACTGTCATAAGAACAATTATGCTTAGCAAATCAAAGGTTGTCAGTACATTGGTGTAGTTGTGTAGTCAGGCCTTTCTCGAGGTAGGCACTAGCCTATATGCAGATTTTTCCGGGGCTGTTGGTGTAACTCAGTCATAAGAAAATGTCAAACAAATTACAAAAAGTCATAAGCGTTATAACTGAACGTAGCCAATAGTTTTTGCTTCAGAATGTTAATAAAGCCATGGGTTGAGCACTGGCATAATTAGAGGAAATGGTCGGCTCTCCAGAACTCAGTGACGTTACCAAAGTAGTGATAGTATCGGGATAAAATAATTTGATATAGAAATAGTCAATCTTTATCTCATATTGTACAGGAGTAAATTTTCAGTAGAGCAGTGCAGGGTCTACTTTATGTAGTTGGTTGACTATTCGTAGTAGTAAGCTATAGCGATTTCGCTATTGCTAATTAAAGTTTTTGCCTTTTAACAACACAGAATTGAAAGTCCTTACGCGCACTACGCTTCCAACCCATCGTAGCACTGGTCGTACTATGCGTTTGTAACAATTTCATTTAAAGTGTCACAGCAACTTTACCAAATCTCTTCCGAATACAAATACACTGAATAACGACGTTTTCTATTTTCATCGAAACATCACTCGTATCGGAGGTATGCTTTGTTTATGTGGAGAAATTCACATCATGAGTATTTTTCGCCTCTCTGGTCATACCGATGAGACATGTGTATTATCAAAGCTAATATAAAAATCCCAAAAGAATTTTTTATACTTTACCAGGGAGATAATCTATCAAGGTTCATCTGCACTCGAGAAACTTCCTAAAACTGACACAAATCCTTCTGTAAATTCAGAAACCTTTCGACACCTACAAAGAATTAGCTCTACTTTATTTTGGAAAAATAATTTTACATCCAGTCGGTTACATCCTTGCTTCTTTCACCGCAATTTTATCCTTTGTAAACCATTCATAGACGCAGTCTTGTGCTACGTAAATATCCATTCACCCCGTGATATTTCTAACCGCTACTGGCACAAAGTCGACATACAGTACCCGAAAAGAAGCAATGAATCGTAACACTCTTAAATCATTCCATCAAGTGAAGTACTGCTTTTGGGAGGGGGTCTTGTTGTTATCATGCAATCGATTTGTTTTTCTCCATTGCTAGCTATGCACCAGCTTATCGAAAAATAGGAGAATTCAGATTTCACGATTGGTTCACCAAATTTCTACGTCAACTGGTTGGCATTCTATCGCCGACTTTACCCTACCGCTACTGATGAGACCTGCATGGTACCTATCTTCCATGGTCAAAATGCGTCTAGCAATAGCATACCAGCTATGACTTACTACCAAGTAAGGTCACTCTATACCATTTAAATCAGACCCATCCCTGGTATGATGATAGTCCTATTTTAGTTACCATAACATGGTAACTTGACGGTTCTAGGATACATGATAGGTATCTTGTATATCCCGACATGTCATCACTTCAGTCACGTCACTCAGTTCTGGAGAGCCGACAACTGTTTTAATTCCTAATTTTTTTCGGAATTTGATGAGGGGGGCATGTCCCCCGTGGTCCCCCTCTGGCTACGCCAGTGCCGATAATGATCATGGGCGTCAAGAGTTAGGAGCATTGAGTCATTTGTTGTATTCTCTCTAGGCACTCACAGTGACTCACTGAAAGTTGCTCGCTTGTGCTCAATAAAGAAAATTTGGTTTCTCTTTTTGAAACCTCCTGCAAGTATTTTGGTATTGGGGCCTCAAAATTCAACTGGTAGGCCTGATCGCATGCATGGAATTTTTGACTGTCTCGTTATCTAAGCGGAGCTCAACCATCGGTTGGCGCAGCGTGAACAAAGAGCAATTGACCCTTCTCAGACCTTACAATCTATACTTAGGCCAGACCTTATAATCTATACTTAGGCCATCTTCATGTTTCATGTTTTGTATGTTTGTCATTTCCATGGAAACATTACGTTTCTTTGGTGAGCTTATCATAGAGCTGGACCTCCTCTTGAAGGACTCACTGACTCTATAAGGATTTTGAACGAGAGAGAATCTGGACGATAGAAGGAAAAATACGCTGTCAGAAAACTTATAATTATGGCATGTTAATTGCATTGTTATAACAGAAAATAACCTTCAAAACATACAGGGGAAAATAAACAATATATTATACAAAATGAAAAAAAATTCCTTGAAAATCAAAGGGGATGGGGGTTTAAACCCCTAAACCCCACCCTTGGATCCGCCCCTGCTACTGCATACGCACTCATACGCACACAGGTTATGGTTAAGTGGCCTCTTGAACAAGCAATATCTGGAGCACAGTTGGCACAGTTGTCATGCAAGTGAGTACTATCAACCTTGTATAAAGAACTTAGACACTCTTGAACAATCCATAGTTTATTAAGTACGAGCAATAAATCTCTACAAGTCAATTTTTTGGTAACTCACTAACGTACTCTTTAGATGGACATTTGGTTTTCATGACTTGCTTCATCTCTCTTTAAAAATCATGCTTATTTGGTCTGTTTCGGCTACCTAAATTTTTTAGCTCCCTGGTGTATCTGGTGCATCTTATGTCACTTGGAAATAATTAAATACTTAATTTTAGAGCCTTCGATTTCGTTAATTTAGAGACATCTTTTACATTATCCAGTTAAAAACCGTACTGCCCCTTAAATATCCTGGTGAAAAAGTGAAGGAAAAACTAACGTGCAGTGCTTATACAGGCCCCCGAGGGGTAAAGGAGGTCTTCCAAGACAATTCGCATGGCTGCCGATTCGGGTCCACTTATCCGATTCCGAGCCAATTCTGTTTCCATTGGCCACCATTCCGGGTCAATTCCGAGTTCCCCTAACTCGATTCCAAGCCAAGTGTGACTCCAGTGTCCTCCATTCCGTGGCAATTCAAATGGGTCTCTGTTAAGAGTTGAGTCAGGTTCACAGTCTTGGCGACTGCACTTAACTTGAGTGTATGTGACCCAGTCATGTATTAATCTGTGCACCAGACTTAAGTACCAGTTAAGTACTTGTATTTTGGAATCGGCTCGAAATGAGAGTCCAGCTGCTGACCATTCTGGGTCGAATCCTATTCCATGACCTTCTATTTTGGGCCAGTTCCGAGTCCGATAAAACACTGACTCGTGTCTGGAATTGAGTCAGAGTCCGGACTCGGGCGTTACAGACATGACAATTAGCCCCTCATGTTTCTGTTCTGCCCCGATATATTCACAGTCACATAATTTCAATTTTATACTACCCTCGTGATAGATTCATGCACATGCCCTCACATTTACCCTTCCTCACCAAACCTGAACAGATAGCTACCGGCCAGGTAACTTACCTACTCTTGTTAGTCTTGGATATGGCAACAATTTTCACAAAACAAAATTCTTCACTACATATATCATAATTTTGTTGCAACATGTGACTTGTAAGTCACGTTTTGTATATAGGAAGAATATAAGGGTTGATTGCAGGTCTGGCCTCCCTGGGAATATTTTTTTTTCAATTTTGGACCCTTACTGAAACGCTAAGGGGTATTCGAAGTAGAGTACAAAGTTTGACAACATAATCCATTTCAAAAAGACATTACTTGAATAATGCGCAGACTAGGCATAAATAACAGGTTTATGAGGGGCGGGAATGGGTCAATTGGCATGGGACTCCCAAATTTAAAGGGGATAAACAACAGGTGAATCTTTCATAAATAGAATTTTTGATTGACATTGAAAAGAGGGCTTTCATTTCCCATGAGCCTGGCCTCGGCTTACTTTCAGCTCTGCACACCCCTAATTGCGCAATTTTACTTTATCACAAGCATTTCCTGATGACATTTTTACACCTTGCTATCCACCCTTTTGTTATTCGCCCTTACACAGGATTGTATAAAACCCACATTAGTGTACAGTTCTACTATATTGTTTGTGTCACACTGTCAGTGTCAACTCATTTAGAGACCCTCTCATTTCAGCATCATTAGGCCATTATCAGACATTGCAGCGTTATCTCGTGCTTGCCAGTGTAAAAATCAACATGAGTGATGACAGTGAATCATTGGACTGAGGTGATAAAAATGTGCTGTCTCACCCATCGATAGTTTTATCTCTACAAATCAAAAATTCTTAACTGTAACACAACGCGACTTTTTCTTGTTGTTGTTCACCAGTGGCGCAGCCAGCATTTTTTGAGCAGACGGGCACTGGGGGGTCACGAACTTTTCCTGGGGGCACAATTTCTGAATTCTCTCCCTCTTTATAGGGCTTATATACAAAACTGTGCATTCCAAAATTTTCCACGGGGGCACCTGGGGTGGCACGGCTTTGTCGTGGGGGCACGTGCCCCCTCATGCCCCCCGTAGCTACGCCACTGTTGTACACAGTTAATAACTTAAATTACACGAAAACTATTCCGCTAGTTCATCAAATTACCATACCGCGACCCATTATAATTTCTTCTTTTCATAAGTGTATCAAATAACACATTCGTTGTTCGTACCGTTTAAAACTTGCAACAAAAATAATGCAGTTTTGACCTTTGAACACACTACAGATTATACGTGTATTTACCTACCTATAATAATGACATGCACCTTATTCTAGCAAACACGGTTTGATATGATAATACAGTCTGCTGGTTGAATGATATACTTTTTCAGAAGTCCCCTCGGCTCTTCGGCGAAGAGCCTAAGGGCGAAAAGCAAACGTTGTTTCCGAAGAAGTTCTGCTCCCAAAAGGAGCTATGTCCTCTGAAGGGACACCAATACTTAACATAAACTTGAATAAAAGTAATATACTAAACGGCGAAGCAAAGCGGAAAACGAGCTTTTAATAGCCTACCTCTGTAGATTGAAGGGAAGAAACACTGATTTTAGCTTATCCTACCACCCTGAATTGACCCACTGTAACAAAAAGTTTTGAAATTGAACATTTAACGGGCTTTACAAAGCATATCTTTGTAAGTGGAACAAGCATAGGCGGCACCACTTACTGAAAAGTTTTAGCTTCCTTACTTCGGCCATGTTCTATCCAACAACTTGCATTAAAACGAATACTCGACGAAGGCTTACAACGGAAACTACAAAGATCAATGTTTTCGAATTTGTTGGTGTTTGTAGTTGGAAAATGATGTTTAAGCTATACTGAAACAACAGTTCAAATGTCATTAGAGGTCATGGGTGGTCAAATCATAAAACTACTCCAAATTAAGTGTTCCGTATCACTTCCGCATACGTAACAACTCATTGAGGGAAGAACAATGTTTTCACTCCATTTGCCGTGTGACGCGCGAAGGTTGGTGACCTATAACTCAAGGGCGGATCCAGAAATTGCTGTAAGTGGGGGCGGACGAAGTGCACCGAAGGTGCACCACGAGCGCGAAGCGCGAGTATAATCGCGTGGGGTCCAGGGGCCCGCGTCAGGGCCCCTGGCGGGGTCCAGGGGCGGAGCCCCGGTGGGGGTCCAGGGGGCGAAGCCCCCGGAAGCTCTCGCATCATAAGACAATTTGAACAAAGAAAATTAGTTTAAAATGCCCCAAGAGTCGAGAAGAAATGAGCAGCAATCCCTTCCGTTTTACCTTTTAATGATCCGGGAGGCTCTTTGCAAGGCAGTGAGAGTGCTTTCCAGTCAATGGACAGAGTTTTACGACTATGAACAACCCAACTAAAGAGGAGGATGTTACTCGAATTTATACAAAAGTTATTTACAAAATCATATGAAAAATGCCAGTGTAGTGCAAAAATGGAAAGTACAACTAATTTGACAAAGGAGATCAATTTTGTCAAAATAAAGCCTTCAAAGGGTTATAAAATTTGTATTAACACCCCTAAAGCGAGCTCTGACTTACGACTTTTGACATAATAATTCAAGGACTATCAGTAAATTCTTTGAACGTGCTCTGTAGAATCAATCTGTCATGGAGACAGGTTGGTATATTTTTGGATCTAACTTAAGTAATTTACCTTAAAGACCCCCCTTTCGCCTCAAGTCAGCCAGCTAGGCCTATCTGCAGCTCTTGTCAGTCAGGCCCGTATCCCAGAATTCTGATAGGGAGCACTGGCACCGTATACGGGGAACTAAAGAAGATTATACGTTTGTAGTCAGTGGTGACGCCATATGATAATAGTTTGCGGAAACCACACGGGGTCATACCTTGAGCCTACCAAAGATAGCTTAAAGCGAAGCGCGCGAAAATTTCGCTCCTCTGGTGGGAATTTTGCCTCCTTTTGCAATGCAGAGACGTGGAAGGTCGCCACCAGTGAAGGGAATACGGCTATGATCGTGATTACGATGATAGTTCTTCAGCTCCGCAAGAGCAAGTGATGACTTGAGTACTTTGCGAACATATAGAGGGGACCAAAGCAGGTACTGTCATAACTGTCATATGGCAGGCTTGGTGTGGTCCAGCATAATTTTGGATAGGATCCGTAGTGAAATTCCCCGAATGTCCGAGAAATTAACAATATGGGAACACTAGTATGGAGCTTCAGCAGGAATTCGAAAGGCAGAACACACCAAGCTCTTCACAGTTCACAACTGAGATGGTCGTTATTGCATTTCACTTTGAACGAAATTTTGCATGAAGAGAAAGAGTAAATTTTTGAGAGAATTTATGGTACTAGTCAATTTAGTTTCAAGCCATATACCCATCTCGATACGAATGTTATTCAAGGTATTAGAATGCCACATGAAATCCCCTTGATGTCCGACATCTAACTACGAGCCTTCACCTAGCGTTGGCTAGAATAATTCACTGAAATTGTGGGGCTTATGATGTTCATTGGTGATACAACTTCGATTGTGATAAACAAACGCGAAGCGCCAAAATCTTGCAGGAAAACGATTTACGATGGTAATACCTGCGTGCAGACTCAACAAGGGGTGGTAAAAGGTTATGCCAAACGGGTTCTGCAACCCAAAACCCCGGCCAGAAGCAACGGAATGCCCAAAGGAATGATCGATGCGGAACTCAAAATTTGGGAAGCGCGAAGCGCGCCGAAAAATGTGGGTTTTGTTGAAGAAAAATTGAAATAATTGGTTCTTACTGAGAAATTTTAGAACATTTGGGTTTCTATAGAAGAATCCGCTCCCTTTCTTATCATCCCAAGACAGTTCCAATTTCCCCAACTTAGGTACTCCTAGCCACTCCAAAAACTGTCATGAACCCTTCCTCTTGAGCAGACACAAACCTAGTTTTATTGCTTAAGACTATGTCCTGATGGGCATATAAGGCCAAATGTAATCAGAACACTCTCTGTGCATGCTGAGTAATGTGAGCTGCTCTGCATCTTTTGCCTTTGATGTCAATCAAAGAGCGCATTCACCACCTGAGAATTTTGCTTTCTCAAAACCAGAAATGTTAGGGTGATGGGTGTCTGTGTGTAAGAGCAAAATCAAGACCCCGGGCGACTGGTCATGGGAAATTTCCCTTTCCACGACCCCTGTACTCAGCTTCGAGGCTCTGTGAGTTTCTTACATGTATGATAGCATGTTTACCATGACTGTGAGTCTTATTTAAGAATCTTCAAAATTGTAAAAAAACTTGGGCCTCACTATACCCTATATGCCGGAAATGTACCACAAAATGTGTGAGTTAGATCTGATTTTGTAGTATTTTTTTAATTTTTTTTTTTTGCATTATATTTTTTAATTTTTTTCGGTCGGCCTAAGGGGGGCGGTCGCCCCCCCGCCCCCCCCTCTGGATCCGCCCTTGCTATAACTCCACCGTTTCCGACCCAAGGATGCCAAATGAGATTAACATTTTATGGCCAACTCTCCTCCCAAATACGGCCAAATTCAAGATCCTATATTTACATCATTACAAGGATAGAATTTTTCTCGGCCTAATGACCACTTTAAATACCAAAATGACCACTGTGAAAATAAGCAATATTTGGCCGAAAAACGGCCAAATGGCAGCCTTGTTTCGACCCCGTGAATACAGTACTCTTTTTGACCAACTTCAGGAAACAGGAGGGAGGTTTGCACAGCAGGAATCGGTTCACCAAATCCTAAAACAGTTTGCTTTAAACTACTTCGGATGCCTTACTCTTCAACAGATTCTAAACAACGTTCAAGTTGAAGGCATTTATCACTAAGAAAAGGGCAAGATTATGACATCACATGAGATCAGTAGAATTAAATGGTAAAAGTTATTCAAAATATTTCCCCTCGAAAGGGTCGAACTTACAGTGTGACCAAAGTTGTGAAAATGATTTTCAAAACAGATGGTGTTTGACGCAGATGCACAAAATTTCAAAGTTTTGTCTTTATTTGCCTAGATTTGGAATCTTTTTCTGTGAGATTGACATTGCATTACACACAGAAAGGGGCTCGAAAGACCCGAAAACTGCCCGCTATTTTCCGCAAACCGTTGTTTTCACCATTTTACTGAAAATGCTGAAAGCTTCAGCGCCTGGTTATGATTGTGAGGCCATCAGAATCAGACTTAATTTATCGAGTGCAAAGGCTTCTTTTAGTCAATTTCACGAGAAGAACCTCGCAGTAGACGCATCTATAAATGGATGACAAGACCCGGCATCATTCTCCTTCTCAAACGTCGTGTGTCCCTTATTTCTTTTTGAAAAGAGAAAGAAGGGGAGCTCTCCTTTATTGCTACATTAATGAGTTCAGCTAATCATTTCAGATCATTTTTTGACAATTCGAATGGGTTGTCCTGACAAGATATTATCAGGAAACAAAGTTTATTCTAATAGAGTGCATAAGCTGTAGTTTTGGACCTATCAACAGTTAATCGGCTAATTGAATATTCAAATATGTAAAGCAGCTTGAACTTCAGCTGTATGTTCATCATCGGGAACTGGAAATCGTCTTGGACTGTTGAGGTACTTTTTCACCCCTGGGATTTCAGAAAACTTGGTAAGAAATGCCTGGAACAGAATCAGAAATCGATAATTAAGGACGTTAAACAGTTGGCAATTAGTTCATTGAAACACTCTAATAAAATGTTAAGGATTCGAGCATCTTTCCAAACACTTTTTCGTCTCCACTTTGGCAAACGTGTTTAGATGCTAAAAGAGATAAAAGCAACATAGTGTTTTAACTCAAAACATTTCTTCGTCTCCACTTTGGCAAACTTTATTTTCCTTTAACGTGTTTCGAAACGGACACGATCGAAAACAAAACCAAACAAAAACCCGTCGGATGACAAACATAAATACCAAAACTATCCACACGCTGCAAAGAAAACAAAAGTCTTTCTTATAAGTAATAAACCACCACCATCACAACTACCAACTCTCAACACCAACACCCGCCGCCCGGCCGACAGCGACCACCGCCCCAACCCGACACCAAACTCAACACCCGAGCCTTCCGACAACCACCCCAAATAGCACGCCCGAAGGCAACACCACACGCCCGGAGGCATTAACACGCCCGAAGGCAAAACCACGTAAAAAGCACTGGGCAAATACAGGTGCACCTTGCCCAAGGGTGACCCGGAGGCAGTTGTGGCAAAGGGTAACCTCATTATCCCCACGTTTAAGAAAACTCCACAACCGGATGCAAACTTTGGCAAACTTGTTTAGATGCTAAACACACTTGTCAACTTGCTAAACGTTTTGAGTTAAAACACTATGTTCCTTTTTCTCATCTCCCCAAATGTAATGTATCGGGAGATGAGATATTACATTACCCTTCACGTAACATTTGTGTGTGTGTGTGTGTGTCCGTGCATGGGTATAAAAAATCAAACTCTAGTTCACAGCTCAAATTTGCCTAAATTTCGTGAAAAAGTGTGTTGCATATTTGTAAACGGTAAGTCCTATCAAGCACAAACTTGGTGGAAGGTACCTGACCATGAAAGATTGTGCATGCGTAATTCATGACTTCATAGGTCGAAGGTCAAATTTGTTAAATATTGGTTTTTGCCATTTTTTTTTTGCCTATCATGTATGTTAGAAAGTAATAAATCCTTATTATATGTGATAATTTTTCGTATGGTGCTGTTTGGTTGCTTAGGGTGGAGACAAGGATCAAAATGTAGGTCAAAGGTCAAAATTTGCCTAAATTTTCCAAAAAAGTGTGTCACGATCTCCTCCTAAAACCGTAAGTTTGAACTTGTGGGTAGGTACCGTATCTGACCATGAAAACTTGTACATGCATAATTCATGACATCATATCAGTATGCTGGGAAATTTACTTACCCCAAGGCAGGCCCGTAGCCAGGCAAGGTGCTGAAAGGGGGCGAAAAAGCTTCTAGGGGGCCAAAAATTTTCCAGAGGCGGCGAAACATACTAAAATGCATTACGGCAATAGTAATTTTTTATCTTGGGGGGGGGCGAAAAAATTTCGGAGGGGGCTTCGCCCCCCCTTGGGCCCCTCGACTTCGGGCCTACCACAAGGTATGTAGATAATATGGGGGGGGGGGGAGATGAGATTTGCAACTGCATGGATTGCCTTCTTATCTTACCTTGCAATATGGATATCCGTCTAGTAAATCACCGTACTCGGGCATCTCGTCGAAAAAAGAAATGTCATGGAATAACGCACAATCGGCGATCGTTGGAGAATTTCCCACGAGGAATCCGGTTCCATTTTCTTTGAAAACCTAGAGTTGAAAAACAAAGTTGTATCACTTCTCAGACGTTCACTGTCTTTTGAAATCGTTTTATTTTTTTTTCTCTACTCCTTAGTGAGGTATATCAAACTCCAAAGAGCTAACACCTAATGTTCACTGTGCTTGCGAGCACTGTTATTGCAAACGGTATGCTATGAGTTCAAACAGACTGGCTCTTGAATACAGCAATAAAAAAGCTATGCATACATCACTGCTCATATTCTACGCCAGCACAAATATTACAAATGTTAATGAATATTAATGAATTATTCGATCAATCCACCACACAAGTGCCATCGTCATCGTTATCCTACCATCACCATCACTCATTGTCCAGTCGCCGTCTTCATCCTCTTCACCATAGGGTCATTACGCAACAAGTTATAAACTGGATAACAGAAGCAAACAATGAACTATACATGATTGACACACTGACCTTTTCCAAGACTGGGAGGTATCTGTTTTTTGATTCGTTAATAGCTCTCTTTATGAGATCTGGTCTCTTTTCTGCAGGTTGAAAAGTCCAATAAGGTCCACAGATAGCATCGAAAGCCTTTATACCAGCAAACAACATCTGGACTCTGTAAACATGGAAAAAAGCGAAGTTCATTGCTCACCTTTAGGAAGTTTCGATCTTCATCTAATAAACCGTAACAATTCATGGAAATAATAAGAATGGTTCCAAAACAGTGCATCACACTTGGAGATGATCCATGTGATGACTTATTTTCTTTTAAATCAAGTACAAACATACAATTATGTTTTTTCGATATCTTTTGTTTCTTTTAACTAAGATTTGTGTAAACGAAAAGAAATCTGTAGACTTTCTACAGAATTTCTATAAAAATTTTCAAAGCATTTTTTTGGAATTTTTCCGCAGAATCTGTAAGAATCTTAACATAATTATTAATTTCTATAAAATCTTTGCACCCTCTACAAAATTTCAAATTTCCATAGATTTATATATATGGAACACATCTGTCAAATTCTCGAATTCTATATAGTTTCGGTCTCTCGCTGGGCTTTCTGTAACATTTTATAAAAAGGTGTATTCGTTATCATTCCTATTTGGGCGGCAGAAAAACAGTTGCTCGATTTTTACTGTCTCTGATTCAGGCGGTTCAATTTTAACGTACGATGCCCCGAAACTCGAGAAAAACCCATATACACGGTATTTAACCCCGGAATAATTTGGACTATAGGTAGAGAAATCGATCATTCAGAGGGATTTAGTTTTACCGAATTCTACGCTCGAGATCTTGCTGGGTTTACATGAGGATATCACTGAGATTCTGTAAAGATTCAAAAGAAGATTTTATAAAAATTTTTGTGAAATTTCTGTAGAAATTCATGAGAAAGTCTTTAGATTTCTACAGAAATTTTAAAAAAACCTTACAAAATTTTAAGCAAATTTCTGTATAGAATATTCCGTAATCTAGTAAGGGACAGTGTCGTCCCTTTTAGTCCGGTTTTACTCGACTTTCTTTACCCTCCGCCCCTACGCCAATACACGTTCAAAGTTATTGTGACCACAATAAACCAGACTGTGCTCATTGGCTCACCGAAGAGGGTGCGGGAAATCAACGTCCTTCCGTATGTAAATAGAGCCGCTCGCAGAGGAGCAAAATTCTGAGGTTTCGTAGCGTAGCCCCTCGGATCTGTGCCACCCCAACCCCCATCTGCCATGTCCTGCGTATATACCACTGACTGTCCTCGAGATAATAAGTACAACATTACCGTACCAATTTCCGGTCCCAGCAGTATAAATGTATTCGTAACATAGTCAGATAAACCTTTGATTTTGCAGTTCTGATATACTTCTGCTCACCTGGCCTGCTCTTCGTTAGTGGTCCCTAGCATGTTATATCTTCGACCCACGTAGTTAGGTATGGCATAAGACTCTACCAGACAGAGACCGTCCATTTCAAGCAGGGGGAGTTGATTGAACATTAACTTTCCAGCTGAAAAGGACACAAAAAGAAATTACCTTATAATACTAAACAGCTTGTTATGCTTCATGTACATAGTTTCAGGTATAGTTGGGAAATACAGGAGTTATACAGGCTCTACGCATTTGAGAATCCCCACAAATGACCGAGTAAACTAATATGGGATGTCTGCTCTGACTGGTCACGTCACAACACACGTCACAACAACATTCATCCAAGTTATGAATACTTAATTATCATACTACAAGTGATCAGTAAAAAGCGAGATAAAACCTAAACAAGTAAACATCATGCGCACGCTTGAAATCTAACGCATGACCTCGTCTGCCACCGGTTCAGGTTTTTGGCAAACTGTTACATATCTACTACACTTACTCGAGTTTCTAGAAAGGCGGATTTATCTCAAAATTCGAAAAGAGCCTTTTTTTCAAATGTATAACATAAATTGTTACTGTAAGCATTACTTTGACAAAATTGATTGAGAAAAGCAACAAAAGGTGGAATATCGGGGGTCTATTATACAATTAATTGCAATTACACTGAAATTATTTATCTGAAGATTGCTTTTACACACAAAGAAAATTTTTTGCTAGATTATTTCGTACGTAGGTAACGCGGAGATGTATCTTGAAAAGAGCCACTTCACACACTCTAAAAACTGCTGGGTACGTATGCCTCCTGCTAAACTGTTGGGTAAAAAATATGACCCAAGTTGGTTACAAAGTACCCATTGCTGGGTAACTTTTAACCCAACGAGGGCAAAGTTTTTACCCAACAGTTTAGCAGGAGGCATACGTAACCAACCTGGGTAAATGTTTACCCAACTGTTTTTAGAGTGCAAGTGTCGAAGTAATGCAGGGCGCTGATCGAATTTTGTTGGAAAGATGGCAACTGCTCGAGGTGACTAGCAGGACGAATAACTGATGGCTGGCGAGCTCATACAAATGTCAGTTTCAATATAGAATGTACTGAAAAGTCTAAAATGCTCAATATACTTACTTGCCATAAGCTTTTCGAACTCCTCCCGTGTTCGTATGTAATCTTCTTGTATCTGTGGAAATGGAAAAGAAATGTCTGCGATCGTTTGATGTAGCAAATAATATTAAGTCGCGATAACTAATGTCCATTCCATCCTAATTATCATTTTCACGGAATACACATTGTGAGAACTGCTCCTACCAGGGAGCAAATCAAGTGCCTATAGTACTGTATACGTTGTTGCATACGCTTACCAATGAAAACGGATGCAAACGGTTTAAGGATCCACAGAGCATCTCTTTGACTTGAACCATCTAAATACAGCGCACAGTGCTATTAACGTAGACCGGACTACATAGAAGGGGGGGGGGGGAAGTCCCCTACCTTAGGAATAGTATCCTAAGATTACGGTACGGTCGGTACCACGGCATTGCAACTTGAGTACCATGCTTACACTATATGGCATACAATTATTTTTTCAAAGCCTGCTTTAAAAATTTACGTTTTTTATGCATATAAGAAATATTATGCTTAATGTCATAGCCTACAAGTCGGTACTGAGTTACGAAAATAAACCCGGGAACAGCCATATTCTCGCCATGTTTTACAACTTTACATAATGTGTGAAAGTTCTCAGGTTATGTAATCTGAGATGCAAAGCTGGGTAATGTAAAAACAGTCCAAAATCAGATCAATTGTGTTTCAGCAATTACCCAATCGGCAGTGGACCCGTCTTAGACTACTGTTATCTTGGCAACTTGTGTAAGCCAAAATTAAAACTGATCAATTATCACCTTCATTAGAATCTCGGCAGAGTAAAAATTCCCCGTAGTCCCGTAGTGCGATAGGATGAGACTAGCGTGCGTTTATATCGAGAGACATTACTATCCTTCCATAGGCGTAGGAAGCGGGGGGGGGGGGCTTTAGCCCCCAGTCAAAAATGTGGGGGACCGAAGTATGCTTCCGCCCCAAGATCCAAGGCCCAAAACCCCTTATTTGTCTCTTCTGTAAAAAATGTCAAAAATTTGCAGTAATTTTCCTTAAAATTTGTCCAAAACGTTTTACCAAATTGCATCTGAGGACCCTAAAAGTCCCCTCCCCTTAGACCCCTCCCCAGGCCGGCGATTCGAAACAAGGTTCAGCCCCCCCCCCCGGTCTCGAAAAGCTTCTTACGCCTAAGTATCCTTCACTCTACAATGTATTATTATTAATCTATTTAACAATCCTTTTAATCAATCCTTTCCGTTTTCATGTTTTCATTTCTCTTAATAATCTTCTATACTGTTTGACGTAACTATTATTGAATTTTGCTGTGTATTACTTTATTACTCTGTTTGAGTCATTGCATCTCTTTTTCAATTGGTAGAGCATATCTGGTTTAACCAGGATCTGACAGTCAAGACTCTGTGTTGGTTCTGTGCAGGGGTGGGGACTGAGTTTTTTTTTGGAGGGGGGATATGTAAGCTGCATAGCTATGGGATATTTTTCTTTCATTTTGAGAGGTTCAGATTCAAGTGATCCAGCATCTCGGATGGCCCAATGGGTGCAAGAACCACTCCTTCAGAGGGTCTGAGGTCCAGGGGTCGTCTTAGGGCTCATATTTTGGTCCACGGACAACACCCCGGTGGAAGACTAGAGTATGAAGCCCCTGAAGTTCTGATGTATTTCTAAAATCGAATTGGAAAATGAATGAATCATATAGCTATTTTCAAAATGGCCCTGGATGCAAACTAAACAGCAAACAAAAGTTACATACATTTTGCTTTTAAAATCGCCTGAATCCCACTAGGCGACCAGCAGCTTGCGAGCGCTTGCGATTCCTTGCGAACTTCTGTGACCACCTTTAGTTTCGCGCTCTTGCGATCAATTGCCCTTGCGACCGGTTGTGATCTACTTGGTCTCACACTATGCGACCTCTTGCGAGCATATTGGTTGCAATCATACAAGATTAGGTAAAGTTTTTGTATTATACGGACATATATGCCATTGGCACGAAATGCAAAATGGATGAAACCGGCGGAAGCTCAGATTCGACTGCAACAGTCCCCATAGCCGTGCTTTAGCCGATCACCGGAGAAAATTTCAGAAGTATTATCCAATGTTTTTCATATCTGAAGTACACATCGCCTACTATAAGTATAAATTATAATTTTATGTGTTAAACTTCAACGAAGTTATAAATGATTTTTTGTAGGCTAGTTATGATTTTGCTTGTTTTACAGTAACTGCCACTGTTAGCAATAACAGGCAATTGATTAGCACCGTGGAGTGGTGATATGTACTTGCTTCACATAGTCTAAATATAACTAAAGGATGTTATAATTACTAGTGTTATACTTTAGTTTGTGAGCAACAGTACCTTTTGATAATTTAACAATACAATTTTAAACAAGCAGTTGATGAAAGCTATGCAGTTAAATAAATCGTTCGTTATTCCTGCTAAAAACTTCATACAAAAATTTCTTTCAGATGGAACAACAGCTTTGGGACCTAGGCTAGCCACACTTTCGTCACCTTTAGTTGTTTTTTTTTTTTTTGTTTTTTTTCAGGGACTTCAGTCGGTGGGCTTGCTTCCCTACAGAGTTGTTTCACTTATTATTCCTACATTTAGGACTAAGTATCAATTTTTACTTCTTCATGGCCTCCGAAGCCTACGGAGAAGTTCTCGACAGGCAACAGCTACCCTTCATATGAAAACTAACGAGTCAGGCATTACACTTTGTTTGCAAATTTGGGTACAATGACCGTAGAAATTTTGAGATACGAACGCTTCTTAATGGGGCAGGGGTTTCACCTATTTGGACACGACACTCAAACTCTCATTTGTTACAACCGAAAAAAGCATAAAAAGCATTAATACCTTTAATTGCCTTCATTTTGTCATAAATAGTATACTTTAATGCAGTGGGACCGCCAGGGGTTGTGATTGGTTAGATAAATCAAGAAATATACCTACAGCAGTATGGTTGTTGTTTATGGCCCGTGTGAAGTTATCGACGGCATCAACAAGGACCATATTGTGGAGAGACCAGGTCGAAAGCCATCCAGACCACAGAAAAGAATGTTATGCTTATCTAAAAAACTTGGAGTCTTCTGTAACAATAAGTTCCATGATTTTGAAGAAACAGCGCAAAACGGAAAGAGGTCTTAATTTGATAAAACAATTGAGATCACGTTTCTTAAAAATCGGGACTACTATGGCAATTTCCAAGTTACCAGGAACAATTCCAGTCGATGAAGACATTAGCGGCTCGCCATAGGGGCACGGGGGCACTTGCCCCCCCCCAAAGTTTGCAAAGCATAGTCTTCAATTTTCCAAAAAAAAAATCGAGATGGGTTAGGCCCTCCTTTTCCTTAACTCGGTTTAAAATAACTTTCCAATGCAATGCGTGAAGGTTAAACATTAATAAAGTGCTTTCAAAACGACATTTTTTCTGCGCGCTTCGAGCGCGTTTTCTTAGGTGCTTGTTCGCTACTTTATGTACTTCAGACATCACAAATGGACCTACCATTAGTGCGAGCTAAGGTAATCAAAACAAATAATCATGCTGTGATATTTGTAATCTGATTAGCTTAGGCATCATAATGTCATTTACAGAGTGTAACAGTAATACTGGAGCAGGCTCCCTGACTTGAGTTAAATGCCCAGCGGCGTAGCTAGATATTTTTTTTGGGGGGGGGGGGGCAAAAGCAAAAATTTCCGACAGATTATTATCTGGGGACCTTTTTTTTTTTTTTGCTTTTTTTTTTCTGCTTTCCGGACAATTTGAGTCCGACTTTTGATTTTCACGTTCACATTTCGATGTGTAATTCTGCTTAAAAACATAACAAGTGTTGTAAGTATTTCAAAAGAATTGTTTTTAACTTATTTCCGACAGAGACTAGAAATTTCCGACAGAGGCCTTCGGAGGCTTTGTAGGGGGGGGGAGACCACCCCTGCCCCCCTCTAGCTACGCCACTGTAAAATACCCATAATTTTGCAGACACTTCAGAGCTTTCAGGGTCATTAGATACACAACCCATTATCGGTGTTGATTATCATCCACGACTAAAAGCAGTTTTGTCCGGGTGTCACTTAGCCAGATTAGCATAGTTATCTGTCTACAAAAAGTATTAAAGGGCATGTAGCCTAAACGTATTGTGTTTCCCATAGAAGGAGAGGTTTCCCTTCCCTTGTCCAAATTGAAAGCGCCGGCCGTTGGCCCAAGAGCGGTTTTACTCCTGTCAAATGTCAAATGGCATGTTATAAGCAAAAGGTTACCACCTCTGTGCTAAAGTATACCGTTTCAGTTCATTTAAAATAAACACACTAAACAGTCAATCTAAGCTCAGTGTAGTGAAACTTTTTGGCCTAGCTATTTGTATGTAGGAGTCGTTCTGAGTTAGGGGAATTCCCCTCCTCCTTTAAAAAATTTCGTTTCGGAACGGTACTGAGATCCAAAATATTGCTATCATTTCATCGTTTTCAAGTGTCTTCAGTGCTCGAATTTTTCGTTAGTTTAAGAAAACAATCCAGAAAACCAACATTCTTGACAAAGCTGAAACATATTGTGACACAATGAAAGAAACAACAAAATTTTCAAAGGTGGGGCTCATTTTATACAAATGGATCAAGCCATTCTGTCCATTTCACCTTCCTCTTACTCCCCCTCCCCATGGAGTAGCGATCGACTGATATGGTTGTATTGTTATTTTTAAAGTAGTCAGCTCATAACTGAATGCTTGAAACGGTTTTTGAAGAGTTCTTGAAAACTACATGGGGCATCGCTGTAATATATAATAATAACTATACTCGTATTGTACTATCCGGAGCTGACCATTAATATTGCGGGGGGTCTTCCGAACCTCCCTGAATATGGACTTGAGTTGCCCCCCCCAAACAAAATTTCTTAGAGCCGCCCATGGATGAAGACAAGTTAAAAACATAAGTAAGGGGTTTACAAATAAGACAGATAACCCGGTTAACAACAGAAGACCTGATTTCATCAAACCCAGTGGACTTGCCTGACTTAAGGCAGGATTTTGATACACTTACAAATTCGCCTTCACTTATTGGGAAAAGAAAAGCCGAGAAAAGATTACCATCCGAAAGATAACCAGATGGAGAATGATTTGAGGAAATCTTTTCAGAAAGCGACGGACCAACATTAACGAAAAAATTATTAAGACTATACCAATAGCAGCAGGGTCAGTAAGTTTCTCACCATCCATGAAACAATCCGGTTTGATGGGTTTTTGTTTGTTTTTGTTTAGCAAATTACCGTATATACTAATTTTGGACCAAGTTTGCTTGAATCATACTTACAATTGTTAAACATAGTAGCAAAGTAATTTTTCTTGGAAATACGAATGATGTGGGTCAGTTTATTTCTAAAAGTTTTGTACTCAAATTTGTTTTGCTGAGAAGGGTTGTTGAACATAGTTTTATAGAGCTTGTTTTTCCTCTTAATAGATGTAACTATACCAGAAGTGATCCAAGACTGTTTATCGGAATGCCGACCCTTTCCTTTCAGACGGACAGTGGGAAAGCTTTTGTCATAGAGGTTTTTAAAGAGGTCCAGGAAAACATTACATGCAGAGTTCACATTAGACTCACAAGATACATTATCATAATTCGTGATAGAGATATCAGAGATGAACTTTTCAAAATTAGGCTATACCTAGAGTAATTCCGAATTAAGATGTCATCATTGAAACACCGGGAAATCACCCCTCAAACTATGCTAGGCTGCCACTCTGTTCGTTTTGCATTCCTTGTTTTTCTCCTTTTCCTTGCTCCTTCCCCATCTTCCCTTCATTTTGCAGACTAATGTAAAATTTTGTCGTCTCACGTAGCACGTTTTCATACTGCCATGAACGACTTAAATTTTGGCATGTCTGAGCAACGTATTGTAGCGCAGTAACGTGTTTCATGTGTTTTTGACGTTTTTTTTTTTGAAATATTACGACACGAGTTGTCCACAGCCTACATATGTTCCAGTTCCCCTGCACTGAGCCCCCCCCCCCCCTTTGCACACACGGTTTACACACAAGCTGGCGCTTTTTTTTCTCTTTATCTCTCTCCTCTTCTTTTCTTCTTTCTTGTCTTTCCTTTCTCTACTTTCTCCTCCCTCTTTTCCTCTCTCCTTCCCCCTTTTCCCTCTTACCTTCATTTTTTTCAAATGGTGCAGGATTTTGCCGACTGGATCCGTGAATGGGGGTGTCACACCCCACCCGCTCTGGCGACGATCTCGGTCCCCTCATTTTGCAGTAAATCCTCCAGCTTCTTAAAGCGAAAATGTGTTTACGAATTATGCAGGCCTACGTATGCACTTGCACAAGTGCCATATATATGTGGATATATTTATATTCGAAGTCGACTTTTCGTAATTTGTTAAAATTGCTGTTTGTGTACACTGCACGAAAACGATGAAGCAATCACGATGGTGCTGAACCGTATGAAAATTCGCTGAATGTGTCAGGCTGTTCATGCACCCGGCTGTATCCAGCTTGTATATAGAAATGTTTATCTTACGATACGTAGCCTAAATAACACTGGTACGTGACTGGACATTTCCACCTCCCTAGAAAATTTCCACGTCCCTGGACATTTTCCACCTCTCTGGACAATTTCCACCTCCCTCGACAATTCCACCTCCCTGGGCAATTCCACCTGGGACAGTTTCCGCCTGAGCAATTTTCATCTGGACAGTTGCCACCCAAGGTGACCTCTCAGGCAACTTTCCCACCAGCAAATTTGAAATTGTCTAAAGGGTGGCAACTGTACGTGGGTTACTTGTCTCTGTGGAACAGAGGCGGAAATTGTCTTTGTGGAAATCGTCCCGGGGAAATTTACCGGACGGGAATATCGGACGGAGGGGCTGTCCGGTAACCCTTTACTTAGCCTACGAGACTCCAGACACGAAGTATACACAAAATATGCCCTCTTCTTTCAGCCATGCATTATTTGAACCCACCTAAGCTAATCTTCGAGTTAGTTTGACATCTACGGCCTATTGGTAATAATGAATCTAGGTGTTGTATGAAATTGTATGGGACATAAAAACGTTACCTCGATGTCAAGTACAGCAAAGATCAGTCGAGTTACTTCAGCCCATCCACGCCCAGCTAGATATGTCAGTTTAGGTGTTTCCGCCATATTTGTAAGAGTGAATTGCACTTGGAATTACGACTAAACAGTACACTGGAAAAGGTTGTGGTGGTAGTGTGCTGTTATGATAGACCAGGGAGCTGTCTTCCAGCTCCCTGGATAGACGGATCTCACGTCGAAGGGCGGGTATATTCTACCTCAATGATCGAAAGCCATGATTAGCTATGCTATATGCACGTGCCACGGTATACACTATAATTCATTGTTCATTCAATACTGTAGACCAGTTATCCTGGCACGCTCGATATGATATCTTTAAAAATTTACTTACAGTAAATACCATTGCGCTTGCATACCAGAAAAGTCTAGACCGCGGGGCATAGTGCAAACATCCCTTAAAGTGTAGCTAAAGTCGACTTAAGTACAAGAATATATATTTTAAAGGATGAAAAATGAATCTTATTTATCAAACTCCCATTTTCATAGTTTATTCCGTTGCTGAGATATGAAATGTTGAAATTTATTAACTTAATTTGAAATAGTCGATTGCGCAATAGTTTATGATGTCATTCTTGTACAACTCAAATAACCTGCTCTTGTAGTATCCTTTTGAAATTAAAATGTTTATGTGACCTTGAAAAACTTCCTGTTTTTTGCTCAGCATATTGTACTGAGAGGGCTTGTATAGTCAAGTAACCCTATAACAGTAAAACAGTGATCACATTTTGGCACAAGGTCCAGCGGCTTTCGAAAAACAAGAAACACAAAGACGGTAATTTGAGTAGTACAAGAATAACATCACAAATTATTGCGCAATCTACCTTTTTAAATTCAGTAAATAAACTTCACCATTTATATCTCAGCTCAGGAATGTCCTGTGAATATGGAAGTTGGACCATTTAAATTTATTTTAAGGCTTTGTAACATATATGTTTGAAATTTTTGACTTGAGGTACACTACCATGGTACAAGTATGAATTTAGCTCCCCGAAGTGAATGGAAGATCAAATGCAAGCGAGAACGAGACTATTCATGGTCACCCTGCCGCGAGAGGACGTGCTTACTTTGGGTGTTTTCACTCATCTCTCGACGCCAGGGTTAGAGTTAGAGTTACATGAGGTTTTACGGCTCGACGCCAGGGAGCATACAAAGCTGACTTTCACTCGCATCTAATGTCCGTTGAAAGCAAATGCTTCATTCTAATGCTCGCACGTTTGTAAATACCCCAGAACTTCTCCCCCTATAGGCCCTCCACCGGACATTACCTCTGGACCCCATCAGGGGCCCGTACGTCGGAAGAGCGCTTCGCACTTCCACGGCGCCTTCGGAGTAGTAGTTAACTCGTCCCATCCCGCCCTCGGTTTTAGTATAATTTCCGCCAATGGTCTTCGGTGCCGAAAGCCCGGGCCAAGTTTTCTTTCGGGGGTTGAGTTGTTCTTAAACCCCCGCCACTCTCTATCGAGTAACATTCCATTCTTCAAGTTTGAAGAGCCATTATTTGCTCAAAGCTAATTTCCAAGATTTATTCATAGAATGCATGCATTAGATTTTGTAGCGTAAAATGAAAGGAAAGCTTCAAAAAAAAAAAAAAACGAAATATTGGTCAGGTACACCTACTTTCTCTAAGGTCACTTTTGGTCGAAAATTTTTTTATGAGCAGAAACGAAACAAGTCCTTACAGATCATGTTTTTCCTGCTTCTAGGTGCATGAAACATTACTTAAATGAAATTCTTGAAATATTTATTCAACGTGTCTTCCTTAAATTTGATTACAATTCCATTTTGTTTAAGAGGAGCCTTTAAGATGGGTCTACTTCTTTGAAGAAGGCAACGGCACTTTTTACGCAAACGCTCTTCCAAATGGTGGCGGTATAAACAATTTTGCTCTTCCTGTCATATCATGATAATATATAAACGCATGTTTTAAAATGAATTGAACTATTGTACCTGTATTTTGCTTTCTTAATTCTTTACTCTCCAGTTATATAATCATCGTGTCGAATTTTGAATTTAACTTGTAGTGTCTCCTTCTTACAGAACTTAGTGGACATATGGAAATACCTACAGATAGTCAAAAGTGAAGAATTACGGTATATGACTATCATGAAGCTTCACGGGGGTAGCGATATTTTGTCTGTAGGGGTGAGCCGTCTTTGTCCGAGAAAAACTCGGGCAAACCGAGAAAATTGAATTTCCCGCAACTTCAGGGGTTGAAGCCCCTACCCTTTTTCTGCTCGTTCGCCTGTGGAAAGTTTAGAGAGTTATTGTCCGTAGTAGTGCCATAACGCAAAGCTTGTGCACATGGTTTATTTTGAGGACTCTTATTCTTTGTCGAAACTTTATTTGCTGAACAATCTGTCGAACATTTTTTTTTCTAAAAGGAGACAACAAAATATGTATAGAAGTTGCAAACATCGTGGAATTGTGTCATTTGTGGTTTCAAGGAATGGCACAGGGGTGCGGAGGGGTGCTCATGGGTCTTGCGTTCAGCTCTGCACTCCGTAAGTTCGACCAGCCCAGTGATTATTGTGTATCCATCATAGTGACCTAAAAAGGTGGGTGTGATCGTGCTTCTCCCAGGGTAATTTTGAAGTGAAACGATTCAGTCTCCTTCATCTGGCAATCAAGATAAATGCGCAAACTTTGCAGTGCAGCTTAAGGGAATTGTCTCACAAAAGAAAGGCATGGTGAAAACGGGGGATGGGTAAAGGAAACCTCTCTTCGATTTAGGCCATTTTCCTTGGATCGACCGGTCTTATTTATCATGTTTGCAAGTTATTTTCCTATATTGATTTTGTAAATAACAAGGTCAAAATCATATAATTTACTTTACTTTGAGAGCTGTTGGCCACGGTCCTCAGTCAACACCGAGTTTAGCGGTTCGCAGTCAACAGCCGGACGAAGCAAAGCTCTCTTGTGAGAAGATAACTTGCCAAATCATGGTAGGGGTGAACATGAAGGCAGGTATGGACACACACACAGACCCAAGCACACACAATGCACCTTAAAATTTGTTCCTGCACACAGAGGATTTTACATGTTTCGTTCAAATATCAGAAAGATTGTGCATCCCTCGTTGTTTTTACACAAAATCTCCATTAAGCATGAATTATTTTGTTGTCAGCATAATTTCCATGCAGTGGTTTTGGAGCACAGAAAAGTTATTAGAATATCTGCATGAAGAAGGTATGTTTTGCAAACTGTGTCAGTTCCAGCAACTTGGTTCCATGTTTTCAACAAGAGATAAAACCCTAGGAATAAAAGTAGAGGGAGAACACTGCCACGGTGCATCGCTCTGCTTAACCAGTGAAAACAAAACTGGTGAGAGCGCTTCCGCTGTACGGCAAAAATCCAGATAAATCGCAGGTCTCCATAGCCTACGTACAGTTTACATTGAATTTAGGAAGTTAAATATCATTTTTATCCGTTTTTCGAAGATCAGGAGAAATGTTCACAACTGAGATACATTATGGTCCTTAAAATTTATGTAATATACTCCTGACTGAAAACTTTTAGTTACTCCGCTAATAACTAGGGCAAAAGCATCGCTGTAATGTTTGTATTATGCTCTGTTGCTTTCTTGCTGTACAGACAGTGTCTTCAGTCCATATCGCAAGATGTCGTTCTCCCTTACTTCTGTTTCTATGGATAAAACCAAAAACTACGGAAAACGAGAGGTACGGTGGGTTGGAACTTGCAAGAAATGTACATACCTTCCATTGATTCTCTAATCCATCAACAACTATTTTCTTCACAAGCCCTTTTCTTTTCAATGCTGTAATTACCACCAACAATGGTATAGTTCTGTGTATGCCATGTGCGACAATTACATGCACTGTACCTACATGCTGGGGTATCAGTCAAACCTTCACGACTGATGGGGTGGGTTTCGCTTGACATTAAAGGAAATAAGCAGTAACCCCAAATTTGTTGAGAAAAGTCAGAAAATTTTTGCAAATAGCCTCTTATTTGCCTGACAAGTACCTCTGAAGATGTTTGTCAACATCAATTTTACAAACAAAAGAAAGAGCAAGGGGTTATTCTCCATAATGTACAAATTCGAATTTAGGTGACTGCATTTTCCTTTAAAAGAAAAGCAACACATGAAAAAAGCTTTCATCACCAAGTATCCACCCATCAACTCAAAAGAAGAATGGATAGAAAATCTTTTTTGATAGCATGTTGTTTGTTCTGTATTTTTAAATACAATGAATGAAAGAAATGACACATACATAATTAAAAGGAAAGCCATGAATAAAACATAGGATCTACGATGAATTTATAGAAGTAATGAATCTTTCAGGACATATTCAGTCCCCCAAAGTTATTATAAAATGCCAAATGGCACTAAAAAATGTCACTTCCTTTCAGAGACATAGCAGAGAGGCAGAGGTGGGGATTTATCCTGCTATCAGAGGCTTTTCCCCCGATGACCGTTATGAGAAAAGAGAATATAGTGTAAATGTTTAAAATTACAGTTTTCACTGTTAATATCGCTCCCGCAAAACATAACCCTGCCCCCTTCTTCCCCCACTTGCCACCAATGTCAGTGTCTGGTTGCACTTCTGTCTTTTTTCTCTGCAAGTGTTTCTCTTCATGGCCCATAATGGTTTAATTTATACTACAGGCAAGACAATTATCCAGTCAAAGAACCAGAAATCATTAAATCAGAAGGGGAGGGGGGGGGGAGGCTAGCTTTGTTTGAAAAACTACCAACTTGGGCTCCCCAAATTGCAACAGCAATAATAAGCTTCAATCATGTAGATGTGTAACCACAATGACTTATATGAAAACGGTGTAAAAACTTTGACAGTTCTGAATATTAAACAAAAAGTCAAACAAATTATGATTTTAAAATTAGGGTTCAAGGTGGTATTTTATGACATGTGCTTTTTTAGGGATCCTATGCTATTTTATGGGACCAAGGCAGTTTATATGAGGCCTGTGCTTGTTTATGGGACAAGTGATATTTGATGAGGCCAGTGCTATTTATTCTGCTTGACATGACTGTATTCATCCTCTTTAAGTTTCTGTCAAACTTACAATCAAGAAAAGTGATGAAGAGACCACAAAAACGTGGCACAGGAGGATGAGTAAGAGGAGACTTCTTCCTAAGTAAAGGTAATAAACATCTTACAACACTCACAACAGTATCAACATTATCATTACAAACACATCTTTTCTTTACAAGATTCCTTTCTTGCATAAATCAATTCCAAAGAATTGAACAGAAGTAAAACTTTATTAAAGTCATTTTTTTTCTGCTACGACACACAAATCTAAAAAATCTTGTTGAGCTTTAAATCTGACAGCACACACTGCTCAGTGACTCTACAGTAGATCAAAGGTAGCAAGAATGGAAAGGTCTATAGACCACCTCATACTAACAGCTAAAATCAAGTATGATTGTTCCATGCAATTTAAGGACCTGATTTTGTTTATTTCAGCAGTTTAGCATATCAGCTGGTCAGTAAAGCCTGATGTCAACCAGAAGCAGTTAGTACTGTCAAGATTTCACATGATATTCAGAATTGTCCCCACACCATACTCATATATATATAAAACTGAAGCAGGCATTTATACACCGAGTGGTTTGCCGATTCCCACATCTCACTGTCAGACAAAAAAATTAAACAAAAACCGACAATTCATTCCAAAATCTTACTACTACATTTTACACAACATTAAACCTGAAGCATTGTCTGTTTCAGTAATCTTCATCAAACTTTCGTTTTGTTTTCTTGGGATTCTGTGACTTACTCTTGGCTTTACAGAGTGGACAAACGGGTGCGTTGCGATGTATAGGCTGTTGACAGGCTTGACACAACTGATGAAAATAACAGAGAATAATAATTAAAAATGCACATAATGGAGGAAGAACACATGAAAAACTGTGTCTAAACTGTAAATATAATTATCTTCACAATGAATGATACATTTACCAGCTAAGAAAGTTTCCTTGCATACCTTGCAACTGCTTACTATGGTATGTTATACCTGAAACCAGTGAAAATGGCATAGTTAAATATTTGATGAAGAAAGCATCAACAATGCAGAAAATAGTAACAATGTCCATCAAAATCCATCAAATATTGACCATTTACAGGGTAATGTCTATTTCCCTCTTACATCATGAATAAACATGAGTTACATATGCAAATTGTGACAACGAAGGACTCACAAAATATGTCTACTGCTATCCTTTGTGTTTTTCAACCTTCACTTCAAGAACAGTTGCAAACATTTATTTTCTCAGAGTGAAAACTTTGGAAACTTAAAATGTTGTCTGCTTGAAAATGTCAATATCACTCCCTAAACTGTAAACTATCAGGTGAGTAATTAAGAGATAGTTCATGCAGCATTAACAAAAGTAATACTAAAACAGTGCAATACTCCGTACTATTATTTTTGCATGGGAAGTGAGTAACCATAAAAAACTATAAAGATTTGAAGGGATTTATCTTGAGAACAGTACATAATATTGAAGTAATTCAACAGATCTTTCATAACGATATTTTATTCTTTAACTGCCAGATAATTGCAATTCTTTTTGGTTGCATGGTACCATAATGTCAACCATCCAAGGTGAAAAGAACAAAGTCTACGATCTGCTTACATTACCTTCATTGGGGGCATCTGGACCCTAAGGGATCTTGTAACAGCACTTGTTGATGGACTGCTTCTAGAATCTCCTGGTGGACTTCTTTCCTCCTTAGCTGTGACTTGAGTTGGTGAATCTGGCACTGATATTTCTACTTTAGCCTCATTTTTCAGTTCTGTACGTCTCTTTTTAAAGTATCTGTGGAAATGGAACATAATAAATATGTATTGCAATAGGTACATCACACCAGTGACACCAGGATTTACGTCATCATTTTGTCACTTTACTCTCCTCAACAACACTTTGTTCTCCTCCCATCATTATCGATTAAACTTACCAAAGTCCTGTCCAACACCATGGTTACCTTCCATCAATGACCAACACTACACCAGGTACCATACATATTAACAAACCAGGCAATTCTCCCAAAGTAACACTGGGTGACCAGGAGAACCATTTTTGTAACAATAACAAACTATATTTTGATAGTGCTTTACCTAAAGATTATCTCAAAGTGCTTTTCAAGGTAAATTACTACAAAGAACAATGCAAAAGTCAAAACTGAAAAAGTTTCTAAAACCAATAAGGGACAAAGCAAATGCACAACATTAAACCGAGAGTACTTACCTAACAGACTATTTAAAAAATATATACTGATGGGGTATTAATATTCACTATTCTGATGACTCTAGTGTCCCTTTAACTGTAAATGCAAGCTTTATCTATCACACTACTACTGAATACATCATGAATTGTATCTAAGCTATTATGCTTGAATGATTCCACAAAATCTGAAAACCATTTTGTGGCCCACAGAATCATGTTCTCAAAAAAGGCAATTTCCAGTCAATACCGTAGTCAAGGAGAGAAAGCCAGAAGTGCATCACCACCCCCAAATTATTTTTGCACCTCCCAAAATAATTGTTATGAACAAGAATTACCATTTCCTTGACAAAACTCAACATCTCAATGCAACCAAAAACTATTTTGTTCCCTCCCTCTCTGATCCCCCCTTCACCACCTTGTCTTCCAGTGAGCCTGGTGTCATTTCACCGAGTTACATTTTTGTCTGTTGAGTGCTAGTTCACTAAAAGCTTGGACTTGCTTCTAATCCTTGCTGACGTAAAAAATGGAGTACCAGGCACAAAGGAAGATTAAGTTTGACTGAAAATTTACTGAAAATGTGTATCTCTAGAAATTTTTAAGGGTTTTTCCTATGCAGGCAGAATGTGGAGTCTAGATTCCACTCAAGGGGAATGTCTTTCTGAATTATTGACCAAGAACTGCTATTCTGAATTTGAATTGAATAGTCATCTAAGTGTAGTACTGCTTAGTACAGCAGCTGGCGACCTACAGTAAGAAAGCGCCAACGTTATGTAAATTAGGTTTGCTAGAAACCTAACAGATTCTTTTTTATTCCAGGAGCAGAATTCTCCTGTAATTTCTTGAAAACTTGAAAGTCATTGCAACAAAAATTTCACAAAAAATGTGTGGACCTTCTGAAATTTCCAATTTTTTTATTAAATCTAACGAAATGTTAAGTTCTTGTATATTAGAATGAAGAGCTAATTATTCATGTGCTTATTCACACATGCTACCATTTACATGCGGCATGATCGTTATTTTCAGTTCCTTGCAAAAATCGTTCAATGATTGACTATACACAAATCTGAACACTGCCATTAGCCATCTACTGTAAAACTTGATACTGTCATGGTAACAAATGGGAGAACAAAGTGCTGCCCAAAAACTTTGTGCTGCATGCAAGACGACTTTCAAAACCCTTTCAATGGGGCCCACAAAACAGAGTACCACACGCTATGAATTAAAGCTCCCACAGGCACTCATAACATGAGGATTCATCCCTAAGAAGTATCAATGAATTAAGTTCTCAAGTTAAACATAACCTAAAAGATCATGATCAAGTACAGTAATTTCCATTTTGATACTGTCCCTTTCTGCATTTGTCATACACAAAAGAAGACAAAACTTTACAACTTCACAGTCAGTGCATCTGTTTGATTAAGCTGTTACACTCACTGTTTGTCTAAAGTCTCTTCTCCCACAACAAGAGGTGGTACCTCCTCCAACCCCAGCTGACGTCGCCCTTGGTCAATCTCCGACTTCAAAGAATTGTATTCCTTGAAGACACTGTAGGCTAACTCTAGGGAACGATTTCTGTCTGCCTCAGCATTTCTGATGATTGTCTCCATCTGAGTAATCAATAAAGAAACAAAATTACTACAGTACCATCCCTGAAGAACAGTGGCACTACCACTTTCCAAAATGGGGTGGGGGGGGGGGCACAACAACATGAAGGACTGAGCAGCAACATGAAGGACTGAGCAGCACTGGAAGTGTATGGTGACATGAAGTGCTACTGTGTACTATGCAGGTTGTGGGGCTGCCCAGGGGCCTACTGTAGTGTCCACGGACAATGTGCAAGTGGGGGTCCAGGGGGAAAAACCCCTAGAGGGTCTAGGGTATTTACAAACTTGTGACCATTAGAATGAAGCATATAACTACCACGATCTCCAAATGGCACTGGATGAGCACTAATCAGACCACAAAAATAAACTCAGAATTTAACCATTCTTTTAATTTAACTTGGACTAACAATCTAATGACTGTGGGGTGGGGGGGAGGGGGGATGTGAGTGGGAATGATGGATCATGTTAATGTCACTTAATGATAATTCCACTCTTCCTGCCCAATGGGCTGTTGAAACAAATAACTGTTACCAGGCATGCCACTAAGGGGAAGCACTCACATAAGAGTGTCGAAAGTGATGTGGGGGCAGATGTAGGGCCTCACCTAGAAAATTTGGAAAAAAGAAGCCTTTCTATGTGATTAACTGAGTTTTGGGTGCCTTCAAGTTACAGTAATGAAAACTCCATGAGCCACTTAAGTGGCTCCAGTCCCTGACCCTCAAACTTTAAACACTGTACAGTACATAGGCAAAATTTCATAGAGCAATTCATCTGTTTGAGATTATCCACTCTCCTCTTTTGAATAATCAAGACAGAATCTATCTAAACAGACAATCAACTTTTTAAGCTTGGTCTTGTTTATTTAACCTTGCATGTACCAAATACAGCCCCAATCGATCCTGAGCCCCCCCCCCCCCAGGTCCACCTTGGTATTGGGTAGTTTTGACTTGTATAGAAAAACTCACCAGTGTAACATAAACTGTGAAAATGAACTATAAAAATGATGAGATCAAGGGGACAACTCTGCTAAATCATCAGGTAGCACACCACTAATTACTGCTGCACTGACTTACATGCTCATACTTGCAAGTAGGCATTTCAAACTGTTTTCAAATTGATGTACCAAGACCACTGAACCTTTGAGCTACGTGAGCTCCTGTAATTATTCAATGGTTTTCCCTTTGACTTTGCACTCAAAATGCCCTTTTTCACAGTAAAATGATAGCAAGAACGTACTTTTAATTTTTGACATTTTTGCATAATGAGTACTTTACTGTATTTGCTACCACATCCACATCATTGAGCACACAGACCCTTTACCAAAAAGCAATTACAAAGGATTATGGGATAGAGTTTTGGTACTGGTCCTTTTTGGCCACATTAAAATGCCATTGATAAAACAATGCACACCAAAACCCTGTCCCATAATCCTTTGTAATTAATTTGGAAAAGGGTCTATTCCTTCAGCAACCTGGTGTGAACAGCAACCTGGTGTGAACAGCTACCAGCCTACCAGCATAACTCAAAGAAATTTGCCCATATACTGTATACACGTGACTATTCAAACGACTCACCGCTTTCATATCAGCATGAATCTGTCTGAGTTCCTCTACATGCGCCAATCTCTCCTCCTCTAGCAGCTCCAGTTCCTGTTTGTAATCATTCAGACGGTTCTCCTCCATCTTCATCTCTTGAAACTCTTCCATAACTTTCACTTTCAGCTTCTCAAGCTGAAGAGTGTGACTTCTGCAGAGAAAATTGACAATCAGAGCAAAATCAACAAATACAGTGAGCAAACGTGACTAACATGAAAAATGTTCAGTGGCCATAAAATGCAACACTAAATGAGTCTCTGAGACAAATCAAATATCCGCATTGACTAACCTGAAGTTTACCACCCTTGTCTACTTTCTGTTAGATCTGAACATCCCTTCCCCCAGTTATTCCCTCAAAATGAAAATCCATCATCCTTTCCCCTCCCCTCCCCTTGTTTCACTTCCAAAACCCTGGAGCTGCATCTGCTGGCAAATGGGTAAATTCTCACCAGGAAGATGGTATTATTTTTTTTATGAACAGTTTGTCCAATTAATTCAGATTACTATGTAATCTACTAACGAAAGCTTTCATAAACAAAAAATGTGCATAAAATTGTTTATACAAAGATCACAAATTTAAACATTTTTTTTGAGCATTTAAAGGCAATAGGCAGTCGCCCCAAAATTTTCTTTGAAAAATCGGCAAACTCTTGCAGATCTCCTCTTATTGCATTACAAGCACCTCTGAAGATGTTTTGAACATAACTCTTACAAACAATAGGTAAAGCAAGGAGAAATTCTCCTTGAATTTCACAATTTACCAACAAAAATATTGTCACATGATCAAAATAGGCCAATCATGAACTAGAGTGACAGGATACACTCACTCTGATTGGGGTGACTGCATACTGCCTTTAAGTAGTATTTATCTGGACACACTGACAGTACATACCATACTGTACTGTACACTAAAATGCTTAACAAAAAATTGATGTTCTGAATATTAATTACACTTACTCCTTTCATTTTCCCTTCTTTTAGCAACTATGGCATAGCATAGACACTCAAAGTCACCAATTTGGGCTAAAAAGATTGTAAATTCAAATCAACTGCAAAGTTTTCTTATCAAAGGTTGAGGAATAATTTTGTGTTACAGTTTTGTATACATTGGTAGCACACCATTTATTATTCCCCCATTGACCTACTAATTTTTGCCCATTTCATAGCCAATGTACCCTTGCAGAAGTTTTCAATGCTCCCAAGCTAGAACCCTCTTAAGAAAGCTCACGAGTAGGCCTTTCATAATGATTTCAAATTTGTGTGCCATGACTGTTGAGATTTTGAGCTACTGTAGGACAGCTTGTATATAATAGGGTGTGATTCCTGCTTTCTAATTCATTCCAAATTCCATTTTGCATTGCAGATGGATATATTACAAAAAAAGTGCCTAAAATACCTTCAGTTTTCTTTATTTTTGCATGATGAGTACTTCCACATCACAAATTGAAAACATCACTTCAGCAACATGGTCTATACTGTGCCAGCAAAATTTTTTCGAGGGTGTTAAATTTGAAGGGTAATATCCTTCACAGGAATTTCCTTTGAGGAAGTGGTGTGCCTACCTCTTAAACTATACTTATTCCTTTATCATAAGTCAGCAACAATCCCAAGATTTTCTCTGCATTCAAAATACTAAACACCATACTATTGATGCATTGCTGCAATTGCAGCAATAAGGCGAGGTTATAGAGAAAAATAAATAGGAGAAGTTGTCCTCTGTCAGGTGTGTGTCAAGTTCAGAACCTCTTACTACAAAAGTTTCCAAGAACTTACATGTTTATCACAAAACTATCACAGCTGAAGAACTTGATGATAAGAGCTTTGCTTCAGAACAATTAAGATAAAATGGGTTGTGATCTAGTGCTATACACCCTAATGGAATCACAGTACAAGTGTCCAGGAGATTATTGATTTTTAGTGTTTATCTTGCCAGACTGACTAATGGGAATCACTTCACAAAGGGACACCTGCATAAACTCAGCTTCTACAGCAATTTCACACTTGACCGATTTTAATACAGGGTTTCTTTTTTTGCCCTAGAAATGGTCTGTTTTCATGAAGGATAGATGAATCTCATTGCAAATAAAGGAAACAGACAAGTATAGCTTCTCAAATCAGATATTTATATATTGATGTTTTTGGATTTCATAAAAACGTAATTTTAATAAGCTACCAAGCTTGAAACTTATTGAATACAACATCAGGTACCAAGTAAAATCTAGAAAAGGGTTTTAAAACTGTAACAGGGATTTATTTCAGTGTAGTAAATTCAAGTAGTTTATGCAATGTGACACTTGCATGCCATGCTAAAAGTCAGTAAACTGGAAAGTAGTTTCCCAACATGAGGTCTTGGGGAGTCGTATTATATTAAGAAAAACTGGTCAGCATAGTTCAATTATTTTTTTTTCACTTTAAAAGTCACAAAACATGAAAAATTAATTGTAATTAAAGGTTTGATGTACGGAAAACAAATTACAATATTGCAAAACTATATTTACAAACATCACTAAACCCAACATATTTAAAGATTTATTAAATGACTGCATGGCTCATACTAGTTGTCAAACTTAATACAATCTCTGACACTGGTTTTCACTCAGGACTATGGATACTATAATTGAAATCTGAATGTGAAAGTAAAATCTTCCATACCCTGGTACAGTATGTAAAATCATGTCATATGTCAAATGTTGGCAAAAGTACTCCACGATTTCTGTGTGACCGCGTGTTTGGTCTAGTGGTAGAACATCCGCCTCTCACGCGGGAGTCCCGGGTTCCATTCCCAGGTTGAGTCATACCAAAGACTTTAAAAATGGAACCTTCTGCCGTTGCGCATGATGCTCCGCATAAGCAATGGAGTAAGGGACAACAAGCCAGTGAGCCACAACTAGAAAAAAGGCTGTGGCCGGCTTGACTTGAACCAGCTGGTTGGAAACTGGGCTGTTAAACCTAATCTAACTAACTCCACGATTTTTGTGAACAATATAAAATATTTGTGTGGTCAAACATCATGAAAGATGGCTTGGGGAAATTAGAAGAAATCTGAAAGATGCAGCTGATGTTAAAAAGTATAAGGCTTACACCACTGTCTTCAGTGGTGTACACAGAATTTGTCCATAGGGCTGAGGTACGGTCCCCAAAAGAATTCAACTGTTGTACCTTGTGCACATGATGTTCTCTAGGCTAGGCTCTGAGGTTTCACCACAGGGGAAGGAGGGGGCAGACAGTCAACATACCAGAGGCTGGTCTCATTGCCCTCCCCAAGAAAATTATCCCCCCCCCCAAAAAAAACCCCAAAGAGTTGATGAAATGAGGGTGAAAGAAGGAACAACATTTGGCCTTGTTATGCCACTAATTGCTCATGCACTAAACATTAAGGCCTAATCAAGTAGTCTAATCCTTGAACAGGACTGTGTACTAAGCTAACAGTACAACTACTCCATACCAGAGCACAAAAAAGAGTGGGTACCCGGTCATTTTGCCCCAACCAGTTCGCCCCAGTCGTTTCACCCCCTTGCCAGTTCGCCCCAAAGTGGAAGTTGTTTCGCCCCCAAGCACCTACCAGTTCACCCCCTCGATTTTACTAGTTTGAACACTGAGTTGTAAAAAACTGTGACTCAAAAAAAGAGAGTTGCTGCACAAAAAAGATAAAATAAATAGTGTTCTTTAAATAAAATATGAGGGCAAACAAGTTAAACAACAAAAAATTTGGTATTTAAAAAAAAAAAAAAAGAAAAAAAGGCACCAGAAATAAAGGAGACTATTGAAGAGGGCAGTGAAATTTGACTCCAAAAAAGAGAGCTGCTGCACAAAAAAATGAATAAATAAAAGAATAAATGAAATTTTTTCAAAAGAGAATTTGGTATTTCAAATAAAAAAGGAAAACAAAAGGGTGCTGATAATGTACTGGGAGAAGAGGGAAAACGTGACTACAAAAAACAGAGAGTTGCTTCACAAAAATGCTTTCTCTAAGGAAAATATGAATGCAAAATGAAAAAACTTGAAAAATAGGTACTTCTACACAAAAAAATATGATGAGACTTTGCAGCTATAGTGCAAAGGATGCAACATAAACTGGATGAAAAGGCACAAAAATGCCAAAAATAACAAAGGCATATTGTCAACAAATTAGGGAGTGAATTGGTCAGCACATGGGGCAAACTGGTAGGTCTTTGGGGGCGAACTGGTCATTGCTTGGGGCAAACTAGCAAGGGGGTGAAAAGACCTTAAACCACAAAGTGTACATACATAGAGTCCTGTTCAAGGACTGTAAGTAGTCTAGCCTGTATGGGTATGTACAAACTACAAACACAATGAAAAAAAAGTTGAGCTACTGCCACTCTAATTATTAATCACTGGTACAAAGTTCTAACTAACACCCCCCACAATGACATTCACAGGCTTACTAGTCAAATTCAGTGGTCAACAACGACTTTGATTCCAGCTCAAAACTGAGTGACTTTGACTATGACCACAAACAGGGACTACAAATCCAGCTCAAAATGGATATCTCGTCATGCTGTGACTTTGGCTATGAATCCAACTCAAAATGAATACCAAGTTGTCCCAACATTAGTCCATGGAGGTCATAGCTCCCAAGTCCCATGAGGAAAAATGCAGGTCGACCCCTTCCTGTTCTTGGACGGCCAGCCTGGGGGTGTAAGGGGAGGGGTCTCCCCTTAAACCCCTCCCCTTTTTGAAATTTTTTGAATTAGAATTGTCTACACGTATAAAAATGGTGGCACTTTTTTAGCAAATTATTCAACAAAACTGGCCTGAGTTTTCATGTTAATTGTAAAAAGCATAACACTGCATTGAGAGGTAGGGTTGGGCGATACTTGAATTGTACCATCACGACAATAAATCCAAGAATTGTAGTGATAATTCGATAATCATGTTAACATTCCCAAAACTATTTCCATTCAAGTCCCTTCTCTTAATGGACTACTGGAATAATCAACGAATCGTTTGCCAGTCACATTAACCGATTTGCAAACCCTTTAGAGCCGCACTACTTGAGCGACGAAAAATAAGACGAGGAAAAATACTGCTGCCACACCCCTAGCAGGCGCGTGTCCAGGATTTTCAGCAGGGGGGTCTGGCTTGAGATCTGAAGGCCCGCGAGACCGATCATGAAATACGGTTTGTAAGACCTAAGGTCCGCAAGGCCGACCGATCTAGAGACCGGAACTATTAGGGTTAGAGTTAGATGAGGTTTTATGGCTCAGTTTTTAACCAATTGGTTTAACTATTAGAGATATACATACATGCACAATTGTGTATCCAGAATTCAGCTGATACTTCTGATGACTTTTTCTCTGGTCTCGCGAACCTTTTCTCATTTTCGGTCTCGTATCAGTGTTTGCGTACATTACAGACCTATACCAAATGTACGGTTATTTGTTACTCCATGTAAAAATGCAGAGAGAGAAATGACAAAGTTTACTGCCATTGATTACCATCAATTAAATGTAAAAAAAGAATACCGTAGAATGACATAAATACATATGAGACAGCAATAAGAAGTAACACAAGACAATTTTTTCACATTTTCTTCCACGAAAAATAATCGGCAATTTTGCATTCTTATTATCCCATCTTCAGCTTGAAAAGGCTGAGATAAGTCCTACCTCTAACTTGCGCAGGCAGGCAATTGTTTTTGGTTTTGCTAGTTGCGTCGCACAGTGTAATTTTCTCACATTGGAACATTTACGTTTGGAAAGGGTACATATTCGATACCTGTCACAAAGGTTAGAGATGTTGCGACAGCAAACGAGTATGCATTGCAAAGCTGGCAGCTGAATGTACTATGAGATTGGTAATTCGGTAAATATGTGTTGGGAATTACACTTCCTGCATGGTTTAAAGGATCCGAAAGCAGCGGTTTCATTTTCATTATCCTACGCAGATTTCAAATGTGGGTTTTTTTTCTATTGTTGCTCCAAATAATTTTTTCTTTTTTGGGGGGAGGGGTGGATTTTGACATTGTAGCCACTGCACAGCTATTTAGGATAGGCCTAGCCTAGGGCCTAGGCTATATTAACTTAGCCTACCTTATATCCTTAATACAGTGCATTTGCTGCATTATCTGAGAGACCCTCTCTTCCTCAGGTCCAGAGACTTCAGGTACTAAAGCCATGTTATCACCAATACTTCAATATGGCCCGGTGTAAAGATGGTCTGCTTACGTCCACTCTGTCAATAAAAATTTACATGAAGAAATGTGAGGTCTTCACCTTTCCAAAGTCAATTGATATCTTAGCAGTTATGAGAACTGAGATATACACCGTTCACGGCAGTATCGCAGTACCAGTCATTACACATCTAGTACAGTATCAATGCGCTTGGGTCTGCAGAGAGTCACTTCCACGATGCGATTATGAGTACTGACTGTGCAGTGTACTCTCTCAACCTGAATCGCGAGCTTACATACAAGTCCAACTGAAAGCTTCGCAACTTGGCAAGATTTCATGCTAGAATGATTACGCAATACTATTGACTTTTCTATTATATATAAAGGGGTATTTAGACATGTCGTGAATAAAGGTGAAATAGTTAGGAGTGTGTGGGTTAATTAAACTTAAAATATTACAACAAGTACGATTATAAAGTTGTTATAAGGTTATTGCAGTTTATTTGAGACTGTATTAAAGAAAATCTAGTAATTCTTCAATTTATTTTACCCTTTATATATTTCAACCCACACGTGCGAATTTCGCGCGTCTGGGTCTTACGTACAAACGTAAACATTTACGAGCTGTTTTGCGCTTTGATCTTTTCCTGGTTGGCGAAACGATTACATGTACAACAGTTTTCAAAGCCTGGGATCGAGCTTAGCATCATTAATATTCTTTTAAATGACTTCTCTGGTAGCTTATATTACATTTGTGTTGACGAACACTGTAGCTACCGTGTATTTTGACCTTCTTGTGACTGTGTAGCCGGAGTGTTTTTCCAGGGATCGGACTCCGTGCATCTCAGTGTGTAAGCAACTTAGGCCCCTACTAAAGGCCTAGGTGTTTTCTCAACGTCGAGTCCGACCTAGCCAAACTGTTACTCTTAGTAGCTTCCAGGCTGACCTAACTTAGTGATTCTTGTTGTCTAGGCCCTAATCCATCACTGCAAGGAGTTTCAGCTACTAAAATGGCACTGCAGCCAAATCAACAACTAACACTTGGTAAGTTACAGCAGCTCTGATTTTACGAACATTATTAGGCCTAGGCCTAATAAAGTGTGGCACTTGTACAGTGGTAACCTAGGCAATAGCCTAATTGTAAACAAATGTCAGGCACAAAACTTGTCCCATCCCATCTCTCAGCTTGACCAACATCACAAAATAAAAATTGAGGGCTGTCTTAACTTTATGTAGGCTGGGAGAAGTTGTAAAAATGGGTCACATTTAATGCATTGCAATTTTCGTCTAGACCCTAGGTTCCTCAGGTTGGGGCCCATGAGCCATTTGCTGATCGAGCAAGGAAAGATAAAGGCCAAAATCAGAATTACATTTCATTTAGTTTTACTAGCCTACAACACTTTAAGTAAAAGTAAAAAGTTTAGTAAAATTGGCCCATTGTGAAAAACATTTGAAAACCAGTGATCTAGACTCTCCCCCTCTTCACATAGGACAAAGAGTAGGTCACATTAATTGATTTCAAGAAACCACTTAGCCTTTTACATCTACAGTAGGCTATATATGTGTTTCTTGTTATTGCATGTTAGCAACTTACGATGGCCATTCACCTGCAGAGTATAGGGTGAGTAATACAACTGCTGATAGTCTTGATAATTAACTGACTGAGGGGTTTTACTGTATGTTAAGGATAGCATAAATTGTGTTGATGTCACCAACAAGTTTTCTTCAGGATTTTCTAACTGCTTGTGGTGTGAAATTAGTTTTGGCAATGAGTCTTGCACTCCTTTAGTTGTTGGTATTATTTATCGTTCACCAAATTCTTGTGCTGATAATAATCAGAGTTTGTTCGAAAGTTTTAGGATAGTTTCTTCGAAAAGGGCAGTTGTGTTTGGGGATTTCAACTTTCCTGATATTGATTGGCATTCATGTACTAGTGGGTCACATGGGAGGGATTTCCTCGAGGCAGTGTCTGATGGTTTCTTTACCCAGCATGTTCTGTTTCCCACTCGCGAGGACAATTGTCTGGATTTGGTACTAAGTACTGATGAAAACATGGTTAGAAATGTAGCTAGTGGTGGTAAGATAGGATCTAGTGACCATGACCTCATAAGTTTTGAGTTACTTTGTTTCAGCAAACTTCAAGGTAGTGACAAAACTGTTTTAGATTTCAGCAAGGCTAACTTTACTCAGGCTAAAGAGCTTCTTACCATAGATTGGGTTGCACGTTTGTCTCACTTAGGTCCTGCTGAAGCATGGAGTGTCTTTCGTAATATAGTTACTGACACTACAAAGTTGTGTATCCCACTCAAGAAAGCAGTGGTTAAAAATAGGCCAATCTGGATGTCTAGAGAGGTACTTAGAGCAGCCAGGAAGAAACGTAAGTGCTGGCGTCGATATAGGGTCAGTAAGAATTCTGATGACTTTGCAGTCTACAAGAAGCAGGAACTCTTAGTTAAAAATTTGGTTATTGACACTAAAGCTAAGTTTGAAAAGCAATTGGCCAAGGAGGTTAAGGTAAATCCAAAATCTTTTCATGCCTATGTCAGGTCTAAGCAGAAGGTTAAGGAGGGTGTTGGGCCTCTCCAAGGTAATGAAGGCACACTAGTTACTGATCATCAGGATATGGCTAATTTGTTAAATGATTATTTCGTATCTGTTTTTAACAAGGAATCATCTGTTTTGGGGACTTGTAGGGATTCTGATATTTCTTCTTTAGTTAGTGACGTTGTCTTCTCCGAAGAGTTGGTTTGTAATAAGTTGAAGAGTTTAAAAGCTAGTAAGGCCCCTGGGCCTGATGGGATCCATCCTGCCATTCTCCATGAATGCTCCGAGATTTTGTCAGTTCCTCTTTGCATTATTTTTCAGAAGTTTCTGGATTCAAACTTTGTACCTGCTGACTGGCGGATTGCTAATGTTACTCCAATTTTCAAAAAGGGGGATCGGAGCTTGCCTTGCAATTATAGGCCGGTCAGTTTAACCAGTGTTGTGTGCAAAGTTATGGAATCTGTAATCAAGGATTGTTTGCTTAAATATCTTTTAGATAATGGGTTACTCAATCTGTCACAGCATGGTTTTTTACCGAGTAGATCTTGTGTTACTAATTTACTAAGCTTTCTTGAGGATGTTTCCTTATCTCTTGACTGTGGTCACAGTGTTGATGTCATTTACCTTGATTTTTCAAAAGCCTTTGATAAAGTTCCATTAGGTAGACTTATGGTTAAACTGCATAGGTTAGGCATCAAGGGCAGTTGTGCTGACTGGATAAATTCATGGCTCAATGGTAGATCTCAGAGAGTTGTTGTTAATGGTAATTTCTCTTCTTGGAAAGAAGTTACAAGTGGAGTTCCACAGGGTTCTGTTCTTGGCCCGCTTCTTTTCTTAATTTTCATCAATGATATTGATAGCTCTCTCACATCTAGTATTAGTAAGTTCGCTGATGATACTAAGCTCTATAGGAAGGTTAGTGATAAGGATGATGCCTCATTACTGCAAAAGACTTGGATAGGTTATTTTCATGGTCTCAGACTTGGCAAATGTCTTTTAATGCAGATAAGTGCAAAGTCCTTCACTTTGGTCCTAAAAATTTCAGCTATGATTATAACATGAATGGTAGTATTCTGAGTGATGTGACTTTTGAGAAGGATCTGGGTGTAGTTATTACAGGTGATTTAAAGCCATCTAGACAGTGTGCAGCTGCTGCTGCTAGGGCTAATAGGGTGCTTGGATTGATCAAGAGGAATTTCAGTAGTTTTAGTAATGAAATTGTACTAAATCTGTATAAGCAGTTGGTAAGACCCCACCTCGACTATGCAGCCCAGGCTTGGAGTCCCTTCTATGAAAAGGACAAGCTTCATTTAGAGCAAGTTCAGAGGAGAGCCACTCGCCTTATACCCGAGGTGAGACACCTACCTTATCATGTTAGACTTAAGCATCTTGGGCTTACCACCCTGGAGTTGAGAAGGATTAGGGGGGACATGCTTCAGGTGTACAAATTTCTCTCTGAAAGGAATCCTTTGTCCTCTTGCAATTATTTAAAGGTTCAATGTAATTCTCGGGTTCGAGGCCATTGTAAGAAGCTAGTTAAGAATTTTGCAAGGCTCGACATTAGGAAGTTCAGCTTTTCTCATAGAGTTGTTAACGAGTGGAATAGTCTGCCTGAGTGGGTAGTTAACTCCACATCTGTGCACTGCTTTAAGGTTAACATTGACAAGTTCTTCCATAAGTGTGGTAGAATCTAATTGTGCTGGGCTCGTTTGGTGTTGGTTGGCTCTTTGTTTTCAGTTAAGGTTGTATGGACTTCAGGGCATCTTATGGGGCCTTAGCCCTCCTTTGCCCTTTAACCTGTTATGTTATGTTATGTTATGACTCATGCTTCATGGTCTTGACAGAACATATCTTGTTGAAGTGTGCCTTGACATGGAGGATTGATGATGGTCTTATAAGAAGCCAATGTATGTGATAATTTATCACAGTTAGCTTTGTCCACTTCACCATGTATTTTACTTTAAAAGGATATTCTGGTGGCAAAGTATGAGTTTCATAAAATCAGGAAACTTTTTCTTTCTTTATTTTCCTAAATCCCATCTCAAGAGAATGTTGCATTTTTAAAAGTTATGAATTTGAAAGACAATATTCAATTCGCAGCAGTGCATTGCATTATTGTATGCGTAATCTGTGATGTCACACAGGTAGACTTATATTGAACATCTCTTGTATTGCTTTATAATTTTGACACATGTACTGTATGTAAATGAAATATGTAGACACTTATGTAACCAATGTTTCACTGGTGTCAGAAATCAAGGTCAAATTGCAGGCTTCAATTATAAGGAACAACAAAAGATTTTGGAAGCAATCTCTTGGTATTACATAACATTTTGTAACCTTGAATCAACTGGAAGTCTGTTGTTGACAAGAATAACGTACAGTATCTTCAAATAAGAACACCACAAGCTTTGGGTGTGAGGTTTGCAGGGCATTTCATGAGAAAGTACTCTCTTTCATTTGAGATCCTCTGAAACTACACAATGCTCAGTGCAAGGTTTTCTCTGAGTGCAAGGTACTCTCCCAGTCATACTGATACATGATACCACTGTGTGAGCTGTATGTATTGGCAAATGGTAACATACAGTTCTTACATTCTTTATCCATTGAGTATGATTATGTAGAATGGGAAAATGCATTTAATATGCATAATATTCTATTTTCTTACAGATAGTGGACAAGAGAGTGGTTTTTTGGCCTTCTTAAGGTCAATGCCAGAGGTAAGCATCAAACCAAGCTGCAAATTCTCTTTACCATTGTTTTCAAAACTTTCAAATAACGAACCTTTCAGAAGCCCTTTTGTGTTATTAACTGTTATGATGTGCAATCCTGTATGGTCAGGGGCGTAGATTTCTTTTCAGCTTTGGGGGGGATGGGGTGAACTATCGCAAATGTGGATAGTGTGCATGCGAAGCGCGAGCCCACAACGGGTGGGGTCCAGGGGCCCGCCTTAGGGCCCCTGGTAGGGTCCAGTGGCAAAGCCCCGGTGGGGGTCCAGGGGGCGAAGCCCCTGGAAGCTCCTGGGTTTTAATGTCTCAGAAGTGCCAGGAAGACTGTTTTATGGGGTTAATTTCAGTGTTAATCGGGTAGGCTATTGGTATATTCATACATCTAGGAAATACTATTTTGAGCACAAAACTCTTTGATAAGCTGCACTGGATTGATAATGTACAAGAGCAACAATGTCCTGTTAAGCTTAAAAAGGCAGGGATCAACATATAAGGTCATCCCAGACAACTGGATTTTGAATTTGGAGATCATTATAAGACCTGCAAGTTGGCTTGAGATCAGTGGCGTCGTCAGGTTTTTTGTAATTGGGGGCACCATAGATGATGTCGTAATAATACCTCAGTTCCCCAAAGTCTGCGTAAATTACACCTTTATTTTTCATGCGTTGCTGCATTTGCATGCAGCAGTTTTAATCGTTCATCACTACATAAAGGTGTCGTCCTGGGGAAGGGGTTCCCCCTCCCCTTTCAGAATTTTTTTTATTAATTTAAGGTCATTTAGATGCAAAATGGTGCTATCTTTGAGATGATTTTGGAACTGATCATATATGGCCGAAAATGTCCATAATTTAGTGAATGCTAATTTTTGGTAAGGTAAAAGAGGAGAAAATGTTGTCTAAGAGACAGATACATTGTCAACAAATCCCCTGAAGCCCCCTCCCTTCTGTCTATTTTACTGCCTTCTATTTCGGGAAGGTGTTTACACAAAAATATGTGCGTGGAGTCCACAGAAACATTATTGACTTATTACGAAATATGTCCTTCCTTCATTTTGTATTATGAAAGGGCATCTAAGGCTTGCAGATGCCTGAACAGGACCTCCTGGAAGCTCTGCATTAATCATATTAATTGGGGTGGGGGGGGGGCATTGACATAATGCGTATACTACCTGACATCCAAATGATAATATAGAGTACGACGCTGAACACTTTACAACTATCGTATTTTTACAACTTTTGAACTAAAATCCGGACTAACAGATGCCAGCAATGGAAAATGAGAGGAAGGGAGAGTATAGGTGCAGGGAGGTGATATTAGACCTCCCTGATAGGTGTAGCAAACAGGGTGAAGGACTAATAAGAGCGTTACAGAGTGCTGTTTTCATCATAAGTGTATTAACAATCACTATCTATACCGATAATGGCTCAGCGTGAACTAGTTAAGCTCTGGTACAAATTTTTGAAAAATGCATAACGGCAGATACGTACTTTCAACCTTCTACATCATGCTACATATTAGATTGAAAGATCCCATATTGATGCGAGGTCCCCACAGATGTTTGGAGGTGTATCTCTGTCCTTCGGAAAGTGTGGTGATCAGAACAGTTTCGTGTATTATTACCTTAATGATGGTCATGACATGGAGTGTAAACAGTGACGAATAATATTTCCATTACAAAACGTGCATTCAGACTCTACATCGAGACACTTTCAATTGCCTAACAAACCTACATGCCACTGCCATAAGCCAGTCTTTTATCTATTAATTCGTAAACTTTCAACTTTTTGCTGCTGTGCTTCTCCGAAAGTTGCTATCGGAAGATATTGATAATATGAGTGACACTGACGTAAGGTTGGAAGCGCGCGGAGAGCGCGAAAATTTTGATAGGTTGCCAACGGTTTGCTAAAATTCTGATAGTCTGAGAAACATTTGTGATAGAAAGTGAAGCGAGATTGAAAAAATTTCAAACGAAACTGAAGAATAAAATATACTTTCCATTATACACGTATCTGTAGACTGAAACATTGGGGGGGATGATAACATGGGCCATCCCCCCTAGTCAAATGTTGGGGGGATATATCCCCCCATCCCCCCCCCCCCCGGATTTACGCCCATGTGTATGGTATTGAAACAACTGTTCAGCTTGCATTTATAGTTTGGATGCAATATTAAAGGGAATAATAAGTGAATAAAACAATCTCATGTACAGGTGTAGGAAAAAATGTAAAACTGTCCCTGCCAGTACCATTAATTCTTTGACATTTTTAAAAAGGCATTTTTGAACCCATTGACACTCTTGTATAGGATGACAGAGTCCTGCACTGAAGTGAATAAATTTACTGGTAAAAATCATCCGGGATAAGTTCCTTCTAACTTAAGATTTGTGGAGTGCCTTCCAAAGGTTAAGACAATGACTTGTACAACTCGTAGCAACGACAACAACAACAAAGAAAAACAAAACAAATTACAAAACTAAAGGACACTTCCAAAAGATTAGTTTCCAAAGCCATGAAAGATCTTGAAGACCCACATCAAATCACTGTAAATCCCCTTCAGCTGCCAATTGTTGTGAGTTGGAGGAGTTGCCAACAAAGTTTGTAACTTTTTCTTGTTTGTCTTGTTTATAAGTTTATCTTGGAGGTGGAAATTTCCTTCGGAGGGTTAATGGCAGGGGTGGGGACTAAAAGATATTACCTTCAGATAATGGAAGCATTAACATAAATGAACTAACTGCAAAATTTTCATAAATTTGCATTTGGACTGGACAGACATACTTCACCTGGTTGCTGATGTGTTCACGAGGTTTGCTCATGTGTTGCTAGAGGTCAAATGTTTGAAAGCAGTAGGCAGTCACCCCAAACAGAGTGAGTGTGCCCTGTTACTCTAGTTCATGATTGTCCTATTTTGATCATGTGACAATATTTTTGTTAGTGAATTGTGAAATTTAAGGAGAATTTCTCCTTGCTTTGCATATTGTTTGTAATAGTTATGTTTAAAATGTCTTCAGAGGTGCTTGTGATGCAGTAAGAGGAGATTTGCAAGAGTTTGCTCATTTTTCAGAGAAAATTTTGGGGTGACTGCCTACTGCCTTTAAGTCACAGTCTTAAAGGAATTAAGATGTCATAAAATTCTAGTACTGTAAGTTTTGTGTTGAATCCAGTATTTTCTGTTAAATGTGAATTCAAGGATTGAGGTTTGATGATTGATACATAGGGAAAACTGAAGCAATTGAAGAACTGAAGAATTGAAGCAAAGAATTCAAATCAGTCAAGTCTTCAGAAGACACCTGAGTTTGGCTAAGCCTTGTGGAAACTGGAAAGCTGATGAGACAGTTTGCATCTTTTAGAAGGATGTCTCCCATCCAGCAGATTTGGAAGAAAAAAAGGATTGGTTTGAATCATTACAAAGATTTAGACCAAGTAACTTACAAACTTTAATTGATGACATACTTTTTTCTCTTCATTTCTACAGAAACCAGAGACAACTTTTAGAGTTTTCGACCGCACGGTATGTTAAAATTGAATGTTCTCCTTTGGAGAGTGCTAGTACTGCAGTTTCACTCCTAATGTGTGCATATAAGATATGGAACAGTGAGTTTTTGTAAATTGTCATCCTTACTGGCCGTGAACATACACTTCCTTACTATGTAGGAATTACTATGCCTTTCAGAATTGATAGTCTTTTGAATATTATGTATTATCGGGGAGTTGCTATTTGTCAAATAACAACTCCCTGGTATTATCACCTCATCTATTACTTTTCAAATTGCAGGAGTATTATACTGTTCATGGACCAGATGCCGTCTTTGCAGCCAAGGAAGTGTTTAAGACAACGGGAGTCATCAAATACTTAGGATCAGGTAACTAGTAATATTTGGGAAGCTGATATCACCATGGCAATGTATTTTAAGCATACATTACCCTGTAAACATTTTGCCGTCGGATCAACATTGGTTTTGGGTTCAAGTAGTCGGATAGAGGTCGGGCTCTGATTGGAGATGGGCTTGACATCGGGCTAGTGTCACTGTGAGGAATAATCCAATTGATACTTAAATACAATGTCAGATGGAGGTCTGAAAATATTGTAGTCTTTTTGCTGATGTCAAAATGACATTGAATGGACATTGAACAGTCGAGTTTTAGTGCAAATGGCAACTGATGGCTGTGTTTGTCAACATACATTCAATGTCGAAGGGATTTGCGAATAGTGACACAATGGATGTTGGATCAACATAAAAGCTGTCTTAAAACCAGCATAGAAAAATGTTTAAAGGGTATGCATTGATGGTTGTGTCACCATGCCAACCATTTTATCTGCCCTCTCCAAAGATTTATGCTTAATAACTACTGTGCTGTGACTACTCACCCTCTTTAATAGACTAAAGGTGTGGCCATGGTGCTCTTATGTATTCATACCGTACTTATGTATACATACTTTATAACTGTTGCCCTGGTAAAGTGAATAAAGACAAAGGAATTTTAAATTGATTTGAGTTTCGGATAGGTCAAAATATGGGATTTACATTTGACCTTTCAAATTTAAACAGTTCCTACTTTGTGCTAAAATGTTGAGTCTGAAGTCCGCAAGCAAGGGCTTACTTCACCTTTGTAGTTACTATACATGCCTTCATGGCCTGCAGTAACAGGTATTGTGCTTGAACTTTAAATATTGTGGTCAACACTGCACATTTGTTAGGGCTGTGAACGTTTAGCAAAATTACTAAACGTTTAATCGCAAAATTTTGCGATCGTTTAGCGATTAATCGCAAGTACCTATGATCAACACAGAGACTTTAACTGTGAACATGACGAATATGTAAAATGAGTTAGTGACGTCCGTGGGACATAGTTTCCATGATCCTCATAGAAGCTCAACTTTGATGTCGTATGTTTACGTGTGTGCCATTTGTATAATTATGTATTTCACTTTTTCAAAAAGAGTGAACATCTAATTTTCTGTAATGACTGCAGATTGTTTTTTATTACGTACGGAAAAATGGGTTTTGCGATTAATCGCTGGTAGCTTTGTACTAAACGTTTGTTACACATGCGATCGTTTAGCGATTAATCGCTAAATGGTCACAGCCCTAACATTTGTATGTTCAAATAAATATGAAAATGGTTAAAAATATTACATGGTTACTTCTGCTTGAAAGGTGCCAACAAAATGGAATCTGTTTCTCTCAGTAAGATGAACTTTGAATCCCTGGTGAAAGATTTGTTGCTTGTCAGGAAGTACCGAGTTGAAGTTTATCAGAACCAATCATCTGGAAGGAATGAGTGGGTTCTAGCATACAAGGTAAGGATTTTTTGGGAAGGTTGGAAAATTAGATCCTTTTAATTATTTTATCACACAAATTACCTGAAATTATTCATACCACTCAAATCCATATTCATGAGATGAATTATATACATTTGCATATCTGATAAAATGCACTGGAGACTTCATTGTTATGATAGGCAAACTTAAAGGCACTGTGCTGGAAATGTGATAACCAAAGAAAAAAATGACAGGTCTTTTGAAATTCATAAGCATACTTTTGTTTTTTAAAAGTGGGGGTATTTCCCCCTCCCCCCTCTCTTTACCAAGTTTCCTCACCTGTGTGCATCTCCCTTATCATCTGTTTTACTTTTCTCTTAATTGTTCACATCTAGGCTTCACCTGGCAATCTCACTCAGTTTGAAGAAATTCTCTTTGGTCACAATGACATGTCCACCTCTGCCAGTGTGATTGCTGTGAAGTTTCTTAATGATGGTGGACACAGACTGGTTGGTGTTGGCTACTGCGATGCAACTCTGAGAGAACTGGGAGTCTGTGAATTTGTCGATAATGACCAATTTTCCAATCTTGAGGTACAGAATTACAGTATTAGAGAAATATTGTCATGTTATTTTGAGGTGTCAGTGTTAAAAAACCAATGCCTGCTGCAGACTACCCACCTAAACTGATCTGCATTTCAAAAGTAGGCCACACATGTTTTTGTGAACTCCTAAGTCATGCCAGCTGTAGTGGAGTTGTCCATCTGAACATGGCTGCAATACCTGCAAGACTTTGCGGGCACACATACTTTGAAAACCAAAATTTCTAGCTCAACTGGTCTACTTCGTTTGGGACTAAGATGAAAATTTCTAGCTGCAGCATGATTTTCGCGGACGCAATGCGTTTTTGCGTCCAGCTTTTTGCAGGCGTGCATCTGAAGTTAACAAGACTGAAAACTGAGGAAAATTCTAGTGTTTTTAGTAACTGTTTGTAGTAGTTGTAACTGTTAAGGTGGATTTCATCAAATTCAGTTGTCATGTGAACAATGTGGGGAGGAAAATAGTTCTGGAAATTTTATACTTCTTGTCATCATAGTTAACTTTATAATGGACATAAAAATTGAAAGAAATGTTTCTACTTTTCTTGAGTAAAGTAGGATGTATCAGTTTAAAAATGACTGCACTTTGGTTTTTATCAGATTTGTGAGAGTGAAATTTTGTCAAAATTTAGAGACTGGCAAGGTGTTTAATGACTAGAAGGTATGGTATGGTTGAACAGCAATACTGAAGTTGGATTTATCATCTGGTTACCTGTGATCTTCATTTCTGATAAAACCGTCAAGATGATAACTTCAACTTGAATTGATGCTTCAATTTCAGGAAGGAACTTTAGAAACTTTCATAAACTTTAGTTTTAGTCTTTAGCCTGGAGTAAGTCTACTTGCATGTAGAAGTGGAATATAACTCTGCATGAAACAAATGTTGACCACCCTTATAAATGGAAAAAGTTATATCTTAGAATGTTCCAGTTCTCCAACAAACTGACATGGTACTACAGTTGAGCCAAACTCAAGCTATAATCTAAGACAAGCTGCCCACATTTTGTGAAAATTTCTTGGTTTTCTAAAATTTTCAGTATATGCAGGGATTGTCTATGTTGAAGTTTTTCTTCTGCTAGGATTAGTTTAAGAAATGGAATGTTCAATGTTCTTTTTTTTTCTCTTTTGTAACTAGTCACTAAACTTAGTGTTGATTTGAGCCTTGCACTTGTGCTTCATTGATTCAGATGAAGCCATTGATTCAAATCACTGTTTTATGTCAAATGGAAAGATTTTAATAATATTTATAATTCATTGAGTCAGCTCTTTTGAAAAGTATTTATTTGAGTTATCTTATTTCAATTCCTACATTTTTTACACTTACATTTTTGCAGGCTCTTATTGTCCAACTTGGTCCTCGTGAGTGTCTGATACCATCAGGCGATGCAACCTCTGCAGATAACATAAAACTGAAACAAATCGTGGAGAGAGGGGGACTTCTTATAACTGAAAGAAAGAGAGCTGATTATTCGAGTAAAGACATTGCACAGGATTTGAATAGGCTCCTGAAATCCACAAATGACGATACAGTCAATTCAGCTGCATTGCGTAAGTTTAATCAGTCTGTGAAGAAGCCTCGTAGCAATTCCTTTTTCTCAAAATCCCCCTAAGAGGCAGGTTCTAAAGCATGATTTTCTGTTTGCAAACATCTAATATCTCTGGTTACACATTTTAATGACCACAATGCTGGCCACAATGCTGGGGGACTTCTTATAACTGAAAGAAAGAGAGCTGATTATTCGAGTAAAGACATTGCACAGGATTTGAATAGGCTCCTGAAATCCACAAATGATGATACAGTCAATTCAGCTGCATTGCATAAGTTTAATCAGTCTGTGAAAAAGACCTGTTGTTACTGAAGCACAATGTGAGTGCACAGTGAAGAAACTTTACTTTCAAGTAGTGTCAACAAAAGTCCATTTAAGGTAATTTGTCCCATGATGTATCATGTGCCAAGCTGTGATTTTACCTTGGTGGTAACTGTCAGTTAGTAAGAAGGAAAAGTAGTACTGTACTTAATTTAGAGGTCTGTGGTATGAGAGGCAGGTAAAGTAAGGTAGGTTTTTTATCCAAGAGCAATCTGCGGTTTTCCTATCTGAACAGACCTTTCAAAAGATACCAATTTGATCTAAATTGTTGAATTGGTTAACCACCCGACATCCATGGTCGCTTAGCGTTGTAAAACAACTGCCCTTCAAGGCCTGAATTATATTATTATAAATGGGATGCAAATAAATTTTAAGAAGTTTCAGTTCGTCCTTATAGTTTTGCATTATCTAAAGTTTTGTTAAGACTACTTCAGGTCTTTCTTTTTCCTTTAATATCCAGCTGAGATGGAACTAGTTCATGGTATCTCATCCCTAGCTGCTCTGGTTAAATACATGGAGGTAAATTATGTTGGACTTGTTGACTTGCATTGTAACCTAGTTCTCGTTCCTGTTTCCAGATGATTTATTTTGCTGTTTTTATCTTCATGCATGTAATGTATGGGGAGATGAGATATTGTACCTAACATTAGAGTTGAGTGTGCGTGAACCAAAAAGTGTGTTGCAAACTCTCCTTAACTGTAGGTCCCATCAAGTTCAAACTTGGTGGTTACGTACCCGACTGTCACGAGTATGCTTGGCACAAGTCTAAAAGTGCTTGCTTCAAGTCTACCGTGCAGCTGCAAAAATTTACTCATGAATATTCATTTGCTTACTCTAATACTCTTTGTTTGCTTCACTGACTTTGCCACGGACGTTCACTGGGTTTATATATTTTTAGTAGCTTAATTTGCATAAAATGCAGAATTTGGGTGGTTTTAAGGAGACCAGGTGGAAAATCTAGGGTGTGACATTGAATTTCGGTTCTGGTAATGAGAGGGTTGCTGTGTGCGCCCACAGTTGTCATTGCAGGCCGATAGCAGTTGGACGTGATGTCCGTTGGGCGTTAGCCCGCAGCAGTTGCTAAGCGTCTTCGTGAGCTAGCTTGTAGTTTTAGGGGAAATTGTGGCTCCCCGCCGTCTGTCTATTTACTTAAAAATGTCTTGAACACCATCGTTGATTAAGCCTGCCGTTCTCCTGTCAAAAGCCGGAAACCTAACTAAATTCCGTAAGTTTACTGTTTTAATTTGTTACGTAATGTTACTTGCAAAGTTTATACTTAGCGACGGTAAAATGTTATTTTGGGTAGCATATGTACGAACGAGGCGATACTTTATTTAGAGCATTACCCTGAAGTCAGCAAACAGAAAATGTGACGATAAAATATCGGTTGTCTTTAAGGAGAAAGCTGTACGTAGTAAAATAGAAGTGTGGATACTGTGTAAATCGCCAAAGGGCTTGAAATGTAAATATGTGATTAAGGGGTATGTTGCGAATCAAAAGACAAGGCAAAAAGAAGACAAGTCACTTTAAATGTTTTTGTGTTTATATTATTTTGGCTAAGGTTATCTTTAACTACCAAAAGAGTGTTTTCTTTAAATTATTTGTACATACATTTTGTATTATTTTACATTTATTCCAGGGTTTTTATTTTGGTGCAATAAACTTAGATGACTGAAGGTACCGTCGTATTATGTAGTCATTCGTCCGGTCGTGTTTGCTTCACCCTACCTGTGACACCGACCATAAAAACTTGTGCATGCATAGTTGATGACATCATAGGTCAAAGCTAGAGGTGAAAGGTCAAATTTGGTACAAATTTGGGTTTTTGCCATTATTTGCTTATCAGTATATCAGAAAAAGTAAAAAAACCACGTGATATGCTAGAACTGATGAGATAGTCATCAAAATAGTGCTTCTTGGTTGCTAAGGGTGTGTCACTGGTCAAAATGTTGCCTAAAGTTTGCCCAAAAGTATGTTGCGAACTCCTCCTACACCGTAAGGCGTATCAAGTTCAAACTCAGTGGGTAGGTATCTGACCATAAAAACTTTTGTATACATAATTGATGTGGGGTCAAGGTCAAAATGTAGATCAAAGGTCGTAGGTGTCACGAACTCATCCTAACTCATTCTGCAGGAAATGAGATCTGAAACTCCATGGATTGCCCTCTTGTTTACTTTGTCTTCTGGCCTCAATTTTAAAACATTTTTATTGTTAATCATCATTGGACACAGATGATTTATTTTGTCCACATATGAGCCATGGTAGACTGTAGTCAATCAATTGTTAAGCTCCAGTGTCCTTTGTGTATTTTCTCTTTTTGTTTTGTTAACAGCTAATGGCTGATGAGAGTAATTTCAGCCAATTTAAATTGAAGACTTTTGACCTCAGCCAATATGTTAAACTGGATTCGGCTGCAGTGAGAGCTCTCAACTTGCTTCCAACTGGTCAGGAAGGTATGTATGGACACTCTCTAATAGCACTTAGGCCTATACAGTTAGGCTTTGTTCTAAGTTACTAAAGTAACAGGTAATACAACGTAGGTATGAAATGATCGGCATCATAAACTTGCAATACCAAAATTATTTACATCAAGAGAGTAAACAGTTAATTGATGGTATTTAAGTGTTCTTTGTCGATACTTTTGATTGAAAGCTCTGAAGCCGTGTACACATAAATTCATACTTGATATAATACATTGTTTCTACCAGTGATTCAACAAGTAGGTAATGCAGTCTCAAGTTGAATTAACAAGCCTATGCAAAGTAAAACTATAAATTTGAAGTGCAACGGTAATATAGACTTAAGTTATGTGCACAAATAATCCCACCAACATTGTGTACTTTTTTCTTATGTTTATAATTTTTTACATTTTTCATATTTTCTTGTTTCATATAAACCAACATATCCTCATCCAGTTTTACCAGTAAACCAAATGAAAGAAGTAAAGTATTTATCATTATTGGAGTGTGCCATATCCTCATCAGATGTGTGAAATTTGATTAAAAATTATTATCCCATCATTAAATTACAGGTAGCAACAGAACTATGTCAGTTTTAGGACTTTTGAATAAATGCAAAACAGCCCAGGGTCAAAGGTTACTTGCCCAGTGGGTCAAGCAACCATTGATTGACAAGAACAAAATAGGTAAGGTTTCTCCCTCATGTAATATATTTAGGGAATTCAGTATTTTATTCATCTTTGGTGTAAATGTAAGTGATGTAATATTTTTGAGTGTAAACAACCTGAACAGATAAAAAATGTGAAAGACTGGTAAAGCATACTCTTTGAAGCTAAATTGTCCATCTACAGTTTCACACCCTCCTAAAAATGAGTGGATGTTCTCATATTTACACTTAAAGATCAGTGTGTGTGAAATTCTCTAATTTAAACTCAGTGTTTGTTTAATTCCCCCTTCTTCCATTTTATCTTTCCAATACTCAGTTAACTAGCTGTTTGCTTCAAACATTGTCCGAGATCTAGTAAAGGTTACATTAGTGAATGTCTACAGAAAGGCAGTTTATTTTGTGCCCAATAGTCAAACAATGTTTTACCAATCAAAAGTCTTTTCCTCAAATTTTGGAAAAGAAGGAAACATTTGAGTATATTTGATACTCAACATTCAGGATCAAGCATTTAATTGTGTTTATTCAGTATTCAAGTAATTATTCAAACAATACTTTGCAGCTTTCCAAAATGTTCTCCTTTAAAGTTTGTAAAGGCATTTGATATGATACTTGTAAACTTAATGAAACCATGTTAAAAGTAATGTTCATTAATGGTTTGTTCTTTAGAGGAGAGACTGAATGGTGTTGAGGCTTTCATGGATGATTCTGAACTGAGACAACTTCTACAAGATGACCACTTGAAACGAATCCCAGACTTTCAAAGACTATCCAAAAAGTTTCAGCGAAAGAAGGCTACCCTTCAAGATTGCTACAGGGTTTATCAAGCAATTGACTTCATGCCAGAAATTATAGATGCTCTTAACCGCCATGGTGGACAACACAGTTCTCTCCTGAAGGAGGTTTTTGTTAAACCCTTGCAGGTACCCTTCTCATAATGTCACCTTGTGAGGCAATTATTAGCTCAACAAGTTGAGCTATTGTCATGGCAATGCGTCTGTCTGTCTGTCTGTCTGTCTGTCTGTCTGTCCGTCAACATTGGAAAAAAGGCTGCTGTCTGCAGGTGCTTTGACCGTTCCTTCTCAAAGTTGGTGTGGGTATAACACATATCAAGGGCTTGATAATTATGGTAACAGGAAGTAGGTGAAAGGTCATTGGGGGTCGTGAGAGGTCAAAGAGTGAAATCACGCAAAAGCCTTCAACTCCTTGTGGTTTTGTTGGAATCTTTTCAAATTTGACAGGAATATTCAGTAAATGATTGGTCATCAAAGTTGTTCTTTTGAAGCAGATCAAAGGTCATTTGGGGTCAAAGAGAGGTCAAGCAAAAGGAGGTCAAACAGTGTAATCACGCAAAAGCCTTCAACTCCTATGGGTTATGTCTGAATTTTATCAAATTTGGCAAGAGTGTTAAGAAGATAATGGGTCATCAATGTTGTACTTTTGAAGTAGGTCAAAGGTCATTTGGGGTCATGCAGGGGTCAAACAGTGAAACCACTCAAAAGCCTTCAACTCCTAGGGGTTATATCCATATGTTATCATAATTGGTCAGGGTGTTTAGTAGATAACAGGTCGTCAAAGTTGTACTTTTAAAGTTGGTCAAAGGTCATTTGGGGTCAAGCAGGGGTCAAACTGTGAAATCAGTCAAAAGCCTTCAACTCCTAAGGGTTATATCCAAATCTTATCAAAGTTAGCCAGAGTGTTCAGTAGATGACAAGCTGTCAAAGTTGTACTTTTGAAGTAGGTCAAAGGTCATTTGGGGTCAAAGAAAGGTCAAAAAGTGAAATGTTGTAAATGTCTTCAGTTCTTAAGGGTTATATCCAAATCTTATCAACGTTAGCCAGAGGGTTTAATTGATGATAGGTCATCAGAGTTGTACTTATGAAGTAGTTCAAAGGTCATCTTGGGTCAGAGAGGTCAAACCGTGAAATCACTCAAAACCCTTCAACCACTAGGGGTTATATCCAAACCTTATCAAAGTTGGCCAGAGTGTACAGTAGATGACAGGTCTTCAAAGTTGTACTTTTGAAGTAGGTCAAAGGTCATTTGGGGTCAAGGAGAGGTCAAACACTGGAATTGTGCAAATGCCTTCAGCTCCTAGGGGTTGTGTCTGACTTTTATCAAAGTTGACAAGAGTATGCAGTAGATGAACTGATGGGTCATCAGAGTTTTACTTTTGAAGAAGTTTAAAGTTGTTTGGGGTCAAAGAGCTAAGGCAAACAGTAGAATCAAGCAAAAGCCTTGAAATACTCATGGTTGTGTCGGAATCTTATCAAAGTTGGCCAGAGTGTTCAGTGGATGATGCATAGGTGTACTTTGCGCTGGTGTTAATTAGTGTTTGTACTGGGTACCCGGGTACCCGACTGATGATGTCAGGACCCTGTTCTCAAATTGCTACCTGGATCCAAAGTTTCACTAACATAGATTGCATGTGTGACAGAATACCTAACATGTTACTTTTTCCTGGCAAAATTTATCACGGACACGCCTAAGAACACTTGTCATGCCCATACGTAAGATACGTTGGTGTTATATTATATCAACTTGCAAAGCAAAATTTCTCATTATGACTTTTATGACTTTAGAACAAACTTGTAGCCTAACTTGTTATATTTTCGGGTACCCGGGTACCCGACCGACCATCGAGTTCGGGTACCTGGTTCCGAATTTTGGACCCGGTGCAAACACTAATGTTAATTGCCATTTGGGGTCACAAAACATCATATGGTGAAATGCATGCTAGTGCTTCTTCATAAGGGTTTATGTTTTGTATGATGTATACTATAGGAATCATTTTTTGACAGACCTGACAAATTGGGGTTTAAGTAGCCTAATTTTTGTCAGCAGAATTACCTACAGTACTGTGCCCACAAACACTTAACAAAAAGTCGCAAGCCGGACAACTCTAGCAGATATACCACTGCTGTGACCATTTACATCTATAGCACTGAAGTTCCTAGATTATGGCAGGCTACGACTCCTTGATTTGGATCCCTAGTGAAACTATATAACATTAACTGTGTGAGAGAAATTGTAGTTGAGCTACAGCATCATTGATGCTCTTGTATTACCCATAGCTCTTTTAATCTCAGTGGAGCAATGAAGCCAACAGTTTTTAAATTACAACTTTGTGTGCTGTGTCTGTGTTTTAATATTGACGTCAGTTTTGGATTCTTTCCGCTTGGAAGGCCACTTCTGTAAAAACAGATTGTTTTAAATAGTGAACCCACCTTATTTGACCCACCCAAACTCAGAACCTAGTTGGTATGCTTTCTTGCTTCAAAATCATACCTTTGTATACATGTTTTTCAGGAAGATATGCATAATCTATTAATGTAATTTTTGCTAATATAGCATTTAAAATTGAGTTTCAGTCTATTGGTTCTTTTACAGTAATATGTTTTCTGCATTGATATAAAGCCAATCTTACTTTCAACAAGATTTTGTGTGTTATAATTTCATTCATCTTTCCTCTTCAATTGCCTTTCCAGGAATATTTGATGGACTTTGCTAAATTTCAGGAAATGATTGAGACCACAATTGACTTGGATCAAGTCTTGAATCAGGAATATCTGATCAAACCAGACTTTGATGAAAACCTGAAAGGTACAAAAAAGATGTTTTCAGCAACGATGGTAACGTATTTGGAGACACTTGATCAGATGTATCCAATCTGAAATTCAATTGTCTGGGCCATTTTATTAGCAATGGTGGTTTCAGCTTAATTTGGGCAGGTACTTGGTATATTTAACAACAATGAGATTCCAGTTAAATATTGTGTAATTCTTGGCTCTGGGGTTAGGTCACTCGATGTGCATGCATCATTAGTTCAGGCTGGAAATTAAGAAAGTGTTCCCCAATGTAACAATGGATGGGCAAGACTTTGAAATGTGCACCCAGCTTTTGATATATGCAGCAGTAGCAGTGCTGACTACAGTTTCAAATTTTCGCTCTGTCCAGATGAACAAAGTATTATTGCTGAATTGGCAAGTTTGATATTTACACAAACCTTCTGCATGGTAAATCAAACTTAAGATTAAAAGCCAAACTTTTCATTCAAAAGGGCTGTGAGTTTGAAATGTCTGAATAAAGTATTATTTTTTCTTGTTCAGTCTTAAGAATAATGAAATATGAGAAGTTTTATTTCTTAAGTTTGGATCAGCCCAGAATAATTGAGGCTAAATATCATGTCAATTTTTATTTGTATGTAGCTTTAAGAGACAAAATGAATGAACTGGAGACTGATATTCAAGCTCAGCTGAACAAAGCTGCCAGAGACCTTGGTCTAGAGGCAAGCAAGACAATTAAATTAGAATCCAACAACATGCTGGGATTCTTCTTTAGAGTTACACGTAAGGTAGGATACAGTGGAATCTTTAACTATGGCAGGTGTCAGTTTGAACCAGTGCTATATTTGCTATTTTAGAGTCATCTGTAAATCCAAATAATTGAAGTCTAATGGTAATGTGTTGAGAAGAGCATTCCAGTTTAGAAATTAAGCATTACAGTACATTTTTAAAAAATAACAATACAAATAATTAAAGACAGGAGGTTGTTTAGGCCACTCCCACCTGTAATATTTTTTGAGGCATTGTTTCCTTTCAGTAAAACAGGTTCTCCTCCTGCTTCCCCTGTGCCCCCACCTCCCTCCCCTCATTTTCTTCTGGAATGTCCTGTCTCAAATATGTGTTGAATTTCCTGGAAATGGCAGTCCTTTATGTACAGTGCTGTTTAAAATAGCCGTAAGGTTAGATTGAGTGGTATTGCATATGGTTTAGTTCCCAGCCACTAGGATGACTACTGTCTCTCAGTGTGATTAGTTCACTGAATGATAATAGATAGAACAATCAAAACTGAGCTTGATAAGTTAGGGATGTAATTGATTCAGCCCTTGCAGGATTGTTTTAGAGTTGTGTCTGAGTAATTAAAAAGTTTTATTTCCACACTGGATTAGTGTAATTTACAAGTCAGCTCAGATGGGGACAGTGAAGAATGCTCGTTTTGGAAAAATCCTCCAGACATGGAATTTATGCTGTTGGTAGTCTTATGCCTTTTTGCTTCTGTCACCAGGTGCATTTATCCCCCAATAGTACCATGAAGTACCATTAATTTTCAAACTGGTGTCTAATACAGACAGAATACTTTAAAGGTTAACACAAGATTCATTTTGTCCTATAATGTAGGAGGAGAAGGTTTTGAGGAACAACAAAAAATATGCAACCATTGACACTAATAAGAATGGAGTGCGATTTACCAATTCAACCTTGAAGGCCTTGAATGAGGAACACATGGGGGCAAAAGAAGATTACAATGAAACACAGAAGGCAGTTGTGACTGAGGTTATTAACATAGCCGGTGAGTTTTTGTTTGTTGATATCTAAGGAATTACATCTCAAAGGAGTATTACATGTGTACGGGACTTTATGCTAAAAAATGCACGAAATGTCCAGCATCCTGCACGATTGTAGTTAACAATTGCTGTGTAAAGCAGTGTCTCCAGCTGCTATGACCTGATTGATGCAGTGACTTGTCAAACGGATGCAATGATATTTAGAGCAAACTGAAAAAAAGGTTTAAGTTTGCTGCTGAAACTAATTCAGTGTGAACATCAAAGACATTCTAAATCAGTGAAAATGATTCAAAAGTTTTGTCTCAATCAGTGCCAATGCATCTCACATATGTCACCAGAAATTTCTAACATAAAATCCAGACACTTCCAGTGTCATGGACCCTGGCTGTAAGGCCTTTACATTTCATGTTTTGTGTTTTATTTGGAGTCAGTGGTTAAGTTTTGGGGCTTTCTTCACAATGAATAATTTCTGATAGGAAACACAAATAATGAAATGAAGTGCAAATTGCCTGATTTCTGACGTAGTACCATATTTTTTAATAGAAGATATTAAGCTCATGTGTGTAAAGAATTTTTTTCTACAAATTGATGAAAAAGTGGAGTCTTTCTTCCATCTTTAAAGAGTAAAGACAATGATCATTCCAATGAGAAATAATTTTTTGTTTCCTTTCTCTGTGAGTTAATTACAAAATTTTTGAGCAATCATTTTTATAGTTTCATATAAGAAATAAACTAAGACCCTTTGTAAATGTCTAGTGAATTAAAATTTGAAATTGTCAAGAGACTTGCATTAAACCCATCCTGATCTACAGAATCACTTCAGGCAATGGAGATGAAACCATTCCTTTATGATCCAATTAATTCCATTTTAATTGTTCATTTGGTGTTAAATGCTTTCAGTATTACACATTAAATCACTTGACTGTGCTATTGTTGATTATGTGAATTGTTTTGTGCATGTAAGTACAATATATCAACAGTGGATGTTTGGTACAAGACATCACCATGCCAACCACACATAATTGCATGTTCACGACTTATTACTACCTTTAACACATACAGCTGGATACGTGGATCCTATGTTGGGACTGAATGATGTCACAGCACAATTAGATGTGTTGATAAGGTGAGTAAACTTTAACACTTTAACCGGTACAATATCTGAAAATTTGAAAAACCTAAAACTCTAGGTAGCAGTGAACTAAATACTAGTAGCTTGCAAGTTGTAGACCCATGGTTCTCAAAGTATGGGTCATTACCCAACAGAGTCATGGGGAATCTTTTAAGAGATTCCACATGACCCTATTGAGAGATGATGGGCAAGTGTAAGTGAAATTTTTGCCTATCTTCATAACATATCAATATCATAGATGCCCCAAGTCAAACTATGCGGCAAGTTTGCATGGCCTTGGGATAGTGAGCCTTCAAAATGTTTGGTATTTTGATGAGAAAAGTTTCAGAACTAAGGGTGCATGTACTAGGCGATGGTAATGGGAAGAAACCTGTTGCTTTATAGTGGAGGTCAAAGGTCATCTGGGGTTACCAGAGGTCAAAAAGCAAAATTTTCCAAGAATCCCCAAGATCGACATCTGTGGTCACCAGAGGTCAAAACGCAATATTTGCCAAGAATTCCCAAGATCAAATATTAACACAAAGCTGTATTTTTCAAACAAGTTAAGGTAACATATGACCAGTTTACTGAATTGAAGACATGGGACAGCATGGCATTATTTGGACTGAAACATATCATCAAAACCTCAATACATATCATTTTTGCATTCTGGTTTAAAACACTACTCTAAAACTTGCTTAAGAACACTAATCTTTAAGGACAAAAAATCATACTTTTGTGCACTTTTGGACAGTACTGGAGATTCTACAAGAAACATGACTCCAAGGACACTGGAGTCACTACTTGACTCAGTGCCAGGAGTCTGGATTCTGAAGTAATAATGGGTAATTCACCCAAGCCCCGCATGTACACTACCACTATGCTATGTACCCCTCCATCCACTCTAAATAATCTGCTGGCGAAAGTTTTATTGTTGTTTATTCTTTCTTTTTTTGTATTTGATTTTCTTCTCTCTTTTCAGCTTTGCTCAAGTCTCATCCAGTGCACCAGTATCGTACGTTAGACCAAAGATATTAGAGAAGGGGACAGGCGGTATCAAACTTGTCCAAGCTAGACACCCCTGTCTCGAAGTCCAAGATGACGTGGCCTTCATTCCGAATGATGTTACATTTGAAAGGAATAAACAGATGTTTCACATCATCACAGGTCCTAACATGGGTGGAAAGTCAACATTTATCAGACAGGTTAGAGAGTTGAAGGAATATTTGTTGGGTATATATTAATTAACTTTCATAGTGGAATGTGTTAAAACAATCATAAGTAAAGAGAGCATGCAGCTAAGGTTCAAAGGTCAAATTCAGTGATGCATAGGTTGTTATGAAGTGCAGACAAACACTAGGCATTATTTGCATATGTGTTCACATTGCATTGTATACTGTACTGTAAACTGCAATGAAATGCAAGGAATACTACTTGTGCACGTGGGTTAGATATATATTAGTACCTGTATAAGGCTGTTTGCCATCCTGTACTTTGGTTGCTTGGCAACAATTAGCTAACCTATGTGACAGTACAAACTTCCTATAGAGGATGGTATGATGATGTCACAGATAGGCTTGACTTTCTGTGTTCATCTATTCAATCTTATGGAACAAATACAAGCAACATTCGGTTTGATCAGTTATGATACAAAGTATTCAAACCAGGCCTGTACCATACAGTGTGTTGTTGTTAACAGAAACAGATTCCCTCATTGTATGTCCTCTTTTTCCTCCTAACTCAAGGTGACAACAAAGTGTAGCCAAAAGCCTGTGTACTGATCTCTTAGCTAAATGTATCAAGCACTTCAGATAATTCAGGGGATCATCCTCTATCAGGGGATTATTCTCTATCTGGTGGTTATCTTGAATAATTTATTCTGTACAGTAGCAAATTTCTTCAAAGTGACACAAAACTTTCTCTCCTGGAATATGTCCACATGTAAAAGTGAATTTTATTAGAACCTGAGGTATAAGAATCTATATTCCCATAACTGAATGGAAGGAAGAACACTCACACACACACTGGTTGTCATGTTTACTTTCTTTCATATTCCTGAACAGCAAGTACAGTTGTGTTGTGATACCAAAATGAAATTTTATGCTAATGCTACTGTCAGATGTCTTAGCTGTACTTGTAACAATGAATTTGTATTTGAACTTACAGTGAAATGTAGCGCATTAGTTTGTACTCCATCTTAAGACGTATTACTCACGCTGCAAGTCTGATTCTTCTTTATACAGACAGGTGTAATTGTTTTGATGGCTCAAGTGGGATGTTTTGTGCCTTGTGACCGTGCAGAGATATCCATCATAGACTGTATCCTTGCCAGGGTGGGGGCAGGGGACTGTCAACTCAAGGGTGTGTCTACCTTCATGTCAGAAATGCTGGAAACTTCATCTATCCTCAGGGTTTGTAGCTTTTTGTTCAGTTATACAAGTCACAGGAATGTTGTAGCCTTAAGAAAGGCCCATTTCAGTATTTTTTTTTCTTTCCATTTCCAAACTGCTGTTTCATTTCTTTATAAACAGTTACAAAATAGTTTGTCACTTGGGAGGGAGGGAAAATGGAGGAACTTTGAATATGGGGTAATTTTCATTTCAATGTCAGTAACATACCTTGAATGTTAAGGTTTTATTATTAAAGTTTCCATTAGGAGGAACAGAGACTGTTACCTGCCTCAGACTGTATCTTTTTTAAGACTTTAGACACTTATTTGAGAATACTGTGTGACCTGGAATTTGATGAAAGCTGTGGATGGTATATGGATTACAATTTGAAGTGGGTGGGAGTTCCAGTCATACGAATTTGGAATCTTTTCAGTTGAGAAGGTCATTTCAGATGGAAACACCATAGATTGCTCTTGGATGAAAAGCCATCCTACTATTACATGGCTGGAGATTGATCTCTGAAACTTCAGATTTTTAGTTTCATTGCTTCAAATGCTACCTCCTTTACCTGGTCAGTCATAGCACCAGTTTGACCAGTTATCTAGCCCATATGGATCTACCCCCTACCCATCTACACCCATATCCAACCAACCATCTAGTATCCTCCTCCATCCATCCCATCTTCCCATCCACATTCATTCACTCCATCTGTCACCCCCCTTCCCCATTCACCATATACCTCCCGATCATGTGCTCTCTCACAATATCCATTGGTCACTTCTGATTTTGGTTTGCCTCAGACTTCAAGAGTTGTGTTTTTGTGTTTTGTTTCATTCAATTTTCTGTTGATTATGAATAATGCTTTGACATTGTGAAAATATTTCAACTGCAGAATGGCACAGAGAATTCCCTAATCATTATCGATGAACTTGGCCGAGGAACATCCACATATGATGGTTTTGGCTTAGCTTGGGGTATATCAGAGTAAGTAGCAATACTTCTTTGCCTTAACTGATGCATCATGTAAAGCAAAAGCCTAAATTGGTCACAAAAGCAGAGAAAACACAGTTTTCACATGATGGAACTACTGTGTGTCCAGTGTTGTTCTTCCCCCATGGTAGCTGTCACAGTTTAATGGCCAGCACATTGAACAAATATTTGGGCATGTGACAAGGTGATGTTGGTGAGCAACTCTAGGGATGCATCAGATGTCAGGTCAAGTTGGATTGTTAGTCTGGATAGTGGATAAAAAATTAGTTGTGATTCCCATCAGATCTGTGAAGAAATCCAGATATTTCTTAACTTTTGGCTAGAATAACATCATAAAAAGGTAGTGGTAACTTCAAAAACCAACAAATTTTGTAGTTCTTATATACAGGTATTACCATAATTTGTAAAACATGGGCATATTAATGTAGTGCAGGTTAGGTGTTCTTTTTTCTTTTTTTCACTTTAGGTATAAGTTCATTGAGGCACTGGCAGGGAGACAGCTTATATACAGTAATCTAAGAATAGCTAAAATTAAAGCACATGTTCAAACTTAGTGGCAGTGACAGTAAATACAATTTCAGAGTTCACTTGCATCCATATTAATCCAAGGTTAGCAAGTACCATGATCAGTACAAATTTCAGAATTTTTGTCAATTGCTCCTCGACAACAACAATTCAGGGCGTGTTTTCTTTGAAATTTCCTTTCAGTAAAACATTGCTATGAATTCATTTTGTTCGAAAGAGTGAAAAACATAATCCTTGTGTAAAAACATAATTCTTAAAACAAACACTCTTTCAGTTTAATGTTCTGGTACATTCCAGACCCTACAAAAGCCACACTGGCCTAATGTAGTAGTAATATCACAGAGTCAACCATCAGCTGCCCTGCTCCCACCCCTGTTACCCATGATGCCATTTGTTAATGGTTTTCACTAAAACCAAAAGAAAAAAAACAAACCTGGTCTACTTGGACTTTATCCAGACATTTCAGGTACTATCAGGCAAAGTCCAGTTCTGGCTGTGTTTCAAAATTTAGATCCAGCACATCCCTAAAAATCTGTACCAGCTTTGTCTTTTGATCTGTTTATAGCATTTTCAAGCAAGCTTTGAATTTTTAAATGTTGCCAATTTACCTTCTGAAGTTAACTGTTGCCGGAATGGAGCCATTGAAAAGATTTTCAATCCATTTGTTACATTTCATTTTAACCTGACCTACTTGTAAAGATACATTGTCATTGAGGATTGTATCAAGCCAATATAAGCTTTGAATTAATGTTATAGGAAGGTTATTTTTGTCTCATTTTCAAACTTTTACATTTTTGTCTCATATCCACAGTTTCATTGCTAGGAAGGTCAAAGGGTTTTGCTTATTTGCCACACATTTCCATGAACTCACAGCATTGGCTGATCAGGTCCCTACAGTAAACAACTTACATGTTACAGCTCTCACCGCAGACGGCCAGCTTACGTTACTTTACAGGGTCAAGGCAGGTATGGATTGTTTGTTACATAGAGGAAAGATATTGCATCTTAGGCAGTCATGGAAAGTTATTCCATGAAGTAGAGTTGAAGATGATGTAAAGCATTTGTTTAATGATGGGTTGGTGCTGTGTGATGTTATGCTGTATGGTTATATATGGTATTACGATGTGTGGTGTAGTATGGTGTTATGCTGTGTGATGGTGTATGGTGTGATGTTGTATGGTGTTATGCTGTCTGATGAATGGTGTGATGATGTATGGTGTTTATGCTGTGTGATGTATGGTGTGATGTTGTATGGAGTTGTACAGTGTTGTACAGTTACGTTGGATGGTGCTGTTTGTGTGCTGTAGTATGTTGTTATGTTGTGTGTGTGGCATTAAGTTATGATTTGTTGTGTTTTACAGTGTTATGTTGAATGGTTTATTATACTGTTCGGTGTTGTATGATGTGATTTTACGGTACATGATATTACATAATGTTGTTGTGTGATGTTATGCATTGGAATGGTGTGAGGTGGGAGGTGAGAAATTGAGAGCTAATAGTTTCTTAATAAATTCTGTTGTTTTTGTGTTCTGTCAGTTATAAAATAGTTTGTCCTTATAGACAGCCTAACATCTTTGCTTTCACTGATGGGTCAAAATCCAAAATACAGTGTACCCGATTGCCATTCTTTTCAATCACCTCTGCCTTTTTTATTTTTTATAAAGGGGTGTGTGATCAGAGTTTTGGAATACAAGTGGCAGAGTTGGCCCATTTCCCCCAAAAAGTGATCGATTATGCAAAAGAGAAAGCGGCTGAATTGGAAGACTACCAAAGCATCGCTGCATCTGATGGGAGCATGCAAGGACTTGATGAACCAGCTGCCAAGAAAAAACGTATGGCTAAAGAGGTAAGTGTTCAACAGGTGTAACTCTCACCATATGGGCTGAGGGTAGTAAATGAGGAACTAGCAGAGAAAGTATTCTACAGAAAAATTTTGTTGCAAAACTTCTAATGAGTACTAATGAGTTAAAACCTGTGTAAATTTTTATCAGTTTGTGCAGTGCCATTCCTTACTGTCAAGCAAGAGTGTACAGAAATCATTCTGATTGCATACTTAATACTCGAAGGAGAGGACTTCTCATTCATGTCCATTGTGAAAAATATTGAAATTCATCAGTGAGTGTGGTATGTTGTGTAGCAGCTGAAATGTGTGTGTGTATTATATTATTTCTCCATGGAGACTGTATAAATGCTCAACCACAGTTCTCTGGTTTAAATCCTGGGGGAATCACTTGGACCTTTTGTGGGAACTGTAGTACTTATTCTGAAAAACTGTTTTCAGTGGTGCATGTTAGGTGTTGACTGTTGAGTTACAAACTGATGTCTTGAATTGTGTCTTGTTGCCTTATCCGGGTCTTCCCAAGTCAGGTCTTGTTTAGTATAAAAGCTGACTGGTTGTGTGGACCCAATCAATTCTACCCCTTCCACCCTTTGAGGGACAGTGGTGAAAGTTTGGAGTCTCATAGTTCAACTTCTGTGAAACAATTTTTTTTGAAACTGCCTGGTTGTGGCCACCTTCATGTAAAATTTCATATATTTGTTGGGGAAACAGCAAATGAAATGTAAAAAAATAGCATCATACTTTTTGTTATACTGATGCTAGAAATTCATGTGAAAGTTTTCTTAATAATCACTTAACTTTTAGTACATGAATAATGTTTATCATGTTCTGCAATATTATGCTGGTAGCATTAAAAACTTTCATATTTACCAAAACTAAGTAATTACTTGTAAAAGTTTCAGACATTTTGTTGTACTCTTTCCCCTAGGATGGTGAAAATATTATTGAAGACTTTGTGTCAAAGGTCAAAAGCCTTCCATGGGATAGTATGACAGAAGATGAAGCCTGGAGACGAATGCAGGAGCTCAAAGAGGAAGTGTCTGCAAAGAAGAATCCTTACATTGAAGAAATTTTGTCCAGAGGTCAAGGTTTATCTTGAAGTTGATGAGGAGAAATTTAAAGGAAGTATAATCTCTCATCTGCTAAGGTGGAAAAATGAGAAGTTAGAGATGTTGTCATGAAGAAAATGCTGAATTTTCTGTTCGTTTTTGGAGCATTAAAGGGCATATGTAGTCACTGCAGGTTTAGTTTGAAATCTGTCTCTCAAATTCTTATGTCTTCCCCAAAGTATCTTCCTTGATGTTTCTACCTCACATTTCAGCTGGGGCTGGTCATCATCATACTGAGATGTTCGGGATAATTTTATGAAATTAGTTTTTTGCATTGTTGTTTGTACTTGTGATCTTTGTTGTGAAGATTTACAAGCAGACTTTTCCTGGATTTACTTTCAAAGACTGTTACTGTTGTTTAAATCACATTCAAATAGAGTAATGTCATCATGTCAAAGGTCATCATTTTAATGTAATTGTCATCTTGTTAAAAAAAAAGCTGAGAAATGGAAATGCATAAGATTAGAAAGATAGTATGTGTAGACATTCTTTTTATTTGTAGAATGAGAAAGTCTAAAGTGGGAATTGAAATAAATATTGGATGGTCATTTAAAGGTTTGCTGACCAGATCAGAGTGCCTTGTTTTGAGATAACAGAAAGCATTGGTAATACAGACAAGGCTGTTTTGAGATCAGTATTCCAAGAGGTAGAATTGGCACATGTATGTTTGTCAGCTGAAGACAAAAAGTACTCTGAGTAGAATTCTGTAGTAGAAGGTTGTATGTTGTAATCTGCGAAACAGTCAACAATTACATATTTCCAGGACTGACAGTCTTGAAGTAGGAGAGTGATGGAATATCATCATTTAATTGTAGTTAACATTTAAGACAGAAACATAGTTAGAAAGGAACAAAGAAGATAAACAGGATGTATTTGTTAAAACTAGTGATTCTCAAACGTGGCCCTTAGGGCCTCATGGGATCCCTGGGCCCTCTCGGTTGGCCCCTGAATTGGTTTTGCATTTTGAGTAAAATCATATTTTACAAGAACAAAATGTAACAAAGTAGGAAATTAAATTAAGTAACTTAAGTCACTATTTGACTCCTGCCAAGTTTGCTCTCCTGAAGGTGCTAGGTTGCCTGTGCAGCAGGCTGTGCAGCATATTCCTTGTTCAGTCATATCTAGATAAGACTTATTTTGTGTGCCGTGTTGTTGACAGTTATGTTATGCACACGGTGGCATATAGTTATGTAGTGGTGCATTGCGGAGTGGTTGTATTAGTAGTGACAAAGTTTGTAGCAAAGTTACATCATGGAAATTTAACTTCGACATGAGGGGACTGTACAGTTGAAAAACGTATCGGAGCGTGTGTTGATTGGTTACTGAAACAAAAATTTCTGCAAGTCATCTCTGGGTACTATCAATCTGTTTGCAACATTTATAATGAACTCGCTCTTTCCACAACTCTGTTAAATGAAACAGAATCATTCACTCAACTTAGTGCTTGTTTTAGTCTTTTGGGATTGCGACCCTCGAACTCAGCAGACCCAGTTCTCTAACTGACAGCGTTTGAGAATAATTGAAGTGCTTCCTCATATGCTGGCCATAATGCAGGATAAATGCAGAGCTGTTGTGACTTCATCTGTTTCAGAGTGTGGTTTTGTCAGCAACCTACTTCGTTTGAAATGCCAAATGTTTCTCCTATACCGCAAAAGGATGCATGATAAACATGAAAATGACCATACTGGTTACTCATGCATGCTAGACACAGAGTTGTAGACAGGGGTGGCACCAGGTGGGGAAGTTGCAGGGGGCCATGATCCTTATTGTGGGGGAAACTCCATTTTTGTTCAGTAGCCGAAATGGGTACGATAAGGTATGTAATCCCCTGAGGATGACCATCCGCTGCAACAAAGTTATTTATTTAACCCTGAGTTGAGAAGATTGCTCAATGAACACTGCAACTTTTCCATATTTTTTTTCAATAGTAACCCCAAAATTTTCAGCGCCAAAATTCCACGTTTGAAATTCTTTCAGCAACCCAACTGCTCAATCGGGGCCACAACAGTGTGCTGGCTACCACCCAGAGCCACCACTGATTGGAGAAGCAAGTTATGGTTAAGAGAATAATTTCTTGCTATCTAGAGCACCTGGAGAGCAACATTTTCTGACCTCAGCCCCAACCATGGTGGGACTGAAGTCGGGTTGCTCCTGTTGAGCACTGCAAAAGTGCAGACTGCCCTATTAAGGAACTGCTTCCTTAGAAAAAATTTGTGCCTCTGTTTGCCGTAGATACAGCTTCAGGACCACTTAAGTATGGATTTCTCTCTTTCCAGTTTTTGTCCTCTCTCTAAGCCTGAGATCCTCCCCTGTGGTCCTCAACCTCATTCCAGCCTCTCCATTTGACCCTCACCCCCAAAAAGTTTGAGAATTACTAGTCAAAACCATGCAGGTAGTGATGCTAAACATGTCCTTTTTCACATGGACTTCATTTTGACACTTTTGTAGTAAACCATCGCTGTAAATATCTTATTATGCAAAGCAACATGTACAAAGTTTCAATCAGTCTTTTGCTTTATAGTCTCATTTTCTCTTTACAACTTACTAACAGTAATCTTTAACCAATCATAGATCATCTTAGCCAAACGAGAAAAACTTATTATGAAAACTTATTCAATAAGAAGCAATTTTGTTAAAAGACACAGAATTGAATAAAATCTGCATGCGCAATGAAACAAAACACAATCCTTTCTTTCATGTCGTTATCCTTGATTGATTAACAAGTTCGGATTGATCCTTCTCGTGAACCAGTTATCTTGACCATTGGACCCACCAATCATTTGGTCATATTCTCTGCTGAGGGGGGTGTTGAGTGTTTAATCAGTCCCAGATAACGACCCTTGAATGAAGGAAATTAGAAAATGGAACACTGGAAGAATTTTATTACTTTGAATACAAACAAAAATATGGCTATTGACCTGTACAATTGGTTGAGTTTCACTACACTGTCAATATGTTTTGGTCCTTTATTAAAATAGGGTCCTTCCCTTCTTGAAGTGAATAGTTACTGAGAATTCGTTTGTGATGGCGATGATGTAAGAACTGTAGATATCATTGGTAGTATCACCTAGACTGTTGCTGATGGGTTGAAAAGTTACAAAATATTGGATTTTTCTCTGGGAATTTGGAATAGCATGTATAAAATTACACATCACATGCGGTATAGTAAAAGGAAGACAGTGTGTGTAAGGGTGCATTCATAGCATTCACACCAGTTCCCCCTTCCCCACTTGATTTCTCCCTCTAGTCCCTAGATTGTTCTTACAATTCAAAACTGTTCTGGGCTTCACAGATCGCGTCCAGTCATGTAAAAGACTTTTGGGCAATAGAATTCGATCAAACTATGAGCATATGTTTGGACGTTGGCCTTGGAAGAACAATTAGTTGGGCTTTTACTGAGGTGGGTTTAAGCCAGGGTTTTCATATGGGTGACTGTGAGGTAGAAACGTCTTATCGGTAACTATAGCAACGTAAAATCTTGAAGCGCTCCCTTGCTAGCATGGTGTTTAGGGACTCTTCCTAGATGGTGATTTGTGTTGGACTTTTGGATGGGTTTGGATGATAGGCGGGGATAACCGTTCATAATGATGTATCCCCCGGCTAGAGCGAGGGTGCTAAGCTCATGCGTTTCGGTCCGCGGGCCACTTCTACTTTAGTTTCTGCTCTAACTTTATTTAAGTAGCCAGGACTTCGTTCGGCAGCACGCCTTATTCAAATTTTGGGCCCTAGAATCTTCCGCTGGCCATTTTAAGGCATGTCGCGGGCCGCAAATTTCTCACGGCCTTCTCTTGAGAACATCGGCCCTAGAGTACCTCCCTAATACGGTACTCGAGTATATCCTAAGTGCTCAAGTGGTGACCAGCGGGAGATTCCAGGGGCCAAAAAGTTTGGATAAGAACAAGTCTGTTCAGGCCTCTGAAATTATCGCAAACTCAAGTTGGTGTCCCTTGGACACAAATACATGAGAACCCCTAATGTATACGTAGAAGACAGGTGGATATAAGTACATATGCACTCACATTTGTGTGTATGCATTGTATAGTTTCTTCCTTTACCATCAAGTGATTGCAAGTCTTATTTTTACAAGCATCAATATATTTTGACCAAGATATTGAGGGGAGACACAGAAGGTATATACCGTCCCCTCAACCAAATTATACAGGGGCAATGTCTCCCCCATTTTGCCATAATCGCCGACCTTGTCGTAGGGTAACGGTCAATGGTGGGGTGGAAAGGCAGCATCCTACTAGAAGTGCAGTGGTGAATCCCGATATCTCGGGTGGTGTATGTACAAACTTGAAACTTGGCGGACTTTAGCAGAAAGCTGGCAAGGCAGTGGGTATGCTGTAAAGCAAGTCACGGAAATCACAACACCTAAACGCATACTCTTACAGTAAAATACTGAAGCATGAATTCTTTGTCCGAGTCAAGTCTGGTAAGTTCTAAATTATTTGTGGGACTGAATTGCCTTATACTGCAATTCCCAGTGTAGGCCCTATCTACCTGTAAATTATTGAAACTTGGATGGAACCTACTTGCCGTTGTGCGTGATGCTCCGCATACGCAATGGAGTAGGGAAAACAAGCCAGTGCCCCACAACTGAAAAAAAAAGGCCGTGGCCGGCTCGACTTGAACCAATTAGTTGGAAACTGGGCCGTTAAACCTCATCTGACCTAACCCAACCGTAAACTATTGAATGATTTTCTGCAACAGCGTTCAAAATACATGGCGTGACGGGCGATTTGCCCTGCAAATGCTAAAATTTTCCAGGAAAGGTGCTGTCACGAGGGCAAAAATACCAAACGTTAGGAAATCACCCATTTCGTCCTAAATAAAAGTAAAACAAAAACAAAACAAACATAGCCCGTGTGGACCCCAAAATATCCCAGTAAGCTTTTTCGAGGGCAATGTTTTCCAACGTATTTGAAAAAGGGTACCCCCGGAAAAATGAACCCTGCTCAGCGCTCTTAACTGTCATATGTAAACATAAATGACTCGATTATCCCATCTTCATTTGAAGAACGCCATGTGGTACAAACATGCTTTGAAAGAACCTTAACCAATACTTATCAGGGTCAACGCTGTGATTTTTAGGTCCTTGTCTAAGGCTACATAGAGCATGTATGAAGATGGCACAGTCACAAAAGGCGTTCAAATAGTGACGAAAACAGATTTTAAGTGCTAATCCACCCTTATACAAACAACTTCCCGCCCTTATTTATAACTCCAGTACGGGCCTCTTTGAACTGGGTGTCATCTTCATTGTCTCACATAGAAAGGCTGTTTTCATGGTAAATATTTACAAGAAACTTCGTGCAAAATCTTCAAAGTCAGAAACTTGATCGTCCATGCGTGACGGTATCTGTGCAGCTCATGTTTTCTGTAAAAGAATACATACTTGGTATATTGAAGTGATATGGGCCCACATGCAATACGCTACACGAAATCATAGAGGATTGCGTCTGATGCAGAAATCAAAATACGCTACAAAAAATTATAGAGGGTTGTAAGACTGATTTGCAGAATTTCACTCACTGACTCCGAACTGTGTAACGATGGGTGTCGCCAGTTTGTATAATTGCTGTTGAGTCCGAAGAAATAAATATCTTACCACGGAATCACCGCGTACTTACAGCTCGAAGTACGTACCGACATTTTATAGTCTCATAAAGCTATTTGAACAGTGTAAAAAGTTATTGCCATCTTGTGAAACTAGTTTAAACGGAATTATTTACCGAATTCTTACCGTGGAGTGATCGCATTTGTGCGTTCTAGTACAGGATCCACACTAAATAAAACAGTGATAAAATGGACAGAACAGGGATTATTTTTCTCTTTTACGGGGCATTTCTCTGCTCTCAGTTTTTCTCAGTTACCGGTAAGTTTTTCTTTTCTTTTTTGAAAAGTGCTTGGCATTATTTTTCAATGGAGACACCAGCGGGAACGTGAAGAATGAGTGACTTTAGGAAGTGATACCTTACAATGGTTATAGCATTTTATGCATTAACTTATCTCGTTGACAACTGTTTAATGAATAGGTGTATAAAGCTGTTCTTAAGTCTGGGAGGGGCTGAACACTTAGACCGCTGTCCTGAGGGAGGAATCTAAGGGGACGAAACTTTTGAATAATTGATCGTCCATAGACGCGCAGTTTGATGGTTCATTTTGTTGCGTTTCTCAAGTACGTTTAATGTCTGATATTTTATTGAAAGAGATTGATATATTCCACCCGGAGTACAAATTTAAGGGGTTTCGTGCAAGAAAGGTGGGAGACAAGCATACTTTAGACCCCACATTGTTACCGGGGACAGCATCACCCTACCCCAGCCCTCTCCTCGCTTCCCACACCTTTGGTTTCCATGTGACGTTACGATTATATTTTTCGGTGATTGCATGGTCAAGTGGTTAGAGCATCTGACTTGCAGCCGGAAGGTCTGGGGTTGAACTCCTGGCCGGGTCATACCAAAGACTTTAAAAATGGAACCTACTGCCATTGTGTTGGTGCTCAGTATAAGCAACGGAGTAGGGAAAACCAGCCAGTGAGCCTCAACTGTAAAAAAGGCCGTTGCCGGCCCTACTTAAACCAATTGGTTAGAAACTGAGCCGTAAAACATCATCTAACTTTTTGGTGATATGAAAGGTTTTTTGAAAAACTTTGTCCTCATTACGTCTGTATGTCGATTGGAATGAGAATGGTTTTATCTGTTTATAGGCTGCTGCGCGTAATTATTTCAAATTCTACTTTTTCATTAACTCAATAATACCCAAATAAATGCATTAATGATATTTTTGGAAGTGTATATATGAAATGTTTCAGCCAAAGCTGTCTACTGTAATACAACAGCCACACAACTTGAAAGTAGTTCTGATTACCTGATTATAGGATAAGATAAATCATCTTTATCAACTCCACTTGGGAAAATACTCTTCTGCGGTAAGATACAAGTAAAAGTAGGCTAAAATAAATAAGGATGATCACAGACATAATACATAACAATACGAAGATGTGGATAATAATGGGGACCAGTTCATTCGTGGCGTAGTCAGTAGGAGACGGGAAGTGGACACGAAAAACATTATCCCCCCCCCCCCTCCCGATAGAAATTTTCAGGAATGAAATTAGGACAGTATGAGTACAGGTATCACCTAAACTTAAAGGCAAATAGGCAGTCACCCCAAAATTTTCTTTGAAAAATCAGCAAACTCTTGCAAATCTCCTCTTATTGCATTACAAGCACCTCTGAAGATATTTTGAACATAACTATTACAAACAATAGGTAAAGCAAGGCGAAATTCTCCTTGAATTCCACAATTCACTACCAAAAATATTGTCACATGATCAAAATAGGCCATTCATGAACTAGAGTGACAGGATACACTCACTCTGTTTGGGGTGACTGCCTACTGCCTTTAAATTTACTAGACTCTAGAACAGGGACTAAAACGTGACACCCTTACACTAAAAAGACTGGTTAGCTATGATTGGGGGATGATATAATCTCATTAAAACTTATACTTTGTATATTTTAAAGCTTAATGGACGACTGAAAAAAGACCTTAGGACAGTTTCACTCGGCATATAGATGCAGGAGGGAACAGAAAACAATGAGTTTTTAAGGAGGAAGACGTGAAATAAGTCTTGGATGTACAATTACTAACGAATAAGAGGACGCAGTAGTAATACAGGACACACTGGGGAAATATGGGGATAGGTTTGGTGCTCACTAATAGTGGAGAAAACGCAAGATTTGACAAAGCTCGGTAAGTCCATACTAGCAGTGGCCTAAATGTTAAATAACTGAACTTTCTTGCTGGCCATATTCTACTGCTGCAAAGTCTGAAGCTAATCCTCCTCCCAAAGGTACTACACGTGAGCTTTGCTAAGGTCGACATCGGCTGAATGAAAGTTTATCTAGCACAGCTTGGTATTGTTTCCATGCCGGTAATCCTACGTTGACTTTTCCCAGTATACAGGTACAGAAGAGAAATAACACCACATACAGAAAGAATTTGAACAGAGTAAGTCTTACGATTGGGGTGTTGAATGGGAGGGTGAGGGTAACTTCCCGCTCATCAGGGGTGGGGCCAGGATTTGCCCGACTGGGGGCCAAGCTCCCCGACGGGGGGGGGGGGGCAGCAGCCCGAAGCCCCGACAAAGGACTAAAAACGCAAAAGTTTCGCGCCGAAAAATTTTTGGCTTTTTTTTTTCAATTGAAAAATTTTGGAGTTTTATTGAAGAAAATTTGAAATTTTTGGATTTTTATGGAGAAAATTGAAAATTTGGGTTTTTTGTAGGCCTAAGGAAGATTGAAAAATTTGGGGTCTTTATTGAAAAATCTGCCCTTCCTATGAGCAAAATCAAACAGATCGTCGGGGCGACTGAAGGTCGTTGGACTTCATAGTTTTTCGTACGGATTAAGGCTCACCGACGAACTAGAAAATTTCCCCGACGGGGGGCCAGCCTTCCCCGACCGAGGGGGGGGGGGATGGCCCCCTCCGGTCCACACTGGCGCCACCTCTGTCGTCATCTACTTCTTCAGAATCCATTGAGGAAGGTGATTTAGGTTGGGACATGAGGGTGTGAACCGACATAATGCAAGTTGTACATAATATGCTCGTCCTCATACATGTATAGGTTCCTAAACGTTTAAGAACAAGTACACGTAAATATTTGTGTGTATTAATTAGTGCCCATACATTTGGTAAAAACCCATAACGACGAAGACATGTACGCTAGTCATAATATCAGCGATACGTTACGCCTGATAACAAATTTCAGAGGGGGCGAAAGATAAGTCTTACGAGTGTGTTACAAACTTATTACGCAGCACTATAGACAAAACTTGGGTAAACTTACACAAGGACGGACAGTTATAAGTGCTGCTAATTGAATATGTAATCAACAGTCAGTTTGTAAGTGCCGCTTATTGCATATGCATGATCCGCAAGTAGTCACGAGTACATAAGAAGACGGCTTCCATCATGATTGACGGAGATACTTAAAAAAGTATTGATAAGCTCATCAATTCAGGAGACTTTATGAGACTAGAGAACGGGGATGAAACTCAAGAAGAAAATTTCTGTGTGCACTTACCATCGATCTATGAACTAAAACACAAACTAGGGAAAACAATTTTCACCATTTTTACCATTGTTAATTTGTAGAACATGACTATTTTTTATGTAGGCTAAGTTCCAATATAGTTTAATTTGTGGTATTGCCTATTTAATCCTTCGGTTTCCACCAATGGCATGCATTGTAATTAAATTAAACAAGAGAACCTCCAAAGCCTCTTTGTTCAAAACAGATAATTTCTTGAGTAGGAATGTTTGCTTTTATTGTGCTCGTCCAACACAAAAACACTTGACTATTTCCACGATCAAGGAAATCGCGGTCTACACCTAACGGAGACACGGAACTAGGAACATGAAATTATGCGAAACCTCACTAAATGATTCGCATGATCAAAGGAGTGGATACGTCTTCAATATATATGAGAGCGATGGAACTTAAACGTTAAAAGGGGCAGTGGCGTGTGCAGGATTTCGGAGTTGGGGGGCACAACCTATGATTCCTCCGACTGACATGGAGGAGTATCACAAGTCCACCGAAGGTGCACCACGAGCGCGAAGCGCGAGTTTGCACGTGTGGGGTCCAGGGGCTCGCGCTAGGGCCCCTGGCGGGGTCCAGGGGGCGAAGACCAGGAAGCTCCTGCAATATAAGGTAATAGGACCGCCGTAAATTGGTTCTAGAGGCCTTATTGATCAGGTTTCGTTTGTTTAAGAGTTTGTGAAATTCGATGCCAATGACGGAGAGTTCAAGTTATCAGTAACAATAATCCTGTCTGATTATTCACTGAAGGGCAATTGGAAGAGCTTTATCCTTTGATAAACGACCAAATAATGAAAAAATTCTCTCCTAATCTCATTCTGTAGGCTACTTCTAAGTTTTGAGTGCCAGGGACTGCGCCAGGATTTGCCTGACGGACGGAGGCATCAATCCGAAGCCCCGACGGCCCCGATGCTGTCAAGGGGATGATGAGGAGGGATCTGAGGAAAACCTTTGTATTAAACCATGTCATTGTGGGGCATATATTTCATAAAATGTGTATATCCTGGAGGAAGTAGTTTCGGCGCTGATTTAATGCTTTTCCCAGAATCTAAAGTGTGAAATTGCAAAGCGCGCAAAGTGCGCGAAAATTTTTGGGGTTATCCTACACTAAAAAGAATCGGTACTTATTAAAAGCTAATAAAGGTTAATTGTTCGGGCAGTTGGTCCCTATCGGGCACAACTTACATTGTACTTCTCTCCTCGTGTCACTATAGCCGTACCGCACGACAGACCCAAGAGAACATTAACTAAATGAGGTGAAATGAGGTGAAACTCCCAATATTTACATAAATTCATGTATTCTACTTCTGCAGTTACTTGAAAAGGTGGAAATGGTTTGTACTATATTTAGCTATAAGTAAGAAAACTGAGGAAGAGTGGGCAAAGCGTACCGAAAATCTTGGGTTACATCGCAAAAATGACCCTTTGAAAGCCAAAATAAGTAAACCGATCATGGATGGTGACAGAATTTTCCCGACAGAGGGCTGGGCCATGCCATCGACCCCAAGCCTCGACAGCCCCTCTTTCGAAGAGGTGGTGACAAGGGGATATGACTTACTATCCCATGCCATATTTTGCATATCACTTACAGGGGCGGATCTAGGGTCTTCTCTGAGGGGGGGTCCAACATAAAAAGGGCACATTCATTTTTTTTTTAAATTTTGGTTCCCATAAACGTCAGCGATTATACAATTTACGGCATATTGACAAAGAAAGGATAAACCAAGAGACATGCAAAAACTGGAATTAAAACCTGGAATCTAAACGGTGAAAATGCAAAGCGCGCGAAATTTTTTTGGGTAAGCCTACACTGATAAGAATTGGTACTAATTTAAAGCTTACGGTATATAGAACAATTGTCCGGACAGTCAGGCCCTATCGGGCATAACTTTATTGTACTTCCCTCCTCGAGTCACTAGCCGTACCGTACGACAGACACAAGTGAACGTTAACCAGGTTTAGCGAGATGCAATTCAATTTCCGACATTTACATAAATCCATGTATTTCTACTTATTAACTTGAAAAGGTGGAACGGGTTTGTACTACATTTAGCTATAAGTATAACGGAACTGAGGAAGAGTGGACAAAGCGTACCGAAAATTTTGGGTTTTATCCCAGAAATTACCCTTATGAAAGCCAAAATAAGTAAATCGACCATGTGTGGCTGCAGAATTTTTCAACAGGGGGCCGGGCCATGTCAGCTACCCCAATTAGTTCCGACATTCCCTATTTCGAGGGGATGATGAGAAGGGCAAATGGAGGAGCCTCAAAATCCCATGCTATTGCCGGCATATTTTGCATCATATCAGTTAATACTTCAAGATCCGAGTTGCGCACTGATAGTGTTCTTTGAATCTGGATCGTGAAATTGAAAAGCGCTCGAAGCGGGGGAGCATGTTTGATAGGCTAACACATAAAACATATGACGAAACGAAAAACGAACTGTGGGTTTGTAGACCGTATCGGGTGTAACATACATTTGTACCGAAACCACCTGGACTACAAGATGAAATAGCCAAACTTTGCTCCGTAAGTCACTCACCAACTGACTCTACCGCATGACACACACACAAGAGAACACCTACTAGGCTTTGCGATATGGGATGAAAGTTACGAACTTTACATAAACTATGTACTCTGCCTATATGTTACTTGGTAAGGTGGACAGGACTTGTGCTATCCTGCTTTGCGGAATGGAACTATTGAAGAAAATAGAGTGACTCTACAGCGCGCGTAGCGCGCCGAAAATTTTGGGTTCTTATTAGAGGAAATATCCTTTTAAGGGCAAAGAACAGGTAAGCCGTCGGGGCAACTAGTTGTCGTCGGGGACTGCATACTTTCGACTAGGACTCCCCGACGAACCTGTAAAACTTCCCCGATAGTTGGTCAGCCTTCCCCGACGCGGGCATGAGCCCTTCCCCCACCTGGCGCCACCGCTATCTCGACTGGGGGAGGGTGTTAAAATACTGTATGTTGTGTTCCCTATATAGTTGCGGCGCGACTGTCAAAACAGATGACTGAAGTCGAATGTTTGCTTTTTATTTGCGACAGCAGACTTGTCCTCGGTCCAAGACGTCAAAAAATTGAACCGACTAACATTGCGTTATTTTACCTGGTGGTGATTTCATATAGTATTTTTAAAATGAAAAAAAAACACCGATTCGTCCATTGCGACTTCTGGTAAACTCTTGGCTGTGGACTTTAAACTAAGATTGGCTTTTAATTCCCATCACTAGGGCAACACTAATAAATGAAGAGAGTAATTCCAGACCATGAATATCATATCGTGTTCATGAGAGGAGGGATACTAGCGGGTAGAGGGAAGGTTTCGTAGAAGTAGCGTTTAGGGAGTGTGAACAGATCATTATTTTGTTAGACCAAAAGACTAGCAGTGACCTTTTGGAATCAATATTAGAACTCAGTAGTAATACGTTGCATCCTCTTTAACATCACGGAACTTCGTATTGCTCTGGAAAGAAGCAACGACACTGCCACTGGCCCAGATGAAGTTCACTATCAGTTTGTCAAACACCTTCCAGATAACTCCTTACTGGTGCTGTTAGATATTTTCGGCGGTATATGGGAAAATGGCAACTTTCCGGCTGCTTGGCGGGAAGCCACCATCATTCCCATCGCTAAGCCGCGTAAGGACCCAACAAACCCTACAAACTACCGCCCTATATCCCTTACTAGTTGTCTGTGCAAGACGTTTGAACGAATGATTAATGCCCGTCTGGTTTGGTTCCTCGAAACCAACAATCTCATAACTAGTTCCCAAAGTGGCTTTAGGCGTGGCCGCAGTACCACTGACCAGCTCGTGCGCCTAGAATCAACAGTTCGTGATGGATTTGTACGCGGAAACCATGTTGTATCGGTATTTTTTGACCTAGAGAAGGCATACGATACCACTTGGAAATACGGCATTCTGAGAGACTTGCACTGTGCAGGTCTTCGGGGCAGAATGCCGCTTTTCATACAAAACTTTTTGAAAGATCGTGTGTTCCGTGTGCGTGTAGGGAGCGTATTTTCAGAGTTACATAATCAGGAGATGGGTGTTCCTCAGGGAAGCATCTTGTCAGTTACCCTTTTCATCATGAAAATAAATAGCATCACTAATGTGGTGAACACTGGGATTGAGAAGTCTTTGTTTGTGGATGACTTCTCCATTACCTGTTCCTCAAGGAACATGCGGTCTATAGAGAGACAAATGCAAAACTGCCTTAATAAGATCCAGCAATGGGCTGACAAAAACGGATTCCGTTTTTCTCGAACAAAGACTGTTTGTATTCATAGTTTGCAACCGGAGAGGTGCTCATTGCGACCCAGAGCTAAATTTGAATGGTGTTCACATCCCAGTTGTTCCTCAGACAAAGTTCCTAGGCCTAATACTCGACAGTAAGCTCAACTTCAAAGCTCATATCGACCATCTCAGGCGGAAGTGCCAGGGAGCACTAAACCTGTTGAAGGTCGTCTCAAAGATGGACTGGGGCGCTGATCGTCCTGTTTTGCTTCGACTTTACAGATCCCTTGTGAGGTCCAAACTTGATTATGGTTGTGTTGTTTACAGCTCTGCACGTGAGTCATACCTCAGGAGGCTCCTTCCTATTCATAACCAAGGCCTTAAGATCTGCCTGGGAGCTTTCCGTACCTCCCCAATGCAGAGTCTTTACATCGAAGCGAACGAGCCACCCCTCCATATAAGATGGAAAAAGTTGTCCCTCCAGTTTGCCCTCAAACTGAGGAGTCATAGGGTGCATTTACACTTGATCCGGATCTGATCGCCCTATGTTTAGACACAACCCGACCTTTGAGACGGCCTTCAACCATAAGTTTAGTGACATATACATGAAGAAACCATCAGCTATCCCTCCATTTGCTATTCGCGTTGGTGGAGCTTTTTCACAGGTGTGTACCAACCCCGACTCCGTAGCACAGCTTACCTTCTCAATCACTCCCCCCTGGAAGTTAGTCCAACCAGTTATTGACCTTAGTTTGAGCAGGGAGTTGTCTCTGGCAACTCCCTGGTTTGAGACAGCATCCAAAGAACACAACGAATGAACTGGTATACCGTGCCAGCTTTATAATGAACTTAGAAATAAGTACCGTCGTTATCATGCAATCTATACCGATGGTTCCAAAGCCACGAACAGGGTGGCAGCCGCAGCAACAGGCCGAGATGTATTCTTGCAAGTCAGATTGCCGGATGATGCATCAATATTTACCGCCGAACTCCAGGCACTTAAGATGCCACTCGAGCTGATCGAAACCTCGCACGACCGCCAGTTCATTGTCTTCACAGACTCACTCTCCAGCCTTTTAGCTCTTCGCGGCCATGACCAAAAACACCCCTGTGTAATAGCTCTCCGTGAAATCTACTCCAATTTGGTGAGACTGCAGAAGTCAGTTGTGCTCGCGTGGGTTCCGAGTCACGTGGGCATACACGGAAATGAAAAGGTAGACACGTTAGCTAAAGAAGCCCTACAGATGGACGTTACCAACCTCCACCTACCCCACACTGATTATCGTCCTAACATCAACGGCTATATAAAATCAAAATGGCAGGAACTGTGGGACTCTTTCCCTGAGAACAAATTATACCAGGTCAAACCAACGGTCGGGACTGTGGGTAATGCAACCCCCAGAAAACGGAGAGATGATTTGGTACTGACTAGGGCTCGCATCGGGCACACTTACCTAACCCATGTTTATTTGCTACACGGGGATGAAAGACCATATTGTATCCCCTGTGATTGTGATGTCACCGTCAGTCACATTCTCGTCGACTGCTATGAATACTCCCATATTCGTCAGAAGTATTACACTGTGCCACACCTGAAGACATTGTTCGAGCACATAGATCCGTCTCTCATTTTGGACTTTCTCAAAGAAAGTAACCTTTACAGGAAGTTTTGACGTGACTCCCGCGTTTGATCTTGTCTGGACTTTTAGGATTTTTCCCAACGGTTTCTCTTTAGTTTTACCGTTTTTATCTTGCTGACACTACGTGACACATTTGTGTTGATGTGTCGTTAAGTCCCATCTAACTAACTAACTAACTAACTAACTAACTAACTAACTAACTAACTAACTAACTAACTAACTAACTAACTAACTAACTAACTAACTAACTAACTAACTAACTAACTAACTAACTAACTAACTAACTAACTAACTAACTAACTAACTAACTAACTAACTAACTAACTAACTAACTAACTAACTAACTAACTAACTAACTAACTAACTAACTAACTAACTAACTAACTGCATAAAGCGCTAGCTGGTGAGTATGACGTAATATCTGCGCGTTTTACTGTATTACTTTGAAAGCCCAAGCACGCCACACGTGGTTCCTAGCGAAAAAGTGATTAGAATGCCTGACTGTCACGCAGGCAGTAAGAGTTAGAGTTAGATGAGGTTTTACGGCTGTTTCTAACCAACTGGTTTAAGTCGGGCCGGCCGCGGCCTTTTTTGCAGTTGTGGCTCACTGGCATGTTTTTCCCTACTCCATTGCAGGCAGTAAGACATACTGTAGTCACATCCTTTACAAAACGTTTGCGCTGTTCGTGTTTCGGGGCGGGCAATACAGGCTACCATAGTCAAATATATTGCTGAAAATTTCTGCGATACATGGCTAGACTTTTACGGGTGGATTGATCGATACTGGATGGGGGTAACCAAAATCTCCTCGGAATTGGACAACTGTCATTACCTGTCAAACTGTCGTGGTTTTTTTTTTTATTTTTTATTTTGTTAGGCTAGTGTGAAAAAAAAAACAATTTTGAAAAAGGGCAAATTGGGAAATTTGAGGGGGGGTCCGGACGTCGGCGACCCCCCCCTCTGGATCCGCCACTGACTTAATACTTCATGAGCAGAGTCTTTTGAATCTAAAACTTGAATTTGCAAAGCGCGCGAAGATTTTTGGTATAGGCTTACACAAAAGAGATCATTAAGAACATAAAGAAAAAAAAAGAAAAACTGTGGGGTTCTAGACCATATCGGGGATAACATACATTTTATCTAAACACCTGGACTACCCTATGAAATAGCCAAACTTTGGTCCGTGAGTCGCTCACAAACTGACCGACATAAACAGTGTACCCTGCCTACCTATTTCGTGGTAAGGTTGGCAGGACCTGTGCTATATAGCAATGTGGAATGGAACTGCTGAAGATCCTGGAGTGACTGTACAGCGGAATTGTCCTCTCTCAGGCCACATCGGGGACTGCATACTCTATCGTATCGATTAAGACTCCCCGAAGGGGCCCTGCCCCCACCTGGCGCCATCCTTGTTGAGTGCTCAGTGTGTCTCTTCAATCTTTTTCTCTTCCCCTAAACCTTAAATCTCCCGACTATGCGATTTTCCCCCGACTGACTTCTGAGGTGGGGGCCTGTTCCCCCTCCCCCCCTTTGAGTACGCTACTGTAAAAGGGTGCCCCTTCGGCGAAGGTGAGGGAAGTCCCCTTTGATCAGTAACCTTTCGTATGATCTATTATTGTTTTCAAAGGTTTATTGAAATTCGTAACAACTGTAAATAGGTAACAACTGTAAATAGCAAGCTTGGCTGTGTCGAAGGTAATTATTTGAAAGTTATAGCATAGCTGGTATTCGTAAAAATTACATCCATTTGTCGCAGCTTCTATAGAACACTGATTCACATGAAAGAACGTCAGGATCTTCCTTATATAAAACGTTCTACACACAGGGCGGTAGCCTGGGCGAAATATCAAGTGGGGCAGTTCTTGACACTGTCTAAGCGGAGCACCAAGAAGCATGCCTAAAGACCGCGGACATCCGGGCAGACCTTTTATTTTTCGCCTGTGTATACTGGGGTGCAATCCTGAGGGAGTATGCTGAGTGAAGGGGTACATGTAAGGCCTGGCTTTAGTGCAAAATTCTACTATCGTTATCAAAGCTTTAAACTGATTATATCTTTAAAAATTGTCAATAATGATATTCTTCCTGTCCTTGGCTGGGCGTAAGGCACGAGGTACTGTCTAAGAGCACAGGACGACACCCTATACTCTTTGAGAAATTTTTGTCTATGTGAGGTGGCTTAGACGCAAAACGGTGCTACCTCTGGTAGAGCTTCGTAAAGTGTTGAATTGATTATATGTTTAGGAATCCTCATTAGTTATTTTTTCTGCTTTGTTAGAATGTAATTGAAGGGGATGTTGCCTGAGGGGAGGAACGACACGTCTATTCTTTGAGAAATTTTTCTTTTCCTAATTTTCATAGATCCAAGATGGTGTTGTCTTTGGTAAAGCTTTGGACGAATTACATGACCTGCTATTTTAATTATTTACTGAATTTTCGGCTGTTGCATGGCACCCCTACATGGCCGTTGCCGGCTTTTCCCTAGTGCTCTTAGTATCCTACTGACGAGTGGCCGTAGCGTAGTCCTTGCAAATAAATGTTCAGTCGAAATGTCTCCCAGATGGGGGGGGGGGGGATGACACATTTTAGGCCTTAAAATTGCATCTAAACATTAGTAGATTTCGTGCTTTAGAAACAAATTAGATTCAGGAAGAAAAGTTGGATTTGATTTAAAGGGAAAGTGCAGCCACTCCAATTTTAATTAGTGTACTTGGGTACGCTATTTCCTGAATGGCTCTTGAGCGTCATGTGACAATGTTTCTCACTGAGTTGTGAAATGCAAGTAAAGAGTAACTCCTTGGTTTACCCTGAACATATACAATATTGTGTTCTAACATATGAAAATTGTTGAAGTGAAATAAGAGGATATTTGAGAGATTTAGCTGTTATTTTTTTTTCAAAATAAGTTTGCCGCAACTGCTTGTGCTCTTTAAATTAAAAGTTACTTTACAAGTTCATTGATTCTAGCTAATAATTAAAGGTAATCATAGGCTATTTTATCTTTAGCCATAATTCAAGCGTGTATCTTGTAGCAGGAACAGGGTTCAGTCATCAGGGAGAGAAACTCATATGAGAACGCGTCCACGGCGGGGGGGGGGGACGGCGAACTCCCCGGGAAAATTTTGGTGAAAATGAACCGTTACATGCAATTTCTGATGTTTTTGCGGCCTTGAAATCATACTTTGGGTAGTGTATTTTTCAGCATTACAATCTTTTTCTCGAGAAGGCCAACTTTCATTTACTATTCGGAAATTTCAGGGGGCAGTTTCCCCTGCCCCCTCCCCCTGCAGGCTACAGCCCTGACACTGCACAGAAACAATAATCAAAGCGTCGGCAGCAAGGACGCTTATTTCAAGTTAAGAGAGGAAAATACCACCAAACTCAAGAACTTTAACTTTACATGGGTTTGATTTTTCAGGTGACTGTGTTCGTCCGAGCATCAATGCAGATGAGATAGCAATATCCCCTGACAAGGCATCGTACAGCTTGTATGAATCCGTAACGGTTACCTGCGTAGAAAACGCCACCCTGATCGGTATATCGCCGAAAGTTTTCTGTGATATCGATAACGACTGGCACAGAGATTTTTCTCTCGCAGAATGTTTGGGTAAAATTTGCATACATTTTTTTAATTGAAAACCAGTGGAATCTTATACAAGTATGTTGTTAGTAATTTTCTCCAAGTGCTACCTGTGAAATAATTGACACAGTATCGTGCAACTTAGGCCTATGTTGTGCTTATGTTAGTATAGTGCTGCAATAAACATTAAAGGAAGGGTTTAAGCCAAAAATATTTTTTAAGTGAAAGAGGAACTAAATCTACGCAATTTGGTGAAACTTTCATTCAAATCGGACATGTAGTACTCGAGATACCAGCAAATGAAGCTACCACATTTGTGACCCAAAGTTAGCTTGAGGCAAGCAGGGGTTATATCACTTCCTCACATTGATGAGAAATGCCTTGTTTCCTTTATTTTTTTTCAGTCTGTTGTGTTGACCTTGAAGTTAATAGGGATAGGACCTCCCCATGAGGGATGTGAAGTTGTAAAATTTCCATGCCTCTCATGTAATCACATTCCGATAACATGGGATTGTGGACGAGAAAATTGGTTGTGAAATTTAAAGAAAAACAAAACACTACTCATTAACGTGAGGATATGACGTGTGCTTGCTTCAAGTTCACTTTGTGTTGAAATGTCACAACTTGACTGCTAATATCTTGAGAGAACCACACATCGAATTTCAATGCAAACTTCACCAGAATGCTTAGAATAAGTACCAATTTAACATATCAAAACTTGATTTGAGCTTAGACCCTTCTTTTAAAAGAGCCTTATAACTTTGAAGCTGTTGTAAAAGACTTTGTAAACTTAGGAAACAAACACAATAAATAATTTTCTCAAATGGAAACTTTAAACACTTTTCGGAAAGTGAGGAGATGAGGGAAGGGTAGGAAAGTGAAGGAAGGGGAGACATTAACACGTGTTACACATTTAAAAAGTCAGATAGACAAAGAATATTTCGCTACATCATGAAGAATTCAGAATCTTGCCATAAACAAATGCAATCTTGCAATAACTTATCCGCTACGCGTCTCTGTAGAAATAAAATATACGCTTAAGAAACTGAAAGAATAATACAAGGATGAGTTTTGTGGGGTAACTTGGGGTTGGGGCTTATGGTAACTTAGATCCATTCAGTCCACTTGTTGGGTTTTCTGCGTTTTTCTGTGCTTTAGTTGAAGGGTCGTGCAGGTGGCACAAACTTTTTTAAAATGTTATCGACTTTATCTGAAGACCAATAATTGCAGAAAATGTGGGGGTAGTTTTCCAGCCTTCCCACCATAAATTTAGTAGGTTGTGGTGCCCCTTCCTCTTTCTTGATCTTGTTTATTATATTTCGACATATAATAGCTTTCTCATCCGTATTCTGTCTAATGTACATTTCAAACAAACTTTGACATAGTTTTTAATGTTAAAGTCATGTACTAACTGTTTTCTTGAGTGTTCTTACTTGCTTTCTACTTCCTTAAACAGATGACTGTTCGCTGGCTTCACTGGATGAAAATATCAGGGCGACAAATGGGAGTAATGTAATAGAGAGCGTTTTTGTTCAGGATGGCACCACAGTTGACTTTGAATGTGACGGAACCATCTCTGGTCATCCATCCTCGACTTGTTCTGACGGTTCCTGGAGTTATCCGTTCCCCGTTTGCGTCCTAGGTACATATTACTCACATTATTTGTTTTATTTTGGAGAAATTTTTACTACAATTAATAAAAATGGGGACCTGACATGGACATAATAAAATGGTACTCAGGCCAGTGTTTTCAATTTGGATGCTGTATGCTATGATGTAACTTACACTTAAAACTTGGAACAGTCTGAATAGGTGCCCAGGGCCTTTAACAGTGGTTTGAGATGGTAAAGGAGGATTGATAACGAGACCAAGGTCAATGTTTCACTTAGCCTTTTTGAAATACATTACTTTAAGAGCTGCTGGTGAATGTATGACCCCCTCTCATTGTTTGAGTTAGCTCTACAGCCCTGTCATGAGGTAAGGTTAACTTAAGAGCCAACCACAGGCTTTAATATATTATATCCATAGGCGGAAGCGGGGGGGGGGGGCAGGGAAGCTCGGTCCCTCAATAATTTGACTGAGAGGCCGAGATACATCCGGGCTCCCCCAATACGGTAATCTGAGGATAAATCTCTCAGCATATGGACAAAAAGCTTGAAGGTATTGAAATTAATCACCTTTAGCAAAAAATTGAACTCATTCTCAGTACTGAAAAGGTGTAAATAAGTCAAAACATTTTGGCGCGCTTGGCGCGCGAATGAAACCTACCCTAAAATTGAATCATACCGTAAACAATGATGATATTTGAGGTCATGAGGGAATGTGTGTCATCTCAGATTTTCCCTTGCCTCCAGTTTCCCTTGACAAATATGGTACATATCCAAATAGGCCTATATACACAGCTTTACGTTCCTTGTTCTACTAACTGACTTGTATTAGAAACAGCTTCCAATTAAATGAATCAGACTTCGGATAATTGCTAAATTGCCTTAAAAAGGCATTTCTTCGGCGCTCTTTACATAACAAATAAGTAGTGTCACCGTGTCACATTATTACTTTTCGACAACTAGTATGATAATATTGTTGTTCCAAAGCCTTATACAACAATTCCATCATTAATATAGCTCCTCTTCACAATTCACATGCATCATCAAACTCACCGGCCGTGAATCTGGGTCAGGCTATTATAAAAATGATCAAATTGTAATATTTGTAGTATATTAATCAGTGCACATCAAAGGCCTTCGAGGATATGTTAAATCGCCTCCTGGATATGCACCAAAGGCCCTTAGGCGGGCCCTTTGGTCATTGCATTTTTTCCTTCAATGAATTGTTTTCCCTGGCGTACTAATTCGCCCTGGGTACCAGCCTTGGGGAGTGCAATGCCACAACTAAAATCTTCTTTAAATGATGAAATTTCTAACCACGTACAATCATTTCAAAGTTTTGCCAACGATTGCACCGGTTTGCTTCTAAGCCACCTTCTATGAACAAATCTTCCTCGAAGGGGGAGGTGATACCCTTCCCTAGGCCCCTTCCCAGGATACCATCCCCAGTTGCTAACTATCCCAGGATACCATCCCCAGTTGCTAACTATCCTAGGTAGTCCCTGCAATTACCAAACTTAAGACATACCGAACATGAAACAATGAAATGGTATCATTTTCTTTGTTGCCTGATGAACATATTTGTTTCCTTAAGAACGTATTTCAAAAATAAGTGTAAAACATTGGACAATGTACTAAACATGGAAATAGATTACCGTACCTTTCAGTCAAATTCAGTGTAACGTATTTCAAAAATCTGAGAAAACTAGGCCACATGTGAATGTCAAATTCTCGATGTAAATTCCCACATTTTGCGTGTAGTCGTCATCCGTAATCAAACTTCTGTCAATCTTTAACTGAATTGTATAGAAGAGTATGTAATTGGAAGTTTACAGAATAACATGTTATTCTATAAACAATTTCATTATTTCGCTAAGAAAGTGATTTAATTATTTTCTGAACGCATGAATTTCTACAAATAATGAATGTTCAGATGCAATTACAAGACGCTGGGAAGTGTCATTTCCTGCAATCTAGGGGCATTTTGGGCAAAAATTTTCTTGGAACGCTAAGCGCCAACTGATGATGGCGCTTCGCCTAGATATTGTCACATACTGTGATACTGGTCCTCCAATCTCGCCCCCACGCATCTTTAAAATCTAATCTTCCCAATCCTGTGGTATCTGTTAGATTTTGTAAAATTTATGGTCTACAACCACTACTACTAGAGATAACTTTATTATCACAAACGAGGATAGACTGTTTTCACGGAATTGTACCATTTTGGAATTTTTGTTCGTTTTTTTAGATAATGTTCCGACGACTTCCCCTGAGATGCCATCTACTCATTTAACCAATACGACAATCTCCGTTCATATGACGTCATCATCAATCCGACCTACTTCAGTAACAGATGAAGACACAACTATCTTACCTGGTGATTTGACGACAAAGATTGCCGATACCACCGATGCTATGAATGCAACAACAACACATTTTACAACAAATGTACGTCTGGACACAGACAATATGACGACAGCTGTAGTAGGAACGACTCCAAACAAAACGATAAAGGTGACTGAATTTAAAGAAACGACGGAGCCGAGAACAACGACAACTATAAATTTAGTCGACGTTACCGATATTCAAACAACATCTCCAGGATTAGCAGATATGTCGACGACAATGTCAGCAGGGATGATGACGACTAAACTTGATTCTACAACATCACAGAGTCAATTTACTGATCCAGCTCTCCCCACTGAAATCACTAATGGCACAGTAATACAAACAGAGATTCCTACGACTGAACTGGGTTTAACGACTCCTGAAAATAATCAGAAAGCAACGGACATCGATCTGACTACAAAACAAGGAGTGACGACTACGCGACCAGTAGGTGTGACAGACACAACAGAGAAGGGAACGTTTGCCACAATACTCCCTCAAGCGACGACACAGACCGATATCCCAACAGATGGGGAATTCACAGCATCAAAGACTGTTGCAATAACAGATGAAATGACAACAAAATTGATACCGACGACTAAACTGACTACAGGAGGCGATTATATGACGACACATCAACCACAGACTACACATCGATCAACAGAAATAAAAAGAACGCCTGTGCAAGACATGACTTCATCAACAGATTTTCACTCAACGGTGGAATTAGGGGGAAAACCTACAACAGGGGGATATACCACAAACGTTAGAGATTTGACTACTGTGCAGCCTCAAACAGTGATACAAACTGAGTTGGTAACAGAAACATATCCAACAGAAACTTCAAAACAAACCGAAAAATCTGGAATGACGTCACAACAAGACGCGGGCAGAACTAATGAAGGAGGGATGACCACATTGCAACTGACGAAATTATCGACAACAGGAGTTAAAGATATGACAACAAAACATCTTTTGAAAACGTCGTATACAATCCAAGCAACTGAAACAGATCATACATCGGGGTATGACACAACATTATTACAAGATTATTCTTCCACAACGCAAACAAGAGAGAAAATTACAACAGAAGCTGGCAAGACAGATGGAGCTTTATCTACCACAATGCATGTGCAGACGATGGTAGAAACTGACATAGTGACAGACGAAACTTTCTTCACAACTACAGACACAGACACAAGTGCGACCTCAGTACAAGCGACTACCTCTAGTATGATTGCAAAAACCGATGACGGAGAGACGACAAAGTTGGATCGGACGACTCCACAGTCCTTATTAAGTACAAACATAAGCGGTATGACTACACTACAAGACTCGATCACGAGTCCAGCTACAAATACCGTCGGGAGGGACGTGACGTCACCAAAGAAGACAGGCATTACGACAATAATAGAGGACACGACATTTGAGACAGGGATAACATCGACTCTTGGGAACGAAGTGACAACATACTTGACGACAGAGGTAACCAGATTGACGACGCCATGGCTCGTGGGGAAAACTGATGTTTCTGACTCTACAGCGAATAGGACGAATCAGGCTTCGTCGACAGATATCACAACAAAAGTTGATCTTAAAAGTGAAACTTCTGTTCCAACTACAAAAGAAGACGATAGGTTTCCAACTTCAGAAGGGGAAGTTTCGAATACAGCTATCACAAACCAACCAACCATTGAGACAGAATTAATTTCTGAAGAAGCGTCCGCGACCACTTCAGTACTAATGGAGACAACACAGATATATGAAAGATTGACGACAGTAAAGACATCTGCAAAAGTGGCAACTACTTCTGAAATAATGACAACTAGTCCTGACAAAGTGACAAATACTTCTCAAATAATGACAACTAGTCCCGACAAAGTGACAAATACTTCTCAAATAATGACAACTAGTCCCGACAAAGTGACAACTACTTCTCAAATAATGACAACTAGTCCTGACAAAGTGACAAATACTTCTCAAATAATGACAACTAGTCCTGACAAAGTGGCAACTACCTCTCAGATAATGACAACTAGTCCCGACAAAGTGACAACTTCTTCACCAATAATGACAACTAGTCCCGACAAAGTGGCAACTACTTCTCAAATAATGACAACTAGTCCTGACAAAGTGACAACTACTTCTGAAATAATGACAACTAGTCCTGACAAAATGACAACTACTTCTCAGATCATGACAACTAGTCCTGACAAAGTGACAACTACTTCTCCAATAATGACAACTAGTCCTGACAAAGTGACAACTACTTCTCAAATAATGACAACTAGTCCTGACAAAGTGGCAACTACTTCTCAGATCATGACAACTAGTCCCGACAAAGTGACAACTACTTCTCAGATAATGACAACTAGTCCCGACAAAGTGACAACTACTTCTCAAAAGATGACAACTAGTCCCGACAAATTGACAAGTACTTCTCAAATAATGACAACTAGTCCTGACAAAGTGACAACTACTTCTCAAAAGATGACAACTAGTCCCGACAAAGTGGCAACTACTTCTCCAATAATGACAACTAGTCCCGACAAAGTGGCAACTACTTCTCCAATAATGACAACTAGTCCCGACAAAGTGACAACTACTTCTCAAAAGATGACAACTAGTCCCGACAAATTGACAAGTACTTCTCAAATAATGACAACTAGTCCTGACAAAGTGACAACTACTTCTCAAAAGATGACAACTAGTCCCGACAAAGTGGCAACTACTTCTCCAATAATGACAACTAGTCCTGAAAAAATGACGACAAGTCCAGAAAAAATGACTAGTTCTGCAAAAGTGACGATTGGTTCTGATAAGATGACATCGTCATCTTTGCATGTAACGGAATCTGATTCCACCATTACAACTAAAGTATCAGAAACAACGACAGCCTCCCCAATTGTCACAGACGAACCGAAAGATGCAAGCACTTCTGGAGAGAAGACGAGAATTTCAACAACTAGCAAAATAACTTCAATATCCTCTGCAGTTACGACTTCAGAGCACAGAACAACTTCAAAAACAACAAGTAATTATTCTTCTTACATATTAGGATGGCCCTTGAAACATGTCACCGATTAAAAAAAATTTGTAACTAATATTGTAAGCTCAAAGATGGCTGTATGTAGCAGCAATCCAATTCGTTTGTTTGAGTTTGGCTTTGAGTGACATAAACGCACATAAACGTACGGGACTACCCTGGGGATGGGGGTGGGTGGGTGGGATGAGCACTTTTACCCGAAATTGTAATGCACGGGTTCCAAAAATAACATACATTTTCCTCCAAAAGAGCAAATATTTTGCCCGAATGGGGACGGGCAGAACTGCAGCCCTAGCCCTGACTCGTAGGGGCCTATTATTAGTACAGTAGGTCGATTTGCTTTTCAATAATGGTCATTTAAACACGTAAAGGCTGAACCTAAGTATACCTTAGATGGTTCACGTAACAGAGGACATTAACACCTAAAGTAATGCTTTCATCTTTACAGCATCCCCAACAACATGTGACGATCTTTCATGTACACTGCCTTCGGCCGAAAAGTGCGACAATTTGGGACAGTTACCGGTTTGTGTCTGTCGTGAGGGTTACTTTAGGAAGAAAAGTGAACAAACGTGTACAGGTTTGATGAAAATAAATTTTTCCTTCTTCAGATTAAATGCAATTACATGTACGTTACTATGGTTGTCTAAGCTTATTAATTATAAATAAAATCTGTTACAGGAATCTTCTTGATGCCTATAAACTGTCCACAAGGTCCCTAACAGAGAAAATGCTTTAAACTTCCAGGCGCGGATCCAGACATTTCGAAAGGGGGGGGGGGGTAAAGCCCCCATGAGTATTCTCCTAGACTAACATTATGCTAACTTTAACTTTCGCGTATTTGTTATTGTTGATGTGGCGAAAAAGGGGGGGGGGGCTGAGGCCGGGAAAGCCCCCCCCCCCTTGGATCTGCGCCTGAGTCTTCCTTCAAATAAGTAGTATATGTTCTGGACGTTAAGTTAACGTCTTAACCGCCGTTGACCATGGAGCGGTTCCTCGCTACAAGGAATGTAAAATTGTCTCAATAAATAACCTTATAATGAAACCCGATACCATCACAAAAAGCCTTTCAACATACTCCAAATCCAAAACCATTACTAAATTACAATTATGCTTTCTCTCTTTAATTTCCACAACCGTACAATAAAATACGAAATGTTCCGTCTAAGCCCTATATTATCACGTGGGATATCTGGGTGTGGTTCCCACTGGAATCCTTTCTTTTTCCCTTTTATATAGGAAACGTGCAAGAATTAAAAAGACAAAGCAATTTTTGTTTGCTTTTCAGACTTTCACTATAGCTTCCTTATTTCTTTACTTTTTTGTATCCAGTGTGAAAAGAAAATCATTTCGATGCTCCTCTCATTAAAACATTTTCATTATATACAAAATAGGAAATAATATAAAAAATTTGCTTTCTTGCTGTCCTTCTCTAGACATTCCACATATAACCAGAAAGTTGCAACAGAGTGCAGCTCCCTGATATAACTACTCTCCCAAGCACTTTTGGTTGACGTGCTAAGCACACGCGAACAAAGAAACAAGTACTCCTTTTCTATAATCAGGGAGTCCCTGATGTAAGCAATCCTCTACAAAATTGTACGTGCATACAGTTCCTCTTTTGGACCAGGGAGCTGCCACTCTAGTGGCAGCTCCCTGTTTGGACTTCATATATCCTTAGTCATGAAACCCTTTTTCATCTGACTGTTGCCCCAAATCACTAATACCTTTCTTTTAACAAAACTGAAGTTCTTGGGTGTAAATCTTTTCTCAGTTTATTATAAATAATTTACGTGTATCCAGCTTTGGATTGTAGGACCACACGCACTTCTCCGCCGTCCAGCTTCGTTCCAGTCTGCCCTGGTTTTTATGGCTGGTCTATGCCCTAAATGGCTCGTTGTGGAATAAAGTAAATCAAACCGAGCCCAGCACAATGAAATTCTTATATCATTGCGATGCTACCTCCCCATTTACCCCGTTGTTTTAGAGCCACATGAAAGCTGGGTTTAATTTGCTAGGCAAACCCATAACTTTCTTGCCAAAGTCCGGGGTACCCTCAAATTTTATTTCTCTTCAGCTCATCTCTGGCTTTCAAATCAATTAAAACTAACAACCTCTATGACATTCAGTATAGTCTGCATAACTGCTACAAATCTTCGTAGACTTGACTGAGACTTTTCTTACATTTTCAAATAATATGTCAATCATTTCTTAACAATTTAAGCATAAACAACTGCACTTTCTGAACCTCCTTTCTATTTTACATTCTACACTCACTTCGGATACAGTATTGCAAACTGATACACAGAGACACGTCCTGTCTCTGTACTTTAAAATGCAACGATAAGAGGTACAAAGATTATTCCTCCTTGCTTTATACGCTGCAATACACCTCTATACATATGGCTTCTTCAAAAATATTAACTTACGTTTTGGCCGAGTATGAGGTGGCTCGCACCTTAGTCATATGTACAATCGTGGGCCAAGACACGCCCGTCTCTCTCCCGTCGGCCACGTGTGGAAGTACTCAAAAAACGACGGCTCACCACAGCCTCACTTAAAATTTGAATAAACTAAATGTTGCCTCCCGAGGACATTTTTAAGTCACCCATACTTTCTCGTCCCCAAGACTTATCCTCCAGCAACAGTTAAGTTTCGAGTCTTCCTTGTCGTCGAATGTTCTTTCACCGTGACTCAGAGCAAGGTGCTCTCCTAATTTCCAGCCAACACCGTACTACCTGCCTTCCTACGTTCACCTTTGTTACCGCCCTGCACCTACTCGCCCTCAGTTTCATGGGCAAAGTAATTACGTAAAAAGAAGTCCGGAATGTAGACACTGATAAACTCTTGAAGTACAGTACCATGTAGTAACAAACGAAATCATACGAAAGAATGAAATGAAATTTTCATGTGGAATTGTTCATTATATAAGGCTTCTAGGGCTAACGTGTATAGAACCAGGTGTAAGAGCAGAATAACATATAAATGTTCTTAAAAGTCATTAGGCCATGGGCCAGAGGTACTTCACTAGCACCCCCCCCCCCCACAACACTCCTGCCCAATACTTTTTGGAAACCTTATGGTCCCCTGAACACGAAATCAAGTGGTAGCAGTAAATATTTTGTGTCTAACTCACTCATTCAAAACGGCTGCCAAAAACAAAATGGCGGCAAATATTATGAATAATAAAGGAAATAATCTTTAGAAATAGTTTTAACACATCTACCATTAAAATTGGTCATATTTTATGAAGGAAATTCCAAACTTAATATCTGGAACTATTTTGGCGAGATTGAGGTTAACCAAGATGGCGAAAAACAACATAGCCACCAGAATGAATAAAATATTTTCAAAAATTATGTAAAATATTGCAAAATTCCACAATCCTTATTCATAATGATGTAATTTTATGTTTTATAATCAAAGCTGGATTTTGCAATCCTTAGCACCAGAGTACACGTCGGCCAATATGGCGGAAACGCACCAACGAAGTAAAAACAACACACTAAAAATTCCCCACAAATATAAAACATAATTAAAAATAATCCAAAAAATCACTCAAAATAATTATGAAAAACACATTTCAATCAAAAACCCTTAACATCTTTTGGGGAGATTGTACAAAAAATCAAAACATGATTTCTGATATTTTATGCAGTACTCCAACCTAACCGAAATGGCGGAAACAATAAAATGGCGGCCAATATGGCAATCATAATATATGAAAATAATAAGAAAAATAACCATTTAAAATACTTTTGAAACATTTGCCCTTAATACCTGGCCATATTTTACGACAAATAATCAAAACTTTTTTCAAAATATTTCGTTTGGAATTCACTTCAACTTAGATGGCGGAAAAATCAAAATGTCCGCCTCTGCAATAATTATGCCAATATTGCATAATAACAAGAAAAACAATCACTAAAAATACTTTTGACCCAGTTGGACCTAAGATCTGTCCATATTCTGTTATAAATATTCAGAACGTGTTTTTCTTAATTTTTTTCCTGGATCCAGGTCAACCAAGATGGCGGAAACAACAAATTGGCCGCCCATATCATGATTACAATGTATTGAAGTAATGAGTAAAATATCCATGACAAGTATGTTTAAGACAGTTGCCCAATATCTGGCTACATTTTATGCCAAATAATCGAAAACGTTTTTTCAGAACAATTTTAGAATTCAGGACAACCAAGATGGCTGAAAAGCAAAATGGCCCCCAATGTTAAAATTATAACCTATTGTAATAAGTAGAAATAATAAAACAGAATATTTTCAACACATTTAAGCTTGAAATCTGTCGATATGCTGTAGTATATATCAAACGTATTTTTCTGGACACTTTTTCCGGATCCAGGTCAATCATTATGGGGGAAATAACAAATGGTCGCTCATATAATGATTATAATATATTAAAATAATGAGAATAATATTCATGAAAAATATCTTTGACTCAGTTGTTCCTACATACCTGTTCATATTTTATGCCACAATAATCACATATACTTTAGAACATTTTTGTCGAAGTTCAGGTCAACCAAAATGGCTGAAAAAAAAACAAAATGGCCTCTAATGTAATAATATCAATATATTTTAATAATCAGAAGAGAAATCATTAAAAGTATACATGACACAGTCCCTCTCAACATCTGTTACCACTTGGTTTCTTCTTCAGGGGACCATAAAGTTTCCAAAAAAAAACTGTTTGGTAGGAGAGTTGTGGGGGTGCATGTGAAGTGCCTCTGGCCCATGGCCTACATCTTTGACAGAAAGTCTCCTTTTAAGAACATTCTTGTTTTATCTTGCTCTTTTATTTTGTTCTATAATTCTTTTGCACTAGTTGCATTACACCTCCTAAACTTCTGCCCCTATTCTTCAATAAAGCTAAAACAAACCAACTTTTACAATAAATCGTTGGTCAGGATAATATCGATTTTAATAGGTTCAAAACGATGACGTCAAAGAGAGTGTCTGACTACACGTTGGACGATAAGGGTTACTTTAATAGGCAAAGTATAATGTTTGCGTACGTTTGTTTCAGTGCTGGACGTATTTATGCATTGTTATATGCTCCTGTTGTTACTTTTGGATGCTTATCATAAGAGTAGGATGTCTGAACGTTTCAGACCACCGTTGCATGGGAAAGGTCTAAGTGAACGGGGTTTCCCCTAGAGAGTAGAGAGTAGGTTTCCTCCCTCTTTGGAAAGCATTGTATATCTGAGCGTACTTAAGTGCAATTTGATGCTTTATTTAGGGTGGTTTTTGAAGTACATTTACTGAAAAGAAGTTTTATAAGTTATTGCGCAACTTCGAAATATTTCGTGAAAGTACCCAATAAGGGTCTTCATTTTAGAACGTGAGGGCGGTGACACACTTAAGCCGCTCCACGTTTTTATGAGGGGCTTCATAATGCTGTCAGCCCCCTCCCTACTTTTTACGCCTATTGTGCTAATTTTATCACATGCATGCCGTCCATCCTGCTTACGTCTACAAGCTGATGACGTTTATATCTAAGGTGTAGGAAGCCGTTCTCGACCGGAGGGGGGGGGGCTGAACCTTGTTTCGGACTACTGTGCTGGGGAGTATCTAAGGGGAGGGGTGTCCCCCTCCCATTTGGAAAATTTTTGAATGTTTGAGGCTCCTTAGATGCAATTTGTGCAACACAGGCTTACAGGGAAAATTTTAAGAAAACTTACTGCAAAATTTTGACATTATTTGCAGAGAGAACAAATAAGCGGTTTTCGTCCTCGAATTGAGGGGGGTTGACTGGGGGATTCCCCCTCCTCCCAGTCCCCTCCCCGCTCCCTACGCCTATAGTTTATATTGCACGAACTCCATATGGATACACAGGAGAAAGGGAACGTTGGAAAGTATGGTAAGCGATTGTATGCTGAATTTTTTTACGTGTAGTCCAGCAACGATGTGAGCGAGGGATTAACTATTACGGTTTGAAGTTCCTTTCGGTTTTTCTCTCCAAAATTGTCCCACGTTATTGTACTGACGAGACACATAGGTACTTACATGTTTCTTACAAATTTTACACACAATACCAATCATAAGATTTCTGACACGTCTATGCTTTGTACATTTTTTTCTTTGCAGAAGCGGAATCTTTTCAAAACAGTATTCGAGTAGTTAGTCTGACAAATGGCGAGACCGTCTACTACAATCAGCAGCTCGAAGATTCTACCTCTGAAAGATTTATTTCACTCGCTGAAGAGATATGCTCCGCCGTATGTTTGTTTCGTGTATTTCTGAAAATTATTTTGCGAGACAAATTTCTTCAAAGGGTTAGGCCATTAACAAGAGACTTCTCAATCGGTTACTAAGTTTCACTATAGTGTCCAAAATGTGGGTACTAAGTATGCACGATTTGCAGTCCTTATTTATAGAATCTCCTGAAAATTTGGCTGACTTGTTCCGCCCCCCCCCCCCAAAAAAAATGTTTTTCTTTTTTTATTTGACTGCATAGACTATATATGAAAGGTGGTTGGAAAGTGCTTCCTTTCTCTGCACGTTAAAAACAGATAAATATCTAAGCTGAACTCTTTCCATGGGTTTTGGTGAAGTATTTCGATATTATCCAATACTTCACCTGAGTAGGGTCTTTAACTCAAAAAAGCTCCCCCATACTGTTTATCAAGAATTTTAATGTAATGTTATGGCCTTATCCCTTTTTGTCCTTCTAACATCTAAGCGGTCACTAAACATGCTATCCCGGTTAAGCCATTGAGTACCGTAAATTTCGAGGGAATTTTATTTTTAAATTCAGAAGTCTAGTCCAGAAATTACTTAGCTTAAAGAATCGACACTCCGTGACAACTGTGCTGACATTTCGCATATATAACGTCACGGATACTGATTGCCTTTCTTCTTATTAGATGAAGCCATGCAAAGGTTAAATCTATAACAAGACACGGCAAAGTAAAATCTACACAAGGGCAGTTAGAGTTAGCTTGTTAATATTGCGTTTAAAGACCTGAAGATTGTAGGAAGGAAGAAAGAATGAAGATGGCAAAGCATTCCAGAGATATGAGGTTCCAAATTGGAAAGATGAAGAATGAGAGACAATGAGAGTGGCAGTGGTACAAACAGTGTACTTGTGGTCCAACCGAAGTTGCTGAGCGAGTTATGCGGAGAAGGAACAAGTCGTGGTGGCATGACAAGACTGCATCTCCACAGAACAATGCCCAAAGAAGTAACTATAAAAGATGGAAAGGGCAGCAACGCACCTACGATGGGCAAGAGTTTGGAGGGAGCGGGTGAGAGACGGTCGTCCTCAATAAGTCGGATGGCTTTGGACTGAACCTTATCAAGAACACCAAGAACAAAGTAGGGGCACATCCCCAATATGTGAGAGCAATACTCCATTTGGGGCTGATTTGAGCCTTGTAAAGTTTTAACAAAGCGCAGGGTCAAAATAGTTACGGGAACAGAAAAGAAAGCCAATTCTGAGAGACACGTTTAGCAATACATGCAACATCAGTGTACCCGCTCATATCAGGAGTTATACGAATCCCAGGCTGACAATATCTTGAGAAACTTCTAGTTCTATCCAGTGAGACTGTTTGGAGGGTTCTGTCCAGTGGGGCTGATGGGAGGGTTCTGTCCAGTGAGACTGATGGAAAGTTTCTATCTTGTTCCGGATGATGATAATTTGCTCTGTCTTCTTGGAATTAAAAGCTACAAGATTGTCGAAACCCTAGTGAGCTACAGCAGAGAAACTTTGGTTGAGGAGAGTAGAGGGAATGGATGAAGGATAGGGGATGCTTGAACTTATATTAGAATCATCTGCAAAAGAAAATACTGGACAGGAGGTTATACCAAGCAGATCATCAATGAAAAGTAGGAGGAAAGCGGGAGAAATAACTGAGACTTGAGGTACTCCTGCATTGATGGAATAAAGGATAGACGTGAAACGATCATTACGAACACCAATGGAGTGGTTAGAGAGAAAGTCAGAAACCCATCTGATAAAGTACATAGTGGTGAACAAACATGGGAACTTTGGCTAAGAGGCCATGATGCCACACACGATCAAAGGCTTTGGAAATGTCCAGAGCAATCACACCAAATGAGTTAAGAGAGGATAACTAGACACGGGTTACATGAGCGATCCCCACTCTCATGAGTTAAAGTAATATTAGACCGTGGTCAGATTGTGACTCAGTGGAAAGAGAATCATGGGAGCCAAGCTGGTACTTAATGGATGGATGTGAGATCAGGAACAGATCCAAGACATTTGCACGATAACCCTTACGGTCTGGGACACGCGATAAGTTGCTTTAAGTTGTTAATGAGAGCAAATACCTCAAATTCTCTACCTGCAGGATTGGTGATGTGGGAGAGTGAATTAAGCAATTGTGGTTGTGTACATTGAAATAGCTAAGATTGGCCTAAACTTTGATTAAATGCATGATGCATTATGAACTTTCACCATTTCATCTTGATCCGACAGATCGATGCAATATTTGAAAACTACAACACCGCAATGCGATTCTACCTTGGTTGTAAAGTATTTCGATTTAGACAAGGAAGCATTATAGCTGACTTCGTGACGTATTTTAGGACGTCATCGAGCATCACAGAGGAAGATAACAAACAAATAATTCAGCTAAGTCTAGAAGCAAACGACGTCTTACCGTCATCAAATCTCGTTATAGATCCCGACTCAATCACATCTCAACGTAAGTCTTTGCAACTATTTTTGACACATTGAAACAACATTAAAGGGCAGATGCAGGAGCCCGAGCTTATTTAGTTATACCACAAAGCGGTCTATAAATTCTGCTTTTGCGCAGCTCTCAAATAATTTAAATCACATAAAATCGACACACAAGGGATATATGCTTGCACAACATTCAACCATAACTTAGCTTAAAGCTAAGACATTAGTTCTTCCAATGCTAAAATGAAATTGATTTGTCAATGAATATATTACTATGTTTAGAATGGTTTGTGTTATAGATTCAGAATATGGTGAGGGCGCTCTGTAGTAAAAATACAGTTCCCATATCGGGGATACTTAGATTTCGAGTAAATGTTTCAGTTTTATTGACAGAATGTCTCATTCTTCACAGCGACCAATGAATGTGATCTAGGACTTGACGACTGTGACTATTGGAATGCTATTTGCATGGATGAGGGCGCTAGTGGATACTCTTGCCAGTGTAGAGACGGCTATAGGGATGATTCTCCGGAGTCTCTTCCAGGACGATCTTGTACAGAAGGTATCTCTTATCGATGTAACTTAGATATTTAGGGGATAAATAACTTTCGTAAGATGTTAACGACAAAGGGAAGTCTGTGTTTGAAGCGGGCAACTTAAAATGACCTGTCCAATGACAAAATCTTCACCTGAAATTCACTTGCTCGATGTATCCGTCGAAAGTTTCCTTTAGTTTCACGTTAGTCCAAGACCTTTCAGTATGCTAAGTCTTTATCACAAGCTGCCATGCAATTCTTGTACACATCATTACCAAGATGTGAGTGAGCTTCTATAATGTCCCATGGTCAATAGTTACCTTCTGTAACATCGAAAAACGTTAATTTGTTAAATAGAATTGCGTCTCCAACTTAATTTGAAGAGCTGACACAAGCAGTGTAGCCCTTAAATACACCGATAACCATCGATAGCATTTCCTGTCATGCATAATCCATACCTATAGTCGAGGCGTATCATAGTGATTAACGTCACCAATGGGCTCATGGGTCACGCGCCCACGTCCCTTAGAAAACACGACGCTCAAATGTCCCCGCAAATATAATTGGCGTTAAATTAAGATCGCGTACTTTGTTAAATTCTTGCAAACATCTGAAATGTTTCCTTCTAACACCATTTACTTCTTAAATAAATCATTATTACTCTATCTTGTCAGACACTTTTCCTGCGGCAGATGTAAAAAGTGTTAATTACCATGGTCGAAAGCAATTAATGTATCGCGATGCTAACTCCGGTTGTGTAGTTAATAAAGGCGTGTTTTACAGCTAAATAGACCATGCATGGGAGGGACCCTGTTCTTGTCTGGGCTTGAACTAGGAACCGGCATATGGTAAAGACAGAAAGAGAAGAAATATGGATAGGCCAAAATTTCATCGTAGTCAGTTGTTGATGTGGACCGCCTTGGGTTGCCCTGGTATTCGTTTTACTGAAATTCAACCATGCCTGTAAAAACTCAAACATATTTTAGTGCAGCTTCTTAATTTTGGTGCAACCATTGAATTTACCGACGACAATAGCACGGAAACCATAGCAGGCTTCAAAGTGGTCCATCACAGAAATATAGGTTTTATAGGAAGGATACTGATGAATATATAGGGTTTTATAGGATTTTTCCAGGAAAATATAGAGTAAATATAGGAATGTCACACATTAGCGGTTCTAATTATCTTCAAAATTCCTCAAAGTTGTGGATGAGGAAAACATGGTACCTTAGGAAACTAATGAACTATACTGTTTAAATGATACAAATGTGTAAACAGTATCACATGTATGGGCTATGTGGCAGAAAAGTGTGGTTCTACCATCAACATGGAATTAAGAAAACCACCTAAATATTCTGGTGGAAGGGAAAGAGTAAATCCCCTGAAGGTGGTGCATTTGCATATTTTGACCCTGGAATAAAGTATCCATAAATCTGATTATTTGTGCATACCAGAAAGGCACCAAAATTTGCAACATCAGAAGGTGAGAACACAGAATGTGACCATGATGTTGCTTTGAATGGATGGGTAGCTGTAGTTAATGTGGACAATAAACTGTTGCTTATGTCCTAAAGTACACTGACAGAATTCACCTCAGCTCCAATAATAATGGGGTTGAGGTGAGGAAATTTTTGAATTTTTTGCTGCTTAAATAACAGGAAATGGTCTCTCAATACAACATTTCGCTATTAACTATACACTGTATTGCTAGTCAATCTTGATATAAAGTGTGGCACATGGGTGATGATAGTCAGACCAAGATCACAGGCCTATGACAACTGTATGGTTGCTATGAATACCTCCCAGCTCACTTTCCCAGTGGTATAGCCAGAACTTCCTCATTAGGGCCATGCAGTTTATTCTGTGATTACCAACATGGGGAGGGGTCTAAGGGGAAAAATTGAAAATTTTTTGAATGATTGGGTGTACTTACATGCAATCTGGTGCTAAATATGTTATCTTTTTGAAGTAAAATTTATTTTCAAAATCAGATTTTAGGTTACTAAATTGAAAGAAAAAAATCAGCATTAGGGGAGGAAAGTCGGGGCATGGCCCATGGTCCCTCAACCTAAAAATATCACCGCTCACTTGAATCTGTACAACTTGGCAGAACAGTGTAGTCCACATATGTCAAGATGCCTACAGTGTGCAAAACTGTCTCTGCATTAACATACTTAACATCTAAAATCCCAATAGAGGAAATTACATGACAAAATTAGGGAAAGGGCAACTTGGCAAGTGCCTCTACTTGTCACCAATGATGGGCACTGCAGCACCAGACCCATACATGGATTAGATTTTCCACTTTGGTCTGTTGGACAAATTGATGTGGCATCCAGAGACCTACCACAGAGCTTTTAGTGGAGTTTAGGGAAACCTCCTTAATAGAGATCTGCACATTGTAAACTTGTAAACATTACAGTGAGATTCTTAATTTTCTCAAAGCACTAAGTTCTTATTCTTTAGTGGGAATTGTACAACACTTGGACAATCAACTTATCTAATGATTCACAAAATTTGAGGAAAGATGGCAGATGACACGAAATATTGGTATTTCCAACCATTGTACTACAATATTTTGAATGAAAGAATCAGTTATGTCGCAGACCAGCTATCTGTGCATACAGAGCATAGGTAAGGGTTTTAAAATGTGGGAGACTACATGACTACTGGGGATGCCAGGCAAAAGGCTCTAATCCACCCCCTTACAATACCACTAAAATTCCTTCAAAGAGATGAAATCATAGAGTACTTAAAATCACAGTCGTGAGAGTGGAACATTTATGGGGGATGAAATAAGTGCTCATTAGTGCCCAATGCTGTTTCATATGAGAATATTACTGAATCCTATAATTGACCATTGTGTACTTGCATCTAATTAAGATACTTGGCATCTATACCCTGCTGCCTGTCTGAATAAGCCACTCTGAGTCTAAGACACTCTGAGTCTACAAAACTATCTTGGAAAAAGAATCCATCTGAAATTTTCACCCCACAAGACCATATAAAAGAAAAAAGGTTTTTGACAAGATCAGAAAAATATAGGAGAATACAGGAAAACAAGCCTAAAATCATACAAATATAGGAAATATTGGATTTTTTGAAATTTATAGGAAATTATAGGAAATATAGGATCACTTTGAAGCCTGCATAGGTATGGTATTGTTTGATTGATAACGATTGTGTAATGAAGCTAGAGTGGCTCTGAAAAAAAAAAACGCAGGCCTATCAATATACATAAGCAAAATTAAAGACTGTGTGAAAAAGATGTACATTGATTCTTTGAGTTTGTGCCATTCGCAGTGTTACAGCTGTATTATACTGCGCTTAATAAGTCTTTGAGAGTAACACGTTTTTAATTATATTACGACATTATAATCATTTCTTACTTTTCTTTTAATTTGCCACAGCCTCCGTGAATGCTGCTTTGGTAGTTTCTATTTTGCTCATACTCTTCCTGGTTATCCTGGTTTTGGTGTTGATGTATCTTTCACTCACACTTCGTCGTTCAAAGGTCTCAAAGGGTCTTCAAAAAGAATATCGGTCCCCAATACACGTGGACAGTGAAATTGCGCTCTATGCTTTGGGAGAAGTAACCCTTGACCCGCAAGAGTGAGGGCGCTTGTGAATATTTGAGAATGTAAAAAGTTGCTGTTTAAAACAGAAATGACCACAATTTGCTATATTGGCAGGATATTTATGGAAGACGTGCAGAAAACACTTCTTCAAAGTACGCCCTTTATTCGCAAGATTCCGTTTCCAAGTTGGCATTTCACCAACCGGAGAAAGAAAGAAAAGAATCAGAAAGTGTAAATCTTGGTGTTTTAGGTTTGTAGGTCGGTAACTTATGAAACCTAAACCTCAAAGGCGTAGTGATTCCTTGTTGAAAAGGGGTGCTTTGTTGCACTGAGGTTCATCCCTCAAATTTATATTTCTTGACTATATCATTTTTACGATGTTTTCACAACTTCACCTCTGCTGACCTCATACGACCTTCGAACCCCACCAAAAAGTGAACAACAACAAATGAAAAATGAACCTGTCGTAGAAGGGATTCGTACCCCGACCGTCTGCGTGAGAAACCGAGTTCTTACTCACTACGCCATCAAAGAACTCGTTCAGCGTATGTGATTTCAATTATCCTATAGTCACAGCATCTTCAGTTTTTCACGTGTTCATAATAAGGTAATTTAAATTAGTATTGTTACTGTAACAGTTATGCTTGTGAAAAAATAAATGTTGTTCTCTATAACTTTATCTTTGGAATGGTAGAAAAATTCAACCCTAACTTTTGGTTGGTCACGAAACGCCGGACACAAATTGGAGGTACCGCCCACTGTCTTCTTAGGTTACGAGGTTTTTGCAGTTGCACATTTGATGACCTCATATGACCTCCGAACTCCAACAAACTCATAGGGCTCCTTCTCTCTTAAAGTAACACATCTATATACCAAGTATAGGAGCCATCATCCCTGTCTTGAAATATAGTGTTTTTCAAGGTTTTCGGATTTTGACCGTTGATGACCTCAGTGACTTTGACCTCCACTGAAAACAATAGGGTCATCCTTTGAATATCATAAAATTATATACCAAGTATGAAAATTGTCCATCGTTGCTCTCTTGAGATATCGTGTTTACAAGCAGTTTTAAGAATTTCTTATTTTCACCTCCGGTGACCTCAGATAACATTTGACATTTAGCAAAATCGATAGGGTTAACTTTTGACTATACCGCATCCACATGCCAAGTATGAAAGGCATCCATGCTTCCTACTTAGAGATATCGTGTATACAAGGTTTTCGGTTTCTGACCTCTGGTGACCTCACATGAACTTTGGTCACTCTCCACCAAAAACAATAGGGATCTTCCTCTTAATATATTTATCCTATATTCCAAGTATGAAAATTATCCATCATTGCTATCTTGAGATGTCGTGTTTACTAGTCAAGCGTCAAAAACACACACCCCCAGGAGCACACTCACCCACATACACACACACACACACACACACACACACAAACTCACATAATCGTCCGAGTAATTGCATAGATTCCTTTTGCCTTCAGCAAGGAATCAAAAATGGCCCATTTTTCAGTACTGAGACTTGCTTAAAAAGTCGGGCACCTTCTCTGCATGACTCCCAAAGTGGATAAGTATAGCTCGTCAACTCATATTGGGAAGGGAATGTTTCTTTGACTCAGTGTGAGGCTTAGTCAATCATGTCCCCTTCCCTCTTCGTTTTTCAACTCTAATTATAAGGTATAATCTCGGACAAAACTTTCTTAGATAAACCCTTTTTATTGTTATTTAATGTTATATAGAGTTTTGTAAGCACCAACAATTTATAATTGCAATACAGCCTGAAGTTTGATGGTAATTGGTTGTTATAATTCGTCTTTTGTATCTCTTGAATATATATATATATCTGTTTTTATATATATATATATATATATATATATATATATATATATATATATATATATATATATAGCTAGGAACTTGAGGACTGGAACCTTGCAGATGGCAGAGTGCTCAACAAAGTAGGAGCAGATACACTATAAAATGCTCAAAGTCAAGTTAAAATTTAAAATGCCGTGAGAACCTCACAAGCTTGTAGACATGGCATTTTATCAAGGCTTAATATGCAAGATATGGCATTTTAACTTTTAACTTGACTTTTAGTATTTTATATTGTATATATATATGCATATATAGGTCAAAAAGTATTAAATAGTGCTAAAGGTTTGTAAAAAAGTCCAAGACGTTTCGAGTTGAACCCCTTCATCAGTTGGCAAAATGCAACCGATTGTTGACACGGCCAAACGTACAAATAAAAAACAATAAAATTGGGCACGGCAAACCGGCTAGGAAAACAGACAGTGTTTTTCCTTCCACTTCGCCTTTACATTACATTTCAATTGCTTTTTGTGTCGCATTAAAAACAATTACTCTCATTTTAATACCTTCTGCTGGTAATCATGTATTGATTCGTGTTTCCTGTGATCATCGCAGTAAGATCTTGCATTGTTATATCAGTCCACGTTCAACAGCAGAACTTCTGCGTCTTTTCCGAGCTCACAGTCAACAGGGCCAAGAGTGGGGGCGCTCCTTCTCAATATTCACCCCTAAAGGATTTTTGACAACAAAAATTACTATTGGCTTAAAACATCTTATCCTGTCTCCCCCAGAAAAATGTCTATCATGGGAGCTTTATCATCCTTTCAACACGCATCCTTTATATAGCTAAGGTCCTGCATGCTACCATGAATGGGCTCGAGTGAGACTAAAAGTCTCCCCCCCCCGTACAGCTCATGTGGTCACCCCGCCCCTTCTCCCCTTCCAACTTTCAACCCGTCTTTGCTCTCTATTGTCCTTACTGCGCCTTATCAATAATTTACTTCAATTGTTTAAGATCTTTAGTAAAGTTTTATTTAAGAAAATGGCAAATTATGTCTAATAGTAAATCATTAAATGATACACGTAAGGTTAAATCTTAAACAAAGGTGTACAACTGCACATTGATAATTGGCCGAAAATGTAGTAATTCATTAAAACAATGGTTTCATCAGATTATTAAAACAAACCATAACAACGAATGAGAAAATAACACTAGGATTTAAAATAACAAAAGAGGAAGAAAATCACTCTAACCTATTAACGTCATTCACTTCTACAGACTTTCAAGTGGACTCGGGTGGAGCTGGGAGGATATAATAAGAACAACATTATCGGTAAGAAAGGAGAAAAATATATGATTTGCAGACCAAAAGCAAAACAAAAGTAGGACTTTTGCAGCATTAATTCATTCATCGATACTCAGCAATGTTAACAACATCATAATGACTCATTGAGACATTATTCCAACAATTTAAACAGCCATTTTTGCATTCATTTTAAGTCAACAAATTTAAAGGAGGAAAAAGTAGGATGAAGTAGGATTCTCAAGCAAGACATAGGAGAAGACGGAAGATGGTCTCTAACTGTCTAAAGTTCGAGAAAGAAGGATAAAAAGAAGTTACTTGAAAGCCTGCTTCTAAAATGATTTCACTTTGTTAGTGCGCTAGATTCCTCGTCAATTTTGATTTCCACGTTTTTTACATGTAAACTAATGGGACATTTGTATGCCCTCTGCATTATGAAAAAAAATTATTCCTCAATACATTTTCACAAAGATTATCAGTAAAAGCTGTATAACGTCTACAGATGAGTTCGTTTTTAAAGCCTTACTTTGTAAGATATGAAGCATATCGTAACAAGCATTTCACTTTCATAAATGAAGTTAACAGGCCTTAATAGAGGATGAATTTTCCCAAGACCACTAAAGCAGATTTATCTAGAGTACATAAGGTTAACATAGATAAAACATCACTCTAACTTCTTCAAAGCTTTTTTTACCAAAGATTCAAACTGTGAATGTTGGTGCCAGTAGCCTTCTTCAAAGGCTACTGGCACCGAATAGACACAGGCAAGCCCGTAGCCCAAGGAAGAGGGGGAAAGGGGCCGTACCCACTTAGAAAAATTTCAAATACATAGAAAATTCAATATAACCATTGCCTAAATGCATTTTAGTATGTCTCACCCCCTAAGAAAATCCCCCGGAAGCTTTTTCGTCCCCCCTTCAGTACGTTGTCTCTGACTAAGGGCCTCTCTATAGCTTATATTGCTCATAACCTTTTTGTGGTAGTAGAACATGACAATATAACAAGGCAATTACAATTGTAACATATAGCAAGGTATTTGCACTTACAATGTATTACAAGGTATTTGTGGTAACAACCCGTAGCAAGGAATTTGTACTTACAGCTTTAGGCAAGTTTTATCGTAACAACATATAACAACGTATTTGCAGTGACATTGATAAGGTATTTGGGGTAACAAAATATAGCAAAGAATTTTAAGTTACAGCTCGTAGCAAGTATTTGCATTAACAACATATAACAAGGTATTTACACTTACAGCATATAACAAAGTAGGCTATTTGTCGTCACAACATGTAACAAGGCATTTGTGGTTACAACACATGTAGAAAAGGATATTTTTTCTGCTTGCCGCAAGTATATTGTCGATAGGTTCTGACAAGGAAGGCGATTTGAGACATTGGGAAAACGCGGTTACCATTAACAATGTATATGTCTGGGCATGTGTGGTCGTCAGCCTTTGATAAAAGATTGGGAAACAACCTTTCTGCAATCATCGAATAATGAAAACGTTGTCTCATAATCTTCTCAATAAAATAAAAACAAAACAAAATCAAAGAATCCCCAGTTAAACCAATACTTGGGGTGAAAAGATATTCCATGTCCCTCAAAAAGTATCCCGCTTTCAAGGGCACTGGAGACTAAGTATACGCTGGATCAAAATTAGACGAGATAGACTGTGGAGAAGTAGCGTCTGTAGCACCAGCCCCACTCTGACTTTGAGTGAGACTACGACTGTAGCGGTAACTCTGAATAGCGAGCAGAAATAGAAGAACATAGAACTGTACCACTACAAAGCCGAGCGTCTATGGAAAGAAGAAAATACATAAATAGTACATTATACAAAGCATATCTATAACAACTGAAACCAGAAGTCACTTTGCCTCAAAGTTTATTCTTTTTATAACCAGTCAACATTTATCCCAAAGGGTCACCCAAATTGAGTTTAATCAGATATACGTAGTTCAATGTCACACTGGAGAGAAACTAGGTTTTATAAAGAGTAAAACATCAATGATGATTAGGGGGAGGACTAAGAATTGTCCTCTGATAAAATAGTGACATTAAAGGCTCTTTAATCTCCCCAAGACAGTAAACATTCTCCCTACTAAGTTTACTTCTAGCGCCCCCCTCCAATTTGCAGAAACGCCTGTCTATAGTTCATCTCCAAGACAGAGGAACATTAGCCTGCAATGAGTTTAAATTGCTCAAAGTCATATTGACACACAACTGTGCATGAGCTAATTGGGAACACAACTGCCTGTACAAGTCATCATTGACCAACCAGAATGGAGCTATTGTTTGAATGAATGTCACTCAAAAGTGTATTTATAATTATAGGGCTATTCCTAGATACATTTGGAAGTTTGGGGGATACCACAGCCCCTTAAGCACTGTTAGATGAGCCTTTCTGGTATTTTACCAATCAACCAAGCACAATAAGTACACACACACACACAAAAAACACTTTTATTCACCTTGTATTATGTGTCATTTTCGAAACAGGCTAGCCAAGCAATGATCTATGTGTATTCCTCAAATTGACACGGGGTCTGGGGTCCTCCAAAGAGGAATTTGAAATGAAGCAATGTTTAATGCAATTTCCTGCCATCTGAAATCACGATAAACTTTGATGTGCAGCTTACGTAGTCTAAGGGTCGACCCCAAAAACGGTGTGATAAAGGGTGATGTTGCACCGTCACCTTTGGATTCTCACTTGCATATTTACCAGCGAGGAGAATTCCTGGGGACAATGGGATCAACTCAGTAACATACATCTGTGATCAGACTTACACTAGTAGTCTATCAGACTGAGGCGGATGATGCTTTGGTTTGAAGAAAGGTTCATAAACGTTGGATTTGTTACTTAGTTAGATGGGATTTTACGACACACCAACACGATTGTGTTATATAGTGTCATCTAGAAAAGAAAAAGGTGCGATATTGGGGTACAATAAACTTAAAAAGGCGGGGTCAAATTCCAGTACAGGGTACAGGGAAATGCGGGAGTCATGTCAAAAATTTCTATACAGTTTACTTTCCTTGAGAAAGTCCAAAATAAGGGCAGAAGGGAAGGGTCTGTCTGTTCAAATAAAGTTTTCAGGTCTGGCACAGCGTAGTACTTCTGGCGAATATGGGAGTATTCATAACAGTCAACGAGAATGTGACTGACGGTGACAGCACAATCACAGGGTATACAATATGGTCTCTCATCCCCGTGAAGTAAATAGGCATGGGTAAGGTAGGTGTGACCGATGCGAGCCCTAGTCAGAACTAAATCATCTCTCCGTTTACTGGGGGTTCCATGTCCCCCAGTTCCGACCGTTGGTTTAACTCTGTACAATTTGTTTTCGGGAAAGGAATCCCATAGTTCTTGCCATTTCGATTTTACAAAGCCATTGATCTTAGGGCGGTAATCAGTGTGAGGCAAGTAGAGATTGGTGACGTCCATCTGTAGGGCTTCTTTAGCAAGTGCATCGACTTTTTCATTCCCTTGTATGCCCACGTGACTAGGGACCCATGCTAGCACAACCGATTTTTGTAGTTGAACCAAATTGGAGTAAGCTTCACGGAGAGCTGTTACTGAAGGGTGTTTTAGCTCATGGCCTTTAAGTGCTAAAAGGCTGGATAGTGAATCTGTGAACACGATGAACTGGTGAATTTCCGAGGTTTCAATCAGATGGAATGCCATCTTAAGTGCCTGAAGTTCGGCAGTAAATATTGATGCATCATCCGGTAGTCTGATTTGCCAGGATGCATCCCGGCCTGCTGCCGCGGCTGCAACCCTGTTGGCGGTCTTAGAGCCGTCAGTATAGATGGCATAATACCGACTGTACTTTTGTCTCAGCTCATTAAAGCTGGCTCGGAATACCAGTTCATTTGTCATAAACGTTGGAATGGAGCAGGCCCGTAGCCAGAAATTCTGATATAGGGGGGCACCGGCTCCACACGGGGGGGGGGGGGGGGCCCCGAAAAGATTGTAGTCAGTATTGCCACAATATGATAAAAGTTTGCGAGAACCACAGGGGATGGTATCTCAAGCCTACCACAGATAGCTTAAAGATATCGGTTGTAGGTGTGCACATGCGCGCAAAGCGCGAGAAATTTTCGCTCTTCTGGTGGGAATTTCCCCTCCTCTTGCAATACAGAGACGTGGAAAGTCTCCACAAGTGAAGGGAACAAGGCTATGATCACGATGATTCTTCTTCAGCTCTGCAATCGCAGGTGAAGATTGAGTACTTTGCGAATGGAGAGGGGACCAGGGACTCTCATAAGGCAGGCTCGGTGTGGTCCAGTATGATTTGGTAGGGTCCATAGGGAATTTTCCTGAATGTCCGAGGAATTAGCAAAGTGGGAACACTAGCATAGATCTTTGAGCTGAACTTTGAAAGACAATCAGAGCACACCAGGTTCTTCACAGTTCACACTAACTCAGATGACAATTATCGTGCTTTTTTACTTTGAACGGAATTTTGCATGAAGAGATAAAAGTACTAGTAAAACTAGCTTCAAACCGTAAAGTCATCACGTTACGAATATTACTCAAGGTATAAGATTGCTACATGAAAAACACCCTTGATGCCCGGCATTTAACTTTGAGCTTTCACCTAGCTTTGGCTAGAATAGTTCACTGGAGCTTTTGTGCTAGTAATGTTCACTGGCGATACAACCTCGATTGTGAGAACTACACGCGAAGCGATCCGAAAATTTTGCAGCAAAATGTTTTACCATGGGTGAAACCTGCATGCAGACTCAGCAAGGGGCAGTAAAAGGATATGCCTTAAGGGGTCCAGCAACCCGAAGCTCCGCCAGAACCGACGGATTGCCGAAAGGCTGCCGAGCACAAAATTTTGGGCACGCCAAGCGCTCCGAAAAAAGTGGGGCTTTGATGAAGAAATATTGGAGATATTTGGTTCTTATTAAGGAAAGTTAGAAAATTTGGGTTTCTATAGAAGAATCTGCCCTTCCACATCCCATACAGTTCCAGTTCTCCCAACAAAGTTACTCCTAGCCCCTTCTAAAACTGTCTTGAACCCCTCCCCTTGTGCAGACACAAACCCAGTTCATTGTTTAAGGTCATATCCTGGTGGGCATACAAGGCCATAATATGTTATCAGAACATTATCTGTGCATTCTGTGTACTTTGAGCTGCCCTGCATCTTTTGACCTTGATGTCAATCAAAGAGCATTTACCAACTGAGAATTTTTGCTTTCTTCCAACCAAAATGTGGTTGGGGTGATGAGTGTCTGTCAGGGTTAAGAGCAAAACCAAGACGCCGAGCGACTAGTCGAGGGGATGCCCCCTTCCACCAGTCCTGGACTCAGCATTGAGATACTTTACGTTTCTTACAAAATATGTTTTCCATGATGTTGTTTCTGCATTAAGAATCTTCCAAATGGTGAGAAAGAGAGGATAGAGGAATTTTGTGTTTCTCCAGGATTAGGCCTACACGGAAGAACAATAGCCTCATTGTAGAATCTTTACCTTTATGTAGCCAACATATCTGAAGCGGGTGTTAAAGCAAATGTAACTGAATAAGAAAGCGTGCGTAGCGGGCAATATTGTCGGTTATTTTAGAGTAAAAATGTTACAGAAAACAAAATACGTTCATTATTAAACACCAGTTGGGATGATTTTTGGTCAAAAATCACCTGGAGTCACACCGAGGCCACCGTTTATACGAAGAAAACTTTTTTCGATCGATTTTCCATATAGAGGGCACAGCGGTCCGCACGAGGGGCACGTCCCCCGTGTCCCAACCTAGCTACGAGCCTGGGTGGATGTCTTTCCCTGAGCAAATGTGTACAAAACCAGTAAGGGCAAAATATGCACTATCCCAGGTTAAAACCACAATGAGGAAATAAGGTTACATTTCACCATTTTTCATCATCAACAAATGCTAAAATAGGGATTCGCTCAGCCAGGCTCAGATTCACAATACAGGATGACCAAAAACCCAATAACTTAGGTTTAGGAAACTGTCAAGTCTGCGAAAAAGGAGACGGCAAAAGTTCAAACTTAATCTGGATTCACAAATGTATGATACTTTGAAAGCTAAACATATCCAATAAACTTGATTTTTTTAATTAAGTTTCTTTTTTGAGTATATCCATTTCTTGACACCCATGACATATTGTATCGCGTTTCTCATGTCACTGTATACATGCATTTTATGATCACGAAAGTAATCATTAAGTACGTCAGAACGATGAGATTTTGTAGCAACGTGTATGTCACATTAAAATATCGGAAAGTGTTTCAGCTTTGTGTTTTGATCAAATCTGTAAACAAAAGTACATGCTCACCAATGCAGTGTCGATTATTATGTGTGGCCAAACATCGACGTTAGCGCGAACTTTTCAAGTGCAAAGCGACTGATGACGCTATAACATTTTTGAATGTTTAAAGGAGAAAAGGATACGTTTAAAAACGCGATGTCGCCCTCTTTCGGCCGCGCGCTACCACGTCTGTAAATGGTGGATCTAACGAAATGAAGAATTTTTTAGCTGTCAGGTTTCCATAGTTATATATTTCATTTACTGCAAAGAGCACATGTTTGTGTCCGAGCCAAGGTTGGTGAGTGTAGTGACGCACGTACACAAGGGGGTTAATAGGGCTCGAGTCCCCGCCCCTGTAGCGGAGGCAGAGTTGAAGGTTAAATTGTTTAAAAATGTGGCTCGCAAAGTAATCAAATATAATAATAGTCTACTTGCACACTTGTGTGATAAGACTAGAGCGTTTTGGTGTAAAAACTATCCTAATTTTACACGGTACAATTTCTGATATTGTTCAATATCTTGTAAAGGAAAGACATACTCCTTCCCCTATACATCATCTCAGCGATCGCGCTTTGCTTAGAGTGTGTGTTGCCTCAAAAGATTTTGCTGGTTTGGAAATAAGCCGTGGTGGGTGTAGGGATGGGGGCACGCTAACGAATATGTGTTAGTAGGGTGAGGGACATCCTGGCCCTGGTTATAATGATAATATCATTTTTACGTGTGCTTGTTGTAGGGCTGGGGAAGTGTTGTTTCGGGCTATCTGGAAGGTAATTTAAGGTTAAATTTTTCTTAGCACCCTGCAAGCCAACTGACGGCCGCTCTGATGGCGTCATGAAGTTTGGAAATTGGAGCCCTTGCCAGCAAAATAAATCCTGGGTGCACCATTGGATGAGCGAATGACGTCGCCACACCCAATTGCATTGATGTGAAGTAGAAATAGCCAGTTTATTTAAACTATGTTAACATTACAGCATTTAGTTCAAAACTGTTTCACCTTCACATAGTGTGTAATTACAAGTGTCACAGCAGGTTAGTAATGAACGTGTGGGCGTATGGTAAATAACAAAGTACAAACGAATATTGTTAATGATTTAATTCAGTAGTAAATTAACAACAACAAGTAAGATAAAATGTGTCATCAAATTGTGCAAACATAGGTCAATGTTACAACAATGAAAACAACAAATAATGTAACATGCATGAAAACATCCTATTTAATAGTGACGTCGAATTTCTATGCAAAATACTAACTTATACTATGAAACTGGTCATATTCTTAATTTGAAGGTCGAAATTGATTTTTCTTCTTGTTCTACCTACATATGTATTGCATTTTAATTTTCATTATTTTGAATGAAATGCTCCTCTGCAAATTTTATAATTTTTAAGTTTTATCAAAAACCTTCAGATTTTGTTCCAAAGTAAATTGAAAGGGCGGATATTACTTTCTTCTCTTTGTGATTTTAGGAGTGTAAAACGGTAAAGTAATTCAAAGTTTTACAGTCACAAATGATGAATACTATTAGACATTTTGATGACAGTTCAGGCCATCCACGTCTCGAAATCAACATGTTGAAAGACGTATGGTCTAATGCATGGTGATAAGGTGATATAAATTTGAGTAAATGTGGTAGGACGGAAGTATGCTTCCGCCCCCTCAATTCAACAAAAAACCCTATATTTCTTCTCTCTGAAAAAAATATCACAATTTTGCAGTAACTTTCTTTAAACTGTGCTCAATAATTTGCATCAAATTGCATCTGAGGACCTCAAATATTTATAAAGTTTCAAAAGGGGACAACGTCCCGTCCCTCCCCTTAGACCCCTCCCCCAGGACGGCGGTTCGAAAAAAGGTTCAGCCCCCTCCGTCGAGAACACCTTCCTTAAGTTCACCTATGACTAAAAGAAAGTTAGTACATGCTTTTCGAATTGGTCCCTAGGAGTGCAATGATTACAAGAACTACTGGTAACAAAGAATGAAGATAGTATATGACGCAATAAGGATAACAAAACACAAGTTGGAGAAAGGATATTTGAATTTGAAACACGCATAAACAGATTTCAGTTGTACAGTGAAATATATATAAAACTTTATGATTTCTTATAGGCGGATATGACAAAATTCCCTAATGAAATACATGAAATTGTAAATGAATAAATAGCAGCTTTTGTGAAAGGTTAAGATAAATAACTATAAGCCCTTGGTGATCCTAGTAAATCTCGCAATAATCTGCACCATTTGTATTACAACAGAGGATGATAGAATTTGTTCTCTTTGTTTTACGACTGCCCTGTAAATTTTCTCAATCATATGACGAGTTTTATTGTGATAGAATAACTTTACCATAATGTGTCCTTTTTACAAAATTTTTGGAATAAATCATAATTTAATTTGTTTCAAGATAACTAATTTAAAATTGAAAAGTAAGTACTTTGAGTACATATACGATATAACGAAGTTATTACATCATCAGCATTTGCAAAATTCCAAGTGACAATAATCACAATTCTATATAAAACAGTTACAATAGATGTAAAACTGAGAGTTGGTGGTTAAATTTCTGTTTTTGGACATCCTGCCAATTACATATTGTTCTAAGTTTGTAATACTTTTGCTAGCTGTGAGTGTCTACTTGTGTGTTCGTTTATTTTTGTTCGTTTCTTTGTCACTTTATTTCTTTGTTTCCTTTTCCTTTGTTTCTTTGATCAATGTGCATCCTGAATACAGTCTAATTCTAAAAATGTGAAATTCACAGTCACGATTTATAAAATGATCACAATACATCGAGTGCGAAGTACTTAAAGACATTTAGATTATGTAAAACAATTCTTGTAGAAAGAAAGAGAACAAATGCAAAGAAAGATGACAAAATATAATAACACATTTGATTGAATGTTGCATGTACAACGGAAGAGGAGAAGGACAAGACACAGAATATCATTTGATTTAAAGAGAGGTGCTGTTATTTATATGGAGCTACGGAAAGTCGCAGTCATTTACACTCAACTATTCACCGACAACCTTATCCACAAAATACACGTACTGCTTGAGGCCCAGGACTGCATCCATCTTTCTTCCGCTGAGAATGAAGTCCCTGATTAGGCCTAAAGGACTGAATGACTTGGCTGGTTCACTATTAGAGCAGGGATCCGTAGCAGCTCCTTGATTGGAATTATAGCCCGCGGGTTGGACACAGTTTTTCGATATTTTGGCCGCAGGGAGCTGCTGCGCAGGCCATAATTGTTGGTGAGAAACTTCACATTTCGGGGACCAGAGAAATGGAACCCATAGAATGTAAAAGGAAGTTGTGATTCTTTTTATCACATGGATTGACGTTGAAAACTAAAAATCTCATATTTAAACAAAGGAGTTGGTATTCCCAATAACAACTCCCTGCTTAAACGGTAGCGGTCACTTTGGTCGGTAAAACAACGATTACATTAAGGAGCTCTGTCTTTTTACCTGCACTGTAGGACAATGATGTATTAAGAGGCGCCTATAGTACACCCTCTCCGAAACTGTAACGCTGATTCTTCTCAGTGCAAACACCTACAGTTTTATTCAGCGTTCGTCGATACGTTATAGAAATATACATGACCTGCGACTTTAAACATATACCGAGCAGGGAATACAGTAGTGTAACATTTCTTCTGATTTAAGTTAGAGTTTTAAAGTTATAACGTAAAAAATTGATTAATATGCTGGCTCCAAATTAGTTGGATCGGCTGAAGTGGCTCCGGTCCCACTTTGAGTAAGGCTTCGCATGTAGCGATAACTGCGTATTGCGGAAAGTAGTAGAAGAAAATAGAATTGTACCGCCACAAAACCGAGTGTCTATGAAAAGAGCAGAAATCACAAAGCAATCTAATATAAGAAGTGTTTTACTTTTGCTCCGGACTTGACGGAAAAAACACCCTTAATGTGATATTAAATTGAAGACATAGCAAATTATCCTTCTTCCGTCCTTTGTCAAAAATCAGTTTTAAAGGATAATATTGCGTTTGTGGAATAAAAATTTTTTATATCCTTAAAATCATTGTTTATAAATTTACAGGGTGAAAGATTATTCATGCATGAAAGCATCATTTTAAAGAATTTAGGTTTTTACAGAAAGAACTTCAGGTATTTGTAGCACGAGAATAATTTGTTGGCCCAAACTTTTTAAGTTCCAATGACTCAACATCTATTACTTTAGTAATGCATAATATTTTGGAGGGATCAAGCTATTGCTAGAGTTTATTGGTGAGAATGAATGGTTAATAACGATTGCAGATTTTTGTGATGTGTCATCTTGGTGCCTTGCAAACGCAATATTTCCTTGTAAAGTGTACCTAAAGTCTAAAATTACAAGAATATATATTTTAGAGGCTGGAAAATAAATTCCTTTCATCCGATTCCAATTTTCATTACTTACTCCATTGCTGAGAAATAAAATGTTGAAATTTATTCACTTTATTGAAAAAGTCGATTGCGCATTTTTTGTGATATCTTCCTTGTACAACTTACATTTTATGCTTTGTTTCCTTTTGAAATGGAAATGTTTATATGAACCATTAACAAAATGTAACAAAATTACTGTTTTCGCATAGCATTTTGTACTGAGCGGGCTTGTGTTGTCAAGTCATCATGTAACAGCAAGACAATGAATACATTTTGGCACAAGGTGTAGTGGCTTTCGACAAAACAAAGAAAAACAAAGAATTATTTGAGTACATCACAACGTATTACGTTATCTACCATTTTTAATTGAGTGAATAAGCTTTAACATTTTATATATTAGCTCAAAAGTGTCCTGTGAAGATGGAAGTTTAACCATTTGGATTCATTTTTCAAACTTTGTAACATATATTTTTGAAATTTTAGACAACGTACTCGTTAAGTAGTGGCGCTCAAGGATGAAATGGGAATACCTCCCACTCTTGCTCGCCATGTTGGCTGCCAAAAGCTATCGATCATAAACGAGTGAGTTTTTCAGTGTGTTTGTAAAATGTGCACAAAGCTCACCATTGACACCACCCGAATAACATCTTTGCCCCTCCCATCCTGGTTTCTGGTCCTGGCTTGAGTGGGCACTGCTACTTAAACAGTCGTATACCAGAAGTTGAGGTATAAATGCTGCATGCTCTTCATAAAGTTTTCATAAATATCTTTTCTAAAGAAAATATTTTTCTCTCTCTTTGAGGAAAATCATGCAGAACGATTTTCATTATTTAATTATAAAACTTGTATCAATAATTAAAATACCCTTTAATCAGTGATTTCTTGTTCAGAAGATCCACGTAATGGTTACGTCACAATAGTATGGCCAATTGGAGCCAAAGAAGAATCATTAGCGTGACGTAAAATTTGGAGGGGCCCTGTTTGTCTTAGTAACCCTGTCCCAACACTCCCATTCATGATCTAAGTCCTCTCACAAAATTTGTAGTGTTATGCTATTTATGGCAACAATCTTGCTGCTAAGGTGCCGGATAGGGTCAATGATGCTCTGATGTCACAAAACTTTTTATTGTACGCAAATTTTGTTAATAACCGATCAATTTCTCCAGTCTGAGAGCCAGTAACCCCCTCCTGACTTACGTTATATTGACGTGGGACCTGTTCTATTCAGCCAGTCTAGAACGGGACCACTGTCAGGTGGGTCAGTTAAGTCAAAGTTTGTCCCTTGGGGACGTTGTTACTCCATCAGGGAGCAGAACTCCTTCGGGAGTATTGTTTGGTTTTCGCCCCTGGCTCTTCGCCAGAGAGTCGAGGGGACTTTGGATGAAGTTAGTTAATTAGATAATATTTAACGACACACCAACACGAATGTGTTATATAGTGTCAACTAGATAAATTCGTTTCAAGTCCTCCCCTTTAGTCGCCTCCTACGACAGGCGGGGAATACCGAAGGCATATTCTACAACCCCCAGCCCGCAGGGGGCCAACCATGGGGGGGGGGGACTTGCTCGGTTTTGTGGCACCGACAACCAGCCAGTCATGGGATGAGTAATAACGGTATCGTGTGCGCATTTCATAGGCAAGAGTTGGGGACAAACTACTCGCCACACACGACCTCCTCACCCCACCTGGATGCAGTTTAACGTCATACCCAGGACAAGACTTTGGATGAAGTATAGGGTAAGTTGTTACCCTAAATGTGTCAAAACCTCTGTGTCAGAAGTTAATGTTTATTCTCAAAAGGTAAACTAATCTTCGAAGGGTAGGTATAATGTACAGATTGAATCTTTCACAACGTCGTGAAATAGGCCTATTGTCCCTCTAAAAACACCTGGGTACTTGAATTTCATCATTCATCCAGTAAGTTCCGAACTCCCGTAGCTTGTTACGTTTGGTATGTAGTGCGGAATGGTGTCTTGTCTTTCCAAATATCAAAATGGTAATAACCTCAAGAGTTAGAACTATGCAAGGCATTATTAGTAGACTGTGAACTCACCCCAGACGACCCGGCTGGCTTCAATACACCATTTGCTAGAACCAGGCTAGATGAAACTATCATAAGTAGAAAGAATATGGCATACGCTGCGATATCCTAGCAAAAACAAAAGACTGAAAGGTGTTAGTAAAAGATCAATACCGTACAACGAATAAAATCTTTACATGTAGAAGAGTGAATTTTGGGTGAATCAGTGACTTCAGTTTTATGGAATAACTTTCTCCCCCTTCTTCGAATGGCATTTCCAACACTTTTGAGTGAATTGTGACACAGCACAACGAGAAAATTTATTCGTCTTCCAGTTAAAACAGTTGCAATCAGTACTCATTCTTTCGAGGCAGCGGCGGATAAAGCACCATTCGGGCCCTAGGCTGAGATTAGTCAGTCCGACCTATACAGTCCATCAGCTGATAATGTCCTTAATTTCACTCTTTTAAACTAGTATGGATGGGACTCACAGTAATGAGGATGGTAGCTGCAAACTAGAGCATACATAGGCTGCTGTAGTTCAAATGGTATCATATAAAAGATCATTAATACATTATTCTGGTTGGTACTAAATAAATGGAACAAACGATTATAATTGATTAAAATCGAAAGAGACTGTTGGAGAAGCTTTGTAAAGAATTTCATTATTTGACCTATGGTGACCTAAAATGGCTATTGGCATTGGTTTACTGCACGTAATCTGTAACTTCCAGTGCTGAATTTGAGCACAAGCCAAAATAAGGTGCAGATTCGGAGCGTTCCACCCTCAGGAGCCTCAAAAATTTGATGCACATAAATGTGTTTTATTTTTGTACGAACTACTGGTGGGGCCTGCAAGCTTGGGCCTCACCATGTTTTCATCTGGCCATGGAATTGTAACCATGGCCATAGATTATATGAAAGATGTATCCCTCATTTTTTTTTTTTTTTTTGTGAGACGGGCACAACTTAATGAAGTCCCAATTTTTTTCTTACAATTAATAAGAATGAACTCTGATGGAAAATAGAAAATAAAATACAAAAATACAAAATTAAAAAAGGTCAGGAACAAGAGAATTAACGGAAAATATTTTATATATAACTTTTCTAATAAGAAAGAAGCAAAATTGCCTAATTCGGCTCTCTTTACGCGCACCCATCATATGAAATCGTCTGCTTACTGCTTCTATCTCAGAGCTTACAGAGACGTGGCCCCTGGAACCATCTGGACGTTGCCGCTGTCCCTGAACCCCATTTAGGACCCTCATGGAAGCTGAACCTATGACCCTCTCTCTAGTGGCCTCTTTGGCACTGCGATTAAGCATTCTAACCTGAAACCTCCATGACAAAAATGTGCCCAATCTTGTTGGTTCGACGCCTCAGCCCCCACATTTAGAGGCGGATCCACGCTCATGATTGTAGACTTCCCTAACTATAATAAATATTTCCTAGTTTGCCCATATCTCTGGGAGGAAAACATTTGAAAGATAATGTCATTTGAACTCTGGCGAGGTCAAATGTCTTTCAGCTTCTTAAAGACCCTCTAAGCTCACCCCAGACAGTAGCAATTCTCCCAACTAACGTAACTTCTAGCAGGGAGTGTCAAATAGCAACTCCCTGCTTCTAGCCCCGTCTCCAATTTAAACACAAATAATTGTCTAGTAGTAGAACACTTCCAAGACAGAGCCACAGCAGCCTGCACTGAGTTTCAATTTTTCGAGATAATATTGGAAACCAACTGTGTGTGGCTGAGTGTGAGCCTAATTAGGAACACAACTGACCGTCCAAGTCATCATTACCAACCAGAGTGGTGCTATTATTGTTTGAATGAATGCCAATCAAAGTACAGTCACCAACTGGATTTAGAAGTATGGGGATATGTCTAAATATATTTGGGGGATGCCATAGCTCCTTTAAACCACTGGCTTTCCACCTACGAAATGATAAATGCCCAACTAATGATTTTTACCCTGACTGAACTTTGCTCAGACGAACATTTACCTGGAAAACAGTATTCAGTTGTAGGATTTAATAGTTGACTCCAATTGACCTACAAGTACCCGACCTCTTAGGTTTGTACAAGTGTCGTTCCAGTTTCTATGTTAATGAATCCACTTAACACGAATTGGATTGCACATTACAGTAAAAATAACAAATGACAGTCACCTACATTGGTTAAAAATCGGGGCAATGGAAAAGTTCAATATCCTTAGGATTAACCTCTACTAAACATCTCAGATGACCTTTTGCCTCAATTTCCCGTACGTCCTCATTGGGCTCCTACATATGTTTGACGCCAATTTTAGTCAAATTTGATGAATTTCCTAAGAATAGATTAGGTTAGATGAGGTTTAACGTCCCAGTTTCCAACCAACTGGTTCAAGTTCCTAAGAATAGAATCTTTTGGCTCCAAACGGTCATTGATCGATACTTTATAGACAGATTCTATATTTTTTGGTTATGCGTATGTTCAACTTAGCTGGAGGTGACCAAAATCGATGGGAGGAATTATTGTATAGATAGTTCTCTTCACAGTATTTCACCTTAAACAATAAACAATATCAGACCTTATTTTACATGCACATATACTCTGGCCCACAAACCGACCAACATTTACGGAGTCTTTAAGTATCCGCGAAAAATTTTGACACTTGTCAATAATTCTGATCCGTTGATGGTAGCTCATGTCTATGCACACTTTACCCCCACCCCCGCTTCATATTTAATTACTTACAGAAGACAACTTTTGGACTTATTCGGTATTTTTGTATTTTATGTGGTTTTTCTCCTCAAAATCGTTTGGCTGCTGCTAAAATTAAAGACGGATACTGGTCACCCCAAGTTAGACTTTTTCTTTGGGGTAAGCAAAAGTTTCAATTGGAGACTGCTATTTGATTGACATCAGAATTATAAAACTGAAAAAATGAAGAGTAGCTCATATTACACAGCTTGCACAAAGAGTGTTCTGATTACACATTAGGGCCGTGCGTGCTCACCAAGAAATCGCCTTAATTAAGCAATAAACCAGGTTTGTGTCTGCATAGGGAGGAGCTAAAGAGAGTTGTGGGTGGGGCTAAGAGTAACCTAGTTGGGAGAATTGGAACTGTTAGGATGATGAATATCTGTCTTTAAGATATTGTCTCTTCGTTACTGAAATCTTTACTGCGATGCCGTTCTTTTCTCGGATTATTTCCGAAGAAAGATAAAGTGAAATCGTACACTTACCACAAGATTCCATGGTAACCTGATTTTTGAACGAATATTTAACAGCAACATCAGGTACGTGACGCAACAAAAGATAAAAGAGATAATAGTCACTGTGATGAAAAATCCACGTGCAGCCCCGATATCCTCATCCTCGTTACTGCTTACCATCACAAGGAACGCCACGAAGGAATAAAACTGAAAGTAAAACAACAATAAAAACATTGCTCTATGATGCTTTGAGAAAGAGTTACAATTTATATTCTGTTTCGTAGGAAATATGTCTTAAATAAGTCTCAGAATTTGATAATAAGGGAAAATGTACACATTCTTTCTATAAGTAATTCAATGTGGACCTAGCAAAGTGGGCCTACATACATTGAGGGATTTCATGTGACGTCACCAATGGCGTAGCTAGAGGGGGCAGGGGGTGGCCCCCCACAAAGCCTCCGAAGGCCTCTGTCGGAAATTTCTAGTCTCTGTCGGAAATTTTTACCACCTTAATTAAAAAATTCTTACAACGGAAATTAGTAGCTAAAATTATATTCTTAGGGGTTTACTTACAACACTTCTTATGCTTTTAAGCAGAATTACACATCGAAATGGTTACTGACAAGGCCTGGAAGTGTCATTTAAGGCAATCTCGGAGATATTTTAATCTATTTTTTTCCGCGCGCTACACGCCAGATGATGGTGGCGCTACGCTTAGATAGTACATCATTACTTCAAGATAATAATCTGTCGGATTTTTTTTTTGCTTCCCCCCCCCCCCACAAAAAATATCTAGCTACGCCACTGACGTCACACGAGTGGATTCCCAGGCACTGAAGGGCAAAACACACGCAGTAAGCGTATTTACAGCACACGCTCACGGCATAACCATAGATGCTACTGTGACACAATGGTTGCTTGCCCTTCAAAACCAAAGATACGCGCGATCCTGCCCTTCAAAAACCAAGAGACGCGCGATCACGTGACGTCGATGAAACCTCTCTATACAATGATGTGTGTGTGTGGTGAAAAATGTCAATTTCCTTCCTCCCCGTCCCCTTCCCCTCCCTTTCTCCCTTCACCGAATGCTGAAGTGTTCATGAACCGTGATAACTGTGCTCAGTCTACGTGGCATACCTCCCTGATGCAGTAACTTCTACCTTGAAGCTGATTTAAAAGTAAGGAAGGCCGTTTATATGTTTCAATGAAATAAACTCATTTCAATGAAAAAACTCATATTGAAATTAAACATCTGGAAATGTTGCCCGCCCGGCGGACGCTTACCTTCATAGCAGGTGTCGAAAAGTAGTAATACACGTCCGCCAAGCGGGCAAGGCGGACGCGTGTTACTCTTGTTCCTATATTCGCTCATGAGATACGTTAGAGAGCGATACATATTCACATTTTACCTACACAGGTTTCCATCTTGATGGTCCCTACACCCATAATAATGACACTACTCCGCACAGAGTGACATTATACAGTGATGACTAATTTTTTTCATGTGAACATTGCATGTATTGCCATTCGGAACACAAGTGTTAGAAGGAGGTACAATTTGGCCAGGCTGGGTGTAGGCTAACTATATGACGTTCGAAGGTGACAATGTGGTGTCTATTTTTAGGATGAGGGGCAGAGGCATGTGAACCTTGTGATTTTGAATCTTTCTCCTATAGTTAGGATTCAGAGCGTAGTCAGGAATGAAATCTGAAAAGTCAAACCATAAAACGTTATTGTCCCATAGGCATATGGGATGCCATTTTAAGAAGGTGGAAAGAAAACAATCATTTCATGAATTTTGCCCTAAAACGCCGGTTCGCCTAGTGCCTACCCCGTGGGTCGGACTCTGTTTGCTCAGCCCCTCTTTAAGGCTTCCCAAACAGGATATCACTGAACAAGGAATATACTGGTACCGCACAGCCTGCTACATAGGCAACGTTTCTCTTTGAAATCGGTTTTTCTTTGCTCAGGAAAGGGAGGGGTGGGGCTTTAGCAGGCCTATAATTATTACCGTATACACTCTGAAAACAATTTGGTCAAATTGACCAATGACTGGGTCAACTATGCACCGAACCAAATATGGTCAAATAGTTTGACTAAACTATGGTCAAATTGGTCATATTGATATGGATATATAATAATTAAAGGCCAGCCATTTCTCAGATCTTCGTTGCCTGGCGTCCGCAAATTCCATCCAGGGCGGCGAGACTGGGTGTGGGCCTACCTGACCGCTGTGGAGTGGTTACAAATCAATGACAAATCTTAACTGGCTCAGTTGAGATCACCACAGAGGTGGTGTTAGGATTTGCCAGACAGGGAAGCTAAGTTCCCCGATGGGGGGGGGGGGCAATAACCCGAAGCCCCGACAAAGGCGACCGTGAGTTGCCGAAAGGACGTCGAACGTAAAATTTTCGGAGCGTTTAGCGCGCCGAATGTTTTTCGGTTTCTATCTCCGAAAATTTTGGGCTTTTAATTATAAATATGGGTTTTCTATTGGGGAAAATTAGAAATTTGAAGTTTTTATTGACGAATCTGCCCTTCCTAAGAGCAAAATCGAGCAGATTATCGGGGCAGCTGACTGTAGACGAGATTACATATTCTATCACAAAAATTTCCCAGACTGGAAAGCGGTCTTTTCCGGAGGGAGCCATGGTCAGGCGCTGATCGAAAGGGGGCTTTCCCGGCCTCAGCTCCCCTTTTTCGCCACATCAAGAATAACAAATAAGCGAAAATTAGCATAATGTTAATTAAGCAGAATATTCAAGGGGGCTTTCAGCCCCCCTTCTGGCGCCACTCCTCACCACATTGTCACAACCGTCATCCCGCCCTCATTTTACCCCTGTCACTGAACTTAGCAACACTATACTAACTTGAAATCGATTAACGACATTAAAATGTAGCCATTTGTACATACAAACACTCACCGCCGTCAGAAAAAGAAGAATGCCCTGCTGGGATTTTAGGAATTCCGTTCGAAAAGCAATGCCCGACCTAGTAGACGTTGTTGTAGTAGTTGTTGAAGTGTGCACCGTAGTGACTACACTTGGTTCCTTTGCCGACATTTTGGTATAAAGTACAAGCAGGGAGATATCTTATATTCTTAGGCCTCTGAAGAATCTCCGTCTTGTTCTCGAGTGCTGATGTTGTTTTTTACAAATACAGAATATATTGACTATGTCATCGAACTGATGAAATTCTCCTGTCTCTTTCGTGGTATTTCTTAGGCCAACAACTAATATTTCGCGTAACTAAGCACTTCACATTGATGTTTCCGATGTGAACCTGGGTGGAATCGCGCAGAACTTACTGAGGGATATTGGGAAACCTGTATGTGTACACTATAGTGCTCGTCGAAGATGCCACCGAAAATATGCTCGGGATGCCACGCCAGTTCGTACAACTACAGATCAAAGGTCAACCAGGCCAAAGTACTAAAACCAGAGACTACCTGGTACATCTTATCCAATCAGACTTAGGCAGTAAACGTCATCGGATCAGTCCTATCTTAATTAAACTTGTTGGAAGAATTGTTTGATGTTTCTTCTTCAAGAGGTTCTGTAAACTTCATTATCTTTTACATTTCCGTACAGTTGAAACACGGTTAGGTGATTCGAAGAACAGCACATCGGTTGGAACTTCCTTGGCAAACAAACTTAGTCACACCGTTCACACGTAACCAGTCGACATTCAACCTGCACGTAGCCCACAACATTCACATTTTTGCAACGGCGGCGATTCGTTCTCAATATTGGGGGGCGGGGGGGGGGGGGACATGGACCCAAATAATTTACTGTGTGAAAAATCAAAGTCAATGGACGATTTCTCAAGTATTGGGGGAACATGTCCCCCCTGTACCCCGGGATAGCCGCCCATGCATTTTTGGCATGTTTTTACACATCAGTAATCCGTTTTATTGGAACTTACAGTACCCTCAACAACAGTTGACCAAATATAGTTATGATTTAATACAGCTGCTTTTATTGGATATACAACTCTATGACTTAAAGGGAATAAGCGATTGGACCCAAATTTATCTTGAAACATCAGCTGCTAATAGATTTCCTCTTATTATCCTTACAAGCCATGTCTTAGTGTGATATTTACTTACTGAACATATGTAATTACAAAAATAAGATTCTGTATGAATTCAGCAATTAGTTGCAAATATATTTCCACTTACTTAAGTAGGAAGTGACAGTCATGAATTAGGATACCAGGGTATACTAATTCAAGTTAAGGTGACTGTATTTTCCCTTTAATAGACAAATAGTGTAGCCAATCAGCTGATGTAGACTTTTCACAATAAGGAGCGGTGAATCCCATGCACAAATTTTTTCAATTCGTGTTACAATGTTTTTATTAATAAATTGTTAATTTTAAGCAAAATAAGCCCACTGTTGTAGTGATTTGCAATATTCAGGCGCGTGGTCCATCAGACAATGTGTTGAATGGGGCGAGATGTTTCTGGGAGAGGGAGAAATTCTTTCTGAGGACAAGACATGTATTAAAGCAATAGTAATGATAGCTCTCGAAAATGTAGGGGACGTTACTCTTTCCCTTACCTACCACCTTGAATAATGGCATAGCAATATTTCTATTGATAAAGATAACAAAAGATTTACTTGTGTGAGTGTGACGGGGATCATAGGGGATCTGCCAGGTTCAACTGAAGTATCAAAAATGTAAGGGACAATGCAATTAAACACCCGCCCTTTAAAGTTCAAGAATTTTTTTTTAGAGTACGTTTTACGTTGCAAAATATTCTAAGGCATGAGTTTTACGTAGCAAACTATTTTAAGGCATGATACTTTGAGACGAGTGACTGACGAACAAACATGACCTTCTAGGCAATAATATCTATGTCACGTGTAGCACTGGTTTAAAGGCCATGCTCAATCATGTTTTAATACGAGCTCTCGCTATAGCTTATGCTACTTCGTAAATGGTTCTCCCAGTAATTTTCTTACTGAATCATCTAAAGTATGTAGATAAACACCAAAGTTTATCTCTGGTATGCCATATTTTTATTCTGAGACATTATGAAAGATCTTCAAATAGAAATCAGGCTAATTTTGTAAGATTTTGCTTCTGATGTTACAGTACAAGGATGAGGCTACTGCTATTGCCCTTTAACTGTCAAAGGCAAAATCTATCACTTGATTTGATAAAGGCCAAGCGTACCATAAATAGTTCCAATAATTCCAAGATCCAATCCAAGGTAGTACTTCCATAGACCCTTTTCCAAATAGCAATTACAAAGGATCATGGGATACGTTTTGGTATGGGTCGTTTTTGTCAATGGCATTTTACTGTGGACAAAAACGACGCACACCAAAACTATATCCCACAATCCTTTGTAATTCCTATTTGGAAAAGGGTCTATGGTCGGACATGGGGTAATAATTTACTCTTCCATAATCCATGGTCTTAGTAAGGTGCTGTAAGGCTCCAGTACATAATGGGTGCAGCAACACAATATTTTATTCTCAAGTTTACCCAGGTTGCTGTCTCTGGTTTACCCAAAACAATTTTATGGAAATTGAAAGGCGCCACTTTTGAAGAATGTGCTCAGGTGGAGGTTATTCCCCTGCACCCCACTCCTTCCCTTATAGCTCAGAACACCACTGATCTAACATCTGATATGAGACATTCGGGTGTGGCATCATACATGAGGTCTGTACTTGCAGTAAGGGAACATGATTACAAAAATTTGATTCACCTGAAAAGTCATTTCTCGTACCTGATACAAATCTAACTTTTATGGATTCAAGGGTAGGCCGGTATGTTCCTTTTATTGGCATATAGTACTTTATACTCAACCTTACTCCCCTGTTAGTATTGCAGCAAAGTTGTGTGTATGCCCCACCCCTTTCATTAAAGAAATTCACTTATCATAGCCTATGCACTGAGTCTGAGGGTTACTATATGTCAGTGGCGTGTGCAGGATTTCGGAGGTGGGGGCACAACCTGTGATTCCCCCGTCTGGTATGGAGGAGTGTCACAAGTGCACCGAAGGTGCACCACGAGCGCGGAGCGTGACTTTGCACGCGTGGGGTCCAGGAACAAGCATTAGAGCCCCTGGCGTGGGTCCAGGGGAGAAGCCCCCGTAATCTCCTGCAATATAAGATGATAAGACCGCCGAAAACTCGTTCAAGAGGCTTAATTGATCGGGTTGTTTTCATTTCATGTTTTGTGAAATATGATGTCATTTAATGACTGATATTTCAGGTTAATTAGAAGCCAGCTAATGGTCTTCGAAAACATCCATGAATAATTCTTGATATATTTATCTTGCCCGATTTAAAAGCTGGTTTTTGCGTCATGGGTGAATACAATGGGTAAGGAATTTACCCGTGTATTACTTTCAACACGCTACACTCCTTAGCAAGGGCTTTTTCGAGTACATTAAAATAATTAATTGCGCAAGGAAAACCCATAGTTTCAGGAGGGTTAAGGCGGCGTTAGGGTTCAAATGCTGCAAGAGACGCAGGGGCATTAACTTGTTTGCACCAATGAGAGTGTAGCCTGCTCTACGAATTAATCTCGTCGCACCTCATCGATCCGGTCATTTAGTATACAACTGGCACACTTTCGCATGTAGGCCTACTGCTACCAGCGAATGGACCGACCATAATCCTAATATAGTGCCGGGTTAGCCTTAGAAATGTGTCATAGGCGTGATTCCTAAATAGGGGGCTGTACGGGACCAAAGCTGACCTTGGCCCGATCGAAGATAGAAGTGAGGTCAGAATGTTTTGCATTACGAATCAGGGGCGTAGCGAAGGTGTAACCTTGTGTAGAGATTATGTTTTCATTGTTTTGCCTACAGATCTAGTAGCGTGAAAACGAGCACGAAGCGCGTGCTTTAGCGGGTGGGTTCCAGGGGTCCGCCTTAGGCCCCTGCTGGGGTCCAGGGCAAAGCCCCGGTGGGCCCAGGAGGCGAAGCCCCCGGAAGCTCTGCGGTTATGGCATATCTCTGGGAAAAATGAAGTCTCAGGATAATTTTGTTTCATAGTGCATCATCGAATGCAAAGATTCTCAATAAATGTAATATATTAGGCTGTTCCTCTCGTCAGGCCACTATACTTTTAAGCGGTTGGGGTCCAGGGTCGGCCTCAGGGCCCCTGGTGGGGTTACAGGGGCGACTGAAGTCCTCGGAAGCTCTGAGGTTTTAGCATTTTGGTTTAGCACTTTGGGTAAAAAAAATAAGTCTCAGGATGGATATTTTTTCAAAATGCATCATCAATTGCAAAGATTCTCAATAATTTTAATGTATTAGGCTGTTCCTCTCGTCAGGCTACTATACTTAAAAGCGTTTGGGGTCCAGGGACCCGCCTTAAGGCCCCTAGCGGGGTTCCAGGGGGCGAAACCCCCGGAAGCTCTGAGTTTTAGCATATCTCTGGGTAAAAAAGTAAGTCTCAGGATAGGTATGTTTGGTTCATAATACATTATCCAATGCAAAGATTCCTAATAATGTAAGTCCTATATGTAGGGCTCAAATGGGCTCAGGGTTATAGCTAGCATTTTGTAAGTGGTGGTTATATTTTCTGAAGTGGTGGTTGTTTCAATTGCGCGTCCTGGGGAGGGGTATAAGGGGAGGGGTGTACCTCTCTCCTTTTGAAAACTTTTCCATAAGTAGTAGTGCTTAGATGCAAAATGGTGCTATATTTATCAATATTTTGATAAACATATGTTGAATATTTAGGAAAAGTCACAACAACTGTAGTTACAATCATCGAATTTTAATATTTTACTTTTAGCTTGGACTAGAGTACTGGTCGCACAGGTGTACAAGTGGTGGTCAGAAATATGTATTTTTTCTCTAGTAGTGGGCGGCAATTATGAATGCCAGCTAGAGCCGACCACCGCCGACCACCACAGCTACATCCCTGGGCTCAGTTATTAATCGAAGCCACAGCTTCGATTGTATAGGGATTGCTCCACTTTGCTCCGTCCAAATTGCTGTCCTCTATCGCTGAGACAGTAAAAGGCTGGAACAGTTGCCCCAGCGTATGGACAGATAATCACTGCAATTCGTACGGTACATGTATAGCACTGTACTGTTGGTGCAACGGGCAAGGTGCTTCTATTTATGTGGGAAATGTTTTACATTAGAGAAACTTTCTTTTTTTGGAACAGAATTGTAATTGGGGGAAACGTTTGTTTCATTTCCAAAATTTTTGCTTGTTAGAATACAATTAGGGGCAGTTCTAGTAAAGAACTATTACATTGTAGAAAAATGTGACTATTTCAACAAGTCAAAATGTTCAAGGTGTGGAATTATTGTGCATAGCATTCCGTGGGAAGGAACGATGTATGTGAACATGCTTTGCCACCGACCGGAGTAGGCTACGTAGCTAATTTTCAAAATCAAATTACATCTGTTTGAGAAAGTTTGCTAGGGTAAGAATACTATGTGCGTGTGTAACGTCTGAAAGATAGCTGATGGGCGAAGTTTGGTGCAAAAAATGTTGTTATTGGAGAGCGTGAGAGGTCCCCGGACATAACGGACATCATGCACACTGGGCTGTGTTGGAGTGCAACGGAATCACACAGCACTGTTCAAGGGCTTGTTTCAACCAGGCTCTATACAGTTACAGATGCTCGGTACTCATTCTAGCATAGACAGTAGTAACATTTGCGTCAAACTATCAACCACCATTTAGTAACAGCCTTAGAAGTCTAAGCTGTGTTATCTTCAAGAAGCTTCGATACAGGGCTTTTTTTAACATCCACACTGGGGGCCATGTCCCATACACAGACCCCCACTCAGCTCATTTGGCCCCCAGTAGGTCCCTTTTTGTCATGTAAAACACATAATGATGATAACGATAATAAAAGATAACAACTTAATTTACTTGTAAGCCATGGGCAGTATATTTCTGGTAATCTGGACAGGCATTTTTTTAAATATTTCTCCGTAGACTACGCGCAACCAATGGTGGCCCTCCGCTTAGATGGTCCCTTTCGTTAAATGTCCCCCTAAAAATTCTTTAAAAAGGCCCTGCTTCGATACGTGCTTGCCTGCAAGTACAGGAATGTCTAGTTCATTTTGGTTTCGTTGACAAGATAAACCCATGCATTCGTGATGGCATGTATATTTATGTGTATGTTTGTGGGCTGGTGACGTTTAGCTTGTGAAGACATGTCCAGAATGGTAACTCTGACGAGTTTCATGAGTGGTGTGTCCCATACTTACATATAAGAACCTGTTCCAAATTAGATAACACATCACGTGATGTCAACAGAATTGAAACATTTATGCAAAGTGTAATCAGCTGATAGTATATTTCAAAAACTGCGACATTCACAGATCTCATAATTTGTATGTGGAAGTATCACATTTGGTAAAACAGTTATATAGTCCTTACATGACATTTAAATAATGAAATTTTGCATTCTGATTTTTCTTGGATGGGGAACACGTATCTTACAAATAACCCTTGCAGTCTATTTGGAATTCTTCATGGACATACTTTGAGAACAAATCTTCCTTTACTGAAACAATTTTTAGAGTAATTATTTCTGCATTGTTCTTGGTTATCTTTAGGACTATACAAAGGGAATATTAAGGTATAGTAAGGACTATATTTATTTATTAAGAAGGTATTACTTTTCATGCATGGCCACATGTGTAATATACAAGATGAAGTTCATATTAATAACCACCCAAAACGTAGTATGATATTTAGAAGGTATGTAACTTTTTGCCAAGAACCTGCCAGAAATGTTTCCACTTTACAGCAAGTTTATATTTATGGTTTAAAAATTTGCGATCTTTTCCCTTTTTTATTTCATGAAGACTGTCAAAAAATATTCTTTCAAATCATTTTAAAATATATTTCTATTGTTTGAGACAACAAACGTTTATGTTGCTAATTAATCTGCAACGAAGCCAACAAACAAAAAGAAATTTTACATGTGTTAAAGGGATTTACCAGGGAGTAAATTCAATTATTTAAAAGAATACAGATTTTTATGTTAGGAGCTAGAAACCGCATCTTAATAGCATGTAGCGTTTGGAAGACACTAATTGTCAAAGAAATGGGAAATCTGTGATGTCATTGTGGCATATTAATAAGGCATTGCATTGTACTTATGGTATGGTATTGACACCACTGTATGGGTGGATATTTTATAAGTTTGTTTACTAAACCATATATAGGATTATATACATGGAAAGATATTCAAACATCCCAACAGTATCAAATTTCAAGGAAAAACAGGACATTGAATTATCAAGAACAGCAAAAGTATCCGGGCAATGTGCCCACTTTACATTGCATTCTGTAACCTTGATGAGAACTGGGAGTATTTCTTGACAATAATAACCAGTCCTTCAAATGAGATATCTTGAGTTAAGAATGGAGTATTGCTACAGGGTTTTGAGGACATGTTCTGGAATTTGGTCCCTTTTCATATAGAGTCTTTGTGAAATGCCACTGGAATATGCCTTTAAATGGGAGTATGTAAAGTTTTAATCAAGCAAGCTAGTCTACATAGGATACCGGATGAAAACAAGGGTGGCGATCGCCGGGGAGGGGGGGGGGTTAATCCGAAAGTTAACTTTAAGGTCCATGGAACCCTCTTTTAAGGTCCATGGGGCCTTCTTGTCATTAATCATCTCCATTCAACACACTTTATTCTCCACAGTGGTGACCAACTTTTAGTCTGATATCTTTCAAAACAGGCAAAACTACTTTTCATGTACGTTGCACTACTGAACTTTATTCGAATGTCTTCACCCTAACGGGACATGGCCTAGTGAATCACACCATAGCCTTAACTATTTCGCACAAAGATTTATTTTCGTACATATTCTTCAAGATGCGAATTTTCTGCGCGCTTTCTCATGTCATTTCCAGTAACTTTCTTGTTATTCTTTTATCCTCTGTTAACCACAAATCAGAAGACTGTGAGAGACAGCTCCCTGCTCAAATCAAGCGGCTGTTGGATATAAAACTGCATGGTAGAAGTTTGGCTGTTACTGACTTCTGAACGCACACTCAATGCTACTTGCGACTAGGAAAAGCAAAAATTTGTGCTTCTTCCGCGCCACTAAAAAGTACACTTTGTTACCAGCATTACGTATACATATAGGCCAATGCATACGTTTGCGTATACATATACATATGCGTATATGTATACTTGGTGTTATATATGTACATATACGTATATGCACACATATACATATAGATCATTTTGAGGTTTTCGAACCCACGTCCCCCGTAATGTCCAACAAAAATCGCCGCCCTCGGATGAAAATGACAACACGTGATAGAGCACACTTTTTGAGAGCGAAAGGAAGACAAATAACACCGTAAACATGTTAAACCATTTTCAACCCCCCCCCCCCTTCCCCGGTGTTTTAGGTAAAAGTACAATAGAGATCAATTAGAATTTTCTTATTGATTAATAAGCCTGCAAAGGTCTATAGTAAATAAAATGAGAGGCATGATTCTGCATATTTATGCCAAGATCTGCTTCTAAATGGTTTCTGTGGTTCTGAATGTTAGTACTTTAAACACTACTAAAAGTACATGAACCGACCAGGGAGCTGCGAGTATAACAGCTCCCTGAACCGAAAGATCAACTGAAGATAACTTTCTTTGTACTACACAAATCTTTAATTAAAATATGAGAAATGTGTTGATTAGTATCGGTCACAATGTATTAGACAGAATACAAAATTCTTTGTTTTTTGCGCTGTTAAGTTCTCAGTTTCAGATGTCAGTCCAAAGTTCCACAGTCATGGAACCTCTGCGTGGGACAGTTTCAATCCACAACGCATTTATTTTCCAGCAGTGTTGACTCGTTCCACTTGAATAGTGTCCTACAAATAATGTTATTTTGAGCGTGATCAATTATCCATTGAATATACATTCTATATATACAGCATAAATGTTTATAGATTCACGTCGTTACCAATATTTCAAAGATGAAGGGTGCATCATAGAATGAGTGCTGACCTTGTTGAATAAAGAATGATATGTCGTCAGATGATGTTTTGTGAGAAAATTTACATAAAACGTAAATTTTTTATTATATTTCTTCAGCGTATAGCGATCCACAAAATTCGACGGCACATTCCAAAATTTGATGGTCTGAGGACGTTTCACAGAGAGCTCGTCATCTCACAACAGCTGCGTCGCGTATCGTGCAAACTGTGAAATGTTATTTTGCTATAATCTTATTGACACAGTAGATTTAGGTATATATTCATTGAAAATACCATTCCGAATCTAACACACCTGCAGTTGAAACTTTATCCGTATGTAGGATTGTTTAAATTTGGATTCGACAGCGAGGAAGGCGGACAAGACTCAATGTAAGAAGGAGGGGATCCCATAGGTGGCGTTTCAACATGAATGTGGGCTGGTCTTCTGGCGTTTCGAGACTGTTGATATCTGTTCAAGTATTGGGTCGCTTCTTGAAGATTCAGGCAAAGGCTGGCGATGTAAACTTGGAAAAGTACAAATCCTATAACCTGCAGGAAGACATGACGTCATCATTTTTAAATACACTAATCATGCGTAACAATCAATGAAGTAGAGGCTACATGGGCGTCAGCGGGTGGAGGACGGGGGTACATGCCCCCACTTTTGAAGTGGGGATTTCATGTCGTTTGTCCCCCCCCCCCACTTTTTCGAGAACCCGAATAAAAATAGCTGGAACATGTTTGATTCCATAGCTTACAAAATAGGTAATTAAAATATCCAAGCTAAAAATGGTAGAAACAACCATTTAATTAATTAAAATGGCGGGAAAATGCCTCAGATTACACACATACCTTCTGAAATCCCCGGTCTCCCTTTTGAGAAGCATGCTCACGGGAGGCTTTCAAAATCAATAACAATGCTTCCACTTTTACTGAAAATATGGCATCTTACGTCTTTCTTGTGTTGTTTCTTAACTGCTAAATTTTGTAAATAAAGTAACCCTTTCGTTTGCTATTGTGTTTACATGTAGATAGTTTTTCGTACATTGCGTTTTTGGTCCAGTGTGGGTCTTGTTCGATGTTTTATTTTCGACCGTGTCCGTCTCCAAGCACGTAAAAAGCAGCGTAATAAATGAAAAAAGTGTAACCATGAAAATGTGTGTCATAATTTTATTTATAAAGGACTTCACAACCAGATGCTTGAGAACATGATTCATCACCGCAATTGAACTCACAAAGGGTGTCCACCTTCCACATAGGTGCAGGAAGCTGGGAGGGTGCTGGAGGCTAAATCTCTCCATAGTAAAAAATCTGGGGGCTGGAGTAGCTTCCCTACCGCCATATTTCAAGGACGAAAACCCCTTTATTTGTCCACTTTGTGTCAAACTTTTTCCATTAAATATCAAAATTTGTAATGAAAAATTACTTCAAACGTTGCACAAAAAGAAGTATAAAATTGCATCTCATTACCATTGAATATCAAACTAATTTTCCCGGAACGGCGGGCTGAAATATTCAGCTTCTCCATCCCAGGTGAGAACAGCTTCCTACGTCTATGATACTCTACCAATATCATTTTTAACCTGGGCTTCTAATTACAGCCATACTTCAAACCCTGTTCTAATGAAGAAGTGTGATTTTAAAATGACAAAAGGAATAACCCTAAAATCCTCGGTCTGTAACCCCAAACCCCGAGCATTACTGGATAGCTTTTTTCTCTGCAGGACAGTCAGGGTAGACTCAGGTTAAAAACCTATGTGGAGCGGGTGTAAAGGTCAATGGATATTTTTAGCTGAATAGAGCGGAACAAGACTAAATACTTATGTGACCACCATAGGCGGGATTTGGGGAGGGAGCTACCCCTGAGCAATAATTGTAAATTTCATAGCAAAAGGATGTGGTTTTTCAGGGAAAAATTCGTATCATGATTGCTTGCTAATTATAGGGAAAATTTCAAGATCAATATCTCCCGTACAGTTGAGAAATATCTTCCCATATGCATATTAGCTATCACGAGTGACAGAGGTGTCCTTCCCATTGTCTGCACAAGAATGGAGGAAACGAAGTGCATGATGCTGAGTTTTGCGACACAATTTTAAATTTTATGGTAAAATTATGAATTGTGAACCATCCGAACTAGGTAGATGTTGAGATACAAAGTATGCAATCTGGGTAGCAGATAATTAGATATTACTGAGGGTTGTCGATACCATTTCTGTATTGTGCTCGAAGACGTGTGACTAAGTCCAAAAATAAAAAAGACTGCCAGTGCGCAAGAGAACTAACGTGTACTTGGTAAAAAGACCCCCCTATAGGTTCCTTACCTCATGTAGCTATTTATATGTGGCCGGTATATGTAAATGTATCACATGAACATGCCACCCAACCTAGAGTATTACCTATCTTATATCATCAACACATTAATTAGTTCTTCATAATTAATCTACAAACATGTTGGTTAACCCACCTGATTTTGGAACTTTAAAGGAATTACAAGTGGAAGCAATTTTAGGAATGCGACAATTTTATGAGTGGGGCAAACTCCCCTTGCAGTGATAGACCGTTTACCCACGCTGTATTGTAAGGGCCCCACTTTTTTAATTTTTTCTCTGAACTCTCCTTCTGCTAAAGAAATTCAAACATCATACCTGTATCTTTTAATTTCACCTCACTACGTGCACATTTTAATGTGAAAGCACATTTTCTTGTTTAATTTTGTTTCATAAGGGGGCTCTTTACCCTTACCGTATGCTTATTATGACCAAGAAAATTCCATTTCATTAAAGGGAAAATGCAGTCCCCCAATTTGAATTAGTGTATCGTCGTCCTAGTTCAGAAATGTCTCCTATCAATCATGTGACAATATCTTTGTTACTTATTTGCTAAATTCATTCAGAATAACTCTTTGGTTTACCTTCAGTATTCAATGTTTTTGTATAGAGATAAGGAAACACTTATGAGCGTAATAAGCAGAAATGTGTAAGATTTTGCAGATTTTTGAAAGTAAATGTGGGACGACTGCTTTCTCCTTTTTAAGTGTGACCTGTTGTGCATCCGGGAAACCCAAGGCGCACATGCAATGGTAAATGTAGGTTAGTATACGAATGTAGTATGGCGCACCGGGTCACACACCCTCCAGAAAAGTTGATATCGCCTCACATATCTAACCTGGATAAAAATCACATAAATATTGCTACGCAAGCAACAACCTAATGGAGACGCAATATGTTAAAGCGCTAAAAAGAAAACTGCAGTATACACATATAGACAAAGACTGCGATCCGGGGGGATGGACAACATGGCCGCCCAATAACTTGGTTAGGGGTCGAACACAATTTCTTCTTCCTTCCCACTGTTCGATCAGCCGCCCCCTCTTATAATTTGGTTGAGGGGACGGAATACCTTTATAATTTGGCAACATCTGTAATATTTGCTAATAGGTGTGTGAATTTTAGACGGCTTCCAAGGCTCAAGGTGATGGAAAGCGGTGCTTCCGGCGTTCTTTGCTCGAAGATGTTCAATGATTACCAAGATATCCGTGTACATAGATTTGCTGTAGCCTATGTATAGGTGTGAATCACAGGGGGGACCATTTCCCGCCATAATTTGTTTGGGGACGAATTAACGTCTTTTCATCCCCCAATAATTGGTTAACCGCTGTAATTTTTGCGGATGTAATTGTGAGTGTATAAACAGGATTTGTAATTTTGTTTGGGATGGGGAGGAATACCTTTTCCTTTCAAATATTTTGCCAACGAAGGTGATATTTGGCTCAAATGATCGACAAAAGCTGTCTGATGATTGCTAAGACATTCGTTAACACACACACAAACCAATAAACCAATATTAACATAAGAATACAGAGCCATTGAATGAATCAACGTTCTGAATGGGGTACATGCCCCTATAATTTGGTCTGGAGACGGACCCACATTCGACCGTCAACATTTAAGCAACGACCCTATTATTTGCTGGTAGCTGCTATTGAGAGACGGATCCTCTCCATCAATTTGGTGCTGACTGGGGCCGAAAAGCTTTTTAGTTATATATTCAGGAGCGGTAATATTTTCGGACATTTGTGTGAAAATTAAACGGCCTTGAAATGACTCGATGTTGTGGGAGACGGCGCTCACACTTTTATCGACGTATATGTTTGATGATTATCAACATATTCGTTCACAAACTTGTAGCTACCATACACAAGAGCGGCAATCATAGGGGGCTATTTCTACCCCCGTAAATTTGGTTACGAACGGATCACATTGTTATCCCCCCATAGTTAAGTTTGTTAGCCGCCGTAACATTTTCTGATGTTTTAGTATTTTCTTTTTGTTTCGATTTTGGGGAATATTTTCCCCCCTCAATAGTTTGTCAAAGACTAATATTTGGTTCACATATGATCATGAAAATCCATTATTACCACTTGTATATGCCTGAAGATTACTACGACGTTCATAGACTCGCACAAAAGTCTTTAGATTAAGACGCTAAATGCAACTTACTAGGGAGATAGGCATGGGAGTACCACTTCTTGCAATCTGGGAGAAATTTTTAACAAAAAAATTATTTGGCAGATTTAGGGCCAACTCATGGGGGGCTTCTCTGTGCTTATTTTGTCAGAAATAGCAATATTGTGTAGTGGGGAAAAATACTTAAAATTAGGCCTGGTTCAATATGGTTACACCTAATGGGACGGGGTCGAATGGTCACATCATTATGATAAGTTCAGTTACCCACCTCTACCACCGAATATAAAACCAATGGCCATTGTGACAGGACAACACATCTCTTATACGGTAGTGCTTACTTACCAAAGCTAATATAACATCGTAGAGAGTGCGTACCGTTAACTGATGGGGAAGACACGGTGAACAAACTTATTTATTTCAGTTTACGAAAAAAAGGTGCGTAAAAAATCTATGAACATCAGTCAGAAGCTACCGCACTTATTCTTTTGTTTTTTATTCTACCACCAAAGAAATATCAGCTTAAAGGGAAAATGCGGTCTGCCCAATTTGAATTAGTATACCCTGGTATCGTAATTCATGAGTGGTCCATTTCAACCATGTGACAATGTTCCTTCTTAGTTTACCTTTTATAGGCAATATTTATGTTCAGAAACAATATTGTAAGGAAAAAATTTAAGAGGAAATATGACAGATTTTTTTATTTTTTTCAAAATAAAATTGGGGCGACTGCATAATTCGGTATACATCTGTTTGTGCAATGTGCATTTTAATAGAATTCTACAACATGGGTACGCTAGGCATTGGGTCTGTTCATGAGACTCGATTCACCTCTCCGCTGTTCATTTTAAGTTGAATAAAAGTTGTAAATTTTCTCACCGCACATGCTCCATCTCTTGCGTAAAGCGATCGAGCTGCAACTAAAGATGAAGCTAGTAGAGTAAAGAAGGCCATAATGGCAAACGTTACTACCATCTGTAATAAAAGTAAAAAAAAGGAATTTTTTCAAAGAAGGGTCTGAACTGAAATCAAGGTTTGATATGTTCGAAGGGTACTCATTCTAAGCATTCCGATGAAATTTGCATTGGAATCCGATAAGTGGTTCTCAAGATATTAGCAGTTTAAAGTTGTCACATTTTCAACACAAAGTGAACTTGAAGCAAACACATATGACGTCACAGCCTCACATCAATTACCAATCTTTTGTTTTTATTTAAACTTTACAACCAATTTTCTGCTCCACGATCCTATGTTATTGGAATGTGATTGCATGAGAGGCATGTTAATTTTACAAACTTCACTTTCACGATGGGGAGGTCTTATCCCTGTTAACATCAAGGTCAACACAACAGACTGAAGAAACAAAGGAAACAAAGCATATCTCATCAATCTGAGGAAGTGATATAACCCCTGCTTGCCTCAAGCTCACTTTGGGTCACAAATGTAGTAACTTCATTTGCTGATATCTCGAGTACTACATGTCCGATTTGAATGAAAGTTTCACCAAGTTGCGTAGTTTAAGTTCCTTTTTCACATATGAAAATTAATTTTTGCTTAAACCCTTCCTTTAAAGATCCTTTCAAGAATAATTAAAAAAACATACCGTTCAGTACGAATGTATGTCTCTTGTTGTGTGTGCAATCACAATTACAAGTTGTGGATTGGGTATGTGCTAAGAATGAACAGTAGAAGTAACTGCATGATATCCCTTACTTGGGCACTATATAGGAGGTACAAGAGAGTATAAGGGTAACTTGGCAACGAAAAGTTGAAAAACATTAAAATTTAGGGGAGAAATCATGATGCTAAACACGTGGTTAGTGGTTAGAGAAAGTGGATAAAAAGTCCTTACAGACTCAAAGACCAGTGAGAGGCTAGGTGAGGTGAGGTGTTTCATTAGTTTGTGTACAAATAGTTCTACACATTGAAATCAATGCTAAGCTTTGAAAGACGTTAGCGTACTATAGTCAGATAGTTCAGGCATCTTAAAACAGCCACGTTCAAATTTACATATGGGTCATATAAAAATTGCTGGTATTATACCAAGCATCACTGGGTTTTTCTTTTTACTTTCATTCAATGTAAATACACTAATACTAAATTTGAAAACAATTTTCAAAATTGTTTTTAAACTTTAAGAAATCTTACCCGTCCTGTTCTTTGGACATATTATGTATGTATATATATATATATATATAGGTAAAAATGAAGTAGTAAATAGTGCTAAAAGTTTGTGAAAAATTCCACGACGTTTCGGGTTTAAACCCTTCATCAGGTGGCAAAAATGCAACTGATCGTTGACACGGCCAAACGTACAATTTAAAAAATACACAATAAAATTGGGCACGGTAAACCTCGGCTAGGAAAACAGACAGTGTTAAGTGGTTACCACAAGTCAAAAAAATGCAGGAATTGCTGCGTTATAACAGTTCAAGTCTAACGTTCAGACCATGTGGGGACAGGATTCCAAGTTTCATGATTAGGCGGTTTTCGGCAGCTAGGCGGTCATGATCGTAACCTCGACACGAGATGGCCGCCGAAACCATCAAGTCACGGATCGAGCATGTTGACGGGGGATTGAAGTGGGTGGCTACCGGGAACCCTGGGAGTTTCTGTTATATATAGGTTCTATATATATATATATATATATATATATATATATATATATATATATATATATATATATATATATATTGTTACAAGACGACCCGTCAGGAACACCGGATTGAATCCATCGACGAGCGAGTGGAAAGTTCCAGAGAATTCAACTTCAACGCAGCCTTTCTAGAACTGTCTAGAAGTGGGAACTGTTTACGTTATGTCCCAATTATAGCAGCGACCTGGCAACACTCCTAGCCAGCTGCAACAATTGTTTACTGTGTGTTCTAGAAGTTTCTATTAAGGAACGTTCTCGTAATTGCTGGACTGTGTACACTAGAAGTTTCTGTTAAATTCTGGAGAGTTCTCGAAGAAAAGCCTAGCATATAAAAGGCAGTTCAACAACTATCACACTGGAGAGATATACCCTAATATTTCATCGAGAGACACCATCGAGTCCAGACGTTATTCTGCTGTCCGAATCATATGAGGCCAGCCACTGACACTTCACACTTGTGACAAATTGCCTTACGCCGTTTCTACACTGTGTATTGAGGTTGTTTTCATCCATCGCCTACAGGTCTAGCCTTTTCATTATTCGCTCGTGGAACCAGTTCCTACGCTATAGCACGCTGCAGTTCTACTACTGTACCATCGTCAACGTGCATGCACTACCAGCCCTTGGACCAGACCAGAAACATTAAGTAAAGGATTGTGAGTAAGTCTAATTAATTATTGTAAATTTAAGTGAGATAAGGCGATTGTAAATAATCATTAAGTTGTTGAATTTTAATCTCGTTCTTCTGTGATCTTTCGCTGTTATTGGTTTGACTCGCGACCACAAGCCGTAACAGAATTGGTGGCCTAACATCCGGGAACGAAAAGTACTAGAAAATTCGAGAAATTCTGTTGTAAATCGTAAACAACTTCAAAATGCCATTCAACTTAGATAAATTCGTGACTAGTCCCTCAGTCGAGGAACTAGATTCATTAAAGAAGTCTGAGATTGTAAAGGTCGCAAAACATTATGGCATTGAATTTCAGCCTTTAATGCGGAAAGACGAGATTAAAAGATATGTTCTAGAATATCTTGTGGATGAAGGTGTCCTGCCTAGTACAGTATTGGAAACAGCTATCACTGTGCCAACTGACAACACATTTGAATTGAAAAGGCTTGAATTAGAAATGAATAAGGAGATTAGATTAAAAGAAATGGAAAGAGAAATGCAAAAGGAAAAAGAGGAAAGAGAAATGCAAAAGGAAAAAGAGGAAAGAGAAATGCAAAAGGAAAAAGAGGAAAGAGAAATGCAAAAGGAAAAAGAGGAAAGAGAAATGCAAATGCAAAGGGAAAAAGAGGAAAGAGAAGAAAGAGAAAGAAGGGAGGAAAAGGCAAGAGAACATGAATTTAGGTTGAAGCAACTAGAGTTAGGGGTCATAAAAGGCTCAGACCCTAAAATAGGCTTGGATACTGGGGGATTCGATGTTTCTAAGCACGTAAAATTTGTCCCCAAATTTCAGGAGGATAATGTAGAGAAATTCTTTAATCATTTCGAAAAGCTGGGTGAGCAACTAAAGTGGCCAAGAGATAAATGGTCCATACTCATCCAGAGTAATTTCACAGGCAAGGCTCAAGAAGTGTATTCCGCTCTGTCAATAGAGGACAGCATGGATTATGATAAGGTTAAAAAGGCCATATTACAAGCCTATGAATTGGTGCCTGAAGCTTATCGCCAAAAATTTAGAAAGTATCGTAAGGCGGATACACAAACATACGTAGAGTTTGCTTATCAAAAAGAAAGGCATTTCGACAGATGGTGTGCTTCCAAAAAGGTCTCCACATTTGACTTTTTAAGACAACTGATGCTGGTCGAGGAATTCAAACGGTGTGTGAATGATGACATTAAGACTCACCTTGAGGAAAATAAGGCTGACAACTTGAAGGAAGTTGCAAATTTGGCTGATCAGTATGCACTTACCCATAAGTTTGGTAAAGTGGGTCAGACTCAAAACAAGGGTCAGTTTAGTAGGCCAAATAAGAAATATGGCAATAATAGTGGCACAATAGGTAACAGTGGATCTCAGTCTGGTTCTATCTCTCCAACAAATTCTGGTAAAAAACAACCAGAGTCAAGTCGTCAAAAGAACGACCAGGCCAGCTCAAACAAAGCTGCCTTTAAAGATATAACTTGTGGTTTCTGTCACAAAAAGGGCCACACAATGGCAAATTGCTTCACATTAGCAAAATTAAAGGAGACTGAAACAGCCTCCAATGCCTTAGCCAATGCAGAGAATTCTTCTGAGGTAGTCGTGACTTTACGGCCTAATTCTAACGACAAAATTAAGGAAGAATACCTTCCATTCGTGTCTGAGGGGTTTATTTCCCTAGATGGGAATTCAGCTCATCCACCCGTCAAAATTAAAATTTTGCGTGATACAGGCGCAACTCAGTCGTTGCTTCTTGATGGAGTTTTGCCATTATCGGACTCTACTTCCACAGGGGCAAATGTACTAATTCAGGGGGTTGAGTGTGGATTTATTTCTGTCCCTCTCCACAAAATTAATTTGAAGTCAGATTTAGTTTCTGGGTCGGTCATAGTAGGGGTCAGACCTACTCTACCTGTAAAGGGGGTATCTCTGTTGCTAGGCAATGACCTAGCTGGTGGAAAGGTAGTAGCCAATGCAATTTTGACAGATAAACCATGTGATTATAACAACACAGAGCAATTAGAAAAGGAATTTCCAAATTTATTCCCTGCCTGTGCTGTCACTAGAGCTATGTCACAAAAGCTCGCCGTGGATGATAATCTTAAACATCCACCCTCCAAAAGTGAGGATACAGTTCCCAAAAGTGGAACAAGTAGGGAATCATGTAAGGATGATAATCTTAAACATCCACTCTCTAAAAATGAGGGTATGATTTCTGAAAATAGGGATGATAAACTTAATCATCCGCCCTCTAAAATTGAGGAATTAGTTCCTAAAAATGGAACAACACTCCCAAAAGAGGAGTCAGAGTCTGGAAAAGATTCTAGTGAAAATATTCATGAAAGTGAAGATTCTTGGTATGATCTCAGCCAATCTTTTATGACTAATCTTAATGATAGTCAGGATTGTGAGTCTCCTGGCCCCACACATAGTGAGGGGGTAGAACAGGAAAAATCAAAAATGTCTGACACACTCCACAGAGACCAGTTGTCAGTCCAACAACAACATGATGAAGAACTTCAGCCATTAATAGCTGGTGCACTCACTGAGGATGAATCGAAATACGTCCCAGTCTGCTTTTATTTGAAAAACAATATTTTGATGCGTAAATGGCGACCACCTGATGCACCATTAGATGACGAGTGGAGGATTTACCATCAAATTGTGGTACCTAGGACCTATAGAAGGGAAATACTGAGTATTGCTCATGAAATGCCATTTGCAGGGCACCTAGGAGTCAATAAGACTTACCACAGAATTCTAAATCACTTTTATTGGCCAAAACTTAAAAGTGATGTGGCCAAATTTTGTAAGACCTGTCACTCATGTCAAATGGTTGGGAAGCCGAATCAGAATATTCCGGCTGCACCCTTAAAGCCAATTCCTGCTTTTGAAGAGCCGTTTAGTAGAGTCATCATTGATTGTGTAGGTCCCCTACCTAAGAGTAGGGGAGGGCATCAGTATATATTAACCATCATGTGTGCTTCTACAAGGTTTCCAGAGGCAATACCTCTGAGGAATATTAAGGCTCGGACAGTCTTACAAGCTTTACTTAAATTTTTCACATTGTTTGGGTTGCCTAAAGAGATCCAATCAGATCAAGGGTCTAATTTCATGTCAACTGTATTCCAACAGATGTTATATGAGTTAGGCATAGACCAAATTAAGTCTTCGGCTTATCATCCGGAAAGCCAAGGGGCTTTAGAAAGGTTTCACCAAACATTGAAGAATATGTTAAAGACATATTGTCATGATAATGAGAGAGATTGGGATGAAGGCATTCCATTTGTAATGTTTGCTACCAGGGAATCTATACAAGAGTCACTTGGGTTCAGTCCATTTGAACTTGTCTTTGGACACACAGTTCGTGGACCATTGAAATTGTTAAAGGAGAAGTGGTTATCAGATCCAGGTGAAGACATACATCTACTTGATTATGTATCCCGCTTTAAAGATCGTCTTCATGGAGCATGTGAACTTGCTCAGGAAAATCTGAGGCACTCTCAGAAGAAAATGAAAGCGTGGTACGACAAGACCACTGTGAAAAGAGAGTTTAATCCTGGTGATAAGGTGCTAGTGTTTTTACCCGTTTCTGGTCAGCCACTTCAAGCTCGCTTTCAAGGACCTTATGTCATTGAGAGAAAGGCCAGTGACACAGATTACGTCATTCTGACACCTGACAAGCGTAAATCTAAAAGAATATGTCATATTAATATGATGAAGAGATATTATGAAAGAGAAGATTGTGACATTTCTAAGGATGAAAGTATACATGATGTAAATAGCAACACTAATGATACAGGTGATCAAGTGTGTATTATCAATACTGATTATGAACTCAGTAATGATGAGATCAAGGCTAATAGTGTTCCTGACATGTGTATTAAGTTACAAAATTCTGATGTGTTGAAAAATCTTGACCAGAAATTAAGTCATCTGGATCACAAAGAAAAGTCAGAAATGAAATCATTAATCTATGAATATGCATGCTTGTTCTCAGATGATCCTACTAGGACAAATTTGATTGAACATGATGTTGATGTGGGAGATGCCACACCAATCAAGCAGCATCCTTACCGAGTTAACCCTAGAAAACGACAACATCTCAGGGATGAGGTTCGGTACATGTTGGACCATGACATTATAGAACCTAGTAATAGTGAATGGTCTTCCCCTTGTATATTGGTTCCCAAGCCAGACGGTGGGTACAGATTTTGTACTGATTACCGAAAGGTGAATGCAGTCACTAGAACGGATTCCTATCCGATACCCCGTATGGATAATTGCATTGATAGGATTGGGAAAGCTACGTATGTGTCAAAGTTTGACTTACTAAAGGGGTACTGGGAGATACCACTCACTGAGAGGGCTCGGAAAATCTCGGCATTCGTGACGCCAGATGGGTTATTTCAGTATAAGGTCATGCCGTTTGGTATGAAAAACTCACCGATGACGTTTCAGCGCTTAGTAAATAATCTTACGTCAAATTTAGAAAATTGTGAAGTATATGTTGATGACCTTATTGTATACAGCGACTCGTGGGATGAACATGTACAACATGTTAAGGCATTATTTGACAAACTTGCCAAAGCTAATTTGACTGTCAATTTGGTCAAAAGTGAGATTGCTTGTGCCCATGTGGTGTACTTAGGGCATGTGGTTGGTCAGGGTAAAGTTAGACCAATTAAGGCTAAAGTTGAGGGCAATGACAAATTCCCTGCCCCAACTGATAAAAGGCAGCTCATGCGCTTCCTAGGCATGGCTGGTTACTACAGACGTTTTTGTCCGAATTTCTCTGACATTGCTGCACCACTGACAAAATTGTTAAAGAAAAATGAAAAGTTTGATTGGACAGATGATTGCCAAGCAGCATTTGAATTATTGAAAAAGGCACTAATGAGTTCACCAGTGTTGATTGCTCCAGATTTTGAGAAGCAATTTAAGTTGGCAGTAGATGCCAGTGACAATGGCATAGGAGCAGTTTTGCTTCAAGCTGATGAGCATGGTGTTGATCACCCTGTTTGTTATTATTCTAAGAAATTTGACAAACACCAGAAAAATTATTCAACAATTGAAAAAGAGACTTTAGCTTTGATACTTGGTCTTCAACACTTTGATGTTTATTTGGGAACTACTAGTTTCCCTATCACTGTATACACTGATCATAACCCTTTGACATTTTTATCTAAGATGAAGAATAAGAATCAAAGATTGATGAGGTGGAGTTTATTTCTGCAATCGTATAATGTAGATATTAAGCACATTAAAGGGAAAGACAATGTTGTACCAGACTCTTTGTCAAGAATTTGATCTGATGCAGTATGTTGAAAATCTCACTGTAAGTTTTGAAATTTTGTGTTAACTATGGCACAATGTGTATTGATGATGTTACTACATTCATGTATCATCACCTTGCAAGACAAGTTATATGTTAAGATTATACCTTCCATTGAATATTGGACTACATAATATACGTACTGTAGTTATTACTGTAAAGTTATACATTGTAAATATTGTAACTTAAGTTTTGTCCGAGACGTCCAAAACTTTTTCAAGGGGGGGGGGGGTGAGTGTTACAAGACGACCCGTCAGGAACACCGGATTGAATCCATCGACGAGCGAGTGGAAAGTTCCAGAGAATTCAACTTCAACGCAGCCTTTCTAGAACTGTCTAGAAGTGAGAACTGTTTACGTTATGTCCCAATTATAGCAGCGACCTGGCAACACTCCTAGCCAGCTGCAACAATTGTTTACTGTGTGTTCTAGAAGTTTCTATTAAGGAACGTTCTCGTAATTGCTGGACTGTGTACACTAGAAGTTTCTGTTAAATTCTGGAGAGTTCTCGAAGAAAAGCCTAGCATATAAAAGGCAGTTCAACAACTATCACACTGGAGAGATATACCCTAATACTTCATCGAGAGACACCATCGAGTCCAGACGTTATTCTGCTGTCCGAATCATATGAGGCCAGCCACTGACACTTCACACTTGTGACAAATTGCCTTACGCCGTTTCTACACTGTGTATTGAGGTTGTTTTCATCCATCGCCTACAGGTCTAGCCTTGTCATTATTCGCTCGTGGAACCAGTTCCTACGCTATAGCACGCTGCAGGTCTACTACTGTACCATCGTTAACGTGCATGCACTACCAGCCCTTGGACCAGACCAGAAACATTAAGTAAAGGATTGTGAGTAAGTCTAATTACTTATTGTAAATTTAAGTGAGATAAGGAGATTGTAAATAATCATTAAGTTGTTGAATTTTAATCTCGTTCTTCTGTGATCTTTCGCTGTTATTGGTTTGACTCGCGACCACAAGCCGTAACAGAATATATATATATATATATATATATATGTAATATCATCTTAAATGAAGTCATTTGTTTAAAAACTTGAAGTCTTAAGTTGTGTTTTTTATGTTTAGGGGGTATCCATTCTCATAAGCTTTGCTAAGTTTCTTGTGGATAGCCCTCGGTTTGTTTTATATGTATATATATATATATATATGTGTGTGTGTGTACGTTGGAAACTGTCTACAAAATGACGGAATAAATGTTGATGAAACTTTGAAACTGGAAACTTGAAAAGTATCTGTTGTTGAGATGCCTACACGTTAAAATAATTGTGTATACACTGCATGACAAAGTAACAAAAACAAACCCCGTAACTCACTATCACTGGCCAGGGCAAAGTAGGGTGGTGTTTGACAAACTGCGTCACACCTATAAGAATGGTACCAGCTGATATAAGAAAACACATGACAGCTACGAAGATGTAGAATCCATACGCACCAATCAAATTACTATATGGCCAGTAGTGTCCTCTGACAACCATTACGATAATTGCAACGAAGGCATGTACCTGCACAAAGAAGAAATATGTCATTGGACATAAAACATTACAGCATAAGTTACAAGCTGACTTAGCTTATCAAAGTTGACTTTTTGTTTTGATGACATGCCACCAAAAGGAGTCGTTTTTATTTAACAATTAAAAAATAAAATACCCCAATGAAAGATCCGTTGTAATTATTTCAATATTTTTACCATTCTCAAGATATACTTCTTCAAATTTTGTCGATTTCTGGAGTAAGTCATCGCTTATGCAAAAACAAATGATGTTGAGTGTTGCACAGTGTTAGCAGTCCTTTTATTAATAATTTATAAATTATCTCTTAACTGCTCATCACATGGTTTACAGTTCGGTGAGTGTTATTAAAGTTTTCAAGGAAACAAGTTTACCTCCATAATAAATCCCTCAGGGCCTATATACCAATGCTACAAGTGTCCTGAAGGCTGGAAAACCAAAGGATAACATTAACCATATTTGGTGAGTCCATCTTTCGATGTCACAAATTCGCATATTTAGCACATGTTTATTCATGATACAACTTTCAAATTGAAATTGCCCTGTAACAGAGTCAATATATGATGGATTTTGATGGGAATTGTGGCTTTTTAGATTTTTAATGCATTCAGCTATGTATTTTCATATCACCAGACCTTTAAGTGCGTGCCCCAAGGAGGCGAAAACGTTTTGACTCATTTAAACACAGGACAAAGGAGCAAAATTCTAAGGCCCAGACCATGAACCTAATTTTCGTATCTCACTTGGCTATTTGAGATATCGTAATTGTCATACATGCCTCTCAAAGGGAAATACCTTCCCCCAGCAGGTGTACGTCGTGTGACAATTATATTGCGATATCACAGCTCATTTCATTTTAGTTTAACCTGTTCTAATGTTATTCTTGTCTCATATGAAGATACTTCACTGCATATGTATTATTTCAGCATTGCATGATTTGAGGGTATAGCAGTATTTAAATCTGACATTGGTAAGTATTTATTGTATCTTTGGGAGGTGAAAAGTGTGAAATGAAATGACCAAACGAAAGTTTCGGTACGTAGCGAGCTTATCCCAATCCCCCAAGATACAATACCCCTAGTGTTAATGCACCAACTGTAGTCTGATATTCGTATTGTCATTTTCACTTGCAAAGCAATGTTAATCAAAACTGCGTCTTGAAATGTTTCCCAAAACGCCTGTGAAAAGGGATTTACTGTGTAGAGGGGTTACTACTAAGTAAACAGGATGCTAGAATCGAATCAGGTTTGCATGAGAAGTCGAAGTTACGCTGATAAGAATTTGAGCGGTGTTTTTTTTTTGGGTGGCTTTTGCAAGTTCTCATTAAGATTATTGGCGCCGCAAAAATTTGGTGATTGATGCAGCACGCTTTATGATGTCGAACATTCTCAGATCGCTAAACCACCTATGAGTACGCCAATAGACTACCTCTGCTAGTAAAATAATCTACAATGTGCGGGAAATCGTGCAGTCCCTTGCTGAGAACAAGAAGCCTGATAAAGTGTGAAGGGGAGTTGTCACTCGCTGACGACGTAACAGGCACAATTGGGAAAGTATTACCCTCTCCGACCCTCTCCGGATCTAGGTCCCGGCTTTAGAGCTCCTATGGGATCTAGTTGCAATGCCCGGTAAGATTCAATAAGTAAATCTAGGTTGGCAACATCAAGTGATGTCCCTTTGAGAAATCTGTTTGAGAAAAGAATGACGACCGAATGCATGGGTAAATTAATGGACTAAGCTGTTTATTCCAATAATAGCATGGACAGATCAAGCAAATTTCTTCCATGGATATATAAGGAAGAGGCAGAGGCTGTTAAGAACGTATTATGTCTAGAAGAAACGGGCACAACCCGGTCAGTCATCCCAATGTCACTTTAAAATCTTTGAAATCTTTTGTGAACCTCACAAGTTTATCTTCCATCGTTTCTCACTCCAAGGAGGGAGTTGATATTGAAACACCTCCCTACTCCATCAGTGCTTTATATCACAGGTATAAGCGAAGCAAAGGGTTACCTACACATAAATAAGTGGAAAGAGATGCAGCTAGGCAGCAGAAAGGCGTGTTAATCAAAAGACAGCACAGTGCACACGAGAGACTTGGGTCAAGTCTAAGCATAAGTAAGTTGCCTTTTATAAACAAGTAGCCTAAAAATTGTCACATGACCTAAAAGAATTATACAAGGGGTTTATCACAGTCCATACCTGGGTTTACTCATGTAAATGGATATATCTATATCGACCTTTTAAAAGTTGAACCATTAGTGTTGGTAAATTTTTCATGGATCAGAAAACGCAAGAAACGAACTGCTTGTGTGCCTAGCCTCTCAATCAAGCAGGCCTATGTCTCAAATGCAAAAACGTATTTTAGTCATAACTAACTTTGGCCTCAAAATCAAACCATTATTTGCCTATGCTTTCACCGTGACTAATGTGAACTATTTATGATAACTTTTTATCAGTTACATCCTCTCTTGATGTTACCGTAATCTGTTTTGACGGGTGAAGTAGTAAAGTAATTATCCTTCCTGGCCCGTGGGGAACTGGGTAGATTTTATGTAACAAGATAGCCAACATTTTACACGACATTGTTTGAAACTTCTCTCAGTAACGCAAACTATTCCTTGTTGTAACACAGCTAAAGCAAAAAATAAAATATGACACAAATTTATTTCGATCAGGTCTTGAAGGTTTTTATCCCCCTAAGAATGTAGGAGGAACCGCTGGGTCATATTGAACTGTAACTTTAAAGACAGACAGTCATCACCCCAAAGTATATTTTTAGTGTGTGTATATCAAAATTCTCAGTTGGTGACTACTTTTTGATTGACATCAAAGTTTGAAAATTTGAAAGATGCAGAGTAGCTCACATTCCACACAAGGCAGATAGAGTGCTTTTACTACATTTTATAGCCTTGTATGCTCACCAGGACATGGCCTTAAGCAAAAAAACAGGTTTATTCCTGCACAAGGAAGAGCTTTGTACAGTTATGGGAGGAGCTAGAAGATGCATAGTTGGGAGAATTGGAACTGTCTGGGATCATGAAAATTCCCCTTTAACATTAACTCGGGTGGATCCAAATTAATTTTGAATCTATTGTAATTGAAAAAGTCTTCAAATGGGGGGGGGGGGGGAGGAGGGACCATGCAAACCATTGCTCTCAACGGTGTATAGAAGTGTATTATCCGTGCACAGTCTTGAAAGTAGTTTCAACCTGTTACTATGAAGTTGTGGTTTGCACCTTCCTGCTGTCATATTAGATTGAAGGCTAAGGATATCAATGCGTTAAAAGTAACTCAATACTGAATAAACTTACCGTTGCAAATACTGATATGATACCCATCGGGGTTTTGAAGTAGTTCAGATTGAATTGAACGGACTGTTGGTCTGTTTGAAGCGTATTATTTGGATCTATACCAGCTACCGGAGGAGGCTGGTATCCGGTAGAAGGGTGGTATCCGGTAGAAGGCTGGTATCCGTAGGAGCTGGAAGCGGGATGCATTGTTGGCGATGGTTGAACCTGAGTAGGAGGTTCTTTCGCTGGCTGATACACGGGAACTTGAGCCTGGGCCATCCTAGCACAATAAAGGTATACAAAGGTCTACTGAACTTTATTTCCCTCGGAATGCAAATCGAGATTTCTGACAAAGTCGTTTATGTTATTGTTAGGAACGATCTTCTCAGTCGTAGGCTTTTATAATGTTGTGTAACGCTTTCCACGTTAGTCCAAGTGGCTACCTGTAGTATTTTGCGTGCAATTATTTACGGTGTGAAATCGCTTCAATCGGACTCCCCTAGCCTGACTGAACGCGGTATTTTCTCGCTTCTAAGTAGGTAAGTTTCGCTCAGGTTCTTACAATAGTCACCATGGATACAAGTCCTCTGATCTATAACGACCACACCAGCTTAATTAACTTAATGACATGGGAGTACAGTTTAACACTGACGGAAACATGCTACCTCAACTATACTTCACTAAAATAACGAAGAGCTCTATCATAGAGAAAGAGAATAGGCCATATGTGTACATATTTACCAGACGTGCGAGCTTTTGACAGTTCAAAGTCTAGCGCATATCAAATGATAAGGCTAAGTTATCCCTTTTCTCTTTTTTCTGGTCTGAAGTAACCTTTGCTATATAGGCTATAATTAAAACATTAGACTGTCAAAATGTAATTTTGGTTGTGACATCATTGGATAAGGTTGTGATGGCAGCATTTCTAAATTAGTCGATAGGCTGTACAAATTCACAGGAAACTGGATGATGGCATATTGAGAAATATGAGATGTAGTTAAGTCACAGCGGATACCCATTTCATGGTTTTTGGTACAATTCATTGTATGTAATCACCCTGGTGAGTGTATGTATGTGTGTTTGTGATGCTTGGCTTGTAAACACGGTATCTCAAGATAGCAATGATGGATATATTTCATACTTGGAACATAGAATTACCATATTGAGAGGAATCCCAGATGTCGGCAAAACTGGACAGTTGTTCGAACGATTTTTATTTAACAGAGCCCTGGACAGAGCGAGCGCAGATAAAAACATCACAAACGCATTGTGAGTTGATGCCACTCAACAATTGCATTTGATTTTGTTTCTACAAATGTATAAAAAGATGACGTGAAGAGATTTTAATTTCAGTAATCAATCAACGCATGTTCAACAAGATACGTTTTTGAATTGTACAATTATATTTGAAGGATATATTTGGATTAAGCTTTGCCACTAAAATACAGGCATTCAGCAATGCATAATTGTAAGCCACCGTGCACAAAATAACACGGTACACAATACAAAATACCCAGTCTTTGCTGTACAGAGGGATTTCAGTCACGTGACTTTAACCAACTAGAAAGCAATTTTGAAGGGCAAGATCGCGCGTCTCTTTGGTTTTGACGGGCACGCGTCTATTGTGTCACAGTAGTATCTATGGTTATGCCGTGCGCGTGAGCTGTAAATTCGCGTACTGCGTGTGTGTTTTGCCCTCCAGTGCCTGGTAATCCATTGCACATGACGTCACATAAAAATCCATCTATATGACTGAACAAGGAATATGTCGTAGAGCCTGCTACGTTAAGTGGCTTAGCACCACTTCCAGACTTCAGGAAAACAAACTTGGAAGGAGTCAAGTAGTGACCTCAAAATAAATAAATAAATTAAAATACATGTCAGAAGGGAATATTGGCCCTAATTCCAACTTTGCTAAGTTTTTCGTGTATAGAATATGAATTTTTGAAAACGTAAAACCATTTCAGGGGCCGCACCGCATGTGCCCAAAAGGTTGAGTTTGAGAATCACTGATCTAGACGTTCACAGAACCGTCAGTCCTTATCCAGATTATGGAAATAAGATTGGATGAAGCTAGAGTTTTGGAATAAAGTTTGGTAACAATTTCCGAGAGAAAGAGAAATTTAGCGAAATTTTTGTTTCCCAAAATAATGAGTTGATCGTTAGAAACTATGTGTCGTCTTTCACGGCGATACAAGGACTGTCGAAGAATGCGATTTCAAAAACGAATTGACCGAAAACCATACCCAGTGAGGTATATTTTTTCTCTAAAGTTGTGCCACGAAAGCAAATACTGGTCAATTGGTATTTTAATCTGTTGCCCGAAGCTTACAACATCTCCATTTTCACACAATGGCAAAGTATGTGGCTATACATATAATACAGTTGTAAAACGTCGAGGAGAAAGTTGCTCAAAAAGTTTCGTGCATAATGAGCTGGGACAAAGCAGCACTTAAAAAATAGAGGCGGTTTGATAAGAGTAATGTAATAAGAATACGCTACACTGGGGTGAGATTAGACTGAAAAGATTCAACTCATTGCGTTGAGCGGTTAAAGTCTTTGGTTGGCCGCGGTGGACGTAATACGGACTGAATTCAACGCGTAGAAAACAGACCATGAACCAATCAAATCCACGGATCGTTGGTTATACCATTACACAGTGGGATAGACTAGAATCTATTCAAAACAGAGGGAACTTACGAAATGATTTTGGTTTGATATGGTTGATTATTAATACTCTTCCACGTGGCGTGGTACTACGTAATATTATTTTAAAGTGTTTTAAACGGGTGGCTCTCAATATAAGTGAAGTAGTACGCACAAATACGTTCACACCATTAGGTGAAAAGGCAGACAGTTTGTTTGGGACGCCTGCAGACCAAAATATACACGAGCAACGAATATCTCATACAAAGCAATACTCCGTTCCAATAGAAGGGGGCTACACAACAGAGAAAAGAGTAAATATACATGGAATTTCAGAATTTCAATTCGGATTTCGGATACACGCATGTTGCAAAGACTATCATATGTCATTTTGCAACCGCCTGTGTTAAAATGAAAACCGGGTAAAACTGCTGGGATAGACGGGCTTACAAAATACTGTACAGTCAGTCTTGGCTTTCAAGGAGTTAATTCATGCAAACAAAATGGTCAACTGTGGTATTATAACCTTGCCTAGATAACTCAAAACAAGGAGATGCTTACACCTCCCTGCTCAGAACATTAGGTTTGCTTGAGTAGTGAACTTAACATCCTGATTACAACAGGGATGCGGAAAGCTTTGTACCGCATGCAAGACACATTTAAGTTATAACCCCCCCCCCCCTCCCCACATCTTTGGTCCTCAGTGTGCATTTTCTGACCTATAGGCTGCAGCGCCAGAGGGGCAGGGGGCAAACTGCACCGCCGAGGAAAACTTGAAGAAGAATCGGGATGGTGGGAAAAAAGACAAAAGGGGGGGGGGAAGCAGAAAGGAGAAAAAGTTAAAAGAAAACAAAATTAAAAAAAAAGGTAGAAATGGAAACGACAGACAAGAAAAGAAATAATATGAACAGGGTTTATTATTATTGGTGGAAGAGGAAATTGGCTTGGTAAATTTGGAAGGAAATACCGATGTTTTTGATTGTTCTGTGGTAGGCAGGGCTATAGGGGGTGGAAATGGTGGAAAAACGAACGGGAAGGATGAATAGCATGAAAGAGTGAAGGGCTGGGAAGAATGGAACAGGGACAAGAGCTGGAGTAAGGCCGGTCGACTTTGCAAGGGGATAAAAATAATTAGCAGAGAAAAAAGAAAGGGAAGGAACATTAAAAGGTGGGCTGCGGGAAGAGAGGGCCAGGAATGAAAGATGTAAGCAGCAGGAGCGTAGCTGGGATGAAATTTTTAGGGGGCCTAGGTATCAAATGGGGGTCACGGTATTGATCGCCGTCCTTAATTCTTACAAATTTTATTAGGACACACACAATTTCTGGGGGCCTAGCAAACATCTGTTGGGCCACGCCCGGCCCCGCCATAACTACGCGCCTGGTAAGCCGGAAGAATTTCGGGAAATAGAGATAAGGAGTAATAGGAGGAAGAGGCAATGAAGAGAGGCAGGAAATGTGAGAGAAGGAGGAGATGGGGGGAGGAGCTATAAGCTTAAATCTTTAATTACTGATTTTTCGGTACACTTTAAAAACTGTCCCGGTGAACATTTTCTTGAAGTTGTACAGCTTTTTTTCTTTAAAAACAAAACAGTTGCGTGGACACTGAATAGAGACTGCCATTGGAATTTTTGCCTTCAGCGCTTGAGGTAATTGCAGTGTACGGCTTGCAAGGGGATGGCCTCCTTCAACTTAAATGTTTGCCCCTGGCCTATCTGTGCACACGAATATTTAGTGGCGCCGGCACGGGGGGTATGGGGGCGCGTGCCCCCAATGAATTTTTTTTTAAATTTTAAAATGATCCCCAAAGGCGATTAAGCTATAGATTTCTGTAGGGGGTAGGGTGAGGTGTGCTTTAACCGAGTGATAGATCTATTTAATCATTTTCTATCACAAAAATTTCTCAAGCTATCAGAATTTTCGCAAATCCTTCGCAAACTGTCAAAAATTTCGCGCGCTTCAGCCCTTACCACAATGTTCTGATTATCAATATCTTCTGATAGTAACTCCCGGAGAAGCACAGCAGCAAAACTTGAAAGCTGTTCACGAGTTACCAGGTAAAAGACTGGCTTTTGAGTGGTATGTAGCTTTGTTGGGCAATTGAAAGTGTCTCGATGCAGATTCTGAATGCAGGTTTTGTCATGGAAATCTTATTTAATGAAAATTTTCGCGCGCTTCGCGAGCATGCTTTACGGTTTGCACTCCATCTCATGACCATTATTAAGGTAATAATACATGGAATTATAATCACAACATCTGTAGGGACCTAGCATCAATATGGGATCTTTCAGTCTAAGTTGTTGTAGCATGATTTGGAAAGTTAAAATTACGTATTTGCCGTTATACATTTTTAATATAAATTACGGAGCGCTTTGCGCGCAGCCACTATCGGTATAGATGGCAGGCTCGTAGCCAAGGAGGGGGGGGGGCGCAGGGGGAAGCCCTACCCTCCTTGGACATATTTTGGGTATTTTTAATGTTTACTTTTAAAATATTGCTAGTGCTTCCCCTATTTATATGCGGTAAATAGGCCTGGGAAGTGCCATTTCCAGCGATCTGGTAGACATTTGGGCCAAAATTTTCTTGCGCTTTGCGCCAACCCATGGTGGCGCGAAGCGCTGAGAGTCTGTCTATGGGCTTCGCCCCCCCCCCCTTGACAAATTTCTGGCTACGCCCCTGATAGGTGGTGATTTTTAATACACTTACGACAAAAAAAGGCATTCTGAAAAACGCGCTTGTTAGTCCTTCACCCCTATCAGGGAGATCTAATATCACCTTTCTGCACCTATACTCTTCCTCCAGCCCGTTCCCCATTGCTGGAAGCTGTTCATCTGGCTTTTCGTTCAAAACTAGTAAAAATACGATAGTATTGAAGTGTTCTGCGTCATACTTTATAGTTATCATTTGGATGCCAGGTAATAAGCATTATGTCATTGCTCCATTTTATGTACTTGATCCATAGCTTCCAGGAGGCCCTATGCAGGTATCTGCCAGCCTTAGATGCCTTTTATAATGCACACTGAAGGGGAGGACGAAATTCGTTATAGTCCAAATATTTTTCTGTGGACTCCACGCACGTTTTTGGGTAAAAACTTTTCCTGACTAGAAAGCGGTAAAGTAGCCAAATGGGAGTCTTCAGGAGGTTTGTTGACAACGTATTCTCCTCTTAGACAACATACTCTCCTCTAGCTTTCACCTAACCAAAAATTAGAATTCACTAAATTATGGACACTTTCCAGCTATAAATGATCAGCTCCAAAAAATATTCCAAAGATAGTACCATTTTGCATCTAAGAAACCTTCAATTAGCAAAAATTTCTCAAAGGGGAGGGGGACACACCTACCCTTACACCCCTCCCCCAGGACGGCACCTTTATGTAGTGACAAGGGAAAGATCCCTACTGCTGTATACAAATGCAGGGAGCATAAAAAAGGGAATATTTAAGTGTCGCCACTCAGCTGGAAAAAAACATCCAGCCAGTCGGAAAGTTAGAATTCACTAAATTAGGGACATTTTCCAGCCATACAGGTGTGTGATCAGCTCCAAAAATATCACAAAGGTAGCACCATTTTACATCTAAGCAACCTTAAATAAACAAAAATTTACCCCCTCCCCTAAGACCCCTCCCCCAGGACGGCACCTTAGTTTAGCGACACATGACAAAGGAAGGATCCCCACTGTGTATACAAACGCAGAGAGCACACACACAAAAACGCATTTTGCGCAGACTTGCAGGAGGTTAACTGGAGGAGGTTTACGACATCATCTGTTGTGCCCCCCCCCCCCACCAGTCACCAAAACCTGGCGGCGCCACTGCGTCCATTGGCTGTTTACGTATGGAATATCCATAATTCCATAACCCTCGGGGTAGGTTACCTAGCATCTGTCCTGCGGAGCAGACGCTGTAGCAGCCTTCCAAAAGATGGCGCTCTCTCAGAAATCATAATACACCACCTGTATAATATTCTATTGCATTGTATTAAACTTCGTCTGTATACTGTACATTAACATAAGGGTAAGCAAATATTAAGAATTGTACTTGAAGATGATAAAACTCAACAATAGCCTGCTTACAGCAGGCTAGTTACCATCCCGGCCGGTAGGGCAAATCGTTCCGATTTTCTCGAAAACGAATATAGCTGTTATATTCTGCATCATGATTTTTGCGTGCGCGCAGTAAAAATCCTTATGATTGATCACTGTTTTTAGCTCCCCAAATTAGGCTATACCCCGAACTTCCAAATTGCACTGTAGCAGTGTAGCTCTAGCTACGTACGTACCGACTGAACCGCGGCTAACTGTGCTGTTTCGATATTGAGTAGGCCTTGGACACCTCCCCCGAATCAGTCTCCAAAAGTTATGTCCCACTTTCAGCTTAGAGAAAAATGGTGAACCTACCTCAGGGGCATAACTGAAAAGTAGTTGTCTTAACATTAACTGCCATTGGGCAGAATAGTGGATTCATTAAGCTCAATGCAAACCTCAGGCCGGTAGCCAGGAATTCTGATATGGGGGCACCGGCGCAGCAAGGGGGCACCGAAGAAGGGTTATGTTTGTAGTCAGTTGTGCCACCATGTGATAACAGTTTGCGTGAACCCCGTAGGATATTCCAAACCACAGATAGCTTAACGATATCAGTTCGGTGTGCAGATGTGCGCGAAGCGCGCAAAAATTTCGCTCTTCTGGTGGGAATTCTCCCCTCTTCTTGCAATACAGAGACGTGGAAAGTCTCCAGAAGTGACGGGAACAAGGCTATGATCATGACAAGGGCGTAGGAAGCGGGGAGCTGGGGGGGGGGGGGGGCTAAACCCCCAGTCAAAAATGTGAGTGGGGGCTGAAGTATACTTCCGCCCCCCAAGATCCAAGGGAAAAAACCCTTATTTGTCTCTTCTGTAAGAAATGTCAAAAATTTGCAGTAATTTTCCTTAAAGTTTGTCCAAAATGTTGCACCAGATTGCATCTGAGGACCCTCAAATACCCAAAAATTTTCCAAAGGGAAGGGAGACACCCCCTCCCCTTAGACCCCTCCCCGGGACGGCGATCCGAAACAAGGTTCAGCCCCCCCCCCCCCGTCTTGAAAAGCTTCCTACGCCTATGGATCACGATGATGCTTTTTCAGCTCCGCAAGAACAAGTAAAAAGTTGAGTATTTTGCGAATGGCGAGCGGACCAGGGACTGCGGTGAGGAAGGCTTGATGTGGTCAAGTATGATTTGGATAGGATCCAGGGAAAATTCCACGAAATGTCGGAGGAATTAACAAAATAGGAAAACTAGCATGGAGCTTTGAGCAGTACTTTGAATGACACTGAGCGAAAGCACACCAATCCCTTTACATTTTACAATTCAGATGGTAAATTATCGTATTTTTACTTAGAACGTAATTTTGCATGAACAGAAAAGGTAAACTTTTGAATAAATTTGTGGTACGAGTAACTTTAGCTTCAAATGCATATAGTCATCACGTTACGCATGTTACTCAAGGTATAAGATTGCTACATGAAGACCCCTTGATGATGCCCGGCATCTAGCTTTGAGCCTTCGCCATGGTAAAACCTGCTTGCAGACTAAGCAAGGGGTAGTAAAAGGGCAGACTAAACTAGGGGTAGTAAAAGGATTGCCCAACGGGGTGACCAAGCTAACGTTATGGTTCTAGCAACCAGAAGCCCCTTCAGAAGCAACGGTTTGCCGAAAGGGTGCCGAATGCGAAAGTTGGGCGAGGGAAGCGCGCCGCAAACTTTGGGGTTGTGTTGAAGAAAAAAGGATAAAAATATTTGGTTCTTGTTGAGGAAAGTTAGACAATTTGGTTTTTTATGGAAGAATCTGCCTCCCTCATCCTAGACAATTCCAATTTTCCCAACTGGGGTACTCCTAGCTCCTCCCAAAGATGTCATGAGCCTCTTCTTGTTCAGACACAAACCTAGCACATTGCTTAAGGTCATATCCTGGTGAGCATACAAGGCCATAATATGTAATCACAACATGCACTCTCTGTGCCTGCTGTTTCAGTGTCTGTCTTTAAGAGCAAACCCAAGACGCTGGGCGACTCGTGGCGGGAAGATGCCCCTTCCACCACCCCTAGACTCAGCATTGAGACACTTCACGTCTCTTACAAAATACGTTTCTTACAAAATATGTTTACCATGATGTTGAGTCTGGAGTAGGAATCTTCCAAATGGTAAGAAAAAGAGGATAGAACTTATTGATTCAATTTTGTGTTTCTTTAAAATCACGACTACACGGAAGAACAATTATAGCCTAATTGTGGAAAGGTAAACTTTATAAAGCCAACATATCTGAAACGGGTGTTACAGCAAAACAGTGGCGCCGGCAAGGGGGCATGGGGGTGCGTGCCCCCCAATTTATTTAGAATATGTTTTTGAAAATTTTAAAATGATCCCAAAAGGCGTTTAAACTATAGAATTCTGTAGGGGGTAAAGTGAGGTGTGTTTCGACCGAGTGATGGATCTATTGTAACCATTTTCTATCACAAATGGTTCTCAAATTATCAAAATTTTTGCAAATCCTTCGCAGACTCTAAGGTATTAATAAATTGTTATCATTCGATTAAAGCATTTGACTATGTCCAAAGTGTCATTGGATGTCCACAAAAATGGAATCAAAATTTGGCCTTTTTGTTAGTCTAATCGCACAAAGAAAAATAATGATGGGGAAAGGGTTGAGTGGGCACGACGGATCATGTTTTCCAGCCCCGCAGCTAAGTGTGGGCACGGGTCCCGTACCACCCGTGTTGACCAAAAATAATCCCACAGGGCGTTTAATAATGAACGTATTTTGTTTTCTGTAACATTTTTCTTTCAAAAATTACAAAATGTTCCCCAGGCTACGCGTGCTTTCATCTTCAGTTTCATTTTGCTGCAGGGGCGCCGCCAGGATCTGGTGATGGGGGGAGAACAGATGACGTCGGAATGCCACCTCAGTCCCCCCCCCCCACCCACCCAAGTCTGCGTAAATTGTAACTTTTTTGTGCGTCCCTACTATTGTATACAGCAGTGAGGAATCTTTTTTTCACCACATAAAGGTGCCGTCCTGAAGGAGGAGTCTAAGACCCCTCCCCTTTGAGAACTTTTTGTTAATTTAAGGTTGTTTAGATGCAAAATGGTGCTAACTTTGGGATTTTTTTTTGGAACTTACCATATCTGGCTGGAAAATATCCATAACTCGGTGAAATCTAATTTTTGGTTGAAACGAGAGTATATGTTGTCTTAGAGAAGGGTATGTTGTCAACAAACCTCCTGAAGCCCCCTTTTGGCTACTTTAATGCCTTCTATTAGGGGAAAGTGTTTACGTAAAAATACGTGCATGGAGACACATTCTTGGATTATTACAAAAATTTTTCTTTGCTTCATTGTGCATTATTAAAGGGTATCTAAGGCTGGCAGACACCGGTAAGGTGCCTCCTGGAAGCTCTGGATTAATTATATAAAATGGGGCCCTGATATGATGATTATTACCTGACATCCAAAAGATACTGTAGAATATGATGACGAGCACTTTACAACTATCGTATTTACTAAGTCTGAACGAAAATCCAGACGAACAACTTCCTGCAGTGGGGAATGGGAGGGAGAGTATAGGTGCAGGGAGATGATATAAGACCCCTCTGATAGGTAAAGCAAAGGGTTTAAGGACTAAAAAGCGCGTTTCAGAATGTTTTTTCGTCGTAAGTGTATTAACAATCACCATCTATACCGGTAATGGCTGCGCGCGAAGCGCTCGGTAAAAATTTTTGAAAAATGTATAACGGCAAATACGTACTTTCAACCTTCCACATCATGCTACAAATTAGATTGAAAGATCCCATAGGCCCCTACAGAGGTTGGAGATGTACTTCTGTTTTTCGGAAAAGTGTTGTGATCAGAATAGTTACATGGATTTATAACCTTAATAATGGTCATGAGATGGAGAGAAAACCGTGACGAATGCGCGCGAAGCGCGCCGAAATTTTCACTAAGTAAGATAACCATGACAAAACCTGCATTCATGCTCTACATCGAGACACTTTCAATTCCCCAACAAACCTATTTGCCAATCACAAAGCCAGTCTTTTCCCTGAGAATTCGTAAACAGCTTTTAACTTTGGTTGCTGTGCTTCTGCGATAGTTGCTACCGGAAATGTTTGATAATAAGGAGAATATTGAGGTAACGTTTGAAGCGCGTGGAGCGCGCCAAAATTTTGGTAGTTTGCGAAGGATTGCGATAACTCTTTCACCATTTGTGATAGAAATGATTACAATAAGCAATGAACTAGTTTTGTGTCTGCTCAAGAAGGGGCCCAAGACATCTTTGGAAGGAGCTAGGATTACCCCAGTTGGGAAAAATGGAATTGTCTAGGATGAGGGAGGCAGATTTTTCCACAGAAACCCAAATTGTCTAACTTTCCTTAAGAACAACCAGATATTTCATTTTTTTTCTTCGACACAACCCCAAAGTTTTCGGCGAGCTTCCCTCGCCCAACTTTCGCGTCCGGCGTCCTTTCGGCAACCCGTTGCTTCTGGAGGGGTTTCGGGTTGCTGCAATCATATAACGTTAGCTTGGTCACCTCGTCGGGCAGTCCTTTCAGCCCCTTGCTGAGTCTGCAAGCAGGTTTTACCATGAAAAATAATTTTGTGCAAAATTTCCACGCGCTTAGCGTGCATGTTCTTACAATCGAAGTTGTACCACCTATGAAAATTATTAGCACAAAAATTCCACTGAACTATTCTAGCCAAAGCTAGGCTAATGCTCAAAGTTAGATGCCGTGCATCATCAAGGGGTTTTCATGTAGCAACCTAATACCTTGAGTAACATGTGTAACGTGATGACTACATGCATTTGAAGCTAACTTTACTTGTACCAGTAGCGTGTTTAAAGGGGGGCTGAGGGGCACAGACCCCACCTCCGAAGTCAATCGGGAGAAAAATCACTTAGTCGGGGGATTTAAGGGTTAGGGGAAGAGGAAAAGATTGAAGAGACACACTGAGCCGTATGAGGTACAACGAGATTAATTTACATAGTACCTTCTCCACTGGCAGAAATACTTTAATCCGCCCCATGCGTCAACGCCTCGTGCATTCTTTGAACCCTAACGCCGCCTTAACCCCACACCATGTGTATTCTTTGCGTAATTAATTAGGTTAATGCACCCGAAATAGCCCCTCTGCCGTGTAGCGTGTTGAAAGTAACACATGTGTAAATTACCGTACCTATTACATTCACCTATGACGAGAAAACCAGCTCTAAATTGGACAAAATAAAATTGTCAAGACTTGTTCATTTCATGTGTATGTTTCGGAAGTTCATTAGCTGGCTTCTGAGTAACCTGAACTCTCCGTCATTGACATCGAATTTCACAAACTCTGACGCGAAAAAAAAAACCTGATCAATAAGGCCTCTAGAACCAATTTACGGCGATATTATTACCTTATATTGCAGGAGCTTCCGGGGGGCTTCGCCCATGGACCCCCACCGGGGCTCTGCCCCTGGGCCCCGCCAGGGCCTAGCGCGGGCCCTGAACCCCACGGGTGAAAACTCGCGCTTCGCGTTCGTAGTGCACCTTCGGTACACTTGTGACACTCCTCCATGTCAGACGGGGGAACACAGGTTGTGCCCCCACCTCCGAAATCCTGCACACGCCACTGACTTGTACCACAAATTTATTCAAAAGTTTGCCTTTTCTCTTCATGCAAAATTTCGTTCTAAGTAAAAATACAATAATTTTTCATCTGAATTGTAAAATGTGACTAGGGCTTGTGGTGCTTTCGCTGTCATTCAAAGTACTGCTCAATTTAGCTCCATGCTAGTGTTCCTTTTTTCTTAATTCCTGGGCCATTCAAGGAATTTTTCCCTGAATCCTACCAAAATCATACTAGGCCACATCAAGCTTGCCTCATGGCAGTCCCTGGTCCCCTCATAGTTCGCAAAATACTCAACTCTTTACTTGCGCTTGAGGAGCTGAAGAAGCATCATCGTGATCAAAGCCTTGTTCCCGTCACGTTTGGATCGAGACTTTACACGTCTCTGTATTGAAAGTGGAGGGGAAACTTCCCACCAGATGAGCGAAATGTTTACTCGCTTCCCTTACATGTGCACACAGAGCTGATACCATTAAGCTACCTGTATTAGGCTTGGGATATACCACCTGCACTGGTTCACGCAAACTGTTATCACATGGTAGCACTATTGAATACAAACATAACCCTTCTTCGGTGCCCCCTGTGCTGTGCCGGTGCCCCCATGTCAGAATTCCTGGCTACCGGCCTGCGGTTTCCATTGAGCTTAATAAATCCACTCATTCTGCCCAATAGCAGGTAATATTAAGACAACTACTTTTCAGGTATGTCCTTGAGGGTTATGGATTATGGATAGTCCATACATAAACAGCCAATGAACGTCTGCACATATATGCCAGGGCAAACATTTCTGAAGGCGGCCACCCCGCTTGTAAGCCGTACACTGCAATTACCTCGAGTGCTGAAGACTCTCCGCGAAAATTCCAATGGCACTCTCTACTCAGTGTCCACGCAACTGTTTTTTTTTCTTTCAGAAAAAATTGTACAACCTCAAAAAAATGTTCACCGGGACAGTTTTCAAAGTGTACCGAAAAATCAGTGATAACAACTTAAGCTTATAGCTCCCCCCCCCCCCGTCTCCTCCTTTTCTCACGTTTTCTGTCTCTCTTCATTGTCCCTTTCCCCTATTACTCCTTATCTCTATTTCCCGAAATTCTTCTGCTTACATCTTTTGGCATTCCTGGCCCTTCTTCCCCGCAGCTCACCTTTTAATGTTCCTTCCCTTTCTTTTCACTCTGCTAATTATTTCTCTCCCCTTGCAAAGTTAGCCTTACTCCAGCTCTTGTCCCAGTTCCATTCTACCCAGCCCTTCACGCTTTCAGGCTATTCATCCTTCCTGTTCGTTTCTCCACCATCCCTATATCCCTACCTACCACAGAACAAGTATCATCGGTATTTCCTTCCAAATTTACCAAGCCAATTTCCTCTTCCCCACCTTCCCTAAATTCAATAATAATAATAATCGCTATTCATATTATTTCTTTTCTTGTCTGTCGTTTTGATTTCTTTGTTTATATTACTTTTCTTTTCTTTTAATTTTTCTCCTTTCTCTCTTTTTTCTTTTTCCCGATATCCTGAATCTTCTTTAATTTTTTTCTCGGCGGTGCAGTTTTCCCCAGCTCCCTCTGGCGCGACCTTTAGGCCAGGGCATACACAGAGAGTTAAAGATCTGGGCGGGAATATCACTGAAAGGTGTTTTGCATGCGATACAAATCTTTCTTGATCCCTGCAGGCAAGCATGATGTAAACTTAACAGCTCAAGCAAACCTAATGTTCTGACGAGAGGTGTTAACACCCGAGTCCTTGTTCTGAGTTAACTAGACAATCCTATAGTCAGTGGCGTAGTCAGGATTTCTCTCACGGGAGGGGGGGATGGGGGGGAATGCAGTGTGTTGTGTGATCGTCTGCCTGGGGAGGGGTCTAAGGGGAGGGGTGTCCCCCTCTCCTTTGAAAATTTTTGAAAAATTAGGTGTCCTTGGTGCCATATATGCTACCTGAAGTAAAATTTGTGTTAAAAAAAATTTATGTATTTTTACGAATTAAAGCAAAAAAAAAAAAAAAGAATCGGCATCAGTGAGGGAGGACCATGGTCAATGGGGTGTCCCGTCCCCTTTGACAATTTTTGAAAAATGAGGTGTCCTTACATGCAATCTGGTGCCACATATGCTACCTTTTGAAGTAAAATTTGTGTTAAAAATTTTTACGTAGCCTATTTTTAGGAACTAAAAAAGAAAATCGGCATTAGTGGGGGGGGGGGGGCCATGGCCCAATGGCCCCCCTAAATACGCCACTGCCTATAGTACCACAATTGACCATTTTGTTTGCATGAGTCTCTCTAAAGTCAAGACAGACTGCATTATTTTGTAAGCGCCAGTCTGTCAAAGCAGTTTTACCGGTTTCAGTTTAACCCACGAGGGTCCAAAATGACATATGATACTCTTTGCAACATGCGTGTATCCGAAAATTCGACCCGAAATTCTGAAATTCCATATACATTTACTCTTTTCTCTGCTTGTAGCCCCCTTCCATCGAAACGGATATTGTTTTCTATGAAACAGTGAAATGTTCGTTGTTCGTGTGTATTTTAGTCTGCAGGCGTCCCAAACACACTGGTCTGCCTTTTCAGCTAATGGTGTGGGCGGGTTTAATTTGTGTGTACTACTTCAATGAATTGAGAGTTACCCGTTTAAAACACTGTAAAATACTTTACTTTAGTACCACGCCATGTGGAAGAGTATTAATAATCAACCAAATCAAACCGAAAGCATTTCATAAGTTCCCTCTGTTTTCAATGGATTCTAGTCTATCCCATTGTGTAATGGTATAACCAACGATCCGTGGATTTGATTGGTTCATGGTCTGTTTTCTAAGCGTTGAGTTCAGTCCGTCTTATGTCCACCGCGGCCAACCATATCCGTCTAATGTCCATGCCAACGGGGCTATGGTTGGCCGGGGTGCGAGTTTTTTTTTTTTTTTCGTAGGATGAAAATGGAAGAATCATGCTAATGGACGAATCAGCTTCTTGGAAACTGGCCACAAACCTTATTCCAAAATAAAAGCTTTTCAGCTATTTTTTTGTAATCCTGACGCCGGATTATGAAAGAACATTAAGTCAAATATCTCTTATCCACGTAACCCTACCCATAATGTTAACTCTAACCATGATTTTGAGACAAATTTAAAATTTTTTGAAAAACCGATTTTTCCATCGCCATCCTACGAAAAAAAAAAAAAAACCCTAGCTGGTCGCATTATTTTTTTTCCCAGGACGAACGTGGGCAAATCGAATTTGTAAAAAATTTTAAATTTGTTTCAAAATGGAGGTTAGGGTTAAATTTAAGGTTAGGGTTACGTGGGTAGGGGTTATTTGGCCCGTTCTTTCATAATCCGGCGTCAGAATTTCAAAAAAGGGTCGAAAAGCTGTCATTTTGGAATTAGAGGTGTGGCCTATTTCCAAGAAGCTGATTGGTCCATTGGCCAGATTTTCCCTGACTCGTCCTGGGAAAAAAACTACGCTAGCCGGTCGGGGTGGACATAACGCGGACTGAATTTAACGCGTTGAAAAGCACACTATGGCATGCCAAAGGTAACTTATTGGTGTTCATTTGGAGGATAGCGATAGCATGCATGATTTTCTTCTAAACCGAAAATATTACTGAAGCAGAGGATATAGCTTCGACGTATCATATATCAAATTACTTTAGCATAAAAGCTATACGCAAGAAGAAACATATACTATGTAGAATTCAGTAGTTAAAAGCTGCACGTTGCAATATGCCAGTATAGAGTGAGACAATTATTTTCCTGGTTACTTAAAGGAATCATGCGGGCTGTGATGACGATGGGCTGGACTGCAGGGGCGCAAGGGGGAAAACATAAATTGGACACCTTTGAGAGCTTAATTTCCATTATATTACGTACCTAGTTTGGCCCGTCCTTCTTACGTACGTCACCCCTGTGGTGAAATCGGAGAGAACGATCCAGCACTGTCACTTCACGGGAGAACATAAATTGGACACCTTTGAGAACCGCTTAATATTCATGATTTGACGTCATCACAAAAGAGAGTAGGACACTTCCGGAAATAACATACGCAGCGAGTCAGAGTGCGAACAGGTTAAGAATGTCACAAATATTGTATGCTGTCATATTGCCGTGTTGATGGTATGTATTACGGTATCGTTGCCCGTGTATGTGTGAATCGGGGAAGACTTAACGTATGTCCAGTAATGCTGTCTACACACGTAAACAAATTGTTCCTTGTCCAAAAACGGATTTTTCTTGCAATCGATGACAAGTCACATCTGGACTATTCCAAACCGATTTTTAAGAAATACAACTCCCTAACCGTTTTTGATGTAACTAAGCATCAAGTAGCTGATTCATGTTTCAATCCTGTCACAACTTATTACCAAATTCATTCTCCGAAATTTTTGCTCTTCGTGGTCATTGTTATGACACCAGAGACCGTTCTTATTATACCATCCCATTCTGTAGACTCGCAATTAGCCAACGTAACGTAAGATATTTAGGACCCGCGTTCACATGGAATGTTCTCCCAGACTCGATAAGAAATTCTCCCTCCCTGTTAAGCTTTAAAAGAAGTTTCAAATCCTGTTTGCTATCTAATTACATTTAACATGCATTTATAAATTGTTATCTAGCCATGTTTTCCCCCTTTTTCATGTCTTTGTCCTCAATCGAGTTAAATATGTCTAGGTATTTTCCCATTGGTGTTGTTTGCTTTCTCTTTATAAAGGGGATGCACATCATCCCACAAGCTTTCAGTAGCTTCCTCGTGTTATCCCTCAACCATCTATTATTGTTGCTTCTATGTGTCTTGTGATTACTGTAAATTCTTTGTATTTCCGTACTGGTTGAAATAACTTGAATTGAATTGAACTGAATTATGATATTTCCTATTGTTATACTTCTGTAACTACTAAGTGTCATTTAGGCCTACATTTAAAAAAGTCCTAATTGGCGCCATACAATTGATTACAGCGACCTGTCTCTCAATGCAGGCGAAATAATGTGTAAGTCATATTCTCTCAATCATAATTATCATACCAAAATATTATGGAGGTAAATGCATCATTAAAATGATCAATGGATACCGGTACTTAATTGTTTCGCAGCAGTTTACTAGGCGTGGAGGAAGCTGTTTTCGACTAGAGGAGGGGAAGGAGGGTTTGAACGTTGTTTCGGACGGTTGTCCTCAGGGAAGGGAAATCTTTTGAGGGTCCTTGGATACAATTTGGTGGGACATCATACTAGGCAAATTTTAAAGGAAAACTACTGCAAATTAATTTGACATATTTTTAAGGGGCACAAACTAAATTAAGGGGTTGCAGTCCTAGAATTTGGGGAGAAACGGAAGCATATCTTCGCATACCTACATTTTTGATTCGAGTTTACACCCCACCCACCCCTGCTTTCAACCTCGGGTTTGGCTACCCAGGCCTTTCAAGCCGGCCTCAGCGCCGCGCGCTTTTCGCACACTGACATGTTTAGAGGTAAGGGCGGATCCAACCCAACCTATATGAAGGAGGGGAGGAGTGAATAAACTTAAAGTACGCCAAACTTCAAACGGGATTAGCACTGCTTAGGGAGCGGCTTCGGTTTGGGGTTCAGCTTGTCGCAAACTCGAAGGAACCGGCCGCCCACCAAGGGAGGATTTAGGGGGGTTTCTGGTTTCCGGAAACCCCCTTCTTTCCAGAAAAAAATCTAAGTAAAGATGAACATGGAATTCCACAAAATAAATTAATTCTACCTTGTTTCGTTTCGCATGTAGTGTCAGCATGGACACTGCGGTATTTATCATTTGTATTTATACACTGCAGGTATGCAGGAATACTCATTTTCGTTGCTAGCAAACTCGTTTTTTACAGGAGACAGCCGAACACCAGCTTTGCCGCTGGAGCGCCGACCAACAGGCACGGATCCAGAAATTTTGAGAGGGGGGGTGGCAAGACGGAAAATCTCCTGTGCACTGAAGGTACACCACGAGCGCGAAGCGCGAGTTCCTACGCGTGGGGTCCAGGGGCCCGCGTTAGGGCCCCTGGCGGGGTCCAGGGGCGAATCCCCGGTGGGGTCCAGGGGGCGTAGTCCCCGGAAGCTCTCGCAATATTGCATTTTAAGAGCACAGAAATCGGCTCCAGTTCTTATGTCCGTGAGATTTTTATATACCTTTTCATCATGTTGCATGGAATTTGATGTGTATGGCTCAGTATAAGTTACTATATGTACCTGCAGAAGTTCCGGAGAATCTAAGTTATCTTAAAACTTACAAGCCAACATTATGAGCCCGTGTAGGTAACTTGAAATGATTTTTGCCATAATGAGTGTTTTATTTTCGTTATACGGTATTCGGGTATAGGACGTCAGATGAAACAATTGCGCGCGAAGCTCGCCGAAAATTTGAATTTACATTTAAAACCATTGCTATGACTAACGGTGTCAGTTCCCTAAGAAGGTGGGTTCGATACTAAGTTTTCAGTTGTCATAAGAAGAGGAGGGTGAAAAAAATGAATATCAGTTGCTTAATTTACATCCTTACAGTGCTAGCTCCTCTGAAATCACGTTTATGCACACGAATAATTTGCTTATGGTAGAACCCCACCGATGAGTTATTCGAATAGGGGAGACTGGGGTGGTTTGGGACACGACGCACGGGATGTAATGGGTCATTCAATATATCTCTTGGTTCTAGTGTTTAGGAACACCCTCCTTTTGGTCACAAGAAGCACAGATTATTACGCATTAATCAATGTACAAATTGTCCAGTTTGGCATTCTTTTGTCGAAATGTGGCTGGAATTTTTACTTTTTTACAATTTGACTAACTTACGGAACAGCTAAATCACATGATTACTGACATACTTCTGCTTAGAGCCCCTTCCAAATATTTCACTTGTGGTGTGGAAACATGCAAACCAAAGGTATTGGATGAAGAGGTGTGAACAATTATAACTTCGCGCATTCAGTAGATATGAGTCATCACATTAAAAATCATGTATGGGATGCTTTGGGACACTTTGCACGGGGCGCATTGAGACAACGCAAACCTATTCCATGTAGTCATAATTCAGAATAAACAGCACAATAAATCTTTTCAAACGCATATTAGATCAAACAAACACTTAACAGCGTTAAATGGGGCCTTCTGCTGCACTGAAAGTATAATGAGGCTTTATCAATTATCGGAATAGCACTTCCTACAGTGTAGGCTGTAGTTGCGTTGACTTTACTGTGGTAGGCTAGCAATGAAAAAACATAGCATCTAGCTAATTTATGTTTTATAATTACAATAATTTTGAAGAACCACCCAGTAAGAACTCAACTCCTTTGGTTTCTTATGTTTAATTCTCTCGAGAAGCTTGTTTGAAAGAGGTACAAACTTTTTGGGCCATTGAACGTAATTGTATGCTAGTTTCCATTCAATGCGCTGTTCAGTGCCAATGTGAAATATGACCAAATGTTGGTGAGACTATAGAGAATGGTCAACCTTCCGTATTTTACTGGGCGGGGGGGGGATGTTAATCATTTCTTCCCCCCGTGACTGTCCCAATGTACCCTGTTGGTTGTCCCAATGCACCCCTCTTGCGGGGCGCACTGGGACGGAAAAATTGAAGAAAATAATCAAATTTTGTGAAAAAATGGAAAGTGGTATTTTAAGTTTTAATGCATGTGAGGGTAGGCTATGTTGTGCTTTGTTAGTCAGTGTAATATCCGTGCCCGTATCACATTCCAAGGGAGGGTTATCTACAAAAAAAGTAAAAAATGTCCCAATGCGCCCCACTCTCCCCTACGTTTGGGACCTTATTGATAGTAAAAGGAGCAATTCAAGGCTAAAAGTGCGCAGATCAAGCGTAAATCAAGAAATATTGAGAAGACTTTGCAAAAATCGTGAAAGATTTCGAATGATTTTTGGTAAAAAGTGATAAAAATAAATCCATCACTCAATAAAAACGTACCTCTCTCCGTAAGCGTAAACAATTGCGCGCGAAGCGTGCCGAAAATTTTCGGTATAGAGCCTCGCGGGAGCTCTGCATTAATTGTGCACTGAAAAGGGGGACCAACAGGACTCTCACAACCAGGCATCCATATGGGAGGAAAGATGATATATCACCTTCTTTATGGACTTTTAAAGGGTATACACTTAAGAAATCTATGACCGATGGTGCCTGCGGGAGTTTGTGATTGGTGGAACCGCAGATAACTGCTAAATCGTGTCTTTTTAGGCAGTTGGATTTTGTATACGCTATATACAAGAGTGGGAGAGCCTTTTCTTGTTAGTACATGAGAGTGCAATCCCTAGAAAGGGGTTTACCCTCCCCTTTGAGAAATTTTTGTTAATTTTAGGCAATAAGTTTTGTGATCGTCGGCATGGGGAAGGGGTCTAAGGGAAATTTTTCTAGAACTGAATGCCCTCAAATTAGATTTGGTGCAACAAAAGTGTAGAATTTTTAAGTTATTTTTCTTCTAATTGCAGTCTGTTCCATCATTTTTGAAAAAGTGAGGGGGACGCGTCCCCCCGTCCCCCCATGATCCACGCCCATGGGAAAATTGTACACGCAATTATACCTGCGTGGAGTCCACAGAAACATTCTCGGACTGTAATAAAATTTTTCCTTTACATTTTAAAAGGATATCCAAGGTTGACAGAGAACAGTATAGAGCCTACCGGGAGCTCTGAATTAGTTACAGTATACAAAAGAGGGACCAACGGGATTCTCACTACCCGACATCCATATGGAGGAGATATGATATATCACCTTCTTTTTAGGTATAGCAAGAGGGATGGTAAACAGGCAAAATTCGTTTCAGAAAAGGTTTTCGTCGTTATTGAACGTCGCGGTAAAATGTTTGGAAAATAAGCAACGGCAATTACGTTCTTTCAATCTTTCAAATCATGTGCTAGACTAGATTAGTCAATATTCCATAATGATGAGAGCCTTACAGAGAAGAAGATGTACTTTTTAGAAAAATGTTTGCATTGGAATAATTTCTTGCGTCATAGCTTTGTCAATGGTATATGAAATCGGGTGTAAACCCTGTCGTATGCGCGCGAAGCGCGACGAAATTTTGAATAAAATATTAATCCATGACAAAACCTGCATTCAGAACCTGCATCGGACACTGTCACTTTCCCACCAACCTATGCTATTCAAAAACGAATCTTCTGACTGAGAATTCCTAAAAAGCACTTTTGCTCCTTTGTTCCCCCGTGAGTAGTTACCGAAAGCTATTGATAAGGACAACTCTGACACAAGGCTTGAAGCTAGCGGAGCGTGCGAAAATTTGGAATTTGTCAAGAATTTCTAAAACTTATGATAGTTTGAGAACAGTTTGTGAAAGAAAATGGTTAGAACTAATAAACCAGTCATCAAAAATACATCTCACCCTACACCCTTGACAGAAATCTGTAGCTTAAACGACTTTTGGGACCATTTTAAAAATTTTCAAGAATCGATGGGGGAGGGGGACACACGTCACCCATTGCCCACTGTGCCGACGCCACTGTCTGCAGCTTAAAAGCCTTTTGAGTTCATTTTAAAACTTTTCAGACAGTTTCGAAATCGAATAGGGTATGCACCCCGCTACTTTGCCCTCAACAGCTGGTGCCACTGTGCACAATAGCACGTCACCTGACAGCTTGTCTTCTGTATTCATTCTGCAAGGTCTGTATGGCGAAAACTTTCAATCCCTCTAGATAACGAAAAATTTCACTCTTTAACACAAAATTGTTAATAAATTTCAGTGCAGCTAGCCGGGTTATACTGCATATGTCACGATGTTTACTTGTTTAGATCTTAAGTCCAAGGATCATTACTCAGCTATTCACCTGTTTTCGAACATTGTAGCTCTCCTTTCGTCGCCAACCACTTTCAAGGATATCTAAAGAGATAATCCAGCTATAGCTCCACCCAACCCCTACAAAAATATATACTTTGAATACGTTCTTAGACACTTTTATTCATTTTTTTGCTCTTAATTTTTCTTTCTCTTTTTCTTTTTTTTCTTTTTCTTCCTTTTTTCTCCTTTCTTTTTTTTTTCGTGGCGAGGGGGGCGGTCCCCCAGGCACCCCCTGGATCCGCGCCTGTAGACCAAATAAGCAAGAGAACTTCAATAGAAGTAAATACATTATTATTTTATCATACACACCAGAACTTTGAATATTACATATAGTACTGGGAAAGAATGTTCTCCAATGTCTTTGCATTCTCCTTGGGTTATTGGCTGGAGCGTAGCTATTAGGAGGGGGCAGTAGCCTGTTGCAATAGTAACGAATGTGGCCTTGCGACGCAGTAGATCCAGCTCAATTCTGTTCACATCTTTTAAGAAGGTATTCTGCGGTTGTTGATGGCTTTGTGGTTCTCAGAAATTGATCACAATTTTCTTCCAGTTAAGTCCCCTAAAAAACCTAAAATACCAGAGCTTCCGGGTGCTTCATCCCTTGGCCCCGCCGAGGCTTTGCCCCTGATTCCACCAGGGGCTCTTGAGTGGTACTCTGGACCCGACGCACATTGGCTCGCTCTGTCGTGCTCGCATTGCTTCTTACGCGTCAGTCTAACCCAACAATCGCAACGCTCCCGGACCACTGCCTGGAAACTCTCCCTTGGAATCCTTGATCCCCCCCCTCCCCCCCCCCCCCCGGTTCACTACCGAAATTCCGAGAAATTCTGTGGTATTCATTCACGCAAATAAAGCAAAGAAAGAAGGGCCTTTCGATTTTTTTGAAATTTTCATGGGGGCATTTTTCAAAAGGAACCATAATAACAATGCCTTACCCAGTGTGCAACACGTCCGAAAAAGCGGACGGAAAAACACCAGCTTTCCGAACGCAGATCGCTCGAGTTATTAAGGGTGCTCAAGCGGAAAACCGAAAGTAATTCAAAGCAGGACCGATGGCAAAATTCTCTGAGAAAGGAACTGTTTTTCATGATGGTCAAAACAATTCATGTACCTATGAATGACAAATTATTAACATATTTTGTCTGTATTTCTGTGGCGTTTTCAGCTGAAGGACCGCGGGAGTAAAGCTGGCCATTTTGCTGTCGGCAGGCAGACCATGGCGGGCTGGAGAGGGTGCTAACTGGGAACACTAGACCGCTTAACTTTTATCATAAGCCATCCCTTTTCCTCCCTCCCTTATTCTATCCTATACTTCCCTTGTAAAGCCAGCTTGAATCGATCCATGGGGCCAACTTCGTGCCAGTCTTGTCGTCTCTACCCTTTAATTTATCAGGCTCCTTCCCCTTACCGTTTCGTCCTTTCCGTCGCCCCCAGTCCTAATTACTCATCCCATCACTCTTCCCCTTATTATTAGGCCCGTAGTCCCGCTCCCCTTCTTGCAGTGGCGTGGAGCCATCTCCAAAGGTGTGTGTGTTGGGGGGGGGACTTTTCACCATTTGCGAATCGCCGTCCTGGGGGAGGGGTCTAAGGGGGGGGGGGTAGGTGTTCCCCCTTTGAAAAAAAGGAAATTAGAAGGTGTCTTTATGGCAAATAGTGCCATATTTGGGCGCAATTTAGCTTTTAAAATGTAGTGTCAATTCGTAATCTATGTTATAATACAATTCATCACAGCTTTAGTTTTCATCATTTAAAGTTTGAGGGGACTTTTTGGAGATGTTCCCCCTTCCAAAAAAGGGAGGGGGACGCGTTCCCCGTCCCCCATGATCCACGCCCATGCCTTCTTGTCCTCCTTTCTTCAGTAATTCCTGTAGGCCTACTATTTCCTTCCTTTCGTTTTCTTTTCGTTTTCTAATTTGTTCCCTTCATTCTTTCTTACTTTTTCTTTTGTTCTCCTTATCTTTTTGTTTCCTTTTTGATTTCATTTCTGTTTTTTCCCCTTGTTTTGGTTTTTGTTTTGCACCGATTTATCTCCGATATTTTCCCCGGGAAGGGGAAGAAGTTACCCCCTTCCCCACTCCCTTTTATGCTACTTATGTGCCTTTCAAAATCTCACCAAGATTAGTGATCATACTTTAATTGATGTGGTTTGTTTAGTGCACATGTGATGCTGTTTATAAATTGAAGGTGCTTTTTTTTAAAGCCCACAACTCCCGAGGCTTCCGGGGTGGCCTCTCCCCTAGATCCGAGCACCAGGGGGTCCTTATTAAAGGGGATATGACATCACCCCAAACATATTTAGGAATATGATTACATCCTAAATATAATTGGTGAGTGCACTTTATATGATATTAGTGCAAAAAGTAGCTTCCTTCTGGTTGATCAATGATGACTTGAGGAGTCAGTTGTCACCACAGTAGGATATTGGTATAGCCTTGAGCAGTCATAACTCAGTGCAAGTGCAAGCTACTGTAACTTTATTTAGGAGATGAAATAGATCAAGGCCGTCAATAAGGGGCCAGGGCCTGAAGCCCTTCCCCCAAAATTTGCCCTAGAAAATAAAAATGACCCTTGCATTAAAGCATTTAAGTTTATCTCACCCCCTAAAATATATTTCGCTCCTGGAAGCCCTCTCGCCCCTCCAGCACATTTCCTGGTTACAGCAAGCTTGCACTAGGCATGACAGGTGGTTTTGTTTTAAGTGGAGGAGGGGTGATACAAGTAACTTAGTAGAAAGAATTTTTACTGTCTAGGGCAGTGGTTCACAAAGGGGGCCTTATCGCCCCCGGGGCGTTTGTGCAACTCATGGGGCAATGAGCGCTATGGGCAGGGGACGCTTTGCAAATGAGAAACTAAATATAAACTGGGCCTTACAAGATTCCAAAAGGGTTTCTTTAGCTGAGCTCTCAAATTGATTTGCATAAAAAGGAAATAAATGACTTCAACAAGTCGAAGATGCGTGTGTCTTACATTCCCTACTCGGGTGCTCTACAAAGCATGTGAATTATCTTTTGGAAGATGCCACGAAATCTCTTCTAACAGTGTTTAATTTCAACATTTTCCCTGCATGACCCTTATATTTCCATCAATTGTACTGAAAGTGGTAAGCGAAGGAATTATGGCTAAAATCTGTGGTGCCCCCTCCCCCCATCACCAGATCCTGGCGGCACCACGTACTGACTTGAAAAACAAAATGATCTTAGTGTGATTTCTATAATCTCTGCTTGTTTCTGCTTGGGAAATGCGTCTAGATGGAGCTCCAATTAAACTCAGAGTCAACAATGCTTTCCCTTATCATTTGCACTGAGGGATAGGTTTATTGAAGCAGAGCATTGCACATTTGATGAACTGGCAATGGACAAGCTCCTCCCCGAGTTCTTCAAGTTGAAATGCATTGGCAAACTGATGATAAGCCTACACCATTGCGTCCGGGTCCCACACATACTTTTTCAAAAGGGAATGTGTTATCCCCATAGAAATAAAAGTAAGGGAGAATGACGTCAGCCGATCTGGACTGAAGCCATTGATTTGGCTTGGTTGTACGGCAACAGAGCATCTGCGCGTATTGCAAATATCACGTCATTGCTTTTGCCCCAAGTATTGGCAAAGAAACTACAAGTTTTCAAGTTAGGAGTATAAAACAAAATACTTAAGGCACCATGACTTATTTCTGTTGTGAAAATTACTCCTAATCTTTCGAAAAACGGATAAAATAAGCTATAACTTCTGCAGCAGAATGCACACTGTACGTACGGAGACACATCAATCAACCGGTCTTTTGCCGTACAACGAAAGCGCCCTCACAATTTTCGTTGCTTCACCGGTTGAACATGCATGGATGCATTGTGTTAGCGTTCTCCCTTACTTTTATTTCTATGGTTATCCCCAATACTATAAATTGGACACTCAGGTTGGCAGCTAATTTCTACCGTCCCTCCCCCCCCCCCACCCCTTCATCCCACCCTATGGCCTAGTATACCTTCACAGCAGGTACGTGTCGAAATTGAACCTCTTTTCGGCAGACTTTTACTCTGAGGCTGCCGGTACATTTTTGAAGAAATGTTTCCCAAGAAAAGGTTACTAAACATAACTGACTCAAAAGGTGCAACACCATGTGCTTTGCATGTTATAAAACAACCTTTCGTGAAGACAACAAAGCTCACAGAAAAGGTTTTCCGTTACATTATTTAGAGGTTTCCATGAGGAACCTGTAAATTCCTTATACATTTCACGTAGAGAATTCTATTGTATTAACATTGTACGCTAAGAAGTTGGCGTACTCTGCTGTGTGATCTGCTAGAACACGCAGTGCAGTGACAGTGCTGGATCGTGTCTCTTATGGCAAACCAAATGCCCAATAATTCGAAAAACTTCAATTTATCAATCGATAAACCAGGTTTATCGGTCGATAAACCAGGTTTATCGACCGATAAGCCAAGTTTTTTTTTTGATAAACCAAGTCTATCGGTTGATAAACCAGGTTTATCAAATTTCTCACTTAAAAAGTCGATAAACCAAGTTTATCGATTTGATAAACCTGGTTTATCAATTCGATAAACTTGATTTTCGAATTATTGAGTATTCGGCGTCGATAAACTTGGTTTTTCGACTGATAAACTTGGTTTATTGGTTGATAAACCTGGTTTTTCGATTCGATAAACCTGGTTTATCACTTTACTGATGATAAACATGGTTTATCAAATCGATAAACTTGGTTTATCGAATCGATAAACCTGGTTTATCAATTTGATAAACCAAGTTTATCAAAAAACTTGGCTTATCGGTTGATAAACTTGGTTTATCGACGCCAAATGCTCAATAATTCCAAAAACTTGGTTTATCAATCGATAAACCAAGTTTATCGGTCGATAAGCCAAGTTTCTCGATTAATTGGGCATTTGGCTTGCCCACGCCAAATGCTCAATAATTCCAAAAACTTGGCTTATCAATCGATAAACCAGGTTTATCGGTCGATAAACCAGGTTTATCGGTCGATAAACCAAGTTTATCGACCGATAAGCCAAGTTTTTTTCTTGATAAACCAAGTTTATCGAACGATAAACATGGTTTATCGAATCGATAAGCCAAGTTTTTCGAATTATTGGGCATTCGGCTTGCCTATGGCAAGCCAAATGCCCAATAAATCGAGAAACTCGGTTTATCGATTCGATAAACCTGGATTTTCGAATTATTGAGCATTCGGCGTCGATAAACTTGGTTTTTCGACTGATAAACTTGGTTTATCGGTTGATAAACCTGGTATTTTGATTTGATAAACCTGGTTTATCACTTTTTTGATGATAAACTTGGTTTATCAAATACATAAACTTGGTTTATCGATTTGATAAACCAAGTTAATCAAAAACCTTGGCTTATCGGTCGATAAACTTGGTTTATCGACGCCAAATGCCCAATATTTCGATAAACTTGGTTTATCGACCGATAAACCAGGTTTATCGGTCGATAAACCAAGTTTATCGACCGATAAACCTGGTTTATCGGTCTATAAACCAAGTTTTTCGAATTATTGGGCATTTGGCTTGCCATAGTATGTCTCTCCGATTTCACCACAGGGGTGACGTATGTAAGTAGGACGGGCCAAACTAGGCACGTAATAAAATGAATATTAAGCGATTCTCAAAGGTGTCCAGTTTATGTTTTCCCTCAATGCATTGCTTGTTCTCGCAGATCACACCAGCACAGTACGCCAACTGCTTAGCGTACAATGTTAATACACTAGAATTCTCAACGTGAAATGTATACGGAGTTTACAGGTTCCTCAAGGAAACCTGGAAATAATGTACCTGTAAACCTTTTATGTGAGCTTTGTTGTCTTCACGAAAGGTAGGTTTGTTATCACATGCAAAGCACATGGTGTTATCTTTTGAGTCAGTTGTGTTTAGTAACCCTTTCTTAAGAAACATTTCTTCCTCAATAATATTAAAAACTGTACCAGAATCAGAGTATAAGTATGCCGAAAGGTTCACTTTCGACACGTACCGGCCTGCTGTTAAATAAGGTATACTAGGCTATAGAGTGGGTTGAAGGGATGGGGGGAAGGGGAAGGGGGGGGGGGGGGGAGACGGCAGAAATTAGCTGCCAACCTCAGTGTCCACTTTATAGTACTGGGGATAACACATTCCCTTTTGAAAAAGTATGTGTGGGGCCCGGACCTAATGGCGTAGGCTTATCTTCAGTTTGCCAATGCTTTAACAAGGTGGCTATTTCAACTTGAAGAACTCGGGGAGGAGATTGTCCATAGACCCTTTTCCAAATAGCAATTACAAAGGATTGTGGGAGAGAATTTTGTACATATTCTTTTTGGCCACAGTAAAATGCCATTAACATTAACAACGCGTACCAAAAACTCTATCCCACAATCCTTTGCAATTGCTATTTGGAAAAAGGTCTATTGCCAACTCATCAAATTTGCAATGTTCTGCTTGAATAAACCTATCCCTCAATCCAAATGATAAGGGAAAGGGAAAGCATGGTTGACTCTGCATTTAATTGGAGCTCCATCTGGACGCATTTCCCTGCAGAAACAGGCAGAGATTATAGAAATCATCCTTAGATCATTTTGTTTTTCAAGTCAGTACGTGGTGCCGCCAGGATCTGGTGATGGGAGGGGGGGGGGGGACCACAGATGACGTCGTAATGCTACCTCAGGTAAACCCCGAAGTATGCGTAAATTGTACCCCTTCAAGCGTCCCTTCGATTTTATACAGCAGTGGGATAATTTTCTTTTGTCACCTTACATAAAGTGACGTCTAGCTGGGGGAGGGGTCTAAGGGGAGTCCCCTCCCCTTTAATATTTGAGAACTTTTTGTTACTTTAGGTTGCTTAGCTGCAAAATGGTACAATCTTTGGGATATTTTTGGAACTGCATGATAATAGATGGGTAAAAAATGTCCATAATTTAGTAAATTCTAATGTTTGGTTAGGCGGAAAGAGGGGAGTATGTTGTCAACAAACCTCCTGAAGTCCCTCCCTTTAGCTATTTTATTGCCTTCTATTCGGGGAAAGTTTTTACACAAAATAAAAAAGTGCGTGGAGTCCACAGAAACATTCTAGGACTTTTACGAAATTTTTCACAGTTGTAAAAGGGTATGTAAGGCTGACAGACACAATACAGGGCCCCTGGGAGCCCTCGGTTAATTATATAAAATGGGGCACTGGAGCACTGACATCAGGGGCGTAGCTAGGATGAAAGTTTCAGGGGGCCTAGGTATCAAATGGGGGGTTACGGCATTGATCGCCGTCTTTAATCCTTACACATTTTATTTGGACGCAAACATTTGGGGGGCAGCCCCCCTTTCATAGCTACGCGCCTGATTGACATGATGCTTATTAATGACGTCAACAACTCGAAGATCCGTGTGTCTTACATTCCCTCCTCGGGTGCTCTACAAAGCATGTGAATTATCTTTCGGAAGATGCCACGAAATCGCTTCTAACAGTGTTTAACTTCAACATTTTCCCTGCAGGACCCTCATATTTCCATTAGTTGTAGTGAAAGTGGTAAGAGAAGGAGTTATGGCTAAAAATTGTCCCGCCACTTTCTTGTAAGTCTTTCACCCCTTTGCTATAACTATCAGGGCGGTCAAATATCACCTCCCTGCACATATACTCTCTGTTCCTCCCATTCCCAATTCCTGGAAGGTGTTCGTTCGGATTTTTGTTCAAAATTAGTAAAATATGATAGTTGTAAAGTGCTCTGCGTCATACCCGATGGTATCATGTGGATATAAGGTAATAATATTTATTTCCTTTTTGTGCAAATCAGTTTCAGAGTTCAGCTAGAGAAACCCTTTTGGAATCTTGTAAGGCCCAGTTTATATTTAGTTTCTCATTTTTATAGCGCCCCTGCCCATAGCGCTCATTGCCCCCATAAGTTGCACAAACGCCCCGGGGCGATAAGGCCCCCTTTGTGAACCACTGCCCTAGACAGTAAAAATTCTCTCTACAAAGTTACTTGTATTACCCCTCCTCCAAGTAAAACAAAACCACCTGTCATGCCTAGTGCAAGCTTGCTGTAGCCAGGAAATGTGTTGGAGGGGCGAGAGGGCTTCCAGGAGCGAAATATATTTTAAGGGGTGAGATAAACTTAAATGCTTTAATGCAAGGGTCATTTTTATTTTCTAGGGGACAATTTTTTGGGAGGGCTTCAGGCCCTGGCCCCTTATTGACGGCCTTGATCTATTTCTTCTCCTAAATAAAGTTACAGTAGCTTGCACTTGCACTGAGTTATGATTGCTCAAGGCTATACCAATATACTACTGTGAGTTATCGAGAACAACTGACTCCTCAAGTCATCATTGACCAACCAGAGGGAAGCTACTTTTTGCACTAATATCATATAAAGTGCACTCACCAATTGTATTTAGGATGTAATCATATTCCTAAATATGTTTGGGGTGATGTCACATCCCCTTTAATAAGGGCCTCCTGGTGCTCGGAGCTAGAGGAGAGGCCAACCTGGAAGCTTCGGAAGTTGTGGGCTTAAAACAAGGCACCTTCATTTTATAAACAGCATCACATGTGCACTAAACAAACCACAGCAAATAAAGTATGATCACTAATCTTGGTGAGATTTTGAAAGGCACATAAGTAGCGTAAAAGGAGTGGGGAAGGGGGTAACTTCTCCCCCTTCCCGGAGAAAATATCGGAGATAAATCGGTGTAAAACAAAAACGAAAACAAGGGGAAGAAAACAGAAATAAAATAAAAAAGGAAACAAAGAGAGAAGAACAAAAGAAAAAGGAAGAAAGAATGAAGGAAACAAATTAGAAAACAAAAGAAAAGAAAACGAAAAGAAGGAAATAGTAGGCCTACAGGATTTACTGAAGAAAGGAGGCCAAGATGGCATGAGCGTCCCCCTCACTTTTTGGAAGGGTGAATATCTCCAAAAGTCCCCCCAAACTTTTTCAAAATGATGAAAACTAAAGCTGTGATGAATTGTATTATAACATAGATTACGAATTGACACTAAATTTTAAAAGCTAAATTGCACCTAAATATGGCACTATTTGCCATAAAGACACCTTCTAATTTCCTTTTTTGTCAAAGGGGAGGGGGCTCCTACCCTTAGACCCCTCCCCCAGGACGGCGATTCGCAAAGTCCCCACACACACACCTTTGGAGATGAATCCACGCCACTGCAAGACGGGGAGCAGGACTACGGGCCTAATAATGAGGGGAAGAGTGATGGAATGAGTAATTAGGACTGGGGGCGATGGAAAGGACGAAACGGTAAGGGGAAGGAGCCTGACAGATTAAAGGCCAGAGAAGGCAAGACTGGCACAAAGTTGACCCCAAGGATCGATTCAAGCTGGCTTTACAAGGGAAGGATAGGATAGAATGAGGGAGGGAGGAAAAGGGATGGCTTATAATAAAAGTTAAGCGGTCTAGTGTTCCCACTGAGTTAGCACCCTCTGCAGCCCGCCATGGTCTGCCTGCTGACAGCAAAATAAAATGGCCAGCTTTACACCAGCGGTCCTTCAGCTGAAAACGCCGCAGAAATACAAACAATATATATATATATATATATATATATATATATATATATATATATATATATATATATATATATGTATATAGTTAATTGTCATTCATGGATATATATGAATAGATTTGGCCATCATGAAAAACATTTCTTTTCCCATTTTGCCATCGGTCCTGCATCGAATCGCTTTCGGTTTTCCGCTTGAGCACCCTTAATAACTCTAGCGATCTGCGTTCGGAAAGCCTGCGTTTTTCCGTCCGCGTTTTCTGACGTGTAGTACACTGGGTTAGGCATTGTTAGTATGGTTTCTTTTGAAAAATGCCCGAATGAAAATTTCAAAAAAAAAAAAAAAAAATCGAGAGGCCCTTCTTTCTTTGCTATATTTGCGTGAATGAAATGCTACAGAATTTCTCGGAATTTCTGTAGTAAACCAGGGGCGGATCTAGGATTCCAAGGGGGGGGGGGGGTTTCCAGGTGGTCCGGGCGCGTTGCGATTGTTGGGTTAGACTGACTGACGCGTAAGCAGCAATGAGAGCACGATAGCATGAGCCAATGTGCGTCGGGTCCAGGGTCCCGCTCAAGGGCCCCTGGTGGGATCCAGGGGCGAAACCTCGGTGGGGGTCAGGGGGTGAAGCCCCCGGAAGCTCTGGCATTTTAGGCTTTTTAGGGTACTTTAATGGAAGAAAATTGTGATCAGTTTCTGAGAACCATAAAGCCATCAAGAACCGCAGAATACCTTTTAACAGATCGGGTTAGCTGGAGAATTGAACCGGATCTACTGCGTCGCAAGGCCACATTCGTTACTAATGCAACAGGCTACTGCCCCCTCCTAATAGCTACGCTCAGGCTACGCTCCAGCCAATAACCCAAGAAGAATGCAAAAAGATTGGAGAACATTCTTTCCCAGTACTATGTATAATATTCAAAGTTCTGGTGTGTATGATAAAATGATAAATATGTATTTACTTTTATAAATTCTCTTGCTTATTTGGTCAGCGCTCCAGCCCAAGCTGGTGTTCGGCTGTCTCCTGTAAAAAAAACGAGTTCGCTAGCAACGGAAATGAGTATTCCTGCATACCTGCAGTGTACAACTACAAATGTTTAATACCGCAGTGTCCATGCTGACACTACATGCGAAACGAAACAAGGTAGAATTAATTTATTTTGTGGAATTCCATGTTCATCTTTACTTAAATTTTTTTTCTGGGAAGAAGGGGTTTTCCGGAAACCAGGAAGCCCCCTTAAATTCTCCCTTGGTGGGCGGCCGGGTTGTTCGAGTTTACGACAGGCTCATACAACCCTAAACCGATGCCGCTCCCTAAGCAATGCTTCCGTTTGAAGTCTGGCGTACTTCAAGCATATTCACTCTTCCCCTCCATATAGGTTGGGTTGGATCCGCCCTTACCTCTAAACATGCCAGTGTGCAAAAAGCGCTGAGGTTTGAAAGGCCTGGGTAGCCTGAAACCCGAGGATGAAAGCAGGGGTGGGTGGGGGCTAAACTCGAGTCAAAAAAAGAAGTGCCATGTGCGAAGATATGCTTCCGTTTCTCCTCAACCCCTTAATTTAGTTTGTGGCCCTTAAAAATATGTCGAATTAATTTGCAGTAATTTTCCTTTAAAATTTGCCTAGTATGATGTCCCACCAAATTGCATCCAAGGACTCTCAAAAGATTTCCCTTCCCTCAGGACAACCGTAAGAAACAACGTTCAAACCCTCCTTCCCCTTCTCTAGTCGAAAACAGCTTCCTCCACGCCTAGTAAACTGCTGCGAAACAAGTACCGGTATCCATTGATCACTTTAATGATGCATTTTCCTCCATAACATTTTGGTATGATAATTATGATTGAGAGAATATGACTTACACATTATTTCGCCTGCAGTGAGAGACAGGTCGTCCTGGCCGATAATTTGTATTGGCGCCCTTAGGAATTTTTTTTAAATGTTGGACACTAATAAGTTTACACTCAGAAGTATAACAGTAGGCAATATCATACTAGTCTTCCCCGATTCACACATACACGGGCAATGATACCGTAACCTACCATCAACAGGCAATATGACATCATACAATATTTGTGACATCCTGTTCGCATGCAGATTGCTGCGTATCGTATTTCCCAGGAGTGTGCCTACTCTCTTTTGTGATGACGTCAAGTTATGAATATTAAGCGGTTCTCAAAGGTGCCAGGTGCCCAATTTATGTTCTCCCGAATTTAACGCGTAGAAAAGCACACTATGGCATGCCAAAGGTAACTTATTGGTGTTCATTTGGAGGATAGCGATAGCATGCATGATTTTCTTCTAAACCGAAAATATTACTGAAGCAGAGGATGTATATAGTTTCGACTTACCATATTTCAAATTACTTTAGCATAAAAGCTATACGCAAGAAGAAACATATATTATGAAGAATTCAGGAGTTAAAAGCTGCACGTTGCAATATGCCAGTATATAGAGTAAGACAATTATATTCCTGGTAACTTAAAGGAATCTGTCATGCGGGCTGTGATGACGATGGGCTGGACTGCGGGGTCGTAGCTGGGATGAAATTTTTAGGGGGACCTAGGTATCAAATGGGGGTCACGGCCTTGATCGCCGTCCTTAATTCTTACACATTTTGTTAGGAGCACATTTTTTTTGGGGGGGGGGGGCTAGCGAGCAAGGGGGCAGGCGCGGCCCCCCGTAGCTACGCACCTGCAAATAGCTAGGTGTAGAAACGAGTAGTGTCTCCCATCAACGTGTAATAAAAGAACATATACTTGACGGAAACATAGGAGTAGGAAGCTGTTTTAGGTGGAATTTAACATTGTTTCGAAACGTTGTCGAGGTGTGAACGTGTATAAGGAGAGGGGTTTCCCCTTCCCTTTTGGAAATTTTTTAGTTATATGAGGCTCCTTAGATGCAATTTGGTTAGACATATTGTGCCAATTTTAAGAAAACTTACTGCAAAATATTGACATTTTTACAGAGGAAAGCAATAATGGGGTTTCTTCCTTTAACTGTGGGGGCATACTTTTCACTGTTTTAACTAAGGCTAAGGGCCTTTAGCCCCTCAACCCCTACCCTCCCCCAACCAACGGGGACATGTCCGGGGGGGGGCGGTCGGGGAAACGCTTAGATAAGGAGTCTTAGGGCTTGCTCTGAAGCCTCTGGTGGGATCCAGGAGCAACATTCCGATGAGGCCCGGATAGCAGGGGGGTAGCTTGGATGAAATTTTTAGGGGGGCCTAGGTATCAAATGGAGGGGGTCACGGCATTGATCACCTTCCTTAATTCTTACACATTTTATTAGGACACAAACAATTTTTGGAGGTCTAGCAAACATTTGGGGGCCGGGCCAGGCCCGGCAGGCCCCCGTAGCTACACGCCTAGCCCAGAGGGTAAAGCTCTCTTCAAATGACATTAGAAGAGCACTAAATAGACCTGAAGTTGCAATGTGATAATTCGTTATAGAAGTCCGACTACCGTCGGATAAATTTGATAAGGTAGCACTTGCTACCATCTGACGAGGCCTGGGATTGGTAAGGAGGAGAGGGAGGGGACCACAGGGAATTTTGTTACACAAGTAAGGAAGCAAGCCCCCTGCAAAAAATTTCGCCCCCATCAGATCAAAAACTACCGTTGTCTTAAAGCATTTTAATGTGGTCTCGGCTCCCACCCCACCCCTGTGAAAAAATATTTCTCCCCCTGGAAGCTTTTCGCCCCTTCAGTACCTTGTCTGGTTACGGGCCTGGAAGGGACTGTGTCTTGTATAAATGGGAGAACGGGAGATTATGGTTGGGTTTAGGTATGTCGTTTGCTTGGTAGCCTCACTTGTGTGCAAAGGTCCCATCAGGTTTACTAGTTGGGCCAAGCACGCAGTGGAGTCCCCAGACTTTTCGAAGTGGGGGCACTAGGGTTCAAGCGTTCCTCAAAACGGAAACCCCAAAATGAAGGACCGTGCTCCTCTGGAGGCCTCGAAGTGACGGGCAGTGCTCATATCAGGGGGCGATGAGTGCTAAGGGGGCGGCAGGGGGGCGTTTTGAAAACGGGATACTCAATTTAAACCAAGGCTTTACAAGATTCCAAAAGTTTTTCTCTAGCTGAACTCTCAAATTGGTTTGCACAAAAAGGACTGGAGATGAATGGAGTCAACAAGTTGAGTAGGTCTTATATTCCCTTCCCAGATGCCACAAAATCGCATCTACTGTAAAAACGTTTAATTTCAATTTTTCCTACAAGAACCCTCATATTCCCATCAGTGACAGTGAAAGCGGTGACCGAAGGGGTCATAGCTAAAAATCGTCCTGCAAATTTAACCTTGAATGTAGTTTTCTTCCTTGCAGTCCATAAACATGACATACTGACAGAAGTGACAATTGTAGGTAACTGTAACAAAATAGATAACTTTGGCAATGTACTATGAAGTAAAACTTTAAAATGTTTTCAAAAATGCAGTTTTTCGGTGCGCCAATTTCTGCTTTCTCATTATTTCTACCTGTTGGACAGCTTGATTGGCACAAGTCTTTCAATTCCCCATGCCACCCCTACCATCCTTCTTCCTCCCGTGACAGGACAAGCCCCTTTCAGCATCAAAGGGAACTCCCGTTATTTATTATTGAAATACAAACTGGGCTAAGGCTGATTTTGCAATCTTTTTAGTTTGTATTTAAGGTTATTAGGTAATCGGAAGATAGCCAAAATTTGACTGACAGTACGTCATTCTCGTGTCAACAATATCGTAAATACTTCACAGCTTCCGGGGCGAATCCCCCAGTCGCCCACTGGGATGTTGACCTTTGGCCTCATTTTGAGGAACAGTCCACAACTCGATGGGGCCCTGGCAAAGTCAGTTAAATACCAAAGACGTTTCTCCTCTCTTGACCGCGATCAAGCCTTCCAGCTTTTGTAAATCGTGGGTTAAAGAGTCGCCATCTCAAAAGGGTGTCAGTTTCTGAAGTCCCGCATTGCTGGTTTGCTACCCTGGGTCGAACCCATACTTAAAAAACGATGTATGTCACGGTAGCTCGACCCTTTTATTTCAGCATGTTTTGTTTTATTATCGTCGTTTCATCCATAGCAATAGTAAGCTACAGACAAGAGGGGGGGGGGGCGTTTGCCCATCCTCATTTGGTGAAAGGGGGCGTTTAGCTGGAGAAGGTTGGGAACCACTGCTGTAGAGTTTGATGACGAGCACTTTACAACTATCGTATTTTTACCATGTCTGAACGAAAATCCAGACGAACAACTTCCAGCAGTGGGGAATGGGAGGGAGAGTATAGGTGCAGGGAGGTGATATAAGACCTCTCTGATAGGTAAAGCAAAGCGGTTAAGGACTAAAAGACGCGTTTCAGAATCATTTTTCGTCGTAAGTGTATTAACAATCACCATTTATTCCGGTAATGGCTGCGCGCGAAGCGCTTGGTAAAATTTTTTGAAAAATGTATAACGGCAAATACGTACTTTCAACCTTCCACATCATGCTACAAATTAGATGGAAAGATCCGATAGGCCCCTACAGAGGTTGGAGATGTACTTCTGTTTTTCGGTAAAGTGTTGTGATAAGAATAGTTGCATGTATTTATAACCTTAATAATGGTCATGAGATGGAGAGAAAACGGTGACGAATGCGCACGAAGCGCGCCAAAATTTTTCACTAAGTAAGATAACCATGACAAAACCTGCATTCATGCTCTACATCGAGACACTTTCAATTCCCCAACAAACCTATTTGCCAATCACAAAGCCAGTCTTTTACCTTAGAATTCGTAAACAGCTTTCAACTTTTGTTGCTGTGCTTCTGCGGGGGGTTGCTATACCGGAAGTTATTGATAATAAGGACAATATTAAGGTAAGGTTTGAAGCGCGTGGAGCGCGCGAAAATTTTGGTAGTTTGCGAAGGATTGCGATAAATTTGATAGTTTGAGAACCATTTGTGATAGAAAATCGTTACAATAATCAATGTTCTAGTTTAATGTCTGCTCAAGAAGGGGCTCAAGACATCCGTGGGAGGAGCTAGGAGTACCCCAGTTGGGAAAAATGGAAATGTCTAGGATGAGGGAGACAGATTCTCCCATAGAAACCCAATTGTCTAACTTTCCGTAAGAAGAACCAAATATTTAATTTTTTCCTTCAACATAACCCCAAAGTTTTCGGCGCGCTTCCCTTGCTTTCGCGTTCGGCGTCCTTTCGGCAACCTGTTGCTTCTGGAGGGGCTTCGGGTTGCTGGAACCGTAACGTTAGCTTGGTCACCTCGTCGGGCGGACCTTTCACTACCCCTTGCTGAGTTTGCAAGCAGGTTTTACCAGGACAAATAATTTTGTGCAAAATGTCCACGCGCTTAGCGTGCATGTTCTTTCAATCGAAGTTGTACTACGTATGAACATTATTAGCACAAAATATCCGCTGAACTATTCTAGCCAAAGCTAGGCTAAGGCTCAAAGTTAGATGGCGGGCATCATCAAGGGGTTTTCATGTAGCAATCTTATACCTTGAGTAACATGTGTAACGTGATGACTACATGTATTTGAAGCTAAATTTACTTGTACCAGTAGCGTGTTTAAAAGGGGCTTAGGGGCACACCCTACCTCCGAAGTCAGTCGGGGGAAATTACTTAGTCGGGTGATTTAAGGGTTACGGGAAGAGGAAAAGATTGAAGAGACACACAGAGCAGTATGAGGTCAACGAGATTAATTTATATAGTACCTTCTTCTCCACTGGCAGAAATAATTTACTCCGCCTCATGCGTCAACGCCTCCTGCAGTCTTTGAACCCTGACGCCGCCTTAACCCCACACCATGTGTTTTCCTTGTGTAATTAATTAGGTTAATGCACCCGAAATAGCCCTTCTGCCGTGTAGCGTGTTGAAAGTAACACACGTGTAAATTACCCTACCTATTATATTCACCTATGACGAGAAAACCATCTCTTAAATCGGACAAAATAAAATTATCAAGACTTGTTCATTTCATGGGTATGTTTCGGAAGTTCATTAGCTGGCTTCTGAGCAGGCGGATAGCCAGAAATTTGCCAAGGAGGGGGCAAAACCTGTAGGCAAACCACCTAAGAGTAGCGCAAACCTATTTGGCGCAAAGCCTACAAGAAAAGTTTGACCGAAGATGCCTCCCAGATCACTGGAAATGGCACTTTCCAGGCCTTGTAAGTTGCATCTAAAGACTTTTTATGTTAAGTTACTAGCAATATCATGAATCATCATTTTAAAAATATTATTTAAAATACAAAACATATGCTCATGGAGGGTGCGGCTGCCCCATTCGCCCCCTCCTTGGCTACACGTCTGCTTTTGAGTAACCTGAACTCTCCGTCATTGACATCGAATTTCACAAAATCTGAAACGAAAAAAACCTGATCAATAAGGCCTCTAGAACCAACTTACGACAATCTTATTACCTTATATTACAGGAGTTTCCGGGGGCTTCGCCCCTGGACCCCCACCGGGGCTCTGCCCCTGGGCCCCTGGACCCCAAGCGTAAAAAATCGCGCTTCGCGTTCGTGATGCACCTTCGGTGCACTTGAGACACTCCTCCATGTCAGACGGGGGAATCACAGGTTGTCCCCCCAGGCTCCGGAATCCTGCACACGACACCGATTTGTACCACAAATTTATTCAAGTTTGCCTTTTCTCTTCATGCAAAATTTCGTTCTAAGTAAAAACTAAAAATACAATAATTTTCGGACATTCGGGGAATTTTTCCTGGATCCTACCAAAGGTATAAAAGAATCCGGAGAGCAAGTGATGGTCTGATTTCAGTCGGCCATACCTGGGGTCTATCACCTTTAATCTTTCAATTTCCTTGCTTACCTGTATGATGGATGGTTGGACATTAAATTGTATCTTGATTCGTTCAATTTCACTGAATATGTGGGTTTGAAATTCATGTAGAAAATAAATGAAGACGATTTAAGGCTGGTGGACCCCATTAATGGCTGCCTACAGTCACTAAACACAAGCACTGATCGGATTCGTCTATACTAGGCCACATCAAGCTTGCCTCATAGCAGTCCCAAAATGCTCAACTGCTTACTTGAGCTTGCGGAACTGAAGAAGCATCATCGTGATCATAACCTTGTTCCGTCACGTTTGGAGACTTTACACGTCTCTGTATTGAAAGAGGAGGGAAAAATTCCCACCAGATGAGCGAAATTTTTGCGCGCTTCGCCCACATGTGCACACCGAACTGATACCGTTAAGCTACTTGTGGTAGGCTTGAGATATCTCACGTGCACTGGTTCACACAAATTGTTATTACATGGTGGCACTACTTTCCACAAACATAACCCTTCTTCGGTGCCCCCTGGTGCGCCGGTGCCCCAGTATCAGAATTCCTGGCTACCGGCCTGAGGTTTGCATTGAGCTTAATAAATTCACCCATTCTGCCCAATGGCAGTTAATGTTAAGACAACTACTTTTTAGGTATATCCCTGAGGGTTATGGATTATGGATAGTCCATACATAAACAGCCAATGGACGTCTGCACAGATATGCCAAGGCAAACATTTCTGAAGGCGACCACCCCCCTTGTAAGCCGTACACTGCAATTACCTCGAGTTCTAAAGGCTCTCCGCGAAAATTCCAATGGCACTCTCTATTCAGTGTCCACGCAACTGTTTTTTTTTCTTTCAAACAAAGTTGTACAACCTCAAGAAAATGTTCGTCGGGACAGTTTTTAAAATGTATCGAAAAATCAGTGATAAAAACTTAAGCTTATAGCTTCTCCCCCTCCTCCCCCGTCTCCTCCTTTTCTCACATTTCCTGTCTCTCTTCATTGTCCTTTTTTCCTAGTACTCCTTATCTCTATTTCCCGAAATTCTTCCTGCTTACATCTTTCATTCCTGGCCCTTTCTTCCCTGACCCAGCTTACCTTTTGATGTTCCTTCCCTTTCTTTTCTCTCTGCTAATTATTTTTCTCCCCTTACACAGTTGGCCTTACTCCGTCGCTAGCCCCTGTTCCATTCTTCCCAGCCCAGACCTTCAGTCTTTCAGGCTGTTCATCCGTCCCGTTTGTTTCTACACCTTCCCTATATCCCTACCTACCACAGAGCAAGTAACGTCGGTTTTTCCTTCCAAATTTACCAAATCACCATCACCATCACCATCACCATCACCATCACCATCACCATCATCATCATCATCATCATCATCATCATCATCATCATCATCATCATCATCATCATCATCATCATCATCATCATCATCATCATCATCATCATCATCATCATCATCATCATCATCATCATCATCATCATCATCATCATCATCATCATCATCATCATCATCATCATCATCATCATCATCATCATCATCATCTTCATCATCATCATCTTCATCATCATCATCATCATCATCATCATCATCATCATCATCATCATCATCATCATCATCATCACCATCATCATCACCACCACCACCACCACCATCACCATCACCATCACCATCACCATCACCATCACCATCATCATCATCATCATCATCATCATCATCATCACCACCACCACCACCACCACCACCATCACCATCACCATCACCATCACCATCACCATCACCATCATCATCATCACCATCACCATCATCATCATCATCATCATCATCATCATCACCACCACCATCACCACCATCACCATCACCATCACCATCACCATCACCATCACCATCACCACCATCATCATCATTATCACCATCACCATAATCATCATCATCACCATCACCATCACCATCACCATCACCATCATCATCACCAGCATCATCATCATCACCATTATCATCATCACCATCACCATCATCATCACCATCATCATCACCATCACCATCACCATCATCATCATCATCACCATCACCATCATCATCATCATCATCATCATCATCATCATCATCATCATCATCATCATCATCATCATCATCATCATCATCATCACCATCATCATCACCATCACCATCACCATCACCATCATCATCATCATCATCATCATCATCATCATCATCATCATCATCATCATCATCATAATAATAATAATAATCCCTATTCATATTATTTCTTTTCTTGTCTGTCGTTTTGATTTCTTTGATTATATTACTTCTCTTTTCTGTTAACTTTTTCTCCTTTCTCTCTTTTTCCTTTTTCCCACTATCCCGATTCTTCTTTAATTTTTTTCTCGGCGGTGCATTTTTCCCCAGCCCCTCTGGGGCTGCAACCTATAGTCCAGGGAATGCACAGAGAGTCAAAGATTTGGGCGGGAATATCACTGAATGGTATTTTGCATGCGATACAAATCTTTCTTCATCCTTGCAGGCAAGCATGATGAAAACTTAACCACTCAAGCAAACCTAATGTTCTGACGAGAGGTGTTAACACCCGAGCCCTTGTTCTGAGTTAACTAGACAATCCCATAGTCAGTGGCGTAGTCAGGATTTCTCTCACGGGGGGGGGGGGGGGTGCCGGGTGTTATGTAAAAATTTTTGAAAAATCAGGTGTCCTTACATGCAATCTGGTGTCATATTACCTGTTGAAGTAAAATTTGTGTTAAAAAATTTATGTATTTTTACGAACTAAAGCAAAAAGTCGGCATCAGTGAGGGGGGGGGGGCATGGCCAATGGGGTGTTCCGTCCCCTTTGAAAATTTTGGAAAAATTAGGTGTCCTTATATGCAATCTGTGCCCACATATGCTACCTTTTGAAGTACAATTTGTGTTAAAAAATTACGTATTTGTAGGAACTAAAAAAAATCGGCATCAGTGAGGTGGGGACATGGCCCAATGGCCCCCTTAATACGCCACTGCCTATAGTACCACAATCGACCATTTTGTTTGCATGAAACTCTGTAATTCAAGACTGACTGCAATATTTTGTAAGCGCCGGTCTGAAAAAGCAGTTTTACCGTTTTCAATATAACCCACCAGTGTTAAAATAACATATGATACTCTTTGTAACATGCGTGTATCCGAAAATTCGACCTGAAATTCTGAAATTCTATACATTTACTCTTTTCTCTGCTTGTATTGAAACGGATATTGTTTTCTATGAAATGTTCGTTCGTGTGTATTTTGGTCTGCAGGCGTCCCAAACACACTGCCTACCTTTTCAGCTAATGGTGTGGGCGTGTTTGTGTGTACTATTTCAATGTATCGAGAATTACCCGTTTAAAACACTGTAAAATACTTTACTGTAGTACCACTACACACTACGCCATGTGGAAGAGTATTAATAATCAACCAAATCAAACCAAGATCATTTCATAAGTTCCCTCTGTTTTCAATGGATTCTAGTCCTTCCCATTGTGTAATAGTATAACCAACGATCTGTGGATTTGATTGGTTCATGGTCTGTTTTCTACGCCTTGAGTTCAGTCCGTCTTATGTCCACCGCGGCCAACCATAGTATGGGGTTATGACCACCCCGGCCGCTAGTTTTTTTTTCGTAGGATAGCGAGGGGAAAATCGATTTTTCAAAAAATTTTAAATTTGTTTCAAAATCATGGTTAGGGTTAAAATTAAGGTTAGGGTTACATGGATGGGGGTTATTTGGCCTGTTCTTTCATAATCCGGTGTCAGAATTACAAAACAAGGGTCGGAAAGCTGCTATTTTGGAATTAGGGGTGTGACCTCTTTCCAAGAAGCTGATTGGTCCGTATGAATAGAATTCCCCTCGCTATCCTACGAAAAAAAAACTCGCACCCCGGCCAACCATAGTAGTCAAGTGTAAAGAAGTTCAAGCGTGCGACACAAATAAAAGGTCACAATGCAAAGGTTAAGTGAGGGCGTTTCTGGAGACGAAAATGGTAGCGGTACTACGCCTCTACACTTAAAGACAGATAGTCATCACCCCAAAGTATACTTTTAGTGTGGGGGTATCAAAATTCTCAGTTGGTGGCTGCTCTTTGATTGACATCAAAGTTTGAAAATTTGAAAGATGCAGAGTAGCTCACATTCCACACAGGGCAGAGAGAGTGCTTTTATTACATTTTATAGCCTTGTATGCTCACCAGGACATGGCCTTAAGCAACAAAACAGGTTTATTCCTGCACAAGGAAGAGCTTCATACAGTTGTGGGAGGAGCTAGCAGTTGCATAGTTGGGAGAATTGGAACTGTCTGGGATCATGAAAATTCCCCTTTAATTAAGGAGCGCAGAAAGCATTTTACTATTGGACAGAGGAGACAAGGTCTCTGTGAGTAACATTACAAGCAAAATTTATGTATCATTCATCTTGGTTAGAATGACGTACATTTTCACGGTTACAAATGCAGACCATTTTATCTCGATTTTCAAATGTAACTGATGTGTAGTCTGACGAAGGAAAACAGAGCTCAAGGAAAGCGTTCCACGTAAGTATAGGCCTATGCTGCATGTAGTGAAGTCGATCTACGATACGACCACGGACGGAATTCGACGTACTGGGCCGAGTCGTACATAAAACTAGGGAGATTGAAGAATGTGAAAGTTCGGGTTAATATGAGCAGAGAACCCGACTGTAGAGAAAGTTGTTGATGGTAAAACACTCGTTTTTAGCTCGAGGCGGCTGTCGGAAGCCTTGCAAGAGCGTTGGGTTCGTACAATGGGGGAATGAACATAGGCCTATAGCTACTATCTTGGTATATTCTAAGGTGCTATTTGATCGTGCTGAGACCATTGGAGGGAAAAATTATACAGAACAGCAAAATACAGGGGCCTACAACCACCAGTCATCCCCATTTACACAGTTCCGAAACTAAGTCATGTTTTGCAATTAATTCATCAAATAGGAGCCTTAGTCTGCACGGTGGGGGTGCCTTTGCACTCATTCTCTGCTTCCCTGCTTGGCTATATTCCCTGTATGACTGACGACAGTCTAGAGATTTAGAGTTTTCAAGTAATTGTTCTGCGAGTAGCACTGTGAAATAGGATAAGGATGACTTGCCTTAACTTTACTAGCAGACTAGGAGACGCTCTTGGTATCTGTTACAGAGGGGTTGTTACTGAGTCTCTCCAAGGTGATGTACCATGGTTTCGATTCGTACAATAAAAATATGTAGCCTTCGCTACACACTGGCGTCAATGTAATTCTTTTATATTTTATTCATTTAGGTTCGTACATTGGTGTAGGAAGGATGGGCTAGTCTCCCCTGTTCAAAATGTGGTGGCGGACTCGAAGAATGCTTCGTCCGCCTAAAATCAACGACGAAATCCCGTTCTTCAATCCCTCTGTAAAAAAAATTTTGCAGCAACTTCCCTTACAATTTGCCCAATGTGTTGCCCTAAATTGCATCTAAGGACCCTCAAATATTCAAAAACTTTCCAAAAATTTTTCCCCCCCAGACTGCGTTTGTACAACTAATATCGGTATTTTATATCGTGACTGGTGTGAATGCAGGTTGGCTTACTTTGGGAAGCGAAACTGTCCTCGATGTGAAAGAGGGGATCAGTCCCACTAATATGACAACTTAATATTTATAAAGAAAGTTTGTGGCACAATCAGTTCCAGATCACTTTTTTTTAATCATGATGTCATGCATAAATAATGTGTTATGAAGAATTAATTAAAAGAGGTACCAGGATGCCCTCCTGGCCCCTGAAGCCCTTTAAGGTGAGTGGCATTCCAGGAAGTTCAGTTGAGACAGATTACCAGTGGCGGATCCAGGGGGGGTCGCCGGCGTCCGGACCCCCCCTCAGATTTTCCAATGTGCCCTTTTTCAAAAATTTTTTTTTCACACTAGCAAAAAAAAAAAAAAAAAAAAAAAAAAAAAAAAACGAGACAGTCTGCGTGACAATCAGGCATTCTAATCACTTTTTGCTTGGAACCACGTGTGGCGTGCTTGGGCATTCAGAGTAGCACAAAACACGCAGATATTACGTCATACTCACTAGCGATATGCAACGTATTACTATTGGGTTTTAATATTGATTCCAAAAGGTCACTGCTAGTCTTTTGGTCTTACAAAATAATGATCTATTCACACTCCATAAACGCTACATCTACGAAACCTTCCCTCCACCCTCTAGTATCCATCCTCTCGTGAACAAGAAAGAGTAGGTAAATATGTTTCGCTATGATATTTATAGTCTGGAATTACTCTCCTTTTATAGTGTTGCCCTAGTGATGGGAATAAAAAGCCAGTCTTAGGTAAAGTCCACAGCCAAGAGTTGACCAGAAGTCACAATAGACAAATCGGTGTTTGTTTCATTTTAAAATTACTATATAAAATCACCACCAGGTCAAATAACGCAGTGTCAGTCGGTTCAATTTTTTGACGTCTTTGGACCGATGACCGGTCTGCTGTCGCAAATGAAAAGCAAACATTTGACTTTAGTCATCTGTTCTGACAGAGTGTTTTTGACAGTCGCGATGCAACTATATAGGGAACACAACATACAGTATTTTAACCTCCTCCCCCAGTCGAGATAGCGGTAGCGCCAGGTGGGGGATGGGTTCATGCCGCACGTCGGGGAAGGCTGGCTCCCTATCGGAGAAGTTTTACAGTTTCGTAGGGGAGTCTTAGTCGAAAGTACGCAGTCCCTGACGACAACTAATCGACGGTTTACCTGTTTTTTGCTCTCAAGAGGATAATTTCTGTAATAAGAACCCAAAATTTTCGGCGCGCTACGCGCGCTGTAGAGTCACTCTAGTTTTTCAATAGTTCCATTCCACATAGCAGGATAGCACAATTCCTGTCCACCTTAACAGATAACATATGGGCAGAATACATAGTTTATGTAAAGGTCGTAACTTTCATCCCATATCGCAAAGTCTAGCTGGTGTTCTCTTGTGTGTGTCATCAGGGAGCTGGTGTCATGCGGTACAGTCAGTTGGTGAGCGACTTACGGAGCAAAGTTTGGCTATTTCATCATATGGTCCAGGTGGTTTCGATACAATGTATGTTACACCCGATACGGTCTACAAACCCTACAGTTCTTTTTTCGTTCCGTCATGCATATGTTTTATGTGTAAGCCTATCAAAAAATTTCGCCCGCTTCGCGCGCTTTTCAATTTCACGATCCAGATTCAGAGAACACTAACAGTGCGCAACTCGGATCATGAAGTATTAAGTGATATAATGCAAAATATGCCTGCAATTGCATGGGATAATGAGGCTCCTACATTTGCCCTTCTCATCATACCCTCGAAATAGGGAATGTCGGAACTTGGGGTAGCTGACATGGTCCGGCCCCCTGTTGGAAAAAATTCTGCCGCCACCCATGGTCAGTTTACTTATTTTGGCTTTCATAAGTGTAATTTCTGGGATAAAACCCAAAATTTTCGGTACGCTTTGTCCACTCTTCCTCAGTTCAGTTATACTTATAGCTAAATATAGTACAAACCCTTTCCACCTTTTCGAGTTAATAAGTAGAATACATGGATTTATGTAAATGTCAGGAATTGGATCTCATTTCGCTAAACCTGGTTAACGTTCACTTGTGTCTGTCGTACGGTACGTCTAGTGACTCGAGGAGGGAAGTACAATAAAGTTATGCCCGATAGGGCCCAACTGTCCGCTCAATTGTTCTATATAAGCTATAAATTAGTACAAATTCTTATAAGTGTAGGCTTACCCCAAAAAATTTCGCGCGCTTCGCGCGCTTTGCAATTTCACCGTTTAGATTCCAGGTTTTGATTCCAGTTTTTGCATGTCTCTTGGTTTGTCCTTTCTTTGTCAATATGCGGTAAGTTGTGTAATCGCTGACGTTTATGGGAACCAAAATTTAAAAAAAAAATGAATGTGCCCTTTTTATGTTGGACCCCCCTCAAAAAAGACCCTAGATCCGCCCCTGGATTACCACCCTGAAGTTAATCTCTCGTGTCTTTGTTTACCATAGCATTTTACGATATTGAGAGCAACTGTGTCAAAAGTATTTCTGATTTTTCATATTATTTTCATATGTTATGATTGTTATATTGGCAGCCATTTTGTTGTTTCCGCTATCTTGGTTGCATCAAATCTTGGCGCCCAAATGTTGAAAAAGAAACTAAAAGGGTGTATGGGGGGAGGAGGCTGGAATTGCAACCTCCTCCCCTTAGACCCTTCCCAAGGACGGCGTTCTAAGAACATTCAGCTCCCGAGCCCGAGCCCTCACTGAAGAAACAGTTTTCACAACTAAGATATATTTATGTCGGTTTCAAACGTTTTCACACACCTTGTACGACTCGCTGCAGGAAGCCACTGCTGGGACCAATATTGTCGTCCCTACAGTTCCATGTGCTCGGGAACTGACAGTCTGCATATCATAAGCATATCATAAGCATGAAAGCCAGGTTTTGCAGGGTTGCTAATGATCAAACTGGAGGGGTACCTTGACAACATTTATACACATTTTGATTTTTTAATTTCCTTCTGGAAGTTTGTTTCACTCACTTAAAGTGTTTAAGAAATACAAGGACGTGTAAATATTGCTAACTCAGCCTCGATGCACTGAATACTTGATATTTCTGTTGACAACATGTATTGCTGGCGTGATATAGGTTAGATAACAGCTCTCTTCTAGATGTGTGTCTTTTCCTAAATGTGGATAATTTGACGTATTGATGCAATGTATTAAATTACTATGTTTGTATTCGATCATGTCATTAGAATTTGTGACTTGTCATGTTTATAGATATGCAACTGCGGTTACGCCACATTCAAAATGACCATTCAGGGACAGTTTTCGTTGTCCATTCTCATAATTTCCTGCCTTGGAAGTATTTGGTACTTAACGGAAAGTATGGACAGAACGTTCGCGGTATACAAAGATGGATTAGTGCCGCCTAAAGAAACGATTCAAAGACTAGATCTAATAGACAGACGAATGACAGTTAAAGAAGCACACGTACCTGTTGCAATACGGGTAAGCATTTTTAATACCTTTTATTTTCTTTAAGGTTAAAATATGGGGTCACTTGTCAACGGGCTTTGCAAGACGTCGGTGCCTTTGTTCAAGGGAACGATCAGTCGCCCAAATTTATTTGGAAACTTCAGCTAAATCCTACAAATTTCCTCTTATTTCCTTTACAAATATCTCTCATGATTGTCCAAACAATTCCTTCGGGAGTAGCGTTTAGTTTTCGCCCTTTGGCTTTTCGCTAAAAAGCTGCAGAGTCGAGAGATTTGGAAAAAGTATTTGCTGTGACGTAGCTCCTTTGAAGCAATGGTACTACTTAGAAGCTATTTTAGCTACCTTGAAAATTTGCCCTGCAAGAAGTCGGGGACAAAGACTGGATTGCTTGATACCTGGTTGTCGGTTACAGAGAACTAGCTCCACCCTTTTCCGTCCGAAAAAACTCCGAGCAATGACAACAGAAGATTAATTTTGCCGTCCTAGCGAACTTTGTCTATTATTCAAAGTTTCAAAGTTTATTTAAACCCAGTATTAAAATGTGAGATCACATAAGTATGAAAAGGATGTAAAAACGATTAATAGTGAAATGCTACACAAGATCAGCATTGAATATATATACAGATTATACATCAAAAGTACATAAAAAATTCAAGTTACGTGAAAGAACACCTTGAATAAAAATGGCAGCCCTATAAATAAAAGTTTTTAAAAGGAGTGGTTCTGAATTTTGGAATAATTGTGGTATTTCTTATGTTATAACTGGTGTGTGGAAGAAACGACTCAGCTCGTTGTAGATTGGGTGCTTGTCGTCCGTACGGATTTTTTGAGAAAGTCTTAAAATCTTTTATGGCTGCCGTATTTACTTGGTTAATGAGGGTGTTAAAATCTAGGGATAAAAATTTCGGCGCATTAACGCAAGGAGGTTTTATGTCTTTCCTTATCTTTTACTAACAAGTAATGATACCAAACAGGAACAATATATATATATATATATATATATATATATATATATATATATATATATATATATATATATATATATATATATATAATATGAGGTAAAATGTAGGTATCAAAAACTTGGGCACGATAAAAGATAAAGTAGAAATGATATAATAAAACGTTTTTTTTTTGAAACGTGACATGTAAAATTAAGCTTACTATCAATACATATCTAAGTACATTGTCTGTTCAGTATGGTCAACTTCGGCGCCCTGAATTACAGCTTTTCTCGCTGTAGCAGTAAGTAGGCCCTCATGCTTAAAATTAGAATTTTTAAAAGTTATCTCTTTTGATTTCTTTGGATTCAGAAGTAAGTTCTTATCACAAACATGTACAATGTGAGATACCACAGCTTCGTAATTTCTTTGAGTTTGATCAACGTTGTGTGAGAATTAAGATAATTTAGCAGAGATTGCAGTGTCATCTGCATATTTTATAAGAGAACAGTTTGACTGAGATCGTATTTCATCGGTGTAAAACCGTAAATAACAGGGCTGATAATGGGCCACCCTGGGGGACCCCAACACTGATTTCAGATTTGTCGGATAACCTTCCTTTCAATTTAACTTGTCCACTTGACCACCCTTTCGTGAAATCAGCCAGCCAGTGCATAATCCAGGGATCTTCGACAAAAGTTTAAATAATGGATTAGCCGATTAGGTAGAAAAGTATTGAAAGCATTGGAAAACTCAACAAATGTAACTTTGGATACGTTTGTGTTTTTATGATTCAGAGTGAGTACAATATCGTGCAATAAAGTAAGAACTGCATCCGTACAGGAAACCAGTTTCTGTAAGCAAACTGACATCGATCACCATGCATATCAATGGAACTTGTTAAGAAAGGTAGTAAAAATTTTCTGCATAGAGTTAAAACTTATATGGACCTGAAGTCATTAACTGATGTGGGTATCTTAATCTTAGGTATCGGTGAGGTAACGGCATTCTTCCAGAAACTGGGTATGTGACATTGGTTTAAACTTTCATTAAAAATGTGTGTAAAAATACTAGGTAAATGTAAATCCAAAATGATTGCTAAGTTTCTCACCGAATTGACGACTGTTCCTTTCTTTTCAGGTTATTCATAATTCTAAGTTAGGACAATTTACACGGCACAGTTAGTTGTATCCAACATTACGGTAGGTCATTTGTGCCATCTACATCTCCCTAAGTGGAAAATTTGCAGGCATATTTACAATTTCTTTTCTGTTTTCGTAAACATAGTCTTTTTTAACTCATATTCATTATTAGGACTTACAAAAACAATCGATGAAGGTTTGATTTCTCAAACAACCAACATACTCAATCTTGAAAACATTTCTGGCTTATTTACTGTTTAAACAAAATTGTTTGCAAAGATAAAACCTTGTTGAAACTTTATGTTTACTTATATTAATAATAAAAAAAATCTTTTTTTAATAAATTTCAAGACAAAGGAGATGTTTTTCTTCACACTTACTTAAAAATTACAAGATGCTACTCTGAATGCACTTAAAGGTTATGGTATCAAATAGGTACAAAAAGATCTAAGGTTTGAGTGGGACTTATTGAAAAGCACAAAACACTCCAAAAAGTTATAAACACGTAAGACTTCGTAGGTAAAGTATCGTAATTTTTAAGTTTATTTACAAACCACTTCCATCAGAAAAGGTAACTTGATTTTAGGGTCTGGCCATTTTCGAAGTACCTTAAAAGGAATTGGAGATTTCTTTGAAAAATGTACTTCCGTTTCTAAATACATGTACACTATTTACAATTATTAAAATCTCTATGTGTAGGTAAAGTATTTTGCCGGCAAACAGAACGCAGACAGTAGAAATCGAACCCGGGAAGCAAGGGTGACAGTCTGGAGGTGTGATCACTACACCACAAGAGCCACCTTTTGATCTGTAAGGTTTAAAAACTTGTGGTTAGAGTAATGACAGAAATAACGTTATTAGTCCAAAATTCAATTTAAATGCCCTCTAAGCAGTGAACTTGATTTCTAACGATCTTAGAAAAATGAACATGCTCATCGGTTGTTACCATAGGTGGATATCCCGGAGAGGATGGGGGATATACCCCCCCCCCCCCACACACACTTTTTCGAAATGCTTCATTTGACTTTCACTTTTTCACACAGTAACTTTTGTCTCAAGGGCCCATTATCCCTCCACGCACACACTCACACTTTCCACACAAATCTCCGTTACTGGTTACAAGTACAAATTGCTACATATTGTACTTGAGTTACAGAACAGAATGTCACCTCTATGGTCAGACCATAGAAGAATTATCTCCAAGGCCGGTAGTACTTGAGGGTGTGGGAAGATACTATAAAAAGAAAAGGTGGTAAACTCCCATTTTAGTTTTCCTAATTGAGGTTGTACAATCCACCTCCACCAACGCTGGCACCGGGGAGATAATTAGGCATTTCAGACAATGCTTTGCTAGAATTGTCTTCTTGGGATGCACCGAGGGACCAAAGTTCTAACAGGGACACCCTAACACGTGGGCCTGACCTGCACCCTAGTGAGGTTAAGGGGCAACACTCTCTTAGGGGACCATAGAAGGCCATGCCCTCGGATGTTCTGCATGTGGTAGGCCTCCTAACCATCAGAATGAAGCATTTAACAATCATCAAATAGCCTTGTAGCGCACTAACCCGAACACAAACTCACAGTTTGACCATTCTTCTTATTATGGCTTACATCAGAATAACAAATAAAGGATGCAGAGAGGGATTGTGGGTAGGGAAAAAGGGATATGTTTGAGGTTGCACTGGGCTCAGGAAAAATAATTCCGATCAAGTTGGCCAATAGGAACTAACGATAAGACAACTACCTACGAGGTACCTACGACCTTCGCTTGTGGAGGGCACAGCTCTCTCGATGCATTCACGGCAGGGAAACCCTGGACTCCCGGTGAAAATTTGGAAAACAGAAGCCCTTGTGGAATTTGACCGCCTTAAAACCATTATTTAGGACAAAAGATGTTGAGAATTTTAATCAGCAGCAATATAAAGTAGAAAACGGGGGCTAGTGCCTGTAAAGGCCAACCCCGGGTGCGTGCGAAGCATACAGAAATGTTTCGTATCCAGTATTAAAATTTTTGTGCAAGTATGTTACCCCTTGGTGGACGTATATCACCACTTTAGGGTCCCTGGTGTGGTTCTTGGCTCCGCCTCGGTAAGGGAATCAGGAGAGTCAGTTCTACGGTAGGCCTATGTAAAATTACTGAAATTGTTAAATCTTTTAACTGCCCTCGTATATTATGGGATGCCTGAGTTAAAATGACAACAAAAATCCTCATTCTTAACAATTTTCGAACAAAGGATTGGAAGAACAGATTATCAACGTGGGCCTTATGGTTACAGTGGTCCCATAGCACTTGAAACTAATTCCGAAATAACCATTTTCCAGAACTACTACAAAAAGCTATAACAAAATTGTGCGCAACAAAAATGTAATTTTGGGATTTTTTTTTTTTTTTTGCAAATACAGCCCCATGATTGACTGATGATGTGGCACTGGGTGCTCGTTTCCAAAATATATGTTATTTAAATAGTTTTATTACATGGGAAATTTCTTTGGGGGACATAGAGGGGGAGGTGCACGACGAACTTTGGGGGATGTACCCCAGCCCTCTCATCCCTGGCAACGTCACTGACCGCAGATAAACGATGACCTGATAATGTTAATTCGTGATTTTTTGTCTATGTCTTGAGTCAACGTTTAAGGTTGAAAACGAAACCAAGACACCAACGTTAACCCTTTCTACTGTGTGGACTTGCTGACTGAACTGAAATCTGTGTAAACGCTGAAGGTGAACTACAACACCCTTGGAACTGATTACAAATTCATGGTCAGGAGTGACGCCAGGATTTGAGGGACCAAACTCCCAGACTGGGGGACACCAACCCGAAGTGGCGCCGCCAGAGGTTTGGTGATTGGGGCACCACAGATGACGTCGTAATGCCACCTCAGTTAAAACCACTAAGTCCTATCCCCCCAAAATTGTACATTTTTATGCGTCCCTGTGATTTTACACATCAGTGAGGGATCCTTTGTCACTACCTGAAGGTGCCGTCCTGGAGGAAGGGGTCTAAGACGTCCTTCTCACCTTTAAGAAATTTTTGTCAATTTAAGGTTGCTGAGATGCAAAATGGTGCTATCTTTCGGATATTTTTGGAACTGATCATATATGGCTGGAAAATGTCTATAATTTAGTGAATGCTAATTATTAGGTGAAGGAGGAGAGTATGTTTTCTAAGGGAAGGGTATGTTGTCAACAAACCTTTCGAAGCCCCCCTTTTGGCTACTGTACTGCCTTCTATTCGGGAAAGTTCTTACTCAAAAAAAGGGAGTGGAGTCTACAGAAATATTTCTTCGAAAATGAAAATTTTCCTTGCTTCATTGTACCTTATGAAAGTATATCTAAGGCTGGCAGACACTGGTCTAGTGCCTCCTGGAAGCTCTGGATTAATTACATAATATGGGGCACTGATATGACGCTTATAACCTGACATCCAAATGATACTATAGAGCAGTGGTTCCCAACGGGGCGTTATCGCCCCCTGGGGGAATCTTCACAACTCAGGAGGCGATAAGATCCAAGGGGGTGGCAGGGGGCGTTTGCAAAAATGAGATACTAAATTTAAACGAGGCTTTAAAAGATATCAAGTATGTTCCTTTAGCTGAACTTTCAAATTAGTATGCAGTACTAGGAGATAAAATGGAGTCAGGGGCGGACTGAGCAGTCGGGCAACCGGGCACTGCCCGAGGGCCCACACAAACAGGAAGCCCACACTGTCATCAGGGGCGTAGCTAGGATGAAATTTTTAGGGGGGCTAGTTAAGAAATGGGGGCCGCCACCGCCGAGGGTCAGGCTTGTCAAGACTATCTAAGCGGAGCGCCACCATCAGTTGGCGCGGAGCGTGCAAGAAAATTTTTGGCTTTACAAGCCCTCCAGATGGCCGGAAACGGCACTTCCCACGTGTTTTAAGCTGCATGTACCCAGCCTTGAAATTCGAATCTCATGTCTGCCATTTCTCAAATAATGGGAAAAAATCAATCCATGAAAAATGGTAATACACAAGGCCGCACACACACTTTTTTGCTAGGGGGCAAAAAGTGGGCGTTACTGATCTGTGACCTGGGGGAGGGCACTAAAAGGAACGGGTGTCCCTCACCCCCTTGGCGAAAATTTGTAATTTCAGGAGGACGTATAGATAGCAAATGGTGCAATATTTGAGGGATTTCCCCTTTTAAAAGGAAAACCAAAAGTAGTTGTGACTAAGTGCGACAAAAGTCATTCTTGAGAGCGTGGTGGATATGATGTGAAGCATGACCTCAGCCATTGAACTCCAATGTGGGGGAGGATTTGAGGGAAAGGAGGGAGTGTTATTGGTTATAAAACGTTTTTATCACTAAACTGGCACGGTTTAAAAACGGTTTTAAGCCATTGATGATTAAAGCTACCTATATATAGCAACAACAGCAACATTATAGCTATGCATAATCGCGCGTAGCGCGAGAATTTTAGACAAGTAGGCGAGAAATACATCCTAATAGAGCTGTAAATGATTGGTGATGTGTACAGATATAGGCATGAAAATATTGATCTGCCTATTTGAAATTAAGTTCTATCTTTACGATCACAGCTATTTCTTATATTTTTATTGCGTTTTCTCTGTATATTCTCAAAGTTGAAAACGGTGCACTTTGAAAATTTCTGGGGGTAATTGCCCACCTCCCACCCCCTCTGTGTACGGCCGTGGATATCATATGAGCTGGGATAATACAAGAATCCTACTGAATTATGCATCCCTTTTCATTTATTCTGCCTGCAATTCTCCCATATTCACCTTCTAGTACATCTCTGTTACATTTGTCCATCACCCTATCCATAGGCTACATGTCCACTACTCAATTACATATACCCTAGATCATACCATTTGTCTCCAACCTAGGGTTACCATATTTATTTTCTAGCAAGAAGGACATAGATCACTGTCCTGATGTAGGAGTCTAAGGGTGTCCCCTTCCCTTTGGAAATTTTCCGGTTTTCTATGGCGTCTAGATGCAAAATGGTGCTGTATTTGTTCACGGACTCAAGTCATCGGTATATTACTTGGTCAGAACTATAATACTACCAGTTAATCTTTTAAACTGTTTAACCCGCAAAGCAGAAGTAGGGATCATGTGGGAAACACATGAAACCCGGACCTTGTTGGCAATTTTACAAATCCGTCCGGACCGTGACGCCAGTGAGAATTACTAAAAAGAGGACTTGTCGAAAACAATCGTTCTACAGTTCACTTGTCATGGGAAATGAAAAAAATACGACATACTTGTTAGAAGAATTATTCGAACTCAGTACCTTACCGTATGGCATATTTTGTGTATGATACCGTATAGGAATGGTCGTGTAAGAATGGTCTTCAGTGTATGGTTGCCATGTTTTTCAGTAAATCAACCAGCCATCCGAAAGGCAGAATGGGTCTAAACCTGACAATGTCACATCCGAGCTTGTCGTCGGGACGTTCGTTTCATCGTCCAAGTGAATTATATGCGAATTAAACGACAGTGCAGATTATAAACCTAATTTAGTGAAAGTAGGCATTTTTAAGTTAAAAGTTGATTTCATACGTGCCCAAAATGTGTTTTTTACACATTTACTTTTTCTTACTTCTTAAACATTTTATTTGGACACAAAAAACCTGACGAATATCTGGGGGGCCTAGCCCCCCAGGTCCCCCCCCCCGTAGCTACGCCGCTGACTGTCATTCGGAAATTTTAATGAAAATCGGAAAATTCTGAAATCCAGGGTGAGGTGAGGGAAAGCTGACTCAGGTTGGGGAGAAGGAGGGACCCATACCCATTTTCCCCGGGGCCCAGTTCATTGTCAGTCCACCCCTGAATGGAGTCAACAAGTCGCGTTGGTCTAACTTTCACTCTTTAGGTTCACTGAAAAGTTGGTGAATAATCTCATCTGCTAGATGCCAGGAAATCGCGTTTTAAAAGCGCTGCATTCCAAAATTTGTGTTAGCAGTTGATTAGAACTTCAGTTGAAAAGTTCCCTGTCTATATGAAGCGGTGTCTCGGTCTTGGAAGGGGTAGTCTCGGTCTTGGATATCGAGGTTTGGACTACAACATTGTTTCATACACGTGGACTAATATGTAGCAGTTGTTTGTAGCCGTGCACAATGTAACAATAGCTCGGTTGAGTACTTGAGCTAAAGACCAAACATTTTTGAAGTGACTGATCAGCTAATGAGTGCAACTCATGGGGGATTACACCTACTGGGAAAAGAAATACCGGGAGATGTTAAAGTGTTGCTTTTGCTTTCTTAGCCTTTGAAAGGAGGAAATCTGCCCTATTAAACTCCATGCTTTTCCTTGAAGACACGATATAACCTACTAGGGTAGGTGGATTTGTGGCAACAGCTGTCAAATTAATCGTGTGTATTAGCTTGTAGGGAACGACTTGGAAGGTGTAACAAATTTGTAACCAGAGATTATTCAAATCCCTTAAAAAATCTGCAAAAATTATTAATTGTGTTTTGAACTAATAATTTTGTTATTTTATTCATTAGTAAAGCAGGAAATCAGGAATTATTATTACTGATAACCTCACCACAGATTCTGGAAATAGTATTCATCGGATTGTTTTTCAAGTTGTTTTTACGTTGATTCTCAGCTACGTAAATACTTCCCTGGTCTTGTTATTTTTCACAGTTTCATATGTATAATGATAACATGATAGACCACTTTGATAAACGGATTGTAAAAGGTCAACTTCATTTAGCAAACAATGACTAGAAGTATGTGTCAATGGGTTCTGTACTGCTCCGACATTTTTCATTAAATAAGATTTCCATGACAAAGCCTGCATTCAGGCTCTGCATCGAGACACTTTCAATTCCCCAACAAACCTATATACCAATCAAAGACCCAGTCTTTTTATCTGGGAATTCGCAAACAGCTTTCAACTTTGCTGCTGTTCTTCTTCGGGAGTTTCTATCGGAAGATAATGATAATATGAACAATATTGAGGTAAAGTTTGAAGCGCGAAAATTTTGACAGTTTGCGAAGAATTTGCAAAAATTCTGATAGTTTTATGATAGAAAATGATTACCATAGATCCATCACTCGGTCGAAAACACACCTTACCCTATCCCATACAGAAATCTATAGCTTAAATGCTTTTGGGATCATTTTCAAATTTTTCAGAATTTTTTCCAGAAACCAATTAGGGCACGCCCCCATGCCCCCCTCACACCACTGGTTCCGACAAGGGCGACGGGTTGCCGAAAGAATATCAAAACAAAATGGCGCAAAGCGCGCCGAAAACTGTGGGTTTGTTTTGAAGAAAATTTGAAAAAAATCCGCTTTTCATGGAGGAAACTGGGAAATATTGAGTTTTTGAATTTGACCTAATTTAGAGAAAAATCATGTAAATTGTTGGGGCGACTGGCCGACGTCGGTGACTACTGTTTCTCTAACCCAGTCAGGCTCCCAGATGAAACTGGAAAATTTCCTCGAAGGGGTGGGGCCAACTTTATACTGAGGCCTCTGCCTTACTTAGCTCCTCCCCTGTGTATGATTGTGTAAAAAATGAGTAACATTCGTTGAAAAGTAAAAAAAAAATTTCTTTGTCATCCTAAATGTGTTATTGCTTACAGGCTATGTCTGTAGAATGACATTAGAGGCATAACCTGACGATGTATTTCATTTTTTCTTCAATTTTGCCATTGATGGAAATGATTTTTTTTTAAGGATTGCCTTATCATTTCTCAATATACATCTACTAAGTAAATGATTTGAAACTTAACTTTGCTGTATTAGTCTGTTGTATTCAAGGAAATGGTTGGAACGGATTATAATATAGTAAATGCGAAGTACAAGGTGTCATATGCTCATATCCTGAAACATATGATACACTGCATGTCCTTACACGATTTAATGCTCTTTATCGTAGGCTATATACTTTTACGCAGAGATTGATTTCATTAAAAATAAAAGAAAACTTCCTGATTAAACAGGAAGCAAACTGTTAAATCTGAAAGTATTTGACTTGTTATGTTACCGTGACATCAAAACACTTTCTGTTTCATTATAGATGTATGTACACTTCTAAGTTCCATTTTACTTATATCTTTCTGTTGTTCCCGATGTCATAAGTCATATTACTGGGTGATTCCATTCATGAGTAGTGGTGTATTAATTAAGATATATCTCTCGTATCATATCTTACACATTATAAAGTTGACTTCTGCTCAAGAGCGGCGATTTTTTCTCATTATTGGGGGGACATGACAGCATTTTCAAATAATTTATTAAGTGAAAAATCAAAGTCAATGGGCGATTTCTCAAATATTGGGGGGACATGTTTCCCTGCCCCCTCCCGGATCTGCTTGAGGCCTCCATCTTGTCAATGAATCGGTGTGAAAATTGGCTGGTAGCATTCATTTATAAGCATAGGGAATTTTTCCAATTAGAGAAGAGGTACTTAGCAGTTTTTAATGCAAAAAATATCCAGTTTTTCCCGAAAAATAGCACATATCTGTCAGAAAATAAATTACATTTCGTCCGAATGGGGGAGGGGCTGCAGCCACTAGCCCGCCCGTCTCATACGCGAAACCATTTATGTATTATTTGCTTGTGAAACAGAAATGACAAGCTAAAAAGAATTACACCAAGTTTCTTTTTGTGGAGTGGCGGAGACTTTTCAGTGTGAGGAAATTCAAGGGGCGCCGCATTTTATTGGAGAGACACCGTGTAGTGGGTAGGTTGAAATAAGCTTGCTGAGGCGGCTGTGGGAGAACAACACCATAGCTTCGCTATCAGTATGGGGTACACGTAGACTTCTTAGAGCCTCAAGAAGGAACTGCATACCACGGCCCTGACGGCCGATGGGATTCCAGTCTAGGTGAGAATTTTCTGGAAGGTCCATGTACTTTTTAAGTTGTGTACATGAGAAGGGCCGGTACAGTCACTTCAATATTAATGACTATACCAGGGTTTCCTTATTCATGAATGGTTCTTTTAATCACTTGATATCTATGTTACTGTATTGTTACCATATTCCTTATAGATTACCTTTAACGTGAAATATTTATGTTTGAAACTTAATAAAAGGCACTTGTTACGCCAATTAAAGGAAACGTAAGATTTAACTGGTGCTTCATAGAGAGTTCGGTGATTCACTTAAAAATGAACTTTGTAACTGTTTTCAAATCATGCTGGGTGCACTGTTAAAAATATTGCCCAAGTTTTTAACCAACGTCGGTCCAAATATCAACATCCCAACAAATAAAGTAAAAAATTTGACCATTTCAATGGAGTAAATTAGTAGTTTGGTAATACTTTAACCAACTATTGGGAGATACGGTACTAGTGTGTACCCAATAAATGGGTTTCCGTTGGCTAATATCAAAAACGCTTATACTTTTTGTTGAGTAATGGTGCGTTCACACCAAACCGCGCGATTTCCGCTGCGGGAAACGCGGCGTCCCGCACCGCAGAGGGTTCACACAGCAGCGGGAAAACGCGACGGTTCCCACTGCGGGCTTTTGATAGTCACTTGTAATACAACCGACCCCGAAGATGGTGTGGGACATTGTTGGCTCTTTTGGTATATAAATAAATAATAAGTAAAAAGGGAATGTAGACTATGTTATGGTAAACGAAATTCACAAATCAACAACTGTTCAGTGAAGTAGAAAGGGAAAGAGACGACATGGACATTATTTGTAATGAAAAATGAGATAACTCATTAAGCAGTCTTTAAAATGTGATTTTTCGGCGCCCGTCGGCGTAACGTACTCTCCGACAGTACGAATATATTGTAACGTAGTCTATACGCCTTTCTTCTCATTGGACAGCATGAATTCAATTGTTATGTCAAAACTTAATGCAATAACCCCAATATCATACGTCCGAAAAGCTCCAGCATCATAAAAAAATCCAAAGTAGGCATTTGAAAAAAATGTCGTTTTCTTTGGTGGAAGGGGTGGGTTTAATTGTTGCAAAGGCCAATTAAACTGTCCAATGTCATTTTAACATATTGAAATACTTCATTCTAATGCTCGCAACTTCGTGAATACCCTAGAGCTTCTTCAAGCTTCTCCCCCTGGTTCCTGCATTTGCCTCTCGACCCATCAACGTCATTTAATTACTGGGGTGCAGAACGTTATCCTAACTTTAGGGTGTGACTCATTTCGTCCTGAACCTGCTTCCTCTCATAACAAATCCTGGATACATGATGTTAGAGTGATTACTTACTGCTCTTCGACAAAAATAATTATCACAAAATTAACTCCGAAGTTCCTAGTGATGGAAATGTATTTGCAAGATTTTTTCTTTTTTATTTTTGTAAAATATTAGAAAAAGTCTTTAAAACAGCATCAATAAGTGATTTGGAAAAATTATCGCCCAAAAAGTATTTTAATGAAAATGATTTGATTTTTGCTCCTTGAAAATAAGCCGGCAAAAAAAACACATAGCAAATCATATCGTGTAGGGTTAGAGTTAGATGAGTTTTTACGGCTCAGTTTCTAGCCAATTGGCTTATCGTATAAGGGTAGAGGTAATACTTTACAGTAGCTTAATCAAGTTAAATTTACCAAATCATTTGTTTTGCTATTTCACTTTATATGTAATGCCTAAAAAACATAATTGAGTTCCTAATTAGAACTTTTTTGTCATACAAAACGGATTTTTCAGTTTGGACTTTCAAATATTAAACTCTCCAACATCCTTCTCTTGCACCAAGTGGCCAAGTGGTTAGAGCATCAGACTTGCAGCCGGAAGGTCTAGGGTTCAAATCCTGGCCGGGTCATACCAAAGACTTTAAAAATGGAACCTACTGCCTTTGTGCTCAGTATAAGCAATGGATTAGGGAAAACAAGCCAGTGTGCCACAACTGGAAAAATGGCCGTGGTTCGTCAGGCATAGTTGGAGCACGTATCGCCCCCTCTTAAGGCCATAAGGTCCCTGGTAGGATCCAGGCGAGTCCCCGGGAAGTTTTGGGGAAAGTAAACAAGGGGCACTGACATGAAACCAAGGGCTTTACAAAAAGTCATATTTTTTCTAATTTTGAGCGACAAGTAAAGTAATCAGTATGCATATATGGGGAATAAGCTAGAGGGGTATAGAGAGATACTTCATGTGAGCCTAACTTAAACTAAGGTGAACAGACACTTTAAGGGAAATGAATAGGCTGAATCATAGGCGAAGGAAGCGGTGGGGGGGGGGGACTGGTGGGCTAAAAAACCCAATAAAAATTGTGGTTAGCGGACGTATGCTTCCGGCCCCTCAATTCAAGGTCCAGAATCCCTTATTTGTTCCCTCTGTAAAACAAATGTCAAAAATCTGAAGTAATTTTTTTTTTAAATTTGCCCAATATGTTGCCTCAAATTGCATTTGAGGACCCTCAAATATTCAAAAATTTTCCGAAGGGGTAGGGGGACACTCCCTCTCCTTAGACCCTTCTCCCAGGACGGAGGTTCGACACAATGCTCACCCCCCTCCCTCGTTGGGAACAGCTTCCTACGCCTATGGGTCGAATAGCCAGCAGTGAATAGGATTAACAGGTGGATTAACTTCAGTTCGAGGTTGAGTTACATGAAGTACATATCGGGGATTAGAAGTAACAAAAGGGAAAACGAATTATAAGCATGTTTCAGCTAGGTTCTTACTCTTTGTAAATCTGGCGGGAACGTTTGTTATTAGATTGGGTGACTGAAACATTTAGCTCCTAGATTTTGGCATTTTCTCAAGTAACTTTTGGCCTTCTTAGACATGGCCAATAGTAACGTTTGGAAGAAAAACCTTAAAAACGAAATTATTGGCCCTCTAGATCCAATCCCGTTTCCGACTGCCCTATAAATATATTACAAACAGCCACCATACACCGCTTATTGGTGCGCGCAAACACGATGTTTTGAAAACGGTTGTGAAATTAGTGTATAACGTATGTGCATAACGTATGTGCATAACGAAACAAATGTTACTCATAAAACTAGATTGCTGCATAACCCCCTCCCCGGGCGGTTCAAGGGGACCACCCCTCAAAAATATACTGTCTAAGCCCCCAAAATGTATAGATATATCAATGTATATAAAGATATGTATATCAAACAAAGAATATTTAATTACAATTTTGAATGACTGGGGCAGTGCCACTTTAGGCAATCTGGGAGGCATTTTGGCCAACATCGTCTTGATATGCTATGCATGAGAACTGATAGTGGCGCTCCGCTTAGAAAGTGCCACATATAGTAGCTCCCTTAAATTATGTTCCTACAACTGCGACTTCCCCTTTTTTCTCCTAATAAAGTTATGGTCATCAGGCATAGAATATAAATCGTGACTGCTGAAAATTTTGAAAACTTCATTAGGAATCATTTCCACGATAAACTGCATGTGAGCCCTGCTCGGAGACATTTTTAATCATTTCCTAACAAAATATGTATGACACGAGGTGGGGGGGGGGGGGAGGAGGGTGAATTGAGACGACTTACGGCAATCTAAGTCAAACAACTTTCAACTTTTTCTTAATTTTTGTCTTCCCAAAAGTAGGTGAAGGCGGAAAGTTTGTATCCTTGCAATGATGTGCTCCTCCGTAGTCACGGTCATGCAGTATGCAAAAGGCATTTTTGTTAAACCCATATCACTGAATATTGCAAATACGTTTGAGACGGTATTGGAGAAGAATATGGGATTTAAGATGGAGGCGGGCTGAACACACGAAAGTGTTGGTTGATTGCGAACGATTTGTGAAATAACATTAAAATACATTCATCATTCATTGGAAAAGACACCTCACCCTATAGGTCAACAGAAATGTAGAGCTTCAGTTTAATTTTTTCGTCGAACATCGGTTGCAGCATGTCATTGCAGAATTTTCTCACCATTTTTCACAGCTTGATCATGTGATTAAATGTCCAGCCTGGAACCCAGATGATTTTCCTGTTGTTGATACCGGTGACGTAAACGGCGACAGACTGACCGCTGGAGTGTTTTCAGACACCATCAGCCCCAATCACACTGTCATAAAGATATTTGACCAGAAACCCTTCTACGACCTCTGCGATAAAGTGATCGTGCAAATTGTCGCTAGGGACTGGAACGGTAAATTCAAAACATACGGAGGGGACTTTTTCAGGATGAAGATTTTTACAGCAGAACCTTACTCTGCAGTTAGTGAGGACAAATTGATTGATTTTAAAAATGGTACATATTTAGCTTACTTTACAGTCAGATGGAGCGGTCAGGTCAAAGTTCAAGTCAGGCTGGTACATCCTGTGGAAATTCTTCCAGACATAAAACTGAATCTGCAGGGTGTATTCGGGGCAAATCACACTTTCATTGGAAACTTTATGTCGAATGCAAGCGGAGCTACAGAAGAGCGATTGTGCAGATATTTTCAAACATTACCAGTAAGTTTTTTGTTTGTGATCGCATAGCTATGTCCCAGTAGTAAGAACCCTGGCAAATTGCAGTAGCGGGAGCCAGGATTTCAAAGGTAGGGGGCATGCGGGGGTAAGCAAAAATGGGGGAATGCTGTGCGTACGCACTGTTCATGTAAGCTGTATATCTTAGTACTGGGGGGCAAGTGGGGGCTAAGGCCATGACTGGGGGATGCCCTCCCATATGCTTCCGCCCTTGGCCCCGCTGACAATCTGACAAGGGTTGCTTTCATACCGTAGAACCTGAGCCCCAAATTAGAGGGCGGTAGATAATTCAGGGTCAGATAGACTGCAGTTTGTACCATAGCTCCACGCGGCCAAATCTCTTTAAAATCATTTTTTGTTTTTATTCCTAGACAGATTTCAATTTTTTACCCATAATCTCTGTATTCACCTAGCCGCCAAGGTCTCAGATCTTCAACTCATGGTATCCTCCAGGAGCATGTTTCTAGAAATAAGTGGGGAAGTAGGTCTTTCTTTTTTGCTGCTGCCAAAATCTGGAACAGCCTCCCTTTATCCGTTCGTTCTGCAACTTCTCTCAGTACTTTCAAGAAAAAACTAAAACCCAACTACCGACGCTTTACTAAATTGCCATTATGATTATTATTGTTGTTGTTGTTGTCGTCGTCGTCGTCACCGTCACTGTCACCGTCGTCGTCGTCGTCATCATCATCATCATCATCATCATCATCATCATCATCATCATCATCATCATCATCATCATCATCATCATCATCATCATCATCATCATCATCATCATCATCATCATCATCATCATCATCATCATCATCATCATCATCATCATCATCATCATCATCATCATCATCATCATCATCATCATCATCATCATCATCATCATCATCATCATCATCATCATCATCATCATCATCATCATCATCATCATCATCATCATCATCATCATCATCATCATCATCATCATCATCATCATCAGCATCAGCATCAGCATCAGCATCAGCATCAGCATCATCATCATCATCATCATCATCATCATCATCATCATCATCATCATCATCATCATCATCATCATCATCATCATCATCATCATCATCACCACCACCACCACCACCATCATCATCATCATCATCATCATCATCATCATCATCATCATCATCATCATCATCATCATCATCATCATCATCATCATCATCATCATCATCATCATCATCATCATCATCATCATCATCATCATCATCATCATTATTATTATCTCTTTTTCCTCACAACCTTTCTTGGTTGGTATTCATTCTTTTGTCCCTCAGACCTCGGGGTCCTACCCGGACCCTGGGAGGTCAAGCTTTCGTCTTAGTATGTGGGCGCTGCCGAGAATCCCTTGCTTTATGAGTTTCCTCATATCATGACCTCCTGTAATTCTTCTCAGGTGGTCGTCTAGTTGTGTCCTGACCGCTCCGAGTGCCCCCACCACTACCGGTATTACCTCCGCTTTGACGTCCCATAGTCTTTGTATTTCTAACTTCAGGTCTTGGTAATTCTGCACTTTCTCGCCTTCCTTATCCCTGACATTCTTGTCCAATGGGACCGCAACATGTATTATTTTGGCTGTCTTTTCCTGTTTGTCTGTAACTATTAGGTCAGGTCTCCTTGCCGTTACGATCCTGTCAGTCCTGACCTCGAAGTCCCAGAGGACTTTAACTTGCTCTGTTTCCGTAACCGCCTCTGGTTTGTGTAACCATGGTTGTCGTTCTGAAGTGGGGATTCGGTAGTGCTGACAGATTCCTAGGTGTAGAGCTGCTGCCACGCTGTTATGCCTCTTCAGGTATTCAGTTCCAGCCAACTTCTGGCAGCCTGCTATGATGAGGCTTACTGTCTCATGTGCTTCCCTGCACATTCGGCACTTGCTGTCGTCGGACTGTTTCAGTATCTTGGCCTGGTGACATTTTGTGCACAATGCTTGGTCTTGTGCGGCCGTGATTAGTGCCTCTGTTTCTATTTTTAGCCCTGTGCAGGATAACCACTTGTACGCCATTTCTGTGCTGGTAGCCTGCTCCACCTGCTGGGGGTATTGTCCATGTAGTGGCTTTTCTTTCCATTTACTTTGGTACCTTTGTGACCATCCTGCCTTCCATTGGTCTCTTGTCTCCACTTCTTGTTGTTGGGGCCTGGCCTGCCAGACGGCCTGTAGTAGGGGCTCAGTTGCTCTCCTTCTTTCGATATATTTATCGAGCCCCACCTTCTCGCCAGTTATCGTAGCTTCCACCTCTTTCAGCCCTCTACCCATTGATGTCGTGGGAGGTAGAGCCTGTGCACGTCCGCTCTTGGGTGGAGCCCTCCGTATGTAGATGTTCAGGAGCTTCCTTGTCCTGCGGTCAAGTTCTGCCATCTCTGTTCTGGTCCACTCGATGATTCCTGCAGTGTAGCTGATGACTGGCATGGCATATGTGTTCAAGGCCTGGATCTTGTTTTGCCCGGTCAGCTTTGTCTTCAGGACTTGTCTGATCCTCTTTCTGTAGGTCTTTATTGTGTTGGCCTTTACTTTCTCTTGGAGATTCTCCATGCCCTGCAGGATTCCGAGGTACTTGTATCCCTTGTCTACTTCAACGTCCGTTATCTCCCGATGTCTAGGAGAAGTCCCTGTGTAGCCTCTACCTTCCCTCTTTTGATGATTAATCTGCCACACTTCTCAAGGCCGAACTTCATCCCGATGTAATTGCTGAAGATTCGGACTGTGTTTGTCATCGAGTCGATTTCTCTTTCATTCTTCCCGCACAGTTTCAGGTCGTCCATGTACAGGAGATGGTGTATTGTGAGACCCGATTTCAGTTTGTAACCGCACCTTGAGTTCCTGAGTGTGTGACTGAGGGGGTTAAGGACTACATAGAACAGTAGCGGTGACAATGCATCTCCCTGGAAGATTCCACAATATTATTATTATTATTATTATTATTATTATTATTATTATTATTATTATTATTATTATTATTATTATTATTATTATTATTATTATTATTATTATTATTATTATTATCCGCATGGATTATGCCTTAAGGCGACACTTTGTGCTAATTCAACAACATTAAGGCGACACCTGGAATTAAGGCGACACATAACTGTCGCCTTAAAGGAATAGGTACCATTTAGAAAAATAATTTTATTGTCGCAAATAGGCTTAAATTGTTCCTTTTGGTCTAATAAGTATGTCTACTAAATTTGGTTAGGGTGGGGTTAGGGGTAGGGTTAGGGTTAGGGTTAGAAAATTTGAATTTTTAGTGTGCAAGTCAATGTAACTGTCGCCCTAAGTCAGTATTCACGCTTATTATTATTATTATTATTATTATTATTATTATTATTATTATTATTATTATTATTATTATTATTATTATTATTATTATTATTATTATTATTATTATTATTATTATTATTATTATTATTATTATTATTATTATTATTATTATTATTATTATTATTATTATTATTATTATTATTATTATTATTATTATTATTATTATTATTATTATTATTATTATTATTATTATTATTATTATTATTATTATTATTATTATTATTATTATTATTATTATTATTATTATTATTATTATTATTATTATTATTATTATTATTATTATTATTATTATTATTATTATTATTATTATTATTATTATTATTATTATTATTATTATTATTATTATTATTATTATTATTATTATTATTATCCGCATGGATTCCACCTTAAGGCGACAGTTCATGCCAATTCAACAACATTAAGGCGACACTTGGAATTAAGGCGACAGTTTATGTGTCGCCTTATTTCTCAGGTACTAGATAGAAAAATAATTTTATTGTCGGAAATAGGCTTAAATTGTTCATTTTGGTCTAATAAGTATGTCTACCAAATTTGGTTAGGGTGGGGTTAGGGTTAGGGTTAGGGTTAGAAAATTTGAATTTTTAGTGTGCAAGTCAATGTAACTGTCGCCCTAAGTTAGTATCCACGCTTATTATTATTATTATTATTATTATTATTATTATTATTATTATTATTATTATTATTATTATTATTATTATTATTATTATATTATTATTATTATATTATTATTATTATTATTATTATTATTATTATTATTATTATTATTATTATTATTATTATTATTATTATTATTATTATTATTATTATTATTATTATTATTATTATTATTATATTATTATTATTATTATTATTATTATTATTATTATTATTATTATTATTATTATTATTATTATTATTATATTATTATTATTATTATTATTATTATTATTATTATTATTATTATTATTATTATTATTATTATTATTATTATTATTATTATTATTATTATTATTATTATTATTATTATTATTATTATTATTATTATTATTATTATTATTATTATATTATTATTATTATTATTTATTATTATTATTATTATTATTATTATTATTATTATTATTATTATTATTATTATTATTATTATTATTATTATTATTATTATTATTATTATTATTATTATTATTATTATTATTATTATTATTATATTTATTATTATTATTATTATTATTATTATTATTATTTATTATTATTATTATTATTATTATTATTATTATTATTATTATTATTATTATTATTATTATTATTATTATTATTATTATTATTATTATTATTATTATTATTATTATTATTATTATTATTATTATTATTATTTTCATTATCATTATCATTATCATTATCATTATCATTATCATTATCATAATCATTATCATTATCATTATCATTATCATTATCATTATCATTATCATTATCATTATCATTATCATGATCACTATCACTATCACTATCATTATCACTATCATTATCATTATCATTATCATTATCATTATCATGATCATGATCATGATCATGATCATCATCATCATCATCATCATCATCATCATCATCATCATCATCATCATCATCATCATTATTATTATTATAATATGTTGGTTTTCCAGGGACCAGTTTGTAATCTGGGCAACAGACAGTCACATGGGCCGTGGTTTTGTGAGAAACCTAAAAACGTTCATCTCACCTGTGACAATTGGAAGTTTCACCAGATGTACACTAAACCATTTGAATCATTTGTGAAGATTGATGCTCATCTTTCAGCGTTATCATTAGAGTCTTTGACAAAGTAAGTATTCATTATGTTATCATAATTACATAAAAGCTGTCATATCCGTACTAAGAGAGAAACATTTTCATTCCACTTTCTTCAGGAACTTGAAGTGTAGCATTTAAATATTTATCAGTTAATGGTCTGTTCTGAACCATGGAGCCGTAACAGCCCCCTGCTTGAAGAAAATAATTGATTAAAGGTACACACACAAAGTGCACTGACCAGACTGCAACGGGACTGAAATCTGGTCGGGTCGCAGTCTGGTACTGCTTGAGCCACCTTTTCGTCTCGAACTCAACTGTAGTCCAACAATGGATCCCCTCGTGACCAACTGGGGCATATCAAACCTGTTTTATATCCATCTTGGAGTTGTTACGAGGCGCTAACAACAAGCGCTAACAACATTACAAGGATATCAACTCCGGTGCTGCTACGCAGTTCAACGAATTTCTAAAACGGAAACACTAGCACCTTCCACAGCCTTCTACAATCTTCTACACACCTCGAGTATGTTTTAAAAAGGAACAGATTACGTCATAATTCTGCATTTGCAAATGATTTTCTCAAGAAGTTTCGTTTTCGAATTCTCTCTCTTCATAGATGCAACGTGTGAAAGAAAATACCGGAAAGACTAAGATACGCTGTGAAAGAAATCGGGGTGAGAGAGAAACTCAGAAATATACACCGTCAGCCAGTAGCGTAGGCAGAGGGGCAATTGGGCCAGCCCCCTCCCCTCACGGATGCCGATTTTCTTGTTTTAGTTCCTAAAAATACGTAAAGTTTTTAACACAAATTTTACTTCGAAATGTAGCATATGTTGCACCAGATTGTATGTAAGGACACCTGATTTTTCAAAAATTTTCAAAGGGGAGGGGACCTTTCCTTAGACCCCTTCCCCAGGCCGGCGATTCCTTTTTCTTCCTTAAATACGTAAATATTTTAACACAAATTTTACTGCAAAATGGTAGCATATGTGGCACCAGATTGCCACATATTGCATGTAAGGACACTCAAGTTTTCAAATATTGTCAAAGGGTAGGAGGGGACTCCCGCTTCCCTATTCTCCTCCCCCAGTCCAGCGATTCTTTTTGTATTAGTTTCTAAAAATAGGTCAGAATTTTAACACAAATTTTACTTCGAAAGGTAGCATATGTTGCACCAGATTGCATGTAAGGACACCTATTTTTTCAAAAATTTTCAAAGGGGAGGGGGTTCCCCCAGGCCAGCGATCGTACAACCATGCCCCCTCCCCCCTCCTTGAGAGAAATCCTGGGTACTTCGCTGCCATCAGTTGATCAGAGAGACCTCGTAAAAAAACACAGAGATATTCTATTCAACCGAGTTCCTGAGACGCCTCAGCAACTAGATACCAGACTCGAATTTACACTGTTTGAGCAGGGAGTTGATATGTCAAATAGCAACTATCTGGTTAGAGAGAGGGGGATCACCACCGAATTCAACTCTGAATCTAGAAAGCTGTGCTTTCTACTGCCGTCCTAACACTGTGTAAACCAGATTTATAGTGTATTGTCATCGCGGCTGTCTTCCGAGCAGCCTGGCAGTTACATTGTGGAGCGCTATGGGACAGCCCATAGGCTACTACTAACGTTAGAAAAAAGTACACAGAGTTGCAATCACAGGCATACCTTCAAATTCGTAGATTTTGTAAGATTCAAGGAAAGAGGGAAAAAATAATAAGCTGTTTAGACTTAATATCTCATTTTCTGCATTTTTCGCCTTTGCTGGTTTGTGTATTATATCGAGTCGTAACAGAGTCGAGACGCTTGCGTCGGGTAGAGATGACATGATGCTTTTACCAACCGGACTGCGACATATTCTTTTGGATGTCCAAATACGAAGCGATGTGAAATCAGGTGACAGGTTCCCATACGAGCACGTTAATTAAAGTATGAACAGGGTAGCAGTCGGAACTTTGCAGTGTGCGCAAACCTTTGATCCGATTGCGGCTAGAATTCTTCATGAGTAGATGACCAGGATTGTCTTTAACACATCACCGACGAGTAGTCAAGTGACCTGCTTCGAGTCACTGTCAAGGTCTTTGCAGTGTGCCCAGCCTGTAAAGAAGCACGATGGAATATTCCTTAGTCTTACCTTTAAATTTCATTATACCTTCGCATACCTTCCATCTGTTTGCACTTTTTTTAATCAAAATACGGTAACTTGTACTACAGCAGTTGAGCAATGAAAGTTAAGAAACTCGGAAATAGAAAAACTTGCATGTATAAATCATCTGTTAAATAAATCTGAAGGTAACATATGTGACTGCTGATTTTCCTTCACATGAAGTAATAATGATCCAATGCAGGATGACCTTAATGTAAAAATTGTGTGTATGTGCAAGATTTTCAGGGCTGGAGGACTCGAGTCCGGACTTGACCTCAAGTCCTGACTTAAGTCCGCTTTTTTGGACTTGGACTTTGACTTGGACTTGAGCTTTCTGGACTTGGACTTGGACTCGGACTCGGGCTTTCTGGACTCGGAATTTGGCTTGGACTTGAAGTCGAGTCCATCAAGTCCACCCGCCTTTTTCTTCATCATATTATTTTAAATTTAATAATCCTCCCAAAAGCAATGGCATTTGCCATGTAATAAAGCCTATAGTTTTCTTTGATGTAGTAGGTCTACTGTACTGTAGGTTAACCGTTATGAGGCCTTGTGCCATGAAAAGATCTTAGTTTTTGAAAGATTTATTAGTTCCTTATCAGCATCTTTACAACCACTTAATTTGGTCTGTGTGTGATACAGTATGTAAAGGCATCTGGAAGCAATTGCATGCAGCATATAACTATGATAATGCTGACTCTTTTATGTGTGCAAGTGTGAATGTACCTGGCTTTTTGTGGAAATAGGGTGGGAAAAACGAAGTTTTTTGTATCTCGAAGTAGGTTTTCAGTGTTCTCCACAAGGAGTTTCAGGAGACGGCCTGTCCCCTAGTGGAAATTGCCGCCCCCTGAATAGCGACCGCCCCCTTAAAAAATCCAGCCCCCTACAAAAGATCCGCCCCGCCTCAAAAAAAAAAAGTTGATAATAGGCTACTGTTTATTTTTCAAATGAAGGCCGATCTGCACATATTTTTAAACAAATGAAGTGATAAATTTGTAAAATGGCTTTGAGTACTGGGTAGGATCTGTCAAATTGAAAAAGACAGCTAGTGAGCAGAGTCCCTCACATAACAACTTGCTTCGCCATCGCCTGTGCTCATTGCGCTTGGGCGCCTCTGTTGAAAATCTGTGGAGAACACTGATTTTTGTAGTTTTCTTTGGGGACCGTAGATTAGATGGATTAGCAAAGGCATGACTGAATCCAACAGTAGGTCCTGACTACTACAGCAAGCTCCTCTTACACAGGCTACAATTAAGGCCTACATTGTGTTACCTGGGTTAGGCCTATGGAGGATATCATAAGCTACAGTGTTTATGGTACTGTTGTGAACATGTAATTGATCAGTTTCTCACTATCATATCATTCAGTTTGACATGAGGTTTTTCTAATTTGTTTGGTCAGTTTGTCGTAGCATATTGAGCTTAGTGCTAGCAGGGTGCTTTCAAAGCCACGTTACTGGAAAATTTTACAGTTTTGGACTCGGACTTGGACTTGAGAACACTGGAATCGGACTTGGACATGGACTCGAGCCCTCGGACTTGGACTTGGACTCGGACTTGACCTTATGGAATTGGACTCGGACTTGGACTCGAGCTTGGTGGACTTGACTACAGCCCTGAAGATTTTGTCCTTTAATTTGCAGATACAAACCATTTTTGGCATTCATGATTTTAAAATTCACATGATCATCAAAACATTCGTGAAACAGTTACATTTTTCAGTAATCATACGACTGGCAAACAGATGACCATGAAGTGGAAGTTTCCCTCCAAATTTATATTTTCCTCCTAAACTCCCAAGACTTTCTTTTTTATGTTTAGTGAAGTTTCTACAAGATTAAGTCAATATACAACTTGCCTTATTTTTCTTTTCTTTTTTTTGTAACCGTAGATACTACTTGGCAGACATCAAGAATAAATGTGCAATAACCGTGCGAGACCGAATGACGTCACACACCAGTGTTAACGAGTCTCTTGGCCTGCCTTATTGCTCGATAAGAGGTCTACCAGCAACTGTTGAAACAAATGGCCACTTCTTCAAAGGCAGATGGTTTCCGAATGATTGTCGGGTGCACGATTTTTCAAAAGAAGATTTCACTTCGTGTATTGCTCACAAGCGACTTATCCTTCTCGGAGACTCAACTGTTAGACAAATGTACTTTTACTTCCGTGATTCTTTTTCCAAAGTGTTCAAAGTACTCCCAACTAAAGATAAAATCTGTCTGAAACAAGGTCCAATAACTTTATGGAATGAAACACTTAACGCTTCCATTTATTTTCACTTTCACGGCCTTCCAATCTTTGGTACGGGGTTAGTTTTAAGGACAGATTTCGTACAATATGTCGCCGACGCTTTAGATTCTATGGGAAGCGGTTCAAGCGATATTATTGTTATTTCCGTTTGGTCCCATCTCTTAGCAGCTGGAAAGGAATTCTACATAAACAGATGGAGAGCAATTAAATCAGCAATACAAAGATACCTTGATCGCAACCCCAATGCAAAAGTTATTATTAAAAGTGCCAATACGAGAAACTCCGGTAGTTCCTGGAGCAATGTTATTTCAAGCATTTGGAACATTCATCAGTTTGAAGGTTTTCTTAGGGAATTATTTGAAGGTGAAAAAAAGATTGGATTCGTCGACGCATTTGACATCACCAAAGTCCAACCATTCATAGATCACGTGCATCCAAATATCGTAATTGTAAAGGAAATTATTAACAGAGTACTTACCTATATATGCAAGTAATGACAGCTTTGTAGAAAATGACTTCTACGTTTCATCAGGGAGCTGTTACGGCTCCTTGGTTTCATAAAGAGGCACACCTACAACGGGCGTACGAATCTGGTGTCTGGGGAATGCAGCCCCCTCCGGCGAAACCTATTTGTAAGGCGGATTGCGGGCCGGGGGGGGGGGGAGAATAGGGGAATTTTCTTTGGCAATACAGGGTTTTCTTGGGAGAAAGTAGGTTGTATGTATAATACCAAATGTTCTGCCTTCATCCATACACTGTCGTGTTTTCATAAACTTGACTTTCTTATTCTAAAGGATCTGTGTAACTCAGACCAGTTAGGTATTTTTGTGTACAGAAACCACCATAGCCAACTCCCCTCTAGTTTTAACGCATTTGCTCAGCCCCTCGAAAAAAAATTGGCCGTAGACTTATGTGCCTGCAGGCAGTGACATCTGTAGGGGGGGGGGGTCCGTGAGAGAAACGTTGCCAGGGTTTCAGTGGTAGAGGTGGCATGAATAGTTACAAGGCGGAACTATAAGTTACCTTCAGAGCAGGTGTCGAATATGTACTCTCTTTGACGTACATACTCTAACGAGTGCAGACAATAAAGGTGCAGGAGTAATACACGTCCGCCGGGCGGGCAAAACTATAAGTGGCTTTGTATATATGAGCTTTGCTCCACTATTAGCTGGCGTGTAGTATGCAGTGAAAATTTTTGAGAAAAATTCCTCATCGATAGCAGGAAATGACACTTTGCATTCCTCGTGGATTAGATATAAACATTCTTTTATTTTTAGATCACCTATTTTAGAATCTTACCCACAGGTGAGATTATGGGGTGGAGCTGAAGCATTACCCCCATTTTTCCAGACCTTAAAAAAATAATAAAAACAATATAAAAATGAACAAAAGGAACAGAGATTAGAAAAAATTATGAAGAAATGTTTAATATCAAGGTAAATTTTACAATGAAAAATGAAGGAAGACATTTATATCAAATACGCAAGGGCGAGGACCCATCCCCCCAAAAGGGGGGACTTTTCACCATTTGCGAATCGCCGTCCTGGAGGAGGGGTCTAAGAGGAGGTGGTGTCCCCCTACCCTTTGAAAAAAATGGAAATTGGAAGGTGTCTATATGGCGAATGGTGCCACATCTGGGCACAATTTAACTTTTAAAATGCAATGTTAATTCGTAATCTATGTTATATTATTGAAAAAGTGGGGGGACTTATTGGAGATTTCCCTCTTCCAAAAAGTGAGGGGACGCGTCCCCCCGTCCACCCATGATCCACGCCCCTGCAAATACCACTTCTGTTCCTTGATATTTAGAATTAAATTGAATTAAGAAACCCTAAACAGTACTTTAGGCAAACAAATAAATACTAGTAAGACTGGGATGTTCTGAACACCACTTTTGATTGGCCCTACGGTAGATTAAAGAAGGGGCTAAGTTAGATGCATGTTAAGCTGGATACGGTATCACTGATCCCAAAACTTTTAGTATCAGAAGGAGCCATTTCACAGGCCCACATTTTGCGTCGATGGGTGGGTATGTTTTTACCGATACTTTGCTCTCGGCCGTCTAGCACCGAGGTACTCAGGTATTCGGGTGCCGATACACTAGCTTCACCGATCTAAAGAGTCCATTACTGAAATGAATATTAAATGAAAAGAGGTGCTAGTCTACTGTCGGTGGGAAAACTTTTCATTTGCTTTAATATTTTTTTTTTTAATTTTTGACAGACTTCTTTAGAGGTTTAATGGATTAGCTCCAAATTGAATCAATGAGATCCGTCTTGTTGAACATGTTGACTTTTTCTAACTTCAACCCCATCTCCCTTCTCAGAGGAATTTTTGAGTGAATTAGCTAGGATATTGCAGAAAATGTTTGTAAAAAAGTAAAAGTGATTTCCGATGGAAAGTATATCCCTGATACAGAAATAATGAACTCAATTAGAAGCGGTAGAAGCGGACTTCAATCGGTTGTCTGCCGAAAAGTTTTAGAAAAGTTAGGTCCAAGGAAGTTCTTTTGTGTTTATCAATAATGAGAAATGTTTGACCTTTAGCAAGGCACTCAGCTGACTGTAAGGGAGCAATGGGGGTTTGTTGCATGACGATGCTTCTTGTTGTACAGAACGCCTGGATTTACTCATTTTGTCTTTTCAGAGTATGCAGCGACGTGCTTGGTTTCAATCTCTTTTTTGGAAAATTTTTCTGGCTGACTGTCGTCGTCATCTTGAATCCTTTGTTGAACTCCTTTTTCGTCCTGCGTTTTGTTTCGTCACGACTTACATTAGTATTCACAAAGTGTTGTTAGGTAATTCCTTCTCTTGAATTCACCTTTGATGTAAATAGCAATTAAAACTTTTGTGTTTTCTGATTTGTATGGTAATTTTACGAAAACTAAAAGGTTCGATGTGCATTAGTATCCGCGAAAGGGTTTCTCTGTTTTTGCCTTTCTTTTATTTCTCTTTTAATGTAATTAGCGTGAAACCTTGATGATGATTTTCATGTACAAAGATTCTTAAGTAAATCTCAAAAAATCTCTACGGTAATTTTACGAAAACTTACGGAAATAGTTCAAAGTGTATTAATACCCGCAGAAGGGTTCTCTGTTTTGCCTTTGTTTTATCACACTTTTCATGTAAATAGCGTGAAACCTTGATGTTTATTTTCAAGTACAAAGACATTTGAGTGAATTTGTAGGAAACCTCTAAGTTAAGAAGGGCTTTAGTATTCACAACTGATTTTCTCTGCAATTCTTTATTTTATAATTGATGTAAATAGCAATAAACATTTGTGTCGTAGATTATCATGTATAAAGTTTGAATACAATTGAAAGAATCAAATGCATTTTGAAGTACACCATTACATCTGGATTCAGTTCAGGTCGCCTAAGAGAGCGGACGTGCTTGGTGCTGGTGCCTCACAGGGCTCGTTCGATCTCTTCGGGACTTTGGTTTTCGTTTGGTTGTTTTGGTTGGGTGTAAATAGTGTACATATACTGTAATAACCCCGCTAACACAAAACGTTTTTAAAACGTGCCAGTGGTGTTATAAAACGTTTTTATAACACCACTTTACACGTTTTAAAAACGTTTTGTGTTAGCGGGGAAGGTGGTCCATTAGTTTTCCCTTCGGGGTTGTGGCCCTTCTGGGCAGTTTCTGGTAGTTTGGTCTGGTGTTGTCTTTTCGTTTCTAGTGTCTGTGGCTATTCGGGGAACGGTGTTGGTGGTTTTGTTTTGTTTGTGGGGGTGTTGTTTAGTCTTTGGTTTTTTGGTTGTTGGCCATATGTAGTCCTTTCGCCGGTCTGGCCGTGTCCGCTTTTCAGCACGTAAAAAGCATCTGGATTACCCTTCTACAAGCCACACATGCGTGGTATTAAATTTTAAGTGGGTTCATTAACAGGGACTTCCTGTGACATACCAGTTGTTTTCTCAACTGGACATGCCGAATTTCCAGAACAATCCAGTTGAACTGGACAGTTCAACTGGTCCAGTTCAGTCCAGTTCAACTGGACCCGACTGGAATTTTCAGCTGGGGCATTTTTATGTTGCCAGAAGCTGCGATAACCTGATCAATGAAGTCCGATGGCGGCCAGTTTTAAATTTGAAATGACGGCCGGCCACGTGATGAAAGCGATTGGTACTTAGCTTTATTTGATTCAGCCTACTTAATAGTAGCCTATCCATGACAAAACTTTCATGATTTGGTCAAAAAGTTCACAATTTTCCCTCAGAAGAATGAAATACATGTATGGTGGTCATTTTAAGATTAAAATGACCGTCGTTTGACCCCTTCGACCGTCGGGTAATATTCTTAATCACGAAAATGGATTCACACCAGGGCCTTTTTTAACATACATACCATGAACAGCCCCCACTCAGCTCATTTACCCCCCCCCCCCATAGGTCCCTTTTTGTTTTGTAAAACACATAATGATGATAATGATAAAAAAAGATGACAACCTAATTTACTTGCAAGCCATGGGAAGTACAATTTCTGGCAATCTGGACAGGCAATCTCTGAAATTTCTTCATAGACTAACCAATGACCAACCAATGGTGGCCCTCCGCTTAGATGGTCCCTTTCGTTAAATGGCCCCCACTAAAAAATTCTTAAAAAAGGCCCTGATTCACACACTCTAAAAATGTAGGTATCGACACTTAAATCACATTTGTTTGTTATCTAACTGACGCTGAGATGCCCTAGTTGATAGATTCCAAAGGCGCCTTTTTAAAATTTGAAATGGCGGCCAGTAACGTGATGGTAGCAAAAGGTTACCAAGTAAAATAACAATAACAATAACAATAACAATAGTAATAATAATACAGTTCTTATAAAGCGCCTTACACAAGAAGTCTCAAAGCGCTAAATATGAATCAGCATACTTGAAAAACCAGGCGCGTGGCCAAGGGGGGGGGGGCGAAGGGGCAGCCGCCCCCTTGAGCATATTTTTGGTATTTTTTAATGATTTTTTTTTTATGATATTGCCAGTAACACAAAATGAAAAAAAATGTTTAGATGCAACTTACAAGGCCTGGGAAGTGCCATTTCCAGCGATCTGGGAGGTATTTTCGACCAAATTTTCTTGTACCCATCCCGCCAACCTATGGTGGCTCTACGCTTAGATATTTTGCCTACAGGCTTCACCCCCCCCCCCCCTCGGCAAATTTCTGGCTACGCGCCTGTTAAAAGCCGAATGAAATACATGGATGGCGGCCATTTTGATTATAAAGGGTTCTTATGGAAAGTAGTCCAGTATTCTGCTGCCAATAGGAGACTTGAATGAACCATGTGGAGTAAAGGCAACGCACTCGAGTTGTTTGTGCCGTTCCAGTAGTCATATGTATCACGTTATAAACTTTTGCTATTATTAAATCAAAAGGAAAATTTAATAGGAGGCCAGTAGTGATTGCAGAATCAGTGCACGCACATGACGACATATATATGCCACGTCATTTATACATGTATGAGGCGGCACCCCCACCCAAAGTTCGAAGCTACGAACGTCAAATGTACGAATCCTAGAAGGGGATTCTGAGGAAAAAGTTAAATTAGGTACTGTTAAATGGGTATTTCTTGCCAACTTACAACCAAAATTAGTAAACATAAACTTTGTACTGTAGCTTGGAACCGTCTCCAAAACGAAGGTGATGATGGAGAATGGGGCGGGGGGGGGGGGAAGCCGGGAAACTTCCAGTCTGGATCCACGCCTGTACATTTAGCTTCGATTACTAACAACAGTGAGGCTATGTGATAAAATAGACACATAGTGTCACATATGATTTTAGATACCGAGGTATCCAGATAGGTTTAACTGCATTTGGCCTGTAACGATTTATCTCCTTGAGTATTATAATGGGGTTCGTAGTGTTTTATAGCAACCGATACCCTCTTATGGCCTTTCATCTCAAGTTCAACATAATTTATGAGCGAAGGGTTGCTTTTGTAAACGGGAGAACAGCTAGTTGGGAAATAAGTGGATGCTTCGCTAGAAATGGCATATTTTTCTATTGTTAATGTAGTTGTCACCGCATGTGATTAACTAGCATCTGCAAGCGTTGCATGTCATTACAGCGTGTAACAGAAAGCTTGATAGATGGAACTGCTTCTATTAGTTTTAATTTCTCGCTCCAGTGCATCATCAGCGTGGTATTTCCCATTAAACTGTGTTCAAGTAGGCCTATAACCTACTAGGTTCTCAAGTAGCGGCCCGCGACGCCCATTAAAGGACATTTGAGAAGCCAGAATATTTTTATGTGCAATTTTCTGCATGCAATGTGGACCATTTGGATGTAAAATTTTCTCCCATAGGCCAATTGGTCATTAACACATGGTGGACGGAAAAAAGTCTAGTACAAGTTCATCCTAAAAGTGGGATTTCCTTAGTTCTAGAGTGTTTGGGATGCCATTTTCTTTCTCCCGTAGGCTGGTGACCCACACGTGGTAGAACCATAGTTCAAATGACAAATGTGTGTTTCAAGAGTGCAATTTTGTACAATCAAAACCACTTAGGATGCCAAATGTTCTCACAATAATGGTGACACATGATGGGAGCGAGGAACTACAGTGGAAATTTGCGTTATAAAGTGCGTTTTCCTGCTGTCTAGGTTTATAGAATGTCACGTTTTCTCTCCTCTGCCCCAACCTAGGTGTGCTGAGGTGGGTTGCCCCCATTGCGATCCCTGCCCCCATTGAGAAACCACCACTCAGACTGAGAATCCCTAGAATCGCTAATGCCTTCTGTGCAGGCACTTTCGGCTCTCTCATGTATGGGTTTCCCCCTCAAGAATGAGCCCTTTTCTCTTAACCCTGGATTCACCCCTGCTGCTACTACAAGAGTGATAAAGCATAAACTAAGGGAAATGCGGCCGCGGCAGAAAACACTTGAGAACCCTGGCCTATAACTCAGTCATCATTACCAGTATATCTAACTGTCCAAGTGAGGTCCTGAAGTAAATATATTTCGGAAATGTCTGTTACATTAGCATTCAAGGGGAGGGGTTCTGCGAGGATGGGGGTGAAAACGACTGGAAGGGTGTGGTTAGCGCGACAATACTTAGTACTATGCTGCTATTATATTCGAGAATGTTTCACATAAATTTTTATTCCTTGGAAACTTAAGACTAAGACTGATACGATTATAATCTACCCAGCTTGAGCTTGTCATCCCACATCTCCAAAACATTTAAAACCTATCTTTAGGAATAACTACTGGCGATAGCATAACCTGCATCAGGTAATTGGAAATCAATACACTAAAGAAATGTGCTTTTCCTCATATGTTGTCACTGAGTGCGTGACGATCGAACGCCAAAAGTAAGTTGCAAACTTTCAAAGTTACTTTTTGCATATCGCCCAAACTCTATACCAAAACTCCATTCCTAATTCAAGACATCTCTACTTGAAGATTGGTTAATTTTTTTTTAAGAAATCCCTCAAAGTTTCCTTAAGGTCACAGAATGTGACGCCAAGTAGACAAATTGCCTCAGATTTCTTTTGTTATTATTTATAATTGTATACTTTGTTTGTCCTTGAAATTTAATACTGTTGGAATGTTTACATATTATTCCATGTAGATATAGTGTAAAACTGTTTCATACTTGTGGTACAACAATTAAAGTTATGAAATATTCATTATAGTGGTATCAACATTACAAAGAAATACAAAAGCCACGACCAATCAATTTGCTTAGGGATGCACTGCGAAAACTGAAAAAAAAAAACCTATCTGAAAATTAGTTCTTCCAAATGCAAGGTGCTATTGGGATGCGGTTTTCACTGCTTAATACAGAAAAGGTTCCTGCATTTTTAGAAACAACAGATTTGATCATCAGACCATGCTTTTGGCTATGCTAAAAGACAGTATTAGTTGCATGATCATTAACCATTGTGAAGTTCTCCGTAATCAAATACCCCCTTCCCTCAAATGAAAAAAAGCACACCTTTCATTGTCCTCGGCTGCCTGCTCTTAAATTTCGGCTCTCTCCAATAAGTAACAAAGAATTGTTTTACATACTCAACTGTTTTCTATCAACTGTTTTCTCTCAAGTTACATATCGTTTTCTGATCCTGTTTTGCTTCCGATGTGCTGTAGCTTATTTTCTTTGGATCACACTAAATGAACAGGCACTTCCACAACTCAAAATAAATTCTTGCCACAGATTTTCAACTTTTCTGGAAATTTGATGGATATTTCCTGAAATTTGCAAAAAAGAAAAAAAAAACCTTCCTTTCTTTTCTCACCATTAAATATAAAAGCAACGGTTTCAGACTGATTCTCCATCCATCTGTAGGCCTAACAAGAAAGGGAACTGAAAAAGTATCCTAGCTATGGTTTAAATTAAAAAAATATTACTCCTTCAAATTCCTGAATTTCCCGAAATTTCCTGAAGTAATTCTCTTTTCCCAAAAATGACCGAAACAGCACTCAGCAACCTCCCAAATTTCAAGCGGTTTAGGGGGAAACATGCATCATACAGGAAGAATATTGGCTGCGCCCTATCTAAATGTGGACCTTCCATCGTGAAAACATAGAGGTATTCTCTTAGTAAAAGCACCCTGCAAGCATCCGCTCGTCTGCAGTGTGATACAAGAACCCCGCATTATGTCAGTTACCTAATAACCATAGAAATAAAAGACGTAATAACCAGGCCAGGGCCGTAGCGAGGGGGGTGGGGGTGTCACACCCCCCAATATTTGGTCGCTGCCGGCATATTTTCGGTCTGTCGGCAAAAGGCGAGAGGGAAAAGAAAGGGGAAAAGAGGAGAGGAGGAAAAGAAGAAAGAAGAAGGGAAAGGGAGGAAGAAGGAAGGGAGTGAAAGGGAAGACGGAGAATGAAAAGAATAAAGAGAAAGAGAAAACGGGAGCGCGTGGCCAGTCTGTTATCGGCTATTTCGATTTTCGGCTCTTCATCTAATTGGCCCATTCAAGTAAAAGGCCCGTCGGCAAATCAATTATGCATGTGAAGGCCGTATCAACGGCTGTCGGTGTAATTGAACGACAGACTGAGTCCGTCGGCAACTCGGGGAAAGAAAGGGAATTAAACGCTTCCGTATAGGCGCACTATTTCGGGTCATATGACATTCTTGAAAACCCATTTTCTGGACATTATTCCTCACTTTTATCATCACCATGGGGAGCAGCACCCGATTACCCATGGAGAGGGTATCCTTAGCCCGTTTTCTAAACCCTAACCTCGACTTCAAACACATTTTGCAAACTCCTGAGAATCCGGTTTACCCACAAACATCCTGGGAAAAAATATTGCCTGCCGCGCGTGTCTTCCCTTCACGGCAATCTCAGGCTTTTAACTTTTGAACACCAAAATGAAACAGATTCAGAACCCATCCTGGCTTTCAAAGCATATTTTGAACGCTTGTGTTAAGATTTTGAACACTTTTTCTCCCTTTCTGAACGCCGGACGCCTATTTGAACACTTACCGTATTTGAACGCCTGATGCGTCTAGTGTTCAAATGCTGAACGCATAGTTTTCCAATTCTGAACGACAGGTTAAGCTCCTGAAGTATAGTGGCATGACGGGAGGAACAAACTAACACATTGAAATTATCCGGAATCTTTGCATTGGATAATGTATTATGAACCAAAATATACCCATCCTGCATGAGACTTAATTTTTTACCCAGAGATTATGCTTAAACCTCAGAGCTTCCGGGGGCTTCGCCCCCTGGACCTCCACCAGGGGCCCTAAGACGGGCCCAGTGTTTTAGCCAGCCCGCACAAAAAATCTGACTAGCAAATTCTACCGGGGTGTAAATTTTGAGGTTCCTCATTAGGGCAGAAATCCACTCAATATGGCACCATTTGCGATCTAGGCACCTTTCAAATTCCAAAACTTTCCAAAGGGGAGGGGGCCATTCTCCCCTTGGACCCCTCCCCCAGGTTACAGATCAGTAAATATCGCACTGAGAAAATGTCCTAGCTAAAACACTGGCGGGGCTCTGGATCCCAACCGCTTAAAACTATAGCGGCATGATAAGAGGAATAGGCTAATACATTAAAATTATTGGGAATCTTTGCATTTAATGATGCATTATGAAACAAAATATATCCATCCTAGCCTGAGACTTAATTTTTCACCCAGAGATATGTTTAATCTTCAAAGCTTCAGGGGCTTCGCCCCCTGGACCCCAACAGGGGCCTTAAGGCGGTCCCTGGATTCCACCCGCTAAAGCTCGTTTTCGCGCTACCCATTACCAGATATGTCGGCAAAAAATCTCCACACCCTCCCAAAGATAACACCTTCGCTACGCCCCTGCCAGAACAACCAATTTGGGGGAGAGGGCATATTTGGGGGAGGGGGAAAATCGATGTTGGAGTTTCGCCATCATGGGGGGTCAAAGAAGAGGGGGTCAAAGAAGAGGGGGAAAAATAGGAAAACTCTTTGCCAATTTCAAGGACTCTAGATGCAAAATGTTGCAAGATTTTCCATTTTTTCTTCTTATATTTGTATTCCAATATGGTACGCGGTCTCTTAATAAATTTTCCTCCTTCAGTGCAAGACCTTTTATTGAAAAATTTTGGTAGGCACGTGCCCCGCCCCCGTGCCTACGTGCCTGGTAGTAACTGATCAACAGGGCCGGATGTAACTTGTGGGGGGCCCTGGGCCAGAATAGTTTGAAGGCCCTTTCACGATTAGGCCCACTATCTAAGAGGAGCGCCACCCGAGGTTGGCGTGTGGCGCGGAAGAAAATTTTGTCAGAAAATGCCCCGCCAGATGGCTGGAAATGGCACTTAACTGGCCTTCCAAGTTGCATCTAAACGTTTTCAATTTTGAAATCTCTTGTTCTAAAAATTGACTTTTGGACCAATTAATATGTAAATTTTGATTTTTTTTTTACGTTCATTGGCGTAGCCAGAGGGGGCAGGGGGCCCTTATCGAATTTACAAAAAAAAATACACCTATGCACGTATTGCCCTTACACAGCTGAAGGACGTGAAAATCATTTCCCAACGTTAATTACTAGAGTCCCTTATATCACTGTAAACACAAATTAGTCAAACATTGTCTGATACGCCTAACCTATTTTAGTCACTCATTTTGACCAATTTCTAATGATATTTGACTAATTGCACAATGATGGACCAATAATTATTGGTAAAAAATTGGTCAAAGAGGTTGAAAATTGGTCAGAAATCTAGTCAATTGGTACAAAATTAGTCAAACGCCTTTGACTAACTTGGGTTAGGCGTATCAGACAATGTTTGACTAATTTGTGCTAACAATTGGAATTGAACCAAAAAAAGTGTTACAAGACGACCCGTCAGGAACACCGGATTGAATCCATCGACGAGCGAATGGAAAGTTCCAGAGACGTCCAACTTCAACGCAGCCTTTCTAGAATTGTCTAGAAGAGAGAACTGTTTACGCGGCCTGACGACACTTCTACACTGTTTACTACCGTGCATTAAGGAACGTTCTCGTAATTGCTGGACTGTGTACACTAGAAGTTTCTGTTAAATTCTGGAGAGTTCTCGAATAAAAGCCTAGCATATAAAAGGCAGTTCAACAGTTGTTGTGGCGGAGAGAGACATTGAGAGATACCCTAATACTAACTTCATCGAGAGACATCAACGAGACCAGACTATCATTCTGCTGAGATATCATAAGCCAGCCACTGACAAATTGCCTTACGCCGTTTCTACGCTGTGTATTGAGATTGTTATCATCCATCATCGCTAGCCTTGTCGTTATTCGCTCGTGGAACCAGTTCCTACGCTACAGCACGCTGCAGGTCTACCACTGTGCCATCGTCAACGTGCATGCACTACCAGCTCTTGGACCAGACCAGGCAAATATTGAGTAAAGGATTGTGAGTAAGTCTAATTAATTATTGTAAATTTAAGTAAGATAAGGAGATTGTAAATAATCATTAAGTTGTTGAATTTTAATCTCGTTCTTCTGTGATCTTTCGCTGTTATTGGTTTTGACTCGCGACCACAAGCCGTAACAGAATTGGTGGCCTAACATCCGGGAACGAAAAATACTAGAAAATTCGAGAAATTCTGTTGTGAATCGTAAGCAACTGTGTTTGCTCAGACTACTTATTTGTTTGTTGAAGGCTTGATACAATTTCAAAATGCCATTCAACTTAGATAAATTCGTGGCTAGTCCCTCAGTCGAGGAACTAGATTCATTAAAGAAGTCTGAGATTGTAAAGGTCGCAAAACATTATGGCATTGAATTTCAGCCTTTAATGCGGAAAGACGAGATTAAAAGATATGTTCTAGAATATCTTGTGGATGAAGGTGTCCTGCCTAGTACAGTATTGGAAACAGCTATCACTGTGCCAACTGACAACACATTTGAATTGAAAAGGCTTGAATTAGAAATGAATAAAGAAATTAGATTAAAAGAAATGGAAAGAGAAAGGGAAAGAGAGGAAAGAGAAATGCAAAAGGTGAAAGAGGCAAGAGAACATGAATTTAGGTTGAAGCAACTAGAGTTAGGGGTCATAAAAGGCTCAGACCCTAAAATAGGCTTGGATACTGGGGGATTATTCGATGTTTCTAAGCACGTAAAATTTGTCCCCAAATTTCAGGAGGATAATGTGGAGAAATTCTTCAACCATTTCGAAAAGCTGGGTGAGCAACTAAAGTGGCCAAGAGATAAATGGTCCATACTCATCCAGAGTAATTTCACAGGCAAGGCTCAAGAAGTGTATTCCGCTCTGTCAATAGAGGACAGCATGGATTATGATAAGGTTAAAAAGGCCATATTACAAGCCTATGAATTGGTGCCTGAAGCTTATCGCCAAAAATTTAGAAAGTATCGTAAGGCGGATACACAAACATACGTAGAGTTTGCTTATCAAAAAGAAAGGCATTTCGATAGATGGTGTGCTTCCAAAAAGGTCTCCACATTTGACACTTTGATACTACTGATGCTGGTCGAGGAATTCAAACGGTGTGTGAATGATGACATTAAGACTCACCTTGAGGAAAATAAGGCTGACAACTTAAAGGAAGTGGCAAATTTGGCTGATCAGTATGCACTTACCCATAAATTTGGTAAAGTGGGTCAGACTCAAAACAAGGGGCAGTTTAGTAGGCCAAATAAGAAATATGGCAATAGTAGTGGCACAACAGGTAACAGTGGATCTCAGTCTGGTTCTATCTCTCCAACAAATTCTGGTAAAAAACAACCAGATTCAAGTCGTCAAAAGAACGACCAGGTCAGCTCAAACAAAGCTGCCTTTAAAGACATAAGTTGTGGTTTCTGTCACAAAAAAGGCCACACAATGGCAAATTGCTTCACATTGGCAAAATTAAAGGAGACTTGAAACAGCTTCTAATGCCTTAGGCCAAATGTAGAGAACTCTTCTGAGGTAGTCGTGACTTTACGGGCCTAATTCTAAAGACAAAATTAAGGAAGAATACCTTCCATTCGTGTCTGAGGGGTTTATTTCCCTAGATGGGAATTCAGACTCATCCACCCGTCAAAATTTAAAATTTTGCGTGACACAGGCGCAACTCAGTCGTTGCTTCTTGATGGAGTTTTGCCGTTATCGGACTCTACTTCCACAGGGGCAAATGTACTAATTCAGGGGGTTTGAGTTTGGATTTATTTCTGTCCCTCTCCACAAAATTAATTTGAAGTCAGATTTAGTTTCTGGGTCGGTCATAGTAGGGGTCAGACCTACTCTACCTGTAAAGGGGTATCTCTGTTGCTAGGCAATGACCTAGCTGGTGGAAAGGTAGTAGCCAATGCAATTTTGACAGATAAACCATGTGATTATAACAACACAGAGCAATTAGAAAAGGAATTTCCAAATTTATTCCCTGCCTGTGCTGTCACTAGAGCTATGTCACAAAAGCTCGCCATGGATGATAATCTTAAACATCCAACCTCCAAAAGTGAGGATACAGTTCCCAAAAGTGGAACAAGTAGGGAATCATGTAAGGATGATAATGTTAAACATCCACTCTCTAAAAATGAGGGTATGATTTCCGAAAATAAGGATGATAAACTTAATCATCCGCCCTCTAAAATTGAGGAATTAGTTCCTAAAAATGGAACAACACTCCCAAAAGAGGAGTCAGAATCTGGAAAAGATTCCAGTAAAAATATTCATGAAAGTGAAGATTCTTGGTATGATCTCAGCCAATCTTTTATGACTAATCTTAATGATAGTCAGGATTGTGAGTCTCCTGGCCCCACACATAGTGAGGGGGTAGAACAGGAAAAATCAAAAATGTCTGACACACTCCACAGAGACCAGTTGTCAGTCCAACAACAACATGATGAAGAGCTTCAGCCATTAATAGCTGGTGCACTCACTGAGGATGAATCTAAAGACGTCCCAGTCTGCTTTTATGTTAAAAACAATATTTTGATGCGTAAATGGCGACCACCTGATGCACCATTAGATGAAGAGTGGAGAATTTACCATCAAATTGTGGTACCTAGGACTTATAGAAGGGAAATACTGAGTATTGCTCATGAAATGCCATTTGCAGGGCACCTAGGAGTCAATAAGACTTACCACAGAATTCTAAATCACTTTTATTGGCCAAAACTTAAAAGTGATGTGGCCAAATTTTGTAAGACCTGTCACTCATGTCAAATAGTTGGGAAGCCGAATCAGAATATTCCGGCTGCACCCTTAAAGCCAATTCCTGCTTTTGAAGAGCCGTTTAGTAGAGTCATCATTGATTGTGTAGGTCCCCTACCTAAGAGTAGGGCAGGGCATCAGTATATGTTAACCATTATGTGTGCTTCTACAAGGTTTCCAGAGGCAATACCTCTGAGGAATATTAAGGCTCGGACAGTCTTACAAGCTTTACTTAAATTTTTCACATTGTTTGGGTTGCCTAAAGAGATCCAATCAGATCAAGGGTCTAATTTCATGTCAACTGTATTCCAGCAGATGTTGTATGAGTTAGGCATAGACCAAATTAAGTCTTCGGCTTATCATCCGGAAAGCCAAGGGGCTTTAAAAAGGTTTCACCAAACATTGAAGAATATGTTAAAGACATATTGTCATGATAATGAGAGAGATTGGGATGAAGGCATTCCATTTGTAATGTTTGCTGCCAGGGAATCTATACAAGAGTCACTTGGGTTCAGTCCATTTGAACTTGTCTTTGGACACACAGTTCGTGGACCATTGAAATTATTAAAGGAGAAGTGGTTATCAGATCCAGGTGAAGACATACATCTACTTGATTATGTATCCCGCTTTAAAGATCGTCTTCATGGAGCATGTGAACTTGCTCAGGAAAATCTGAGACACTCTCAGAAGAAAATGAAAGCGTGGTATGACAAGACCACTGTGAAAAGAGAGTTTAAGCCTGGTGATAAGGTGCTAGTGTTTTTACCTGTTTCTGGTCAGCCACTTCAAGCTCGCTTTCAAGGACCTTATGTCATTGAGAGAAAAGTTAATGACACAGATTACGTCATTTTGACACCTGACAAGCGTAAATCTAAAAGAGTATGTCATATTAATATGATGAAGAGATATTATGAAAGAGAAGATTGTGACATTTCTAAGGGTGAAAGTATACATGATGTAAATAGCAACACTAATGATACAGGTGATCAAGTGTGTATTATCAATACTGATCATGAACTCAGTAATGATGAAATCAAGGCTAATAATGTTCCTGACATGTGTATTAAATTACAAAATTCTGATGTGTTGAAAAATCTTGACCAGAAATTAAGTCATCTGGATCACAAAGAAATGTCAGAAATGAAATCATTAATCTATGAATATGCATGCTTGTTCTCAGATGATCCAACTAGGACAAATTTGATTGAACATGATGTTGATGTGGGAGATGCCACACCAATCAAGCAGCATCCTTACCGAGTTAACCCTAGAAAACGACAACATCCCAGGGATGAGGTTCGTTACATGTTGAACCATGACATTATAGAACCTAGTAATAGTGAATGGTCTTCCCCTTGTATATTGGTCCCCAAGCCAGACGGTGGGTACAGATTTTGTACTGATTACCGAAAGGTGAATGCGGTCACAAGAACGGATTCCTATCCGATACCCCGTATCGATGATTGCATTGATAGGATTGGGAAAGCTACGTATGTGTCAAAGTTTGACTTACTAAAGGGGTACTGGGAGATACCACTCACTGAGAGGGCTCGGAAAATCTCGGCATTCGTGACGCCAGATGGGTTATTTCAGTATAAGGTTATGCCGTTTGGTATGAAAAATTCACAGATGACCTTTAAACGTTTAGTAAATAACCTTACGTCAGATTTAGAAAATTGTGAAGTATATGTTGATGACCTTATTGTGTACAGCAACTCGTGGGATGAACATGTACAACATGTTAAGGCATTATTTGACAAGCTTGCCAAAGCTAATTTGACTGTCAATTTGGTCAAAAGTGAGATTGCTTGTGCCCATGTGATGTACTTAGGGCATGTGGTTGGTCAGGGTAAAGTTAGACCAATTAAGGCTAAAGTTGAGGGCATTGACAAATTCCCTGCCCCAACTGATAAAAGGCAGCTCATGCGCTTCCTAGGCATGGCTGGTTACTACAGACGTTTTTGTCCGAATTTCTCTGACATTGCTGCACCATTAACAAAATTGTTAAAGAAAAATGAAAAGTTTGATTGGACAGATGATTGCCAAGCAGCATTTGAATTATTGAAAAAGGCACTAATGAGTTCACCAGTGTTGATTGCTCCAGATTTTGAGAAGCAATTTAAGTTGGCAGTGGATGCCAGTGACAATGGCATAGGAGCAGTTTTGCTTCAAGCTGATGAGCATGGTGTTGATCACCCTGTTTGTTATTATTCTAAGAAATTTGACAAACATCAGAAAAATTATTCAACAATTGAAAAAGAAACATTAGCTTTGATACTTGGTCTTCAACACTTTGATGTTTATTTGGGAACTACTAGTTTCCCTATCACTGTATACACTGATCATAACCCTTTGACATTTTTATCTAAGATGAAGAATAAGAATCAAAGATTGATGAGGTGGAGTTTATTTCTGCAATCATATAATGTAGATATTAAGCATATTAAAGGGAAAGACAATGTTGTACCAGACTCTTTGTCAAGAATTTGCAGTATGTTGAAGATATCACTGTAAGTTTTGAAATTTTGTGTTAACTATGGGCACAATGTGTATTGATGATGTTGCTGTATTCATGTATTATCATCACCTTGCAAGACAAGTTGTATGTTATGATTATACCTTCCATTGAATATTGGACTACATAATATACATACTGTAGTTATTACTGTAACATTATACATTGTAAATATTGTAACTTAAGTTTTGTCCGAGACGTCCAAAACTTTTTCAAGGGGGGGAGTGTTACAAGACGACCCGTCAGGAACACCGGATTGAATCCATCGACGAGCGAATGGAAAGTTCCAGAGACGTCCAACTTCAACGCAGCCTTTCTAGAATTGTCTAGAAGAGAGAACTGTTTTACGCGGCCTGACGACACTTCTACACTGTTTACTACCGTGCATTAAGGAAACGTTCTCGTAATTGCTGGACTGTGTACACTAGAAGTTTCTGTTAAATTCTGGAGAGTTCTCGAATAAAAGCCTAGCATATAAAAGGCAGTTCAACAGTTGTTGTGGCGGAGAGAGACATTGAGAGATACCCTAATACTAACTTCATCGAGAGACATCAACGAGACCAGACTATCATTCTGCTGAGATATCATAAGCCAGCCACTGACAAATTGCCTTACGCCGTTTCTACGCTGTGTATTGAGATTGTTATCATCCATCATCGCTAGCCTTGTCGTTATTCGCTCGTGGAACCAGTTCCTACGCTACAGCACGCTGCAGGTCTACCACTGTGCCATCGTCAACGTGCATGCACTACCAGCTCTTGGACCAGACCAGGCAAATATTGAGTAAAGGATTGTGAGTAAGTCTAATTAATTATTGTAAATTTAAGTAAGATAAGGAGATTGTAAATAATCATTAAGTTGTTGAATTTTAATCTCGTTCTTCTGTGATCTTTCGCTGTTATTGGTTTGACTCGCGACCACAAGCCGTAACAAAAGCAAAATCATTTGTAAATCAATTCGACTTTTGCCTTATTTCCCTAAATTTGGCAAGAGTATTGTCGTCAATTGTCTCAGTCACGAGACCTTTCCAAGCTTCAGTCTTGGACAAAACTGTTGGAACACCTCCCATCGTTGTACCATGTACAACATGATGTCGTGCATGATTTACGAATCCCCCGTCCCCCAGTACAATGTTGTATCCAACGAGAGCGGTGAATCCTCAAGCATTCACAAGTATTCACTCTTTTATGAAAATTTTAAGGCAAAGATTCACCCCAGATTCACAGTACTGAAGAAGAGTTAAAGCAAAAATTCACTCAGTTTGCACTTTTCATGAAATTTTGTTAGTCGAAGATTCACCAGTTTGGCCACGTAACTATTCACAGTACTACACATGCTGATTACTTTCAATGTTGATTTACTCTTTGGCTGCAATTGTTTGTCACAGATTCACTGCAGCCTTATTTTTATTTGTTGAAGATTCACATTTCAGGGCATTTCCATTGTATCGCTGTGAAATGAAGACTTTGCTTGAGGTGGGGGTGGGGGTCAAAGATTCTGTTTGACAAGTGCATTAAAGGGGACAGTTTGTAAATGTCTGTTAGCCCCTTCTACCCTCTAGCTGCCCTATTTTATCTCCCCCAGTTTAATGAAAATGTTTCATTTCTTTCCAAAGTACCATTAAAATTATAAATGCTGAAAGTTTTGTATTTCCTTTTCTCGACCAATTAGCTGCATCCTTATGTGTGCTTTTTCCTTTTAGAGAGTGCAGTAAGTTGTATCTATATTATGAATGGCTTATTTTCTAAGGACGTGGCAAGTTTTCTTTAATTTCCTTGTTTTTCCATTATTTCCTGTTTCTTCCCAGTACTCAAACATTTTTCTCTTAACTACTGCACAACAGTGCCTTTTAATTAGTAGCTCACTTACGATATATGCTGACTGTTTTTGCAATTTTTCCTCAAAATTTATATTTTCATACAACCATTCCCCATCAGCCATGTTTAATAAAATGTATTGAAGATTGAGGGATTTTTGTACTCTATTCTCATTGTTTAAATAAGTGTTTACATTGGTGTTTGAGAACATAATTATTGCATATTTAAGGTAAACCAAGAAGTTATTTGGTATGAATTTAGCAATTCAATGTCACATGATTTAAACTAGCCATTCATGAAACAGGATACCAGGGTATATTGCTCAAAATGGGGTGACTGCATTTGCCTTTTCAGTTAAGTTTAATGTAAAAATAGATGACTGCCGTATCAATACCCAGCAAGCATAGCAGAACCCTAACGCATGCTGTCCTTCTATTTGTTGCATATTTCAGTATGTACTAAACTACGTATCTCCCCATACTTTTGTAACAACCCAGCCTGCTTGGTCAGCCTATTAGGTAGGGGAAGAGAGCAGTTTTCATCAAATGAAATGAGTGAGAAACAAGAAAGATGCAAATGATGTACGTCTTCAAAAGTTAACTGTACAATATTTACATATCCACCTAAAGATAGTACTTGGATAAAGTGGTCCAAGTTTAGTAGTTACAGATTTGATCGTTTTGAGGGTGGTGGTTATACCTTTGATACAAAACCAGAAAGCCAAAAGGCTTTGTGATTCTTTGTCATATGGATATATTGTAACAAACATGAATCATGGGATCCCTCACAGTTAATTATCCTACTTGAGATATCATGTTAATAAGGTCAAAACCTTTTGAAATCTTGTGACCCAAAATAACCTAAATGCTAAATATTAACAATCCACCGGCCAAGTATGAGATCCCTCATAGTTATCCTCTTTAAAATATCATGTGTACTAGGTTTTGACCACCTCAAATGACATTTGACCTGCATGAATCAAAATAGGGATGATCTATTCAATATGAACAATCCACATGTCAAGTGTGAGATCCCTTACAGTTATTTTTCTTGATATATTGTGTTTAGAAGGTTTTGACCTTTTGGCCTCTGGTGACCCCATATGACTTTTAACCTCCACCAAAACAATAAAGATCAACTACTCCATATGGGCAATCCACACATTAAGTATGAGATCCCTCACCATTACCCTTTTTGAGATACTGTGTTGAAAAGGTTTTGAGTTTTGACTTCTGGTGACCCCAAATGACCTTTGACCTCCACCAAAAATAATAGGGTCATCTACTTAATATGGGCAATCCATGCTAAGTATGAGATCCCTTACAGTTATCCTTCTTGAGATAGAGTGTTTACAAGATTTTGACCTTGTGACCTTTGGTGACCCCTAATGATCTTTGACCTCCACAAAAAGATGGACCATCTGGGCAATGGACATGCTAAGTATGAGATCCCTTACAGTTACCCTTTTTGAGATATAGGGTTTACAAGGTTTTCACCTTTTGACCTCTAGTGACCCCAAATGACCTTTCACCTCCACAAAAAGATGGACCATCTGGGCAATCCACATGGTAAGTATGAGATCCCTCACCATTACCCTTCTTGAGATATAGTGTTTAGAAGATTTTGACCTCTGGTGACCCTAAATGACCTTTGATTTCTGCCAAAAACAATAGGGATCATCTACTCAATATGGGCAATCTACACGCCAAGTATGACGTCTCTCAGAGTTACCCTTCTTGAGATTTCATGTTTACAAGCAAAAGCGTCACACACACATACACACCCAACATCACCATCGCATAGATTCCTTGCCTGCCTTCGGCAAGGAATAAAAAAAGATACCATTTAATTAATGCATTTTAGTATGTCTCCCCCTGAAAAATATTTTGCCCCTGCAATACCGTGTCTAGCTACCGGCCTGCTTGACGGGTATATTGACTTCGACAGTAGGAATTCGCTGGATTCAAACCCACCTTGAATTTTAGCTCCTACATTCACTAAACCCTCTGCTACACCCCTTCGTGCAAACCTTGTCATCATCAATAACCCCCCACCCACTCCAGTAGCGTAACGTAACGCCCCCCCCCCCACTTGTCGTCCTGAGATGGTCTGTCGGTACATTTGCTAATCTTGTCGGTACATCCGCCGGTGTGGGCGGCGACTAGTCTCCCCGACGGTTTACCTGTTTTTGCTCTCAAGAGGACAATTTCTCTAGTAAGAACCTAAAATTTCCAGCGCGCTACGCTCGCTGTAGAGTCACACCATTTTCTCCAGTAGTTCCATTCTACATAGCTAAATAGCGTAAGTCCTGTCACTCTTACCAAGTAACATGTAGGCAGAGTGCACAATTTATGTAGAGGTCATAAATTTAATCCCATATCGCAAAGCCTAGTTACTGTCTCTTATGTAGGGAAGCCGAGAACATCGCGGTGGTGTGAATCTGATATGTCAGTTTTCCCACCCCTTTCTTCGGTAAATATGGAAAGGAGAAATCAAGATACGATTTCTCCTTACCATTATCGACTGATAATGTGGAGTGGAGAAAACCAAAGTTAGTGAGGGGGTACTTCAAGAAAGGACCATTACACAGTGTCTATTTTCGAACACCCTGTCCACAATTTTTTTTTTCGACGAACTGAGCGCGCACCCCCAGAGAAAACTGACTAATACAATTGAAAAGTTTGTTTAGTTTCGAAACATGCCACCACGAGCCACAGTATTGTGACCTAAAGGTCTGAAATAAAGGTCACTGATAGTACTAATGTAGGTCATTAAATGCACCATGGTCCTTGGAAAAATATCACAAACCCTACCTACAGAGAATCGCAATTCTTAATCAAAATTTTCGGCGTGTTTCGCTTGAGTGCATTATAAATTGATGTCTCATTAGCACTCTGTACTGCTATGCGTAGGAAAACTGTGGCAGAATTGCGGCCTCATTATTACATCAGTCCTTTAGGACAGCTTGAGTAAATGACTTTTTCCAAAACCCTCGCTTCACCTCTCGCTGTTCATTTTCCCCCAACAATTACCACCATCTTCAGCAAACTGACGATTACTATCTTAAATTTGCGATCATCAAATGAAAAATATTTCATTAGCATTTCAAATTATCCCTGGGGGAACAGGATCTTCTCAAGAAATGGTCTAGAATGATGACGGCAAAAGCCGTCAGATGTAAGTAAAATTACTCGGGGAGGACCATTAATCCGTAGCCTCCGGCTTCGCGCATTCTGCGGTCAAAGGCTTCGCCGGGCACAACTTCCCGAAATGCAGCCTCCAATGAAAGTTACTTCCCTTGCACTTTTTCTGCCAATGCTCTTAACCATGTCCATATAAAAACTACCCACAAAACATTTCGTTGATTTTCTTAAGTATCGTATACGGTACTCTGTAACCTTCAAAATCGTCACTACCTCATTCTTTGCACTAGTAAAAAAGTTCAGGAGGGCTTGTCCGAAAACATGGACAAAATGAAACATGAAAGAAAAATACCTAGAGCAGGATATAAGTTAAAATATCCTTCTCTGTGGAAAGAACAAGCACCCGCGGGGAAAGTAGGAAACGTTTATATGTAATGAACAACACTGCATTTGAAACTAAAGAAAAATAATAGGTAGCAATGTCTCAACAACGCTGTTTTTTCGGCCAGGGAGGGACCTGAGGGCCAAAACCCCTAATTATTTTCAGTTTGAAGTGTACCCCAAAATTATTTTCAGTTTGAAGTGTTTCTTCTAAAAATTGTTACCAGCTGTGCCTGAAAAATTACGGCACAAATTACTTTAGCAAATACCAAAATGAGTGATGAAAGGTCTCTGCCCCAATTCACAGAAACATTCCGGCTGCCCTGTAAGCGGACATGAGATGATATCGCTTTGAAAATTAATGCACTCGTTTCCAAACCGAAATGATTGATAATCCCTTGGTAGTAGGTCCAGTCCAATCTACACATGGCCAACCCCCCTCCCCATTCTATCAAAATTGACCTGCCGCTGATACATTTTGCAAATGTCACAGCACTGGTGTATTTACGGTTTTGTAGGATCCTACGTACTGAGCCTACACCCAACAGGATCTGAATAGCAGTTTAAAGTTTCATTTCAAGGTATTCAAATAAAATAACTTCTGCAATCAACCACCTGGCCACTGAATGAATTGCCCGATCCTAGCTGAAAATTGCCTTCGAGATCCTTTCGCTCAAACTCTTTGAAAACTCTTTGTGTTCAAAAGGAACCTATTCAAGAACCCTTTTGGATCCAAAGGGATCCTTTTTAATGGAAACTGGACAACGAGAATTACAAAATTACCCTTTGAATAAATAAAACCCTTTTGAGAACCCTTTCAAATTGTCAAATACCATTCTAAACCCTTTGTTAAATTAATTTGGTACGCAAGGGTCTCAAATAGAATTCTCTGATGGGGATTGGATTATTCAAGGGTAGTGGGGATACGCGAGCAACTCCAATCTCACACAGTGCAATACATGTGTGCTGTCACTGGGGGTTGGGGGTTAACCCCATACCAAAGAACCAAAATCCCCTATATCACTGCCGTTGTGCTTGGTGCTCAGCATAAGCAATGGAGTAGGGAAAACAAGCCAGTGAGCCACAACTGGAAAAAAGGCCGTGGTCGTCTCGACTTGAACCAATTGGTTGGAAACTGGGACGTTAAACCTCATCTAACTAACTAACTAACTAACTAACCTATATCACTGCAGGTGTTCTTAAAAAAATATTGCAAAAATGGCTCCTGTTAACATATGTATACTTTTCAATGCAAAAATTAAGTAAACAATACCAAATGTCTTTAAAATTGTCTCCCCCTGTGGGCTGGGGGTTGTAGAATATGCCCACGGTATTCCCCGCCTGTCGTAAGAGGCGACTAAAGGGGAGGACTTGCACCGTATTTGAGCTGTATTTGAAACCAAACTTGAACTTGAACGAACCTATCTGAAACCGTGTTTGAACTTTACCATTTTATCTTGCTGACACTATATAACACATTCGTGTTTTTGTGTCGTTAAATCCAATCAAACTAACAAATTTGAAAATGTCATTTTTCGGCTTGCTTCGCGCGAACCCACAGTGAATTATTGTCTCATTATTCCTGAGTGCCCGACCGAATACTGGCTATGCGCCTAGTGTAGTGGCATATTGTTCCTCATCATTTCATCAGGTAGCATTGCCAAACCTTACCGTGCTTAATTAGTAAGGATTTCATTCATTTCAATGGAATGAAAATGCAAGAGAAATATCAAAATTTTTTCAAACTTCACATTCCCAACAAACCTCATATTCCTACTTTAATTGTTCACTTTGGGTAACGAGCGTAGTAACTTTGTCAACTCTCTCGAAAATCACCCAAAGGGACTGAATAAAAATTTTACTAGGATTCTTGGATTTATTTCTTTAGTATATTAAAATTTTGCCAAAGTCCTTCCTCAAACTGAAACAAAACATTCGTACTGCAAGTGAGAGTGGCGCCGTCAAGAGTGGTAATGGGGGCGCAAGCCCCCAATTGATTTCTGTATTTCTTTTTTTTTTTTTTTGAAAATTTATAAAATGATCTCAAAAGGAATTTAAGATATAGATTTCTGTAGGTGTAGGATGAGGTGTATATTTTACCGAGTGATGGATCAATTCATTTTGTGTCAGAAATGGTTCCCAAACTATCAGAATTTCCTCAGACTGTCAAAATTTTCGCGCCCTCCGCGTTCTTCAAACATCAGTTCAGTATAGTTCTTACTATTAATATCTTCCGAAAACAACTCCGGGAGAGGCACAGCAGCAAAAGTTGAAAGCTGTTTACGTTCCCAAGTAAAAGGCTGGCTTTTTGATTGGCAAATAGATTTGTTGGGGAATTGCAAGTGTCTTGATGCAGATTCTTAATGCAGCTTTTGCCACGAAAATCTTATTCAAAGAAAAATTTCGGCTCGCTTTGGGAGCATTCGTCACGGTTTGCACTCCATCTGATGGCCATTATTAAGGTAATAATACATAAAACCATTACGATCACAACACTTTTCTGAAAAAATAGAGGAACATCTCCAACCTCTGTAGGGGGCTCGTATCAATGTGGGATCTTGCAATTTAATTTGTAGCATTATGTGGAAGGTTGAAAGTACGTATTTGCCGTTATACGTTTTCAAAAAATTTTACCGAGCGCTTCGCGCGCAGCCATTATCGGTATAGATGGTGATTGTAAATACACTTACAGAACGACGAAAAAGCATTCTGAAAGGCAATTGCTGGTCCTTCATCCCTTTTGCAAAACCTATCACGGAGATCTAATATCAAATCCCCGCACCTATACTCTCCCTCCCATTTCCCATTGCTGGAAGCTGTTCGTCGGAATTTCGTTCAGAATTGCTAAAATACGATAGTTGTAAGTTTCTCCGTGTCATACTCTATAGTATCATTTGGATATCATTTGTCAATGCTCCCATTTTGTATAAGTAATTCAGAGCTTCCAGGAGGCCCTATACCGATTTCTGCCAGCCTTGGATACCCTTTTATGGTGCACAATGAAACGAAAAAAATTTCCGTAATAGCCCAAGACTGTTTTAAGGACTCCATGCACGTATTTTGCGTAAAAACTTTCCCAAATAGAAGGCAGCAATTGTAGCCAAAAGGGGACTACAGAAAGTTTGTTGACAACATACCCTTCTCTAAGACAACATACTCTCCCTTTTCACCTAACTAAAAATTAGAATTCACTAAATTATGGACATTTTCAGTCATATATATTCAGTTCCAAAAATATTCCAAAGATAACACACATTTTGCATCTAAGCAACCTTAAATTAACAAAAATTTCGCAGAGGGGGCAACCCCTCTAACCCGGACGGCACCTTATGTAGTGACAAGGGAAGGATCCCCCACTGCTGAATCTGAGGTAACATTTCGACGCCATCTGTGGTGCCCCCCCCCCCCCCCAAAAAAAAAATCACCAATCCCTGGCGGCGCCACTGGTTTACCCTTTTCCTTTTTCATTTTCTTTTATTTTTGGGTGTTTGTCCTTCATTTCAATCCTTTTTCCCTTTTCTTTTTCCTTATTCTCTTTGTCTCGCTTTTTTCTTTTTCCAGTTCTTTTTTGTTCTTTCTTTCAACCTGGTGCGCCCAAACGTAGCCTGGTACAACCCGGGGCGCCTTAACGCTCCCTGGACACGATCCTGCTAATGAAATACGGTAATGTGGCTGTTGAAAATTTCAAAATAGGTCCTGACGAAAAAAGCATTCATTTCAAATTGCAAAGGTGATTCTAACGTGTAATCCAAGGTCCACCTGTATGGTAGAGTGTAAAGGAACGGGCCTCTAGTGGCAAGGGGTCGGAAACTATTGGTAAAACGAAATTGCGGTCATTAAAATGACTGCAAGCTTTCAAATGTCTAAAAATCAATTAATTAACAGACCGCAGATGCAGCTTTCCGACTGGAGTGATCACTTTGGGTCATTTTCGGCTTCATGAGGCCTCTAGACCATGCAAGCAAGTAGGGTATGCTTGTCTGCTACGTCCGAAACCCAAAAGAGGAATCAAGTTTGAGTTTAAAGGTCAAAACGTGGAATGACACCAACCGGCACACAGGCGCGCAGTTGCGGGAGCCCAAAGAGCTCAGCCACCGGTGTGGAACTCGGGCTAGTCTTAGGGCCCAGTTGGTCATCCTGGAGCACGGTCCCGGTGGTAGACTAGAAAGAGAAACCCTTGAAATCTCTTGGTTATTAGCAGAATCACGGGCATTAGAAAAAGCCACATAACTCAGTATCAACAAAAAGCTTTGAATACTTTTCTCTTCAAAGATACTGTAAAATTCTCAGTGATTACTTTCGTTAGGGGTGAGGGAATAAAAATTAGCCTAATTAAGATTTCGACATCCTTATGATGCAGATGATTTGATGGTGGAGAAATGCATCATTCAAAATGATTGCACGAGTGGTGATGATGCACTCATATGCTGTGCTATGGCAAGTAATAATGCCACAATTGGCGTGTACGATGGATGCGTGCCAAGCGATCCAAAACATAGTATTTCAAAGCAATCCACAGTTACATTTATGCATTAAACGACCGTGGTGGGATCCGTCCTTGACCGGAGGGACATACATGACACCAACCCCCATCTGGTTTCACCACTGTCCCGATGCCGATTAGTCCCCTGATTTTCTGACTTCCTTCAAATCCTCCAACTCGAACACAACATTTCCATCGCACTTCGGGCGCTGTAGAGTTCGAGCTTTACTTACTTGTAACTTAAATGACTACAACTTTTCAAAGGCCTTCAAACGGACCAAAATCAAGTATACGCCAATCAATTGAAGAATGATTGGTGGTACACGTACGCGCTTTCTGAAGTTTAAATAAATGTTAAGACTTCTTTGTAAAATCCTTACCGTAATGATATGGTAATTTAAATATCTACTGACGGCCAGTCGGCTGTTCTGTGATTGGTATCTTTAACCTGAAGAAGCATTTTGCATTCAAGTGCGTATCAAGGGAGGGAGGTGGAGGGCGTTGGGGGCCCCCGGGTTGAAGACACTTTACTACACTCTTCCATAGGCTGTTATACTCGGCATTTGTCAAACTTGAAGTCACACCCTTCAATTAAATGAGAATGCATACGCAGATGTACAAGGCTGTATTGAACAAACCCGTAACCATTCCTTTATTATTAACCTCATGCATCACTTAAAATTTGGTCCGACTTACACAATCAAACGGGTCTTGTTAAGCTACCTCTCATTCCTTGTCAAAGTTTTCAACGACAGTATGTGACCCATCAATGCAAAGCTCACGAGTTGGTTGTTACTGGCACATAAGAATTTTTGCAGCATGACCATTAACTTTTTGAGCTACAGGCGCATGAATAAAAAACTTGTGATCCGCCACCCCCGCCCCTTGTCACTCACCAGTATATGAGATAGCTCCGCTGTCTTTCCAAAATCTGATAATCGGCTCAGGTAGTATCAATGTCAACTATTTTTGACAGCATAATCTCCAACTCAATTACTACCAAAATACATGTAACAAAGAATTCACTGTCCTCTCATAACAGGGTCAAAAATGAACCCAAACAAAATTTTTAGGGACTACATGTAGAAGGTTCACCCCCAACCAAAGTGCAACTTTATGGAATGGTGGAGCGCCTCCTTTGACGACAGGGAATACGCGGAGGGAGACTTGGTCAAGTTTAAAGGAACCGCTGTCTTCTTTTACAAATCATCGCACCATGAAACGTGGACAATGGTCACCTATTGTTGGCAGATGCTTAGCCCTACCCCTAAGAAACTTAATCCATAGTTGCAATACAAGAAGAGCATTTTACAGTCGATCAGTTATGAATATTCAGTCCAGAGTGGCTTTCCTTTAGAAAGAAGAGTTGCTTTGGGAACCTAGGCAAATTCGGTATCAATAAAGACAGGTCTCCCGGCTACATACGTAGCCGGGAGCCCTGTCTTTATTGATACCTTTCGTTTCAAATGCAAATTCCATGAAATATGGAATGGGTTTCATCTAAGAATGGGAAAAAACTTCATAAAACTATTAGCAATTTCAACCGAGAACATGCAACGTGGAAAGGGGGGGGGGGGGGGTGGTGTTCGACTTGATAAGGTAGGCTACATGCAATAACGTGTAGTGACCTGATTTGGAAATTTACAGTAAGATATGATTAACAAAACAAAGCCTAATTAAGAAAAGAAAAAGTGGGAGTGAAGAGAAGTCGATAAAAGCTACAAAAAGGAAGATATGAAAGAGAAAACAACTGTAAAAAGTCGACAGTTCCCCAACATTAAGACCGGAAAAACGTGAAAAAACACTGCCCAGTCTCCGGGAGGACTTGAACTCACGTACTTACAATCGGAGTCGAGCGCCACACCAACTAGGCCACGACAATGCTGAAATTCCAACGCACTATAATTAATATTAATAGTCTATAGTGTTAAGTTGTGTGATATACAAGTAGAAGTGCCGGATGTTAGGGGGATCGGGAGCTGGAGCGAGTTTCCCTTTGACCTGCATCCTTAAATATTGGTAGCCTATACCGAACTTTAAATTGCCTGAAATACGCCCCAAAAATTTTGTTTCAATATGCTTGAATGTTACGCTATTGATGTTTATAGCATGGCCAGTAAACGTTTCTTAGTAGCTTGCCCTATAAATGACATCCATAGGGGTGGGGGAGGGGCTTGGTAAAGCTCAGGAAGCCGTGGTCTTGCCGGTGTGGCGGGAAGATGTGTCTCCCGTGTAAAAAGAGTCCTCTTGGCAGTACCTCCACAAAACAAAATCCATGTACTGAAGACCATCAAGTATGGTACATAGTATTGTCACAGTCTTCATAGGGAATAACTAACTAACAGGATTAAACATTCTGAGGGTATATACCTGCCCATTTTTTAACTAGTGACAACGGGGGGATCATGCCAGTCTACTCGTTTAACGTGAGAGAAAGTCAACATACTCAAGTTTGGTATCACACTGTTACTGTCTCTACCCAAGACAACCTTGTTAAAATCATCATTACAGCGGTGAAAGACAAATAATTTTCTTTAATAACCATCACTTCACGAAAACTTGTATGAAATATAATATAGGATTTAATTATAGGCCTGCACATGCACAGTAATTTCATTTTTTTTTTAATCAGAGACAATGATAAAAAGTGGAAAGACTGAATTTATGCCATAAGCTCCGAAAATCAACCCTGAAAAATTAGTCTGTGTCCCACCGGACGATATTTCCAGGTTAAGTCCTGGAAACAGTGTCTGGAGAGACAGTTTTTCCCACCACATTAAGAAATTGTGTCCCGTCAGACACATTTTACTGTTACCATCTTTTCCGGACAGTAATTACAAACAAATCTCACTATTAAATACTGTCCTTTTTTGCCACTGTCCGCTAGAAACACACAGTGTTTTGATTATCAGCAAATGATTTTGGCAACGATATACTGAGGCATCCGTATATGGTTGGCCGCGGTGAACATAAGACGGACTGAACTCAACGCGTAGAAAACAGACCATGAACCAATCAAATCCACGGATCGTTGGTTATACCATTACACAATGGGATAGACTACAGGGGTCGAAATTTAATTTTTTTGCTGCTGTTCCACGGAACAGAGCTTTTTCCAAAATTACTGTTCCGGATCAGATTTTACTGTTCCGGAGCACGGTATCTCGGCATACGTACAGTTCGTGCACTCGTGCAAACTGCAAAGGTGCAAATTGCTGTCTACTGCATTCGAGTACTGCACGACTTGACCGTAACGTGGCGAGGTGAATTTTTGCCTGCAGCATGGATTAGCCAGTGGGATATCCTGATTTTCTTTTGGTTCTTATTTTTTAAGCTCAAAGTTATCGCCAATAATTTTGCATTGTCTTGAGACCTAACATTTCAGTGTCCCACAACCTACTGTAGGATGAAATACACTCAAAATTGATGCAGAAGGCACAGCAAGCAAGGCAAGTGGGATTTGAGTGAGAGCATAAAAGTTCCACGGTAAAGGAATATTTTGCTTGATTCATCCTTTGCATTGCAGTTTATTGCTATAGCAAAGCAATGAGTGTGTTCTCCAACATATGAGTGCACATACTGTTGTTATTTTCTCGCAGCAAATTTACGTGAAATCGTTCTAGTCGTAACCTTGATTCAAGTATCATTCCACACAGTAAGTCAATGGGAAGATCTTAAGAGGAAAAACAAACACTTAGGACCCATTGACTTTGGTTGCGAGATATCAGCAGTCAGAATTGCTTTTTAGTCATTTCAAGTTTGGGTGTTTAGTTGCTAGCTTGGAGGGAATATTAATACAAAATAAAGTGTAGGGAATATCAATGAATAGTTAAGAGGCCATTTGGAACATACCACGCAAGACAAGGGGTGATGCAAGATGACCTTCGCTTGTAGGGCAATAAATGACATACTGTACTAAAAGTTTTTATGTGTTTGGTAGTAAAACTTCAGTATGTGCGTTTACACAGCACTGTAACATGTAGCATAGGGAATAACACGTGCAAGTAACTGACTTAAATTGATAACGGTGGAACGAGATTGCATTTCACACTTAAGCCAAAATTTACGGGGATTTTTATATTCACGGTGTCATTACTTTATCAGAGATTAGAATGTGCGTATATTTATATGCACTTTGCTTCTTGTGGAAAAACACTGTTCCACGGAACAGTGGCTTTTGAAAAGTTACTATTCCGGCACTAAAAGCACTGTTCTCGGAACAGCGGAACAGTGGGAATTTCGACCCCTGGACTAGAATCCATTGAAAACAGAGGGAACTTATGAAATGATTTTGGTTTGATTTGGTTGATTATTAATACTCTTCCACATGGCGTAGTGTGTAGTGGTACTACATTAAAGTATTTTACAGTGTTTTAAACCGGTAGTTTCTCAATACATTGAAGTAGTACTTACAAACACGCCCACACCATTAGGTGAAAAGGCAGACAGTGTGTTGGGGACGCCTGCAGACCAAAATACACACGAACAGCGAACATTTAATAGAAAACAATATCCGTTTCAATAGAAGGGGGCTACAAGCAGAGGAAAGAGTAAATGTACATGGAATTTCAGAATTTCAGGTCGAATTTTCGGATACACGCATGTTGCAAAGAGAAATGTGTCATTTTGGACCCGCGTGGGTTAAATTGAAAACCGGTAAAACTGCTTTGACAGACCGGGGCTTACAAAATAATGCACTTAGTTTTGACTTTACAGAGTTTCATGCAAACAAAACAGTCAGTTGTGGTACTATAGACAGTGGTGTACTTAGGGGGGCCATTGGGACATTCCCCCCTCACTTATGCCGATCTTTTTAAGTTCCTAAAAATACGTAAACTTTTTTAACTCAAGTTTTACTTCAAAAGGTAGCATATGTGGCACCAGATTGCATGTATTAAGGGCACCTAATTTTTCAAAAATGTTCAAAGGGGGAGGGGACACCCCATTAGCCATGGTCCTCCCTCACTGATGCCGATTGTTTCTTGTTTTAGTTCCTAAAAATACGTACATTTTTTAACACAAATTTTACTTCAAAAGGTAGCATATGTTGCACCCGATTGCATGTAAGGACACCTAATTTTTCAAAAATTTTCATAGGGCAGGGGACCCCACCCCTTAGACCCCTCCCCAGGCAGGCGATCACACAACATACTGCATGGCCCCCGTGAGAGAAATCCTGTCTACGCCACTGGCTGTAGGATTGCCTAGTTAACTCAGAATAAAGACTCGGGTGTTAACGCCTCCCTCGTCAGAAAATTAGGTTTGCTTGAGTGGTTAAGTTCACGTTCTGATTACCTGCAGGGATGAAGAAAGATTTGTATTGTATACAGAACACCTTTCAGTGATGTTTCCGCCCAGATCTTTGACTCTCTGTGCATTCCCTGGTCCATAGGTTGCAGCGCCAGAGGGGGCTGGGGAAAACTGCATCGCCGAAAAAAATTAAGAAGAATCGGGATACCGGGAAAAAGAAAAGAGAAGGAGAATAATTAAAAGAAAAGAAAAGTAAAATAAAGCCGGGAAAATCAAAACGACAGACAAGAAAAGAAATAATATGAATAGGGGTGATAACTGAATTTAGGTAAGGTGGGGAAGAGGAAATTGGCTTTGGTAAATTTGGAAGGAAATGTGGATGTTACTAGTTCTGTGGTAGACAGGGCTATAGGGATGGTGGAAAAAACGAACGGGACGAAATAGCCTGAAAGAGTGAATGGCTGGGAAGAATGGAACAAGGACAAGGGCTGCAGAAAGGCCGACTTTGCAAGAGGGAGAAAAATAATGAGCGGAGAGAAAGAAAGGGAAGGAACAATAAAAGGTCAGTTGCGGGGAAGAAACGCCCAGGAAAGCATGATATATAACTTAGCAGGAGGAATTTCGGGAAACAGAGATAAGGAGTAATGGCAGCGCCGAATCCAAGGGGGCGAAAGGGGCGTACGCCCCTATTTTCAGCAAAACAATGATTTTTGTGACAGAATTTTAAACCTCCAAGCTCATCTGATTGCACCATGCACTTTCTACAGACGTTTACGCCCCCTCTCTCATTTCTGGATTCCCGACCCTGAATAGGGGAAGGAACAATGAAGAGAGGCAGGAAATGTGGGAAAAGGAGACGGACGGAGCTATAAGCTAAAGTTTTTATTACTGATTTTTCTGGATACTTAAAGACATACACTCGTCACCCCAAAGTATATTTTTAGTGTGGGGCATCAAAAATCTTAGTTGGTGACGGCTCTTTGATTAAGAGCAAAGTTTGAAAATGAAGAGTAGCTTACATTCCACACAATGCAACGGGGCTGTAACGTACTCGATTCTGGACTCGAGTCCATGCTTTGTCGGACTCGGAACTGGCTCAGAATGGGAGGTTCTGGAATCTGAATTGGCCCGGAATGGGCTGCAGCTGGACTCGGACTCGGAACCGATTCAAGAAGAGTGCACAAAAATGAAAGTTAAATATTTGTTCCCTAGGGCTACATTGTTATTGATGCACAGTTCAACATATAAATGGTCACATACAGCCAATTACAGTCAATTAAAATACAGCTTGAACCAGGGCATGAAATTGACTCCTAAAATGCCCGGTTTTAATTAAATGTAATTACAAAACAGTACAAAAAGCATGATGCCACATTCGCCAAATAGCTGGACTCGGAATTGGCCCGGAATTGAAGAACCTGGAATCGGATACGGCTCGGAATTGAAGGGTATACTGGACTCGGGATTGACCATGAATGGTGGTCACTTAAATCTACATTGGCCCGGATTCGGGCCAGGGGGACTACGATACAGCCCTGTAATACAGAGAGAGAGAGTTTGGATTTACACTGGGGGGCGTGCCCCCCCCCCAATGGATTTCAGATTTTCTTTTTAAATTTTGAAAATGATCCCAAAAGGCGTTTAAGCACTTGCGCGCGAGGGGGTGTGGGAGGGGGAGTTCCCCCTCCCACGGTGATGTGAAAATATGTGATTTGGTGCATACTTTATACGATATTTTGTATGCAAAAGGAGACATATTATTATGTATCTTGTGAAATATTTTGTAGGAATAACCATAGTTAATACATATTAACTATGGAATAACTATATAGAAATCAAATACACACCACACATATTGCTGGCAAATAATTTATCATTCTACAAGTATGCAGAATCACATAACAGCTTCAAACAAGTGTAAGGTGTTGCTTTTGTACATAGGCCTACCACTAGATACCATGTGTTCCTGATATTTTAGGCGAGCAATTTGTCCCCTTCCGGTATCGGTATGGAGTTGGCAAGTACGCTGCCAGTGCTCCGCGTCAACCGGTTGGCGAGGAGCGCGAGAAAATCTTGGTCCAAAATGCCTCCCAGATCGCTGGAAATGGCACTTCCCAGGCCTATTTGCCGCACATAAATAGGGGAAACACTAGCAGACTAGTAATATTGTAAAAAAAAACATAAAAAATACCAACATTTTGCTCAAGGGCGGCTGCCCCCCTCCCCCCCCCCCCCGCTTGGCTACGCACCTGTTCCAGCAAGATATGATCAGTTCCAAAAATATCCCTAAGATAGCACCATTTTGCATCTAGGCAACCTTAAATTAACAAAAAAAATTCAAAGAGGAGGGAGGCCCCTCCCCTATTTCGGCATCTTTATGAAGTGACAAAAAGGATTCCACACTGCTGTATACAATCGCAGGGGCACCAAAAACGTTACAATTTACGGAGACTGGGGGGGGGGGGGAGACTGAGGTGGCATTACGACTGTTCTCCTCCCTTCACCAAATCCTGGCAGCGCCCCTGTAGCAAAATGTAACTGAAGATGAAAGCGCGTGTAGCGCGGGAGACATTTTGTAATTTTAGAAAGAAAAAAGTTACAGAAAACAAAATACGTTCTTTATTAAACGCCCTTTGGGATTATTTTTGGTCAAATCCTGGAGTCATATCAGGGCCAACGTTTACAGGTAGTAAAATTTTATTTTCGATCGATTTTTCTTGTAGGGCACAGTGATGCGTACGGGGGGACACGGGCCACGTACCCCCACCTAGCTGGGGGCCTGGAAACCCTTAACATGATCCGTCGTCTCCACTCAACCCTTTCCCCATCATTATGTCTCTTGTGCTATTAGACTACCAAAAAGGCCAGATTTTGATTCCATTTTTGTAAACATCCAATGCCACTTTGGAGATAGTCAAATGCTTTAATCGAATGATTACAATTTATTAATACCTTAGAGTCTCGGGGTCTCCGTTCCTTGGACCCCCAATTTAGCATTGTCCCTGGATCCACTAGGGGTCTTACAGTGGGACCCCGGGCCCAACGCCTACAGGGGAGCACTGCCCGTCACTACGAGGCCTCCAGAGGAGCTCGGTCCTTCATTTTGGGGTGTCCATTTTGAGGAACGCTTGAACCCTAGTGCCCCCTTCGAAAGTCTGGGGACTCCACTGCGTGCTTGGCCCAACTAGTAAACCTGCTGGGACCTTTGCACACAAGTGAGGCTACCAAGCGAACGAAAAGGTTAAAAGGTTTCGGAAACCTAACAGAGCAGTATACTTCAAAGTATCTGCGGTCTTTAACCCCACTCCACAGCACAAAGATGCTACCTGTCTAATTACAAGACAGAATGTCCGTTAAGAACGCATTACTTCAAAACTTTTGAAAAAAGGGACTGCCTACGTAGTATCAGATAATGCTACCGCCTACCTGTTTTTTAATTTATTTTTCCTCATTTTTCAACGGGGGGCATGGCCTGCTGCACTCCCCGCTGGATACGCCACTGCCTATGACGAGGCCCGGGACCGTATTCTGGGCCTCGACTAGGCCGGTCTCGAGAACGGAGAAGCAATTGTATAATACGGCTGACTGAAAGCAGATCCAGGATGCAATTTTTAATGAAAAATGCAATCTCCTTTTAAAAATTAGTAGCTCCTTGTAACAGTGTGGTACTGAATCATCTTTGTATGACACCATGGTAGTGACCCAGAGACTTAATAAGAAAGGAAAGATGTTTGATCGTGTCCGTTCGACTGAGGCTTAAATGATGTCAGATCTCAACAACCACCCATCATGACCTTCAAAATTGCGAAATTTTGCCAAACAAGTGCTCACGGACAAAAGTATTATTTGATCCAAAGGACATGTCCTTGCCTTGAATCTTGGAAAGTAATTTTACGCATTTTTGGCCAAAGTTTGGGACTTATTCTTGAGTTTGTACTAGTATATCTTTTGACACTCCGCCGAGTCCACTTATGTCAAAGTTAACTTACGGTCTCCCTCAGTTCACTTTGACATCCCATAAGTTCACTTTCGGTCTCCCGCAATAAAAAACAAAATGTTGGAAAGTCGCTTCCCAACTCCCCAGGGCCATACATGTTCAAGGCGACTTCCTCCGTAACCGCGTTTCGAAGGACAGATTTTCCTGTTGCTTATATGCAGACATTATTTCCTCGTAAAATTGTGTCCCGGGGACACATTTTCCTGTGGCGGGTGGACACTATTTCCTGAGAAATATTGTCCGGCGGGACATATTTTTTTGGAAAATGTGTCTGGTGGGACACATTTTCCAGGAGAGACACCATTTCCTTTTACACCGGTCGCAAAATTTTCCAATTTCTTCGGTAAACATGTAGTCGGGATAGGCCTAGTAGGTACGATAAAATGTGTAATCCCGACGCTGGCAGGGGGTTGCGCCAGAAATTGCGCGACAGGGGTCCAATGTTCCCTACGCAGGACTGCAGCCTGAAGCCCCGACAAGGGAGACGGAGTGCCGTGAGGTCTTCGAGAGTAAAATTCAAAATTTTCGGCGCTTGTTGCCCTTTGAGACGTGAAATTGGAAAATTTGGGGGGATTCGTTACAGCAGTAGTTCCCAACCGGGGGCGTCATCGCCCCTGGGGGCGTTTGCATATATCAGGGGGGCGATGAGCGCTAAGGGGCGGCAGGGGGCTTTTTGAAAAGAAGGGATACTTAATTTAAACCAAGGCTTTACAAGATTTCAAAAGCTTTTCTCTAGTCGAATTCTCTAATTGGTTCGAAGAAAAAGGAGATGAATGGAGTCATCAAGTTGAGTAGGTCTAATATTCCCTTCCCAGATGCCACAAAATCGCATCTACTGTAATAGTGTTTAATTTCAATTTTTCCTGCAAGGACCCTCATATTCCCATCAGTGACAGTGAAAGCGGTGACCGAAGGGGTCATAGCTAAAAATCTTCCTGCAAGTTTAACATTGAATGTAGTTTTCTTTCTTGCAGTCCATAAACATGACATACTGGCAGAAGTTATAGTTGTAGGTAACTGTAACAAAATAGATAACTTTGGCAATGTATTATGAAGTAAAACTTTAAATTTTTTTCAAATATGCAGTTTTTCGGTGAGCTAATTTCTGCTTTCTCATTATTTCTACCTGTTGGACAGCCTGATTGGCACAAGTCTTTCAATTTCCCATGCCACCCCTACCACCCATCTTCCTCCCGTGACAGGACAAGCCCCTTTCAGTATCAAAGGGAACTACCGTTATTTATTATTCAAATACAAACTAGGCTAAGGCTGATTTTGCAATTTTTTCAGTTTGTTATTATGTAATCGAAAGATAGTTTAAATTTGACTCACAGTAAGTCATTCTAGTGTCAACAATGTTCAGTTCAGTTCAGTTCAGTTTATTTCTTCCTTCTCATAATTACAAAAGATATGTACAATCAAAATGATACAATTTAATAACACATATGCAGAACGATATTAAAGAATGTTGTCAGTACTAATAGTACATGAAGGGATGAGAAGGGAGAGGGACCAGAAGTAAGTTGAGAGACTTTTCTAGTCTGGCCCCTAAAAGTACAGAAATATGAAGAGAAGTTACACAAAACTTAGGATTAGGCTTAGTAAAAGAGAAAACCAAAATGATAATAATAACAATAATACAAAAAGGAAAGAAAAAAAGAAGAAAGAAGCTCATGCCCCCCCCCCCCCACCCCCCCCCCCCCCCACCCCCCCCCCCCCCCACCCCCCCCCCCCCCCACCCCCCCCCCCCCCCACCCCCCCCCCCCCCCACCCCCCCCCCCCCCCACCCCCCCCCCCCCCCACCCCCCCCCCCCCCCACCCCCCCCCCCCCCCACCCCCCCCCCCCCCCACCCCCCCCCCCCCCCACCCCCCCCCCCCCCCACCCCCCCCCCCCCCCACCCCCCCCCCCCCCCACCCCCCCCCCCCCCCACCCCCCCCCCCCCCCACCCCCCCCCCCCCCCACCCCCCCCCCCCCCCACCCCCCCCCCCCCCCACCCCCCCCCCCCCCCACCCCCCCCCCCCCCCACCCCCCCCCCCCCCCACCCCCCCCCCCCCCCACCCCCCCCCCCCCCCACCCCCCCCCCCCCCCACCCCCCCCCCCCCCCACCCCCCCCCCCCCCCACCCCCCCCCCCCCCCACCCCCCCCCCCCCCCACCCCCCCCCCCCCCCACCCCCCATGTTGCGGAAGTTTGTATGCGCCTGCAGCAGGACAATTGAAGTAATATAGTGAAAGGATAAGTAGAGACAAGTGGTAGTGTGATGTCCAGTGAAGATCCATTATACTACAAAAATTGTTACAGCATCATTAAATGTTGCACACCTTTACTTTTTGACTTTTGTGAAAAGTCTGGAGGTAATTTTCATACTTAAAAAGGCTGTTTTGTAGTACTACAATCACAAAGAAACCTAAGTGTAGTCAGAAAGACCGTAACACATTCTGACGCAAAGCATGTAGTGCATAGCTGCTGTATTCTAGCTTGGAAAGAACAGACCTGTCCAACATATCTGTCATGCATGGGTACATTCTAGCGTGTAAAGAACAGGTTTTAACTACCACTCTACACACTTGATCTTGACTTAAGATTATAAGCATAGACCTTATATTATTTGAAACCCTGTATCAGTTTTTTTCTAGTGTCCAACTCTTCCCCACTCAGTGATATCAGAGTTTTCTGAAATCATCCTGTACTTTGACTTAGTTACACATGATAATAAGTATTGGTATTTTGGACAAAAAAAAAGAATAAAAAGCTCTTAAAAGACCCTGAATGAGCCAATCAATTCTAAGATTTAATCTGCTGTCGCTTAGCAACACACAAGAGATGCTTTCACTCAAAGATTCTTCATTGTGTGTTTTTGGAAAGCCAAACAGTGAGGTGACACTCCCTGTTTCAACAGAGACAGAATTGTTGAATACGTAAGGTTGTCAGGACTGTACAGTGTTCCACTGACAAAACTTTTCCCAAACCCAGTGCCAAGATAAAAGAGAGAAAATGTTTACTGACTGCAGTTGTCAAAGTGATGCCCTGCTTTTCTTAAACATTTTGTCGTAAAGAAGTTACTGTTTTAAGGGTAGGGTCTTTCAGGTAAGGTACTCAAAGCCTCTACTCCCTCCCCTTTCCTCTCCTCCCATCACATGTCCTTCTTTCCCTAGTCAGTTACAGGACTCAAAATAACAGGCAGCACCGACAGCCACAGCTGTTGGGCCCTCACTGATGGCCGTGGTGCCCCTCAGTCAATGTCCTATGATATAACATAGACTGACAGCCAATTTGCTCATGTTAACTGTGCCCTTTTTCAAGCTTATTTCGAGCCCTGCAGTTATGCACAAACTTAAATCAGGACGCTTCCTCTGATTCACGTTTTGTCCATTGGTGGTCATAATGGATCCGTTATTCATGTTTCAGGAGATATTCTTGCTACCTAGGGTGACATAATATACAGTATCACTAAGCGTGGCTATTATGTAATAAAGCCACAGATCTGTACTGAATAGGCTGGGGTAGGCTGGTAACTACCTAGGGTGACATTATAATATATCACTAAGGGGATCTGTTATGTAATAAAGCTACAGATCTGTACTTATTAGGCTGGGGCACCAGACTCTTCTTTAGAGTTGTGACTTCTGACCAGGAGTTGAGTAAGAACTCCACTGTCCTTGGAGTCATTTCTCATCAGGAATTTTCAGTACTGCCAAAGACATGACATGCAAATCATATTTTGGGGTTTGTAGTTGTCTTCATTCCCAGGTTTTTATAAAGTATGGTAAGAAGACTGGCTCTTTTTTATGTTCCATCACTTGTTTTCCCTACAATTGATTGCCGCTATACTTCAGCATAAGCAGTACGGTACCTCAGTTGTTGAAGAACCCTGTAGTGTAGGTCTGTTTGTGTATTTATGCTAATTGGTACAGTAGGCTAGTAATGGGTGCTTTATGGCTGCTGTTGTATATTGTCTAGTGTCAGTGATGATGTCACTGTAGGGTTCGCATCTTCATTCATTGGCCTAAGGCTACTTGTGCCCAACTCGAGAAAGATTGGAGTTGACCAAGTCTATTCTGTAGAATCTAGATGGTGATCATACCCATCAGGAATGACTACCATGTATGATTCTCATGTGATATCCCAGGGCTCGAAAATAGACTGGCGCTCTGGCGCAAAAGCGCCAGAGACGCCGCGACTGCACCAGAAAAACGAAAAAGTGGGTGTTTGTCTGGCACTAAAAATAGCGCCAGGTGCATGAGGCAAACAATCGCAAAATCACACAGAAATTCCCTGCACACAATAAGTGTCCACTTACACCAAAGAAGTATCCCAAAAACTTGCAATATGTACAATGAAAAAGAATAAAAGTGTTCATGGCCAGACCATCTGTCCAAGCAATGTTACGTAGCAGTAGGCCTAGGGCATCACATTATACTAGCATGTATTGCGCATAGTTGAGCTGTGACATCGACCAGCTAGTAAATCCTAATCTGGAGAGCATGCACGATGTTGTGGTACTGGGCATCGCATGTAGCACACTACGCGTATTGCACACCAATGCACAGATGTACAGGACACAAGAATTTGTTGAGACTTCCATGCCACATGGGGTTGTATTTCTGTACTGCAAAGTAGCACTTAATTCTGATGTGCCCATTGCATTGTAGACAGCGTCTGTAGCTACGCCTCGAACGGGACTCAGTGCATTCAAGATTATTCTATACAATAATTCTCTGATAATTTTATCACAGAAACACGCATACCAATGCGTGTACAGTTTCACCAAATTACTGTGATTATTAGAATATCTGCATAATTATGTCCTGTCCGTAAGTCTCACAAGTAGTCAATGTCAAGGGTGAAAATAGCACTGTTTAGCACTCGTTTCCAGCCCCACAACGTCCATTTGACACAGACAAGAGTGTTACAAGGCGCCACTATTTTACTGAAAGTATGGCCCATCATCCTGGAAGTCACAAGGTATCATAGATACGGCCCCAAGATTATTTAAGTTTATGTTGTAAATATCTCCCTATCAGAAACCTTCTAATGGACCAGAAAGCTGGAAGACAAGGTAATTATGCAAAGCACAAGAATATCAACTAAAATATGACAAAACGGAACTTTGTGAACCGCTTAAAAATTGGAAGCAACATCGTTAAAATGCAGTAAATTTCATTATGGATGCTAGTTAGCTTCCTTGTGAATGAGCTGCATTTGGATTTCCCAGTCGATGCAATATCATGTAACACCGGCTGGGATTGGCTGGTACATTCCACTTTCTGTGAACATCAAAGTGGCTTTGTGCAGTCCTCCAAATCTCAAACAAAATTTTCCTCGTAACAATTTAAGATGGATGGAAAAAAATAGAATAAACCAATGATATTTTAGAGTGATAGTTTTTGGCTAAGGCAATGATCATACAAAGTTTCCAACTCCCCAATGGAACAAATTTTAGTCCAAAATGCATGCTTCGATCAAACGAGTGAGCTACTGCTCCCTGCATACACTTTTGTACTACCTTATTTCAACAAAGCAGGATCGATAACTGAAAAGCATTGACGTCTCGACGATACTCCAAGTGGTCAAGAATACCAAAAACATTTACATGGCATGTGCAAAAGACCCTCAAATACCAATCTGCGATACATTTGAAAGCTTTAGGTGGAAACTTTTTCTCTACGATGTGCTTTTCTTCAGCATTTCTTGGCACTTTTGTCGTTGCCTAATGTGTAGCACATATTTACAACGAGAACCTAAACTACATATGTGTATCTACAATAATCTTCTTACTGGAAGAGCTGTTGAGAGGTTAACGTTTTTCTAATTGGTTTTGCTCTCGAGTCCCTACCAAAGATATGCTTGTTCTCGCGTGTTCTTCAGTGTGCAGGGTCTTATTTTATTGACAGGGTGGCATCTTTGCATCTCAAAACTCGAAAAAATATTTACAAATTTTTCCCCTATATATCACTGTTACGAGAAGCTACTAAAAACTCAGGTCATTAGCCTCTAAGTTGATCCAGACCCAGTGGAGTTGGAACCTGGCACATCCCAATCAAAGATGAGTCCATAGCCATAGCTAGGGCAGGGGATAGAATTTATGAATTCCTGCTGCCCCCCCCCCTCTCCACATTCAAGGTGCCAATGTGGGCACTCCAAAGCTGCTGTATACATGCACACAGTCCCTCAGCCCCTCCGTCCCCTTCCAAGTTTTCAGAGAATGACCACACCTATACTAGTACTACCCTGTGTTACACTAAAGAAAAAATGCTCTGTGTCAAATTTCCTGTCTCTTATATTTTGAATTTCATTTACTAAATTCACAAGTAACATTAGGAGAAGATTAGAGGATGTTACATCAAGAGAACAGTGGTTTCTTTGAAAAATTGAAAACAGCTCCAGACAATGGTAAAACTGCTCCAGAAAAGCTTCAAAATGAAGGTTGTCAGAAGCTGTTTTTAGCTCCAGGGAGGAAAAGCTTATTTTCAAGCCCTGGATATCGGCACATGGCCAATTGCAACCGCTGGTCTCTACGTAGACACAGCATGAGATGTGTAAGCAGTAAGTGTGCACAACAAGACAATAGTTTCAGGTTTTACAAAGAATGTTGCTGTTAGTGAACATTTTCAATAATCCACTGACAACCTTGATAGAGTTTTGTCGGTAAAAAATCTCTATAACATACTTGAACTTGCGTTGTGCATAGTATGGATGAATATGCTGTGCATTTTGTGTATGCTTTAAAGTCTGTTGTTGAGATTTGAGATATGTTGCTGGTAGTCACCCATCATTGAGACATAGGTCTGCCTTTATACAGATATCAGATATACTGAATTAGGAAGGATATAAATAACCTGGCACTTGAGAAAGTGCTGTTAGTTGGCAGATTGCAGAGATCTGAAGGAAATTGCCTTTGCACTTGCAAAAACACGACAAAATCCGGAGAGGAAAGCCAACAGTTGTGTGATTGGCTGATATTTTTGTTAAAATGTGAGAAAAGTGCTAGAAAAAACTACCACATATTCGCCTTTATTAATGGCTTTGTAATGATAGCACTAAGCACTTGTACCTTACAATCTACAGTACTTCTGATCTGATCTGAGGTACTGATTAGGCTTCGGTGATGCCAGTATTTTGGAATTGGGTACCCAGGGCCTCATAGGTCGCAACTCTGAAGGAATCCTGCAGTGACATCATAACTGACACAGGAACATATACCTTAGCAGCTATTAACTGTCAAGTACTAGCCTACCAAAGAGTAATGTGATACCAGTAGGCTTATACTACAGGTTTTTCAACAGCTGTGGTATGTGACAATGTTGGAGACTTTTAATGGCCAACTTAAGAGAATTTTACTTAATTTTTTTTATTTTTAAACATTCAAAAGGGTAGACTTGGTTAGCTAAAAGAGGTAATCTCCCCTGAGGCCCCTTAAAAATATCAAACATTAAAAAGACAATAAGAAAGGTAAGATTAGGCAAAGAAAATGGGAAAAGAAAACATAAGACATTTAAAAATTAAACATAGGCTCAAAACAAAATGAAAGCGGAGATGAAGATCGCATAAAAGTATAAAACTTGCTAATGAATAGATTAACAGATCAAAAGAGCCCAACCTGTAGTAATTAACTCCTGTGACAAAATACAAATGCTCACTCCAAAATATAATTTTGTGAATAGTTTTGATAGTATGGAAAATTACTCTGGAGTTGTGATTTTAAAGAAAGTGAAGTCATGACTCGACTACCGGCTATGAGTCCTGACTCGGAGGCTGAAATAGAGTCAGAACACACCCATGTATAGTGCTGATACATTGAACAAAGCGCAGAATGAAACTCTGCCACTGTACAATATGACCATTTTAAGATACAAAACTTACTATACTGTAATCAGTGTTGTTTTGAACTGGTCAGGTCATTGGTCAGAATGGATGAAAAATCTGGAAAAGGGGAAACTTGAGATTTGGTCTGTCTCCAGAGATAGCCAAATATTTGTCACAAACAAAGAACTACTATGAAGTATAATATATTTAGTTGAACACATGCAATCGCTGATTTATAAATTTAAGTAGTAATAAAATGAGGAGTACTGTAAATGATTAGTGTGTGAGAGGGTATTTGCTTCTCTGATCTAAGTGACAAAACATGTCCATAAAACCTTTTCCAAAGAACAGTTACAAAGGATTATTGGATAGAGTTGTGCCTTGTTTTTTGCCACGGTAAAATGCCATGGACAAAAGCAACACATACAAAAACTCTGTCCCACAATCCTTTGCAATCGCTGTTTGGAAAAGGATCTATTTGCTATGGTATGTTTCATGTCAAGTATGCACTGAATATGCACAGTATATCCCATCTTATGTACATTCAGTATTTACATGTATATTGCATACCAACCCCTGGGCCTCCTGTTTCCAGCAGAATGAATGAAAAAAAAAATTGATTACATACTGTTGAGTTTGTGCAATATGAGACAAATGTTTAAGTGTACAGTATATGTGTCAGCATGCTGTATGTTATATATGGCCGTGGTGGCACCCTATTGCATCTAATTACAATGTTACAGTATTCTACTCAGATTGCCTCAGTTCATGTGTAGTGCTGTTATTTCAATGCAAAATGTATTCTTAACATAATTGTGTAATGATCCAGTGTTTATTAAATCATGTATAAACAATTCACTGGTTTATATCTTTCCAGGTGGGAAGTTTTGAAGACATTTACCTCTTTAAACGAGAAGCTCATGCTAGGTCGAAACGATTCGCAGAGGACTTGCATGAAAAGTTAATGGCTCACAAGAGAGTAAGTGCTCACAATGAATCCATAAGAGTTAGTCAAAATGAGTTTATTCATAAATTTAATGAATGCTGAATTTATAAAAATTCAGAGAAAGTGGAGTTATTGTATTGATATCTGAAACAAGCAATCATGGTTTTAGCAACAAGCAAAAGATTATGAAATAAAAGAAAAAGTAAATTCAGGAAATGATTTGTGGTTTAAAATAAATTGGTGTTTTCATTATGTTTTAGTTGTGGACATTTTCCCGGCCATATTTTAAGTCAGAGCAGCTTAATAGTAAAATACAACCCTTAGTTCACTTTGAAACAAAAAGTCAACATGGAGCAGGCAAAAAGTTCTGACTTTAAAAGGGCTTATTTAGTGTATTGCTTGTTCTTTAAAAAGGCAGGGTATCTGATCAATGGAATGAAAAAAAAGCAAGTAATGAATTTTCCTTTTTTTTAACTCAGTACCATAATAATCTCTTAAGAATGAAAGCTGAGGGAATTACAGTGAAAAAGACAAAAAACCAAGCAAATTCAAGGTATTAGAGTGATACATGGGGCTTTCATTGTTGTTTCATTGATTCAGTAGATGTAGTCTTTGTACTATTCAAAAATGGAATTTTCTCATGGAATTGCAAAAATATTTTAGGGAGAAGTCTAGACATTGTTTTAAGAGGGTATTGAACAGTGTATGGGAAACCCTGAAAGGATGTAAACAGCAGAAGGATAGATATTATACAAAACTTAATAATCAGAATTGTCTTTGACAGAGCTCTTACAAAGAGTTTATAAAGTTGGTTTTAGAGGGTGGATAGACTGAATAACAAATAATCTTCCTGAAGTTTACACCCTCTGTGTTACATCTTGGAAAGGTATCTCATTTTTAAAGCAGGTTAAGTAAAGGTTTGGGACTAAGTTAATTCATTTGTACATCTTTTCAGCATTTTTAAAGTTATAATTATCATGGCATTCCTCTCTGCAAACTGTCATCCATTTAAACTTCTTTAATAAGGAATTTCAAGAGTTGTTTTATTTGTGTTAAATCATTTAACTCAAGTTGTAGTCATTGGAAAGTCTGAAGAGTTGTACAGGTAGATGTGAAGACCCTTTGATAGTGTGGTTTAGCAAGGACATGGACTATGAGCATACATTTTACTGTTATATTCTGTGTTATAAACCCTTCAGGGATGTGTCCAGGAGATTCTGAGTGCAAGGCACCATCTTGGGGAGAGGGAGGGAGGTTCTAAGGGGAGGGATAATATTCAAGATGCCAGATGGAAAGACAGTGCTGGATGGGATGTACAAACCTTTAATTAGTGCAGGGTTGAACTTGGTGGTGCCAGGCTGGACAGCTCTTTGCCAACTTGTGCACATCCCAGATTCTTTATATGATAAATACAGCATTATACTAAATTGCCAATGGCCAAGTAACACTTGTAAGCATTTACAGTGTACAGTACGATTGTTCTCAAAAACAGGAAAAATCATTTGGTTTGTAGTTGACTTGGTGCATCGATTTAGAATTCAGCTCTTGTGGTTATTTCTTGTCTTATTTATGTAGGTTTTATGGGTAGAACAGCAGCATGTCCGTAATCATGAGAGAAGAGAGATGAAGGAACCTGCTGTTGTTCCCCCTGATGCAACTGGAGATAACTACAATATGGATTTTAATGATCCTCTGTACCCTAAGCAGTGGTATCTGGTATGTGCTTCCTTCTGTTCTTCAGTATACCGTTTCTTAATATGCCCTTGTTTTGACAGAGTGTTAGAAAACTCTGTGGCTTTGGTTTGGAATCTGAATAAAAAGGGAAAAGAAAAGATTCATGTTAATGGAAGAATTTAAGTAAAAAAGTGTCTTTGATATGTGAAAGAGGAAATGAATGTAAGCATTGTGATGAAATTTCCATTCAGTTCTGACCTGTAGTTCTTGTGATATCAGCAAATGAAGTTACTACAGTTGTGACCTGGAGTGAGCTTGAAACAAGCAGGGTTTACAGATGCGCCAAGAATAAACGTAAAAAACCGACCGGAGCGCTAGATACCAACCGCTGAAAACCCACAGTTTACCACGCTTTTGTCGATGTTGTTTCACTGAAATCTGCGGCTCATGGTTTTGGGCGGTTTGAATAGGAGTAATCTGATAAGTCAAGTAACAGCTTACACAAAAGATTTCACCAATGAAATTCTTTACAATGAGGAGCGTAACACAATAGCTGCATCCTCAGGTTTCATTGATCAGACTTCCTGTGTAATCGATAAGAAATGTTTATCACTAGGCCTACGTTAATAGCGCAGAGGGTTGTTATCCGATGGTTAGCATGTGCTGACAGAGTTTGGAAACGGTTGGACTATTCCTAGTACTGTACGTCACTGAACCATCCTGGTTTAGGCTTACGGGTTTGTGAAGTTTTAGGCCTAGGTACAGTTGCGTAGTTACTCAGGCCTGTTCATTCAAAGACACAGCCGTCACATACACACAACAAATTACAGTTTTATAGCAAAACGGCACAACTTCAATTAATCTACTGTATACGTTTGATAATACTACACTCACAGTAAATTTTTGCAATTGTCTTCCCTGTAAGGCTGCGTTATTACTTTGATCAACTTTTTTAGAATAAAGACCGATCGCTGAACGCAGCACGATGTGGGGACAACTTTTTTCTTTGTAGAAATTCCGATTTATTAATTCCATTTTTCCAATGCTGTTTGAAAAAAAAAACTTAGGTACAACTGGATTAACTAGAAGAAATTGCCGATTTTACTGATAAGGTCGTTCTATATCCTTGCCGTAAAACAGCTTATTTCAACACTTATGCGATGCTGCAAATCGTCCCAAGAATTAGGTTTGGCATCTGTTGGGAGTGGCCCAGCTTTCCCCCCACCCCCACCCGTTCTCAGTAACCGTACAAGTTTTTGTGTTGGATGGGGCCTGTTTGTAGCAGTTGCCCCCAAAGTGTACAATCCAGTGTTCCCTTAATTTCTAGTTTGCAGAAAATTCTCTTACCTCAGAGAGCATATGAAAAGTAGTAGGCTAAGCCGTCCATTCTTTGAATATATCCTATTATTTCCTAGTTGGTGAAACGAGTGACGCTTTCCTCCGTATATTTATTTGTCTTGAGAGCATAAAAAAGCGATGTGTCAGTGTCTTTTAAACGGCCATGGATGAAATATTCCATACCTTTACGTTCAAAGAACGGCAAATAATTTTCAGTAGCAATACGGTGCCGCATGACCCTTTAATACATAATCAGTAGACTTGCATTTTAATAAACCTAAAACCCACTGCATTGTCTTATTTTTCAGCCCATCGTTGTACTACGTATCTTTCATTTGATAGCCCCATGCAGCACACATATTCGCTTTCCCTTCCTGGCTAGCTCGCTGCTACATAGCAAATGTAGACCACAGATACAGTAATGGATTAGTGTGGTTAAATTCCATGAGAAAACCTTCGCAGTTCGACTAAAGAATTTCCCAGGCACCTTGCAAGGGCCCCAGCTTATTTGCATACAACGTTCTGTACATTCCTTTGCTAGTGACATCATTGGACTATCAGCTATTTTTCACGGATTAACCCGTGTACAATTTCCATTGGCTGCTACCAATCCACGTGAAGGTTTACCGTAAACGAACAACTGCTAAATCCCGCCCTACTGGGCAACACCCACCTCTTGAAATCATACAGCACTCAGTACTGTCGCTTCCGCGTGTAGGCCCTGATAGTGGTGTAATGTACAGTACATAACCTAACGAAGTAAATTTCACATGGGTATCGTGTCGCTCTACGTGCGTTGCGAACATGCTGTCGATCATAGCCTGGCCAAAATTCAGTGTGCAGATTTTCAGCAAAATCAACCTTTACAAGCTAAATTTTGTACCTTATCTTATTCATGGGTGTAGAAGAAGTCCGATCTTGTGAAAAGTTTTCGGTAAGAGTTTAGTATCGAGCGAAATATCGCTTATTTTTGAAAAACAAGATGGCGCCGTCTGCAAAAGTTTGAAAAACATCCGGAGAGATGTGTGACGTCACGTAACTGTTAAGGACAACCAAATGGGCTACGACTTCCAAAAAAGGTTACGCAAAAATGGGCGGTGGCCCTTATGAATGAATGAGTATCAAAACCCATAGCAGCGATTGGATATTTCACGTAATTAAGGCAGCTTGCTGCATTTGATTTTCCCAAGGTATTTGAGGTGGCTCTCATAATAATAGCGTGAAACATGTGGCAGGGCCCTATGTACATATTAGCGCGGTGCAGTTTTAGGCCCATGCAAATATGCGTAGGCTATACAGCGTGTGACAGTACTAAATGACAATGCTATACGGTTCCCCAAGGGCCGTGTTAAAATTCGGGATCGTGTTAGCTGGTGAATTTTACCGAGATCTGGGCAAAGAATGGTAGGGGAATGTACTGTCTTACATTCTGACATTTCCATCTTCATTCTCTCCCACTGAATGGACTATAATTGGATTAATTTTTTTCTATTAAGGAATCGGACTTCAACGGTTTTACCCTTGTAGGTAAGATTTGAAATTTTAGCAATTGCTGAGGAGAGGGTACATATTCTATGTGAATGAAAAATAAAATGCGGCAAGGCCTTTGCATTGTACCGGAACATCGGAGGATGCAGGAAGTAAGCTGTGATACTATTGCAATGGCATTCTCCCTGATTATTTTTTTGGTAGAAAACAGAATGGTTCAATTTTATGGACATGGCGGCCCTCCCTTTGTCTTCCTTTGTATATGAAAGACTCAAAAAGTTTCAGGAATTCAGGCTAACAGATATAATTTTCAAAGGTCCCGCAATTGATTTTTTTTTTGAAATGTGCAAAAAAAAAAAAAAAATCGAAGGTTTGAAAAAAAAAAATTGTTCCGTTACAGGAAGGATTCGCAAACGCGCAACAATATTTCCGAACATGTGGGAATATGTACAAAAAGATTTGGAACGTTCAACCAGATCTTTTTCTTTCCAAACTTACGAAATGTATTCATAATTGCAAAGAGAAATTCAAAAGCAAATTGCGGCCCTCCTTTTTTCCATACTCATAAAGTTTCAGACTAGAACGCGGGTCACACTACAGTGATTTCGGATAGGATTATGTCCCGATTTTCATGAGTTTTAGTTAAAATCGTCTCCATCTCTGGTCAGAAACCGCCAAAAATCTGCCAACCTGTGTAAATGCATCATATCAGAGGACTACGAAAATGAAATGTAAACCATGCATGACGTCACATCGACAAACAACTTTTATCGGAGTACAAAACTCGGACTGATTTTCAAGTCAATATCGCTCTATTGAGCGATATAAGTTATATGGTGATAGGAGAACAGTTTATCGTGACAAAAACTCAGTTACGGAAAGAATTTGCAAACGCGCAAGAATTTTTCCGAACGCAATCTTTTTGACGGAAGGTACGAAACTTTGGGAACGTTCTAGGTATTTCTTTCTAAACTTACGAAATTTATTAATCATTGCAAAGGGAAATTCAAAGTAAACTGCGGCCCTTTACTTTACTTTGTATATATAAAAGACTCATGAAGTTTCACGCTAAATAATATAATTTTCAAAGGTCATGTTATTGACAATTTTTCGGAACGTTCGAAAACTTTTTCGAACTTCAAAAAAAAATCGTTCCAACACGGAAAGCGTTCGGGGGGATTTGCGGATGGTCGCAAGCATATACGTACTGTATTCAATCAGAACGTACGATTGTGTGCAGGCAGGCTTTCACAGGAAATTGATAATTGCTTTTCCCCCACAAGAGAAGATTTCTTGCTACAGCGAATTACGGACACACAATGGGACTTCTGTTTACACTGGCACAAAGGCACCTCGGTTTACCGGGTTGCCGATAATCCGCATTGAAAGAGCGAGGTACCTAGCGGTTCTATTGTACACTGAATAGACCGCAGCGTGACCGAAGCGAACACGCACACTTATTCTTGGCGTATCTGTAAATCATCTCCTCACATTGATGACCAGTGCTTTTGTTTCCTTTGTTTTTCCAATCTGTTGTTTTGACCATGAAGTTGATAGAGATGTTAGCTTTCTGTGGGAATTTGAAGCTTATAAAATGCTCATGCCTCACACTACGTTATGAATGCTCATGCATTCACACTACATTAACATGAGATTAGATTACAGAGGAGAAAATTTGTGGTAAAGTTAAAAGAAAATGTGACAAGTATATCTACTCATATCTGTATATCTACATATCAGATTTCCATGGAAATTTCACCAGAATGCTTAGATTGAGTACCCCACCAATGTTTAAAAACTTGATGTAAGCCTCACCCCCCTTATACAGATAGGATTATCTTTAGGTGAAGTGATGTTAGTTTCACATAATAGAGTATTAAAGCCATGCATGGGATGTGGCAAAGACATACCCTAATAAGGACACTTTTGTCATCATTCTGTTGCTTGCAAACAGTTTACAGCAAAGCTCAGGATTTAATGAAGCTGTTAATTCAGTTTGCTATCACAGTTTGCTATTCACACTGTGCAATGTAAAGGCTAGGAGAACAAGCAATTGTGAGCTAAGAAGTGATCTAACATAAAGAAATGACGTTCTAAATGAAGAACTGGTGAGCCTGCCCTAATTTTGGTAGGAGTTCATTAATAAAAGAAATGTGATGTTAACATGTGGAAACCATTGTGGGATGTTTTCATAGACCTATAAAGATGTTGTGTATACAATAAAACGTGTACATAAACAACAGGCTTTCAAAACTTTGCTTATCCCGTAACCTGCTTTCATTTAGGAGACGAAATGTTCTTTGAGGTCTGCAAAAAGGCTGTAGATAGCAGAATCTTAGTCATTTGTTCAGATCTCATGTAGAATCCTACAAATCCTCCCCACTAGTTACATATTCTTTACTTGAGTTATAAAAGATGCCACCTCCTCTTCTTACCTCCCCTCCACTGCCCTCACCTCCTTCCTTTCTCCAAAAACAAAACAAAAAAAAAACAAAAAGGAAAATCGCTGAGCAAAGTTTACATATTACCCGTAGATGCCTTTGCCACCTACAGACTTCTTGACACAATGGGCAGCACTCAGTAGTTGTCATTTAGTTTTGAAAATACGTCTTTCAAGACCTACAGCTAATTATATCTTTCAAAATATGAAAGATGGTATAAAATTTACCAACTTTGTTGAAGTTGAAGTTCTTTATTTCTACGATTACGGTAACAATAAACAAACAAAAAATCACAAGCATTCCAAACAGTAACATGGGAGAACTATTCCCTTATGTCCTATTTTGAGACCCAACGGAAACAAAGCTTATCGAGGTCGTGACACCTTAACTCAAAAGAGAACAAAAAAAGTAACACTATACATCAAAAGCTTACAAATTACTACATGTAAGAGACAAGGAAAGGCTAAAAAAGGTAGAGATAACAAAGAGAACCTAGCATCAGTTCTAGTAAAATTTTTGTATGTTCAGATTGTTAAATAGCATTGGCCATTCGCACTGAGTCTTAAACAGCAAGGGTTTTGAGTATAAAGCTTCATCCACTGAAGTAGTAGACAAAAGATTCAGTCCAAAAAGTTGCTTTCCCTAAGCTGAATTATTGGATTTATAATTTCTATTAAAAGATTCAGTTAAATTTTACAAGCAATTAAAGGAAACACAGAGGTGTCTCAGTGAACTATTTGGAAAATTACGAAATTTCTTCTTGCAAATGCCCCAGTGGGGGAAGCTGCAGGGAGAGAATTAAAACTTGTTTGTTGCTTTGCGCGTCTGATCTATAGTGTCATGAGATCTTGGGAAATCTGATTGTCTGCTCCCTATTGGTTGTTAGTAAACATGCTCCACTGGATATCAAAATAAATGAATGTGCAGACAGGGTTGACCAATGAGAGGGCGATAAAGGGTGTGGGAAATCATACTCACAAAATTGGCATGGTAGCACAAGGGCTAGAAAATTTTAAACATCTGGGATATCACCTGGGGATTGGAAAGTGGCTACTAAAAACTGTGAGGCTCTAAAACAGGTTGGACACCTCCATCTGTACAATACCTTTTACGTGACAAAATCATGAAATTGTTAGGGAAAGATGTATTGGCATGTTTGTAAGGAAATATGTGCTGCATCTTTTTTTTTATTGAAATTGAGGTCAGTAAATTTGTGTTATGATCATGTGTAAATCATGGTAAAGACAGAAATCATATGTGTGAAAAATGAAGACCTTTTACTGACCCTTGTGCTCAGCATCATTATTTTATTTCACTTTCAGTACAATGATGGTCAGAATGGTGGTACCAGTGGTATGGATATGAATGTGATACCAGTTTGGAAGCTTGGATACACAGGAAAGGGTATCCATGTCACCATTGTGGATGATGGTAGGAATACTTAAATAATTATATCTTTCTTGTGGAACTCTGTGGCAGCGTATTAACAATTGGGTTGGTTATGGTTAAATTCACTTTAATTTTGTAGTGTAAAATAATAGCAAAGTCATGTCTCAAAAGTAGGCTTTGTAATTTATTAGAATGGCAACAATTAATCGTTCAGAAGTAAAGAGACTTTAAAAGTATGTAACTTTTGAAGTATGAAATTGTAGCCGGTAGAAGAATCTTTTTTTTAGACGTTAGGCAAATATTTGTAGAATTTAAAATGGTTGTGGTAAATTACTTAATATGTTTGTATTGTTCATTGCACACTTTGCCAACTTTATTACATTAATGTCACAGTGTTGCACACAGTTGACCTGTGTTGGGTGGCAGTGTTACTTATTTGAAGGTTATGTGAAAATGCAAATTAGGAAGATTGTTGTTAAGTTAAAAAAAGAATTTGGGATTAGATATTTAAAATTTGTATTGTCTCAATCAGGTAGTTATCTGGAGAATTTACAGAATAAGAAATTGAAAGATATCATCTGAGAAGATGAAATCTTTTCTCAAATTGAGACTGTTAGAATTTTGGATACTTTGAAAAATGGTTGTCTCTTTCCATGACTTCTTAATTAATGAAGGCTTGAAAAGTTGAATTACTGCAGAATTTTGTAACAATTCTCAATGATGGCACACAGGATAAATTAGTGGGGCATATTTGATAAGCAGTAGGAGACTTTCATTATTTGGACTGACAATAGTAAGATGAATTTCTGTACAATGGCATTGGTGATTTAATATTCTGAAAACAGTGCTAATCATGGTTGGTATGTCTACTACATTAAGCTTCTTTCAAAGCAAAAGGTGATCAATACAAATCCTGATGAACTGTCATCCCCTGTTGTGTCAGTCACTACTGTAAAAGTGTGGGTCAGTTCAAGTGGTCATAGTAAAGTTGGAAGGATTGTATCTGTTGGTGGTTGAATGATACTCTGCACCCTGTATGCATGGAGAAATGCACATTGAAAACCATTGTCATTTAAACTGGTGGCAGCAGCTACTCAATAAAATTACTTCATCATTTTAATTTTCTATACAAAAAGTAAAATTCAATACAGGTGGTAGAGCAGGAAAACAACTGGTATCATTGGTTTATCACCTATTGGAAATGTACATATAAGTTGCACTCTTTATATGGGTATGGATGTATGATACACATATCATGTACATCTTCTCATCATGGTATCATCATCTTTCTCTCTCTTCTGAATATCTTCATCCATATATGCATCATTCATGGAAACAGGACAGTAAGTTATCTTCACACACTCCTATTCTTTATACCATTATACTCATTCCTTGTTTAACATTATCCTTTTCTCCATCCCCTTTGTGCTTATGCTTGAAATGCATGAGTTCTTTTAATAATTGCATGTTTTATTTCCCAGCTAACATTTTGTTTTTCCTCCTGTAATTAATTACATCCTTACTACCTGAAATTTTAAATTTTTCATTTTGTTGTTAATTTTTGTCTTAATAGTTTTTGTTAACATTGTTACTTCATTTTGCAAAAATTAATTTGTGCCATTTTGTGTTTATTTTTTACTTATTCCCCAAGTGTCCCTTCTTTCATTACTGCTGGTGTGGATGTTTTGTATTGACCCTTAGATATAGTTTCTTTTATGAGTTTAGTGAAACGCATAGATTACGTAAACTTTGTATTGGTCAAAGGAGGTGGGAATGAGGGGATACCCTCCACAGATCTCAAAAAGTTCATTAATTTGGAAACTGCTCAAACTTAATCACACACAATATTACACAGAGAGAGTGTAAGTGTCATGTGAGTGGTGTAGTCAGGCGGTTCAATTGCTGCAAGGAGCTGAGCTTTCTCACAAAATCATACTTTTACTTTCAATGTTTGGTACGTACCTTTGGTATTCATTGTACAAGATAGCTACCCCACATGCTTTGACTGCCACACAGAATACTTTAAGTGTGTTTTACAGGAGTATGTTATGGCCAAAAACACATGTAGCCTTGCCCCTTAAGTTTTTAAACCGTCTTCAGAAGTCTTTCACCAATGTTCCACAGTGCGACATAGCTTTCTTTGTATTTGACATTTTAACCATCATACAATCATTGTGCATATCAACTAGTTTTCTGTTGTGGGTGTGTACTTAACACGGACCTGCCAGTTATCTGTGTCAGGAAACAGGGCTATTGCAAACAATATGGAATTATGTGAAACCCACCTGTATAGTGCCTGTGCTGTTCCTTAGCCTGTGAAAGAGACTGGGTGGCATTAAGTTAATGCAGAAATTGATCAAATTTATTTGATTAGTGACATAGATTGCTAAGACAATCATTAATTGATGTTGATGGTTATGTCCCCAGTTTTATGAGATACTGCGATCATTTTCCTCTGAATGTAATAAAGACATACATACATGTGTAGGTATTGAATACTGGTTTGCTTTCCATGGAAATATATATCAGTATTTATTGACAAACCTTGGCTTATTATTTGCCATGAGATATTTGTATGTGAATAGACAAGGCAGATGAAGCTACAGTAGACAAAAGGCTTTTAGAAACTTCAAATATTGACATAAGTGTGTCCCAGGGAGGTTAGCTGCATGCTCTACTTTTTTACTTTGTATACAGATGGAATAAAGTCAAGTGAATGTATCTCAGTGGTAATGAAATGATTTCATTACTGAATCCCAAGAAATCAAAGGAGAGAGTTTTGCCAATGTAAATATCAAACACAAAGGCTTGTTAATTGTCAGACTTGAAGGGTGTGGAAATACTGGTGTCTGATGTTGAAAACACATCCCAAACCAAGTATTTAGGGTTATATGTTGATGACAAATTGACTTTTTCTTCTCTTACATCAAATGTTGTGAGCAAAGTAAATCATATTTTCTCTGGATTAGCATTTTTCGTAAAGAATGCCAAAGAAAGGGTTGTTAAGTCTTTAATATCCTCCTGCATCTCATTCATTCAGTGACAGTGTGGTGACATTGCATTATGCAAAAAAGACAAGGATAAAATTTTAAAGTTTTTAAAGCATACTTAGATTGTGAGTACACAGAGGAAACTGTAAATACCAATGCAAGAGCTGCATTTATAAAGGTTAAAAAAATTTATAACTATCCAAATCATCCTTTGCATGCCATGATTGTGTGTCTTAAATTTTTGTGCAGTTAAACAAAACTAGTAAATGCCAATATAGTGCCAAAGTACAGAATACAATTGTTTAAGAATTCCATTGTTTGTAGAGCTGCAATATTTATTTAATGGGAAACTTTGGATGACTTGTTGTATATTTTAAATTTTAGTTTTGCATGGTAATGAATTAACACTATAAATATAATTTCCTAATGTTTTTCTTTGTATTTTGTTACTCCTTTTTATAAATATTTTAAAAATTTATGCTGGATAGGATAAATTGAAATTGAAAATGTTAGCATTTTATGCATTTACCCTCAATATCAGTTGAAATGGAAAACTTCCTGTCTAACATCATAGAGCCATACTAAACAGGGATTGGATGTAATGTCAGCTTTCAGTATTGCAGAAACTATAACACAGTTTCATTTACTATTTAAAATAAATTACGAAGAAATACTCCTTGTACACTGTATAAGAGCTGGTTTATACATTGATCATTAAGTATCAAATGTGGTTAAGTAGTGTGTCATAATCAGCTTGACTAAAAGGGTCATTCACATATGAGTGTAGTTGGAACAGAAAAGTGATACCATTCTAGTTATTTTCACTTTGAAAAATGATAACTTTCTCTCATACAGCACAGTATTTATATAGCAGATATTAATAACATGTCCCTTCTTAATTAATCATGCCCTAATTCTGTCAAATCTGTGATTATTTCCTGTACACTTTCATAATGTTTCCGAACAAAAATACTAATTTTGAAGAGTAAACCAATTGGTTATGCCTCAGTAACAAAAGTATTGCCACATTGTTAAAAGTTACATTGGTTGAACAAATTAGAACTGGTTCAAAGGTACATTAATTCAGATTAGGGTGACATTGTGTGACCTTTAAAGGTGTTGTGATGGTAAACTGATACAGCCATCTATATTATGTCAAAAACCTTAACAAAAAATAGCCATATTTCCCATCAGAATCCATAAAATTTTGACCATTTTGCAGGGTGATTTCTAGATTGCACTTATATCCTGGTAATTTCAGTAAGATATGCAAGTTTGTGACATGGTAGGAGGGATTTAAGATATTATCTCATGCAGTGCTAACTGTCATGATTAACTTGTCACCAGTAGCACCAGTAGTGACAATTACTCATTGAAAGTCTGATTAATTGTGCTCAAAACCCAAGTTGCAATTCCTGGACTACATGCACTACACATAATTTACTGCTTAAATATAGCCTAAGCTATCAAAAATTTATCACTAAAGCAGTTTGTCAGCAAATATCACATATCCTTAGCACAGCAATGGTTTTCTCAAAATGGTGCACTACTCTACAAATGTTATTTATCAATCAATTTTGTGTCCAAACTTGTTGCTTGTTAAGATTTGTTGGCTGTATTTTGGCAACATAAGGAATGACAAGGAAGACATGACTGTAACCATTAATTAATTCCTGTAATTGCAAGAGGAGCTGCTGGATTAGTCATCTACAAGAGAGAGGGTCAACTTTCAGTACTGGTGTCATGTTATACCTGTACTTTTTTTCATGCTTCAAAGACAGTTATAATGTTACTCTGCCATATTAAAGGCTCTTACTGTGGGAGAACAAGTTTTCTATTTCAAAAATATTACTTTCACTCAAACAATTATAAACTAACAGTGTTATCAACAGAAATACGGACACCATGCAATATTCATCTTTTTATTTTTGCATATGTTGTGAGTTATTTCAGAAATCAATAGTTTTTGAAGAGGTACATCTTGAGAATGGTAGAAAATATTAATAACATTTCAGCTGATTTTTAATAAGGGGATATTAGAGCCTTTTGGTTGCATGTCCACATACCCATAATTCAGTGTGTAAAAACCATGTCAGAGGTAACAATCTTATCGTGTTTGATTCTATAGAATGCTGTTTAGTACAAAGTATTTAATTGTATCACTAGTGTAGTTTAATGTAAGCTGTTCCCTTCCCTCTTTATGTTTTATGCATGCTTTGTAGGATAATATGCATGCTTGATTGATGAACATTAATTTAAGATAAACAAATTTTTTAAAGCTAGAGTACTGTTTTTACATTGAGGTAATATTTTGAGTTCTGTATGAAGTTTCTATTTCTATTTTTATCTTGAAGCTTGGTGCTTTTTTTATAAAGATAATGTACAAAAAGCAAAAAAAAAAATGCAAGAAAAGCAAAAGCAGGTGGAATATTATTTACAAAATGAAACACCTATTTAGGCAGAGGATTTCAAGGAAAGATATTTTACAGGGATAATATGATAATATGGAGAGTGAATTAATTGAAAAATTAAAACAAAAAACTGAGGCATTGAAAGTAAGCCTTTCTGACTTCGCCGCAAAAGATGAATTTTGTATGTCCGTTTATTTGCATGAAAGGTTATGTAGTTAATGCACTCAACCAGATTCCGATATTGAGACTCTTTCCATTAAATGCTTTGAATATTCTTAATTACACCCCACCTTAACCCCCACTCTCTCCCCACCCTCTTCTGTGTAAGAAATCTTTTTGTCTGAATTTGTGTTGTGAAGTTAAGCATAAGATAGCTCACATTGGTTGTCTATAACATATGATATGATTTATCAGAGACGTGAAGGGAAGTGATAATAAAAGAACAGTGGTTTTAATATCAACCCAAGAGTTGTTTCAAATAGATTTTAGATGACTACAAATGCTCTTTAAGATTTGAAATTCATAACTTCCTTATTCTACATGTTTGTTTAGCCATCCTTGTCATGTACATTTTGTTAGGAATAATTGTAATCAAATGTCTTGCTTTATTTTTTAGGGGTGGATGGAACACATCCAGATTTGCAACTGAATTTTGTAAGTATTTTGTTTGTTTTCCTACTTGTCATTTCTTCATTTTTGAGGGAGTTAGGTTCCTGTTAGAGAGACTTTTTTCCCCTGCATATTTTGAAGAAAAAGTGCAAGACTTTTCTCTGTGATTGATGGGATAATGGTCTGGTGTAATCATGATTGAGAAAGATGGAATATACACTCTTGTCTGTTTTATGGGGATTAAAAAATGCTGGTGTTGGGAACAGCAGTTGAAAGGGTAATATGTCAAGCATGACTATTTGACACCAGTATCAAAGAGAGGGGAATTACACCTGTTTTCATTCGTTAAATGCATGGAAGTATTCATGATAACCCTAAGATGGGCATCTTAATCTGAATAACTTAAATTCTGGAGTTTTGAAAGAGATATGCATGGATCATAAAGTACTTTAGTTCATTTCAAAAATAAATGTGTGCTTGGTTTGTTAAAGGCTGGGACTGAAAAATGGAGACAGGCTTTTGTGTCAGTACTTACAATGTATACCCTTACAATATGATTCTAGTAGGTATTGTGTTGGTAAAATCCTTGGTTATAAGACCCTGATAGGAATGTGAGCATTAGTGGCAGGAGTGTAAACAAAACATTTGTAGTCCAGTAGTTATTGCCTTGTAATTGCCACACCACAGTTCATGTATTACTGCCATTTATGACGCAAGTGATGTTATTTTCTCAAGGAAATGAAGCCTAACATTGCTACTGAGCTGTACATATAACATTAGGTTTTCTCTGTGCTTTTTACTGACAGACATGGTCTGCTATTTTTGTGTGAAACAAGATAAAGAATGTATGTAGTATGTACATTATCATGCTTAAAATACACGCACAATTTTAAGGTAAATTTTGGGATTTTGTATAAATGAAGACAGCATTTCAGTCAAAGAGACATCATGAAAGCGGGGGACTGTGAATCATTGGTGTAATCAATCAGTTGGTGCTTTGCAAATGCAGGCATGTTATTGGATGTAGCAGTGGTAATCACAAATACTCATTGATTAATGGACAGCGATTTGTACGACTAGTGAGTATATACAGCCCTCAGCATTACTACAGATACAAAGTGTTCATATTCTCTGAAAAGAACAGAGCCATGATTACAAGTTGCAAATAGTGAAAAATGTACTTTGGTGGTGGGGGTGGGGGTGGGATGGAGATATTACCCCTGAATGCTGAATGCCCATAGGTCTATTAAAGGACTGATTATTAGAAGATTTGCTGCTCTGTTGGAAACCATGACAAAACATTTTGGGCCTTTCAGTGTGTAATAGATTTCAGATATAAACATATATCTTGTACACAACCAATTTAACTTTCAGAGTTGAAGAAAGGGCTAAGTGCTAGATGGGCAATTTTTCTAGATTTTAGTCAACAAGATGAACAAAGACTTCAGGGAAAATGTAAAATGTAGGGTATACCATTGACTTGTCTTTATTTTAACGTTGTACTATATGTGTATACATCAATTAAGGCATTCACCATAATCTTACCTACCTTTTGATGTGTTCATTAGCCTGTTGACAGCAACAAATATATGAATAAAGCAATTACTAATTATCCTTGTCGTCACATTTTGTAATGCAGGATATTAATGCCAGCTATGATTTCAACAACCGGTCTAGGGGTAATGAAGACAAAGACCCCCACCCTGATGACAGTGTGGAGAAGGGCAGTGAGAATGCGTAAGTTGTATCAAAGAACCTTCTATCACCTGTATATTTTAGTATGTATGTTTAATAATTTCCATATGGTACAAAATGAAATAAAGAGTAGACAGTACTGGGTTAGTAAGAATATTTGTTTCTTTGGGAGTATAGTTTCATATGGGAAAATGACCTTGGACTTACAAGTGGTCAGTGGAAAAAGTTTATTTTGAATGTTTGACATTCGATGGCTTTATATTATACTAGGCTGTACAAGTTGTATAATTTTTGTTTAATAAGTGCAGTTTTGTACATTTTACTGTTGAAAATGAATGGTTTAGAGAGAATATTAATGATAACTTGGAATTTAGTATACATTTCTGACATGTTGGTGTATGTATTTTTTATTATCAAAAATACATATTTTTGCTTTTGTTTGCATTTTGTCACTGCTGCCCTTGTTTAGTCTAAAGTCAAAATCATTTTGAGTAGCTGCATGAGGAAATATAGTTTACTATGGTCTAATTATTTTTGAAACTATTGGAAGAATGGTTAGGTCTGTTTTTGTATCAGGGCTAATTGTAAAATTAAGGAAGACCCTGTTATTCCAGCACGTTGAATAACAGGGCTTGCAGGTCTTGTAGCATATAGCAATAGAACAATACAGTTTAAAATGGATGAATAAAGTCATTGTGGGTGCACACTGATATTATTCTCATGATTTCCAACCAGAAGCAGAAATTATTTGTAATCAGAGATATTGGCCATAATCAAGTAGTTACACAATTCAGCTATGATGATCTATACAACTTTGGAGGAAGTTCCTTACTTTAATGAATTTCTTGGTAGAATAGCTCTTAACTGTCATTGGATAACTGAATGGTAAGTTTGTATCATGCAGAAAAATTATGAATACTAATTCATGGTGTCATTGAAGTGACCAACCAGGAGAGAACAAAATGTAAGCTGTAGTCACACTCACAATGCTGAAAGCATGTGTTATCTCTCATAGATACTTCTGATTTTCATGAACTGTTTGGCATGTTTCCCCTTGAAGGCAGTTTGTTTGTACTTTGAGAACAGTGGCCTTTCCAGAAAGACAGTCGGAAACACGGCTGTGCACTCTGCATCAATTGGTGGATAGAATATTAAAGACCTTGAGTGGGTATTCTAAGTTTTAAACATAGACAACGTGTCAAAGCAGCGGTTGTGACTTTCTGTCTTTTCAGCCATGGTACAAGATGTGCAGGTGAGGTCGCAGCTGCAGCTAACAACAGTATATGTGGCGTCGGCATTGCTTATGAAGCCGGAATTGGAGGTAGGATTTGATCTACAGATTGTTATCTGTTGTCACTTCAGAATGGTTTCTGATGTCACTAGGAAATTGATGAACCTTATTTATTCATGAAGGCCTTAATGTGAGTTAAAGGGCTTGCACAGTTGTCCTTCGCCTAGAACAAAATGTCATCTGAGCATTTTAAAGTTACTTTGCTTCCTTAGGTAGAACCTCCCTTGGTGGAGATTCAGATGAGAAATAAGAGACGTCTTTACAGCATTATGGATTGAAGGGTTAAGTGATATGACTTTCCATCTCACAATAATAAAACCACAAATTATCACATAATTCAGTAATTATGATAATATTCTTAAAACAATGTTCCCTGCTCTTAATGGACTGTCAAGTAAATAATCAACAAATCTCTTGCCCATCTCATGTGCTGTTTTTCAAATCCTTTGGTCCTTTGGCCCACTACTTACAAGGTGAAAGATAAAAAGAGAAATAATGTTGCTGCAATACCCCTAGCCTAGTTTATTTCTTCTTAGGTATTAAAAAACAGCAATTGTAACACATATCTCTAACAGAATTGTAAAATTAAACGAGACCCTAAGTTGAGATTTGATTAAGATTCTACTTGCCTATCAGGAACAATGGCTTGTATGAAGTACATACAAGTTTATTGACTTGCGTAGTTTGAAGCAAGTCAATATCACCAGTACGTTCATAGTTTTCACAACATTCCTCTTGTTTTTTCATAGGTAGTTATTGTGAGCAAATTGATTTTACCATGTTTGCAAGCTTTTCTTGAACTGGATAGCCTTGCTTTTGCCCAACATCTAAGATTGAGACAAGGGCAGTAAAAATGTTTTGCTCCTCAGTGAAACTTACCACGTTGGGTACCTGTTTCCTATTGTGTTGGTTAGAATGTTAACAGGAGAATTAAGGTTTTCGATTTGTTCATCAAAATCCAACTCTTCACCTTCAGCATTTTCAAAGGGTGAAGTTTCTACTTCACAAACATTCTCCAACTCAGGCACTTGGGAATGATCATCCTGTTTGTCGACTGTTTGGGAGAGTGTTTGAATTTGAGTTTTTATTTACTCCAAAATCTGTTTTAAATCAAGGTCTAAATTATGTGCCCCTGAGGTGCCCTCACTCAAAGTGGAGGGAAGATAGGTTGAACTTTGCTCCACACTAAGCTGATCTGCGAATGTTACGGGAAAAGAGAAAAATTGTTGCAAGTTAAAATAAACTCCGATAGAAAGGTCAGATACTTCCTACATGCAAGTGAAACTATAAATTAAGACTTGCAACTTAATACCACAAGCAAGTTGGACTTAAAAACTCGTTTTCATATTCAGTGAGGTCAGCAGAGGTCAGATTGTTAAAACATAAACATAAAATGATGTAGTCAAGAAAGATAAAATTTGAGGGATAAACCTCAGTGCAACAAAGCATTCCCATTCGGCAAGGAATCACTAAGCCTTTGGGCTTTCTGGTTCTCTTAGTGAATAAGTGAGCAGAATTAACCTTTAGGACCCACTTATAAAAAACTGAATATGCTTGTACATATTTTGAGTGAGAAAATTACTCTATATGTACTTCATATAAGTACTTTGTCAGTGTGGTAGGAAGTAGAATGAACTGTTAAACTGAAATTCTTTGAAGCCCCCAATATTGCAATGCTGTCAATTAGCTTTTTCACACCATCCTAGTGTGTATTACATATACATGTACACAGAGTGTAGGCTCACTCCTGTTTGTGTTTTGTTATAGTTTCACACAGAGTATTTAAGACATGTACGTACTATATAACCATATGTACATATCCGTTGGATGCTGTACGTAAATTAATAGAGCTAGGAGTGTACCCATTTAGTATGAATGCAAGTGTTCAGCTTTCATGCACAGCTCATCAGGGCTATGTTTCTGGTATTGTAATTTTGTAAATCACAAATGTACATGGCACACTTTTGAGCCATACAAATAAACATGCCTGTTTTATATAAAAGACACTCACCATGACTGTTGCAAAATATGAGGTAACATCAGGAATTTTAGCGGTACAAGAAGCAATCAAAAACATACAGTACTTCCCTGTACCATGCCCTATGTTTTTGCAGTGTACGTCAACTTCTGTACAGAGCTTGTATAAAAGGGTGTTTCCATACAATTACAGACCTGCACATGCACTAATTTGACTATGCTTTTCACACTGCATTTCACTTGAACTTCTGTACAGATACAGGCATGACCCAAGGCACCAATGTTTGCATACACTACAGAGCTTTATCATACATACAGGTGTCAACTGCAGATTTGTTTCCCTCTATCCTCTATGGAAAAATGTGGAAAGAAATGATGAGCTTTCATTGATTTTTCTTCAGTGCAATGTAAAAAATGGATGCTGTAAATGAAAGAAATACTTAGGCCATCTTCATTCCATGTTTCATGTTTTGTAATGTTTGTCAATTTCCATGGAAACATTCCGTTTCTTGATACCGCTCCCTGCTGTACGTACAGACTATGTCGTCAGAGGCAGGCGAAGGAAAATGATTCTAAAATACCGCCTACCATGGGGGACAGGTCACTAATACGGCACTTCCCATGTGCCCGAAACTCCAGCGAACAAGACCCACCTCTTTTGTATGTCAATAAATGTTTGAAAACGTGATTCTTGGTCATATGAGGGAAGAACGTCACTCTTGGATAGCAAAAAAAAAGGAATATATACTTGTGTAGCAACTGAAAGGATTCCAGTTTATAGAGCGAATTTTGGTATCATAATACCTTTCCAGAACAATGGTATACTGCTTTAGTATGTATGTTTTGCCAATACTGAACAGTCCTATCTACTTTTTCCCTGGAACGTCTTTACAATCGCAACTGATGTCCGAAGTATTATTGGCCGTCTCGATTTTCTGATTATTATAAGTGATTCCAATTCATCGACGACCCACTACCTAGTCAAACACAATATTTGAATTGTTTCAGGCGAGAGTACAGCAAAGCGAAAAGCTGGAGTCGCGTTCCCATTTTTTTAAAACAGAGTTAGTCACTACTATGTTTGCGATTTCATTGCATATGGAAACCAAGATTAGAGCTGGACCTCCGCTTCATGGACGCACTGACTCTATATAGGTAATTTTTTAAATGAGAGAATATCGGGACGATGAAGAAGAAAAGAATACGCTGTCCTGCAAACTTATACAATTATCTGGCAATGTTAATTGCATTGTTGTATCTGAAACATAAACCTTTCAGAAACATACCGGGGAATTAAACCATGATATTATGCAAAATGGAAAAAAATATCCGGAAAATCAAAAGTTGGGGGGGGTTTAAACCTCCTAAAATTCCCCCTTGGAACCGCCCCTGGGGGGTCATGGAAATCTACTTGCTCGTTGAGACGCGAAAAACGAGTAAACTGTTGGGTGGAGATACCGAATAGCGCCAGGGAACTGCATATGGTAATCGAACCCGAGTGCAAGTTCCCCGAGAAAATGTAGAGGACGGAAACTTCCTCCCTGGACAGGGGCTACGCGAACCCTTTTTCGCGAGGGGATGGGAGCTCTAACTTTTGTTAGCCCCCACTTTGTTGAAGCCCCCTGCTTTTTTTGTTCTGTCGATATTTTGTTAGTACTTCTAGCGGCTCCTAGAACTGTTGTCTAATCTAAATCCTGGGTCCGAAACTCACCCACCGATCAGTTGGGATGATGAAATGGTATGGCTTAAGTAATGCTTGGGGGTGGTGTGTAGAGAACTTCAACTTGTAAACTAGAGAGTAGAACGGTACGTAGCTAGTGTCATTTTTTAACGAGGGGGCAAAGGATTTGGAGAAGGTCCCGACTGATTGGCTTACTGTATCTCCAAGTAAATTTTTGCTACTCTAGTTGTCAGGTGTAGCCAAGAGGCCATTGCCCGGATGTGGCTGTGGCAGCCGTTTGGGGATATTTCATACTATTTCTAAGTAGCTTTCCTCGTGAACTTCAAGTTGGCGTAAAGTGTAACTGCCCTGGAGACCACCATCCTCCCTTTAAGAGAATGTTAATCAAGAAACCTATGGGCCAGATGTACATTTTGCTGTTTCCCATTTTTACTTCGACTAGACGGACTTTTCAGACCAAAGTAATAGGCGATCGCCACAGCGGTGGGCGGTTTTGGTGGGGTAGCGTTTATAGATATCTGTCTTTAGAATTGGCGTTTTCTTGGCCTTGTTTGTACGTTAAGGATCTGAAATTTGGAGAGAATGTGTACGAAGTGACGCTAATTTTGTGTCGATCGATGGTTATATGACGCCTCCTAGAGAGTATTTTTTTAATTGTTTGGCCATAGAAACCTATCCTTCCTCTAGGGATTTTTATATTTGTGTCAGAAAGTTTTGCCACTAGTTTCATGGGTCGCGCTCATGTTCATAACGTCCTTGTGGAATAATCGATATCACAGAAACGATGTTTTTTTAAGGGGATCACCATTTTGAATTCGTGAAAATGTTGACAAACGCGTTCCTCGTATTTGGGCAAGGATTTACTCCTGAGTGATTGGAACACAACAAATAAAAATTTAACTGAGTGCCAGTTGCTTTTAATCTTGTCATTAATATTCCTCAATGGGAACCACGGTAATTTACGCAAAGTTCTCAATAACGGGCTTAATCGTTCATGAACAGTGGCGTGTACATTGAATTAAGTAAAGCGTGAATTGGTGCAACAACGGGGGGAGCGTGGTAGAAGTGTTGGGTAATAACTCCTGATTTTTTAAGACACAACGTGGTTAAATATCGGCAACACATTGTGTAACTTATGTAACAAGGCGGTAAAAAGTAGTTAACAAGCGGCGTGTTACGAAGTGGTCCTCGATACAGCAACGAGTTTGACACAACGGCGTAATCCTTAATGCATTAGCGAGCTAAATGTTCTTAACGACCTTTTTCCGCGTTTCAGGCGGGCTGAAAAAATTGTAAGTAACTCATGTTAATAGAGATGGAGTTAAACTAACGTGAAAGACAGTCAATGGCGCTGTTTTGCGAGTCAGGCGCAAAATTCAATTAACGACGATGTAAATGTGAGCAGCACCAACACGATTGGTAAAATCAGACTAAGTTTCCCCCCCCATTGAGCCTAATCATGTAGTGAGGCTCGCAAGACAGCTTCATCGGGTGCATGCTCATAGGGTGTAATTTCAATGGCGCTTGTAACTTAATCTGTTTGGATAAGAGTGAATGTTTTAATCGCATTGTCATTTGAGGATTTTCTTGGGAGAGCTTGTAAAAATGACATGGTATCAGTACAGCAAGGCTTACGCAGAGCTCATAGCTAGATGTGTGGCAATCGAAAAACTTTTTGCTTGAATAATAAAGTACAGCATGGGCCCTAATCGAGATACCAGTTTTGGGATCGGGTAAATGATCTAAAATAATGCCGCTTCACCTACCGATCAGTGGCGGTCCATAGAACCTTTTTTATTCTGCGGTGAGCACAATTAAGGTGGCACAACCGTTCGGACGAGGGGCACAACTAGATTAGTGGCCTGATGCAGTAAATATTGTGTGATCGCCGTCCTGGGGGAGTGTGTAAGGAGAGGGTGGTGTCCTCAACGCGGGGTCCTTCAAAATTTTTTGGATTTGTTTTTTGCTTTTTTAACAGAGCCTAGATGCAAATGGTGCGAGATATTGTAGAACGCTTTTTAATTAACCTTGGAGAGTTTACGTTGTGATGGTTTATTGTTGGGATAATTTATTTTTAATCCTTCATGGGAAATAACCCTTTTTCATTGGCAAAATGTTTTTTTTTTTTTTTGGTTGTGGGGGCTTGATGAGCTAAGTGGTTAAAGGTTGGTGTCTCTTCCCCCTTGAAGAAGACATTTAGTATGCACGTAATATTGCTTTTAACGAAACAAAAGTAAAAATGGTGAATACTGTACGGTACTATAGAATTTTTAGCGAACTTTTTTCATGTTTTTGGTGTTTGTGCGTTGTGTGGTGTGTGGTGGTGGGTAAAATTTGAATAAAATTACTTACTTGGCATTTTCCAATGAACTAATTTCACGTGCGGAAAATCCATACCTCAAACTGCTTGTTTGAAGTTACAGTTTTCGTTTTTTTTTTTTTGTTGCCTGATACTTTGGCCATGTTTTAAGAGTCGAATTACCCTAACTTTGGCAGGGCTCTTTTTTAAGAATTTATTTATGTTTGGGGCGGGGGGGGGTGGAGTAGTTGGGGCGGGGGGGGGGGGGGGGGAGCGGGGGGGGAATACAGCAAAACAGGGCCCAACTCAGGCGACCGTGTCCGAGGATCTTCCGGCAGCTTGGACATTGGGTCCTTTGCCATGGGGGGGAAAGCCCTTTATCGCTCCGAATGTGTCCACCGCAGCGGCAGTGGTTCCAGGCAGCTGGGCGTAGGTCAGTTGAATTTTTGCATGGGTGATAACCTGCAGGATCCCTTATCTCTCGGCCTGTAGGGGAGGGGTGCTCATACGGATAAATTTTTTGTTTATTTAAGGTAGTCTAGATGCAAAATGTGTGATGTTTTCTGAACGGATCATACTGTGAATGGAAATTGTTCTGACTTTTGGACTGGATACATAATTTGTGGTTAAAATGGCCGTATTGTCGTAATGGGGTCTAGAGCAAGAGAGAGTGGCCCCCTCCCTGCCTGAGAAATTGTTGGCACAATATTTTAAGCACGCCTCAGATCCAATCTGGTGCAAACTAATGTTAACATCATTTGAAGTCGATTTTATTCCATTACAAGAGATAGTAATTTAAAGAAATTCGGCTCGAAGCAGGAGGGTCTGGACTCCCATACTGGACACAGCGCGCTGTTAAAACAGATACGTCGAACTATTAATTAGGCTATGTCGACGCGCCATACATTAAAAAGAAGTAAGAATAAAAAGGGATTGGCCAGACACGGATTGACTACCAATGGCTTATAAGAAAATTCATTACATTATTTACAAGCCTTTTTTATTTAGCCTTGAGGTCTATTTTCAATAAGTAGCCGCCCTTTCCCTCTCTTCCGCCTGGCTTAACATTAGGCCAGTGACTTACCACCAGTGATGCACTCCGAGGATTTTTGGACTGTGGCAGCTAAGCGATTGTGGTGAAGATTAGCAAAGGACAACAGTATCTATAGCGGAGGCGCCGCGTGATGATGGTTGGGCGCGGAGCGTTTCCAGGAAATTAGTTATGTGATAAATTTCCCCCCCACCCTCCCCAGATTACCGGAAATCTGCCCGCCTCAGGCTCAGTCTGCTATTGATCTTCCTAGGAACGGTATTTCAATATTTTATTCTAGGTATGGACAACCAAATCTTTTTAAAACTGATTGCAGATTTCAGAGAATATTATGTAGCATGTCTGCCCCTTCATATATACGAGGCAGTATGCCTATTGTACAAATTTTTACATTTTTGTTACTGTTATCTGTTGGTACCGAGTACGTTATGAGTAAGGAGCAATTGGCCACACCCTGCCTTACCAGTCCTGGTGGCTTAAATATAAGCCTACAATATTTTCATCCTTTACTACAGAAGAGACAAACAAGAGCTCTTTGGAACCTCGCCTCTCCCTCCTTCCTTTGGGACGCTACTGGTTTCAAAAATTCCAGAAAAAGGGACCAAAGGGCGGGGGGCAAATGAGACTGACTAGGGGGGGGGGCCATGCCGGGACTGGGGGGCGTGGGGCCACGGCCCCCCCAGGATGTATGTTTATAGACACTGAAGCGCCTGGTCGTGTAGGACAACACACTGCTGACAACACGGAGTGTGCACTTCGGGGTGTGTGTGTAACTGTTGCGGTAGGTTAATGGCTACAGTGTCAATTGTGTGGATCACAGTCAGAAAGATGACTCAGTTCTTCGTTCGTGAGGTTGCTCTTGACTTGAAATTGTCTGTGATTTCAGTTAACTGTTTGCCTACGTACACGTTTTGTGCATGGGCTGGTTTAATTCGGATCCATTATCTCAGCCCAGTGTTGTAACTATGTTCACGTCTATGTTTTGTACAGGTCCGAGTTCGAGTTCCTTTACTACTTTCAATGTGTGCCTTACGAGGTCGCTAGTCAGTGTGACATCGAAGTCATTTAGCTAGTTCACTTTCAATGAGTGAAAATTATGATACAAATTGCATGTGAGTCATTTCTTCCCTTGATTGAAAACTAGTGACGTCGAGTCATTAGCGTCCTTGGCTTTACATACAACTGTCATCAGCCTCAATGCTGGAAGTTTTGCGGAAAGGGTAATAGATTGTGCTAGTTTGCTTATCGAACATTTGTAAACAAAAAAATTTATTTTGGCAACATTTGAAGTGTTTTGTTTTACTGTTTTGGGAAAGGTTTAAATTTAGGGGACATTTTAATAAATCGGGTACAATTTTTTTATATCGGGCCGGAACGTCGCTGGAAATCGGGGTGACCTGGGGGTCCCCGGAAAATCCGGGAGTTTTAAACGGCTCTGGTCAACCTTACCGTTAGCTGCGCCAATGCCAACTAACTAAAATTACATGAAGTTCATTGGCGGACTGGAGGAGTAAACGAGATCTTTTGTTGTAAAAAAACCCCACTTATTATTGTATTAGGCCGATTCTATCTATAGCCTCATGCTACCATAAATGTTAGGAGATCAGCCGCCTGGACCGCCGACTGACCGCTCAACTCCCACATGGCTCACTGTCGGCGTGCCCTTAAATTTTAGGTGTTTTACCGTATTGCGGCATACTGAGGTATCTATAACCCGACCACTTGGTCAAGGATGCCCCTAATGTATTGCATGCTTTAACCCAATTCTCAGGCTCGTCTTATTTAGAAGCGCCCCTACAACAGGTCGTTCACTGCCAGGGGTCCTTGAAAACGTAGCCTACTGTCCCACTGGCTCCCAGCACTTAGAGTGAAAATTAGCTTTGGTCTTACGTCGCAGGTGGCGCATTAACATATGGTGGTTGAGGCTTTTCAACGTCCTTTTCATTTGGATGACCACACCGATAGCTCTAAACAGTTTTTGGCCGCCATATGGCATTATGATTCTGTGTGTTCTTGTACCGTGGACTTTTGAGTTTCGCAATTCGCCCTAGGAACATAGTTTCGGAACCTTCTCTCATCTATCAGGTTCTTTCATTGCTTGGACTCAGTATCTCTGGTGAAAAGAAAAAAAATCGTTCTCTAGGATATTCCAGCAGTTCTACATGTTTTACTTTTTAACGGGAGGACGCAGCCTTTTGTACTTTTTCATACACCTGTCAAGTCATGTGGGTCCGGCCGATACGTGGAGTCATTCCGCCTCGCCTCCACATCAATACGGTAAGTAACAGCCGCCGTGAAGTGTTTGCGTGTGTTGATGCGAATACGTGGTTTGTTTGCTTCCTTTTACATCGCCGTTGATTGAATTATGGTCATTGACTGTCTCTTGCAGGCCTAGCGCGCATTGATTCGCTTTCACTTTGCGGTTTTCACTGCTTTCACGTGTGTACTTTACAATCAGCCTGTTGGAACGTGTGCGAAACATAAGGTCGTTAACGACATTATAGCGTCGCTATTGAAAAAGATTACGCCGTTGTTTACTCTTTCGTATCAACTGCCGCTGTTTTACCACTCGTACCCGCGTTTCTAACTTTAAGGTTAAGGTCCGTGTGATTACCCATACATTACCACGTTTTGTTTCTTAAAATTCCGCGTTATTACCACATTTACTACGCTGTTGTTTGATAATCAAGCCCGTGTGTTATTAACCTCAATGGTAGCCGCCTGTTACTAACCGATTACTCGTTATTGATGACTTTTGCGTGTAATTCTGCGTTTTCCATGAATTCTCATGCAAATTTCATTTCATTTCATGAAAAGTGTATGATTGGAGATAAAAGTCGTGTGAATGAAATTGGCCGTTCTTTTCCGTCCGAAACAGTCGAATCTTGCTAAGTGCAATACACTTTTATGACGTTCAAACGTGCCAAGACACGTCCAAGACAACGTCCTCAAGTGATAATCATTTGTGGGCTGCATTTCAGTTTTCGGGGTATACTTTTCGCACACCCAAAACTTTTTGCCAAAGCGCAACATCGTTCCCCTGTGTCTAATGTTTCCCATGAGTAAGAAACACCAGTGAACTTCACTGGTTTTGCGATGGGTAATCCATCCTGTTACAATACAAAAGCAAAGCTACACAACAAGCTATTAGCAATTGTTTGCAATTTCCCTAGTGTTTTGCACAAGGCAGGGGTTTTGTCTTGTTACGTACAACTCCCTGCACTGGTAATTTCGGAACCCAGGGAGCTGCAACAGAGCAGGTGAGTTTCTTGTTGCAACATCCCTGCACAGAGTAACTCTTCCCCTGTTCGATAAACATGAAAAATAGTACCCTTACGAAGCGGTACTCTGTTTGCTCATGCCTCTTTGGTGCTTTCCCAAACCAACTGCTATAACTGAACACCATCGAAGAATATGCGGTGCGGCCGGCTACGTAGGCAATGGCAATAGTCGATTAAGGAAAGGGCCTATATTCGGTGTCCCGGTTGGCTATTACCAATTTTCAATTGGTCCTTTTCGAATCTTGATCTTTGCTGTTACAACTGCTTTATCGGGGGGATTTCAAATATATGGATTTTTACGGACATTTGCGTGTATTTGTTCTTGCAAGTATGTTATGGTTTATAACAATCGAATCGGAAGGATTACAAAAGGATACACATGTTAGTATAAACCCAAGTTTGTTTTGGACTGCCTGCAAGATCACATCCTCAATTGAAGATCAACGCGTTATTCTCTTGTTTAAGACTATCAGCTGAATGACTAAGCCCATTGAAGGGCAGTAAATGGCTGTTGACAAGTACGATGTTTTTCACCTTGTAGGCATATTGGTGTGGATTTGTACCAAGCGAAAAGTTTTCCGGGGGGGGGGGTTTGAGAATATATTGCTATAGTACAGCCAAGTTAGAAATGTGTCCACTATGTCTGTCAGTCCAATCACCTTCCAATAGTTTTAGTACCTAAAAATTTTCCCTTAGACTGGACGCCAGATCCGGAGGGTGCTTTCCCGGGAGGTAGGCGGGCCCCATTTTTTCGACACGCTACCGTTTTTTAGGACGGTCCTAAAGCTGCTTGACAAAATAATGTGGTGCTAATACTTTTATTGCCGATGTCAGAACTACCAATCAAGTGCATAAATGTCAAGTCCTTTTCCTTAGACCACTCCACTCCTCTTTCGATGCTTCGTACAATCGGTTTTCGTTTGCTGCAAGACTTTGTGTGCCCTTATATAGTGAGTCCCCTCCCTTTCGTGCGTTGAAATCCTAAATCCGCCTAAATCGAAGTTTTACACCATTGGTGGTCTAAGTTTATCAGGTAATGTGCACCTATTTGAAAAAAAACCAAAGGTTTTTATTAGACCGTTACTGTTGTTGATGGCGTCAGGTACATGAACCGATGTCCTTCGATACTCCTTGTGTGGCTGGCGAGTTCATTACTTCCTACCTATCTTTACATGCCCATGGAGGGGGGAGTCGTATAGGAAAGATGCCCTTCGAGCAACACGGCTTTTGACATTAGGCCGTATTGAATTTTTTCGATGCTATCCGCGGTATGCGCTCTAACATTAAAAGGCCCGGCTTGCGGCTATTCTGAACCATTTCTAGAGAAATTCCACCATGTATCAATTTAAAGTACATCTCAAGGAGGCTTTTCCCCAGGATTTTTGTTACGGTGTGGGGGAGGGCTTGCGAGGGAGGAAATGCGAGGGCCCGAAGTTTGTTCCCATGTTCCATGGAATGGCTGATGGAAAGATTAGTTGAATTCCTCGATTTTTACTAGCAGAAGCTCTTTTTCTAGATTTCTGTCAAAAACAGAGATCAGAGGTTTATAAGCCCAGTTGCAGAGACAAACATACCTTTGGGGAATGAACAGAGTCGTTGGGTGAGGGTCTGACGTCGGGCGTAAGTTGAGAGGGTGTATAACACACCACTCAACATCGTAACATAGTATGTTATTGCACTATACGTTATACTGTATGATTGGTAAGGGGTCTTGGAAAGAAATTGACTTTACTGTTGCAATCTCTATGTTCTTGTACTCTCCCCAGATGGGCTAAGTAATTAAGCTAAAATTATCTTATATTGCCCCATAACCAGGAAGAATCGTTGAACGCAAATCATCTTCAATTCCGATAAATCCATTGTTCCGCCCCAATTCTTTCATTGGTAAGCTGCAAGAAACAAATTAAAAAGAAATCGAATATCATGTATGTTAATCTAATACAGCCCTGCTTACAGTCCATTTATCAGAAACTGCCTGGACAACTACCCATCAGTCTGTATGGGATATCACTGTATTTAGATCATTGGGCCTAACCCGCTAGTGGGTGGGGCGTTTCTTCCTACCTTACAAAGTACCTTGCATCCAAGCCACTCCTTGCGGTATCATTGCCATCATCCGAATGTCAAAGTCTCGCCTTTATAGACGCTTTTTATGTACTGACATCAACACCTGGACATCATTTTGGTGTGAAAACAAATGCAGTACCCCACTTGCACGAAACGGCGTGTGCCTGATTTTGCGCCCCACAGATTAGTAGGACGGTTAACGCGCGTATACGAATGGGTTGAACAAATCATGGGTCTGTTCTGCATTTATTTGTTGTACTTGTGCAATGATACGCTCGTTTATCTCGCCCAATCTTCCTCTAGAATGAGGGCGCACTTTCTCGCTTTGTGACATCATATGCATAAGGTTCTATTTTTCTGGTCTCATTTCTTCCACCTCATTGGTTTTGGGATCTAAGAGCTGCTATGGCCAGTTACATTCCATGGATAGATGATATCTGTTTCAACAATTCAGTCCTGTACCCTTAAAAAGAAAGGCTGATAAATATTGTAATTGAAAATTAATTTTATATTAGGCAGTGGGTCATTGTAACCGAATTTTTATCAACATAGTGCCCCTAAATGGACTACTTGTGTAACAATTTCACTGTTTCTCTTAAATTTAGAAAACTTGTTTTAGTAACTTTAATATTGTTTACTGCTAAATTCAATGGTGGTCCACATATGTGTTCAAGTGTGAGGCTTGAATTGATGTCAATAGTATTACCTCTGGACGACAAGAGGGTGATCATAAAACAATTATTTAGACATATTAAATTAAAGGATGTCGATTCTAAGATGACGAACTTGCACCTTGAATCTCAAATGAAACGGTCTGACTGTATTCCTTGTGGCAGTGGATTTAGGTGATGGCGATTGAAGTGATAGAGCTTAGTAAACGAAGGGAGGTTTCGTTGGGGTTTGAGGTCCCCAGTTGGGCTCCATATGTATAGATGGTCGTGCTATTTATCCTATGAATCAACCGTATGTGTGTTCATAGAATTCGCCTAGTTGTGACTGGACTGGGCTTTTTCAAAAGAATCCAAATTTGATCTCGTAGTATTGTTGATTTGGTTAAGCCCACTCATGTGAAAACTGTAATTCCAGTTTAAAGCCATAGGCTATCAACCCACATTTCATATTCCCTCAGTATTATAACAACAAAATGCCTCGTTCAGATGGCCTAAGATAAATCACTATCCAATTTGCATTTGACCTTAGATTTAAGTTCAATATTTTTTCAAACTTATCAGATGTCAAATATTTGTTGGCAATTCCGTGAAAAATGTCCTAGTAGCCCCCATTTTGTCACGTACCACAGTATCGTATGTACAAATAGTTTCAAACTTAACTAACCTATTGTCCTTCCGATATAACTGCCGCCCTCTACCTTATATAACAAACAACTGTAAACTGGAATACTGGATACAATAGAATTATAAAAATGTTTTAGGGGCATGAATTGTATAGCATCAGACGTAGGCATTTGAGGAGAAACTGAACAATTATGTAACAGTTTTGAGTCCATTTCTCACTCCCATCGAGTAAGTACGAACCCCCAGCATGTGGGCCTTACAATGGTATTAAAGATTTCTCCGCTGCCTCCCTCATGTCTTCTCATGCCACACATGCTGCCATGGACGAATCCCCTATCCACTTGTGTTTCTCACTTTGGGCTTATTTAAATTTCTTAGTCTTCTGTATTATTTTCGTGGGCGACTAGAAATCAAAAGAATGTTAAGTTTCCCAGGATTTCACTACATCACCAATTTCACCATTTCATCAACAACAGAGAGAATACTAGCTGTGCCTTTGCAAAAAAATAAAATACGGTATGTATAGTACCATGTTTCCTCTTTGTAAAATTTTCGATGATATCTCAAACTTAAAATGATGAATTTCCTCTCACCCTCTACAGACCTTTTAAGGTACTGAATTTAAATTTAATGCTGTAAAACATTGCACAAATTAATTTGCATTTTCTGTCATATGTGATGAAAATTGTAGGTCAAATGTATGCCCCAGAAATTCTTTCGTTCCATCCCTCTGCTCGACCAGTAAATATTTTTTGCTAATGAAGGCAACATGCTAAATTTTTAGATATGTTTAAATTGTATTATCAGATGTGTTGTCTCTGTATTGAATCGAATACTTGTATATTTCATGATAATGTAGACAACAGTTACGACCATAAGGAAAAATTGAATGCACATCTAAATTTCGTTTATTTTCGGCCCTTCGCACAAACAGTCATTGATACTAGTACAGGTAGGGAGTTTGGGCCCAACCGAATTCCACCCCTCGGCTACAAGTTCCTTTATTCTTATCACGTTACCGACCACCCTTTTTATTTTTTTTATTGTTTTTTTTTTTGTGTTCGTGATATTCACAACAGGGCTTTAGGAAGGTTACAAGTATTTTGATACTAATTGTGAATTTTCACACAACTGTAATCAAATTTTTGTCGTTCTAAAAGCAAAAAAAACCCCCCTTTTGTTTTTTTTTTTTTGTGTTTGTTGACGTCAAAAAATACTAGGGACGAAAGGTGAGAGCCCGATTTTCCCCATTTTTTCCTATTTTTCTGTCTACAGAAATTTCTCAGGAGCGTTATACAGTAGCAATTGCAATGTCCCTTTGGTTTGGACATCAAAGAACAGAAAACCAAAATTTACCTCATTCAATGTAACCTACTGTATCCGAGGTATTTTGATCAAATTCCGTCCTTCGCGCATGGTTGAACTATATTTTTAAATCACTATTAATTCTCGTTGTCTGTAACCATTACAATCGCAAATTGTTCCTACAAAATTTTTGGTTGATTTAGTCAGTGTAGTTGCCGTTGCCGTTTCCGTTGTGGATTTAGTACACTTTGTGTAATATAATCTTGGTGTTTAAAATGGGGAGTCCAAGACACTTCTCACTCTACTATATCGATGAGTTTTTTACCATTTGTGCACGCATCGTCAATTGACAGACGGTGACAACATTTTTGATCGGGATTCTGATCTTGGCTTAACAAAGACCGTTATTTGCGTATGCCATGGATAGTGGTACAAACCTTTTTCCTCTTAGCGGGGCCCCGTTTGTTTGTTAGTCCTTAGGACGCCACTTGCGGGCCGTCAGATATAAGCGAGGGCGCAGACAAGCGTGGTTGCCCCCAGGAGGGTGGCCGGCAAAGGGGCCCATCTAATCGTAGTTGTGGTCCTGTAGGTGGTAGAGGCGCAGGTAAGGCGAACTCATGCCGTGCCAAGCCCAGAATTTATGGAGTTTGTACAGGAATCCGTATGCAATAGAAATTTTCATCCAGTATAGTTAAATGGGCATTGGAAATAGTTGCAAAGGCTGATGCCGCGTGAGACCAAGGATCATGTCACAATATGGATCATTTGTCTTTTAATTTCTATTATGAATGGTAACCGATGGTAGAAAAGGTACTCTCGTGAAAAAAACCTGCTTATTTTGGGAAAAACCCTTTATTTTTCTTTACTTTTCAATTGCAAAAAAAACATTTAACAACTTTTTAGCGTTTTAAATTCATCGCCTCTTTGGAGGGACCGTTTCTAGCCCCTGCCCAAATCTACGGTGAATAAGTAAAGTAATCCCATCGGCTTGATATTCGTAAGGGAAGAGCAATAGTATAGAGCCTAGTAACGTAGGTAGTAAAATGCAATTCCTGGTGTTCAATGCTATGTAGGCCTCCGACGCAGCAGATGCATTCTTGGCTAGCCTACCAGCGATTACCAGGATATCTGCACCTGTGTTTATGTCAAAGGAAACAGTGTGGCATGTTATGTTTGTGCTAATACTAAGGGTTTTTATGATTAGACTGGTTGTGTGGTCGTAGCAGTTAAACTGAAATAATAATCCGGTCGATCATGTTGGGTATATTTCAATATAAGGCTCTTGTTTCGGACAATCCTGATTAGGTGTAAGTGCTAGGTAAATATAATGTGAGAGTCCGATTACGTTGTGTCAAGGATGTCATTAATTTGGCATTTAATATGAAATTGTCCTTGCTGTGGGCTATGGTTCGAAGTCTCGGCGGACCTGGCGGGAAACATATGGCCGGAGGTTTCCGCAACCAGAACCTGATGCTTACTACAGTATTGGACATTAGTTCGAACGTGTTTCAAGCTAATCGACAGTTGGCTATAGTGGCATCCGCGAGAATAAAAATTCTAGGGGTGGTGGGGCAAAATTATTTTTAGGGGGCAAACTTTTATTGCTTGGGAAATCATTAACCTCCCTGAAAAGAGTTTGGATGCTACTGGGTCAGCATCCGTGTTCTAAACAAAAGGGCTGTAGCGTGCTTGGAAATTTGTCAAAGGGGGGGGGGGGGAGATAGCCCAGAGACAGACTCTCACCTCAGCGGCTCACGCGCACACCATGTTTTTTGTGCGCGAAGCTCACGAAAATTTTTTGCCGCAAATAATGCTCCCCAGTATCGCGTGGGAAAATATAATGGGTGCGAATATTCCAGAATGGCAAGGGCCTATATACAGCATATTAAATAAAGGAATTAACAAGGGGAACCGATTAGCAATGATCGTAAATATAATATCTTTCAAAAAATGAGGTGACCAAACTAATATGCCGGTTTGGGGGGGCTGCTGTGCTTGGAGCCTGGATTGGTTGCTATTTTTATTCAATTCCTGTTTTGAGAGTAGAAATTCACACTGAGTGAACTGTTAAGAAATGTTGAGTGTATAATTTTTCTTTTTCCTTCTTTTCTTGTTCTTACTTTTCGTTTTTTTTTTTTTTTTCAAGTTTTTGATGTTTTTCCATTGGTGTTACGTGATTGTATGGACTGGGAAGTCAAATGTCTTCACGAAGGTAAGCTTAAATCTTGGTAACGAAATTTACTACATTTTCCGATGTTTACTCCATTTTTTCCCCTCAAGTTGGTAACTAATTTTCCCATTTTTGCCATATTTTTATGTTATTTTACGATAATTTTTTGTGAATTGGTACAGATTACCAAGTGTTGTAAAGAGTAAAAGAGTCCACGACTCAGAGTCACGTCTTCTCAAAATGATAGTACTCGCAAGAATTAGGAATTAATTTCCCGATTTAGAAATAGTACAAGGGACTTCGAGTCATGACCTCACTCGAGTCGATTAAAGTTTGACAAGTGGTTTGTGATCTCGAGTCACGAATCTAGTGATTCCCGATTACAACTCTGGACAATTCGTTGTCCATTTGAGTCGGCTATTAAGAAAAGATTTAAAATGGACGCTTCAACACCAACTTGTGTGGGTCGTTTCCAACTGATGACGGGGCACTAACTTTCGGTAAAAGAGTGTAAGCGCCTGGTAGGATTCCTGTTTGGCTGGAAACGATGGCGCAAACAAGCTCTGGCGCCCGGTTATATCACCCTTGCACCAGACCCTTCCCGATCATGTCGATGAACGATGTATGCAAAATTTTTTTGAAAAACCCTTGGTAACCTGAAAGTGATCAAAGTTTTAATTCCACACATGGCCTCGTTCCGACCTCGAGTCCGAGACATCAGTTGAGACATTCCACTACTCCGAGGAGGCCGAGGCCAAGACCGAGACATGAAATGACCGAGGCCAGAGGACTTCATTTCGTTTCGCCTCGAGGTTGGCCTCGAGGCATGCAAACACTGGTACCAGGACGTACTCATATCATTTTTCATGGCTATGTACGAAGAATGAAGCTATTAAAAGTGAAGAAGTGAAGGTGAAATCTCGAGAAGTGCGGGAAATTTTTCCTACGTTGTCGAAAGATTTGTAATAGAAACAATCGAAATATTCTTCACCAACCCTTCAATGAAAGCACGCCCAGGAGTCCTAGCTACCCCTTTGAATATTTTAAGTTAAACGCCTTCAGATATTTTACCTTTGTTGTGGTTGTCAAAACTAATTTGTGGCACGGTGGTCCGTCTCCTTTTGCATGTTAACCACACCCACTTAATTTACGTAAAAGAAATCATTTTTAAATGTAAAAAGAAAGGTTGTAAGAATGACTATTGTATGCTAAGTTTACAAGATTCTAATCATGATCAACACAGCGATGGTTCCATGTAATTGCCCCGATAGCATATTCGTGGCTACTTTTCCGCCTTTCTTTCTTTTGAATTTCTTGTTGAAGGCAAAAGGATCTAGCACACAAGGAGGAATGTGTGCAATGTGTGTGTATGTGTGTGTATGTGTGCAGTTTTTTGTCTCTCTCACCTTGGCTTTGTAAACACGTTCTCAAGATATCGATGATGAATAATTTTCATACTTGAGGATATTGGATTATCATAATGAGTGAAGATCTCTCCTGTTTTGGTTGTGGGTGGAGGTCAAAGGTCATGTTAGGTCACCGGAGGTCAAAACCGACAACGCTTGTAAACATAGGTAGGAAGCATGTTTGCAGGGTCCGTAGCTAGGTCCAATAATAATGGTTTTGGTGGTGTAAGGTCCCAAATTCGACTGGCTGGATGTTTTTTTCCACTGAATGGTGGCGCGCACCTGGGTTTTTTTTTTTTTTTATGCGCCGGAGCCCCCAGCCACTGCGTCTACATTGTGCGGTTTTCAACATTTAACAAGCGCCCTTAATTTCAAGGATATTGAAAAGTAATGGAAAACTAACTAAGCGTTTTTCCGTCGCGAACCTCCTAGAATAACTGTAAAATATCGAGGTTGCTTCTTAAAGAGCGTACTAAAAACATCCGTTTGAAAACCGAATAGATTCCGTTGAACGGACATAGGATCCTTTGAAAGGAATACATTTTGCAACGAAATGATATATGTATTGAGGGACCATCTCTAGACGAATACCCGTCGTCGAAACGGAATACTTTCCACGGAATAGGGTATTCTCTTGACTGACAAGAATATTCCTAACGGAATCCTTCCGTCTGTATACTAACGTAACTTTGCAGCTCTAGCTAATGTCTATGTTTTAACAAGTTTGGCGTCTTTCATTGAAATGGATCTTTCTGCATAGGCTTTCGATAGGAGGGCGTCCTCCCTGATAAGTGTGACTTACCAGTTAATAGTTAAGTATTTAGCTTGATGTTAATTAATTATTCGTTTCTGACGCGAACATACGTTTGATTATGTTAGTAACGAGGCGGCAGAGTATAAAGATGATGATTTTCGTGATTTTCGGTGATTTTAGTGCTTCGGAACCGTTGGATTGACTGTCCGTATACAATATGGTATTTCTGATTATGCATCCTAACCCTTGTCCATAACTTGCCTATTCCAGAACGGAATAGATGGTTTTCTAGTTACTCCTTTAGAAGTTCCTGTTTCTTTCTGTCTTTCTGTTTCCTCAACGAACAAGAATCACCGGTCAACCTCCGTTTCACAACAGAGGTGCCATCTCCCAACAAAAACCTCATCTGTGAAGGTTATTAAAATTCCGCTCGGCCCGTTATAATATATAACAGTGGGGGATCCTTCCTTTGTCACTGCATAAAGGTGCCGTCCGGGGGAGGGGTCCAAGGGGACACCCCCTCCCCTTTGAGAAATTTTTGTTAAAGGGAATTTTGCTTAGATGCAAAATGATACTGTCTTTGGGATATTTTTGGAACTGACCATTTATGGCTGGAAAATGTTCATAATCTAGTGAATTCTAAGATTTGGTTAGGTGAAAGCAGAGAGTACGTTGTCTAACAGAAGAATACGTTGTCAACAAACTTCTGAAGCCCCCCCCCCCTTTTGACTACGTTACTGCCTCTATGGGCATCTAAGGCTGGCATATACCTGTGAGGCCTCCTTGAAGCTCTGATAATTATATAAAATGGGGGCAATGACATAAAGCAGCTTTATGTACAAGCTTAGTCTTATTACCTGACATATAATATAATAATGAGTAGATTTGACGCCCAAGCACGTTACATCCTAACGTATTTTTACTCAATTTTGGGAACGAAATCGAGACGAACAGCTTCCAGCAAATGGGAATTGGGCGGGATGGAGAGTAAATAGGGATTAGGTGCGATGCAGAAAGGTGATATAGCCTCCCCGGCAGGTAAAGTAAAAAGGGTGTAGTCTAACACACGTTCAGAATGTACACCATACCGGTATTTATGCTATAAAAGTTTCACTGGTACGGTTTGTGCTTATAATATTCATAAGTGATACACCGTGGATAGTGAGGATTGTGAGTGAAGCGCGCGGAAATTTGGGGGTATACTTTAATTTGCCATACTTAATGCGAATGCTGATTCTCGGTCATGCGCTAGGCTCAGCCAGGGTGTGCTGGGTTGATTTGCTGACTAGGGGCGACGCACTCTCCTGCTGACTGGGGAGAGCTACTCTACAGTCCCTCCAATGCAATGGGGTTGCCCGAGAAACTCGAAACAATAAGGAGCTAGTACGAAGCCCGGCCGAATACTTACATGATCCTCGCTTGCTGTAATCTTGTTTTATATATTGAAAAAAGATTTCACATTTTGTTTTCATTAAGGAAGTTGAAAAAGTTTAGGGTTTTTTATTGAAGAATCTGTCAAGAACATGAGATTTGGGGTTGGGGCACTACATGGTCGTCGTCGGGGATTTACATTCTTTATCTTACGCCATTTCTTAAGGCTCCCCTACGAAAATGAAAATCTTTTTCTTACAAATATGTTTGAAAACGTATGGCGATCGCTGAGAAAGATCTTCTAAAAGGTTAGGGAACAGCTACTGGGTTCTGAGTCTCTTCGCAGTGATGCATTTTTCCGTGCCGCTTTGCTTCTCTAGAATCACGGACGAACAATATGTGTGAAACGTTGAATAGATCCAATATTTTGAAGTGGGGCCGTACCACTAGATAAACATAGATAAAAGCAGGCTAGAGCGCGAAAATTTTTTGAAGTTATCAGAAAGGATCGTTCTGAACTTACCGCCTACGGGCCCGGTTATAATAGACAATCTGGAATATTTTCTGAGTATGTCTATGTCTTCTCCTATATTGTCTATATGAAAATTTTTTTGCCACAATTTTGTGGGACTTGGATTTTTTTTGTTTTTGGGGGGGGGCCCCGATCCCCGTTACTGTGTCTTGTTTATAATTAACTCTTATAAATGTTCACTTCGAGATTGTGATTGTAAATCGTGACGCATTAGGATGCCGCGCACAATCTGTGCGCGCCGCAATTTGTCGATTAAATAAGATTTCCATGATCAAAACCTGCATTCACAGAAATCTGCATCGAAATTATCTTTCAAAGCGCCCAATCTTCAACGCACACCTTAACCGATTCTACCTGCCTTCTCAAAAGTCAGTCGTTTTACTTGGTTTTTAATTCTGTTAAACCGTTTTCAATCTGCTGTTGTGCTTCTTCCGAAAGTTGCTATCGCGACAGAGCTTTCCGACAGCCGACCGCGGACCCGGTACAAAATTTCAATGCGGGACCCTCTCACCAAAGTAATGTGGGTGTGTTCACGACGGAAATAATTCGAATATGCATATAATATAACATTTTATGACCAATTTTTACCGTAGTCCCATGTAATATTTCTTTGTCCCACGGGCCCACGGGGACATTTGTCCCACCTGTCCCCCCCCCCATCGACGGCCCTGCTATCGGAAGTTATTGATAATAAGACACTACACTTGATTGTCTAAGGTTTGTGAAGCGTCGCGGACCGCACGAAAATTCCGATAGTTTGAGAAGAATTTGCGGAAAAATAGGACAGTTTTGATCGATTTTACGTGAGGAAAATAACGTGTGTATATTCCTCGGACTTGATATAGTTGAGAAATATATGCAAAGGTGACGTAGGCTCAGTACGGAACGATGTGCTAAAACTGAGATACCAGAAATTCCAACTGGTGTATTTCAGATTTTCCGACTATTGTCGCTCTCGACGGACTTTTTTTTTTTGGGGTTGGCAGGATCACCTCCCCTCAGAAAAAAAGGGTTGTGAGATATTTTTGCTATTTAAAGTTTCGTTAGATGCAAAGTGCTCATTGCTATATCTTTTTTTGGAATATTTTGTGATGGAGCTGATTTCATATATAGCTGGAAAATGTTCCATAATCTAGTGATTCTGATTTTTGGTTTAGTGAAAAAAGGACCTAGGAAACATCCTGAAGACTCCTTTTGTGTGCTTCTACTTACCGCCTTGTCTATTGGCAAAAGTTTTTTACCTAACAAATACGTGCGTGGAGTCCACTCGAAAACATTGTTGGAGTTTGTCAGTGAAGGGCATGGACACGCGCGGGACCCGCCATTTATTTTTTTCCACAAGGATGTTTGTGGGTTAAACAGGATCCCTAGGAATTGGCACAATGTTTGAAGTCAAGGCTTGCTAGCATTTTGAAAACGGGTTAAGAGATAACCCTCTCCATAGGGTAAATAGTGTCCGACACGATCATCGGTATTCATTATATTAGCTGTGTTGTCTTTCTTAGTTTTCTCGTCTTCTTTGTCTGTTCACTCTTCGCCCAAGTATCGTGATGATCGGCAAAAATTGTTAGCCAGGCTCATGTTTCATGGCCTGTATAACTGCTTTGGACCGATATTTCGCTATCTTATTACTCCATAATATGTTGCATTATTTTAGGTTAGCTTAAGCTGCAAATTCTTATCTACTGACCCATGAGAAAAAAGATGTTTTGCACGTGGGTACAAAAACCGGACTCCGTTAGCCTACATGTTGGAGTCTTCATTTACCCTTGAAAAGCTTCCGTATACTGCACGCAAGAGCCAGGAATATAAACGGCTCATGCTAAAAAAAAAAAAAAAAAAAAAAAAGCCTTTGCCTACATGGTAGCATGACCCTCGTAATCATCCTCTTGCATTCAGTCCCATTCATTAACTGCCTCGTATTGCCTAGTCATTGTACGCGTATTACTGGCCGTTTGCGGAAGTTTCTATATGTTTCCGCATGCCAGCATGGCTGAGCAGGTTCCAAATCTCCAATGGGGGGGAGAGGCTAGCTAGATCGGTCTACTTATATTCTGTGAAATTAGGGAACCCTTGCTTCTATCAACAAAACACACGTCTAGACTAGTTGCGGTGGCCATGACTGTAGCAACGTGTGAAGGTACATGCTAATGCTATTTGTACCGACATTTATTTAAGTTATGGTTAGGGCTTGTTTCATGTTACTTAGTTTTCAGTATGTTGATAATACAGTCAACTAGTGACTGGGTGGTACCGTCCTTTGATTAGATGTATGGTTGTTTAGTCACAAACAAATTATGACATAAATGATATGGGGTTCTATTTCACCACCCCCAATGGGTTACAAGTTTTTCAAAAAACTATAGACGCCACAATTCTGCATCCTAGAGACTTTGTTTTAGTATAAAAGGAAAGCCTTTGAATAGATCGTTCAAATGAACATATTTTTTAGTGGGGGGGGTGGTCTCCGCATTTGTTTCACTATTTTTTTTTCACTATTTGAGTTGGAAGTTTGATTTTCTGATTCGAAAAATTTCGCCCAGAAAAATCAGGGAAAAAAGAGGACTTTTTGCTAGCAAAAGTCTCTGAGGCACTGGAGGAAAGGGGCAATGCAAGCCTCCCAAAATGTTTTAGGAAATGAACCTTCGCATACTTCACTAAACATGTCCGTGAGAGTTATAGGTGATGGGGTGAATCAAACATGTGAATTATGAGTAAGAAATTGGTCAAAAAGGGGATAAATTACTGCAAATTTTTGCCCACAAAATGGTGTCAAATTCCATCTAAATCTAGCTCCCCTAACCTACCGCAAGTTTCTCTGTAAATAAGAAATGTTTCTTTACAAGTTTCCCATAAATATCTAATTCAAGAGTTGGCATACTGCCATCTATTTCTAGCCAAAAGAACATTCAGTCCGAGTTGCCACTCTTACCACTGTGTTATTTATATATATCTAAATATATATATATTAGTATATATATAGATATATATATGTATCTATATATATATATCAATATATATATGTAGTATATTATATATATATATATACTTGTACAAACTGTATACAAAACACGACAGTGCAATAATTGCTTCTTCGCCTGTGGTTGCCTCTAATGGGTCTGCAGTCTGCTGACCTAGTTTTGGGTCGCTTTGAGGTTTTCCCATATTTGGTCCGTAATCATGTTCAACATTAATTGGGGCTACAGCATCGTCTAATTTTTGGCTGGTCTCTCGATCTTTCTAAAAATCACAAATACTCCTTGTGTTAATTGACAGTGGCGTTACCCATGGCTTCTCTCAATGGGGGGGTGGCAAAAATTAGGTGTCCTTATGTGCAAAACCGATAAATTCTTCCTCTTCAATATGGGGCATCTTAACTGTGTACTCAAGTTTGAGAACTGCCAGAGTTTCCGTTCTTGAGATATCGTGTTACTACGAGCAAAGTTTCCACACAAACACACACACACACACCACACACACCCACGCATACATACACACCCACTCATGAATGCATAGGTTTCTCTTATCATCGTAAAAACCGAAAAATTTAATTTTACAGGGTCATAAGTCAGGTGCCACAAAACTTATTTGAAACAATGCAATCTCAAAATACCCTCTCCTTATTTGTCTTAAACTACACCTTTTACGAGAGTTATTAGAGACAATACAGTCTTTGCGGACTTTCCATGGTGGGTATCAAGCCTATCGTGAGTTATCTCCTCTACGTGATTTTTTCATGATTCAGTAACAGGCATACTGTAACATGTGATTCCTCGAAAAACGATTCATGAAATAACGATACGCAGGTAGCACAAAATTCAAATTGCGGTGACTGCCTTTTCCATTTATAATAATTTCTAAGTCTTGTTCTGGAAATGGTAATTTGTTTCTTACTTATGAAAATTTCAAACGTAAAGAATGGATATCCTCATGATTCGGAAAATATATCGGATATCGGGGATAAACTCGTTAAGACACCGAGAGATGACAAAAGGCGTAGTTTACCTTCCATAATCTATTTCTAACTAGCTCGGTAACGTCTCTTTGGTCACAAATTGAATCTTGATCACGGTTTATATGGAAAGTCTAGAGATATATACAGTAGGTGTAGCTTAACGATGTTTCAGGTCAAAGATCAAGTCCATCATTCCAACATTGAAACCTACGTGGTATTTTGGTTTTAAATCATTCATCAAGGTTTCCCTTAAGGGGGGAACGTAGCCTTTTTAATAAAATAACCAAGGTTCGATTTCAATCCAATTTTTGGAAAGGAATTTTGTACAGATAAGTATGGTTTTCTACGTTTCCTGAACGAGGGTCTACCCACAGAAAGCAAAATGATTGAAGATAATATAACTGAATATAGTTCGTGACACATGAAGCGAATCAATGAGTGATGGTAACATGCATATATATACAGTGGGGTGATGATAGTGTAAAGTTCGTTAAGTATGGCTTTGTAGGCGTCGTTCTCATTTTTCAATTCTAGCAGGGGGATTTAGAACATAGGGTTGAATGAATGTTAACATTAATGGGCTTATTGTGCCGTACATCAAGTGAACTTAGAACCTTGTAGTATAATCGGCCAATGTTCACATCCCCACACAATTGGCAGAGCCCTTCTCGCTCGGTCAGCGAACCCGCGCGTCTCCCACTGGAGTTAGTTCGTGCGCTTGCAAATGCTATTACACGTTCTTGAGTTCTGTTTTTATCTTCGCGATGCAACACAATCGTGCTGATTCCGACTGGGACTGAAATCTACAATCAAACCTCACTTTGCTTCCCAGGAGTCAAAATATGCCATCACATGATTGCTTATTAGTTTTTCCTTTCAGCTCCTTCAAAGTCGTTTTGGTGTTGCGTCAGTCCGTAACCCATTTCTGACGAGTCAGTTTCGCGAAAGGCTGGGCCGATTTGTTGTTAAAATCCGGGAATAAAACGAGACAGTGGTTAACCATGTCGAGAAAGCTCCGTGTATCAGTCGCGTTCTCGGGCGGAGATGTGTTTTGGATGTACGATATTTGTGAGGTTCCGTTTGGCAGTATTTTTCAGATTATTGGTTTTTTAAAACATAATGCAAAAACGCTTGAGTTTTCGATGATTTTAGCATATGTTTTCGTTCTAAAATAATGCAATGTCTTCATTTCTTTCAATCACTGGTTTCAAATTGCTATCGTTAGTAGCGGGCATTGGAAAAACAGTTTTGGGGTTCTATGTGATTTTGGGAATTCTTGGAGGTAAGTTTTTACATTTGTGACCTCTGGTGACCCGGCCCAAATGACGATCTTGGGGATCATTGGGAATTTTGGCTTATTTGACCGCTTTACTGACCCCCACGATAAAGAGGGTGGAACCTTGGGAAATTTTTGCTTCTTTGACCTCAGGATGACCCCAGATAACGATCTTGTGAAAGGCTTCGGGCACTTATTGCTTTTTCACCAGAGCTGTTAAACCCGATGAAGATCTTGGGAATTCTTGGGAAATTATTTCTTCTCTTTGTACCCAGTTGGGGTCACCTGAGGTCAAAGAGAAAAATTTCCCAAGAATTCCCAAGATCTTCATCGGGTTTAACAGCTTGGTGAAAAAGCAAAATTGCCCAAGCCTTCACAAGATCGTTATCTGGGGTCATCTGAGGTCAAAAAGCAAAATTTCCCAAGAGTTCCAACATCTTTATCTGGGGTCAGTAAAGGTCAAAAAGCAAAATTTCCCAAGGATCCCCAAGATCGTCATTTGGGCCGGGTCACCAGAGGTCAAAATGTAAAACTTCTCAAGAATTCCCAAAATCACATATGAACACAAACCTGTTTTTCCAATGCGTTAAGATAGCATTTGAACAGTGATTGAAAGAAATGAGACATGGCATTATTTTAGAACGAAACATATGCTAAATCATCGAAACCTCAAGCGTTTTTGCATTCTGGTTTTAAAAACATAATCTGAAATACTGCAAACGGAACCTCACAAAATATCGTACATCCAAAACACATCTCCGCCCGAGAACGCGACTGATACACGGAGCTTTCTCGACATGGTTAACCACTGTTCTCGTTTTATCCCGGACTTAACAACAATCGCCCAGCCTATTCGCGAACTGACTCGTCAAAATGGGTACGGACTGACCAACACTAAAACGCCTTTGAGGAGCTGAAAGAAAAACTAATAAGCAATCATGTGATGGCATATTTTGATCCTGGGAAGCAAAGTGAGTTAGTTGTAGATTTCAGTCCAGTCGGAATCAGCACGATTCTGTTGCATCGCGAAGATAAAACAGACTCAAGACGTGTAATCGCATTTGCAAGCCGCGAACCTAACTCCAGTGGAGAAGCGGTGTTCGCTGACCGAGCGAGAAGGGCTTGCAATTGTGTGGGGATGTGAACATTGCCGATTATACCTACAAGGTTCTAAGTTCACTTTGATTACGGACAATAAGCCATTAATGTTAACATTCATCAACCCTATGTCTAAATCCCCTGCTAGAATTGAAAAATGGGAACTACGCCTACAATCCATACTTAACGAACTTTTACAATATCATCACCCACTGTATATATATGCATGTTACCATCACTCATTATTCGCTTCATGTACGAACTATATTCAGTTATATTATCTTCAATCATTTTGCTTTCGTGGTAGACCTCGTTCAGGAAACGTAGAAACCATCTTATCTGTACAAAATTCCTTTCCAAAAATTTGATTGAAATCCCTTGGTTATTTTATTAAAAGGCTACGTTCTCCCCTTAAGGTGAACCCTTGAAGAATGATAAAACAAAATACCACGTAGGTTCAATGTTGAATGATTGACTTGATCTTTGACCTGAAACTCGTTAAGCTACACCTACTGTATATATCTCTAGACTTTCCATATAAACCGTGACAAATTCATTTGTGACCAAAGAGACGTTACCGAGCTAGTTAGAATATAGATATGGAAGGCTAAACTACGCCTTTGTCATCTCTCTGTGTCTTACGAGTTTATCCCGAATCCGATATATTTTCCGGAATCATGAGGATATCATTCTTTACGTTTGAATTTCATAAGTAAGAAACAAATTTACATTTCCAGAACAAGACTTAGAAATTTCATTTAAAGGAAAAGTGCAGTCACCGCAATTTGAATTAGTGTACCTGCGTATCGTATTTCATGAATCGTTTTCGAGAATCATGTTACAGTATGCTTTTTACTGAATCATGAAATTCACGTAGAGATTAACTCCTTGGTTTACCTTGAATATGCAATCTGTATGTTTTAACATATCGTAAAAGGTAGTTTAAGTCAAATAAGAGGGTATTTGTGAGATTGATTGTTTCAAAATAAGTTTGTGGCAACTGCTTATGCCTTTTAAATTAATTTTTTGGTTTTCGATGATAAGAGAAACCTATGCATTCATGATGGCGTGTGTATGTATGCGTGGGTGTGTGTGTGTGTGTGTGTGTGTTTGTGACACTTTGCTCGTTAACACGATATCTCAAGAAAGGAAACTCTGGCAGTTCTCAAACTTGGTACACAGATGCCCCATATTGAAAGGAAGAATCTTATTGTTTTGCACATAAGGACACCTAATTTTGCACCCCCCCCCCTTGAGAGAAGCCATGGGTACGCCACTGTCAATACCCAAGGAGTATTTGTGATTTTTAGAAAGATCGAGACCAGCCAAAAATTCTGACGATGCTGTAGCCCAATTATGTGAACATATTACGGACCAAATATGGGAAACCTCAAAGCGACCCAAATACTAGGTCAGCAGACTGCAGACTAAGGCAACACAGGCGAGAAGCAATTATTGCACTGTGTGTTGTATACACGTTTGTACAATATATGTATATATATATATATATATATATATATATATATATATATATATAATATATATATATATATATATATATATATATTATATATTTAGATATATATATATACACAGTGTAAGAGTGCAACCGACTGATGTTCTTTTGGCTAGAAATAGATGGCAGTATGCCACTTTGATTAGTATTTATAGGGAAACTTGTAAAGAACATTTCTTTTACAGAACTTGGCGGTAGGGTTAGGGAGCTAGATTTAGATGGAATTTGACACTTTTTTGGGCAAAATTTGCATAATTTATCCCCTCTTTTGACAATTTTACTCATAATTCACATGTTGATTCACCCCATCACCTATAACTCTCAGGACATGTTTAGTGAAGTATCAGGTTCATTCTAAAACATTTGGGAGCTTGATTGCCCTTTTCCAGTGCCTCAGGATTTTTGAAGCAAAAAGTCCCTTTTCCCTGATTTTTGGGCAAATTTTCGAATCATAACAAACTTCCAACTCAAATGTGAAAAAAATGTGAAACAAATGCGGAGACACCCCCCCCCCCTAAAAAATAATGTTATTTGAACGATCTATTCAAAGGCTTTCTTTTGATACTAAAACAAAGTCTCTAGGATGCAGAATTGTGGAGTTATAGTTTTTTGAAACTTGTAACCCAATTGGGGGTGGAAATGAACCCCATATCATTTATGTCATAATTTGTTTGTGACTAAACAACCATACATATAATCAAAGACGTACCATCCATCACTAGTCTGACTGTATTATCACATCTGAAAATAATTAACATGAAACAAGCTAACCATATTAAATAAAGTCGTTACAAATTAGCATAGCTGTACCTCACCGTTGCTACAGTCATGGCACCGCAACTAGTCTAGACGTGTGTCTTGTTGATAGAATGAAGGGTGCCCTAATTTCAACAGTATAAGTAGACCGATCTAGCTGCTACTCATGGAGATTGGCCTGCTCAGCCCTGCTGCATGCGGAACATATAGAAACTTCCGCAAACGGCAGTAATACGCGTCGGCAGTATGAATGGATGATGAAGAGATTTAGAGTGTATGCTACATGTAGGCAAAGGTGCATAGCCGTATATTCCTGGCTCTGCGTGCAGTATACGGAGCTTTTCAAGGTAACTGAAGACTCCAACATGTAGCATACAGGTGTCTGTTTTTGTACCCGTGCAAACATCTTTTTCATGGGTCAGTAGATAAGAATTTGCAGTTAAGCTAACCTAAAATAATGCAACATTTTATGGAGTATAAGATGAGAAATATCGGTAAAGCAGTATCGGCATATTAGGTAACTTTTGCCGATACCGATACTTGGCGAAGAGTGAGTAATATCGGCCGATACCGATACTGAATACCGATGATCGGTCCGACACTATTTACCCATGGAGAGGGTATCCTTAACCCGTTTTTTAAATGCTAACCTTGACTTCAAAACATTTTGCCAATTCCTGAGGATCCGGTTTACCCACAAACATCCTGGGAAAAAATAATGCGTGCCGCGCGTGTCATCCCTTCACTGCAAACTCCAACAATGTTTCCGTGGACTCCACGCACGTATTTTTAGGTAAAAACTTTGCCAATAGAAGGCGGTAAAGTAGCCAAAAGGGAGTCTTCAGGAGGTTTCTCTCCTTTTTCACCTAACCAAAAATCAGAATCACTAGATTATGGACATTTTCCAGCTATATATGATCAGCTCAAAAAATATTCCAAAAGATAGCACCATTTTGCATCTAAGAAACTTTAAATAAGCAAAAATATCTCAACTTGGGGGGAGGTGTCTCCCCCCCCCCAAAAAAAAACGTCCGTCAGAGCGACAATAGTCGGAAAATCTGAAATACCAGTTGGAATTTCTGGTATCTCAGTTTAGCACATCTTTCCGACTGAGCCTACGTCAACTTTGTATATATTTTCAACTAGATCAAGTGAGAATAATACAAACGTTATTTTCCTCACGTAAAATCGAATCAAAACTGTCCTTTTTTCCTCAAATTCTTCTCAAACTATCAAAATTTTCGTGCGCTCCGCGCGCTTCAAACCTTACCTCAGTGTTGTTCTTATTATCAATAACTTCCGATAGCAGGGCCGTCGATGGGGGGGGGGGACAGGTGGACAAATGTCCCGGGGCCCGGGGCCATTAAGGGACTCGGTAAAATTGGTCATAAAATATATTATATCATATCGAATTATTTCCTCGTGAACACCACACTTACTTTGGTGAGAGGGTCCCGCATTGAAATTTTGTACCGGGTCCCGGGTCGGCTGTCGGAAGCTCTGTCCGATAGCAACTTTCGGAGAAGCACAACAGCAGATGAAAGCGGTTTACAAATTACCAAGTAAAAGACTGACTTTTTGAGCGGCATGTTGGTTTGTTGGGCAATTGAAAGTATTTCGATGCAGATTCTGAATGCAGGTTTTGTCATGGAAATCTTATTTAACGAAAATTGCGGCGCGCTTTGCGCGCATGCGTCACGATTTACAATCAATCTCATGAACATTATAAGGTTAATTATAACAGACACAGTACGGGGACTAGGGCCCCCCCCCAAAAAAAAAATCCAAGTCCCACAAAATTGTGCAAAATTTTATATAGACTAATATAGGCGAAGACATAGATATACTCAGAAAATATTCCAGATGTCTATTTATCGGGCCCGTAGGCAGTAAGTTCAGAAACGATTCTTTCTATAACTTCAAAAAATTTTCGCGCTCTAGCCTGGCTTTTATCTATAGTTCTATCTAGTGGTACGGCCCCCCGTTTCAAACATATTGGATCTATTCAACGTTTCCACACATATTGTTCGTCCGTGATTCTAGAGAAGCACGAAAATGCATCACTGCGAAGTTCTTTCCTCTTTTCCCTAACTTTTAGAAGATTCTTTCTTCAGCCTCGCCATCGTTTCAAACATATTTTGTAAGAAAAAGATTTTTCATTTTCGTAGGGGAGCCTTAATGGGTAAGATAAAGAATGTAATCCCCGACGACGACCATGTAGTCGCCCCAACAAATCTCATGGTTTTGCCCAGATTCTTCAATAAAAACCTAAACTTTTTCAACTTTCCTTAATGAAAACAAAAATGTGAAATCTTTTTTTCAATATAACTCCAAATTTTTCGGCGGGCTTCGCGCTCCTTAGTGTTTCGAGTTCGGCAACCCATTGCATCTGGAGGGACTTAGAGTAGCTCTCCCCCAGTCAGGGTGCTTCGCCCCTATGTCAGCAAATCAAAGCACCAACCCTGGCTGAGCCTGCATGCAGATTTTTCATTTTGGCATTAAAGTATACCCCCAAATTTCCGCGCGCTTCACTCACAATCCTCACTATCCACGTTGTATCACTTATGAATATTATAAGCACAAACGTACCAGTGAACTTTTATAGCATAAACTACCGGTAGGTGTACATTCTGAACGTGCATGTTAGTCCTACACCCTTTTTCCTATACCTGCCTGGGAGGTCTAATATCACCTTTCTGCATGCACCTAATCCCTATACTCTCCCTCCCGCCCATTCCCCATTGCTGGAAGCTGTTCGTCTGGATTTCGTTCAAAATTAGTAAAAATACGTTAGATGTAAAGTGCTGGGCGTCATAATCTATATTATTATTATTTATATGTCAGGTAATAAGCTAAGCTTGTACATAAAGCTGCTTTATGTCATTGCCCCCATTTTATATAATTGATCCAGAGCTTCCAGGAGGCCCTATACAGGTATATGCCAGCCTTAGATGCCCAATAGAAGGCAGTAAAGTCCGTTAGGAATATTCCGTCAGTCAAGAGAATAACCTATTCCGTGGCAAAGTATTCCGTTCGACGGAGTATTCCGTCGAGAGATGTTCCCTCAATACATAATCTATTTCGTTTCAAAAGTATTCCTTTCAAAGGAATCTATTCGGGTCAAAGGAATGTTTTACGCTCTTTTAAGAAGCAACCCGATTTACAGTTATTCTAGGAGGTTCCGTCGCAATCGGAAAAGGGTAGTTTCTATCTTTTCTACTCTCCTTGAAATTTAAGGCGCTTGTTAAAAACCGCCACAATATATACGCAGGGCGCATAAAAAACGCCACCATTCAGTTGGAAAAAAATATCCAGCCAGTCGGAATTTGGGACCTTCACACCCCAAAAACATATGACCCTAGCTACGGCCCTGCAACCATGTTTCCTACTATGCTAACAAGATGTTCGGTTTTGACCTCTGGTGACCTAACATGACCATTTACCTCCATCCAAAACAATAGAGATCTTCCTCTTATTATGATAATTCCATATCTCAAGTATGAAAATTATTCATCATCGCTATCTTGAGATATCGTGTTTACAAGCCAAGCGTTACAAACACACGCATACACACATACACACATTCTCCCGCATGATTGCATAGATTTCTTTTGCCTTCAACAAGAAATGAAAAAGAAAGACTGAAAAGTAGCACAAATATGCTATCATGGGCATTACAGGGACCATCGCATGTTTATATGTAAGAGTCTTGTAAACTTAGCATACAATAGTCATCTGACAACCTTTTTTACATTAAAAACGTGTCTTTTACGTAAATTAAGTGGGGGTAACAAGCAAAGGAGAGGGCACGTGCCTCAAATAGTTTTGACCAAAAAGGTAAAAATATCTGAAGGCGTTTAACGTAAATATTTCTACAGGGGTAGGATGGGGTGTTTTTCATTGAATGGTTGGTGAAGCCTATTTTGATTGTTTCTATTACAAATATTTCGACAACGTAGGAACTTTCGCGCACTTCTCGAGATTTCACCTTCAGTTTAATAGCTCAATTGCTTTCGTACATAGGCATGAGTACGTCGGTGCCAGTGCTGCATGCCGTGAGGCTGACCTCGAGGCCGAAATTAAGTCCTCGGCCTCGGTCATTCATGTCTCGGCCTCAGCCTCGGAGTCTAATGTCTCGATGTCTGCTCGAGGTCGGAACGAGGCATGGAATAAAACTTGATCACTTTCAGATTACAAGGTTTTAAAAATTTTGCCTACATCGTTCATCGCAATAATCGGAATGGGTCCTCGTTTCCAGCCAAACAGCTTTAGTTGACCCCAAAAGGAATCCTACCAGGCGCCTCTTTTTACCGAAAGTAGAGCCCGTCATCCAGTGGAAACGACCCCAAAAGTTGGTGAAGCGTCCATTTTAAATATCTTCTTAATAGCCGACTTCAAATGGACAACGTAATTGTACAATTCACAAAAATTATCGCAAAATATGACAAAATGAAAATTAGTTACCAACTTGAGGAAACAAATGGAATAAACATCGGAAAATGCAGTAAATTTCGTTAAAAGATACTTAAAGAGGGATTTGCATCACCCCAAGTATGACTTTTACTTGGTGGTAAGCCCCGCCCATAATTGTCTTTACTGCTTCTCCTTGGGAAGACACAAACAGTTTACTGCTCAAGGATACATCCTGGTGAGCATAAAAGATACCATGTGTAAATAAAACATTCTCTGTGCATGCTGTGTAATATGAGCTGCTCTTCATCTTTTGAATTTTGTAACTCTGATGTCAATCAAAGAGTAGTCACCAATTGAGACTTTTGGTAACCCCTAACTAAAAGTCATACTTGGGTAAATACAAAATCTGTCTTTAAGCTTCCTTGTGAATGACATTTGGACTTCCCACTCCATACAATCACGTAACACCAACGGAAAATCAAACACTTGAAAAAACGAAGAAAATATAACATTAGCATTTCTTAACAGTTCACTCAGTGTGAATTTCTACTCTCAAAACAGGATTGAATAAAAATATCAACACTCAGGCCCCAGTAGACCCCCCCCCCCCAGCATATTTTTGGTATTTTTTAAAGTTTATATTTACGATATTGCTAGTGTTTCCCCTTTTAATATGCGGTAAATAGGCCTTGGAAGTGCCATTTCCAGCGATCTGGGAAGCATTCTGGGCCAAAATTTTCTTACGCTCCGCGCCAACCCGCGGAGCGCTGAGAGTCTGTCTATGGGCTTCGCCCCCCCCCCCTCCCTTTGACAAATTCCAGGCAACGCCTTTGTCAACACTGTGTGAAGTAGCATCTCAATTCTTTTCTGGGAGTAAAATATTTCCCATGAAAACAGTTTGGCCCCCCAAAATTTTGCCCCCCCCTGATTTATTTCTGCGGATGCCCATGCCAACTGTGATTAGCTGAAACGTTCGACTTAATGTACAATACTGTGTACGCCAGGGGTTGGGAGCCTCCGGCCATATGCGGTCCCCGAGAATTTAATCCAGCCCGCAAGGCAATTCATAAATGCAAATTCAGAATAACTTGAAAAGTAATTGATAATAATCTTTTAGCCCAAGGTTCCGAACGTTTATTCTGAAATACCACTTACCGCATATTTCTGTTTAACTGCTACGAAACACAACCAGTATATTACTACAACCCTAGTATGCACAACATAACATGCCCACTGTTCCCTTTGACATAAACAAGGTGCAGAATCCTTGTACTTCTGGTCTAACGGATGCTCTGCGTGCGAGGCTACATACTATTAAACAGAATTGCATTATCACACGTATAGGTCTATCTATTACAGTACGAATCTCAGAGGGTACTTTACTCATTCCGTAGATTGGAGGGGGGGGGGGGGTAGAACTGTCCCTCCAAAGAGTGAATTAAACGCTAAAAAGTTGTGAATGTTTTTTGCAATTGAAAGAAAAGAAAAATAACGTTGGTCTCAAAATAAGCGGTTTTTCGAGTACTTTTCTCCCATTGTTACATCATACATAAATAAAAAGACAAATGATCATATTGTGATGCTTCTGGTGCGGGTAGCCTTGCACATTCGATGTCATTTAAATATACTGGATGAAAATTCTATTGCTTACGAATTTTGTACAAACCCCATACCGGTACCTTCCGGGGATTGACGGCAGTTCCTTACCTGGACTTCCCCTAGACCACAACAGACCTGATGGGGTCCCTTGGCCTGCACCCTATGGGGAAAGCTTATTGCGCCCTCGCTACATGCGGCCCGCGAGTGGATTATGACTAGAGGAAAAAGGTTCCCCACCCCTGATGTACGCAATATGGTTTTGTTAATCCCGATCAGAATCTCCATCAAAATGTTCACCGTGTCAATTTAAGATGAGTGACAAAGGTAAAAAAAACTGATGATATGCTAGAGTGATGGTTCTAATTGGCATTAACAAAGATTATATACACAAAGTTACTAACTCCCCAACGGAAAAAATTTCAGCCCGAAATGCATGGTTCGATCGAACAAGTAAGCTGCTGCTTTCTGCATACCAGTGACATTACCTTCCTTCCACGAAGCAGGATCGATGATTGAAAAGCGTCGACAATACTCCACGTGCCTAAGAACGTCAAAACATTTCCAAGGCATGCGCAAACGACCTTCACACACAATCTGTTGAACATTTGCGAGCTTTAGGTTGATATTTTTTCTCTACGATATAATTTTCTTCAGAATGTCCTGGCTGTGTTGTGATTGGCTCACGTGTAACACATATGTACTCTGAGAACCTAACCAACACACGTGTATCTGCAATAATCTCCTTACTCGAAGATCTCTACAGAGGTTAAAATTTTTCTAATTATATTTGTTCTAAAGTGCCTACGAATGTTTTTTTTTCTTTTTTGTTCTCTAACACGTACTCTTAAAGGTCTGGTGAAATGAAAATTACATAGTTGGATGTGATGTAAAAGGCATTAAATATGCAGAAAATAGCCACAATTTCCATTAAAATCCGTCAAATATTGACCATTTCACAAAGTAATATCAATTTCACACTTGCACCATGAATAAACATGAGCTAAATATGCAAATATGTGACATCGAAAGATGGACATACCATATATATATATATATATATATATATTATATATATATATATATATATATATAATATATATATATATATATATATATATATATATATGGGTAATGTTAGCCTTTGTTTTTTCAAACTTAATTTCTAGGACAGTGGAAGGCATTGCTATACCCTGAAGGGTTTATTATGAAAGTTAAAATTGTTTCCTTGAGAAACATGTCACTCACAAAACTGTACACTATCTGATCAGCAATTAACAAAAGAAATCTTAGCACTGTGCAACACTCCACATCGTTATTTTTGCATAGGCAATGAGTTACTTCAGAAACCATCAAACTTTGAAGACGCCGTAAAAGATATTGAAATAATTCCAATGGATCTACAGCGTTGAATTAAAATTTCCTGTCTGTCTATCTGTCTGTCTGTCTATCCGTCTATCCGTCTGTCTGTCTGTCTGTCTATATATATACATATATATATATATATATATACCACGGAGAAAATTTCGAAATTTGTTGACCTGCTCATTCAGCCCCTGGTCCCATCCCTCCCCTCCTACGTTCAGGACACCACGGACTTTATCCGCAAAATTGGTGAGATACAAAATCTCCCACAGGACACAATTCTGGTCACTCTTGACGTGTCCTCTTTATATACAAATATACCAAACGAAGAAGGCATCTCCGCTTGTAAAACCGCCTTCAGACCCATCCAAGGCAAAACGCCCACCAAGAAAGACTTAGGCGAGCTGATGCGCCTTATTCTGACAAACAACAATCTCGTCTTTGGCGACCAGCACTACCTCCAAATTCATGGTACTGCCATGGGAACCAAGATGGCTCCTTCATTCGCAAATTTATTTATGGGCAACCTCGAGAAGGAATTCTTATCTCGACAAATTTTAAAACCACAAATTTGGTTACGTTTTATCGACGATATCTTCATGATCTGGCCCCACGGTGAAGATAGCCTCAAAATTTTTGTGGAAAACATCAATTCGTTTCACTCCACAATCAAATTCACGGCCGACTCCTCTAGAGTCAGTGTCCACTTCCTGGACACAACAGTGACCATAGAAAATGGTTCACTCAAAACAGACTTGTTCAATAAACCCACGGACAAGCACAACTACCTACTACCGAGCAGCTGCCATCCTCCGCACTGCACCAAAAATATTCCATATAGCCAAGCACTTCGCATCAAACGTGTCTGTTCCTCTGAGACAGACTTTGAAACTCGCACTAACGAACTGTCTAGCCACCTCCAAAATAGACAGTACTTTCGGGGTTCAATTGAAAATGCCGTCAAAAAGGCAAAGGACACCCCGCGTTCTGAAACTCTGACATACAAAAACCGTCAGCCCAATTCTAATAGAGTGCCATTGGTAACTGAGTACCATCCCGGTCTACCACCATTCGCCAAATTCATCCAAAAACATTTGCCCATACTTCAAAGCACGGCTCGCCTAAAGTCTATCTTTCCCGCTCCCCCCGTTGTTGCTTTTTTCCCGCCCCCCAAATTTACGGGACATTTTGGTACGGGCAAAATTTCAGGACAAAACCTCAGTCGAGGCTAACAACGAGAATTTTGGTTGTTCACCCTGCCCGTCCAATTGCAAGACGTGCGCTCTGATTGATTCAACTAAATACTTTCAGAGCTATCAAACTGCACGCACTTTCCAAATTAGGCAATCAATTAATTGTCTTTCCAAAAACGTCATATATCTCATCTACTGCAATTTATGTGGAACGCAGTACGTGGGGGAATCAAAAAACTCCCTCAGGATGAGAATGACACAGCACAGGTCAGCAATTAAAACCAAAAAAATTGATCAACCTGTTGCCAACCATTTCAATTTACCGCATCATTCGATAGACAATTTACGTGTCATTGCTATCGAACAAAATGATTCATGGGACAATAGAAGCCGTAAGACAAAAGAAAATTTCTGGGAATGTCAACTCAAGACTACGTCGCCATTCGGCCTGAATATCCGAAACGACTTACCAGCATACTGATTGAAGGGATTACACTCTAGGCCTAAGTAATCCTATTAGACCGTCTCCGTCACGCCTATTTCAATAGGCTTCCTCAAATTACTTAGTCTCGCCTCTTTCAAAAACGATAGTCCTAATTGACTATCAGTGGGACCATTGTCCTCATAATTTAAAAGCTGTAAGTCCCGTACACTCCTTGTCACTCTTGTGATCAAGCACTGAAGAAGAGCTAGTATTGCTCGAAAGCTTTGCAAAAACCTTTTATGGCTGTTGTATTTACCAAATTTCTAGCTTCTACTGCTGTCACGTATCTCCTTTGAGATCCAGCCATTCATTTCTGTAGCACTGTTGTTATACAGTATTTCCGTTAACATATATATATATATATATATATATATATATATATATATATATATATATATATATATATATATATATATATATATATATATATATATATATATAATATATATATATATATATATATATATATATGGATCTGGACTTTACGTTGACTCACGTCGACCGTAACGTACGTACCGGTATATGTACTGTACATACAATGGAAGGTGTAGCACTACTAGACTACTAACGTGAATACAAACGGTTAGGAGGTCTATTTCTCGGATAGTCTTGTCTCGGTCTCGGTTTCGGATGGTCATGTCTCGGTCTCGGATGGTCGTGTTTCGGTCTCAGATAAGCGGGCCTCGGATACAACATTGGTCGGTACACAGGCAGTGTTTTTTTGTTGTTTGTTTTATCTATCTTGTCGAAGACGTACTAGTTTATGAAGTTGAAAGTACTGTAACAGTGATTAGAGGGCATTTTTAACTGGGTGAAAGCCAGAATTGGTCACCCTCAAATCTCAAAAATAAAGTTACTTTTATGGGAGTGCTTCACTTTTGGTTTACTAGAGTACTAAATGACTGTACTAAATCAACAAAAATTTTGTAGGAAATTTGCGTTGTTATTGGTACAGACAAGTTGAAAGTGCAAAATATAGTTCACCATGCGCGAGGGACGGAATTTGATCAAACTTACCTGGCTACTTTACTGTGAATGAGGTAAATTTTTTTTCTGTTCTTTGATGTCCACAAGCAAAGACATGTAATTGCATGTATATGTTCCTAAAATTCGTGGGCAAAAATAGGAAAAAAATAAGGAAAATCGGGTCTTATTTTCGTCCCTAGTGTTTTTTGACACAAAAGTTTTGCTTTTAGAAGGAAAATTTGATACAGTGTGTGTGAAAATCTTCATAGTATCAAATACTTGTAACCTTAACACCTGTTGTGAATATGGAAACAAAAAAAAATTAAAGGGGTGTTAACGTTATAACTAACGGAACTTTTAGCGGGGGATGGAATTCGGTTGGGCCAACTTACATGTAGTATCAATGACTGTTTGTGCGAGGGTCGAAATAACGAAATTAGATGTGCATTTTAATTTTTCCTAGTGTAACTGTTGTTAAATTATCAGAAAATTCCAGTGTTCGATTCAATACAGAGACTGCAACACATCTGATAATACAATTTAAACATATCTAAAATTTAGCATGTTGCTATAGCAACAAATATTTACTGGTGAGAGGGATGGAATGAAAGCATTCTGGGGATACATTTGACTCATTTTCATCACATGTGACAGGAATTCAAATTAATTTGTGCAATATTTACAGTATTAATTTAAATTCAATACCGTAAAATGTTTGTGAGAGGGTGAGAGAAATTCTCATTTTTAAGTTGAGATATCATGAAAATTTACCAAAAAAGGAAACATGCACTATACATATATGCAAGGCATAGAATTTCTCTCTGTGTTGATGAAATGGTGAATTGGTGATGCATTGAAATCATTGGGAACTTAAATTTTTATTTCTAGTCGCCCATGAAATAATACAGAAGGAAACATGTACTATACATATATGCAAGGCATAGAATTCCTCTCTGTGTTGATGAAATGGTGAATTGGTGATGCATTGAAATCATTGGGAACTTAAATTTTTATTTCTAGTCGCCCATGAAATAATACAGAAGGAAACATGTACTATACATATATGCAAGGCATAGGATTTCTCTCTGTGTTGATGAAATGGTGAATTGGTGATGCATTGAAATCATTGGGAACTTAAATTTTTATTTCTAGTCGCCCATGAAATAATACAGAAGGAAACATGTACTATACATATATGCAAGGCATAGAATTCCTCTCTGTGTTGATGAAATGGTGAATTGGTGATGCATTGAAATCTTTGGGAACTTAAATTTTTATTTCTAGTCGCCCATGAAATAATACAGAAGATACAGAAGATTTCATAAGCCAAATGAGAAACACACTCTGGATAGGGGACGGGGCAGATGGGGCATGAGAAGACTGAGGGGCAGGAGAACTCTAATACCAGTTAAGGCCCACATGTTGGGGGTTCTTACTACTGAGGGGTGAGAAATGGACTCAAACTGTTACATAATTGTTCAGTTTCTCCTCAAATGCCTCGTATGATGCTATATCAATTCATGCCCCTAAACATTTTATTAACTCCTTGTACAGTATTCCAGTTTACAGTGTTTGTTAGTACAGCTAGATGGGTGCAGTACTGGAAGGAAATAGGTATTAAGTTTTAAATTATTTGTACATACGGTACTGTGGTAGTGGCAACTGGGTACAGAATTTTTCATGGAATTGCAAAAATATTTGACTCTGAAATTTAAAAAATATGAACTTAAAATTAAGTCAAATGCAAAATATAGTATTTAATTTAGGCCTTGAAGGGCATTTGTTTTATAATACTGGGGGACTATGAATGTGGGTGAAGCCTATGGCTTTAAACTGAATTACAGTTTCACATTGGTTGGCTAACCAACTCAAAAACTGAGCTCAAATTTGGATTCTTTTGAAAAGCCAGGCCCGTTCAACTGGGAAAACTATAGGTTGCTCTAGGATAAATAGCCGACCTTACTTGGACCCAGCTGGGGATCAAACCCACGAACCTCCCTGTTACTAAACTCTATCACTTTCAATGCCATCACCTAATCCACTGCCACAGATCAAGCATTTCATTTGGAATCAAGCTAAATTCGTTATTTGCATCGAAATTTAATTTAATATGTCTAAATAATTGTTTTATGATCACCATCATGTAGCCCAGTGTAATAGCATACCTCAATTCAGCTCACACTTGAACAATATGTGACCACCATTGAATTTGAGTAAACAATATAAAGTTAATAACAATTTTCTAAATTTAAGAACCAGTAATTGTTCCAAAGTATTCATTTTAGGCGTATTGTAAAAATTCTGTACCATTGACCCACTGCCTAATAAATTTAATTTCAATTACATATTTCTCCAGCTTTCTTCTTAAGTACCACTGTTGAACAGTCCCATCTTCCATGGAATGTCACTGGCCATGCAGCTCTTAGATCCCAAAACAAGATGTGAAGAAATGAGACCAGAAATAGACCTTATGCATATCAAAGACACTATAGCGCCGTTAGGCGCAAGACCGGTTACTCTGCCTCTAAAACCGTAGTACGTCATGGGGCGAATTACCCGCCATTTTAGTAAGCAAACGCCGGGACGCTGATATGTACGTAACGTACCGAGACAGTGAGTACGAGTCTGATTGGTTAAGTGGTTCAAAATTGCAAAAATGAAAGTAAAATTAGTTACCTAAATATAATGAAAAACATAAGCTATTGTTGACGAAAGTATAACCGTGATGTCATAGAGTTGATGCTAAACATTGTTTATTTGGTACGTTGATAACTAATCAAAGGGAGATAACTCCAAAACTACCGAACGGACTCCTCTGCGGTTTTCAGCTACTGGTAGTGGAAATTTGCTCCCTAATAGGAGCAGGCCATGGGCCAGAGGCACCTCACGGCACCCTCCCCCCACACAAATCTTTGACCCAATATTTTTTTGGAAACCTTAGGGTACCCTGAACACGAAATCAAGAAGTAACAGCAAACACTTTCGGTTTCACTCATTCAAAATGGCTCCCAGAAATGGCGGCAAAAATTAATTTTGTATTAGATAATAATAAAGTAAATATTCCTAAAAATTATTTTTAAGGCATCGAATGTTAAAACTTGGTCACATATTATGACAAAAATTCCAAAATTAATTTTGAGACTGTTGGGTAACCAAGATGGCAGAAAAACCAAATGGCCGCCAAACTGAATGAAAAATTTTCAATAATTGTGCAAACATATTGCAAATTTCTACAGTCCTCAATCGCAATGATGTAAATTAATATTTTAAAACTTGAACTTAAAAATCTTTGACACAAAAGTAATTGCCAACCAATATGGCGGAAACGCACCGAAGAAGTAAAAACAATACAGTAAAAATAACCCACAAAAAATAAGAAAATTAAAAAAGTGCAACAAAATCTCAGAAAATAATCATTAAAAATATATTTCCATTAAAAACCCCAAATATCTTTATAGCAGGTTGTACATAAAATTCAAAGCATGATTTGTGATAATTTATGCAGGACCCCGTACTAACCAAGATGGTGGAAACAACAAAATGGTCTCCAATAGAACAATCAAAATGTATAAAAATAATATGAGAAATAATCATTAAAAATACTTTTGACACAGTTGCCCTTAATATCTGGCTAGATTTTACGACAAATAATTCTAAAATTATTTTCCAAAATATGTTTTAGGGTATTCACGTCAACCAAGATGGAGGAAAAGCAAAACGGCGTCCAAAACAATAATTATGCCAAAATAACATAATAATTGTAAAAATATTCATTAAAAATACTTTTGAACACAGGCAAAGTTAACCTGTGTCCATTTCCTGTTGTAAATATGTAAAAAGTTTTGTTGGACATTTATTTAGGATCTGAGTCAACCAAGATAGCGGATATACAAAATCACCTCTAATGTTAAAATTTCTATATATCACAATAATAGGGAAAATCATCCTTACAATTATATTTGTGACAGTTGCTCTTTATATTTGGCCATACTTTGTGCCAAATAATTTGAACGTATTTTTCAAAACATTTTCTTGGAATTTAGGTCAATCAAAATGGAGGAAAAAGCAAAATGGCAGCCAGTGATATCTTATAAAAAATAAGTAAAACCATCCTTAAAAAATATTTGTAACACATTTAAACCTAAAATCTGTCCATAATCTTTCTGAATATTTATTACAGAATATGGACAGAGTTTAGATGTAAATGTGTTGAAAATATTTTTGATGATTATTATTATCCATTATTATGCTACATTGTTACTATACCATAAGCGGCCATTTTGCTTTTTCCACCATCTTGGTTGACCTGAATTCCAACAAAAATGTTCTAAAAAGTATTTAATTATTTGGCATGAACCGTGACCATATTTTAAGAGTCGGTGTGTCCAACATATTTTCCATAAATACTTTTCACATTATTTCAATATATTATAATAATTACATGGACAGCCATTTTGGAAATTCCGCCATCTTAGTTAACCTGCATCTCACCAAAACAGTCTCAAAATTTAATTTTGGAATTTTTGTCATAAAATATGACCAAATTTTAACAGTCGATGCCTTGAAAATATTTTTAAGAATATTTAGTTTTAATACTGACATTTTAATACAAAATATTCATAAGTTTTGCCACCATTTTGTTTTTGGCAGTAATTTTGAATAACAGGGACCCAAAATATTTACTGTTACCACGTGATTCTGCGTTCAGGGGACCCTAAGGTTTCCAAAAAAATATTAGGTCGAAGAGTTGCGGGTTGGGTTACCTTGAGGTGCCTCTGGCCCATGGCCTATATTATATGTAGTTTTCATTTAGTGTTGGACTATTCTTTGAACTAGTATTTAAAAGAAAAGTCTAACACTAAATGAAAATACCAAACCCAACAGTGAAACTCCCATTGACGTAGCATCGTTGGTTATCGAGATATTGATTTTATGAACGTTAGGACAACGCATTTACAACACGCAGCGTTTTTCGCGTTCCATACGATGCATCAAAGCTGCTTACTAAAATGGCGGACGCTCTGCTCCATTGCATACCACAAAAATTTGTGGGCACTTTCGTGTGAGTAACCGGTCTTGCGCCTTACGGCGCTATACTGTCTTTGATGCATATGATCTCACAAAGGAGAAAGTGCGCCCTCTTTTGGAGGAAGATGGCGGAAAAGCGCGTATCATTGCAAGCTACACCAATAAATGCAGACAGCTGATTTGTCAACCATTCGTATACCCGCGTAAGTCTACTACACGTGGGGCGAAATCCACGCCGTTCGTGCACGTGTACTGAATTGCTTTCACCCAAAATGACGTCAGTGTGATGTCAATACATAAGGTCTATAAATGCGAGACTTGACATTCGGCTGGCAATGAAACAAGGGTGGCTTGGAGCAAGCATTTTGTAAGGTAGGAAGAACGCCACTAGTGGGTAGGCCTATATCTAAATACAGTGATACTCCATAGCTGATGGGATTGTCCAATAGTTCTGATAAATGACGTAAGCAGGGCTGATAGATTAACAAATGATGATTTTTTAATTTGCTTCTTGCATTGTACCAGTGAAAGAATTGGGGGTAACAACTGGATTCGATTAGTATTTGGTTTCAATGATTCTTCCTGTTAATGAGCAATCTAAGATAATTTTAGCTTTTTATTAGACATCTGGGGAGAGTAAAGAATAGGATTGCAATAAGTCAATTTCTTTCCCAGACCCCCTTCTCATCTACAGTATAACTATAGGATATATGTTCTATGTAGTGTGTATTCCCCCTCTAATCCGTCAGCCCCTCCCCAACGACTCGGTCATTCCCCAAAGGTATGTATGTCTCTGAACTGGCTTATAAACATCTGATCATGTTTTTGACAGACAATCTAGAAAAAGAGCTTTGCAATAAAAATGAGGACTTCAACAATCTTTCTCTCCATTCCATTAACATGGACAAAATTCGGTCCCTCGCATTCCGTCCCTCGCAAGCCCTCCCCCCCCCCCGTAAAAAATCCTGGAAACGCCCCTGACGTGTACTTTAAATTATACATGGTGGAATTCTCTAGAAATGGTTCAGAATAGCCGCAAGCCGGGCCTTTTCATGTAAGAGCGCATACAGCGCTAGCATCGAAAATCAATACGGCCTATGTTGAAAGCCGTTACTGAAGGCATTTTTCCTATACGATCTCCCGTGGTCATAAATAGGTAGGAAGTAATGAACTGCCAGCCCACAATAAGAGTATCGAATTGAAATGGTATACCTGACCATCAAACAGTAGGTCTAATAAAAACTTGTTTCATAGGTGCACATAACCTTAAACTAGACCACCAATGGTGTAAACTTCGATTTAGGCGGATTTAGGATTTCACGCACGAAAGGGAGGGGACTAACTATATAAGGGCAAATTCTGCAGCAACGAACACCGATTGTACGAAGCCTCGAAAGATGGAGTGGGGTGGTCTAAGGAAAAGACTTGAAATTTATGCACTTGATTGGTATTTCTGACATCTGGCAATTAAAGTAAACACCACATATTGTCAAGCAGCTTTAGGACCGTCTAAAAAAGGTGGTGTCGAAAAAGGGGCCCGCTACCTCCCGGAAAGCACCCTCCGGATCTGCGTCTCAGTATAAGGGAAATTTTGGTAAATAAAACTATTGGAAGGTGATTGGACTGACAACATGTGGACAATTCTAACTTGGTGACATTCGAAAACGGGCAATATATTCTCAACACGGAAACTTTCGCTTGGACAATCCACACAATATGCCTACATGTGAAAACACTACTTGTCAACAGCCATTTACTGCCCTTCAATGGCTTCTCATTCAAGCTGATTTCTTAACAAGAGAACGGTTGATCTTCAATTGGGTAGTGATCTTTCAGGCAGTCCAAAACCCTGGGTTTATAAAAACATGTGTATCTTTTGTAATTCCTGATTCGATTGTATAAATTACATACTGAAAGAAAAAATACACGCAAATGTCGTAAAAATCCTATATTTTAAATCGATAAAGCAGTTTAAAGCAAAGACAATATTCGAAAGGAAATTGAATTGTTATTAGCAACCGTGACAACGAAATAGTCCCTTCATCATCGACTATTGCCATTGCCTACGTAGGCACCGCATATTCGTCGAGTTGTTCAGTTATGATTGTTTGGGAAGCCCCAAAGAGGAGATGAGCAAACAGAGTACGCTTCGTAGGGTACTATTTTCATTGTTCGAACAGGGAGCTGTTACTCTGTGCAGGGAGTTGCAACAGAAACTCCCTGCTCTGTTGCAGCTCCCTGGTTCGAATTACCCAGTGCAGGGAGTTGTTACGTAACAACAACCCCCTGCCTTGTGCAAACACTAGCGAAATTGCAAACAATGTATAGCTTTGTGTAGCTTTGCTTTGTATGTAAACAGATGGATTACCCCATCGAGTCCTGTGTTTTTATCATGGGAACATTAGCAAGGAAGATGTTCGTTTGGCAAATTTGGGTGCGAAATATACCTCGAAACTGAATGCCAAATGATTTCACTTGGCGTTGTCTTGACGGTCTTGGCTTCAAAACGCCAAACAAGTGTTTGCACTTAGCAGATTCGACTGTTTCGGACGAAAAGAAGGCAATTTCATTTCCGATTTTCTCCAATATACTTTCATGAAATGAAATGAAATTTGCAGAGAAGATTACTGACAAGATTTAAAAGCAACTGGCACCAGTTAATTTTTTATTTTTTGTTCCAATCACTCAGGAGTAAATCTTGCCAACGCGGAACGGTCAATTTTCACGAATTCAAAATTGTCCCCTAAAAACATCGTTTCTCGTGATATCGATTATTCCACAAGACGTTATGAACATGGGCGACCCATGAACTAGTGTGCAAACTTTCTGACACAAATATCAAAATCCCTAGAGGAAGATAGGTTTTATGGCCAAACATTAAAAAATACGCTCTAGAGACGTCATATAACCATCGATCGACACAAAATTAGCGTGACATGTTACACATTCTCTCCAAATTTCAGATCCTTAACTTACAAAAAGGCCAAGAAAACGCAATTCAAAGACAGAATCTCTAAACGCCTCTCCAAAAACCGCTGTGGCGATCGCATTACTTCGGCTAGAAGTCTTCTAGTCGAAGTAAAAATGGAAACAGCAATTTACATCTGGGCCCATAAGGTTTCTTGATAGAATTCTCTAAAGGGAGGAGGTGGTCTCCAGGCAGTTAACTAACTCCAACTTGAAGTTCCCGAGAAAGCTCTTAAAGTAGTATGACAAAATCCCAAACGCTTGCAAAGCAAAGCCGGCAAGGCCTCTGGTACACCTGAAATAGAGTAGCAAAAATTTACTTGGAGATACAGTAGCAATCCGTCGGGAATTATCATCTTTGCCCCTCGTAAAAATGTCACTAGCTACGTACCTGTTCTATTCTAGTTACAAGTTGAAGTTCTCTAAAACAAGCATTACTTAATCCATACTTCATCATCCCAACTGATGGTTGCGTCGGACCCGATTTAGATTAGCCAACAGTCTAGGGCCGCTAGAAGTTACAAAATATCGACAGACAAAAAAGCAGGGGCCTCACCAAGTGGGAAAAGTAGTAATTCCCCTCTCGAAAAAGGTTGCCCCTGTCCAGGGAAGTTTCCGTCTACTTTTTCGGGGAACTTTCATGGGTTCGATTACATATGCAGTTCCCTGGCGCTATCCGGTATCTCCCCCAACAGTTTACTCGTTTCCGCTCTCAACGAGAGTAGATTTCCAATGGAAACCCAATTTTTTCAAATTGTGTCAATAATAGCCCCATATTTTCAAATTGTTTCAATAAAAGCCCAAATGTTCCAAATTTTCTTCAATTTTGACCCCAATTTTTAAAATTTTCGGCCGGAAACGAAATACCATTCGAAACGTTCCTTTTACCAGAAACGTCCCTCGCTATAAGTCAAAACGTCCCCGTTCCAAAATGCCGCCCAGGGGTTGAACCACTGGTAGTTTTATGATAGTTGTGTAAATATTTGGTAATCCTTGTATTAATGTTTTTATTAGAAAAAAGAGAGTTCAGTGTACACAGGTTACATACGGGCAGTGGCACAGCCAGCAGTTAGTGATTGGGGGAGGGGCACAACAATAGTTTACGTTGTAATCCCAACCCAGATACTCCTACAAAATCAGTGTAATTGTGGATAAGCGTACCTGCGATGACATGCAGCGCCCGGTAGATCATTTCTTTGCCCTTCGTGTAGCTGCTGTCCATGCAGGGGAAGGGTCTAAGCTGAGGGGGTGTGACCTCCCCTTTGAGAAATTTTTGTTCATATAAAGTGGCTTAGTTGCAAAATGGTGCTATTTTTGGCAAGTTTTCGAACTGGTCATGTGATGAAAGATTTTCATAATTCAATGCATTCTTATTTTTGTTTTTGTTTTTGTTTTTGGTAACTTTAGAGAAGGCTGTGTTGCCTAAGTGAAGAGGTGACAACTCCTCCCCTTGAGAAAATTTTGCTTTTGTTAGGTGAATTAGATGCAAAATGGTACTACCTTTGGCAAATGTTTGAACTAATTACATCCTTAGAAATTCTCATTATATTAATGGTATTTTGGCCGTGGCATGGCACCCGTTAAACAAAGAAGTGTAGACGGTATTGATAATAAGCACATCGATGAGGTGTTAATGGAGGTGCGCGAAACGCACGAGAATTTTGATAGTTTGCGAAGAATTTATGAAATATTTTGTACTTTCAGAACGACTTGTGATAGAAATTGGTGAAAATATGTCCATTTATAGGAGTGTTACAGTTCGGAACATGAACCCTGGGCGGGCCTACATAGAAAGAGAGAAAGAGGGGGAGTGGGCTGTAACATATGTTATATATATTATATATATATATATATATATATATATATATATACTATATATATATATATTATATATATATATATATATATAATATATATATATACATATATATATATATATATATATATATATATATATATATATATATATAATATATATATATATATATATATATCATTGTAGAGTTCTGTAGATATGTTCAAATGAATTCCTAAAAACCTCAAAAACCTCAATGCAGTTTTTTATTGTAGATTTAAGACGTGACAGCATGCATAGTATATTGAGGGAACGTAAACTTTAAGTTATAAAAGCAGCATTGACGACTCGATGTCGAGAAAGTTTCATTTAAAAACGGAGTCGTGGATGCAAGGAATGATTTGCCAGAAGAGGTCGTTCATTTTGTCCTTTCAAAAAGGCATCGATAAGTTCTAATAAATGTCGGCATGAAATGTAATTTAATACAGACAGTCATCACCCCAAAGTATATTTTCAGTGTAGGGGTATGAAAATTCTCAGTTGGTGACTGCTCTTTGATTGACATCAAAGTTTGAAAATTTGAAAGATGCAGAGTAGCTCACATTCCACACAAGGCAGAGAGAGTGTTTTTATTACATTTTATAGCCTTGTATGCTCACCAGGACATGGCCTTAATTAAGCAATAAAACAGGTTTATTCCTGCACAAGGAGTAGCTTCATACAGCTATGGGAGGAGCTAGAAGTTGCATAGTTGGGAGAATTGGAACTGTCTGGGATAATGAAAATTCCCCTTTAAAGTGATGCCGTGAGATTGCAAAAAGTAAAAAACATTAAAAAATCGAGTTTAAAATTTCAGTGATTCCTTTGAGTGACCCATATGAACAGTAAGGGAGAAAAAATAAGGCCTATTGTGCGAAATTCCGGCAACAGACATAAAATTTTCGTAAATATAACGACTAAACTCGAGGAAATCAAAAATGTGCTGCGGACAAACACTATTCAGTCTCCTAACGAACATCAGTTGAGCGGACCAATGAGCAGATGAGAACGAAATACTAATGCATATTCACTAGGTGTAAACAGCTGATCAATTTACCACAACAACACAAGTGAACAAGACGCGTGTGTGGATCTGAGTGAAGAGGTTAACGTTGATCTTGCAATGTTCAGTTAATTGTAACTTTCCTAGAGTACAGTGAAAGTTTGACAGATTGTCTTGATGCGGACGTAGAAGCTTTTCCTTAGCCCGCGTTTGTAAAATGTCATGTCGTACGGTATTGTATCTTACCGTACCGTACCTTACCGTATCGTATATCGTATCGCATTATATCACTATGCTGTCAAAGTTCATTGCTTCATCTCGTATTTTATAGCGTACAATCTGCTGATTAAAGTAAAAAAAAAAGTGTTAATGAAAACATAACTTCTGTGCATGTTTTTGTTTTACAATTTGTGTGATTGCGGGTCCGATTAAAAAAAAAACAAGAAAAGTAAAAAAGACGAAAAAGAAGGTGCACCTGTCTGCTGCCCGGTCCAGGGATGTATGGGGGCATGACGGTCAACAAGTGGGGGACGGAAGGACATGTCCTCTCTTCTTCACTTTTGAAGGATGGTAACAAAATCCACATATAATCCTGCACTACTTTTCGTGTTCCGCAATTTATGTCCCCTCCACCCCACCGCCCCACTTTTCAATGGGGGTTGACACTAATGCGTGGAGGGCAACCCAGCAATATTATAGCGCCTTTTCATCGCACGGTGCTAGTCAACTGCACATGATGTCATAAACAGGGGCGTCGCCAGAGCATTTATAAGGGGGGGGGGTGGTGCCGTATTTGCCGACTGAGAAGAAACATCTGCCCACTGAAAGTGTTGATAAGAGACAGTGTTGTAGTCGAGACCAGCATATCCGAGACCGAGACCAAGACCGAGACCAGGGGGTGTCGAGACCGAGAACGAGACCGAGACCAGGACAGAAATTCGAGACCGAGACCAACAAGGTCCGAGACCGAGACCAAGACCGAGACCGACTGTACATATTGTATTGGAAAATGAAACAAACTGTCAAACTTTCTGAATAGTTTTTACCTGACTTTATTACCTTATGCTCCACAAACGACCTATATAGTACCAAGAGTGCGTCGCTCATTGATATGTACACCTGTTTTCTATAATCATATGCCAAACATAGTTAACATAATAATTTAAATATAATCATGTATTTTTCTAATGCGGCCCTTCTCTTTAAATCGGAGTCGGTCAGTGCTACAAGTGTTCAGTGTTGATGAACTTGGTGCCAGTTAATGCATTATGGTGAGTTTGTCCAACCCAAGGAAAAATGAGTCACAGAAATCTAGTTAATGCCAACCTTTCCTTCGGACCAAACATGACCATGGAATACTCGTTGTTTAATTACCAGACATTTTCTTTTCGAGCCTAGGATAGGGCTTACCAGTCGAAACGTCCCTTTACCAAAACGTCCCCGCTATTGGTCAAAACGTCCCCGTGCCAAAACGTCCCCGTTTGATGTTTTTATGCTGATTAGTTTTTCATTACACAATTGTAGGCCATTTCAGGATAGCTTTGTGGAAATTTGAGTTTAGCTTATGTATGCTATATGGTTTAGGCCTTTCCCAGAATACATGTTTCGTGCGCATAGCGCAATGAGTTACTGTACGCGGTACACTGTACATACAGCCAAGTGGGCATAGGTTTGATACGTGGGTATGTGATGTGTAATATTCTTTACTTCAGGACAAAACTAGATCCGATTTCTAAACTGCAACAAATCGATTTAAATTGAATTGATCTTTCCAATCTTTACACTCGAATAGTTATTCCTGAATCCATTAAACTTCCATTTTCAAATTTCCATCACTTCCCTGCTAGAAGTTTTAGTTTGATTCTACTAAAAGGCCTACTAAGTTTGTGTTTGAATATCCTATGCGGGGACGTTTTTGTATTACGTATATAATACCACGGGGACGTTTTGTTAAAAAGCGGAGACGTTTTGGTAGCTAAAAAGAGGGGACGTTTTGGTAAAGGGACGTTTTAACTGGATACCAGGATATGAAAGCAGATAACTATGTAGGCCTAGCACAGGGGTGGGGAACGTCCGGCCCGCGGGACGTATGCAGCCCGCGAGACAATTTTGCCCAGCCCGCAAGGCATTTCATAAATAAAAATTCAGAATCATTTAAAAAGTAATTGATAATAATCTTTTAGCCTATGGTTCCCATCACTTATCCTGCTTTAGCCCAAGGTGTCCACCATTTATCCTTCATGTACCGCTTTCTGGATATTTCACGTAATACTACTACTAAAACATAACATGCCCACCGTTTCGTTAGACAAAACAGGTGCATAATCCTAATACCTCTAGTGGTAGGCTACATAGCATTGAACAGAACTGCAGTATCACATATATAGGTCTATCTATTACAGTACGTAACTCAGAGGGCACTGTATTTATTCCGGTAGATTGGGGGGCTAGAAGTGTCCCTCCGAAGAGTGAGTTAAACGTTAAAAAGTAGATAATTTTGCAATTTAAAGTGAAGAAAAGTAAAGTTGGTTCCAAAATGCGCGATTTTTTTCGGCGTGCTTAGCGCGCACTTTTCGTTAGCTGTTATACTTCATGCATAAATAAGAAGACAAATTGTCATATTGTGGTACTCCTGGTCTGAGTAGCCTTGCACTGTCAATGCCATTTAAAGTTAGTGGATGAGAATTCTATTGCCTACAAATTTGCCAAAAAACTCAGTAGCTTCTGCATCGCACTAGTTCCTTACGTTGCCTTTTCCCCTAACCCCACCAGGGCCTGTTTGGGGCATTTGCACTTTTTTCCCAACTAAGAAAGAATTCTGGTCGATAACTTAAGGTAATAATATATGGAACTGGTATAGGCTATTAGTTCATTCTATGTTTTCAATAGCCAAATGATCATTAGTAGCTATATTCGGTTAAATATGGTCATGAAAAGGCCAACAGGCAATCCCGAAGAGCTAGAAATGGATAGCTTTGAACAAACACTGAGAAGGGGATTTCAACACACACACACACACACACACACACCCACGCACACACACAAAGTGAACACGCAATGCAGTGCAGTACCAGACTGCCACTGTTCTTATTATAATGAGAAACCTTACCTGTGTGCTAATGCACTGTTATCCCCATTGACCAAGTTAAGTTAAAGACCCACTCACCAGCTCACAGAAGGAAGTTCAACCCATATTAGATACAGTGTACGTATGGACTCGCTGGATGAATTATTTTTTTTTCTCAATGAATTATTTTTTCAATGAAAGTGAATAAAACGTAAAAATAGTTTGAAATAAATGAGTTTATTTAAAAAAATGAAAAAAAGACAAGCTTTTTTGCTGGTCTCGAAGCGAGACCGGAAAAAAGTCCTAGATGGCAAGGGTCCGAGACAGAGACCAAGACCGAGACCACAGGGTGTCGAGACCGGGAAAAACCGGTCTGGAGACCGAGACCGGTCTCGAGTACTACATCCCTGATAAGAGATGCAGTTAGAGAGTCCAACCGGTAGTGGTCCAGCAGGGGTGGCGCCAGGATTTGCCCAACGGGGGGGGGGGGGGCAACGACCCGAAGCCTTGACAGCTTTGATGCCGTTGGTGAGCTGTGTACTATACCATGACATTGCGGGGCATATATTGCATAAAATTTTGTAGGCCTATAAAATAGAGTAAAATAGTTCCGCCCGATTTAAGGTTTTTCCCGATATCTAAACTGTGACATTGCAAAGCGCGCGAACCGGGCGAAATTTTTGGGTAAGCTTACTCTTAAAAGAATCTGTACTTATTCAAAGCTCATATAGGTCAAACAGGGGCGTACCCAGGATTTCTCTCAACGGGGGCATGCAATATGTTGTGTGATCGTCGGCCTGGGGAGGGGGTGTCCCCCTCCCCTTTGAAAATTTTTGAAAAATCTGGTGTCCTTACATGCCATCTGGTGCCACATATGCCACCTTTGGAAGTAAACTTTGTTTTAAAACATTTACGTTTTTTAGGAACTAAAAAAATTGGCATGGGGGGGGGGCATGGCCCAGTGGCTTCCCCCTGTGTACGCCACTGAGGTCAACTGTCCAGGCAGTTGGGCCCTATCGGGCACAACTTACATCGTACTTCCCTCTTCGAGTCACTAGCCGTACCGAAAGACAGACTCAAGAGAACATTAACTTAGTTTCGCGAAATGAGATGAGATTACCAGCATTTACATAAAACGATAAATTCTACTTAAGTTACTTGAAAAGATGGAAAGGGTTTGTTTTATATTTAGTTATTAGTAACGAAACTAAGGAAGAGTGGACAAATCATACAAAAAATTTGGGCTTTTATTGCAGAAATGACCCTTTTGAAAACTAAAATAAGTAAACCGACCATGGGTAGCGACAGAAGTTTCCCGACATGGGGCCGGGCCATGCCACCGACCCCAAGTTCCGACAGCATGTCGAGGGGGTGAAAAAGGGATATGAAGGAGCCTAACTATCCCATGCCATTGCAGAGTACCGTACATTTAGCATTATATCAAGTAATATGTCAAAAGCCGAGTTACGCACTGATACTGTTCTTTTGAGTCTGAATCGTGAAATTGCAAAGGGCGCGAAAATTTTTGGTAGGCTGAAACAAAAAAAAAACATGTTATCATTAAGAACAAAAAGAAAAACATAAAAACTGTAAGGGTTGTAGACTGTATCGGGGACAACGTACATTGTGTCAAAACCACCTGGACTACCCGATGAAATAGCCAAACTTTGATCCGTGAGTCGCTCGCCAACTGACCGTGCCGCTTGACACACACACTAGAGAACAGCAACTAGGGTTTGCGATATGGGATGAAATTTACGACCTCTACATAACCTGTGTACCCTGCCTACATGTTACTTGGTAAGGTTGACAGGACTTATGCTATCTAGCTATGTGGAATGGAACTACTGAAGAAACTGGAGTGACATTACAGCGCGCGTAGTGCGTCGAAAATTTTGGGTTCTGATTACAGAAATTGCCCTCTTTCTTTCACTTCTTTTCCTCTTTCTTTTCCTCATGGTTCATTCATTTTGCCGACTGGTGCAGAATTTACCGACTCAGTGCCAGAAACCACATGGGCGATGAACTCCTTTAGTATACAATCATACTGAAAAGCCCTTTGTGACTTTTACAGACAGAATATGATTTAAGTTTCAAAAAAATGTTGCTTACGGGCTTTGAAAATACTGTAACAAACATTGCCTACAAATGCATTCCAATCTCCTGTTTTCCGTCTGCACCAGCCCCTTTCTCTTGCCCTGCTTTGTCCCTCCCTGCCCTGTTCTTTTCTCTGTTTGTTCGGTCTTTCTCTCTCCTTCTTCTCTCTCCTCTTTTTCTTTTTTTTTTCCCTCTTTCTTCTTCCCTGTTACTTTCCTTCGTTTGTTTTTCCCTCTTTCCTTCATTTTGCCGACCAGTGCAGGATTCTACCGACTGCGTGGATCTTGGGGGTCCCCCACACCCCTCTAGCGTCGTCCCTTGTCATAAACTCAAGAAGGAGAATACGTCAAATAAATCGTCCAGGCGGCTATAGTAGGATGCCTGTAACTGCTTTGAGAGAGCTTCAACGATCTCAACTTGACACAAACATCATTAAAGATTAAAATTTCGGACCGAGCTACTTTCACTTTGAGTCGCTATTTTCTCTATTTCAATCTCGTAAGGTACAAAAGTTTAAAAATATATGTTCCGAAAGGCTACATCTTAAAGTAATTCTTTGTGGTCTAAATCGGACCATTAAAGGCATAATAAAGAGCTTGTAAGACACATAACAAAATGTCCAATAAGTGAAAGCATTTTGAAAAAGTAAACGTTACTTGTTGGTACTGACATAAAGTAGGCGTAGGAAGCTGTAGTCTACTGGTGGGGGCACTTTAGACCTCTTACCGCTTCTTACACCTATAGGTACTACTATGTGTGAAGATTAAACTTAGAGCATCGACATAGAATTAAGTTGTGTTTAGATTTTTCATCAATCGAGGTGTTATAGCATGATTTTTCTGTCGGACAGGCCTTAGCATCGGGCCCGTAAGTAGTGTTGGGGCTCTGGGCCTCCAAATTTCGGTTATGCCCCCAAAATAATCATTGGTAAATGTTTTTAGTTACAGGCAATTATCAGGCGCGGATCCAGACATTTCGAAAAGCCCCCTTGAATATTCTCCTAGATTAACATTATGCAAATTTTCGATTATTTGTTAATGTTGATGTGGCGAAAAGAGGGGGGCTGAGGTCAGGAAAGCCCCACCCTTGGATCCGCGCCTGATTATGATGTCGAACCCATGCTATTGCATTCCACACATAAGCCACACCTCTCGCATCCTTAATACTAACAGATGGCTACAACCCCCACTTGACATTAATTACGTCAATTCACGTCACCTTGATCACAAAAGGCCTTTCATTTTTAAATAATTGTCTATGAAACGACGAAAAACAAACTGACCAAAGGAGAAAATTGTACCAGAGTGTTGAAAGAACCAATTTGGAGATGGAACAGCAATATAAATACATTACGAAACTGATAAGCGGCCATGACACAAACATTTCGCCAACAAACAAGGATACATTATGTTGTGCGAATTCAACGTATTGCAGATGTCATATGGAGATTTAAGGTCTAGTACTACACAGTAAAAATTTTTCATGATTGCCATACTTCATACAACCTTGCTTATAAGAGTTTATAGCACAAGATGCGGAAAAGCTGTTTTATGATCTTCCCATCCTATAATTTCTCTGTCTTTCAACAACAAAGGATTGAGGACAAGTTTATGGACTATTTTACAACAACATAAAATGAAAGCCATTCACTCTGAATTTTCATGACTCCAAACTTTTATGGATTTTAGAGCAAAGATTGTATGATTTATCGGCAATTTTTTAGGATTTCATTTAAAGGAGCTGAGTAGTGGCGTACTTCCCAAAATAAATACATCATACGAAACGAGATGATTACCCTCTGTGCGGGGCTAATTTTAAAAATATTAATCCTAATGCGTTTTGTATTCTCATTTAAAATAATCTTGCAAAGTAATTTTGCAATAACGTTCCTATACTATTTCTTGGGTTATTTGATTTTACAATTGCAAAATATTTTACAATTTGTTTTTGAATTTCTAGTTCGTTACTTTTTCTTCTGGCACCGGCAATTTTGAATCGTTTCCACTTGTATCGGTTCTGATCGATGCATCCACCCAGGCATGTACACAACTTACAACGTACGTACGTATGTAGTATATTAGCGTTACTAGTGGCAAGGCACACACCTATTTCGCGCATCATCTGCAGGAGGTTCATGAACAACATTGTGGATTTTGCAGGTATTGAAACTGTTTTTTTTTCGATCAATGAGTTTGTTTTTCGTGGTAGACCTAGGCCCTAACGCTAGCCTAAGTTAGGCTAACGTTAGTATTGTTAACGACAGTAACAAGTGTACTGTTACACCAGACACACTGCATGCATGGCTTTGATAAGTATCGGTATCGGATTGAATCGATAAACCAAGAAGCATAACCGGATGTGACGTAACAAAGTCGGCGGGTCCGAGAATTTATTCTGCTGTGACGGCTACTCAGCTCCTTTAAATGTCAGATTTAAATCTACTGTATTAGATCAAAACTAGCCTATGTCATGTGACATTCCAACTGGGTTAGTTGACTTCTTTGTCAAACGGATCAACTAGTGCCAAACAGTGTGTGGGTGTAATCATGCAATTTCTTCATTTCAATGGATTTGAAATTTTTATGATCTTTTTCTCACAGAATTGTACACGTACGAAGATGTGTAACATTTGAAATAAAAACTCTGGTCCAAAATACAAAACTTTATGCCGTTAACAACTCATGTTGTTTACGTTAATCCCACAAGTTTCCATATTTTGACCTCGATTTTCCTCAAATGACTTGGTCCTCCAAAGCCCTAGTCTTGCTCAAGCCGGTATTATTAGTATTACAGTAGTTGTACACACTAACGAACGTCTGTACAAGAGCAATTGTGAACACGCCCTCTATTGGCCTTCAAATTTCATTTCATTTCTAGTAATGAAAGGGATACTAGAGTACGTACAGTCTGGTTGACAACCGCCCCCACCCATTATAGGAACTAGTGTGGATAAAGTAAGTGTTGTACATTTACTAACGTCTTGACCAAGACTACCAAAGCCCACATCCTCTTTGTATACCTTACTGGACATTCACGTGTATGCATTGTACGATATTAACCTTTGATATTTGTCAATTACTGAGATTAGTATTTTGACAACGGTTTAGAATTTTTATACCTTCTCAGATGTTTTTTTTTACCTCTCCAAAACAAAACGGTTCCTGTACTCATTTGGTGGACATCCTAAACAAACACAAAACGTCCCTCTGAGCTGTTGTGTTAACAAGAAAGGTAATCCCACATATACATTCAGGCAGACAAACAGTCGAACAGTCAGATGTACAGACAGACAGGCATGGACGTGTATAGAGAAAGACATAATTACAGACAAACAGTCGGCAGGTACGCATTAAGACACACGGAAACTAACAGAGGGACAGTCAAGAAAAAAAAGCCTGTTGTCAGTCAGACACATGCAGGCACGCGCCCACACAAAGAAACACACGACGTCATGACTACGTAGGTTTTATTCACCGGTGATTGGATATTATCTACAAACATGCTATTTGCTATCACGTTGCAATATTCGTCTACTCAGTGAATAAGCAAGGTGGCTGCTGAAAGTACAACACTAAACCACATTAACTCTAAAGCAGTAAAATTTAGTTTTGTGAAAAGATACGTGTCTCAGGGTACAATGAGTGGACGAGAAGAACAAGGGTTTGAGATCCGCCAGCAATTTCATTCGGGTAGGGGTGAATTGCCTTCCGGTATTTGGTCAACTGGCCTACTGTTTCTCGGATATTGATTTGGCATTACTTGATGGGCAAAGTATATTTGGTCAAGTGCACCTTTCACCAAATTCCTGCCCCCACCCATGGAAAACACAATCGTCGTCCTTGCACTCTGGCGTAAACCAGCATTACCAATAGACCCCATGCACTGACGTCAGGCGACGTCATTTTGGAGGGTAAACCAATGATGTACATGCTAATGAGCGCAAGTGCACCTTAGCCCGAAGGCGTTAGGGCGTTCTTGCGAGCGTTAGCATGTACATCATTGGGGTAAACAGTTCCGCACACTGCACGCACGACGTATACTTCGCACGTGCGAGTAGTAGACTTAACGCCGGTATCCGACAGGTACACAAATCAGCTGTCTAGATTTGTTGGTGCAAGTTGTAATGATACTCGCTGTCTTTATGGGGACGCACTTTCTGTTCTGTGTATGCATAAGGCCTATCAAACAAGTCCTTTCTTCAGTTCTTGTACCAAAGTTACAAACCCATGACAATTACTATATAAGTCAGATACCTTTGCAGATTGACACACCACGCACTGAAGTGAAGGAGGATAGAGATGCAGTATAACGAAATCTCTTAGCTGAGGGTAAATAAATTGTTTTAATCTTCTTCTTGTGCAGAATATAAGCTTTAGGTAATACCAGTGTGACTTAGAGGCAATACAAAAAACTTAAATGTTAAATGTATCTTACAGGAAGTGATAAATTGGAACCAATTGGCAACTGCTTCATATCAATGAGTATATAAAAAAAGCTTTTAATATTCATATCATGATTGCATGGAGACAGCGCAACGTAATAGAAGCTTCGGGCTGATAGAGTGGGATTTGTTTATGCAGGCCAATTTGTCGCGGCTAACGCGAGGGTATCTACCTGGGTTTGACAAGACTTATATGGTGCATGATAAGTGTCACGTTGTTATATGATTATGGAGGGAATTCTCAAAGAGTATACTCCAGGCAAGACATGTAATATTGGCCAACGGCAGTGCGGTAGTTTCTTGGAACTAGCGGTACAATACAATTGCAAGTAAGAGGGGACATGATATTTTTTTTCAAGTATTTGAAGGGGGGGGGGGGGTATGACAACAGTTAACAACCTTTGTACCAGATGTGCTGAATCCATTACCAGAGAGGCGCGGATCCAAGCGGGGTTTTCCAGGCCTCAGTACCCCCTAGTTTTTGCCACATCAATAACGAATACGCGAAAATTAGCATAATGTTAATCTAGAAGAATATTCAAGTCGAAATGTCTGGATCCGCGTCTGACAGAGGACACTCTCACAGGCAGTGGTGCCACCAGGGTGTGTAATGGGGGGGGGGCACCACAGATGACGTTGTAATGCCACCTCAGTTAACCTCTAAAGTCTTCGTAAATTGTACCCTTTTCATGCGTCGCTGTGATTGTGTACAGCAAATTTGTGCAGTGGCGTAGAAACCGGGGGGCCAAGGGGGCCATGGCTCCCCAATATGTTTTGAGGGGAGGCCAAATGTCATTCCCCCCAATCATTGCGACAGTTCACAGTTTTGTTTTACCCATTTTTGCTCTTAAGAGGACAATTTTTCTTATAAAAACCTAAAATTTTCGGCGCGCTACGCGCGCAGGAGAGATAGTCTGGTTTCTTCAATAGTTTCATTCTACATCACTAGATAACGCAAGTCCTTTCCCCCTTACCATAACACGTAGGGAAAGTACACAGTTTATGTAGAGGTCGTAAATTTCATCCCATATTGCAAAGCCTAGCTACTGTTTTCTTGTGTGTCATGCGGTACGGCTAGTTGGTGAAGGACTCACCGAGCAATATTTGGCTATTTCATCGGATAGTCAAGGTAGTTTTGATACAATGCACATTATCTCCTATACGGTCTAGAACCCCTACAGCTTTTCTTTCTTATTGTTTTTAATAATTACATAGGCCTATGTTTTTTGTGAAAAATGACCCGAAAAATTTTCGCGCGCTTTGCAGTTTTACAGTTTAGATTCCGGACAAAAACATTTAATCAACTCGGAACTTAGCTTCTCTAATATATACACATTTTATGCAATATATGACCCGAATCAAATGGAGGCTAGTACACAGGCTTTCTTCAAATCCCACCTCACCAATGATTTCGGAGTTTCGGGTCGTTGGCCGTTCGCCGGGCAAATCGTGGGGCTACCTCTACTCAACTTAATAATAAGTTAACAGACTCTGGCTGTAGAAAATCTCAGTTCCAACTAATCCACTGAAATCCATGGGAGATAACTCAACGCTGAACAATTTTGAATGAAGTCGGATAGATTGTAACAGACTTAAAGTGTTAAATTCAAATCAAACTTTACAAAATTTGTACAACAAGGAGACATCTTGATGACTTCAAAAATCCTGGCAAGTGCCACTTCCGGTGATTTGGGATGTATTTTCTCCGTACGCTCCGTCCACGCAAACCTATGGGGGCGCTTTACTTAGATAGTAAATGGGGTTCAAACTTCCAGTCCTCGGACCCCAAGTCCAGGCCAGCTCAACTAATCTGTCCTCACAGAAATGTGTTTTATAAAAAAAAGTCAAATCAAGCTTTACATTTTTTCACAAAAATTGCACATCTTGATGGCTGCTATCAAGCCTGACAAGTGCCATTTCCGGCGATCTGGGACGTATTCAAATCTAAAATTTTCTTCGCACGCTCCGCGCCAACCTATGGTGGCGCTCCGCTTAGATAGTAAACGGGAGTCACCCCCACAAAATCTCCAGTCCTCTAGAGCCTCCTAAACAAAAAATCAGTCCTGCATGGTGCTGTTTTTGTTTCCTTTTGCTTTGAATATTTTTATTTTGCTCAAATTAAAATCGGAAGAGTCACATTGGGCAAATGTGTTTTAGTGTGGGAAGGGGATTCAAGGTCGAGAAGTCACATCTGGTCAGCCCCCCTCCCCAATGTCAAACATCTTCCTACGTCGCTGTTGTGTACCATAACCGTTGAGATTTTGAGCTAGGAGAGCTTGTATATATGCCGTGCATGGTGGTTCCTGTTTTTTTTTTTTACTTCATTTAAAATGCCATTTTGCATCGCAGAAGGATATATTGCAAAAAAGTGCCTGAAATACCTTCGATTTTCTTCATTTTTGCCTGATGAGTATTCAACTTCTTTCCTACCACATACACATTACAAATTGAACACATCTGTTCACCAACATGGTCTACACTGTCCCCCGAAATGTTTTTTCCAAGTGTTAAATTCGAAGGGTAATATACTCCGCTGGGATTCCCCTTGAATTAGTGCTGTGAGATGGCCGACAAAACGCGGAGGGAGAATCGTCCAAGTTTAAGGGAACCGCTGTCTTCCTTTGACAAATCAGCGCACCATCAAACAAGGACAATGGTCACCTATTGTTAGCAGATGCTTACACCTACCCCCTAAGAGGCTTAATGCATAGTTTCAATAAAAGAAAAGTATTTTGAAGTCGGTAATTTATGAATATTCATTAAGTTTTAAGCTAGAAGTCGGCTGTTGTGGGCTGTTTCATATTTTGTCTTTTCCCGACGCTACTTTGGAAAAATACCCGACCGTGGGGGATCCTTCCTCGACGAGGGACATGGTCCCTAACCCCATATCTGGCGTCACCACGGTCCAGACGACGACCAGTGTCCCTGACTTTCTGACGGCTTCCTTGGTCTCAACTTGAAGATTACAAATCCTCTAACTCGAACATCAAATGTACGGCGAACTTCGGGCACTGTAGCGTATTCTGCTTTACTTACTTGTGACTGTAATATCCAAAGGCTTTCAAACGGACCAAAATCAGGTATACGCGAATCAATGGAAGGATGATTGCTGGTACGTACACGCGCTTTCTGAAGTTTAAATAAATGCTAAGACTTCTGTCCAATTTCTTAACCGTCATGACATGGTTATTTCAATATCTAGTGCATGAGGGCCAGCTTGTCGGCTGTTCAGAGATTGGTAGGTTTAACCAGACGAAACTTTTTGCATTCAAGCGCGAATTAAGGTAGGTGGGGGCGCCCCTGGTTGAATATACTTTACTACACTCTTCCACAGGCCGCTGCACTCGGCATTTGTCACACTCGGAGTCACCCCTCACCCCCCCCCCCCAATTAAAAGATCCTGCATACGCGGATGTACAGGTAGCGTACCACTAACTATTACCCCATTGACTTACACACTAAATCAGGCTACTTCCCTGCCCCGTAGATCCTTGTAAAAGTTTTCAACCTGGACATGCCAGCCCTTTGGTTAAAGCTCACAATGTGGGCTCTTATGGTACTTTCAAATTTTCATAACATTGAAATTTTGAGCTAGAAGGGTCTGAATGATAGGTACATGTTACCAGCCCTGATGTCTACTCAAAGACAGCACTTCACAGAGTAGAGCAATACAATAAAAGAATGGCACTAAACTTTAACGAATTGCCTTCAATTTTGCACAGTCTGTATTTCAACTCCCTGAATACAAAAAAAAACCATATGAAAAATTGATCATATTTTATAAACAACACTGTCAAAAACAAGCTCCCATCTAGGGACTAAATTTGTCAGACAATATTTTTCGGCGCACGAACACTTGAATTAGAAGTCCGCTACCATAAGCGGGAAGTGATAAATTGGAACCACTTGGCAATCGCTTCATATTAATGAGTATATAAGTCACACTTTTAATAGGAGAAAGTTTTTTCCCCAAAAAATACCTGCGTGGAGTCCACAGAAACGTTTTTCTGTTCTTGGACTTTTACGAAATTTTTCCTTTGCTTCATTGGGCATCATAAAAGGGTACCCAAGGCTGGCAGACACCGGTATAGGGCCTCCTGCAAGCTCTGACTTAATTAAATAAAATGGGGCACTGACATTACCTGCTTATTTCCTGACATCCAAATGATACTATAGAGTATGAAGCCGAGCAATTTACAACAATCGTATTTTAAATAAAACCTGACAAAAAGCTTCTGTGCAGCAATGGGAAATTGCGAGATAGGGAGAGCATACTGTAGTTGCAGGGAGGTGATATTATAGCAAAAGGGGTGGATAACTAACAAGCGCGTTTCAGAATGCTTTTTCGTCGTAAGAGTAGGGTAGGCCTACTAACATTCACCATCTATCCCGATAATAGCTACGCGCAAAGCGCTCTGTAAATTTTTTTGAAAAATGTATAACGGCAAATGCGTACTTTCAACTTCCTTCATCATGCCACAAATTAGAATGAAAGATCACATATTGATGCGAGGCCGCTACAGATGGTTGGAGATGTACCTCTGTTTTTCGGAAAAAGTGTTTTGATCAGAACTATTACTTTATTAGCTTAAATATAGTATGGATGGAGTGCAAACCGTGACGAATGCGCGCGAAGCGCGCCGAAATTTTCATTAAATATGATTTCCATGACAAAACTTGCATTCAGGCATCGATAAACTTTCAATACCCCAATACTACCTACCTGCCAACCAAAAAGCCAGCCCTATACCTGGGAATTCGTGAAGCTTTCAAATTTTGCTGCTGTGCTTCTCCGGGAGATGTTATCGGAAGATATTGATAATAAGGACAATACTGAGGTAAGATTTGAAGCGGGCCGAGCGGGAGAAAATTTTGATAGTTTGCGAAAATTCGGATTATCCGAGAACCAATTGTGACAGAAAAAGATTAGAATAGATTCATCACTTTGTCGAAAACACACCTCACCCTACCCCCAAAGTAATCTATAGCTTAAACGCCTCTTGGGATCATTTTAAAATTTTCAGAGTTTGTTTTAGAAATCGATTGGAGGCACGTCCCCCATTCCCCCTGTGCTTACGTCACTGCTCACAAGCTGATTTAACCAAGAGTGGACTCTTAAGTGGCAAACTTAATTCATATTTCTTGCTATTGAAAACAATTCACTACCCCAAGCAATCGTAGACTCCCCTACTCTAAACTGTTTAAGGCAGGGCTTGATTCTCTCTCCACAAACAAACAAACAAACAACAACAACAACAACAACAACAAAAAAAAAAAATCCGGAGTGTTCAGGTACGGTACAGATGAGACTCCAGTTAACAGGTTAATATTTCTTGAGTGTTGAAATGGAGCGTGGCTAACACCGTTGAATCTGATGTGATGTGCTGTTATCGTCTTTTATATGTGTAGTCAGTGATCAGTGTGGTTGCTTAAGGTTCAAATCGTTTGACTTGTCTCGGTGTGTCCCACTTAGTTGGGTACAACCAGACAAAATGGGAGACAATGAGACATTTGTTTTCCAATTAAAACTAATGTGTAAGAACACTGAAACATAGTACGGGAAATAAAAATTAAAGAAATGTGTAGTTTTAACAATCATTTTGGAATAATTTGCGGCAACACACTGATACATAAAATGCCTCCCATGTACGTCATAGGCCGATCTCGAGTCCCTCAGCACTGACTGGTAACAGGTCTTGAACTCGATCTTAAGGACTCGAACTCGGAAGGCCAGGACTCGGACTCGGTCTGGTACAGTTCGAACCCATGATTCGGCAACAAAATTCCCGAGACTGGACTCGAGACTGCAAGAACTTAATTCACTTTCATGCAATGAAGCCGTTGTTGATGATATTCGTAAAAGTTCTACGTTAATAGCCTATATACATTATTACACACAACAAGATGAATAAGGCTAGTGAAAATTGATCATCTGTTAACTTTTATTCCGGTCAAGGGCTGCGATCAAGAGGGAAAGGGGGACATGGTTCCCCAATAATTTGGCTGAGACTGACCACATTTTGTCCCCAAATATTTGCATGGTCAAAGGCCATAATTCTTGCAGGTATTGTGAGTGTGAGACCGTGGTCTCTTCCAGTAATGTGGGTTGACGAGAACAGGATATCTTATATATTTTAGCAAAAACGTAATATTTGCTAATATTTGAGTGAATATTAGACTTTTCGATGATTCGGAGGTCATGAAAATAAATCGAATTATTCAGGCCCTTTTCCAGTGCACACATATCAGGGTGCTTGTTCGGTGATTAACGAGATATTCGTAGACACGTGTACATTCGGTTGAGAACAGAACGTTCAATCCTTCCGTGGAAATGGTTAACTGCAGTGATACTTTTTAAATTGGTGTAGGCCTATGTGAGATGTGAAACATAGTCTCATCAAATAATTTGGTAAGTGAGTACGGAGCACCTTTAGTATTTTGACAAAATTATCAATATGTGCTAATAGTTGCGTAGGCCTATAAGGCATGATCCCTAGTATTTTGGTTGAGGGGGATGGAATCCTTTTCATCCCTCACATTTTTTTAACGACCATAACATGTAGCTCTATTTACCATAAAAAGCCAATTTGCGGCGCCCTTTGCGCACATCTACATGCTACAAACACGGGCTTACTGAGACATACAGGCACGCATGGGGTAATTATCATGTGCAACGACGTATTCAGGGCCTTTAAATTAAGACATCTAATTGGGATATGTCTATGCAACCCTGCGAATTATCCGAACGCTCTCAAAACAACCTTTCCAAAGAGACATGAACCGGACCTTTGCCAAATATTTGACTAAATTTAATTCAAAATTCATTAATTTGGTGAGACATGAAACCACTCGGCTCATTTTTAAATGTTTGAAAATAATTCGGTTCGTGCCTATTATGATTTTTTTTTCAAATATAATGGGATGTTTTTGGATGAATGCTTCTTCAGTAAAATATCCTCTTATTTATTTAAACTATTTCGTAGATATTGTGATATTAAAATAATTATATCCCGGTGTTTACAGTCTCTTTTATTGATACAACTTACTTCACGATACTTCCAGGCGTTTCTTTTTGCACGCAACTATCATCAGTGGGCGTCTTAAGGGGAGGCCAGTGGGTGTCTTAAGGGGAGTTCAGTGGGTGTCTTAAAGGGAGGGGATTAGATAAGGGTGTGAAAATGGAAAAATTATGATATTAAAACTCCTTGGGTAGATCCTAAGATTGTCCGTTTTATATGGTCTCTTCTTTGCAACTGCAGAAAAAACTTGAAAAACTCATTTATCGCCGAAACATTTACAAAACTGCAACCCTTGTAACTGAATGACAGCAAATTCACAGTGAAATCGCCAAGGGACACCTAAATTTTGTAATCCGTCCCAATATTTCCCAGCCCATCTGGATACTGGGACACATTGAAACTCTATATTAAATGAGCTTTGTACTTTGATTGCTGATTTCTAGCAGCATTATTGGGAAGTCGTAAGGAGTCAGTATTCTGAAAGTTATGTTTAACGTCCATGGGGCCCTCTGTTCATTCTCTCCAATCAACAACATTGTTCTAAACAGTAGTAACCAGCTTTTAGTCAGTGTTTTTTCAAAGCAAGTTGTTACGGCTTGTGGTCGCGAGTCAAACCAATAACAGCGACAGATCACAGAAGAACGAGATTAAAATTCAACAACTCAATGATTATTTACAATCTCCTTATCTCACTTAAATTTACAATAATTAATTAGACTTACTCACAATCCTTTAATTAATATTTGCCTGGTCTGGTCCAAGGGCTGGTAGTGCATGCACGTTGACGATGGTACGGTAGTAGACCTGTAGCGTGCTGTAGCGTAGGAACTGGTTCCACGAGCGAATAATGACAAGGCTAGGCGATGAATGATGGATGATACCAATCTCTGTACACAGTGCAGAAACGGCGTAAGGCAATTTATCAGAAGTGTTCAGTGTCAGTGGCTGGCTTATGATATCTCAGTAGTGTGACAGTCTGGTCTCGTTGAAATCTCCTCCCAGAATAGTTGTTGAACTGCCTTTTATATGCTAGGCTTTTATTCGAGAACTCTCCAGAATTTAACAGAAACTTCTAGTGTACACAGTCCAGCAATTACGAGAACGTTCCTTAATAGAAACTTCTAGAACACACAGTAGTTGTAATTGGGACATAACGTAAACAGTTCTCACTTCTAGACAGTTCTAGAAAGGCTGCGTTGAAGTTGAATTCTCTGGAACTTTTCATTCGCTCGTCGATGGATTCAATCCGGTGTTCCTGACGGGTCGTCTTGTAACACTCCCCCCCCTTGAAAAAGTTTTGGACGTCTCGGACAAAACTTAAGTTACAATATTTACAATGTATAACTTTACAGTAACAACTACAGCATGTATATTATGTAGTCCAATATTCAATGGAAGGTATAATCATAACATACAACTTGTCTTGCAAGGTGATGATACATGAATACAGTAACATAATCAATACACATTGTGGCATAGTTAACACAAAATTTCAAAACTTACAGTGATATCTTCAACATACTGCATCAAATCAAATTCTTGACAAAGAGTCTGGTACAACATTGTCTTTCCCTTTAATATGCTTAATATCTACGTTATACGATTGCAGAAATAAACTCCACCTCATCAATCTTTGATTCTTATTCCTCATCTTAGATAAAAATGTCAAAGGGTTATGATCAGTGTATACAGTGATAGGGAAACTAGTAGTTCCCAAATAAACATCAAAGTGTTGAAGACCAAGTATCAAAGCTAATGTTTCTTTTTCAATTGTTGAATAATTTTTCTGGTGTTTGTCAAATTTCTTAGAATAATAACAAACAGGGTGATCAACACCATGCTCATCAGCTTGAAGCAAAACTGCTCCTATGCCATTGTCACTGGCATCTACTGCCAACTTAAATTGTTTTTCAAAATCTGGAGCGATCAACACTGGTGAACTCATTAGTGCCTTTTTCAGTAATTCAAATGCTGCTTGGCAATTATCTGTCCAATCAAACTTTTCATTTTTCTTTAACAATTTTGTTAATGGTGCAGCAATGTCAGAGAAATTCGGACAAAAACGTCTGTAGTAACCAGCCATGCCTAGGAAGCGCATGAGCTGCCTTTTATCAGTTGGGGCAGGGAATTTGTCAATGCCCTCAACTTTAGCCTTAATTGGTCTAACTTTACCCTGACCAACCACATGCCCTAAGTACACCACATGGGCACAAGCAATCTCACTTTTGACCAAATTGACAGTCAAATTAGCTTTGGCAAGCTTGTCAAATAATGCCTTAACATGTTGTACATGTTCATCCCACGAGTTGCTGTACACAATAAGGTCATCAACATCATGTTCAATCAAATTTGTCCTAGTAGGATCATCTGAGAACAAGCATGCATATTCATAGATTAATGATTTCATTTCTGACTTTTCTTTGTGATCCAGATGACTTAATTTCTGGTCAAGATTTTTCAACACATCAGAATTTTGTAACTTAATACACATGTCAGGAACATTATTAGCCTTGATCTCATCATTACTGAGTTCATGATCAGCATTGATAATACACACTTGATCACCTGTATCATTAGTGTTACTATTTACATCATGTACACTTTCATCCTTAGAAATGTCACAATCTTCTCTTTCATAATATCTCTTCATCATATTAATATGACATACTCTTTTAGATTTACGCTTGTCAGGTGTCAAAATGACGTAATCTGTGTCATTAACTTTTCTCTCAATGACATAAGGTCCTTGAAAGCGAGCTTGAAGTGGCTGACCAGAAACAGGTAAAAACACTAGCACCTTATCACCAGGTTTAAACTCTCTTTTCACAGTGGTCTTGTCATACCACGCTTTCATTTTCTTCTGAGAGTGCCTCAGATTTTCCTGAGCAAGTTCACATGCTCCATGAAGACGATCTTTAAAGCGGGATACATAATCAAGTAGATGTATGTCTTCACCTGGATCTGATAACCACTTCTCCTTTAACAATTTCAATGGTCCACGAACTGTGTGTCCAAAGACAAGTTCAAATGGACTGAACCCAAGTGACTCTTGTAGAGATTCCCTGGCAGCAAACATTACAAATGGAATGCCTTCATCCCAATCTCTCTCATTATCATAACAATATGTCTTTAACATATTCTTCAATGTTTGGTGAAACCTTTCTAAAGCCCCCTGGCTTTCAGGATGATAAGCCGAAGACTTAATTTGGTCTATGCCTAACTCATACAACATCTGCTGGAATACAGTTGACATGAAATTAGACCCTTGATCTGATTGGATCTCTTTTGGCAACCCAAACAATGTGAAAAATTTAAGTAAAGCTTGTAAGACTGTTCGAGCCTTAATATTCCTCAGAGGTATTGCCTCTGGAAACCTTGTAGAAGCACACATAATGGTTAATATATACTGATGCCCTGCCCTACTCTTAGGTAGGGGACCTACACAATCAATGATGACTCTACTAAACGGCTCTTCAAAAGCAGGAATTGGCTTTAAGGGTGCAGCCGGAATATTCTGATTCGGCTTCCCAACCATTTGACATGAGTGACAGGTCTTACAAAATTTGGCCACATCACTCTTAAGTTTTGGCCAATAAAAGTGATTTAGAATTCTGTGGTAAGTCTTATTGACTCCTAGGTGCCCTGCAAATGGCATTTCATGAGCAATACTCAGTATTTCCCTTCTATAAGTCCTAGGTACCACAATTTGATGGTAAATTCTCCACTCTTCATCTAATGGTGCATCAGGTGGTCGCCATTTACGCATCAAAATATTGTTTTTTAAAATAAAAGCAGACTGGGACGTCTTTAGATTCATCCTCAGTGAGTGCACCAGCTATTAATGGCTGAAGCTCTTCATCATGTTGTTGTTGGACTGACAACTGGTCTCTGTGGAGTGTGTCAGACATTTTTGATTTTTCCTGTTCTACCCCCTCACTATGTGTGGGGCCAGGAGACTCACAATCCTGACTATCATTAAGATTAGTCATAAAAGATTGGCTGAGATCATACCAAGAATCTTCACTTTCATGAATATTTTTACTGGAATCTTTTCCAGATTCTGACTCCTCTTTTGGGAGTGTTGTTCCATTTTTAGGAACTAATTCCTCAATTTTAGAGGGCGGATGATTAAGTTTATCATCCTTATTTTCAGAAATCATACCCTCATTTTTAGAGAGTGGATGTTCAAGATTATCATCCTTACATGATTCCCTACTTGTTCCACTTTTGGGAACTGTATCCTCACTTTTGGAGGGTGGATGTTTTAGATTATCATCCATGGCGAGCTTTTGTGACATAGCTCTAGTGACAGCACAGGCAGGGAATAAATTTGGAAATTCCTTTTCTAATTGCTCTGTGTTGTTATAATCACATGGTTTATCTGTCAAAATTGCATTGGCTACTACCTTTCCACCAGCTAGGTCATTGCCTAGCAACAGAGATACCCCCTTTACAGGTAGAGTAGGTCTGACCCCTACTATGACCGACCCAGAAACTAAATCTGACTTCAAATTAATTTTGTGAAGAGGGACAGAAATAAATCCACACTCAACCCCCTGAATTAGTACATTTGCCCCTGTGGAAGTAGAGTCCGATAATGGCAAAACTCCATCAAGAAGCAACGACTGAGTTGCGCCTGTATCACGCAAAATTTTAATTTTGACGGGTGGATGAGCTGAATTCCCATCTAGGGAAATAAACCCCTCAGACACGAATGGAAGGTATTCTTCCTTAATTTGGTCACTAGAATTAGGCCGTAAAGTCACGACTACCTCAGAAGAGTTCTCTACATTGGCTAAGGCATTTGGAGCTGTTTCAGTCTCCTTTAATTTTGCCAATTTGAAGCAATTTGCCATTGTGTGGCCTTTTTTGTGACAGAAACCACAACTTATGTCTTTAAAGGCAGCTTTGTTTGAGCTGACCTGGTCGTTCTTTTGACGACTTGAATCTGGTTGTTTTTTACCAGAATTTGTTGGAGAGATAGAACCAGACTGAGATCCACTGTTACCTGTTGTGCCACTACTATTACTACTGTTGCCATATTTCTTATTTGGCCTATTAAACTGACCCTTGTTTTGAGTCTGACCCACTTTACCAAACTTATGGGTAAGTGCATACTGATCAGCCAAATTTGCAACTTCTTTCAAGTTGTCAGCCTTATTTTCCTCAAGGTGAGTCTTAATGTCATCATTCACACACCGTTTGAATTCCTCGACCAGCATCAGTTGTCTTAAAGTGTCAAATGTGGAGACCTTTTTGGAAGCACACCATCTGTCGAAATGCCTTTCTTTTTGATAAGCAAACTCTACGTATGTTTGTGTATCCGCCTTACGATACTTTCTAAATTTTTTGGCGATAAGCTTCAGGCACCAATTCATAGGCTTGTAATATGGCCTTTTTAACCTTATCATAATCCATGCTGTCCTCTATTGACAGAGCGGAATACACTTCTTGAGCCTTGCCTGTGAAATTACTCTGGATGAGTATGGACCATTTATCTCTTGGCCATTTTAGTTGCTCACCCAGCTTTTCGAAATGATTAAAGAATTTCTCCACATTATCCTCCTGAAATTTGGGGACAAATTTTACGTGCTTAGAAACATCGAATCCCCCAGTATCCAAGCCTATTTTAGGGTCTGAGGCTTTTATGACCCCTAACTCTAGTTGCTTCAACCTAAATTCATGTTCTCTTGCCTCCCTTTGCATTTGTATTTCTCTTTCCTCTTTTTCCCTTTCTCTTTCCATTTCTTTTAATCTAACCTCTTTACTCATTTCTATTTCAAGCCTTTTCAATTCAAATGTGTTGTCAGTTGGCACAGTGATAGCTGTTTCCAATACTGTACTAGGCAGAATACTTTCATCCACAAGATATTCTAGAACATATCTTTTAATCTCGTCTTTCCGCATTAAAGGCTGAAATTCAATGCCATAATGTTTTGCGACCTTTACAATCTCAGACTTCTTTAATGAATCTAGTTCCTCGACTGAGGGACTAGCCACAAATTTATCTAAGTTGAATGGCATTTTGAAATTGTATTAAGCCTTCAACAAACAAATAAGTAGTCTGAGCAAACACAGGTGCTTACGAGTCACAACAGAATTTCTCGAATTTTCTAGTATTTTTCGTTCCCGGATGTTAGGCCACCAATTCTGTTACGGCTTGTGGTCGCGAGTCAAACCAATAACAGCGACAGATCACAGAAGAACGAGATTAAAATTCAACAACTCAATGATTATTTACAATCTCCTTATCTCACTTAAATTTACAATAATTAATTAGACTTACTCACAATCCTTTAATTAATATTTGCCTGGTCTGGTCCAAGGGCTGGTAGTGCATGCACGTTGACGATGGTACGGTAGTAGACCTGTAGCGTGCTGTAGCGTAGGAACTGGTTCCACGAGCGAATAATGACAAGGCTAGGCGATGAATGATGGATGATACCAATCTCTGTACACAGTGCAGAAACGGCGTAAGGCAATTTATCAGAAGTGTTCAGTGTCAGTGGCTGGCTTATGATATCTCAGTAGTGTGACAGTCTGGTCTCGTTGAAATCTCCTCCCAGAATAGTTGTTGAACTGCCTTTTATATGCTAGGCTTTTATTCGAGAACTCTCCAGAATTTAACAGAAACTTCTAGTGTACACAGTCCAGCAATTACGAGAACGTTCCTTAATAGAAACTTCTAGAACACACAGTAGTTGTAATTGGGACATAACGTAAACAGTTCTCACTTCTAGACAGTTCTAGAAAGGCTGCGTTGAAGTTGAATTCTCTGGAACTTTTCATTCGCTCGTCGATGGATTCAATCCGGTGTTCCTGACGGGTCGTCTTGTAACAAAGTCAAACTACTCTGTTCAAGCACTTTGCCCCATCGAACTCAAGGCCGTAGCCTGCGAGGTCCGGGGGAGGGGGCAACTGCCCCCTGAGATTTCAAAACTGTAAATGAAAGTTGGCCTACTCAGGGGCGTAGCCAGGCATTTATCAAGGGGGCGCTAGGTGAATGATATCAAACTGTAGCCACCAAACAAAGGAAAGAAATCCCTTTGCGCCAAATAAATGGTTACCGGTATGGTTGATAATCTCCCCTCGATTTAGTGGATCTTAAAGTATAAACATAAATTAAACTTTTCGATATATCTCCATCCAAATAACAACTCCCTCGTTTGGGCACTATACTTTAAATTTACTTGGCTATCCCATTATATTTGCCCTAAAACTGTATTGCACGGGTTCGCCCAATAAGTTACATACTTTTTTCGACGGAAATCGCATACGAGCGAGCATGGTTGCGCCCTCCATCCAGGGAGTTGCTATTTGACTTGTGACCTCGTTTACCTTTGTGTGTACGTAAATGCATTCACGACGGTATGCTTCTGGTTACAACACTTGGAAAACTTCAAGCGCTGGCACCACTTGCTCGTTCGAAAGCTCAGGTGAATATGAACAAATGAATACTGAACGAATTGTGACGTTTTGTGTCGTCAGTGTTATTAATATTAAGCAGTTGCCAAGTGGTTCTAGTTTATCACTTCCCGTATCTTACGATTACAAGGATTGTTCGGTTTAACTGGATTAATTTTTTCAGATGTATGTCATGTAACTCCTTGGCTCTGGATTACTTAAACCAGGCCCATTGGAATAAACTTGGAAAGTGGTATTGCAGAATTTTTGGATATGGTTGGGGCACTCTCCGAGGGCGCGAGGTACAGGAGACTGTGCGCCAGGGCCCTGGTAGAGCCAAGACGCAACACTTCGGTGGAGGACCAGGGCCCATTTTTCAAAGAGTTAAGTTCAATCTTTTACCATAGGGAAGGCCTATATCAAACTTTAGATTGAGTGTAAGTCTTGTGCAACGGGATTCAAGCGGCCAAGCCACCGGCAGTTCTGGGGTATTTGAGAAATAAAGGCCCTAGAATGGAGTATTTATCTTCAGACGGCGTTTAATGAGGATTTAACAGACCACAACAATGGCTATGCTTATTCTTTTAGTAAAAGCCTAAATAGAAGAATAACAGCCGGTCGATATGATGATGCAAGGCGGGTTGTAGGTAGCCTGCTGTAAGCAGGCTATTGTTGAGTTTTATCAGCTGCAAGTGCAATTCCTAATATTTGCTTACCCCTAATGTACAGTATACTGCAGATGAAGTATAGAATATATAACAGGGTGTATTATGATTTCTGAGAGAGCGCCATCTTTTGGAAGGCTGCTACAGAGTCTGCTCCGCAGGCTAGGTTGTAGGTAGCAGAGGATAGAGTATGGCACGGGAGGTTTAAGGATGTAGAACAATGAAATCACTCAAGCTGTCCCACAAGAAGACATTGTGTAACAAGTTTGTGCTATGGGTGTGCGCGAATCACAAATTTTACATTGTTTTAATAAAAACCGCTCTCGCAATAGAGATTGGTCGGCAATTTAATGATTTAATGCTGCAGTGGGTGCCAAGGCGAGGAGGGTTGAGGATGTATGATTGTATGGTTGCGTGATAGTTACCTTCATACCAGGTGTCGAATATGTACTCCTCTTTTGACGTACATACTCTGACACCTGCGAACAATGACAGAGAACAGTCCAATTTCGCTATATTGATGAGCCCAATTTAAAGTTATCTCTGGACTGTTGATTAGTTTCGATATGTGAATATTCATATTTGCACGACAACGCTGAAGCTTCAACTGTTGTTCTTCGACCTACTCACTTTTACACAATACGTCAATGGGACTTCTTCCCTGTGTGAGTTTTAAGCGAGAGAAATTACACACTAAAACCCCATTGACTTTGGTCGTCGGAACTTTATGGTAATCAGACGGACTTGCTTTATAGGCTTAGTCGATTTTTTTATTGACTATCTATGATTCGTGTTTGTTGTGATCATAGCCGAATTTACCCAGTAATCGAGGTAACCTACAGGTTACGGCCCCCCGATATTTTACCTTTCAGGGGGGCCTCCGGAAATTTTCATAAACGAGCCAGCTTTTCAGCTTAGTTTTCAAATCTGTTTCTGAGTTGAAACAAAAATCCCTCCTTTTTCTGTTTACCAAAATATAGCTTCTGAAGCTCTAGTCTCCATTTTCTGATCTATAATGTTACATGGCAGGAATTTCGTTAAAGTTACTGATAGTATTTACCAATAAAGCTACTATGAAGCATGTCACATGGGTTACGACGCATTGTCGTTGAGTATGATATCGTATTAACACTGACACGTGGTTATACATGCCTGTTCTAGAGGTTCGTTTCTTCTCTTTCATATAAGCTGTATTATTGACATTTTTAATTTATTTAACAGGATCTCAGAATCGCCCAAGTTATTTCTGAGGCCGTATTAACAAAATACTCAAAAGGTGATTATTATCTGCACTTAAGCTATGGGGAAGGTTCATTTCCGACAATGAAGAAGATAGTTTCGCCCAAAATATTCCAAGCGCTTCGCAATAATTATAGCGATAATTATGGTGGCCCTTCGGTTAGGACAGTGCTTCTTAGTTAGGCCACAGAAACCTTGGGTCAACTGAGGAGGAATGTGGAATGGTGTGATTGATGGTGTAAGGAGTCCTGAATTCCGATCGATAAATTGCCTTGACTTTTTTTTTTTTGTTCAAATTGACCTGCCCATGGTCTTCAGGTTAATTGCTAGTCACATTACAATTTAAAATAATTTGCAGTACCATGAATAGATGCAATGCATTTTGCGTACCTTAATTTCCATAAGCAAGAAATTCAAGACTGACAGTGATTAATTTCAGGAGAGGACCCACAGTCATTGTTATACTCATGGCTGCACGCAGGGGGCAGTGTCAGTGCCCCTCCCGCGAAATGTTTAAAGCCAATTTTTATCGAATCGATCTGTGTTAATTTCCGAGATTCCAAAATAATGTTTAGACGTTATTTGTAAGTCACGGGAAGTTCCATTTCTGACCGTGGGGCAGACACGTAGAGTAGGGGGCAGGGCAACCGTCCTGTCCTTGAGGGTATTTTGTTTCATTTTTCTGTCACCTTTGTCGCTATAAATTTCTTAAAATGCAGTTCAGTTTCCGTGCGATTCGTACGGTTCCATCCTGAGTACTATTCCCATTCTCACTTTCTGTGGGACTTAACCCCGTAAAATCTCGCAATAATCCAAACTCCACTCCTTCTTCAAGCTCTCCCGCATGCATCATCAATCCCTGCCAGCCGCTGTTAATCATTAGGAGTGAAGATTCATTTGCATGAGACAGCGTTTCATTTCAACATTTTTTCTGGGAAGACCCGCTGCCCTCTTTCGGACACTTCTGGCCTTTTATCTTAACTCTCACAAAGTGAGCCATTAACCACATTACAGCAACATTTTGTTCAAAATCGTGGATGCGCACCGAACAATTTCATAAACATCAAGTGAATTGGATTTTTGCATACATTCTAGTCAGCTAGTATGAGAAAGACAACGATTGAGAACAACACATGTTCAGATTTCGTAAATATATTCAGGGAAAGAATGGGGAAAAGTTTTCAACTAAGAAAAGGAAATTAAATTAAAAAGAAAAGGTTGCGAAGCACTACCAGTTGGTGCAGTGTCGTCGATGCATTAGGTATCTATTGCTATAAAGTTCCTCTTAATACCATTATTGTCTCCTCTGGCAAACCTCTTTCCTCTGAGACAGAATCGTTGATGTATTTTGTTTATTTTGAATAGTTACACATTTCAATTAAAATTTTTTTGCATTGACATGACTACAGGTAATGGTCCTGCACCGAAAGGTCAAATTCTCGGTATCGATTTTCTTGATACATATCATATGCTTCCGTACGTCAGAATGTTCGAGCGCATTTTCTGTATGTGGTTATTGATGAAACGATTATTGTACTACCTGCAGATAGGCCTTCTTGATGCAATTAAAATTAATATGGACTTTCAAAACCATCTTTCATGGATTTCTGTGCTAATGTCATGTGCATATATTACCTAGTTTAATTTGCTATTTAACACATAAAAAAATAAAACAGCAGATGTTATATGTCAAGTTCTATGTCTCCCCTACACAAATTGCTTAACAGAATAAAATGTGTCTGAGTTGTCTCTCTTTAGGGAGTTTAAAATTTTCTTAATCATGAAAGGTAGAATGGTCTTATGGAAATTGACAGCCCTGGAAGTGGCATTTCTGGTAATTTACCGGCATCGGCGCTTTTTCCAAAAATCTCTCAGTAGGCTAGACACTAATCAGCCGATGGTGATGGCGCTCCACTTAGATAGTGTCACGTATTAGTCCCCCCACAAATAATACCACTGAAAATTATACTTATAGGGTCCCCCTCATATAATAGGTTACGGGGCCCCCTGAAGGTAAATCCGGTTATGGTTGTGATCGTATATATGAATAGTTAATAGCGTACAGTAGTTACGCAGTTCGACAAAAAATTATTGAGGAAGTTCGCGGACGTTGGAATTACGAGTGCAGCCAACATAGGTACAGGAGGCCTAATTTTTTTCCACGAGGTTATGGGCAAATTTGATTTTCAAAATTTTTCAAATTTGTTTCAAAATCATGGTTAGGTTTGTCTAAAGGGTTAGGGTTGCGTGGCGAAGGGTTATTTGGCATGTTCTTTCATAATCTGGTGTCAGAATTACAATAAAAGGGTCGGAAAGCTGTTATTTTGGAACTAGGGGTGTGGCCTATTTCCAAGAAGCTGATTGGTCCATTGGCATGATTTGCCCATAACCTCGTGGGAAAAAAATGCGCGTGCAGGAGTAATACGCGTCCGTCAAGGGGGCAAGTTGCATGGGGGCTTGAGCAATAATTCCACTTTGTCCTATATGAAGTAATAATGGCCAACTCGATGCGATGCGGTGCCGGCGAAACGCTGCAAAAGTAACACTCTTAAACATTTTAGCAACGTTTTACATCAATATAAATTTCAAGGGTTATCCAATATATTAAATTTCTCTCTATGTATCTTTTTCCATTCAGTTCATTTTAATGATCTATTTTATTACACTTTTTCTATTGTTTTGGGGGAAAAGTGGTTAAATTAAGTGTAAAAATGTCAAATTCTATTCGGATTCTACAGGATGAAAAAACAGAAATGAAAGTCTATATAAATATTGCACTCACCTAAAATTATTACTTTAAACAAGGAATTTGGTAGAAACTCTCACTGATGTGCTCAGTTGAAGTGTCAGGCTGCCAGGCCGGAGTGCTGGTAAGTCATACCCTACTAAAGCTGGAACAAACTTTCTTACCGATGGCATTTGAACCTTGTTAGTACGTAAATCTCTGTAAAATCGGGTACAGCACAGAAAACAAAACACCGATCAGCAGCCTAGTTGAAAGTTCGAAACACAAAACATTTAAGAAAACCAGTTTGGTTTCTCCAAAAGGCCAAGTAGGGTTCTGCCAATGTAAATGAACCATTTCCTTTTCCAGGTTCCGTATAGACATAGATTCAGTAAGAATTTAGATGTACAAAAGATACCAATTTATACAAACAGCAACGAAACCTCTTATTAAAAACAAAACCCCAAAACTTCAGTCTGGATTTTACCTTAGTTGCAGAAAGTACTGGCAGTCTCTTGAAATTTACTTTTAAACATTGGTCGAACCTACTTAATATCTTCATTTGTCTGATTTCCTCAAAAGTGTAATATTTTTACATCACAAATATTGCATCTTAAAACTAGGATTTGTCCTGTATAAATTGTCTTATTTATAATTTTTTACCATACTGACGATAAGAGGAATACCCACTCTAATTTAGCATATACTCTGATTATGTAACTTTAAATTTTAATGATTGCATTGCCCTTTAATTACTTCAACAACGACTAGCATGTAAAGATAAAACTTAACATTTGCTTGGAACATGAGGAAGGGATTTGTCATCCCTTCTGTATCTGTACGTACAGCTATTTATATTCATAGCGTTATTCGTTGGTATAAGAAAGACATATGGTAGATTGCTAATTAGGAATTACGATACGTACTTGGTAAAGTGGCAGTCACGTAGCCAAGGAGGGGAGGGGGGTACGGGCCACGCCCCCCCCCCCCAAAATTTTTTCAATAAAAGGTCTTGCACTGAAGGAGGAAACATTTATTACGAGACCAGAATTTTTGGAATACAAATATATGAAAAAAAAGGAAAATCTCCCACCATTTTGCATCTAGAGTTCTTGAAATGGGCAAAAATTTTCAATGGGGAGGGGGATACCCCCTCCCCTAAGACCCCTCAAGCTGGTGAAACTCCAACATCGACGTGCCACCCACCCCCCAATTGGTAATTCTGGCTAAGGGCCTGTAAAGCGGTGACGATTACTTGCTTCCTGGAAAGTCTGAAAATAACTTCAAGGGACTAAGCAGGTGCCCGAAACAACCTAATCTTAAAAATCTGCTGTTATTTCCCTCAGAGTATGTTTTGTCATTTCATACTTTTAGAAGGTAAATATTGCATATTAAAGCCAAACGCAAAGAGTTAGACAATTTTGTACCAAAATAGTTGTCACATGATTAAAACTAGCTTCACATGAATTAGGATACCGAGGTATTTTCATTCAAAGTGGGGTGATTGCATTTGTTCCTTAAACAAAAATAACATAGCTAAATAACAGCTTTCGAATATGATATGTTTTATGATTTTCTCATGTCTTTTCTACTAAAACTCCTCCATAAATCGAACATACTGGTATCTCGAACAAGTTTATGAGGGCAGAATCCTATATGAAGTGGGTTATCACCACGGTAATGAACCATACGTATTTCACTTATAGGGGATAGTGATATTGCAGGGGAACCCCATTTCACTATATGAATTTTAAAGTAATGAACATTAACGGGGTGCACTATCGTTTTATCCCTACCCCTATTCAATTCTGTCGGTTCCAAGGTTCTATACATATTTCTCTCGAATATCGTTTTCGCTCTTCTTGCTATCTGTCTTTTAGGATCCCCTCTCGGTGGGGGACAAAAGAACCAGTTTTGTAGTTTTATCGACCCTAGGGTTGAATACCAGTCTTCGAAGTAGTCTGTAATCTTTGGACGAGTGGGATCCATGGGTTGTAAAAATTCATCCACATCAATTTTAATCATCCATTCCACTTCATAACGATGTCTCCATATGCAATCGTTTTCACTTGCTATCTGTGTTTCTAAATAAGTCTTACCCACAGAAATCGTGTGTGTCCACGGAATAACAGTCACGAAGCCACTAGCTACGTAAGTTTTCAGGTGATGAACAAGTTTGTCAGACTTTGCGTTGTTATATATGTACACACGTTCAACACCGAGGTTCTTGTGATACTCTAGCCAGTCCGGTACGAATCTATCCATATTTTTCATCATAGTGCACATCGCTAACTTCAGATGTTTCCTTTTGGGTGATGCATTTCTACATACTGTAATGTCCTTATACATTCTTTGAGGATCAGACTTTCTCCTTAAATTAAACACAAGGGCGGAATGATTCTGAAGAATTATTGGTACAGGGCACGTTATAATGACAACGCCTTGCTCCTCGTGGCCGACCTTTTGAAAATCCGGTAAAATCGGATCCGAGACTGTTATCAAATTTGACTTTCGTAGAAGGGTTCTATGATCGCTTGTGTTATCAAAATCACATAAAAAGGATTCATTTTCCCAAAATTCGCTCATATTTTTACGTCGAACACCCACCATGACAACTTGCTGGTCTCTTATATCGATAAAAGCGGAATGTATTATTGGTAAACCATCTTTTTCTAATCGATCAAGAAAATAGCATCCAACTTCATCTCCCGAAGAAGATACAATTTTGGGGAAAATCCCAATTTGTGAGGTTACATTTTCTGTATGGTGATTGTGTGACGGGGTACTAGAAGATTCTGAATACTTGGTTAGAATTGTTGTGTACGTCCTGTTAAGTCTTTCACCTATCTGGTCGATTTTGACGACAGTATCATAATGTTTCAATTGACGGATCTTCTTTTCAATTACAGATCGATGGCCATGATTTCTTGCGTTTATAGAGACGTGTGCATTCATGAGATTCAGGTATATGTAAGTAAAGGCGACGATCCCCGAGAATGCCAGCACTCGGACACGAAATCCTTCCATCTTGAGGTAAAACTGAATCAATGCAACAACCAGCAAACATGCGGGCAATTAGGTCCAACCTGACACTCTGTAATCTATGAGATGTAATCTATAATTCCAAATTAAAGTAGGCTAACTGATATAACTTAATGAACGTCGGAAAATGACCACATATCCACAAGAAGCCGGGATAGGAAATTTTCAGAGCACGAGTGTTTGTCATGGTTTTCATCTATTCACTTGAATCATTGTGACGTTGATACCTGTTTTTAAGGTCACCTATGCATACAAGTGTATCCTCTTGAATGCTAGGGTGTCTTTACTTCATCCCATAGGCCTGAGGCTTTCAACGATTTCTTCTGTCCTGGCTGAACGTAAAATAATCAGTCTTATCTTTTGTCGAAGCAGACTTTACGCAAAAAATGTACAACATACCTATGTATTACAAACACGATACCCGTTTTCCTCTTTTTGTGTAATACGAATCTTCTTCACACTGTTTCAAGGTTGGACCAGATATAACCATCATGGTATGAGAGTCACTCTTGAGACAGGACTTACTACGATCTACACAAATTCACTGCCCTGAATGTAAGATCTAAACCTCGAGCAGAAACCATTAACCAGCAATCCGCTCTCTTGACTCTTTCGATCTCCAACTGAAGCAAGACATACATAATTCACTTAACGTTTCCATGTTTCCGAAACTTAGATCACAAAAATTAATATTCCAGACACGAAATGAAACCACAATGTGACTTCCTGAGTGTCACCTATTATTCAAGAGTTCCTTGCAAGACACCCGAAATCGATACAGGTTAGTATCAATGGTAAGACGATTGTTGCACTGAGAATTAAAATCATTTGACACGTATCTTGTATAGGTCAAAGTGATCCGCGTCTGTATACAATGCAATATCTGAGTAAACATATTTCAATGCCACAATATTCGATGATTGTATACCCGCAAGAAATGTAAAGTTCACAGCTTGAACAAAATTTGTAATTACTTACTTTTCAAGAGGTATAAAATTAAAATCACCTTTGAATAGCTATGATAAAAACAAGTTTGCGGACGTTTTTGATCGAGGACTTCGTCCAGCGTAGGCTGAGGAGGTTGGTAAACATTTGTGAGGGTTATTTGGCACTGAACTTGTTCCTTCGAAATGAATAACGTAATTCAGGACTGGTAACATTTAGCCTATATCCAAATGTATCTGCTTATTTGGCAATGTATACGTAAGCGTTCTTCTCCTTTCTTTGGAAACTGGTTGAGTCCTATGCTTAAAACCGTGCATCAATTCCAATAAGGCCATCAACTGTATAGTGACTGGTCACTTCTCAAAGGCCAGTGTAGTCTCCACATGATACTGACGCACACACATGGGGTTACAGCATGACACTGTCAATCTCGGCGGAGTGAGGTACCGTATTCTGTTATCTCGACGACCGTGTTTACTCTATTGCTCTTAGCATACAGACGATTCCGGTCTAAGCCAACACTAGAGTTTAAAGCTTCCACAAGAAAGTGTTGAAACAAGCAAATTATGTATAACAGCAGAGACGTTACCGACTTTTCCTTTCCACTCTTACACAAACTTTACTTTTAATACAGCAAAGCAAGATAACATTAACCCAATTTTAAATATACGGGACTTACCAGGAAAGTTTGAAACCAAAGAGCCATGGCCATATTCCAGCCCCAAGACCAGGACGGGATTTGGTGTCTATAAGAGGTGGGGCAAACTAGGGTGGAATACCAAACGGGGTCGAAGGCACCGCGTGAGCGCTGAGCGCTCACTCAAGGCGTGGGGCCCAGGGACCCGCCCTAGGCCCCTGTTGGATTCTATGGGCAAAGCCCCAGTGGGGGCCTAGGGGGCAACACACCCGGAGCCCTGAAGTATTTAAAGAATTAAAAGCCATTTAAATGAACATTTTACTGTCTTAAACTCATCAGGTGTGCACTAAACAGATAACAAGAATCACATTTGACCATTTTCATAAAAGCCTCAACCAGAATATCAGATCATTTTTATATGAAGGGAGGTTTGGCTTGTGGGTGTTTACTATGATGATAGAAGACTTTGTATGAATATGAAACACCAAAGAGGTTCTACAGAAAGTATTCACGCAAAATATTTAAAACGGGTACGCACGAAGCGCGCGATGAAAAAAGCGGTATTTCAGACATTTTATTGTAGTCTATTGTTTTCCTTTATTTATTGAATGCAATTATCCATTACATCAAAGACTCTTCTATACTTCCCCAGCCGCTTGTCTGGGATAAGAAACCCCTCAAGTTTTTCATTACTGTTAAAAATAAGATTGTTTCAAAAATACAGGTTACAGCCTTATGTAAGGACGATGAAAGGTTGAGGGTGATGGTGTATAATACTTTGCAAATAATTAAAATGTTGCTATCTATATATGGTTCTTACAGGGACATGACCACAGGCATCCGCACTAAAAAATGCAAAGAAAGCAATTTTTATTGCAGCTGGGCTGCATCTTTCTAGGGTGTGGCCAGCGAAGCCTTGAACCGCCAGTGCCGAAGGCGCAAAGTCGGAGGCTCGGGACTGAGGGTCCCCGATAATTTTTCTTAAATTTGATGGCTTTTGCGGTCATTCTAGACCATTTTTAGATAAAATTCTGCGTCCCCAGGTATAATTTGAAGTGCTAGCGAAATAGCTTTCTTATCGTGATTCCAAATTTCAGATATAACCGTCGGTCAATTCTATGAGGATGAGAGTAGTTGGTGGGGAAAATGAACAGCAGAAAGGGTTACAAGGGTTTTGAAATAGTAATAGTAATAGTTTTGAAATAGTAATTTACTCAAGCACGGATCCTAGAGGAAGTAATAACGATGCAATTCTACAAAAGTTCTACTACGGACAGCAGTACTAACGAAACACCTACTTCTATTGAGCTCACGCGAAGCACGCAAGGGCCATGCATGGGGCGTGTAATGACGTACATTTCGTACCCTGAGTGACCATTATTTCGGGCTTTACTTCATAAAAATGTGGCGGGGAGCCAAAGCTCATGCTTTGGAAGAAATTTTACTTAAGGTACCTGACAAAATTTTTAATAACAATTGTCCCTTGCCTCCTCATCTGTGAGCTCCACTACTGTATCAGTTACTATTCATTGCGTGTGTGCGCGAAGCGCGTGGGGGATATTTTCTGGCATTTTTATGATATTTGGTATTAATTTTTTTCTTTATTTTACATTGAAAAATTTACTTTAGTATTAAAAATTCTCTCATTATTTCTCTGGTCTCTTCCTTTCGTTCATTTTTATTTTTATTACTTTTTAAGGTCTGGAAAAAGTAGGGGCAAGTGTCCCGCTTGCCCCTTGTATTACCGTCCATGCCCAAGACTAAATTTCTCTAAAAAAAGATAGCCTTGAGAATGTTTACGTTCGTGGTTCTCCTGTTGACGCATTTTAATGTTACCTGTTTTCAACTTGAAGGCAAATTTGTTAAAGTTGAGAATTCATACGCCATTTGTTTGAGAATAAAGAAAACGAGTGACTGATTTCTAAGAAACGATACTAGTGAATTTGCCTCTGAAATACGAATCGTGCCGTAATGACACTTGCACTTACAGCAAATGTCTGCATTTGCTTCAGGGGTGGTGCCAGGATTTGCCCGATAGGGAACGCAGGGTCCCTGATGGGAGGGGGGTTAAGACCCGAAGCCCTTACAAGGGCGATGTTTTGAGCGAACGATGTCTACGGGGTGAGGAGGGCATTGGCAAAAAACTTTCGTGTAATACCATTCCTCATTGCAGAGCATATTTAGTTGCATAATTTTCCTATGTACTTGAAGCAGGGAGGTGTTATTACCTCCCTGCTTGAAGAGCTAATCTAGCGTTTATCTGAGAAGTCTGAATTGCGGAATTGCAGATCGCGCGAAGGGCGCGAAAATTGTAGGGTACATTTTAAACGAATCCGCACTCATTTAGAGTTAGTAAAAACATTCAGTGATTCAGGGTGGATGACGACTATTGGGAATGACATACATTGTATCTTACCCACCCCATCTGCTCGATGAAATGATCAAACCTCCCTCCACGAGTCGCTTCCAGCAGGGTCCAGTTTCCGGAAGCTGTCGCGTTCCCACACTTTACGTAAAATTTTTTAGGCTCTCTGTGGGTTGGTAAGGGGAAAGGGCTTGCACTTTTTAGCTATACGGAACAGAACAATGGAAAACTGAAACAACTAAACTTTTACAGTTGGCGAAGCCCGCCGAAAGAGTTTTGGATTCCTATTGAAGAAACTCTTTATTGGCAAAAACAGGTACAGAGTCGGGGTGACTGGTCGCCGTCGGGACTTCATACTTTGTCGTAACGACTAACGCTCCCCTACGAAATTGGAAAAATTCCTTCGAGGGGGAAACCTTCCTCGACATGAGGGGTGGCCTCCTGCCCCCATCTAAGGTCACCCCTGAACAAATTGTTTCAAGTCTGCATGTTTTCATAATGGAGTGGTAGAATTTTAACTAGAGAGAGTGCAACTAAATTTTAGGTTTGGCTCTGTGTAACTTCGAATACTTTAATGACTTTATTGGGACAGGGACTTAAAATTTTCACGTAAGTATATCATTACACCTTCCATAGGGATAAAATGAAGCCATCACCATTGAATAAGCCGATGCCTTTGTGTAGAGCAGAATGTTCTTAAAGGGAGCCTCAGCTGTATGTTGGTAATTAAATCGGATTTGATTTCCCCTATAGACCCCACCACAAGTGAGTTTAGATAATTCCCTTTCACATGAGAGGCGAAATATTTTCTAAGGGGCGGGGGGTGAGATATACTAAATTGCATTAATGCAATGGTGATTTTTAATTTTGTAGAGAGCGAAAAATTTTCTAGGGGCTCCAACTCCTACCCCTTCCCCTTGGCTACGGGTTTGGGTCAGTACCTAGTTGTGGTATGACTACGCAGATCACATCTTTTTTTTATAGGGTACAGTTGACTTTGTTCTTCAGTTATTTTACATCGTTACAGAGGAATCTCCTCGTCCATTTCTACGAATATTTGTCAGCTTAAGCGAGTGTACAGAAAGACATTTCACAGGGGGCCAGAAAGGTGTTCCCCTGAAATGAAAAATTCTTGTAGATTCCTCAATGGCAGAACCCCTAAAATATTTTTGCTACGCAGGCTGCCTCCCCAGACTGAACTGAGTCTTGGGATGTTTCTGAGTCCACAACAAACTTAAAAATATTTGTTTTCACTGACGCTAGGGATAAAAAACAGACGCCATAGATGTTGCAGTGAGCAGACGTCAGACTTTTTTCCAACTTCTTACCAGGTGACGTCTTCAACGCGATGATATAAAGATGTTCAACATATTCAATTTGATGTAGTCCGCTAATCACGCCCTAAAATTTTGCATCTTTGTCGTCACAGAGTTGTCTCTTTTGCTACCACTGTATGCTGATAAAATGTGATTAGAATCGTATCCACAGCAGAGCAACTTAGCCTCTGATAATAGGCACACTCTTTTTCAAAACTAATCATTTAGAGAAAAAATTCTAACCTGTCTAAGATCATGCATGAATTATCAATTCTTATCTGAAACAGAGCCATTAATCTGAGTTGTAGTTGTATGAAAGTACATGGGCAAATAAAAGAAATATATTCAACAAATAGTAACAGAACAAACCATGTAGGTGGGGGCTTGACCAATGGGTTTTCTTTTTTAACTCTGTAGCATGCATACTCTTCAAATTAACCCTAGACGTGTCAGATGTAAGTTAGAGCAGGAGTTGCTATTTGACAAATAGCAACTCCCTGGTAAGAGTATAAAAAGACCTAAAATTCCCTTGATCTGCTCACGCAAACGTAACTTGTCAAATCAGACGTGCAAATATCAGTAGGTGCCTGTTGGACCAGGGAGTTGCTATTTGACTCCCTGGTTGGACCCTCTGAAACTCGAACCAGGGAGTTGCTATATGTCAAACAGCAACTCCCTGCTCGAACCCACACGACTTACGACATCCTTCAACGGTTCAAAAGTGGTCGGGGAAGAACATGTCTCCACTGTCTTCCACGGATGGGGCACATGAATGTTACACCGTCCTTTTAACACGTCAGTCAACGTAGCGGAATCAGTCTCTGACATTAGGCTACACAGTCGTTCCTAGGCTAATGATGGTATGAAAGTTTATTATAATTTGATGTGATAAGTTGTTCGATTGGCGTCGTCTCCTCACAAAAGGTTCCATTCTAGAGAAGTCTTGTATGTGAGTCATCAAATGGTATGCCTTAAATTAAAATAAAAGTTCAAACTTTTACTTTCAACATGTAAAAGAAAAACTTCATTTCAGCATTTCGAATCCACTGAACACGGCATTTAACCCGTATGTGGGGTTATTGAGATACTTGCTGTCGAAATTAAAAGTCAATGTGAAGCAAAACAGGTGTCATGTCAAATCCTCACATGACCAACAATGGTTTGTGTTACTATCAATGTTCTACTTCAAATTCTGATGCGTTTGCAACGGAAGTACAATGGACATCAGAATTTTACATAGTTCATATACCTTTTAAGGGTTACTCTGAAACCTTTCTAATCCAAAGTCAATATGATAAATAGAACAGAATAAGGTCCTCTTTCACCTGAATGCTTGCTGTAAGTTCCTCTTTTACCTATAGGACATGACTATATGTTGGTTTCATTGTCATAAATCACTGTGCTTGGATTATTACTCTACTAAATTGCCGTCATCACTATGGGATCCCACCGTCGGACGTGATCACGGATAAGCAAACTTCTCGTACGTTTAATGATAAGCCAGTGATCAAATTCCAAGTGCAAATGTTAAGTTGCTAACTTTGAATTCAGCGTATTTAGTGATCAAACAAGCTCGAATTTGTTGAATTGACATAAAGGCTCTCTGATACGCCAGACATTCAATATGGTTTATTTACACGATACAGAGAACCGTTATCTCAGTCCAAGATTTTTGAACAGGCTCGTAGTCTAAGTGAAATGAGAAGAAAAGGAACCGAGACTCTCCCTGTCCCTCTAATCAGAACGATAAATAATGAAAACTGAAAGATACCAGTAAGCAAATTAGACTCATTCAACTCAAGTCATATTTGCTTGTTTGGCCCCTCCTATTAGGCAAACTGTGACGTCACACTAACGACTTGTAGTAGGGAAGTGACGAGTTGTCACAGACTGTATGAGATTTCTTTTAAGTGAAGTGATTGTTCTTTAGAAAACAACTTAGGTGTCGAGTCTACTCTTAAACCAGTCACAAATCGTGGGAATGGGTTATACATATAATTGTAAAAAAGTGAAAACCGGTAAATTTATAATGAGATCAATAGTGTTTGGTTAGTCGAGACAAAATTCACTGAGAAACAATTATAGCCTACATTTACCTATCACTTCGCGAAAATCGTACAATATTAAATGGCGCTGCCCGCCATACTACAGGGAAATTAGAATAGAAAGACTAAAGTTTAGGCAAATAGGTTATTTTACTATATATATATACATATATATATATATATATATATATATATATATATATATATATATATATTGCAAAGAATATGAAGAACCAACAACCCTACAAAATTTACTCCTAACAGGAGGATCCACGAAGGATGCAATGACGGTGTTCCTTGCATGATAAAAGTAAGTATACAAAAGTAAAACTGAGGAAGAGACACAACTTCTGTTACTCCGAAACCAAAATATATTTTCTCGAACAAGCTAGCAAACTTTTGTATACGTGTATATATATATATATATATATATAATATATATATATATATATATAGGGTCGAAATACTGCGGAGCACTAGAGTAGTATGTAGGTCGATAAAGGTTGTAAAAAGTGCTTAAAGTTTGCGGAAAATTCCACGACGTTTCGAGTATAGACTCTTCATCAGGTGGCAAAGAAATGCAACTGAATAACAAAGAAGTAGAAATAGAGAAGAAACACATTGAAGAAAGGCACGAACAAACCGGTCGCACAGAACGAACACGGTGTAAAAAAGCGAAAGAAGGCTGAAAAAACTGGTAAAAAGTAATGAAAAGGGGAACAGGTTAAAAAAGGTCCATTCTAATGTTAAGACCGTGTGGGGAGAGGGTCCTGAGTTTCATGATAAGCCGGTTTTCGGCGGTCTGACGATCACGGTCAGAACCTCTGCACATTAAGGCTGCAGTAACGGCCAAGTCTTTAATTGAGCACGGTGATGGGGGGTTGAAATGAGTGGCGACCGGATAACCTTGAAGGTTTTGTTTGATGGACCTGAGGTGTTTCAGTGATTCGGTCAGCCAGGCGGCGTTTGGTTTCTCCCACATACAGGCAATTGCAACGTCCACAAACTAAAATGTAAACCAAGTTTGTGGAAGTGCAGGTGAAGTGTTGGTTCACACTAAATCTGTTGCCGTTAGAACCCAAAATATTGATAAGTGTGTTCTTGCCAACCACTGGGCATGTGTTGCACCTACTACGACCACAGGGAAATGTACCTGGGGTGTTGTCAGTTGGTTGTTGTGGGTGGGAAGCCCGAACTAAGTGCTTGGAAATGTTCTTTTCAACTCTGAAGGCCGTAATGGGGGGTTCAGGGAAAAGGTCACGGGTTGAAGGGTCTTTTCGAAGAGTCTCTATATTCCTGTAAATGGCACGAATGATGGGGCGTACCGATGGGTGATGGGAAATTACCAGAGGAATTCGTAGATTAGTAGACGTGTTAGACTTCTTACTCAAAGCCTCCGCTCTGTCGATTCCTTGGATTCTATGTAGAGCACCGGTAAGGACTTTGGTGGGATACTGACGCTTCTCAAAGAATGATAGTATACTTTTTGAAGCGGCTGAAAAATCAGAATCTTCTGAGCAAATCCTTCTGGCCCTTAAAAGTTGTGAGTACGGGATGGATTTGGTACAGGATTTGGGATGGTTGGATGGGTACAAAAGGTAGTTATGGAATCGGTGGGTTTAAAATGTAGGTTTGACTTGATTTTACGGTCGCAAATTGACAATTGAAGGTCGAGGAAAACCACTGAAGTGTCAGAAATACAATGTGTGAATTTCAAAAATGGACAGAAAGATCCTACAAATTGAATGAAAGATTCCAGATCTTGACGGGTCCCTGTTGCCACTCCCACAATATCGTCAATATACCTTTTGTAAAGGAAAGGGTGAGAACCGGTGTACTGCGAAAAAAGTTGTTCTTCAAAGTGACCCATGGTTAGGCAAGCAACAGAAGGACCCATTTTGGTGCCCATGGCTACTCCTTTAACCTGACGGAAAAAGCGCCCATTAAACTGGAAACAGTTTTGGGTGAGAACAAGTTCCGTCAAGCGAAGGAAAGTAGTTGTAGGAATTTGGGGGTCTTGTCGTTGGTCCAGGTAATGGCGGATAGCCGACAAGGCAGCATGGTGGGGGATGGATGTGTAGAGACTAGATACGTCCATGGTGAATAGCAGACGTTCACCGCAATTTTCGGGAAACTCAAAGTCTTGAATAAGTCTCAAGAAATGAGGAGTGTCTTGAACAAAAGACGGTAACGCTGATACCAACGGGAAGAGAACAGAGTCCAAAAACTCAGAAATAAGAACGGTGGGGCAACTGTGGGAAGAAACGATGGGTCTACCAGGGTTGTTAGCCTTGTGGATTTTGGGAAGCAGATAGAAATTGGAGATTTGTGGGCAAGGGTGGAGTAGTGACGTTGCTGATTTAGGAAGTTGATTGTTTCTAATAAGGTTTGTTAAAGTCTCCTTAACCAATGCTTGGCTGTCGGAAGTGGGGTCAGAGGGAAGTTCAGTGTATGCAGTTTGGTCCGATAATTGCTTATCGGCCTCTGCTACGTACAAATCCTTCTGCCAAACCACCACGGCTCCACCCTTATCAGCTGGTTTGATGATGAGGTTCTTGTTTCTTTTGAGTGACAAGAGAGCCTCTCGTTCTTCTGGGGAAAGATTGCTAAGGGTAGTTCTCTTGGGGGGTAGAAGACGATCAACATCCTTATTGATGGATTCAATAACGGAGTCTAGGATGTTGTTTTCTCCAGATTTGGGTGTCCAGGAAGAACGGGTGGAGCCTAAAGTGTTCAAAAAATCTTCAGGACTCGTATTGTCTGGCTGATCTGTGATGCCAAAATGGTGTCGGAGGCGAAGTTTCCTGCAGAATGAAGAAACATCTCTGCGGATGGAGAACTCATCAGGGAGGGGGTTCAAGGGAACGAAGTTCAGGCCTTTAGCTAACAATGAGCGTTCAGAAGAGGAAAGCTCCAGATCGGGGGGGATGGTGACCACAAGTTTCGTGTCCTGTGCTTGTATGGTATCACTGGGTGGGGTATGAGTAGAGGGTGGGTCAGGCAATAGGCTTGCTAAAGTCTTGGCTTTAGAATCAAGCAAAAAATTATGAAGCCGACGGTTGTAAACGTGAATAAGGAAACGCACTTCTCCAGCTTCTGGTAAGGTGTTAAATAGGAGAGACCCTTGGTCTTGAATAGTGCGATCAAACCCGGCCTTCTTTCGAACCATGCTACGGATGGTCGAGCGCATGAGACTAAACGAGCACGAACGTAAATACCGAGAGGTGTCACGACGAAAGTGAAAATCGGACACGGTCTGTACGTGACGATATTGTGGGAGTGGCAACAGGGACCCGTCAAGATCTGGAATCTTTCATTCAATTTGTAGGATCTTTCTGTCCATTTTTGAAATTCACACATTGTATTTCTGACACTTCAGTGGTTTTCCTCGACCTTCAATTGTCAATTTGCGACCGTAAAATCAAGTCAAACCTACATTTTAAACCCACCGATTCCCATAACTACCTTTTGTACCCATCCAACCATCCCAAATCCTGTACCAAATCCATCCCGTACTCACAACTTTTAAGGGCCAGAAGGATTTGCTCAGAAGATTCTGATTTTTCAGCCGCTTCAAAAAGTATACTATCATTCTTTGAGAAGCGTCAGTATCCCACCAAAGTCCTTACCGGTGCTCTACATAGAATCCAAGGAATCGACAGAGCGGAGGCTTTGAGTAAGAAGTCTAACACGTCTACTAATCTACGAATTCCTCTGGTAATTTCCCATCACCCATCAGTACGCCCCATCATTCGTGCCATTTACAGGAATATAGAGACTCTTCGAAAAGACCCTTCAACCCGTGACCTTTTCCCTGAACCCCCCATTACGGCCTTCAGAGTTGAAAAGAACATTTCCAAGCACTTAGTTCGGGCTTCCCACCCACAACAACCAACTGACAACACCCCAGGTACATTTCCCTGTGGTCGTAGTAGGTGCAACACATGCCCAGTGGTTGGCAAGAACACACTTATCAATATTTTGGGTTCTAACGGCAACAGATTTAGTGTGAACCAACACTTCACCTGCACTTCCACAAACTTGGTTTACATTTTAGTTTGTGGACGTTGCAATTGCCTGTATGTGGGAGAAACCAAACGCCGCCTGGCTGACCGAATCACTGAACACCTCAGGTCCATCAAACAAAACCTTCAAGGTTATCCGGTCGCCACTCATTTCAACCCCCCATCACCGTGCTCAATTAAAGACTTGGCCGTTACTGCAGCCTTAATGTGCAGAGGTTCTGACCGTGATCGTCAGACCGCCGAAAACCGGCTTATCATGAAACTCAGGACCCTCTCCCCACACGGTCTTAACATTAGAATGGACCTTTTTTAACCTGTTCCCCTTTTCATTACTTTTTACCAGTTTTTTCAGCCTTCTTTCGCTTTTTTACACCGTGTTCGTTCTGTGCGACCGGTTTGTTCGTGCCTTTCTTCAATGTGTTTCTTCTCTATTTCTACTTCTTTGTTATTCAGTTGCATTTCTTTGCCACCTGATGAAGAGTCTATACTCGAAACGTCGTGGAATTTTCCGCAAACTTTAAGCACTTTTTACAACCTGAGCCGCTGCCCTTGCCCCCAAAACTGACCATACACCCACCAGACGTATCCCGTTGGTCCTATCCTTTCACCCATCTGTAACCCCCATTGTACGTGCCATTTACAGGAATGTAGAGACCCTCCGTCATGACCCATCCACCCGTGACCATTTCCCTGATCCCCCCATCACGGCATTCAGAATTGAAAAGAACATATCTAAGCACTTGGTCCGTGCCTCTCAACCTCAAGCAGTAGTGCCTGACACCTCAGGAACTTTTCCTTGCAACCGTGGGAGATGCAATACTTGCCCGGTGGTCAGTTATGACAAAAACCTTTCCATTGTAGGTCCCAACAACAACCGGTTTAACGTTCATCAGCATTTTACCTGTACTTCAGCCAATGTTGTTTACGTTCTCGTATGTAAACGCTGTAATATACTGTACGTGGGAGAAACAAAACGTCGTCTTGCTGACCGAGTCACCGAGCACCTGAGGTCAGTCAAACAGAACCTCCCAGGGTTCCCGGTAGCCACCCACTTCAATCCCCCGTCAACATGCTCGATCCGTGACTTGATGGTTTCGGCGGCCATCTCGTGTCGAGGTTCCGATCATGACCGCCTAGCTGCCGAAAACCGCCTAATCATGAAACTTGGAACCCTGTCCCCACATGGTCTGAACGTTAGACTTGAACTGTTATAACGCAGCAATTCCTGCATTTTTTGACTTGTGGTAACCACTTAACACTGTCTGTTTTCCTAGCCGAGGTTTACCGTGCCCAATTTTATTGTGTATTTTTTAAATTGTACGTTTGGCAGTGTCAACGATCAGTTGCATTTTTGCCACCTGATGAAGGGTTTAAACCCGAAACGTCGTGGAATTTTTCACAAACTTTTAGCACTATTTACTACTTTATTTTCACCTATATATATATATATATATATATATATATATATATATATATATATATATATATATATATATATATATATATATATAATAGAAGTATGGTCCACGTGTATTCCGATAAATAACAGGTAAACAAGCAGAACACAAAGTATAGTTGACACAGCAGGGATACATTAAAAAGAAATTTATTGTTGAAATTTTCGGTCCTACCTAGGACCTTCATCGGCAACTACTAGACTGACAAACATAATTTTTTAAACTGTATTTTTATGTTTGTCAGTCTAGTAGTTGCAGATGAAGGACCTAGGTAGGACCGAAAATTTCAACAATAAAATTCTTTTTAATTTATTCCTGCTGTGTCAACTATGCTTTGTGTTCTGCTTGTTTACCTGTTATATATATATATATATATATATATATATATATATATATATATATATATATATATATAGATATATATAAGTTGAAATTCTTCCTAAGGATTTAGCATAGCGAAAAATCCCCACCCTTGGAAACTACACAACTGTAGCACACTGTTTTGTAACAATTTAATTAGTGTTAAGAAAAGATTTGGGGAATTGGGGTTCTCGAATCTTGAACGGGCCATTTTTCCCAAGATGCGGTCCGCCACTTGTGGCGCTTAACCATAGACTTAGTTAAAGTGATGATCAGGTGGGACATTTATTCTCATCGATAAGCGATAAGTTGATGAAATAAAACGAGAGGCATGTGATGGCATTATAATGTATATTTGATCTTTCTTCCAAGTTAAAACTAACCACCACCTTAAAATGTCTTTGCTTATATATCTAGACAGTGACGTAATTTTAGTTTAGAGTGCCCAGGGCAAAAGTGGATTGGAATGCCCCTGACCAAGGGTGTGCACGGGGAAGCTATTACAGCCATGCAAACAAAGTATTATGGTGTCGAAAGGGTATCCAAGCTGGGCTACCCCTTAGCTCGGATGCCGGTGTCGCCCCTTTCAGGGCATAGGAGTTAAACCCCTGTACAAATACCGGGATTCATATACTCATTATGAGGCTGTAAAATCATTAAAGTGTATCCTAAGTTTATAGACTTTCAATAATATATTTTTAGAGGTTGGAACATGAATCTCTTTCACCCAAATCCCATTTTCATAGCTTACTCCTTTGCTGAGATATAAAATGTTGAAATTTATTCACTTAATTTGAAGAAGTACATGAGTAGTACAAGTATGATATTACAAATTCTTGCCCAATCTTTCATTTTAAATTGAATGATTAAGCTTTAACATTTTATATCTCAGCTCATGAACGTCCCGTGAAGATGGGAAGTGGACCATTTGTATTCGTTTTTCAAGCTTTGTAATATATATTTTTGAAATTTTAGATTTTATGTACTCTTTAAGTTCTCTTTTACAGCATTACAAATTGAAGTCTTAGGCCTATTCACAAGAGAGTTAAAAGCAGAGAAATAGTAAGTATAGTTCGGACGACTCCAACTGGAGAAAGGGAGAAGATGGTACTTTTTAAACAATATTTATGAAAGATATAAAAATCGAAACAAGACAAATATTTCGAGTGTTACAGTGAGAGTTCTTAATTCAGGAGAGTTGTTGGTAACAACTTTCCTTGGTCTAAAATATGATGATTTCTCAAATGTTGTGTCATAGGTGAAAGCCAAGACCCCATTAACAGGAATGGGCAAGTGGGTCATTTGACAGCCCCCCTTTTCCCTCAAAATTGAGTTGGCTTCTTATCAACTTCGGTCTGTAATTTAATCTGTTATGCTAGTATTGGGTTTTAACCTAATAAATATTGCACCTCACGTAGACCTCTTAAATCCGTGTCCTGTAGGGGGCACTGGACACCTCTACCTTTTGATTCCCCCCCCCCTACTTTTCCCCACTTTCGTTTATCAAATCAACTACTGGTTGTGAATGTGGACAATGGAGGGACTGGAGGGAGGATGATGACTGCGATTTTCCTCCACTGAAAATGCCAGGTGACGCCCACTGTTCCTCTCTTTTACTTTAACACGCAGCTCAGAGAAGTCATGTAGACGCAAGTACAGTGGGTCAAATACATGAGTAGAGGTCGCATGTTACCCTCCTGGACAAGCCCAATGTACTAAAGCCATACAGCCCTAAAGTCATAATCCGAGATATTCGAAGGGGTAATTCCTGGTAAAATTTTGTAACTCCAGAAGGTTGGAAGGAAAATGATTAAACCTAAAGCATCTTTAGGTTAATTGCAAATATTTTAGTATCCTGAATCCTAGGTTCTCACGTGGCGATCGGTTGCGGGCCACTTGCAGCCGGGGACATGCACTAAAACGGCCTGCCGAAGTTTGCGAGGGGCCCCCTATTAATTAAGGGAACCAATTTGCCTAATGACGTCCTGGCTACCATAATAGACGAATTGGGAAATGTTTCCACGCAATGCAATGTGGGAATGGGTCAAAGGTGAAGTGTACCACGCTTACAGTGTCCCAGCGTGGGTGTTGCACGCTGAGCATGCAGAGCTAAACACTTTGCCCGTTGTCATGGTATGTACACTTGACCTTGTGACCCGACCGGAAGTACCGAATTTCCCAACACGTCGACTGAAGTAAAAATGGCCCCAAGGCCCGAACTACTTGAGAACCTCTGCCCTAAACTCTTGTCGTAAGTTTCCAATTTGCGGGGGAATGGGGGACAAATACCTAGAGGATTTGGGGCCGTGTCTTGGTTTCTATGGGTACGATACTGACCCAAACCTGAGTTTTAACAGGTCGATTTATACTCTGTCGAATGCCCTTAACTTGCAAGTTATGTGGTAGACTATGCACAAAATATATTATACAGGCGAGAAATCAACCTCCACATTTGAAGAAGACCTGCAGGCTTTCGCGGGGCTTTCATCTTTTCGGCTGAGTGACTTCTCAGAACAAACTTCAATATCTGCACATTGTTCTGTGAACACCGATAATACACCATATTTCGGGTATTTCCCAAATTTCAAAATTTTGTGTTACTGGTATAAGTATTGTAAATGTGTAATGTCAGTGGAAAACATTGAGCCATTAATCAACATTTAATATTAATAATATTGACGAGGTTTTCAAACACGGGGTTAGAAGCAAAAGTACAATGGAGTACACCTATAGGTTACCATCATTTTAAGGTAATGAATAGTATATGTAAAATCCGTGCCGTCAGTCGAGACGGACGTATTCGGCTGCGACGCTGAATTATTAAAACTTTGAAGATGAACTATATTGTGTCAATGGTTTCATAAAAAATTAAGAGAACAATATGAATCGAAATGTATTCATTATTTTCCTAACCAACGTAAAAATACACATCCATAAATATGCAATTCCCTTAATCTGAAGTATGTTTTTAATATAAATCTACAAAAGTTGTCTTAGAACGAAATACTGGTATATATTAAAACATGCAAACGAGTTTTGTCTTCCCATTTTCTTCTTACACATCTTTAATCGATGGTTAATCTGAAATCATTTCGTTTTTACCGAATACTGACCATTTTCCAGTATTCTGAATACAATTAATACGAATTTGACTAAAAATCTTGGGATAAATTAATACCAGAGAAACGACAACTCTGAAAAGGCTTCACCGCCATTTTAAAACCGTTCTGTCCTCTTAATTCAAAGCTTTTAAGCAAGTCGCTTTTTAGTGAAGTAGACCCATTTGGTAAGGTCTTGTAAATGTCACCAGCTGGCAATTTTGATGCCCTCACAAGAGAGCACCGAATATATATATTAGAGACCCTATAGTGGGAGAGATTGGCCATCCATTGTTCTCAGATACGCATTCTGATCGGACGAAATGTATGGGCACCTTTTTGGAGCCAAAGTACGAGTTTATCTGCAGGGGTTGGGTAAAAACTTCCGGTTGAAATCATCACTATTAACAATGCATTTGTATGTAGGACTTCAATGTGCGAAAACAGGTGTAAGGCTAAGCAATGATGCTAGTCTGCAGATATATGGACGTGAGCATATATGCCTTGGGGCACGGCTGGTCAGGCTGCATGTGATTGTAGTAACAATCTTGTATTCAGGGGGATTGAGATGCCAAATTTTTCCATCCAGGCCTCTAAGATGATAAAAGACGCCAGGCTGGCAAGTAAACTCGCTATCGTGCGAAGTGGCGCGGGCACGGGCGCATGAGAAGGGCGTGTCCCCTCCAATCGATTTCCGAAAATTTCCCAAAAATTTTTAAAATTAACTCGGGGAATTTTTACAGTTTCGTCGGGAATCTTAGTCGATACGATAAAGTATGTAGTCGCCCCTACGGTTTACCTGTTTTTTCTTTTTTTTTTGCTCTCAAGAGGACAATTTCTCTACTAAGAACCCAAAATTTTCGGCACGCTACGCGCACTGTAGAGTCACTTCAGTTTCTTCAATAGCTCAATTTCGCATAGCTAGAAAGCACAAGCCCTGTCACCTTATCAAGTAACATGTAGACAGTGTATGTAGAGGTCGTAAATTTCATTCCACATCGCAAAGCCTCTGCTGTTCTCTTGTGTGTGTCATGTGGTACGGTCAGCTGGTGAGCCACTCACGCAAAGTTTGGCTATTTCATCGGGTAGTCCAGGTGGTTTCGATACTATGTATGTTATCCCCGATACGGTTTACAAACCCCACAGTTTTTGTTTTTTCTTTTTGTTCTTAATGATTACATATGATTTTTATGAAAGCTTACCAAAAATTTCCGAGCCCTTCGCTCGTTTTGTAATTTCACGATTCAGATTCAAAAGAACACTATCAGTGCGCAACTCTTGAAGCATTACGGTAAGTGATATTATGAAAAGCATGCCCTGCAATGTCATGGGATAGTTAGGCTCCTTCATATCCCCTTCTCCTCACCTCCTCGACGTGGGGGCTGTCGAAACTTCTGTCCCAACTTCTGTCGCCACCGGTGGTCGGTTACTTATTTTGGGTTTCGAAAGGGTCATTTCTGCGATAAAACCCAAAATTTTCGGTACGCTTTGTCCACTCTTCCTCAGTTCCGTGACTAATACTACAAACCCTTTCCACCTTTTCTAGCAACTTAAGCAGAACACATGGATTTATGTAAATGTCGGGAATTTCATCTCATTTTCGCTAAACCTGGTTAATGTTCTGTGTGTCTGTCATGCGGTACCATACGACTAGATACTCGAGGAGGAAGTACAATGAAAGTTATGCCCGATAGGGCCCAACTGCCCGAACAATTGACCTATATATAAGCTTTAAATAAGTACAGATTCTTTTTAGTGTAGGTTTACCCCCCAAAATTTGGCGCGCTTTGCAATTTTGCAGTTTTGATTCCGGGAAAAACATTAAATCAGCGCGGAACTATGTTCCTCTAGTGTACAAATTTTATACAATATATGCCCCGCAATGGCACGGTATAGGACACAAGTTTTCTTCAAATCCCCCATCACCAACCCCCGCGACGGCATTGGGGCTTTCGGGGCTTAGGGTCGCTGCCCCCGTCGGGAAGTCTTTCCCCGTCAGGCAAATCCTGGCGCCACCCCTAAGCCTACTGTCTATTCACATTAAGAGGTTTAAGTAGTTTCACCTCTGGTGACCTCAGATAGACTTTGACCTCCACCAAAACCCATACGTTCTCTATCTTAATGTGGCAAATATACATACTAAGTTTGAAAATATCATAATGATCATCCCTGCCTTGAAATATCCTGTTTGCAAGGTATTTCAGTTTAAATTTGATCTCTGATGATCTCATATGACCTTTGATCTCCACGAAAAACAATAGGGTTCTTCTTTCTAATATGATAAATTTAATTATCCATCTTTTCTATCTTGAGATACCGTTTTTACAAGCAATTTTCAAGGTTTTTGTAGTTTTACCTTTGAGTGCCTCAGATAACATTTGACCTCTTCCTAAAATAATAGGCCTCAAGTCAACATGATAAATCCATATGTCTCGTATGAGAAGTATCCACCATTCTTATCTTGAGATATCGTGTTTACAACCTAAACATCACAAACACACAAATACATACACACATATGCACACCCACACACACACTTGTGTCATTGCGTAGACTTTTCTTGCCTTCTGCAAGGAATCAATAATGGAGGGACGAAATATTAAAGTGGGTGGTCGGTAAATAAGGACCAGAAAGGAAGGACGGAGGTAGGTAGCGTTTAGTTTTTATCGTTATCACTTTAAGTACTGTCACTGAAAATATTCTGTAAGTCCCATAATGTCTTGAAAAGAACCAGTTATGTAGCCATACACAAAATGCTGTTACCGGTCAGAACCCCAATGAGTGGGCGTGAAAAAGATAAAAAAAACTACAGGAATGGGAAGGAAAGAAAATAGGATGGAATTTTTACACAATGGATACCATTTGCAAAGTAAAATGGGTTTAGATATAAAAATAAAATGTCTGAAATAATTTCGGTCTTTTCGGCGCTCGTCGCGCTAATTATAACCGAGGGTAATTGTAATTACTCCTCGCAGGACAACCTAAGCAGAATTGTTTCAAGGCCCTGTCTACACTGTGGGCCCGGCCTACCATGATCCATCCTCCTAAGTGCAGATCCAGAGGGTTCATCGGCTCTGGGGGGAGGGGAAGTTGAATTTGAAAATTAAAGGAACAGAAAGAAAAGCAGACAAAGCAAATCCAGCATTTTTCGTAGGCTAACTGAAGAAAAACAATACTTCCATGGCGTTTTACGCGCACTTATATGCGACAGGTGCCTCTTGATGACTTCTTTAGGAGAAGCTCGAATGGTAAACTTGTTTCAGAACAACGCGCAACTCCTAAAATCATCCATCCTCTACTCGCATACTCGCATTCCCGGCCGTGCACCACTACCAGGACAAATCGACCATCCGTTAAACCGAGTTGGACTATTATTAAAAAAGAAGATCAAATTGTGATTTTTGTGGGTTTTTTGTGCTCATCAAATGCAAGTTTCCTTATATGCAACCTTTACCACCATCCATCCTCCCACGTAGTACAGACCCCTTGCGTCATCAACTTCAACCTGACACTTGCACGAGTTCGACTACTGTAAAGAAATCTGATTGCGATGCTTAGTAGGGTACCGCATGCATTCAGAGCCATTTCAGATAAATGCTTCATTGTAGGCCTAATATCAGTAATTGGCTTCCGGTAGTGAACTGATAAATTCCAAGGAGGATTCGCAGTAACCCATTAAAACGCTCCCTTCCTACTAGTCTTGGTCAAGAGGTTAGTAAAATTTTCACTTCTCACACGTTTTTTGTTTTTACAAAATGAGGGCGCTTGTCAACTAGATTGTACGTACTCGAGTGCTTCACTGGGCAGGAATTTTAAGACCCGCAGAGGGCGTCTCCACAGTAGTTCCCAATGAACGTTGTGCACTGTGTACAAATATTACTATGCCTGGATTTAGCACGGAAGCCGAGAACATCGCGGTGGTGTGAAGTCTGACATGCCAGTTTTCCCATCCCTTTCTTCGGTAAACAGGGGAAGGAGAAATCAAGATAAGATTTCTCCTTACCATTATCCACCGATAATGTGGAGTGGGAAAAACCAAAGTTAGTGAGGGGGTACTTCAAGAAAGGACCATTACACAGTGTCTATTTTCGAACACCCTGTCCATAAATGGACGCGTCCGCACATGACGTAGATTGGCGCTATATAACTTTGGTTATATTATTACCAACGTGGGATGATCCCACCTTTGGTACGGAGAAATCGTCGGCGAGCGAGCTAGCTATGTTACTCAAATTGAAAAGAGGATCGATGGATATAGTCCATTTATGGACAGGGTGTTCGAAAATAGACACTGTGTAATGGTCCTTTCTTGAAGTACCCCCTCACTAACTTTGGTTTTCTCCACTCCACATTATCGGTGGATAATGGTAAGGAGAAATCGTATCTTGATTTCTACTTCCCATATTTACCGAAGAAAGGGGTGGGAAAACTGGCATGCCAGATTTCACACCACCGCGATGTTCTCGGCTTCCGTAGTTTTGAGCAAGAAGTAATGAACGAAATACTCCAGCAGTACAGTTCAGTTGACAAGCGCCCTCTTTTTATTAGAACTTTTGAGTGGTAAAAAATTTATAAACGTCTTGATTAAGACTTTGCCATTCGTAGCTTGACCTTCACATTTTCTTTAATTGACAATTATGTCATCTTCGCTTCAGTGTCCACAATCTTTAAATAAACAAGCTTTCTGGCGCTCCAGCCTTTTTCGACTCCAGTCAAGGGGACAAGGCCAAGATGAGGCAACAAAAATCTTAGCCCTTTGAAAAACTTTTTGTGCACAAATAATAATAATAATAATGTCCTACTCACAGCTAACCACTTCTTCCTGAAAAATATTTTGTCCCTTGAAGCTATTTTCCCATTCAATACCATACCCAGTTGTCTAGGAACAGTGAAGGCGGCCCTTTTTTCACACTCCAAAGTGGGGAACCATCATTTCGCCTCCCACCCCAATGTATAATGGTTATTATGAAATATTTAACTTTTGAAGTATAAATTAAAGCAAAATATCACTAAAATATATAAACTGTCTTTTAAAATGATAGTTTTGGCATGCTTCGGCCCGCATCCATCATACACGCTAAACGTCCAGTTATAACTTCAAGCATGGATAAAAAAAACAGCATTTTAAATGTTTGTCTTCACTTTTCATAATGTTTAACTATCTTAAAGTAGCAATGTATACGCAGTGCGTATTACACACTAAACAGAATATACAAACCGTAGTTTCAGGGGTGGTGCTAAAAATTGCCCGACAGGGAGGCCAAACTCTCCGACGGGGTGGGCCCCGACAAAGGTGATGAGTTGCCAAAAGGACGACAAACGTAAAATTTTCGGCGCGCGAAGCGCACCGAAACATTTTGACCTTTTTCTTGTAAAAATTTTAAAATTTGGAAGTTTTATTGAAGAAAATTTGAAAAATTTAGATTTTTTCAAAGAAAAGTGGAAAATTTGTGGTCTTCATTGAAAAATCTGCCCTTCCTATGAGCAAAATCAAGCAGGTCTTCGGGGCGACTGCAGGTCGCTGGGATTACATATATATTATATTGTGTTCGGATTAAGCTCCCCGAAGAAAGTAGAAAATTTCCCTGACGGGGTGCCATGGCTTCCTGCCCTCCCCCCCCCCTCCGCTGGCGCCACCCCTGTGCAGTTTGCCTATTTATTCTTAAGTTTCCAGAATTTCGATCACATTGACAATTACTGTTACATTAATCATAGGCGGGATTACGGGGGCAAGAGAGCACTTGCCTCCACTTTTTTCCAGACCTGAAAAAATAATAAAATAATAAAAAAACGGAAGGAAGAGAGACCAGAGAAATAATGAGGGAATTTTTATTGTTATGGTAAACTTTGCAATGTAAAATGAACGAAAACGTTCATTTTGTGTATCATAACAATGTCAGAAAATGTTTTTGACCCGCACCGGCACGGAGTACTAACTAATACAGTAACAGAGCTCAAAGTTGGGGAGACAAGGGGCATTTGTTATCGAAAACTTTGTGAGGTACCTTATTTAAAGTTTCTTCCAAAGCATGTGGGTGTTGGCTCCCCGCCACACTTTTATGACGTGAAGCTCTGAAAAAGGTCACTCAGAGCGTTAAATGTACGTCATTACACGCACCATCATGCATGGTCCATGCATGAACAGTTCAGAACCTACATAGGGAATCGCGATTCTCAATCAATTTTTCGGCTTGCTTCGTGTGAGCTCATTAGAAGTAGGTGTCTCGTTGGTGCTACTGTCCGTAGTAAACTTTTGTGTTGCCTCGTTGGTACTTCCTACGGAATAATTGCCTCAGTAAATTAATCCCTTGCAACCCCTCCTGCTGTTCACTTTCCCCACCAACTACTACCATCCTCATAAAAGTGACCTATACGGTTAGTTATCTAAAATTTGCAACCATAGTAAGAAAACTATTTCGAAAGCATTTCAAATTGTACCCGGGGACCGGCGAGTGTCTCTAGAAATGATCCAGAATGGCCGCAAAAATCCATCAAAATTTCTCAGGGAGGACTCTCTGTTCCCAGTCTTCGGCTTCGCGCCTTAATTCGGCACTCGCGGTTAAAGGCTTCAATCGCCGGCCACACCACACGAAGATGCAGCCTCTAACACCGTAAAACTTGTTTCTTGGACATTCCGTGGTATTTCATTGTTAGTCGTGGGACATTTTAGAGAACATTTTGGCCCATGAAATGAATAGTTGAAAAAGGGAAAATCTTGTAATGCAATCAGTTTATAATGCGGGACTGCTTTTACAAAATAATAGAAAAGTAGAAACAAAAGTCTCCTCCAACATTAATTTTTATTAATTAATAAGCCGTTAGTCCTGGGACAGCTTTGTGACATAGGTTTCTGGGTACAGTTACTTAGTCCCAAAACTCTGTGCCATTAAGGTGATATTGCTATTTCTTTGCTTCTAGTGTCAAGAAGGACAAAGCTGGACTATTGTCTTGTTGTTAACTTTGTGAAAAATCGACCCCATTTTCTACAATTTAAAACCGACAATACTTTGTTAGTCATGGGACAAATAAAAAGTTAGTCATGGAACAGTTTTGTCGCAAATGCTTACAAGCATAAAAGTGCTGCAGATTGAAATGTTTCTCAATCCCTTTTTCCTCTTTTCACCCTTACAAATACACATTAAATTAAGATTTGATATTGGGGATGTTTTCCACTATCGCAAAGGCCTAACAGCGGGAAAACGACGAGACTTTGAGAGACAGACAAAATTCAGTCTTATAAAAGTTTTAACCTATTGGTCCTACAGTGCAACACCTTAGTCTCACATGCAGTTTATACTTGAATTCACACAAACTCCTATTAACTGTGGAACTAGTGGGCTGTAGAACCAGCTATGAACTAGCAGGCTGGGAGGGGTGGTGGTGGGTTGTCCACCCCACCCTCAACATCCCGCCCCTTTCTCTCTAAAAACAAAAAGAAAAAACATGTATTCAGTTCATGGCTTTGCCAAAGAGAAACATTTTGCAACTACACCACTTAACATAGAAAAATTCCTCAAAGGGAAGGGGTTTCATCCACTCCCCTCAGAAAACATGGATAAAACATACAAACCATTCACTTTAGCAGTTGCCACATATAGTGCTCACAATTTTGCATTCAAGCCCCATACATAGGTTAAACAAAGTTTTTGCAAAAGCCTTGGTGTCCGAGTCCCTATAGACAAAGCAATGTTAAGCCCCGTGTACACTATCAACATTTCAGGACACATGTGTCGACACATGTTGTTGACACATCTGGAAACAGATTGAATTCTGGATTCAGAAAGAAAAAGATGTGTTTTGGGAGCAGCTGAAATAATATTGGCAATTGTACACGGGGTCCACGTTCCCCGATGGGGTCCAGCAGTTTTCCGCCTCGACGTGCGCCTCACCTACCCCCTACACCAACCAGGGGTGGTACCAGGATTTGCTCGACAGGGAGCAAATTGCTCCCCGACGGGGGGGGGGGGATCAGTAACCCGAAGCCTTGATGAGGGCGATAGAGTGCCGAAATGATGTTTGAAACAAAATTTGGACCCTCGAAGCACGCCGAAAATTTCGGGCCCTTATTGGAAAAAATTTGAAGAAAGTTGAGCTTTTACCCACAGGAATTTAAAAACATTTCAATTTTCAACCAAAAAATTTAGAAAAATCTGGGTTTTTATTGAAGAATTTGCCCTAATTTTGACCGAAATTAAGTCAATCGTCGGCGACTGGCTGATGTCGGGAACTACATATTTTATCGTATTCAAAGCAGATGCCCGACAAAACTTCCCAAACGGGGGGCATTCCCCTCCCCCACTTGGCACCACCACTGACATTACCAAGTAAACTTTTTACGTTTTCGTTTTTCCCTCTTTCCCTTTGTTCTTATTTTTACTCTTTGAATGTTTCCGTCACGAAGGGAGGAGGGGGGCTAGCCACCTAGGTCCGCAACTAGGGAGGGGGAGGGTCCTGACAGGCGGTTCGGAGGGGGGACTTTCAATGCATGGATTTGATGGAGAGGGCATGATGGGGGAGGAGAAGGGGTAGTCGACATGGGAGCCACGAGGTGACAGTTAACATTGGGGGAAATTCCATACATCCCGACGGGCCCTTCTCAATTTCTCGACGAGAATGACAAACTTCCCGGACGGGGGGCAGGCTTCCCCGACTGAGCATAGCCCCCAGGGCTCTCTGGCACCACCCCTGATTTTCAGATGGCTGGTTGTATAGAAAAACCATTATTCAAAAGGAGAGTTTAGTTGGGTGGTACTTTTCATAGCTGGGGGGCAAAAGACTAATTTTGAAATTATCTGGGGCCCGCCACGATATTACACTTAAAGTGCTTGGCCTGATTCAAAAAATATTTTCAGATCTTGGTAGTAGAATTCCCTGGCTACACAAAAAGGCAAAATAATTGGTAGCCTAAATAATGAAACCTGAATTTTTAACATCCATGTCACGCAAATACCATGGAATGTCCCTTCTCTGGCATTTTTTTCCTCCAACGCCCATGGACACATCTCTGTAAGCACTACCCATTATAATATTTCATTTATTTTGGAAAGTTTTATACTCCATCATCCTCAACCTTTCATCGTCCTCACAAAATTCTGCTCTAATCTGTATTTTCGAAACTAGGCCTATCTCATTATGGTTCCTTGTCCCAGACCATCCACCAAAATGAGTCATAAAACATCGAAGTAGGTGCATGGCTGGAGAAAGTAGGAGAGTCATTGATGTAATGGATAATGTTGCATTCAAACAATACAGAAAACTAGTAGACTACGATTAATATGCTGCAAATTTGGCGGCGCTTTAGCACGCACCCGATTTCAGTATTATTTCGTGATTACTCATCCTTTAAAAAATCTTGCGTGTTCCATAGTTCGTGCAAACTCTTCTATCACCGTAGTAACCACCAACTAGTAAAGCCCCCTTTATCCGAAAAATACCTGCTATTCAGTCTATTGGGCCTATTTAAAATGGTCAAAATGTGATTCTTCTGATCTGCCATTAGTGCACATCCAGTAAGTTTTAAAGAGGCTTATTGAGTTGGTTCACTAAATTCATGATTTTTTTTCACACCTGTTGGAATTTACTCACAACTTAATGGAAAATGGTCAAACTAAGAGATTCTGCATATCTGATACACAACTGAAATGGCAATGATAGGGTAATTAATGATTAAAATTATTTATTGCAAATTCGTGACCAGACACTTTTTACCGCGAGGTAGCCAATGTACCATATGCAACCCCTGTCCACGGGAACAACAATTTCTCACATTTTCGGTAACTATGGGAAGTGATAAATGAGTAACGAGGCTAATTAAAAACATTGTCATGCAATGATTTCCTTCAAACTTCTTACGTAATAATCGATAGCAACACAATAAGCCCCTTTAAAATAGCCAAATGCTTCATTCTAATGGTTTTAATTCTTTAAATACCTCAGCCTGCTTCCGGGGCGTTTTCCTCTGGACCCCTACCAGGTTGCCCCTGGACCTCACGCCTTCACTGAGGGAGCGCTTCGCGCTCTCACGCACCTTTGGCGCTGTTTGGTATTTCGCCCAGATTTCTCCCTCACTTTCAGATACCAAATCCCGCCCCTGACATCAATGATGGTTTCACTGACACTCCTTCCCCTTCGTATTCACCTTGAAAAGCATTATCACAATCCGCGTTACCAGCAACGGAGTCATATAATTTCTTTTTAGAGGAGGTACGTTGGTCCCAGTCGGATGGGGGTGAACATAGGCGTAGGAGCCCAAGTTGATGGGGGGAGGGGGGCTGTAACGACTTGCCCGCAAAATAGGCCAATAACCAAAAATTTCCGCGCGCTCCACGCGCGCTTGGCATGTTAATGTACATTATCATATAGACATGCATCGGTTATTTATCATACCGCACGCCAATTACAATAATCGCCGTGCTACTACCTTAAGGTGACCATATTTTGTGGGTTAAAATCAGGGACGCTTCTAGACCAGTACCGTGTAAAAATATACATCGTTGGTGTGCAGTTGGGTGCAGTAGATGTGTGTGATCACAGCAGTAATAGAAAAATTTAGTGATGCTCAAGACTTTCGATCTCTGTGATTGCAGATGCCTGTTTTTGTTAGCCTACGTACGTTGTCACGTACTTGGGCGCCGGCTACGACATATTTCTCAACGATGTGGATGTAAGGCCTATAATACTAGCTAGCCGGCCAGCTCCCGTCCGAAAGGTACACATGCATGCACTAGGCCACACAATCGATATTATTTTTACACTATAATTAATATCTTGGGAAATTTCATATTTCAAGGACATTTGTTCAAATCGGGGACACTTCGGGGACACTTGTTCATCGGGGGACGGAACACTGGATTCGGGGACTGTCCCCGAAAATCGGGGACGTCTGGTCACATTATTAACTACCTTTCCGTTTGTTTCAATTTTGGCGGAAGTCGTTACAATAATAATGATAATAATCAGTGGTGTAGCCAGGATTTCTTTCATTGGGTGAGCTGCAGGCATTATGTTGTGTGATTGCCGGCCTGGGGGAGGAGTCTAAGGGGAGCGGTCCCCCTCCCCTTTGAAAATTTTTGAAAAAGTAGATGTCCTAAAATGCAATCTGGCACGGTGCCACATATGCTACCCTTGAAGTAAAATTTGTGTTAAAAAATTTACGCATACTTAGCTTCTCTCCATTAGATTTAGGTAGCTCCCAAATACCCGCCGATTGCCTGCCTGGGCGGGTTTTTCCACTTGACTAGCTCAGCGCAAACAGTTCACATCCTCTCACACCTCAGTCAGGCTGCTGAGCTGCTGTTCTGTTTGCCTATTGTGTAACTATAATAATACAGTTGACTCAGCAAGGTACAACCTCCTTTGTGTTAGTAAATTACTAGGAGAGCTAACATTTGCTACCTAAATGTAATGGCAGAAAGTTTCTCATGGTGTTTTAAGTACAACTTAAAATCGGCATCAGTGAGGGTGCGGCATGGCCCAATGGCCCCTCAAATACACCACTGATAATCATAACATAAATTTATCCATTAAAACACACTCAGGGGTGAATTAATACCGATATATAGGTGCTGGTGGAATTCAAATCAAAACTTTATTTTAATTACCAAGGAAGTGATTACCTTTAGCTACTTACACATCATTGCATTATTTTACTTTCAGTAGGTGACCGAAAAATCCTCAGCATATTGCCCGAATTTTCACAAAAAAAAAATTGGTTTGGAGGCTGCACCCCCCAGTCCCCCCGCCTCCTACGCCTATGGGAGTGAAGATCTCCACGGAATTCGGCAACTTTTATTTTGCGTCCTTGCTGAACATGAAACTGTCTCGTGATTTTTGTTGTAGCCTGTACTACTGTATAGGCCTATAAAAGCTTGTGCGAGAACAGTTCAAGGGCACATCGGGGAAAAGGAAGGAAAGGGGGGAATTTGAGGGGGGTGGGACGTCGGCGACTCCCCTATCCCTCTCTGTATCCGCTCCTGCTGCCTTTCAAGTTTATTTGGCAGCCCTTATGATCGTGAAAAGTAAGAACTAAGAATCACTGGTTTAAATCATGGTGCCATTTTTTCCTGTCGCTTTAAAGCTACCGTTACCACTGGCGTATTTAGGGGGGGGGCCATTGGGCCATGGCCCCCCCCCCTCACCGATGCCAAAAAAAAATAAAAAAAAATATAAATATTTTATAGTTCTTGGGCAGTCTCATTTTGGCCCCCCAACATCCAACATTTACAGTGTCGTTTTACCCATTTTTGCTCTCAAGAGGACAATTTCTCTTCTAAAAACACAAAATTTTCGGCGCGCTACGCGCGCAGAAGAGCTAATCCAGTTTCTTCTATGGTTCCACTCTACATTGCTAGATAGTGCAAGTCCTTCCCACCTCACAAAGTAACATGTAGGAAAAGTACACAGTTTATGTAGAGGTCGGAAATTTCCTCCCATCGCAAAGGCTAGTAACTGCTCTTTTGTGTGTGTGTCATGCGGCACGGTCAGTTGGTGAAGGACTCACGGAGCAATGCTTGGCTATTTGATCGGATGGTCAAGGTAGTTTCGATACAATGCATATTTTATCTCTTATACGCTCTAAAACCCCTAAAGATTTTCCTTCTTTTTGTTCTCCATGATTACATGTGTTGCTTTTTTTGTGAAACCTACCAAAAAATTTTTGCGCGCTTCGCGCGCTTTGCAAGTTTACATTTTAGATTCCGGGAAAAACATTTAATCAACGCCGAATTATGCTTCTCTAGCATATACAAATTTTATGCAATATGTGGCCCGAATGAAATGGTCTAGTACACAGGGTGTTTTTTTTTCAAATCCCACCACACCTATACCCAACAGCACTGGGGCTCTAGGGGCCTCGGGTCGCAGGCCTCCCGTCGGGCAAATCTTGGCGTTACCTGTACTCAATAATAATAATAGACTCTGGCTGTGGAAAATCTCCGTTCCAATCAATTCACTGAAATCCATAGGGATAACTCCACTCTGGATAATTTTGAATAAAGTCGGATAAATTGTGACAAACTTAATGTGTTTTAGAACAAATTCAAATCAACCTTTAAAAATTTTTCGCAACAATTGCGCATCTTGATGGCTGCTATCAAGCCTGACATGTGCCATTTCCGACGATCTGGGATGTATTCAAAGCTCAAATTTTCTTGGTACGCTACGCGCCAACCTTTGGTGGCGCTCCGCTCAGATATTACCGCTGACTATATATCCGGAAGTCAGAACACTTTACCTATTTCTAGACTTTTTCCAATAGGCCTATTTTTTTAGGAAAAACATCAGACAGTTGTCTTAGTATCACGTTGAAAAGCCTGGGAAGGGCAATTTCCAGTGATCTGGGTGTATTTTTTGCCAAAATTTTCTACGCTCCGCGCCAACTGATGGTGGCGCTCCGCTTAGATATTGCCGCTGACTATATATCCCACTTTCAAAGACGGATCGCCGCCCATGGTGGTCATAAAGAACATCCATATCTACCGAGGAGTTATGTGATTTTTTTCTTTCTTTCTTTCTTTTTTTTGTTAAATATGTGTCATTATACAAAATGTCAGTACACGAAATGCCAATTTAGAGATATTTTCATCGCAGGTCAAACGGCCCGGAGATGCAATCTCCAGCCATCTGAGAGCCTTGGGGAGCCAAAAATTTTCTTGTACGCTCCGCGCCAACCTGTGGTGGCGCTCCGCTTAGATAGTAAATCGTGCTCCACGCCCCCCCCCCCCCCCCCCCCCGTCACCGAATTCCTAGCTACGCCACTGACCGTTACATTGTGACCAAATAATCGTGAGGTCTGGTTTTTATGACTTTTTTAATTAAGCTTCAAAATCTTCTCCAGCATTTTTTTAAAAGCTTATCAAAAAGCTTCAAAATTTGTTATTTTTGATAAAATCAGCTAATTTGTTTCTTAACAAATTCGCTCTCTCGGTCTTTCCACCTCTTTTTGATCTAATAGTAAGACTGTATCCAGTACTACCAAACATAGATGATAGAGCAGGATCCTGCTCTATGATACCAAACAACGAACTATCTCTAGCTAGCCCTACGTATGCAATGTATACGTACATAGGTAGGCATATGGACAGAACACATCTGTGTGCACGTAGCTATGTGACAACCGCGCGAATCTATTACGAAATGCGATAGTAGGCTTACACAGTTCGTTACACTTTAAAAATTCTGAGCGTTCGAAGACCGTCTTTCTCCGTACACCGCTTTGGTAAATAAATATGTTACTTCTTTTTGATATCCTGGTGTCTAACACACAGTTAAGAACCACTTTAACATTTTAGGGATCCAGGAGACCTTCTCCCTGGTACTCCCGTTTCGTTTTACTTTGCGTTCTGTATGTAGTCTGTAACTTACTGTAATGTAGTGTGGATGAATAGATGACCAAATTTGGGCCTCGAGGTGCAGCACACTAAGTTAGCATTGTAGCAATGCAGTAGGGTAATGTGCTGGAGTCATGCATAGGCTTCAATGTGATGTAGAGCAATAACCCACTCATCAATCATTGGACTAAGGGGCCTACGGAAAGGACCTGGGTTTCTTTTCTGTTTGAAGTCTGTAATGGGAAAGATGGCAGACTTACTGACTGGTTGGAATATGGCTGTGTTCGTCTGAATAGTCAATTTCTTGTATCTCATGATGGATAGCTAGACTAGCCTAGGCCTATGGTAACAGTAATCTCAACGGTTCAGTAGAGATGTTCTTGTCCAGAAGCTGTGAAGCTTGCAAAGCGTGACTTTGACACTGCAAAAACCATGGGTGGTGGTTTTTCACGGCTCTGGCAGATAGTTTTTCAAACACCACTAACCAGAAAGAGGTAGGCCACTTTATGGTACTGTTATGAAATTTCTATTCCGTGTTTTTGTTGTAGCCTATGTGAGGTACTAAGTTAGAATTGTGTCATGCCTAACAAAACTGTTCTTTTCGCATAGTGCATTATAAGTTGGTGACAGAGTGTAACTCAGTAAAAATTTTGCCAAATTAAATTGACTCGAGGGATTTGCATCACCCCAAGTATGACTTTTACTTGGTTGTAAGCCCCCCCATAATTGTCTTTACTGCTTCTCCTTGTGCAGACACAAACATAGTTCACTGCTCAAGGCAACATCCTGGTGAGCATAAAAGACCCCATGTGTAATCAAAACATTCTCTGCACATGCTGTGTAATATGAACTGCCCTGCATCTTTTGAATTTTGCAACTCTGATGCCAATCAAAGAGCAGTTACCAATGGAGACTTCTGCTTACCCCTTTGTAAAATTCATACTTGGGGTGATGCAAAGCCATCTTTAAGCTGAGACAATCAGGGTCTATGCTTGATTGACATCATTTGTTTGTAAACCAGTTGGACATTAAGGTCTTGTTATTTATATGTTCGTTAGACATTGTTCAGACTAGAATCCAACTGTTCAGTGTCCCTCTGATGTTATACAGACCACAGAAGGACTACAACATTTTCATACATCCATTGGGCATCCTAGTGAAACTGCAAATGGGTTGCTTCTTGAAGACTCTTCAGTTTGACCTCGGAACAATATCCAGATAGGACCTACTGTATATCATGACTTCAGTCTTACCATTTGAAACCAGCTTACACAGTCAGATGGAACAATATTTACATGTACTTGGAGTAGCCTTTAAAAAACATTTCCAAAATTTTGGAAAGAAAGCCTGCTTTGCATAGCAATGATATAGACAACAGAAAGTTGTTAAAGGTCAAAAGCAGTCGCCCCAAACTTATTTTGAAACAATAGCTAAATGTCACAAATTTCTAGTTATTTCTCTTCGAAGAATTATTCATGATATTTAATCGTGCATATTCAAATTAAACCAAGCAGTTCCTCCTTGTACATTTTACAACTGAGTGAGAAAAACGCTATCATATGATTCTCAAGATCCATTCAGGAAATAGGGTAGTCTGCTATGAAATTCTTTATTGGGGTGACTGCATTCCTCCTTTAAGTTGTCGTATGTACTATAGATTGAAACCCCTGCCACTAACCTATGTTGAATCTGTGTCAATCCATTACTTTACCCAAAATCCACAGCACTTTATACTAGAATGCTTTCATTTCGTTCTATCGAAATTTCAAATATTTTGTGTTTTACCTTGTTTTGTAGACCATTTCGACCAAAAATGGAGACAAATAATGCTGTAGAGGAAGAGAAGTTGCTTAAGCAATCAGATGAAACACTTGTGTTTCCTGAGGAGAAGGCTCTATCACCTCATCTGACTGACGATATCATAAGCATCACAGATACTCAACAGGACTTCATTTCGGAGAAGAAAGATGCCAACAGCAAGGAGGAAAATATTGCAGAATGTGGAAAGGAAGAAGACTCAAGTGGTATTGTATTGCCTGCAAAGGAGGCTAAAGAGATGGATGAAAATTCCCCAACAGACAAAAATGAAGATCCTTCTGAGCACACAGTACATCCACTGCTTCAAGATGTATCATCCTCTCTAGCAGTTTCAGAGGTCAAAGTGATAGACACAGATGTTCAAGACAAGGTTGTGGTGGAAACTCTTCTGCAGAGTGCTGAGAGCCCATTAACTACTCCTGAAGAAGAGACAGCCCCACCCCTTGTTGCTGCACAAGTTGATGAAGTAGCAAGCTTTAGTGAGGAGAACAGTGACAAAGAGAAGATTGTTGACAAAGCAGAGATCAAGAAGGAGGAGCAGGGAAGTGGAAAGAATCAAAAGGAATCCAAAAAACCAAAGAAAGGTAAAGAGAGATTGAAATTAAGTTGCTGGTGACAGAAGAAAATTGTATGCAATGCAGGCCTAGAGTTCATGCAAACATTATGTGCCCATAGACATACCACCCATCCAGACTGGAAAGTTTGCCTTGTGTGCACAAGATCTGGCCCGCACAGCTTGCTGCTTGGTTTGGCACCTGGCCACGAAAAAATTGCTGGTCATAGATCTGGTCACAAATGCGATGCAAATGGTAGCAGCGCAACGTTAACAAGGTAAAAAGTAGGCCTACCTGAAAGCTAATGCAAAACTCACTGCACAACAGTGCCTGTATGGTGGCAAGACCTGACCAACATTTGACAATGCAGAGGTCTGTGAATCTGACCCATGGCTGCCATTGGACGAGAAATAACAAGTGACTCGCCAGCGCAAAATGCAGACTTCTGGTCTGGCCACCCATGAAGAGAGTTTTCAAATACTGTACGCTTCTGGTGCAGAGCTAATCTGAAAAGTGAGGGATAATTTGTTTAATCTGCTGCATAAGTGCTGAATTGGTTACAGTATTTGAAAAAAGCAATTTGGACATTTTTGAGGGTTATGTCAAAGGTGGGAGGTGTCACCCTTCCCTCTCTATGACAGAACTAGTTGCTGTATTTTTTTTTTTTTTTTTGTGGTATTCCTGTCAGTTCAGGGAGTTTGGAGAGCCAACAGTTCTGATGGGTTGGCCTTGTCCCCCCCCCTCCTACTCCCAAGTTTTTCAATGATTTAGACTTGCCTCTCCTGTCCCTCATCCCATTTTTGAGGAGCATACCCAACAGTAATCAGGCACTACTTCAGTTGACCTAATTGGCCTGGCAGACACTGTGTACAGTACACTATGTACAGCATGTTTGCACTTGTGGTTCATTCTTTTAACAGGTGTGCAGGAGTGCTGGTAATGTTCAGTTAGAGGTACAGTAACATTCACTCATAATTTAAGAAATTGCTCTGCAAATGATCAGAGCTGGCATTACACAAAGGCTGTGGAGGCCCATGGTTTTTATACTGTACTTTTGGTAATGGCCTTTGCACCCCACAAAATCATGTAAATGAGCACGGCCACATTCCTCTTGTGTTTGTGCCCTTGCTAAGAAAATAATCATATCCAAAACACTAGTCTTTACACCGGGTTCAAAATTCGGAACCGGGTACCCGAAGTCGATGGTCGGTCGGGGTACCTGAATACCCGAAAATATAACTTTTGTTAGGCTACAAGTTTGTTGTAAAGTCATAATAAGATATTTTGCTTTGCACGTTGATATAATGTAACACCAATGTATGTTACGTATGGGCATGACAAGTGTTCTTAGGCGTGTGCGTGATAAATTTTGCCAGGAAAAAGTAACATGTTAGGTGTTCTGTCACTCGTGCAATCTATTTTAGTGAAACTTTGGATCCGGGTAGCAATTTCAGAACCGGGTCCTGAAATCGTCGGCCGGGTACCCGGTGCAAATACTACAAAACACAGTGTTTTATTTGGACTTGGTACCCTTGTACTGTATGTAGATGCATGTTTACAGTATGCCCTTAAAGCTTGGTAGGAAAATCCTATTTGAGTGCTGATGTACACTACATATGTCCAACTCTGCCAGCTTTTGTCTCATGACAGGGGTGATAAATCTCATTGTCTTTTCCTTTAAATCTGATACATTTGTCCAAACAGGTCGGGATTCAGAGCATATGAGTCGAGCAGTGATGCAAGCCTTGGCTGGCCTGGACACTCCTGAAGAAAAAATTGCTGCTCTATGCAAAAAATATGCAGAACTGGTGAGTGCATGATGACACTTATACATTTCAGACTTAATTTTGAAAGAGATATTCTGTGGGTTAAGTTTAAATGTAGCTTGTATGTACTCTGCACTAGTTAAAGGTGAAATTTCCCACTTTAGATAAATTTGTGCCTGGAATTTACAGTGGATATGTAATGTTATGGAACACAACACACCCATCAGGTGTTTTGTGCCTAGAACCATGATCAAACATTAGAAAGATGAAAAAAAGGGAAAGGATTTATTCAGTGAATGGTAATATCACAAAAGTCATGAGTAGAATTTTACTTTTGCAAAATGTGCAAAATTGCTGCTAATCTAGATTATGGTACTTTCAGTGTGTTGTTAAGCCAGTACTTCCAATAACTGGTGTTCGTGACTAAGCAGTGTCGGGTGGGAATGGTGAACAATTTGCTCTGTAAAAGCTGGAGTGTTGGGTTATACTGAATATCACCACCCTAGGATAGTTCAGAGCTCTGTTGCAGTGTATGTGACTATGTGGCACATTTTCTTCATTGCTAATTTGCATATAAATTTCCTATCTTCCAAGCATGCAGGATTTTCATGACCCTTAAGCTGGACACCTGTCATCAAATCACAGCCTAACACCATTAAGAGCATGGTGTACTGTACCATGTTCACTCTGTAACATGTGTAGCCTTATCATTACAGCTTGGTGAACATAAGTCCCTTCAACGAGAGCACAAGGCCCATCAAAAACAGTTGAGTGTACTTCAGAGGGACCGTGACCAGCTTCAGAGTGAACATGGAAGGGCCATTCTGGCGAAGAGTAAATTAGAGAGTTTATGTAGGGAGCTGCAAAGACATAACAAAACCATCAAGGTACAGTAAAACACCTATTATTAAAAATCAAAAGATGCTAAAAGAAGCAAAAGTTGTGATAATTTTAAGTGGTAGAGTACTTTTTCAGAATTTCATAAGATATGGGAATTGACCATATTTTTAAAGGACACACACAGTCATGTAGCTAGACTGTATTTTGAAATACCATTTGTACTTACTATGTTCATTGCACATCTTTTCAAAAACCCCTCCCTGAGTCCTTCAGGGACTTGCTGGGATCTTGGATTGCCTGGGTACATTTCAATGAGAGTATTTCTCCTGTATCACCTGTTAAGACCACTGTAGCTCACCATCCTGGTTTAAACCATTTGATGTCCCACATAACTAAGATCCAAACTTCAGGGGGTTATTAAAAGGATTTTGTGTTTGTAACATTTTTAAATAGTCTCATTTATTAAACTTACAGTATGGTGACTGCATTTGTTCTATGAATGATCTGCAACCTGACTTATCACATGTACTCACAATTTCAAACCAGACACCATTAGTTAAAGAGAACTATCCAGGAAGTGATACTTAATTTGCAAAACAGTATGTGTACTTACCTATCCTGAGAGAGTAGGGCTGAAGCAGTGAGGAATTCCAAAGATTGCTGTCATAATATTTCTTAATGTTAAAGTCATATCTTTGTAAGTAGACTTCATCCAGGAAGGATGAATGCAGTAAAATTGGGACTCAAGCTGATTTTTTGCTGCAGAAGTTAATTGTATACCAGGGGGGTAGTGAACTTTTAGAATGTTGGGGCAATTTGCCCCCTTCCTACTCCACTGGCTGTGCTGCACTTTATACTAATGTGTTGGTTTTGACAACTGTTTCAGTGTACATTATTTATGCCTGTACTGTAGCCGGCAAAAGAAGGGCAAAATATTGGTATGAACAAAACATAAATTATTCCTTTCAGGAAGAAAGTTTACAGCGAGCTCGAGAAGAGGAAGAAAAAAGGAAAGAAGTTTCTGCAAAATTTCAGGTTTGAATTTTGAATGTAATATTCTCCAAAAAATGATGTAAAATTATAAAGGGAATTAATCTGACAGTGACTAAATGTGAAGTGTGAAACGGAAGTAAAGAACCCTAGAAGGCACTTTAAAGAAGCTTGAGAATGACTGGCAGCACTGCTATTAGTTACAGAATATTATATAGTTACTATTGAATTTTTGTAAATTGAAGAATCTCGAGCAGATTCTCGTTGGATATTCACCTACCCCTTGCTTTATCTCATTGTTTCAAGTGAAGTGAGCTCCCTTAGCAGTTTGCACACTCTGCCCATATATTTACAGGTGGTTTCCACCACATTCTTGACTGAATCATCCTTATTGCTTTCCCAAAATGTGTAGCACTGAAGATTTGTGTCCTACCAAATATGTAATGGCAAATGTTTCACATCTTCAACCATAATGTTGCCTGTATTTATTATTGTGTGTTTGCAGTTTACTAGTAGTTGGCCTAAATTCTGTATCAATTGCTTTTCTCCCTCACAGAGCCTCGCAAGTTTAGGGTTAAATAAAGACTACTTTGTTGTCGGTACCAAATTCATTGTCAGATTAACAATATTTTGGTCATTAGCATTAAAATTTACATAGGTAACAGCGACCAACCTGGGGGGAGGAGGGGGGTGTGGACCCACCCAGTACCAAATTCATTGTCAAATTAACTATATCTTGGTCATTAGCATTAAAATGTACATACAAAACAGTGACAGACCCGAGGGGAGATCCACTAGAAGCTTAGCAAAGCTTATGACCAGAAATACTGTAGTTGTCAAAAGAAAAGTAAAACGAGAAGACAGTTTGCCATGCAATACAGAAAAGGAAGGGCCTAATACATAAATATGAAAGACACTGTCATGTAGGCTGCTGGTTGTAGAAAAACTTGTCACTTGTTTTTTTTGTTTTTTTTTTTTCATTTTTTGTCTTGTGTTGTTTTGGTTAGCTTTTTGTTTTAAGGTTAAGAGTAAAGAATGATTGGATTTTAGTGAAAGGATGGAACAGATATTGGGCAAATGACAAGAGAATAGTGACCTTGGTTCTGTTCAATAAGATGTGTTGATGGGATACCTTTGTGGGAGATAAATGTGACAAAGCCTTGTCCTTCCCTTCCCCTCACCTCGTTTCTTTCCAGTGTTTCATTCCAACTGTAGCTGATTTGTTATAAGTTAACAGATGATAGCAAAGTATTCTGAGCAAATGTTTGAGATGAAAGTGAAAAAGGGATTGGTAGCCCCATCCTTTCCCCAGCCCTCTTTTCTTTCCTTCTGGGATTGCATCTCAGCTACAAGTCATGTGTGACAAGTTTGCAGGTGGTTACTAGCACTCTAACTCACAAATTGAGCCGAGAGGAAACAATCTTGTCCCCTCTTCATCATTGGAAGAAGTGAATCTCTCCTACTTACACATTCTGAAGATCAAAAACTGTGTTTTGTAACTGTTTATGTTGGCAGCAAACCATCAATGAGATTACAACCCAGATGCAAGACAATCATACGAGAAACCTCCGACTAAAAGAAGAAAACCTTGAACTAGCTTCAAAACTCAAGAAACTTGTAGAGCAATATGAACGCAGAGAAGAGGTAAGTACCACTCTCAGTAAGTACTGTCTAGAGATGGATTTAATGGTCATGAGGTTTTCAGAGTCAATTCTGCTGTCCTGGGCATTTTCATTGTAGTCTGCCACGTTTGTTCACTGTTGTCCGCATGAATGTCAAAAGTGTTGGACATACTTCACCCCTTTTGTTTATGACCAGGTTTCTGTTCCTATGCTGAAGGCAATTGTTAGTCTGTAGTGTCAAGTTGGCATTTAAGGTGTTGTTCCATGGATTTGCAACAGTGACCCAGAAGTTTTGTAGATGAGGCACACAGCACTAAGTATTGATATGATGTTTTTTAGCTGAGCTTTAGTTGAATAACATGTCTCTAAAGCAATATGCTTTCCCTAGTGACGTAACTGTAAATTCCTCCTATACAGTATTTATCCTACATTGGTTCCTTCTGTCTCATCAAGGAAGGGATGATGCTTTGCTATATATAAATGGTAAAATTCTTTCTCAAGGGTCCAACCAAATTCACTGGACTGGTGTAGGGTAAACATTCTTACCTGTTAGCTTTATGAAAGTGACCTGTAATGATAACATTGTTTCCATCACTACTACACTAGGAAGTCTGACAATATTCATGTAAGTAGGTTTTTTCACTCGAGCTTTTAATTGATTTATCTTTTTCCTGGGTCCAAAGTTCTGGAACAGCCTCACCAACAGCATCAAAAGTGCCAAGTCCATTTGTACATGTTTGCATAAAGCATAAAGGAACCAGTTTTACAGGGTTGCAGTTTTAAGTTTTTGTTCTTCTATAAGTCTGGGTGTAATTTCTGTTCCTTTTTGTTAAAGGGGGGCTACTTGCAAAAGCAGGTTGCTTCTGCAGCCCTCCTCTACCCACTGGTTGTGATATCTGTAAATGCATTACATTTTCTGAAACTGAAACTTTGGCTCTTAGCTAACTGGTCATCTAACGATTTCCTATATGAAAGGACTTCCCTAAAGTCCAAACCACTGTTTGGTGAATTACTTGTAGATACTTAACACAATCCAATTGCATTGCTCTTAGAGAAGCTAAATCTTTTGTGCCAAGTAAGCTACTTAAAGTAGTATAGTGTACAGTATATTGTACATTGTATGAATGTCACAGTCGACCATACCACAGCCTCTCCCTCCTGCCACCCCCCTCTTACATTCCCAACTGTCCTAGCATGATGGTTGCCTACTCTCCTCCATTGACCATTGCATTTTGGTAACATGCATATTAATAAGGGGACAGACTTTAATGTGGAATACAGATCAGTTAATTGTTATTAATGTGGAAGGAATATTAATATTGTAATACCAGCAGCTTTTCCTGGTTGCAGCCACATTGTTTTTATTTGGGAGTTTGGGTTTAAGGACAGTAGACCATGAGGATGGTATGCAGAGCAAAAAACTGGACTGTGCAAAGGTGTAAGGGAAGATCACTCTGTCATGTTTATTGCAGGATGATCTAGTAATAGGACATGGGGTCATCATGGCAATTTTGTTGGTCCATATTTATGCATCTGTGGGACTTAATTTTGCTAACTCACAGAAAGGACTTGATGAACAACACTAGTTAGTGTTTAAAAAGTCATTAATTTTATGGTTGATTTTGTACTTAGTCAAAAATTGTTAGTGTTATAAAAACTTCCATTATTTTCGCAGTATGTTCTGCCCTTTGTTAATGGCCTTATTCCTAAATTTGATCTAACACTTTACCTTTAAACTCAGATCTGAAACCTTCAGCTCACAGTGTTTTACCCACAACTCTAAGTAGATATGTCATATTGGTAACATAGATGGTCAACAGACAAGGGTATGTGTTGTTGTTTTAATGTAATTCTACCAAACACTGGCATGTACAGAATTGAAACACCTTGCATATCAGGATGGGAAGGTGCATATGTTGGGCTAGTTATTTGCCCTGTAACCCTACAGTCTTAGAAAGCTTGCTGTTATTTACTGCAGTTCTGTAGCATTCTGTTCAGGTTAATACCAGGCATGTTCAGAGGCTCTTAATAATTCGTGAACAACAAGGAGAGGTAATCTGAACAGGCAAGGCTTGTATACAATGCAAACCTAGCCTTACACATAAAGAATAAAATTGAAAGCATCAGAATGTGAAAGATACAGTTAAAAAGACTGAAATTTAACCATGAAAAGAAAAATTATGTGAGAGCAATGGAAGCAATTGTTCAGAAGTTTGCAGGGTGGTACCTTGGCCCAAAAGGTATTATCTAAATTGGCAATTTCAGTGATCATGCGAGAACAACAACTTTACAGATGGTGTTAATGATGAAGCCAGACCCAATTTATCAGCAACACTGGCACTTAGTCTGTTTTACACACAATCCTGTCATGTAATGGCTAGTGTTGTAACAATTATCGGTTGTCACCATTGGTATCAGCGGATATTCCCCATTTTCATCCTGTATCGGTACTGGCAAAATTTACCTTACATGCCCATATCACCTAATCGATACTTATCATCCCATATGTCATGAAAATGGTACGGTATTTGAGTATGTTTGAATGCAGGATCCAATATTTTATCTCATCAAGATGAAAGGACACTTCACCTTGGTGCCCTATAGCCTATGACTAGTTGCAGAATGCTTATTTCTCAAATATTGGTATCGGATCGGTATCGGCCAAATTTGAGAATTGAAATACTGGTATTGGGTAATATTGGCTACTTGCAATATCGGTACATCACTATTAATGGCTGCTTCACACAACAGACTAGTACCAGCAGCTAACTTTTTTACTTCTGTAAAATTAACCTGTTGAGTGGATTGAGTGCCTGATACATCTTGTGACATTCACAAGTATGTTGCGATTCATTTTCTTTCAGACGACCAGTAACTTATGCAATCTTGTTTCTCTTCAATTTGTTTCAGCATATAGAAAAAATCTTCAAACATAAGGAACTAGAATCTCAGCTATATGATGCCAAACTTCAACAGTCTAACCTTGCCCTACAGGAAGAACAGGAAAGATGCAAGAGAGAAAGGTCCATTGTAAGTTAAAATACAAAAGATTAATGACATGATTCTATCTACCTCACTTGAATTTCCCTTGATTATGGTACCACATATATATGGCCATGAAGGGCACATATATTGTCATATAAAGCAGCCATATTATGTGGAAGAAGCCTGCATCATTAAAATCAACTTCATTTTCTTTTTCCCTTTTGCTTGTATAAAGGTATTACATATATTTATTATAGGGAGTGCACTCTGGAAAAGCCCTCTGGCTTTTACTCAAGTTGCTCTTCCTTTCACTTCTCATTATTTTGTAATTACGATAAGTGTAAATTGTTACTGCCATTGAAGTGGAAAAAAAAATGAAATGAAAATGTTGAGTGGCTCACCAATTCAAAACTTGAGGTCAGATTTGGATTTATGTCACTTTAAAGGTCACTTTCATTAGAAAAATATCAATTGCTCTTGGATAAAATCCATCCATATCATGACCCTACCAAGGATTGAATCATGAATCTACCAATTGGCAAGATTCATTGCCTCAAAAACCATCCCTTATTTCCCCTTGCCATTGTGGCATTGTGATATGACATGTATGAATGCGAAAGTTCAATAGTGCTGTGGCATATGGACTCAGCAACAACTTTGACCATCTTCATAGGGATTTTGAAGGGGCATGTTCCACTTGCTTTATTCCTAAAAGGGGTAAATGCAATCACCACAGATTGCAGACAAGTTAGCTGATGAAATGCATAACCCCTTAGAAATTAAGCATCCATGAATCTGTGAAATGGGAAATTAGATAACTTGTGAGTTGTTTAAATCATCTATGGGTGTTTGGAAGAAAATATTGAATAATTCAAATATATCCACTGGATCTGTTAGTCTTTGCATGATAGTGTGTGCTTAAGATCATACTTGGAATAGAGCCACCACAAGTGAAGCAAGTGCTGTGTAATGTCAGAATAACATGAAGAAAACAGTAACCGCCTTGTAAAGAGGTATTTGAAATGACTGTGTCAGACTTGATAGTGTTTTTGTCCAAAGGTAGGTACTTCAAATTAAAGTATTTTATTTGATTTCATTTTATCTTTTCTTCATTTTGTCATCTGTAAAGCTAATGAACGAAACAGCAGAAGCTCAGACAAAATGTGAAATGCTGATGAAACAAGAAACACAGTTGAAAGCTCAGGTGAGATTGTTGTACATTATATAGAGGGCAGGTTTACCCATTTCACTAGAAAGAAAAAATCTCATCCATTTTAGTTATATGCTTTGCTTTAATATTGGATAATTTTTTATTCTGTCTTTCTCTGCTGGAGAGTCCTAATCCCTGAATTTGAGAGAGTTATGTTAGTGAATAGGACTGTTTCATTACATACTTAAAATGTCCAGTGATACCACTTGTAAAGTTAGCACAGCAGAGTATTGCAGGGGAGACAGGTATGCATTAGCTACATAACATGAATTTTGAAAACCTAAAAAATGTGTTTTTCAGGAAGAAAACTTGATTTTAATTACATTAGGTACACTCTCCCACATATGTGGAATGTGAAATAGCTGTTTTGTCTTTGCAGGGTCTGAAATTTATTCTTACCAGCTTTACTTGATTAATATGGTTTTTGTGGTTCACTGTCCAGTAACATGTATAAGACTAAAGGTAACTCTTTTAGGTACGAGTATCATTTACCCTTATGATATATCATACTCTTTCTTCCTCTCAGAGGGGTTTGTCAGGGTTGTGTTGATATTGCAAAATCTGGAGGTTTTGCTCATTGAATATTTTATCTCTTGTTTTATTTTTAGCTGGCTGTGTATACAGAGAAATTTGAAGAATTTCAGACAACGCTAACAAAGAGCAATGAAATATTCCAAACATTTAAACAAGAAATGGACCAGGTAATATTTTAGAATTGTATCATGTTTGACATAGTGATCATGGAAAAGTTCTTGAATTTTACCTATACATTAGAAACTCTTGAGACATTTTAGTGTTATTTTTCTTTCTCACTTTCAAATTTTCGTTATCAAAAACTATGGTAATGATTTATAATTGGTCAATGAGAGCTGGTATTGTGCCTAGTAATTTTCATCAGAGAAGTGAAAAAATTTTGTGTAAGTATATTTTTAGCTCACACATTGTACACAGTACATGTGTGAGGTTATAAAATGGGGCAGATGTCGTCAACTTTTCTACAAAAGTTTTCAGCCTTTTGATGTTTGGAGATTTTGAGCTGAAATTTTGGGACATGATTGTTTGTCCACAGGGCATTAAAACTTGCCTATTTGCATTTTGATATGCAAAAGTTAAATTTGGTTTTTAAGCAATTTTTGTAGGGCTGAGTTCACTGTGCCTGCTGAACAGGTAGCTGTTTATTCATTGCACTTATAGCAGTGTACTTGGTTGTGTGTTCAGTTGCTATCTCGCAACTGCCTGTGCAGGTTTGTTTTGAAATTTGATCCATTCACACACATCAGTCTTTGTTCATCAAGTGGCCCATGCAATCACAATGCCTTGGGGATAACTAATTGTATTATCATGATTCATTAAGCAAGGAGTTCCATGGAAACTCCCTGCATTGAGCAGCTACTTGATTCATGATAACAAAATCTGAAGCAACTCTGTGGTCAGTTTGGCTTACAAGAAAGGAAAATGGTTTAACCTGTTGTGGGAATATATCCCATTTTGTTCCTGGATCAATTGAGATTGTCAAGTCAAGTAATTGCAATACTGTAACTGTTTTGAGTTCAACTTCAGTAGCAGCTTTTTGAGTCTGTGGTTTGTTTTGATTGAGTGCAAACCTATGCAGTGTTTGCTTGTGGTGTTGTAGGTGCAACTACATGTACTTTGCAAACTTGAACAGTTTAATAACATCAGTTTAATTTCAGTCTTGCTGCTAATTCAAGTATGTAACCTTTACAGGCCTTCTTGATTTTAGAAAATATGCAGTGATTTTGTAGATCTGTCATCAAACAGTGTCAGTTGCAGTGTTTACATGCCTAAACGTGCTTGTGATTTTTCAGTCGGGTTTTGAGTTCATTTATTATTATGCTCTTTTCTTACGTTTTGCCTTTGCAAGGTAAGGAGGTTTTGTGGAAGTTGATGAATAAATGATAAAATTTGGTTCTTTTGAGTTCCTATTTTTAACAGACAAGAGAAATTGTGTGAGCTACACAACAGCATTGCTGTTCTAGTTATTATCTGAAATATTGCAAGTGGTGCAATCCCATGATTTGACTGCAGTATAGAAGTATTCAAATGTTGTGGCTACTTATAACTGTAGTGTAATAATGCTTTATGGAAGCATATTGCAGTTACTAGTAGGAGGGGTAAAAGGTTCCAAATGTGTGTTAAAAGCATAAATTGTACCCAGTCATTTTTCATCAGTTCTGACTCAGGGATGCATATTTCATTCATTTTTAAAACCTTGTAGGAAATATTGGGTTCATATTTTTTACTTAGTTGAACTTCCCAGGGTTCATGGTCATATTCTGGATACATTTCTAGTTTGTTTATGATTTTATTCAAGTTGATCCCCAAATTGCAGATTCTCAAAGATTAGGTCCATCATTGTAGATGGTCATTGTTACACTTGTACTGAGAGACATTTCCCCCAATAGCAGACTTTAATCGTTGCAATGCATGATGGGAACTGGGAGTATAAACAACCAGCATTATGTTAAATGGACCAATAGAGTGTCTGCTAAGTTAATAGTGCTAGTTCTACTACTGTATTGTTTTACTCCCAGTTCCCATATTCTTTTTGTATGTGTGACGTAATCATTACAGTCTGCTATGCCCATTTAACCAGTTGTTCACCTCTTCATTGTTTTTCTCTGCTGCATTTATTGAACAGATGACCAAGAAGATCAAAAAGCTAGAGAAAGAGACAAACATGTGGAGAGTTCGATGGGAGAACAGCAATAAATCACTACTCAATATGGCAGAGGAGGTTAGTCACTTCAAATCTGTTATGTGTAGGTCTTGGTGTAGTCTTATGGTCAAAAGCAGGCCATCCTTCCACTTCCTCCAACAGATGTTTGTTTAAAACAAAACACCTAAAGATTGGTGCTTCAAAAGTAAAGATTTGAGTACAAAAATTTTCTTAAAATACAAGTTACTGTTTTGACCTAAAAACCCATGTATGCTTTTTCAAAATATGATAAATGATGATTTGGGGCAAAAAGGAATTTTCATGTCAGTTAACTATTGTGACTGGTCAATACCCATCTTTGAATTCCCTTGTTGACAATTCCCACCAAGACAAGTGCCCCAGGACAATTTGTCCCGGACAAAGCCCATCTATGGTAATTACCCCTCACCTTCCTCCACCAGAAAATTTACAATTGTGCTATGTGGGAATATTACTTCAGCAAGTGTCATTTTGTGGAAGGAAAGGTTTAAGATAACCTAGGGGCACTACAAAGATATGTTTGATATCTAAATGAGTATTTAGTCTAAGCAAGTGTGATTCCACTTTCTGCAGAGAACTCTTCGTGAAAAAGAACTTGCAGGACAGAAGAATAAAATATCGAAGCTTGAAAACCTGTGCCGGGCCTTACAGGCAGAAAGGAATGCATTGTTAGGCAAAGCGAGGAGTTTAGAAGGTAAGTATCCTGAAGATACGAAGCAAATTATTCAATGAAAATACTTGCATGCATAAGATGGACTTGTGTTACATGCTATTTTTCACTTAAGCTAGGATGTAACTATTCTTTTTGAAGGTAGTAGCATTTAATGCAGTGCTCTTTTTCAAGAAAATTTAGTTTGTAGTCTGATGTAGAGGGGCAGTACTCTACCCAAAGATAACCCCAGCAAGCTTACCACATTCTTTAGGGTCTGGAGCCACTGGGGCCCCATCACATACCCTGTAACAGGTTGATTGGGAATGGTCATTTTTGAGATTTGCCGCATCTTTTCAACAAGTACATTCTTTGGTGAAGCATGGGGTGTACTAAATTGCTCCCAATCTTGCCCATGGGACCACTAGTTAATGTGTTATCTGATGGAGAAGAGTGTATCCCTTGTCGTTTACCATCTTCCTTAAGGGCAGGGATTGGGGGGAACCCTTGCTCTGCATCACTGCTTGGCAACTGAAGAGAACAGAGATCTAAATAAGTTGGGTCTTTGGTTCCTAGCTGAAGGCAAAGGAGTTTATGCTGTCACAATAGTGTGGTGTGTGTATGTGTGCGTGTTTGTGATGCTTAGCTTGTGAACACAGTATCTCAAGATACTTTTCATACTTGGTATATGGATTTAGCATATGATAGGAAGAACCCTATTGTTTTAGGTGGATGTGAGAGGTCATGTGAGGTTGACAACCTTGTACACACGATGTGTCAAGGTAGGAAGCAGTGATGCGACCCATACTGGGCATGTGGCTACGTTATGGTCAGTAGATGAACCCTTTTGGTTATGAAAAAATTACAAATTTCCGGTAAAAGCAGTATCTAAAGACAGATATGATGGATACTCATACTTGTTACAAACAGTGAAATACTCGAAAATTTGTTATATCATGAGGGCTAACCTTGTTAGGGTATACCATTAAAACCAGCTATGTGGCTGAAGTTGGTTGCACTCCTGGTCTGAAGCACCCTTGTACAGATGCCTTAAATAGCTGACTTGGCATGCTTTTGTTGAAACCTCTCAAGACAAGTCTTGATTACACCTTGTTCCCATTCAAGTTAGTTCTAGCTCTCACTATTGCAAGGCCCTATAATGACGTCTTGTTTAGTCTTGTGTCAGTTCAGGGTTGAAACTCCTTTTGGTAGTAGCTTCAGGTTTAAGCCTGCTCTTGGAGGTAGCTAGTGGAATTTTTCTTAAGAGGCACTTATGATCAAACTGTGCTAATTGGAAACCCAGAAAGGGAAAGTTTTTAAGAAATTTTTCAAAGGCAAGGAATACTAAGGTTTTTGGCTTTTTGGATTATTTTTCTTTTTTCTTGATTACATTCTTCTCATAGTAAGAGATTTTTGCATCTGCCAAATTGATATGAAATTGAATGTTAAAAAATTTGTCTCAAATTTCAGGAAATTTATCATCTCCAAGTAAGAATAAAACCCAAACTACAGAGACAATAGTAGCTGTGTCAAAAGAAGATGCTGCACCAGCAAATGTCCTGTCAGAGAGTAATACTAAGGAACCTTCTCCTGAACAAGCTTCATCAGAAACCAGCGGGGGAGATTTGTCAGAACCCAAATCGGTTGACACTGAATCTCTGGTTAATGGTGAACATGTGGAAAGTGAAGAAGTAACAGCTACTGGTGAAACAGATGTGTCAAATGAGAGGGGTACAACCTCCAGTGAAAACACAGAGAAGAATGAAGAAACAGAGAAAGCTCATGATGGAGAGGATGAAGTAAGAACAACTTCTAAAGAAGAGGTTGATGTTGAGCAGACAAAGATACATCTTGGTGAAGGAGAAACAGACAAAGAAGTAGCAGCTGAGACTCAAGAACCTCAGAAAGAGGGAAATAGTAATGTGGAAGACATCACTCAAGATTAATGTACAACCTTTAAAGTAATATTTTGCCTTTAAGTTTTTGCTTTCTTTTCCAGTTCCCTATCTCAGTTTTTTGGCTTAAAATTCAAATCAGTGCAAGGTTACAAAGTTTATTTGCTTGACAGTGCATTTTGCATACTTGGAAAGATAAAACTGAAACTCCAATTTGGTATCAAGTCCAAAATGGTCTTTAAATTTTACAGCTTATCTCTATTTTGAGAACAACAGAAATTTTGAATTGGTAGATATTCGAAGCTAGTACATGTGTTAAGTTTGGGAATGTTTATAGAAGAGAGTCAGTACTACAGACAATATTTAATTGTGGCTGTTTGAATTCATATATGGGTAGGGCCAAAAAAAAAAAAAGTGGAAGCAGTTCATTTATGTGAGTTCTTAGAAAAAAACACAAAAAGAATTGGGGGAAAGGGATTGGAAGAGCAGAGGTCAGAGGTAGATGATTGGAGTTAAATTACTGAAGAAGGAAAGAAGAGAAAATACTCAGTTTGAAAACATAAAAGTAAAAGTGCTAATAAGGAAAAGTGAGGGGATTGAATGGTCATGCTGTCCAAATATCCATGATGGTTAGTAGATCCAAATACCTTTTTTAAAAACACCCCAGAAAGAATGATGTGATACAGTGTTGTATATTCAGTGCAATTTGTGAGGCTTAGCTCAGGGCTGCTCAAGTGTTTTTGGCCAGGGGCCACATTTCTGTGAGTTTATGCTTTATTGTTGCAGTAGTAGCCAGCAGGGGCTAATTGAGGATTCAGAGAAAGTACCTCATTCTTGAGGGCAAAACACATACTTAAGAGCCCAGAGAGTGCCAGCACAGTAGGCAGTGATGATTCTAGGGATTCTTTATGTGGGTGGTAGTTTCTCAGTGGGGTGCTGTATAGGATTGCAACCGAAATCAGTCCCACCAAGGGTAGGGATGAGGTGAAAAAATTTGACATTTAAACGCACTAGATAGCAGGAAAACGCAACCTACATGCAAATTTTCCACCACCATGGTTTCTCGTCTCCAAAGTGTGTGTTGCCAGTATGAGAAAATTTGACATCCCAACAGCCGAAGATTGTAGGAAATTGCACTCTTTAACCATTAACCACATACGAGTCATTAGAACTCTGTCTGCCATGGGTGGGTCACCATTACGGGAGCAAAATTAGCATCCCAAATGGTCTAGATTAGATGAAATGCCATTTTAAGCATTAACGTACTTGTAACTAGATTTTTGCATTCACCATTTGATAATCACAAGTCAGTCAGTGGAAGAAACTATGGCATCCAAATGCTCTTAATTGATTGCACATAAAAGTTGTTCTAGCTTGAGTCTTCTGCGGGCACATTAATGGTTGTTGCTGGCCCCCTCTTGAGAACCTAGGGGCTAGCTTATCACAGAAACACTTACAAAAAAGTTATTTTGCATTTGGGACATATTTTGCTGGACAGTTTGCAGTGTAACTGCTAATATGTTACATCTGTCTAGTAATGTTAACATTACATTATGCCACAATAAATATTGCACAAAGCAATGCATTATTGATGTGTGAGTGAAATATAGAAAGATAGGTTTATAAAAGAAGTACTGAAATGGGTGATGGGTAACTAATCTTTAACCAGTCCAGTCTTTTGAGCTGTGCATAAGTTTTTTTCAGTGTATGAAATTTATTTCATTAGTGTGAAATTCATCGGATTATTGCTTTTACATTTGAAAGAAACATGCCAGAAGAAAGGGAAAAAAAATGGTTGGCTTTTGCACTGAATAGTGAAATCACATTGCCCAAAATTTTGATCTACGAAAGATCTTGTACATGTCATTGCCTAGCATGGTTTACCGGTTTCCTTTCATTGTTTTGCCAGTGGGTGGGAAAAGTTGTGAAGGTTTGTATCTCTATAAGTTTCTGTGAGCACAGTGGGAACTAGAAATTGATATTTTTAACTTTTCATGGTTTTTCCTTTTCATTACCACATGGAACAAATGTTCACCTTTTTTTAAATGTCAGCTACAAATTACCCACAGTGATAGGGAATGTTCACTCTAGACCAACTAACTGCCTCATCCATTAACCTGGAACCAGTGATTTATTTGTCATGAATATTTCATGCAAGGTGTTCTGAATATCACTTGAAATCAATTCTAATTCATGCTTACACATTTACCTACTTTTTGTCCCACTTACATTGTAAAACCATGTTGTACGCCAACCGTAGATACTCACATGGTCATAGGTGTGTTAAGGGGTGGGGTGCCACCCCTCCCTCTACCCCATTTGGTCAGAAAATTTGCCATTTTCAGGCAAAACATGCAATTTTCAGGCATACTTTTGTTAAATTTTTTGGCACAACTGGTCCTGTATGCTTACATGTGATGCTTTGTAGCAGTATTAAGTAGTATGCAGAAACACTGTTGTCAAGGGTGTTTTGAGTTCCCTGTTAATCAGCACAGTCTACTTCTGTAAAATTTGTGATGTACCATGGGAGATCATCTGTTATGTCTGTCTGTTTGGAAATGACCTACAGTCAAATTCAAGATTTCTAGTTAATTCATTTTAATTTGGCTATTTTAACCCAACCTTTCAAAGGTGCACTTCCTCTCACACAATATGTTACTTATAGGTTTCTATCATTTGTGTGTTGTAATAAGTATGTGTTGTGATAAAGAAAAAGTGAAATGAAATGAAGATATTTGGGAAGTCATGTATGAACTAGGGATTGCTTTATCAATGAAAAGCTTTCTGTTCTGTTCATTGGTACTGATAACACAATATAGCCTATAACTTGCATAACACCTGATTTGTCATGGTGCTTCACGTGTTTAACCTATTGGTACCTGAGTTCACTTGTACAAAGGCCTACATACAGTCAGTACCTGCAACATGCTGAGATGACTTGCCCATTACATAGGTATTTTCATTTGTACTGAAAATATATGGCTTGTGGCTGACATCATGCCTGATCCTGGCATGGTGTTTCACATATTTGACCTACAAGTACCTGAGATCACATACAGTTAGTGCCTGCTATATGCCAAGGTGACCTGCCCATTGCATATATCTTTACATTTGTACTGAAATCTGTTTGGCTTATGGCTGCTGACGTACCTGATTTGCCATGGCGCTTCACATATTTGACCTTTTGGTACCCGAGATCACTTGTATGTACAGTTAGTACCAGCTTCATGCTGAGATGCCCTGCCCATTGTGTATCTTTTCATTTGTACTGAAAACTGAATGACCTATGGCTGGTGACATACCTGAGCTGCCATGGTACCTCACATTTGCACTCTTTCAAACTGGTACATGTTGCTTTTTCTGATATGGTACTGTACCTGGACCTTGCAAGGCCAAGTATGAAAAAGCTTGAGTTAATAAAATATTTTTTCTCATCCATCTTTGAGATTGCAAAGAATAAAATTGTCAGTTGATAGTAGTGGAGTCATTGCCAAGGCTAGGGGAGGCTTTTGCTGGTCAAAGATTGCCCAGAATGAAAAAATGTTTCTTGCTGTAAGATTGTGGAAGTTATGCTGACTTATGCATGCAAAATTTTGTACTGGTATTCATTGAAGGCTATTTCATTTGCTTTTTGTTTATTCTCCATGTATCAAGATCGATTTTAAAGTATAGATCTGTTAAGTGGGCACCTATCACATCAAGTACATTTTTGATTCCTTGCCAAAGGCAGGCAAGGAATCTATGCGATGGTGATGGCGTGTGTGTGTATGTGTGTGGGTGCGTATGTATGTGTGTGTGTGACGCTGCTTGTAAACACTCTATCTCAAGAGTGGTAACCCCGGGTAACCTCATACTTGGCATGTAGATTGCCCATATTGAGTAGATGAACCCTATTGTTTTTGGTGCAGGTCAAAGGTCATTTGGGGTCACCAGAGGCAATTTAGTGAATTTCTTTTAGCAGCTGTAACTCGGTGTCCGTTGTTCCAATTGAGTCATAACTTCAGGATGAGATTGACTGGTAAGAGGTGGAAATATTGTAATATGATCTGCATTAATCTGAAAGGGTCAAAGGTCAGAAAGTGATGTTTTGTTGATATCTCGCCAACGAAACATTTTAGGGGGATGGTGTAATGGAAAGTTGTGTTCGTCTATGTGAAATACACGTGATGACCTACTTTGACCTCAGTTGACCTCGTTTGACCTTTGTGGCTTTTTTGTGACCCCTGGATTCGTCTTGTTGAGACAAACCAAAAAGGCAGTTATAGTACCCTCCTACGATGTTCCTAACTCTAGTTATTGACATTTAAGTGAAGTGTTAGGAGTGCATGTGTTATATGCGTTGGAATGCGAGGTATGCAGTGTGATAACTCAATAACCAAGTGCCATAGGAGGATGGCATAATGGAAAGTTGTGTTCGTCTATGTGAAATGCATGTGATGACCTACTTTGACCTCAGTTGACCTCATTTGACCTTTGTGGCTTTTTTGTGACCCCTGGATTCGTCTTGTTGAGACAAACCAAAAAGGCAATTACAGTACCCTCCTACAATGTTCCTAACTCTAGTTATTGACATTTGAGTGAAATGTTAGGAGTGTATGTGTTATATGCATTGGAATGCGAGGTATGCGGTGCGATAACTCAATAACCAAGTGACATAGGGGGATGGCATAATGGAAAGTTGTATTCGTCTATGTGAAATGCACGTGATGACCTACTTTGAACTCAGTTGACCTTATTTGACCTTTGTGGCTTTTTGTGACCCCTAGATTCGTCTTGTTGAGACAAACCAAAAAGGCAATTACAGTACCCTTCTGCCATGTTCCTAACTCGAGTTACTGACATTTAAGTGAAATGTTAGGAGTGTATGTGTTATATGCATTGGAATGCGAGGTATGTGGTGTGATAACTCAATAACCAAGTGACATAGGGGGATGGCATAATGGAAAGTTGTGTTCGTCTATGTGAAATGCACGTGATGACCTATTTGACCTTTTGACCTTTGTGCTTTTTTGTGGAGCCTGGGTTTGTCTTGTTGAGATGAACCAAAAAGGCAATTAAACTACCCTACCATGATGCTCCTAACTCAAGTTACAGACATTTTAGTGAAAGATTGTGATTGTGTGTGCATAATGCATTGGAATGTGAGGTGTGTGATGTGATAACTAATAACCAAGTGATAAAGGAGGATGGCATAATGGAAAGTTGTGTTCGTCTATGTGAAGCACAAGTGATGACCTACTTTGACCTCATTTGGTCTTTTGACCTCTGTGGCTTTTGTGTGATGCCTGGGTTTGCCTTGTTTAGACAAACCAAAAAGGCAATGATGCTACTCTTCTATAATGCTCCCAACTCAAGTTATTGACATTTTAGTGGAAACTAGGTCATGACTGTGTGTACATGTTACTCATTGGAATGTGATGTATGAGGGTGCGATTTCTAGAACTGAGTAATCAATTTTTTATTTGAGTCACAAAAGGTTGACCTTATTAACATGATGATATCTTATGTATGATAACTGTGAGGGATCTCATGCTTGTCATGTAGGTGATTCATGTTTGTAACATTATATCATATGGCAAGGAATCACTAAGCCTTTTGGCTTTCTAGTTAGGTTTGGGTCAAATGGAATTTATAATTGGTGATGGTACTGTACTTTGATGGACATGATGAAAAGTGGCCAGATCCAAAATATGCCCTTCAAATACAAGCTGCTAGGCTGATTGGTCAATTACTTGTGCTGCTAACTCACAGAAAAGTACCAACCAGAATATGGCCTGGAGAATTATAATTACAGAACTTTGCCTGGGAGGTGCTGAAGACAGCTTTGTTTTTAAGTTGAGGTGGGGTTAGGGGAAAATTACGGTAGTGTGGAGAGTTTAAAATGTTTTGGATGAGAAAATTAGGCCTTTTATGTAGTAATCTTGAAGTTACCAATGGTGCAGTTAAGTAAGATTTTGAAAATGTTGGGATTAATTAGCAAGAATGGTCTTTCCTTGAGGGTTTGTTCCATGTGTAAAAATTAATGACAAGACATGAAGTGTGGGCACTATGTCGTAAGAACATACCCATTTATACCACCCCAGGATTGGAGTATGCATAACTTTGTCTTATGTTACAGTCAATTATACCAAATTTACATTTGCATCTAGTGCTTAACAGTCAAATTCCTGGCAAGGAGATCTACAGTACTCGTAGAAGAGTGTCAGTGCACATATTATGGCAGTATATGCTCACAGTATGCAAGAGGTCTGCCCAAACATTCTGTAGGTACCAAAACTGCAAGGCATCATAAAAAAAATGCAATCGACTGTCTAAAAAGAACAGTAGGCTGTGGGACCTGTAGGCAGTGGACTCTACCAGTAGGCACTGGCAGATCCAAGGAGGAGCAATGGGGCGAAGCCCCACCCAAAGGTGGGCAAAAAAATTGTTTTCTAAAATTCGCTGAATACTTACAGAATAAACTGCAATGGGGAGACTTTTACCTGCGAATAGTCGAGACTCGTAAAGATGAAATATTTTAGAAAATTAACTTAACAATTGTACACTCACCAAATCGCATCTGAGGGCATTCAGTTTTATAAAAATTTTCCAAAGGTGAGAGGACACCCCTCCCTGACATGACTGTACCACCAGTTTGTCCCCTTCAAAACAAAGACCTTGGATCCACCAGTGCCAGAAGGCTTTAATAGTCTATAGCAGTAACTGTAGGTCCTTCAAAGTAATTTCCACTTGTTTGTTTAGCAGTGGTAATAAACAGTAGTTCTGCTATAAGTATGTTTCTGTTGTAAAGATAATGTTTGTAGTGCACGTTTTAAAAAGCAATGTCAAAGATTGTACAAATGAGGTATATCTGCATACACAGATTTGATTGTTCAGATTTCAGCAATATCTTATATTCCAGTCGGCACCTTATAAGATTAAAAAGAATTTGGCACAGCTCCTTTACAATTAGACATGAACACCCTAACAAGTTGTCACAAAGTGATGTATTGCCGTTGCAATGGACAGTTCAGGAAAGGAGAATTATACTAAGTTTTTTCTTTCTTTTTGAAATGTGACAAATTTTAATAAATTTGTAATTCTAATTTTCTTTTGAGTGTCTTTATTTGAACCTGTTGAATGGCCTCAACTGCTTTACTGGTACTAGCTGTCAGAGCTTGGAAAACAACTGATCTCCCAGGGACCTGAGCAGCAAGATGTACTTGTGAAGGACCCTGGTGGGTCCAGATTGATGATCCCATTGATGAAGCATTGAATATAACAAGTGAAATAGAACATAAAGGCATAATGAAGGATAGATGTCATAAAGATCTATCATTCTATCCAGTGTTGCCAGATTTTCTGAGAGGCAACTGGCCAAATTAGGCATCAAATGTGATCAAACATGCAAAATGCAAATCCATCACTTATCTTACTCCAATTGTGCAAAACTCATGAATGTATTGTGAAGTAATGACATTCTTTTATGGTAACCATTTATGTGGCTTGATAAGACTAGTGGGCATAAACCATGCGTTTGACAAAAATTCCCTGGAGAAATTATGGAAAACATGCATTTTAGGGAAATAGGTAGTTTAAATGGCAAAAGGCCAGAATAATGCCAAAATGTTTGGCATTGAAATGTTCCAAGCCAACACAAACTCAAAATGTTAAATTCTCTGTCACACCAAAATGGCAACCTTGATTCCATCCTTGCTGCTGCCCCACCACTCCTTTAGGCCTGCTCATGCATTTTTATTTCAATATTTCTAGTTACATCTCTCAAGTCAAAGAGTAATATCACAACACTGCTTACAATTCTAATGGTAAGTTGTGTTTCTAAGGTTGCATTCTAGTTGATTGTAACCACTGTGTCATGTCTCTTAGCTAGCTGAAAATATCCAGGGCTTCCTAAAACAAGTTTATCTTATTTTTGCATACTGAAAGAAGTCCCTAAAATTTTATGATTTCGAAGGAAGGAGTATTCAAATCTATCTCTAGCAAAGTATCCCTTCTGCAATTTAGACATTAGAAATATCAGCCTCAATTGTCCATATTATTTTTGTCAGTGTTTCTGCATGGGTTGTTCCCAGGTGGACTTTCATAACAAAGCTGAAAAAAGAAATTGATTTGATCGATGTGTAGTAAAGATACTGCTTCATTATTCCTCTGATGGAATGTCCATAAAATCAAATTCTCTTTGCTAAGCTTCACTGGATGCTCAATTGTACCCATGTGACACTAGGGTCTTTGGTTAGCACTCTGCATAGTACAGTGCACTGTTAACAGAATGGATGACACATCTGTATAAAATTTTACTGTTTTAGTCCTTTGATATTTTGCTACATTTCACCATGCCCTCACTGATTGTTATGCAAATAGGTATATATCACTCAGTGGAGAAATGGTGACACACTCATAACACCTTGATTTTGGAAGGGACACCTGTCCTATCATAGTTTTGATTCGTGACGGATAAAGTTTTCTGAAACTCCATTCGAATATTTATTATGAAAAAATTCACTTCTACAAGGAAATGAACATTTTTACCAATTTATGGATATCTTCACATTCTCCACTGAAGACAGTCCTTACCTCTTTAAAGAGATAAAATAAGCTCAGATACAAAGATAACAAAAATATATATTTTTTTTTATCAACTCCATTTTTATTGACTTACTTTTCAATTGGTTCTTTGCAAACACGATTGCTGTGCAGATTCAAGGTAACACCCAAGTATATGAAGAACACGAGACAACAGTTTCAGGCTTCAAGATATTACAAAGACCGGCGGTGATGAATTTGAGCCCATGAAATAATTATGAAAAGCTCCACAGGAAAGCATTTATACAAGTAATAGTTTAATATTAGTAGCTGTCTAAGGTGGGGACCTGCCCTTTGTAATTAAATTGTGAACAATACACTAAATAATTTTCTTGAGGACAATTGGCAACTTACATGCAACCTGGTACATTTTTATCTTCCTTCACAGACATTTTGGACAGTTCATCTAGAAATTGAGAGGCCGGAAATAACCAAAACTTGTTACCACACACACACACAAACACATATACTGGTATTCATCACAAACCGAGGACCTGCGCATGTTTTCATGTATGCATATTCACCTGCGGACCAGCACATACAACTATGAGAATGATGAATGAACACATGCATTGTATTACTACCCTCTAGAGGGCCCTATACACACCACTTGGGAAGCCACATATATCTCCGAAGTCCACTATATTGGCAATACAATATAAGTCCACCAGTTGTATCCTACACACCTGAGGACCTCTGAAATTTTCACACACCTGTTTCAAATTCATAGCCAGTAGAGGACTCTGCCCTTACCTATACCTAGATAATGGAAAACGTGTGTAGAATGCAATGGAACTAAATTTACTCGAGGACCTGGGTTTAGGTCCTCAGGTGGAAAAAATGTCCTCAGGTGGTAGGTGTGTATTCTGGTCAAGGTCCTCCGCTGGATATCAATACAAGTGCACACCCACCCACACACACACACTGTTCTATTTTACAGTGTGGTTCACTGAAATTTTACACTGGTCAGATCTGCATAGAGTTCATTCACTTAAAACTTCACTACTACCAACATAACCATGTTATCTTATAACATTTTAACCAATAACAACAAATCCCCCCTCCTCATTCAACTTCCTCTTCACGGCTTATGTTTATTTAATAACTGAAAATGATTTTGTTAAGTTAATCCCTACATTTCAATACATCATCCCAAACACAATTCAGCTGTGCGCTGACATATTTGAATATAGTAAGTGCTATTGGCACATTCATAGCAATCTTATAGGTTTTCACCTAATATGGAAACAATAAAATGTTTTTTTTTTGAAATACCAGTATCACTTGCCAATAGACCCTTTTCCAAACAGCAATTACAAACGATTGTGGGACAGAATTTTTGGCCACAGTAAAATGCCATTTACGTAAGCAACACATACCAAAACTCTATCCCACAATCCTTTGCACCTGCTATTTGGAAAAAGGTCCATGTGTAATAATTTGAGCCACAAACAGTATTTGTTGAATTGTAACCTGATGTCTGAGCCATTGAAAACATGCCAGAGGACTAACTAAAACATGAGATGACATGTTTCTTATAATGCTTAATGGCAGTTTTCCGTATCTTTTGGAGGACAATAATACCAGCATATATGTGCCACTCTCTGTATTCAGAGACTGGTAAGAGCTGATTTATTTTCACTTTGCCTCTCACTTAGTTGCAAGTTAACTGCAAAGTCTGAATACATATACATTACCATCTATATATCATGAATATTTCTTTCCTGTCATTTGCTGTGACAAGGCTGGAATCTTCATTAACTTTTCATTACAGAGGATAACCACAAAGTATCAAGCCAGAGTATTAGCAAGAGCTATATATATAAAAAAGCAATAGCTTGCTATAAGATTCTACACTTGATGGCAATACCTACATGGCACCAACTTTATTCCAAAACACAGTATCATGACAATTCATTTTTTTTCTATTTGCATGACAATTATTACTTTCTTGGACATTCTTAATTATTAAAAGCCTCATACTAAGGTAGGTGCCATAAAATGAGGTGAAGACAGTCAAGACTCTTAAGAAAGATCTTATAACAAAGGACCTTAACAGCTTTTTTCTAATAAGTAGTTTTGGTTTCTGAAACTGACAAGTAGTACACCCCCAACCCACAGAATATGAGCAAATAAAAAGACCAATGGCACTTACTGCCATGCATATGTAGTAACTGAACCTAAAATATGGTTCTTTCAATTGTCATATTGGTGTAAAATATTTTTTGGATAAAATATGCATAAGTTACTTTAGCTATGGAAGATAGGTATTTCAGTCCTTGTGGTTACAGATATAAACAGCTGTGTTGGACAGATATCACTAGTTTCAGCATTTACCGATATCCACACAGTTCCAAATTCAAAATTCAGAGGACACTGATCAGATACCGATATGTTACAAAACAAAGAGTACAAATAACTGAAAGCCATTTGTACTATACTTGTCTTATGTCATCAATTTATTGATGGAAGGTTGGATCACATCATCACAGTGAACATTTTATAATGATGGCATTGTTCTCTTACTGGGTAAAATATAAGGTCTTATCACTCAGTCCTAATATCCACTGCGTGATATCCGCAAATCTGATAAATTTGACAAATACCCCTTTTAGACGAATATGACTTACACTGCTGACAATGATGCCATATACTAAATAATCAGTCCCACACAAATCAACACATTGAAAACCATACACATGCCTTTCTCTCCATCTCATAGGGGCCTTACAATATCACTCTAACATTCCACTCATTTAGCTGACAACATACAATTACAGTACACACTAGTCCTAGTTCAACTGTTGAAGCAGGCACACTACATCACTCTCTTGATAATACACAGTGTAAAATGTAAGTTTTTCTACCACATCACAACTTTCAAACTAACTGGGAAGTACAAGAAATTGTGAAGTGATGAAACACTCTTGAAGCCCTCAGTTGTTTCTCCTTTGGGTTGGTCTATGGGTCCACATCAGGTAATGTATGACCAGAATAACCACCGGGTGCAATAAATGGAGGTTACCATCTTATTCATTAAACTCCTTCTGAGAACACTGTATATTGCACTGGAAAGACATTCCATCACAAGGCATCTACAGAAATAATGAAGCCAACTGAATGCATACAAATATTCTAGAATGTAATGCTTACATGAGTGGCTCACAATTCAGGTCGCAGGGTCCAGCTCGTCAACCCACCTCATCTTCTATGACTTCTACGAGAAGATCTATAAAAAAGAGAGTAATGCTGTTAGGTGGACCTGCAGCTGCCAACAGGTCAAAAATACAATTTCATGAAGGGTAAAAGAATTCAGAACATTTACACAAACTGTTAACAGTCAATGCTTAAGGATTCCTGGGCCCTGTTTCATAAAGGATTAAGATCAATCTTAAGTTTAATTTCAATAGGATGATTGCATGGCAGATTAAACTTAAGATTGATCATAACTCTTTATGAAACAGGGCCCTGGGCAGATACCTCAATTGAACTTAACTTTTTTAGAAATTCCTTGAGTTAGGTGAGTGGGACACAGGAAAAGGTAGTGTGGTGAGGGAAACAGTGAATTTCCTATGAAGTTACTTTGGAGAGAAAGAATGGTAAATTCTCTTTGCTCCATTCCTACTGAGACATACCTAGCACTACCAACATGTTAAAGGTAATCCCATTCTTTACACAAGAGTTGTAAGTTTGTCACACTTTGAATAAAACTGTTATACAGACAAGTTGTGTAGTTAAAAAGAAATTTTCTTTTTTTAAGCAAAAATAAAAAAAAAGAAAAAAAAAACCAAACAATTTAGTGAACAAACAGCATTTTCAAATTCAGAAAGGCATGGGTCTTCATCTTCATTTTTTTTGTACCTTATCTTACACAACAGAAAATTATTCAGACCGTGGTATGTGTTTTGGCATGTATCAAAAACATCACAAGTGGGACACTCCTATCCAGGCACTGTGAAGGCAAAACATTTAATGCATATTCATATATCGTGAATAAAGAAGTTTTTCAATACCTTGAGCTGGACCTAGATCTCCTTTTGTGTCGGGACTTCTTACCAGACCTGCTGCTATGAGATGGAGAGCTGCCTTCATCAGAGTCTTCCTCAGAGTGTTCCAGCCTTTTTGATTTTCTCCCCCTATCTGATTCTGACTCCTCTGATTCACTTTCCTCTTCCTCATAAGAAGAAGGGGATCTTTTAGACTTTTTAGATCTTCTTCGAGATCTCTCATGTTCAGATTTTTTATACTCACTCCCACTATCATCTGAGCTTTCTCTTTGGCGTTTTCTGTGCCTTCTTTGGTCCCTTTCATCTTCAGAATTTCTATGATGTAAGCTCCTTGAATCTTGTCTAGATACATGAGTTCTACTCTGTCTTCTACTATTTGATAGGGACTCCTCATCATCACTATCCCTAGAGGGTCTCTGGTACCTGTCTCTATCTCTAACCCTATATCTTTCTCTATCACTGTCCTTATCACTTTCTCTACTTCTTTCCCTTTCTCTATCTCTACCCCTATGTCTATCTTTATGCCTTTCCCTGTCTCTATCTTTCCTATCCCTGTCCCTGTCTCTGTCCTTCTCCCTGTCCCTATGCCTGTCTCTTCCCTTTTCTCTGTCTCTGTCTCTGTTTCGTTCCCTGTCTCTGTCCCGTTCCCTGTCTCTGTCACGATCCCTATGTCTTTCCCGATCTCTGTCTCTATCCCTTTCTCTGTCTTTGTCCCTGTCTCTGTACCTGTCCCTATCATCTTCCCTCTCTACATGTTCATGCTGTCTACCTTTTCCCCTCTGACCTTCTGACCTATTCTTTTTATGTCTCCTGTCCCTCTCCTCATCACTGTCTCTTTTCTTTTTGTCTTTATGTCTACGGTCATGTCTTTCTGAGTCATCACTGCCTCCCTCCTCATCATCTGAGCTACCCTCTTCTTCCTCTTCATATTCTTCTTCATCTTCATTTTCTTCTTCATCCTCTTCTTCATTTTCTTCATCCTCCTCTTCACTCTCTGAGGAGCTGTCTTCTTCAGAGTCTCCACTTTCTGATGATTCTTCTTTCACTTTCTGTTTTGTTTTTATCTTCTTTTTCTTTTTCTGACTGTCAGATGATTCTTCATCACTTTCCTGAGTGCCTTCTTCCGACGCTCTTTCATCTGAGCTTTCCTCCTTGCTGCTTTCTTCATCTTCATCTGCTTTGTCTTTCTTCTCTTTCTTTACTTTCTTTATCTTCTTCTCTCCATCTTCTGCAGCATCTTCATCCTCCTCCTTTTCACTGGGCTTGTTTTCCTTTGCTGCTTCTTCCTGTTCTTCTTGTTGTTCTTCATCAGATTCTGTGGAGAATAATTTGCGAATGGAGTCAAAGTCGTGGCTTTTACAACAGAGTAAAGAATGATTTTCAAAACGACCTCAGTAAGATGCAAATCACTTCTAATATCCTTCACTACATCCAGACATCAATTAATATCAATATGAATGTACAGTCACCAAGTATGGATTGATAAAATGCAAACATAGGCTCAACCTGTGGATCAGCAAAAGCAGAATTATCAGTTGAATAATCAGACCCACTCACATCTGACTTAAACGAAAAATGTTTTATGGAAATCTCACCAAAATCCTTCTTCCTTAGGGACCAGGCCAATTTCTTTTTCTTGATGGATTCCTGCAGCTCCTGGTCACTGTCTCCCTCTTCGTCTTCCTCCTCTTCGCTGTCCTCATTTTCACTTCCTGATCCATAAGATGCCAAACCTGACAAACCAGTAGAATCATCTCTAATTTTTTCTCAAATAGTAAACCCACAATTTCAAAACAAATGCCTGATCCACATCCTCAGTTTCGTTTGTGAAGAACAATTTCACTGTATCTACCCCATTTTTCAAACAAGACTCCACACTTTTACTCTCCAAACACTAACACTGAATTTCCTACATGCCAAATATTTGATTTTAGAAACACTACATGATTTAAAGTTTGCATCACAATACTTGAACACTGTTTTCTCTAAAGCTTAGTATTTAAGTAGGTATCAGTGATTACGTTGTGCAATATTCTAGTTCATCAACAAATTCCACCAACAGTTTTCTTTTTTTGGCATACATACATATCAAAAAAAGAAAAAAAGAAAACCAGAATTTCACCAGTTACAGGTGAGTTGCACATGTGTGTATCATCCATGTCTGGCATATGCACAAAAGCAACTCTTAGTCTGGTCTCTTGATCAGAGTACCATCAAATTATTTCACCAATGTTTGGCAACTAAGACCCACCATATATACATTTGCATATCAGCAATACTTTAGCACCTTGAAACTACCTTAATGGATTGACCTAACATCAATCCTGAAAGATAACATGGTGCAATTTTGCTAACTACCACGAGCAAGACACAGTAACAAGTAGTATATAGAGGTTTTTCACCAATGATATTATTTCAAAAATGACAATCTTTGTTGGACATTTTGGCTGTCAATCATTCCTTGTATTGCAATTGTAGCTACTGCCCTTTTGTGCAAATGTCCTGTCAATACACTCTTTGAGCATGAAGCTGTTACTAGAAGTGTGGCACTGAGACATTCTCTGATGGTGAGTGAAAAACCTCTATAGGGCACAAAAATATTGGGGAAAAACATAAGGAATTCTTACCTCCAAGACCAGATAAAGCAAGGCTAGAAGAACTTGCTAGCTGCTTGGCGGAAGCTATGGTGCAATTGACAGATGTTCAAGTTAATAGAAATGAACTTAGTACTTGTCTCTGAAAGAAAACTCTGTTCTGCTGAAAGGACATTGATGATGTGACAACCAAGACTGGAAGGTGTGTAGAGAAACTGCTTAGGCATGCAAGTCAGTCACTCTTGAAAATTGTTTCTTTACAGAAAAGACTCTAACATGACTAACAATATAAAATGGAACAAAAAATAATGCTTTCAGATCAATGTTTCTTGAAGTATGCATATATCTTAATATGTAGCCCCCCTAACACCCAATGTAACTCACATCACATGCCGAAAACTTAAGCCTGAGGTGCGAGCAAAGAAAATTTTTGGTATTCATTGGGCCTGATCTCATTCATTCAATGTGGGCTGACTACACTTGCAGATTTTGACAAGTAACTCCACTGCCACCCAGGTACCACACATCACATGTTTAATACAAGCAAGTGATAGGAGCACAGAAAATACAGGAAATTTCATGAGTCTGATCTCATTTGGTCAAACTGAGCTGACCTTGTTTACCTTTCAAAATTCCCTGAATAAAATGAACTTACTGAAAAATATCAGAGCACTTTGTCTGAGAATGCTATTGTAAAGCAAATGCACACAGATATAGCAGCTTATCAACAGTTATTGTAATGCATTATCAAAAGTCCAGGTGAGCTGAATTACTGATACTTCTTTCTACTCCAAAGTAGTGCTAGTATTACAAATTATTGAAATCACAGGGGGGGTTTTGCCAGCTTTTGAAATACTGTTATGCATGATATTTTTTAAGCCCAGCAGGGTGTTACATTTTCTGTTGGAAACCTTGGTAATTTACACAACTAAATAGTAACTGCTTGCAGAGAATTATTTTCTTTGTAGGATTATCCACTCAGATAAAGAAATAGCACACCTCAGCCACAAAAATGTTCCTGACTAAGATATTTTAAGTAATATTGTTATTCACTAAGTTTCTACTGCACATAAATGATCCCTAACATGCTGATCAGAAATATTCCAATGATTTAGTCAATTAGTAAGTTTTTCCAGCATGATCAAGTTGCTTTGCTCAGGTGAAGTGGAAGTAAATCCCCAATGTTCCCCTATTTGGACCTCTTTCTCAACATAATGGAGCTACTTGACCTTCTTATGTTCAGGACATGGCGCTTTGGTTGAACTTGACAAACATAACATACAGTAGAATGTTACACTGTAATTTGAAATAAATCAGTCCAGCTTGTAAGATCCCACTCATACTCATAACAATGTTTTTTCTTTATATCAACAGTGTCAAACTTTCAAAGCATTCCTGCCCTAGAATTAAAAGCAGGGTAGTATACCTGTACCTATCCAACACTTTTGATCCACTGCATTGCACAAAACTCTTATACTAGTCAAAGCATGCAATCAGAAAACTGAGGTCTATGTGACATCACTTTCTACTCATACACACACCCTATTTTATCATCTTCCAAAGAAAAGATGACATACTTCCAAATTTTGTAGCATTCATATGATTCAAACAATCCTACCTTTGACGGCTTTTGCTTTTTCTTTCTTATAAACTTCTGCAGCTACACCCTCAATCTCTTCTGTTGTCACTGTCAGCAAAATTTCTGTCATCCACTTCTTCATCTTCATTATCTAAATACAAAAGAGAATTCTTACACTCAAATCAAGACCATCACACAAATGCAAGCTTCCACTTTTATACCCTTACCAATCACTATGTTCCATCATCATTTTACATGTACTTTAAACAAGTAAAATGAACAACAGGTGCACTGTATGCTACTCTAAACTTACCAAATTCTTAAATACCAAATGAGCATAGAGAGTGTATTAAGTCAGAAGAGGCACAAACAAACAGACATACTCAAATACAGACAAAATGACACAACTGTGCAAACTGACACAAAAGCAGACAGGCAAGAACTGACATACACACACCCACACACACACACACACATAGAATGTTACAAATGATTAAACTGATGCAATTACCTCTGGGGCATATACTTCACAACTTTGGACTCAAAGAGAAAAAAGAAACTGATTTGAAATACTAAGTACTTGCACTGTCCCTTAATAGTAGCAATTTAAGTCTGTCACTTGACTACAGGGATGTAAGTGCAGGGTACAAAAAAATACTGGAAATAGTAGGTTGTATGGGTGACCACCGTCCTGGGGGTGGGGTATAAGGGGAGGGGGTGTCCCCCTTTTGAAAATTTTTGCTGTCAGGAAGGAGCTGAGATGCAAATGGTGCACTGTAAATTCATTATCTGAAGTACAGTTATGCCCCAGAGAATACCACTTTCATGGTACTTTTGGTTCACTTAGACTGTCAAATGTAACATGTAATTTTGTTAAATAAAAAATTAAAATTAAAAAATAAAATTAATTCTTTACACTTCCAGTTCCATTTACTCTTGATCCCTTGATCAACCTTCTTAATGTCTGCTGTTCTGTCGAGTTCCATTGTTCCTTACACAGTTGCAGCAGACCTCAATGATGTACAATTAGGCCAACAAAAGCAAACACAAGGAGCTTACAGCACGTAAATTTGGTTATACTGTAGTGTATTACACGTGTGGGCCTACAATCCGCGACAAAAGTAGTTGGAACACCCCTGCTCCCCCGATTCAATGTTGTTAGTTGGAGATTTTCGAGAAATTCCGACGAATCGACCAACATTGAACGGAGGGGGAGGGGGGGATTGGGGTTACTTGACCAGTTCAACTAACCTCAGAACTGCGACGTAGTACTCATATGAAATTTAATGCAGGTGCCGGCTCAAAGTGGGTTCAGCTGGTTTGCTAAAATGACGTGGAGCGCCATGATAAAAGGTGATGTCAGCACAAAATGGATGAGGAGGAGTTGGCATGTGTCACATGAATATGTTTCCATGGATCCATGACATTATAAAATGTCAATATTTACTCGAAAATATATATATATAAAGCTCTGGATGACGAGCAGAAAAAGCTTGGCAAATTGGATTTATGGGAGATTAGATTCAACAGGGGCGAAGTTCGTAGCAGACCTTTTATAGGTAGAGCTTTGTCCTCGAATGACTTTAGGACGTGCCAACACAGTGGTATAGCGCTGTCGTCGTAGTGGGGAGCAAAAATGCTGTTGGCTGACAATGGATTGTGGGGTTGAGGGTGGAGGTTTAGGGTGGGATGAGGGATTCCGATTACAATGGAGTGAATGCAGTGAGATGGGAACGGTTTGGATGGTGTGAGTAGGGTGCTAGGCCGGGTGCAGGTTGGAGGGAAGGACGGGGTAGGTTTCTAAAAATGATTCGGGGTGGGGGTGGGGTGGGGTGGGATAGGGTGGATAGGGATGGCAAATATCAACAAATATTAGCAAAGAAAATTTATTTTGTTTTTCAGTTTTTTTGTTTGTTTTTTTGGTTAAAATTTGTTGAAGAGCCCCAAAGCATGTAGATTAAGAAAGAACGAAATCAAGTTACAAAATAACGGCGAATTAATACAAAAAGCAAAATGCTAAGAAACAGCTAAGACGATAATAGAACCCGACACCAGTAAATTGGCAAAGCTTAATCAGTGGACTTAACCATCTGATTATGACGTCGATCGCATTGGACGGTTAACTAATACCTGGTAAACCTTGATCAGATCGAGGTTTCCTTTACCATCTATTTATCACGCATATCCCATTGGACGGTAAACCTATTGCCCAATATAGTCTGGTTAGTAAAGCAGTATCATGATTTATTTAGAGAAATGATGCTTTACCGTGTTTACCATGTAAAATGTCAAGCTAAGACAGACGTGCAGACCGTCGATAGACCATCACAATGTTGTTCGATCCAAGGCGAATAATGTTAATCACATTTGTTCGATCACATGACCGTTGCTGACGTCATAATGTGGTGGTAAACCATAATGTCAATTATGCTGTGACTTTACCTGGTAGGAACAGCGCCGCCAGGTTAAGTTGAAGTGGAGGTTCTCTCCTCACAGAATTAATAATAACAGTACGAAATAATAATTCCGCCTTCATATAGCACATAAATGTTATGACAACTACATAACATAATACTTGTCCTAATTGCCCTTTGACACAATAATCTATGTGGTTATGACGTCACACAAGGGCTTAGTCTATTTCTCTGAAGAATATCATTTTTACACAACATACTTATGACACATGCACTACTGTCAGACGCAATCACTGGTCGCAGAAGGAATGTCAAGCGAAAAGCCCTCCGCTCACCACGACCGCATTGGCCCCATAGAGGTGTAACGCTACGCATATATAGAGCTACAATCCGCGACAAAAGTAGTTGGAACACCCCCGCTCCCCCGATTCAATGTTGTTAGTTGGAGATTTTCGAGAAATTCCGACGCATCGACCAACATTGAACGGAGGGGGAGGGGGGGATTGGGGTTACTTGACCAGTTCAACTAACCTCAGAACTGCGACGTAGTACTCATATGAAATTTTGTTCCACCACTTTTGTCGCGGATTGTAGCCTCCTAAGTGCACAGTATCCTAACATAGTACTGTAGTAAGCTACCACAGTACCACATCTTAAGATGGTAGCCAAGTTCAAGGAGCCAGTTCCATGGTCCAACTAAAATATACTTTAAGAACGATCATAAACATCCTTCTTTGAGCATTTATCACTGAAATTTCTATCTCTCACCTGGAAGCACCCGCATTTGTATCGTCCAATACAACGCGAAATGGCAACGAAGCAGCTTGCTCCGTCGGTGATGTTTACTGATTTAACACTAGCACGCCGACATTGTACACGTACGTACGTACATACATGAAGCCAGCGCGCGCGCGACTTTTAAGGTAGTGCTGGTACAGTATATCTTACATGGCTTGTGCACTGGAGTACGTACTGGTTTAGCTTTTTTAGAAACGGACACGTCGGGCTGGGCGAGCCGTTGCCTACGTAGCAGACTCTACAGCATATTCCTTCTTCAGTCACATCCCATTCGTTTGGGAAGCTGAGGAGCTGAGCAGAGCAGAGTTCGCTCCGCGCGGTAGGCGAGCCGCAAGTTACTTGCAGCAAATTTGCCATGCCACACCGTACAGCACAGTACGGAGTGATCGAACTGGTATCGGCGTGAGCGGTACAGATATTCATTGTACATGATGCAGTAATAGAGAAACACCGTTAAGTTTGCTCTTATTTTAACGTATTTTTCTGTTTGGACTTCAACAAAACTTCCTCCAATGTTTTCAGATTAGTTTCTGTATTTCCAGTCGGCAAAAATACGACAGGAATACGTGAGAAATACGGAGACCTCAGTCGATTTTTTAAAAATACGGAATTCCGTATTAATACGGAAAACTTACATCCCTGTGACTAGTAAGTACATTTTCTGCACATTCTCCTCAAACTGGTTTGCCTCCTTTCACCACCAAAGTAGCTTAAGTCTAGATCAGAATTTCACCTCCTAGACGACTCAAGGATACTGTACCAGGGCTTGAAATAAGCTTGAAAAAGGGCACAGCCAAAATGAGCAAATTGGCTGTCCATTTTTGTTATGTCATAGGACATTGAATGAGGGGCACCACGGCCATCAGTAAGGAACTGACAGCAATGGCTGTCAGTGCTGCCGGTTATTTCGAGCCCTGCTGTATAAATCTCACTTAGACAAAGCATGTATCTATAACATTATTACCATCAATCTCTGCTTCTCTTCTTCACTTAGCTCTGATGGCTCATCTTCTGACTCAGATAATGCAGTCCTCTCAGCTTTTTCTGACTTTTCATCATCACTTACAGCTTTTTGCTGCCTATCTAGCTTTGCCTCATCTCCCTCCAGGTCACTCTCATTGTTAACACCATCATCCTGAAATTGTAACAGTAATTTTGTAACACAACTGCTTTTACAAAATCAAAACAAGGCAGAAAACTTCCAAGTAACACTGTTACTGACCCTTGAATCCAAGAAGTACCAACACAACGTACTTATAGAATTGCTTACTTGCATAAAATGGTGGCACAGCATAAAGATCTCCATAAGATACCCCTAGAGGATGCCTTATGATAAAAACATTGCAAATCAGGAAATCGTTGACCTTTTTGATGTCAATATTTTTAACAACCTGAAATACTGACCCACAAAATATATGGCAGCATCTCGCTAGAGATTAAAATACTGTCATTTGCATTCACGTTTTTGCCTGTGCTTAGCAAATGATTGGATAAATAAGAATTCAACTAATCAGACATTTTTCAGCGCTTGTAAAGTGCATTGAATAACTCTTGTTGGAGTCTGTGCTACACAAGACTAGTTATTATTATTAGTTTTATTACTTTAATGTATGTACATTATTACAAAAAAGAATCTGTTCAATCTCACTTGTCTATATACTGTGTACAACAATACCAGCATGTAAACACATACAGTACCTTATGTGCATGTGAATGCTCTATGCCAAAAAGCACTAACAGAAATGTCATTAACAGATACATACATTATAAACTCATCTCATGAGTATAACTTGAAGTTGAAACCATACCTAGCACATACAAAATTCCTTTAAGTCTCTTTCCAGCAACTGTAATGTTGACAACCTCTCCCTACCTCTCTGCCAAATCATACCTCACTGTCACACAGTATAGGCCTTTAAACAGCAGTAGTTTCCACAAAAAACCCTTATCAAAAAGTTTCAAAATATCAGTTACAGTGGACATGCTCTGCATATATTGCAGGATGGATTTTATTATCAAATGAAAGAAAAAAATACCCCATACATCAAATTTTGATTTGACATCAAGACTCTTGGTTGGTCCTCCACCACTTTTAATATTTTCTTCTTCCTCCTTCATGGCTGCAAGACGTTCTCTTCTTTCTCTTTCCTTCTTTTCTTTCTCCACCTTGCTTTGCTTTTCCCTGTCCATCTTCTCCAGACCTTCACGAATCCAAGCTGGCAGCATCTTTACCTTATTTGCATCTGACAATAAACAAACCAGAAGTTCATACTTGGTGAAAAAAACTAACATATCTATACTATAGTGTCTGGTTGGGGATCATATTGCAAGCTATTGCAAAAATGCTACTGTGGGCAGTTTTACTACTGTAATTAAACTGTTCATAGGGCCAATGATTTTCTGCTTCACAAATCACAATATTCCATTTTTAACTTTCCAAATTCTGCAAAATTCAATTTCAAGCATAACCGCTTTCCGTGATTTTCGGATTTTGGGGTAATTATGTTGAAAACAAGCCATAAACTTTTTTGGTTATGATCCTGAAGGCAGCAAACACTTGCAACACACAAGCGACCTAGCCTTACACACTATAGCATAGGCAAACTGGAGCCTACACTGGCAAAATTTTGCCGATATTCATAAATGTCCTACTTTTTCTCTGATTGTAACTTCAAGGGGTTTTGATGATTTCGAGGTGAATTTGCCATTACTTTACATGGTAAAATGTCTGTGTATGTCTTTGGTACATGCAAGCATTCATTTGACATGGTTTTGAATAACTCAGTTTTTTGTCAAGTTTACATGTATTTTGAGCCTGATAATTTTTACTCAATTCTGTGAAATTCCATGCAGAGAAAAAAATTCCATTTTTTTGTGGAAAATCAGGGGCACTATGTCTTATTTTAAGCTTTATATTAACATATTTTCTGGAAATGACCATAGCATGGAAACTTACCTTGCATTCAGACAATAACAATTCCCAACAGCAAAATCCTAATTAATCATGTTGGCCACGAAACATACATTTTTTCACTACATTTTGAAATTCATCTTCTACTGGCCAAGACACCTACCTAGGATAGTTTCATTCATCCCAGTGGGATCCTGAAATTGTTGATTCCTGTTCTGGTGCTTGGGTTTTCTGGCTGGTATTGTCCCTGGCACTGTGTCCATAAGTGGTGGTGGCCCTGCATCCATATGGTGACCTCCCATTGGTGAGTCATTATTGCCTTCATAGTACTGGCCCTCTTGGTAAGAGTGCTTCAGAGAAAAGAAAAACTACATTACCTACAAAGTATAGTGTTTACAGTGCAATATCTCCCATAGTAAAAGCAAAAGAAACAACATTCAAATAGTCACTTTGTGACAGAGACGACAATTTAGCTAATATTTTATGTTGAAATCTTATGCAGTAAAACCCTGTTTATCCGAACTAGCCGTCAGATTTAACAACAATAATATTCAACACAATTACTGTAGTATCCACCAAGTTTTTAGTGCTTTACAAGGCAAAATTCAATGTACATGTTTGCAGAAATGCGCTCATTTTTCTCAGGAATTGAAAAGTCACAGAAAAGTGTCATGATGGCTAAAACAGCCGACATGTGGGCATAGAAAACTATCTGTTACCCCTTTGTCATATTTGGAAGAAAAATCATACGTATTTGTTAGTGTTTGCACCGGGTCCAAAATTCGGAACCGGGTACCCGAAGTCGATGGTCGGTCGGGTACCCGGGTACCCGAAAATATAACTTCCGTTAGGCTACAAGTTTGTTGTAAAGTCATAATAAGAAATTTTGCTTTGCACGTTGATATAATATAACACCAACCTATCTTACGTATGGGCATGAACAGTGTTCTCAGGCATGTGTGTGATAAATTTTGCCAGGAAAAAGTGACATGTTTAGGGCCACCGATTTTCCGTGAAAAAAAGAGTCAATTTCCGTTACAGCAATTTCAAATTCCGTGAAAATCCGTGCAAGCAATTTGCCAAATCCGTGACTTTCTGTTTTGCATTGATTAGTGTGTTAGGCCAGTGCAGCCTAACCGGACTAAAATCCATTCACCAGCCTAACGTCTAACGTTACACATATACGTAATGGACAAAAAAACCCAAAACAACTTGACTTACGATTGTTTGAGTGTGGGTCCCTTCTTCTTACATAGTAAAAGATCCCGTATAAAATTATATCCAAATGATATGCAGGTACTAAATCCGATAATTATTCCACAATTGAAAGGGTAACTTGTCAGTCAGAACGTTATGATCGTTCGATCATGAACGTAACAACAGAGCAAAACATGAAACTTGAGTAATGTGCGCAACAGTTTGTTATGACGCACTCATGCATAGTATACCATACATACAGTACATGATACAGTATAAACAAGAATCAGCTACAGGCAACGGGATCGCGGGAAAACTTTGCAAGACTGAGCAACATTAGACCTACCGAAGGCTATTAAATGCGCAACTCGCACCTGGTCCCACATACAGTAAGCATCGGAGGGGGAGAATTTCAACAGTTTTGTATCAGATTGTAGTCTGCTAGAGCCATCTAGTGTTACATACAGATTTTTAAACTTTTTTTTTCATTTTGCCCTCTTGATTGCAGACTTCTTTAGCATTCTGAGAGATTTTTGAAGTTCCGTGATTTTCCGTGAAAAAATTAAAATTCCACGATTCCGTGACAATTTCCGTGATCGCAGAAAATCGGTGGCCCTACATGTTAGGTGTTCTGTTACACGTGCAATCTATGTTAGTGAAACTTTGGATCCGGGTAGCAATTTCATCGTTGGTCAGGATCCCAGTGCAAACACTAGTATTTGTTTTCAAATTCATGTTAGGAGCTTTGAGTCGGTATAGGCTCAATATCCCCCTACACTAAAATAGGTTATTTTAGCGTAAGTCCTAGTTTCACTAAATCTGAAGTTAGTCTCGAAGTGAGCTTCATATAGAAAAATAACGAGAGTAGACTTTACAGAAACATTGTGAATTGCTGTTTGAGAGAGTCTCTTACACATGTGTCTCTAACATTTTTGGAAATTTATGCCAAATTTACACTCTAGATACCTCTCCAGATCATTAAAGCTTCTCTTCAGCCCATACACTTTTTTAGTGTGTAGAAAGCATTGGTCGTTCAGAAGAGTGTATGTAGGCTTGAATTTTAGAAATAAAATCTCTGTTTTAAAAGTCTTAAAATTTAGTTGTCATACTGTATCATCGGTCACAAAAAATAGTAACCAAATATTTTTGGGGATTTTGTCTGCAATTCTGCTAGCCTTTTGGAATTATTTTGGAAACTAATGCTTTGAAACTTTTTCCTATGGACCCAGTGTACCGTACCTGATGCGAAAACTTCGAACCCTGTTTATTCAAATTTTTTCGTTATCCAAACAACCTTTGGTCCCGATGTGTCTGGATAAACACAGTAAAAATTTGCTTTTACTGTAATGTCATACCATTTCTGACGACATCCAATGCTTTCTAAGAGACTTGAAGCAAATTTCAATGATTACACGATGGCCCCTGAATGACCTTTGACCTGAAATTCCTGGACATCCTACATGAGCCACTTTCCATATATACTACCTTTAAAGCTAGACCATATTTTTGTTTTCCTGAAAATAATGATCTCAAAGAACACTTTTATAACCTATTCAGTGATCCTATGTATGGCAAGCAGTATTTCTCTTGTGTTTACGGTCAGACAAGGGTATCCAAACAAAGCCAGATGGACCATATCCTACACTGCAATTTCAAACCTTAAGAAAGGGGAAATAACAGGGTTTCTACACTTTGCAATAAGCTTCCAAGACCAAAATGTTATTTCCATAGTGAAAAACAAAGTATCATATTACCGACATGCAGAAATGTGGTTGACTGTCTTTGTCATGTACACATGTACTAACATGAATAAACATGGTATTGCAGTGTTTTCAGCTCTCTGTACCATGGTAGCTTTTCCATAATTCCCAATGTTCAAGGTCTTTCAAAACTAAAAAAACTAACAGGCTCTTTTTCCAATTGTACTAATCAAGAAGGAACCCTAGAATACTCACAGTTAAAGAACTTGCTATGTTTCTGACAAACTGCAGCTACCTGAACATTTCCTTTCCACTCAGAAATTTAAAAAAAAAGCATAAAATTCCTGATAAACCACCCTGACAAAATTTTATGAGAAATACATCCAATGTCACATGAGCCACACAGGGTGCAAAACCATGACTTGAGTAAACATAAAACCATGCAAAGATGAACAAGGTTACTTGTGAGTAATGTTATTCATAGCTTCATCATTTTTGAATATTAACCAAGTTTATATCACTACCACCCAATCTGTAACATGATATCATGCATGATAACAAGTCTAGAGACATCTACCCCTAACCTTTCCTCATGTCTATAACCCTAAACCTAACCTGTAGACATGATATCAGGCATAAAATGCAGTATGTCTTAAGACACAACAGGGTTTCCCCTGGGTTTTAGAGAGTGTGAGGTGGTATTAGTCCATTGGGTTAATATGGGGCCAACTTTGGCACTAATAGTGAGGGAGATCATCAATACTTCTATAGCTAGTACAGTACAGGCAGCAAGTATAAAAAATTTCTGTGAGGTGGTGGCCAAAAGCTGTGAGGTGGCCACCTCACAAAAAGAATGCCAGGGGAAACTCTGCACAAATGTAACACCTTACAAAACAAAAATGTAAGGATTTGGTGTCACAACACCTCAAATATTTTTACCTCTTCATTGTAGTGGTAGTCTGGTTCCGCTGGGTGATGTTGATGGTTGTAGTCGAAGCTGCCTCCCTGATGTGGTCCTGGGGGACCCATAGGTATTCCATGACCATAATCAAATGACTGTGGGGGAGGTGGAGGCATAGGTGCACCATATGGTCCTGTCATCATCCCTGGGTCCATGGGTGGAACCACAGGACCATTCTGCATATGGCCACCATGTTGAAAGTGTGGTTCAGGTAGGAATGGTGGTCTCCAGGAATCTTGCTGCCAGGACATATCCATAGGGGGCATTGGAGGCTGGCCTGTTCACAATGAGTAGAAGAATACTGCATTTTCACCAACTAATATTTTCTTATTTCCAAAAATACATGCAATGTGCTGTACCTGAACATAGTACCCAATACCCACCAAAGAATAATTGTCAATATTTATGACTTAGGAGATCATACATTTTAAACATACACATCTGTTCTACACAAAGATAATGAGTGCTTTTAGATTCTTGTTGAATCTCATCATTATGGCTATCTGTAAGTATAAAGCTTTTAAGATACAGAAATTAGAATGGACTATACATCCTGCTACTGAATGTTTCATTTGGTTCAAGACTGTTTATGGCCATGGAAACACTTGAACAATTGAACCCAATTAACAGAAATTAATTAGCCCTGAGTATATATAACAAAGACTCATGTTTCACTGCAAGGATATAACAATTAAACTGTACCATTTCTTTCCCGCATATGCATATCCGGATGGCCATGAGGGGGAGGGGGTGGTGGTGGAGCTTCTTCTGCAGGGGGTAAGGGTGGGGTGTCTGTATGATGTTGGTTCTGCTGAGCAAAGGCTTCTCCTGCTTCCTTCTGTTGCATCCATGCCTGTGCAAGGGCAGCCCAGTCAGTGTCTGTTGGAAGAGAAGAGGAATACATAAAATATCAGACAAACATAACTCCTAGCATTCTGAAAAAAAACTTGTCTTACATAACCGACCAAATCCTAAGCACTAAAGGACTTATTGTAACAGGTAATTTAGAAATATGTATGCTGACTGAACATCTTTCCCAAAAACTGAATGTCTGTGTCAAGAATATCCAAGAGTTTTTGGCAAAGGGCCACTTTTACATGAGTTCTCTGGCAACTGCCTCCTTTAAAATCTATTGTAAAAGCCTGGACTACATTAACCAGCTAATTTACTCATTTAAGTTTGGGTTCCCCAAGTTTTCCATGAGCCGTTCAGTGTATGACACAGGCCACAAATGGCTTGCAGGCTGCCACTTGAGACAATAGGGCCAATGTTTTAAATCACATGCTAGTATCTTTAGCTGTCCCTTACAAACTGTAACAATTCAGCAAATTCTTACAATAGACTCTTTTCCCAATAGGAATTACAAAGGATTGTGGGATAGAATTTTGGTGTGCATCATTTTTTGCCACAGCAAAATGCCATTGACAACAACATCACCTACCAGAACTCTATCCCACAATCCATTGCAATTGCTATTTGGAAAAGTGTCAATGGATCATTCCCACAATGGTTAACCATTTCAGTAAATACGTGCAATCCGCAATGGTTTTTTATTACACCTTGTACACAATTGTTGTTAGGAACAGAAATGATGCTGATCATGTCAGTTTCAAAGGTTTTCAGAAACATGCTTGAAATACTGATATGGTGCCTCACAAATGGAAATTATCTTTTAATTTATGTTTAGATGATTGAGTACAACTGAATAAGGAACTCCTTATAAAGTGTATGTTCATTGATATGAAGCCATGGTGTTATGAAACCTTACACTGTACAGGAATACTGGAAAACTAGTCTGTTGCTACCTTGTTTGTCTCAATTAGTGCTTATAAACTGACCACACATGAATGCATTCAAACTATTTTCATTTTCACAGCTACTGCATACAATCTTTGTCAGGAACAATAATAACAAAAAACAAATAAGGCAAACAATATCAGTGTGAGACTATCATTGCTATGGGCAAGTACTGAATGCCAATTTCTGGCTATTAGGCCAAAACATTGTAAATTTATTTTCAAAACGAAAGGAGACATGATTAACAGTTTGGGATTCCTAGACTGGGGTTTGAACCAGACATTACAGTACAGTACATTGCTTGATAATTTGATATACAGTAAAGTATGAATGCTGTAAACTGTTCTTTAAGAATCAATACTGGCTGGAGATGCATTTAGACTTCACTTAATGTATCACTTTGCAACTATCACACCCAGCAAATATTCTTTGTAATAGAGGAGACAGCAAACAAACTGCCTCAGCAGTAGCATGCAGTCCATGTTTTACTAATAATGGGATTGCAAAGGAGCAAAGCTTTGATCCACCATAAGTAACAGTAAAAAGTGACTACATATCCAACCTGACTTTAAGACACTGCACAAAACCAATAATATCAGTCTGTATCCAACACACCTGGTGCATAGTCTCAGTGTAACAAGATCAAATCTTGCAACAAAATGAACTTTTGTAAAGCATCAAATGTCCTCTCTAGAGGGAAAACTTCGCTTTAAAATATTAATTTGACAACATCTTGCTGAAGGCTGGAAATTCTTACATTACATTTCTGAGGCGTACAGTACTCGATGATGTTGCAGTCAAGATGACATCCTACTACCAGTCAGTTTGCAGTTCTGAATAAGACAACTTCATACAGTATTTTCAAACTAGTTGCCACTGGAACTGACCTTTAAATGCAATTGCAAGGGACCAACACCCCACAAATGAAGTTAGTTTGAATATCCTGATACAGACTGACAACTACTGTATCAGCATTGTAATTTCTTTATCTTTCAATACTCCACAGCACATTTGAGACCATTTGTATTTATTTTGAGCAGAGCCTTCAACACACTTCTACAGATTGCATACTGTAGAAATCACTTTGCCAAGGTCCAACCTTGTGGCAACTTACCTTCATTGGCTTGATACTGCAGTTGGGCCTGGTGACCCCATTGCCACTGCTGGTTCCACATTTTAACAACCTTTCCCCTTCAAACCTGTTCTCCTTGGCTTAAGTACATCAATATCTTCTTTCTTTCTTCTGAATCAGTGAGTGGTAGAGATGCAACATTTAAATTCATGGAGAACAGAGAATTCATATGAGTTATTATAATGCACAAAATTATTCTTAAATCCCTGAAGTTTCTGCAGGCAAAACTTAATTCAAGCTGGTCATGTTTAAACATGACTCATTACTAATTTCAATGTTTTATTTCAAAACCACAGAACATTTATTTTTCAGCTCAATGCAAAGTGCACAGTCAATCAAAGAGTATCAGTTAGGCAGTTCAGTTTTTTGCCAGTCTTGACCAGATCTTCAAGTGTTCTCACTGTACAAAAAGTCTCCAGTTCTTCTGCCTCTCTGACCAACATGATGACATTCAGGATGAGAAACCATGGAGAAAAACAGTGTTCAAGTCTTGGGTCTGGACTTTATGCAGATTATCCATATCTTGCACTGTACCAACTCACAGAAATAAAGGCCCAACCAGCATTCCTTCATGTAAAACTGCTTTAACAATATCCCAAGAAAAAAAAGGCTTAAAATAGCACTGCCACATTGCCTGTCACTACTCACTAGCATAGTATGCATTAAATTTATCATGGTAAGATATTGTTTTATCTTTGGACACCTACAGTAGTTACAGGTAGGAGAGTGTACTCATTCCATTTTGTCAAAGTATAAACATGAAAGATTTTTTGTTATTTCAGGAAGCTTATTCTACTGCAGTAACTAAAGTTTAACTTCTACCTGAATAGCTTAATTGCATGCTGTCCCTCATTAAGGAGGCAACAATCCATGTTCACTCATTTTAATTACAAAGACACTGCACCTTTTTCAAAACTTGCCTTTACAATGTTGCCAACCCTCAACCTAACTGTATACTCCAAAGCATTGCTCTAAGCAAGCCACTTGCATCTAGGCTATGGCTGTTAGACATGAAAGATATTGCTACCTTACTGAAATCAAGTTGAAGGCACCAATGGAAGGAAATCCCTACTAGTTTATCATCTGTAATTTTCTGATGATTAAATGGGTCTTGAAATATTGTCTACCATATGCCTGAACTAAAGTTTCTATTATGTCTCTTCAAAAAATATTCATCTCCATGACAGTCCAAGGTACATTCCATACAAAATTCCATACACTGTTGTCATAGATGGTCTCTTTTGGCATGGGGGCATAGAAGTAACACTGTTGACATATAAAATGTTAGCCTGCCAAATTACTTACCCATAAGTCAACTGCCAAGTTACTATCAGTATCATTCAAATATTATTCTGTACTGCAAAGAGGAATAACTAAGTACCACAGCTAGAAAATTTTCTGTAGCTTATGTGTTTCGACTGTTGTACACCTTTAATCTCTGGCAATTATGGTATGTACTGTTCCATCAGTGTGAAACTTTTTTTGTTATGTTTATGAAGTGCACTGCAGGTGACAATGATTACAGTATGGGGGTGCAGTCATGATACTGCAGCTGCAACTCCAATGCAAACATATGGTTGTAAAACACATGAAGAATCATTTCTATGATAACAGCACAATGACAATATTTTTTTTCCCGATTACTGTGACAAGGCCTTCACTTGCCTCTCATCAAGAGATGAAAAAGTCCAGAACCATCAAGGACTTGTGTGCCTCCTTTCCCAAAACAATACATACTGCCTGATGTGAACCCCCACATGCTGTACAGTCTAGACTACAGCTGTTATGCAAACAACAGCACCAAATAAACAAACTATGTAAAAGTGACTTCAATAACTTGCTAGGCAGTCTGTCTCCATGTCTTTTCAGGGGTGCTCTTTCAGCAGGGCACTGTATTCTGCAGTTAGACCTAGACTACTCCAATTCTCTTTCCTCTTTCCCCATTTTTTGTGTGTATGTGTGGTTCTTATCTTAAATGCAATTTTAAATGCAACCTGTTGTTACAAGTTATACCGTAGTTACATGTCCAACCAGTTACAGCCTAGACCTAAGATATCTTACATGTAATCATCATAATGGTATGAATCATGATAGGCCCACTGTACGATAGCACTTCAATGGTACTGAGCCTACATCATCTAGGTAATTACCACCCCTGGTACTAACTGTACAGCCATTACCAACTGCTACAAAACTCAGTTCAAACTATTTCAGTATCACAACTGATTTGCAACATGTTTCAGTGGCAGCTCACTCCCCTTGTTCTAATTTGTTGGAATGAGGGTTTGTTACTCCCCCCTTCCCCCCCCCAAAAAAAAACATTCATCAGTTACCACCCATGGTACTTACAGCCATTACCAACCACTGCAAAAACCAGTTCAACTACCTCAGTATCGAGGTTGATTTGCAACATGTTTCAGTGGCAGCTCACTCTGTTTTCTACATGTACAGTAAGAATATTTAGAAAGGGGGATCCATTTCTTTTCCATCCCTGACAATTTGGAGCCATATTCACAACATTAGGGACTATGAAGTAAAAAGATTTATAGAACAGAGCATTACCTTATCTAAATTAACAAAATCATGGATAGTAAATAGGTAACATTGTCTGTAATAGATTGAATGTCAGGCCTTTATTACAGGCAAGTTACCCAGACTAGTAATGCTGTGGAAGTATTCTCTTAAAGGAGTTTGTGACTACTTTCCCCATCATAGAGTAGGTAAATAAGTTCTGTTACTCAAAGATGGACAACTAAGTATGTTTTCAGATAACACAAATAATTTGAAAATGCAAGCAGTCCTTATCAACTTGCAGGCTCAATCTCACCCCAGACAGTAAAAATTCTCCCTACTAAGTTTACTTCTAGTTCCTCCTCCAATTTAAACAAAAGCACTTGTCTATTACACCTCCGAGACAAAATTTGCTCTTGGTCATATTGACACACAACTCTGCGTGAGCTGAATTGGGAACACAACTGCCTGTACAAGTCATCATTGACCAACCAGAGTGAAGCTATTGTTCAAATTATGAATGCCAATCAAAGTGCAGTCACCAACTGAATTTAAAACTACTATATAGGGCTATTCCTAGAGGGGATGCCACAACACTTTATATGATTTGCAGCAAGCACATGGCATTTGCACTGAATTTCTTTACCAGCCCCATTCACATGGATCTTGCTTTCTCTGGCAACATATAGTAACAGTTACTGCAACAAAGAATCAAATTTAGTTCTTCATGATGTCTGACCTTACAAAGTACTCAATTATTTCATCATTTTTTGAACTCAAAGTTAAAGAAAATGAAACATATGACCTAAGTTTAAAATTTATTTTCCACACCAAAATTTTTTCTTAGGAGCAGAAACTACTTAAATGGAGAGTAACATAATTTTTGGAAATGATAGTACCTTTAGCATTATATTTATCTTCTTCCACTGTACGTAGGTGGAAGATCAAACTTAAAAACTTTTTAATTGCATAGGCTGTGTCTTTACCCAATGAATCCCAGAACTTGACACTACTGTAAGCACTTTTAAGTTCTACAGCTATAAACAAAAAATCTTATTGGTTTAATTCACCAAATCTTTTCAACCCAAACCATGTCACATGTGCAGCTGAAATAACTTGCACCAGCAAATGCAGTGTGAATGTTGCTTGCGAACAAAGAAATTCAGTACAAGTTCCAATGCTATTGGCAAACCATTTAAGTTTGTAAAAACTACTTGCATTTTCAAAGTTATTTGTGCTACCTGCAAATCTGACCAGAAAATATTCTTAACAGTCCTTCTTTGAGTAAAAAAAACCTATTGACCTACGATTGGGAAAACAGTCATGAACTCCTCTCTGAGTCTGAGAAACTTCCACAGCACTAGTCTGGGTTTGTCTTAGAATTCAGCTAAGTACGGTCAATTTTACCTACAGGTCCATGATCCATAAATTTGTTAATTCAGAAAAGGTAATATGTGTTTCATATTTATAAACCTTTAACTTCAAAGTTACCAAAACTGTGACTACTGGTCAAAAATGTAAGGGGCAGAAGTCAATGCCTTTTGGGGGTGGGAAGTAACAGGCATTTGCATACATATGACAGAGTAAAATATAGAGAACCTCGCACTTTTGAAGTATTTACTGCACTTCTTTCCCATGGAGTCACAGAGTTGCAGTGGCTGAAGAGGGTAGTGACTAAGCCTACAGTACATGCCTCCCAAGTGTATGACTTATCAATTTACCCCCTCTATTACCACAGAGCATTCCATGTCAGGCCCACGCCGAAGTTACCCCAAGAGAAACAATAGAAAACATAAGGAAAATGCCAACTCCACGACGAAGATCTTCAGATCAGAGTGCATGGAATGCACCCTGGCTCTATTATTTCAATATGGAAATTGGAACTTGCATAATTTCATCAAACTTATGATTTCGATTGATTGATTTTATTTGGTACAAAATAAAACAATAAACACAAACAAAAGCAAAGAGACATTCAGAAAGGCATACTACAGGCAAACAGACGAGAGTAATACATAAAAAACGAGAAAAAAGGAGTTACAAAACAGAGTACCAGGGATAACCCAAAAAGCTTACGAAAAGCTTATTTCTATTGGGGTCCCTAAAGACGGAACAAGGAACACTTACACAAGGAATGGAAAATTAACAGAAATAATGCACTGGATGAAAGACGCCGGCACTCGAGTCAGTAAAAAATGAATTAGAGACATTGCTCCGCTAAAAGTGATTTGTTGGCAAGATAGTTTTATTTTGTACCAAATAAAATCAATCAATCAATCAACGAACGTTCCGGATTGAATGGCACTGTCATATGCATACATACTGTATGTACTGTATGGAAATCCAATATTGCTAACGTTCGGTAAAGCTACTCCTGTTGCTGGACCATACACGGAATATACTTATTTGATATTTTCAGCCAAATTTCTCCTTGAGGGAAGTGAAAATATTTTTTATTATCCAAGGATTGTTTCTCATCATCAAAACTGGTTGGTATTAACTTTTTTCATTCACACTTGAATTTATTGATAAGTTGCGCTAATGTTGTTGTAAGCTATAGGCTAGGCTAGGCCTAACGTTGCCGTTTGCGGCTTATCACAGTAGGCACTGTATATTTAGGCTAATCATTTACACCAGAAATTTTAAAAATTACGACGCAAAATTTTGAATGGTCATAAAAAAGAAATACTGTCATGAAAAATTCCGACGACTTTTACAGAGAAACACAAACCGTTTGCTGCAACTAGCTAAATGCCCCATATTTAGCCTAGGGGCGGTAAGTACCAAGGGCAGTTAGTCACGGCTGCAAGCCTACACGGCTGGCGATCCACGACTAGCATTTCGAGTAATGAGTGTATTATTGATACTACTGTGTACAATACACATGTGACTTGGGAGCGTACCACGGACTTCTTATATAGGCAGTGTTCTCCACTAGCTGTTTTGTCCGGGGGCTCCGCCCGTACAAAATCTGCCACACTACTTTAGCGCCCGGACAAAACTTTGCCGCCCGCACAGAAAATTGACCCGCCCGGTCAAGAAGTTGTCTGTACACTCAATCACAAACACCACAACCTAGTCATTTGACTGCCTTTTATATTTGATTTCAAATACTCATGAGAAATGTATAATGAAACATCGGAGATCCAAACCCAGCTCACTTGCACCTGAGCTCTTATATCATTCAATATCCACTTACTGCATTTCTTTCATGTTTCCACAGTAGGAATCCGTTACCATGAAACTCATACACTAAACGAAACCATTCAATTGAACTGTTCCCTGGGTTTCCCGATTTTCACCCAAAATTTCCATTAAAGTGAACTACTTCATTATTGAATATTTAGAAAATAGTGTAATTTGCAAAAAAAAAATAACAAAAAAAAAGACCACAAAATGCCCAGATTTGAACACATAGGGAAGGCTAAGAACAAGGCCGTAGATTGCACCATTTGCGATCTAAGCCCTCCTAAATTGTCAAAATTTTCCCAAAGGGGAAGGTTTTCCTCCTCCCCTTAGACCCCTCCCCCAGGACGGTGATCACAAGAGCCCCCGGACAGAAAACAGACCAGTGGAGAACCCTGATAGGCCTACATGGACAGAGCATATTGCCCTAACGTCCTATGCGTAAACTGTCTCCACCGTACGTACACGAATAGGCTTACCAATATGGCTGCCTGCTATAGTCTTGTGTGTAAAAGTTTAGACTTGCTCAAGTGGCCCAGTATCGACAAATTGTGTGAGAAACGTAATATTTTCGAAAGAATGCAAGCTCAGGTCAAATTCAACAAATATAATGGAGGACTGTGATATGGTTCTTCCATTCATAGCCTACTGATATTTTGTCTGAAATGTTGCAGATTCATCGTCAAATTGGGCAAATGCAGTGATCTGCCGATGCCGGTCGGCGCCGGTCGGGCCCGACCAGGATGCAGCATTGCCGACCGCCACAATCTGCCAAACTAACTTTTCCGACCGGCACTTATTCCTTATAAGAAACCAAATAAAATAGCCTCGTGGTCGAAGGATCAACCAAAAAGAAACTATTATTTGTTGGTCATAATTGAGACTGGATGAAATCCAGTTCATAATCGTTCATAATATCCAAAACACACCTCGTGCAAAATACTATAATTTTGCAATCCAGAGCAATGACTCGATGCTTGATCGTCGCGCTTTAGTTTCAATTATTGAAAGGGGTGATGTACAGGCAACCAGCATGCCAGCAGTAAGTTTTTTTTAATGAAATACGTACGACCACGAACCAAAGTAGGGCTTAAAAATCCTATGCGCCGGGTGCCTGGGGCTCCTTGTTCCAATGTTTGGGATTGAAAATTAACGATGTAAAACTTCGGCCCGTCACGCTACAGCCATGAATATTGCAAACCCTTGGTAGACCCTCCACTTAGCAGATGAGAACTATGAGGAGTAAAATGATGCTGCCATACCCCTTGCCTATTGTGTTTCTTCTCAGTTTACACTCAGAATCATAGCCAAATTCGCTAACAAAACGAACGGTAAAACAGAGACTATCAAAGCAAGCCATATTTCAATGCAAGTGCTTGGCTACTTCACACAATCCTATCATATATTACCTAGGCATACAGAGTGTATAGGCTATCACGAGTAATAGTTTCTTACAGCAGTACGCAATGCATACACGTACTAAATATCCGTACGTACATATGTTCAATACTTTGCGTAAATCAATGGTATTCATACTGTACCGCGGCCATACCTTAGCTAGCACATACGAGTGTAACAAACTTTCATGCACAGCTAGCTCACTGGGCTACTTTTCAGGTATTGTAATTGGGTAAATCACAAATGCACAAAGCACAGTTTACACCATACGGATTAATATGAGCGTTTCCCCTGGTAGCCTACTTAATTCACGAGACGGCCGCCTTGCTGTTTTGCGACTGCCTCGCCTTGAAATTACCGCCTCTAATACTTTTTCTCCCTTGAAAATTACTTGGAAGGCACGGACTAGATATTTCCCTTACAAATGGAGAATGTTTTCATGTTGACAATGAAACCACACAGACCTCCTGAGACATTTCCCATGCTTTTGCAATTGCCTTTAAACAACTGCACCCAAGTTCTAAATTGGCCAAAAATTTCCTCAGAAATCTAAATGGTGAGAAAAACTCTCGTAACAAGAATTGATTTGAGGCAGACTCTTGAAAAAGTGACAAGAAATATCGGTAAGAAAGTGTAAAATTACCAGCCATAATCAATGAATTACGTTTTGTTTTGCCAATACATAGATGCAATCATAAAAGAATGATTGTGATTGTGATTGGCCAAGGGTCCAAACTGAAGCATGAAGAGTAAGTGAAACCATCAGACCTCGATAAAAGTGTTGACTGTATCAATTTGAATTGACTTCAAAAATGACTTAAATTAATATTATTTTAGAGACAGTTTTGGCACATGGTTAATAATGGAAACAAAATCCATGTTACTCCAAAAAGGAAAGGATTTCAGTCCTGAAACACATGGTTCGACCCCTGAAGCAAGCTACAGTCCTCTGTATACACTTTGTACTGTGTGAGGCACAGGTAGCATATTTGATCGTCAGAAGAATAAAAAATAGCCCAAATCATTAAAAATGCCAAAAACATTTTCCTGACATGTGCAAAAGACCCCAAAACAACAATTTGCATGATAATCGCAAGCTCTAGTCAAACAGGTTTTCTCTACTGGGTGTCTTTCTTCACAGTGGCTTAGCACATTGGCCATTGCCTAACGTGAAGTACGTGTATACTGAGAACCTAGCCTTCCTTACACATGTGTAATTTGTAGGAGTCCCCTTACAAGTTGAGCTACATTGCAAAGAATTTTGATAAAATTTCATTCCAAAGTGCTTTTAAATATGTAACCTGTTCCAGAAAAGGTTGTTTAGCATAGAAGGGGTGATATACTGACAGGATGGCTTTTTTCTTGTGAAAATGACTTTCATGAAATTTTAATTTTATTACCATATATATAACTGTTACGTGAAACAAAGTCATGTCTCCAAGTCCATTCAAATGCAAAAGAGTTGCTGCAACCCACCCCACTCTTAACTAAAGATGTGTCCAAAGCCATGAGAGGAGAAAGAAAACAGTCGTGGCCCCTACCCCACCCCTTCCCCCTACAAAGGACCCTCATATTGCTGTTACTAGAAAATAGTACTATGCCATGCATGATTCCAATTAGTTGATCCAAGGGCAACCACAGTATACATTAGTTCAGTGTTAAGAACGAATGCCATAAAAGAAGAAAATATAAATCTGGACAGCAAAAAGAAGAAAGGAAACAATACAAGGCAAATAATTTCATATTTTTTGCAAGCATACAGTACATCATGCTTTTGAATTCTTACAAATGTATAGACTCACAAAAAATTATTATGATAAAAATAATTTTGGAGATATTGCCCAAACTTAGGCCTCAGCGCTATGTACTGCATGAAATTGCTTCAAATCAAAACAAAGCTAGAGCAAACTTTGAAGTAATAGCAATAAAAGGTGACATCTTGTTTTTTCTGCATCTGGTAAATTTTTCACAGATTTTTGTTTTGATTATTTGAGAAATTTTAACAACATGAGATCCCTTTTTCAAGGCTGTGTACAGACAGCTTAAAACACTCGGGAAGTGACATTTCCGGCCATCTGGGGGTCTGTAAATTCCAAAATTTTTCTTGTACGCTCCGCGCCAACCAATGGTGGCGCTCCGCTTAGATAGTCCTGCCGGCACTCAAACCATCCTGGGCAGAACCCTGCAAATGGTAGTAGCCCGGCGGCCATCTTGGTTAGCCAAAATTTGTTCGAACGGTGGCGACCGTATTGATTGCGTAATCCTCTGTCCATGTATTGAAGTCCGTGGAGCGTACACATTGTTACTGGGAGTGGGAGCTTAGGTTACACAGTTACATGGGAACGTACACAGTTACTTAAACCGACGCGAATAGTAATACGTTAGGCTACGTCGGTTACCATAATGTTAGCCTAACGTTAGGCTACTTGTTGGCACTAGAAATGTGATCTTACTGTGACAAAACATGTACGAATGAGAATGCCTTCAAACCTGGATTAAAAGCCGAGGATAGGAATGACTAATCCTTGTCCAAGTGCTTTTCAGAATACCATAAAATGGGATGCCGTATTGATCACGATCACAATTTCACCGCAGACAGCAAATTACTTGCCTCCAGCAAGCCATGCATGCTTCTGTACTGTACCGCGCCGTCGCGTCGTACATCAATATAGCATAATGATATACGCATTACGTAGGGTCGCGCACAGTATGGAGTACACGTACGTATTCATGTAGTGTTAATACGGCATGCGCAAATACAGTTGGGCAAGTGACGTACGCGGGAGTTGTTCAGAAAGGATTTTATGGATTGCTCTGCCTGAGGTAGAGACTGTCAGGAAAACGGGCTGACGCGATGACCCAGCATAAGCGTATAGGACAATTTCGATTGGGGGTGGGGAAGGGGACATAAGTTTTTCAATCCGAATCTCTGAGCCTTTTGAGAAAAACTCCCCCCGAATGTCTAAAGATTCTGTCCGAATTTTGAGTTTGTTGAAAAGTTTAGGACCTTCCCCTGCCTCATAGTGCCTACGCCTATGACACCCAGGCAAAGGTAAAGCCACTAGAGGGCATGGAGAGTATAGCCTCAGGTTGCGTATGTAGCAGGCTGTGCGGCATATTCCTTGTTCAGTCATATCTCTAAGGTGTTTGGGACAGAGCGTAGTTTTGGGGGGTGGTTGGGGTGGGGTGGACTCATCGTCCCCATTCTTGACCGCCGTCCTGGAGAGGGGTATAAGGGGAGAGGGTGTCCCCTCTCCTTTTGAATTTTTTTCGGTCTAGAAGGGCTTAGATGCAAAATGGTGCTATATTTTGCTTCTTTTTATAATAGATCCCAGTGTTTTCCAAAGGGGTTTTAGAGGGTGGGTTCCCTCCGAGTGAAATGGCCGCCAAACAGAAATAGTTGTTTCCCACCAAAAATTTATTTGCCGGATAGCCTCGAACATTTTCCCCCAAAATCAGTCTGGAACACAGACACTGTTCCACAATATATGACTGTCAAGCCTGAGATGATATTCTCTGGGATTTTCTAACTGCTCAGTCATATTTAGGTAAGTTTTGAGACATTATTTCGAAGCAAGAAGTAAATTTGATATAATCCAATTGAGTATCCGGTGTTGTAGATAGCTCATATATGCAAACGGCAGCCCTAAACCTCAGCGTCTGTTCGCATATATTTATTTATTGTAGGACGCTTTGTCAATAGCCTTATATAGGTGGCATAGAAAACCAATACTTTTCGGGATTTAGTTTGTTTCAAAATCAGGATTAGGGTTCGAAAAAAAGTCTAGGTTTCAGTCCCCAAGACATAATCTGTTGAAAAAGGGGGGAAAGACTAGGAACACTGTTTCCAGAAGCTATATGACACACATTCCAAGGTTTTGATTGGCTGTTCGGAGGCCTATTGCTAAGGCGTCCTGCATAAAATAAATATGCCATCCGTTCTTCTGCGGATTCCATCGTCATTACTCATCCCCGAGCCCTAGATCCCTTCCTCCTCCCACTCCGCTCCACCAACTTCCCGTCCCTCCCTCCTCCTCTCGCCGATTTTGTTTTTCTGCTCTCCTTCATTTTTCCAACATCGCCGATCGCGTCCCCAAAATTTCTGGCTACGCCATGGTTTGGGAAGCCTTACGGACTGAGCAAACAACTTCCTCTGAGCGGGGTAAGCCTCGGGTCGAGGAATTGAGGTTTTTCCCGTCAAAAAATTTTTGAATTTCGTCGAGGAGCTTTAGAGCCTGGGGCATGGTCAATTTTGTTCCGGATGCCGGGTGAGCAGTCGCCTGACAGTTTTCTTGTTTTTGGCGGTTCTCAAGGAAGGCATATTCTCCAATAAAACTGCGAGTGTGTTTTGCCCTTCACTGCCGGGCAATCTCAATCGCGTGACGTCACATGAAATCCCTTTATCGACCTTATATGCGCGACTTCATCTTGGAGGTAAAACAATAGACCTTATGCATATGATGTCACAAAGGAGAAAGTGCTCCCTCGTTTGGAGGAAAATGGAGGAAAAGCGCGTATCATTGCAAGTAACATCAATAAATGCAGACAGCTGATTCGTCAACCAATCGTATACGCGCGTAAGTCTACTACACGTGCGGCGAAATCCACCCCGTTCGTGCATGTGTACTTCATTGTTTTCACCCAAAATGACGTCAGTGTGATGTCAAGGCATAAGGTCTATAGACCTAGCATATGGCGTCACAGAGCAGAAGTGCTCCCTCGTTTGGAGGCAAGAGTACATCATTGCAACTTGCATCAACAAATACAGACAGCTGATTTGTCGACCAATCGGATACGAGCGCAAGTCTACTACACTCGCATGCAAAGTCTACGTTGTGCGTGCAGTATGCTTCATAGACCTTATGAATTGACGTCACGCGACGGCAGTTTGGAGGAAAATAATAAAGCACACGTTGACGAACGGTGTAGATTTCGCACGTGCGTGTAGTAGACTTAACTACCCGCCTATGTACGATTGGTTGACAAATCAGCTGTCTGCATTTGCTGGTGTAACTTGCAATAATACGCGCTTTTCCTCCAAACAAGGGAACACTTTATACTTTATGACATCATCTGCATAAGATCTATTGTTTTGCCTCCAAAAGTCTCTTATATCATAAGGTCGATAGAGGGATTTCATGTGACGTCATGCGGTTGAGATTGCCCGGCAGTGAAGGGAAATACACACCCGCACTCCCCCAGTAAGTGCAGGACTGCAGGGAGCTGCCATGCAACTCCCTGGTAAGTGTATTTACAACACACGCGCACGACATTACCATAGATACTATACTGTATCACAATGTACGCAGTCGCTTGCCCTTTGAAACCAAAGAGACTGGCGATCACGTGACGTCGGTGAGACACCTCGATCTATAAAGCCAAATGGGAGAAACTTTGGCAAGTTTGTGTCGAAATGATGGAATGGCCTAAAGACGTCGATGGCGTCAAAATTGTGCCGAGACTAGTGCTCCCCGTTGCGGCTTTGGCTCCGGGGAATTACAGTACAGTACGATATTAGGGTGATCCCTGGTGGGGTTACGAGTGGCGAGCTGAAAGGCCTGGCGTATTTACAAAGTTGTCACTGGGAAATCAGAATAATATAAATAATGTCTTTCTGTTAAGTGACGCTGGATGTCCACCGAACAAACCACAAAATCGCAATTTAAAGTATTTTGCAATAGGTCAACTCAGACAAAAGGCCGGTCGACTTCATAATGCGCAGTAAGTTTGAGGGTGGGGAAGATAGATAATGGGAGGTTTTTACAGTTATTTCACACAATCAGGTCCATAGCCAGACAAGGAACTGAAAGGGGAGAACAATTTTTTCAGGGGGCGAGATGTGTAAAAATGTGTTAATCCCATAGGAAAGTCAAATTTTCTATTGAGGGGGCGAAAGATTTTCTAGGGTGTTCTTCGTCCCCTATCCTCGGGCTTGCACACAACCAGTCCTACGTGAATCTACAAGAAACAGTAATGAGGGAAGCGCACCGAAAAATCAAACATTTTCAAGACATTTAACATTGGTTTACTCTATTTTACATTACAAATGTTATCCATTATATTAAACACCGTACCCCAAGGTAAACATAACATAAATTGAAGGGCAAAGGAGGGCTAAAGCCCCATAGGGTACCCTGCCGTCCAAACTCATTACAAAACACAAACCAAGCCAAAACCAAAAATCCAGCAAAGTCCAGCACAATCAGATTCTACCACAGTTGCAGTTTCTTTCCTATCATAAATTTCATTAATTTCAGTGGGGCTGATAGTTTCTTCCCCACCTTTTGGTTTGAGGGCACGACTCTTGAGCCCCGGGATTTGCGCATCTGACTGATTTCAATGTTTTGTAGTTGTTTATTTGGACTGCGTATTGAGAACATATCCTACAATAATTTACGACACACTGAAGTTGCTAGCACTGAGTGAAAAACAGAGTAACTCAAGTTGATGAATGAGTCACGCATGCATAAACAAACATTCATAATAACACTAATAATTACAAGTACAGTGGAGGAGACTTGATAAAAGTAGAGCTTATCGAGATCAGGCCACCAAAAACTATAAAAAGGAAAAAGAGAGAGCAAAACAAAAAGCAAGTACAAAATGAATCCTCTTTTCCATACTCTCCTTCCCAAATACTTATTTTACCCACCTTGATCTACAAAGAACTCTACCTACCCAACTAGAACATACAAACAATCGGCAAAGGGCAAAAAGACGGGAAAGTATTACATCTTGTCGCTCAATAAATAATCTTTAAAGGCGCTTTCAAAAGAATTAAGGCTGGGCAATGCAGGAATGTGAACATTTAAACTATTCCAGAACTTAGGGCCATTTACTCTGACAGTATGTACATAAATAGAGGATTTTGCCATATTACGATAAAGTTTTCCTTTACTTCGTGCAGTCATAGAAATCATCGATTTCTGTAAAAAAAATAGTTAAATTTGGGGAAGTAATTTGTTGTTTTCCTTGTACGTCAAAAATTGTAACTGATATTTATGAATGTCAAAAATACTGCGAACACGAAGCTCTGTTAAAAGATTGAAAGTATTACGACCGTAGCCGGTATTTAAAATAAATCTGGCAGCACGCTTCTGAATAACAAAGAGACGGTTAACAAGAGGAGGATATATGCTGGCCCAGGCAATAGCACAGTAATTTAAATGAGGTGAGACCTAAATGTATTGTAAAGAGAATTAAGGATATGCTGATGAAAAATATTTTTCAGTCTGTAAATAATACCTACATTCCTTAACATTGTACTAGCTTCCTTATTGTTATAACATTTCCAGCTAAGGTTATTGCCAATAACAACTCCCCAAATTTTGTTTTACTGACACAAGAAATTTATTTCCATCAATAAAGAAATCAATCTGAGAAACAGTTTCTTGATGGAGATGAAAGATAATAAAATTTGTTTTACTTGCATTTAATGATTTGCTTTAAACCAGTTTGAAACATTTTCAATTCATTATTGATAATTGAAGCAGCTACAGTGGGCTCGGAATGATTGAAAATATTATCGTCTGCAAAAAGATTATAGGATAAATAATTGGACGTAGAACTTATATCATTTATATAAATTATAAACAATAGGGGTCCTAAGATTTATCCCTGTGGTACTCCACAAGAAATACATGAACAATCCGAGTTAACGCAATTCAAGGAAACGTGTTGCTGCCTGTTTGATAGATAAGAAGAAAACCATTTTAATGCATTACCTCTGACACCATGATGTTTCAATTTGAAAAGTAATATTTCATGATTAACTGTATTGGAAGTCTGTGATAAGTCTCAAAATATTCCAAAACCGTACCTTTTTGTCACCAAAATGACACGAAATGACCGGACGATCTTTTCAACCAAATCAGTGACAGCCATAAAAGTTGAATAATTGGAACGAAAGCCAAATGGTCTGAAAAGAAAATATGCTTGCTGAAAAAAACCATACAATCTACCAAACACAAGACGTTAGACCACTTTAGAAACAAAGGCAGATAAGAGATAGACCTATAGTTTTAAATTACAAAGGGCAGTATCACAGCGAGTCACTCAATTTTGCAGTCGAGTCGAGTCATTTTGTACTTTCAATGTGACTCGAGTCGAGTCAGTGACTCGATTCATTGTATTATTTCTATGAAGAAAATTATGATACAATTGCTCGAGTCATTTTCCTTTTAAAAATTAGTGACTCAAGTCATGGCTCGTCACAACACTGACAAAGGGCTTTCTGCCTTGAAAATAGGGATAATTTTTCAATCTTTTAGTTATATGGCATTATACCAGAGGCAATTGATAGATTAAATATGTAAGTCAATGGCTCTAATACACTGGAAATTACTTTCTTACGAAGCACCGCCAAATCCTGAACTTTTATTACTTTTGAATTTACTAGTAATTTCCAATATTTCCATTTCGTCAGTGGGAAACATAAATAGAAAACTGGCACATGTATTTTGTTAAATACTCCTAAGAAACTGACATCGGTTTGTAGAATTCAGGACGCAAGGTCACTCCCAAGATTCACGAAGAAGCTATTAAAAATTGTAACAATTTCTTTATTACAGGAAATAGCAAACCTTAATTGAAGTTGTCACTGTCGTTATTCGTCCAATAAGCCTTAGTACTCAGTAAATATGAAATTTCAGGGATGACACCAGCCAATACTTAAACGAAAATACGAAAGACAACTTAGGTGCCCGCCGTGGTTGAGTTGAGATGGCGTAGGAGAATCGGGGTGGAAGGAACACATTAATACAATATCATTTTATTTCAATAGAATAGAATATTTTCATAGAGTACTGAGCGCGCCGACTTCTGTAAAAGCCTCTTGAAAGACTATGATCTGCATCAAGTTCAAAAAAGTTCCATTTCATAAGGCGACTGACCTAAAGCTTGACCTCTACCTGTTTTCATAGGGCTTGGACGGAAAATCTTAGAGCTTAGATGAAAAAAGTGCTATACATTTCAATATTTTAGAGAAGTAGGAATCTCTAAAAACTCGTTATGTTTCTGTTTGATGGTCAAATATATTAAACCAAGTAACTGCTGTTTTTGTGGGTAGTTCATTTAGTGAGTTGACCCTGGGCGACAGTAGAAAAATACGATTGACAAACGACTTTCAACAGCGGCTGAATTCTCGTAAGATGGGGCCGACGAAGCCTTTCAACGCTAGTACAGTAGAAGCGAAGCCAAAACACGGGGTGTTTAGGGGTCCACCCCAAGAATTTTTGGAAAATCAATTGCTTCTGCGGCTACTCTGGACCATTTGTAGAGAAAATCATGCGTCCTCCATGTGGAATTGAAATACTTGACTGGCGATGATCGCAAATTAGGTTCTGACTGAAGGCATTCCTTGCGATATGCAATGGTACTGCTGGGGCTATACGCCCTCCCCCTTGCCAGCGCGAGACCCAGGATCCAATTTAATGGTGGGATCCAAGGGGAAAAACCTGGTTTCGTACGGGTACAGTGGGAGAGCCCTGGAATTTCTGGGGTAATTACACACTTGTGGTGATTAGAATGTTTTCAATTGTCTAAAAATGGTACACGCAATGGGCAAGTCACAAAGATAGTTGATCACCTCTTTAATTTTGATAATAAATCAGATTAAGCGTCAGTGTAGTTGATGTGAGGATGGAAGGTGGTAGGAGAAAGGATTGCGGGAGGGGTTGTTATGATTGTCAAACAATAATTTCACCTTATTTGTCGTACTGAAAGTAATAATGAGACACTTTCATCACAGTTGTCATACATAAATCGATTATAATGAGACACCTCTTTATATGGGAGTGGGCAAAATTCGTTGAATCACAGGCGTATGAGCTGAGGGGAAGCCTGAGGGCACCGTGTCCCCCAATATTCTGGCAGCCTCAAAACTCGGGCAAAATTTTAATGAAAAGCCTTAGAGATTCGGGCAAAAATACTCGTTCCCGCGACCCCACATCCAAATGGTCCCATACGCTTATGCTTTGAATGCAAGAACCTATATATGTGTATATCCCACGACCATCGACGAACATGCGTTACAAGAAATTTTAACATAGAAAAATTTCCGACAGAGACTTTGGAGGCTTCAGGGCCATCGTTCCTTGCCTACCTCCCCTATAGCTACGCCACTGTGTTAATTTGCAAAGATTTTTGTGTCTCATAATCTTCTGTTGTCCTTCCTTGTAACTTTATTTTACTATTTAATTCCTTTTTATCATCGTTGTCTTGATTCGATATGATTTCATTCTGCGATTTGTTGATTTCTCTAAAGCTTATTGTCTGATCAAGGCATTGTACGCCACTGTATGTAGCCCTCGACTGTTGTCGGAATTACTGATTCTCACGCACATCTGCCATTTGCCTTAAACTTACAACATTACGTCTCGAGGTATAAATTGACAATGTCAGTTAAAACTGGGGCTATTTAATTCTATGGTACACACTTTGAAAAACCATGTCGGAAAAGGATCAAGGGAGCATGACTTTGTGGGATTGATCATGACCATTGTCATGACGTTGTTGTGTGTAGCGGGAGAAATGATGTCAACTGAAGTAAGTCGATCCCCCTATGTAAAAACCTTCATCAACATTTGCATCAAAATGCCTTAATGCAACAAGAATTGAACAAATTAGACTAATCCTTTCTGTAGAAAATGTAGAAAAGAATTAAGCAACATCCTCATCAGACTTCTTAGGTTATAGAGGATGCAGCTAGCGATTATTCTCTCTAAAGAGAAGTTTATAAACATCCTTCTGGTCATTGGTGCTCTCAATGATCTCATCGAGGTATACTTCCTTTTCGTAGCTTAGAGTACCAGGGAATTCGCATTTCTTCATGCATTGGTAAACCATAAGTGCCGTTATTCTGGGGGATGCAGCTCCTTCCCCCAGTCGAAAAAAATCCTATTTCTATGATGGTAGATTGGGTGAAGGAAATTGTGTCTGGTAATAAGGTTTTATCTGGCAAAAACGGCACAGTTCTCAGGAAGAATGTCTTAAAAACTTATGGGGTGAGCAGTCATGCATTTGTTTAGCTTTTCAGATATATCAAGATTGGCAGAGCATTGGCAGATCCAGTGTCACCCTCTGAGATTTACATTTTGCGACTCGCGAAAAAGGAATTGCTTTTATTTGAACATAAAACTTGGCATTGGCATAGGAAGATGTTCTCAGCTGAAGGGAGTGGTGATAGAGGATAGGGCTGAACATTTTAGACAGCAGTCATAGGGGAATTTTTTGAATATTTGAGAGTCCTTAGATGCAATTTGATGCTACGTTTTGTGCATTTTTTGAAGTACCTTCATTGAAAACGTGTGAAGTTAAATTGAAAAGTTTGATAAATTTCACAACTTAAAGTAGACATGGGGGTTTTCGTTATTTAAAAGTGGGAGCGGAAGCATACTTTAGCACCCACATTTTTGATGGGGTTTTAATCCCCAGTTCCCCTTTCTCCCGTACGACTACCTACGATTATGGGATTTACTATACTACCAAAGACTGTAAAATGCTACGGAATCATCAATATGGACATTTATCGGAAGCAGTTTATTTTTCATAGTAGGTTGAACAGTACCTATATAATGATCTCCCTGTGAGCATTTTGTTAAACGTCATACCTAAAAAATTTAGGCAATTCAAAATATACATGACGAATTGAGTTGACCTCCCCGAGGTTTTAATTTCCTGGTTCACTATGACGGGTGCACATTTCAGGTGGAACAGTGAGCTACATGGAAGCGCCCGCTATTGATTGACACAAAAACACTTTCCACAAGCTCCCTAGGTCCTCGCACTTGCAACGACTCTAGGCGATTGTGTTGGAAAGATACTAGCAGACGACAATACCGCAATAGAATCATAATTGATGCAGTGTTGAAAACAACTTTAACAGAGCTGTCAATAGAAGGAACATGAAAGGCAGGCCTGATAACGAGCCAAGGCTCGTTACCAGACTTGGAGATCTAGAGCAGGGGGTGGGGTTACTAAGCTCACCCAGGATTAAATTCCATTCAACTTCCATTCAACTTTTGCCCAAAACACATTCAACTTCGAATGGAGTTTGACTGGTTTTGAATGGCTCTAGCTGGTTTGAAATTTAAAGACAGACAGTCATCACCCCAAAGTATATTTTTAGTGTATGTATATGAAAATTCTCAGTTGGTGACTGCTCTTTGATTGACATCAAAGTTTGAAAATTTGAAAGATGCAGAGTAGCTCACATTCCACACAAGGCAGAGAAAGTACTTTTATTACATTTTATAGCCTTGTATGCTCACTAGGACATGGTCTTAAGCAATAAAACAGGTTTATTCTTGCACAAGGAAGAGCCTCATACAGTTATGGGAGCAGCTAGAAGATGCATAGTTGGGAGAATTGGAACTGTCTGGGATCATGAAAATTCCCCTTTAAGGCAAATGGTTTTGGATGGTCATCGTTAACAAGTTGAATGCAGGGGTGTAGCTAGGATGAAATTTTAGGGGGTCTAGGTATCAAATGGGGGCCACGACATTGACCGCCGTTCTTAATTCTTGCACAATATTTTTTAGGACACACACAAAATTTCTGGGGGCCTAGCAAACATCTGGGGCCTGTGCGCCTGGTTGAATGGTGTTAAATGGATTTTGCTCAGTTTGAATAGAAAAGTGTCCAAAACACATTCAAAATCCGAATGGAACCATTCAGAACCATTCAAATTTTCTCGAATGGAATTGAACCCTGGATAGGGGGCGCTAAGTATAAGTTATTACACAGGCCGGGCTATGCCCGCAGAACAGGGGGCAAGCCAAGGAGCAGGGGAACCTGGCCCCCAAATGCCTCCAATGGTTGCGGGCCTGATGAAAGGACAAGAGAAACTAAAGAAATTGAGATCGAAGAACAATTTTGTAGAATAAAGTGGAACTAAATCCACGAAGCTAACAACATCGGGGGCAAAGATAGAAATCATAAATATAGGCATAACATAGCCTATGTGAATATAAGATATAAGATATCACAAAGTATAAAAATATAGGTTTTGAATCAATCATATTGTTGTAATGAAGAATTGTCAATAATGGAGAATAGGTAAAAAAGAGAAAATGGAGTTAGCAGTCCACTCTAGTGCGTCCCGTCCTGCCGGGGGCCGAGGGGGGAACTATCCTTTACTATATGAAAGCTCCACCACAGCACATTAACAAATAGAAAATGTGGTTACGAAAATCGTAACCACTTACTGTCCATGATTGTTTCAGTGCTGGTATTTGGAAACGTCCTCAGTGGTTATATGCTAGCTTTAGAATATCGCCCTTTCAATTTTCAGTGTTGGCACAGTGAAGATGTGAGAAAGCTCTACCAAATCCGTCAGACAATAGGCCTATATGTACTTGAAGATAATTTAATCCTCTTCATGTACCGAAGTTTGAGTGACAGATCACTTTGCTTTTACTGTTTGACTTTGAGAAGCACAAATTTTTGGTTTTGCATGCAGGAAATAGTACTCTCCTGGACTTGTGGGAAGTATTCAAAAATGTTTCATGTCTAAACAAATCGTCCCTTGTTGAGACATTTTTACCACGTACACGTGCATACAGTATACTTCACCAATTCTTAATAACGAGGGACCACCTATGCACTGAGCGCTGTAGGCCTAATAGCCCAGTGCATGGCCGGCGCCACGCAGCTGGGCGTTAGTGTTGCCAATGAGCCTAGCAGGCTGTACTTCTCCGCAGATATCATCATAATGGACTTATAGTAGGCTGCAAGCTTCACTTTTTGCTTCAAAATGCTTCAAGAAATCTCACTTTTCGTGATTGACCTTACCTACTACATACTCTAAGCAATCGACCAATCAGCAAACGCGACAGCACTTAATAGCCGTACAGTGTGTGTTTTACGACATAAGAAGCGTGCGTAGAGTGGGCGAAATACGACAGTACGACCATGTGCCACAATATACTGTACTACTATTTAGGTAGTTGTACTGTCCATGACGTCATGGACAGTACCTTAGGCACGCTTCTCATTTTCGAGAAGCAGTTCTTTCGTTCAATGTTTCTTGATTCTCACTGAGTGTTTTGATCTACCATTGAGCTCATTATGTAGAGTGAATCATGTAGATGGGAACGAGACTTCTTGGTCACTTTTGGTTGGAATGGGGCTGAGCATGACTGGTTTTTATTTTGGCAGTTTTGTATTTTATTGTTTTGTTAAGAATGGCTTGAGTAAGTCAAACTACCTAAATAGTAGTACAGTATATTGTGGCACATGGTCGTACTGTCGTATTTCGCCAGTACTCTACGCACGCTTCTTATGTCGTAAAACACACACTGTACGGCTATAAGAGCTGTCGCGTTTGCTGATTGGTCGATTGCTTAGAGTATGTAGGCAAGGTCAATCACGAAAAGTGAGATTTCTTGAAGCATTTTGAAGCAAGAAATGAAGCTTGCAGCCTACTATAAGTCCATTGTGACGATATCTGCGGAGAAGTACAGCTAGGCTCATTGGCAGCTCTCTTCAGTATACTAACACTAACGCCTAGCTGCGTCGCGGCCATGCACTGGGCTATTAGGCCTACAGCGCTCAGTGCATAGGTGGTCCCTCGTTATTAAGAACGGATGAAGTATACTGTATGCACGTTGTACGTGGTAAAAATGTCTCAACAAGGGACGATTTGTTTAGACATGAAATATTTTTGAATAGGCTACTTCCCACAAGACCAGGAGAGTACTATTTCCTGCATGCAAAACCAAAAATTTGTGCTTCTCAAAGTCAAAAAGTAAGAGCAAAGTGATCTGTCACTCAAACTTCGGTACATGAAGAGGATTAAATTATCTTCAAGTACATAAGGCCTATTGTCTGACGGATTTAGTCGAGCTTTCTCACATCTTCACTGTGCCAACACTGAAAATTGAAAGGGCGATATTCTAAAGCTAGCATAACCACTGAGGACGTTTCTGCACAGAAACAATCATGGACAGTAAGTGGTTACGATTTTCGTAACCACATTTTCTAGTTTCACTTACTCAAGCCATTCTTAACAAAACAATAAAATACAAAACTGCCGAAATAAAAACCAGTCATGCTCAGCCCCATTCCAACCAAAAGTGACCAAGAAGTCTCGTTCCCATCTACATGATTCACTCTACATAATGAGCTTAATGATAGAACAAAGCACTCAGTGAGAATCAAGAAACATTGAACGAAAGAACTGCTTGTCGAAAATGAGAAGCGTGCCTAAGGTACTGGTCCATGACGTCATGGACAGTACAATAAATAAACAAATGAAAAATTCCTACATACGGTACATAAATAAATAATACGGTAATAATAATATTTATGATGATGATGACGATGACGACGACGACGATGATGGTAACTTACGCTCTCAGAGTTAGATCGTCTGCAAAAGACAAACGTCACTTATTGACTACCGTATAGTTCAGTTTTGTTAGTCGAAGTAACTCTAGGTATTCACGGACTTCGCTCAGCTTTAACACTCTTGAGGTGTAGTTGCGTCAGGGTTACGCGTTTTATGTACATCAATTGGTGCTTAGTGCTTAATTCCTCGCAAATGTTTCAAGGCTATGTTGTGACGTTAGTGTCTTTGAAGAGATATTGTTGCCATGTTGGACGATTTTGAGTTCTCATAGACTTCTGTGAAATGGCCCTTTCAGGAACACGTATGAGTTGGTTACGGTGTAAAAGGTAACAAAAGGACCATAAGTGGCCATTGTATGTCTCGTACTCTGGTTAACTTGAATCTTCATAGGCATTACTGTAGGTAGTACTTTAGCGAATGAAAGTTAAGGCAGTATATTGTTGATTTAACCTACCTTGATTTACCTTGACCGCCATCCCCTCTCCTTCTTGAGTAAACTCCTAGATGAGAGAATGGCAATGGGAAAGGAGGCCATAGGCCCATTAATATCCCATGCCCTTCAGTCCATCTTTAAAATGATTCAGTGTTGGTGCCTCCAACCCATACTGGAAAGTTTGTTTTTTCGCCGCCGAAGATTTACGCCGAAGGAAAGGCAAGATAAAAATTACGCCAGCCTCTGCTGTAGGCTAGGTGTGCCAAACAGAAATCAGGATGACAAAATACGCAGGGTTGTTCCCGTTACACTTTAAAAGTAACTCGTTATAGTTACAGTTAATTCCATAAAATTGTAACTCGTTACAGTTACCAGTTACAATGTTGAAAAAGTAACTAGTTACAGTTACTTTTAAATGAAAAGTAACTAGTTACATTTCAAAAGTAACTAGTTACTTTAAGGTGAATATACGGTACCTCGGAACCTGAAATGGAGGGGGGTGGGGCATAATTACATTGTAAGAAGGGGCACATGAGAGGACCGAACCTCATTTGTGCCGGCTATCCTTAGGTGTTCCCCAAAGAAAGTCAATGATGCCAGCTTATCTTCACTGGGGATTCAGGCAGAGGCTCCTAACGCTCATCATGAAGCATCGAATCATGATACTGTGTCGGAGCTTACGCAAACTATTTGTTAGACGAATATGGTTGTAACCAGAACTTTTCCAGTTACGACAGTACTTCTTTGAGGATGAAAATCTTTATACTCCCATCATAATTTAGAACGGTTAGCGGCTATTAAAGGGGGAGAGCTTTGTTTTAGCAGTAATTAAAGTTTTCACCCCTCAAGGGCATAAATACGGTAATACGATGCTCTATATTTATGAACGGTAAAATTTTGAAACCTCACTGCTAAGGTTGGGCTAAGTGATATTTGGGCATAAATTTCAAATTTCACATTCATTCATATAAAACAATGCAGAGAAATGGTGAGACTATGTAGTTTACACATGCAGACCATGTACCCATAATTCACTTTCTTTTTACAATAAACAGGTGAAGCTTTAAGTCGGACACTTCTGTCCACTTTCAATTAGCTTTGTTAGGATACTTTAACGCCATTTGACCATCTCAATATTCTGCTGTTATTTATATTAACCTTACCATTATTCCAGTGTAAGGAGTTATGGGCATTGAAAGAATATGATATAGCCTAAATTCATACGTTTGATTCATCAAATAAGATACCATACATGTTAAATTTGATACATAAATGGATGTACGGTGTTTGCCGACAATTGGCACCGTATAATTTACTAGGCTCCAATGCACGAGTCCGGATTCGACTAGCTTAATGCCGGTATCAAGAGCGTTTTTCTAGATTAGGAATTTGCCCGGGGTTCCGGAATCGAAATTTTTCCGGAATGTGATGTAACTGGACTTGTACTCGGAGCTCATTCCAGCCGAGTTCTCAAATATGAAAGTTACATTAAAAGTGTTTAAAGTCCCATTGAAATTTGTGTACAATATACAGATGTAAAGTATTGTCACACATGATCAACTACATTACCGAGGAGGCCAGGCTATGGATGTGATTACAAATGATGACGTTATTAATGGTGGACATGTACAATAGAATTAAAACATATGTAAGTTTGATATGCTATACAGTGGCAAAAAGACTGGTCTTGGAATTGGTGCCATTGGGATCAGAACTGGCCGGAACTTGAAGGGTACGTACAGTACCATGCTCGGAAAGATTAGGGAATCTAGAATAGCAGTTGCTGCGACTCGGATAGGGTGTACTCGGGTCCAGCCCTAACGTCTAAAAAGGCAATAGTTAAACTTTCAAAGTAAGCCTAGTTTTTGAATGCCTATGGACCAACCTGTTTCTCACGGTGCACTATTTCTAATGTGTCCTCAAAATGACAATATAAGTAAACTAAGGCCCAGCTGACTTCACTTTGTATATATAATAGGCTATATAAAGTCAGCTGGGCCTTAGTTTGCCAGAGGACCGTTCAGTATTTTTCAACTAATTGGACAAAGATTCGGTCTCATGGATAATAAACATTGGTCTGTCTAATAAGTAAATTGACACACAAATCAAAGTTTTAACTTAGCTTAATCGACAATCAAGTGACCCTGTAAGCGTGCAGCATGTGCATCTAATATCAACTGCTGATTCTAATCGTGAATAAAATTTTATGTCGGTGAGGGCGACGTCGATAATAGAGATGAACGATAAATATATCGAAAATAATTTTACTACCAAAGTGTCATCAATTTGAAAATTTTCTGTTACTACTTCGTGTAAAATGCAATTTGTGGTCATTTTGACTATTTGTAACGGGAAAGTAACGGGACCCAAATGTAACGCCGTTACAGTTACTTTTACACAGAATTGTAACTAGTTACTTACTCCGTTACTGAAATACAAATGTAACTCGTTACAGGGTTCCGTTACACAAAATGTAACTCGTTACAGTAACGGCGTTACTTGTAACTCGTTACTTCCCAACCCTGAAAATACGCCAGAAATTTGGCGTGACCGCTTGAGTGCCACGCCGAAGATTTTCGGCGTAACCTACATGTTTTCCAGACGGGCCTCCAACAGATTTTCTGGGAGGGAGTTCCATGTTTTCCAGATTCTACAAAAATATGACTTCCTTCTTCTAGTCTTGATCACTTGGGTCGTATTTTCCAGCTATGTCCCTTTGTTGAAGTTTTACCCACTACCTCCACCATTTTAGTTAAATCTATTCTGAGATTTCCTTTGGTCATATTTAAAGACAGACAGTCATCACCCCAAAGTGTATTTTTAGTGTAGGGGTATGAAAATTCTCAGTTGGTGACTGCCCTTTGATGGACATCAAAGTTTGAAAATTTGAAAGATGCACAGTAGCTCACACTCCACACAAGGCAGAGAGTGTGCTTTTATCACATTTTGTAGTCTTGTATGCTCACCAGGACATGGCCTTCAGCAATAAAACAGGTTTATTCCTGCACAAGGAGTAGCTTCATACAGCTATGGGAGGAGCTAGAAATTGCATAGTTGGGAGAACTGGAACTGTCTGGGATCATGAAAACTCCCCTTTAAAGCTGTGATCAGCTGTGTTTCATGTTTTTCAGTGTGACATCATGATAGCCTTGGTGTACAGTATGACTGCAATATTTTGACAGGTTGCTGTACTTCGTTTTCAGTTTATCTCTCACCAGGGTGCATTCCATGTAAAGCCTACGCCGAAGGTACGCCGAGGTTTTCGTGACCGTACGCCGGGATGTACGCCGGGATTTTCTGTACTGTGCACATACAATGCATAGGGCCAATGCTTTTCCGCTTCACAAATCACAGAATTCCGTTTTAACTTTCCAAAATCCGTAAAATTCCGTTTCAATCATAACCCATTTCCGTGATTTTCTGATTTTGGAGTAATTATGTTGAAAACAAGTCCTAAACTTGTCTGGTTACGATCCTGAAGGCAGCAAACACTTGTAACACACAAGTGACCTAGCCTAACACACTATAGCATATGCAAACTGGAGCCTATACCGGCAAATTCTTGCCGATTTTCGTAAATGTCCTACTTGTTTTCTGATCGTAACTTGAAGGTGTTTTGATGGTTTTCAAGTAAATTTGCCACCATTTTAGGCGGTGAAATGTCTGTGTATGTCTTTGGTATATGAAGCCATTCATTTGGCATAGTTTTGAAGAAAAGTAGCTCACTTTTTTGTCAAAACTTTACATGTATTTTGAGCCTGATAATTTTTGCTAAATTCCGTAAAATTCCGTGCAGAAAAGTAAATTCCGTTTTTTTCCGCGTTTTTCCGCGATCGCGGAAAATCATTGGCCCTAAATGCATGTACATAGCAATCCATAGGCGTGCGTACATACGTACAGTATACATGTACGTGATACGTACACAGTCACCATACATTGGTAATGCACGTACAGGTATATAGTATACACACATTATAGCTAAGTCAGAGGCAATCCGTAAGCGATTGTACGTATGTATGTATACATGTACGTGATGCATACACCATTCATTGGCAATACAAGTAGGCCTACAGGTATATATAGCACAGTACTGTGCGTGAACATACTGTACTAGCGGGAGTTGACTGAATCGGCCCGCCAGTATGCCGGAAGTACCGTTTGCCTGCTGCTACGCTGGGGAGTACGCCCACTACGCCGGCAATCCCCAACTTGCTGCATTTTGCACGCCGACAAAGACTAGTTTCTAAGCCGCCACGCCGACCGAAATCGTATGGCCACGCCAAAGATCTTCGGCGTTTAGTGCACTAAATGCACACAGGATCTCGCATCATATCATCAGCTTGAGGTGTGAGATACTTGATTTTCAATTACAAAAATCACAAAGAAAACAAAACAGGAAAAGGAATCATTGAATTACATAATAAACATAAAGTTTTTATCAATCTCAGTGAAGTGTATTGTGATCTTTTTTTGGTAGCAATTATGCAACATAAACTTGGTTGTTACTGACTTAACAGTACCTATTTGGAAGGCTTCTTTCATGTTTAGAATAGTAGAATTTCTTCTGTAACAGGGTTTAATAAAATTGTATCCCTTGGTCAAGAACTTTGAATACATGTAAAGGAACTTCATCACCTAACTTAGTCTGAGAACAAAGCATGCATGTTTGAATTAGTGCCTGTTATTATTTCATGCTGATGTTAAATGAACTTAATGAAAACATTAATTCCATTTGATGTTGACATTAAATCAGTACATATGTCCATGTGGCCAACCATAAAATATGATCCTGAAAAGTGATTTTGATGCTTGGTTAAATTGTAATGTATGCCAAAATATCAGTTTAGATAAATGATTGGCTCTTCTCCAGTGATAATTTCCAAGAACTGGTTCACAGCATTTGTTCACATTGTTGCACCCTGTTAACTGGTGGAAACCTGCTGTGCTAATAAACTACTATTGGCACAGCTGTTGTGAGAATAATTATGATGTAACATGTTAGACATGTATAACATTATGATACAGCCATGCAGACTAGATAAACCATTAAACCTGAATGCCATAGTTCACTACATTTATGATTACAATAACATAATGCTAACAGTTGCCAACTCCTAAACCTGCCTTATTATTAACCATATGTAGTTCAAATACACTTGTGCACAGTACAGTCAAACAAATAAACATTAATGGCTGAAGACAATGTACTGAACTCCTCAAAGCATGATCATTTTATGTGAAAAAAGATTCTATAAGAGTATCGTGTGTTCTTGACCACATGGTATTTCGAAGGATACTGTACATTAGAGAAAATGGCAAAGGCAAGGATCATCAGCTGGTATTAATCATTAACCCTCTGTATTTAAGGGTAATCAGACATTTTAATAAGTAAATTCTGTACAGTTGATACATTGCTGTTTTTTTATAGATAGATAGGGATTATATAACTTTTGATTATAGAGAATTGTTATGTGTAAATTAACTTGACAGTTGGTGTAAAAAATTTTGTATCAATGAATTTCAAGTACAACTTGTCAGCTGCCTAATACTGTACCTACACTTGAACAGGTATTTGTACATCAAAATCATTATTCCTCTTCCAATGACAATCCATTCAGATTTGGCCTGTTTATTGAAAAAGATGTCAATTTTGAAAGCTGTATCTTTGTGCATTACAGGAGTCTTGGAAGGAAAATTTTGTTAACGACAAACACTCACAGATGTGCTAGCAACGATAGCACTGTCGACCAGAAGGAGGTTGAGTTTTTTGGTTCAATAGGTAACGTAGAGGGTTGGTGGAAGGAACCAAATGTACTTCTGTCGATGAACCAGACAAGAGTCCCTCTGATAAGAGATGCTTTGACGCAGCAACAGTTTACAAATGTTGATCAACATCCTACATCTTGTAGGACTTTGAAAGGGAAATCTATCGTGGATGTTGGATGTGGTGGAGGTATTTTGAGTGAGGTGAGAATCATAGTCTCTTATATGTTTTTTTGTTTTGTAGAAAAATTTTCTGCAATTCCCACCATATTCTCTTTTATTCTTCTGTTTACTTTGTGTTTTGTCGTATTGATGACCTCTGCATCAATTCATAATCTTATTTGATTTTAACAAGCATGCCTTGTCCTACATAGAATGAACAGCATACAATTTTTATTTTGTTTTTGATTCCTTCAAGTTTGGGTTAGGGTGAAAATCATATAGTACTGTAAAGGGTTCACTCTTGTAAAAATTGATGTAGTTTTTGATCTGATCACCTGACTACTCTGTAGAGAGAGGTTAGCAATGTCTGTACTTGTAAACTTTAAAAGTCAGGTGTGGCACAACAGCATGACTCCTCAGTTCCTGTGGTTTTAGAATCCTTGAGTATTGCAGAATTCTTACATTAAATTTTGCAGTAGGTAGGGAATTGTTAGCTACAGTAAGGCAAATTCAAGGAAAAGGACTCTTACTGCCAGAATCCATCTTTTTCACACACATTATTTTCCATTTCATGTCTGATGGAAATGCTGAAAATTTCCATTTTTGTTATTATGAATGTAAGGCTAACAGCAGCAGTGTTGGAAATTAATAACATTTTGAGCTTCTTTTTCCTCCTGCAGTGGATGCCCCTTCAGTCAAATCTTTCTGTGATGGGCAGGGTGGATTCTTTGGTTAGAACCCCCCTCCCCCCTTCCCATGAGTCGATTGAAATTAAGGAAAAGAAAATAAGATGAAACATGTTATCAGGGAATAGTTGTTAACTTTTGCAGTGCAAAATGTTGAGATAAAGCACTACCAAAATATCTAAAAAATGTTATTGTTTTGGCTCACTTTGTACACACCCATGGTGGAGAGTTGTTTCACTATTAATAACAGTAGGGCACTGCAGCTCGAGTGGAATTGTTTTTACCAAAACTACCATGGAACCCCTATTAACAGAAGCTTCCAACATCTTCAAATCAACAAAGATTCTGGTATTCCTATATTTGTGTAACTGTAAAGTACATTTATTATTATGTTGATGACCACTTAGTCACTTTTTGGTTTCAATGAAGGAGAAACCTATAGCTTCGTGATGGCATGTGTGTGTATGTGTGTCATAGATTCCAACCGTCTTAGTTCAACCATGACTGTCTGAGTATGGGCTGTGCTGTGCCAGCGACCTGGTCCGCCTACTTCTTGTCCCAGTTTCCACATATAACCTCCACATTACTGGGAGACAAACAGTATCCGGCACATGGATGTGGTGTAGTGTTATGTTAAAACTTAACTCCACTATCAGGGATTGCATATTTGTGCTTGTCATAATACTACAAAGCAATGCAGGAGAAGAGAGGGTCTTAATTCTCTATTATTTGAACAGCAAAACTAGATTCTGATGATAAATACAGTTAGAGCAGCTTGCTAAATTTTATCATGCAGATCAAAATGTCATTTAAATTTGCATGCAAGAACTCAATGCTGTCCCATATTGAAATACAGTATATGACTGTTGTAGTTAGATGAATCATTTTATGGTTTTTTAAGTGTAGCCTTATTTGTGAATTGACCATGTAAGGAGCACAATACATCATGTGCATTTTTGTTTGTGATAACCTTCCCTTGCGTACATGTCTAAGTCATACACTGAGCAATCAACCTGGTAAATTGCATGATACCAAAATTTTACAGAGTGAAGGGTCCAAGTTTTGGAATTGTCCCTGTTTGAAGAGTACAATGGTTGGAATATGTCTGGTGTGTACAGTATGTTGTGTATGTTGTATGTGTATGTACGCGTGTGTGTGTTTGTGATGTTTAGCTCGTTGACACAGTATGTCAAATAAAAGAAAACCCCAACGGTCTCATACTTTGTATGTGGATGCCCCACTTTGAGAGGAAGAACTGTGTTGTTTTGGTAGAGGTCAGAGGTCTCTGACTTCACCCAAAGGTCATACTCTGAAAACTTTGTTAATAACATAATATCCCCAAGTAGGAAGCAAGAATTCTGTTCAAATTTGGCATGTAGATGCATTAAATCAAGAGGAAGGGCTCTTTTTTTCTTGTGGAGGTCAAAGGTCATCAGAGGTCACTAGAGGTCAAATTCTGAAAACCTTGTTAATGCAATATCTCCAGATTGGAAGCATGGATACTCTTCATACTGAGCATGTAGATGAACTACATCAAGAGAAAGGACTATCATTTTGGTGGGGGTAAAAGGTCATCTGGGCTCATCAAAGTTCAAACCCTCAGAACATTGTCGACAAGGTATCTCCAGATAGGAAGCATGTATACCCTTCATCATAGGGGATTACAGGGGACAAGCAGGGGCACTTGCCCCCCACTTTTTTCCAAAGCTTAAAAACTATACATATTAAGAATAAATGAGCGAAAGTAAGCGAAACCAGAGAAATTGTAAGAAAATTTTAAAAGCCTATTATGATTAAATTTTGCTATTTAACAAAGGAAAATATTAATATCAAAAACCATAAAATTGCTAGAAAAATTTTTCTCTGTGTGCTTTGCACTTCCAGAGAAAACTGACTAATAATAGTTGAACATTTTGTCTGACCCATAAAATTTCTTTCCCTCTACCTGCCACTGGAAGCTCTGAAATAAGGATCACTGAAAGTACTAATGTATGGCATAAAATGCACCATGGTCCTTGCAAACAAATTTCCAAACCCTACCCATGTATAGGGAACCACAATTCTCGAAAAAAAAAAAAAATTTGTGTGCTTCGCATGAGCCTTATATAAATCAGTGTCTCATTAGTACTGTTGCGCGTAGAAAAACTTTGGTGGAATTGCCTCCTTATTACTCCCTGTAGGACAGCTGGACTAAATTATACCATTTCCAAAACCCTCGCTACAACTCTCGCTGTTCACTTTCCTCACCAACTCCCACCATCCTCGGCAGATTGGCCATCATATAAAAACTGTTTCATTAGCATTTGAAATTACCCCTGGGGAAGCAGGATTTACTCAAGGAAAGGTCCAGGATGGCCTCAAAAGCAGTCAAATTTAAGAAAGATTTTAAGACTTTTAAGGCTTCCCTGGTCGCAATTTCCCAAGTTGTACAGTAGCCTTCAATAAAAATTACTTCCCTGGCACTTAAACTGCTGACGCCCTTTCCAATGTCCATTTAAAAACTACCCACAAAAGATTTCATTGACTTCTTTAAGAATCACATAGTCTATAACCTTCAAAATCGACACTAACCTTATTTTTCCCACCTAACAAAAAAGTTGAAGAAACTTGTCCCAGACTATCATCAAAATGAAACTTGAAAGAGAGCCTCCATAGAGCAGGGTAGAGGTTCCTATATCCTACTCTATTGAAAGAACAGGCACCTGGGGAAAGTAGGAAAATTTCTTATGCAATAAAAATACTGCATTTAAAACTAAACAAAAACAATAGGCTACAATTAAATGTCTCAATGCTGTTTTCTTCTGTGTGCTTTGCACGCACCCGTTTTAAATATTGCATTGGGGTTACTTCCTGTAGAACATCCTGCTTGTCATAGTTTCCTACACACTCTACTATTATCATTGAAACCACCAATGCCTGCATGGCCGTACGCAGGGTAGAAATAGCATCCCCTCCCCCAGAAATTTTCAAAGCAAAATTTTTATCACCATTGATCTGTGTAAATTTACTGACTCTTTAAAGATTGTTTGGATGCAAGTTGTAAGGCATGGTAAGTGTCATTTTGGGTACCGTAATAAGAGACAGGTGCTAAGTGAAGGGAGGGGGCAAGAGCCCTCTCCTTGAAGGTACTTTTCTTTCTTAGCATTTCTATTACTCATATCACTAAAAATTATGAAAAATGTGATTTTTTTCAGCCCGCTTCAGGCACACCCATTCTGAAAGCTAGATCTCCCTTTCTTAAAATTATTGTTTCAAAGCCCCAGGAAACCCTCAAAATAATCTTTCTCCCCTACTTCCTCAAGCCCTTAGCATTACCAACCCCGGCTGACTGTAAGTCTCATGGAGTAAGAATACAATTGAAAAAGTCAAGTTACGATTTTTGTGGTATGTTAATTGCCCAACTTATGTCCTTTGAAGTTGAAGCTAAAATGCATCATTTTAATGCCTACAATTTTGTAAATACCAGGGCCCTAAGGCGGGCCCCTGGACCCCACGCCATTAGGGGGAGTGCTTTGTGCTCCTGCGGCACCTGCAGTGCCGTTTTACAGTCCGCCCGGCTTTGCCACCCCCCCCCCCCCACTTTCAGACATCAGATCCTGCCCCTGCCTTTCATACATAGCATGTAGGTGCAATATAGAAAGGGAAACATCCTGTTCATTTGGGTGGGAGTCAGAGGTCATCTGAGGTCACCAAAGGCCAAACTCTGAAAAGCTTGAAACAGTTATCATAAGAAAGGGAATATGTATACTTACCATACTCAGTCATGTAGATGTATTAGTTGAGTAGAAGTATGTACAGTACCCTGCTGTATCTGGCAGGGGTCAAATGTCATCTGAATGTTCCTCAATGTAAATGTAACATCTATGATATGTAAATGTAACATCTATGATATGTAAATGTAACATCTATGATATGTAAATGTAACATCTATGATATGTAAATGTAACATCTATGATATGTAAATGTAACATCTATGATATGTAAATGTAACATCTGAAGAACTTGTGTAACAGGATATTTTATGCTTGAAAACTCAAAAAACTTTTATACATGGTGCGTATTTACAATGTTTACTACAAGAATGGGGTTTTTGACATTTTTGTGTTCAGTGAAAGTCATTCCAGGTCACTAGAGGTCAGAGTCTGAAAACCTTGGAAACGTGATACCTCAAGATAGATATCATAGCAGTTTCTCATACATGGTTGGGGGATGCATCACATTCGTCTAGAACATTTACATTGTAGAGCCTTTTGGATGAAGCTCAAGTCTACGGAATGAAATCATTGAAACCTCAACGCATTCTTGTAAATCTGGCATGTATTGACCTATTAATATTATGTATTGTGAACACCATAGATTCTTTCATAGTAGGCTGATGCCACCTTAAGTAAAGAATAAGTAAGTTTTGAATTCAGTTAACATTTTCCTTAATTTATGTCATATTTTTTGGTACAGGCATTAGTAAGACTTGGAGCATCTGTTACTGGTATAGATGCAACTAAGGATATGATTGAAGCTGCAAAGCTCCATGCTAGTCATGATCCAGCTCTGAATGAAAGACTAAGATATCTCAATGTAACCAGCAGTGACCTTGTTAAAGTGGAAGCAGAATCATTTGATGGTGTGGTGGCCACTGAAGTTATAGAGCATGTATCTGATGTAGAAAGTTTTGTAACAGACTGTATTCAGTTAGCAAAGGTTAGTAAAATCCTTTTTCTTCTTCTCCTGTGTGTTTGGGTTCATCTATCATCTGGCAGGAGAGACCCACTTGCTGGAATGTCCTTACATGATTATCCACTTTGTGAATTGCTGTTCAAGTAAGGGTAAGAGTCCTTTGGACTAGCTGAACTTAAGTCTAGTAGACCTTGCTTCCATGTGGCAATATTGAAATACAAAATTAACAGTCAAGAGGTTATGTTAGGAATCCTTCCTACTACTAGTGTTTCATTGTAGTGCAAAGCAACATTTTGTGACAAAATCACATGACTCCAAAGAATTAAAAAAGGAAAATAATTGGGATTCCTAAAATGTAGGGGTGGGTGATGTATAATACTAATGTGAATGGTAGAGACTGAGACTGGACTAGCTACTTAGCAACTTGAAGTCTACAGTTTCAAGATTTGAAAGTACTCATGATCTTTAAAATACCACACACCTTTTGAAAAGAATAAATGATAAGCTTTTCAGCTCATGTAAAATACTTTCTGTATACTTCCTCTATAAGCAGTCAAGGTTTTTGTAACCTCTGAGATGAAAGTTTGTTTCTTCATGACTGTGAATTGATTTGCCCATAACATTGAAGATGATACTTAAAAGAAATCAGAATGATTTTAGTAGGCTCAGTTGGTGTTCCGAAGTAACATTACTACAGGGGTATTGTTTGCTCTTGGGGAAGGAGGGGATGAAATATATGAAGGATTTGCCTGTGCCAGATGGAAATTTAGAGATACTGTATAGAAGGGGGAGGGGTGCTATTTAGTGTGTGGGAGGGGTGGGAAGGGGTGTTATACAGTGTGGGAGGAAGGTTCAATTAGTTCATAATTTTGTATTTAGCGCTGTGCAGCTATTTTCATCCCAGCTGATATGGGCTCAATATTAAGACTACATTTGCCCTTTAAAGGTACAATACTGTTCGTTTTACATAATGTATGTCATCAGCCTGCTACCTAAACAAAGTAAAGAAATGTCACAAACTTGGTTTATGTAACTACATTGTAAAGTCAGGTTTTTTTCTTCTTTCATTTCAGCCTGGTGGTTCTATATTCATCACCACTATCAATCAAACCTGGGCTGCCTATATGATTGCTATTGTGTTAGCAGAGCGGTTAGGACCTGTCCCCATAGGCACCCATCAGTATGAGAAGTTTGTCAAACCAGAAATTTTGAAAAGCATATTCCAAAAAAGTAAGTACTAGTGATGTACAGGTTGAGTTGTTTTGTCTTGAAAGATGCAGAAAGTCTTAAACTGAAACGTAATGTATGCATAATCAGCAGTGTCATCCACATTTCTGTACATAGCATTATGTTGATGTGTAGCATTGGTTTGAATAAGAGTTTTGGGTCTTTCTTGTAAAGGTAATTTACTAGCCATCAATTTATGACTCCTTTAGGTATAACTAACTATCTGTGTGGGATGACCCAAACATGTCCTCCTAAAGCCAGTTTTTACTTTCACAACTCAGTGCTGTATCCATGGCCATACACAGGGCCGTCGCGACCAGGGGGGTGTGGGGGGGTGTCTCACCCCCCTAAGTTCGTTAGAGCGACGATAGTCGGAAAATATGAAATGCCAGTTGGAATTTCTGATATCTCAGTCTAGCACATTTTTCAGACTGAGCCTGTGTCAACTTTGTATGCATTTTCCAACTAGACCAAGTGAGAATAATACCAAACGTTATTTTCCTCACGTAAAATCAAACCAAAGCTGTCCTTTTTTCGCAAATTCTTCTCAAACTCTCAAAATTTTCGCGCGCTCCGCGCGCTTCAAACCTTACCTCAGTGTTGTCCTTATTATCAATATCTTCCGATAGCAACTTTCGGAGAAGCACAACAGCAGAAGTTGAAAGCTGTTTACAAATTACCAGGTAAAAGACTTGCTTTTTGAGTGGCATGTTGGTTTGTTGCAATTGGGCATCTGAAAGTATCTCGATGCAGATTCTGAATGCCGGTTTTATTATGGAAATCTTACTTAATGGAAATTGGGGCGTGCTTCGCGCGCATGCATGACGATTTACAATCAATCTCATGAACATTATTAAGGTAATTATACCAGACACAGTTCTGTGGGAACTAGGGCGCTTTAGCCCCCCTCCCCAAATTTTTCCGAGCCCCACAAAATTGCACAAAATTTCATATAGACTAATATTGGTGAAGACATAGATATACTCAGAGAATATTCCAAACGTCTATTTATCAGGCCCCTAGCCACTAAGTTCTGTAACGATTCTTTCTATAACTCCAAAAAAATTTCGCGCGCTACGCGCGCTTTCATCTATAGTTCTATCTAGTGGTAACGCCCCGTTTCAAGTGTATTGGATTTCAACGTTTCCACAAATGTTGTTCTTCCGTGTAGGCGTGATTCTAGAGAAACACATCGTTGCGAAGTTCTTTCCCCTTTTTCCTAACTTTTGGAAGATTCTTTCTTCAGCCTCGCCATCGTGGCAAACATATTTTATAAGAAAAAGATCTTTCAGTTTCGTAGCAGATCCTTAATGGGTAAGATAAAGGATGTAATCACCGACGGCGACCATGCAGTCACCCGAACAAATTTCTTGGTTTTTGTCCAGATTCTTCAGTAAAAGCCCAAACTTTTTCAACTTTCCTTAATGAAAATTCAATATAACCCCAAATTTTTCGGCGCGCTTCGCGCGCCTTATATTTTGAGTTCGGTAACCCATTGCATCTATCGGGACTTAGAGTAGCTGGCCCCCAGTCAGGGCACTCCCCCCATGTTGGCAAATCAAAGCACCACCCCTGGCTCAAATTGCGTGCAGGTTTTTCATTTTGGCATTGAAGTATACCCCAAATTTCGGCGCGCTTCGCGCGCAGTCCTCACAATCCACGTTGTATCACTAATTTACGCGCCACCATTCAGTTGGAAAAAATATCCATCCAGTCGGAATTTGGGACCTTCACACCCCCCCAAACATATGACCCTAGCTACGGCCCTGGCCATACGGGCCGGGGGTGCTGGGGGGCCGCCCCCCTAAATGTCAGAAACCTGACTAAATCGGGCAGATATTTTGTCTCGGTCCGGCGGAAAATTGGGCAGTTAAATTAGGTCTGTGGAGTCGGGCAAAAGTCACCGCCCTCCCTGAGAAAAACAGTCCCATACGGCCATGGCTGCGTCCAGGCCTGGTTTTGTATTTTTGATTCCTTGCTGTAGGTGATGTCGTGTGTGTGTGTGTGTATGTGTGTGCGTGTGTTTGTGACGCTGCTTGTAGTCATGATACCTCAAGATAGGATTGACCGACACTTTTCATATTTGGTATATAGATTTTTCATGTTGAGAGGAAGAACCCCATTGTTTTTGGAGGAGGTCGAAGGTCATCCGAGGTCACCAGAGGTCAAAAACCGAAAACCTTGTAATCGCGTTATCTCGAGATAGGGATGACTGACACTTTTCATATTTGGTATATAGATTTTTCATGTTGAGAGGAAGAACCCTGTTGTTTTTGGTGAAGGTCAAAGGTCATTTGAGGTCACCAAATGAAAAGCCGAATAGCTCTGAATCGCGATATCTCAAGATAGGAATGACCCACACTTTTCATATTTGATATATAGGTTTGTCATCTTGAGAAAAAGAATCCTATTATTTTTGGTGAAGGTCAAAGGTCATTTGAGGTCACCAGAGGTCAACGACCGAAAACCTTGAAATCACGATTTGTCAAGATAGGAGTGGCCTGTATAGATTTGTCGTGTTGAGAGGAAGAACCCTATTGTTTTTTGGTAGACGTCAAAGGTCATCTGGGGTCACCAGAGGTCAAAAACCAAAAACCTTGTATTCGTGATATCTTGAGATAGGGATGACCGACACTTTTCATATTTGGTATAAAGATTTGTCATGTTGAGAGGAAGAACCCTATTGTTTTTGGTGAAGGTCAAAGGTCACTTGAGGTCACCGGAGGTAAAAAGCCGAAAAGCTCGTTAATCGCGATATCTCAAGATAGGAATGACGGACACTTTTCATATTTGGTATATAGACTTGTCACATTGAGAGAAAGAATCCTATTGTTGTTGGTGTAGGTAAACTGTCATTTGAGGTCACCAGAGGTCAAAGACCGAAAACCTTGAAATCGCGATATGTCAAGATAGGAATGGCCTATATAGATTTGTCATGTTGAGAGGAAGAACCCTATTGTTTTTGGTAGAGGTCAAAGGTCATCTAAGGTCACCAGAGGTTAAACTGCGAAAACCTCGTAAACAGCTTGTAAACACGATATTTCAAGGTAGCAATGACTGACACTTTTCTTATTTGGTACATAGATTTGTCATGTTGAGAGGAAGAAGCCTTTTGTTTTTGGTGAAGGTCAAAGGTCATCTTGGGTTACCAAAGAACAAAAAGCAAAATTTCCCAAGAATTCCCAAGATTGTGATCTGGGGTCACTGGGGTCAAAAAGCAACATTTTCCAAGAATTCCCAAGATTGTCATCTGGGGTTATCAGAGGTCAAAAGCAAAATTTCCCAAGAATTCCCAAGATTGTTATACGGGGTCACCAGAGGTCAAAAAGCAAAATTTCCCAAGAATTCCCAAGATCATGATATGGGGTCCCCAGAGGTCAAAAGTGAAATTTTCCAAGAATTCCCAAGATAGTCATCGGGAGTCACCAGAGGTCAAACAGCAAAATATCCCAAGTATTCCCAAGATCATCGTCTGGGGTCATCAGAGGTCAGAAAGCAAAATTTTCCAAGAATTTTCAAGATCCAAGAACCATTTGAGTTGAATCCCTTTCAAGACACTTCAGATTTTCTTTTTGTTATATTTGGTGGGGTTCAAAGGTTATGTGAGGTCAGCAGAGGTCAAATTGTTAAAACATAAAATGATGTAGTCAACAAAGATAAATTTGAGGGATAAACCTCAGTGCAACAAAGCATCCCCATTCGGCAAGGAATCACTAAGCCTTTGGGCTTTCTGGTATGTGTTACCTATTTGTTCAATGTTTTTCAGATTAAGCAAGATTGCACTCTTTTCTTTTTTTGGGGGGGGGGGGTGTTGGTATTGGGGAGGGTTCCCATTTGCAAGAATTTTGTTTGTGAGTTGGATTTAGTAAAATTTTTCACTCTTCCAAAATTTTTAAAATAGTGTAATCCAAAGCCCTCTTTCTTAGAGAACTACTACCCAGCTGAAAATTCCCTTTGGAACCCTTTGGGGTAAAACCCTTTGAACCCAAAAGGTTTCAAATGGAACCCTTTGGAAAAAACCTTTTCATTCAAAGGGTTCCCTTTGGATGTTGATGGAAATTGGACAAATCAGAAAGGGTATTACAAAATTACCCTTTCCATAAACCAAATCCCTTTGAAAACCCTTTAAAACCATTTGGAACCCATTGAAACCCTTTGATTAATGGAATTTGGACAAAGGGTCTCAAAGGGAATTTTCTGCTGAGAGAGGATAGAAACCACCTGGGCCAGTGGTTAGCTACCATTGCTTACCATTGGAGAAAAAAATGCAACCTCCTAGGTTCAATCATTTTCAAATTATTACCAGAGTTGCTTATTATTTATTGTATACTACACTCATGGGACAATCTTAATTATTGTTGTGTTTTGCTTTACAGATGAATGCAGTGTTAAGCTCATCCAGGGTCAGATGTATAATGTTTTTACCAACAAGTGGTCTTGGGCATCAGATTTATCTGTATTTTATGCGATTCATGCCGTGAAGGGTTCATGACGTATGCAATAAACATGCAATTACGGCAATATTAAAACCTAGAGAATTATGCCAAGATAAGTTTTGTAGGGAAAACTTTTATTGAGGAAAATAAAAAAGGATGCAAGATACCTAACCAAGGACTGTTGGATGTTTATTTTCTGGAAAACTGAAGAAAAGGAACATGAAAAGTATGTCATCATACCAATGAGGATGTTAGAAATAAGCTAATTTAATGGAAAAAACGGTTTAAAAGTGGATGACAAGTGTAATATATGGTGCACCACAGCAGATGGGATATTATGTCTAACTATATGGAAATGAGCTTCAGTCAATAACTTTCTTGTAATGTTTATTCATTAAAGGTAGGCCATTTTAACCCATTCATTCAAATGTCAAATATTTTAAAGTCATCACATGATTAGGATTTGAGTTTCAAAAGAAAAATGGTTTTGCTGTTTTTATTGTTTCTGAAAACTCAGTATTGACTATGGTTGACATCATGGGAGGCGATCACGGGGGGACCGGGGGGACATGTCCCCCCGAATATTTGAGAAATCGACCATTGACTTTGATTTTTTTATACAGTAAATTATTTGAAAATGCTGTCATGTTCCCTTCAATATTGAGAACAAATTGCCGCTCTTGGTTGACATAATTCACGATGCATGGTTCCTTACATATGATACAGTCTCCTTAATTATCCAATTGATTTGGTTCAAAAGGGTGTAATTTGTTTTAAATTTTGCCAACTTTTGACTTCTTTCATGTTGTGATTCTTTAACAATGTTGCAATGGCTTATTAATTTTGATGTTGTGGTCTTCATTTATTGTGACAAAAAGTATTCATCATGCACTATTTTATAAGTATCTGTTGAATTCCAAACTCTAAGACTCTTGAAGAAGCACTGAGGGGAGGGGAAGGGAGGGACAGCTGCACCGAACACTCCTTTTCTCCTGCCCACATCCTTAGTATAGCTACCATACTTGATATTGCCTGAAACACGCTCAAATGATGCTGTTTCATTTCTTGAATGTTATACATTTTCCCTGTAAATGTTTTAGATTGTAAATGTTTCGTACTTTGCCGTATAAATGACATTGAAAGGGGTGGGGGTGGTATGAAGGGGGAGGGAGAACAGGAAAACTTGGTCTTTGGTCACAAAATTTTCTAATTCCTTCGTGAGACATGTAGTCAGGATAGTATAGGTACGATAAAATCTGTCATCCAAATGCTGGGTTAGGCCAGAAATGTTGCGACAGGGACCCAATCTCCCCGACATGGGACTGCAGCTTAAAGCACCGACAAGGGCAATGGGATAAATAAAGGTTATCAAGAGCAACTTTTCGGAGCGCATTTTGGGTTTTTGTTAGCTAGTTAGTGAAATATGAAAATTTGGGGGATTTATCAAGGATTTATCAAGTAAATTAAGGATTCGGAGTCGAGCACCTTACCAACTGAACTACCACACCGTTGAAATCGTTCGGAAGATATAAATTAATAATACTCAGCTAGTGTAGAGCAGTGTCAACTGCAAGTGGCCGTTCACTCAAGTTGAGATTGTTAGTCCTTGACCTTATATAGGCCCCTTCCGTTCTTTTGAGGATTTTATCCTCAGTTTATTACATTTGGCATAAAGAAAGAACTAAAATAGACTATTTACATAAGGAAATAAAAATAATTATACATAATATTAACTGCGTTGACTTGTTGAATAGCATCAATCTTATTTTACACATATTACGAGTAACTGGAATTTGTTTGACAATCTCAATTGACACGCATAATGATCATAATTTCCTAAGTTTCTGAAGGTAAACTTTCCTTCCTTTACACAACATATGTACACTTTTTACAATTTCTTTCTGCCTATAGGCCCCTTCCACCTCCGTAGAAATTAAGTCAAGAAAAAGCAACTGCATCAACTCAACACTTCGACGCAAAACGAGAAAAGACACACACACACAGTCACACACTGTCCAGTCTCTGGAGGACTTGAACCCACGTACTAAGGATTCGGAGTCGAGCGCCTTACCAACTGAACTACCACACCGTTGGAATCATTCGGAAGATATAAATAATTAATGCTCAGCTAGTGTAGAGCAGTGTCAACTACAAGTGCCGGAGAGTGGGGGTTTGGGCAATTGGAGCAAACACCCAAGTTTTCGTCCGCATCCTTAGTATTGGTACCATATTTTATGTTGCCTGAGAAATGCCCAAATGATGTTGTTTCAATGCATGAATGTTATGCACCTTTCCTGTTAATGTTTAGCTTGGGCTATAAATGTTTCTTTGTTTACTCCTATAAATAACATCAAACGGGGGAGGGGGGGGGGGTGATGGCAGGGGGCGGTGGGCGAGACAGGAAGCCGTGGTCTTCCGTTGCAGAATTTTTCAGTTTCTTCTAGAGACAAATAGTCAGGATAGCAGGTACGATAAATGTGTAAACCCGACGCGCTGAGTTATCGTCAGGATTTTCATGACAGGGACCCAATCTTCCCGAGGTGGGACTGCAGCTTAAAGCGCCGACAAGGGCAACGGGTTACCTAAAGGTTATCGAGAGCAAACTTTTCGGAGCACATTTTGGGTTTTTAGTTAGCTGGTTAGTGAAATATGAAAATTTGGGGGATTTATTACAGGATTTGCGGCCTTTATTTCCGGTCCTTTTAACTATCAAGTAAATTACAGAAGCGGCTGGCCGTTGTAGGTTACTTCATATTTTATCGTTTCCCGACGAAACTGAATTGGTGACGAACCCAAACTAACTATGAGCTTTCACCAGAGGGGTGAAATGTCCAGGCTGAGAACTTTATAAGGAACTAGGGGAGGAGAACTGACCTGATTTCGTATGGGTGTAAGTCAATGTTGGCAATAATTAGTGGTTCGCGTACACCTAAAACCTTGTAGAAGTTAATTTTTGCCAGGTATAAGCTTGACCCTCACAAGAAAGCCGACAAGTTGGCCATTCCTGGCAATTTCAATTTACCATACCATGACCGTGCATGAAGATTTATTTGCCAGCGAAACTCAAAGTTTTCGTACCTTAACCCATGATCCGTTTTTAATCGGCACTCAAAGCCTGATCTACGACCGTCAGCTTCTAAGCCCATAATTTCTTCAAAATTGCTTCAATTAACCCCATTTTGGCACCAGTAATACATCATGTAGTAGTAAATTGACAAAAGACATCCATCCTATTCTGTAACATATTGCAAAAGTTGTTCCAATGTCTCCTCTCGGTGATATTTTTGAAGGCGAACAAATGGACTTTACGTATAATTGGAGGTGTGCTACCTTAAAACGACAGCAGGAAAAACGCGGAAGAAGACTTGGTCAAGTTTAAAGAACCAATCTCTTCTTTTCACAAATCATTGCACCTTGAAACGAGAACAATAGTCACGTATTGTTGACAGATGTTTAGACCTACCCCCTAAGAGGCTTAATCCATAGTTGCAATAGAAAAAAGCATTTTGAAGCCGGTAACTTTTGAATATTCATCCCAAAGGTGCTTTTTAATCGAACGAAGAGTTGCGTTGGGAAGTTAGGCGAATTCGGTCTCAATAAAATCAGAAGCCCCGGCGACCTTCGTCGCCGGGGCTTCTGATTTTATTGAGACCTTTCGTGTCAACTGCTAATTACATCAACTATGAAATCAGTTTCATCTCAAAATGGGAACTTATTTGTAAAACTGTTACCAATTGTAACCGAAAAAACAGTGTGGATGGGGGTGGGGGGGTGGGGAAGGGTTGCATGTACTGATAATGCAGGCTATATGCAATAGCGTCTAGTGATCTGATTTGGAAATTTACAGTAGGAGATGATTAACACAACAAAGCCTAATTAAAAAAAGGAGAGGGGGAACGCATAGCAGTCTATGAAAGCTAGAACAAAGAAGATAAAAAAAGAAAAAGCAACTGCATCAACTCAACAGTTCGACGCAAAACGAGAAAAGACACACTGTCGAGTCTCCGTAGGACTTGAACTCACGTACTAAGGATTCGGAGTGGAGCGCCTTACCACCTGGACTAACACACCGTTGGAATCATTCGGAAGATATAAATAAATAATACTCAGCTAGTGTAGAGCAGTGTCAACTACAAGTGCCGGAGAGTGGGGGTTTGGGCAATTGGAGCAAACACCCAAGTTTTCGTCCGCATCCTTAGTATTGGTACCATATTTTATGTTGCCTGAGAAATGCCCAAATGATGTTGTTTCAATGCATGAATGTTATACACTTTTCCTGGTAATGTTTAGCTTGGCCTATAGATGTTTCTTGTTTACTCTATAAATGACATCAAACGGGGGGGGGGGGGTTGATGGATGGGGACGGTGGGGCGGTGGACGAGACAGGAAGCCGTGGTCTTCCGTTGCAGAACTTTTCAATTTCTTCTAGAGACAAATAGTCAGGATAGCAGGTACGATAAATGTGTAAACCCGACGCTGAGTTATCGTCAGGATTTTCATGACAGGGACCCAATCTTCCCGACGTGGGACTGCAGCTGAAAGCGCCGACAAGGGCAACGGGTTACCTAAAGGTTATCGAGAGCAAACTTTTCGGAGCGCATTTTGGGTTTTTAGTTAGCTGGTTAGTGAAATATGAAAATTTGGGGGATTTATTACAGGATTTGCGGCCTTTACTTCCAGTCCTTTTAACTATCAAGTAAATTACAGAAGCGGCTGGCCGTTGTAGGTTACTTCATATTTTATCGTTTCCCGACGAAACTGAATTGGTGACGAACCCAAACTAACTATGAGCTTTCACCAGAGGGGTGAAATGTCCAGGCTGAGAACTTTATAACGAACTAGGGGGGGAAGCTGCTCTGATTTCGTATGGGTGTAAGTCAATGTTGGCAATAATTAGTGGTTCGCGTACACCTAAAACCTTGTAGAAGTTAATTTTTGCCAGGTATAAGCTTAACCCTCACAAGAAAGCCGACAAGTTGGCCATTCCTGGCAACTTCAATTTACCATACCATGACCGTGCATGAAGATTTATTTGCCAGCGAAACTCAAAGTTTTCGTAGTACCTTAACCCATCCGTTTTTAATCGGCACTCAATGCCTGATCTACGGCCGTCAGCTTCTAAGCCCAGAATTTCTTCAAAATTGCTTCAATTAACCCCATTTTGGCACCAGTAATACATCATGTAGTAGTAAATTGGCAAAAGGCATCCATCCTATTCTGTAACATATTGCAAAAGTTGTTCCAATGTCTCCTCTCGGTGATATTTTTGAAGGCGAACAAATGGACTTTACGTATAATTGGAGGCGTGCTACCTTAAAACGACAGCAGGAAAAACGCGGAAGAAGACTTGGTCAAGTTTAAAGAACCATTTTTTTTTTCACAAATCATTGCACCTTGGAACGAGAACAATAGTCACGTATTGTTGGCAGATGCTTAGACCTACCCCCTAAGAGGCTTAATCCATAGTTGCAATAGAAAAAAGCATTTTGAAGTCGGTAACTTTTGAATATTCATCCCAAAGGTGCTTTTTAATCGAACGAAGAGTTGCGTTGGGAAGTTAGGCGAATTCGGTCTCAATAAAATCAGAAGCCCCGGCGACCTTCGTCGCCGGGGCTTCTGATTTTATTGAGACCTTTCGTGTCAACTGCTAATTACATCAACTATGAAATCAGTTTCATCTCAAAATGGGAACTTATTTGTAAAACTGTTACCAATTGTAACCGAAAAAACAGTGTGGTTGGGGGGGGGGGGGGGTTGCACGTACTGATAATGTAGGCTATATGCAATAGCGTCTAGTGACCTGATTTGGAAATTTACAGTAGGAGATGATTAACACAACAAAGCCTAATTAAAAAAAGGAAAAGGGGAACGCATAGCAGTCTATAAAAGCTAAAACAAATAAGATAAAAAAGAAAAAGCAACTGCATCAACTCAACAGTTCGACGCAAAACGAGAAAAGACACACTGTCGAGTCTCCGTAGGACTTGAACTCACGTACTAAGGATTCGGAGTGGAGCGCCTTACCAAGTGGACTAACACACCGTTGGAATCATTCGGAAGATATAAATAAATAATACTCAGCTAGTGTAGAGCAGTGTCAACTACAAGTGCCGGAGAGTGGGGGTTTGGGCAATTGGAGCAAACACCCAAGTTTTCGCCCGCATCCTTAGTATTGGTACCGTATTTTATGTTGCCTGAGAAATGCCCAAATGATGTTGTTTCAATGCATGAATGTTATACACTTTTCCTGGTAATGTTTAGCTTGGCCTATAGATGTTTCTTGTTTACTCTATAAATGACATCAAACGGGGGGGGGGGGTTGATGGCGGGGGACGGTGGGGCGGTGGACGAGACAGGAAGCCGTGGTCTTCCGTTGCAGAACTTTTCAATTTCTTCTAGAGACAAATAGTCAGGATAGCAGGTACGATAAATGTGTAAACCCGACGCTGAGTTATCGTCAGGATTTTCATGACAGGGACCCAATCTTCCCGACGTGGGACTGCAGCTTAAAGCGCCGACAAGGGCAACGGGTTACCTAAAGGTTATCGAGAGCAAACTTTTCGGAGCGCATTTTGGGTTTTTAGTTAGCTGGTTAGTGAAATATGAAAATTTGGGGGATTTATTACAGGATTTGCGGCCTTTACTTCCAGTCCTTTTAACTATCAAGTAAATTACAGAAGCGGCTGGCCGTTGTAGGTTACTTCATATTTTATCGTTTCCCGACGAAACTGAATTGGTGACGAACCCAAACTAACTATGAGCTTTCACCAGAGGGGTGAAATGTCCAGGCTGAGAACTTTATAAGGAACTAGGGGAGGAGAACTGACCTGATTTCGTATGGGTGTAAGTCAATGTTGGCAATGATTAGTGGTTCGCGTACACCTAAAACCTTGTAGAAGTTAATTTTTGCCAGGTATAAGCTTAACCCTCACAAGAAAGCCGACAAGTTGGCCATTCCTGGCAACTTCAATTTACCATACCATGACCGTGCATGAAGATTTATTTGCCAGCGAAACTCAAAGTTTTCGTAGTACCTTAACCCATCCGTTTTTAATCGGCACTCAATGCCTGATCTACGGCCGTCAGCTTCTAAGCCCAGAATTTCTTCAAAATTGCTTCAGTTAACCCCATTTTGGCACCAGTAATACATCATGTAGTAGTAAATTGGCAAAAGACATCCATCCTATTCTGTAACATATTGCAAAAGTTGTTCCAATGTCTCCTCTCGGTGATATTTTTGAAGGCGAACAAATGGACTTTACGTATAATTGGAGGCGTGCTACCTTAAAACGACAGCAGGAAAAACGCGGAAGAAGACTTGGTCAAGTTTAAAGAACCAATCTCTTCTTGTCACAAATCATTGCACCTTGAAACGAGAACAATAGTCACGTATTGTTGACAGATGCTTAGACCTACCCCCTAAGAGGCTTAATCCATAGTTGCAATAGAAAAAAGCATTTTGAAGTCGGTAACTTTTGAATATTCATCCCAAAGGTGCTTTTTAATCGAACGAAGAGTTGCGTTGGGAAGTTAGGCGAATTCGGTCTCAATAAAATCAGAAGCCCCGGCGACCTTCGTCGCCGGGGCTTCTGATTTTATTGAGACCTTTCGTGTCAACTGCTAATTACATCAACTATGAAATCAGTTTCATCTCAAAATGGGAACTTATTTGTAAAACTGTTACCAATTGTAACCGAAAAAACAGTGTGGATGGGGGGGGGGGGGGGTTGCACGTACTGATAATGTAGGCTATATGCAATAGCGTCTAGTGACCTGATTTGGAAATTTACAGTAGGAGATGATTAACACAACAAAGCCTAATTAAAAAAAGGAAAAGGGGAACGCATAGCAGTCTATAAAAGCTAGAACAAAGAAGATAAAAAAGAAAAAGCAACTGCATCAACTCAACAGTTCGACGCAAAACGAGAAAAGACACACTGTCGAGTCTCCGTAGGACTTGAACTCACGTACTAAGGATTCGGAGTCGAGCGCCTTACCAACTGGACTAACACACCGTTGGAATCATTCGGATGATATAAATAAATAATACTCAGCTAGTGTAGAACAGTGTCAACTACAAGTGCCGGAGAGTGGGGGTTTGGGCAATTGGAGCAAACACCCAAGTTTTCGTCCGCATCCTTAGTATTGGTACCATATTTTATGTTGCCTGAGAAATGCCCAAATGATGTTGTTTCAATGCATGAATGTTATACACTTTTCCTGGTAATGTTTAGCTTCGCCTGTAAATGTTTCTTGTTTACTCTATAAATGACATCAAACGGGGGGGGGGTTGATGGCGGGGGACGGTGGGGCGGTGGACGAGACAGGAAGCCGTGGTCTTCCGTTGCAGAACTTTTCAATTTCTTCTAGAGACAAATAGTCAGGATAGCAGGTACGATAAATGTGTAAACCCGACGCTGAGTTATCGTCAGGATTTTCATGACAGGGACCCAATCTTCCCGACGTGGGACTGCAGCTTAAAGCGCCGACAAGGGCAACGGGTTACCTAAAGGTTATCGAGAGCAAACTTTTCGGAGCACATTTTGGGTTTTTAGTTAGCTGGTTAGTGAAATATGAAAATTTGGGGGATTTATTACAGGATTTGCGGCCTTTATTTCCGGTCCTTTTAACTATCAAGTAAATTACAGAAGCGGCTGGCCGTTGTAGGTTACTTCATATTTTATCGTTTCCCGACGAAACTGAATTGGTGACGAACCCAAACTAACTATGAGCTTTCACCAGAGGGGTGAAATGTCCAGGCTGAGAACTTTATAAGGAACTAGGGGAGGAGAACTGACCTGATTTCGTATGGGTGTAAGTCAATGTTGGCAATGATTAGTGGTTCGCGTACACCTAAAACCTTGTAGAAGTTAATTTTTGCCAGGTATAAGCTTAACCCTCACAAGAAAGCCGACAAGTTGGCCATTCCTGGCAACTTCAATTTACCATACCATGACCGTGCATGAAGATTTATTTGCCAGCGAAACTCAAAGTTTTCGTAGTACCTTAACCCATCCGTTTTTAATCGGCACTCAATGCCTGATCTACGGCCGTCAGCTTCTAAGCCCAGAATTTCTTCAAAATTGCTTCAATTAACCCCATTTTGGCACCAGTAATACATCATGTAGTAGTAAATTGGCAAAAGACATCCATCCTATTCTGTAACATATTGCAAAAGTTGTTCCAATGTCTCCTCTCGGTGATATTTTTGAAGGCGAACAAATGGACTTTACGTATAATTGGAGGCGTGCTACCTTAAAACGACAGCAGGAAAAACGCGGAAGAAGACTTGGTCAAGTTTAAAGAACCAATCTCTTCTTTTCACAAATCATTGCACCTTGAAACGAGAACAATAGTCACGTATTGTTGACAGATGCTTAGACCTACCCCCTAAGAGGCTTAATCCATAGTTGCAATAGAAAAAAGCATTTTGAAGTCGGTAACTTTTGAATATTCATCCCAAAGGTGCTTTTTAATCGAACGAAGAGTTGCGTTGGGAAGTTAGGCGAATTCGGTCTCAATAAAATCAGAAGCCCCGGCGACCTTCGTCGCCGGGGCTTCTGATTTTATTGAGACCTTTCGTGTCAACTGCTAATTACATCAACTATGAAATCAGTTTCATCTCAAAATGGGAACTTATTTGTAAAACTGTTACCAATTGTAACCGAAAAAACAGTGTGGATGGGGGGGGGGGGGGTTGCACGTACTGATAATGTAGGCTATATGCAATAGCGTCTAGTGACCTGATTTGGAAATTTACAGTAGGAGATGATTAACACAACAAAGCCTAATTAAAAAAAGGAAAAGGGGAACGCATAGCAGTCTATAAAAGCTAGAACAAAGAAGATAAAAAAGAAAAAGCAACTGCATCAACTCAACAGTTCGACGCAAAACGAGAAAAGACACACTGTCGAGTCTCCGTAGGACTTGAACTCACGTACTAAGGATTCGGGGTGGAGCGCCTTACCACCTGGACTAACACACCGTTGGAATCATTCGGAAGATATAAATAAATAATACTCAGCTAGTGTAGAGCAGTGTCAACTACAAGTGCCGGAGAGTGGGGGTTTGGGCAATTGGAACAAACACCCAAGTTTTCGCCCGCATCCTTAGTATTGGTACCATATTTTATGTTGCCTGAGAAATGCCCAAATGATGTTGTTTCAATGCATGAATGTTATACACTTTTCCTGGTAATGTTTAGCTTGGCCTATAGATGTTTCTTGTTTACTCTATAAATGACATCAAACGGGGGGGGGGGGGGGTTGATGGCGGGGTACGGTGGGGCGGTGGACGAGACAGGAAGCCGTGGTCTTCCGTTGCAGAACTTTTCAATTTCTTCTAGAGACAAATAGTCAGGATAGCAGGTACGATAAATGTGTAAACCCGACGCTGAGTTATCGTCAGGATTTTCATGACAGGGACCCAATCTTCCCGACGTGGGACTGCAGCTTAAAGCGCCGACAAGGGCAACGGGTTACCTAAAGGTTATCGAGAGCAACTTTTTCGGAGCGCATTTTGGGTTTTCAGTTAGCTGGTTAGTGAAATATGAAAATTTGGGGGATTTATTACAGGATTTGCGGCCTTTACTTCCAGTCCTTTTAACTATCAAGTAAATTACAGAAGCGGCTGGCCGTTGTAGGTTACTTCATATTTTATCGTTTCCCGACGAAACTGAATTGGTGACGAACCCAAACTAACTATGAGCTTTCACCAGAGGGGTGAAATGTCCAGGCTGAGAACTTTATAACGAACTAGGGGAGGAGAACTGACCTGATTTCGTATGGGTGTAAGTCAATGTTGGCAATAATTAGTGGTTCGCGTACACCTAAAACCTTGTAGAAGTTAATTTTTGCCAGGTATAAGCTTAACCCTCACAAGAAAGCCGACAAGTTGGCCATTCCTAGCAATTTCAATTTACCATACCATGACCGTGCATGAAGATTTATTTGCCAGCGAAACTCAAAGTTTTCGTACCTTAACCCATCCGTTTTTAATCGGCACTCAATGCCTGATCTACGGCCGTCAGCTTCTAAGCCCATAATTTCTTCAAAATTGCTTCAATTAACCCCATTTTGGCACCAGTAATACATCATGTAGTAGTAAATTGACAAAAGACATCCATCCTATTCTGTAACATATTGCAAAAGTTGTTCCAATGTCTCCTCTCGGTGATATTTTTGAAGGCGAACAAATGGACTTTACGTATAATTGGAGGCGTGCTACCTTAAAACGACAGCAGGAAAAACGCGGAAGAAGACTTGGTCAAGTTTAAAGAACCAATCTCTTCTTTTCACAAATCATTGCACCTTGAAACGAGAACAATAGTCACGTATTGTTGACAGATGCTTAGACCTACCCCCTAAGAGGCTTAATCCATAGTTGCAATAGAAAAAAGCATTTTGAAGTCGGTAACTTTTGAATATTCATCCCAAAGGTGCTTTTTAATCGAACGAAGAGTTGCGTTGGGAAGTTACATCAACTATGAAATCAGTTTCATCTCAAAATGGGAACTTATTTGTAAAACTGTTACCAATTGTAACCGAAAAAACAGTGTGGTTGGGGGGGGGGGGGTTGCACGTACTGATAATGTAGGCTATATGCAATAGCGTCTAGTGACGTGATTTGGAAATTTACAGTAGGAGATGATTAACACAACAAAGCCTAATTAAAAAAAGGAAAAGGGGAACGCATAGCAGTCTATAAAAGCTAAAACAAATAAGATAAAAAAGAAAAAGCAACTGCATCAACTCAACAGTTCGACGCAAAACGAGAAAAGACACACTGTCGAGTCTCCGTAGGACTTGAACTCACGTACTAAGGATTCGGAGTGGAGCGCCTTACCAAGTGGACTAACACACCGTTGGAATCATTCGGAAGATATAAATAATTCATTCATACTTAGTTAAAATCCTCAACTTCTATTGGTTAATTATGGTCAGGTGACCGTGCATTATCCTAGGATAACCCACGGTAAATTAAGAATGAAATCACCGGCGGATGAATACAATACCGTATTATATACACACTGTGTTTTAAAGATCACCTAGCTTTAGATATGGCTGGCTTGACACACATAGACCTAGCCTAGGATACCTAGGCCTAGTTTTCACGTACACTTTGTTCCCTAAACTAGTATGGGAAGCCCCAAAGCTTCACAAATACTAGGTCAGCAGACTGCGGACTAACATAGGCCTAGCTGAGCATGATATGATATATCCAACGTTAGGGCTTTGATGTGACACTACTCACTAGGCCTAACGTTAGGCCTAGTCACATCAAGGCCTACGAAAACGCTTCCATTTCTAAGAAACACTTTTGTTCCCAAATCTTACGTGAAACCCTATAGAGGCAAAGGATCCATAAACGGTTATAATTCAGAGTCAAATAACCTACGCCCAAGCCTCAGTAACGTTACAACTTACACAAAAGTTCCTTGTCGAGCACTGAATCCTCGAACGAAATCGGCGTTACTAACGTTAATAAGCTGTTAGGGCTGAGATCTCTAACATGTCCAAACTTTTCTCCAAATGTACGTTTGAAATGCTGTGACTGTTTATCTCCCAAAATCAGTAGCTGAACCCTAGGCAAAGTCCATCATTTGAAGTAACTTAAAAGCTCAAGAATACCTGAACAAGTCCGTTAGGGTTTGAACAAATGACGAGCAATTTTAAAAAGACCGCGCTACTTAAAGCATACTGTGGGTGGATATGTCACTACGCGTACTGCAGTATAGCCTATACGTCGTACGTGCATGTGTTTATGTACCATAGAGCAGGATATAGGATATCCTGCTCTATGTTATGTACACAGCATGTGCACCCACAGCGTACACAACGTACCATGATAGGCCTAGTAAATATGCTCCGTGTGCAGTGCAAATGTACATGATACAAATACAGGATTTCGTGGCGTAGGGGTTACCATGGAGTCAAAATACCTCTAGTTACGTTACCAACTGTTAATTTTTTGTCCTTTGCGGCTGTTGAAGTCTTTACAGAAGAATACCATTTCTCAAATTTCGTCACATCGTTGTTATATTTCATGACTTATGAATATTTCATTGAATTCATTTTGTTTAATAGTAGGCTACTTTATTAATTGCGCACGAATAGGCCTATTGTTTTGAAAGGTTGTGAAGAGGTCTCATCTCTCCTCGGGGTTTTGATTTCAATAAAAATGTGGTTATCTGCAAACACAAATTTTCTTTCTTTTTACTCTTTTTTCATCAAATTCTTGTGTATGAATGAACAGGGTTAATCAACGCTGGACCGTGCATTAAATAGAGGATAATGCACTCCGGGGGTTAATGCTATCGCTAGATGCACTCGGGCTGCGCCCTCGTGCATCGCTTGCATTAACCCCCGATCGTGCATTATCCTCTACTTAATGCACGGTCCAGCGTTGATTAACCCTTTAATAATACTCAGCTAGTGTAGAGCAGTGTCAACTACAAGTGCCGGAGAGTGGGCAATTGGAGCAAACACCCAAGTTTTCGCCCGCATCCTTAGTATTGGTACCATATTTTATGTTGCCTGAGAAATGCCCAAATGATGTTGTTTCAATGCATGAATGTTATACACTTTTCCTGGTAATGTTTAGCTTGGCCTATATATGTTTCTTGTTTACTCTATAAATGACATCAAACGGGGGGGGGGGTTGATGGCGGGGGACGGTGGGGCGGTGGACGAGACAGGAAGCCGTGGTCTTCCGTTGCAGAACTTTTCAATTTCTTCTAGAGACAAATAGTCAGGATAGCAGGTACGATAAATGTGTAAACCCGACGCTGAGTTATCGTCAGGATTTTTATGACAGGGACCCAATCTTCCCGACGTGGGACTGCAGCTTAAAGCGCCGACAAGGGCAACGGGTTACCTAAAGGTTATCGAGAGCAAACTTTTCGGAGCGCATTTTGGGTTTTTAGTTAGCTGGTTAGTGAAATATGAAAATTTGGGGGATTTATTACAGGATTTGCGGCCTTTACTTCCAGTCCTTTTAACTATCAAGTAAATTACAGAAGCGGCTGGCCGTTGTAGGTTACTTCATATTTTATCGTTTCCCGACGAAACTGAATTGGTGACGAACCCAAACTAACTATGAGCTTTCACCAGAGGGGTGAAATGTCCAGGCTGAGAACTTTATAAGGAACTAGGGGAGGAGAACTGACCTGATTTCGTATGGGTGTAAGTCAATGTTGGCAATAATTAGTGGTTCGCGTACACCTAAAACCTTGTAGAAGTTAATTTTTGCCAGGTATAAGCTTAACCCTCACAAGAAAGCCGACAAGTTGGCCATTCCTAGCAATTTCAATTTACCATACCATGACCGTGCATGAAGATTTATTTGCCAGCGAAACTCAAAGTTTTCGTACCTTAACCCATCCGTTTTTAATCGGCACTCAATGCCTGATCTACGGCCGTCAGCTTCTAAGCCCATAATTTCTTCAAAATTGCTTCAATTAACCCCATTTTGGCACCAGTAATACATCATGTAGTAGTAAATTGACAAAAGACATCCATCTTATTCTGTAACATATTGCAAAAGTTGTTCCAATGTCTCCTCTCGGTGATATTTTTGAAGGCGAACAAATGGACTTTACGTATAATTGGATGCGTGCTACCTTAAAACGACAGCAGGAAAAACGCGGAAGAAGACTTGGTCAAGTTTAAAGAACCAATCTCTTCTTTTCACAAATCATTGCACCTTGAAACGAGAACAATAGTCGTCACGTATTGTTGACAGATGCTTAAGAGGCTTAATCCGTAGTTGCAATAGAAAGAAGCATTTTGAAGTCGGTAACTTTTGAATATTCATCCCAAAGGTGCTTTTTAATCGAACGAAGAGTTGCGTTGGGAAGTTAGGCGAATTCGGTCTCAATGAAATCAGAAGCCTTGTGACCTTCGTTGCCGGGACTTCTGATTTTATTGGGAATTTCGTGTCTACTGCTTATTACATGAGAACAAAGTTGGTGGGGATGCTTTCGTCTTTTCAGTGCCCAAGACCAGTTCTTTTGAAGGTAATGTTCATGTTTTTAGTTCAGCCTCAACTTTAGTGTGAACTCTTCGATCATTAGTTGTGCCGATGTTCTGTACCTCGCTGGTCTGTTGTGCAGTGCTGACTGTTCTACATTTCACTGCATTTCATTGTCCAATTAGAGTGTCTTCAATACATTTTGAATGCAAAGTTTGAATTTGACCACTTCTTTCTCAGTAAGAGTGCCGTCACCAACTGTGAATTGTGGTTGCCCAATTGCCCTAAACCTAATGTGTATTTGAGGTGATGATTTTCTGTCATTAAAGCTGCCAGCTTTTAAATTCAGTAAATAGAAATGCAATGATGCAATGTTGAATTTTATTACAACTTTTTTTTTATTTTTTGTGCTCAACAATTGGATCAAGATATACTTTCCTTTTTACTTGAACATGAAAATTGAGCTGCAAGTATTTTTTTGAAATATGTACTTTTGTATGAAGACAAAGTTTTTTTCATTATTCAGGGTCCTGTTTCATAAAAGACTTGCACTCACTGTCAAGTTTAATTGCATAGGACTATTGCATGATAGATCAAACTTAAGACTCAGTGTAATTATAGGGCCCTGATCATACATTCACTTTGGTCATTTCTTCTTAGTTGCATGCATGCATGTAGTATAAACTATTTGAACTAATAGATGATGCAGACTCTTCTAATGGTGACTGGTTTACTTTGAGGTCAAATCTCATACTGTAAATGTTTATGTACGAGAATGACTTTGTATGATGTTCTTTATGAAAATAATACGAGCAGTCTTCTATTCTTCAATGATAAACTGCCATTAGGCAGTGTATTTAATTAAAGGGTTCGTAACTTTACTCAAGGGTGGCGCCAGGATTTGCCCGACAGGGGGACCAAGCTCACAGACGAGGGGGGGGGGGAGGGCAGCAACCAAAGGCCTCAACGAGGGCGACAGAGTGCCAAAACGATGTTTGAAGGAAAATTTTGGGCTCTTTTTGGAGAAAATTTGAAAAAATTGGGCTTTAACCATAAAGAAATTGAAAAAACTTGGGTGTTTAAAGAAGAAATTTGGGGTTTTTATTGAAGAATTTGCCCTAGTTTAGACCAAAATTAAGTAAATCGTCGGGGCGACTGGCCGTTGTCGGGGACTACATATTTTATCGTATACATAACAGCTCCGCGACGAGACCGGAAAATTTCCCCGACGGGGGGTCAGCCTTCCCCGACGGGGGCATGCATAGTCCCCTTCCCCCACCTGGCGCCACCAATGACTTTACTTAAAGGAGACATGCAGTTTGCAATTGGATCAAGGGCAATTTTATCTGAAAAATGTTGGATATCATTCATAAGGTGCATAGTTGGTAACCTTAGTTGTTCGTGTATCCGAGGTCATTCTGATATTACAATATCAGGATTATGTTCCAGTCTGTGACAGTCTGAATACAATTTATATAAGTTACAAACTTTTGTCCATGTTTTCTTTCATTTAACTTGGAATCATGTTGGGTACCATACCCTCCTTTCCTTACAGCACAATATGTAACAGCACTTAAGGAGTTAAAAATTACTTCATAAAAAAATTAGAGTGTGTTTGCTACATACATTCAAAACTTTGGCTGATATGCATGAAAGCTGGGGAATTGTGCTGGAGCATAGTAAAAGGGCCAGTTGGACCCTGGGAATGAGGAACAGCAGCCTCTCTGAATTGGTAGAAAGTGTTTTATTGCAAGGCTGCAAGCTATATCTTCATAGGCGTACGGGAAGACATTTCACAGGGGGGCGGAGGGTGTTTGCCCTGAAAATTTTGCAAATTGCCCTGATTTTCCCCTTTTACCACGATAGCACTCAGGACGGGTATGGATGAGTCCCCCACCCCCCACAAACTATAAATAAAGATATTATTTCGTTGTGCAACTAATAAGCATTTTACCCTGTTGGCAAACGCCGCTGCCAGCCTCACTGCCCACTGCACTGCCCCCTTGCCCTGAAAACACAAGTGTCAGTGCCCTGAAATAGGCATTTTCCCTGCTCTGGGAGGGCTGCAGCCCCCAGACCCCCCCCCCCCGCCTTGTACGCCTATGTATATCTTGTTGATAAATTAAGGCCCTTGAACTTCAGAGTTTTTTCAACAAATGAATCTTTCACAATCCCCATTAACATACCCCATATGTTTATTTGTACATAGGGCATTGTCCTACCTGTTGCCACCCTGTTGCTTAGTAAACATATTACCCATAAGCAGGGGTGGCGCCATTGAATGGGTGGGAGGGGCATGGCCCCCTCGGAGAAGGCTGCCCGTTGATCGTGCTAGGATCTGCTATTAAGAAGAGGGCAGACAAGTCAGTCTGTTGAAATTGGTATGATCAAAAGGAACTCGAAATTCAGGGTATGCCTAATAAATATTATTGTAGAAATGAATACTGAACATGCGTTGTAAGCATAAACATGACGGGTCAGAGTAATTGAATTTTGTGTTGAAATACATATATATATATATATATATATATATATATATAGTTTATATATAGTTTATATATAGTTATATATATATATAGTTATATATATATATATAGTTATATATATATATAGTTATATATATATATATAGTTATATATATATATATAGTTATATATATATATATATAGTTATATATATATATATATATATATATAGTTTTATATATATATATAGTTATAGTTATATATAGTTCCATATATATGTATATATATTTATATATAATATATATATATATATAATATATATATATATATATATATATATATATATATATATGAAAAATTTAACATTTTAATTCACATAAACCTCCGAAAATTGCAACGGTTTTGAAAAGCTTCCATCATCACACACAGTGTCCCAGAGCCCAGAGTGAATCCTGGAATGTATTCTCAAATTTTTCCGATTATCTTCAACTCGGTAAAGCTCAGATTTGAACTCGGCTCGAACTCGCTGAGACGCTGACGAATTAATGATGCCCCTGAGCTTGGATTTTTCCGACTTTTTAGGCAGTAAAGTCAAAGAGTGTGACCTACTGCTTATGGTAGGTTTCTGGCAACAATTTTTATTCCAGCAAATGTTTCAAAAACGCTTAAGAGCGTGTGATACGTAGGAATCCCGTAAGTCCGGGCTTACCACAATACTATATTGTGATGAAATCAGTTTTGCGAAACCTGTTAGGCCTTAGTCCTTGAACAGGACCGTGTACTGCGTTAACGGTAGAACCAAATCCGTACCACGGTCCTTGTCCTGCCTACACAAAATTTCCGGTGGTTAGCCGGTCTGCCAGCAGACCGGCATTCCTCACAGCTTCAAATATTCACCTATGATTACCATACTTTCCATGAACGTTCTTTGTCATTGCATCTATGCTTCTTGACCAGTTTTTCTTGGAATAGAGAGGAGCAAGAAGGTGAAATTCGGAGGTAAAAACTGACCTTAACACTAAGTCAGTTACAAGATTTTAGAGTGCCCGTGCAGTCACATGACTGACTTCCCTGTAAAAAGTTGTAACCACTTTAGTATGCAAAAGGATACAGTATGTCGTATAGATGCACATTTTTCGACTTTGGAGAAAATATTCGTATATTAGAAATGGACCTTCACCTCAAACCGGTATATATTGACTTCAAAATCTGAAACCAAGAAAATGTAACAAAATTTAAGGAAATCCTGCAATTAATTTCAGGAAATTGGACATAAAAATGTGGACGCGCTACCATGAGCCATTCTGACAATATGGCTGCCGTTCTTTGAAGAACAACGAAGCGAGTTCTGTGAGTTTTGGCCTTAGAACGCACCTGTGAGCTGTGTGAATGCATATTTTTATACAATATAATGATTATAAACTGAATTGCATTGTTTTAAGATCGGAGAAATGACAATTAGTGTAGGAACGATCAAGTTCTGATAAATTTTCCTCCCAAACCTTAACTGTGGGATTTTTTGTGTAGGCAGGACAAGGACTCTAGTGCGGAGTAAAACAAAGTGTACGTAGCATAGAGTCCTGTTCAAGGACTAGTTAGGCCTATGCTGTAGACTACACTGTATAGTGTCACAATTCAACTTGGTTACACCACTAAGTAGTAAGTGCCGACGTCTCTACTTTCCGCTCAACTTTCTGACACATGTAACCCTTATGATCTCACCCTAACACATTCACCCTCATCCTAACACTGACCTCAGTGCAGGAATAAAATGATGTCAGAACAGAGAGAAGACCTAGCCCACAGGCACTCTTTACGTTGTATAGTACACCATATAGGCCTACTATGTCTTATATAGATGTAAAGGTATGTCACAAATCTCCTAGCTCGAACAAACAACTTAAATTTTTGGCATAATTACTGCACTTTTCTGGCCAAGTTTGTCTGTGTTGAGACTTTTGGTCATAAGGTACGTCAAGGCAGTTCTTTTTCCCAAATAATTTCACGTGGCGTTGTCTGAAGGACGAAATTTTGATGGAGTAACAGTTTGAGGATGGTAGCTGCAGATAGGAATAGCATTCAGAACTTCCACACTTTAATTAAATACTCCTAAAATATTCTCTAAAGTTCTCTTAAAGGTCTTATTCAGAGGCAAATAAGGGTCATGCAATCGACTCAGGAGCATAATTTTAGGTAAACTAGAATTTTATATTATTTTTCTACAGGAAAAACAAAGCAAAAAATTTGCGTTTTCTATTTTTAATCATTTTCTGAAAACTTTTTTGTTTTCGGCCCATACTGAAACGATAACATCACGTGATTTCTTCGAAAGGTCAAACTATGACGTCACCGGCCGGAGTCGAGCTATCAGGTCGTGCTAGTGCGAGCGCACACAGCTAGCCAGCATGTACCGTACCAGTACTGCAAGCAGTGTATAATATATGGTAAAGTTAGTACTAACTGTTAGTCGTAGTAGGATAGTAACATAGGCTACTCTAGTAGCCTAAGTTACACTTGGTAATCGGAAATTGCGAAAATTGCACAGCATACAGTAGTAGTAAAGATTTATTCTTGTAATGATCAAATTAAATTTACGTTTTATAGTCAGCGTAGGTAGGAAGGTTTTAGAGTAGGCCTGGAATACGTCCTAGTCCTACTAGTACTAGCCTAAAGTTAGGCAGAGAGCAGGCTAGTTAGCTATAGGCCAAGGCCTAGTAACGTTACTCGTTAGCTCTAACGTTTACGGTTTAGCATTAGGTTCGAGTCGACTTGCAAAAAAAGAAAAAAGAACTTAACGTTATAGAGTATCTTACATTTTAAGCATGTTTGCAGAGGAAAGAAGCCACTCTTTCGGAAGAAATTAGTAGCCCTAAAAAGAGAGCTGTTTGGTTTGTATCAGGTTTTCTTTGCAGGCTACGCCAGGTCTTCGTCTTGGACTTTCTGGTGTGCCTCAACTTGTCTTTACCCTTCAAGTTCATGAGTGATGACATGGGAAGTTTGTCTAACGGCCTCTCTCCTCCTTCCGAAATCAATTCTTTTCAATGTGTTCCTCAGGCTGACGCCAAACTTTGCAAACCCCCTTGCTCAAAGAATCTCAAAGTTGTAACGTTAAAACTCGATCAGTGAACTCCTCGAAGCAATTCTGAAAATTCGGAAGTCTGGCCAATGGTTGTGGCTTGAAGATAATTGCTGGGCTATCAACAGCAAGTTGTAGGACCTTGAAATTTTCTTCTTTTAGAAGAATCACCACAAGTTACTTTCTCTTCTTCAGAGATGTGTGGTGACTTTCGGTAAAGCAGGTATACGTAGTATGTATATCCAGGTATATATATCCAGTATTAAATCCATTCAGTCTGTGTGTTACGATACTACGCGCGTACGCAAGTATGACAGTTGACCTCGTGGCTTGTTTACTTTTAATTATATGCAACTATTTGGACGTGAAAGAGAATACCTACAATTCTAAGTGCTGATTGGCTGAATCTCAAATAGACAATGTCTTGGTAAATATTACACAGTATCTGTTCTAGATTGTTGTTCTTTTTTACTGTTTTTAGGTGTTTATAATCCGTTTTGGGGGGGGGGGGGGAGGGGTGAAAGGACGTACGAGTTTTTTTCTTTCCATATCGGTCAGCAATTCCTTCCAAAAATCTCAGTCCATCTAACCTAAGTCTCTTTTCAGAAGAAAAGAAGCAAAATAAAGTGAAGGGAAGGTCAAGTTGGTGAATCACTCTATGACGTTTACCAACTAGACGATGAACTGTTGTTTTTAAGGAAGAAAACCCGATCATGTAGTATGTGATCCCCTTCATGATATAGGCAAAACCTTTAAAAACTTCATCGTATCTCTTTCAAGAAATATTTGTCTGTCAATTCTTCACTGGTTTGTGCTGAAAGTATGCTCATATATGCCTATGACTACGTTTGTATATCGTTATTCCTATGCATGTCAACACAACTCCGGCCAGTGACGTCATAGGCTTGACCTTAGCCACGCCCCCGTTTTCATTCAGTCATTTGAAATCACGATGTTTAGCCGTTTTATCGTATTTTTAGAACGTATTTTCTCAGCAGTGCCAAGGGGTACTCTAAAAATTCGAGGTGTGTTGGGGTCAGGACAAACAGCAGTTTCTGCTCACTCCCAATGAAACGAAAATGCACTTTGCCTCTGAATAAGACCTTTAACTCTCAAGGTTACTTCCTAAATTTGTCAATTATGGTTCGCTTTTTATTATTACAAATCTTAAAAATACATATTAGCATTAATATGAATGATTTTTGAACAAAGAATTTCATAAAATTTGAAAACTTTTTGAAAAGTGGAAGAGCTGGCATTTTCTACAAGCATTTGTGGCAGTTGAAGCCAGTTGAACAGCTACAGTTCAACTGCCACAAATGCTTGTAGAAAATGCCAGCTCTTCCACTTTTCAAAAAGTTTTCAAATTTTATGAAATTAAGTGTTCAAAAATCTTTCATATTAATGCTAATAACTATCTGCAAGATTTGTAATAATGAAAAGCGAATAATAGTTGACAAATTTAGGAAGTAACCTTGAAAGTTAAGAGAATTTTAGAGAATATTTTAGGAGTAGTTAATTTTAGTGTGGAAGTGCTGAATGCTCATCCTAGCAGCTACCATCCTCAAACTTACAAAATGACACTATAGTAAAATAATTCTAACAAATGTCAATATCATAGACCTCATCAGAGTACAAACTGCTCAATTGATCGTATGTATGAAATTACTTTTGCTATTTATCGGCGCCCCGTCCTTGCGAGTGTGACATACATAACAGTCACCTTGGGATATATGCCTATATGCATATATATATATGCCTTGGTTGTACGTACATTTTTCAGTGATTAACAAAATAGCTCGCCAATACTCAATCTAGGCAAGTCATTTTTTACTCGCCTTCATTTTCCAAATGTAAAGGCCTGCATTGACTAATGATGTAGCCTAGCCCAATATGCTAGTGCCAAAGGCACTAGATACCTGACTCAGACATCACAATGCCAAGCCGGTACCTCCTTGACCTTTGAAGATATCAACATGGATGCTACCATGACACTGGAAATATGGCTAAGCTAACTTACTGATTCTCTGAAACAGTTGTCCCATGAATGAGCACTGTATATGTGAGCACTGCATAGTAAGTCTATGCAAACAAAGGAGGCATGCATTAGTAACATAGGTATGTGTGGGTTGACTTGCTGAGGTTCACTTGATGAACTGCTCTACATTCTACAGGTTTTCACCAGCATTTGGTTTGTAAAATTAACTTCTCACTGCTGTAGCATGTTGGTACCATAAGTTGGTCACTAAAAGGTGCTGTGCAGAGTGTATGTGCCGTACGTTTTGTACACAGTGTCCCAACTCAAGGTACTGACGGACTCAACTTACAATTACTATACGTACATACTTACACACCCCCCCTCCCACCCCCCTCCCACTGTGCAAATTAGTGTACATGTTTGAGGTCATAATAGATTAAGATGGAACATTTGCCATATTTTAGCTCATACAGTGTGGCTTCACGTTTAGTACTGGAGTCATGTAGATCTAGCACCTTTGGTGCCAGGGCACTAGTATGTACATCATTTTCAGAGACAAAGACTTAGTCACTGAAGAGCAACGTTCTGTTATTATTTCATAGCCTTTTTCCAGCAGTGTTTTTCAGACACTTGAAAGAAGGTACTGTAGGTATGCAGTGATACTGATAGTTTATAAATGTACTACTGGGTCCTGTTCAAGGTGTAGCAGGGACAACTTTAATACTGACACATGCAGAGCACACTAATCCTTGAACCCAGAATGGAAAGTATGGCAGCTGGAAATGAGTGATGTTCTCAGTCATCCAGTTGAGCTTACTAGACCCAGAAATAAATCAAATACTGGACTTGCTGTTTGCAATTCCCAATGTTGTATCCAATACCACTAAATCCCAACTGACTGATCATACGACGTATGCAAATGGGGGATGTTCCCAAGTACTTTTTGTTAGATACAGGTATGCAACAGAAGAAACTGCAGGCACCTTCTCCTTTTAGTGGTCTGGTTCTCAAGACTCTCAGATTGCTGTCAGAGGGCATGAAACATCACCTTAAAACATTTGGGATGGCCACATCCTTAAAACCAATCAAGACCCTCTGTGGAAAGCTTGTCAACATTAAGGACATGCAACTGAAAGGGAAATGCTCAAAGTTAGTGCATGGTGTGATTTGGACTCTGATGAGGACTATGTTGGGAAACAAAACAAACACTATGATCACGTCTGAATCATTGTAAGAGGCCTAGCACCAAAGAGGCCCAAAACTTGGCAGTCTACATTACATCCACATCAGAGATGCTGGTCACAAGATCAGTAAAGATGATGTGGTGATTTTGGACCGAGAACAATAGTTGCATAAGTGAGAGATCAAGGAAACCATCTGGGAGTGTGTCAAGAACTGATTACTAAACAGAGGAGTGACCTGGGGTTGCTTACTGCTTTACTGCTTTAAAAGAACAGTGAAAATATGCCCATGAACAATATGTATCATGTTGTAATATTCCCATGTAGAATTAAAATTAGGTTTTAAATGCCTTTTGCTTCAAAAATGATTTACAATGATTTACAATTTTGTTACAATGAGCACCTGTACAGTAATCAACCTTGTCAAAAGCTTTGCATTGATTTCACCATAGTTAATAGACACATCCCTGGTTGGGAAACTCGGCGAACTGCACTGTCTATGTTGAGATCCTGATTTTCAGTAGTCATGTGACGCTAACCGTGCACAAAGCTGGTTGATAGCTCTACTACACACGTTCGTACTATGCTACCTGTAGCACAAGGTGCTACATACACCACTATGGAAGTACTACCTACTGTACCTACCTCCACAGTAGTACTTCTGTAGCACTACTTGTGAACCTTTATCAAACTCTAATTATGAATTTTTTTTGTTAAAGTTTGGTTTTGTTACTTTTTAGTCTTAAAACAGCCAAACACCGAACGGTATTTGCGGCTAGAGTTACTAGCTATAGTTAGTAGCCTACATACATTACCAACTTTACCGATAAAACCTCCGCAATTGTCAACAGACCAAAATAGGGAAACCTAAATTTTTCAGGGCAAAAAATAGCCAGATAAGTGGAAAATTAGGGAGACTGGTAGATTTTCATCTAAATGTAGCCTTATAGCCAACTCAATCGATCGTACGGTCCTACACGCCGCGTTATTCGCTAATGCACAGTGAAAGTTGCCCTTGTTTCCACGTTCGTTGCAGCTACTCGTACGCCGTATTGTATGTATCTCACTGCCGCGAGGTGTCGGCGTGCGACCTACTGGAGTCTCCCGGGAAAACCGGGGAGAAGTTGGCAGGTCTGTGTCAGTTTGAGAAGGACTCACTTTCTTCCTAAAGAGTGAAATTCAGTGCTTATATTAAGCATATCATGATTGTGTATTTTCCCTAAAAATATAACAGTTAACCGACTTGGTAACGTCAGATAGTGAACCGTCTTTTACTTTCACACGTGATAGTATTTAGCTAATGCTATACATCAATGCAAAATTGCAGAATACGCCGGGTAATTCTTCTCAAACAAGAAACGTGGGGGGTTGTGGGCCATGGTTTTCTTCGTTTTTTTGAACGTTCACAAATACTTACTGATTCGGAAGCTTCCTGAAACCCTTTCAACCCTTGAATCAACTTCAATTTATTTCCAAGAATGACTGAACAACACAACACTCAATGTAGCCATATCGCTACTCGATCGATCGTGTGCACGGTCAATGTCACGTGATGCACTTTTCTGCACGTCTCAACATAGCTACTCGGCTTGTACGTGGTGTGTATAGGGTGTACGTAAAGTTTCCTAACCAGGGATGTGTCTATTAACTATGATTTCACCCCTAGCAGCAAGATTCAATCTCCACTCTGGTTTACCTAACTTTTTTATGTACCTGGTCTGCTAGGAACTAGGCCTTGTGATCATGCCCCCTTGTGATAACATGGAAATTCTGATGACTTTTCATTAGAACAGTGCTTCAATAGGGGTTCTGTCAAAACCCTGCATGATTTTAAAAACTTCAGTCTGATTTGCACTATGCCTCCTTATTTCTAAAGACATAGGTGCATTGGAGCCTTTCTGGATAATCCTTATCACAGAGGTTGGGAATCATTTTTGCTACCCTCCTCTGTGGGCCTTTGATTAAGTGGATATCACGTTGCAGATAAGATTTGGTCTCACCAGACTTTTATAGAGCTGTAAAATGCTTGACTCATTCTTGTCTTCTTAACACCTTTTAACAGGGGCTTGAAATAACTGGCAGCACCAACAGCCATGGCTGTCAGGCCCTTACTGTGGGCCATGGTGCCCCTTAGTCAATATCCTATGAAATAGCACAGACTGACAGCCAATTTGCTCATTTTGGCTGTGCCCCTTTTCAAGCTTATTTCGAGCCCTTTTTTAATGAACCCCACAATCTATTTTTTTGTTTCAACAGCTACAATGCTACTGACAGATGGGGACTTCTTCATAATTACACCTTGGTCCAAATTCATCAGAGACCTTGGTTAGCTTCTCATTGTGGATATTAACATAGTAATAATATGGATTTCCTCTTCCAATGTGCATAGCTTAACATTTCAGTGAGTTAAATAACATTTGCCAATGGACCACTAGGGTTCAGGCTGGTATACTGTTTGATCACAGTTTGGAGAGCAGCAATGCAAAACTAAAGAAGTTATGAAATCATTGAATTTTCTGATAAAGATTTTATTTTTCGATTTCAGAAAAAAGATGAGAAAATTACAGCCCTAGAAACAGAGAATGCTCTGCTACATTTGAAGCTCTCCAAGGTATTTCATCCTCCTGCAGTTTCCTTAGTTTTCCATATTACTTGAAGCCTGTCTGTTTGTTTTTTATCATTAAGTTGAAACTTTTGAGTTCCAGTAGTCTCCAACAGCATAGCCACAACAACTCCTGTATGGGTGCACAGTACTTTGATGTGATTCTATTCTCATGAACAGTAGTAGCCAAATCCATGTGAAGTGTTCAAAATGTACTGTTGTACATCAGGAATACCTGTGTGTCTTTAAGTTAGTTTAATGTAAGTTAAGTGTTTGAGGGTCAGGAAACCAGTTGGCTCATCAAGGACCCTCTTCCAGAGTGAGCGTGGATGAACACTGGCAAGATTCATATTCTCTTTTTGAATAGTGCTCAGAGGTGAACAAGGCAGGCATGTACTAATCGCACATAATCAGCTCCCAGGACTGCCATTTAACATCTCTGTCCGACGGACATGAGTGTATCCCCAGTCTTCAGCCACTTTCACAAAGGCTGGGAGGGGTGGAGGTTCGTTGTTCTGCATCACTGCTGGACAGTTGAACTGAGCAAAGCAGACAACTTCCTGAATCAGACAACATCCTGAGTACTTCCTTAAATGAACAATAAGATATCCAATTAAAATTTACCAATTTAAATCACTGCAGCATCACTTTGAACAGCTACTGTATGCTGAACAAGTTAATTTTAGTCCCCAGAAAATTTCAAAGTGGTTCCACCGGGATTTTATCCAAGAACCTCTAGTAAGCAAGGCAGTCCACTCAACCACAAAGCAATCTCCACCCCTTGATCCTCTTCTCAACATCTATGAAACTTAAGTCTTCTGTTACCTCCCCACAGTAACCAAAACTAATATCAATGGCTTGACAGATTGACAAATCATCCTTAAGTCTGCCTCATGCTACATGAGATGAAGAAGGCAATTAATAAGATATGGTTGCTGGAGAAGATTTGAAGGAAATTGTGTATACATGTAACTGGTCACTTTTGTCACATGTATGAAGCAAATAGGAATTTGGTTGATAACTAGTGCATCTTTAATATTTTGTTTGGGAATGGGAATGCATTCATGTCAGGACTGTTATAGTTCTGTGCTATTCTTCTCAATTTGACATCAAAGTTGGATGGATACAGGTGTATCTAGATACATCATTGATCATGTACTATAGTATGTCCATGTGTGTTATTAGACCAGCCAACAATATTCCTTACTATGTTATTATTCATTAGCTCAGATTTATTGGCAAAAACATTTATTTGTGTTTAGCACCCTCTGACCAATGCACATTAGAGTCTCCCACATAATCTTCATTTTATTCCATATACTGTAGCTCAAAGGACAACTTCAGGAGGAAAGGAAACAGAAAGACCTTAAAGGTGATCAGCTTCTCACTGCTGCTAACATCCATCACTCATGGAGGATGAAAGGAAAAGCCCTATCAGAGGAAATCAAAGTACAGTATTAACAGCAAACAGTTTGAAATTGTGTTAAAGAATGAATTTTCAGGACACAGTGATTAAACAAGCATAGAATACAGTAATGGGGACTGTGGAAGATGATTTATTATTACCCTTTCATAAAGTGACAAAGGGTGTAAACACTTTTGGCATTGCTTGTTATCGGTGGCTTTTCATGCATTTCAACATTCTCTGTTGGTCATTTGTTAGTGTCTGCTACCAGGCATGCAGTATGAGTTGTAGTGTGATTACAAGCCTAAGTTTAGAAGTACCAGTACAAAATTTTACATGGCCATCATTGCTCTTCTTTCAAGATGTCAAAGTGAGTGCAAGTTTAAAATCATACTACATGAGTGCAAGTACAGGCAAGAGTGCCAAAGTGTGAGTACACATATAATACTCAAAAGTATAAGCACAGGCAAGTGTGCCAGAGTGTGAGAATGAGTATGTACTTATTAGTTCAAGTACCGACAAGTATGCTAAAGTGAGAGTGTGATTGTATAGTTATGCATACAAGTATAGGCAAGTATGCTAAAGTGAGACTATGAATGTATACTTATGAGTACAAGTATAGGCTTATCTACCAGTTTGAGTTAAACTACATACTACAAATGCACTATCTGGATTTTTATGAAATAATGATTATGTCACTAGATCAATATTCACTGCCAAAATATTATACCTTTGGTACTTGGTGTTTCCAACATTATGGAGAGAAGATAAGCCCTTTGCACTGTTTTGAGGAGTGTTTCTAGAGGTTGGATCTCACCTCTCAACAAGGGGAATTTGATCCTTTTCTTTGCACAGTGTTTTTGCCAGGATTTTAGATCAGGAAGTTCAGATTACATGCCATGGGGGGGGGGGGGGGGGGGGGGGGAGGAGTTCCAAGGGAGGTGATGTTTATTTTCAACCTCGTTAAAATGATACAAATCCTGACTCAAAGGCATTTTGCACCTGCATGAATGACCCTGAGATAAAGGTTATCCTGTTGCACATGTTGCCTTCAAATATGTAAAATGAATTGTGGGTGTAGATGGCATTGTCCAAATCATGGCTGGATGGTCTGTGGATAAAGCTCATTTCTGGTATCGCTGAGCCATCCCCAGCACCTTAGTGTACTTAGTGTGCTCTTTCAGTTGTGGCAAATGAAGAACTAAGTTTTTACCCATTTTAAATTTGACAATTGTTTTTTCAAAAGTGCAGTAAATTACGGATGAATTGAGTGGCTGTTTTGTTTTCTAAAATGTTTATCGTCTAGAGTAAAAGGAAGTTCTGTTGTATGAAATGTTGAACTGCAGTTAAGTTAAATGTAAACTGAGTTTTGTTTAACCAGAACAGTTATGATTTTGGTACAGTTTGACAGGCATAGTCATCACTTGCTATAAAGTTGTCTCATTTTGCAATCAGGGACCATTTTGGAATTACTACAAAAACAAACCAACTTTGTCTAATTGATCAAAATAATTCCTGATTTGTAGTGTGCAGTTATTGTAAAAGATCTCAGTATACTTGTTAGTGTCAGGACATAAAATATTTAACCTGTATTTGCATTTTTAGTTGCTGCCCCAAGACTTGCAAACAGTCAATAGTTTTGTGTTTTGTCTTAGCACAGTTATAATACATTTTTGAAGTATGCCCATTTATTGCCTGCCTTTTACAAGAAAAGTCTCAAAAATTAAATTGCATATCAGTTTAGTAAACTGAGTCATTGTTTGCAGTCTCGAAATTTTAAAGCAAATTTGTAACTTAATGTTTTGTCTTTTCCAGATGTTGAAAGAATGTTTGACAGATCTGAGAGAACAAGTTGAAGACATTCCCTTTAGGATGGAGGAAACTATGAAACCAGCTGTTGATGTTGCTCAAATTATAGAAGAGAGGTTGTCAATAAGAGATGCTACTTTGAGAGGTTTGGATCCACCGCTGATTTATCTGTTTGTTGACCTTACGTAAAATACCCATCCCATTTCTAAAGATAGACTGCCTTTTTGTTTCTCAAAGCTAATCTTTGGAGTCACTTGCTGTACGACCTTTTCTAAATATTGATAACACTAGATAGGTTTATGTGTCATAAGGGACTCTGCTCAGCACACTGCCCAGCATAAATTAACACAACAACACAACAAGTGATGCTTATGACACTTCACCCTAGAGAGGTCATCATAACGTACACACTTGTTCTAAAACTTGAGGTTTGTTACATTGTTGCAAATCTTCATTGATCCATTCTTGATCATTATGCAATGGATATGTATTTATATATCACTTGTCAATGTCAGAATGACAGGCTTAAGTTACATATGCTTTTAAGGGAACCTTCAATACCACAATACTTATTTTTGAACACCAGTCTATTCAGCATGTACTGACACAAACAGGTATTGATTTTGTACATCCGGTTGCCAGTCAAGTCGCCCCCTGATGGAGTCACCCCCTAGCAAAGTCATCCTTTACAAATACCCCCTGACAAAGTCACCCCCTCAGTTCAACAAAGCCACCCCTCGGGAAAAATTTCATAAAAAATGTTTAAGTAAAGACAGTAGTAATAGATAAAAAGATAAACATGATAATTAGATGGACAGTTCTGTGAAAAGTTGAAAACTGAACAGAACTGTTTGTATTACAGCTTGCAAATGTTTGTTGTTTTTAAAAACGAACATAGTTACATTGAAAAAGAAAATGAATGTTGGGCTAAGCAACGCAATGTTTATATGTAAAACAGAAAAACACAAAAGCACTTTAAAAAAGGTATGCAAACTTAGTTGTACTTTTGTAACAGTGTAGACACTTGACAGGAAGCTTCATCCTTAAGACAACAATTTCGTAAAAACCAAGAGTTTTAATAGTACAGTAGTGGACACCACCAATAAAGTTGACCATTGAACATGTGCAGGCAGGGGAGCACATTTGCATATGGTAATGAAAATTTTCCATCAGAAACTGATTTGTGATCATCATCAGGCAAAACGTTTCATAATCATTTCAATCTATACATGGACACATGTATTCAGCAGAAATTTCACTCATTGATCTAGCCTGGACAATCACAGACTGTATATCGCTCAAACTAACTAACAAGTGTTGATCAATTTCGCCCAAAATGCCCATGAACTTAAAGTACCATGGTACAGAGCATAGCCTAATGCCATAATTATACCATTGTACGCATCATGACTGAGGCATATAAGTACAATACATAAAGAAGGTAACTCTGAAAACTCCTTTAGGTCTGTGCATGTGCTTAACAGTCAGTTTACATTTGGGCTGTACTGTACCCAATTATGTCAGTGGTTACATTAGCTAGTGTGCAAAAGCTTTCATTTGCCACTCTTCTTTTATAATTGAAAGAACATTTTTGAGTGTTTCAAATGATGGGGCAACTTTGTTAAACTGAGGGGGCAAATTTGTCAGGGGTGAGTTTGTAAGGGGCGTCTTTCCTTAGGGCGACTGTGTTCCCTGAGGAGGTGACCTTGTGAGGGGATGACTTTGTAGGGGATGACTTTGTAAGGGGCAACTTTGCTAGGGGGTGGTCCCTGTACAGCCTTATGAGAAGGTGATACCTACCTGATCACTTCTTTAAAGACTGGAAGGGGCAGACAGAGCAAGCCCTACACCACTGTCATACACCAGTGCTAAATAGATGTCAAATGCAAACAATGGGGCAACCCTAATGAACCAGACTGAACCTAGTTAACATTACTTACAATGCCACTTGAAACAGTCATGCTGGACAAGGCATTCTGTCCTCACAAAATGACAGGTCATTTAAAGACAGTTTGCCAGATGCCTTTGACTTGCAAGGCATATGCTTTGCTACCCAAGTATCTCTTTTTCACCATTGAAGATTTTCTTCCTCTTTGATGCAGATTTGGAGGAGAATCTGCAGAGATATAAGGAAGAACTAATTGAGACACAAGAAAGATATTTGAAAGAAAAACAAAGAAGGAAGGCATTACACAACACCTTGGTGGTGAGTATTAGTAATTAGACCTGTCTTTGATTTTAGTGAATATTGACAGCAGTTATAGAATGTGGTTAAAACACCATCAGGGGTGCAGCTAGAAAAGTATGGGTATTCGCTAAACATTTGTCCAATGAGAAGAAAGCAAGTTTAGCAAAGGTGATGTCCAAAGGGGTGTCACAAAATAATGAAAATCTTGATGTAAATTAATCTCTGAGTACTTTTCTTATCATTTCTGTGAGATATTGATTCATTTGAAGTGCTCGTCCAGTTAGCTCAGGTATAGGTGGAAATGGCTAGGGGTAGCTTCACACTGTCGAACACGGTTTACCAGCTATGCATTTGTTGAGAGGTCAGTGGACTACCTCTAGCTGTTTAGAGAGCTGCCATTGGCTGACCTCCTTTGACTTCAAATTCCCAATTTTATTTATGGTGAGGAGCACAAAGTATACAAGGTACAGTAGACAGGTACCCAGTTTAATTACTGGCTTGTGGAGTTAAAAGTATTTTTTTTTTCATATCCAAGTGGAATATGTTTGCAATCTCCACAGTATAATTTCTATGTCTGCACGTGTTATGGGGAAAAGTACATTTCAGGAGAGCCGCTCCACAATATCACAATTAAGAATGAAAATGGAGTATGCCAAAGTATGCAGGGATTTTTGCATTTTTTTAACTCTTCTTAAAATATGACTGTAAATTTAAAAGTCGTAGAGGTCAGAGGAACTTTTTTTCAAGTAAATAAGATCAAAGTAAAGTATGTTTTTGCACCCTTTTCCTTTGTGACATAACTTTTGTGGGGACATAAAAAGTTTGGACCACTAAGCTCATGACAAGCCACCTTTTTGAATTGTTTTCATTGAGCTTCTATTGATGGCTTCTTTTTTGTGATGACAGGAATTACGGGGAAATATTCGAGTGTACTGCAGAACACGTCCTATTCTATCTTTTGACGGAGGAAGTGACCATGGTGAGCTGATACACAGGTAGATAAAATGTTTAAGACAGTTTTTAAAATTGTTTTTTATTGTTTTTAAAAAAGGAATCAGTCGTAAAGAGAAAATAAAAAATTGAGAAGTCTCTCCTTTGTTAAGTTTGGAAGATCAAGTAAATTTTGCAGTTTTACCCAAATATTTAATTTTCCATTACAAGTATCTGTTATGATGAATCAGAATATAAATATTGTATGTTAATGGTAAATCAATGAGGAATTCTTCATGAATTTGACAATTCAGTTAAAAGGTATTATTACATGATTTGAACATCCACTCATGAATTAGGATACCATGATATACTAATTCAAAATTGGAATGACTGTTAATGCCCTTTAAAGTATTCATGCAGTATCTTGCTTTTTGCTACTTTTTAGAATTGACATTTGTTTTAAGAAGGGGCAGTGCTTTTAATCTTACAAATATTATGGAATGCAAAGCATTTAGTTGCAGCAAAATATTTCCCATCCCTAAGACTTTATGTTGAGATTTGTTTTGTGCTCGTAGATTTATAAAGCAAATGATACCATGTCTTTACCTTTTATATCAGTCTTTTTATAAAATTCAGTGTAAAATAATCGATGAAGAGATGAATTTAATGAATTTCAATCACTGTAAATGCTTCCTTTGTAGTACTGTTTGTGAAGTAATATACTAGGAACTAATCTGCATATTTGTGTGGTGAGGTGCATCACTGACCTCTGTTCTTTACTTTTGTTTTCTTTATTCAAAAGATGCACCATAGTTTAAAGTGACAATTAGTAAGTAATGTCCAGGTCTGCTACATAAACAAAGGAAAGCTTTTTTGTTTCCCGTAAACTGATCTGTCTTGTCTATTTTCAGGCCCAGTTGTTCAAGAGAAGAAGTCATCAGTGTCATAGATGATGTAAGTTCTCTGATGCTACACGACAAACTGTTTCATGACTCTGTATGTATGTTTGTCACTCATTTCCCTTCGGTTGAGGAAACTGTATGCAACATTGTTTTTAATGATTTTAAGGATTGAATAAGTAAGACATATACAACATAGTAACTACCACTGATGTTAGCACCACTGCTTTTGTATTTTTTTGCTTTTAAAGGTTGTGTCACTTCCCTAAATAAACTTAATATGATGGAGAAACTTATCCACCTACTGTGAAGGTACTGTTGATTAAAGCAATTTGTGGTCATTTCCTTAGCACCATTGACTAGAACTACCATCAGCTCAAGTCTAGGGTTTTAACTCTTCCTGGAGTTATTGTATACTTTTCTTGGGCAAAATTTCCAGTCTTCAAACATTTCCACATCTAAGCTCTTTTGTTTTTCGGTTTCTTTCTTATAAGGAAACACTGTCAATAAAGTGTGACAGACCAGGTGCACCAACTTCTACCAAATCTTTTGAATTTGAAAGGTAAGTTGCTTCAAAATGCAGACTTCATTACATGTGTGTAGAATATTTTACTGCTAGTCTAAATACAGGTCTGTTTTTAAGCATAGAGCTGATCATGTAACTATTGATGATTCAGTGCTACCATAGCAAAGCTGATCATGTCACTCACGGATGTAGCTACGTTGGGTGGTGCTGGGCAGCACTAACCAGCACTTGATATTGCCGCCCAGCACTCAGAGCTCAAAGCTCTTCTTCCACCCACCACTCCTTTTTCAAAAAAAGCCAGACTTGCTCGAAATGTAGCCATACGTTACATCAAATAGATTTTTTGCCTCTAATTTCCAATTTGTCAAACATTGCAAACACTCAGTTAAAACTCCATACACCAAGTTGGATGATGATTGTTTTTATGTATGCATTAATCATTGTAATTTCATCAAGCAGTTGTACATGACATCACAAAATTTTGTTGCTGTGACGATGAAATCCATTCGCTGAAAGCAACGTCACAAACAAGACCAGCATTATGGATAGTCTTAATGTTATTTAATGTGTAGTCCAGCCTAACATTAACTCATGTGATAGCACTGGCTAATGTGTATCACTGAGACATAGCTGTAGCCCCATCTTCAGTCATCTAAATCATACTTTCCAAACTTTGTCCATAATATCATTCCTCTTAAGATATTTGTGGATGAGTGTAGGACATCTATATTCATTCAAGTTACTGACTGCTACATATATACTTAGGCCAAATCTTCACAAAATATGCCACCATTTTGCATCTCAGCCCCCAGAGTAATAAAAATTTTTCCACCCTCATGTCCCCCTCCCCTTAGATCTTTCCTCCAGGAGGGTGGTTAGTGTCTGCTGCCATCTATAGAAACAACCAGGCACTAATTTTGCCCTAGCTACAACCCTGATATTACTATTGATGAATTAGTGCTGCATTCCCAGATTTATTCCTTTCCCTTGATATGTTTGTTTAATCTTTCAGAGTGTTTGGACCAAATGATAGTCAGAGTGATGTCTTCTCTGATATCAAGCCGTTGTTAACATCTTTGTTGGATGGGTAAGATTTCCTCATCTTATATTCATACATGTCAAAAGCAAAAATCATGTTTTTCTTCTAAGAAGCAAAAGTCTAACTGGTAACCTTTGCAATGCAAAGATGCTGTTGTCATCAATCTGCATACTTTCAAGGCTTGCTTTCAGTGATGATATTCAAGTAACCACTGAAATTGTATGTAAAACATTACCTAAACCTTTCAGATGTTTTTGCATTGCTTTTGTAATTAGCCCTCAAGATATTTATATCGCATTTACAGGTCAACTATGGCATTATCATGAATGAATGTAACATTTCACAAATGGTAATATTATCACATAATTTAAAAGAGCTGTATATTAACAAGAATGGGGCATATTACAATTCAAAAAGGCCACGACAACTATCATGGTCCTTTTAGTTAATGTCTTATTGTTACTGTTTATTCCATGACATTGTTTTTGACATAATATATGTTTTTTGGTTAGCTGACTGCATTGCAGAAAGTAGGTCATTTCAGTCCCTATAAATCCCAACAACTTGAAAGTTTGTACAGCAGGCTGTTTTAATAGGTTGCATTGCTATAATGTAAATCCTGGCTCATACTCCACAAAACAGAGGCCATGTCATAGCTGTTAGATATTAAAACATGTTGGGAGGTTGATCCTCTCAAGATTGCAGTTGGGGTAAATACTTAAAATGGTATACAGACAAGATAAGAATGAAGGTGCAGACTTAACACTTTAATGTCTGCACCTTATTTCATGCATTGTGTGTATTCCAACTGTAATAGAATATGCATTACCACCGTTGGTGGGTATTTCATTTAACGTCTTGAGTGGTAATGAAATGAAGAAAGAATATTTAACAAAGCAGAGTAATTTGACAGTTGCATAGGCAAAGGCTTAACACAGTGCAGAGGATTTATATGTCCACTGTGAGCATTATCATAACAGCTGTCACACACATAGAGTAGGATACAGGAACTAGAGTGCTCACTTCCTGAAACAGCTGTGATCGCATGGGGACTCGGCCGCCATACAGTTTGTACACACATGCTGGCACACAGCACAGCTTCTTGCCACCACCTATAATGGTAGACCACTGATCAACATGTAGATCAGTGTGGTAGACGGGTCCCCATGCAATCACAGCAGATTTACGTATGTGGCATTAGGAGTGCGCACTCTAGTTCCTATATCCTACTCTATGGTCACACATAATATTAGCCTTTGAGGGACAGTCATTTTAAATTACTGCTGCAGTATCAATAAGTCAGCAATGTTCATTGGTGCTAGTGAACTTGAGGCTTGTTGTTGCTTCCTGACCATAATATTAATGCTTCTCCTGCAAGTATGAAGATGTTTTCATTTTCTGTTTTATCAAACCAGGATTACAATGATTTAACCTGCTGTCTTTTTTGTGTAATTATCCTAATCTTACATGTGTGGTACCTTCAAGCCATGACACATGTGCGTGGCCCAGTGTAACCCGAAAAAGGTGACAACCCAGGAATTTTCTTCATCGGCCTGCCAGGGTAACTAGTCCCAAAGATTGGTTGCAATCCCCCTTCTCCCCCTGCAATTTTCCCAAAGATATGATTTTGGATTGTCCAACTCTGAAATTTTTTCAGAGTTCAAAGCTGTGTTAGAGATAGCACCATTTTGCACGTAAACCACCTTACATAAACAAAATCTTTTGCTCAGGTAAGGCTTCTCTCCTCCCCTTAAACCTCTTTTCATAATGGTAAACCAGTCCCCCTCCCCAAAAAACCCCCTCCCCCAAAAAATCCCCAAAAGTCGGTGACCTTTTGCATAGTGTATCTTAACACAGTTTGTATAGTTAAGCACATTCCACCACTTTTCCATACTTAAGCTATGCATAGCAGTGCAGTTTGTGTTATACACTTTATACATTCAGTGTATCATATCTGTGTAACACAGTACATGATTTTGTACTTATTCCTGTACACATTAAACAGTTGTGACAATAATTGTAATAACATTGTAGCACTTGCTTCTGCTGACCCTACAGGTACAATGTATGTATGATGGCGTATGGACAAACTGGTAGTGGTAAGACTTATACTATGTTAGGGCAGGATTACACACCCACTGGAATGTCACCTGAAGCCAAAGGGAACACTGATAAGACCCATGATGGTATAATTCCAAGGGCTGGAAGAGAATTATTCAGGTTTGGTTGCAAAATTGCATTTTATTATTCACTGTTAGTTAATTAGATGAGGTTAACAGTCCAGTTTCCAACCAGTTGGTTCAAGTTGAGCTGGCCACGACCTTTTTTTCCAGTTGTGACTCACTGGCTTGTTTTTCTTCACTGTTAATTGCATACTTAACATTGTTTAATAAACTAAACTGAGGCATGTATTGCATGGATGGTGTATATATTAATACAGTGGTTATAATAGTATCAATAAATGCAAATGTAGTTAAACATATGATGTGAACTTTCTTGTCTTAGGTGGTTTGAATTGCACATGCGGAAATGGATGTTGCTTTATAGTTGATATATAGATTACAAGATCCTACTGAAACCTCAAGTAGATTTGACAATTCATAGGCAAACAAGGCCAGTGCGCTGGGATGGGGGAATTTCAGGTTCACTAGAGTTCAGCAAATGCCTAGTTGTCAGTCAGACTTTCTGAAAACACACACACACTTGCGCAACTAGACTCAAGTAGCACAGGTTTTCCTGGGCAAAAACAGCGCAACCCCCCTCCCCTTCCACACACACACACACCCATGCACCTTTGAACAAATGGTATGAGAAAGTGTGAAAAACCTGATGTAACTTTAAGTGTACCTTAAGTCTGAAATTTCAAAAATATACGTTACAAAGCTTAAAATGCATCCAAATGGTCCAACTCCCATCTTCATAGGACAATCCTGAGCTGAGATATAAAATATTGAAGCTGATTCACTCAATTTAAAATAGTAGATTGTGCAGTTATTTGTGATGTCATTCTTGTACTACTCAAATTACCATCTTTGTTTTTCTTTGTTTTTATAAAACCCACTGCACCTTGTGCCAAAGTGTGATCACTGTCTTACCGTTATAGAGTGACTTTGCGACATAAGCCCTCTCCCTACAACATGTTATGCAGGGCAATGGTAAATGCATCGATGTCATATGTTTTAATTTCATAAGAAAACAAAAGCAGGTAATGTGGGCTGTGCAAGAAGGACATCACAAATTATTATGGCATGGACTGCAGGGTTTCCCCTGGGTTTTAGAGAGTGTGAGGTGGTATGAGTCCATGGAGGTAATATGATGCCAATTTTGGCACCATCAGTGAGTGAGAACTATCAATACTTCCATAGCTAGTACAGCACAGGTGGCAAGTATAGCAAATTTCTGTGAGGTGGTGACCAAAAACTGTGAGGTGGCTGTCTCAGTCTCATAAAAAGAATGCCAGGGGAACCCTGGACCATTTCGAATAAAGTGAATAAATTTCTTCATTTTATATCTCAGCTATGAAGTAAGCTATTAAAATGCTAGTTCATTGAATGAAATTCATTTTCCAACCTCTAAAATATATATTCGCGAAGTTCTAGACTTAAGGTCCACTTTAAAACCTTCTGACAGTTACTTCTGAATTGTACACTTGCAGATAAATCAAACATTATGGGACATGGTGTCCTAGCATGGAGGTGCATAAATGACATGTGTACATTAACATACCTGTATACCTCAGTCAGTTTTTTGACTGACATTTTATGAAAACTGACACACCCTCAGTCACAGAACTGACACACATTTGCATTTTTAACAGATATGTTGGTTTCAAAATTAACTGACACTCTTCATGTACTGCAGTACTAAGTGTAAGAAATAGCCTTTTTGTGTCAACCAAAGTGACTGACATCTGAAGTATAGTGACTGACCTGTTGGTCATCCTGGTGCCTCACAATATTGATGCATGACTTTCATGTGAGCTGCATTTTCATTTGCCAATTACCCCACCTCTGACATGACTGTGCTTGGGAAATGGGGCTGAGCAGAAGTTGCAAGCATATTATGAGATAGGTTTGTTTAATACTTCTGTGTATCATGTAATTTTGAAGTAGAAAAGAAACATTGCTGCATGGTTATCTTGATGATCAGATTCTCTTGATTGGGGCATCTCTTATCAATCATACCTGTGTAAGTGATAAATCAGAGGTAACCATCCTCAGTTTGTGATGACTCCAAGTGCAGGCTTCAAAGTGGTCCATCACAGAAATATAGAAGGTTTTATAGGAAGGATGCTGATAAATATATAGGGTTTTATAGGATTTTTCCAGAAAAATATAGGGTAAATATAGGAATGTTACACACTAGCAGTCCTAACTATCTTCCAGATTCCTCAAAGTTGTGGATGGAAAAAATGAGTACCTTTAAAACTCATAACTATAGGCCTACTGTTCAAATGATATAACTGATTGTGGACCAAGACGCAAAACAGTGTGGAAATACCATCAACATGGAATTAAGGAAACCACCTAAATATTTTTGTAAGAGGGCAAGGGTAAATCCCCTGACTGTGGTGTATTTGCATATTTTGACCCTGGAATAAAGTGTCCATAAATGTTATTATTTTTGCATACCAAAAAGGTAGCAAAAGTTGCAATATTAGATGTTAAGAACACAGAATGTGACTATGATGGTGCTTTGAATGGATGGGTAGTTTATATGGACTATGAAGTGTTGCTTATATCCTTAAGTACACAGAAAGGGATCACCTCAGCTCCAATATTAATGGGGTTGAGGTGGGAAAACTGGGATTTTTCTGCTACTTAAACAGCATGAAATGAATTCTTAAAACACGATTTTGATGTGAACTATACACTGTATTGTTAGTCAACCTTGATAGTGTGAGATGACAGCAAGATCATACAGGCCTATGGCAACTCTACACCTTCCAACTTACTTTTCCCAGTGGCATAGCCAGAACTGTCTCATGGGGGCCAACTAGAATATTCTGTTATTGCCAGTATGGGGGCGGGGTCTGAGGGGAGGGGTGTCCCCCTCCCCCTTTGAAAATTTGTTGAATGATTAGGTGTCCCTTTATGCAATCTAGTGCTACATTGTTACCTTTTTGAAGTAAAATTTGTTTTTAAAAAATTAACATATTTTAAGTTACTAAACCAAAAAAAAAAAAAAAAAATTGACATCAGCAAAGGAGAGGGGGTATGACCCAGTGGTCAGTTCCCCTACAAATATAAGCCAGTGAGCCACAACTGGAAAAAAGGCCGCGGTCGTCTCGACTTGAACCAATTGGTTGGAAACTGGGACGTTAAACCTCATCTAACCTATCCCCTACACATACCATTGCTCACTTTGAATCTGTACAAACTTGGTGGAACAGAGTAGTCCACATATGTCAAGATGCCTACAGTGTGCAAATCTGTCTGTGCAATGACATACGTAACAACTAAAAGCTCACTTGAGAAAATTACATGACAAAATGAGGGAAAAGACAACTTGGCAAGTGGCCCACTTACCACCAGTGAGGGCACTACAGCACCAGACCCGTGCATGGATCAGACTTTCCACTTTTGTCTGTTGGATAAATTGATGTGGCATCCAGAGACCTGCCATAGAGCTTCTAGTGGAGTTTAGGGAAAATCTTAAAGATCTGCACATTGTAAATATGTAAACATTACTGTGAGACTGAATGTTCTCAAAGCACTAAGTTCTTATTCTTTAGGGAAAATTTTAATTGTACAACACTTAGAACAATCAAGTGATCTGATGGCTACTCAGTTTGAAGAAAGATGATAGATGACAGAGGAAATATTGGTATTTCCAACCATTGCACTACAATATTTTGAGTTAAAGAATTAGTTATATCACAGACTTGCTTTCTGTGCATGCAAATCACAGGAAGGGGTTTTTAAACTGTGGGGAATTGCATGACTACAGGGAACACCAGACAAAGGGTTATCATCAACCCCCTTGACAACACCACTACAATTATCTCAAACAGATGAAATCATAGCCGGGTACTTAAAATCAAAGGTGTGAGAGTGAATATTTATGGGGGACAAAATATGTGTTTAATGCAGTTTCATAAGAGAATATTTCTGAATCCTATAATTGGCCATTGTGTACTTGCATCTAATTAAGATACTTGGCATCTATACACTGCTACCTGTCTGACTATGCCACTTGTGAGTTTATTAAGACACTCTGAGTCTACGACCCGATCTTGGAAAAAGATTCCATCTGGAAATTTCACCCCAGAACACCATACATAAGAAAAGAGTTCTTGGCAAAATCAGAAAAATATAGGAGAATGTAAGAAAACAAGCCCAAAATCATACAAATATAGGAAATATAGGATTTTTTGAAATATATAGGAAATATAGGATCACTTTGATGCCTTCTAGTGCAGACAGTGAAGTATGATTATGTTTGGCAGTCCTTTGTTAGTTTACCTGAGTGTCCTTTTAAACTGCTTAGTGAAAAGAAATACTTTGTGAAGGTTTGGTTTCTTTTTTAATGCTGAAGTCTGTCAACTTTTCTTACTTTTCAGACTTATGAGAGAGAAATCTACAGCAACATACACAGTAGAAGTGTCTGTTGTAGAAGTGTATAATAATGAGATTCGTGACCTTTTGACCGCTGACCCTGGTGGCATGAGACATGATGTTTTCACAGCAGAGGATGGAGCTATGGAGATTACAGCACTATCAACAAGGTGAGAAACTTTGGAAAGATGGTGAAGTCAGAAGGGTTGAACTTTAAATGCACAACCCATTTGACCTGTTCATATGTCATGTGGAGGGAGGCACTAGGTGAAGACAGATGTGCATGTAGACAGGGGTCCTATGATGAGAGTTGCAAGTCTTGTGACCTGTGACTTGATGTGTGCCTCTGACAAAATGACTTGTAATTTGACCGGGAACTTCACTAGCACTTTCAGAAAATGATTTTTCCCATCTTTTGGTGTAGGTGAGGACATTACAGAAATGAAGTTTCTTCTTGGCATCATTGTCAGCATGGTTCCTGTGCATCATGGAAACCTTGAAAGTCCTTTAATTTGATCAGTCCATTTTCAATGCCTTGGAAGTCCCTAAATAGATTTGTTTCCTGAAAAAGTCCTGGAAAAGTTGTTGATCTCATTAAAAAAATTTGTTCGAACTATCACTTGAATGGTAAATAAATCTGATCAGAATGGCAGATTTGTGGTTTTCTTTCAGATTGTTTCAACAAAATGTGACGGTTTTTTTTATGACAATGCAGAAAATAGTTCTTTAAGGGTCCTGGAGGTTACAAAATGTTATCAGTGACCTGAAAGTCTCTGAAAGGTCTTGGAAAATGATCAACATGTGTAACAACCCTTACAGTCACTGAAGATGTCTAGTATCTGATGAACCAGTTTTACTTGCTTGCTGTATATTCTTCGTTCTGTCTTTTTGGTTTCGATGAAAGAGAAACCTATGCGGTCATGATGGCATATGTGTGTATGTATGTGTGTATGTGTGCATGTATGGGTGTGTGTGTGTGTTTGTGACGCTTAGCTTGTGTGCACGATATCTCAAGAAGAGAAACTCGGACAGTTTTCAAACTTGGTACATAGATGCCCCATATTAAGAGGAAGAACCCTATCGTTTTTGGTGGGGGTCAAAGGTCATCTGGGGTCACCGGGGGTCAAAACCTGAAAACCTTGTGTGCACGATATCTCAAGATAGGAAGGTTGGATAAATTTTATACTTAGTATGTAGATGTATTATGGTGAGAGGAAGAACCCTATCGTTTTTGGTGGGGGTCAAAGGTCATCTGGGGTCACTGGGGGTCAAAACCTGAAAACCTTGTGTGCACGATATCTCAAGGTAGGAAGGTTGGATAAATTTTATACTTAGTTTGTAGATGTATTATGGTGAGAGGAAGAACCCTATTGTTTTTGGTGGGGGTCAAAGGTCATCTGGGGTCACCAGGGGTCAAATCTTGAAAACCTTGTTAACATGATATCTCAAGCTAGAAAGCTTGAATAGATTTCATACTTAGTATGTGGATGCATTATGGTGCGAAGGTGAACGCTTTCATTTTTGGGTGGAGGTCAAAGGTCATTTGGGGTCACCGGGGGTCAAACACTGGGAACCTTGTTAACACGATATCTCCAGGTAGGAAGCTTGAATAGATTTCATACGTAGTATGTGGATGCGTTATGGTGCGAAGATGAATGCTTTCATTTTTGATGGAGGTTAAACGTCATCTGGGGTCACTGGGGGTTAAACACTGAAAACCTTGTTAACACGATATCTCCAGGTAGGAAGCTTGGATAGATTTTAAACTTCGTATGTGGATGCATTATGGTAAGGTGAACCCTATCATTTTTGGTGGAGGTCAAAGGTCATCTGAGGTCATTGGAGTCAAACACTGAAACCTTGTTAACACGATATCTCCAGGTAGGAAGCTTGGATAGATTTCATACTTCGTATGTGGATGCGTTATGGTGAAAAGATGAATGCTTTCGATTTTGGTTGAGGTTAAAGGTAATCTGGGGTCACAGGGATCAAAAAGCAAAATTTCCCAAGAATTTCCAAGATCATCTCATGGGTTCACCAGGAGTCAAAAAGCAAATTACCCCAACAATTCCCAAGATCATCATCTCGAGTCATTAGCAGTCAAAATGCAAAATTTCCCAGGAATTCCCATGATCAAATATGAACCTAAAATTATTTTCCAACATGTTAAGATAGCACTTGACCAGAGACTGAAAGATATGGGACATCATGGCATTATTTGGAATAGAACATATATCATCGAAACCTCAATGCATTTTTGCATTCTGGTTACATTTTAGACTCATACATTCTGTGGATGATTTAATCCACTTTGTTCATCATGGTATGACCCATCGTCATGAGGATGCTACTCTGATCCATGCCCACTCTAGTCGGTCACATCTGGTGGTCACTCTGACAGTTACAGGAGTACCCACCCCTACAAGGACTGGCATAAATACTGGTGATGAAATCGTCAAAACAAAATTGCAGTTGGTGGACTTGGCTGGCAGTGAATGTGTTGGTTAGTTTCAATGTCTTTAAAAGTTGAGTTAGTGGTAAGGGGTCTGTCGGTGTCTTCCTTGTAAACTGTTCTGTGGTAACATAGTCTCAGACAAGAAAAGATCATGGAATCAAAATCATAACATATATTTTGTCATTTACACTTGATTTGAAGATAGTTTTAACGTGCACGATCACATTTAGGAGTTTTAAGACAGCTGATCCCCTGGCAAGATTGACTCAGGAAAGTTGCATGGGGAAAATTTTGTCAGTACCGTCACCCAGTCATATCTCAGAATTTTGTCACATGCCCTAACCAACCAATCATACTCTTCACTTTAGTTATCATGTGATCCCAGTAGTCAATATGTAATACTTTCAAATTGGTTATTAATTGTTGGCATAATGTCATGTTTTCTCTTTACTTTTAGGTGTTTCTGGTGTTAAAGGTACAGCTCTTAGGGAGGCTTCCTTCATCAATAGAAGTCTCTCAGCTTTAGCAGATGTCCTGGGAGCTCTTGCTGAAAATCGTACCCATGTCCCTTACAGGAACAGCCGTCTAACTCACCTGTTGCAGGATTCTATTGGTGGTGATGCCAAACTCTTGGTTATTTGTTGTGTGTCCCCTACTCGTAGGTTTCTATCAGAGACCTTACAGTGCCTTGGCTTTGGGTCCAGGGCCCGACAGATTCAGCGTGGACCAGTCAAGAGACGTCCAGTAATTGGAGGGCATTCTGATGCCACAGGTAAAATGGATAGAAATTTCTTTGTAAGACAAAGTACAGCTATTGCTCAGACCAAGTTCAGTTGTAATAATCTAGACTACCCAATAGTGATTTTGTGGAATTTTAAGAGTAAATTGCCAGAGTTGAAGAGAAGGCATCCAGTGTAACCTGTTGGTATTATTATTTAATTTGAAGTCAAAAAGAAAGTTTTTAAACACAAAAAATAGAAAGTAGTGAGGTCTTCAGTTTAACCAAGATGATAGACAAGTGATTATAAATGCCTTTTGAAGTACTTTACTTTGTTAATGTAAAGTTTATCTGTTTAAATGAAAGATTCCAAATATTTTTATCTGAATGTTACAAATGTGTGTTTTGTGTTTTAACTTTTGCTGACAGGTGGAGAACCACTGAGTCCAGTAGTCAGGACAAAACGAAGTCATTCATTGTCATCACTTCAAAGTAAGTTGTAAGCATGTATAAAACTATTCCATAATATTTCAATATGTGCAAACATTTCATAACTTTGGTTGGAAACAAATGTTTATGTCACACTGTCACCATGGTGATGATTTTCAATTTCACCTCACTGCTGCCAGAGTTACCAGAATGCATAAAGTGTTTAACATGCTATCTAGCAGCTTTGCAACAATCTTCAACATAGATAAATGACGTTTAATAGTTTCTTCATTACAGTCTTAATTTTTTTTTAATTTTATTTATTTTTGTAGGTAAACTAACAAATCGAACTCCAGAAATCTCTTTTCCCAGCACTTGCATGAAAAATTTGAATAGTCTTGTCAAATACAAGGTCACATTTTGACACTTAAGCACAGAAACAGAGATGAAAGACCACTGTATTTGTGTATTCCTGGAAAGAATATAAAATATAACACCGAATCTGTGACTTTAAGGTTTGTTTTAAAATGAGCAATAGCTATAACCTGATTTTCTGTGTGTTCTTGTTTGAACTTTTAAGGGGCTGCCTCTCCAGAGACAACTCCAACCACCTCACGTTACTCTCACAGAAACAGGTTTGGTTTCAGGCCACCTCCTACTTGAAGAACCCCATTGTGTAAGTATTAAGAGTTACCTTTAATTTGTAATTTGTAATGGACCTTTGTCCAAGTATTCTGCTAAGAGGGCAAGGGAGGGCATTGGACCCTGCTTTTCTTTTTTTTTTTAAATAAAGAGGTGAAATTCCCTCCTTTATATTTCCAAGTATAAACAGTTAGCATTACAGCTTTGTACAAGGGACAAAGATAGCTATAATGTTTTAACTTTGACAATAACTAGGCTTTCAAACCCATCAAATTGCACCTTGTAGAGGCCTTGAAGTAAAGCGTTTGACCCTCTTACCCTTTTCTTGCATTTAACCATCGACAACATTATTTGGAATTGTGGTTAAGCATTAAAAAATCCCCTCATGTTTTTTTCCTTTGTTTAAGTTTCAAGCAGAATCCCAGCTGTCATATGTATATTTTACTTTGAAAAGCTGCAAAATGACTGTTCTCCATAAGTGGCTATGGATAATTCACTAAAGGTAGTCAGAGTTAAATTTTGGGTAGTGGTTATTATAGAATGTTGAAAAAGTAAGGGTCAAAGGTCATTCAGGAGCCATGTAAAGTGATTGTTTGAAAATGTTCACAGTTCTTCTCCACCTCTTTAGCAATAGATTTTTGGTTTCGATGATAAGAGAAACCTATGCAGTCATGATGGCGTGTGTATGTACATGTGTATGTGCGGGTCTGTTTAGGGCGTGAATCGGGGATACACACAGGAACAAATACCAGTGAAATGGGGATACGCCGCGAAATGGGGATATCCCCGTTTCTAGAATGCCTAAAATAATGCAGTGGGGTGTCACATATGCGCCTGCAACTTTACAGATTGATCTGAGGTAATACCCCAGTTGCATGTTTTAAGTCTTCATTCATGTGTAAATGTGTGTGTAGATTTTTCAGTAGCCCCAGTTTCCTGGTGTGTTAACCTGTAATTGTCCCCGATTCACTAGGAGAAAGAGGATGTCCCCACTTTGCACATTATTTGTGTATGTCCCCGATCGGCGCCGTAAACGGGTATGTGTGTGTGTGTGTGTGTGTGTGTGTGTGTTTGTGACACTTTGCTCGTTAACACGATATCTCAAGAAGGGAAACTCTGACAGTTTTCAAACTTGGTACATAGATGCCCCATATTGAGAGGAAGAACCCTATTGTTTTTGGTAGGGGTCAAAGGTCACCTGGGGTCACCGGGGGTCAAACCTTGAAAACCTTGTTATCACAATATCTCGAGGTAGGAAGATTGGATGAATTTCATACTTTGTTTGTAGATGCATTATGGTAAGAGGAAGAACCCTGTCATTTTTGGTGGAGGTGAAAGGTCATCTGGGGTCACCGGGGGTCAAACCCTGAAAACTTTGTTAGCACGATATCTCAAGAAGGGAAGCTCTGACAGTTCTCAAACTTGGTACATAGATGCCCCATATTGAGAGGAAGAACCCTATCGTTTTTGGTAGGGGTCAAAGGTCACCTGGGGTCACCGGGGGTCAAACCCTGAAAACCTTGTTAACACAATATCTCGAGGTAGGAAGCTTGGATGAATTTCATACTTTGTTTGTAGATGCGTTATGGTAAGAGGAAGAACCCTATCATTTTTGGTGGGGTTCAAAGGTCATCTGGGGTCAACGTGGGCCAAACACTGAAAAGCTTGTTAACACGTATCTCCAGGTAGGAAGCCTGGGTAGATTTCATACTTACAGTACTATGTGGATGTGTTATGGTGAAAAGATGGACCCTATTGTTTTTGGTGAAGGTCAAAGGCCATCTGGGGTCACCAGAGGTAAAAAAGCAAAATTTCCCAAGAATTCCCAAGAGTTTTATATGGGTTCAGCAGAGGTCAAAGAGCAAAATTTTCCAAGATTTCCCAAGATCATCATCTGGGGTCACCAGAGGTCAAACTGCAAATTTCCCAAGAATTCCCAAAATTAAATAGGAACACAGAACTGTATTTTTCCAACATGTTAAGATAGCATTTGACCATTGACTGAAAGATATGGGACATCATGGCATTATTTGGAATAGAACATATATCATCGAAACCTCAATGCATTTTTGCATTCTGGTTTTTAACATTATTCAGCTTGCTTTGTTAAGTGGCTCTCATAATATGCAAATGACCTTGATATCCAGGTTCATTCAGGGGAAGGATTTTTTTTAGCAAAATGCTTTCTCTTCAAGTTCTACAACTGGGTTGCATGCTAATTATGTTGCTCTGAAGTAGTATGAGATGCGATGCCATTTCTCCAATAGTAATATAGTGTGCTGTCTGTTGTCATAGTTGCTTTTCTTTTTTTTTGATTCCTTGCTGAAGGCAGAAGGAATTGATGCGATGGTGATGTGTGTGTGTGGGATACTTTTTGCTTGTAAACACAATATCCAGGCTTCAAAGTGGTCCATCACAGAAATATAGGAGGTTTTATAGGAAGGATACTGATGAATATATAGGGTTTTATAGGATTTTTCAAGAAAAATATAGATAAATATAGGAATGTTATACACTAGTGGTTCTAATTATCCTCAAAATTCCTCAAAGTTGTGGATGGGGAAAACACAGTACCTTACGAAACTAATAAATTATACTGTTTAAATGATACAAATGCGATTGAAAGTATCACAAGTGCAGGCCATGTGGCAGAACAGTGTGGTTCTACCACCAACATGGAATTAAGAAAACCACCTAGTACGTATTTTGGTGGAAGGGAAAGGGCAAATCCCCTGACGGTGGTGTAGTTGCATATTTTGACCCTGGAATAAAGTATCCATAAATGATATTTGTGCATATCAAAAAGGCACCAAACTTTGCAATATCTGAAGATGAGAGAACATGGAATGATAGTGCTTTGAATAGATGGGTACGTAGTTAATGTGGACACTGAACTGTTGCTAATGTCCTAAAGTACACAGACAGAGTTCACCTCAGCTCCAATAATAATGAGGTTGAGGTGAGGAAATTTTTGAATTTTTTGCTCCTTAAATACTGTACGTAACAGGAAATGGTCTCTTAATACAACATTTTGCTACAAACTACACTGTATTGCTAGTCAATCTTGATAAGTGTGACATGTGGGTGATGACAGTAAGATCATAGGCCTGTGACAACTGTATGGTTGCCATGAAAACCTTCAAACTCACATCCCAGTGGCATAGCCAGAACTGTCTCAAGGGGGCCATGTAGTTTATTCTGTGATTGCCACCATGGGGGAGGGGTCTAAGGGGGGGTGTCCCCCTCCCCTTTGAAAATTTTTTGAATGATTGGGTGACTTACATGCAATCTGGTGCTACATTTGTTATCTTTTTGAAGTACAATTTATTTTCCAAAAATTTACACATTTTAGGTTACTAAATTAAAGAAAAAATTAGCATCAGCGAAGGAGAGAGGACATGGTCCAACGGTCCCTTCCAGTAAAAATGTCACTGCTCACTTTGAATCTGTACAGCTTGGCAGAAAATTATAGTCCCCATATGTCAAGATGCCTACAGTGTGCAAAACTGTCTGTGCATTAACATACTTAACATCTAAAATCTCACTTTCAGAGGAAGTTACATGACAAAATTAGGGAAAGGACAACTTGGCAAGTGCCCCCACTTGCCACCAATGATGGGCACTGCAGCATTAGATCCCATACATGGATTAGATTTCCACTTTGGTCTGTTGGATAAATTGATGTGGCATCCAGAGACCTGCCATAGAGCTTCTTGTGGAGTTTAGGGAAAACCTCCTTAGATTAGAGATCTGCACATTGTAAGCTTGTAACCATTACAGAGAGACTATTCATTTTCTTAATTTTCTCAAAGCACTAAGTTCTTTTTCTTTAGGGGAGAATTGTAATGGTACAACACTTTGAACAATCAACTGAATTAATGGCTAACTCAGTTTAAGGAAAGATGGTAGATGAAACAGAAAATACTGGTATTTCGAACCATTGTACTACAATATTTTGAATTAAAGAATTAGTTATATCACAGACCAGCCACCTTCATGTGCATGCAAAGCATAGGTTTTAAGGGTTTTAAATTGTGGAAGACTGCATGACTACAGGGGATGCCAGGCAAAGGACTCTAATCCACCCCCTTGAAAATACCACTACAATTCCCTCAAAGAGATGAAATCATAGAGTACTTAAAATCACAGGTGTGAGAGTAGAACATTTATAGGTGGTAAAATAAGTGTTTACTAGTGCCCTATGCAGTTTAAGGAGAATATTTCTGAATCCTATAATTGGTCTTTGTGTACTTGCATCTAATTAAGATACTTGGCATCTATACACTGCTACCTGTCTGACTAAGCCACTCCGGGTCTACGGCAGCTATCTTGGGAAAAGAATACATCTGAAAATTTCACCCCAAAACACCACATAAAAGAAAAGTTTTTTGCCAAGATAAGAAAAATATAGGAGAATATAGGAAAACAAGCCCAAAATCATACAAATATAGGAAATATAGGATTTTTGGGAATTTATAGGAAATTATAGGAAATATAGGATCACTTTGAAGCATGAATATCTCAAGAAGGGGTACCTCAAGGGATCTCATGCTTGGCATGTGGATACCCCTTATTGAGTAGGTGATCTCTATTGTTTTGGTGGCAGTCAAAGGTCATTAGGGGTTACCAGAGGTCAAAAGCTCAAAACATCAAAACTTAATAGTGTGATATCTCAAGCTGGGAAACAATGAATCTCATACTTTGCATGAGGTCACCAAGGTCAAAAGGTTAAAACCTTGTAAAATGATGTCTCAAGCAGAGAAAGTTTGAATCATCCACTTGATGTATGGATGGCCTATATTGAGTTTATGATCCTAATTGATTTTGGTGGTGGTCAAAGGTCATAACTGTAAATGCGATATCTTATTTGGGGAAACTGTGATGAGTCTCATACTTGACATGTGGATAGTCAGTATTGAGTAAATGATCCCTATCTTATTTGGTAGAGGTCAAAGGTCATTTGGGGTTATCGGAGGTCAGAAGGTTGAAACTTTGTGAGCATGATAACTCAAGCAGGGATACTTTGATGAACCTCATACTTAAAATGTGGATGGCCCATATTGAGTTAAAGATCATTAACATTTCTGGTGGAGGTCAACAGTCATTTGGGGTCACCAGAGCTCAAAAGGTTAAAATCTTGGAAATTCAATATCTCAGTCAGGGAAACTGATGAACCTTATACTTCGCAAATGGATGGCCCATATTGAGTACATGATCCTATCATTTTTGGTGGAAGTCAAAGGTCATTTGGGGTCATGAGATGTCAAAAGGTTTATGACATGGCATTAATGTGTAAGATGGATCCTAGAAATTATGTGCCAAACTTGTAAGCACAATTTATGAAACACTGTCAATTTGAAAACACAGTACAAGACCTATATTTCAGTGGCAAGGAATGACTAAGCCTTTTGGCTTTCTGCTTTTTCTTTTTGGCCATATCTGTTTCAGCCAGGCATATACAACAGGTCAAACCAAAACTAAAACCAAAGTTAAGCTTTTACAAGTCCCAATGCATCCCTCGGGGTAACCGCACATTCTTGCATTACATGAAAATCAGAAAAGGGATAAACAACCTCTATTTTGTGTTTTGAGTAAATTTATTTTAGTTCCTTCCTCACTGCAGAGAATATAATAAACCACTTCAAATTTAGATAAAAACAGGACAGGAATGTAATTTACTGCATAGATAGTGACAATAGGAAAATGCTGTTCTCATAAAATCTGGCTTTAATGTACAAAATGTAAAGAAAAGTAATGCATACTTGTAACCTTTGTTGCTTTAGGACAGAATCAGTAGTTGTGAATACTGTTCACTGTTCAAGGTGAATGAATAGTTGCAGCTCTCATATCAAGGTTAGCAATGGCTATTAGGTAATGGAAAAGTGTAATTTATTTTCGGGTACATTGGAATACCAATTTTGGTAAGATTCACATTTTTCTTTTGTTGTAAACAATTACTACAAATAACCATGAAAAAGTGTTCGTGAGTCATAGGTTAACAACACATACAATTAATAGACCTTATGCATATGATGTCACAGAGCAGAAAGTGCTCCCTTGTTTGGAGACAAGTGCATACCATTGCAAGTTACACCAACAAATGCAGACAGCTGATTTGTCAGCCAGTCGAATATGGGTGTAAGTCTACTACACGGGCATGGGAAGTTTACTGGGCGCATGCCATGTGGTTCACTGTTTTGCCTCCAACATGCCGTTGCGTGACATCAATGCATAAGGTCTATACATGCTTGTCCCTTTTTTCAGTTCCTGACCCTGTCCCTTCCCTCTGTCCTCATTCTGCTCAGCAACAGGCATGCATTAAAGAAATTTTCAGTTTAAGTGTTATCAATTTGATATGTATGGGCATCAAAACTTACACCTTGTTTGCATATGTGCTACCCCGTTAACAATATTAGAAATTAATGATATGAATGGAGAAGACTGGAGAACCATATGGGTGAGGAAACTTTGGAAAAGTATTTTTTGGCTTGCATAGAGATTTTAAATGCAGAAAATTCTCAGAAATTTAGAGAGGAAGCATTACTGTGGTACATAAGAAAATAAGTATACTGCCAATGAATGGAGAATATAGTGTAAAAAGAAACTTAGGGGAAGACTTCAGTGTAACCATAGCAACACTCAAATGATGTTGAAAATAAAGGTATTGCCAATAACTGGAGAATAAAGTGAAACAGACAGAGGAAGACTTTAGTGTAACCATAGCAACACTCATATGTTGTTGAAATTAAACATATTGCCAATGAATGGAGAGCATAGTGTAAACAGACAGAGGAAGACTTAAGTGTAACCATAGCAACACTCACATGTTGTTGAAAATAAATATATCACCAACAAATGGAGAATATAGTCTAAATAGACTGTTAGGGGAAGACTTAAGTGTAATCATAGCAACACTCACGTTACTGAAATGTTATGAGTAGTTTGTAATAGTTAAAGAAGGAAGAGAATCATTTACTTCCTCACTGACAGTTCAAGTCTGGTTGTACAACACTCTTTGGTGTTTTATGATGCTCTCCTCAGGGTAACCTGATTTACAGATTCATTTCATTAGCTTCACTTTCTCTGAAGGCAATAGTGGGCAGAGTGTTGATGCATGTTCTTTTTCTTGCAGACAGTGAAGATATTTTTAAGCCCATCTGTTTGCAACCCACAAATTCTTGAAAATTTTCTCCTCTTGTATAACGCAGTGACTCAAGTCAATAACTGGTGTTGCTAAAATAGCCGTAGTTGACTTACCATAAAGAGTGACTTGGTTACAACCCTGGTGCACCTTCATGAATCAGATACCAGGGTATATGTACAATAGGAAGATTTAGCCTGCTTTGAAAAACTGTCAAATTGCACATCTAAGAAAAATAAACTGTTTTCTCTAAAATGGTCGAATGGTGGCTGCAAGACCCCTCAAGGCCCACTTAGAGACAGACACACTTTCATGTTTAACATCCATATGAAAGACTGGCTCACTAGGGACCAAACGATTCTGATAGACAGGACAGTAGAAGGTATCATTGGTACGGGGTTGGTCACCCACCACTGCCCTTTCCCCTGGGTTTGCACAGGTGATATGGATGATGGGTAGTGGGGTGGGGCCTTGCCTTGGGGGTGCATCCTGCAGTTCTCCTGTAGTTTTCTCCCATGTGCAACCCCAGATGTAAATACCATAAACAAACATTCCTTCTGACGGTGGATCTCTCACCTGGAAGGAAGAAAAATTGTGTTTATCAAAAAAAACCTCAAAAATATACTGATGGTACATTTTATGTATTTTGGAGACAACCCCAGGAAATATTTCACACTTTTCTTGAATATTATGAATTCATACATTATTTAAATCAATACATATTATTCAGTTTCAAGACTTCATATTGTATAGGGAGGGGTTAAGTTTACTTCCAGTGAGTTTTAACATGTACATGGAGCTTCCAACATAAATTTGACTTGAATAAGAGTTTTATCTTTAGTGACTCCTTCAACTTTATTTTTCTCCAGAATGCTTGGCTGGCAAGATCAACACCAAACCTGGCTAAAGGATACTTTGTCTGATGTGGTTTACTACTGCAGCACAGAATGAAAGCCTGTGCTGCAGCATCACCTTCATAGTCTGTGACTGCACACTATGCCCAGTAACCAAGGTCCTCGATTGGAACAAGTACCTGTGGAACCACACAACACCACAGTCATGGTCTGTGACTATTAACTTTACAAAGCACCCACTGATTGGAACAAGTGCCTGTAGAGTGGTACAACACCTCAGTAATGGCAACTATCCCTGATTGGACAACTCAAGTAAAATTCTTACATGATCTTTGTCCCTGGAGGTGATCTCAGTTTGGAACAAGACAGGTTCAATCTGGTTAGTGGTAGCAGTACTGTTCTTGATGGCGTCTTGTTTGAGTAGTGCTAGGAGACATCGTGGATGAAAGAATGCACCCAACCAGTAAGCAGGAAACTTCTCTCTTCCCTGAAAATAATTAAATTGGGGGTTGTTAGTTGCATACTAGATCTTGACACTGACACTAGAAAACATTTACAAGACTGTTGAAAACATTTAAATTATTCAACAGCTTTACAGTGGAGGTTTAACTTCTTGGTACCTGATGTCCAGAGTACTGATACTTGTCTGAAGAAAATTTTTGGAATATTTCTTTGCACTGACCATTTTTAAGTCAGCAAGACTGGGCTATGTCACTGTAAGGTGTTGTTCAAAGCATCTTTAAAAGCAACTGAAGTGGTCAGTGGTGTGTAAAATTACCTTTGTACTGGATGTTACTGATAATTAGCAATTATACAATAAAATCAGTGTCTTTTACAGACGTAGATGAGGTGGAACTTTGGATGTAGTTCCTGTCACATTGTAGATTATTACCATCTTTCACTGCTGAAAAAAGATCTTGCCAGTGGACACCATGATGACACCACTGCCCTCAGCGGATTTGCAACCAGCTAGGCTCTGTACTCAAAATTTGTCTATTGCGTTACCCACACAAACATCAACACTGGAAAACCAAATTAAAGCACCGGCATCCACCAATAATTTACATATGGTCATTTTACCAGGGACAGAAAAAACATCAAAGACTAAATTGTACACAGCAGAAAAAAATCAACCAGTACCAGTTTACCAGCATTTCTTGCAATCTGCCTTGTAAATACAAGAAAAGTGAAAAACTGACTCCAGATTGTACTAAAACAACTTCAAATTGTTTTAGTCAAATTTTGTTGTTAAACTCTCTGGGAACAACTATGAATTTGCACTGCTATCCAAACAAAAAGCTGAAAAGTAGTCAAAAGCTAAAAATAACAGAACGAAAAATGGATCCACTGCAAAACATTTCACCCATTGCAATCAATATCCATTTTGTGAATTTTAAAAATCTATAAATTTGAACGTTAGGCTATCGCCTATCCTGTATAACTTGTTATGGACATTACTGTACATCCCGTGTTTCTTAAAACAGCCAAGCCAAATCATAAAATTAATAAAAGGCTGTATATTTATATTCTGTGTTATCCTATCACTTAGCCTGTGTGATTTGGTTTCTTATCATTTTTTAATGGACACTATTGGCTCCAATAATGCATATCAGTTTCTTAATTATCAAAATGAACTAATGAGTACTGAGGACTGTGTATATTGTGTCAGGTTTGGTATGAGGAAAAGATAAAATCTGCCAACATTTTGGTTTAATTTAACAAATAGAATTTCACACATATACAGTAAATATACGCCACATGACTTAAATATTAATACAAATAAAAGGTATGGGACAATGTGGATATGGGTATAGTAATAGGTGTCTCTTTTATGTAATTAAAATTACCTAAACTGTGATAGAGTGCAAGTTTTCATCCCTATACAATAAATACAGCCAAACTTGCCAACAATATGTAGGACCGAGGGACTTTCATGAGTACTGGTACATAGCCACAGGCTATCTTATTCAGTGAGATCGTGCCACCTACCTTAAAGTGCACTTTATGTGAAATTAGTTTATGATGCATTGGTCAATTAATTGTTAAAGTTTTAATCACACACACCAGGTGTCTTTTATCCATGTCTTGTATTATTACGTACCGTTAGTTTGTAATCTTGTCCCTCTAAATTGTTTTGCTTTTCACCCCTTTATTATACAATGGATATTATATACGTAAGGTAAGTGCACGATAGTCAACATATTTTTCTCATCTCATGTCACGAAAATAAAGGAAAAGAGTAATATCTCTTTTTTGTCACTTGGCTAACTGTTTTCTTTCAGCCATTCCCACAAATCTGATGATACATACAACCCGCTCATACGTCAGTGCTGATTTGTATTATGCATTTATGCACTCTAAACAAAACTAAAAATAACATTTTCCACTTATCATCTAATTACTCTATGAGTCAAGTTGTGTACTGTAACATGGTATGTCACCTAGGGATCATTTTTGTGACAAGTTTGTAATCTAAACCTTCTCCAGCTATGTTGTCCTTTGTGCTCTGGTATTTCTTTAGTGTACAATTTATGCAACGCTCGTAAGCAGATGTATAATGCACATACTTTGTGTCACGTGTCATAAAAGAAGGGAAAAGGGGAAAGACATTTTCTATGGATACCTAGCTATCTCTGTTTCAACACCCAAGGTTTTATCCATCCAGCCATTACGTATAATATCGTTCAAATATATTTGACCACTAATAACGCAAACAGAAGAACAATCTTTTATCTTGCTGTCTTTCTTGTCAGATTTGTCAACTTTTGACCTTTGGTCAGAGTGACTCTTTCCCTCAAAAATCTCTCTAGGTACCTTTTAATTTATATATTGCACAACACGTACACTTTTTTAAATAATTATCTCATTTACACTACACTGGAGGGTAAAACCTGAAATCGCTATTACATAGTTAAACCATTGCTTTGCTGACGTCATTATCCATTTTTCTTCCATTACTACTTTCTCGAAAATGGAGCTAGCAGATGCTACTGCGCAATGCAGCAGTTGTGGTACTGATACACAAATTTATGTAGGAAATCTATTAAATGTCTATGTTTCTATGGAGATCTGTTAGTCTTTGATCACATGGTACATAACAAAACAAGTGTGTATTACTATTATCTCGCTGAAACAATAGTTTTGCTGGCTTTGGTATTATTTGACCTTTCAGTATGTGAATGCCTTTCCATCCCTATTCATCTCAATTTAATTCCCATACCCCCTCCTCATAAAAATTTGCTCCAGTTATAAGAATTTATGTTTGCACATTGCACCCTCACCCACTGAAAACATTATCTTAATAGAACATCTCACCCTGCTCTTTTAGAGTTGAGCCTAAGTAAAACATCTACTTAGCACAGCTTACCCTAACCTTGAATTAAGTGCCTTTTAACACTAAAGTCAGATGCAGTGGTCTCACAGCAGATTTTTTACAGCCTTGGCCTAGTGCAGCAACACCTAATAATGACCCACAAAGATTCCATGCTGAAATGTATTTTTTTCAAAGAATAATTTTCATGTCTGCATATGTTTACAAATGAATCTCACCAAATTTGTCATATGATACTGCATCAACTTACATAAGCTACAACCAGTGGCGCCGCCAGGGTTTGGTGATTGGGGGGGGCATAACAGATGATGTCATAACGCTACCTCAGTTCCCCCCCACCAGTCTGCTTAAATTGTACCATTTTTGTGCACCCCTGCGATTGTACACAGCAATGTGGAGTCCTTCTTGACACTACATAAAGGTGCCGTCCTGGGGAAGGGGTCTAAGGGGAGGGGGTGTCCCTCCCCCTCCCCTTTGAGAAATTTTTGTTAATTTAAGGTTGCCTAGATGCAAAATGGTGCTATCTTTGAAGTATTTTTGGAAGTGATCCTACATGATTGGAAAATATCCATAAGTTAGTGAATTCTAATTTTTGGTTAGGTGAAAGAGGAGAGTGTGTTGTTTTAGAGAAGGGTACTGTATGTTGTCAACAAACCTCGCCAAGCCTCTCTTTTGGCTAGGCTTTAATGACTTCTATTCGGGGAAGTTTTATCGACAAAATACGTGGGTGGAGTCCACAGAAACATTCTTGGACTATTACGAAAATTTTCTTTTGTCTCATTGTGCATTTTATAAAAGGGTATCTAATACTGTCAGACACCTGTATAGTGCCTCCTGGAAGCTCTGGATTAATTATATAAAATGGGGTACTGATACGATATTACCTGACATCCAAATGGTACTATAGAGTATAAAGCTGAGCACGTTACAACAATGGCATTTTTACTAAGTTTGAAAGAAAATCCAGACGAACATCTTCCATCAATGGGGAATGAGAGTATAGGTGCATTGAAGTGATATTAGACCCCCACCCCCACCCCGATAGGTAAAGCAAAAGGGATTAAGGACTAAAAGGCGCATTTCAGAATATTTTCTTCGTCGTAAGTGTATTAACAATCACCAGCTATATAGGTAGAGGTTGCGCGTGAAGCGCTGGGTAAAAAATTTTGCAAAATGTATAACGGCAAATACGCACTTTCAACCTTCCACATTATGCTACAAATTAGACTGAAAGATCCCATAGGCCCCTACAGATGTTGGGGATGTACTTCTGTTTTTTGAAAAAGTGTTGTGATCAGAATAGTTGCATGTGTTATAACCTTAATAATGGTCATGAGTTGGAGTGAAAACAGTGATGAATGCACGCGAAGCACCGAAATTTTTCATTAAATAAGATAACCATGACAAAACCTGCGTTCATGCTCTGCATTGAGACACTTTCAATTCCCCAACAAACCTATTTGCCAATCACAAAGCCAGTCCGAGTTTACCTGAAAATTCGTAAACAGCTTTCAGCTTCTGTTGCGTGCTTCTGTGGGAGTTGCTACCGGAAGTTATTGATAATTAGAACAATATTGAGGTAAGGTTTAAAGCGCGCGGAGCGCACGAAAATTTTGAAAGTTTTCGAAGGATTTGCGATAATTCTGATAGTTTGAGAACCATTTGTGATGGAAAATGGTTACAATAGATCCATCACTTGGTTGAAAACACACCTCACCCTACCCCCTACAGAAATCTATAGCTTAAACGCCTTTTGGGATCATTTAAAAATTTCAAAAAAATTTTTCTGAAATCGATTGGGGGGCACGTGCCCCCCTCCCCATGCCGGCGCCACTGGCTACAACACAATCTGAAATGATTTAACCGGTGCAAATGGAAAGGTATCCAATTTGCTGTCCTATGCCTTGGCCTCAGGGGCTGTGCCCTTCCTTCATGCCTTCAACAGATTGGAAAGATATTTTTAATATTACCTGGATAATGATTCTTTCTAACTGCTGACATCTTGCTGATAAATCTGCTATCCATTGAGCCAAATGCCAGTTGGAAGGGGGTGCTGAATCTCCACTGAGGTGTAACCAATATTTTGGGATACGATGGTGGAATATATCATCAGCTATTCCAATCAATTTCTCTGACAACTGGTCACCAAGCTGTTCTGTTGGGTTTTCTGTGAGGGACTTTAATTTCTACAAGTGAAAGAAGGGAAATGAAGAAAAAAGGATAATGCAGAGTGCATATATTGTTAGCCAAGGTAACAGCTTTTAGCATCACACTACTTTCTAACTGCTGACATCTTGCTGATAAATCTGTTATCCAGTGAGCCAACTGTGTTGTGAAGGGCATACTCAAGTGTCCCCAATTCAAGCATACCAATTGGAACTATGAAGACCATTTCATATTCTTTGCAAGAACTTTCCTTAATTCTCTCCAGATAACACAAAGTTTATTTAAAGGGCAAGAGCAGTCCCCCCAAACTTATTTTGAAACAACAGCAAATTTTCACTAATTTCTTCTTATTACTCTTTCAAGTACCTTTCATGATAATTAAGGACTTTAATATTGGATACCCAAGGCAAACCAATAAGTTACTCCCCATAAATTTAAGAATTCAGTGAGAAAAATATTGTCACATGATTCTCAAAAGCCATTCATGAAATAGGATAGACTACTAGACTAGTCCAAATTGGGATGACTGCATTTTACCTTTAAGAGAATAGCCACAAACAAATATCTATGTGGTTAACATCAAAATATATACAGATTAATAGGACTGATTCCTCAGAATCAACTCAGGTTTCTGCATTTAGCCTATTTTTGCCTGGAAAGAGTCTCAAGATAGTCTTAACTGCATTCTTTGTAAATAGTTGATCTCTACCCTTGTGTAATGACAGTTTTTAGTCGTAACGGAGAAAGTTGCATTCTATGTAAATGTTTCATCTCCAACATGTGTAATGACAGCTTTATGCAGACAGTTGCCTTGTTTGCAGACATTTGAGCTCTATCATGTGTATGACAGCTTTTCAGTCTTACTGCAGGAAGCTGCATTCTTTGTAACATTTGATCTGCATATTGGTGACAGCTGTTTTATGTTAATCTCAACCTCAATTTACTTACTACACTTGTAACAAAATTCATCACGATCCTTTTTCATTCCATTACATAAATTCTTTTATCATTTCTGAATGATTTATGAAGACAATGTGGATTTTTACCTGCAAAGATGATCTCATTTCAGCCAGCAGTTTTAACATGAGATCAATCTCTCGCAAAATGAATCTGTTGAATGGAGTGTCTGCTCCTGTCTTCCGAATCCTTTCAACAACATATTCCTGTATAAAACATAACAGAAGCCATTTGTTACAAAAGAAGAGACTGATATAAAACCTTACTGCAACACTTAAAACAGATTGTAACCATCAGCATTAAACATGACATACTAATACTTACACATGAATGAAACATGTGGCCCATACAAATACCTGTAGGCATACTTTTATACAAGCAGAACCAACAGCAGTCTTCCTATTGTGAGTCATGAGGTCTTACTAACACCATAAAATTTCAGCTGGATAATAATATAAAACACATAGGCTTACATATGTCATATAATAAGGTATAGCACTCTTCCACATATGACTTTGCATGTAAAAAAGATTTTTATATTCAAATCATACATCTCTAAGGAGGAAGTGTGAGGGGATCCTTGATGCCCCCATTACTATCAAAGTATTGTTCTCCAAGTAAGCCAGTCTGTTATGTCCAACATACCCCCTTGTCCTACCTAGCTGTGATGGAGGCATTGAAATTTCAAATCTTACCCTATTCCAACCTCTCGGTAGTTTTCCAATAAGTGAATGACAGACTTCCCAGATCTCAACTTCCTTTCTACTGTTAACAAGAGATTCACTGGCACTGGCATATACACCAATAGATGCAATGACAGGTGTCATGGTATGACCTGTAACTGATGCCACTGATGGACCTGAAGATAATGAAAACTTAAAAAATAAGCTTGGGATAAAATTTAAAGAATGTTTATGAAACTCTCATTTATACTTTAGCACATTCTCTAATAAAAGAGAAAGGTAGGGGCACTAATCACAACTTAGATGAGTTCCCCCCCCCCCAGCCCCCCAAAAAAGAAACTGAAAAAATAAAATGACTGGTAGCATATACTTACTAACAATGCAACTAACTTAAAACATGAAGTAAATCTGACTCTGTATGTACAAAGTGTTTTAAATGTTTTCCCTGCACTAAGTAACAGGCATCAGGTCAATACACCTCCTGGTCCTTAGCCATGGTATGTTCCTTGTGGGTCACTGGTTCCTTGGCAAAGGGCCTTTTTTATATCGGGACTCAAAATATCACTATGTTCATCATTCACACCTCAACATCCATTGCTGCCCCACCCTTAAATCGAGTTTTAACAATGCCCCATCACTACCTGTTATCTCTGTGGAGATAAGTGTTGTCTCTGCTCGACGGGAACTATTTGCTTTAAGGAATGCCTTTATGTCTAGGCCTGCAAGATTCCTTTGGCCATGACTGAATGCGTTTCTGTGGATGGGGTTTTAAGCTAGTCTATCAATTGTTCCCTTCTATTGGTTTCATTCATGGTCAGTCTATCCTAGCCAAGGGGGCTTAGTGCATTCAGGCTCGCTTGCGTGTATGGCGTGGGGTAAATTCCTCTTGTTGAGCTTTTGTTTAGGCAGTGTTCCTCACCTGTCAAGAGAGTCATTCCTGTATACAGAGCTGTTCGAACCAGTCAGGTCTTGGATACTCTCTCTGAATGCTCCTGTATGCCGCTGTTATCCCTGAACGTGTGTTTCGTGTACTATGTGTTGCTAGATGTGTTGGCCATTTTTTGTCAGTGGAGATCAAAAAATCTGTAAGTGTATACGATTTCGTTCAATATATTGGGGGAGGGGGGTTATCAATGACTTAGATATGTGTTTGTTTAAGTATGACTTAATGTCTAATGATAAATATTGTTCAGAGATTATGCTTACATAGTTTTGTAAAGGCCATTAGTGGGTCATGTTATTTCATTGTCCTTGTTTCCTTTTTTGTAGTTCACCGATTCTTTGAATGGAGTGCAATAGACATTCTCCACTACCGCAAACACTCTTGCCTTCGTGTTTTCCTGGCCGCACATCACAGTGAAAAATTGTTTGTTGGTTTCTGTGAAAGTCGTTGGTGTTGTGATATTCTGTATTGCTGTATAATTCTTCTGTTGCAAAATCGTCCAGTATTTTGGCGAGTTGAGAGGATTTTGATTTCGTTGTGACTTACCAGCTACAACCATGGCTAAGCAAGGAAGGACGAATGCAAAGCGTGCGTTAACTATACAAATGAATTTCATTCGTCAAAGTCTCGCCGAGGGTGATATTAGCTCTTATGCCGATGAAGTGAACAAATTGAAAGAGCTATTTAAAGACTTTAAAAGCAAATGGCAGGCATATCATGATACCCTTGGATCTGAAGAAGACATTGAAACCAGTGATGAGTATTTTTATAAGGAACAAGATAATTACATTAAGATTCTGGAACTGGTTAGTGTGCGGTCGGTTAAAGTTAAACAAGAAGAAAAGCCTCAATCTGGGTTTAGCAAAGACCTCATCGCTGCTTTAAGTATGCCGAAAGTTGAATTGGAAACTTTTAAAGGTGATCCCATCAAATACCATCAATTTATGAAATCGTTCGATTCGAATGTTGACTGCGTGTGTGATGACGGTAACTTGAAACTAACCAGATTAATGCAATATACTGCTGGTCTGGCTAAAGATGCCATAAGGGGTTGCTCATTGATTGGTGGCGATAAAGGTTACCAGCAAGCCAGATCTATTCTTGAAACCAGGTTTGGGAATCCTCATCTTGTCACTGAACATATAATTCATGAGTTACGTCAGCGTAGACAAGTTAGGTCACCTGTGGATATACAAAGCTTGGCAGATGGAGCGAGCAATGCTCTTTTGGTCTTGTCTAACCTAGGTATGTTACATGAGTTGAATTCTCAAAGCGCCATTCTTGATATCGTGGGCCGTTTGGATACAAGCTTCGGAGATAGGTGGAAAAAGTTAGCATTGAAAACCAAGAAATCTAGTGGCAATTATCCCGATTTCAAGATGCTTGTTAGATTCCTGTCTGATCTTGCTGCTGAAGTGAATGATCCTGTCTATGGATTTTGTAAGAAAGACAAAGGTTATGACAAGTCAAAGTCAACTTCCGCTACGTTCGCAATGTCTACTCAACCAGTTGATGGTCAAGATAGTAACATTCATGCTGGTCACAAATCTTCTCCATATGCTCGCCCAGAGTCACCTTGTATCTTATGTGGTCAAACCCATAGATTATGGCACTGTGTAAACTTTAAGCGTTTGTCGCCGAAGGACAGATTGGATATAGTTATTAAGAATAACTTGTGTCATAACTGCCTTCTATCCACACACCAAACATCCAAATGTGGTAAAAAATCTGTATGTTCTGTGAAAGGTTGTGGCAAGAAGCATACAATGTACATCCATATAGATGACGAGACGAATGTAAGCTCTGGCCAGACTGACGTCACGTATATGAATGATTTTGTAGGCAAAGATGTATACATGCCTGTTGTCGTTGTCACTGTAAATGACACCGAGAGAGTACTTGCTTTATTGGATCCAGGTTCCAGTAATTCCTTTTGTTCAGAAAGGTTGTCAAGAAATTTGGGTATTAAAGGTAAACAAAGGGCTTACCACTTAAGTACGCTTAATCAATGTACCTCAAAGAAATCTGAAGTTGTGAATTTTACTGTTACTAGTGATTTTGGTGAAACGCTTAATATGTCTGGAGTATTTGTAACCCGCTCAATCCCAGCAAGGTCTTCCCAAGTTGACTGGAGGTCGTATGAGCATTTGTGTGATCTTGATATACCGCAGTATGATAGTTATCAAGGGGTGGACTTGCTTATTGGTCAAGATCACGCTGAAGCCTTCCTTCCCTTAGAGATTAGAAGGGGTAAAAGGGGGGAACCTTTTGCCATTCGGTCTATCATGGGTTGGTATCTAAATGGTCAAATTCGTCCTCAGTTAGTCAATGCTAACGTCATATGTCATTTTGTTACTGCTTTGGGTAAGACTGATGTCTTAGAAGATAAAATTAATCAGTTATGGCTGTTAGAGAATGAAGGTTTGGAAGGTCATAGCTGGTCTGATGAAGACAAGTCAGTAATGGAGTTGTGGAATCAAGAATGTAGATTGATCGACGGTCATTATGAGTTACCTATACCCTGGAAAGATCGCAATGACCCACTTCCCAATAATTATGTTGTTGCCAAGTCGCGCTTAGACTCTTTAATGAAAAGACTAAAAGGGCAAGATCTTGTTGATAGATATCAAATTGAGATTAACAAATTGCTTGACAATGGTTATGCCGAGGTTGTGCCATATAATGAAATACATACGGCAAGGCGTGTTTGGTATTTGCCGCATCATGCAGTCATCACAGAAAAGAAGCCAGATAAACTTAGGGTTGTGTTTGATTGTGCTTCTAGGTATGGTGGTAAATCTTTGAATGAAAGATGTAAACAAGGTCCAAATCTGATTAATAACTTATTGCATGTTCTATTGCGTTTTAGGCTACATAAGTTTGCTTTTCACGCAAACATTGAAGCAATGTATAACCAGGTCAAGATTCCCATAAAAGACAGGGATGCTTTAAGGTTTTTATGGTACAAAAATGGTAGGGTTTTATGCATGAGAATGACTTCTCATTTGTTTGGGGGAATTTGGTGCTCCAGTAGCTCCTCATTCTCATTGAGACATACACCTGTTGATTGTGATTATGCTAGTCCTCAAGTCAAAGATACTATTGAGAAAGCCTTTTATGTTGACGATTGTCTAAAATCAGTTTCCACGAAGGATGATGCAAGAATGATTATAAGGGACACTCCAAGGGTTCTTAGATATGGTGGATTCAACCTTACCAAATTTATAGTCAATGATCTGAGCATCCTTAGTGACATCCCTGAAGAGTTGAGAGCCAAAGAAGTTAAAGATCTGTGTCCCAAGGCAGTGGGCAAAGTGTTAGGGGTTCCGTGGAATATTAGTGATGACACATTTTTCTTTACAGTTAAAATTAACGAAGGTCAGTTAGTCACCAGAAGAAACATGTTGAGCATGGTTTCCTCGGTGTTTGATCCTCTGGGTTTGGCGGGCCCTCTTGTGGTTTCGGGGAAATTGTTGTTTCAAGAAGCCACTCGCTTGAAACTTGGTTGGGATGACCCTGTTCCCGTTACTTTGGAAAAGTAGTGGACATCCTGGATTCAATCCTTGCTCTCAATGAATGTTATCGGTCTAAGGGATTCAAGATGTGTAAAACCGGAAGGATTTGACGATGCTGTTATCGAGTTGCATCATTTTTCAGATGCCAGTAAACTTGCGTATGGTTCATGTAGTTATCTAAGATGTGTCAATAAACTTGGTTTAATCCATACAAGTTTGGTGGTCAGTAAAAGCAAGAAAGCTCCCTTGAAACAGTGTACTATACCACGTTTAGAGCTTCAGGCGGCCGTTCTTGCTGCCAAAGTTGACAAAATGCTTAGGGAAGAGCTGGATATTGTTATTGATAGATCTTACTTCTGGGTAGATTCTGAGATTGTTTTAAAGTATATTAACAATGATTCTCGGAGGTTCCATGTCTTTGTTGGAAACAGAGTCAGTATGATAAGACAGTTGAGCAGCCCCTGTCAGTGGAATTTTATTCCCGGGAAACTCAATCCAGCAGATGCTTTGAGTAGAGGTCAGGCTTTAGCCAATTTAGATCAGGATATATGGTTTGGTGGTCCTAGTTTTCTGAGAGGATACAAAGGAAATTGGTCCCAGGTTAAGTGTTCCAATGAGCTGGTTGCTGATGATCCTGAGGTTAGAACTAAGCCTGTTAACCTAGTTAGCAACATTGTTGGGGCTAGTGGATGGGAAGACCCACTTTCTAGGATTAGTAATTACTTTTCAAGTTAAAACAAGCTTAAGAGAATTGTTGCCTGGTGGTTGAGACTGATTAGGGTGTGTCGTCTCAGAGTCCCTGTGAAGGAGGTATTGTCGATTAAGGAGGTTAGGAAAGCCGAAATTCTCCTCATTAAGCATGTTCAACAGCAGCATTTCAGTGATGAAATTGCTAGACTCCTTACAGGAGCCTCTGTTGCTAAATCAAGTCCTCTCAGATTGCTTATCCCATTTATAGATCAGGATGGTTTGCTCAGGGTAGGGGGAAGATTAATAGAGTGTAAGTCAATTGAGACCAGACCGTATATTCTTTCGCACTTACATCCTGTATCGAAAGCCATTGTTAATGAAGTTCACTGTAAAGCTCATGTCGGTGTCGAATGGACGCACAGCTTAGTGAGACAAAGATATTGGATATTGAAGGCTAGGCCTCTCATCAAGAGATTAATTCACAATTGTGTGACCTGTAGGAAATTATATGGTAAGCCATGTACTCAGTTTATGGGGAATTTACCCCTGGAAAGAATTGAGCCAAACAAACCTCCATTTGCATATGTTGGGATTGATGTGTTTGGTCCTTTTTATGTAAAACTAAATAGGTCTGAAGTGAAACGTTATGGATGTATGTTTACATGTTTAGTTACTAGGGGGTTACATATTGAAAAACTCAATTCTTTGGATACTGAAGCTTTTATTAATGGTTTACGTAGATTCATATCCAGGCGAGGTTGTCCGGAGAAGATATTTTCTGATCATGGCACTAACTTCGTGGGTGCTGAAGCAGAATTGAAGAGGGAAGTTAGGAAATTGAGCAAGGAAGAGTTGGCACGATATGCTGTTCAGCAGAATTTTGAATGGCATTTTATCCCACCCTCTGCTGCTCATATGGGGGGAGCTTGGGAAAGAATGATAGGGTGTACTAAACGAGTAATGAAAGGGTTGTTGTCTGGTGATGTTAGACTCACTGATGAAATTTTAGAAACAGTGTTTGCTGAAGCAGAGTCTATCATCAATGGTAGACCATTAACTAAACTAAGTGATGATCCCGAAGATCCTTCTCCTCTGACACCTAATCATCTTTTGTTGTTGCGTGAAAATCCTATTTTTCCTATGGGAAAATTTGATAAAGGAGATAAATATAAGCGTCGTTGGAAGCATGTACAGCATTTAGCGGATGTGTTCTGGAGGAAGTGGGTAATGATGTATCTTCCACAGTTACAGAAAAGGGTAAAATGGGTTGATAAGCAGAGAAATCTCAATGTTGGAGATCTTGTACTTATAGCAGATGAGAACACTCCGAGAAATATTTGGCCTCTTGGCCTCGTGAAACTCGTCAATAAAGGGAGAGGTGGTCTTGTACGTTCTGTGTGTGTAAAAACGCGTTCTGCAGAACTTGTCCGTCCTATTACAAAAATTGTTTTATTAGAAGGTGCGAGTATGCCATAGGGAGGGGGGAGTGTTATCTCTGTGGAGATAAGTGTTGTCTCTGCTCGACGGGAACTATTTGCTTTAAGGAATGCCTTTATGTCTAGGCCTGCAAGATTCCTTTGGCCATGACTGAATGCGTTTCTGTGGATGGGGTTTTAAGCTAGTCTATCAATTGTTCCCTTCTATTGGTTTCATTCATGGTCAGTCTATCCTAGCCAAGGGGGCTTAGTGCATTCAGGCTCGCTTGCGTGTATGGCGTGGGGTAAATTCCTCTTGTTGAGCTTTTGTTTAGGCAGTGTTCCTCACCTGTCAAGAGAGTCATTCCTGTATACAGAGCTGTTCGAACCAGTCAGGTCTTGCATACTCTCTCTGAATGCTCCTGTATGCCGCTGTTATCCCTGAACGTGTGTTTCGTGTACTATGTGTTGCTAGATGTGTTGGCCATTTTTTGTCAGTGGAGATCAAACAATTTGTAAGTGTATACGATTTCGTTCAATATATTGGGGGAGGGGGGTTATCAATGACTTAGATATGTGTTTGTTTAAGTATGACTTAATGTCTAATGATAAATATTGTTCAGAGATTATGCTTACATAGTTTTGTAAAGGCCATTAGTGGGTCATGTTATTTTATTGTCCTTGTTTCCTTTTTTGTAGTTCACCGATTCTTTGAATGGAGTGCAATAGACATTCTCCACTACCGCAAACACTCTTGTCTTCGTGTTTTCCTGGCCGCACATCACACTACCCCTGTAGTGGAACCTCTGAAGTATATCAGTGAGATAACAGGACCAATTTGAGATTGCATTAATATTTTGGGGTTGAGAATGGTCTTTTTGTTTTTCTTATGATCAATACCTCACAAACTATTGGACTTTTAATTAGACATGACATGCATGTTGTACACATAATGAAGAAATTGACCAAAAATTCACTTCAAAAGTTAGCATGTCAGCTGTAAGTCAAACAGCTGACATGATACTTACCTTTATTTGGTGCCAGGGGTTTGGGGTGTAAGATATGACTCAGTGTATTAGAAGACGGCATGGCATCTAGGATTGTATTGACCCTGGTCATCACGTACTGGTCTATCCCAGTGACAGTCTATACAAGCAATGAACGGATATGGATGCGATATGGTTAAAATTTCAAAGAAACCAAATTAAAAAAAATTGAATGTTTCATTGTTCAAATTCTATGCTGTACAAGCAAACATTCCAAGGTTACTGAATTTGTGCATAAATTATTTCTCCAAGAAATTAAGCAATTTACAATGGAGAGTCTAATGATACTATCACTGACTAAAAAATACTTTAATAATTGACAGTTAATATCAGTAGAATGATACTGTAGCTTGAAGATAATAACCATGGCATTTGAAGTATCCTGTAGTATAATTATGGTACTTTTTCATCAAACAGCAATACCATCTAATCTGACCTTTAATGTGAAAACATGTCTAGTTGGTCAATCCCCCTGGCCTCATGAATGAGTAGTTCAAAAGACATAATGACATATGCTCTTAAGACATTTATGGTTGCATTGCATGGTATTAAATAACTGCCCTTCAAGGGTGGAATTACTGCTGTAAGTACAGTATGTTGCACAGTACATACCGCATATAACACAAGGAGCACTTGAAAAAGTTTGGCCATTTGGGGGCTAACTGCATAGGTACTGATAATGGTTCATAGTCAACTTTGTTAATTTTAAAACTTACAGACGCTCAATTGTGCAAAGATTATGTAACCATGAAGAAGAATAAAACAAAAAGAGGAATATTTATTCAATCACTTTAGTGAGAGTAAGTAAAAAATAATACACAACCCAATTAGTAACTTTTTAAGTGCTTTTTGAATGGAGAAATCCTGGGGTTACAAAAGTTTTTTACACTGCAGTAACACATGATATGAGAAACAAAAGACAGCAAAGAGACAGCACAGCCAAGATGAAGACAACACCTAGGTTTTCCCCTCCCTACAGCATAAGAGGAAGGGACAAGAAACAGATTACCAAGAGGTAAAGTGTAGATTCAGGAACAAGATATACTTGGAGCTTTCCATCTGTTACCTAAACTTTCAGAAACTGGTTGTGCAATTGGTATGTAGTGCAGAAAACATCACAAAACATATAACACACAGAAAAACACATGCACTCACAGACAGACATCAACTTTTATCTTACCATGTAATGAAACTCATCCTTAAAAAAGAAATACAAATATGAAAAAGTAATGGTTTATATCACACTGGAAATGTTACCAAAACATTGGGAGCAAAACTGTACACTCAGAAACAGAAGTCAGAAAATCATTTCACTTACAAATAATTAAAAGAAGCCCTTTAAAGGTCTCTGGACATGTAACCTGGCAAACAGCTGGTTTACTCAACAATGATACATTAAGATACCCTGATAAAAAATCTTTTACCGTTCTCAAGATGTACCTATAATAGTTTGACCAGTTCTGAGATTTCTAATTTGCAATGCATTGTGATTTGGAGAGTTGCACAGCACCTAAATTTCTTTTGTTAATCCTTTATAAATTATCTGTTAATTACTTAGCAGCTGGTTCCTAGTATGGTGTTTTATGTGGAAATTTGCAAAATAGTCAATAGCTAAACACTAAACCCCTCATAGCATTCCACCATTACAACTGTCCTTGGAATGAAGGGTAAACAAACAAAGGACAACATAAGACACATCTAACGAGTCCCTCTTTCCATATCACAAATTTGAATGTGTAGCTCATGTTTTTTCATGATGAAAGTGCTAATACAGTAATTGTGTTGCAAAATGGTAAATGCTTAATGGATTTTGATGGGGATTGCAACTATTTTTAATGTTTTCAATGCTTAATATATCAAATAGGCATGTACGGCATTTACAAAACTATAACCACTCATTTACATAAATGCTGTCAATCATCCAGGCACAGACTTGCTTTATTTCATCAGTGATGGTTTCATACCTCATGCAATCAAGGTGCACCAACAGTCAAAGTGATAAAGTGAATCATGTGTGAAACCACATCTGAAAGATTTATTCTCACCTTTAAATAAATTCATCCTTTTGTTAGACTTTCATGCTACAAAGAAGGCAATAGAGCAGCTTTGCATACAATGCGGCACAAGCTGAAAAACATGGTTCAAATCCCACACTTATCTTAAACACTGTTCTGTATGAGACTTGAGGATGGAGTCTGAAGAAATAGTGTGCTTTGCCTTTCCTCAATAGTTTGAAAGGGATGGAGGGAAAGGTATCTTGAAAATTTCTTGACGGCCAGAAGCAGTCCTGATAATTTAGTCAGTGATTAAAGAATCATTTTAAATGTAATTTTTGTGTTTGAATAGCTAAAGGCAGTCTATATGCTTGTGGTTGGGTGATACGTATGAGTACTGAGCACAGATTTTATCTATGTAAGTTTAACTGCCTTCTCTGAGAGAAATGTTTGAGTCATAAAATGAATTTCATAAATTCTTACAAGTGACAAGTATTGAAAGTTCAAGGCTTTATGGAAGGAAAATTTTTTTTCTATTAAGCTGCTTTGGCTGCCCTCCCCCAGCCACCCCCTTGTATTTATAAGATTGGACCAAACCTTACCTCCATGGTAGTGTGCATGCAACAAGCCTCTGGTACCTCCATCATGAACAAAGGCATCTGCTCCACGGATTGTACCAGGGATGAATGACGGATGTAGTTATTGAAGAAACTCTGAGGGGTGCGGTACCTCACTACAAGGAATTCAAAACATTTTTAACTCAGAAGTGATCTCAGTTTTCTTTAAGTCATTAGATATTGTGAAAATGTTACATGACTGGAAACAGTCTAGATCAGGGATTCTCAAAGCCACTTTCAAGTTTATACTTTTAAATATATTGTAGGAGCCAGGACTTCATTAAACAACTCATTTCTCTTTTAAATTTTGGACTCCTTGAATCTGCTGTGGGTCATTTTAGAGGGCTTTGTAGGCTGTGCATGGCCTGTGGACCACCACTTGAGATCCTAGGGTCTAGATATTTCAATAATTCTCAGATATCGTAAGATGTTCACAACACTTAGCAAGAAGTTAATTTTTGTTTTACATTTATTACTGGAGTGGAATGGTTCACGTTATACATAAAAAACAATGCTATATTTACAATACACAACATCATGGGAACAAATAATCATTTATAAATATTTACTCAAGATTCCTCCATCTATAGCAAAATGAAGACAACATAAATAACAGGTAATATGAAAAAAATATGTCATGCAGCTTTTGCATGAATTCTCACAAATATTTTCAAAATTTCGTAGAGGCACCAAAACCTAATTTCAGCAATAAAAAGCACCATCCTGTCTATTAAAGGGGTTATAGCAGCACCCCAAACATATTTAGGAATATCATCATATCTCTTAATACAATTTGTGACTGCACTTTGACCATCGTTAATTTAAACAGTAGTTTCACTCAGGTTGGTCAGTAATGACGTGCAGTCAGTTGTGTTCTCAAGCTCACACACAGTATGATTGCGTGGATGTGGTTATGAGCAATTTACGCTTACAGCAAGCTACTGTGACTTTGTCCAGGAGCTGTACTAGACAGGTGTTTTTGTTGGAATTGGACGAGGGGAAAGAAGTAAACTTAGCACTGACTGGGGTGAGATTGTAGAGCTTTTAAACTAATCATCTCCAGCATAAAGTGTACCAAACTTTAAACTCACACCATTTCAAGATATATAATTGCTCAAATTCATAGTATGCTTAACTTACACTTTGTGGCTTCAAATTCTTTCTTGACAGAATTGGGTCCAGTCCAGTAATCCACCATAGCAGAGAGATTATTCTGATCATACTCATTGGTAATGTGGCTGCCATACACAATCTCTGACAATAAGTAACGGAGACCAATCCATGAAATTCCCTTCAAGGTTTCCCCATCTGCTCCTGGAATATCACGAACAATCTCTTTTGCAATAGCAATTGCTTCCTGTAATTAAAAGCCAACAATCACAATTCTAATGTCCAAGGAAGTAAATTTTTTTTTCTTTCTTTTTAACACTCACACAGATATTAAGAATGTGCCTGTAATTTTCTTAATTAAACATATCCTGTCTCTTATACATTCCTAGTACCTAGGCAAAACTTTTAACAGCACTTTCGACAAATGCAACTCAATTCACTGAAGTGCATGCATGTACACCTTGAAAAAGTTTTGTTCCAGATTAGCAGAGACAAGAAATTTGTTACAACTGATCTGGGGCCAATTCCGCTTTTCTTCAAAACTTTAACTTTTCCATCATGCGGCTTTTTCAACTAGTGTCTCCATGCCTGGAAATTTAAGTTAGAATATTTCTACACTTTCCAAGTTTTCCTTGGCTATGTTACACCTGTTAATTAATGTTTGCCACTGAAGCTTAGTAGAAACTGCAACTTACATGTATTTCATTGAAGCTGAAGTCCATTGTAGCAGGATAATTCCACCCGTACATACCATAGAGACCTCGTAATCTGATTGTGGCATGTAGCATGGCCAAGTTGTGAAGGAGAGGAGCCCACTCTGTCCTGGAGCTGTGTTTCAGAGTCTCTGTGTCCAAATAGCTGATGGTCCCAACTAAACTATTACGTACCATCTTCAGGAAAAAAAGACTAAATCATTTTAAAGACAGCTTTTCTCTCCAAAGAAACAATTGGGATTTTACAAATTAAAGAGAAGAAATGTGTTTGTCGGAATTTCAGCAGACAGAATAACCACAAAATGAACTGTAAAATCTTCAGCAAGTATCTTTTGCCTCGAATCCCAACAATGATAGTTTAAAGCAAAGGAGTTTCCATCACATGTATAAAATATGAAGAAAATACTGATAAAACTGAATATGAATTTATTTGAAATCACAAATGATACTACAATGTACTTATGCATCATTTGGTAATTGGATTCATCTTTTTAATGATAACTTTGGTCCAATTTGTTTGGTCTTCATCTAAGTTGTTTGCTCTTACCCTAGAGGTGTCAATGACTGCCTTGGTTGCAATCTGTAGCAGCCTAACAGGCAGCTCTGTACTCATCTGGGCTGAAATCCAAACACGAAAGGTGCTCTCACTTCCATTCTTTAGGTCACCCTCTTTAAGAAGTGTCTCTAGAGTGTTCATGAAATGAATGGCATTGTGTCCATTTTGAAGGAGAACCCAAGAACCCTGCAAGGGAAAAAGTGGAAGAATTAATACTGACTTAGGAAGTGCATAACTATCAAAGACCAGGGAACTCCTCCACTTAAAATGTATATCTGACAAATTAAGTCCATAAGTCCACAAAGTTTTAGGGGCTCAGTCTCTGCTGCTAATGGGATTTGTGTAACTGTAATTGTTGAAGCATGTGAGTTCAAGAATTCACTACAACTACACCCAAATCAGAGGAACTGAAGTTGTTACAAAGAAGGCAGTATTATGCATTATATCCTTCTAATGTGCAAACCACCATATAACCACAGTGGATACATGGGGCAACATGATTCCCCTACATTACAGTAAGAGTAAGGTTTTCACTGTCCCAGACCATTTGGCGATTTTTCCACACACCCAAAATTTGAGGACATTCAAGAAAATACAAAAATTCTGGACTTGTTTGGATTTTTCCCATACCTCTACTACACAGGAACCCTGAAGACCTTGCATTCAATTCTCTGAACCTCAAAACTGGGAGGAGTATTTGAGTTACATTCCCTCTACCCACCCCCAACAAGAGGCTGGCTTAATCCAACCACCCCCTGCCCCCTCAAAACAACAAAGGTTGCCTATATACCTTCCAACAGGGGTGTGTAATTACTTCAGCCAGGCATTCAACTTGAATCAGATTCAGTCACACAATTCAGAACAAATGAAATTATGGAGTATTTTAATCTCAAATTTGAAAGGTTCCATACTTGAGTTTAAATATTCTTGTGTTCCATGCACACTTGCTTTGCATGAAAAGAAAAGTTGGACATGGTACATGTAACCTAACAATTCAGTATACAACAGTAGAATCCTGCATTGGTTGCAAGACTTCTTCAGAAGTAATGAATCAGTTTGACTCCAACACAGAGATACACTTAACCAAATTCAACCATAGGAACTGACAACTTCAATCCGATTCTCACTAAGGATCAATAAAATCTTGTGACTTGTTTTAGATTACACTAGAGAGGCTTACATCCTGCATTGCTTTCTTGACGGCCTTCCTGGCCTTCCTCTCCTCATTGGGCCCAGAATTACTCAGGGCCACAACAGTGATACTACACTGCTTCTTGTTAGCTACATCATGAAACATCTTGGTAGCCAGGTCCCCCTCCGAGGTAAAGAGGAGTAGGATGGGTATCCTTGGGGTGCTCTGATGTAGGATGGTAGGAAGGTCAAAGTTGATATCTTGAATGTATCTGAAACAGAATACAACAATTTAGAAATTTAGACAGAAATACAATAATTACTTTTGGCATCATTCAAGTATTTTAACAAGACTTAATCAAGTTTGTATCATCTGTGCTTTCATTCAGTCACCATTTCTGTTTCATTACTGTTGGTAAAGTTAAGTGTACCAGAATTCCCAATTAATAAGTCTATTTTAAAACGTCAGCTAAATCTTTCAATAATAATAAATAATAATAAATATTTCAATAACAAGAATGTTTCTGAATAAAAGCACTGCAAATTAAAAGTAAACTACACAGTCATCATGTATAAATTAAATATTTGTTAACAAAAGCATTGCTACACCAGCCTACAAAAACCATATATAACATAGTGCAGTAAGAGTAGGGGGTATGCTAATTCTAGTTGGGGTGAATCATTTGTCCTTCACTCATAACATTCATATTGTGTTGTACATGTGCAATGCAGGGACCTACCCCTGACAAGTACACGTTTATTTACACTAACCACCTTTATGTTTAACTTTTATCAATCTGTATTAGTTTTTCCTATTCTTTAGTGATAATGTTTTACTTCCGTGATGAGATGAAAATACAAATACTACCAGCTTTGGATTCCTTTTTCCACTTACACATACACCTGCTCCCTATATGTCATCAAATATGAATAAGTACTAAAGGTTTCCTAAGCAGCAAAGTTAGCTTTAAACTGTTATAAATGCATTGTCATTCCTTGAATGAAAGTTTAATGTGACTATTGCATAACTATCAATCCATGCTTGCTGAAATGAAACAAAACACCAAGGGACCAAAACAATAAAAGTCTTCGTGAGCAACCTCTTCTACTGAAACCTTCCTTGGTCCATGTACTGGGTGGTAGAACTACTGTAGGTGATGGTGACTGTTGACCAGAGTCCCTGATGACACATAAAGTCACAAAAGCTACACTACCTTTGCAAAAGTACTTTGGGAATGACTGCAAACCTTTAAGGAAACCAAAATACTGTTATGCTGCCATTCCCACACAATTAATGGATACCAATCATTTTATACCAATCATTTTGGACAAACCTTTTTCCTAAGACGGTGCTGACAAATGCCACGGCACATTGCTGGACGCGGTCTGGCCTGAATGCTCTCAGAACAAGTAACCTTTGTAAGGGGTTGTAAACATCATCCATTTTCTCAGGGAGGGGGAAGTTTTCTGGTATGTCATGTTCCCCCAAGGTACGCCACTGGGTTTCACGTCCATCCTTGGGCATTCTCTCAAACATGTCTTGAAACCATTCATAGTGTAAAGCTAGGGACTGATCAAGATGCAAAAGTAAATAGATACAAATTTTAGATATCACATTGGAGGTGGGGGGTGGGGAATGCAAAGAGGTATATCATTTCACCGGTTCTAAAATTGTTCTGTAATGGAAGTCAAAACAGTTCCCCACGCATGTCTTGTCATTCAGTACTGTTCTAATGAAGATGAAATCAGAATTCATAATAATAAGTAATAATAATAATATACTAATATAATGCACTAACATAAAAAAGCTCTAAAGTGCATAAACAAGAAACAAAAAACAAATGAACACAAGATCAAAATAAGAAAAGTTAATCAAAAGCCAGCTGAAAGAAGTATGCCTTTACCCTACATTTCAAAATGTCCAAAGAATCAGTTATTCAACTACTATGAGGCAAAGTGTTCCATAATCTCGGTGCTGCCACCGAGAAAGTGCGGTCACCCAATCTGGTGCTGGACCGTGGAGTCCTAAGGAGCCAATGAGACTGTGACCTCAGATTTTGACCTGGCACATAGCAATGAATCATATCACACAGGTAAGGGGGAGTCTGACCTTCAATGCATTTGAAAGTACGAATGGCAAGCTTATAAGAAATGCAGTGCTTAACTGGAAGCCAAAGGAGGACCTTGAGAACAGGTATAATGTGGTCATGACATTCTGTATCAGTCAGAAGTCTAGCGACTGCCTTTTGAATGTGTTGCACCATGGGAAATTTGAATGTCCGGAAGATCATACAGAAGACTGTTGCAGCTATCCAATCATGATAATATGAAAGCATGAATTAATGATTCACAAATGTTTTTAGGTTAAGTTTTTTGGATCCTGGAAATATATTTCAATTGAATATAGGATGGTTGGCATATTTTGTTAATGTGGTCTCGAAGGTCACACCACAGACATTCAGGGAAATGGAGGAAATTGAAGAGGAATTGGGACTGAAAGTTATCAGCTATGTCATGTCTGTCATGTCATATCATAAAGCACAGCAATTTGTATTGGACCTTAGGGCCATGAAGCTTCACTTAAAAATAAAAATGCATGTACATATAAGTACAGCACATGTACATATTTGTGTAGAAACAGTTGTTATGTGTTTGGCAAAAGGTGGGACAGCCAAGATGCAAACCTGACCAGACAAGATTTCCTGTGTTTATCAAATGATGGCACAGTCACTTTGTATTCATAAATATCAGCACATTATAACATTTGCTAATTAACATAGGAAAGGAGCAAAAGGTATCCTGTCATGCTGAAAGAAATTATGGGTCAGGTGGGGTGGGGGAAACCATGTGACTGCTACCCATGCATGTCCTACCTGAAGATTATGAAACTGTTCATCCAACATCCAGTCAAATGGTTTCTTGATCTGCATGATCCGGTGGTCAGTGGCAACAGTGTGGCCCAAGGTACTCATAATAGATGATCCCAGCTGAGGTGAGATAAGAAACTCTCGTTCTCCAAGTCCAACATGTCCCAAGGAATCTTCAATCTAGGACAAAATCATACAAATGTGACAAAATCATGAAATAATGAAGACTTGCAAAATGGCGAAGCAAAAACTAGCATAATATGTCAAACTCTTCATTCCCCTCACCCAAAATCTAGCCTCACTACAAAACAATTTATGATGGAACTGGTAGCATATTATTTTTTTTTATTTTTATTTTATAATCTCTACAACAACGTTTATTGATCCATGTAACATTTCAAATGTGAGTTGTTTTAACCTCTAAATTTAGATAAGGGTCAAAGTTACCTCAAGGGCCAGCAACAGTGCATATATGAATCTGTCCCTCTCCAGGAGAGCCCTGGCACTTGACTGGAAGGCATTAGCTGTCAACTTATCCACTACAGCTTTAACAGCACTCCTACAAAGCAAGATATACACAAAAACATTATAGCAACTTAAAATACTTGTATGACAGACAAGATGACACATGCTAATCCTCACATAAGCACTTACGAAGGTTTGTAGAGAGATTGAAGAAGCAAGAAGGATGATGAAGCATTTTTCATTAACAAAAAATTCTTTCTCAATTACCTACCAGGCTGTGCAGAATGTTTATTTCCCAAGAAGCAAGTCAAATTTCCCACAATGTTTACATGTTTCCATAAAAAGCTAGATTTCCCTCCAAACAGCAACATTTCCAAATCACCTTGCAAAATAACAAATTCAGGCACTTTCAAGGTTGCCAAGGCTGTGTATGAGCTTCCTTGCCTTGTCAGTTCTTACCATTTCATCACATCAACTTAACAAACAGATGTAACATTTTGCACCAACCACAGCTACAAGTGTGAAAACTGAGTCAGTTCATGTTCAACCCAACTGCATTGAAATTCTATGGAAGTCCATTCTGGTTGTTAGAACCAAAGTCACTAACAACTGTGGCATTGAAGGCAATTACTTCATCATGCTGAGCAACCACAAATTTGGAAGAAACCTGTAATTTGCTTTTCAACCTCTTTTCTGCACCTCTGGCTTCCTCCCAAATGCTCACTGATTTTCACGACACCACTTTACCTTAAGGTCATACACCCTGTATTCTTTCCATACACCACAAGATGTGAGTTCAAAGCTACCACCTGATCAAAAGTTTGACATTCACCCACATCAAACAATGACAGAATGCACTTGTACAGTGCTCATCTATTACACATGCAATGCATACGGTGCTGATGGTATGAGGTGTGTGTAATGAAATGTGGTGACACTCTAGTAAAATAATTCACTCTATGAACTGAACCAAGAAAAATAATTTCCTGTCAATTTTGTTTTTGGAAATGGGAGTTTTTTAACTTTTACTCTGTCCTTAACCTAATGAATGACACCTGACACACCTTAACCCTGGAGGAAAGAGAGATGACATGGACTAGATGAAATGACGGATTGTGCTTGTGGGTGTATGAAAACTATGAGGAGGGTGGAATGGGGTACGTGATCTATGAGGGGTTGGAATGGGGTGATAATCAAACTGAGAGGTGTCATACATGTTTCTACTTGGTATAACACAGGGTTCAACACTGTCTGATGACTCTGTCAAGATGTATGAAACAAACACATGAGGTATCACACATCTTCAGTTCACCGGAGTTAGATAAACTACACAATGTAAAAGAAAAAGTTGCAGATCACTAAAGTGTGCTCCAATGCAGTGCCCCTTCTTGTGTGGCTCTTCGAGATATTTTGAAATTTCTGTTTGTGCAGTTTGCTTGGCTCTGAGAGCAAAGTAAGTTTAACAATCTACGCTCGTGCTTCTATTACAATTTTTTCAGTTTCGGGAGTTGACAAAAAGAAACGGCAAATGTTACATATATACAATATTGAAATCATTACTACTTCAGTGTAACAAATTACTACATTAGCAAGTAATACAGTTTAGATTTGCTGCCCCCTTCCTTAATTCCCCCACCCCTGGTCTACAACATAGCACAGAAAAAATGCAAATGGAAGTGTGTGTTTGTGTGGCTAATAGGTGATGTACTATCTACAATGTGCACTCTTAAATAGTTTCTAAATCTAAAGTTTGCAGTGACACTATTTTCTTCTATTGTAGAATTCTAAAAGCTACTATGATTCAGCATTAAACTCTAGGTATTCTACAGTCTGTGACATTCTCTTCCAACAAGTAGCTAAAACTAACTATTCAGTTAGCTAAGCAGTAAAATCACACACCATGAGCACACAAGATCAACATAAAATTAAATTCAATTTGTTTACAAAACAATAGGACTTACTACCTAATTCTGGTTTCTTTAATTTACTATTACATAAAGTTATTTTCTCCAAGGATACATTCCAAAGAATGCCACTATTTTGTTCTTCTTATTTACTCCTTTAGCTAAATTTAAGTCCTCAGTACCTCAGCTATGATTTCATTTCTGTTACATTATACACAGAACTCTTTTGTAGCAATGCTATCAGAGAATCTCAAGGCTTGGCCAGTGAGTTTATGGAAACAACCTAGCAGTGCAGTGGCAGGACAAACATACTTTTTAAGTATGTTTTCCTAACAACTGATGAATAATTGTCACCTCAGCATGAAAACTGCAAGCTACAATGACATGCACATGGGGATGATCTAATGATTCATGCAGACTGTTTTTGTACATTATGAAATGGACATGCTACATAAGAGACAAACATTAATCTCAGATATATTTATGGGAGGATGGAAAGATAGACATATGGACAGATGGAGGACAAACATATAGACAGACAGACACTTATCTTAGAAACCAAACCAGAAGGAATCTCGCAATAACACATAGTACTGCAGAGAGTCAAGTACATGATTAAAATTTTTGGCTTCTACTATAGACCTTATGCACTGACGTCAAGCAACATCATTTTGGCAGCAAAAAAAATGAAGCTCACTGCATGTGCCATGTAGACGTCATGTGTGCACGTAGTAGACTCACGCATGTATTGCACATATACACAAAGCAGCTGTCTGCATTTGTTGCTGTAAGTTGCAATGATATGCAATTGCCTCCAACATGATGCCACATGCATAAGGTCTATTTTTACTAGCTCTAATTACATTTCTTCCTATATCTACAAAATGCAGAAAATAGGTGTTTAGGTGTCTAGTGTAAGAAACTCAGCAGATGTGGCACTTAACAAATTGAAACGCACTTACGATCTGTAGAAGTGATGACCCATGCAAGAGAAAGAAAAAAAAATATAACCTAGGGCTTAAAATGTTATCACAAAAACAAATGCTACTGCACAAGGTGTATCAAATGACAGAAAAGCATTAGATGCATTTCATGTCAACAGATTGAAAATACAATACATACAGATGTAACTATGAAAGGACTTGCAGAGGAGTGTTATTTAATTCCATATGCTGACACATTACTGCATGTTAGTGAAACAACACTGAGAATATTTGAATTATACAATGTGCGTAATTGGTTGAAGGCACAAAATACTTCAAGGTTAATGAGGTCAAAGGTCAACAATTTTACCTTTCTGAGTGTTTGATGGATACATCATACACTTCTAGAAACTGTTGCCAAGATGTCTGATAGACAGGATTGATCTCTACCATGGACCGGGATACATCAAAACAGACTGCACCACGCTTTGCAACAGCTCTGTACCCCTCCCTGGCATTCTGGATGGCATTCTCAGAGATCTGAACCCTCTCTTGGCTGGAAGGGAGGGTGAAGGGAAAAGTGAAAGAATATTCAAGCAGTGTTTGCTACTTTAAATCAAAACTCAAATGAATAGCTTTTGGCAGTAACATTCTCATGAGACAATGGAATTAAAGGAGGAACCACCTTAAAAAAAAATTTGGGTGGCGTGGGGGATGGCTTTCAGAAATTTAAGATCAGGTGAGACAAATCAGATTCAACTGATTTTCTGACATTTTTTAGGACTCTTACATTAGAATCTTTTCTATGGGCCTTGCTGTCTTGGCAGGAATCCAACAATAATGTGTCCTCACATGAATGCTGATTGCCAACCATAAAGGAGCAGAGTAACTTGCCGCATTTACAAATTTCTGCAATCAAAAATGACTCTTAAAGGCATTTTCCAGTAGCTTTTCACAAGAGTCCCATGTGAAAGAGAAAAAAATTTCAGTTCATACTCTCTGAACCCCGTAGCAATTCTCTTTTCCTAACTCGAGATATCTAATATTAAAGACTACTTATTTTTGTCAAAAAGTACCTCCAGATCTCATCAAGGTAACAGAATGTTATGTTAAGTGGGCACATTGCCTCACATTTCTTTTGTTTTCCTTTATAATTGAATGCCCTGTTGTCCTTGAAATTTGATACTGTTGGAATGTTTGAATATCTTTCCATGTAGGTTTAGCATACATCTACACCATATGTACGGCATAATAAATAAAGTTGCTAAATATTCCCTTCAGTGTCAATATCATAAAGAAATTTAATGCTTTGTCAAATTAACATGCCATGATGACAACAAAGATTTCCCATAATGCACTTTAAAAAATTGCATTCATTTGAAAATTAGTATCCTCCAATGGTACAAGCTATTGAGATGCGGTTTTCACCTCCTAGAAGAGGAAAATTTTCTGCCTTTTTGGAAGTTATTAATTTTTGTCACTGGCAAATCCCTTTCAGTTACCAAAAATATAGCAAATGACCTTGAACTTCCAGAACATGAAAGTAACAAATACATACAGATATTATGTCAACCACACTGAACAAACCTTTAAGTATACAGCTCAGACAAAGAGTAACCTTTAACTTCACTCAGCTTACCTTTCCAAAGTTTCATCATAATGTTTCTTCATATCTGCAAGTTTCCTGGTCATGGCTAAATCATTTAATAGTCTTGTGTCCGAGGCCAGACAATCCAGCATCTGCTCCTCTAACTCATTTAATTGCTTCATGTTTGAAATTTGCTCCTGGAGGGGAAATGTTCAGGTAAGTCCATAAATAAGAAATACCATTTTTAACAATACAAAGCTTCATACATATGAAGAGAATTTTTGGCTACCTTCTTAAAAAGCTTTAGTAGTTTGGTGTGAATTTAATTTAGAAGGGTGAAACCACAAAGTAATTCAGAATGACATTTGTGATACAACTGTAACTTCATAACATTTGGTGCCATCAGTGACACCTGTGGACACACTACCTATCTTGCAGTAACATTTTTTTACAGTATATGGAGCCAAGGGTTCTTTTGTCCTATATGAGATCACTCTGCTATGCTAACAGCTTTCTACTTTGTACAGGTAAGCAAGCACTAACCATTGAAGCAAGCACTGACCATTTAAGCTACATGCAGAGACAATCATAATAACTATTACATCTGTGACCAAAGAAGAAGTAGTATCAGTCACTTGTAATACAAGGCAGACATGTAACTTGCACTTCAGTCACTGATTATAGCCTGAGGTAGAGAGGTTATTTGTTAGAGAAACAACTCATCCATGGTTTGTCCTCACTTCCTGACTTCACATAGTCCCTCATTAATTTAGGGACATACCACATACCCAGCTTTGTAGGCTAATACAATGCAATAAGTCACCTGAAATTCATTCAACCTCTTAAACCAGTGTTTCTATTTACAATGGGAGGAAACAGATTTCCAAGATACCTTTATAGCAGTGACTCTGTCTTCATCAAGACGAGCTTTCTCCAGGGCCATAAACCTGTCCAACAATTCTTCCTCCACATCAACCCTCCCCTGGTAGAAGTATACAGGACTGGTGTAAGCTGCTAAGGAGTGGGGTAACAGATGGGGGAAGCAAGTGGTATGGAAGTAAATATGAAATCCTGGATGACACTCAACTTCATGATCAGCAACCTACAAAAAGAGAAGAACTGGACTCAGCTTGACATAATTTGACAAGGACTCCTTACAGCAGAAGAGAGAGAGTACCAAGAATTTTTACACATAAACCAAAGCTGGCTTACATTTGTTCTCTCATCTCCCCTCCCCCTCCCCCTGCCCCCTCCCCAAATCGTATTGGCATCTAGTGCCTCCTTTGTGGGAGGTCATCCCAGTCTGCACATTTGTTCAAGGAATAAATAATGTGTCTGTATTTGGAAATCTTCAACAACAAGCAGTAATTCAGGATGATTGTGCATTCATTTTGCCAGTCCAGATTCATTTGCAAATTTTCTAGAAGACTATACAGACAAAAGTAAAATTTTCAGCACATCCCTTTCACATTCTGCAGTTTTGTTGACTTTACTTTTAACATATTTATAATGCAATCCTTTCATGACATAACATCTACAATTTATTATTTCTTCATCAAAACTAAAATTAAATCAAAATATTTACAATGATTTCATGCCTGCCTTAATCTACTTTGACAAGAAATCTTTGCAATGAAGACAGGAAACTTTTAATATATAAAGGGTAGTAGTTACCATCATTTTGAAGACGGATGTAGCAGACCAGAATCTTCTCTTCTGTCGAAGGAGTTCAAAGAAGCGGGGATCTTCTGCCAGTGCCTCAGGGTCACAGTCCATCAGGACCAGGGGTGTACCCTCTGTCAGACAAGATTCTAGTTGAGATCTCAGCTCCTAGGAAACAACCAGACAAGAAAGTGGTCACTATCTGAAAGTATTCCCTGAAACCACATTTCAATGATGATAGAAAATAGTAGCAAATTTATTAGCCTATGGTTTCTTTCTTGCACCATGCAAGAAGACTGTAGAGATTAATCTTGCTAAAATTAGCAGCAGCTGTGTGTACGACATTAAAATGATTTGTCAGGCCATTTGTGTGTTGGAAGGAAGGAATAACTGCAGGAATAGACCAGTTAAGTCAGTTCTGTTGAATAAGAAGGCAAATTTCTGCAAAGAGACATCCACCAGCCTGAAGCCACCTCTGTTCGGGAGAAGGTCTAGGACAAATTTTCATTCCTGTTGTAGGTTTCAGAGGATTACAATTTATTTAACACTTCCACATACTGTCCCCATGTTATTCCTAAAATTTTCTGTGTCCCCCTTACCCCTCCCCCTCAGAAAATAGCTACATTATTTCAAACCAAATGCATCCACATTATGATTTGGTATACACATTCTATTTAAAACTTTCTTTATGCTACATGAGCAAGTACACCATATTTTTGAGTATTTGGGACAAGGAATGTTATTCAAATATACATCTTTTCATGAACAGCCACATTTTTGACAACTGGACATAATTTCGTTATTTTTTGTTAACGCACTGAATATTACTTTAAAGGTCTTTATTATAAACATATTACTATACCTACATTACATCTGACAACCAAAGTTAACCATGGAGGTAATACTCATGTTACGCAAATACCATCAGAAATAAGTATGATAATATATATTACATGTTTTTATGTGCAATGTAATTGGTAAAGATTATGCAGAGTAAGCTTTACATTATGCTAACATTACATGTCATACACATTATGTTATAAACGTACATTATACTTGACTGTTACCAGTTTACCACTGAGGTAACAGTACATCCAGTCTAATACCCTGCTAGTAGGGTCACAGATGAGAGGCCAGGCACTACAGCTCTCCTCTTGAAGAATAAAGCAGGCATTGTCATTAGCATCCGCTGTTCTTGGAAGCTTCAAGATTCTAAGGGATTCAATTTCCACCTGAAATGAGTAGTAAAAATGAGAATAATACTGAATAGGTAAATCTTCACATACTACAGTCTGTAGGGGGGCATAAAATTTAAATCTGGCTCACAAGACAAATTTTGTCCTCACCCTGGTTAACATAGATTGACAAGTCACTACTTGAGGACTCAGTGTATACCATATAATGGAAATATTAAGTTATGATAAAAAACAATGATACTGTGATGCAAAGCAAAAGGAACATTCGGAAACAGGATTCCTATAAAACCATTGGAAGCCACACAAACAATGGACTTGAGGATTTTTGGTGACAACAATAGCTAGTAAGGCAAATAACTGGCATATTGCCAGGTATGTCAATAAAGAGGCACTATACCTACAGAGTAGTAGTCACTGGAGAGATACTACTCTTCTGGTATGTTCCTTCTACTGTGTTTGTTCTTCAGTAAAGAATTCCACAATGAGTCTTAACTAAAAATTAATAAAGTTTAGTTCTCGAGGATCAGATAAAAACCTAATGGAAGGGGACTCCAATTAAGCATATATTATTCCACTTGTTCTTACAACTGGCATGTTTTCACAAGACTGGAAAAAAATTCTATAGAAAAACATTTGCAATTTCTAAAGGATAATCACATATTTGTTAAGAAGAGCTGAAAATCAACTTTTGAAGTACAGATCCAATATTCCATTTTTCCAGCAAGTTATTTGCAATGAGAACAAGTTGTTCAAGATCTGTCCCATAACCAGTTTGGATATTCTCTGTAATGCAACCTCTCCACAATTTTTCTTATGCTGCTCTCCTTCACAGTTTTGTCACATCCATGATTTCCATTACAGATGCTAATGACTGACATATGTAAAAATCCTTTCAAACACAAACTTTGCCCAGTGAAATATGACCGGCTGGTTATGAGACCCACTAAAAATGTCTTTAACAAGTTGAAAGAGCAACCACAACATTTGAAGATGAAAACTTCACTTGATAAAATGAATCAATCTGCTGAGGGAATTTCATAATAAAATCTACTTTTTACTTTCACACATACATACCTCATCATACAGGAAGTTAATAAGAGGTATGTCAATAAAGAGCTGTTTCTTGGGAACATGCAGCTTGTGTTGTGCACACATATCTCTGATAATTCCAGCCAAACGTTTTCTAGAATCCAAAGTCATGGCACAGCAGTAAGCCAGGTATGCTGACCCTACCAAACAATTGGTCAACAACCACTCATTCTCAGCATTTTGATCCACATAAGTCTTCCACCTTTGACCCTCAGCATGAAGGCTATTGAAAATGAAGAACAGAGATAAGAAATCAGAAATAATAATTACTCATTTTTTTTTTTTTTGAAAAGAAGTGACACTGGAGTGATGATTGAGTCTTTAAGAGCTTGCAATTATTTTTCATGATATTCAGAACCAGGATAGCTACACTTAATACTGTATTACTACTGTATACTTCAAATGCTCTCTTCTCCAGTATCAGATTCATGTTGTAACAAATTGCTGAAGCAGGGTGTCTAATATCTTGTAAGGTAAAGTTTATATCCTTTCAGGAAACTAAGTATGGTAAACGTAGACTACCAAGTAATCAGTGCAGGCAGAGCACTGAGCAAACTGGAAATATAATTAAGCTGTTGCATCAGTACCTACAAACATCTAAAGATTGCACTTTAGTAGTATGATGAACTGGACTACGAAATGATGAAATAACAGTTGCTTATCGGCTGTACATTTCATACAGTCATTAGCATTGCTCCCAACATTAAAATCTTTACTCTTTTGATTTATGCAAATATATGTCCATGCCAAATAATGTACTTACCTTCATCATAGTCTGTTAATTCAACTCTTACTTTGAATGAGTTACCATTTCCACCCTTACTCTACAACTTCGACTGTACCTTCACTTATCCCCTCTTCTACTCCCCCTCCCCGACACATCTTTCTTGTAATATTCGGCCCTCCACTGAGATCATGCCACCACTGACACGCCCAGGTAATTCACTATGGATCATACTGATTGCAGCTATAAGTCTTTCACTGCAAGCTGATAACCCTAAGTTTAATATCCTGTCCCCCCACTGACTATCCTTCCCCAAACCCCCTCCCCCTCCATAACTGTTACACCCACATCACTTACCTATGTATCATATTAGTTGCAGCTTTAAGTCTTTCATTGCTAGCTGATAACCCGTATCATATTAGTTGCAGCTTTAAGTCTTTCATTGCTAGCTGACAACTCCAGGTCTAATTTATGCTTGATGACTACTGCAGCATCAAACTCCTGTTGTAGTTTGGTGACTTCCTCCTGAAGCATTGGTATATCTGCCTCTGAGTAAATTATCTCCTCAACCGTCTCTTGCTCTTCCTCCTCTGGTTCACCTTTAGAAGCCTGAAGGATTCACAACATTAAAAACTAAATTTATATCTACAGGAAAAACAATTGACCCTTTTCCAAATAGCTATTACAAAGGATTGTGGGACAGAGTTTTGGTGTGCATCGTTAATGTCAATGGCATTTTGCTGTGGCCAAAAACGACGCACACCAAAACTCTATCCCATCATCCTTTGTAACCGCTATCTGGAAAAGAGTCTATAGCAGTAACACATTCTCACACTTTTAAAAATTTCTACTTCAACAGAAGCTCAAATTGCTAAAAAGTTTACTAGCGACTATATTGTTTCAGTTTACGTTAATTCTGTTTACAATACTTCTACCACATGGGAGAGTATGACATATAGCATACACCTTGTCCAACCAACACAGAGGTCAAACTCACCACAACTTCAATATTCAATAGCATGTTTAAGTTTAACAGGGATGCCCCCCCCCCCCATACAATATTACACCACTCATCTTACAAAAGGTAACAAATTCACATCACACAAGGTCATGATCTTACCTAAACACCTGGGTATTCTTCTGGCAAAAATACTCCAGCCAACCAGCAAAACATATAAGGAACACAGTATCATACTTCTTTGCAATATTTTACTGGTTATTCATGATATGATTACTATACTCAAAGCAAATGGATTAGTATATGTACAATTAGCAATTACAAAGAGTGATATCAAGCTGCTCTTAGCTACGTATGACTTACGAGTTAAACATGATACCTTTTACTGTCTCTAGATCATTATGAAGGAACAAATTACTTTGTGTTTTTTAAAGGGCAGACTTGTCAAATCATCATTGCTGATGCCTGTCTATGGTACACAACCCTACCTTCAACCCCTGGTAGCACAATATACAAGAGAATAATATATCCTCCTTGGGTCAAAACTGCACACATATATTACCCCAATATTGCATGGTAGGCACAAAATGATTCAAACAGCAAACACCACATCCTTTTTCCAACAAACTTTATCACATCAATATAAAGCCCAATATAGGCTCTCAATGGCATGTGCATTGAATCAGTACCCATCACAAACAGACAGTTTATCAATTACTGGTATAGTAATAATTTCTGTATAGCTTAAATGTTATTAAGGAAATTGGATGTTTAATGTTCCTTCATGAATATTCATACCAAAGTGCAAACCTCAGGGTGACCACCAACTGCAATCCTGTGATCAAAATGGCAAACACTGTCCCAATTTGTGCAAAATAGTTGCGACCTACATTAGTAAACTGCCTTCAGAGTAAAGAGGAGATGGATTTCTGAAAAAGTTATTATGGTTATTGAAAGGACATTTCATGTCTTAGTAAGTTTTTGAGAACTAAAAAGCCTAAATCCACGTTACATGGTTCCAACCATAATGAAGAAGAAAGGGCATTCTGGGCAATGCCCTCTCCCCCCAACTTATAATGCCCAGTGACAGGTGCAATTACAGACCCCCTTAACACTGCCCCTCTAAACAATACTTTCCCCCTTCAAATTTGAAATGCTGGATATAGCTATAGAGCTGTCTGACTACAACTCATGCTTATCAATATCAAAAATTTTGAATTGTACTAAGAAGTTACACATACTCTGCAAATATATGGCAAGTCCGGAGTACGGCATGTAAAAATAAGCTGAATAAAGTGATACTGCATAAGTCTATTTCCACATATTTGCTCTATATGAAATTTGTAAAGGAACTTTAGGAAAGGACTTGATTAAAGCATCACATCAAACAAAGAATTAGAGATATAAGATATATGCAAGTAAGCACCATCTCTGAGAGCAAATGGTCACAACCAAATTGGAAAACATCCCCTATGTAGTACATGGACAATGTGTGGCCTGCAGGCAAATTTTCTGCAACCCATGAAATAGCTGTCTGAATAACATAATAATTTTATTGATATCAAATTACTAAATATCTTGTGAAAAAAGAAAAAAATGAGTTATAAAGCAAATGAAGCCAGTACATGCTGCAGGCTATATAATATGAAGCTTTGGGAAGGGATGCAATTAACTGATGAAAATCTTGAGTGCACAGGTAAGGTATCATTATGGAAATGTTATCATAATAATAAAAAAAAAACTAATATTACAGGATAAAATATACCAACAAATTTTCTTTCCACTTTTCTCTCAAAGATGGTTCACTTGAATTGGTTATATTAGGGGAAAGAAGCAAAGCAAGTGTATGTAAGGATTTTTTTTTCAATTTGATGGTGACTCTTAAAACAATCTTACCACTGTATCTTTCTCCTTTTGAAGAAAAGACACAAACAGGTTACCATAGAAACAGCAGAAAAGAAAACAGAAGAAGGGTTCGATGCATGACAAAGAACAAAACATGCTATTATTAAAATATTTACAATCAACATCAAGATCATAATGAAGCATTTTAAATTTGTTTGAAATGCAATTATTCTGGATAATTTCAAAAATATAAATTATTCATAAGTGTACATACATTACACTCATACAACTGCACTAAGCAGTAAATATGACGATCAAGAAACCCTAAGAAAAGCTGAAGCCAAATGACACAGCAGCCCCCTCGCCCTCCCCTAAAAGCTAAGAACATGTTTTGAGTGTAGTGGACATCTTGGTTAGTTGGCTCTATGAACTTACATACATTTTAATTGTACCTGTGTCAGCTATGCTCAATGAGCAAATTGAATAATTTTGTAATACCATGACAGATTAGTAATTAGTAATAGACTTCACGGTTATTATCACCTCACACCTTTGTTTCTGGGTGGGCAGTAATTTTTATCCACAGAATATTTCCAATGCTAAGCTACGACGAAGGTCATGCACAGGGCAAACTAAGGGAATGCAACATGTTGTGGGAACAGGAGGTCCAGTTGATGGAATTGATTATAACAAAACAAATGAATGTCTTCTTTGTGCAAGGAGGTCAGGGACCTGTGACTCCACATGGACAACATACAAACGGCATAAGGGAAACCAAGCTTACTCATAATTAATAAAATAAAGAAAAAGTACATAAAACTGTGGTACACCTACATGTACTCTAGTCTTAGATGTATTCATTGAAGGTCACCATTAAGTTAGATGACTAAACTGACATAACAATTCAATTACAGTATTCCAACTAACTGGCAAGCAACAGTTGAGTGTAAAATCAAAGTTCATAATTTCTTTGACTGGATAGCAGTATTCTTAGCTTCAAAAACACACCTTTCAACCATCTTTTGAGGAGGATTTAGAATACAGGTTTTCAAAGCACTAACATTACAAATAATGCAGATAGTGTAATTTTCCAGTTGACTGACCGACAACTTTCATACTTTCCTGTACAGATCAATCACAATAAATTTTAAAGATAGAACAGCTGACATACCAATTCATCCTTCTCCTTCTGCAATCTATCTGTCTCTTCTTTCTCCTTCTTCAAGTCAGCTAGTTTGTTGAGGGCAGTCTGCAGAGGTCCACAGTGGTAGGAATACTCCATTATAGCACAGGTGTATGCCACCAGAATAGCAGTATCTTCTGAACTGTACCTAGTAGCACCTATGGTAATACCAACATGCTCTCCTGCAGGGGTAGGACTTCTCCTTACAGATGGGGGTAATTTAGGTCCACCTGAAAGGATAAAGCAATTGCATCGGTATCAAAATAAGGACCATTTAAAATCTAGCATCAGATATTCAGAGCAATGTGAAAAAGTTCTCACCAAAATTGTAATGACTCCTCTCTAAGATATCTTCAAGTTTGGTTACATTCTACAAAGCAACTGCTACACTTGAAAGCATGGTGCACCAAAACCTAACTGTTAAGTAATTTTACAGGAAGGAACTGAACACTTAAAAAGTAAGTGCAGTCCGCATTCTTATAAAGGATTCAGATATAATTAAACTATGGATATAACTACTGGAACACAAACCTGGCAATTCTAACAAGGATCCTTCACCAGTCACACCTTCTCCTTCCTTCTTTGGCAGGAAATATTCCAGATTTGTCATAGTGGATTTTGGAAGTCCATTCTCCCAGTCAACATTGTACAACATCTCAACAAATTTAACTGAATCATTCATCAACACCTGCATCTGTTTCCACTTTTTCTTGTCATCAGCCCCTTCTCTCCCCTCTGAATGTAACATAGGGAAAAATGAATAAATGACTTTTTCTTGTAAAGGGGCAGAAATAGATCTTGTAAAATGTCTTGCTTTGAAATATGTGATACAACAATATGATATGATGCAATGCCTAGAAAGAGTCTATTTCTGCCATGAGATGTCAAGAGTCTTTTGATGGTTAATGTACTTTGTATTTAAGCATTACTAAAAGAACAAAGCCATCCCACAAGTTGTATTAATGAGACTCCTCACGTTATATTTTAACAATCTTCCAACCTTCCTTCCCTCTCTTTCTCCCTCAGAGGAAATTTTAAATATTTTGTATTAAAGTAAACTTAGACATTGCATATTAGGTCTAGTCCTTGTCTTTTAAACGTGATATGAATTAGTATCTGGTAAATTAAGGATTTCACTTGCACAGAAAGCTGGATTAGTTTGTAATACTGACAACAGTTTCTGCAGTTGGACAGGAGGCTTGAATTTAGGTCATCATGAAAATATGATCATTGATTTGAGCATTATGAAATCAGACTTATTGTTACATGCAATGGGTTAGACCTTTGTACATGACACTCTACTTAAAACCCCTGAATAATATTAATCAAAAATGCACCTAGTCAATTTTTCGTGAAAATAATTAGTAAAGTTGACCATACACAAATTAAAGAAACTCATTCTTTAGTGCAATGAGTAACTTTTCAGTAGATCCAAGTTGTCTTTGGTTGGTGTATGACTCCATTCATGGTGACTTCACCAGTTGGCTTAGCATATTTGGTACATATTATGTGCACACATTTACATACATAATCTTTTATGAAAGGTGCTGCACAAACAAACACTGGCAGTGCTGGCCAAAGCCAAGAGGCAGAATGAGAAACTAAGTCCGTTGTTATGAAATCAAGTGCTCCGGGTGTAGTCACTTTAATCTGACTGAACTGTGTTTTGTCCTACATCAATGATATTTTTTACTTATTTACATGAAATTGCTGCCAAAATCAGCAAAGATATATGCTATGTCTTGTCCAGCCTGGTTGAAAAATTTTCCCATAACTGTAAATTTCAAAAGTTCTGTAGGGCAAAAACCTGCTGTCAAGTAGCTGTTTCTTAGGGTTTTCTGATTCTCTTTATTCGAGGAAGAGTCATCGAAAGGAGACTGGCTTCTATCACCTCTGAACTACTACAATTAGCACAACTGATTAACTGATATGCTTCTCATGGACTTGCTCTCTGGTGTTTGTTGAAAGGGCTTTATAGAGATAAAGATAATAGCATGTATAGGGTTATAGCAATGGGGATGCTAGGGTTGAGGGGGCTCCCTATTAAGTCTTGCCCTCTCCAACAGCGCTCCCCAGTGGGGAACTCAAAAGAGTGACTAAATTTGCCACTTCTTTATTTGAAACCACCCATGAAAGGTGGTACCCCTATGTGTGCTAGAGCTTAAAATGACTCAACTCCAGACCTGAAACTTTACTGTACTGAGCCACCTAGCCATATAACTATAAGCTTTTTAAAAAAAAACAAGTGTACAAAGAAAACAAAGAGCATAACATCCAGATAAAACAACAGACACTCTAAAACATACAACAAAGACTTTCAAGTGAACCTACCTGATACTACTTTGACTCATAGCTTTCAGGATATTGCCAATAACAATCAATTTCCCCCCCCCCAAAAAAAAGCTCAGTTTCATAAGATAGCACAGTAGCTGCAAATGTGCACTACATGGTTAGGCTTTAGTTACAATACTTCCAGTTGTGAGACCAGCCATTGAAGTCAATGTAACACATGATCAAAGATAAGACACTACTTGGAGGCAGTACACCCAGCTATATAACTGGCTGTTTGCCAAAACATTAAGATCAGGTAAGAATCAGGCATTTTCAGGGTACACAAATGAAGATTAATCTACATCATGCCAAATTTTTGTGTGACAGTAATGAGAGAATGAAAAAGTGAAGGCAGAAAGGAAGAACCCTCAAATTTAGTAATTCTTGTAAATTTGAGGTAAACAGTTAAAACACAACACAAAATGTAATACTTCCCTTGAAACAAAATGTTGAGAATCATATCACTTTTGTCTATTACTGATTTACCCTCCTCTCCCACCCCACAACTTTCTCCAACCCACAACTTTCTCCAAGGCCACCATCAATTGAAGAGGTGGGAGTAAAATTATCTTCAGAGTATTTTTTGTATGAAACAAATTAGGAGACACAAAGCAATGACATCTCAAGCATGCAACTTTACAAAGAGCTCTTCCCCTCTTTCATGGAATAAATCAGGTGCCAATAATAACTACAAAGATACTGTGACTCTATCTGGAGTATTGTGGACTCTACCAAAGTTATGCTCCAATGGTTGGCCAACTTGTCTATAAAGAAACTCAAATCTGGACACACCAGTGGGTAGCCATGGTTACCTCTCCTCTCCCCTCCCTCCCACCTCCACTTGAAAACCAATTAGCATACACAGGATGGCTCTTTTTTCCATAGTAATAATTTGAGGCTCTCAGAAACTGAAATCTATGAATCTTCGTAACCTTGAATAAAAGGAATTGTTTCAAAGTAAATTATTCCACAAAAACCACACTCTTAAGAGATACTCATATAGTAAAAGAGAGGCCAAAAGATCTGATCCCTTCCAGTACCCTTACAAAGTGTGTACAGGATACTTCTGGTGCAAAGAGCATGGTGTTTGTGCATGCACACAAATATTCAATTAAAACAGAAAACATGTATGCTGATATTTTACTTACTTTCAGCAACAGACTCTTCTGGGAAGCAGAAAATTAGAGAAACAGCAAAAAAATGACAATTTGCAAAACAAAACACAACAGATCTAAATATAAATAAAAGCTGGGTATTAATGGTAAGGAAATGGGAGACTTGGAAACCATGACACTGATGGTGATAACATGTTAGAGGTAATGCTTTCATGGGGTTTATTGATTAATAATGGCAAAGCTGAATTAACAAAACTAGAAGCACATATGAATCAAATTGCATTGATTCTTCATGTTGAAATTAGTTTTCATGTAAATTTGAATAACAGAGTGTTATTCTTCTGAGAAGTGGTTTCGATGAATGTTGCATTGTGGGATGTTATTAAATAGAAATTCAGGCCTTGACATAGTAATATGTTACAATGCTAAGATCCAAAGATGTGGGACAAATCTGAAAGGGTTTATGAATGACATATTTTGTATTTAGAGGGCTTCTAATTCAACATTTCAACTCTAAAATGTTTTCAATTTAAAGGCCTTTTCAGGTGGGGAATGGTATAATTGCTCTTGGAAGAAAAAAAGAAACTTGACTTGACAAAAACCCTTGGCTTCATGTCTTGGATGCAAAACTCATTGCTACTCGACATAGACTCTTTTCCCAATAGGAATTACAAAGGATTGTGGGATAGAATTTTGGTGTGCATCGTTTTTTGCCACAGCAAAATGCCATTGACAACAACATTGCCTACCAGAACTCTGTCCCACAATCCATTGCAACTGCTATTTGGAAAAGGGTCTATGTACAAACACTCATTTTCTCAATACAGGTTCATATTGCCATCTACTGGATAAAGCCAACAACAGCTAATAAAATAACCACAAAATCGAGTTTGAAAATAAATTGAAAGAAGCGATGACAATTTTTTATTGAATGTGATTAGTAATCTACAAACAACCTCATCTTTGTGGATCCCAGAATCTTAGATGGCTATCAAATAATAGTTGGAACTTAATATGCAATTAATGGTTTTGCTATAAAATGCAGCAAAAGTAATATTTGCAGTGTTTTAGTAGCTGAACATAATTATGACAAAAAAGATGATCACTTACGCAGAGAGTAGGACTCCCCTAAATATGAAAGAAAATTATGAATGGCAAAAATTTAAGAATCATTTTGTACATCAGGTCTTTGGAGATGCCACCTGTCAAACAGATGAACAACTGCTAACACCCCCCCCCCCCCCCAGAAAAATGCTTGGACTCTCACCTAATTTGTCTACCTACTAGAGAGCATTTTTGTCTTCTAAAAGAAACAATTCAAAGTATGAAAAAAGGCAGAAAGACATGAAAAGACAACCTGCACATGCAGCTAATCTGAAATTAGCCTGAACTCAATGTGAAATTACTTGTAGGTTCTCATACTGGAATGTATATATAAACTGATGTTGCATGCTTGTGATACTCATTCTCAAACAAATAATGCTACTCACTTCCAGCTAATACACAGCAGTTCTACACTACTTACAGGAATACTAGCTATTCATAGTAATGCATATTATAAGAATACATTTCCTTCAAACCAAAGCTTTGCTACAGCAAAATACAGCAAAATTTCTTTACCAGCATCACAATATTTCTTATTATCACAAGGTAAAATCTAGGTACTGTATGATGTTGCAAAAAACAAGTCTGCAAATCAAATATTTGTTTGTGCAAGAGAGAAAGATTGTATGAGTGGAGCTCTTTCAAGGCACAAACTTTCCATATGAGGGATTCACTGATGCTTTAAGGAATCATATCCTGAGATATTACATATTTACTTCAAAAAGCATGACTTACTTCTTCCTTTTGCCATCTTGGTGGGACTTTTAGAGCTAGGACTGGTAGAACCAGACATGACTGAAGCATCCTCATTAGGAAAGCGATCCATGGATGTTCGATGGTGAGCACTGGAAACGGGTTTATTTTTCTTGAGCAAAGCCATTACCATCTCCATCACTTGAAGTACAATTTGAGGAGGATTCTGGAAGGAGCGGATTTTCTCGATACAGGTTCTGTCCACCTGATCTCTCCAGTGATATACCTACAAAGTACAAAAGATGAGGACCTTTCTGTAAAGTTCGATGAATTACTTTATTAAATGTACGCAAAACCAGTTGGCCTGAACTTATTTTTGAAACAGTAACTGCATCTTAAGCATTAGAAGGATACAAATCTTTGCACTATTACTAAATTTTTACACAACTGATGTTTATACAGTGGTTTACATTTATTCTAAATTTTGACCAAGTGACATGAGAGAGGATTAAAGTTATTCTGAATTGTGAAATAAACTGTGACAGGAGTTTACACCAATTCCTATATGAATAAAAATGTTTGGCATATACATGACACCATTATCTACACAATCCTTATCAAAGGTGCAAATTAAATATTATCAATGGTCAAGAACAACCATTCACAAAGACAATCTCTAAATGCAGGCTAGTATGGTTACATACTGACCAAAATTAAGAAGTTATTATACCCATATAACCCCTGGGTAGAGAGACAATTGCAGTAACATATCTTGTCAAAGATCACAACAGAGTGAACTTGATAAAAATGAAACCAGCAACCCTTAAATCACAAGTCAAATACCTTAACCACTTTTCCACCACAAATTGTAAAGAAGGTAACCAAAAATACACACCTGCTCCTTATACTTATGAAGAGCATTTCTGCATTCATTGACAGTTTTCTGAGCTTCAGCCAATTCCTCTTCTATTGCCACCCTTCTAGTTTTCAAATTTTCTTCTCTCAGTCTGTCAAATTCACGGTCATACTCATCCCTCTCTTCTGTAAATTTGTAAAAACAAACAAAATTTCATACACTGTTAAAAGAACGTCAACTAGGTAAAGTCTAAAGGTTTGCAAAAGTTATGTATAAATTCAGGTATGTGCCAAAAAATGGGGCAACACTTGTCTGAGAAATCATGGAGTTGGAGTTAGACGAAGTTTTACGGCTCAGTTTCTAACCAATTGGTGTAAGTCGGGCCGGCCACAGCCTTTTTTCCAGTTAAGGCTCACTGGCTTGTTTTTCCTACTCCATTGCTTATGCTGAGCACCAAGCACAATGGCAGTAGGTTCCATTTTTAAAGTCTTCGGTATGACCCGGCCAGGAGTCGAAACCCAGACCTTCCGACTGCAAGTCGGATGCTCTAAGCACTTGACCATGCAATTGAACTTCTGAGAAATCATGGAGAATACTGTTAGGCTTAAATGATGTCTCATATTTAAAATATGGAAGCTTACATATCTCTAATAAAAAAAAATATCTCTGTTGATTTAGTTCATCTTCTTCAAGTAACCATTACTAACCCTCAGCCAACAGTTCATCCTCAAAATCCTCTTCGCTCTCAATATCATTCATCTGTAGGAAGGCACTAAGGCTGCACTCTTCAAACTGAGCTTTGGTTTTTTCCAAGGTTGTGGCCTTTGCAGTCAGCTGTCTGAGCAGATCAGCGACATGAGCGCTAGCCTCCTCATACTGGACCTGAAGACGTTTGATCTCTTGTCTCTTGACTTTAGTGTCGTGGTGAGTACGAGAGAGGCAGGCCAAGGCTTTTCTAAATGAATAGACAAAGATGTTGTTGGTTAAAATTGCAAAACTTGAAAAATGAAAAGGAGTGACCTTTAAATAGCTACCTACATAAACAGACATTTGAGTGTTCTTTCCTACAAACAACCACCATCAATATAAAGCCAACGTGAATGTATGGGACTCTATCTTGCTTCAGTACAGCAACACGTCATTGTATGAATTTTAATTCAGTACACTAGATTAATTTCTTCAGAAAATGTAACAGCCAGAGGAAATTGAAAAACAGGGAATGGACTTGGCCTCATACCTACAAATATGTAATCTTTGGCAGTATTGTACAGGTATTGCACTGGTGGAAATTTTCTACAAAAATTGCTATATTATACATTTGTGTGATACTACAGAAAAATGACAAACAGGAAGTGTGCAGTCTGCTGACAATTTTATAGTTTGTTACACCCTTTGACTACCATTGACGAAATATGGAGGGAACAATTTGCTTTATGCAAACATTTAGTACTATTAATCTTGATCTGAAAATTACATTCCATAGTCCTCACATGACCTTATTCATCCCCTCCTTTCCCTTTTTCTTGTAAAACTGTTTGTAATTAAATCTTTCAACTCCGTAAGAGTAATCATTAAATCTAATTAACTACGGGAGAAAATTACCTTAATTTTCCTACTTTTGCTGTATTTTCTTTACTTTTCTTGTTCAAGATGTACTTGAAACAGTCCATGAACCTGCGGAATGTCCTAGGTCCAACAAACAATTCATGCTTGCCAGGATTGGAAGAACTATAGTGGTTGAGCTGGGAAGGAAAAATACACATAATTGATGAAATACATTAATTAAAATTTCTTACTCAATTAAAAAAAAACTCAGACTAGCAAGTCTTCCAAATTTCATCTCAGAGGCTCATTCATTGATGGAAATTTCTGCTTGCATGCATTATTTGTCCATAAGCATCCATGGGTTTAAGTGTTCTCTCTACAAGTTCTTCAGTGACTGATAAAGGAATTAACACTGTGACTGATTTCTCTTCTTTTTAAGTGCCTCTGTGATGAGGATATTTTCAGCTGGATACTTCTCAGCTAAAGTGAAATATGCTAAATTAAAACAAAGATATGCAACACTGTACACCATCAAGGCAACATCACAGACTTCAGTCCCTCTCCCACTAAATAGCCTGACATACCATGATTCTCTCTCTAAGGATGCTCTTGGTATATGGGAGGTTGGGGACCTCTGTGGGCTGGGCCTTCACCAACTCTTTCTTGCCATGAAGCTTGAGGGTGGTGATGGTTACAGTATCCTCCGTGCTTCCAGCCCAAGGAATCTGGTTACAGTCCCGGAGTACAAAGCCATGGATGTCAGCTATGCAGGACACCAAATTTTCCCTGCACCAACAAAAAAATATACTGTAAAGAATGCAGTTCTGACAAGTTGAACAAAGTTTCTTTAATTAAACAACATGTGTTTGAAACATGAAAAAAGCAAAAGCACATTACAGTAAAAGGAGAATTTATATTACCAAGAATTACTTGAAAGCTACCATACCAGTCTAACATCTGAGAACTAGACTAGTCTTCTATCAAATAACTCTGACATCCTAACACACACAATATGTATAGGCAACTGCGGGATTCTCATAATATCTACTAAAGCCCCGTAAAATAAAATACACAATTTTCAAAACCACTTTTTCAGGTTCCCCAAGCTAGTCAATTATAAAACAGGAACATCCCTTAATATGAAAATTCACTCCATAAACTTCAAATCCACTCCTTCCTCCCCTCTCCCCACCCCCACCCCGATTTCATTTCCTTGTGTCTTTACCTCTGACCATATAATAAAACAGAAGTCAAAAAACATTACACTAAATTATTCTCCAAGTTGAAGAAATGTTCAAACACAGTTTCTTTGCAGTTCAACTGATAAAATTACTCCTTCCAACAGAGGTATCTTTCAACATCATAAAAAGAGAGTATGTTAAGTTTGTTCCTTGCCTTATTTCTGGAGAAAATTCTTTAGCCAGGCCATGTTTCTGCATAAAGTATTTAGCTTCTCCTAGCAGGGCACTAGGAGACCAGTCACAGTTCCAGTTGACTTGCATGCCAGTCAGTAACCCTGGATATTGACTGGAATAAAAGGGAAAACATATGATATTAGGGTTCTGTCATGTTTAATGGAGGTAAAAAGTTTTAATAAAAGAATTAAATATATTAGGATGTCTTTATTTTTTTATTTGTTTGCACAAGTTTACATGTAACAAAAACACTGTCTTACGCAACTAAAACATTGCATTTATACCATTCTTCATTACAAGAATTTAAACAATCAGTAATTGATGCTCCATATTTCTGGATGTTATAATACTTTTTTACAAAGGAAATAAATGCCTCTATTGTAGGCTTAACAAATATATATTTACTCCTATAAAGAAAATACTTCCCTAATAGAATAATACAATTCAATGTTTTATCAAAGTCAATACTGAACAAAATAGTTTAAGCATTCATTTCAAAGACCAAATCTAATTTTAGCCTTATAAGTTATCTTAATATCTCCCAAACGTTACAAGCAATTGGACAATAAAAAAGTACATGATGAATGGTTGGATGTGTTATATCAGAGAGCAACAATCAAGACCACAATGGCAGAGTGACCAGCAATGCAGATTTGTAAGAAATGCTCACCTGACACAAATCAGCCAATCAGAGCCAAAAGAAAGTAAAGAAGAAAGTAACAAACAACATTTACAGAATACATTATTTGCTTTACTGCAACAAAATCTTTGTAAGTGAAAAATAAATCTGTCTACAGGAATGGATTTATGACAAGACTACACTCAGAACAAAATATTTTGGAATGGAAATCATTTCACCAACAGTGCTAATTTTTCTGAAAAATTACAACTACTGTGAAGCTGAGCATTTGCACAAAAATAAGACTTGAAAACATCCAAACATAAAAGCAAAGTATCACCAATCTCACTCAAAAAAACTTTCAAAAATATGGCAATGAAGGGACATACCTTGAAGCAATCTTCAACAGCTCATGTGTTGGTGGAATGCATAGAATAATATGCAAATTAGTCTTGACCCTTGACACAAAGAACTTCATGGGGTCAATCATTGTATTGATGGCATTCCTTTTCATTGCTGGGGTCAATGCCTGAAATCAATCAGAAGTAAAAATAACCAACTTTTTACCATAACTTTATTTCTGCCTATACTCCTGTATGAAATAATCAAAAACTTTAAAAGGAGTGCAGACAAAGACACACTTTTCTTCATATTGCATTTCTTTAAGTGTGCTTTTCAGTAATTCTATCAGATCCATTCCCATTTTCACACAATTTGGGATAAAAGCAAGCAAAAAGAAACATGAATATTTATTCTGTCACAAAGTTGTTAAACAATGTCATCACGTCATACACCCACCCTGAGGTGGCATTAGAGTAATCCATAAGCACTAACCTATCTTTAAAATTTGACAATTTCTTACAATGGACAATTTGTACACTAAAAATCAAACTTCTAAACTCCTTCACTTGGATTTCCATATCTTAACAGGTTGAGCAAGCTGACAGAGAGACCTCATCATAATAGAAGAATACATACTCACATTAAAAACCAAAGCCTGAAGTTATAAAGCTACAAAAAACTGTAGTACTCCAAGATATGAAAGATTGAAACAAAAACTTACAGCAAGCAGACTCTCCAACTCATCATTTGAGAAAAGTTGAGGGTATTCCCCTGCCACCAAAAGACTATTAACAGCATTGAGGTAATCCTTCTGTCTGAGGTCACGACCCTGTCAATTTAAGTAAACAAAGTCAAGGGCGTCCTTACATACATAACATTTACCTTCATCCAGGACGCATGGGGTAAATGGCTATTTCCTGTTCCCAAGATATAAAAGTTCCATTGCTCAGATTATTACTGTGCTAATATTCCCCTACACCCCTATCCTCACCACCATCCTCCCCAAAGTAGGCATGTGCATAAAAACAAATAATATTATGTTGCATCAGTCAGCATTCACTCAACACACAGCTTCACATCAGGAATGATAAACGCTAGCTTCCAATAAGTAAAACCTACAATAAACATAAATTTCTCCCTGTGACTGAATTAAATCCAGTAATAATTAAAAATGAATCAAAATTTTCCTCCCAGACAATACAAATATCCACAATATGTGGCACAGTTAATCACCAAAAGTCCCCTGCCATAACTGTTATTTCTCTACACAGTCAGCAATTTTCGTCAAAGAGAAAAAACTTACCGTGAAAAGCAGTGTCAACATTTTACCCTCTGTTCCAGAAAGTCTGACAGCAGACCGCAGTCCATCAAAGAAAGTGTTACTCCTGGAACTATCTATGGGATGGATGGGCATGTCAGCTACATGGAGGGCTAGGTTTACCAGAGTGGTCAGGTGATTGCCAATGGCACCCACCATCAACATATTACCTCTGAAATATGAGAAAAAAAATATGGAAAATTACTATACCCATCATGTGCAGAACAGTGAAGTACTATATGCATTTTTTACTTTTTAGCCGTAATATTCTTACTGCTAGTTGAGTAGTAAATCACTCTGTTTTGTTTGATGCTCCCTATCTAGAATCATACTAACTCAGGAATAGAGCAACCAGATTAAGGAAAGTGTTTTAACTATGTAATACAAGTACAATACAACACACACTGACAGCTCACTATGGGTCTCGTCCATTGCTGGTAAACTGTTATCTACCAGTGATGGTGGGTCGGTCAGTTGGTGGGCTAGTGGATTGGTACAGAGCTACAATAATTATAACTATGTTATGTTTTTTGTTTAACCCCTTACATACAGTTTGAGTGGTAAAAGGCAATGTGAGTTATTATATGTGGTGTGATATCAGTGATTTTCATACCTGGCACAATTTATCTCTACCATAATGACCTATCTTACCTTTGACCTCTCAAACTGTATGGGAGGGGTTAAACATGGCTTTCAGACTAGAAACATTCCACATTCTCAAATTTGAGTAAATGACCAGTCGTAGTAACACTTAGGGTTAATTCAAAGGAAATGCTAAACATGGCTACCATCATAACTTTCAAAACAAATCAGTTTGTGTAAACATGACATATCCTTACCCATGGTGGAAGCTAAGGATACGGTGTATCCTGATCACATGATAGATCACATGATCAGAGAGCATGATGTTGATGGTGACATTACCAAACTCTTCATTGTATCTGGTTAGATGAGAGTGAACACACTTATGTACCTGCTCCAAGCTGGGGACTGGCTGAAGGACCACCTATCAAGGATGAAAAGTATTGAGGATGAAAAGAAATGATTTTTGAAGTTAACTAGCAGGGCACAAATAATATATGAATTCACTTGACAACATCGCCATCTTGCCTTACTTGATATGACTCAAAACTTCAGCTTTTGTATGTCAATGGAGTCTGTCCGTCATCTAGATCTCTTTGTTTCCCCAACAACATTGGAGTCAAAACAAGACCTGACCCTATGGCCATGTAAAATCAAACAAGGAATGTGTCTTTCTCAACCATGCAAACCCATTGTATGCATTATTGCTGGAGTGAAACTAATCACAGGATTACACTGTGTGTGCAATAAGCTTTACTCATCATTTATGTCCAACACATTTTTGTCATGGGACTTGACATTTCACTAACAGCCTCCACACTCAGAGCTGGGGGCAGCCTCCATACTCAGAGCTGGTGGCAGCCACCAAAAATGATTTTCCACTGCCACTTTATGGCACACCTTAAGAGTAGCATTGCTAAGGACTGGAGAAGGAATGCACGTCCCTACCCCTTTATTGCCCATGTTCCTCTTAACCCTCCCACCCACTCCCATCAGTGAATTACTCTCTTCATATTTATTCCCCCTCATTTCAACAATAGGGCCGTAACCCCTCTCCCCCTTGTATAGTGGAAGGATTTCCCCTTTTTTTGGACTGAACTCACTCTGATGGTCTTCTGTGACATGGAGGTAACTGGTCTCTGGTAAGCTCTGGGTTCAATGGGAAAGGTAACAAAATCATCATACCATCCCTCTCCTTCTTCAACTTGAGGAAAGTACTGAAAGAGAAGTCAACTCAAGTTGCCAAAAATGACAAATAAAATCTTTCACTTTTTATTTTATTTTTTTTAATCTTGTTTTTAAGAGTACTTTCTTTCAGAAAATCGAGACCAAAAGGCAAAACATAGCCTGTTAACTGTGTCATTCTCCTTTTGTATTCACTTTCATAAGGCTGACATATTAACAGCAAAGTCTACAATTTTCAATTTGTTTACTTACTTGACAAAGCTCCATCAAATCAATCAGTCAAGTAACAGAAATCAAGATGATACTGATGTGTGTATAGGAAGGAAAACTTAAGACATGATGTTGGTCACAAACAAGAACACATGGGAAAAAGAACAAAGAAATGCTTAACCTCTTACATAATCCTACAAAAAGTAGTAAGTAATACATTTCCCATTCCTTCCTTCCAACTCATTTTGAACCTTTCCACCACTTCTTGATTCAATCCTAGCTTTTCTGCATTCCATACTACCATTATCTCTTTCCTCTCCTATTTCATTCTTTATCATTCCATGATGAGAGTAATACTCACAGCCTTGACTACTTCCTGGAGGTTCTGGTCAAACCAGTTCAGGTCAGCCATTCTACAAAGCCTGTCTCTCATAATCCGCTGGACCTCATGACGCCACAGAGATGCCACCATACTGACTTCACCTCTAGCCTCCTCAGATAATCTCATCAGGCACTGGTAAGAAAGAAAATAAAGAGCTCACTAAAATCACCCCAAAAAACTTGTAAGTCATAACACAGAATCATATTTACTTCCAATAAAATGAAACAAAACTTGACAACAAGTCAAACATTTGTTAATCTGAATATCAAATTCACTTTCAACTTCAATATGTTCAAATTTAATACCGGTGCAAAGGAAAGTTTCAAATTAGCCTAACAGAGTGATACTACAATGCAAAGCTTTATCAATTCGATAAAAAGCCACTCCTCTTGCCTGAAAGTTAGCCTTCATAGCTGTGTGGACCTTTTGCCTAACTTCAATGCCTTGATATCTTGTGAATTCTATGTCATTGCTAATATAGCATGCAGCAGCACACCTAAAATGAACCATCCCTCAAAGAAATAACAAATTCATGGAGAAGCACAACAATGCACAACATTCAAAACCTATGCACACCAGCCTCCCCCTTGCCAGCAAAGCTCCCTACTCCATCCTTCTCCCCCACCCCCTCCTCCCCCCCCCCCCCCAAAAAAAAAAATGTTCAGGAATTCAAGGAAAGTTATAAGCTTCAATTTTAAATTCTTCAGCAATGCTAATTCATCAGTTTTATGTACAAAAAAAAAAATCAAAGATATCTTTTCCTCTCACCTGGAAAGCCTTAGTGATATCTCTGAGAGTGAACATGTAGTGATGTCGGCCTGGTACTGGAGATGGTCTAAGGACATTCTGGACAGTGGTCAGTAGCTGACAGGAAGCATGGACAATAGCTTCATGAAGCTCTTGGGCCAAGCTTTGACCATTATGTTTGGTCATATTACCATCTAAAAGAGCATCCACAATGGAGTGTAGGGTTGAATCTCGTGCTTCGGGGAGGAAGACAACTGCAAAGTGTCTCTGTAAGTGAGAGAAATTAAGACAATAATTTGACGTGCATCCACATAGAACAATGTTCTCGAAACTAGGAGTTGAATATAATTTTCAGGACGCCATGAAAGGAGGCTAAAGTGATAGACAATGTAAAGAGGGGTGTGAAGAAGGGTAGGCAGAGATTACAGCAAATGTTTCCTTTCCCCAGAATCACATTTATCTTGATAGTAATCTGTTGAGTAGAAAGGTCTGTAAAGCTATACAATGACAACTTCCTCTATTCTACAAACACCAAATACAAGTATCAAGAGCTAATCAAAGGGAGCAACAACATCCCAATATTTGAGGAATTTCATGGCCACCACCAAACCTAATGTTTTGCTTAAGTATTTAAAATAGCAGACATATAAAAGAACACTATTTTTTTTGCAATGGCTGCATTCACCTGCCTTGTATTAAAGTACCATCCAATATACAGCTGTCCCTTCAGTTTCCATTCCCAAATGCATAATATCAACCACATACCCCTCCTGATCCCTGTATCACCACATACCCAGCTTGATAGATCTGTTCTTACCATGAGTCTTTCACTTGGCACCTTGCTCTGAATACTTGGAAAGTGACTCTTAGTGAATGCTGACAGAACAACAAGGTCTTCAATGGTACGCCACTCAAAAGGTTTCTCTAGACCAACCAGAGCTTTGTCATCAAGCAATTGGCGCAGCAGCTCATTGCATCTTTGAACACCGCCCTCATCCTGAGGTGGCAGGCTGAGGTCATCAATAAATACTTGAAGTCGTTTGTTGTCCTTGGCTCCATAAACAAAACCTGGGAAATGAAAATTAAAGGTCAATACAGTGAAAAAAAAACAAACATACTTGGAAAAACATAAAAAACTTGATCTTGCATATCAAGCCAATGACCTTTACAAAATGATGGTCCTTTTGTAACTGTAAGTGTCATAGGGACTGTAGTTAGTGCAATCTCCATTTTGCAGTAACATTACCTTATAGTATTTAATGCCCAGAACATTTTACCTACATTTCAGCAAGCTTTCAGGGACCATTATGTCAAAGGTGCACAACAACTGTCAGTGGAGGAGTGTCATTGCAAGGAGTAGTTTTAATCGGCAACTAATCATCTACTGACTACCTTCAATTTGACACATACCTTGTCTGTGGTAAATATTTGTCTCAATAAACTGTTGCAGGTCAGATGCAGTCGATGCTCCTGAGAATACTAGACGTTTGGTCACTTGATCACCAGGATCTGTAAGGTAACAGTACTGAATGGTTTAAGAATCTGACTTTGATATCTTCATTTAAATTGGTAACACTATGAAATGCAGGTCTTTCACAAGGACACAATGTTATGGGAACTTGCATTAATGAACAGTTTCTCTCTGCATGGCTCTTAAACTTGCTGTCAGAGCTAAAAGAAACAATCTCTCAGGGTTTAGTCAGTTGTTGAGAAAACTAAATTCTTATGCAGTTTTGCTAGGCTTGTTCTTAAGTACCTACTGGGTATCATTCATTTTTCTTCTTAGGACCTTCCTTTTAATGCCCCTTACAAAATAACAACATCATAAGGAACAATCAGGAAGTTATCCGGTGTTCCACTTCACATATCCATGAACCAACAAATTCTTTCAGGGGATGGGGGTTGGTTAAGAAAATAGTAATTATCTCGTTCAACTAGTTTTATTAAATCAACTTGAGGTGTCTGCATTTGTGGTGCAGACAGAAACAATGCAAAACAGAAAGATCCATATTTAATCCCATGTTGTGACGCTATCTCTAAAACCTTATTTTCCACACACCAGTTTGTGTGGTATCCTTTATATTTCAGAGGCAATTGATGCATTGGTTGTTGTGCTCAACAACACTTTAACAACATTCAATACAACAACAACTTAATTGCATGAGAGCTACTCGATTTGGCCAAAATCACTTATTTTACTTACCCAGAGTATTAATGAAATCATTGATCATGGCAGTTTTTCCACAACCTGGAGGTCCGACCAGAAGAATGTGCATATTGGAGAGATTAGCAAACTCTAGGATCACTCTGGTGCGAATCTGGGAATGAAACAAAACAAATGTTTTTACACATGTATACCACTGAACCCAAAGGTTGCTATAGCTTGCAAACTCGACTCACTAAAACCTGCATCCATCATACTACTACTTACTGCCCTATAATGACCAAACTAACCAAAGATACCATGCTGATTGATGAACTATGAAATTAAAACATCCTCTTGAAATGAAATAGGATGAAAGGGGTGGTGAAATTTATTTGCTGGAAGGGCAAAGAAAACCAAATATTTTTTCATAGGCATGAACAAAATAGCATTCAAGGTAATAAGCATTCAGTGGCTGTATTTAGTGTCACTTGAGAGTTAATATCAATGAAACAGTAGTTTTTAAGTAACAGCTGAATGACTGATTTGTCTCCACAGTCAGGCAGGTGATTACTTATGAGAGTTTAGATATATAATTTAACTTGTAAACATAATTTTGCTTCTAGTTTAGGGCGTAAATTCATGCATGTAAATTCTTATCCTTTACCATCAGAAATCTGGCATTATAGGTCCCATTTTTATCCCCTACACATTTTTTCACCCTCTCACAGGCAAATGTTTTTGATCTACATAGCTCTAAGAGGTGCATGACTCACTGTGTCCACTGTATCCACAAAGATTTCTCCTAACAGGTCCCGATGGTCTGTTACAGCTACTTCTGGTACCTTAGATACCCAAGGATCCCACTCCCCAGACTCATCCACATAGTAATCATACACTGAGATCTCATGGTCATAGTCTGGTAGGCTGATAGAGGTAAAGAAAGCAATGTTAGCTGTATATTAATGCAAATTAAAAAAAAAAACATATTAAGACATATTAAGCAGAATTGCTCTATTAAATAAACCATGTAGAAACTCCTCCATCAATACTCTTTCATAACAAAAATCCAACTTATCAGACAGCCCTAACTAGCATCTACAGCTAAACAGAGGGCTATACTTTTTCTTGAAGTTTAGTTACACCATCCTCTCTAAATTAAGATTAAAGTAAAAAAAAAGCTATACAACTTTAATCCATTCTAAGAGCAATATAGTGAAGAGGGCTAGGGGCATGCCATTTTCTCGCGAAAGAAAGCGTATAGGACATGTCAAATTGTGACGATGTACTGTGATCACTGTAAATAATGCTGAGGGACATAAATAAAATTTCCCCAGGAGCAGGTGGTTTAAAAAGAGTGTCATATTTTTAAGGAATTAGTTTTTCATAGCAGCATTTATACAATTAATGAAATGTGAGTCTTGTTAAGTACAAAGTATTAAAGAGAGTGGGTGGAATTATTAACTCAGAGAGGCACTTTTCACAAAGACACATTTACAGTTCTACGAGCAGGATGTCTGGTTTGTTAAAGGGGTACTTTTGCCATGTTGGGCTAACTTCAACCTTCCATCCCATCTTGAGCACTCGACCCTTAAATTCATAATACATCTGAACAAACTCACGCTGAAGTCAGGGTTCGCAGTAATTCACTGAAGTTCTTTCTGTCACTTCCTTGGAGCAGTCCACCAAAAGACCAGATTAGACAGAAGAGATAGAGTCTTTCAATGTGTAGCTCACCACCAATACTGATGTGTTCATTCAGCATGGCCTCTAACAGTCCAATACACATGTTGAACAGTCCAGCCTCAGAAACATTGACGATGGGTCTGATGACAAAAGAATCAAGTCAAACCTGTCTTAGAAACATGACGTAGGTTTATGGTAGCAAGGCATGATACATTTACTGTAAGATGTATCTGTTGTCCTCAACATAAAATTAAAATTGTCCAGTTAAAAGCTGTTAAAGTCACATCACATATAAATAACAGGAGGGCCAGGGTTTCCTTACAGTCTGAAATGATTTCATTCCTTACTTACAAGAGACTAAGTAGGACTTACTTTGTATCATATAAAACAAAGTTGACTACCCCATCCATTGTTTTGTTGAAGGCTTTCTGTAAGCACTGGAGGAAGAAATACAAAAGCTACATTTAATGAGTCAGAAATTTGAGGCTGTCACTGAATTTATCAAAATCAACAGTGGTGGCTCTTACCAGATCAGTTGAATAGTCTACTCCAGATTCCATGATAGAAAGATTTACCCTCTACACCTTAAACAAAAGAGCTACAGGGTGAACAATAGACCCTTTTCCAAATAGCAATTGCAATGGATTGTGGGACAGAGTTCTGGCAGGCGATGTTGTTGTCAATGGCATTTTGCTGTGGCAAAAAATGATGCACACCAAAATTCTATCCCACAATCATTTGTAATTCCTATTGGGAAAAGAGTCTATGGTGGGGTAACATCTTCTCTAACCTGTCCCAAGTGTCACACCCTTTTAGTACAATGACCAATCAATATTTTAAGAACAGACTGAAAAATCATCTACTTTATAACTACCTCTTGTAAATTCCTTATTATCTTAAGAATTATTATGTTTTCTGGGTTGTCTGTTTGTTGTTATTTTGTTGCTTTGTCTCGATTCACTTTGTGTTCACTTAACTTTGTCAAAGGGGGACTGCTTGTACAAGCTTTTTGCTTTTTCAGTCCTCCCCCACCTCCATGTTCAATTTATTGTTTCATTTTGTACAGATTGCATTATGTTAAAATAAACTCATACTCAAACTCAATATATTAACCGATACCTTCTTTTCCAAACAATCATGACTATCATGTGCCTTCTGCAATTTTTGTCCATAAAAGAGAAATATAAGAACTGACTGCAAATACTGTCAATGCAGCACCAAGGAATGCCATACATTTGACAGTCTTCTGAATTTAAAAAAAAATTTGATAACCATACTAAAAGAAACCACTACTGTACTAATCGTAATGATTCCTTACGTGAACTTCTTGTTGATTACGACTTTCTAGCCAAGACTGGGCAATAGGTCTCCATCCAAGAGATTCCCGATCAAAGAAGACAATTCCCTGGAAGACAAAAACAGAAACCGAATGTAAGTACATTAAAAAAAAATTTCCCACTTATCCAATGTATAACCTCTCCTGTTGATACAGAACAGACTTTTAACCACACTCAGACTATCACCAACTAAACCTAGCTCGAATTCATTACTGTGAAATGCAGGGGTGTGCCTGCAGTCTTCTTTAACTGTGAAATCTTTTTACCATCATGTTAACACATTCAACCTTACGCTAGTATGACAATAAGAACAGCTGTCACAGTTGTACATAAATGAGTATTCAACATTTCTGGAATTAAACTTGTCCACATGGTTCTCATTAAACGCGAGTGAACCTTTCTTTCATCACAAGGCATAACAACTTTTTAAAAGTTTTTGTAAATATTTCAAAGATGTTGCAGGAAATAAAGTTTAATGCTCTGCTATTGCACCTCTTGAAATAATTTGTAAACATTTCTTCCTCTTTTTTTTATTTTCTCAAACATTTTACACAATAAAAAAGAGACACTGAAAAATTCATTATATTTCAAAGTGCTTGATCCATTGCATACCACTTTCTGTCTCACATGCATATTCTCATTATTTCCTTAATGTAAGAAGATTTTGTGTAAACCAAATGAAAAGAAGAGCACAAGTTAATAAAAAGAAAATGCCTCACAGTTCTTGCAACAGTAGCTGGAGAAGCAGACATCAAGTTTGTGGTTTCAAATAATAGTTTGACATTATCACTCAGAGTGAGACGGTCACCGTTGTGTAGATGTAGCATTTTGTCTCCTTCTAAGACAGTGTTGAAATTATCTGCCCAGGAGGAGGTCAAAGGTCCATCTAAACAAAGCCAGGTAGTGCTAACATTCTGGCAAAAAGAGAAAAATATCGAAATTTAAAATTATGGAACTTATATCCCTGAGACATCACTTTCCATAGCTCATGTCAAAGCAGTATAACAGAGGTGCATTGCGTAATGATGACCCTTTAAAATGTATGATTTCTTTCTTGTAGGATAGACTGAATCATTTCTAATTGTACAAACCTGAAATATAATTTTCAGGTGACCATGTAAGCTTTCTTCTGTTGCTTAGTTTTTGCACAAATGATTTGCCATTTGCATTTCTGTTTAGATAAAAACCTTTCTTTGAGCCTTCATTAAATCTTTTTTATAGTTTCAAACTTATGCTTTAACATTGAGAATGCATACCACATAAAGCCAATACCTGAACTGACAGAACAAGAATTTAAGATGTCAGTTTCTAAAATAAGTTTGAATTAGCTTCAATAATTTTGAATCTTTCAATACTTCATTTCAACCACATGATATCTTCATATAATCATATTAACATTTATAGTAGACCTACAACAATGAAATTTAACTTTATAAGACAAAAACAAAGAGACTCTCTAACCCTGTTTGCTTTTCTCCAGATGTTGGTGAAGACGCCATCAACAAATTCTTGGTTTGGATTAACCTGTCCAAACATAAGGTGAAGATCATCTACGACCAGGGGATTGATTCTCTGAAGTTTATGGCTAATGGCAGTGATGCTGGACACACTGTTTCTTGATTGCTGTCGTGAGACAGCAGGGACCATTGCAGAAAGTGCATCTACTAGAACCTGAATACAGGAAGATTTTCCAGTCCCTGGACCTCCTGCTACAATTACACCTGAAAATATGACAATTCGTGTTATCAAACACTAACATAACATTGAAAGATTGAATCATTTCGAATTTATTTCCAACAGGAATTAAGATATTATCAAAGAAAAGTTACATAAATTAAGAAGTGTTCAAATGATCTAGCCAACAGTGCAGTCACAACTGCACTATGGAATAAAAAAAACCCTGTGTAATTGTAAAAAGCAATGAAGAATAAACTGAAATATATAAGTTCATTTTTAATAAAATTTTAGATTTTAACCAGCAAAATCCCTCCTTGTGAAATTCTCTGACAGTAAATCTATTGAAACTGTATGGATATACTGTTTTCTCTGACTGATTTTACCCTGTAAACTGAATTGATTAGAAATAAACAATGTACTATGTGATGCCTGGATTAACATTCACTCCAGTGATGTAACACTCTGCATATAAGGGGAATTTTACAGGGGTGGGGGAAGGGGGGTAGAGAGATCTCAATGGGTAGCTTTTATCTTTTGGAGGATGGTAATACTGTGGCAATTTCATATGAATCAAATGATTACACTTGTCCTTTGACCTCAGGCGAGTAAATCATACTCACCATGGTTGACTTGAGATACTGTGTACAGCTGCATGACTTTCTTGACCCAGTTAGTACTTGGAGTAAATCCATTTTCATGGGCCTTCTCTGCTACCATCTGCTCTATGTTCAGTCTAGTTCTCTGGGCCTGGCTGGAGAGGGGGGTAGGAGGGTCTCCAACCCCAGAGAAAATGTCCTTCACAACCTGACCAAATATGTAAGCAGCCTATAGAGAAATACCAAAACAAGACAAAGAGAAAAAGATATGCAATGTATTTGTAAGCATTTAAAGTAAAGGTTTGCGAATAAGACACTAATTCTAAACAAGTTCCTTGGCCCATAATATCACCAAGATGGTGAATAATTATGCTAAACAATACATGAACTTCAAGTTTTAGTTAAGTGATGAAAAGCAAACTAATAAAAGACCATCTAATCCACTATGTCATCCTCACCTCTGACTATACACCTACCTCTTCTCAACCCGATCCATGCTTTAAACAGATGGGAGTTGGCATGCCAACTACACCAAGGCAGCAAATGATTTGCCCACACAGCAGCCAAATGGCCCCAAAAGATGGTGAGGTAAAGTATTACAAGAAACTGCCTCCCTTTCCTCCTAAATAATTGTAGCTTCAAAAATTTGTATCCAATGTATCCCTATAAGAAATCCAGTTTGTACCCTAATGGGGGTACAGAGTATCTTCCAACAAATCCCTCTGTCCCTCTTATCAGGTATACAACCATACATGAATTTTGAAGTATACCTCATCCAAGTAGATTAACTGTGAATTCAAAGAAAGTTTTTCTTGGAACAAAGATCCAATAACATCCATCAATCCACACATTAAAGGGAAGTACTTGGTGTAGAGATAACACACCAACATATAAGACACTGTGATAATGTTAAATCTATCCTACATGAAGTATACTCTTCTTTAGTGAAATTTTGAAAAATCAGTAAAGATAGAGAAATGCACTGAATACGCTTGCAAAGGATGAATTGGCAGTCACTGTTAACTTTTTGTAATTATTTTAAGAGATAATTTGTCATATTTTTTTTTAAGCATTTCAATAAATTAGTATGACTCACATCAGGTTTCAATCTTGGTCCGATGACCTCATGCAGGGCCTGGGCTACTACAGCATGTTCAGCCTTTGCTGATGGTGTCATTGGGTTTGGTACTCCAGGCTTCCGGATTACTTTCTCAACAGTCTTCAGCATTGCAGCAGAGGCTGAGGGGATGAGGGTGGAAAATAAATTGAAATGTAAAAGATCAGCAAAATAATCAAAGAGAGTGTTAACAAAAAACCTGTGTGTATATTGTACATGTCAAATGACATTAGAGAAAAGGTCTTGTGTCCACCTCCAACACAATACAAAGACTGCCGAAAGGCATCAAATGCAAGAAAGTTTGAGAATTACAAAAAATTTGACATGACAAACTTTACCTGCTGAATTAGTTTAACAGTATAAATGTATTTATACCACTAACAAATTTACACAGTCCTCTGCATTCAATTATTCAGAGACTTTGTAAATAGAAAAGTTAGCAGTACTAAAATTTAGCCTCATTCTCACTAATTACATCAAACAGCCCTCTCATAAACACATGAACACTGTTTCTGCACTTTACGGACAGGAAAAATCCATGGCTATTAAGGACTGCAGGAACTCTGAATAAACATTTAAAATTTTATTCCAAACAAAGAAATCTGAATACTACTTAACAATGTTCTAGTTATGCTTCATTACATTGTAAAATTAAATCACAGTAGAAAATGTAAAAACAGTCTTCAAAATTATGATCAAAGCCAGCGAACAATTTGTTCAAGTTCAGGGAGGACTTAATCCACCTTCTGAATTGAAAGTGTCTAACTTACGCATAGCACTACCAGGTTGGACCAAAGAGTTCTGACTGCTAGCTCTTGAGAGCACCAACCTCTCCTCTTTGGTCAATCTCTTACCCATCTTGGCCTGTTCAATAGTATTGGCAATGGCACCAATGCTAAACATATTGTGGTACTCCCTGGACCTGTTATATTTGGAGGAAAATATGAAAATTCACAAATATAACTTTTTTAAGGGACAAGGGAGTAAGAGTAACAGTGGGGTGGGGGTGGGGGCAAAAACACAGGAATGTCAAAAGAATTGTTAACCGAGACAAAGATGTCGGTGGGGTTTGCTAACAATTGTGGATGACAACTTATGTGAATGGCTCGACTATCACATCACCTCTACAGGACAACATGATGTACATGTAAAACTTGGTTACAAATCAACATGTTTTATTCTTTTCACTGGGTTCATCAAAAACCTGAATCTACTAGAATCTAAATGACAAAATGAAAAAAAAAATCTTTTCAACACTCAAACCCTGGAAAACTGTTACTTTAGAGGTTTTTCAATGTCACAAATACATGTGACAACAAAGTCAGCCACACTGGACATCAAATTTTATTGCCCGCAACATGTCCCATGTTTTCAAAAGTACTCCTCAAAGCTTCATATGTTTGTACCTTCTTTTCAAGAATGTTTTCTTGATGATGGGGAAACTTTGTTACATAACTGTCAAGGAGAATCACAAAGCCTATGGTTTTATTATCAATATCCATCAAATATAAAATGCAGAGCTAGATGGTTTCTGGAATCCTTCAGAAGAAATATTAAACACTGGTTTGCAAACTAGATTGCACACTGCTGACTCCATATTCTGAGAGCTACTAAAGATTTCACCATAAAGTATTTTTGTATTTAATCATTACAAAGCATTTAAACCCAGCACATGTACCCTACACTTACGCCTACACAATACACTTAAGGTATAGCTGATCCCTAACACTTCAGTTAAGAAAACTTGCTTTGAAAAGAAGGAACAAAACATTCTATGCTTCGACCCATACTGTGAGTACAGAGTGCAAATGTTGTTACATGCAGTAAGTTTGTCATAAAAAATGGAGTACGGTAACATCTAAAATCAGGACCATTACGACGTCACATGAAGTATCTCTATAGAATGGTTTCTGTTTCTGAGTTCAAAGTTGTCATTTGAATATATAAAGTTTTGCAGATTTGAAGCTTTATGTAGCAAAAGAATAAGAAATAGAAAAGGGCAATTGGAAAAGAAAGTAACACTGGGATTTAAAACACACCATGGCCTTCCTACACATTGAGGAACCTATTCTCTCAGAAATTGATAAACATGGGCTGCAAATTATGCGTATATAACACCAAACATGAAAAGATCACTCAGGAAAGGATTGCCATGTTATAAAAACATGCAGAGAAGCTGTAGGAGCAATGACGGGAACACTTAGAGTGCATCCTCCAAAGATCCAAAGAGTGACACATGCCCCCTCTGCAAATAAAAAGTGCCCCTTTCAGTAAATAATTTGCCTTTTTATAGCTACCTTCCCCCTCCCAAAGTTGTACTTCAAAGAAATATAACCATGATCTCTGATACCTACTGTAGAAGGTCAACTTCATCATGGAAAGGGTTGCTGGTACTTTTTCACAACAGAACGACAAGCTACACACATCTAAAAACAATACGCAAGTAAATTTTCAAGGCTAACACATATGTACCAGCTGACACAGAAATCTTCAAAACATTACTCACAAAAGGTGTGTGTTATTACATGGGTAGGAAGCTGTGAAGGAGACACTTGGGGATAATCCCCCATTCGTCTAAAATGATAGCAGATGCCCCTTCTGCAATCAAAAACTCCTCAACAATAATTGGCCTTTTGAAAATTTCCCTCCGACACTTCATCCTATCTTCTACCTTTTGAAAGCTTTCTTAATTTCTAGATTTCACACGTATAAATCAGAACACAGGGTAGCCTTGATGATACAAGGAGTTGATCAGTTTGGCAAGTCTGATTAATATTTTAGGATTTCATTGATAGCAGGGGATGTCAAGGCAACTCATGAGAATTGTCTTTAAAGTAGCTATTCTGGTTCACAGGTTACAAACTGCAAACAAATGTGCTGTATAACAGACATGAATACTCAGAGAAATAAGCTACACCCTTGTGCTTCAGTGCAGTGATTGTGATTGATTCCAAATGAATTAATTACATTTTCATCTTAAAATTAAAGTTAATGACTTCACTTTGGAAAGACTTTTTGTTTATTCAAAACTATACTATCCAGTGAATTGAGGACACAGCACTTAAGCTTAGTGAAAAGTTGTTGCATAAAATGTGCATAATTTTGAGCTTGACTTTGCAGGTACCTCTCAAGGAAGGTGCTTAGTAGAAGAAGTTAAGTGACTTGACAATTAAGTTTTCTGGAAACTGGAAGTAAAAGAAGTATAAAGCAATCATAGTCCAATATAGATCACATACATACCAGCACATTACTAGTGTGATAGTATGTTCAGTTTATGAATTATGTTTTTGTGACTTTGCTTATCTTGATATTTATGAGTAAAATCACAAGAAACAGCTGCAAAATGGGACTAAGTATGGTATTGACATAAAGCCTTCTCAAATAATTAATTTAAACCAGTAATTTAGCTTTGAGGATAAATGCAAAGGCATTACAAGTTTTAAGGCTTAGCAGCCAGGAGGTTCAAAGCTAAACCCCCAGATGGGTCAATGTGGGCTTTCACCCAAGAGCAATCCACAGTTTTCTCATCAAACCTGACCTTTCAAAAAAAAGGGTCCAAATTTGATCAAAATTGTTGAGTTGGTCTGTCACCTGATGTGAAGTTATTAAAAAGCCACTGCCTTACTAGAACTGTCAGATATTTAACACTGGCATAAATTTATGTTACAAAATAGCCTGAGTTAAATAAAGAATGGTAACTCTAAGTCTTGATTCAGCTAAAGAAGGGAGCTTCTTCTTTCAGTAAAATTTGCAGGTCAGTGACTGTTTGGCAACTTCTATCATACTTTGTTACCTAGGCAACCTAATTCCTAAGCAAGTATACACTACCATAAACCCAAGCTCATTCTTTTGTGGCATGAAGCAAAGCTTTGAGCAGACATTAATCACAATTAATAAGTAACAAAGCAGTTTGCTGAAACGTGTTGTGCAAGAGAAAGGATTCATATAAATGTAGCATTAGCCCCATGCAGGATCTGGCTAGAGTAGTGGATGTTTAAATAGGACATGTTGCTAGAGTTTCTTTTGGCATTGCAACCAAACATTAAGCCGAATACAAACAGAACCAGTTGCAAGCAAGAACTTGCATGTTTTGAGGAAGAAAACAGGTCAGAGGAAAAGATAAAGCAAGTACTATGTATTAGCAACACATCTATGACACAGCAATCAGCATGCATACCCTTCAACATCATGCCATGTGGCGACGGATTGTAAGAGCACTGTTGACAAGGTTTTCATGTTAAAGAGTCCTAATTCCTCTGGGTTTCTGTGAATATTTAACAATTTGTGAGATGACTGAATAAATGTTACAAACAATACCTGGAAAATGAGTTGAAATGTTAAACACAATGACAGCAATGTTATGATTCTGTCATTAGTATGATTGTACTTTATGACCATAAGTATTAGAGATGGTTACATTAACACAGAATTGAGTTCAAAAATTAATTTTTACACAACCAACAAAAAATATTGAACACTTACAACAGTTCATTAATTTTTGTATCTTCAACTAGGACAATCAGCTTTTGGTGATTTTTGGAGGCAAAGTTATAGAACTTGCCTTTTTGTAACCAAACTGCTCATACCTCTCAATTCACCTCAGGAAATGGTTCTAAGAGAAGTTAGACATGCACCTGAGTTTTACAGACGATTCACACGCTATCTGTCATGACCATTAACTATGATGGAAAGCTACTCCTCCAGGCTGGATTCTAAATTAATAGGCCTATTTTAAAATTACAATTAAGAGGCACACAGAAGTCAAAAATCTCATGTGACTACCAACACTAAAAGCACTACAAATCTCATAAAACTACACTATGCAAAGGATGAACAACAAGTCTCTAAAATTTTTTCTGTAGGTGTATTAGGCTATCAACTAGTTGCTATTGAGTCACCTCCCATTTGACTAAAAAATGAATATTCTTTAGTAAAGATCATGTTCTTGTTAATATCCAACAAAATGTATTAGTACTAAACAGCAATACAGACATGATGTATTTCTACATGTCCATTGTACTTGTAGTGAGTACAACTTTGTTAATATTTTAGCACATTTTCCTGTACTCACACTTGTATGCTTTGTACTTGTGCTCAGACATTACCTGTTGGTTATGGCTAAATTTGTACTCAAAATCATCAAACCAGACTTGGACTCATATACTGGTACTCACAATAGGACTTACTTCACTAGTTCTGATATTCGAAATTTTGTACTCACAGTACAAGTCTGATTTCTATGAAAATCACACCCAACAGACTTAAAGCAGTTTCATCTGACAGAATGTGAATAATGTAATAGGAAGTGTTAATTTAAGAAAGTATTTGCAATGTTGCAAAGATGTATATCTACTAATGAGTGTATATCTATTAGATATACTCACAACTGATCCCTGCACTGCTGCACTACCATCTTAAGACGATCGGCTAAAACTTTAGGTGATCTGAATCCAAAGGCTGCACACTTAGCCTTTAGGATGAGAGAAATATCAGGAGAAGCAAGACTGGCTGTCCTAAACAGGAGTTTGACATCATTGGATATAACTTTACTAGTGGCGCCCTCTGTATTGACAGTGATGAAAAATGCCATGTTTCCATGCAAGTGCACCTGTGAATATTGCGATAAAAAGGTATGTCAACTAAAATCTGTATGCTGAAAAATATTTGCTGTGGACAAAACTAATCTAGCTTAATATGAATAATCTGACTCTACACCCACTAAAGCAACTTGAATTTTACCTCCTTTCTTTACATTCAAGGACTTTGGTCCCATCAGTGAATACTTCTTCTCAAACATATGACCTCCCTCTTAGGCAATCAATACATGAAAAAAACTTCTTCATGAAGCTTACTATTAAAATGCAAAAAGTGGTGTTCCAAGCAGAAAATTTTGTTTGACTATACCAACAGATACAAATCTTTTGAGCATCACTGCATTATATGAACTTCTATCCATCAACGCATGTCTCTTCCAATAGGGCCCGAGGATCCATCACACAAAAGTTATGTGAATGAGTTCAACCCTTACATCATGTAAATGATTCACCAATGATTTTGATTTAACCACATGATATTATCTAGGCCCATAGCTAACTACTGAGATGTGGGAGGGGCAAAGTTAATATTTGGAGATCACTAGCAAAGATCCATCATAGCATATGTAACTGAAATTACAACCATGACAAACATGGGGGAGGGGCATAATAAAACTGGGAAGGGGGATACTTCTACAGAAGAAGCCCAGTTATAATGGCAGGAAGGGAGCTACTTCTACAGAAAGCCCAATGATTCTGGTAGGGAGGGAGATACTTCTACAGTAAGCCCAATAGTTATGGTTTGATATTACCTCTTCACCATCACCGAGGAAACACTTTTTCTGTTTGGCTTTGAGGGCTGTCAGAACAGCTTGCACATGGTCAAGTATCACAGCTACTGCCTGGGTATTCAGAAGCTGGAATTCATCAAAACAACCCCAGCTGTCATCCTTGAAAATGATAAAAAAAAAATACATTTACAAAGAAATATTTATTCGTTTAGTCTTTAGCAAGTGTTTTCACTTTGAGATAATTTTTTCCCCACCATTATTGTCTTCTTGTATTAGTGTTGAATTATTTACAACAATGACAATATGAATAAGCAGTATTGGTACCCTTCTCTCTCATACACTGCAGCTACTGCATTTGATTCATATACATTCACTTCACATGTACCTTCTTGAGCATATATATAAACAATACATTTCGTAAAGGAACATAGTAATTACTTGTTTGAAAAAAGAAGTTATGTCGATAAAACTATGCTAGTGAAGGCGTTATCCGCTTTCTGATGGGCAACCCAGTTCTTAGAGCTCTTGTTAAAATTATTGGCATATACATTTCAATTTGCAGAATGAATGTTTCAATTCCTAATAGAAGACATCAAAACTTAACCTTTCATATTTTGTTTACAGCAGAAAATTAATTTTTTTTATATGCAATATAAGGAAATCATATGGATGGTAGACAGAATTTTTGCAACCAAAAAATATCTTGCTTTGTAAAGAAAAGCTACTTGAAGTACATTCATTTCAACTTCGAGAATAAAAGGAGAGGTGTAACTTTAATCCTGAAAAAGATGTCCCAAAGTCTCTTTCTCAATTTTACAAAAGGAACAGAGAGCTTAATCAACTTTGCCAGTCAAGTATAAAAGACTGTTAGTAGGCAAACTCAGGTGCAAAAAACTAATTTGAAAATAAAAGATATTCGCTTCATTTACCAAGACCCAAAGCATCTTACAAATTCTATCACAACCATCTGAGCTAAAGTCAATTAACAGAGCATTCCATTTCAAATGGAAGTAGGGGTTTCAGTAACATTTGTTAAATATAAATGACAGACTGTTGGAAATGTTCTATGTTTCAAAGCTTTGTTAAAAGAAGAATTCTCTAAATAAGTATCTTGGTTTTCTCCAAGACCACTACTAACTCTCCAAGTTCTTCAAATAGCATTACGAGCCCCAGTAATATGTAAGTGGGAAATTCATAATATTGTATTTAGATCTGAACCTTACAAAAGAAAAATTTCATAAAACTTCCTAACATTTTTAATACCTTTGTCATATAAATATCCAGAAACAACACACTAACACTGGCATATTTAAGGATCCTTGGCTAAATGTGCCCAATTTCAATACCTTTAATGATACGAATGGGAATAAAATGCATGAACAAAACCTCAAGACAAAGAATAAGTAAATAAACTTAAATATGTGATGCAAAAGGATTTTGGAGGTATGATTGGAAATATATACTAGGAAGAATGGTAATGATGAAATTATGACAATAACTTATATACTTTCAAATGATTAAAGGAAAGGCCAACTGGTAATCCCCGTTAAAAAGATGATAGAATTTAGAAAGGATAGGTTATTTTGGACTAGAAATGGGTAAGAAAAATACAGCCTCTCTTGCTAAGTCACAAACAGCAAGTTCACAATTCATTTTGAATACTGTGCAGGATGGCACAACAGAAACTTACAAATTTCTCTTTTTCTTTTTTTGGAATATATGGCACAAAGTGGTCTATAGAGGAAATCAAACAGGAAACCTTAAAAAAATCTTCCATTGAAAAATTTCAATAACATCTTACCATAGCAAGTCCTTGTACTATCTTTCCCATAGCTACTGGATCACTGTTAGGTGAGCAACCAAACATAGCCAGGTATCTCCCCAGGGTGTATGCAAGACCTTTCACAGTCTCTGTCTTACCCACACCTGTAGCACCAGTTATAGCTGCTCCTCTGTGCTGTCTCAGACACTGTAACAAAACAGACAGCAAAATACAAAGTTCACCAAAAACCAAACACAAATGGTAAAAATATTTACATAGCAAACTAAGCATATATTTACAACCTCATTTAATACAATTCAACAGCAAAAGGTAGTTTCAACATTTTCCATTAAAAATTATTTTCAAAAATTCCCAAATCTTCATTCTGTTTTTGTAATATGTGCCATCTGCTATCCTGTGTTGTCCACTTTAATTAGATATCAGGTTTACTTTCAGTAAATGTGCAATGTCCATACTATTATGACAGTTCATTATAACTTTCTGTCTCTCTTTACAGACAGTTGATTAAAATGAAATTTTTCAAAAGGAACTGAATCACTTCCTGGTTTGTCTAGGTCATCATCTGACAGACTTCTATTCGGTACATACTTGTACTTACACACTTTGCCACATTCCCTTTAAACTATTTGTAAATAGCTCATACAACAGTTACTCATTGATACAATTGCTAAGATTTGCACTCATACTCATGACAAAGTGTGTACACTCATCCTCACAACCAGATGCTATACACCTGTACTCCTATTCATGACATTACACTCACAATGAAAGTCTATCATCAGAAGAAAGTAGATAGATATTGAGGCCCATCTACACAACCATACATCTGTCCATAAACACAGCCTTACAAATGTATGACAATGTTTCACAGATTCCCACTTGGAGTATAGAGCACTGCACACTATATATGCAACATTCATACACAATACAATTTAGTCCTAAACTTCCATGATGTAAAATGTCATAAATTGTTGACTTTTGGTGAATATCTCTATACCCCCGTAAAGTGCAAGTTTAGGTAATGATTTCTCCTACAGTGACCATAAATTATGATTAAATGATAAGACTAGATCAAAATGTTTTCAACTGTTCTGAACATTTGTTGTAAAGATGAAACATGCATCTAAAAATTTGATGACAGTCATACATGCTGGACGTTGTTCAACTAAGTTGGGAAAGCAGTCTACAAGATCACACATTTGCTCATGAAAATCGTCATACAAACATAAGATGAAGTTTTAAACAAATGTATGATCCTGAGACAGAGCTTTAGAATGGTACTAATTTTTTTGGAAAATGGAACTGTCACTTTTATAACTAGTTACTTACAACTGACATAGTCAAGAAACATCTTTCAGTCAGAGGGGTCATGACAAGGGAACACCGACCCCCAAAGAACTCATTACCATAGCTGTGCTTGTCTTCATAAATGTAAATCTCTGGTTCAACATGTCCCTCTGAAAAAAAAAAAAAACAGTACTTGAAACTTTAGTATATATATATATGTGCATACTTTGTCCAGCAAACACTCAACAACATGAATGCTTGCAGTGTGTTTTTACAGTCAAGCATTTGATACATCTACTTTGCATGAGCAACACATAAAAAAGGGTTGTTCCCAATGGCTTCGGGGTATTTTCAACAACAGAAAAAATTATTAAACTAAAGTATAATTACGAGGTAGCAAATTCCCATCACTTGTCAAGTTTTTAATTAGTTTTTATCAATCCTGAGGAAAAGGAAGTTTCAGTAATGTTACCATGGCAACATATAATCTCCATAATCCTGGTATGATCTACATTTTCAGTCTAAACACTAAATTAATACCACAAGGCACCTTGATAATTATGACCCATCCCAATTCTCCACAAGTGTTACACAGGGCCAACACCACCCAGTATAATGTATAGAACAGATAAATGAATAACCACTCTACCCTATCCCCTAACCCCCTTCCACCCAAAAATGTAAAAGGATCTGTGCCTATTATTCCAACTTCCTTACCCAAATCATTATTCAATCTAGCTTGACCACACCTCTGAGTGTTCTCCTACAATGCACCCTATTGAGCTTTACATGAAACTTGGAATTTAATATTTCCTCACAACTTTACCATTCTCACACCCCCCCCCCCCTTCCCCTCCAACTATTTTACCACAACACCAGCAGGAGCACTCTGACCACACTTCATTTGATATTTCGCTTTCACAATAAGCAAACCATTATTACCTATCCTCTGATAGTAATATCTGACGCAGCGTCTCCATTCAAAGTCTCCAAGCTCCCTAAGCTTACGAACAGCTAGATGGTCCAGTGTGTCTCTCAAAAAGTGACATTGCTGGGAATAAGGAAGAAGAAAAGTTTGCATTTTAAATAGGGTGTAAATTAAAACGCTCTATATGAGATCAAACACTTGTAAATGCATTATGAGATGAAGTATTCCTACATCATTATTATACAAGAATTCACACAATGCCTGAAGTATACTTGTTTAGTTACACTAACATGCATTTTAGATTTTTTAGATTTTAGTTAAAGCAGAGAAACGCTCTAAACAGACAGTACTGTCTTTCCCTCACCTTTCCCATCTCTTCTCCCCTTCTTTCTCTTGCTTTTTAACTACCTGGTGTAACTGTACTGTACAATTCATCCCACCTTCTCTCATCTGATTTAAAAAGACTTATTTCATCCCATTCCCATATTCCAGCACTCAGGTAGAATGTCAATCATAAATTACTCAGCAGCCACCTTATAGGGAATACACACAGTCAACTTTCCTCCTAATCCTTGTCACCCTAATGACTGAAACAAATACCACAAAAATTTTTTTTGCCACCAAGATATGGAGACCATCATGTATAACTCCTCTGCCCAACTCAATCCTTTTCTGCTTTCCTAAAGGTACTGAGGGCTACATGTTCTTAAGTAGGATCTTTTCCAAAAGTGAAAAAGACTCAACTCCCTGCCTCTCACATTTCATTCTCTCTCTCCTATCTATACCCTTGCTCAGTCCACAGGCTCATATTTCATTCTCTACTCTCTTCAAAGCAAGCAAAGCTCTCACAAACCATCCCACCCACATCCTCCCTGTTTTACCCTTGTTTCTTCTTCTAAAGTTACCAAAACCAACATGTTCCTTACATGTTCGCAACATACTTTCACAGCTGATACATACAGACTCCCCATTTCCCCTTCCTCCTTAGCCCCTGCCTCAGTTCACAGTCCCTTGTCTTATTTTCTCCTATATTCAAGTACTCACAGACACCATGTTCTCCAGTCTTAGTCTTTGAATGGGTGAAACTGACTCCTCCAAGTTCTTCCAATTTCCTTTTGTCATGACAGATGTCAGTTTACTCATTGTACTTGTAAACTTCTTCAATGCATTGGGAAGAGCCCTTCTTTCATTTCTAAGCTCCAGGATCCCAAGTTCACATTCTTTGGTCCAGTACATAAAAAGACCCAACAAGGCAACCTGTGTTGGATACTGAAAGAATGAAAGAAATAATTAGACAACCATTTTGACTATGATGTACATCCTAAACTTAACACTTATCAATAGACCTTAACAAAATGCCACAAATTATATAGGCTTTGTATTCACAATCCATCAATGATGGGTAATATTCATGGTTTTATCACACAAAAAGTTACTTCCTATACAAAGCAGTATATTTCTTACACAGACAAAAACAAGAAATATGTAAGGCAGAGGAGTCACATTTTGGTAAATGATTGACAAATTCTCAGTCATACTCTGAGTAGGTTTCCACATTTAGAAAAATAAGTTGGCAGAAAGACTACATATTTAATAAAACCAAGACATCATCTGAAAATTGCACTAAAACACTGCAGCCTTTTCATTCTACTGTATTACCATCTACATGTTTAATTTCTCCATACTTCTTTCACTGGGTTCATCACAGCACTACCACCTCATCCTCTTCTCTGTCTCCTCAAGTTAATAAACTCTTCATCATAGATAGTGTAATGGATCAAAGAGGCTAAACTTCTTCCTCCAACTCTTGTCATTTCACAGGAAAAGCACCACCAAATATTAACTTATCATTTAATTACACCAACCCAAAATCAAAATTGCTGAAAAGACAGAACCGTGTAAACATTAACCGTACCCCCCCCCCTTCCATTTTACTCAGAGCAACACTGTTATGACTTACAAGCTAGTTCCTCAACTGGAATGTTTCTGTCCATGTCTTCTATCATCCTACAGACAGGCATGCCAACAGTCTTGGGGATGGAATCCCTTAAACCCATCAACCACACATCAACACCCACCCACCCCCCCCCCCCTTCCATTTTACTCAGAATAATGTTGTGATGACTTACAGCAAAAGCTAGTTCCTCAATTGGAATGTTTCTCTCCATGTCTTCTATCATCCTACAGATTGACATATGAACAGTCTTGGAGATGGAATCCTTTAAACCCATCAACCACACCTCAACACCATCTTTAAGGTCAACCTGTTGACAGGTCAAAGGTTAAATACACCTTGAAAATACCTGACATGTGGCTACTGTATCAACATCTGCATAATGTCATTTTGAAAACTAAAGGTCTTTTAATGAGCACAATGGTTACTTTATACAGAATCTGCTGAATTAAACATAGTCACAGTTTTCTGCAGCAATACTGAAAGAAAGCATGCTTCACACATATACCCAACAAAGAAACAAAATGAGCATGAAGATCTTGTTCCTCAAAATTTGTTCTTTTCTACCAAAAGGACTCCTACTAAGTGCTGGGCACCTTCCACATAAACAGAAAACCTCATACAGTATATCTGGACCATTCAGGTTTAATGGGTGGTTGTTATAAGTGATAGTCTAAATGGATTAAATTTGAGTTGACTGAACAAAATTTTAAAAAGTTTTAAAATGTAAAGAAAACATACTTGAAAGTACCTCATCTGTCCTTAGCTAACTGTATCATTTCTTTGCCAAAATTTTTGTTCCATAACATGAAACAGTTTTTGCTTTTGCCATTTAACAAAATGAAACTACTGCACTATATTTAAAAGTTCAACGTGATCTACCTGTCCTTTCCAATAATAAAAAAGACTCAAATAAGTTAAACTTGAACTAGTAAGGCACCATTGTGCACCACGCATCAATCAAAACTGGTAAGAAGAAAGAAAGTTTAACAGTTGATAACTGGATAAAGATTGGATAAGCACTTACAATATCTTGAAGTTGTAGCATCTCTCCATCTTTTGAAGACACTGATACAACTTGTAACATTTTGCCAGGAATTTCTTCTTCATTTGTAGCAATAGACTGACCACCACTGGTGGCAACAGAATTCCTCTTACCATCATCATGACCAGGGGAGAGACGGACTTCCTTGGTGGGGCTCTTCTGAGGAGAGAGACTACCAACACTTCGTTTCCTCTGAATTGGAGATGGAGACTGGGTCTGCTCATCCGATGATGAATCCAGGTGGATGTCATACACATAGTTGAACATACACCTACAGAAAGATGAAAATATCAAAGTCGTTAATATAAATGAAAATTGCAATGTGAAAAGACAAGCAGCTGCCATAACTCTAAACTCATTAAAGGCAATAGGCAGTTGCCCCAAAATTTTCTTTGAAAATTCAGCAAACTCTTGCAAATCTCCTCTTATTGCATTACAAGCACCTCTGAAGACATTTTGAACATAACTATTACAAACAATAGGTTAAACAAGGAGAAATTCTCCTTGAATTTCACAATTCACTAACAAAAGTATTGTCACATGATCAAAATTGGCCATTTATGAACTGGAGTGACAGGGTACACTCACTCTGATTGGGGTGACTGCCTACTGCCTTTAAGCAAAATTGATAGATACTGACTTTGCTCACACTCCAGTGTACATATGGTGATAACTACACATCTCAAGAGGTTCAGTTCAGCAAACTGTCTTTCAATTTGTAAAACAGGTAAAGCTGACAATTTTTGTACATTAAAATAACAATATCCTCATCTTTCTTATCAGCAGGGCACATACACATCTTTGAAGGCAAAATTAAAGCATTTTTCAAGTTCTTTCTATGGGCCAGAATATTTTCCAAATTTACAATATTTGCACAGTATTCTAAAAACTTGCATACTTTTCAGGAGATGGCAGAAGATGACAATGAAAATGTTCCAATATATACTTTGAGTGAATTTTAGTCACTTTTCATGTTCATAACATGGAAGGGCAAGACTTGAACACTTTCCAGGTCTTGTAATTGTTCCATTCCAATTTAAGCATTTTCAATGATTTCAAGACTGCCCACAAACCCTTAACTAATGCCTAAACTATGTTTAAGGTCAGTATAGCAGGCAAGGGGAAAAGAAACAATGCATTACAGAAAGTTAGTTAAAAACTATCATTCAAGCTTTACAAATCAACAAGCCTTTAAAAAATCAGAAACAATTCCCTGTCAAACTGACTTCCAGCACACTCCACATTACTGGAATACAGGTGATAATAACTTCAAAATTGCAAATGGCATGGTCTCACCTAAGATGTGGTCTAACAGATTCCAAATCAAGTGGTCGGCTTAAAACTGCAAGTAAAACTGGGTCTGACAGGAAGTAGAATCGTGGGAAGGCCTGACGTTTCTTGTCCAGGTAGCCCATCAACGACTTAAAACAAATTTCAAGTTCATCATAGATGTGACGGAGTACAACACCTTTGGGAATTTCCCCACCATACGTACACTGTAGACAAAGGAAGAATTATTATGCTATCAAGCAATTTCTTAACTGTCCATTTCTGCTTTGAAATGAAAAGCTACTGTACCACAAATTCCAACTTATAAAAATATTTATATTACAAAAAAGTGATATTTTTTATCTCACTGCCCTGTATGGAGCAAAAGGAGAGGAGTCACTAGCCTATGAGACATGATAGATGCAGCTCCTACAATTTTCCAGGCTAAACTTGGGTAAATCACCAGTGAGTGAACCAAAGAAAATTTCTTTGAGACAATTAAGAACAAAATTAAATAAAATTAAATATGAAGGAAGTCAAGTGGTGTGTGAGACTCGGTGTTCCTGTCAGTACACTGCAATCAGTGTTTGCTGGCAATATATGAACCAATTGTGTACAGATGATGGTTTACAATATTTGTCAGCCAAGCATCACCTTGTCCTTAAACAGCAATTCCCTTCAATATAAATATTGCAAACCAACACCTTATGACGAACTTTGATAAAGAAGATATGGCATACCACTTTCACTTTTCATTTTAAGAGATTTTGTGCAACTTTCATTGACACCTTTCAAATTTACACACATTAAGTTATTAAGCCAGCAGCACTGCTCATTGGCACAAGACAAGGTTGCACAATTTCATCTAAAATTCCTAAAAATGTTGGCACTTTACTGTCAAATACCTCATCAACTACATCATTCTTTTTCAATTTCCTGTATCTTTTTTTTCTTTTTGGTCTTTTTTTTTTCTGTTTCTGCTGGGTGATGTTATTAAAAGTCAACAAACTGAATGAAACAAAGGACAGCATACCTGAAGGACATTTCTAGTGTCATATGCACGCTTCTGTATCTTGGTCCAACTTCGGTCAAGTCGACTAAATCTTTTAGCTTCTTGGGGAAGTTCTTTAGCTGTCCTGGGGATGCTAAATACTGCTTCAAGGTATTGCCAGAGGTCCTGTACTTCTAGCCATTGTTCTAGGACCTCAGACACACCTAAAAAGATAAATGTGAAACATGAAATTAGCTCCTAGTGCCATCTTTATCAAACATGTGGCAATCCATTGGTCCTTTTAACTTATCTTCACACTGTTAATCATTATTTAATCCATTTTTTTATTTCCAAATTGGGGTTTTTGCACCTTGGCAGTGTCTGGTCTGTACTGAGCTACCAGTAAGTTCTTTTCTTTTGTTAGCTTGTCATTCATATTATAGTGTTTAAATGTTTAATTGTTCTTCATTACCTCATCTATCTTATTAGCAAGCATACAATTTCCTTTTTAAGTAAAAATGAATTTTACCATCCTATACCAAATCAACACATACCTTGTTCTTCTCAAACAGTAAAAGACTTAAATATCACATTACTTCTGATTTCATAAGAACTTTAACTTAGCAATGCAATAAAAAGTTACCTGCTTAACAGTCAGGTTCGTAGCTATGAGAAGAACAGTACTTACTCTGAGTCCTCACTCCTTAGACTAGTCAGTTGCACCCAGCACTCAAGGTAATTTAGCATGGTGCTGACTGATCTTAACCGTACTACCATATGCAGTAAATATGATATAAGCACTTATTAGTTTGCTACCAATATGACCTGCCTTGCCAATCCACCTTTCAGCAGAATCTTGTAACACTAGCATCCAGCTTGTTTGTTTATATTCTTTATGACACTTACTTCTACTGCTCTTACCTCTCAGTTTCTCAGCCCACCCTGCTGCTTCTTCTCTCAAGGGTCCTACATATTTTGATGTCAACATATTTGCCAAGATGGCTTGGGCATTCTCCAACTGCTCCAAAAGATGTTCTGAGTAATCCTTCTCCAGGAAGATGGGACCTCGATTCTTGTAATTGACAAACATCAATACCTGTCAAAGCAAATTAAAATTTCACCTTACTATACTTCACCAAAGACATATTTTCAAGGGATGAAATTTCCCCCAAACACTGCACATTTATTTCTGCCTAACACATCAATCCCAACACACCAGTGTTCCACAGAGATATTTACTGCTGTAGTCTGGTAGATGAAGCATGACATTTTATCATACCTTACTTTGTAAAAGTTGGGATAAGAAACTTCTATCATACATTTCAATCACTCAAAACAACTTGTCACACCAAGAGAAGTTCTTATTCATTGAAGTTAACTTCCTTCACACATATAAAACTTTCTACCAGAGAGAACCTACTTTCCACACTAAAAATTAATCAATGCTCTTTTACAAAACATCCAAGCTTTTCTTCCTTCATACCACCTTCAGAAAACTAGTTTTACTCTTTCTCAAACACCACTTCTCCCCACCTACTTTATCTGCCCCCCCCTTCTGAACCATCATAACCACCCACCTGTTTAATCATAGTTTCCTCCCCTGTCTGTACCATCATATCTCCCTTAGTTTTGACCACCCAATGTGTGCACCATTATAACTACTTAACTACCCACCTTTTCCAAGCATCCCCCTCCCTATATCTGCAACATCATTTCAGCTTACCTGTTCTGTCCACTCCTCTTCAGTGATTCTTAGTTTAACTTCCAGTTCCAGCTCTTTACTAGCACAGTGACAAATCTCTTCAATTTCTTCTTGATGTCTGATCACAGCAGGAAGGAAAAAAAAAATATACAAAACAATTGTAAGGACTGATGCAATAGGGCAGAGCTTCAGCTGCCCTACTTTTGAACCTTCAGACAGCATAAGCTTTTTCAATGATACTACTAGTAGTTCTGAATTGATTTAAAACTTCCAATAGAGGGATTTCAGTCACGTGACTTTAACCAACTAGACGCAATTTTGAAGGGCAAGATCACGCGTCAAGGTTTTTGTGTTGAAGGGCACGATTGCGCGTCTCTTTGGTTTTGACGGGTGCGCGTCCATTGTGTCACAGTAGTATCTGTGGTTATGCCGTGCGCGTGAGCTCTAAATTCGCTTACTGCGTGTGTTTTGCCCTTCAGTGCCTGGAATCCCACGCGCGTTACGTCACATGAAATCCCTCTATAGTCACATTTAATTTAACAGAAGACAATAAAAAATACTTGAAGGCTGTAGAACGGAACTTTATCCTTCTGCTATGCTAAATTCCTAACTAGCAAATGTCAACTACTAAAATCTACGTGAAAATATAACACTGTCAACACTGCACTAAATGATAGAAAGCTATATTGCACATATGTACTTACTCAATTAGGCCTGCATCTAAAATATGGAAGAGTTTAAAAACATTAGCTTCCAGCTGAAAGGAACTCCCAGTGACTGACATCACTTGCAGCCAATGACGATTGCGAATTTCCTGAGAAAAAATCATGGTTTCAAACATGTCAGGCGATGGCAATATACTCTTTTACTGAATACCACACCCAATAACCCTTTGATGAATATTCAAATGGTTACCACTAGGCCCACATTTAACATCATGCTCAGGGTCAGGTCTTGTACCCAACACTGAAAGTGTAACTGCTGATTACTTGCAGGTCTGATCCCCATATTCTTATTTTGGCAAGCAAGGAAGATCTGACCTCAAGCATAAGATTAAGCTTGTAGGGTAGATGCTCCAAAGTTAATATGGTGACTCTAGATCAGGGGCTCAAACAAGTGTTTTAGGCCAAGGATCCTTTTACTTGAGTTTTTACTTGAAAATAATCTTAATAGCCAAAATTTTATGAGTGCTTGGTTTCTCAACTGAATCTGGGACTTTTCTGATCTTCTCCTCGCCATTCAAGTTAAGTGCATGTTACAGGCCACAACTTGAGAAGCTAGGCTACAAAATCAATGGCTCTTGTGTCTTTTCCTATTGTCCTAGCTCTGGCCAAGTTTTTTTACAGCAACCTCATGTGATGGTCATATGCCGGGAAGGATCAGGGTTTGTGAAAAGTTTATGTGGGCGAGGATCAATATACATAAGTTTGCTAGTAATGCGGCTACTCCAGATCAGATATGGATCTAGTAAAAAGACACCCTCTGTCTTTCCTTTCATTAGAAAATTTACGATCATATTTGTCCAATACCTGTCTAGGGAGCTGGAACAACTAACGTTCACTACTATCATCATTTCCATGGCTTCATAAATTGAAGACTATAAAAGTTTGTTACTTTTCATTAACGTTGCAATACAATTATCAAGCTACATACAAACTATGTCAGCCTTCCAAGCCATTGCATTTAAAATGCCTTGATTTGCAATCACTGACAATATGTATAGGCTACAATGACCACTTTTCTTTATATCTGTATCAACTATGTTTGAGTGGCTTCAACAACTGTGGAGTTGATACTTGCTGCCCTGAGGGTAGCATCTCTGAGTAGAGTCATTTACTCCTACTGATTTTGCAACTAATCACATCATCATCATTGCTCAACAGATTGGCATCATAGCTTGTCAATGTTTACCACAAGGGAGAAAAGATATTAATCTGGTACCAATGTTTAACTGCAGACTCACCACTCTGATCATACTGGAGTTCACATCAGAAAGTAAACCACAAGTTTTGACTCTTAAATTGAGTAGAGTGACTCTCAGAAGCCTAGTATCAACATAACAGAATTTTATCTCAAATCTGAACAAACTGAGAGCTAAGACCTGACTCCAGATACTCAATGGTAGCTGTGGGTGCCCATTCAAAGGAGCCGTTGCATCACCCCAATCACATTTAGAAATATCCCCATATCTGTTTTTTTAAAACTGGTAACAACACTTTAACTGACATACATGCAAACAATAGCATCACTCTTATTGGTTAATGATGACTTGTGGAGGTAATTCAGTAGTGTGTAATACCTAATGAACAACAGAAAGCTCACACACAGCTTTGTAAAGATATGACCTTAAACAATTAAAACTCAAAACAGGCCATTGTAGCTTTGTCCAGAAGGTGCACTGGGCATGTGATTTTCTTTTAAAATGGAGAAGAAGGCTAGAAGTAAAGTTAGTTGAAAGAATTTGTACTATCTGGGATGAGATTTGTTGCTCTCTGAGTGTTTAGGTACATTAAAGGGGCTTATTAAGTTGGTTCATGATTTTCATGATTTTTTGTCACACCTGTTGAGATTTTCTTACATCTTGATGGTGAAAGGTCAAACTAAAAGATTCTGCAAATTTAACACACAACTGAAACAGCAATGATAGGGTAGTTAACAATTAATATCATTTTATTACAAGTTCGTGACCAGACACTTTTTACCATTAGGTGTTAATCATATGCAACCCCTGCTCAAAGACAGCTAATGAGTGAAGCTTATACCAACCTGGTTGACAGGCTTGCAACTCAAAGCTTATAAACATGTTGTAGGCTATATTCAAGAGAGGTTAGTCTATCAAGGGCTGGGACAAACATCACAAACTACAGTCTAATTCAAAGCTTGCCATGTACCCCCCTCTTTTAATTTACACGATACCAAAACTGTGTGTTATATAATTCAATCACCTAATTGCAAAGAAAGAGCAACACAAACTATGTCATAGTAGTAAGGTACTGAACATTGATGGTCAGGAGGCTATGGGCCCTAGCCCCCTTTCCAGCTGCAATGATTTTTTTTTTTTTTTTTTGGGGGGGGGGGGGGTATGGGGCACAAAGAGGCAAGAAAAGCAGAAAGTGCAAAGACAGCTTGGGCACTCTACAGTCAATGCTCAGTGTTGCAATCAGTTTCTGACCCACTCCTGCAGACTGACTGGAATACTGGCTTCAACAATGGTTTTAGGGCATACTGTATTATGTGTACTCACCTTAGAAGCTAGTTTATGAAGGATTGGAAAGACATCTAGGTAGAATTTGATTGAATTTTTCATTTCATTGTAAGCATCCCAGTCTTTCAACTTAGAGGGCAGGTTCTGACATTCTTCCCAGTAAGTTTCAACCTTTGAACAAAACAACAAAATGTGCATTACTGCTAAATAACAAGGTTTCCCTGTGAGAAAGTTTTGGTTTTCTCCACTATGATACTGCCTCCAAAACACAATATCAACTTTTCTACCATAATTTAGTATCATTTACAAAAGTACAGGCAGGTTGATAAAGAATGTTTCTGATGTTTAGGCTCGACACAAACTCAAAAGCCACCTTGTCTAAATGAGTCATATATTCATGTCTGTGCTCCTAACCTCCAAAGAGTCTTCTGAAACTAAAAACATACAGCAGTTACTGACAGTACAAAGAGTCTACAATGTGGAATACTGAACAACCTACACTTAAATTTTGGCTCCTTTCATTTTTGTTACAGATCCTTGATAGACCTGCACAGAGTTTATAAAACCTGTTTCAGTTTACCACCTAACACATATTTGATTCTCAAAGTCTGTGATACATTGGTTGGTTTTCATATGGACATCTTGTTCCTTAAATTGTGGCACAATGGCACCCTCTACTTAGGATTACCTCACTGTTAGACTTGCCCAAGTCTGCATCAGCCCATAACCTGTCCCTGAACTGACCATCGAATGCAATGAACTTCTGGAAGAGTCCATACAGAAGACCAAGAAGGTCCAGCTCCTTAAATGTAAATAAAAAGACAAAACACATTGGACTGGCATTGAAGCAAGACCTACCTACAAATGACAGCACATAAAACACTGCTGGAGACTGAGGCAAATATACACATTTCTACAGAACCCAACTGTGAAAAGATTGTGGATTTCAATCAAAAGACAGAAAGATCTCTGCTTTCCAACAAAAGAAATGGTAAGGAGACAGAACACAAATTATCGAAAACATAAATTATCAAAAATTGGCAGTTTTTAATGGTTGGGGACAAATTCCCCATGTTTGCATCTGGTATCATCCCCACTGAAACATCTACAACATTAATGTAGAAAGTAGTAACACCAAACCATTTTATAAAATTTGTTTTTGCTTATTTACCTCCCCAGTCTTATCCAGCTCTGGAAATGGTTTGCAAATAATTCCAAACAACCTTGACACAGAATCTAAAGTTTTTCTCTTTGAATCGTAAAGCTTGAAGATTTCCTGGAACTCATGTAGTCTTGATACTGCTTCAGCTGGTTGGACCCCAGGCACAGCTGGGCCCTGGGAGTCAAAGCTGTTCCGGAATTGGATTACTTCTACCACAAACAGCTGGAAAAAAATTGATTCAAAACTTTAAACATCAGAAAATGCTGATAAAAGTTCTTTTCAACTTTGTTACATTTTACAGCTGTGGTATTTGGTAATTTTTATGGGTTAAATTGTGTCAAACACACTATGTTTTTTATTAGTTACATGAGGTGAGTGACATAGTTGTAACTTGTTGCCACTGCGCATATACAAATTTTATTGATTCCTTCAAAGTACAACACCATGAATCAATGGGAAAGACAGTATTAAGAAAAGTTAACAAATGCCCTGTATAACAAAACAAAAACAAAACAAAAAAAAAAAAAACAGATATTACTATGCACTTGTTTCATAACAACAAATCATAACAATGTGAAGTGTAATTGTCAGCAAATGAACAACAAGTGCACAGACCTAAACAATCTTGGAAAGTCAGAGAAGAAGGAAGACTTAAGTTAGCTTAATCCATCAATCAAAAGAACTTTATTACCATGGACATAATATGAGTTCAATTGATTACAAAACAATCAGGAAGTCCTCCTCCTACCTTCACTTGTTTGTCTAACTCTTGCTCAAATGCACCTCTCTTTTCTCTCAAGAGACGAACTCGACATTCCTCTGCAAGATCCAAGACTTTCTGCCAACTGTCTCTGAGGCTCTCAACTTCTTGTACCTCAGTCCTTGGCAGGCGTAACTTGTAGCTCCTGGAGGAGGGACAGGACAAACATTTGAATTCTAAACTTATGCTTCTTGCTCCTAATTACTTGAGACACTACAGAAATGTACTGAACACAGTCAAGCTTTCAATAAACGCTATTGAAATTTGTGACAAAAATTGTTTCAAAGGTGGTTACAAGGACATAACTTGCAAACCCCAGGGACTAAACATGGTAAGCTGAAGGAAAAATTCCCAAGGTTGTTTTGTTGATGAATTAAAATAATGCCATTCATTATTGTCCATGCAAATGGTTAATGGATGGTATCATATCACACTCTCTTTTTCATCACAAAAAAGGCAGCTTTGAAATGAAACAATACAAGTGATGAACTTTCAAAAGGTCACAAACAGTGTATAAACATACCATGCAGTATACACACTTGCATGAATTATTTAATTCTACCACTGCAGTTATGGTATGCTATTGATGCACATCTATGGAATTACTGTAAAGATTGTTGCAAGTATAACTATGATTTCATATTAATAATAAATTCCAAAAAGAAAGACATAGAAAATGATCAGCACTGTATGACACAAGAAGATCAGCAAACAGCTCCTGAATTTCGGCATGACTGATCAACATCCAAGAAATAAACTGATTGTTATTTTTTAACATTTATATGAAGTGTTAAATTAACAAGGAAAAATTTTCTGTCTTCCATTGAAATATATGATACATGAAAAGAATAGTGTTTAGCTTTCATTCTACCCAAGAGATAAACAAACCTGAGGTCATCATAGATGGTTTCAATTGGAAGGTAGATCCCGTCAATTTTATTCTCCATGTCTCGTACCTCTTCCAGCAGATTGAGGGTGCTATTCAGCTGATCTAGGGTTGTTACATCAGCCTGTAGTCGGGTCTGTACATTTGACCTGTACAGAAGTGCATTGTCAAGTTTTCTCTGTCAAACAATAAATGAATTGGACAAAATGTAAATAGTACATAATTCTGATTGAAATCAGCATCCAGTGATTGACCTGAATAACAAATAATAGTAAATGAAATGATTTCTATGTAAAGTTGCTAAAACAGGGTAAATTTAGAACACTTTAAAATTGATTGGAATCTTGAGTCTCATACACAATGAATACTCCTTAAACAGAAATAAATAAATAATACTATCTATACCTTAGCTTCTTCATGTAGAACTTGTGCATACTGAGATTTCCACTGAACAGCAAACCCATAGAGGGCATCCCTTATTGGCCTTGTTTCAAGACAGATTGGACCAACCGGCAGAACTGCAGGGACATCCCTAATCTTGTTCTCGATATGCAGCAATCGTTCCACCTCCCTCTTAATGGTCATGGTGCCAGGATCATTGCTGATGAAGTCATAGTATGTTCCATACATGTCATCACGCCACAGAAAATCATAGAAGCGGAAATGGAAAAGATGCTGATCCACTGTTTGCTGCAAGTCTTTAAGAAAGAATGAAATTATTATACCAAGTTCTTATTGTAAAATTAGCTGGTAATCTTGTCTAAATTATTCATGTTTATCAATGCTGTAGCTGACAATCATTTTCTTAGCTTTGTTGAACAGATGTATCAAAAGATATACAACCTTCCATACCTCTTTAGTATGCATTGTCACCAAAACATTACAAGCATAAATGCTGAACTCAATTATAAATAATTCTACAGTTTAACAATAACTTCTCAAAGACTATTATCTTAAAGTTGTCACATTTAAGATGTTGCTACCTTCCACAAATGTGGAGAAATCGCATGGCTACTTTTTAATCATCAAATAAACCAACAAAAGTTCTCAACTATTAAGATTAAAGCTGGACTCTTCCCACTAAAAATGGGGCCTACTGTAAAGATGAAAGATACTCTCCAGCAATAAACACTCCTTACCATGACCCAGCCATAAATGAACCCAACAGTCCTTTAATAATGCTACTGGACCAGTGGACAGTAATTGCTCAAAATATAACAACAGCGCATATCTCAATTTACAGAAAAATATAAAGAAGTACAGATTAAAGACTGCTACAGCCCACATCTTTCTTACCATTGACAACTCTTTTCAGCTGTTTCACGGTACTGTTTACAGCCACCTCTTGCTGGATATCCAACAAGAATGTCTCACCACCCCTTTCTCCAGCCCACCAAACTGCTTTGTCTGAGGCTTGCAGGATGGCATCTGCAATCCTAGTGAGGGCAGTCTTTACACTATCCAGTGTAGGTTCAATGATGATGTTAGGGATTGCAAATTTCACTGCTACTTCAAACCTGTCACAAGAAAAAAGAAACTCATAAGATAAAATGGAACATTCAAGGGTGTCTACCACAAAATATACTTTCTGTGGATGTTTCAAATATTAATTGAAATGAATGGAACTAAACTAAATCATTCTAAAGAGAAACTGATATTAGCTAAGTTGAATTACATTTAAGCAAAAAATTGTGTTTGTGGCACAGAAATTTCATACCTTTAAAATCATGATTTATAGATGAAGAATGATAAGTAGTTCAAAATAGGACAGCCAAATAACTTCATTTTCAAGAAATTAGATGTTTACAGTAGGAAATTCACTGCTTTTTAGCTAATAAAATCTTTTGTTAAATGAAACTTTCAAATTAACAGAACATTCATTACTCTCATAATCTGTAATATTTAGGGGAAAAAAAGCTTTTGTTACGGTACATTGACAATACTGAATGAGTTTGTAAGGTAGAAGCTATTTATGTTCAAGCTGGTGCAGTGCAAATACAATATTTCCTTATAACAGAACTGGCTGAAATTGAACTGATTTTGAAGTGACATGAAGTGAGGTGAATTTATATCAAATTCACAAAACAAAATGTAAGTAGTCAATATTGCAATAAAAGTTTGCCTTGAATATGAACTCTAACAAATTAAAAAATACGAAAGTTTGTCTTACCTTAAGTGAGTACAAGCATGTACTTTCTCTGTGGTCCATGACATCTCTGACAAAAAGGAGAGACGAGAAGTTTCTTGTCTACTAGCAGATGACTCACTGAGGGCGCTGTCTTCTCTGCTGTACATACTTGATGCATTTGTACTTGCCCGACTTTTCGATTTGGTTCTGGATTCTGATCGGCGAGGGGAATCATCCTGTTCCTCTAAATCCTCCTCTTCAAATTCTTCATCATCCTCTTCCTCCTCACCGTCATCCTCCTCCTCAGGATCTGACATATTCCCTGAAGCCATTTGAGAAGCACGGATGTCATTTGTTATTTCTTCAAGGACAGCTTCACATCCAGCAGCTTCTGCCAGGGTGATGAGAGATCGGCAAATGGAAGACAAGACAGCATGGTAGACTAGTTCTGAGTAGTAACCTTTTGAGAGAAGGAGAAATTGAACAATTCATAAAAATTACAGCATCTGACTGGACGAGTTAAATATCAAAACCTAGTTTCTGGATAGCAGTCACTGTTTGGTACAAGAAATAAGCTGGTAACTTTTCAATGCTTTGGTTAAAAAAAAATTGCACCTTTTAATCCCACCAGATATGCTAAAAAGTTTTGACGTGGTACATAATATTTGTTATCATAAACTTCGTACCATAATTACAAAAAACAAAAATAAGAAACTTTGCTTCATATTTGACCTAAATCATTTTGCTGCAGAATGAAGTCACTCACCTAGCAAAAAGGGCAAGCAGTCATCATAACCCTTCACAAATTTCAACACATTTATACACTACCCTATTTAAAATACAGTTGGTGAGTTCAGACCATGCAATTTCAACCCTGTCATAGACCAGTATCAAACTGTGAACAGGCTTCAAACACAGTTAAACCTGTAAACTGAGTGGTGAGCTCACCCAAGACCAGTAAGGATATGTAAAATTTTTTGTTTATCCAAACATGTTCTAAGCATGGTATTTTCTCATTTTTTTTTTCAGTCTTTACTAGTACCTTCAAACTTTGGTCACCAATGACTGCACACTTTTGACAATCAAAGTACTTAAACTTGAAATATTTGGTCTTCAAACCTCCTTATTCTGACTACCAGTGGAATTAGTAAAAATTTTCTCTCATATTGAAGTTCTGATAATCAAAACACTAAAACATAACTGGCCTTATATCAGTGTGGCAACTAGGCTGTCAGAAATAAGATTTCTTTGTCACAAGAATAAAATACAAGGTCACAACTGTAACCTTGGTGGCCAGAATTGCCCAGGTTTACATGTATTGCTTCACCTGTTATCACCTTACCACACTCGGTCTGCCCTCATCCTAGCAGAGTTACAATAGCAGAGTCTTTCAAAGGAACTTACTGAGAAGGTCTGAGATAAGCATGTCCTCTGACCCCATGTGTTCACTACTCACAGTTTCACTGCGAGGGGTAAAGAAGGCCATTTTAGGAGCAGAGTGTTTTGATGATGCAGCTGACAGAGTACGACTGATGTTTGACACTGGGTGTTTCTGCAAGTGGAAAACCCAAGAAAAACTTTGCAATTGTATGAAATCTGAATTAGACCAACTTGAAAAACTGCACCTCACAAAACAAAAGTTTAAAGCAATTCGCATTGGGGTAATAGGTAGCAAAAGAATACATTGTATTCCCATAATGAGCATTGGGTAAAAAAGTCAGTATCTGGCTATGAAATGTCTCACCTCCAACAGTCTCAGCAGGTTTAGAGAAACAAATATTTAAGTTTCAAAACATCACATTTGACACAAAAAAGGGGTAAACATTTTCACATTAATGCCCATACAACACTGTCATGTTTGTAGGCCAACAACTGTTTTCTTTTTTTCAGATGCTTCTGCACACATTCTCATCAAAAAGTATGAAATTCTTGGGAAAAACCAAATACTGAATAAAGTCTTCTCCTTACCGGACCCAGCAGAAGATTGAGCAATTCATGCACTGCTTCTTGAATCTCTTCAACCAGTTCTTGAAGTTTTTCAGCTCTTGAAGAAACACTTTTAATGATTGACTCTGAAAATTGTTCAGGAGGCTGGATAAAATCAAAATGCAACAAATGTAAAGCAAGGTATGGTAAATTAAAATGGTATTTTTTTATTTCAGTGCTAGTACTGGAGAGTTCACATACCCTTGAAAGGAAAACACACCATTGATTTTATTTGTGCCACAAGTATACACCTGATAAGGTACCACACTTACGCATGAAGCCAAAGTCAGTGAATCTACTTAAAGCAAGTAAAGACTGGACAGGGTAACCACTACCACAGCCATTTCTTAATCATTTACTGTAAGGAGAACACGGAAGTTTTGGTTACTATATCGCTTTTTCTTATTTCACAAACAGAAAACAGTTTGGTTTCATTCATCTCATCTCCTGGTAAAACAAGGCTCCTTAATTCATTGACATATGTAGAAAACAGAACAGTAAACTCAAATTACTCCCTAGCTAAAAGTGAAAAAATACAATTTTCCTTTCCAACTCTCCCTAACCCACTTCCTCCTGACAAATCTCCGTACCCTAAAGTATCAAAGAAATCTACACACCCAGGATCTCTCAAATGCAACATTCATGTCAAAGAGAAACAGCTCCCTCAGTATTTTCAGCTTGGATTCTATTTTGGTATCAATCACATGGTTGACCAATTCAACAGTTTGTCTCAACTGGGCATTGGCTGCAAATTAATGAAACAAAAGCACTTGGTCATATAACCAGTGTACATTCAATGTATGTAGTTTTCAAGACTTATTCTGTGATTTTATAAAGAAAATTTGTTAGTCAAATTTATTTTAGCCACATATTCAACCGGAACAGATTCAGCAAGGACTATCAAATAAGTACTCTCAGTTTATCTGTTTTTAGGTTTCATTTACAATCCTTAAAATCTAATTACTGCATCACCTCTCGAAGGTAATATCAAAACACCTTACTCAGTTATATCTGGTGTTGTTGCTGCAATTGTTATTTTGTTGTTGTTGTTGTTGTTTTCTTGTTGCTGCTGTTGTTGTTTTGTTGTTGTTGATGCTGTTGTTGTTAGTGGTGCTGTTTTTGTCAGTGTAGTTTGTTTTTGTTGTTACTGTTGCTGTTGGAAATGTCTTTATCACTATTGTTGCAAGTACTCTCATCACCACTGTTAATATCATCACTACCTATACCATATACTTTTAGCACAACATGTGTATATACATTTTCTTCATTGTATTTGAAAGGCAACTGAAGCTGTTCCATGCCTTGCATGAGACAAGTGACTGATGTACAAATGAAAAGAAGATTAAATCCTACCTGAGGGAAATTTAAATTTGGAACTTAAGATACTTTGGATACATTCATTCTCTGAAAGTTATTTGTAACATAAAACATGTTACACATCGTGGTAACTTATCAGAGAATGGAGAAGAACAATGGATTTGAAAGGTTTTACTTATGCCAATTAAACTGGAAAATATACAGACATATGATCGTAACCAACCTGTATGAACCTGATGAAGAAATGCATCAATGTTCATCGAATTCCATGCAATAGAATTTAGGCCAGGCTGTAGGGTCTGGTGGACTTGACCAATATGGGATGCAAAGATACTCTGGACAGGGGGACGAATGTCAGCTCTGATCTTACTCAATTCTTGGAGACAGAGCTGCAAATGGTTGTTGTAGTTCTTGAATCTGTGCTCCTAAAAAACATGATACAAAAGATGAAACAGTCAAGAGGAAGATGGTGGAATATGATAAAACCAGTTCACACAAAGCCATCAAGGACAGGGATCATTTCTGACTTTGCCTTGAGCATTTTTGGTCAGAGGCAAAACAAACCCTCCTAAAATGCTTCAATCAGTTTCTGCAATATGACATGACATCTTCGGTTGGTCCAAAGAGACTTTGTAGAGTGTTTACACTTTTTTGATGTAACATTTTACAATGAATGTTTTACATGTATCAAAATGCCTTTAATGGCATTAGTGATCAACTTTACTGGATTTTAACAAAGCTAATTGCTAGCGATTTGTGCTCTTCAAACAAGGGAGCCAAACGAGGAAACTAAATTTCTGCCTCTTCCAGCCCTCATGTAATCCTGGACACAATATTCATCTTGTGACAAAGTAGTCAACTGTTAAAAACACAACTAATAAGGAAATACCACTTCATGTTTTCTCTGTTAAAGAAGCTGGTAGGAGACAAACAAAGCAGCAAACAAAAAGTTCTTCATTAACTCACCTGTTTAGCTATCATCAATGCTCCTTCAGGTACTTCCAAGTTTAACCGGTGCATCCAACGACATTCTTGGATCAGCTGTAGGATCCTGAAATTTAAGAGAATAAGAAGTTAATATGTAACACTTTTGGTTTCAACTTTGACCTGATGTAAAGGTGAGTCATGACATCACTGATCTAACAAAAACAAACACACAAAACAAAAACAAAAAAAAAATAAAATAAAATAAAATAAAATAAAAAATTACTAAAAATAAAAAGAAAGAAAGTGAAACACACAGGCTAGACTCATTTCCCAATTACATTACTTATGATGAGCTGGATTAAGTACACTATGGCTGAATGAGCAACACTTTCCTTTTAGTTCCTAATGTCACCACTGATTAAGATCAACCTTTCTCATTCTAATGTGAAACATGCAGCTAAAAGTTTGAACACCTTCATACATGTTGCATATTGTTCAAATTTGTTGGGAAAACAGTCCACATGATCATATGTTTGTTTCTTAGCATCGTCATACAAATGTATCATGACATTTTTTGACCAAATGTATGATCGTGTAGACGGGGCTTAACAGATCTTGCATTAATTGGAAGTTATGTGAAGATTAGACTTTGGAATTAAAATATTGACTTTGAAATTGACCCAGCATAGAATCTTTGATCTACCACACATAAATAACAAATCCTATTTTACCTTACAGCTTAAAATTGCATGAAGTGTTCTGGGGGAGAAAGATGGTCCCCTTGCCTATACTTCCAGTGGAAAAAAAAATTTCCTCTGACTGTTAATTCGATTATGCACAAGAATGCAAAAACTGAATTATCATTTTGTATCGCCACACAAAAGCTTACTCCATAGACACGTACACAAGCACTTTTATTCTGTGGTAAAAATGTCCAGGCTTTTGAATGAATGCATCCAGAGTAACAACTGCATCAATATTGTATGCACTTCTCGCCTAAGCCTTCAGGGCAGTTACTTTCCAGTGCTAGGTGACCACGAATGTGGGAAATGCCCATCAGGCTTGTGGATTACAAAACCAAATAGAGTGGCTTCTAATTCAACATTTGATCTCTTTGACTACATTAGAGTCTCATCAATTCCAAAGGTCATTTCAGACTGGAAACTGTCACATTACCCTTTGATGAAAAATTCACCTTTCTATGAGCTGGCCATAGATCAAACTCAAAATTCCCTTAATGGCTGGCTTGACTACTTCAAATGCCACGTTCCTGTTATCTGCTCAACCACAGCACCAGTGACTTATTACTTATCTGCTGCAGTCTCTTACCTCTCATCTACATTAACCACCACTTCTTTTGTCTCTGGATTGGTAGCTAGTATAGGGCAACGTAAGCCCGCCTTTGCCAAGTCAATCTGAGATTTCCACTGATTCAGCCACAAACTTTCAAAAGTCACAAGGGCAGTGGCAATGCGGTTATAAAACTTGACAATTCGAACATAGTCTCTTAGATGGCTGACAGCTCTGTTATCACGAAAGACTTTCATTGGTTCTTCTATACGCTGTAGGAGCTGCCTGGACCAATGAATGGCCCCTGCCACCTGAGGTGCATTTCTCACCACAGGAGGATCACTCTGAAATAAAGTGAGAATTATCCAGTTACAACTCATGAGGAGAATACCTTCATTAAGATAATATTACTTATGGTCATTAGTGGCTCGCCTTTGGGGCATGGGGGGAATAGGGGCAAATGCCCCCCAAAAGTTTGCAAAGCATGGTCTTGCTTCATGAAAAATAACATATATTAAGGAATAAATATAGTGTACTTCAATATTTCTACCTTTGGACAACTACATTCCTTCTATCTCACAAATGTCAAAGCCTATATGATTTTCAGAGTTTTATATGCTATAGCAAAATCTCTCCCATATTTTCAAATTTGAGAGACTGTGTGTCTTGCCGGGACATCACTTCCGCTACATTGCCACACTGCACTTCATCAGCTGTCTGCTATCTCAGATGTGACTGTAAAATACTTAAAATGCTACCTTTGAAGTAGGGTTCTCTCACAGAGAAGGATGCAGGAACTTTATGCTGCTCTATGGCTTCTCTTATAGAAAGGCTATACAGCACAGTCGGTGCTCATTCTTGATACATGTCACCAGGTGCTAAACATGAAGTCACACTGTATGACTATCAAATACTGGCTACATACATGTAGCACGTTCAGTGTGTATAGCATATGTACATGTATGACTAGATGGATAGACCAAAAATGTGGATGAGACTGACAGCATCCACTGCAGGGAAGCAAACAAGCATACGTCAACGGTATAGAGACTAGGTCATGCATTCCTACATAACAATGCTCTGCTTACAGTACATGTACAGGGGCAGCCGGACTCTTTGCCGTAGGATGAAGTGTCATGGTAAACCCCATATGTTGATATCACAGTACGTACTGGTTTTAGTTACACTGTGACATAACTTCAGAGAGAGTATCTAATGCCTTCGGCTCTACAGTGCATGACTGGTAGAGCTTTTACGCTACACACATCAATAGCATTGAAATTTCCAACAAGAGTGCACAAGGCCTGTGCTGTGCATGCTGTGTTGTATTAAAGATGCCTGTGCAGTTATAAAAGAACAATTTTTAAAATGTCTCTGTATACATACAGATTTAAAATGAAGGTCAAATGTATGGAAGAAGGCAAGATTGCCATTTAAATTGCTTATAACTATAATACAGAACTCAGGACATTTATCATGTAAATGTTCCTTCTCATAAATCTACCTTATTAGTTGGAGTGAAGCCTGCATAAAGTGTAAGTACATAAGGCCCTCCTAACATTAGGACCTTACTATTGACACTTACGTTAATGCACACTTCATAGAATGAATACTACAGTATCAACTATAGCGTCTCCAGGTCCTTTGGCTAAAGTACCGATCATATGATGTAGACCTCAATAAATGCGTAAATCACTAACAGACAATATAGCCTAGATAAGGTCTGACAGTGTATCACACGCAGGGAACATTATGGGCAACCTGAAGGTTTCTCATATGGGAATTAATAAAGAATACTTTTCTAGTTTGGTGGATGCATGTTTTAGGCTAGTTACAGTTATGCCTAGCAAGATGTTCAGGCTAATCCAAGGACAACATAAACAATTCCAGGTCTATCCGCGGTAGGTTAACTAGAATTTACAGAACAGGATAAGGTTGAAGTGGTTCTTAAAAGAGGATATTGGGCAGGTTTGCACTTTGCAATTATTTTTCTTTGATGAATTGCTCAAACATCAGATTCATTAGAGCATTCTGGTGTGCCTGCAATGAAAACTATAGACAGATTTACTGAGCTAATGGCATGAGTTAACAAAAACAATGTCCATTTTTATCATTATTTCCATAGAACAACCATCCACAAAAGAGTCTCCAACAGCAGCTTTAGCTAGGCCTACAGATGGACAACCAGTGGAACAAAATTTCCCCCTTACAAAAGGCAGAAGATTCCAGGAAGAATGGCTTGAACATAATGAAGAAAATGATGTGTACTATTGCTCCGCATGTAACATCTTCGGCCTGCTGGCAAGCACGCAGAAGCTTTCATCACTATTCGCTTCAGAATGTGGAAAAAGGTCACCAAAAGTTTTTGCAAGCATTCCCAAACTAAAGTTCACTGTTCTTCTGTTGTGTTATTGCGTGAAAAGCAAGAAATGGAATGGGCGGGCACAAGTGTGCTGCAAATGCAAGTCACAGGACATGAAATGCAAGTAAAGAAAAATCATCGGTTTTTGGAGGAATTAATTATCACTATCCTCTTCCTCACTCACTCACCACTGACCACCTCTGACTTTTAGAGGACATAGGGAGGGTGATGACTCAGACAACGGGAAATTATCTCAAACTCTTGCAACTCAAAGCCCTTGATAACACACTACTTCGCAATGGGATAAACAACAAAACATACACCAGTCATGTCATACAACACAAAATTATCTCCATTCTTGGAATGGAAGTAAGAAATACCATCGTTCAAGAAACTCAAAGCATGACTGATTGATGAAACAAGGGACATATCTCGAAAGGAGCAAGTTTCACTGTGTGTGAGGTATGTCACGAAAGATATGAAAGTCCATGACCATTTTCTTGGGTTCGAAGAAGCAAGTGCCTCCACAGGTGAGGCTTTGTATTCCCTGCTGAAGGGTAAGGTTAAAGAATATGGCATGCGCATGGAAAGTATCATTGGACAGTGTTATGATGGTTGCAGTAATATGCTTGGTACTGAGAAGGGAGTGGAAAGTCACCTACAAATGGAACACACTGTGGCACTTACAATTCACTGCCATGTGCACCTACTAAATTTAGTCCTTCTAGATTGGTCAAAAGAGGTACCAGTTGTGAGATATTGTCTTGACATAGCTCAGGAATTGTACACTTTCATTACTGGTTCTTTCAAAAGAAATGCTACATTTGAAAATGTTCAAAGTCAACTCAATGATTGTAGGAAAAAGACTACCCTTAAACCTCTGAGTGACACCAGGTGGTCATGTCGGGCAGATCCCTTGAAAGTCATATGTCGAGAATTCAAGGCCATACTAGAGACCATTGAGAATATAACCACAGAGGATACTAATCCTAAATCCCATGCAGAGGCTGAAACACTCCTTACAAAAACTGCCACTTTTGATTTTGTCTTTGTCACATCTGTCCTTAATCACATCTACATGGAAATTAATTTGATGACAAATGCCTGCAAGGTAAATATGTTTATGTATCCAAAGTAATAAGTCTATAGGCAGCTCTCGATTAGTCACTTGACAAAAAATGGGCAGAAACCTCACTTCAAGTATACAGGAAAAAGGCAACGGAGAAACAACAATTAATGAATCTTAGTGAAGCAAAACTTCCACGAAGAAGACAAGTACCTGCATGTCTAGGAGGAGACGAAATCTCTGTTTCAAGTGACACAAAAACATTTTACTTTAGGGAAGTGTATTACCCCTTACTGGACAAAATCAAACAGAGAATGAACGAAAGTTTCTCTAAGAATGATCTTTCAATAGTTAGCAACTTTGAGGAAATATTTCTGCCTACAAAAGAAACAACCAAGGAGTCATTACTAGCTGCATGTTCCAGACTGGAAGAGAAGTATAATTGACTTTAACAAAGAGGCATCATTTTCCCTGAAGTCAAAATTTTTCATTCCATTATTGAGCAGAAGAAGCCTGAGGCCTTGGTTTCTTTGAGAAAAGTAACCTATTTCTTTGTCGAAGAAAAAAATGGAGATGTCTCCCGAAATGGCTAAGCTATTAAGAATGTATTGGACAATCCCTCTGTCCTCAGCTACTGCTGAGAGATCATTTTCAACATTAAGAAGACTCAAGAATTACCTCCCAAATACTATGGGATAAACACAACTCTCCTCACTGGCAATATTAGCTTTAGAGAAAGATGTCACCATTAACACAGAATGAGTCATTCAAGTTTTCAGTGACAAGTGTGGGCACAGAATGGCATTGTGTTAAACATACTTATGTCAACAATACTTCTTACTTGCTGTTCACTTGCTTTGAGTGAGGAATGGAGAATAAAGATTTATTTTTTACCTTCAATTCTATGTAAACATTTCCTGCATAACTTTCTCTGGAGTTACTTTATTATGTAAAATATGAAACCCCTGCTGAATGTTCGTATTGAAAACAGAAGTTTACAATAGTTTTATGAGGTTAATTAATAGGTGTCAAATTTGCATGTCATGTGACTGAGGATGGAGGGTACATTCCATTGAAGAATTTTAAAAGATGGTAATTCACATCATTTCTACTTGAGTTTAAACACTTTGCCACTGCTTTGTTTCTAAGGAGATTTTGTACAAGTATAGTAAGGAACTCCAGTATTCTTTTTATCTTGTCTAATATCCTCACTTCATCATTTTCACAAAATACATTCTTTTATAAGGTATGCTTTAGAAAGTATTTAAATGACAATTTTAAATTAAACTCAAACTGACTGGGCACTGATCACATGGACTAATACTGTGTGAGACGTCTTGATTTTAAGTTTATTCCCCCCCCCCCCCCCATACAAAACTTCTTACAGCTGTCCTTGCTTATGGTCACATTTAGCCTTCACAAGCACAGCATGGCAGGCAACAGGCAGCTGCAGGTCCTAATCTTTGCAAATGTTCAAGTTCAAGTTTATCACTCATCTCAGAATATTAGCAATTAACATTAATGCACAACACATCATATTAAGAAATTATAATAGCATTCAAGATGAAAGGAACCAGAGGGAAGCAGAGATGCTTTTACTAATTCTGGCCCCCTTGAAAAAAGAAACAAACTAAGTAAGCAAAAAGATGAGAAAAAAAATTTACAAGCAGAGCAAAAGAACATTTACCCTAACAATAAAGGCTTAAAACCTAACCTTAAATGTTTGGAGAGTCGAGAAGAAGCTGTTTATACTTGACACTAAAAGAACATAGGGAAGTACAATCCTTTATGTGATCATGAAGGGAATTCCATAGTACAGCTCCCGAGTGTCTTATCTGAGACTTGGAAAGACATGTTCTAGAGTAGGGAATAGTGGATGGATGCTTTTTTCTGGTACCATAATCATGATAATGCCTATTTTGAACATGAAAATTACTGTAGCATTCTGGCAACTTGTAATGAACAAAATTATGCATGAAAACACCAAACTGATATTTACAAAGGTCGAAGACAGAAAGAATACGGAGTGATTTGATGAGAGAGCCTGTCTGATGAGTGAAAGATACATTTACAAATGTTTCCTACAGCATGCTTTTCCAGCAGATAAATGGACTGTAGGTAATCCTTTTTGGCATTCCCCCAAACCAGTAAGTTATAATCAACATGTGGAATGCCATACTGTTGGATATTTCAAAACTACTCTTAGAATCCCCAAAGTTAAGAAACACTTGAAAGCACAATTTGTTTTTCTTTTACATGCCTCAATAAGCCAACTTCTTAAAGAGAAGTAAAACACTTAACAAAACCACCCAGATTTTGATTTATCTCCTAAAAAGATAAGGTCTGCATTGCTCTTTTTTGTTCAAGTTCATGCATGAGCCCTCATCCCATCATGTCCCCAGATTGGACAGTATAGGTTAGTTAGTTAGATGGGATTTTACGACACACCAACACGATTGTGTTATATGGTGTCATCTAGAAAAGAAAAAGGTGCAATGTTGGGGTAAAAAAACTTCAAAAGGCAGGGTCAAATTCCACAAAAGGGTCCAGGCAAATACGGAAGTAATGTCAAAAATTTCCATACAGTTTACTTTCCTTGAGAAAATCCAAAATAAGGGAAGGTTCTGTCTGTTCAAACAAAGTTTTCAGGTCTGGCACAGCGTAGTACTTTTGGTGAATATGGGAGTATTCATAACAGTCAACGAGAATGTGATTGATGGTGACAGCACAATCACAGGGTATTAAATATGGACTGTCATCCCCATGAAGTAAATAGGCATGGGTAAGGTAAGTGTGACCGATGCGAGCCCTAGTCAGAACTAAATCATCTCTCCGTTTACTTGCGGTTGAATGTCCCCCAGTTCCAACCATTGGTTTAACTCTGTACAATTTGTTTTTGGGAAAGGAATCCCATAGTTCTTGCCATTTCGATTTTACAAAGCCATTGATCTTAGGGCGGTAATCAGTGTGAGGCAAGTAGAGATTGGTGACGTCCATCTGTAGGGCTTCTTTAGCCAGTGCATCGACTTTTTCATTCCCTTCTATGCCCACGTGACTAGGGACCCATGGACAGTATAGGAACTGCATGAGCCCTCATCCCATCAAGTCCCCAGACTGGACAGTATAGGAGCTGCAGGCATGCAGCTCTATCAACCTGTCCCATATCTGATGTGTCTTAACACAATATCTTCAACAAGTTCATGACATAACGAGTACATAGGAATTTAAGTCCCCATGTGACTGCATTTCATTACTGTATCATGTGTACATGACATCAATGTTATTACACATTATGATGATTGCCCATATGTGTGTTACAAGAAACGATAACCCCTCCTGTCATTCCTTTATTACAATTATATCACAAGCAGGGTTCTATGACATTAACTCTGCAAGGTTTCAGTACAGTGACTAGCCACTAGGTAAAGAGTAAAATCTCACCTTAGCTTCCTCATATATGTCTTTGACAGCCTCTAAGTCCCCTTCATACATCATGAAGATATCCACATACTTGTCAGACACAACTCTCTTCATTCCCTGCCGATGCATCACTGGATTAAATCTGAAAGGAGAAACATGGATACAATACCATCTAATAACTGTCATATAGCCTGATGATGATAACACCATCCACAATAAAAAAGAAATTCACACCTTATTTCATTAATAATTACACTCCAAATTAGCTCTCTTCTCAATTCTCATCCCTAGATCCTTTGTCACCTCAGTGCTGATCCTTTTTCCTGTCTTTAAATCCCTGATCAATTGACTCCCATGTCAAATCCCATTCCTTTCTATTTCAATCACCCCCCCCTCCCTCCTCTTGATCCTTTTCATCTCCATTCTCTCCTCTCAGTCATTTTCTCATCCCAATTTTTAACCCGAAGCAACTTGCCCACTCCAATTCTTACTGCTAGACCATTTTCCAGTCTACTCCCTTCTCACTTACCTCGTTAAGACATTCAATGCCTCATTTGTCTTCATCTTCCTCAAGAAGATAGCTTGAATATAAGCACACAGATACATCTCAAGCTGCTGTACCGTTGTCAAGAATTCCTGATAGACAAAGCCAAACTTATCCTTGTCTCCACTTTCAACATCAAGCAGGATGACCGTTGTTACATTTTCTGAGAGCAATTTCTTAATAGTCTGGATGTGGTCAGTTACAATGGATGATAAGCTTGGACCTTCTGAGCCTTCTTTGGTGTCATGATATAGCTTTCCTGTTAGCCAAAGACAGTGGAACAAAATATACTGAAACAGATCAGAGCACAGGGTTCATACTCTCCAGAAGTTAATTACTATTAATTATAGCCCTCTCGTTTATTTTCTTTTATATTTTTAAAGGCCTTTAAAAGGGAAAACCCAGTGAATCATACCCCATATCCATAGTCCATACTCCTTTTGGAAAAGTGGGAGAATTTTGTATATTTTTTATGATTAATGTTCACTGTAATTTAGGTAAGGTTCATTTTGAGTTTACTACGAAAGCCTGGAAATGTTTAGATGGTATCCCCCGCACTGAGAATGAAATATGTATAGCATTGGCCAGTATCCACTCATAGCCCCCAGAAACTATAGGGAGAACCCTTTGGTTCAAGATTGTTGCTGAGTATATTACAAGGTCTTTGCTTTCAAGTTAGAGTATGAAGTGTACATGCTCACATATGATTATATGGAGTGATTGGGACCACCAGGGAACATGAAAATTTACAAAACTGACAGCTTTTTAATTACACAATAAATCATTTAATGCCCACATTATAAACCTTGTGTGTCCAAAGGTATGAAACATAACTGATTTTATCTTCCCCACCTTTCCTTGCAGAAGGGAAACACTTTTAACCACTCCTGGAATACACTTCTGTATTCTTTACAAGGCCAAACTTAAAATTTACTGCATTAAAATCAACTTAGCCTTTAAGGAAATCTTTCATATCCTAGTTACTATCCAAATTCTGAATTTATATTTAAATCTGAAGTGTTCTCTAACAAGCAGAATGTAATTTGTTCAAAGGCCTGGCAAAAAGTGAGAACTCACTCAGAAGAAGGGCATTTTGCACGGATAGTCCAGTCACAGAGCTGACCAAATCATGAACCTCATCAGCATTTGATATGACATCGCTGAGGCTCTGATCATCCGGCTGAATGCTACCATCTTCATCTTCTTCTTTGTTATCTGCATCTCCTCCAACCTCTTCTTCCTCTGCTATTGGTGGGATGCCAGGCAGGTGGGAGAAGGATGTCTTGACAGGACTGATGGGAGGTTTGGTATCAAAGGGGGAATTAGCTGCAGGAACAAGTAGATGTTATAAATTCTTATGCTTGTACTGACTTTTTTTCTAGGACATTTACACTATTACTACTTGTGATTAAAGTACATAAAATAAAGATTCTGCCGCTCCCATCCCTGTTGATCTATTTTACAACTTCTTTTTATATTGCCTTTTATACATTATCAGAGATGCCAGCCTTCTGTGTTACTCCTCATGAAAAATCATGACATTTGCCTGGAACAAACATTACTTTGACAAAAAAACTTGTAATTTTCACTTGCAGGCCTTGATCCAAACTGTACACACAACGATTAGCCAACACGTAGCTTTACAATGACCTAGCCTAACCTTGAACATTTCACTTTCAACACTAGGCACTCTGTAGGCTAATGTATACTGGGCTAATGCTGCTATTCCTGTCTTCACGTTTCTGCTGAAAATCCACTTTTTTTCAGTGATATATGAGATGAAAAACAGTGCACAAGACTTTGTAATGCAATTTGTTTTATTCATGAAGGACACTCATTTGTACATAAGCATTAAAGCCATTTATAGCACAAAGTTTGTACAAAGAAGCATTGAAAATGCTTCATATGTGTTACTGTTGTTTTGTCTTAAGTGGAACTTTAAAAATTTGCTGTAACACTGGAACACAACATAAAAAAATTGCATCAAATACTGCAAAAACAAGCAGTTGGCATCTCTGCAGTATTAATATATTATTCCAAGTGAATCATCACACTGCAAAATGTCAAGAGAGAATCCTGTTTTCTTAATCTACTCAGTTTCTCTTTATATTTCCACTTTTCCAATTTAACAGATTTTGGATCAGTAATTTTTCAGGGGATTAAAACAGCCATACTTTTTGATGGGACTGGTTTTATTACTTTATCTTTGGATAGCTTCCCTCTTTTTAATGACACTTAAAAGTCTTACCATCAACCTCACTCTGAATTACAGCCGGTGTGCTGGCATCCACTGCCTCTTCTAGAGATCCCTCCTCCACTGCTAAATCATCCCTACGTGGGCGTGGCAGGCCCTCTGCATTGTGAGCTAATTTGCCATACTGCACAAGGGTATTAATAATCTCTAGTAGTTGTCGTAACCTTGAGCAAAAGTTCTCCAAGTGTCCAAAGAGGGACTCTTCATCAGCAATAGATACCCCATGTTCTGAGTCTCCTAGATGGAAGAGGAAATTTAATTGAAAATAAAATTTATCAGTTTTATGTTTGTTAGACTTTGGAAGCTTACTTCTGATGGGGGAGAGGATTGCTAGTACTGTAGTCCCCAGTCCCTACACAAGTCCAAAAAATACCAAAAGGGGTAGAAAATTTTGCTATGTAATTAAATTTCAGTTTTTACTATTTGTAGGACAAAACTATAGAACTTGGCACTGTTACATGTATGGAGTTATAAAATTACTTTGTTAACATTTACCAGCAGAATTAAAGATCCATGGACAGAGATCAAACAAACTGATATCATGATAGCAAATCTCTGATTCACCAAGGTTTTCATGTTGTCAAGTATGATATGTTTACAAAATATTGACCTTTGACCTCTGGGGACTCAAATGGACTTTGATGTCCAACAAAAATATTAGGGACCATCCATGCAACATGGTTCACCCACATGCTAAGTATGAGATCCTTCACGGTAAGCTTTCTTGAGATATCATGTTCAGCCTATTTAAAGCTTTCCTCATTTTGACTTCTGGTGACCCAAAATGACCTTTGACCACGACAAAAACAAAAGAAACCTATTATTCCATATGGGTGATCCACATGCTGATCCAACAAGGTGACCTTTCTTGATGTATAGTGTTTTCAAAGTTTTGACCTTTTGACCACTGGTGACCCCAAATGAGTTTTGACCTCCACCAAAAAATTAAGGGACTACTTATCTACTCACATGGGCCAAACACAAACCAAGTATGAGATCACTCATGGGTTACCCTTCTAAAAATATCATATTTATGAGTACATTTCAAGGTTTTCACTGTTTGACTTCTGTTGACCACAACTCACCTTTGATCTTCACAAGAAACAGAAGCAATGTAGTACTGAATATGGGACATCCACATAACAAGTATGATATCCTTCAAGGTTACTCTTCTTGAGATATCCCATTTATAAGGTTTCTCCTTTAGACCTATGATGACTTCAAAAGACCTTTGACCTCCATTAAGAACAATAATTATCACCTACCCAATATGGGTCTTCCACATGCAGAGAATGACATCTCTCATTATACTGTTACTCTTATTAAGTATGACAGCAATCTGAGTAAGTTTAAGATAAAGATAAAATAAAAACTAAGATATTCTGTAAACAAGGTTTTCAGTGTTTGATCTCTGGTGACCTCATATGATCTATGACCCCACCAAAAACTACAGGGTTCTTCTTAATATGGTGTACCCACATACCAAGTAACATACTCATCTGAGTTTCGTTTCTTGAGATATCGTGTTAACAAGCTAGTGTCACAAACACACACGCAAACTTGTCTTTGTTCAGTGCACAACCGATGGGGTTGTACACCCTATACATGTGCATGCCTGCATGATTGCCTAGATTCGTTTACCTCAAGGATTCAAAAACTGTAAGAGGGAGGGGAGAGCAGCAAATGGTACGTGATTCACAGCAAAATAACTCATACATGGCAAAGGTGCCAAACTGTTCTAAAAGTCATTCATTCAAATACTTCTGGGTACAGAATGATATAGTTCTAGATATTTTAAACAAGAAAAGTTGTTCTAATAACATGTATCACCTGTTACAGAAGGAGTCTTAGATGGTTTGCCATGTGATACTCCAGTCCTGGCAGCACCTTTGTTCTGACGACTTGGTGTTGCTGCCCCCAATGAACTGATAGAAGGAAAGGTGGTCAGGGTGTAAACACCACCAAGACTGTCTCTGACATTCCTAACCATGTCCTTGTAAGCAGTCTGTGCATAAATACAAATAAGGTCAAACTTATGCACAAAACACATACACAAGATAAGCTGGTAAAAAAACAAATTTTGAACTTTTCACACAGGCATAACAGTAGTTAAGTAATTACATTTATTCATAACAAATGTTAAATTAGAAGGTATGAACACTAGGACAAAGGGTGATTGATTTTAAGAACCTTAGAACCAAGGAGGACTCAAGTAAAGTTCAAAAAACAAAAAATCACAATTAAATCACTCCATTAGTTTAAAATCTTCATTCTTGCCAAAATCTATAATCTGAACCTTGAAGAAGAATTGACCACCCTTGTTCTTACATTTGTTAAAACACATGGTATTTTGGTAAAAAAGACTACAAATTTTCCTGACTATTTTCTCCAGGTATACTGTAAAAACTATTTAAGCAACAACGAAAGAAAAAAGGTACCACACCACACAAGGAAAAACTTCTGCAAAGAGATGATTCATTCTTTAACTCATTCAAGGATATTTTTATAGTAAACATCAAAACCAGAGGTAAACCATTCTTGAAAAGCTTTTGAAAAATGTGGATCACGTATTTCTCTGTCTTAACCCTTAACAAATTCTTGAACACCATTATTTCTTTATTCAACTTACATAGAGCTGGACGCATGCCTTCAACTTCCCAAAGAGGGTATCACTGTCTGGTAATTCTTTGGCCTCCTTTTTCCTACTGGTTTTAGTTCTTTCTGTGGGTTCAGTTGTATTTACTCTAATTTGAACCTCCTCAAACAAGACAGACCAGAGTATGTCTTCTTGGCTGCCAATGAATGTATCCCCCTGAATGTATTCCTTACAGGCATTCACAATCTGGTTTGTTATCTGAAATAAATCGAGAGAAAGGCAACGAGATGAACTACTGTGGAAATAAGATGGTGTCACAGCATCTGCTCCTAAAGTCTAAAAATTGCCCTCTGAGACTGTTTCAATTTTTCTTGATATGGGCCAAACCTCCTTGAAAAACGAGTTTCATTCCATTCCTGGTGTTGACTACAAAAGAAAATGCATTACAATAAGATTCGAGTTGAAGAGAAACATACTGTTTCAAGGATTGTGCATCTCTTACAATCACCAGGGTCACAAAATGTCCCTGTGAAGGAGGTAGAGTAGAATCTTTTTTCACTAATAAGCAGTGAAATGTTGACTCAGGGGGTTTTGAGAAACCACATCACCCCTTTGTTTCCTTCCATGCTATACATTTCACATTCCCTAGATTCATACAAACTTTTCCTATTTACAAGTATCCAAATGACAAACTACTTTGAAATGAATGATAAAGTAAGTTACTGGTTGTTTACTCTGTATAGTGGCTCTATTGCACACACAGATCCTTCACTTATTTTAATTAAAAAATGCAAAGTATAAAAAAAATGTATGTTAAGCTGCCAAATGCCAAAATATTTAACAGATAAATAGAACAGAATCAAGCTTGAGCAAGGTGATGAATTTGCAAAGCAAATGTACATTAAGGCTTAAAACACAAATCTTAATATTTTTAAGTGATTGCATGTAAATCTTCGAGTCCTCACTGACTTTTTGTAATTATTTCATGTTTGTATTAAAGGTAAATCAATTTGGCACAGGACAAAACTCATGGATGAATACTTGTAGCCTATGCCAGAAAGTGGCCGAGGAAATAACAATAAAAATTTTTTTCAGTGTGCCAAGGGAACTCTGGGGTGGCAATTGTTTAGGACCTCAGTTAAGATGATGACAACCCTGCTTTTCCATAACAACAGTGAAGAAACTAACCTTGACAAACAACAATCCCAGATATCCACTCCTGGCATAAAACCGAGAAATGGAGTCCATCTGTTTCACATTATTCATCAAGCCAGGCAAAGCACTGTGAAGCATGCTAGAGGGAGTAGCTCCATTGTAAAGCTGTTCAAAGTATCTCCTCAGTGACTCCAGGTACTTAACTTTATCTTTTGTTTCATTGGCTGCATCTGTAATGCTATAAAAGAAAAGCATGCAAATGTTACTACAGGGCAAATGTGAGAACTAAGTACTGAACTGAATGCATTTTTTAAGTTGGAGATGGGGTAACTAACTTGCTGAGATTTGCAAATTGCAAATTGAGAGAAACATCTTGGCAGGAGACATGTACTAGGCAGAGAAAACAGAATTATTTTAATTGTACCAAGGATTATTTCCAAAAAAAAAAATTGGATTACTTTGTGTACCCATATTGTTTGTGTAATTTTCAATGGAATGTGTAGTTCAATACGTATAAAAAGAATGTGAATCAATATCAACTGTACCTTCACCCGAAACCAATTACCAAGCCTCCTTTCCCTCAAAGGCGTTCTTCAGGCCCAACAAGCAATCAGAAACATACTGTGTGCTGTATGAAAGTGTATAACCAGCATCTTACTGATATGTAAGGGGGGTTTTCATCTTCATTGATCGTCCAAGATCTTATTCTAATTATGTAACTTTATGGTGTCAAGTTTACAGAAATGGTACTGTGAATAACAGCAAACATCTATGACACAACTCTCTGTAAAAACATGACATAATGAGTCACATTGGTCTGTAATTCTGATACAACTCACACATGGAATTTACAAAATCTTTTAACTACAGTACATAGATTCTCCTGCATCGAATCAGCGTGGGACTTAATGAACCCTGTTACAATGCACAGTAATTTAAACAATCCTAAAAAGCAATTTATTTAAACTTCCATGCATTCAAACTATTAAATACTTTTCAAAAAATTATTGCATAAAACAATTTGTCATTTTGATAAAGCTTAATATAAACTATACCTAGCATCAATGGCTTTCCATTTCTTGAGTACTTTGGACTTTGATGTGATGAGAACACCAATCACCATCTTACACTCCTTTCCTTTCAGCTGTTCCATGATACTAGACAGCATCCTCTGTCGACGTCGCCATCGGTCTAGCTCAGATAAAGGTCCAGAAGAAGGGTCCATGAACCTGACAGAGAGGAATTTCAATACTTGACAAAGTCTTTTTTTGAACCATAATTCCATTTACTACATAGTAAATCAATTTGTTTTACAGACCAAATGACTAGTTACACTTTTTTACCTGCACTACTATTGTGTTAATACTTAAACAAGTGTGATGTTTTCAACACTGAGGTAATAAAATTCTATTTGAATCACACTGTTTTCAACACTAAGGTAATAAAATTCAATTTGAATCACACACCGCTTAAATACAAAACAATCATACATTGTGAGTACTGTAAACATATTGCAAATGGTGAAAATGGAACAGATTACAAAGCACTGCATGTTACTGATGCATGACACTTTTGCCCATGAAACATACAAGTTAATTGGCAAGTTCGCTTAATTCTAATATCATGAACTGTGATTCTTATCTCAATATTTCATCCCCTGTGAGACAAAAACTACAGTACCACAGCTAGAAATATTTCCATTATACATCAGACAGATGTGTTCACTGAGATACTGTTTATTTCAATACAACTAGTCCTACAGCATGCAAAAAAGGAAGTCGTTTTATTCATAAATCAAGCATCTGTTGTGTCTTCATATCAACATTTTTCTACAAACCTTTCATCCCCTCCATCAGCGAGGGCATTATCAATGGTACTAATCCACTCATTCACCAGTGCTTCATATTCTAGTATAATACTCTGGTCATAGGATGTAGTCCGGTGTTTGCTGAATTCATGGCTGACAAGGTTATCTGGCCTCCGTAAAACCTTAATAAAGAGGAATAACATGACAAGAACTTTTTTGAGGAATGATAAGATCAGAGTCTGCATTAGCGTCCAAGTTTTGTATAGCAATTTCTGGTTTCATTTTGGCTAAATGGAATTCTGCATATATGGTTCTATGTACAAAAACTGCTATTTATTTCAGAAATTGTGTAGCAATCACATTCATTTGAGGAGCATTTTGCTATGCCATACCAGCTAATGTGGACACTGGATAAGATGTTTTATCAACTAATAAAACTGACAGAAACCACTTCAAAACAATCTCCAAACCAAGCATTATTCAGTACTTCCAAACCTTGAAGGTATTTTTTCAGGAAAACCATCAATTTCTAATAATGAATTTCTTATTTCCTAGGGTTTCTGCCATACAAAACGGATGCAAAATTAAGATGATCCCTTCAAAACTGTACCAGAAGTCCATAAGTACTGTTACCAAACAAACATGTATAAAGAACAGTACATGGGTATACAAACAAACTGGTTTTGGTACTAGACCTGATCAAGTACCACTCAGCAAGAACCATACCCTTTGCCCTACTGTTGCTCAGAATGCATCTCCTTTTACACCTTTGTTTACATTACCATAATAAGGATGAAATGTACAAAACTAAATATTCTTTTTATGTTTAACAAAATACTTGACTGTCATATTAGGTAAAGCTATCACAGATTAACTATACTCTACTGGATGTGGGTAGAAATGATACACTGCCTCACAAAATTTAAAATTTACAGTATGTAGACAGTCCAATATGAAAAACAAAGGTTAAGACTTTCACTACAGGTACATATGACTAAGTACATAATAGTGTAGGGGAATGAACAGTACTGCACAGTTGAGTTTGCAATATTACATTAATAGCTTGAATTATGTACAAAGACTGAGGATAACAATATACAGCTGGATCAACAAAGAAAGCAACAAAAACATCATTCCTACAGGCAACAAAAGAGCTTCCTGTAAATCGTGTGCAATATGTAGACAAGTATGTACATACTGTAGGTCACATAAGCTCTTCTTAGCTTTGTACTTTGTGAGTGCTACAGCTGGTTTACAATAAATACAGTGCTTAGTACTTTCAGCAGACAAACCAACCCATTGGTAAAAAAATTTTGGGACACCTTTTTTTAAAACCACAACATACAAGTATCTGGAAGGGTCCAGGAGTAATCTCCTTGTAATACTCCCTGACACAATAAATACTATTATCTGAAATGCAATTTCCTACATTTCTTACAAAACTTTTGCCAAAGCAACTTTCCCAGATTTGAGTGAGAGACTGGAGTATACTACTTACTACTGTTGATCAAACTTTGATCATCAAAGTGGTAAAACTTCGGAGATTTAAATATTGTAGGAGTTACAAGCAATTTCTGGAGACTTACAGAAAACTCTAGAGGATTAAAACATCTGGTTAAAATTTTGAAAGCTGGTAATTCCAATTTTATAGATATGCTGTGAAAGTAAAATACTGGCAGTCAACATGTGAAGTTAATAAGAGAGTCTGCATTGACCATGATGTATGTACAGTACATTCTGGAGCAAATACAGTACAACAAAATATATACAGTAAACCACACATGAGATCTACTTTTTGTCTCTTTCTTTTTGTTATATGATCATCGATTTCTATTTTCAGCAAGTAGCTACATTTGTTTTAATTTTTTTGACATTTTGAACCAATCAAAATACTTCAAGAGAACATTGCACTACAGTATCTGCAGGTTCTTATGAGAAGTTCATGGTTTGCTCTGAAGTTTCTGTGCTGGATTCTTTTGTGCAGGGCTCTAAAACTGAGATGCACTGCAGACCTGATCAAGAAACTTGGTTGGCTTTTCTTTTGTTTTTGAGAGCCTTACTAGAAGATAAAAACTGAAAAGATCATCATATGATGATCATACACATAGTTTCTCTGTGTGTGTGCATGCAGCTATTGGCCCTAAAGTATACGATTAGAACAGACACACAACTGATAAGACTTAAACATTAGGTAAATTTGCTTCAATGAAGTCTACAAAAGTGACAGCAATGCCCCCTTTCACACAATGAAACAGTACAATGCTTATGTACAGGACATGGTAAAGAAGCAGTTACTGCAAGGGTTAAGTGAACTTAAGGCATAGATTACTGGTTTCACATTCAATAAAACAATTTATACTGTAACGCTAATGACTGCAATGCACTTAAGTGTTGTTCTCATAATACCTAATTAAATAGCAAGGATAGATGCCAGACCTGCAAGCTGCCATTAGCTCTAGGCCCTGAAATGTAATGTATTCACTTTACAGCAGTGTTTGCACTAAGGTGTGCAATTGTGTGATTCCAGCATCTGGCTTCTGAAATCCTGGAAGTTTACCTTGCTGTGAGGGAAATTTACACGACTGTTTTACTTGCAAGTGCATTCAGGTAATACTCTTGCAAAATGAGGATTCACTCTTCCACATAGTATGCAGCCTACCAATTACACTACAGTCGAAGGCAGAGTTGCGTTGTTGAAGGAAAAACAATTAAAACGTCTGTATTGGCTAGCAATGCTGCTATTCACAAAACAATGACATGTAAACCAATGGAAAGACTGTGCAATTGTCTGCTATAAAGGCACAATGAGATTAGTCCATTCGCTTTTGCACCAGTGCATATAAACACAGGTGATATACATACAACACTGCATATGGCTTGCTAATTAGTCGTCCACACATGACATATACACTAACAAATGCAGTACAACATGATGCACACCATCATAACTGTACACTATTGGACACCAGGCTGGTGCACATACTTGCTACATCGTGGTCATACTGTACAACGGCTGCCAGAATTTGTATTCATTCTTCAAACAGAAAAAAAAAGATGAAAAGAAGGAAGAGACAGGTTTATGGAGTTAAGGATTATATTGCAGCCATCTACTTCTAGAGAGTCTATGCCCAGTGTCTTTAACACTGATACTAAAAATAGTAGTGACTTTGGTCTTAATGTTAGTACTAACATTACATGTAGGCCTAGGGATGATGTCAAACAAGTGGTCTCAGCAGTGATGGCCTACCAACATCTACTTTGAAATTAAGTTGTCTTTTTTCCTTTTAAAAATCCTTCCTTTAAAAATAAACATCCCTCCTAAAAATATTTTTATAAGGAGGGAATTTCTCTCCTTAATTCTGAGGCCTGGCACTAACATTGCTTTACAGGCAAGTAAAGGTTATCTCATAACTCAATGGTTTCTTGAGAATTGTTGTTTTTACAGAAAAAAAAAATTTCTGGGGGTTGGGGGTGGAGTTTGGTGGAACCTTAGTGGGAGCCAGTTATGTCTGGCCTTTCACTGAATCACAAAACCAATTGATGTGAACATGAGCATGCAGTAATAAGGTGAATAACTAAATTTATTAATACTACTGTACATGCTGTAGCAAACACTGAAGCGCAAACAATCAGTGCCATGCCTGGTATGCACTTAAATTCATCTACCCATTATGCCTGTAACCCTGTTACTGGTTTCTGTAAAGGGAAACATCAAACTGGATACCAGTACATTGTATTACTGTACGTACTGTTTTCTTGCTTTAATGAAATAATGACATGAATAACATACAGACCTTCAGGTACATAGAACTGCTCAGAGAATTTTCAGAAAGTCAAAAAGTACTCAGATCAAACAGTTCAAGCAAGCTACTGTAAATTCATGCAAACTACTGTACATTCACACAAATCTACAGAAAAAGTACACTCTGATAGCCATGCAAACATTTTTGGACTACACTACTGTACAATGTCCATGCAAAGAATACTCACCAGTGAATGTGAATACATAAATGTTCCCCATCGCTGGTGGTATCAAAATGTAGGTTTAATTTCCATTATCATCATGCAAACTTAACAATGATAGACATAATTCCCAAAACATTCCTTCTACTGAACACCACTGTACTTTAATACTCTAGAGATCTATGTACCTTATCATCCTTATGTGATAACATAATTACTGATTTTTGGTACTGCATTCTGTTTTTATGATTAATAAAATCTGTCAGCACAGAGCTTGATTTATAAACTATTAGTTTCCATTGGTGTGACACACAAGGGTAACTACTGTAGATCTCAACTGTCATTCCCGGGTTCTGCGAAGGTGAGTTTTATGAGAAAACCTTAAAGTTTCTTAGGACACACAATCTTATACATTCCAGAATACAAGTTTATCCACTTAATCCAAAGCAAAAGGCAAGTCAATTTTACCATCCACTGCAGACTACTGTATCCCACCTCCCCCTCCACTCATACCCGGTGTCCCTAAGTATTATATTATAAATTACTGTATTTATAGGCTACTGATTTTTTTTTTTTTTGTGAATTTTTTTTCTTTGTAATTTCTTTAAATACCCATGAATTCTTCTTATTACTGTCTCTAGTATATTGACATAGGCTACTGTATTTTTTTTCCTTCTTGTTTTGTATTTCTGTTGTTTAGCTAATTTCTGTACAGGGTGTGTTCTACATTGTTAAAATTTATTTATTATTTTATTTAGACATTTAAAACTGGGTTGAGAAATTCAGTTAGCTGTAAAGCTAATCCAACCCAAGGCCCTTTTCTATTCCTATCTTTTTGGAGCACTACCTTTCACAACTGCTTTATTATGTAAATCAAATTTAACTTTACCTTGTAAGTTAGGCCTACATGTGTCAGATCTGCTGTTGTGAATAAACAAATACGCCTACATGAAATGAAATCAGAGATGCAATGTACTGCATACAGTACAGTAACTCCTTCATTTTCAGTTCCTACGTAATTTCAGACTTTTTGGGGGAGAGGTGAAATTGTCCCTTTTAAATTTGTGTGATGAGGAGAAAAACAACAAATTTTATTGTCACACATATCATTCATGAGGTCATACTTTCCTTTTCATAAAACAAACAAGTGCAAGAGGCTACAAAGATACACCAGCCAGAATTTAGGTCACCTTTCACAGGCTATAGGGATATGCAGTCAGGATAAATTTCAGAGACTGTTTTGAAGAGGGCACTGGGCCCAAAGCCCAAGAAAAAACAGCTTCAGTCTCATGGTGTATTCTGCAATTGGGAAGAATTTTGAACCTGAATATTATCACTGTAATTTAGGTTCCATTTTCACAATTAGAAGGCTTCTTGTGCTAAAATGAAACTTGACTTCATACAAACATCTTTGAAACATATGCCTGGTGAGTAAAATAACATTCAGAATTAACTCTTCAGTGACAAGGCTTGGATTATAGTGACTCTCCGAAAATACCCAAACTTTCTATAGTGACCCTAGGCTTAGCCTAGGCTACATCTGCTATTTTACTCTCACTTCCCATGCTTACTGTAAATTGTTGAGCTTTGCCTAAATCTTCATCATGCACTGGTCAACTTAATTAATTTTTAGGCCTAATTCATTAACATATCTGTCTAGGCCTAGCCCTTTCATTTGTTTCTTTGGCTCACCTGTTGTCTACCCGATGTTGGAACATTGACTGTTTCGGCTAAAATATTTGCATATTTTTCCAAGTTCGTTAAACACTGATTCACATTTTCTTCACTACACTTGCCCCAATCTTTCTGAGCTTTCAGCAAAGGCAAGAATATGTCAGAGAGGAGCGTATTCAGATTGTCAAGAACACTGTGCCTGAGTTCACCACAGAAGATGTCTTTTTCCATTCGAACGGGGTCAACTTCTCGTGAGACATCGTGTCTCAAAAAGTAAAGACAGGTCGTTTCTTCAATGTTGACACCTTTCAACGTTGCCAGAGAGCTAACCACATGCAACTGCCGTGTACTCTGGAGTCCGGATGGATTCACAGACGTACTCTGAGGTCTGTCTGAGTAAAAGAAAAGTTTGTTCGTACCTCCAGCGCCCAGGAATTGATTTATCAAATCGAGGGTCTGTGGCTCACACAAGAAGTCTTCCAATAACGTTGGGTTGTCACCGAAGCCACCGATGTGAAATGACTCTTGGATTTTCGTCGCAATCCACCAATGTCTTTCATCCATTTTTAAACAAAGCGTTGTCTTTCCATCGAAATTTCTACCTTCAATCTTTTCATAAATGCAGTTTTGCGATAAACGGGTACTTACACCCAGAAGTTGGTGAGCCCTGCTCCAAAAAGTTGTTTACTGTACGCCGCCATTTTGATAATCGTTGTCCGTAACAACAAAACGACCCGGATGTACTTCCGAGGTACGTAAGTACTGTATAATACGTTGCTCAGCCCACAAGTCTTTACAACGAAAGCAATGTGACCGCACAGCCTGCTACGTAGGAATGTCCTAAGGTCACTTGCCCCCTCCGTTAACCTTTTCATAGTTTGGTTTGCTTTCGTTATAGTTTAGCTAACTTAGTTTAGTCTATTTAGGGTACTGTAGTGTAGTTTAGTATTGTAACAAAAGTTTAGTTTAGCTTACTTTGGACGTGAAACTGGGATCAAGGCGGACCCTTCGAACTGAAAAGTTGGGCTAATTTACCCACAATTCCCCCCAAAGGACAATCGGCCTAACTCCTTTTACATACAGTAATGCGGCCTAGATCTACAGCGTTTTTAAAGCAACTGACATTTTCAGTTAAAACACCATGAAAACAGGGGCTGAGGCCTTGCATAGGCGGCGATCATGGGGGGGGGGGGACAGGGGAACATGTCCCCCAATATTTTTAGTGGGGGCATAATATCAAATGCCCCCAATATTTACTAAGAGGTATATACAGAAAAAATAAATGTTAACACACATTTTCGATGTGAATAATTGTGATATTAGCCTATTCATTGCAGCTGGGGAGAAATTCAGATCAGAAATATAACATAACATAACATAACAGGTTAAAGGGCAAAGGAGGGCTAAGGCCCCATAAGATGCCCTGAAGTCCATACAACCTTGACTGAAAACAAAGAACCAACCAACACCAAACGAGCCCAGCACAATTAGATTCTACCACACTTATGGAAGAACTTGTCAATGTTAACCTTAAAGCAGTGCACAGATGTGGAGTTAACTACCCACTCAGGCAGACTATTCCACTCATTAACAACTCTATGAGAAAAGCTGAACTTCCTAATGTCCAGCCTTACAAAATTCTTAACTAGCTTCTTACAATGGCCTCGAACCCGAGAATTACATTGAACCTTTAAATAATTGCAAGAGGACAAAGGATTCCTTTCAGAGAGAAATTTGTACACCTGAAGCATGTCCCCCCTAATCCTTCTCACCTCCAGGGTGGTAAGCCCAAGATGCTTAAGTCTAACATGATAAGGTAGGTGTCTCACCTTGGGTATAAGGCGAGTGGCTCTCCTCTGAACTTGCTCTAAAAGAAGCTTGTCCTTTTCATAGAAGGGACTCCAAGCCTGGGCTGCATAGTCGAGGTGGGGTCTTACCAACTGCTTATACAGATTTAGTACAATTTCTTTACTAAAACTACTGAAATTCCTTTTGATCAATCCAAGCACCCTATTAGCCCTAGCAGCAGCAGCTGCACACTGTCTAGATGGCTTTAAATCACCTGTAATAACTACACCCAGATCCTTCTCAAAAGTCACATCACTCAGAATACTACCATTCATGTTATAATCATAGCTGAAATTTTTAGGACCAAAGTGAAGGACTTTGCACTTATCTGCATTAAAAGACATTTGCCAAGTCTGAGACCATGAAAATAACCTATCCAAGTCTTTTTGCAGTAATGAGGCATCATCCTTATCACTAACCTTCCTATAGAGCTTAGTATCATCAGCAAACTTACTAATACTAGATGTGAGAGAGCTATCAATATCATTGATGAAAATTAAGAAAAGAAGCGGGCCAAGAACAGAACCCTGTGGAACTCCACTTGTAACTTCTTTCCAAGAAGAGAAATTACCATTAACAACAACTCTCTGAGATCTACCATTGAGCCATGAATTTATCCAGTCAGCACAACTGCCCTTGATGCCTAACCTATGCAGTTTAACCATAAGTCTACCTAATGGAACTTTATCAAAGGCTTTTGAAAAATCAAGGTAAATGACATCAACACTGTACCCACAGTCAAGAGATAAGGAAACATCCTCAAGAAAGCTTAGTAAATTAGTAACACAAGATCTACTCGGTAAAAAACCATGCTGTGACAGATTGAGTAACCCATTATCTAAAAGATATTTAAGCAAACAATCCTTGATTACAGATTCCATAACTTTGCACACAACACTGGTTAAACTGACCGGCCTATAATTGCAAGGCAAGCTCCGATCCCCCTTTTTGAAAATTGGAGTAACATATGAGATCTGTGTCCTCTAGAATGCACCAAATCGCTTGGTTCCCAGGGGCTTCTCCCCTGGACTCCAACAGGGGACCTATGGAGGGTCCCCTGTACCAGCGGCGTATGTAGGAGGCCCTTTTGGCCATGGCTCCCCTCACTGATGCAGATTTTTTTTTAGTACTAGTTCCTAAAAATACATAATTTTTTTAACACAAATTTTACTTCGAAAGGTAGCGTATGTGGCACCAGATCCATGTAAGGACACCTAATTTTTCAAAAATTTTCTAAGGCCCCATTGGGCCATTGTCCCTCATCACTTATGCCAATTTTTTTTTTGGTTTAAGTTCTTAATAATACGCAAAGTTTTTAACACAAATTTTACTTCAAAAGGTAGCATACGTGGCACCAGAGTGCATGTAAGGACATCTAATTTTTCAAAAATTTTCAAAGGGAAGGGCGACACTCCATTGAGTCATAGCCTCACTGATGCCGACTTTTTTGTTTTAGTTCCTAAAATACGTAAATGTTTTAACATAAATTTTACTTCAAAAGATGGCATATTCGGCACCAGATTGCATGTATCTATGGCATACTAAAAGAGGCACCAAATGAGTCTACAGGCAACCTCGTCGTGGACCTAGCTCGTAAGTCTCTTAAAACTGATATTACCCTGGATCACATTGACAGGTCCCACCGAATTACACCTAGACTCAGTGCAAATGGAGGAGTACCGCCACACCAAGCACCTAGACCTAAGCCAATCATTGTGAAATTCTCCTCTTATAATGTTCGAAGTCAATTTTATCGAGCTAGAACCCTGCTTAAAGGATCAGGTATCTTTATTAATGAGGTTCTCACCCCCCGGCAGAGACAGACCCTCTTTGCGCGGGTTCGAAGCCACCCCAGTGTAAAGAGATCCTGGACCCTCGACGGAAGAATCTTTGCCATTGACGGAAATGACCGTAAACATGTCATTCTCAGAGTAACAGATCTAGAGAAATTGTGAAGTGTTTGGTTATATTTAAGTGGTATTTGTTTGCTAGCCATCATCGTCATCCCTACATTCGCCATTTTGAAGCTCCAACAGAAGCTCTATCCATTACATTGTTAAGAGAAACGCACTGTAAACAACATACTCTCGACGAATTCATTGCTTGACTGAAAGCCAGATTATCCAGATTTATATTCTGCGGAAAAGCTCACCTGTCACCGGATTGGCTGGATTATTTGAACATGATTGAATGAAGACACACAGTTCGCTACTCCTCACTGCTCTCCTGTACAGGTTCTTATTGTAGTCTCCTTGTTATTTTTTCTTTCCTCAATTTTTCTGTTGTATCTGTTCTATTGTTAGTTTTGATTGTGTTTCTTTTTTCACTGCATGGAATTTAATCTCTTTCATCACATATGCTGTTTGTGCTAAAGTCAAATCAACGAAATCATACCTTCATCCGTTGATAAATGCAGTGACTGTTCCACTACTATCAATGTACATGATTCTTGTCTAATCCGTAAGCAAAATCAAGTGGAAAGTGTTTATTGTATTGAATGTAGACCTATTTTGTTCCGATGTGACCACGCTAATCATTACGACCACTCTCCCTTTAATGCCATTGACCCAGATGTAAACTGTATACGTAACAATAACTACACAGATTGCCGATATTATGATTATCAATTCTTCAATGATTTTTCTCATACCGAATGGAATGACAAAGTAAGCCTTCTACATTTTAATGCTAGATCACTGAACAGTAATTTTAGTAATATTGAGATGTCTCTAAAATCTGTTAATCATCTATTTACAGTAATTGGAATAACTGAAACTTGGTTAAGTGAAAGTGACCCTCTGCCCACCGCTTATGATATACCTGGCTATAAGTTAGGAGTTGCATCCAGACATGGCCGAGGTGGTGGGGTTGCCCTGTACGTCAAGGAAAATTTAAAATACAATTTAAGGCCTGATTTAAGTGTTTTTTAGAAGGTAATTTCGAGTCACATTTTATTGAAATTATGACGAATAACTATTCCTATCTCATCGGCGTTATTTATTGCCCTAGAGATTTTAACGGTATTGTTTCCGAATTATTATCGAATACTTTTGCGGCTTTAACTGCCACGAAACAAGGTTGTTTTATAATGGGTGACTACAATTGTAACTTAATGGATCCTTGTGAAGCCACTGCCTGTCGGTTCCTGAATCTTGTCTACTCTAATACTTTTTTACCTCTTCATGATCTCCCTACCCATTAGCGGCTCGCCATAGGGGCACGGGGGGCACTTGCCCCCCAAAAGCTTGCAAAGCATGGTCTTCAATTTTCAAAAATAAAAATAATATATAAAAAACCATGTAATTCGAGATGGGTTAAGCCCTCCCTTTTCCTTGAGTGGGCTTAAAATTAAAGAAGTGAATAACTTTCCAATGCAATGCGAAGGTTAAACATTAATAAAGTGCTTTCAAAATGACATTTTTTCGGCGCGCTTCGCGCGCGTTTTCTCATTTACTTGTTTGTAATCTGATTAGCATAGGCATCATAATGTCATTTACACAGTGTAACGGTAATGCTGGAGTTAAAACCATAGTTTCCTTATGGTTTAAAATCAACAAATTATCCCTGAACATTTCCAAAACCAATTTCATGATTTTTCACCCTCCTCAGCGCCAAATAGGCAGTGTTGACATATTTCTTGATGGAACTAAAGTTGCCCTTGTTAATAAAGTCAAATTCCTCGGCATTCATATTGATCCAAGCCTTACCTGGAAACACCATATTGATGCACTTTGTTCCAAAATATCTAGAGTAATTGGAATCCTGTTTAAAATCAGCTCCTTCATTCCTTCCTACACTATTCAATGTCTGTATGATTCACTTATTCATTCCCATCTATCTTATTGTAGTCTAATTTGGGGGAACACTAATCCATCTTACTTAAATCGCTTACACTTGCTTCAAAAAAGGGTAGTTCGAATAATTACCAACTCTGATTATTATGCTCCCTCAAAATGCCTGTTCTTTACACAAAGAATTCTGAACGTTTCTGACATTTACAAATACCAAGTTTCTGTCTTCATGTTTAAGTATGTAAAAGGACTTTTACCCTCTAATTTTGACACTTATTTCTCTTATAATCGTGAGTATCATTCATACAATACTAGGTCTTCTCACTGCTTTCGTATTAATCTTTCGTCAAATGCAGTATCCCACAGATTATTTACAAACAGTGGTATTACCCTTTGGAATAGTTTAGATGATAACAGTAAAAATATGAACAACATTTCCTCTTTTAAGAACAGACTCAAAAATCGTCTACTTTATAACTACCTCTTGTAAATTCTTTATTATCTTTAGAATTTTTATGTTTTCAGGGTTGTCTGTTTGTTGTTTTTTTGTTACTTTGTCTCGATTCATCTTGTGTTCACTTTACTTTGTCAAAGGGGGGACTGCTTGTACAAGCTACCTGCTTTTTCAGTCCTCCCCCACCTCCATGTTCAAGTTATTGTTTCATTTTGTACAGATTGCATTATGTGGAAATAAACTCAACTCAACTCAACTCAAATGCCCATAGTTTTGCAGACACTTCAGAGCTATCGGGGTCATAGATACACAACCCATTAGCCGTGTTGATTATCATCCACGACTGAAAGCAGTTTTGCCAGGGTGTCACCTGGCCAGATTAGCATAGGTATCTGTCTACAAAAAGTTTTAATGGGCATGTTGTCTAAAAGTATTGTGTTTCCCATAGAAGGAGAGGTTTCCCTTCCCTTGTCCAAATTGACAGCACCGTTGGCCCACGAGCGGTCTTATGACTGTCAAATGGCCTGTTATAAGCAAAAGTTTCTCCACCTCAGTGCTAAAGTATACCGTTTCAATTGATTTAAAATAAACACACAAAACAGTCAGTCTAAGCTCAGTGTGATGAGACTTTTGACTGGTGGCCGAGATATTTGTATATAGGATGAGACGTCGTTCTGAGTTAGGGGAATTCCTCTCCCCCTTAAATTCGTTTCGGAACGGTACTGAGATCCAAAATACTTAGTGCTATCATTTCATCGTTTTCAAGTTTCTTCATGCTCGGAATTTTCGTTAGTTTAAGAAAACAATCCAGAAAACCAACATTTATGGCTTCTTGGCAAAGCTGAAACATATTGTGACACAATGAAAGAAACAATAAAATATTTAAAGGTGAGGCTCATTTTATACAAATGGATCAAGCCACTTTGCCCATTTCACCTGCCTCTTACTCCACCGCTATGGTAGTACGGTAGCGATCGGTTGATATGGTTGTATTTATTTTTAAAGTAGTCAGCTCATGACTAACTGCCTGAAATGGTTTTTGAACAGCTTTTGAAAACTACTTGAGCATCGCTGTAATACATAATGATAACCATACTCCCATAGGCGTAGGAGGCGGGGGGCTGGGGGGCTGCAGCTCCCCCAACAAAATATTTTTTGTGAAAATTCGGGCAATATTCTGAGAATATTTCGGGCACCTACTGAAAGAAAAATAATGCAATAATGTAGCTTAACGGAAATCGATACTTTAAAAACTTCCTTGGTAATTAAAATATAGTTCTGATTTGGATAGCACCATCACCTATATATTCGGTATTAATTCACCAGTGTGTTTTTAATGGTTAAACTTATATATTATGATTATCAGTGGTGTATTTGAGGAGCCATTAGGCCATTCCCCCGTAACTGACGCCGATTTTTTTAGTACCTAAAATAAAGCACAAAATTTTACTTCAAAGGTAGCCTGTGTGGCACCAGATTGCAGGTAAAGACACCTAATTTTTCAAAAATTTTCAAAGGGTAGGGGGTGATGCCTATTTTTGTCTTTTAGTACCTAAAATACGTAAGGTAAATTTTTTAACACAAATTTTACTTCAAAGGTAGCATATGTGGCACCAAATTGCATGTATGGACACCTAATTTTTCAAAAAATTTTCAAAGGGGAGGGGGACACCCTCTCCCCTTATACCCCTCCCCCCGCCGGCGATCACACAACATAGTGCCTGCTCCACCCCCATGAGAGACGTCTTGGCCAAGCCACTGGTTATTATCATCATTATTGTAACGACTTCCCCCAGAATTATAACCAATGTGGAATAGGTAGTGACGTGGCAAATTATTGTACGGTATGTAATTGGCATGCGGTGTGATAACGGATGCATGCCTATATGATATGTACATAAACATTTTGAACCCGCGCGGAGCGCGCGGATTTTTTTTTCTATTTTTCGGGCAGATCGTTACAGCCCCCCCCCCCCTTCAAATCCACTTGGGGCCCCTACACCTGTGCATAATCCTATTGAGGCTATTGTACTATCCGGAGCTGACCATTAATATTGCTGGGGTGATCCGAACCTCCCTGAATACGGACTTGAGTTTGCCCCCCAAACAAAATTTCTTAGAGCCGCCCATGTCCCTACCCGTGTGACCTCTACATCTGCTACACTTCTCGATATGGTTTTAACTAATGTTTCGAACAAACCTTGCACCCCAGGTATACTCATTGACGATGTTTCTGATCACCTCCCTGTTTTTATAATTTCTGATATCCGTCTTCCTAGTCAAACCAGTCCCCCCAAAATATCAGTAGGGCGCAGAAAAATCTCCCCTCTTAAACTCCAAAACTTTCATTCAACTCTTCGTGCTGAATCATGGGCCAATGTGTATAGTAAGAACCATCCCAACGACGCTTATAATGCCTTTAGTGATATCTTTAGCAACTATTATGAAAAGTGCTTTCCAATTGTTACTTGCCGCCCCAAGGAAAGCACCATTTCCCAACCTTGGTTGACCGTTTCTATTGTAAATTCTTGTCGTACCAAACAGAAACTGTATGTAAAATATCTGAAACGCCGTACTCCTGAAAATTTAAGTGACTACAAACGATTTCGCAATCGATTGACATCGGTTATAAGATGCACCAAAAAATTGTACTATCAGGATTTATTTGTTAACTGTGATCAGGATGTAAAGAACACTTGGCGCTCTCTGAATACAATTTTAAAAGGCAAGCCCTCCACTGACCATATTGAGAAAATTCGGCACGAGGGCAATCTGTTAACTGATCCTGGTGATATAGGTGATGCCTTTAATACCTTTTTTTTTACTAATATTGGCCCTGAGACTCAAAAGAATATTCCTGATGTAGATTCAGTCACTTTTGACCATTTTTTGGACTCCCCTGTTCCTAGCTCTTTATTTCTCCATCCTGTAACAAGTGATGATATTCTCAACAAAATCATGTTATTAAAAAACTCTTCTGCTGGTTATGATGAGATTTCACCCGTCGTCATTAAGTATGTTGCTAATCTTATATCTAAGCCTTTATGTCATATATTTAATTTATCATTGTACCTGGGTGATGTTCCGGCACGCATGAAAATTGCACGTGTCGTTCCTATTTTTAAAAATGATGACAAAAAAACTTGTGACCAATTACAGACCAATCTCAGTCCTTCCATGTTTTTCCAAGATTTTGGAAAAAATCGTTTTTGAAAAATTGTACAGTTTTCTAATGAAGCATAATGTCTTTTATAATTATCAATTTGGGTTTCTACCTGCAGCCGTTCTACTTCACATGCCTTACTACATTTAAGTGATATGATAATGAATGCGTTTGAAAAGAGACACTTTGTCTCTGGTACCTTCTTAGACCTATCTAAGGCTTTTGATACTCTTGATCATAAAATTTTATTCAATAAACCTATGGAATTAGAAGTAATGCACTAGAATGGATCAAAAGCTACTTATCTCAAAGACATCAATTTGTTTCAATTAGTAATGTAAATTCTCACTATCGTGAAGTCACCTGTGGTGTTCCTCAAGGGTCTATTTTGGGACCACTTCTTTTCATAATCTATGTTAATGATTTACACGGAGCTAGTGGTAATCTGCATGTTATTAGTTACGCTGATGACACAAACATTTTTTATTCATATCCTGATATTAAAAATCTTCTTGATATTGTTGAGATAGAATTTGTAAAGGTTTACAGGTGGTTTTGTGTTAATAAGCTTTCACTAAATGTTAGGAAGACTACTTCAGTATTGTTCAGCTCGGTCAATAAACCAGTCGATACTACAGTTCAATCAATAAATCTTTGTAATACACAAGTTCCACTTTCTAATGTTGCCAAATTCTTGGGGGTTTTAATTGATAAGCACGTATCGTGGAAAGACCACATTTCCTTTGTTGCTAAGAAAATTTCTAAAAATGTTGGAATCATCGGCCGTTTACGCTCAACTTTGCCTAGGAAAATTCTTATTACTCTCTACAATACTCTCGTCCTCCAGTCCTCCCCCTTTCTTTCTTATTGTAATATTGTTCGGAGTTCTACTTATGCGTCTAAGTTACAGCCATTATTTATCCTTCAAAAAGAGTTATACGGTATATTTTTAATACTCATCATCTTCATCATACGCCCCCACTATTTAGAAAATTGAACCTTTTGTCAATTTACGATATAAATCGTCATCAATGTGGAATTCTTGTTTACAACTTTTTTTGATAAAAAATTACCCGATATCTTTAGCGATTACTTTAAGATGTGCTATGAGGTAAATACCTATCACACTCGCTCAGCTAACCGCTTGACAACACCACTTTACAGACTTCAGTCTTTCCTTCATTGTGTGCGTTATGTTGCTCCCTGTATTTGGAATTCCCTTCCCTCTTCAGTTACTCAATGTTCTTCTATATGCATGGTCAAAAGAAACTTAAAACGCTTTTTAACAAACAACAGTCTATGACAGTTTCTATATTTAAAATGTACCACGTTCTTCTCTTTTTCATTGCAGTGTTTTGTTCTGTATTTTTTTGATTTTCTATAATCTATTTAGTTGTACTGTTTTTTCTTGTTGTAGGGCTATCCACTCTTATAAGCTTTGTCAAGCTTCCTGTGGGTACTCCCCGGTCTGTCTCCTGTATCTCTGTATATATCTTGTATTTTTTCCTGTATGTAAATGACCGAAATAAAGTTGTTGAAGCTGAAGCTTAATGTAAGGAATCCTAATTTTTCAAAATTATTCACAGGGGAGGGGGAAACTCTATTGGACCATGGCCCCCATCACTGATGCCGTTTTTTGTTTTAGTTCCTAAAAATACGTTTTTAACACAACTTTTACTTTAAAAGGTAGCATATGTGGTACCAGATTGCATGTAAGGACACCAAAATTTTCAAAAATTTTCAAAGGGGCGGACAACCCTCCCCTTAGACCCCTCACCCATAACGGCGATCACACAAGATACTACATGCTCCCCCTGAAAGAAATCCTGGCTACGTCACTGTCACGTACCCCTGGTAGGAGGCCCAAAGTGTTTACCCAAGCAAGTGTCCCCCCAATAATTTTAACAGATCGCAGCTGGCTGAGGCAGTTTATTCCGCTCATCAGGGCCGAAGCCTGCTGGGGAAGGAGGGGCGGGCGGGGCGGATCTAGGGTAAGTTTTTGACGGGATTCCAACATGAAAAGGGCACATCCCCAATTTTTTTTTTTTTTTTAGTTTTCATACACGATACCCATTATAGGCCATAGTTTAGAACATCTTGGGAAAAATGAATACACCAAGCTGTAGAAACATAGTAAGACAAGAGAACCTTGCACTCAGTCATGCACACTCTCTTCCCAGGTAGCATTCCCATATGGGATCCTTAGGGGCCCCATATGGGCCGGCATATGGGGCCCATATGAGTTTTCACCCAAGATTCATAAGGGGCCATATGGGCCAGCCCATACGACCCATATGGGATAGTTCTGCATGGGGCCCATGTGCGCAACTACCCCACAAGGCCAAATGGTACTAGAAGCTCTTTATAGGGGTATAAACTGACCGAATTTCATCTACTCACCATTGCAGCTGACCGTCGCTACCCTCTTATGCATCTCCATGCAAATTCATCATCACAGTGTTACATGTTGGTACTCAAAAACCAACTTCTGACAAGCCAGTAATATCTTCTGGTGAATATTTCAGTTGACAATTTATCACTGGACACAATTTAAATATGTATGTTGGACTAACTTTAGTCTACTTAATTGCCAGTATGCGAAAAGAGTATCTTACAATTTGCTTGCAGCAGGATCATACACATGCACAACTTCCTTGGAGTGGCAAAATGCAAATCAAATAAGTGAAGGTTCGACTCCTGGCCGGGTCATACCAAAGACTTTAAAATGGAACCTACTGCAATTGTGCTTGGTGCTCAGCATAAGCAATTGAGTAGGGAAAACAAGTCAGTGAGCCACAACTAGAAAAAGGCCGTGGCCGGCCCGACTTAAACCAATTGGTTAGAAACAGAGCCGTGAAACCTCAGCTAATCCAATCCACTCTTCGGGAAGGTCAGGGGTTCGACTCCTGGCCGGGTCATGCCGAAGACTTTAAAAATGGAACCTACTACCATTGTGCTTGGTGCTCAGCATAAGCAATGGAGAAGGGAAAATAAGCCAGTGAGCAACAACTGGAAAAAAGGCCGGCTCCAGAGCTGCTGACAGCCGACCCGGGCCCCTGTACAAAATTTCAATGCAGGCCCCCTCTCACCAAAGTAAGTGTGGTGTTCACGAGGAAATAACTCGATATGATATATATTTTATGACCAATTTTCCAGGGCCCCAAATTGCCCCGGGCCCGGAGACATTTGTCCCCCTGCCCCCCCCCCCCTGTCGGCGGCCCTGGCCGGCTCGACTTAAACTAATTGGTTAGAAACTGAGCCGTAAAACCTCAACAAACTCAACTCGAGAAATTTTTCTTGTTCTAAGTATTCCTATATCCAAACAATCCAGACTGATAAAATGATATAAACTTTTAATTATTTACTAAATTCTTCGGATGTGGCATGCATGGTACCCCTACAAGGCTGGTGCCCGGTGCAGGGTTTCCCGTAGCGCTCTTGGTACGACACTGGGGGAGCCACCATCGGTTGTGTGTAGCAGTGGCGTAGGCCTTGCGAAAAAAATGGGGGGACTAACACATTTTAGACCTTAAAGTTGAATCTAAGCATTCGTTACTTTGAAATTTCATGCTTAATAAACAAATTTAAAATTTTAAGAAGAAAAGATTTGATTTAATGGGGGAAATGCAGTCACCCCAATTTCAATTAGTGTACCCGGGCATCCTATTTCATGAATTGTTCTCGAGAATCATGTTATACAATATCATATTTCTCACTGAGTCGAGAAATTCACGTATAGAGCTTATGCACCTACGTCACGTTTCTCTGTTTTTCCATCCAAGCGTACATTGTGCAACAATTGTTACTAAGGTGCTATCGTGAGTGCGTATCTTTAACACACCTACTACGTATGGCAGTTCCATCCAGTAAGCCAAATTGAAACGCGCTGACGTCACGTGCATAAGCTCTATAGACTCACTCCTTGGTGTACCTTGAATATACAAATATTTATGTTCTAGCATATCATGGAAGACACGAAGTGAAATAAGGGGATATTTGTGAGATTTAGCTGTTGTTTCAAAATAAGTTTGGACGATTACTTATGCCCTTTAACTTAAAAGTTACTTTATAAGTTTAGCTAATAATTAAAGGTAATCATTGCCTATTTATCGTTAGCCAGTGTGTATGGTGGTGTATTCAAGCCATGTATATTGTAGGAGGAAGATGGTTTATTCGTCAAGCAGAGAAATCCACATAAGAACGCGTCCATGGTGGGGGTTCGGGGACTTCCCCGGGAGAATTTGGGGAAAAAAAACCAATTGAGGTTTCCCAGGTTTTGGGGGCCTTGAAATCATAATTTGGACGATGGAATTTTCAACATTTAAGTATTTTTTTTCTCAAGGAGGCCAACTTTCATTTACGGTTTGGAAATCCCAAGGGGCAGTTGCCCCCACAGACTACGGCCCTGAGTTCAGTGGGCAAAGCATGAACAGAGTAGTTTGACTTGCTGTGAAAAAGCACTGACTAAAAGCTGGTTACTACTGTAGAGAACAATGTTGTTGATTGGAGAGGATTAATGAACAGAGAGCCCCATGGATCTTGGACATAACTTTCAGATACTGATTCCTTACGATTTTCCAATAATGTTGCTAACATCAGCAATTGACGTACAAAGTTCAGTTAAAGAGTTTCAATGTGTCCCAGGATCCAGGTGGGCTGGGGAATATTGAGACGGATAACAAAATTTAGGTGTCCCTTGACGATTTCACTGGGAAGTTGCCGTCATTCAGTTACAACGGTTACAGTTTATGTTTCTGCGATAAATGATTTTTTCAAGTTTTTTCTACAGTTGAAAAGAAGAGACCATATGAAACGGGCAACCTTAGGGTCTACCCAAGTAGTTTTAATATCATAATTTTTCCATTTTCACACCCTTATGGTCATCTAACCCCCTCCCCTTAAGACACCCATTGAGGATAGCTGCGTGCAGAAAAAAACCGCCCGGAAGCTTAGTACCCATCGTGAAGTAAGTTGTATCAATAAAAGAGGTTTGTAAACAATGGCATATAAGTATTTTAATATCACAATATCTACGAAATAGTTTAAATCAGTAAGAGGCTGTTTTACTGAAGAAACATTCATCCAAACACATTCCATTATACTTGAAAAATGTTCATAATAGGCACGAACCGAATTATTTTCAAATATTTAAAAATGAGCCGAGTGGTTTCATGCTTCACCAAATTAATGAATTTTCAATCAAATTTAGTCAAATGTTAGACAAAGATCAGGTTTATGCCCCTATGGAAATGTTTAAGAGCATTCGGACAATTTGCAGGGTTGCATAGAAATATCCCAATTAGGTGTATTAATTTAAAGGCCCTGACTATGTCGTTACATACAATATTTGCCTCATGTGTGTCTAAGAAGGTCTCAATTAGCCTGTGTTTGTAGCTGTAGATGCTGGCAAAGCGCGCCGGAAAATAGGCCTTTTATGGTAAATAGAGCTAAATGTTACGGTCGTTGAAAAAATGTAAGGGATGAAAGGGATTCCATTCCCCTTAACCAAAATACTAGGGATCATGCCTTGTAGGCCTACATAACTATTACCACACTCTAAAAACAGTTGGGTAAACTTTTACACAATGTTGGGTCCGTATGCCACCTCCTAAAATGTTGGGTAAAAAACTGCCCAAAGTTGGTCAAAAGGATTTCTACAGTGGGTGAATTTTTCCCAAGTAAAGGGTAATTTTTAACCAACTTGGGTAGTTTCTTACCCAACAGTTTAGGAGGGGGCATACGGACCCAGCGTTGGGTAAAAGTTTACCCAACTGTTTTTAGAGTGCACATATTGATAATTGTGCCAAAATACTAAAGGTGCCCCCTTCTCACTTACCAATTTATTTGATGACACTATGTATCACATCTCACATAGACCTACACCAATTTAAAAAATATCACTGCAGTTTACCAACTCCACGGAAGGACTGAACGTTGTGTTCTCAACCAAATTATACAGAGAATGTACTCGTGTCTATGAATGTCTCGTTAATCACTGAACAAGCACCCTGATATGTGTGCACTGGAGAAGAGCCGGGAAAATTCGATTTATTTTCATGACCTCTGAATCATCGAAAAGTCTAACATTCACTCAAATATTAGCAAATATTACGTTTTTTGCCAAAATATCTAAGATATCCTGTTCTCATCAACCAGATTATTGGAAGAAACCACGGTCTCACACTCAATATCTTCAAGAATTATAGCCGTTGACCATGCAAATATTTGGGGACGAAATGTGGTCATCCCCAGCCAAATTATTGGGGAGACCATGTCCCTCCTTCCCCCCTAGATTGCCTCCCGCCCAAGGGGCCCCAAAAATATAGGTCACCAAGATTATTAGTTAATCCAGCCCCCAAAATCGCTGTATAGACTTATAGTATATGACGAAAGGGCCCCCAAAGGGGGTAGGGCCCCGGAAATTTCCCGGTTTCCCGGTGGGCCAGTCCGCCCGATCATTTGTTAACTTTTATTCTGGTCAAGGGGCCCCCAGGACGAACGGAATGTGGAATCCACCCCAAAAAAAGTGCGATTTGGGACCCAAATACATGCCCAAACCATAAAATCATCACTCGCACACAGACAAAACTATGGACAGGCTTTTTTCGCAAGCTGAGTCTGCACGAGAAAAGCCGTTGTAGACATTCTGCATTTGTGCACTCTTTAAAAGAGAGCACGAAAACGAGCACTGTCGCCTGTCTAGCTTGCCTCGTCACGCTACACTCAGGCTGCAACTCAGTGCTCGAAACAATAAGCAAATCCCCAAAGTTCGATCCCAGGATATCGTTTGAAGTTGCAAAACCCTGTTAGAAAAATGGTGCAATTACAGCTTGTCTCATGTGAAAGGTGTACCATGGGCGTCTGCAGAAAAAAAAATTAGGGGGTAAATCAGGGGAATTTTTACTCCCAGAAAAGAGCTTAATTGCTAAATGTTGGCACATTTTACAGGGGTGTAGCCAGGAATTTGCCGGGGGGGGGGGGGCCGTAGCCAAACTTTCTAAGCGTAGGACCACCACAGTTTGGCGCGAAGCGCCAAGAAAATTTTGGCCGAAATGCCTCCCAGATCGCTAAAAATGGCACTTCCCAGGCCTTGTGAGTTGCATCTAATCATTTTCTATTTTGAAGCTCATGTTCTGAAAATTTTCTAACGATATCAAAAAAAAAAAAAAATGGTGTTAATTTTGCTTCAAGTTTTTGCTCAATTTTTTGATTTTCGGGGGGGGGGGGGGCAAGTGCCCTCTTGCCCTCCCCTCCGGACGCCAATGAGATGTACTCAGTGTTGCGTAGCGCTTCAGAATACTTACAGGCGGAGGGGTTAGGTTTCCTTTGGGCATGGAATATGGTTAGTGTAGCCAAGAATGAGCTATCAAAGATTGAACTCGACGACGTGAAGTCAAAATCAGACAAGTTCATTGGCCAAATCAACACACTTCTCGAAAGGAAATGTAGAGGCCAGAGTTGATACAGAATTTAAGGATACAAGAGTCTCAAAGAAGAAAGCTATGTCAGGTTAAATTGCATCAGATGTTCGGCCTACAGACCAAAATGATCGCTTTAGAGTGGAGGTTTTTCAGCAGGTAAGGGATCAAATAGTCGAAAGCATTGATGACAGATTCTACTGCAACAAAGATCTAATCGGATAGTGCATGTCTCGATCCACGGCGCTTTCATAACCTTACAGAAAACGGTATACTGGTAGATAACGCTCTTCACTCAATCGGGATTTTAGCAGGTGTTGACAAGGAAGTGTTGAACGCTGAGTTAGACTCTTTGGCCAGAAACTTAAGTGGACTTTGAAGGACTCTCCAAGAAGAATATTCAGTTGGTAAAGAAGATGAAGAAATCCATTTGGAAAATGCCGTTGAAAATGGATCTCACATTGGAGATGAAGTTGAACCAACTTCATCGGCATATGTTCAAGACTTGAAGCTTGATCTTCTGAGGGCATTTCAGTTGACAACATCATTCTCAATTTAACTAAGATTTCAAGAGTTTATTCGTCTTTTGTGAAAAAAATTCAGCGTAGGGCTGCTAAGTTTGTTTGTAACAACTACTCCCCCCACAGTAGTGTAATGAAATGTTGACAGATTTAGGGTAGGATAGTCTCAAAGACAGAAGGTCAGTTAATATGCTTGTTACCCTCCATAAAGCTAGATTGGGCTTCCTTGCTTTGCCAGTTGTTAATCTCCTACAACCGGTCCGGCGACCTTCTAGGCATCAGCATTCGAACAGTTTTTCTATTATTAACCAACAAGGACTGCTACAAAATTAATGCAGCTTCTTTCCTCGTACCGTCAGAGACCGGAACCTTCTCCCCCTAATACAACAGATCTTGAGGACCCCAAGCAATTCAAGGACTCCCCCTTGAGGTTCCTCAGATGGGAGGACTAACTCTTCTTGTGCACACCAAACCCTGTACGCTTGACTCCACAGGAGTGTGTTGTGCAGTATTTATCCAGATCCAGACTGGTTTAAGAAATTAAGCCTTTCCCATTGTTGAATGATCTGATGCTAGAAATAAACATCATAGACCTTGCAAGGCTCAAGTGATCAGTTTGACTATTTATGTCAGCTGGGGATGGTGGCAACGCGTGTATAGTGATCAAATAATCTATTAAGGAAGACAAAAGGGAAGATTTTAAGTTATTTGAAAACGTTTTTAACTATCAAAATTAGTACGAATTGTGATGCTATATGAACAACATTGGAAAGACTATCAGGCTATACGTTCGTAATTCCCTACCCCCAAGTACACACAAGTAAGCGCAAAGTGATGCACAATATGCTAATTGCGATTTTTGCTGTTTTAATAACATGCGTCGGGCCCCTATATATACGTCAAATCTCCCGGTAGGAATTTCCTACCCAGTCCTCCCCTGATTTCAAGCGTATTAGAACATCATTTGGGCGTGTTTCGGGCAATATAGAGTACGGTACTAATACCTAAGGATGCGGGTGAAAGAGGGTGTTTCCTTCAGCTCCGCCCCCACCCCCGTCACTTTTACTTGACACGTGTCACACATAGCTTCACACTGTTTCTTGTATTTCTATTAATAATATTGCTACTCATTCGCATCGTTGTCGTTGGCCAGTTGGTAAAGTGCTCAATCCTGGTGTGATATGATAATTTCTCAGGATAAAATTGTAAGTACTGAGCCCGTTGAGAACCTACTGTTAAGATTGAAATCGGGGGATTCCTGGATTGATGTTCGCACGCTGACTGCAAAGCGTGTGTCACTATTCTTACGTTGTGCCAGTGACTGTACCCCCAAAGGTCAGCAGTACTGGCAGAATATGTACCCCAAAATTAGTTTCAAGAACAGATGGAACGGCGTGTACGGTGGTATTAAGGCCAATATCGATGCTGATCTTGATTTTAAAATTCTCCACAATATTCTCTACACCAACGATCGACTTTACAAGTATAAAATGATTGATTCTCCTTTGTGTTCCCTATGTAACCTTGAAGTTGAAACTGTCCATCACCTTTTTATTCATTGTCCACTGGTCCACGATTTATGGATTTGGTTGACTTCCAAGATTAGACCAATTTCTAATGTTCACTGCTGGGAGGAAACTACGCTGCTCGGGCTTGACCTCCCAAGGAAAAATTACGAACGTGTCCTAATTGACTTTCTACTTAATTCCTACAAGACTGTAATTTGGAGCACACGTATTGCTATTGCCAAGAGCGTCAACCGCCACTACAATATTGATATCCCCTTGTATTACCATACTAGTTTAAAGAAGAAAATTAATCTAATTTATCATTACTACAGTAAGCGCCACGAACTTAGCAAATTCTGGGGTATTTTTTACCAAGGGGAATCCCCGATTATTCTTTTACGCCACGATGGGGGCAATTATACTTATGTATTTGACTGGTAATTTGGTTTGCTATGGTTTCTCATAACTTTTACTAATGAGTCTTTCTGGCTACAAATTCCAAACGTGCTTTGTTTGTACATTGTTTATATGAGTTCACTAACCAAAAGGAGTACGGTTTAAGTTCGTGTCCTATGTGAAATTCTAATTTGGGTCCTTATGAGTTTGTATGTATTTGTATGTATTTTTGGGCCAATCCTTACACCATAGTTACTCAAGTGCGTTTACCAAGGAATCAAATGAATCAGTGTTTTATCAATTAAATAAAATTGTTATTATTGTAAATATTGTACATATTGCCTGAGTTTTTATGGGTGAACCAGTGGGTTCGCCTACCAATAAAAGAAAAAAAAAAGTGCTCGACTCCGACTACCACGTAGGTGAGTTCGAGTCCTCACTGGTGCAGACAATGATTCTGGTTTTGCTGTTTATATAAAGTTGTGGAACTGTCGAGCTTTTGAGTTGCTTTCTCTTTCATATCTTATTTGCTCTAGCTTTTATAGTCTCCTCTGCGTTACCAGTTTTTCTTTACTTCATTAGGTTTCGTTTTGTTTATCTTTTCTTACTGTGAATTTCCTTCCCAAAGCAACTATTTGTTTCTAGTTTAAAACGAATCTGTGATGAATATTCTTAAATTACCGACTTCAAAATACTTTTCTTTTTTGCCACCATCCATTAAGCCTCTTAGGGGGTAGGTGTAAGCATCTGCTAACAATAGGTGACCATTATATTCCTTGTTTGATGGTGCTTTGATTTGTCAAAGGAAGACAGCAGTTCCCTTAAACTTGACCAAGTCGCCCTTCGCGTAATTTTGTCGGCCATCTCACAGCACTAATTCAAGGGGAATCCCCACGGAGTATATTACCCTACGAATTTAACACTGAAAAAACATTGGGAGGGGTGGGGATAGTATAGACCATGTTGCTGAACTGATGTGTTCAATTTGTGATGTGTATGAGGTTGGAAAGGAGTTGAAATACTCATCAGGCAAAAATAAAGAAAATGGAGAGTATTTCAGGCACTATTTTGCAATATATGCTTCCGCAGTGCATAATAGCATTTTGAAGGAAGTAAAAAAGCAGGAACCATCATGCACCAACTATACAAGCTCTCCTAGCTCAAAATCTCAACGCTCATGGTACACAAATTTGAAACCATTGTGACTCAGTTTCAACGGATGCCATGCAAGTGCACATGATGCACCTCTCTGTTCCGTCATCTCTATATCCCTAGGGTTACGTGTGTCGGAATATGTGTCGGAACAAAGAGGTGTATCCATAATACCTTAATGCTAACCTAACGATTATCTTAGCACTGAACTCAATGAAAACTTTTCGGAATATCGAGAGGTCGGAACTTCGGAACAGAGAGCAGTCCCCTAGGTAACCTACCAATGAATAAGGTAAAGCGACTAACCACTTGAATTTTTTCTTTTAAATTCATTTTGTCACCTTGCATTTTGGCTCATACTTAGGCTATACAAGGATTCATCTTCCCTGGTGAACTACTGAACTACAAAGGCCCAATCTCTGCATAACTTGCTTACAACATCGCCAAAAAAGTAAAACACTGTCTGATGTACGGCTTCAGTTTGTATTCATACAGTCATTCTTCTGCAGTACGATCTTTCTACAGAAACAAATTGAAAATCAAACCTTAGTTTCCATAATGCATTGTCTTTCACATAAATTTCAACTTTCAATGGTTATTTGAATATTTTGGTTCATTGTAAACTGTCTTCTTTCAAAATTTCTATCAATCTGAAACTTTTGTATCCTGGATCCAACTCATACCATTGACTAACTCAATGCTAAACTATATCTGGAATGCTTGACCTATGTCTAATGTTCCTTTCACAATACATGTCGAAAACAAACATTTTTTCCCAAATATTTAATACTGCTAAATTACAGTAGAATTTTGTTTAACACATCAGAGCAACAAATAAGAAAAACCATCATAATACTTCGCACTCTTGTCTGAAGGTTTTTGCTGTAAGATGGGGCTATAATTCTGAACCAGAAAGCCGAAAGGCTTAGTGATTCCTTGCCACTGAAATATAAGTCTCCAGTGCAATGTTTATTTAAAATTGTTTCATAAATTACTGTCTTTACATTTTTGGCACAGAATGTGTAGGATCCATGGGTATAGATCAAACGAACTAATACCATATAAATAACCTTTTGACATCCAGCAAAATCAAATGACCTTTGACCTCCACTTAGTATGGGCCATCCACATGTCAAGCATAAGATTTATCAAAGTTTCACTGCTTCAGATATATAGTGTTTATAGTGTTTACAGAGTTTCAACACTGTGACCTCTGGTTCCCACCAATGACCGCCACCAAAAAACGAGGGATCTCAACTTAGTATGGGCCATCCACATGTCAAGTATGTGGGCAGTTTCCCTACTTGAGATATAATGTTTACAAAGTTTTGGTCTATTGACCCTGGTGACCCCAATGACCTGTGACCTCCACCAAACACACGAGGGTCATTTACTTTATATGGGCAATTCACCTGTGAACTGAGGTCCATCTAAGTTTCTCTGCTTGGGATATTGTGTTCAAAATTTTAACCTTTTGACTTGGGATGACCCCAAATGACCTTTGATCTCCACCAAAAATGATGAGGTTTATTTACTCTATATGGGCCATCCACACACTAAGTATGAGATCCATCAAAGTTCCCCTGTGTGAAATATCATGTTTACAAGATTTTGATCTTTTGACCTCTGGTGACTTCAAACGACCTTTGACCTCTACCAAAACAAGAGGTATCATCTACTTAATAAGAGGTATCCACCTGCCAAGTATGAGATCCCTTGATGTTACCCTTCTTAAGATATCCTGTTTAACAAAAAGGGTCATACACATACACCCAGACATGCATACACACTCACACCATCACCACAGCACAGAATCCTCCCTCTGGCAAGGAATAAAAAAACAACACTTGCTGTTAGTCTATTTTCACAAAACAGAGCCACTACAGGTTGGTCCTTATTGATGGTGTTCACTTTTTTCTACCACCAACAGCATCAACAGGTTCCCAAAAGTAGAGAGGAGGGGGGAGGGAGGCAGCCAAAGGCAGCCCAACATGGGTTCCAGGGCCATTTTTTGGAAGCTAGACACTGTTGTGTCATCCGATGCAAGTTTCCCCATTGATCTAAACCATTTTTTTAACCCACACTTTTGCATGCTTTCCTTTGTTTTCAAACTGTCTTTCTCTTTTACTCCCCACTATTCTATTAGGGTTCTGGAAAAAACTGGGAGGGAGGGGGAGGTGAAGAACCAATGGTATAACCTCCCTTTCAAAAGTGGTAGGACATGTCCACCATCCAAACATGTTGACTCCCACTTATACCACTCACACTGTGAAATCAATTCCAAATAACTTCATTAAGAATGGAAATTTTAACTAATCATTAGTCCATAGATTTGATTTCCATCACAAAAAATATAGATCAGAGAAACAAAGCAATAGATAATGAATCGGTGCTACTGGGATTCTTTCACAACACAGCAGACTTGCTTCAAGTCTTTCATGATATACTGATACCTCAAAAGCAAACAAGATACTTCCTTCTAAACATGAGAACTTGCTAATCCATAACATTTTTATCATATGAAAAACGAAGAACTCTGGTTTGTTCACACTTTCAGTACACCTGGAGTAATTTTTGCCAGCAATATGGGCAATATTACATTACACCCCCAACCCTCCACTATCACAGAAATATGAAAAAAGAGTACAATCTCAATCAACATGCTGGAACGCTCATTCTTGTACAGCTTTTGTTGGGAAAGCAAGCTAGTAACCCCAAATAGTTTGAATGTTGAATAAAACTGCTTTCTATTACTGTTGAATCAAAGCATTAATAAAAACTGAAGTATGAAAGATTTCCAGGAAAGCAACCTTAGGTGTTATGACTGCCTCGATATATCTCCACTGAAGAGTGATATATATATATACTTACTGCACAATGATTGTCAAGCCTGGATTACCCACTAGGCAAAATAGACACTACGCACTGAGCCTACGAAGAAAATAGGGGACCAAAAGGAAAGTGGAGGCTTGCAAAAATACCACAGATACTGCACAGAATATTGCAACCTTAGTGTCCACAAAGGGCAAATACAGTCCCTCCAATCTGAATAGAATATCCTGCAACTGCATTTCATGCATGGCTCTCTTTTATCATGAGACAATTTCATTTGTTTTTAGATGATTAAATTAATGCAGAATAAATCCTTATATAAAAAATATGTTCTGTAACATCATGTAAGATGTTAAGAAGAAAACGATTTTCAAATTTAACTGATGCTGGAAAGTAAGCTTAGGCCAAGAGCTTTTAATCCAGGCCTGATGATTGTGCAAGGTTCCAAGGGGGGGGGGGGGGTATATGGAATGTAACCAAATACCTAATAAGATAACCAAACACTTTAGGTAAAATTCCCTTGGCTTATTAATTCCTTGCTGCCATCATAACAACAGTTTTAACTTTCAATTTCATAATACCCTTCTTCAGAGGTAATTCCACAGACTGTCATAAAGAAATAAAACTATAATGTTTGACATCCAACCAAACTTTGCAAATGACAAAGTGAACTTAATGCCAAGTAGACTCATACCAATAACATGTATCCTTTTGCACTGTCACATGACCACATTTTCCCCACAAAGACAGTTTTAATTTCATCACCTTTGAATAAAGGGAGTTAGGGAAGTGGAATATGACTTCATCAAACTTTGAATTTCATGGGCAAATATCTTTCATTATACAAACCTTTTACAGTCAATACATCATATGTTCTGCAACAGGCATGTTACTAATGCAGAGCTTGACTGGAATCTGTGTCTAACTGTATGGTCATAAGATTATATTGTAAACTATTTAGCACCTTTATCTTCTGGATGAAAGAAACCAAGGAAATGATTTACAACAGGACGGAGGTCTAAAGCATTCTTAACATTTGCTCAAAAATGTTTAATTGCCTGCTATCTCCTCCTACTTGTTCTTCTTGACGAGCTATGTCGACTACTTTTTCTAGTTCTTTTTTCATCCCTGTCAATAGATATAGTTCTCTCTGTCCGCAACTGAACGTTTTTGGTTATCCTCTCATCTTCAATGTTTTCATCAGACTCACTGCGAATTTCACCGTCTGATAATGATGTATCAGTTTCTTTTACAGGCTTCACTATTTTCTCTTTCTCTGTTACTAATTTAAGTTTCTTTTCTTCTTTGTAATCTGAAAGTTTTTCTCTTCTTCCTGTGCTTAAACTCTTGTTGTTCCAATCTCCATTTCCATCTTCAATTATTTTCCCAGAATTCCTACGAGATCTTTGTTTAGGTACACTTCTTTCATCACGTTTTCTGTCTTTTAGATAACCTTTAACTGCCGACTCCTTTCTCACCGTCTCTATTCTTCTCCTTTGCCATCTATTTAGTGGTGGGTCTCTCAGTGGATCAAAGGTATAACTTGGGCTGTCAGTATGTCTGCTTTCAGACTTCATTCTGTCACGTTTAAGAATTAAATCTCTAAGATCATCTGAATGTCTTCCTCTCTTGGGGCTGACCTTGATCAAACTTTCATGTGGTTTACTTCTCTGTACATGTTTTGCTCGCTGGAGATACTTTCTAGCTAATTCTCTCTTGCTAGACATGGGCCGCATCTGTGAGACACTTCGTTCTCGTCCAGCATATCTTGAAACAATTCTTTTCCTAAGAACATCTTGATCTTTTAGTTTCATTTTTGAGGTTGAACTTCTGGATTTTGGGCTTGTTTCACTTCTAGAGGAGACCACAACAGATGATAGTTTCCTTTTAACTTTCTCAGGAGAAAATCTTTTCTTTTTAACAGTCTTATCTTTAAACAAATCTTTTTTGCATTTATCGGGAGAAAAAGGATCTGTTAATGAGGAATCACTGACATAAACATTAATTGCATCCTCTTCTTGAATAGTTTCAAACTCTACCTCCTCCCGTACTGTCTCTTCTGCTGGAATACTGCCTACAATTTTGGTGAATGGCTTGCCACAGGAAATCAAAGTGTGACCTTGTTCGAATGTGAAGGGACCTTTTGCTGGTGTGTAGAGCATACTTTCTGTCTGGGTATGTTCTATGACATTAAAATCATTTCTGTTCTGACAGGAAACCTCTCCCTGATCAGGTGATGAATCATTCAAAACACTGTCTATTTTTTTGGATGAATTTGAAACATCAAACAAAGCATCTTCTTTCTTATTCATCTGAAAGGCACTAGTTGTGGATACTTCGTCTGTTTGTTGGTGGGATTCTTTTTCAAGGCTGTTTTCATTCACACCGTCTCCATTTTCCTGCAAAGTTTCTCCATCCTCTCCAGATGTAGTCTCATGAGAGCTCTGGGATGTGACCTCTGTAGATGTCCTCTCTCCTGTTGAAGCATTTGACATTTCTCCTTCATTTGGTGACACCAAACACACAATTCCTCCTTCTGTCTGTCTCTTATATTTAAACTTGTTTTCTAAATTATTCCCACTTGTAGGCTCATTTGAGGTTCTATCTTTTAAAGAAAGGTCTTCTACACGTACCATTTCATTCTCTGGTGCTTCTTGGTCACTATTTTGACTAATGCTGCAGTGCCCTGGTTTGATGTCATCTTTTTCACCTAAGATATCAGCCTCCTGCATAGAAGATATTGACAGATTTTCTTGTTGAGCATTAATGCCTTCAACTTCAGAAACTTTCTCCTCACAAGAATCAATCTTATGATCATTTTGAAAGTGGTCTGTGAATGATAACAGTTCTTGCTGACCATCTTTATTTCTGAATTCTTGGTGTTCTCCATCTGAACTAAGAAATATGTGACCATCACAGGTCAGACTTAACTCATCAAACATTTGTACTTTGCTATCATCATCCCCAGTATCTGAAGACATTTGTAAATCAGAGAGTAAATGAGAGTTATATGTGCTTGTGTTGTTATTATTAGACAGCAGAGGGCGTTCCTTGCCTCTTAGCATTGTTTCCTGCTGGGAGGAAGGGTTTATATGGTCACTTACAGCTATTTTGGTACTAAAGCAATCATCAGAACTGCTTCCAGAGTTGCTTTTCTTTTCCTCACTTCTGCTTTGCAATTTACCAACTGTCCCTTTTTCAGTACCTTTATCTCTTAACGTCTCCACATTTCGTTCCTTCTCCTCAGTGCCTGTAACTTCATGAGATGAGTCTTTTCTGCCCTCCAAATATGACTGACTGGAGATTTCATTTTCTTTAAATATTTTTGATTCTTTGTCGATATCTGGCACAGACTCACTTGGCATATTATCTGACTGTTCTTTCTTCTCAAGTAAGCCTTTCACACCTTTAGCTGGAGTGTTCCTAGCTTTGCAGGACTTCACTTTTGGTTTACAAAGTTTCTTCTTCTTCTTCGCTACTTTCTTAGTTTCACCATCTCGTTCAACGGACACTTCAGTTGACCGAGATGACTGATCGTGTGATTCATTCTCTACATCATGTGATCTTATTTCTTCCTCATGTGAATTCATGGAATCTCCAGTGAATCTTGAGACTAGGCTTCTGTTTTCTTCAACTCTTTTGCACATTTCTTCCCTCATTGAGTGACCTCTTGATCTTAACTTTGATTCCTTGGTTTTCTTTTTCAAACCTCCTTTATCATCATAATCAAGCTTCTTTCCTAATCTTGAGCCAGAATGACTTTCACATACATCTGTCTTTTTCTTAACTATCTGCTCTGACATGGAATCCTTCCACTCCAAATCTTTAGTCCCATGTTCATACTGTTCACATTTTCTCCTAGTCCTCCTTATTTCAGTTGTATCATGAGATGACTTAGCTAAACAATCTGATTTACTTTCAAAGGTGTTTTCATCTCTCTTTCTTTTCAAAGGCTCTTTTAAACATGACCTCAACATCCCATCCTTATCCTTTTCCTCCTCACTTTTCTCCTCTAAGTTCTCATTACCCTCCAGCTCTGCTTCTATCTCATGTGGCTCTAATCTTTCCACATTCCTCCTGGCTTTGCCAGCATTATCGACAGTTTTAATATTATCACTCATTTCTATTCCTACAGACTTTATCAGCTCAAATTCCTCTGACTCTACCTCAAAGTCCTCTTCATCGCTTTTGTCAGTATCAGTTTTCTGAATGCTCTTGTTTTTATTTTCCCCTCCTGCATCTGCCAATTCAAGTAGGTCTTTTTCCATCTCTTCTGATTCTTCTTTCTCATTTGATTTTCTGTCCAATCTTTCCCCATGTATTCTACTCCCTCCTTTGTCCCTTACTTCAGAAAACACTTCAAGGGTCTCCACCTTAGAACTGGAAATCCTTGTTTCTAGTTCTTTTTGGCTAGAGTGAGTTTCCCTTTTTCTTGGTGATCTTTCTGGCAACCTTTCATTGGAGCTCGATCTCAATTCTTCTCTCATTCTGTCTGACCTTTTCTCCATTTCACTAGATTTAATGGTCTTCCTATGTCTTAAACTAGCCTGAAGATGGTAATCACTTGACTCAGTAACAATGTCACCAGAATCTCCATCTGGCAATGCAACTTTCTGCCTTTTTGATGACAGCTCTGAAGAGACAGGCTTTACATTATTTTTACCCCTTTGCTTCTCATGATAGTTTTTGTCCATTTGTTCATCTTTCTTACCTAATTCACCTAGATTAGATATTTCTTTTGCTTTGGATGACTCAAATATTTTATCAGGTGACCATCTCCTTACCTTGGAGGAACTTTCTTTCTCCTCGTAATCCTCTTTGTCATATTTCTTACTCCCTCTTGACCCAACATCATCATCTTCATCATCAGATTCTTTTTCATCATTTAATCTCACATCCTTTTCACCACATGTGTGTTTACCAGAATCTAATGTAGAATTTTTCCTTTGCTTACTTACTTCTGTCTTTTCAGATTCTTTTGCCTTCCTCCTCCTGAATTCAGTGTGTGAGTCAGATGAAACAGAATCTTTGGAATGAACTATTTTTCTTCTCTCATGGGATCCTGATCTTGACCTCCTCTCTGCTTTGAGGGATCTCTTGAGCAACTGATCACCATCATATTTCTTTGACTGTGAAGAGTGGTCATGTGACCTCCTGGCTGTCAAATGATCATCTGAATCTCTTTCATGAGATTCTGATATCCTTGAAGATCTTTCACAAGAACTTGACTTTGAATTCTTCCTTTCTCTTGTCCACTCTCTTTTCTCATTTCTTTCCTTATGCAAAGACTTTGAATTGTTATTATCAGATATATGTGGTTCATCATCTGACTTACTGTTTCTCTCCACAGATGCTTTGTCATGTGACCTAGATCTGGAATTCCTTCTTCCTCTCTGTCTTTCCCTTCTCTTATAATCATCAGTTTTTGCTTTACCATCCTCATCTTTACCTTTCTTTGCAGATTTTGAACCATAGTCATCCACACCTCTTTCTTTCCTATAAAACTTTGATTCTGTCTCCCTTGGTAATTTCTCACATGAACTTGAACGAGAATATTGTCTTTTTCTTTCCCCCCTTGCCCTTTCATGCTTTTCCTCTTTTTTACATTCACCTCTTTTTTCGTCCGAGGCAGATTTTATGTCTTTCTCTGGTGATGCTCGATCTCTTTCTTTTGAACATTTCTCACATGAACTTGATCGAGAGTATCTTCTTTTTCTATTACTTTCTGCTCTCATATAATTTCTTTTCTTCTCAGAGTCAACTCTCTTTTCCTCCCTACTAAAATTTATGCCTTTCTCATGTGCTGCAAAATCTCTTTCTATCAAAGATTTTTCACATGAACTTGATTGAGGATATCTTCTCTTTCTATCCCTTTTTGCATGTTCATGATTTTCTTCTTTCTTAGATTCACCACTCTTCTCTTCTTTTGAAGATTTTATGTCTTTTTCATTAGATGATGGTTCTCTTTCTCTTGAAGATTTCTCACAAGAGCTTGACCTGGAATGTCTTCTTCTTTCAATTTTTCCCATTTTCAGACTTCTTTCCTTCTCCAGTTCATACCTCTTTTCCATTTTTGATTTGTCTTTGCCATGTGATGCTGCTTTTCTTTCTCTTGAAGATTTCTCACAAGAGCTTGATCTGGAATATCTTCTCCTTCTTTCTATTTTTCCAGTTTTCAGACTTCCTTCCTTTTCCAGTTCATAACTGTTTTCTATTTCTGATTTCCTGTCTTTGCCATGTGATGCTGCTTCTCTTTCTCGAGAACTTGATCTAGAATATCTTCTCCTCCTGAGACCACTGTTCTCATGTTCATCTCTCCTGTCTCCCCTTGCTGACTTTGAGGGGTAGTCATGTGACTCCCTGTCACAATCTACTGATAATAATTCTCTTTCTTTGGATAAATTTTCACAAGAACTTGACCTTGAAATTCTTCTACTTCTATTACTTCTCTCAAGTCTGTCATTTCTGTCCTTCTCATGCCCCTTTTCTTCCCTTGCTGATTTTGACAGGAAGTCATATGACTTTCTATCTTTACCATGTGATGACTCTCTTTCTCTGGATGATTTTTCACAAGAACTTGATCTCAAAATTCTCCTTCTTTTATCCCTTTGCTCATGTTCAAAATTTCCTTCCTTCTCTATCTTATGCCTCTTTTCTTCCCTTGCTAAATTTGTTGAGTAGTCATGTGACTTTCTGTTCTTACCATGTGATACTGATTCTCTTTCTCTAGATAACTTTTCATGTGAACTTGATCTTAAAATTCTTTTCCCCCTATTACTATTCTCATGTTCATAATGTCCCTCTTGCTTATCCCTCTTTTCTTCCCTTACTGATTTTGATGGGTAGTCATGTGACTCTGAGTCTTTACCCTGTGAAGTTCGTTCTCTTTCCCTAGATAATTTTTCACAGGAACTTGATCGAGAATACCTTCTCCTTCTTCTACCCACAATTTCATGTTGTCTTTCCTGTTCATGGCTTTCATCCTTTGCTGAATTTGAGTGGCAGTCATGTGACTTTCTGTCTTCATCATGAGACACCGGTTCCCTTTCCTTGCAAAATTTTTCACATGAACTTGACTGGGAACATCTACTCCTTTGCCAGTCTTCTTTCTCACTCTCATCCTTTCTCTTTTCCTCCAACCTCTCCACTGAAGCTGTCTTTATATATCTTGACGAACTGTCATATGACTGTTTAATGTCATTTATGGCTGCTTCAACAGGACTTTGGATAATATCACCACTGGCTGCTTCGACAGGGCTCTCGATTAAAACGCCACAGGCTGTACTGGATAACCACTCAACTGCTGCATTCTCTTCTCTCCCAGAGACTGCATCTTTCACTTCTTTCATGACAGTCAATGCAGTCTCTCGGACACTTTGTCTCCTCTTTGTTGAATTCCCATCTGTATAACTGCTGCTCCATCTTTTGTTTTGGAGGCTCCCTGTTTGTACAGAATCATCTTTACAAGAAGGCAAGCCTTTTCCAGTGTAAGGCTGGTACGGGATGACCCTTCTCAACAGTTCTTCATTTCCTCCATTCTTAAGTCTGTTGACACAAGTGAAAGAGGATGATTTTATTTTGAAGTTTATCTCAATTTTTAAACTTTAATTGAGGGAGGAAGTCAAGCTGCTATGGTATGCTACAGTGCTCACTTGATCTGGGAATGATGGGCAGGGAATAAGACCTGATACAGTACCAACCCCACTGATGGACTTGTATGCTTAATGTCACTAGCTGGTCCTGCAGGTTTTCTTGTATTTGAATATGTCATCTAATTAATTAAAGTGCACCCTCTACCTTTATGCTCATATGTTTGGGAACATTTGTTTGATGAATTGTAGATTTCATGTAAGGTACTATTTAACTCCTTGGTTTACCTTTACTGTTTCATAACATTAAAAATCCTTGCGGAAAGAAAAAAACAGCCTTTAATACCATGGATTCAAAGATTTGATGTTTAAAAGTAAGGTTGGGAGGGGAAGGGGATGGGGGAGAGGAGAGAAACAGAAACTTTTCTATTTGTAAGAGAAATAAAAGGAGATTTAAAGGGGCTCATTGATTTGATATTGATTATTTTGTGACAAGTTTGAATGAAATCATGGCATAGCAATGCTTCTAATTAGCCTCATTACTCATGTATCACTTCCTCTAGATACCAAATGTGAGGAATGTACTTTTTGTTGACAGAGGTTGCATATGAATGATATATAATGCTAAAAAGTGTCTGGCCACAAATTTGTAATAAATGATTTCAATCATTAATTACCCTATCACTGTCATTTCAGTTGTATGTCAGATGTGCAAAATATCTTAGTTTGACCATTTACCATCAAGATGTGAGTCAAACTCAGCCAGTGTGAAAAAAATCATGAATTTTGTGAACCAACTCAATAAGCCCCTTTAAAAGCTTTAGTTGATGTTTTGAAACAAGGCTGGGTGACTGCTTATTTCCTTAGACCACTTCCTAACAACCACACATGTAATAATTTAAGTTCTTCTGAGGATCTTGGAACTTTGTATCATATATCAACAATGGTGGATTTAAGGGGGATACCTACTCAGTCAAATCTAAGTGTGTGTCCCTTTCCACCATACTATCCCCACACTCCTAGAGAACTACAATGAAAAGTTTGTGCTTATTGAGTACTTATTCCTGCAATCTAGGGCATTATGGATGACAAAGTTTCTGACCCCAGTCCCAGCCACAGTGGGTCTAAGGGTCAGCTTTGGTCCTGCCCAATGAAATATTTAATAAATGATCATGGCAGCTTTTACCACTAAAAGTTCAGTCTGATCTTAGTCTGTGGGTATAGCACCACAGAACAAGGGGGGATAGGGGTCATGGCTGGTTGTCAAAATGTGAGGGGAATTCAATTATTTTGGGTATTTAAAGTAAGTACAATATTCCTATCATGAAATACAACAACTCTCCCTCCCTAAGAGGTCTTTGGTTCACAAAAGAGTCTATAGGGAATTACTTGTTTCAGCCAGGGATCCAGGTACTCCTAGGATTTTACATACTGTTCTGAGAAGTGATGCTAACTTCTTGGATGAACTTTTTATAAAGGGGTTTTGTTATCAGCAGCAGATACCCGCTCACTTTCCTTAGCATTATGCTACTGCTTCACTTCATGCAAAGATTAGTAAAACGATTGGCAATGTGTACAAACCTAAGTTCTAAATTCAGGATTTCACGATGTTTGCTTTTCATTTCTTGCTGAGCAGTCTTCATCAGTCGGGAGATGTTCATTCTTAGCACCATATTCTCAGCTTTGACTTTCTCACTCTGCAAATCAAGCACAGAAAAATTTAAATATAGCATTACGTATCTTGTAACCAATAGGCTTGGACATTTGCAAGTTGGATTGGAACTGGATAGTCCATTACTGTCAGTAATGTGGTCAAGTAACCAGGTTATTCATAAAAGGAACCTAAATGTAGATTGGAAGTATCAAAACCTGGAGTGGTGTTGGCACCACTGACCCTGATTGTTAGGACCAATCAGGGTCAGGTTGAGCCAGTCAGTCATACTCTCAATAACATGTCTGCACCCATCTGACAGCATGCAAATACATCCTTATATTCTGTGCACTGACACTCTTTAGAATTTCAATGTGTAGTGTCATAAACAAGGACACAGGCATGGACGATTCCAAAATTTTTGCAGATGGATACCCGCAGGCAGTGATTTAGGCAGCCAGCCGTCCAGCCGTCCTTTGCACGGCCGGTTTCCAAAAATGACGGCCTATATTTTCGTACACGGCTTTCAAAATATACATGAAGCCGTGCACCAATTCTCCCAAGCTTCCAGTATACATATTAAGACTGTTTGAAATAAGCGTCCGAGACGACCTTTTCTCCAACTGGAAGACCTTTTCATCTTCCCTAGTTTTCAATGGGACTAAAAGCGTGATTTTGTTCAAATCACAATTCTACTAGTAACATGCATACACATCTCTTCTTGTAGGCCTACATTGGAACTCTGATAGCAGCACATATTGAGTCAATGCAGTAATGCGTTGACTTTAACTACGTTCGATGTACTTGCCATACGAAAATCCTCTCAACTGAATTGTGTGGTTAGTGCTATTGCTCACAACGTAACTGCCGTGTTGATGTTATGCTGCGAGCGCTTGATACCATACATTTTACAATGTAGTCTGTCCGTAGGATCAGACTGTTCTCACACAAACATGACACTAGCTTAGGTTCGATATATCTCCATATATAAATACGTTAGGAAAGCGTTTGAGCTAGTGTGGGTGTTTGTGGATAATAAAGGATCGTGCAAGAAAAGTACGGAAGTAAAGGTTCCGAAAATATTACGAGGGGCTTAGTTAGAGTGATTTACACATACCTCATAATTAATTTATGAAATGTTTGTCACTCTTGATAATTTTGAATGCCTTTATGTTTGACATCGAAGATTTCTACCCTCAGACTGTGGCACTGCATATTTAGTGTGTACTACAGTAGAAATGAAACTTGTAAGGACCAAAAGAGTGATCGTAGGCAGGAATGTTTGGAAAACAATCTTCGGATATTAGAAGCATACCAAGTTGCTCATTATCATCGATGATAAAAGTTGCTGAATTTTTTCATTTTTTGTAGATGTATCAAGTTTATTTGGTGAATGCTTTAGCATGTATGCTGCATAGGAAACCACATCACAGTAGTTCTGTTTGACTTTGAAGCCAGTGCTGTGCTCTCTGTAGATCTACAGACTAGACTACAGCTATTGGAGCTACAGTCTAGCAGACGGTGCCATTGTTTAGAATCAGTAACACTGCAAGTCAAGATTTAGTTTTACAGTTACAGTAAGGTTATAAGTTAAAGCTGAAGGCTGAGGATTAATACTTGGCTACAATTAGGCCTATGGCTAGGCAAAACTGAGGGAAGGGTATGTGAGGTTGGATACTTTTGGTTTGTAAGTTTGTATCATAGACGATACCTCACACCATTTCTAATTTTCCAAATATTTCACATGGTTGGAATGCCCCCCCCCCCCAAAAAAAACGAAATGCAGCTAGCCCTAATCCTGATGTCCTGTTCTTGTAAACATCAGCCTCGGAGTCGGAAGACTAATATTTTGGCGGAAGACCAGAAGGGGGCAGAAATTGTATTGTCAAACTCATATTTCAGGTCCAAAAAGTCTCAAAAATAGGCTGAAACAGCTTGTATTTTACCCTCAGAAACCTCTAAAATGCAAAATTCTAAACTTGCCCCCTTAACCCCCACAAGGGCCCCCTTGAATTCCTGCCAAGGAAGGTGATTGCTTCGTGATCGTGATGATGCCTTTGGCATCATATTGGGCCAATATGTTAGCACACCCACTATTCTCAATTGGACACCCACAACTGAAATTTCTGCCTCAGAGCCTGCCCGCAGGCCCTATTAGTCACAACTCTAAATGGAGTCACCACTCCTACAATGTGAAATGACTGATAGAGGGACATACATGTCAGCAGTTATAAACTGTCGCTAACAATACACCTACCAATGAGTAAATTGATACCCCTGTAGCTTTATACACTAATGGATTCTCAATGGCTGAGGTGCCAAACTACAAAGCCTAAGAGTCATATTGTCACTGAATAAAGGATAAGACCACAAGGGCCAATTTCACTACTTTCAATTAAACCTGCAAAATAACACTTAAGTAAAAACTCAATGTGATTTGTGCATATGCTTGACAGAACTGAAAATTCCCATGGAAATGGAATTCCAAGATAGGTGGTGTTGCTACTCACTCCAGGGTATGAGTCACAACACTGAAGTAGAGTCGGGTCACCTCCGAGCCTAAATATACTGTACCTGCCATTGTTTTTCTCTGTACAGTATTGCTTTTAAATACTTGCAGCAAAGTTTTCCAGAAGATACTTCCAAGGGCTCTTTTTCCCAGTCCCAATTAATGGTCCAGAAACTTAAATATAATAGCCCTCAGCACTGAGTATGAACCACATTAGCATCCACACGCCATTGCATTTGCCGACTTTCTGGCACCTTCTTTCTCCCCCCCCCCCTTTTTCTCTCATTTTTTTTCTCATATGAGCAGTAATATGTACATGATGGTTACATGTTTTTTTTTAAACTACTGTTAAAACTGATCCAATAGGCTGGAACTACCATACTTCATGATCCAAATGGTAAGACATTTACAGATCCAATACCCAGAACAGCCCCAGTAGCCAGAAAACATTTTAAAAAGATGGATTTCTGAGATTTCCATACAGGCCTCTTCAACCTTGGCTAGGACGAGACATTTTCTTTTGAGTATTCCAAGTGTGCTTCAAACTACACTCACTGAACTTTGGGGTGGTGAACTCCACATTGCTTAATGCATATTGTAGGTATCTTCTGAGCATTTGTGATTACTTGCAATCAAGGTGCATGATTAATCATGATTTTTGCATTCATTTTAGGCATGTTATGGCCAGGTATCACACCAGCACATCTCTACAATGACCCTGCTACTGCATAATTGAAGGGTCACTTTTCTTTTGTCCAAAATGATTCAAATTCACCCAATGAAGTTCCCTTCGTGTCCTTCCTCCAATCTCAACAACTGACTCTGCACCATAAAGCACTTTCACTCCCCAAGGCCGACATTCTGCTGAAAACACTAGTATGGTACAGACGTTAAACCTCTGTGTTCTGATATGTCTATGAACTTCTGACATGCCTAACTCTAATCCTCTCACCCTAACCTAACCCATAGCCTAACACTGATCTTCATGTAGCCTTGCTGGAACGTAGAGATGTCAGAACAGAGAGCAGTCACTTGGTAGAGTGCAGCTTGAGAGCAATTAACCAGATTTGGAGGTTTCTTGAGCCCCATTCTGAGGTCTCAGCCTTGTGTGGTAATGCCTCTTTCTTGTGCCCTCTGGCCTTGGAATTCAGCAGAGGCCTCTTCAAGACTTACTTGCAGCTGGATGTTGAATTTTATGCAATATTTTTCCAAATATTCCACACAAAAATACTAAATTTTTCCAAAGAACCATTTTCCAGTCTGAACATGTTTAGGAGAATGTCTGCGTCTATCATACAGTATTGCATCAAGTTATATATCTAGGCTATACACTGTAACGCAAGGCTGAAATGCTTCTAAGGCTTAGGCCTGATAAAATGTAAACCATATCATTAATTCATTATACAGTCAGGAGGCCTCAGCCTCAGGAACTGTGGCCCTGACATCAATACTGCAGCAAACCTCATACCAAGCCTACCTGTTTGTTTGAGAATCTAAATGTTAAGCCTCCCGGTTAAGTGACTCAATTGCACCTCACTGATCTGCACATGTACATGTCACTGACCATCAGAGTGGATTACGTTCATTAGGAGGTTCTCGCTTGAGCCCCCAGTTACTTATGTCCATCAAAGTACAGTAACTAATCATATCAGTTTTAGGAATGTTACTGCTGATGCATTTTGGTGTGTTATGAGTCTGCCTTTAAAAGAAGGGTCGAGGTGTGGATACAGTTTTGATGTATATTAGAGCTGTACAAGTTTATTCTACGTGAAATCTGGTAAAATCTGAATGAAAATTCTTATGTGGTTTTCACGATATTAGCAGATGAAGTTGTCACATTTTCAACCCCAAGTGAACTTGAAGTGAGTTGTATGTGACATCATACCATAAATGAGCTTTCTTTTGTGTTTCTTCAAAATGTGCAGCCAATGTTCTCCTCTATTACCTCATATTGTTGTGATGTGAATGCATGAGAGGCATGGGAATGGTAAATGCAAATTCCCCAAGGGGAGCTCAATGACCAAAACAACAGACTGAAAACCAAACCAAACCACTGCTCATTAACAATCCCCCACCCCCCTCCCCCTCCCCCCGGTTCAAGCTCAATTTTAGTGACAAATATAGTAACCTCATTTGCTGATATGTACTGCTGATATATACAGTAGAGAACAACACATCAGAACAGGAACTGAAAGGAATTTCACCACAATGCTTAGATTTAGTTTCCCTTTCACATATTAAACACACAAAATGAATTTTTTTGCTTAAACTGTTCCTTTATGAAGAAATGTTAACCTTTAACCCCATCTTACCTCTGCCTCTGTAAGCTTCAACTTTTCTCTAAGGTCATTAGTGGTGATGTTCATTTCTTCAAGTTTGTTGCTATGTTGAGTGATCTGCTCCTGAAGCTGGAAAGGAAGCAAAAGATATTCTCACTAGTTTCTCATATTGCTAATCTCTGGAGAACATTCCACTACCATCCAAAACATCAGGCCCCTCATATCATTGTTTTCTAAAGATTGTACAAAATAGGAAAAATAACACTAAACAATGACATCGCCTGGAAAATGTAACCAGTGTGGTCGTAATGGAAGGAAGAAGTTCACAATAGGTCTCCACGTATACGGCTTCTTAGGTGCAAGGAAGAATGAAGGTATGTAGAGACGAGGAGATACCAGGAGGGTCACCTTGCGATTGGCACATTTCAAAAACAGGTCCTGAGTTTCCTTTTCCAGTGCCAGTCTTTGAGATGGGTCTTGAGGTTGTAATAGGGGAGGTAAATAGGAACAAAATAGATTTTGAGAGTTTTCATGCAAAAGAGACAATTCTTTAGAAAAGAACTATTAAATAGATGTCATTCTCAGACACTTCTCCCTCATTTGAAGTAAAGCAAGTCATAAACTCTCAAGATTAATCAAATAAAAGGCACAACATCACCAGAATACTGAATATACAAATCAAAGTCATACATATTCATTATAAATAGACTGATAAATATTCATACCTTCCGTATTTCTCCTTGGTACTTCACTTGAACTGAGTCCTCAAGAACATCTGTGTAGAGGTCAAGAGCAGACAAACGAGATGACTCACTCATATCTTCTACTTCACTGTCAGACAAAGATTGTTCTCTTTTGGAGCTATTCATATCATCTTTAGAAGCTTTCTTCATTTTCTGTCTCATCAACTTCCTGACCTTTGGAGACCTAACAGGACTCCTCAAATAATCACGCCAACCAGGGGACTTTAGTGGACTGGACGTAGGGACAATCCTTCTGGTACTATGGGTGCTATGAGGGCTTGAAGAACTACAGAGGCTGTGGGCCTTTGAGGTGGTGGGAGTGACTGGGGACAGGAAATTATTACCACTACTTCGGTTGATGTTTTCATCCACAGGGTTGGACCGTTTGCAAGAAGAGCTAAGTTTGGAACCAGTGTCAGAGTCTGGCTTAAGGTTCATGCCAAAGGATGATGGGTACATGTGTGTCCCTGGTGGTGAGGTATCCTCAACCAATGATAAGTCCATAGCATTGTCATTAAATAGTTCATGACTGACAGCATCCTGTGGTAGTGTCACCTCTTTTTCTGCCACAAAATGTTCCGTGGCCATTTTCTCCAAGTCCCCATAAAGGTCTACAGAGTCATTTGTGATATCCTCCACTTCAGGTTTGTACTTCACATGGTGGGATGTCGTATCTACTTCAGCCACCTGTAGGTCTGAGAACTGTCTATCTACACTAGTACTGACATCTGCTTCTTGGCAAGTCTCAAAGAAACCTTTAACTCTGCAACATTCACTGTCTAAACTAGTATCCCTCCTCTCCTCCTCTCTTACAGTCTGACAATCAACTGAAGTAATACCTGGAGCATCGATTACCAAATTAGTCATATGTACCACAGAATTACTGTCAGAACTCTCCATCCCAAGTAAGAGGGTGGCACTTCATACAGCAAACACATTTAAATATCTGGAAGAAATAGAAAAAAAAAGATATTATGACATACATGGTAGAAGTCTAAAACGACTGACCAAGGAGTAAAACTGTACCACTTATAGAATGCATCCATAATCAAACCTGAAATATTTCTAGGGAGATGTCTCATTTTCCTAAACAAACTGGAGCTAGTCATATTGCTTCGCAATTGGAAAGGCATTGTACTGTACAAGAAACATTTGGAAAGAAACTATTTTATGATAAAGCTCAGACTATTAATGAAAGTACTGTATAGTCTGAATACTAACTTGCTTCATGTTTGGATTGTGAGAGATGTACTTGCCTTAGGTTTAACTAGCAACACAAGGATAGCTTTGTAGATCCATCTCTCCAATGGTGTTTGAGGCTGGGGGCTGCAGCCTCCACACCCAATCAGGGCAGACGAATCGCTCTTTTGGGGGCAAACTTGTACTTACAAAACCACTAAAATTTCCATCCCAAGTGTTCATTTCTCCCTCCCCAAATGAAGTTAACCCCACATGTTTTGCCTTTCTCATACTATTTAGAATTTTATCACAGACAGAAAGTATTTAAGCATACTGTTGATAAGAATGTGAAAGGAACTCAGCTCTTGTGAAAACATGACAACTACTGCAAACAGAGCGAACAGATATCCAGAAATAGGGGTCAGGGTAGGGCGGTCATAAAAAGAGGGTCATGAAACATTGGTTGAATTTGTCACCATAATCACAAGTTTACTGTTCCTATAATCTGAAAATGGAACCCCCAGGGTAAAATGAAATGGAGTAACACCCTGGGTACTGTTTTAGCACCCTTTATTTTTACTTTATATTTATGATGCAGGACTTCTCAAGAAGGGTGCTCAATCATCACTTTTACAGATGACACTGCCACGGTGGGTCTACTTAATAATGATACTGAAAATGTGTGTATATCTTAGCCAGAAACAAGCTTTGCAGTTCATATTCTCCAACCAAATGTTTCTACAGCTCAAGGAATGTTAATTGACAACTGTCACAACATGAATACCCATCTTTTACTATCTAAGAGGTTGCAGTTGAAAGTATTCTATTTTATCAATATCTGGTGGTTGCATTGAACAATAAATTGACATGGTGAATCATGTTGACATTTTGGTTAAGAACATAAACTCAAGATAATACTGCCTCCATAACTGTCAAATTTCAATGTAAATTCTGAGATTTTAGCTATATCTGTAATGGTATATATATATATATATATATATATATATATATATTTCTCTAATTCGGCACTTAGGGGGAAAGTTGTTGTTGAAAAGTCGACCTTAAGGGGAAAAAAATTTTCGGGTGAAATATAAGTTTCACCTTAACGTTTCCACACACTTTTGCTATAGGAATACGTAATTTCACAAGGGCGCCCTCTTAGATTTACAAACTAGATGCCATTACTTCAAAGTTGTCAAATTTACGGACACCTAGTTGTTAACACGAACGGATGGCTGGCCATTGAAATAACGTTAATTATATGTTTAGACGTTAGGGCGAATTTATTTCTTATGTATTTTATTATCTTTTTTTCGCCCTATGTACAAGCAGATATAACAATTTCCCCTTAAGGTGGGAATTAGCGTTATATATATATATATATATATATATATATATATATATATATATATATATATATATATATATATATATATATATATATATATATATATATATATATATATATATATATATATATATATATATATATATATATATATATATATATATATATATATATATATATATATATATTGGGGTGATGGAATCCACGTGTGCTCCATACAAAAAATACAGTAGACGTTAAGAAGGCCAACAGGCCGGTTGACATTTTGAAGCACGTATTCGATCTATTGCAAATATATAGCAAATATGTACTTTCAAAACGATGACACCAACTCATCCCCCCAAACCCCATTGAGCAGGGAACCATCCCATAAAAAATCAAATTGGACACCCCCGAGTGGACGCAATCAGTATATTGACTCATACGTTCAGACGGCCAGGGGTCACCTGGACAGGTTCATTTTGGACAACCATCACCATTCTAACAAGGATAACCTAACTGTTAACGAACGTAAGGCTATCAAGACACTACGGAGTAACTACGACATCGTAATTAAACCAGCGGACAAGGGGGGCACCATCGTTGTTATGGACACTGTTGATTATGTGGCCGAAATTGACTCCCAACTTAGCAACACAGCCTTTTACGAAGAACTCACGCATGATCCTACTGACCTTTTTAAATCTGAGCTTACTGAACTTATTAACCATTTAAATTACAATGTTCAGGCCGAGGTCAGAAGCCTGGTCCCCGAGCAACCCAGGCCAGGTGTTTTTTACACAATTCCAAAGCTCCACAAACTCTCGAAGCTTATCGCCGAGAAAATGCCTAGTACTTCCTCAGGAGACCCGGATCAAGCTCGCACTACCATCTCTGAAGACCCTGTGGAATTGTGTAAAGCTGCCAAAGCACTTAAGGTCTCACCTCCCGGCAGACCAATTGTCTCTGGGATTGGCACCATGACAGAGTTTATTTCTGGCTATGTTGATAACTTACTGCAACCTCTACTACCCAGGATTCCTAGTTTTATCAAGGACACTACTCATTTTTTACAAAATTTGCAGGACATTGAAAATTTAACTGAAAATACCCTCCTTGTCACCATGGACGTATCATCTTTGTATTCTAATATCCCCCATGTTGAGGGAGTCCAGGCATGTGAAGATTTCTTACGTAAATGCGGTTTCGAAGAAAATTTTCTCCGCGATATCTGCAGTATTATACGCTTTATCTTATCACATAACCACTTTGAATTCAATTCCCGGCACTTCCTCCAAATTCAGGGCACAGCTATGGGAACTAAAATGGCCCCTAGCTATGCCAATGTTTTTATGGATGCCCTAGAACAGAAATTGTTGTCTGGTTATCATCTTAAACCGGATCACTACTGCAGATATATTGATGACATATTTTTCATCTGGACCCACGGCGTGGACTCCCTTCACGATTTCAATAGGTATGTTAACAATTTTCACCATAGTATCAAATTTACGTTGGAGTATTCTGACACTTCAGTCCCATTTTTGGATGTATTAGTACGTATTACAAATAATTCCATATCCACTTCTTTATATACTAAACCCACTGACAGTCACAGTTACTTGAATTTCAACAGCTGTCACCCCACCAGCCTCAAGGAATCTATCATATACAGTCAATGCTTACGTATCAAAAGAATTTGCTCTGATCCCCTTGATTATGACAGACAAATAGGTAAACTTATAAACCATTTCCTTCGTAGTGATTATCCGCTCAAAGTCATCAAGAAAGCCACTATCAAAGCCTCCAAAGTCGACAGAAATAAGCTTTTAACATACAGTTCTAAAACACCACACCAACGAATCCCCATGGTGTTTGAATTTAATTACAAATTAACCAAACTCTCACGCCCCCTTGTCAAAGACTTCAAGTACCTACGGCTTGATCCCAGCATACGGGATTTATTTAGTGATCCTCCCCTTAGTGCGAGGCGACAACCCCCCAACCTACGATCTTTGCTCACCTCTTCTAGGCTTCCCCAACCCCCAGCCTCCCATGGCAACCGTACATGTAACAAACGACGCTGTCAGGTATGCAAACACATCATCACTGATGTTCCTTTCATTCCCCCGGGTACCACAACTAAAATAAGACCCCCTCCCCTGACATGTGACAGTTCTAATGTCGTATACCTATTGGTTTGCACACGATGTGATAGAGGTAATTATGTCGGTGAAACTGGCTCTAAATTCCGTCTTAGGTTTAATAATCATAAGCAGACTATCCGGGACAATACCCAGGGTTTTACTGTTGGACAGCATTACAACTTACCCGGAAACGACCTCAACGATCTAAAATGTATACTGTTGGGCTCTTCTTTTACTTCCCAACAGATCCGCCGTAATTCTGAAACCAAATGGGTCCTAACTCTCAATACACACATCGCGGGTCTGAATAGGGATTTAGGGATAATCAGTGATTACACCTTCCACAACCCCCAATTAATCTGGCTGCCTAGCTTTTGCTTGTGAATCTTTGCTAGTGAATCTTTCTTATTGCTAGCCTTTTCTCAGTCATCTGTCGTTATACGCTGATGAAGAACACAGGTGTGTTCGAAAATTTCGTATCACCATATATTGTACATATTTGCTATATATTTGCAATAGATCCAATACGTGCTTCAAAATGTCAACCGGCCTGTTGGCCTTCTTAACGTCTACTGTAAATATATATATATATATATATATATATATATATATATATATATATATATATATATATATATATATATATATAAATATATATATATAAATACATTAAAAAATATTTCCCCTTTTGGAAACCAGATATACAACAACGCTTTTTCAATGGCCCATCATCCGTACGTGTTAAAAGATACGGGAACGTAACTTGGTCAACACTGAAGTAATAGCATGTAAATCATGTGGTGAAATGGACGTTACCATCCGTTTACGTATTCCTATGTAAAAAGCGTGTGATTTTGCAAAGGCGACCTGATTTTTTCCCCTTTTAGACGATTTCCCCTTTGAGGCACGTTTTTTGATACAATATTTCCCCTTATTCCCAAATTAGCAATATATATACATATATATACATATATATATATATATATATATATATATATATATATATATATATATATATATATATATATATATTATATATATATATATATATATATATATATATATATATATATAGATATATATATATATATATATATATATATATATATATATATATAATATAGATATATACATATATATATATATATATATATATATATATATATATATATATATATATATGTATATATGTATGTGTATATATATATATATATATATATTTCTCTAAATCGGCACTGAGGGGGAAAGTTGTTGTTGAAAAGTCGACCTTAAGGGGAAAAAAAGTTTCGGGTGAAATATAAGTTTCGCCTTAACGTTTCCACACACTTATTCTATAGGAATACGTAAACTTACAAGGGCGCCCTCTTAGATTTACAAACTAGATGCCATTACTTCAAAGTTGTCAAATTTACGGACACCTAGCTGTTAACACGAACGGATGGCTTGTCATTGAAATAACGTTAATTATATGTTTAGACGTTAGGGCGAATTTATTTCTTATGTATTTTATTATCTTTTTTTCGCCCTATGTACAAGCAGATATAACAATTTCCCCTTAAGGTGGGAATTAGCGTTATATATATATATATATATATATATTTTGCTAATTTGGGATTAAGTGGAAATATTGTATGAAAAAATGTGCCTAAAAGGGGAAATCGTCTAAAAGGGGAAAAAATCAGGTCGACTTTGCGAAATCACACGCTTTTTATATAGGAATACGTAAACGGATGGTAACGTCCGTTTCACCACATGATTTACATGCTATTACTTCAATGTTGACCATGTTACGTACCCGTATCTTTTAACACGTACGGATGGTGGGCCATTGAAAAAACGTTGTTTTATATCTGGTTTTTAAAAGGGGAAATATTTTTAAATGTATTTTATTGTTTTTTTCTTCGCCTTAACGAAACCGCGATATATCGATTTCCCCGTACAGTAGGAATTAGCGTTATATATATATATATATACATATATATATATATATATATATATATATATATATATATACATATATATACATATATATATATATATATATATATATATATATATATATATATATATATATATATATATATATATATATATATATATATAATATATATATATATATATATATATATATATATATATTTGGGGGGGGGGCTATAACTTATCTATTCAGGTGGTAATGTTATTAAAACTGCCTTGAATTGTTTTAAAAGTATTATCAAGAAAGCTGAAACACTTCTTCCAATCTGAGGAATGACACTGTACACTTTTTGACATTTATAAGTAAAACAACCTTTTGTTGGTAAAATGATCCACTAATATGAGAAATCTTGCAACAGACTAGAATTTGTGTCCCACCTTTCTTAAGTTCTATAATGAACAGCCTAAGCCAGCCTATACTAGTACAGCTTATCATTAAAAATGTCTTTTTGCCAAAATGTCCTTGTACTGCAACTTCCCAGCTATTAGTCAAAATGTCCATGGTGATACCCAATGTCTTGACGACACTTCATAGGTTGTTAGCATGTGATATTTCACAATTAAATTAGTAAGCACTGTGGTAAATTTAAGGACAATTAATGCTATTATAAAAACTCAAATTTTACAAAATATTTGCAAACATCAAACATATTTCCATAGATGCTCCCTCAGCATGAACTGCCTATTGGTGTATGGTACCTGTGAGATCTTCTTAGCTCACTGGGACTGGAATCCTGTTCTTGTTAGTTTGCCAACATTGCAAGCCCACTTCACGCTTTGCGAAAATAAGGGAAGCACTTCACAGAGAGTGTTGACTGCATGGAAGCTTTCTCAACACTCAAGGACAAGTTGACCAATTTTGGTGTAACCAACTACCACAGGGAAGATCCATTAATACTGGACACTGATGCCAACTAGTTTGGCATTTGAGTCGTAATGTGCCAGACAAGAGCAAGAGCACATCATTCCATACAGCAGCCACCACCCTACCATCAAAGAATGCAGTTACTGCACGACAACGAAGAAGTTGTTCGTCACCTTATATTTCGCAAGATACTTCAAGCAGTACTACTTTTTAAGAACAAAGTTCCTACTGCATACTGACCATGGGAGTCTGAGATGGTTTTCTTTCAAAGAAACACTGGGCCAAGTAGCACGATGGATTGAAACCCAGGCAGAATTTGAATTCAGGGACCGAGCATCTTATCACTGATGCTACCTCTAGGATACCTTGCAAACAATGCCAGCAAAATGCTTTTTAAACAGAACTTTATCTGAACCTGATCCACCAATAGTGGAGTCTATTCAGGATTCTAGATAAATGGACAATCCTCCTCCTGAGAAGCAAGCAGGGTTTTGCATGTGCATACCACTGGTGGCTAAGTGAAACCCCTACAAAAATTAGAGAGTATGTCCAAGGATGAGATCCCTCAAGAACAATTGCATGGTAAAGATCTCAAGTTTTTTTTGTAGATCTATGAGAGGAAGGCAAGCAATGCCCAAAGTGGGAGAATATCTCAAGGGAGAGTGTTGACCTGAAGTTCCTGTGGTCAAGAGTGGAACAGTTATGCTGGAAAACTGCCTGTATTTGAGATGGGAGGTTTCAAAATGGGAAGAATGTTAGTTTGAAGTTGCTGACACCAAGCTCCCTTAGAAACCAGGTAGTGCTGCAGCTGCAAGATGCAAGGATGGCAGGGCGCTTGAGATTTTCCAAGATATGTAACAAGACCAAAAGATGGTCTATAACTGGACAAACATGAGAGATCTATGAGTGTATGGAGTGTTACCCATGTGGATCCAGGAAACCCCCCGGCAGAAATAGGGCACCCATGCGACAGTATAGAGAAACCGTACAAATGGAGCGAATTGCAATGGACAATGCCAGACCATTCCCACAAATGGGCAGTGGTAATTGCTTCATTCTGCTCATCAGTGATTGCTTTACAACATAAAATGAAGCATTTGCCCTGCTACACCCTCACTGAAAAATCTGTGGCAAACATCTCCATGGAACAGTTCGTGTGCAGACTTAGAACCCGAGAGGTATTCACAGAGCAAGGGAGAGATTTCAAATTATTAAAGACTTTTTTATTGTGTATGTGGAATGGACTGGACATACAAGAAACCCATACCTAGCCCTTTCATCCCCAGTCTGACGGCATGATGGGGTGCTTTTATCAAACAATGGAGTGCATACTGATGAGTTATCTACTGATCAACAAGACTGGAATCTCAATCTCCTCTTCTTAACCTTGGACTGCTGCAGTGCTCACCAACCATGAATCTATGAAACTCACTCTGAACATGTTGGTGCCAGGAAGAGAAATAAAGCAACCCGTAGATATCATCATGCCACACTCCTGGGAATCTGACTGACAGCTGTACATAATTCTACACATGGTGGTAACAAGCAGGAACCATACAGTTACAGTATATTCAGTACACTGAATGCCGATGGGAGACAATGAGATCTGATAATGTCAGTGAAAACTTGGGGAAGGAAATTACTTCCTAGAAGCACTACAACAGAACCAGCAAGTTATCTATCCACGTCAGGTTGGCAATTCAATAGGGATCCATCACCTTACGAAAGCATTGTTCTGAGTCCCAAGCTGGGACCTACTCTATATGAGATGGCCTTTACATCACCAAGAAGCTGCTAACAGATTTATTGTTTTGCAAACAGAAGGGCTCCAGATGGAAACCAAAAGTGGTCTCCTGCAACAGACTAAAGCCACACCCCAGAGACTACTCTGGCAAGTCATGGTAGAAGCATGCCAAGAAAGCCACCCAACCAAAGTCCAGGGATGCCAAAATCCAGGGAGCAAACTTCTGGCTGAGCATGCCCACAATGACAGACCCTCATTCCCAGAGACTGGACATGGGTACACAGTGTGATCCAGATAATACCTTAGGATACCTCAGGAACCTCAGTGGACGCAGGTCTATTGACCTCTATGTCCGCATCTTCATAATTTTCACAACTGGAAACTGTAGCAACAATCAAGAGCTGTGGCAACAATTGCGAGCCGTGGGTGACTGTCATACTTTTAAACTTAAACAAAATCTGCTCTGTAGTCATATAACATCTCATGACTAGCCCAAAACCTATCCAAAGCCTTCTCAAACTGAATTGCAGTAGTGGCTGAAACTACACTCTCAGGTAGGCCATTCCAAATATCAACAACTCTACTGACAAATCTAAATTTCCTTATGTTGTGTCTAAAAAACTTATTAGACTAACTTCGGACTGACCATGCTTGTGAGAGTGTGAGTAATTGTACTAAACTTGAGAAAACCTTTAGTAACATCTCTGTCATACACACCTGATAGAATTGTAAAACCTCAATCCTAACTCCTCTTAATCTAGACGATACTTTAAAGTTGGCAGCTTAGGTTTCTTTAACCTTTCTGTGTAAGTTAATCCCTTTAAGGATGGAATCAACCTAATTGCCCTCTAAACATTTTCAACAGCATCAATGTCTCGTTGATAATGAGGCGACCAAACAGCAGCAGCAAATTCCAAATGCAGCCTTACAAGGGCCTGAAATAGAAGCTTGAAGCTTTGCTCATCCAAAAACATATGTAGGCCTAAAGGCCCATAATACTATTGGTCTTGCTTACTTGGTGCTGAATGTGCTCCGAAAAGCCAAGACCACTGTCCATAAGAACACCTATCTCCTTCTCGCAATCCAATTTGTCCAAAATCACTTCATCCCCACTATCATTGTATAAATGGTAACTCCGAGGGAGACAACCATGTGGTACCTATTTAAAGAGACAGTTAAAACTTTGCACTTATCATGAAGAAACTTCAAAAGTCACATGTCTGAACACTTCTGGAGTTGATCAAGACCCTTCTGCAAATTATCAGTATTGTCCATACTTCTAATTTCTTTAAATATTTTTGTAATATCCACAAATAGGCTATACCATTCACACACTTAGGTAAATCATTTACATACATAGCAAGCAAGATAGGACCTAAAACACTACCCTGAGGAATGCCACTTGTACACTAACTGCATGCTCACTAGATTCAGCTCAATTAACAATAACTGTTTGTCTTCTTCCATTCAAAAAATCCTCAATTCATTTCCTTATTTGGATACTAAAGCCACACACCCTATGTTTCTCCATAGGTCTTCTATGTGGCACTTTATCAAAGGCCTTCATGAAGTCTGTGTATACATGTACACATCAACACAACCAGCGTTGTCTAACACTTTTGTCCACACATCCATAACCTTCAATAATTGCAGTGTAGTCAATCTCCCAGAAATAAAGCCAAACTGCTTATTAATAAACAAATAATCCATCCTCATATTGTCAACCATAACAAATTGAATTATTTTTTCAAGAATTTTACACACTACAATTGTTAAACTGACTGGCCTATATTTTCCTGGAAGAGCCTTGTCACCTTTCTTGAATAAAGTGGTAATGTTGCCTACTTTCCAAACATCTGAAACTTTACCAGTGGAAAGAGATAAATTAAATATTTTAGTCAAAGGTTTCATGATAGTCTGGGCTGATTCTTTCAGTGCCTTTGGATGAAGCCCATCAGGACCTGGTGATTTATAAACATCCGAATCCTGCAGTAATCAAACACATCAGACTTATTCACCACCTTGTCCACAAAAGGATTAGCAACCTGAATAGGTTCCATTAAAGGAACCTGGACCCTCAGGTTCAGCAGTAAAAACACTGCTAAAAAATTTAGCTAAAAACCTCAGCCTTTTCAATATCTTCTCTTGTCATTATAGTCTCACCATCAGCTTGATTCATCTTAAATAGGGTATTCCTGTTTTTATTTTACACTTTGAGTTTGTGTACTGCCAAAACTTTTTAGGGTTACTCTTCATATTTTTTTGCAATATCTTTTTCCATTGTCATCTTTGCCTTTCTTACTAAATTTTTCACTTGTTTTCTAAGTCTAGTATAGTCATGATAATTGCTTTGGTCCCAGGTTTCCATATACCTCTGCCAATAACGTTTCCTCTTTATCATACAGACAATTTATCATCAAGTGGAAGATAATTATAGTTTTTATAAAGATTTGTAGTTGGTACAAACTCATTCATAGCTCGATTAAATTGAAGCATAAATTTGTCAGTAACCTTGTTAACATCATCACCTTGCATAAGATTGTCTAATACTAGGTTTACTATTAACTCTTGTCCTGGTAAACTCTCTAACATGCTGGTAGAGAAAACCATCTCTAACACACTCAAAGAAATTATCACTTGCATCAACCCCATTACAACTTAGAGAGCTCCAGTTGATTTTCGGAAAATTAAAATCCCCCATTATCAAGATATAAGAATGACCAATTTTGGAAACCTTTGAAATGAGAGAATTTAACTCGTTTAAATTGTCCTTGTGACAATTTGGACTCTTGTAAATACAACCAATCAACAATTTATCATTACCCTGTGATTAAATGTTAACCCAAACACTTTCTTTGAAGTTGGAATGTATTTGACACTCGTCAGCCAACACCCCATCTCTTACATACAAATCCACTCCTCTAGATGAGTTGCCTATCTGGTTTGACAGAAATGTGTTGAAACCTTCAATATGAAGCTCTGACTTGCCTGGAAGAAATCTGTAATTTTTAGGATATACTTCAGTGATACCAATAACATCCACTTTGCTATCTTTATCTCTCCATCTGAGTTCATCAATTTTATTAGATAGACTGTCAGCATTTGTGCAAAAACAATTCAAATCAAACCGAGTCTTCATTTCTCGATTTAAAATATTAATACTATTTACATTAATTACACCAATACTATTTGTAGACTTCACTATTTACTTTTACTTTCATCGCCTTCCTCTCCCAAGGGGGCCCCCCTCACAACAAACTTGAAATGCCCCCATTCAAGCTCCTGGCTTTTTGTGTTGCTGCAGCTAATTTCTTTTCTTTAATTTCCCTTTCCTTGGAGTCATATGCTGGGCCACACTTAGGGACCTTAGATCCTCTGAGGCTAAAGCCAAATTTCCAAACTTTGACATAAACTTACTTTCTGATTTCACATCTTCAAAAATGACTCTCATAGGTCTCCTTTCCACACTGCCCCCTTCATTCACCACCCTCTTATCTTATCTTGTTACATTCTTCACTGCATCAAGATCAGACTTCATAACTTTACATAATTTGTCCAATAATTTAATATCCTAATAATAGGAGAGCTCCAACCAAAGGCACTCTCACAAGAAACGAAATAACCACCAAAACCAACTGAAACCATGAAGGCTAGGCCTAATCTCATTTCAAGCGAAATGTAATGGCAAAGTACAGAGTAAAAAAACACCAGTCAGCACTTCCCTTTTTTTGAAAGGTAGATGCATGAGCAGAACCACATGTAATATGTGTCAAAAACCGGTTTTACGGGAAAGACCGGTTAAAACCAATTTTGGTTCAGTTTGGTTAGTGGAAAAATATTAAACCGAAAAGCTGAACTTACGTAACTCACCTACAAATCTGTAAGTACAAATCCAACAATTGGTATAAATTCATAAATTTCAGCCACTTCAACCCTAAAATTTTAAAACTAAAAACAGACAACATGAAATGAAGACAACTTTGGCACCAATCTATTGTATTTATGATCGTAAGTAATCATACTTTCATGCTTACGATCGTAAGACATCTCCTGCAAACTTGAATACCTCAGCATTTACGGCTACCATTTTCAAGAACAGTTTGCACGTATCGTAACAAGGGTGACTATGCCTAGGTTTCACTGCAAAGTCTAACATACTGTACTAGGCCATCAAACATACCAAGATTAGACACCTCCATTGGGTATAAAATTTCCCTTTACAATGCATATCAGTCCTTTTCTACGTGATAAATTGAACAATCAAACTATTGATACTTAAACTTTTCTTATGAGTAACGAAAGAACCGAAACTCTTTTAGAATAAAATGCATACGTATGCATAGGAAAAGGGTTAGGGTGGGCTATACCTAGGTATATGTATATACGTAAAAATACATGCATGCATACGCATACGTACATGCATACATATACGTACGCACAGGTATAAGGTTAGGGTGGGCTATACCTAGGTATATGCATATGTAGGGATGTATACGTAGGGATATATGCATACACGTATGCAGTATATACATACGTACATGTATATATTTATGTACGTATACCTGCATATATTATAAGGGACAGTGCTGTTAGTACCTACTTAAATAATTTAAATTCGTTTGTCAGCAACTGTGCTCTTGGCATGATCGGTTACAGCATACATTTCATACATTTTTGAGATCGGAAATCGGGATTGACCTGCCAAAATCGGGACAGTTGGCAGGTCTGTATTTGCCACTGAACTTTTAGCGGTAGAGCGCCATCTGTTAAGTTGTGAGAAGTTTCTGTCGTCACTTCCGGGCACGGATTCTAAATTAGGGTGCGAATGGAGAATCCGTGACCGGAAGTTGCGTAAATTATAACTTAAAACTTACAAAAGATCAGTGACAAGTTAAGTTCTAAAAGAACCAACAGTAACGTGGCAAGACAAGCTGTTCAACAGAAAGCAACAGTGGGATTTGAACGTGGAACATTGCAAGAATACGAACGCGGTATAAATCTCAGTATAGCGATCCTATGCCCTAACCGATAGCGCTGCGAGCCGAGCTGCCGGCAAATGGTTTTAAATATTATAAGTACTTACAGATGTATACGTCGGCTATAATTATACATGTATACGTATTCTATACGTATATCCCTACGGGTATAACCCTAACCTTATCTCTATGCGTACCATATGTATAACCCTATCCCTATCCGTATGCTATCCGTATGCCTACTATGTATGTAACCCTATCCCTATGCATATGCGTATCCTATCCGTATGCCTACTAACGTATATAACCCTAACCCTATACCTAACCCTAACCCTATACCTAACTCTAACCCTATACCTATGCGTATCACGTACGTCACTTCCGGGCACGGATTCTCCATTCGAGCCTAAATTAGTACCAAATGTGAAATAAAAAGTTTCAAATCAACTATTTTACAATGGAATAGCCCAACCAGTGCCACTGTTGAGGGTTCAGGGGCCACTGTCGAAAGGCGTAAAAAGATTGTAAGAAGCCACTTTGTTGGGGGCGAAGATTGGACTGGTTCCTCCTTCCCTCCTCCCCTGCCTAGGCCTACTTCCACAGCGTGCCCGCCTAAGTTAGGCCTTGGGGGAACAGCCCGATATTCATAAGGTTTTTTATTCATAAGGTTCATTGTCGTTATTCATAGCACGATAAACGGTAAAAATATGGTTCATTGTTCATAAGGTTCGTTATTCATAAAAATAAATGATAAAAAAGGTTCATTATTCATTAAGGTTCGCTATTCATAATCGAGAATATTGGTTCAATGTTCATAATAGGGTGACCATTCCCCGATGACAGAAAAGGAGGACAACCTCAGCTACTATCTAAGCAGAGCACCACCATAGTTGGGGTGTAGTGTACCAGAAAATTATTGGCATCACAAACCCCCCAGATGGCCTGAAATGGCCCCTTCAGGTGTCCTAAGCTGCATAACTAGAGTCGTGAAATTGGAATGCTGTGTGTGAAAATGAAATTATCTCTGAAAATTTGTGCATGAGGAAAGTTTACATTAGTATTTTCAGAATGGAGGGATATTCAACGTCTGGCACCATGTAAACCAAAACGGAGGACAGGGTGCTCGAAAACCGGACTGTCCAGCGAAAAGCAGGACCAATGGCCACCCTATAGTTCATAATGGAAAAAAAGGTTCAATGTTCATAATCAAAAAAGGAGTTCACTATTCATGATAAAAAATTGTTCACTATTCATAATTGAAAAAAGGGTTTGCTATTCATAATCGGCAAAAAAGGTTCGTTGTTCATAATTGAGAATAAGGTTCGCTATTCATAATCCCCCAAAATTTCAACTAGGCCTAGGGTCTTTGAACTTAGGCCAATTACAGCCAATCTAAATGGACCATATAAAAATGCCGTCAACACGTTGTAGGCAACACACTGACCTATCATCCCTGTGATTTTTAAGGGTGTGCCCCCTTCCATGAGATACGGGGAAACCTTTAATGCTGGAAAAATGCCTTTTCCCCATATTATGAATATTGAACCCTTTTTCCTAGGTTACTAATACTATGAATATTGCACCTTTTTTCCAATTATGAATGACAAACCTTCTTTCTTATTATGAATAACGAACCTTATGAACAACAAACCTTTTTTACGATTGTGAATAACGACCCTTATCAATAATGTACCTTATGACTAAAGAACCTTATGGAGTTATGAATACTCACCTTTATGAATACAAAATCTTATGAATAGCGGGTAGCCTAGACCCCGGCCAAGTCAATAGTACTGTGGTACTCACTGGTAGCCTAGGCCTAACGTTAGTATAGCATAAATAAAGCGCAAGACTGTCCACATCACGCACTGATTCTGAAATAACCAATCTTTGATGCCTTATCCCGTGAAATAAGTGCAATTATCCTCTGTTGGCAATTAAAGCTTAACTCACTCAAAATCCGAAGAAAAAAAATTTTGAGCCTTTTGCAACCACAGTTCATGAAATGTGAGATAGCAATTCTGTACACCAGCTTTGACTTCGTTACTTCGTGTTAGCTAGTCGATCGTATACGCGCGCATTACATTTACATTGCATGTGGCGTACTTGGCCTATACTGCAATTGTTACTGTGTGGAGCTATGATGAGTTCATTCCCGCGGAAACTGATCAAAACAGTGGCCTATGTAAGCGAGGATTTAACTGACTTACGGCATCAGTCAGCATATAGTAAAGTTCACACCATAGAAATAAAAGGGAGAATGACGTCTGCCGATCTGGACTGAAGCCATTGATTTGGCTAGGCTGTACGGCAACAGAGCACCTGCACGTAATACAAATATCACGCTATTGCTTTTGCCCCAAGTATTGGCAAAGAAACTACAAGTTTTCAAGTTAGGAGTATAAAACAAAATACTGAAAGGGAAATTTTCATGATCCCAGACAGTTCCAATTCTCCCAACTATGCATCTTCTAGCTCCTCTCATTACTGTATGAGGCTCTTCCTTGTGCAAGAATAAACCTGTTTTATTGCTTAAGGCCATGTCCTGGTGAGCACACAAGGCTATAAAATGTAATAAAAGTACTCTCTCTGCCTTGTGTGGAATGTGAGCTACTCTGCATCTTTCAAGTTTTCAAACTTTGATGTCAATCAAAGAGCAGTCACCAACTGAGAATTTTGATATACGTACACTAAAAATATACTTTGGGGTGATGACAGTCTGTCTTTAAAGGTCGTGTCACATGAAAACAACAAAGTTGGATTTTTGATGTAAAAGGCATTAAAAATCCAGAAAATAGCCGCAATTTCCATAAAAATCCATCAAATATTGACCATTTTACAGGGAAATTTCTGTTTCACACTTGTATCATGAATAAACATGAACTAAATATGCAAATATGTGACATCGAAAGAGAGACATACCATATATGGCACATGTTAGCCTTTGTTTTTTCAACCTTAATTTCGAGGACACTGGTAGCATTGTTATCCTCTGAGGGGTTTATTATAAAACTTAAATTTTTTTCCTTGAAAAATATCGATATCACTCAGCAAACTGTAATCTATATGATAAGTAATTAAGAGATAATTTATATAGGGTTAACAAAAGAAACCATAACACTGTGCAACACTCCACATCACTATTTTTGAATAGGCAATGAATTTCTTCAGAAACCATCAAACTTTGAAGACGTATATTTTGAGAACGGTTAAAGATATTGAAATAATTCCAACTGATCTTTGATTGGAGGACTTAATTCTTCAAGTGACAAGTGAAACAGCTCTTTTTAGTGGCATGTCACACGACCTTTAAGGCACCATGACTTATTTCTGTTGTGAAAATTACTCCTAATCTTTCGAAAAATGGATGAAATAAGCTGTAACTTCTGCAGCAGAATGCACACTGTACGTACGGAGACACTCCAATCAACCGGTCTTTTGCCGTACAACGAAAGCGCCCTTACAATTTTCGTGGCTTCACCGGTTAAGCGTACATGGATGCATTGTGTAAGCGTTCTCCCTTACTTTTATTTCTATGGTTCACACAGTTCACAATTGCTTAATTGCTATGCATCGATATGAATATTGAATATATATCGAGCTGACCACGAGCTTCATTAGTCACCTGAAATTCGTACTATTGACTATTCATATCCATTAGAACCGCCCACCATCAGCAGGCCTAATTTTTTTCCCACGAGGTTATGGGCAAATTTGATTTTCAAACTTTTTCAAATTTGTTTCAAAATCATGGTTAGGGTTGCTACTAGGTGAGAGTCATCTAGCTAGGTGTAATTTGGCCTGTTCTTTCATAATCCGGTGTCAGAATTACAATGAAAGGGTCGGAAAGCTGTCATTTTGGAATTAGGTGTGTGGCCTATTTCCAAGAAGCTGATTGGTCCGTTGACATGATTTGCCCATAACCTCGTGGGAAAAAAATTGTGCCTCCAGCAGCCGATCGGACTGTATTATAACTAGTAATGGTATGATCGCATATATTTCGTCACATGTCATACAGTCAAAAGTGTGAACTAGACCGATGGTGTTGTATGAGTAAATAAACAGATTTACGGGACCCACGAGAAAATGTGAGTAAAAAGATGCTAAATCTGAAACTTAGCTTTCATTACTTTTTGTACCGTCAGAAGGATCGTCTAAAATCCGTGACGACTCCAGTCCATGACGTGACGAATGTTGAAATCTGTGATGATACCTAACGTTAGGCCTAAGCTGTATATAGGCCTACAGTATGTGTACCAATAGCGTGAAACCTATAAAACTGTTTACCGACAGCAGAATAAAATTTGTGAGATTATTTTAATGCTGTATGAAAGACTTTGTCTTTGTGCTGAATATGGGTGATACTCGATGTACAATTTGATACGTTGTGAAAAATACAATCAGAAAATGTGTTTCACGCTATTGGTACACATACTTTAGTCTAGAGCTGAGGGATGGGATAGCATACTGCATAGGCTAGGTCGCGCCGGTGTATAATTAGTAGGCCAGTAATAGCCAGGGTTGGGAAGTAACGAGTTACAAGTAACGCCGTTACTGTAACGAGTTACATTTTGTGTAACGGAACCCTGTAACGAGTTACATTTGTATTTCAGTAACGGAGTAAGTAACTACGGTATGTGTACCAATTAGTTACAATTCTGTGTAAAAGTAACTGTAACGGCGTTACATTTGGGTCCCGTTACTTTCCCGTTACAAATAGTCAAAATGACCACAAATTGCATTTTACACGAAGTAGTAACAGAAAATTTTCAAATTGATGACACTTTGGTAGTAAAATTATTTTCGATATATTTATCGTTCATCTCTATTATCGACGTCGCCCTCATCGACATAAAATTTTATTCACGATTAGAATCAGCAGTTGATATTAGATGCACATATTGCACGCTTACAGGGTCACTTGATTGTCGATTAAGCTAAGTTTAAACTTTGATTTGTGTGTCAATTTACTTATTAGACAGACCAATGTTTATTATCCATGAGACTGAATCTTTGTCCAATTAGTTGAAAAATACTGAACGGTCCTCTGGCAAACTAAGGCCCAGCTGACTTTATATAGCCTATTATATATACAAAGTGAAGTCAGCTGGGCCTTAGTTTACTTATATTGTCATTTAGAGGACACATTAGAAATAGTGCACCGTGAGAAACAGGTTGGTCCATAGGCATTCAAAAACTAGGCTTACTTTGAAAGTTTAACTATTGCCTTTTTAGACGTTAGGGCTGGACCCGAGTACACCCTATCCGAGTCGCAGCAACTGCTATTCTAGATTCCCTAATCTTTCCGAGCATGGTACGTACCCTTCAAGTTCCGGCCAGTTCTGATTCCAATGGCACCAATTCCAAGACCAGTCTTTTTGCCACTGTATAGCATATCAAACTTACATATGTTTTAATTCTATTGTACATGTCCACCATTAATAACATCATCATTTGTAATCACATCCATAGCCTGGCCTCCTCGGTAATGTAGTTGATCATGTGTGACAATACTTTACATCTGTATATTGTACACAAATTTCAATGGGACTTTAAACACTTTTAATGTAACTTTCATATTTGAGAACTCGGCTGGAATGAGCTCCGAGTACAAGTCCAGTTACATCACATTCCGGAAAAATTTCGATTCCGGAACCCCGGGCAAATTCCTAATCTAGAAAAACGCTCTTGATACCGGCATTAAGCTAGTCGAATCCGGACTCGTGCGTTGGAGCCTAGTAAATTATACGGTGCCAATTGTCGGCAAACACCGTACATCCATTTATGTATCAAATTTAACATGTATGGTATCTTATTTGATGAATCAAACGTATGAATTTAGGCTATATCATATTCTTTCAATGCCCATAACTCCTTACACTGGAATAATGGTAAGGTTAATATAAATAACAGCAGAATATTGAGATGGTCAAATGGCGTTAAAGTATCCTAACAAAGCTAATTGAAAGTGGACAGAAGTGTCCGACTTAAAGCTTCACCTGTTTATTGTAAAAAGAAAGTGAATTATGGGTACATGGTCTGCATGTGTAAACTACATAGTCTCACCATTTCTCTGCATTGTTTTATATGAATGAATGTGAAATTTGAAATTTATGCCCAAATATCACTTAGCCCAACCTTAGCAGTGAGGTTTCAAAATTTTACCGTTCATAAATATAGAGCATCGTATTACCGTATTTATGCCCTTGAGGGGTGAAAACTTTAATTACTGCTAAAACAAAGCTCTCCCCCTTTAATAGCCGCTAACCGTTCTAAATTATGATGGGAGTATAAAGATTTTCATCCTCAAAGAAGTACTGTCGTAACTGGAAAAGTTCTGGTTACAACCATATTCGTCTAACAAATAGTTTGCGTAAGCTCCGACACAGTATCATGATTCGATGCTTCATGATGAGCGTTAGGAGCCTCTGCCTGAATCCCCAGTGAAGATAAGCTGGCATCATTGACTTTCTTTGGGGAACACCTAAGGATAGCCGGCACAAATGAGGTTCGGTCCTCTCATGTGCCCCTTCTTACAATGTAATTATGCCCCACCCCCCTCCATTTCAGGTTCCGAGGTACCGTATATTCACCTTAAAGTAACTAGTTACTTTTGAAATGTAACTAGTTACTTTTCATTTAAAAGTAACTGTAACTAGTTACTTTTTCAACATTGTAACTGGTAACTGTAACGAGTTACAATTTTATGGAATTAACTGTAACTATAACGAGTTACTTTTAAAGTGTAACGGGAACAACCCTGGTAATAGCCTAGGCTAATGCCTACTGTACAGTACATTAAACACTAAACTGAGTGGCACCGTGACTCGCTTTTTCCATAAAACTAAACAACATAAAGTCTGTCCAGATTGCATAGTTTGTTAATTGCACGCGGAATGTAATTGTAAAGTTCCAAAATTGCGCGCCAATGCCGCTACAAACTGAATACACACAATACATTTAACTATATGTGTATGTATACATATACGCATATGTATACTTTAGTATGTATACTACATACTACAGCCTATGTACGTATACTGTACTTACGTACGCTACACTTATACATATCATACTACTGCCAAAATTTATGTACATTTTTCCTATTTGGCAGGAAATAATCATATTTTGTGTGGTACTCAGTGGGAATTAAGTGGAGGCACATTACAACACAAAATTGCATGGCTGCCGTATGTGTATTGGATTAGGTTAGTTTGCATTGCACAGTACGCCGACAGACTGAGGTACTGTAACCGTTTCGCCACCACTATGCCGGGATGGAGTCTTGCTCTGCGCGCTGCACACCAAACTGAATTATTGCGCGCCAAATGCGTGGTAAAATCAGTATGTAAATCAGGGCTGAAATTTAGCACCCGTCCGATCGTCTGTGACGGGTAAAACTTTCATCGGACAACCACTTTCTCTCTTTGAACTTGTCCGATGGACGAGTAGATTTTATTTGTAACTGAATAGTTCCCTACATCAGCAGGAAAGTATGTCATAAAAATCCCTTAAGAAGTGGTATTGAGATAATGGTATTGACTACCATTCATCATTGTACCCTGCCAATAAATATGGAAAAATGCAGAATTTAGAGTAAATGTTTGTTTACTATGGCAGAGACAGGAAATAGAATTGTTCATCTCTTGTTCGTCACTTTCATTCGGACAACCTAAATTTAACTTCAGGTTGTCCGATGGGCAACCTGAAAATTTCCTTAAAAATCAGGCTTGTAAATTGAAAATGCACGCGGAACTTCTTCCGCGCGACTGACAAATTATGTAGTCTGGAAGTCTGTGATGGTCAAGCTTTTATTCTACAGTTATGGCCACATGGTCATTGAATGAAGTGTAATCTTTCTTAATCCTTTTAATTTTCCTAGTATTTCTTAGTTTGTGTAGGCCAAGCATCACCTTACCTTAGCCAACGGCCCAGAGTTGCCTGTTAATATTAGGCCAGGCCTATAGAATACAGGGCCCCTCGAAGGGTGTTTCTTTGCATCTGGATGTGCGGATGCTCAGTGGAAGATTTGACAGTAAAATTAGCTGAGTCTTAATTGAAAACGGGTTAATGGCCCATAATTATGACTAAGTCCACAACCAATCTTTTTGAGTGAATGCATGGATGCTCAGATGCAGAGTCAAAAATGAGGACTTCTTTTTTAATTCTCTTTTCTAAGACCTTTCCAAGCATATTTTGGGTGGATGCTTGGATGCACAGTGGAAGATTATAAAACAAGTAGGCTACATGAATACAACATGTAAGTTTGATTTGAGAAAGAGTCAAGTGTTGCCCATTCCTTACTAAGACCACAAGCAATATTCTGGAGTGGATGTGCGGATGCTTGGATGTGAAGTGAATGATTTTACCAAAATTAGTTTTTGAGTGGATGCGGGGATACAGAGTCAGAGTCAAAAGTTAAGCCAACTTGAAGATAAACAGTGTCACATCGCATCCGCGCCAGACTGTAAAGTTTTTTTTGTGCGCGGGGAATGAAAACAAGGAGTGAAAAAATGTGTGGGAAAAACCTGTATACCAACCTTTCAGTGCGCGGACTGCACAAGCCTACCAATGCATATCATACGTATCTCACTAGATAAGAATGCCCGCACTAATGTATGCCGCACGTTGCCTCACAGGCCTTCTCATGTACATGCACATACACTATGCATATAGTGTACATGTATATGTATGTAATGCTGTGAACTCCTGTGTGGCAAACGTGTGGCCGTTCTCAGCATACACTGTACATGATGGATGTTGTGCTGTATGTGTATGTACATGAATACAGTATAATGCTGAGAACTCTGGTATGCCGTACCAGTACTGTACGTAGGCTACATGCATCCAGCTGTCGTTTGCATGATAGTGACGGCACGATTGCGCAGGGAACAACTTAAAATCGGTAAAAATATGTGCAGATTTTACTAAAAAACTACTTAAGTGCACGGACGGAAAAACAACAAGAGTTTGGCTTACGCGGGGAATGCGTTCCCCGCGCAGGCTAAACTTTACAGTTTGGCATCCGCGCATCCGTGTGCTAGGTGGTGTTCAGGAGTGGCCCTGCATTCTGTAATTGTACCAAAGGCCCTAAGGGTAGACTACCGCTACAGAATGCAGGGCCACCTAGCCAAATGTTAGGCCAAGCATCCGGATACGCGGATGCGATGTGACACCATTTATCTTGCAGCCCAAACTGACTTCGCATCCGAGCATCCGGGCATCCACCCTATTATAGGCTGATATTGGTGAGATGATTCACTCCGTATCCAAGCATCTGTCTGTGCATCCACTCCAAAATATTGCTTGTGGTTGGGAACAGGCCAAGTTCGCCCCAAACCAACTTGACCCCCAGCCAAACCAGACTGGAAAGTTTGCATTTTGGGCAGGCAAGTAACTTGTTATTTCTCGTCCGATGTGTGGCCATGCCTACGTATCTGGAACTTTTGTAGCTTCTAAATTATTGAAAATTTGCAACATTGTTTCCTTTATTTCCTGTACATGTTTGAGTGATTCTGAGTGAATATCTCATCGATGTTGATGAAATACTAGACCTATAATATATTACTAGCTAGCTGGCCATTCAGCTCCCATCGGAAAGGTACACAGTAGGCTACACAACCAACAAAATATTATTTTTTACATTATAATTAATATCTAGGGAAATTTGAAATTTCATGGACATTTGTTCGAATTGGGAACATTTTAGGGACACTTCGTCAGGGACAGAACATAGAATTCGGGGACTGTCCCCAAAAGTCCGGGACGTCTGGTCACCTTAGACCAGAGGGCTGGCAGATAGTGGGAGTAGAGGTACCATAAATGAATTCTATCAGTTGACATTGCCAAGCAAGACAACCGGGTCTCAAATCAGAAGTTGTGTTTAAAACAGGAAGGCAGCACAAGAAAGTTCTACCAAGTACAGTACCTGCTTAATATAGCCAGCTGATTCCTGTCAGAGAGGGCTGAAAGACTTGGCCATTATTGCATCCTTTCCTATGGAATGGGATCGTAGGAAAATGCCAAAGGTCATACCTCAAAATGCATCTGATTCCTCATAGGTGAATTGCAAGGGTCAGGGTAGGTCAGGGTATTCTAGGAAACTTAAAAAACTTACATCACAATGACAGTATCGCTCTTCATTCACTGAGAATTCAATCTAACTGAGCACCCTATGGTTAAGTGTGATTGATATTCTGCTGCATGGTCTTTAATTCCAATCACTGCATTGATACGTTTGAAGAAGGAAAGGCTGTTAGGCAGTCCTAACACTAGTGGGGCTTTGTACGAAAAGCCTAGGCTTAGATAACAGTGCACTTCGGTAGGCTATTGCGTTAGTGGTGCTATTGTGATTCTGCAGGAAACACACTGAAGGAAGACACACAAAAGAAGTAGAGTAATCCTGTACTATTAATTTTTTTATTTTTTTTTTGCATGATAATTCAAGACAGGTAGTAGAGATCAAGATTGACAATGGTTTTATTTTAATAAATGAAAATCTGCACTGATCGAAATATTTTAAAATGTGACAGAATATTGTCAAAGCTTGATCTAGGCTGAAATTGTACGGAGGATGTGTAAGGTAATAGTTTTGCAAAACCAAATAGCTAGGGTTTCATATAAATGGGGTTTCGATAAACAGAGTTTTACTGTATACTGTTTCAATTTAAATGAGATCTTCAGGCAGGCTATTTGTTCTTTAACTGAATAGTTAACATTTTTTGTGACCTAGTGTGTACTGTAGGTGTAGATGGTAGATAAAGTCTAAAGGAATACAGGTTGCCTAGTCTGATCGTTTGCATATATTAAAACTGTGACGGATTCGTGGTACAGTAGAGCCCTTTAGACATGATCTTTGCCTCAGCTTCCAAATAAAGCATCTGAGTACAGGCTTGCTCATACTGGATTCTGTTTTTGAAAACAGGAATGAAAAGACTGTTTCACACTTCTTTGCAGGTCAGTATGCTGGCTGGTGGTTACGCAGAGGTAGTTCAGTATCAGACAACGTCTTCTGACATCGCCTTGTTTGATGCTGTGGGTGGAGAGGAGGAGGCATTTGTCCACTCTGTCCGTCCATTTCCATTCCATCTTATTCCAGCCTACCAACCAGTCACACCATGGCCTTCAACGAAACAAAAAATTGAAAAAGATTTCATTTTAGTGTGTGAATTTTCAGAGATTGTTGGACCAACTGCTTTGGTATGTATACAATCATACAGTTGATATACCCTCAACATTTCAGTTTCCACACATTTTTGAGTTGGTAAAAATTGCAGTGAAAGATAGTTTATCCTTTTCTTGTCAAAAACATGTTAGTTATTTGTCAGAGAAAGCATGTGGTGAAGTAGCTCCCCCACAGCCCCACCCCTCCTGTCACCATATACTTGTACATGTACAGCTATTCTATCACAAGTGCACATAAGTTTTTTTTTATGTAATTTTGTTATTAATGTACAAATTTTAATTGAAGCCATTAAAGTTTTTTTACATACATTGTATGTGATTTGTTTGGTGATCACTTTGTATATTTTCCTTCATGTTTATTAATTATTTTGCACTACTTGCAGATCAGGCTTAGAGCTACGTAGTAAGTCTGCATCCATTATTACCTAATCGCCATTGGTTTGGCAGCTTCCAAGAGCTGTTTTGTTTACAGTACATAGTTTGATGTCTCTTATTGCATTAATGGATGATGTTTGAAGCTTAAATCATGTATGTTCCAGAATGAATATCAGGACAGGATCTATGTGTCCTCTTAACAGATCACAATACCTTCAGATGGAGGCAGAAATTTTGACAAGGATATGTTTGCCGTGAAAATAATGGCTGTGGACTATAATGCGACTAACATGCTTCGATGCTAGTAAGTATTTATAAAGACAGTTATGGGTGCACTCAAAACTAGAAATGTGATGGTCTCAGACCTGCCGACCCTCCCATTTCGCCGGAAGCCTCCCGATAATTCAGTAGAGTGTATTCCATATCCCATTAATACCATTGAAATTCATTGCAGGGTCATTATGGTGATGAGCGTTTCACCATTACACAGTAAGTCTATAGGACTTCTCTATTGAGTTAACTGTGTGTGACCAGGGATCTGTTGAGTAATAACTTTAACAATAGTTTACAGTTTGTTTTACATGTTCATAATCATATGAAGTTTATGATGTAGCCAAGGGAAACATCAATTATTTTTGTTCACCGGGCCAGGGTTTCCCCTTTTATTTGATTTCCCAGTTGCCTTGTTGTGATTGCTGCCTCACACTTCTTCTGAAAATTTGTGGGAACATCTTGGAGGTATGAAAATGAAAGCTACTAGCGGCATGTTCTTTTTTTGACAACGAAACCACACAAACCAGACCTCCTAAAACATTTCCCTTATGTTACTTTAACAATTTTCAATTTTTCATAAGCAGGTCGAACTTGCACCCAGTAAGGCATAAACTTCTTGAAATTTTTAGTACCTAAACAATAATTTAAGGCAGACTCTTGAGAAAATTGCAACAAATATTGGTAAAATGTAGCATTCGATGACAGGCAATATGGCAGGTTACATTTTGATTTTCCAATAGATGCAGTGGTATGAGTGCGATTTCCCCAAGTCTTCATGGCTCTATGTTGCAGCAAAACTTGTTAGTGAAACCTTCAGACATCAACCAAAGCTTAAACGGTATCATATTGAAATGACTTGAAAAAAAAACAGATCACTGGTACTATTTCAGTGATAGTGTATGGAACATGTGATTACATACATTACTTCTTTTACTCCCAAAAGGGAAGAAATTTCAGCCCTGAAATACATGCAGTGGTTCTGTTGTAAAAGTAGGCTACCGCTCTCTACACTTAAGTACTGTGTAAATTACAGGTAGCAGTTTCATTCGTCAGAAGAATCAAAAATAAGCAGTCAATCCAGGGTGCCAAAACCTTTTACATGACATGCAAAAACCCTTGAATAACAGTTCAGAATATATTCGCAAGCTTTGTTCAACAATTTTTCCAAATGGGACATTCTTCTTTAGAGTGGCTTAGAACTTGCCACTGCCTAACGTGTCATAAATATATGTACACAAAAGATCCTAATTAATCTGCAGCACACATATGTATGTGTCTCCTCACACATAGAGCAGGGTGGAACATTTGAAATAAATTTCTTTCTGAAGCATTTATATGTTTTATTTGTCCTGCAACATGGTACTAAGCATACGAGGAGTTAATTATCGTCAGGTTGGCATATTTTTCGTGTCAAAACTTCTTACATATACAGTAAAGTTCATAATTTATTTTTTCAGTAGTTCAGTGACTGCCTGTTTACAGATATTCTGGAAAGCACAATATTTTCCCAGCATTTCTTTTCAACACCCTCATTGTGTTTACAATTTTCTTAAACCCCAGAGCTTCCAGTCGCCCCTGGACCCAACCCATTAGGGCCTTGCACTTTGTGCGCACCTCTTCACTGTGATAATTCTAATTTTTCAAAGTCCTCCCTGATAGGCAATTTCAGATGTTGGTTCGTTTGCAATCCAAATTTTGGGATCCAGCTGGAACTGGTTTTTGCCAGATACTACTGCACTTTACAAAACTTTACTGGCTGTTTTCAATTCAAAGAGAAGAAATATTAGTAAACAGTATCAGTGTCAATGGGAAAGGGGAGGTAGGGCAGGGTGAGGGGAGGGACCCTGGCAGGTGACTATGTCATATTGCTAGGTTGTTGAAGTGGTGTGATTTTGTGTGGTGTGGATTGAATAATTCAGAATGTAAATTGAAAGAGTGAAATTACTCAAAAGTAAAGTACAATTTTGAGTTTTGGAATAAGAAAACAAAATTCTGTTACATTGTTAACTAAAGTGAGAGTATTGAATGTTTTTCTGAACTGTTGTTCCCAGAGATGCAAAACTGTTTATGTTGTATGTTCGAAGACTTACTGCGCACAATTTTGAAAATGTGTTTTATACATTATGATAATTGGTTTTGTTCAATAACTCTGGAAAAATAGGCTTTATGTAACTTTGAGATGGCCTTCATTGTGAGCTCCAGTAATTTGGATGTGTGTAAAATCTATTCCTAGATTAACAGTATTATTTGGAAGTTGTCTCATTGCTGCAACACAGTGAGTGAAGTGAAATGACCTGCAGTGCCTTGGACAGTAGTAAACAAACAAAAATTGAGCAGTAATTACAAGTTAAAAGTCATATTAATTGAGAACAAGTCCCAAAATACTGAAAAAAGATTTCTCCCTGTGGTGACATACTTTAATTTCAACCAACACAGGTTGTCATTTCATAGTTGTGCAGTATAATTTTTGTGTGTAAAGTTTGCATGCAATATGGTATCTAGTGGCCTTAGTCATAATTGTTTAGAGGTTTAAGTCTACTAAAGCACTTTTTAATGCATGTAATACTTCCTGTCAATATCCTTATTGTGTCTGACAGAGGTATTTCGCATACATATTCTGTACTGTCAGCACTGGTGGAAGCAAAAGACAGGTTGTAGAAATGCCTGCTGCTGTACATCTTGCACTTACCCAAACTATTATAATTATTGGTTACAATTACTACACACACAACATATCATGTTACAGATCCTTTACACCTTTTCAATCATAATTGTTGTGATTCAGAAGTGTAGATGGAAGTTACTGTAATGTAAACTTATTTTTTCAGGATTTTTTATCTCAGCAAAGTGAGCACAAAATGTAAACTACTGTAGGAAGTGGGTTTGTGTTTTTGCTCATGAAAACAAAGTTTAATGAAGATGAATCAAAACATGCACAGTAAGTCATTTTTTGCGTACATCCTGTCATCAATGATTTCCCTGCAATTAATGAAAATTGCAGAGTACAATTTAGCTATTCTACAGTATGTGTCCCTTTTCACAATTACTTGTAGACTTAAAAGGGAAAAATGTAGTCATGAAATTATGTTTTCCTGATTCAGCTCAACAAAGGCAGGGGAAGATACAGGACTAATTATGCAGGAGTTGAGAGGACTTTCTTTTATTTAAGATTTTAGAACTTAAGTAATTTTTTTTTAAGTCCAGTAAGATATCACAGCTTACTTCATGTAAACGTGCAGTAACAAGTTTATACAATTGCAATAAAAATGTCATTTTTGAGAAGTAGTCCAGTCACAATGTTATCAAACTGGTGGACCATATTGTCTTTAACTGAAAGAAGTAGCACTAGATGCTTTTTCTGTGTCCCCTTCCCCACCCTTTTAAAGAAAAGGGTTCAGATATGCTTTATTTTACAACAGAAAGCTTCCAGTGAAACATCAGCTTTCAAGATGTAATAATCATGTATTGTTTTTCTTTCAATATAGTTCTACCTTTACTGTTGTTGAGGATACGTCAGTGATTATTGAAGACGAGGAAAACATCCATGCATATGTAAGATCACTTGTTGCGCTCATTTTTTTTTTATGTGTATATTTTGTACCTGAGAAACCTAAATAACTTCAGTGCTAGACCAATACTTTATAAAAAAGTTGTGTGGGCATTGGGGGAGAATACAATCTGAAAGAATAAACTGTTTTTGGTAAATATTGTTTGATGTTATTATTGCATAGCATATTTTAAGTGCTCACTGCTAAACATGAGGTCTGCTCACAAGCACTTTACACACAAAACAAGGAAATAAGCAACAATCGGAACAGAGCACTACTTAAGCCCAGTTAAGAATAAATAAAATAAGGGCACTAAAAAGGAAGACACCCTTAAAAAATTACAGTAAATGGGATAAGGCAGACAAGCCTAGCATACACAGTGAAGTATATAAAGGATTGAATCATGTAGGATAAGATCAATGAATCCAGTCAAGAAAAAAGAAAAACAAATACAAAAAACAAGTCATAACAAAACTAAATCAATAAAAACATGAAAAGAAGAAAATGATGACAACTAACACAATCAGATGTTGGTAAAACTAAGATGCACGATAAAAGTAAGAAAAAATAGATAAAAGAGACAAGAATAAGGCTAAATGAATTACTTAGATAATGTAGAAAAAGGGGAGTATGTTTTAAAAACTTTAAGGGACTTAGTGTTACAGATTTATGTTGGGAGATTGTTCCACAAATGTGGGGCAGCACAGGAAAAGTTTTTTCGCCATACATTGTTCTAAATTTCTAATGTGTGGAACAGTTACCATTGCGATCTACTGAGCCCATATGGATCTTGCTGGTTGGTGGGCTCTAGGGATTTATCTCAAGTAGGAAGGGGAAAAGTCATAAACGGTTGTGAAGGTAAGGAGCAGGATCTTGTAGTGGAAACAAGCTTTAATAGGAACCCAATGAAGTTGTCGAAGAAGAGCAGTGACATTATCAAATATAGTCTTGTGCATGCCACTGTATTCTGCATGTGCTAAAGTTTTTGTGATTGGGCTTTTAACAAACCATACTGTAGTGAATTACAGTAGTGCAGAACTTTATGAAATTACGAGACCATTAGTAAGTGATTTAGTTGTGTTCATGGTAAGGTAATGGCACATGTAACCAATATTATTCATTCAAACATTGATTTATTTTGTCTGTACAAATATATACTGTATCAAAGATACAAAAATGGACAGGACACAAGAAAAAAATTGTTTAACGAGGTAGTGCCTGGAAAAGAGACTATACAACAAGGAATATAACAATAAAAAAATTAAAAAAAACAAGCAAACAAAAGTAACTGAGGAATCAACATGTGAAGTCAAAGGTATGTCTTTTTGCAAATGTGATTAACATGTGTATCCATATCAAGGGAAGAGTTGAGATACACCTGAATTGCTTTTACAGTACTTCAGAGACAGAATAAATCAGAACTCTATCTGCCCTTAAGGAAACAGCAAGGTTTCTGTAATTATGTTTTGATGCAAATAGCATTTCTTCAGGCTTGTCGCCATTAAGTTAAAGTTTATTTCTTGTCATCCAAAATTTGACATCAGCAAGACAACATTTGGTATTTTCAGCACTCCCACAGAAACCTTTAAAACCTGTAAAACCTTTAAAAAACCTTTATTGGAAAAATGGCTCTTTATTTTTTTGAAAATCTCTTTAAAACCTTTAAAAACCTTTATTTTTATTTTTTAGTTCCAAATACAACAAGTTTTGTAGCAAAATAAATCTTAAAAGAAGTTATCTGAATCTTTTCAAAAACTTGAGTATTTTGAGTCTTTCAGAGTCTGTTTTGGAGGATCTACTCCTAGCTGAGTTCACTTCAGAGAGCATATGACAGTGATAACTTACAAGGTGAGTATTATAAAACATATTCTATGTTGTCTGCACCAATAATGTCCTCTCAGGGGATGCTTGTTAAAAGCAGGCATGGGTTATTTTAAAGGGCAATTCTCAGCATCCCAGACAGTTCCAGTTCTCCCAACTGAGCAACTTGTAGCTCCTCCCATAATTGTGTAAAGCTCCTCCCATAATTGTGTAAAGCTCCTCCTGGTGCACATACAAACCTCTTTTATTGCTTCAGGCCATGTCCTAGTGAGAATAAAAGGCTATAATGTGTGATCCAGACACTCTCTGTGCATTGTGTGGAATGTGATTTAGTCTGCATTATTTGAATTTTCAAACTTTGATGTCAATCAAAGAGCAGTGACCAACTGAGAATTTTGATCCCCCCACAGCAAAAATGTGTTTTGGAGTGAGGACTGTCTGTCTTTAAGTAGTTAGACCAAAAGATAATTATGGCAGTCAGTCTGTTCCTAGAATTATAAACCTGTCAAAAATATATATAGCCTGATTACTTGGAGAGCAGTGTTTTACCCAGCCCCTGTTTGTGTGACAGTGCTGCAAAAACTGTGACAAATGCCACAGGAAAAAATCTGACAAGCAAATTCCATGCAGGTGTAAACTTTGACAGAGAATACCTCACCAGAATAATTTTGCCACTTCTTCATTAGGGCAGAAATCCACTCAAATATTGCACTATTTGCCATCTAGGCACCTTTCAAATCCTAAAAATTTTCCAAAGGGGGAGGGGGCACCCCCTCCCCTTAGACCCCTCCCCCAGGTCAGTGATCAGTAAATGTCACATTGAGAACACATCCTAGCTAAAAACACTGTTGGAGAGTCACAGCCTAGAGTATGTCAAGAGATAGTGGACCAAAAGGAAGTGGGATTTCATGACCAGTCTGAAAAGGTCAAACAATTTTCAGGAGAGGGAAAAATGTTTGCTATTAAATTTAAAGGTCAGTGTTTTATGTTGAAGAAAACGTTTAGTAAATGCACGAATCTAGAGTCCATATACCTGAATGACAGGTCTTTTTTCTAGGTTATATAGGAACTACAATTTTGAGTTACATGTGTACAGTATACAGTAAGCAAGCATGTGTATGTTGGAACAGGGGTTTACCTGTTTGAAGATGAGTGAAGTTCTTAACAGAAGAGATCCAGTTAATATTCATACAGAAGTCTCCTTGCCTTTGATAAATTATATTAGGCTTATCCAACAAAAAGGCACATGTTGAATTGGTATAAGGTGGCAAATATTTGTGTTGTTTGTGTTTGGTGAAAATACAGTACCTTACTGAAAGTATATATGTGCGCAATGCAAAAAGCATTTGATAGATTTTACTGAGACCCTAATTACCTTAGTCAGTACTTAAACTGAAATTGCACCATGGTAATATATTAAAGCACAAGTTATTATCACTATTTGAAGAAAAGCTTAACACTAACGGGAAATGTAATTTTCCTTTACAGATGAAGTGAACATCTGGACAGCTAGGTATGATCCATAACACAAAACAGGCTCAAAGATTCATGATAAGTTATAGAATGAGAGGGAATCTTGATGTAAGTAAAGTCAATTAGGTCGGTAAGTATTTTATTATTTAAAATTTGCTCAAAGTTAGGGACTTTATTTTCCTTTATTTTGCATTTGGCAACCTTTGAAAACCTTTATTTTATATTTTACAACCTTTGAAAAAACCTTTATTTTGTTGAAAAGGCTGTGGGAGCACTGTATTTTCTACAACAGATCTACTAGTAGAGATATTCACCTGGTTGAATGACACATAAATTTGTGTGTCACCTGCATGAAAGTGATATGGCATACATGGGCTGCAGTTACAGGACTGACTTAGTCATAGACTGGTAAAATCTTGCATTAGAACTGTACACAACTGTTCCACCCATGTCATCTCTCTTAAGGCAATGCATAAGAGTCACTATATGAGAGGCACAGTTGTTCATTTGTACACAAAGTGACAAACTGTCATGCAGTGGTACCACACTGTCCTGCTTGCAACATATATACTGTGATACTACTACATGACATACTTATAAGTCAGGGTTTTTTGAAACATGCTGTAGATACCATTTATGCAGATGCAAGTGCCATTTTTATGGCTGAAAATAGGCAGTCATGAGGGAGTGGCCATTTTCATACAGTAATCACCTTTTAGGTGTTATTTGTACATCTCAATGGGTAACAAGACCATAGAGAGGACATTGTGTTTTGACCTGGTACATGTTTGGTTGTGTTTTCTTCGAAAGGGCACAAAAGCCAAAGTGGAGTTGGAAAGTACAGTATGTCATTTTGTAGGCATCAAGGGCAAATTGGCAAAAGGATTAAGGACATGACCCTTGTGGCCTTAAATTCCACCCCTGGATTTTGTGTAGTGCAGTGGTTTCCATCCTTTTCTAACTCATTGCCCCCTTTCATCATATGGGGTTGGGCCTTTCCTCACATATCCCTTCCAAGAACTGCTCTAAATGAAACAAAAAAGTTGAAGCACATATTGAAATAAAAGGCAGGCACACAGCCTTTGCATGTCTGGTGCTGGCCCAGGGTAGCGCAAACAGATAAAAGCGTTTTGTGATGACAAATCTGGAACCTGGGATTAACCAAGGTGTGAAGCCTTCATCGGAATCAAGGGTGGAGAAATATTTTTGCTAAAAGAGGGGAAGATTTTAGGGATTCCACAGTGCAAAGCATTTCCTGATGAGCAGGGAGTCTAGAGGCCCTCTTTAGCTGCCCCTCATGGTGCAGTGTCCCAGCAGGGCACCAGGGACAAGTCCTATGAAGTTCTGCAATGTTTATGAAATTGTCAGCACGAGAACTAATGAGGTATTTTAAATCACTTTTTGACTATTTGTATTTGAGTAGTAACTAATGGAAGGTATCTTTGATTTTGCGGTTGGCTTGTCTTGTGGGTGGGAAGAACGATGAAAGTGGCTGCATGGGGCTTTGGAAAACGTATGCTATTCAAGGTGGCCTACACCAGGAATTATTACAGACAGCCCACATTCGCTCGCAAAAAAACAGCGTTCTAGAAAACATTGTAATACCCTTTTTCCTTTATCACTGCAGACATTTTCTTTTATATTTCAGTTGTCTACAATTGTTGACAAGTACAAAACCCATTGATACATACTTTTAGTCATACTTTTGCTAGAAATGAAGAGAAACTTTTGCAATTCGTATATCAAAGTTTGTGCGATTATGTGTACATATTAAATTGTGAATAGCAAGAGGACCAGGGAAGTATTTACATAGCAGGGCATCATTAAACGTGAACTTGAAAAACAATCTTGTGAATACTATTTTCAAAATCTGTGTTGATGTTTTTAGCAATAAAATTTCTGTCTTTCCTGCTTTATCAATGAATGAAATAACAAAATTATTATTTCAAAACACAATAATTTTTGCAAATTTATTTTAAAGGATTCGGATATTCCCTGGTCACAAATTTGTTACACCCTTCAGGTCGTTTGCTACAAGCTAATATACATGATTAATTTGACAGCAGTTGCCAGAAATCCACTTTGCCTAGTAAGTTTTTAGTGTTCAAGGAAAAGGGTGGAGTTGAATAGAGCAGACCTCCTCATTTTAAAGGCTAGAAAAGCAAAAACAACATTGTACAATCTCCCCTTATTTCAATTTCTCCGACCCACTGGCACAAAAACCTTTTTTTTCTGGCAGAAGCAGTCTCCCAAGTGCTGCAATCCTTAGATGGGCAGTCACTTCCAAAATGTTATCTGGTCTAAATAGATCAAGTACTCAACTGAGCTATTGTTATATTATGCACAGCTGCGAAACAACTGCTGCTTTTAGGCCATGTGTGTGAAACAGTGTTGTAGTCCAAATAGTCCAAATATCCTATCAGATACACGCTGTTCACCAAACAAAGTCATCAAACAGCATGCATTACTGTCAGTCACAGTCACATAATACTTTGTCAGAAACATGGGCTTGTCACTTACTTATAGCCAAAACCAAGCAATTATGAAGTGCAATTTATCTCATACAGTCTCATCATACACAAGATCTGATGTCATCACATCCTGTTAACTCCCAATTTCAGACTCTGGTACAAACCTTGTGCATCACGCAATTTTCAGATGGATTCTAATCATTTATTTAATGTGCATGTGTCAAATGTAGTAATTTACAAATTTACCTTAAAGGACGCAATCATACATTTGTCCATGAACGTTGTCAGTGCACATGACAGTGTTTCACAGATTCCCAGTTGGAGTATGCAGCTGCATGGACTATATGCTCAATGTTCATGCACCATACAATTTAGGCCCAACTTTTCAGAATTCCAAAATTGTTGATATTTGCTAAATATCTGTATAATTGATTAATGTGTAAGTTTAGGTGATTCCCCATTGCCAGGACTATACACTATGAGCAAATGATAAGAATAGACCGGTATGTTTTCAACTGTATTGAACATTCCTTGGAAAGATGAACGGGAAACTTGCAGCTCAAAATTTGAACACTGTCAGACATTGTCAGACGTTGTTCAACTTGTTGGGAAGCCTGTCTACATGATTGGACATTTTTTCATGAACATCTTTATAGATGAGTTTCGAACAATGTATGATCATGGAGACGGGGCTTAAAAGTATGAAAAAAATATGCAGCGAATACCTTGGTAATATTTTAAGTGCAGTGATAGTTTGATGGTGGTATGTACTAAACACATTTAGATGCATTGTGTTGGCAGGTGGTTAATTTTATTGAAAACAGCGTAACAGAGCACGTGGGGTGTAATGATTTAGATCCCTTGTAGTACACTTAGAACTCGGGCTACACCCCAGGTGGTATGTTGTATAACTGGGGGATGCTTTAGTCATCAGATTAACATATAATATGCAAATGATTCACTTCTAATTGATCCAGTAAATAAACATTTTTTTTTTGGGGGGGGGGTCAACTTAAATACAGTACTGTACATATCAGATATTCAGTGTTGTACGTAGGTCTAGGGTGGCAACCTTAGTATTGCAGTCACACATTTTGGTTTACAGAATTTAGCAAGTTCACAATGGAGCAGAGCCGTCTCTTTCTAATAAATACATGGGCAGTAATTCTCAAAGTAGTGATAATCTACAAATGCTTCATCAGCATGTTTGTTTTTACATCTCTTGTCCCTTGTCATGAGTATGGTGAATATAATATGCTTTTGCCCATGCACTTTTTATAGAACTACTTAAAAAAGCTTAAAAAAGGGTAGAGAAATGCGTACATATGTTTTGGCTCACAAAAAGCAAAGTGTTTCCTATAACTAGGAGCATGTAAAATGTGAACATATTTGATATCAGGAAGACATACTGCTGTAAAGTAACAAAAGTGAAAGGAAAGGAGGTGGTTAAATAAAAAACGATGAAACTGATTTCTCCTCAACAGAAATAACATCAGTAAAATACTTCTTTGTTTCATGTTTCATTCAGGTTCACCATTTCACATTGTATGATCTACATGCCAGAGGATATGTTAGGCCATTCTGCATGGCTTACATAACACCAGACAAAAAGTAAGTGTTACAGTGAAACTAGATTTTATTTCCTTTTCCTTGTGTACATGGCTATGAGATAGAGAAAGAGTTGCGATACTTAGCTGAGTCACGAGCAAGATTGGGGTTTATAGAGTAAGTTCACTTCCCCAATCCTTACAACTACAGTTTTTGCTCTAGAAAATGAAATTGAAGGGGGGGGGGGGGAGGGGAAGGGTAGTGGTAGTTTTCCTCTTTCCAAAACCTTATGTGAGGAATTTGTTTCAAGTTCCTACAGTATTTGTTAAGTTTTGAGTGTTTCTGTTGTGTAACTGATTTAGGCAGCTAAACATGTGTGGGAATATTTTCTTTTCATGATCAAATATATTGCTGGAATTGTGTAATTGTGCATCTTTATGTGAAGATAGCTTATCAACACTTTGTCATAACTGTCAGTGAAACAGTTGAATGAAATGAAAGAGCCATTCAGTATGGCAGAAATAACAGTATTGTTTTAGGTTGTTCATTACTTGTTTACACAATTTTGGAAACATTTTAAAAAGTTCCTTTAATTTGCTGTTTTATGCTGTAAGCTTCAGAATGAGGGTTGTACATATTTTCAGTGTTGTAATGACTCGAGTCAAAGACGTGACTCAAGTCTGACTCGAGTCTGACTCGAGTCACAAACTGACGGGACTCGACTTGACTTGAGTCATCACTTGCCAAAGACTCGACTTGACTCGAGTCACCATTTAATACATTTCCAAAGACTTGACTTGACTCGAGTCTTTGCCCACAGTGACTCGAACTGACTCGAGTCATCTCTTATGTGACTCGAGTCACGCCCCAACAGTGAACAGAACAGAACCATAATTTTTTTTTTCACCACCCCACGAAGCGACCGCTTCCATCGACGTTCCATATCTGTATAGCACAGTCTGCAGTACATGCCTATTCGTGTCCATGTAATGCCGTGGTCACCCTACCAAGAGGAAACATGTTTTACATTTTGAAATTTTCACCTGTAGTACGACACGTTTACCCTGACTATGCGTGACAACATGGAAGTACCGAGGTAGTACTTCCATGGTGACAATGGATTCATGTGAAGTGTGTGTACTAAATGCAGCGCCCCTGGTACAAGTGACACTTAGTCATGTACGTACGTACGGACGTACGTAAGTGGCGCGCGCCGACTCGTACGTACTGAGTGCTAGTAGTGTAGTCTGCTACATATGCTGTTGCTGTCGACTGATTAGGCTAAGTGTGTTCACAATGGCACAAGGGAAGCCTTCAGTTGTCGAATTCGCTTTTATTGATTATTATCAAGACGAGAAGAATGAAAGCATTTTGCAACATGTAAGTGCTGCAATAAAATTATATCTGAGAACTATGGCACCTCATCAAATTTTACACGACATCTACAGACTGTGCACCCTGACTTGTAAGTATAGTATGCCTGTATCTACAGTATGTGTACCAAAAGTGCGAAACCAGTAAACGTGTGTTTACAAATACCAATATCTTGATAACAATTGTGGGATTATTTCAATGTTATATGAAAGACTGAGTCTTTATATTGAGGTTAGTAGTATACAGGGAAAGAATTGTAGGAGCAAAGGTTAAATAATGTCCAGGAAAGGAAGTGGTTCTCATGATCATCATCCTACTAAGGAGAGTAAAATGAAAGAGTGCATGATAATTAGAGCTATTTCTTTTTCGAGAAAGCATAGCGTAGCAAATTTTGGTTTTCATTTAATGAAACTTTACAGTGACGTGTTAATATATTGTAATCTTTATCAACTTTCCGTCCTTTAACACTCAAGAGAAAGAGGCATGTGTACAGTACAGGGGTAGCCCTAATTTTTTCATCTAATTGTCCATTCATGAAAATTATCACAAACTTCAGGCTGCTGAAAAAAGTGCAGCTTGGTCAATGCAAAATCATATTCATTTTACAGTAGCCTATTTACAGTGTGCCTATTTAATTAATGCTATTGGTCTAATTCGGAGAACATGGCTTGTTTTTGGTTTCGATGATAAGAGAAACCAATGCATTCGTGATGGCGTATGTGTGTATGTATGTGTGTATGTGAGTGTGTGTGTATGGGTGTGTGTGTGTGTATGTGTGTGTGTATGTGTGTTTGTGACACTTTGCTCGTTAACACGATATCTCAAGAAGGGAAACTCTGACAGTTCTCAAACTTGGTACATAGATGCCCCATATTGAGAGGAAGAACCCTATTGTTTTTGGTGGGGGTCAAAGGTCATCTGGGGTCACCAGGGGTCAAACTCCGAAAACCTTGTTAACACGATATCTCGAGATAGAAAGCTTGGATAAATTTCATACTTAGTATGTGGATGCGTTATGGTAGGAGGAAGAACCCTATCGTTTTTGATGGAGGTCAAAGGTCATCTGGGGTCACCGGGGGTCGAATGCTGAAAACCTTGTTAACACGATATCTCAAGTTAGGAAGCTTGGATAAATTTCATACTTAGTATGTAGATGCATTATGGTAAGAGGAAGAACCCTATTGTTCGTGGTGGAGGTCAAAGGTCATCTGGGGTCACCGGACGTCAAACTCTGAAAACCTTGTTAACACGATATCTCAAGTTAGGAAGCTTGGATAAATTTCATACTTAGTATGTAGATGTGCTATGGTAAGAGAAAGAACCCTATCATTTTTGGTGGAGGTCAAAGGTCATCTGGGGTCACCAGGGGTCGAATGCTGAAAACCTTATCAACATGATACCTCAAGTTAGGAAGCTTGGATAAATTTCATACTTAGTATGTGGATGTGTTATGGTAAGAGGAAGAACCCTGTCGTTTTTTATGGAGGTCAAAGGTCATCTGGGGTCACCGGGGGTCGAATGCTGAAAACCTTGTTAACATGATATCTCAAGGTAGGAAGCTTGGATAAATTTCATACTTAGTATGTAGATGTGTTATGGTAAGAGGAAGAACTCTATCGTTTTTGGTGGAGGTCAAAGGTCATCTAGGGTCACCGGAGGTCAAACTCTGAAAATCTTGTTAACACGATATCTCAAGATAGGAAGCTTGGATAAATTTCATACTTAGTATGTAGATGTGTTATGGTAAGAGGAAGAACCCTATCGTTTTTTTATGGAGGTCAAAGGTCATCTGGGGTCACCGGGGGTCAAATGCTGAAAACCTTGTTAACAGGATATCTCAAGTTAGGAAGCTTGGATAAATTTCATACTTAGTATGTAGATGTGTTATCGTAAGAGGAAGAACCCTATCATTTTTGGTGGCGGTCAAATGTCATGCGGGGTCACCGGAGGTCAAACTCTGAAAACCATGTTGACATGATATCTCAAGATAGGAAGCTTGGATAGATTTCATAGGTAGTATGTGGATGTGTTATGGTGGGAAGATGAATGCTATCATGTTTGGTGGAGGTCAAAGGTCATGTAGGTCACCAGGGGTCAAACACTGAAAATGTTTTTAACACGATATCTCAAGATAAGAAGCTTGAATAAATTTCATACTTAGTATGTACATGCATTATGGTAAGAAGAAGAATTCTATCGTTTTTGATGGATGTCAAAGGTCATCTGGGGTCAAAAAGCAAAATTTTAAGAATTCCCAAGATCGTGTCATGGGTTCAATATTAATAGAAGGCAAAAAGCAAATTTTCCCAAGAATTCCCAAGATCATCATCTTGAGTCATCAGATGTCAAAATGCAAAATTTCCCAGGAATTCCCAAGATCAAATATGAACCTAAAATTGTTTTTCCAACATGTTAAGATAGCAGCACTTGACCAGTGACTGAAAGATATGGGACATGGCATTATTCGGAATAGAACATATATCATCGAAACCTCAATGCATTTTTGCATTCTGGTTTAATCATTACATGCCTTGTTGGCTTGTATTTGTGATCGTGTAAAGTTGACTGCAACATGCTGTACCATGGAACTTTGACTGATAACTTGTTTTTCTTTTCATTTTTTTTTTTTGGCTCATTGTAACTGTTTTCAGTGCAGGTTATGTTAGATTTTTCAATCTTCATTCAATAGACTGCACCACTGACGGTTGATGCTGAAGCTGGGTGAAGAGAAAAATGTTCTCTTACAGTGCAGTGTTTGATGTGCACTGAACAGTAGTTGCAGAGCGCTTTTTAACACTGAGTACCTCCACAGAAACCGCTTAAATTGCACAAATAATATTTGCAAGTTTTTAACCCCCATCCCCAACAAAAGGGTGCAAACACTGTCACATTTAAGTTAATCGATGATAGGAACACTTGTCAAAATAAGTCCTACAACTGACCCAACCTACAAAACCAGAGACTCAAGGTGACTCGACTTAAGAGATCCTGTGACTCGGAGTGACACGATTTAAGAGATCACGTGACTAAGAGAGACTTGACCAAAATACATTTTTCACTTGAGGTGACTCGAGGTGACTCGACATGACTTAACCAACTAAGACTCGAAGTGACTCGACTCGAGCTGAGGGAAGACTCGAGATGACTCGACTCGACTCGAATTGCTAAAGACTCAACGTGACTCGAGACTCGACACCTTGCGACTCGAGGTGACTCGAACCTTAAATAAGACTCGAAGTGACTCGACTCAAGCTTAGGGAAGACTCGACATGACTCGACTCGACTAGAATTGCTAAAGACTCGACATGACTCGAGACTCGACGCCTTGTGACTCGAGGTGACTTGAGACTCGACATCAAGTGACTTGATTACAACACTGCATATTTTGCATACAATTGCTGCTTCTGCATGTAGGTATCGGCCATGTTTGTTCCAGCAGGTGCAATTAATACTGGCTTGCCACTGTTCAACAGCTGTATTACCTAATAAACTGTATAGAGTAGGAATGAACTCCTTTGTGAAAGATGTTATTGATAATAGGGCTGTGCATTTCCGGTTAATTCACTATCCGTGTAACCGTTTTTATTAACCGAACGGTTAACGGTTAACCGAAAATAAAAAACAAGTCAAGGTATATATACAAAATAAACATTTCGGAAGAGCGCCACCACTTTAAATACCAAAGTTTCTGCACTTAAAATGGCGCCGGTAGTGATGATCGTCGAAGTAGCGTGCAAGTTAAAACGTTTGCATTCTTTGCGATGTTTTGGCAAGCAGTCTGCACGCATGGGCGAATCACGCATTTATTTAAACTTTGATAAGAACCCAATGGATATCACTGGCATTAACGCAGTTCAAGACACACTTCTCCGGCTACAGCAATACAGTATCAGACACGCCCAGAGCAGTGTCGAGTACAAACGGACCACATACAGTGTACTATAGTGTGCCTTGTGACCTTGCTGCAATTCATACGTAATATACGTGTGTCTGCTAAGAATTCCAGCACCGTTATGTCGTAATGGTGTGAAAATTTTTACCCATATGTATTACTCCATGCTCCGTAAAAATTGTAAAGTTGAATTTTAACTTGCCTTACATCGCATGCCTTTTTACCAAATACCTACTGAAAATACCAGTTCTTCGTAATTATGAACGGCAAAACTTTTCGATAATGGCAGCTACCCTCATACTTTATGTTATAATGGGACTCAGGCATAATTGTCCCGTACGCAATACTGTACTGTACAATGTACGTACGGTATGTCATGAACGATCGTTCATGCAACGTGCGAAGCATATGGCTGGCCGGCCGGCCCGGTTATTTCAGCAAGCTCAATCAGCTCTGCTAATTGCAAATACTGTACTGTACAATGCACGTACGTACAGTGCGCCGGTTCGTTCAGCAAGTCCAACGAACTGTGCTAATTATGTCCAAAATTAATATGATTATTCATGAAGTACACCATTGGAATGCTCCATATTTAATAATTTGGGGTTAATAAATGAAATGGCCGAAAGAATTTCACTCATCTTTGCTAATTTTGGGGGTTGAAACTTTTCCAGGAATTATACTAACGTTGAAAAAATTATAAAAAATGTTAAACCTTTTGTAATTTTTCATCCAGTGATAAGTCAAGTGACCCACTGCTTATGAAGGTTTTGATATAAACTTGAATGTGGTACTCCATGTCAGTTGATTTCAAGATATTATTTCATTGGTCAGGATCTACTTGGTCTGAGGTACAACACCATTTTCCTTTTAAGTATCCAAACTTTAACAACTGAAAGGCTCATTGCTAGCTCCATAGCCCTTGTTATCATACTTAATTGTAAGCAACCCATCTTTTACCACAAAAGGATTCTCCTCCTACCCATCCCTTACCCTAGGGCATCATTTATTGGGTATACATGCAAATGCCATAAGCTTAGTTTAAAATATCGATCAAAGTCATTTCTTTTTGCAAGTGTCTCTTTCCATGCCAGGGGTGGTTCTAATTGAAAAAGTAGATACAAGCAAAAGAGTAACCCCATTGGCCTGTCTTACCAATTCCTGAACTGTCTGCCAGCCCTGCAGTAGAGAGAACCACTTGCATATACATTCAACTTTGAGAGTGTAACTACATTTATTTTGTAACTTGCTTCTGCTCAAATCCCATATTTTGCTTGTTATTTTCATATTTTCATTTGCATACTTTTGTTAATCTGTGAGTCACTTATAAATTTTGGCATGTTTTTTTTCATCTTCAGCAAGTTATTTAGCTACTTGGAAAGGTTGATGTCAAAGTTCAGATCTGTAAGTCAGCTTTTCCGAAGTGGCAATCTGCATCTTTTCAAGAAGGACTTAGATTGTAGACTTGCTGATTTAGTCTTCACCAAAGGTAGGTACAGAGCTTTTATTGCCTTTTGGCAAGGCAGATCATGTGAGGAAACATTTGAATAACCTTTGCATGTAATTAAAATTTACTGGAAAACTTGAATTTGAATAAATTGTAATGATTTTTTTTTATATAGTCTCGTTTATTGATCGTTCTTTTGAATAAAAAATTCATATACAAGTGGTGCAATTTATTCTTTCATAACAAGGATACGGCATATATGGCATATAACATATTCATGAAATAAACATTTCTTTGAAGATTGTCATGCGAAATACATTACTAGCTTTGCTTAAGATGTAGTATTCAACACTGAGGTAATATTTAAATTTGTAAGAAAAAGCAATAGCATCTGGAATTTTATTGTTCAACTTGCAATTAAAGATATAGTACTTTCCATGTAAAATAAAAAAGTTGATTGGATGTTCTGCATCTTCAAAGTTCCCAAACTTAATGTTATTAAAATCGATTTCAAAACTTCTTTTTAAGCAAAGGTTGTGTGACTGTGACCAAAAGATCTTAAAATAATCGCAATCCCAAAAATATGTTCTAATGTCTCATTACTTTCATGACAAAATGAGCAAAGAGGGCTTTTTTAACTTTAATCTTATATAAAAAATGATTTACACCAAATATTCTTTGCAAGAAATGGAACTGAATAATCTTTGATGATGTAACTGCTTTTGTGAGCCTTTGTTCATTTTCATTTTGAATGTGAACACAGTTTAGACTTCCTTTCCATGATGTCTGAATCGCAGAAAGGGTACCAAAATATAGAGTGAATGGAAAATGGTTTAAATTGTATTTCATACGAAAGGTATTATACTCTAAAGCATTACCATCATGAAAAAAATTATGTAACCTGAAAGCATCCTTACTTCTGAGAATTTCTGAAAAAATAAGCTTATTATCAATTTTTATAAAAGAATTATTTAGGACGCTCTGGTTTCCATAAAGCTTCTGTAAAGTTAAAGTTGTAATGAATTTGAATAAATTTGAATAGGAACTATGCAGTTTTTGCTCCAGCCTTAATTTAAAATATCAGCTAAATATTATCTCCCTGTTACTTTCCTTACAAGGATCTTCTATAATGTTCAAAACATAGGCATTACATTTGCAGGTTAAAACAAGAAGTAATTCTGCATGACTTTCTGTCACATGATTGAAAAGATTCATACATGAATTATGATACTGGGATATAACAACTGAGTGGACTTTATGTGCCCTTAAAAGTTTGTGTAAGGTTCAGGTGTGAGTGAGTGACAGATATGAGTTAAAGGCATTATCTATGTATGGCCTTTTCTCAAATGCACTAATGTGGCTTCACAGCCATACACAAAGATTCAGTCATGCTTTTCTATAATTTGCTGAACAAAGTTTCCAATTTTTTTTTTTTTTCTTTTTGACTGGTGGGTTGAGCAATATACAGGTACCTGCTGTTTGCCAGAGAAATGTTGGTGGCAGGATTGAGAAAACCAGAATAAGGAAACTTTGAAAGGAATGAGGGATTTGGCAGGGGTTGTAGAGATGGGGAGATGGATTAAAAAGTGCAATGAGCCATGTTTCATCTTCTTATTGTGTTGGTAACTACTACAGTACGTAAACAAATTTCACAATCACAATCACCGTCATGCAGTTGTATAGTCTGCAATGTTATTTGTATGGGCTGTCACCTGCTTGAAGATTTTGCAGCTTCAAGACAGTTGAAGCATACCAAAGCTGTGTAGAAGTCTGCCTTAATGTTGTCCTGACTGCATCTTATGGGTATGATGCTGCTGCAAGATTTATTATGCTCTAAGGCTCATGCTATTTGTATACAAGAAACAATGGTTTCTTAAAATTCTGTGTTTAAAGGAAGACTCCACTCATAGACATGTTCAAAGTAATGTTGGCACTAGGTCTCAGAGTACGGTGATGGGGGGGGGGGGGGAGATTCCCCCTCCAAAATATTTTGGGAGAAATTGTGGTTCAAAAGGGGGGGTCTTAGTAATTTGCAACACAAAAAGTCAACTTTTCTAACAGGTTCTCCCAACAGGTGCACGATATAATTCCCTCATGTAGTTTTCAAACTTGTGAAAATGTTGAGGAAAGTGAGGGAATCATGTGGTTCTGCTGTCTAATGCAAACATTGGTTCAAAGTACTTTTCATGGAATTCTTGTGAAATTGCTCGTAAAAAACCATAACTTTGAAGAGACAAAAGTCTTAAACAACCAACTTCTCCAAATCTTAGATTTCATATCAGTCTAGGACATCTGATTGAAAGCATTTTGTTTATTTTGCTACATTTTCATTTGTCTCATTTATTTTGTTGAAAATTAGGTGCTCTTTGTGAAGATGTGAAAACAGGAATGACCTCTGACCCCACTGAAGAGAATCAGGAGGATGTGGATTCTGGCTGGGTTGATCTCTCTGAAAGAAATGGAACATGTGAAAGTACTCTTACTGCCAACCAAAGATTTAAAGCCTCTTTACAGAAAATTATCAATGATTGTCAAGATATTCTTAAGGAACTTCAAATGAAGATGGCAAGTTTCAGTTTTGGGGACTTTTCAAGAAAAGTTTTGGGTTTTTGTTTTGTTTCTAGATATACCTGTGTGTTAAGAAAATAACTCCCCAAAGAGCTACCTTTTTGTGAACCAAAATTATGGTTACTACCTCCAAAAGAAAACTCATTGTTTTTATTATATCTAACTCCATTTTGTCTCATTCTAGTAGCTGCATCTGCTAAGAACACATAGTGTGTTTTCTTTATCAGAATTGGGGTTGGATATAGTCAGTGGGGCAGAGGACAGGAGCCAGAAAGGTTAATGTTAAAGATCAAGTATTACAGCTAAGCTTATCACCCAGTAATGGTTAAAAAGGCTCCTATTTCCACTTTATTGGCAGTTAAAAAATCCCCCATGATAGTTACACGGAAAATTGAAGAAAAAGTCAAATTTTCACGTAGATACTGAAAAAGGGTAGGACTCAGTGTTCACATGCAATAGGCAGAAAAAATAAGAAACTGTCGCAAGAAGCCGTAAAATATTGCTAGAATTATTAGTGGCCAAATGACGATTTGCTTGAGAGTGGAAAACAAACAGTATAGCATTGCAACATATCTCTACCAATCACAAGTTTGCTTTCAAACTTGTCACATACATTTTCACTAGTGTGTGTTTCTTAAGAGGGTTCTGATTGGCTAAGTCAGGCTTACAATGCATAGCTTACTATGTACGTACGCCGCGCATATGGTACACCACTGTTACTACATTTGGTATGTACTTACGTACGTAGGTATGCATGTACTCAAGGTAGAGCTGGAACTGTGCCGTTATAACGTAAGGAAAAGTATCGAAGGGTTTTGAAAAGTTGGCGCCAGTGCTGGATATATTATTTGTTGGATATAAATGGGTAGTTATCTGCAGAGATTTGTACAAGCAAAGTAAGTACACAGGTGATTGTTAGGCGAAAGAGAATACTCTAGAAAAGGTGGTGTTATCTTCCAAGCAGTTCATGCTGAAAGGCATAACAGTAACGTTAGGCTTAGTGTTGTACAAATGGTACAACGTAGCCTATTCATTGTAAACAGAACGTTCGATCACAGAGGAACGTTTGTATTTTACTGTTGGAACATACTTCGTTAAAATTGAAGATGCTAGGCATTACTAGTGCAATCTTGCAGCTCATGCAGTGAGCATAGTAGATTCTTAACCCCAAAATGCAATGAGCTTATGCTCAAGGTGAAATTTTATGACTGTAACAAACGTGAAAAATGACCACTCCTTACAATTGCCCTAGCGGCAGTTGCCTTTACTCCCGGCCGGTGGTGGCGGCTGGCTTGTATATGTGCACCAGCGTACGCTTGCAGACAGTATATGGTCGTGCGCGAGTGTAATTACTCCACTTATGATGTCACAGATTTTATTTCCGGAAAAGCACGACAAAGCTGAAAATCCATGTTCACCCAAAAACCAGGAAAAATTAGTCAAAATTTTGATTTTGTTAAAATGATTGTGTCAGCCGTTATTTACTAGACCCATTAAACATTCTGAAGGCCTATCTTCAACCATGATACTTGGACTTTAAGCCATTACATGCTCAAAGAGGCAGTTCTGTTTATTCTTCCTTTGGCAGTATTCATTGAGAAAGTCAGCCTAGTAAGTTTGTGGTTGGTTCAGCAACTTTGCAACCTCACTGGCCTTGCTGGACACTAAAACATACAGTGTTAAGTTGAACATGAAATCCCAGTTGAAACCATGCTCAGAATTTTTGTACTCTCATTGCCATCAGTTATGTGCATGCTTTCACATCTGTTTCAAAAATGTTTGAATTTTCCTTTGTTTGGCTTTTATTGAGCATGTGCTGCAAAATGCGCAGTCCGGGTTGTTCTATCCCTTTGTGTCATTATTCAAATTTGGACACGTGGTACCATTATACTTGACCACTCATTTGTTTCTTTATCCCTCTTCCAAACTAGGATCATTGTAGTTTTCTCACAAAATGCAAGACAAAAGAACTGCCATCCAAGCCTAAGCAATGCTGCAGCAAATGTTTACCTTATAACTCAGGTTACCATAGTGATAGTGAAGCCAAAGAAGAATTAAAAAGGAAAACAGATTTGAAACAAAGTAAGTATTGTACTATACTTTTGCAAACTGCACAGGAACTTCCTCACAATAAATTCATTATCCACTAGTAAATCTTACCTTTTGTTTTGAAGTAAATGCGGTTGACTCATTGGTGAGTGGGTTTACAGCCTTTGTGATGGTATGCTTTAACAGCTGGAGTCACATTATTTAAAGCAGATGGTATATCACGTCTGATTTGTAAAAAAAAAAAAAAAAACAGAATTGTAATAACAGAGGTAAGCAAAGTTTTTTTTCTAGCCAGTGTGATGTCATTGTCATGGTTACATAGTGTGACATTGTGGTCCCTGTATGTAGGTTCATATTTGAGCTAAGTAATAGATTAATAATGTAATATGATGCACATTAAGGTAAAATTGTTTTTAGTGTGTTGCCAGATATTTGATTGCATTTTATGCCCTTGACCATTGTCATGAAAAATGAAAAGTAAAGAATTTGTATTTTGCTGTGCAAAGTTTATTTGGAACTTCAGGATGAAGTAATAATGTTTGGTTTTAGTATCTAAGATGACACTTGGGTGCTTTGAAAATTTGATATTTCTTCTAAAATTTTTCAAGTGAAATTTTGTTTGTAAATCACAAAAGTAGTTAAAAAAAACTTGCACACATATCCATTCATTCTATCAACAAAGTGTGTACGTTCTTAATTTTTTTAGCTCTCAGCAAATCCAAATCTCTTTCCTCGCTATGCAATGGAACAGAAGCAGGCTGTAATTGTTCTGAGGAATCTTACAGACCAAAGATGGTGAAAGCAGATATCTTCCGGCGATATGATCAAGACCTCAGGACTCTGAAGGAGCTATGTGGGAACTTTGCCAATGATGGTCTCAATAGACTAAATAAATTGTATAAAGTAAGAAAATTAAGCTAATTGAAGACAGGCACTCATCTCCCCAAGTACATTTTTTGGTTGGGGGAAATCAAAATTCTGCTCTTTGATTGACATCAAAGTTTGAAAACTCAAAGAAAAGCAGAGAAGCTCACATTTCACACAATGCAGAGGGAATGTTATGATTACACATTAGGGCCTTGTATGCTCACCAGGATATGGCCTCAAGCAATAAACTAGGTTTGTGTCTACACAAGGAGGAGATTAAGGCAGTTTTAGGAGGGGCTAGAAGTAACTTAGTTGGGAGAATTGGAACTATCTGGGATGATGAGATTTTCCCTTTAATTTAAAATGTTTTTGAGTTAAATAAAGTAGGATTCTTGGATACAGATGTTACTTTTTAGGTTTGACAATAGACCCTTTTCCAAATAGCAGTTACAATGGATTGTGGGATAGAGTTTTGGTTCATATAATTTTTGGCCACAGTAAATTGCCAGTTGCCATTGACAAAAATGGTGCACACTAAAACTCTGTCCCATAATCCTTTGTAATTCCTATTTGGAAAAAGGTCTATGAAAAGAAATCAGTAAGCTGGACACCTTGGCATTGTTAACAGCATTAAAAACAGTATGAGTCCTCATAACTAAGGTGCAATAACCAGTAGAAATCATGAATGTCAGGAAACTTTAAATGGTAATTTGAGAAAATTTGAAAAGACATTAGATGTTGATTTTTAAGTGGTAAGAACCCTGAGTGCAGCTTATAGCATTTGATTTATGAAGGTGTAGGTTAATAAAACTATTTTGTATACAAATTTTTCTGAAAATGTCAAAAATTAATTGGGAAGGGAACTTCATCCGTTAAAGTTGGAAAGTTCCCAAGGAAACTGGAAAGTAGCAGATTAGAAGTCAAAGATGAAAAAAATGGTTTTAAAGAAGAGATTCATCAGTACTATGGGGTTGCTTTTGGAATATGGTGTGGGGGGGGATGTGAAGTGTGCTGTAGAGAGTATGTTCAAGACAAGCATTCTCCCTTGAAAGTTAAAAAGGATGTCTGGCATTGAGAGACATCCTTGTTTAACTTTAATGAACAGCTGTAAACATACAGCTGAAGTGATTGCTTGGGATTGATTTCCAAATTTTAGCAATTTAGTGTAAATTAGACGTTCTTAACTTGGGATGGACAGATGGATGGGCCTTAACCTTTATGAGATTTTCAAGGGAGGCAGTAACTGCAAAATTCTCTAGACTAGATTAAAAGAGAATTTGAAGGAATTGCAAGGTGGATAATTTTGATAAGGTCGGCAGCTTTATATTGAATAATTTTGAAAGAAAAGTGTAAAGGGTAAGGAAGTCTGCATTACTGTGGTCTTTTTCAGATATTTTGTCGAGATGCTGTTGTTCTGAAGTTGGAGCAGGTAGAATCCAGTCTAATCAGTCCAGCTGCTAGTCTACTAACCATCGGACACACTGTGGAAATAAATTTTCTTGCCAATGTCAATGTGTGAGTCTTCATTTTGTGCTTTCTAAGCTTGCTTGAAATAATTCTGAAAGAAGATAAAGTACAGCATCAAAAGAAAATAATTCATGTCCAGGTGAAGAAACGTGTCCAGTGTCCATCAGCAACCCCCTCCACCCTCCACTCCTTCCCCACCCCCTCCTATGGAAAAAAAGACTATTGAATACTACACTTGAGATAATCTGAAGCACCAATTTATATAGAAGGAAATTAATAATGACATGATTGAACAATCCCTTCTCAGTGCAGGGTGTGCCCTGGGTTTTAGAGAGTGTGAGGTGGTAGTAGTCCATGGGGTAATATGATGCCAGCTTTGACACCATCAGTGAGTGAGAACTATCAATACTTCAATAGCTAGTATAGTACAGGTGGCAAGTTTAGCAAATTTCTGTGAGGTGGTAGCCAAAAACTGTGAGGTGGCCACCTCACAAAAAGAGTGCCAGGGAAAACCCTGCAGTGTTTGGTAGGAATTTACCTCTGATTTCATTTTCTAACAGCTATGTTGTTACTGACAAAAGAGATGAGTAGGTCTGTATATGGGTGTTGTTGATTTTCAAATTTTCTCATTTGGGGGAAAGGGTTGGGACAGTGTTTTTTTTTTTTTTTCAAAAGTTGAAGCAAAGAGGAACTGTTTTTGTTTTAGATTATGTTTTAGGATTACTGATGAAAGATTTAACAATGACAAGCTTTTTGTGGTCACTTTATCTTTGTTAAAGGCAATCCAGCAGCCAGAGTTTAATGTGGCAACAGAAAAGGTCAGAATGTAGTGGCAATTTTTTGGTAAGTAGAATCCAAGACTGTTTAACTTTCTTTACTTGAATCTTGTCAGAATGGTCAAATTTGGTGTTTAATTTCATGTGAAGAGTAAACAATTTCTGATATGTCACCATAACTGAGCTGGTTTATTCATTTATGTAAGTCATTTAGATTTTTTCTTCATTCAGGTAAATATTCATGTAGCTTTTGGTTGTGTGATTTTGTAGAAAAAAACAATCAGTGGTTGTAATATGTGATTCTGAAGTTTAGAAAGTTTAGAAAACTAAGTGTTTTTCTCTTTTTTGGTTGGGATGTGTGCGAGTGTGTGTGTAACCGTTTGTCGAAAGCATGATGTCTCCAGAAGAGTGACAGTATGGGATCTTATTTTGGCATGTGAAAGCCCTAGGTGAGGAGATGTAGCCAGTGATTTTTGGCAAGGGAATGGTCATTTTAGGTCACCAGAGGTCAAACTGAAAAACTTGTAAATATGATAGTGCAAGAAGGAGAACTTTGATGAATCTTATATGTGGCATGTGGAAACCCCATCAAAAGTGAAAGATACATGTTTTTGGAAAAGACAAAGGTTACTTGAGGTGGAAAGGTCAAACTGAAAACCTTGTAAATATTATATCTCACGACGAAAACTTTCTGAATGCCTTAGTATGTGGTATTTGGGTGCCCCCATATTGAATACAGGACTTTTGGTCAAGTATCATTTGAGGTCAGCAGGGTTCAAACTGTGAAAAGTTTGTAAAAACATCATTGCAAGAAGACTAACTTGATCTCATACTACAGACATGAGCTTTTTCCTCTTTTCCGCGGATTTCCACTTTTTTTTAAGTCGTGGTTCCGCGGAAAAATTACAATTCCGCTCTTTTGTAAAGTATCGAAATTTTTTGTAATAGTAAACGGGCAGAAAAATGCGGACTTTTTTGTAAACTTATCAGTGTATCCATTAGCAGCCCATTAAGTAGGCCAATTAACGTGCAAAAGTAAGCCCATTAAGCACGGGGGATTACGGATAGTCTATGGTATTAATGCTCGTATGTGCGTAGGTACGTACATATCGCAGTGCGTACATCTTCGCGGTAATCTTTATATTAAGAGGGGTAATAGTGAGCATGGCCGTTCTCTAATGAGAACGTAGCTGGCTTATGTCCATGCGGGCATCGATATTGTGCATAGCATTGCATATCATGCAAGGGCCTGCGCGATCGTCCATATACTGCATGCATGTTGTGTGAAGATGGGAGTTCATTACCGAATCATTCCGAGAAAAGGGATATCAGTTTGTAACTTTGACAAAACTGTTAAAAACAAGTGGTCCTAGTCATGGCTAGATAGTAGAACGTTCATGCACCGTGGATACAATGGAAACATAGCTCAGGCTGTGAACAACTGGCTTGGTGACTTGTTTCGTAATGTTATGTTAGGCCTAGCCTAACGCTAATGTAGCCTAGGCCTATATCTTGTCTTACAGTTCGTTAACGTTAGGCAAAGTCGCACTGATGTGTGTTAATAGCACTGGAATGCGCTGTTAGTCTTTGCAGTCGTTATATATCAATTCAACGTGTAAAAAATTGCGTGTAAAATAAGCGGGCGTACGGTTTCGTTTCACAGGCATAGTTTACACATAACGAGAATATCGTGCCTAGGCCTAGCCACTACTCCAATACTTCATAGTATTAGTAAGGGTAGCTCATAGAAATAAAAGTAAGGGAGAATGCTAACACAATACATCCATGCATGTTTAACCGGTGAAGCCACAAAAATTGTGAGGGCCCTTTCGTTGCATGGCAACACTGTACGCAACACTGTACGTACAGTGTGCATTCTGCTGCAGAAGTTATGGCTTATTTTATGCGTTTTTCGAAAGATTTGGAGTAATTTTCACAACAGAAATAAGTCGTGGTGCCTTATGTATTTTGTTTTATACTCCTAACTTGAAAACTTGTAGTTTCTTTGCCAAAACTTGGGGCAAAAGCAATGATGTGATGTTTGTATTACACGGAGGTGCTCTGCTGCCGTACAGACTGGCCAAATCAATGGCTTCAATCCAGATCGGCTGACGTCATTCTCCCTTACTTTTATTTCTATGGGCTAGCTACAGTAGGCCTAACTTAGGCCTTTAAAATGAACAATGTGGCGTGTTAGGCCTAACAGTAGGATATGCTTAATGTTACACTATTTAGTATTACAGATTAAGGAAATCCTAGCCAAACAGTTAGTGTTGCCTAAGCAGATGGATGAGATGGCAAATAGGGCCTAGGCTACAGGGCAAAGTTAATGAAAAAAATGTGTCCTAGATGAGTTGATTTCCTGCAATCTAAGCAGCCAAAGTTTCAAAATTTTCTCACCTCAGCCCCAACCATGGTGGGGCTGAGGTGGGCCGTGTCCACCTGCGCGTGAATTTCCTCTTTTTTTTTGAAATGTCAGGCTCATGTCTGATACTAGGTTAGTGAGTGTCCAATTGGTGAAGGGGCCTTTGAAGGTTACCACATGTCACACTGTTAAAAAATAATAAACATGATATATTTGAAATGCAGAATAAAGTGCCTGGATTTTATATTGAGCATTCCGTGTCAAAAATTAAATTTACAAAGCTGATATATCACCTTCCTAACTTGGTATTAGTCTGTAATCAAAATCCTTGAAACCACAAAGTATTTTTCCATTTGATGCATTTTAGTTTTGCTTTTCTTAAAGTTTGTGTCTCACTTACTTTCCATTCCCTGCAGGTAGAGACACCTAGTAGTATTACCTCTGAGTCTTCCCGCCAGTCTTTCCCTTTAAGCTATGATGCTGAGTTTGTTCCAGGATCATCTGCAGGATCCTTGGAGTAAGATTTTCATTACTTTTTCTGCATCTAATATTTCACCTGTCCTGTGGGATACACTTTCATAAAATTAGTATTTTGGCAAAAAGATGAGATATTTGATACAGAAAAAATAATTAAAATAATTAGTATTCTGAGTATCAAGATATTAAAAGCAATGTTTCTTTGAATTATCAAAAGTTAAAATTTTTAAATAAACTTTAATAATTCAGAATTTAGATCGAAGCCCTGAGGACATTTTAATCAAAACATTAAGAAAATAATATTTATGTGGGCTCATGTATCACATTCAAATTCAAAGGAAGTTTGCATATTTCTTTTCCCAAAGTGCAATACTCTGTGACATGATAGTTTTTTAATTAAAAGTTTTATGTAGCTTAGGCAAAACTCATTTTATACTTCTTGAATAATTCAAATGTACAGAAAAAAATGATTGATAAGATGATGTATGGCAGTGATAGAATGCCTAGAGGCCTTGAATGGTAGAAGGAAATCCTTTCCATACATACATGGCATATCACAGTTTGAGATGTCATTATCATGAAATGTGAACATGATAAGGGTTTGGAACCCTGACTTATCTAAGATCGTTTTTTTTTAACCATTACTTTGATTTTAATTTCACTTTGAAAAACTTGTCTTCTTATAAAAAGTTTTCAAATAATTTTGACTTGTCTCCATCATAGAGAAGTCTCAGAGTTACTGTGAACAACCTTTGAAAAAGTATGTAACTTTGTCTGGTTATAAGTATCCATTAGAGATTTGGTCTAGCTAATTTATTGTGCTGTAGCATTACAACACAGTGTACGACAGTCAAGACACTCCACCCACAATAGGTCCGTTGTGAGTTTAGGTCTGTTGGCGTTTTGTTACAGCTCAGCAAGCCTTCATTGATTATTTTACAATAGACCCAACTCATGTGACACCAAGTTAAGTTTACACTGCCATGTTGGAGACATATGTGAAGAGTTTTTATGGGTTTGGTATACTACACCTATTCATGTGTCATAGTACACTATCCTGCTGTTTTACATGTAACAGTGTCACTACTGCCCAACTTCAATTGATTCATCACATTGTGTATGCATGTACATCTATGCTCCATATTTTTTCCCAGTATGGCGGCTTTCTTGTTTCGCCATCAGAAATGTGATGCAGGTTAAATTGGTACATAGGTACCAGCTCCTGTTTAGTGGAGGAATAACACTGCACTCATATCAGCTTGGAGATAAATTATTTTGCTGTCCGGTGAAACTTTTACAGAGTAGTATAATTAATGAATTATTTGACATTTCCCTGTAATTTATTTGTATTGACAGTTCCCTGTACTATGATGTTGAAGAGGGGGAAGATGAGTTTGAAGTTGGGAAATTTCATGAAGGAGAACACGGTAGTTGGCTTGAGATCAGTATATCGTCAGATGAAGTCAGGTGTAGCATGGACTCACGTAAGTAGTATCAGTCTGAAATAAGTCACATCAGGACTAATTATGTTAATTGGAAGGGTGATGAATGCTTCAGTTTCTCTATTTTTGGCAACTGAAATGCCTCACTACTGCCAAAACTCCATTCCAGAAAGATCTGGAGGGAGGCAAGAAATGCCAGATGTTATGAATGTTGTCCTCCTCCCCTCGTAAATAATTACCAATAAAAACAGACCCCAAAATAGCCCCCATCAACTTTTTAGGTGGAGATTTGTTTCCCAAACCATTTGAAAAGAGATCCTCTAAATGAAATCAAATTGTACCCTGGTGCATTGTGCAGACTTCACATCATGCTGAACAGTGTCCTTGGACTCATTGAAAGAACACAACACTAAACCAATTCACTCTTGCGTCTGAAAACACCTGCAATAGACTCATGAATAGTATTGAACCAGTAAGCAGTATTTAAAATAATCATCAGTCAGTATTCCCCATGGTCATCCTGTGTAGGTATCAGTAAACTTTACCTAATGTGCCCGTACTACCTAACTGATATTTCTGGCTGTATACTTCATAAAACGTTATTTTATTGTAGTATCTGTGAGTGTAAGTCCAAATATTGTGTAACCTCACGACAATGAAAAAACACTTAGCGGTAGTGCCAGTAGCCTATGGCTAAGTGTAAGGTATGATCATTTCTCCAAATTTCAGTATTGGATTGGTATTGGCCAACATTGTTCTAAATATGGTTAATGATAGAATTGGGTACTTGTTATATCAGTATAGCACTATAATGAATGGTGGCAGTAAATCTCATATGCATCATGCAAATATGACAAAAAACCCAAGCAAGAACATCTCAGCAAATTATTGAAAGGGGGAAATTCAAGCCCATTGTCTACAACTTTTTGAAAAAGCCCACGTTCCTGCATTACATTCTGTATGTTCCCCCCCCTCCTTTTGGAATGCTATTTGTGGTATGCATATTCTTAACTCATTCTAAGCATAATGTAGTACGAAATCAAACAATACTCATCCATAAGTTTCTACTATAATGTGCCGAGCACATTTCAAGGGGACAGCCCGATATTCATAAGGTTCATTGTTCATAAGGTTTATTATTCATAAGGGTCGTTATTCATAACATGATGAAAGGCAAAAATAAGGTTCATTGTTCATAAGGTTCGTTATTCATAAAGAAAAATTGTTCATAAGGTTCATTGTTCATAAGGTTTGTTATTCATAATTGAAAAAAAGGTTCGTTATTCATAATCGAAAAAAAGGTTCGTTATTCATAATCGCAAAAAGGGTTCGTTATTCATAATCGAAAAAAAGGTTCGTTATTCATAATCGAAAAAAGGGTTCGTTATTCATAATCGAAAAAAAGGTTCGTTATTCATAATCGAAAAAAAGGTTCATTATTCATAATCGACAAAAAGGTTCGTTATTCATAATCGAAAAAAAAGGTTCGTTATTCATAATAATATACAGTACAGTTGTTGGAGGTGAAAGTTGAAGTGAAACGGGCACTTTTCGCAGGTAAAAAAGTCCTCAAAATTCCTATAACACATTAACAAGCTTTTGCCATAGCACCCGCCCCCCCCACCCACTCCGGGTCACGACGGGCCATCTACGAAGGCGATTCGAAAATGGACCTCCGAATTAGTGTTACGGCATAAGAAAAAACCCAGTTTTTTAACTTTGGGCACTTACAATTACTCGTGAGAAGAGGTTCCTTTTTCAAAATTCACTTCGGGGTATCCACCCACGTGAGTTATATGACATATTAACGCATTTTCACATATCCCCTCTCCCTTGGTAACGGTACATCTCTTACGGAGAAAAGTCGAAAATGGACCTCCGAATTAGTGCTACAGCATAAGGAAAAACCCGTTTTTCAACTTTGGACCCTTACCATTACTTGTGAGAAGAGGGTCCTTCCTCAAAACACACTCGGAGGTGTTCACCCACGTGTTTTCAATAACATATTAACGCACTTGGACCATAGCCTTTCCCCAGTGGTCACGGTGGGCCCTTAACGGACAAGTCGCAATGGACCTCCGAGTTAGTGCTAGGGCATAAGGGAAAACCCGTTTTATTTTAAATGCGGGTCCTTACCATTTCTTGTAAGTAGAGGGCCCTTCCTCAAAACACTCTTGGTGTATATATCCACCGACGTGAGTTATATAAGAATATTAACGCAATTTCCCATAGCTCTTCCCCCCCCCCCCCGGTCATGGCAGACCTTTCACGGAGACAAGTGGAAAATGGACCGCCGAATCAGCACTGCAATTCTTGGAAAAAATCCGCTTTTTGAATTTTTTGCGCTTACCATTACTGATGAGACGGGGCCATTCCTCAAAACACCCTTGGGGGTGGCCACACAAGTGTTTTCAATAACATATTAATGCACTTTGGTCATAGCCCACCCCCTCTTCACACTTGGTCATGGGGGGTCTACATCCCAAGGAATATTGTGTCCAAGTTTCAAATAGATCAATGAAAGCATGTGGGAGGAGCGGCACTTTGAACAATGGTGGACAGATAGATAGACAGCTATACAGAGGCCATGTGATGACTACAGCTCAACAGTATTCTCTTCAAATGTTAATTCGACTGCTTCTTGTATTGAGTATCAAATAGCATTGCAGTCCGTTCCCATTGATATCAATTTTAATGAATTTGCAGCTTGTTGGGGGGCGCTGCTTACCTTAGCAATTGGTATGAATAACGAACCTTTTTTTCGATTATGAATAACGAACCCTTTTTTCGATTATGAATAACGAACCTTTTTTTCGATTATGAATAACGAACCCTTTTTTCGATTGTGAATAACGAACCTTTTTTTGGATTATGAATAACGAACCTTTTTTTCGATTATGAATAACGAACCTTTTTTTTCGATTATGAATAACAAACCCTTTTTTCGATTATGAATAACGAACCTTTTTTTCGATTATGAATAACGAACCCTTTTTTCGATTATGAATAACGAACCTTTTTTGGGATTATGAATAACGAACCCTTTTTTCGATTATGAATAACGAACCTTTTTTTCGATTATGAATAACGAACCTTATGAATAATGAACCTTTTTTCTCATTATGATAACGAACCTTATGAATAATGAACCTTATGAACAATGAACCTTATGAACAATGACCCTTATGGATAAAGAACCTTATGAATATTGGGTAGACCCCCATTTCAAGCCAATTAAGCTGCAACTCTGCCATTTATGTGGTCATTTTATATTCTCTGCTTTGACCGATCGTCCCTTGGCATTTATGGATATGATTTGTTTGTGTTTTCTATCACAGAGACAAGCCAAACTTTGGAGAGGACTCCTACTAGTAGTTTTTCTGATGGTGAATTTGAAGAATTGTCCCTTAACCGATTTTTGGGTCCAAGGTCTGTACCTCTTACAAATGGATATGATCGTGGTAAGTCAGTGTCAATTTTTTTTTCAAGAATCTTCCTTTTGGTTGGTGCTGGACCGTCATCACCATTACAAGCCTGTAAAGAAATCCAGTATTGCAAATCTCAGTACTTGGCAGCACCGACCTGACATCAATATTTTAGCAATGAATGTAATTTACACTGCCATTAGCTGTTGTGCACTGTGTATGCCATTAATTGCATAGGTCAAATACAAATGTATTTGAGTGAAGAACATACAAACTGGTAGAGTCAACAGGCAATTGTATGTTAGGCAAAACACTGTATATTTGTGGTAGAGAGTAGAACCAAGTAATGTGGTTTCCAGGCCTTGAGTTTTAGATTTTCCAGGTGTGTCGCAAATCACACTCCTCAGGAAATTAAGGAGTGTGGTAATGGGGGGGGGTTATATAACTTTAATAGATTCACCTGAGTTCCTATTCTTTATCTAGGTGTGCAAAAAATTGCACTTCACACAGTGATTTGAGACGATTGATGGTGTGCGATCACATTCGCATGCCTCAAAATTCAAGGTGTGGGCTTCGTTTACATGAGGTGAAATACTGGGAGTTTTCATCTGAAATAGTTAACCACTGTAAGGTTTGTTGGAATAGTAATATTGTTTAATAGTAACATCAGATTTGGTAATTTTCTGTAACTGATGTGTGACCCATTTGAAGAATATGGGTGGATACGGAATAATTATGAAGGATGAATACCTACATTTACCAACAATAATGGATCCAACAGTCAGCACTTGTACTGTTTGTAAGCCCTCCACAACTCTTAGATAGTTTGTTTAATCTTCTGTTAGCCAGTCTTAAAATATAGAAATATGCTGGAGAGAAGTATTAGATTTTGTTCTTTTCTCTTATATTTATTTAAGATAACATTCCCATTCTTCTTTACATTTACATCATTATGGATTAAGGAGGATTGTGAAATATAATCTCCAAAAATTAAGCATAACGTACTTTCCCATGGTACCTGACAAGAAACTTATTTCTTTTGCGTAGTAGGACTCTCAGTACCTCGTACATCTGTGTCTTCAGAACCAGTTGTGTCTCGCTGTCGCAAAGTACCAGTTGGTTGCTATGCAAGTCGTTTGAACAGTACTAATCCTGATCTTCCAGGTAAGTGATTTCATTGCAATTGTGTTTAAAGATCAAGTATTACAACTAAGCTTATTACCCAGTAAAGGTTAAAAGGCTCATATTTCCACTTTCTTGGCGTTTAAATATTGCCCCCACAATAATTACACGGAAAATTGAAGAATAAGCCAAATTTTCCCATAGATACCGAAAAGGGGTAGGACCTTTAACGATCAGTTCCGAAGAGCTACGAATTGCCGAACCACTTATGACGTCATAAGTGGAGTTGTGGACGGTTGCTTCTCACGGACAGTACACAGCAGTACAACACCGTGGGTATCTTATTATAGGAAGTCCATGTACAACGCATTAAACTGTGTACTTTCTATGCGCTTGGAAACGGACACGAATGGAACACAAAGCACAAAACAAAAACCGGGGCCGCATTAAACGGAGTGACAGTAGCCAGTTTTTCATTGTGTTTTTAATAACCCACTTGATGGCTTCAGATCAGAATCCCAAGTTATAATAGACAGGTTTTTTATATCTATGAGAACGTGGATACTCAGTGTTCACAATAGGCAGAAAAAGCACAAACTGTCGTAAGAGCTGTAAAATATTGCTATATCATATTTGAGTGGCCAAATTAGAACTTGCTTGAGAGTGGAAAACAAACGTATAGCATAGCAAGATATCTCTACCAATCACAAGTTCGCTTTCAAACTTGTCACACACATTTTCACCAAGTGTGTATTTCTTAAAGAGTGTTCTGAACGGCCAAGGCAGGCTTACAATGCATAGCTACTACGCACGTACGCTGCACACATAGTACACCACTGTTACTACATTTCGTATGTACTCACGTAGGTACGGTATGCACGTACGTGCTCAAGCTGGGAGCTGGAACTGTGCCGTTTTAAAGTAAGGAAAAGCGTGGAAGGATTTTGAACAGTTCGCGCTAGTGCTGGATATATTATTTGTTGGATATGGATTGGGAAGTTATCTGCGGAGATTTGTACAAGCAAAGTAAGTACACAGGTGATTGCTGGGCGAAAGAGAATACTCTAGAAAAGGTAGGGTCATCTTCCGAGCAGTTCATGCTGAAAGACATAAAGTAACGTTAGGCTTAGTGTTGTACGAATGGCACAACGTAGCCTATTCATTGTAAGATCACACAGGAACGTTTGTATTTTACTGTTGGAACATACTTTGCTAAAAGTAAAGCTGAATTGAAGATGCTAGGCATTACTGGTGCAATCTTGCAGCTCATGTAGTGAGCATAGTAGATTCTAACCCCAAAATGCGATGAGCTTATGCTCAAGGTGAAATTTTATGACTGTAACAATCATGAAAAATGACCACTCTGTACAATAGCCCTAGTGGCAGTTGCCTTTACTCATGGCCGGTTGTGGCCGCTGGCTTACATATGTGCACCAGCGTAGGCTTGCAGACAGTATATGGTTGTGCGCGAGTGTAATTACTCCACTTATGATGTCACAGATTTTATTTCTGGAAAAGCACGACAAAGTACGACAAAGCTGAAAATCCATGTTTACTCCAAAACCAGGAAAAATCAGCCCAAATTTTTATTTTGCTGAAATGATTGTGTCAGGCGTCATTTACAACACCCATTAAACATTCTGAAGGCCTATCTTCAACCATGATACTTGGACTTTAAGTATGCACATTTTCAAAAAAAAGGGAAAGTTAGGAGTACCTTTAGCCTAGAACCAACAGGTTACCTATTTCCCTTATATTGCTTTTTTTTTTTTTTTTTTTTTAGCTTTTTGCTGCATCATATGACCTTATGAGCCATGACAGTTTATGTTCTGCAAACATACTCTTGTGTCATTGGAATAGAACAAGAAACAATGGAAATTTGAAAATGGGGAATCCCAATCTATGTGTTGTCTAAAATGAGAGACTGTTGTCAAGCTCACCAATTTAGAATGTGTTGCTTTTAGCAAAAAAGTCCATTGTTTGGATGGTCCTAGTTTATATTGATGTATGTGTTTGTAAGATGCTTGGTGTAAACATTTTTAATTATGAAACTGATTTTTTTCTCTCTCTCATTTTCAGGAACTGGAATTAAATCCTTTCTTCATCATTATGGATTTTCCATTCATCTAATTTATGCCCTCCTCTCTGGAAGAACTGTTGTGATAGCTGCTAGTCCAAAACATGAAAAGTAAGTACAGGGCTTTAAATAATAAGTGCATGGGATTATTTTCAAGTGGAGGGGGAATAAGGTGGCTGAGCACTTTTGTTCAAACGTGAAGTGATTTCAGAATTAAAAGTCCCCCCCCCCCAAGTGATTTTTCTACCCAAATTTTCCCAAGCCCCCCTGCCTTTGTTGTATTATCTGGAAATCACCCTTTGTAGTTATGTGGGGAAATAGACCCCGAGGTCATAAGATCTATGGCAGTAAGAATGATAGGGGCTAATATCTAGCCATGATATGGAATTTGTTTTATTACCTAACATTACCATAACACACATGATAGACTGAAGTTTACAATAATTCACAGCAAAGTTTGTTTTATTTGTCAAATGTACTTGAATGTTTGGTCTTGTATGTTTTAGGAGCCACCTGGTCTTATGTCTGTAGTACACTTATTAGTCTGGGCTATTGTAACAGGGCATTGGGGTTGTGGGTTCACTTATTTTGATCCCAATGATTTGTGATCTTGGGTAACATTTTGAAGGGTGATGAGATTAAGAGAAGGCATAAGAATGGGGGTGGGGGCAGTGAGAGTTGATGGAGGGGACAACCTGGTTAGTCTTTCATTGCTTGTTCAAAATCAGATTCTTTTGTCATATGAAAACATTCTTACAGAGCAAAGATGTCGAAAGTTTATTTGTCCTGGGTATGTTTGGTTACAGTCATTACAATAATGGCTAAGTAGTCAACCTTGGAGACTCAGTAATATGTGTGTTAATACTTTTAAAGGCAAATGAAAATTATCTTAATATCATATCACCTTCAAAACGTATCATGAGGTTTAGTGTTATGGTGAAAAATTGTCTCATGAAAACTCACTTTTCCTTCATTCTTTAAGGGAGGTTTACCGTGTCATCAAAACTCTCAGATTGTTTGTACCTGGACACAGTGAGTAAGTGCAACATGTTAAGACCAAGTTTCTGCCACGATTGTAAAAATTTGGCCTTTTTAAAACATAAAGAAAGCTGTTTTTTACCCCCATGGAATGGTTGGGGAAGGGGGGAGCTAAGAGCATATGTAGTTTTCTTTCTCTTCAAGAAACTTACGTTCTCCTCAAAATTGAGCCAGGTTCCATGTTTGCTTAGGTTTTATGAAATAATACATACCAAAATGCCTTTAAAGATATTACCTTCCTATAACAAATGTTGGCTTGGGTTGAAATTCAACAGGTTTGACCTTCTGCAATTTGGTGCTCTAGTTTGTTATTACCATTGAAAATAAGAATTTTAGAATGTTCCATTTCCCAAAGGATGTATTTGCTTGTGAGTTAATGAAGATTTTATAGCCTTCTTATTTTATATTCCCACATGCTTCATAATTTCTTTCTTAACTAGACTTGAATACACTAAGATCATTCAGTCCTCAGTATTGTATGTTACTTTATATGAACACAAATATCACATTTCTTCAGTAAATTCTCATTCCTTTAGCTGACCATCCAGTATTTGCAGTAGGATGCACAGTGTAGAGATTTGTACAGCATCTGCAAATAATTCTTAAATGGGGAGTTCTTGGTTTTAGTGAGCGTAGGTTACATTATTTAGTTATATGTAATAAAATGCAAAACTTAAATCACCCTCAAATATCGAAATCCTCTACTTCCCCTCAGAAAAATTTGAAGGAAAGAAGATTAATTTGAAGTTTCATTTTCTTGTCATAAATACATTCACCAACCTTTCCTCTCCTGTTGTCATTCCTTTCAGTAATCAGCTGATAGTACCCTGGCATACAAAGCCACTAACTATGTGTGATTTATCTAGGATGAAATTAGTTGGTCTGGCCAAGACAAGATCTTTACAGAGGATCATACCGTCTACTGTCTTTCGTTTTACCACTGTGTTTGACTTTGAATCTTCCACGCTCTGGACTCCGGGGTATAAGGTTGGTTGAATTATGAAGTCATCAGATATGTCAGAAGATAATATTTCATTCCTTGCAAATATTTTAAGTCAGACAGGCAGAATAATCAAGACGTAATATGACATCATGCAGAATTATTCATTAAATGTTGAATGGTTTTTATGGCAAGTACAGTCTTGTCGAAGCTGTTTCAGTGTTTTTGGTTAGCAGTAGTTGGCACATTTCTGGCATGAAAAGTTAACATTTATAGAATATTAGGCAATTTAAAATTAGATACCTACGTTATGTTCAAGAAATAAGGTTTCTAGAGAAAGAAATTTACTGCTTTGTAGCTCAAGGATATTTTGTTGGCTGTAAATTAAAATTCTTAGATGACACAATATTTTAATTTTTGTAATGTGTGATATTTATGGAAAGCAATGCTATTCCTTGTAAGTGAAATTGAGTAGTTTGATGGTATTTCCTGTCTGTGTAATGTCATTTTAATGTTTACACACTATGTTCATGTTATGTTTAATATTGTCAAGTAATCATTCATTGTGTTAAAGAAATCAGGCTTGTAGGGTGGAGATGTAACTGTGTTATGTACTCCTTACAATCCATATATCCCTGGTTGTAATCCATGGAATCACCCAAAAAAAATTTTCTCAGGACTGAATGAATTCTTCAAAAACTGTATGCCATGAAGCTGAGGGTATTGAAAATTGGTGTCTCTGGGGGTTCTGGTTGTCTGGTCCTGATCTTTGTCTGTCTCAGGTCTTACTTCAGTGCCACCTGTTGGTAGTCAGGTAGAACAGGGCTTCCCCATTTCTTTCAAACTGTTAGCAAATGGCTAAATACACCAAGCTAGCACCTTTTGGTCATACTGTATGTGGATGTTATGTCAGCATCTGAGTGGTAGGATTTGTAATGAAGTATGTCATGCCTCTCTTATCATCTGAACACTCAGTCTTGAAAGTCTTTTTGCTGGTTTTCATCCATGGTGTAGAAGACAGAGTGAGATGGAGATTACATTCCTTACTGGGAGCTACCCTCGATGAATTAAATGTGACAGTTATTCAATGTGACAGTTATTAGTGAATCTACTGTAGAACAGGACATATGAAATGTTGAGATATTTTGTACATTTTATTCCAACAGGGAACATTCCTGACAGAAACACTGAATCAGTGCAAACATTTCCATTCTGATCAATCATGTATTGCTGTAATTGAGGCTATGATGATTAGCTATGCTGCCAAAGCTTTCACATTCTACCACACATATTGTCTCAACACACTCATGTCCCATTCTCAAAAGTAAGAAATATTTGGGTATTTTTGTATTTCGTATGTGTTCTTTCTTTGTGCGATATTGTTTTAGATTTTTTTGGAGAAGGCTATTTGTTAAAAGAATGCTTTATTTTGTTATGTGAAGAGAAGTATAGAATGTTTGATAGACTTCCAAACACAATTCTAATGGCCCAATGCATTCATACAAAATTAGAATGTTATCAAGTAGTATAATTAGTAAATCATGTATGGCTCTGTTTGTCTTTAGATTGTATAATCTGTAAATGAAAACTTCATCATTTTCATGTTGTTTACAGTATTTATGTTTTTGGTTTAGATGAAAAGAGAAACCTATGCAGTCATGATGGTGTGTGTGTGTGTGTTTGTAACACTTTCCTTGTTTACACGATGTCTCAAGAAGGGAAACTCTGACAGTTCTCAAAGTTGGTAGGTAGATGCCCCATATTGAGAGGAAGAACCCTATTGTTTTTGGTGGAGGTCAAAGGTCATTTGGGGTCACCAGGGGTCAAAATCCGAAAACCCTTTTTTGCATTATATCTCAAGGTAGGAAGCTTGGATAGATTTCATACTTGGTGTGTGGATGCATTATGGTGAGAGGAAGAACCCTGTTGTTTTTGCTGGAGGTCAAAGGTCATTTGAAGTCACCAGGGGTCAATTTCTGAAGACTTTGTTTACATGATATCTCAAGGTAGGAAGCTTGGATAGATTTCATACTTGGTATGTAGATGCATTATGGTGAGAGGAAGGATCCTATTGTTTTTGGTGGAGGTCAAAGGTCATTTTGGGTCACCAGGGGTGAAAATCTTAAAACCTTTTTTACATGATATCTCAAGGTAGGAAGCTTGGATAGATTTCATACTTGGTGTGTGGATGCATTATGGTGAGAGGAAGAACCCTGTTGTTTTTGTTGGAGGTCAAAGGTCATTTGAAGTCACCAGGGGGCAATTTCTGAAGACTTTGTTTACATGATATCTCAAGGTAGGAAGCTTGCATAGATTCCATACTTGGTGTGCTGATGCATTATGGTGAGAGAAAGAACCCTATTATTTTTGTTGGAGGTCAAAGGTCATTTGGGGTCACCAGGGGTTAGACACTGAAAACCTTGTTTACACGATATCTCAAGTTAGGAAGCTTGGATCGATTTCATATGTAGTATGTATATGCATTATGAAAAGAGGAAGAATACTAGTGTTTTTGGTGGAGGTCAAAGGTCATCTGGGGTCACTAGGGATCAAACTCTGAAAACCTTGTTTACATGATATCTCACAGTAGGAAGCTTGGATAGATATTGTACTTGGCATGTGGATGCATAATCTCGAGAGGTACAAGCATGTTCTTTTTGTTGGAGGTCAAAGGTCATTTGGGGTTACCAGGGGTCAAAGTCTGAAGATCTTGTTAACAGGATATCTCGAGGTAGGAAGTTTGGATAGATTTCATAGGTAGTATGTGGATGCCTTATGGTTAAAGTTGGAACCACATCATTTTTGGTGGAGGTTAAAGTTCAAATGGTTTCCCTGGGGGTCAACCTCTGAAAAGCTTGTTAACATGATAACGCAAGGTAGGAAGTTTGGATAGGTTTCATACATAGTATGTGGATGACTTATGGTGAGAGGAAGTACCCGATTTTTCATGGTGGAGGTCAAAGGTCATCTGGGGTCAAAAACTGAAAACCTTGTTTACAAGATAGCTCAAGTTAGGAAGGTTGGATACTTCCCATGGTGTTGCATTTAATCCATCAGAATACCCCTATGAGTTTTGTCAGAAGTCAGAGGCCAGCTGAAATCACCAGAGGCCATTGAGCAAAAATTCCCAAGAATTCCCAAGGTCAAATATGAACTTGAAACTGTAATTTTCCAGCACTTTAATATCACATTCAACCAATGACTGAAAGAAACAGGACATCTTGGCTTTATTTGGGATTACACATTAAGTGCTATATTCATCGAAACCACAATACATTTTTGCATTCTGGTTAAACATTTTGAATGATAGTTATTAGGCAAAAGAGAGTAAATTGATGGGTTTATTTGATGCTACAAGGTAAAATTGGGTCACATTTGACTCTAAAATCTTTATAATTTGCTGCCAAACACCTTTGAGGTGCTTGAAAACAGTGACAATTTTAAATTTCTGTGAGAAAAGTTTTGATGTAAAATCTTAAGTTGAAGAAAACGATTTGCAAATTTAATAATTGAATTGCTCTGTTTATCCGTTGTTTTTCGCTGTCCTTTTCATCATCACAGACATAAAAGTGATAACCATAATATGCAGAACAAACTGACAGCCAGTGTATTTCTTGCCAAAATAAATGTTGTTGAAGGGGATGCTAAAATTGTACAGGTATGCCCATATACATGGCTAATATTTATTTTGTATGGCATTTTAAGTATACAACGTATATAGTTAAGATATTGTATTTTATGAATGTCTATAAATTACCAGTAACAAATAACTTGCCAGTGTCTACCAGGGAATAGCTGATTGGGTATTAAACAAATCTTACTAAGTTACACAAATTCAAATGTGTATTTTTTTCTGTAAGAATCTTTGTGTTCGTAGTAATTTTACATGGAAGAACTTAGAGGCCTTTAAACTGCTATGCAAATGTTTAATCTTTGTTCCCTTTCTATATGGTCTACCTGTGGTCAAGTCCTCTAGTATTAAGAGCGTAATTGCCAACCGTTTGAGTCTGTTTTAGTTAGTGATGGATATCTGTCTTGCTAAAGTCATTCAATGATTATGCTTGTTTCATAAGATGTTTAAGCTTTGTTTTTCTATGAATTTTATGTCCTTTTCCTGTTTGTTTTATTTTCAGTACTGGGTGGATATTATCAAGCAACAACAGATAGCTGAATTTCTCAGACAATCGTGTCCACCTGCGCCAGTAAAAAATCCCATTAAACTGGATTATGAGATGTGCAACAAATACCACCACTGACAGGGATTAGTAAGCAGAAAAGAGATTAATTTATATTGATGTAAGTCATTGATTAGTCAAAAAGGGTTTGATTATTCATTTTCTAGCTGCTATCAGGACCAGTGAGGTTATAAAGCCTCTAGCTAAGCAAGAAGGTATTGACCCAACTGTCTCAATGCATATAGCCCATAGTAAAAACCAACTGGCCCACTGGACCTGCTTCCAAGAATTTGTACTGGTATTAAACTTACTAGCACTAGGGCCTCCTGGCCACTGGCATAATAGAACTCCCATGTCAACATGATGTTTTAGAAAGCACGAAGTTAAGTATCTTCTTTAAAGAGCAGTTGCACTACCATACAATGTGTTCAGATTTTACGAAAGGGTCTCAGGGTTAATTTACCAAAAGTTTGGAAAGTTATCACCAAGAGTAAATAATGCATCCAGTAATGTATCCATTGTAGAAGGCACCTGGTTGTATGTAATGTCAAGTAATGTTTGTTCCACAATACTGTACACAGTAGTGACTTTCAGTGTCTGCCCTGCTACACAAGAGTTAGAGTTAGATAAGGTTTTACGGCTCAGTTTCTAACCAATTGGTTTAAGTCGGGCGGGTCGTACTACTCAAGTACTGTCTTTGGGAACTATGAACATGTTACACTGCTTCACTAAATGCTGCATGTAATGTGAAGCCAAATATAAAGAAATCAGCAAGATTTTATATAACCACACCGGCATCCCCCTCCCCTCTCTCTTGAGGAAATGTTTATAATCCATTATTTTATTAAGATAGGTACTAAATGATGGATTAATTGTGTTTAATATTCAGTTTGATTTATCCAGTATAATCACTTACAAAGGCAGTTGAAGGATTTATGTTAGGACCAAGTTAGTACATCAAAGTATAGTTGGTGGGACTGCAAATGCCATTTGTAGGAATGTAAACATCTGTCAGTTTTGAAGTAAAGATTATTAGGTGTAATGTTGCAGTGTGGGGAAATACTAATGATCAAACATAAAAGATATTTACTCAGCACAATCTACTCTAATGTTTCTGTATTGCACTCCTGTAGTATTCATACATGATTGTTAGTTTAACATTTATAATTGAAAGCTTCTGAGCACAATGGCTCCTTTTCAAGAATAGTTGTTTAACCCACAATTGTGGGATTTTTGGAAAAGAATACAAATCAAAAGTTCAGAAATGGTTTATCTTTGGTTATTTAAATGCTTAAGTGTATTCTGTGTATTAACAGAATGCGAACTGAAGCCATCTATACAATTTGAAATGTCTGCTATGCAGACTGGACAAACAGACATTCAACTTTGCTTAATAATTATACAGGTGTTCTTTGCAATGCAATGTGCTGTGAATATAATTATACCGTTCTGTTTTTCTATGCTTTATTTTATGGAAATAATATAAAATTTTGGCAAGATTTTATTGTGGAATTACAGAATGGTGTCAGGGACCATATTAAATTCTCTTACTTCTAAAACTAGCTTGTTGATGGGTTTAACATACTATTTCCCCAAGCTACAAGTTGGATACTGAAGTAAATCAGAATTTGTTATAGAAACAGTGCTGTTAAAGTCTTCCTTTTCATTGTTTGGTATCTTTCAGTGATAATGAGTAATCCCTGTGGGTCTTTTCTCCCTTATCTGTGGTTTAATACTCTCCTTTAATCTTTAGATTATACCTCCCAGTATTTTGCATCAAATCTCACCTGTTATATCAGATTGCTATAATCCTACAATCAGTACCAGTAAATTCTGATGGCAGCAAGTTCAGGTGTGAACACTTTTTCTTATGTTTTGCATGGATGAATAGGAGGTCAAAAAAAGTCCTGACAAGTGAATCGGTTTATGTAATGCAGCTGATCTGTAAACTGCTTCCTTTGATGAAGTTCTTTCTTTTAATGGTTTGTAACTGACAATTTATGTTCTTTAGTGTATCCAACCCTCATCTGTTCTGTATGGGTTGTAAACTAATCCACATAATGTTGTTGGGTCTGATTAGTAGTAATTTAAGGAATTCCATTATCAAATTTATGACACAAGCAATGTGGCACTGTTTAGTTTAGTATCAGGGACATTTGCTCCCACCCCCTGCTCAATGTCTTTGCACTGCCTCCCTCTCCATCTGTACCTGTACAAAGGTGCACAGTTCACATGAGCAGCTCACACTTACAACTTTTTGTTCCCCCCCCCCCATCCCAACTTTCCTGCTTGCCCTCCCTGTGCCTTGCTCCTCCCCTAGAACTGGATTCCTGGTGGTGCCTCTGCACAAAGATGCATGTGTTACTCCTCTGAAATCTTAAAGCACAAAGTTTGCCCTGTTTAAGAAAAAGTTTAGATCATTTGGCACACTGCCTTTGTACAATATATTAGATAAATTCATAATATGACAAACAGATTTAATGGCAAATAGACCCTTTTCCAAATAGCAATTACAAAGGATTATGGGATAGAATTTGGTATGCATCATTTTTTGTCAATGGCATTTTACTGTGGGGAAAAACGACGCATACCAAAACTCTATCGCCACAGTCCTTTGTAATTGCTATTTGGAAAAGTGTCTATGTATGAGAACAACTGATTTTGTGCTAAATTACTCAAATAATTTAAGTGTTCTTTGTTTAAAGTTTACTTCTTCTAAAAATGTTTAGCACTGAGCATGTGTGTCCTGAGTCAATTGACAGAATGAGTGATGCAGCTTTTACTTCCCCCCAAACATACTTTTATCCTGTGACGTGTGTCTCGATAACAAAATGGGGTTGGGTCACAGTCATCCACAGACTTGAAACAATCTTATCATACACATTTTGTATGAGACAGCTGCATGTTAACCTTCAAATTCTTGTCATCAGAGTGTTTCTTATATTTCAAAGTGAAGAACTTGATAAACATGTGGCTTGTAACTTGTCAACCAACCATGAGAGGTTCAATGCCTAGCTAAATCATCACATTTTGGTCCCTAGGCAAGACATTTGTGTCACTTACCTATGTCCTTGTGGGTATTCATATGAGGACCTGAAAGGTTTTACCTTGTCATGCTAGCACTTCCATCTGTCTGCCACACAGAGGAAGGATTGTTAGGGTGATATATGCTGCCCTCTCTGAATTGATAGCTCATTGTCAACTTAGGGTGATATTATGCTACGTTGTGACTTTGCAATATTCTAATTTTCTAGTTTTTATTCCAACACTTCAGTACGTCTTTAATATCTTTGTTTTTTGGTAATGTCTGATGTATCAGTGAATATGTCTTTATATATCAATGCATATGTTATTTTGTTGAAATTTGGTGATTTGTTTAAAAGGAAGTACTACCGTTTGTGAACCAAATTCTCAAAATTTCATAGAAGTTATTACATTCTTTAAATATACCTTTACTGAAATAAATGAAAGGCTTGAATTATTAAACCATCATTTGAAAAAAAAAAATGTAGAGGAATGAAAAAAATGTAGAGGCAGTCTTCAATGCAGTTTTGATAATTAATAGAAATCATTCCTATTTAGATACATATAAGTACAAAGTAACCATTTTAATAACTAATGTTGGGGTAGATGCTGGTAAAGTCTGTTTCTTATCTAGTAATCATACAAAGTGTTGTGAAATTCCTTCTGAAAATTGAGTAAGCCAGCTAAGTTCACATGAAGTTATGTTAGAAATCAGGGCTTTGCATAGATAGAACCAAAGTAATATTTTAATGTCTTCTTGTGAAGCTGTTAATTTTCAGCCTTAGGCACTCACCAGGTGACAGAACTTATGTTGGTCTCCCAAGAGAAGAAACCTGAAGTCTCTTGGAGATGACCTTTGCAATATGACAGTAGCTTAGTTAGTGTGCATCATGAGAGTTCCCCATTAGCACACTTGCTACCATACAGAAGGGATAGCTACACAGTACATGGAGTCTAGGGCACTAAGCTCCCTACAAGAGAAATACACAGAGTTTTGCTTTGGGTCCCATGGTGTCAAGTTACATTTCTTCAAGTCTTCATTGTAACATAAAAATATTGTTACTCAGTTGAAACATTTCTTTGCAGGGTAAGGTACATTAAGGCCTGATGATATCTGAGGAACATGTGATGTCAAGATGCATAAGTGATTCAAGAAATAACTGCCATCACTATCTGGATGTATTTTATCTGTCTAATTAGAGTGAAAAGAAAGAAGAATTAAAGTCTGGACTTGCACACTTGTCAGTTGTAACCACCTCCCCCCCCTTCCACCAGAAGTAGCTGGGAAGTTGCAACACCTTTACTGGGAATGTGCTACTTATGTAGTTACTATTATACTGGAAAGATGAAGGTACTTTTAGCCGCGATGTGCTTTGTAAGAATTGGCAAGGAAGATTGAGGTCCTTTTGAAGGGTCTTAAACATTTTGAAACTGTGCAGAGACTTTGTAAAGATATTAGTAGGGATATGCAGCTGAATGATTCCCTACTCTACTGGGAGTTCTTTTAGGTATAGTGGGGAATGAAACACTCTCGTTACATTTCCATAAATCACATCCCCGCTTAAGTCCCCACCATGCCAGCATATGGGGGGGGGGGGAGGGGTGAGTGCCTAATTATTGTTGACAAGTGTGTTACAGTTTTGGCAAAAATGACATTGCCTCAGCATCAGTTCTCCTTATAAACTGCCATAAGTTCTTGGGTAATATTTTAACTTTAAGATTAAAGTGGACCTAAAGTCTAAAAATTCAAAAATATATATTTTAGAGGTTACAAAATTAATCTTATTGGTCCAACTCCCATTGTCATAGCTTATTCCATTGCTGAGATATTAAATGTTAAAATTTATTCACTTAAATCCAAACAGTTCATTGTGCAATAATTTTTGACATTCTTGTTGTACAACTCACATTAAATGCTTTGTTTTCTTTTAAAATTAAAAATGTTTATATGACCTTGACCGCTTCCTGTTTCTTTGCATGACATGCTGTACAGAGAGGGCTTATATAGTCAAGTCACCCCAAAGCAGTAAGAACGTGATCACATTTTGGCACAAGGTGCGGTGGCTTTCAGAAAAACAAAGAAATACAAAGATTGTAATTTGAGTAGTACAACAATGACATCACAAATTATTGCGCAATCTACCTTTTTAAATCGAGTGAATAAACTTCAACATTTTATATCTCAGCTTAAGAAAGTCCTGTGAAGATGGGAATTGGACCATTGGAATTCAGTTTTCATGCTCTGTAATATATATTTTTGAATTTTCAGACTTTAGGTACACTTTAAAATTATCTTTGTAGAGACTTGTAGGATAATGAGTACATTGTTGGTGTGGTGAGTGCACCTGTATGTACTCTAGTCATGAGTACAAATATATGTACTCTACCATGACTACAAGTGTAAGTTCTCCAGTCATGAATACAAGGGTGTGTACTCTAGTTATGAGTAAAACTGTATTTACTTGAGGTATGAATGCAGTTGTATATACTGTATTGGTAAGTATGAGTTTATATACTCTAGTCATGAGTACAAGTGAATGTACTCCAGTTGTGAGCACAAGGATTTGTTCTCTTGTGATGAGTGCAAGTGTATGCACTTTAGTCCTGAGTACAAGTGCATATACTCTAGTGGTGAGTACAGGTATATATACTCAGGTCATGAGTACAAGTGTAGATACTCTACTCATAGTACATGTGTATGTACTTCAGTCATGAGCATGTTAGATACTGTAGTTGTGAATACAAATATATATAAATATACTCTAGTCATGAGTGCTATTGTATGTACTCAAGTAGTGAGTACAAGTATGTATACTCAGGTCATGAGTACAAGTGTAGATACTCTACTCATAGTACATGTGTATGTACTTCAGTCATGAGCACGTTAGATACTGTAGTTGTGAATACAAATATATAAATATACTCTAGTCATGAGTGCTATTGTATATACTCAAGTAGTGAGTACAAGTATGTATACTCAGGTCATGAGTACAAGTGTAGGTACTTTATTCATATTACATGTGTATGTACTCTAGTCATGAGTGCTATTGTATGTACTCAAGTAGTGAGTACAAGTATGTATACTCAGGTCATGAGTACAAGTGTAGGTACTCTATTCATATTACATGTGTATGTACTTCAGCCATGAGCACATTATATACTCTAGTTGTGAATACTAATGTATGTACTCTAGTCATGAGTGCTATTGTATGTACTCAAGTAGTGAGTGCAAGTATGTATACTCAGGTCATGAGTACAAGTGTAGGTACTCTACTCATATTACATGTGTATGTACTTCAGTCATGAGCACATTAGATACTCTAGTTGTGAATACTAATGTATGTACTCTAGTCATGAGTGCTAGTGTATGTGTTCTAGTTGTGAGTAAAAGTATATATGCTCAGGTCATGAGTACAAGTGTAAGTACTTTACTCATAAGTACCTGTTTATGTACACAACTCATGAGCACAAGTATGTACTCTAGTTGTGAGTACTAAAACATGTACTGTAGTCATGAGTGCTAGTGTAAGCAACTCTAATTGTGAGTAAAGAACAAACCGTTCGCCACAAGTGGAGGAACACAGTCATGTGTATTATTCGCAGTGATTAGTTTTCAAGGTATAATTGAGTACACGTTGCTAAATTATTTAGTCCTAAAACTTCATTAATTTTATTTGTTTATCTCATCACTATGGATACAAGTCTCTTTACAGCACCCCTTGTGCTTCTATTTTATCTAAATACTTTGCAAAACTTCATTTTTGATAAAATTGTGGGTTACAGACTGACTAGCTGCCATGCCTCAATGTGTTTCGAAAGTGCATGGGTTTGAATCCTGCCAGAGGCATGCAGGTTTTTCTCTGACATTCCAGGGTTCCTCCAATTCATATATATATATGCTTGCCACTAAAATTGGTTGCCAGGCTACAAAGCAGATTAAATTTAAAACTGTTCCCAGACCATTAAATAGTCAAGCTTTGTGTTGTTTCACATTTGATAGGATAGTTGTGTACATTTCATCAATGTGTTTATGTCAAGAAGTTATCAGCATAATTCTGATAAATTGAAGTTATAAAAATTTCTTAAACCTTGCCAGTAGAGAAGTCATCAAATTCCGATTATTTTAATCAATTTCTTTGAAACTTTCAAGTTTACCAATTTATTTGAAATAGTCCAATCAGTTGTGCTATTTACTCCCTTTGGCATTTCTTGAGAAATCTTTCCATCTGTGCCTTAGAAATAGTTGTTAAATTATTGCATCGTACATGCAGTTTCCTACACCAGGTGTTTTTTGAATTACTTTACCTCTTATTAATTAATATTTGAAGTCTCCAAGGCACAGTTCAGTAGTCATGCTCCCAAAGTCTGATGATTTCTTCATTTTAAGATCAAAGTCTTAACTCACTCTATATATAAAAGAATTACAAGTTTCATGCCCACATTGTGCAAGCCAGCTACTCTGTTCATTTTTACTTCATCACCATAATGCAGTAAAAAGGGAGCATAATCATTGGTAAACAAGACTGTAATGCCTGCTTTTCAACATACTTATGCACATAATGATTTCTCATATCTCTTTCTTACAAAAAGTTAGCACAATATCATTTACAAGACATTCCACATTGCATTAGAGGGGAGTTCTGCTCAACTTGATTTTTTTTTGTTTTTCACAGTCGTTTTTTTTTTTGTATTTGTTTTCATCACTATTGCAAAAAATGTTAGGAGAGTTCACTTCCATTTTCCTTGCAAAATTCTAGGTCATGCATAGTGCAGTATTTTAATCATGACACTATGCAATTGTGTTGATATAGCTTAGCAAGACAGCAGAATCGCCAATACACCCTATGCTTATGACATTGCAAGGTCTTAAATCTGAAGTGTGTCTGCTCGCATGCACACACTTTGTACATCCAGTAGAGCAGTATGCCCTCATAGATGGAAGTTATCAAGAAAGGTGATGATGCCAGTTGCTAAGCTCTATAGGAAAGTGGAAGTTATAGTCACCTGACCAGGCTTTCCTATGTAAGGAGAATTTGCAGGGTTGGGTGGGGAGGAGGTAAGTTTAGGCTAGGGAGTGAATGTGGTGATTGCAACAATTATTTTAGGTCATCTGTTTAGGAAGGTGGGGATACTTAAAAGTTTAAACGGGCCAGCTGTACACTCTCTCCATTCTGCCTGTTATATCTCAGGGTCCTGCTGTAAAGCTGGCCAACTCATTTTTACCCTGCATGTGAATGTCATATTATCAAGTGATTTATTGATATATATATATTATTTTGTATGCACTAATGTACAGTGGGCTTTCATGATATTAATTATATCTCATCTGAGAATCTAATTTTCATACCTAATTATGACGTGTTTATAAAGTCTCATAATTTCCTTCTTATATCTATCTTCCAGTGCACCTGGTCTCAGCCTTTTGCCTAAATGTGTTTCTTTCTGCTTTGTGGGTTAAATCCTGTTGGTTGTAGTTTATCCAAGTTTGTTTGATGATGAACAGATTGTTCTGTCAAGTGTTAAGTTTACCCTCCTTTTTCTGAATCAAGAGGAACCAAGAGGTTTATGTATCTAATCAAATGTCATCATGTGTCATCATGTCTCTGTGTTATTAAGCAGTGTTGGCCCTTTAGAATGTGGTAAGGCACTTAGCACAGAATTGAAACATCCATGCTAAAAGGGGGAGAAGCAGAGAAACCATTGTAAAAAAGAAACTTACCACTGAAAGCCGTTGTTAAAACAAAAAGAAAAAATCAGTTGGATGATAAACATGTTCTCTATTATTAAAGATATGGGGGTGTGAAAATGCTCAGATTCCGTATACCATGCAAATTTACAGTAGACTCCCATACAGCAGTACATTAATTCCTACAGTCCTGCTCTGTTTTCAGGAAAGGTTATATCAAAGATTAATGGGTTAAATATTCATCCCAGTTATGAATTTTTGCCTCTAGATGTGATAATGAATGAATCATTTTAATCATGTGACCATATTTTAGTTCATAATTCGTGTAATTTATGCAAGGTGTATCAGATATGCAGTATTTGTGTTGGCTGTAGAAACATCATGAAAGATAATGCTGAGAGAAAGAGGAGATATGATGGCTGTAACTGATGTTTCTAACTAAGGTTGGGGTGCACGCTCATGGCATTTAGTTTGATATCTGAAATCAAGGAATGTTATTTGTAGAGGTAAACCATGAGACTTTTACCCTCCTGTGACCAGTTTTACATATTAAGTCACTCCATTTTGGGGTCAGATTATTCCCAACAGTTTGTTTTGACTCTTTCACCATCAGTAAAACTAGTCGGGGTGTTATTCGTTATTTCAGGGGGGAAACCCCCAAATGTGTTTGGATCATATCATATTGTGCTTGCATCATTTTCAACCATATTTTGATCTTGGTAGAGCCACTGATTTACAGCTCTAAAATGTGAGGTTCAATTGTCTCACTTTTAGATGTTTTGACACTGCTTGAGTCATTGACACTAGAACTAACCAAATTCTCTTGTGTTACTTCATTGACTACCATTATGGATTAGACACGTCAGGTTTACTTGTGTTTCACCATTTTTGCGATCGGGTTATTTTCAGTTCTGTATTGACCCTAATAAAGTCAATTGAACAAGTTATTTTGTTACTCCAATGGGACGTCAATTCCCGGAATTTGCGAGGAGTTCATTTTACAGCATTTATTATGTCTTGAGTGTTTGTGCCCTTTGTGACATATATAACATGGGCAGGTCTTCCATCTTTCAACTGGTGGTAAGCAGTTATATTTAGTGCTAGCCCATCTTTTTGCGTCTTTCGTTACCATGGATACAAACAGATAACGAAAACAAGCGAAACAAAAAATATGGAGAGTATTCTACACTTGCAATGAGACCATACAAATGAACGTGTACATTTAATAACCATTTAATCATGAATCGGTAACGAATTTTAAAATACAAATTTGAAACTACATCTAAAAATGTACTTAAGTAAAATATCTTTTACCTTTTACGAGAGCAAAGGAATATTATGATATAAATAAAAATACAGATTTGAAAGTGAAAAACAATAGATCTCATTTTTTGGCGTCGGTGACCAAAGAACTTATGTTACAGATGTACTTAAATGTAATTATATACAGGGCTGTAGCCAGAGGAAAGTTCCAAAGGGGCAGTTAATGGCACCATGTAGACATCTAAGTGTAGCCTCCACTCCAATGACGTACCTAGCATAGTTGACACGCGGAGCAAATATTTCGTTTGTCACCCCCGCTAGGGAGTCGCCCTAAGGGCGGGGTCTAAGCGGAAGGGTAATATTTACGTAAGCTAAGTTTCAAAGTGGTGTTATCTTTGGAAAAGTCGAAGTGATCATAGGTCAAGAATTCTCATAGTGTAATAAATATTTATTTCTTGGCCAGGTTAAAGAGAAGGGGTAGTGTCTTAGAAATTCTTGTTTAAGTATGTTTTCTGTCTTTTTCAAAGCTTTAAGCTGATTTTATGGTTTCAAATTTTCATTTTGGAGTGAATTTCCGAATATTTTTTGGTGGGGGAGAGCGAGGTAGGACGCGAAGGAGTGTTGCCTATGGTGCCTACTTTGAGAAAATTTTGCATACACATCATCGCTTAGATACAAAATCGTGCCGTGTGGCAAGATGACAATTAAAGCTATGAACGTATTATATGTTTAGATATTTTAAGTTTTTTAGTGATTTCCATTGGTCGTTCCATGGCATGGCTCCAAGGCCACCATTCATTGTCTCGTACAGTAGGTTTTGTCAACCAACTGACCAACAGGTTCTGAGGGCTTTAAAATCATACTCGCGGCAAAGAAATTTTCAGCGTTTTAATGTTTTGTAAATGGCCAACTTTCCTTTAGAGTTTGGAAGTCATAGGGGAGCACCCCTCTCCGCAGGCTACGGCCCTGATATATCGGTATAGTATTTCATGAAGGGAGGCCTAAAGTCTTCAGCTTTTCGTAGACTCAGAAGAGAAACCTTTATATGTACACATGCAGATTCCAGATGCAGATTGTCACATGAAGAGATATATACCCAGAATATTTTTTCGAATATGTGCTCAACTTTTTTTATTTGATTTTTTGTATTTCTTACCACGAACACATTCTCCCAGTCACCTTTTATCAATCCAACTTTGTTACTATGTCGCGTTATTCATTTGTCTGTTTTATCAGAAAGGGATGGTGTAATGTGAACTCCCCCCCCCCCCTCCCCCCCTCCCCGATCAAGGGTAGTCGAATTTACCCGAGAGGCACGAACAGAGAGGCCCTACGAGAGGTACGATGTTTTTCTAGTGCCCATCTTTATGTTGTGAAAGATTAGACACTGAAAACAATTTCGGTTCGATTTTTATCGTTTTAGAGGATAGCAGTGGGCATACGTTGACGTAGACGTATAGATTGGAGGAAAGAAGTAAGCGAAAAGGGCCGAGTCTCCAGGAGCACAGAGAAATGGGGTGGGGGTGGGGGTTTGGGAGGAAGTTCAACAAGGGAGAGATTGACCAAATCAGCGGACAAAATGTGTGTAGAAACCTGTGATCTGGCCTCGGACAGGAAGGGGGTATAGTACCGCCTTGTTCAATTAGAATGATGTAATTCAAGTCAACGAATATGAACCTCACTTCTGGAGCAGTAAGACAATCGATTAAATCCAAAAAAATGTTGCTCCCAGATTGGGGGTTCCTATGATTTCTTGTCCGCACCCGTTTTTCCGACTTAACTGAGACTTTTCTCGTTTTCATTCTTTTTCTCTCTCAAAGTAACAAAGCCTTTATATCATGGTGTGAAACGTTAAATCTTATTAGATAGACAGTACAAGTCTATTCCGGCCGCAGGTAACCGTACTACGAAAGGTCATGTGTGGCAAAACTGTAGCAGGGGAGGCGTGAACTTTCCCTATAGGGCCACTATTTTTTTTTTTTACCCAACCCTTAATACCCTGAACATCATTTTTCAATTTTTCACACTTCTGAATTTCTGAAAATTACCCGATTCCTCTTGGGAAAATTCTGCATACGTGAGAACAGATACAACATTCCAATATTTACATCACAAATCAGTTCAAGGTTATAAAAGTGAAAAAGAAAGAATAACAATCTATTCTCTTATATAAAATCATTTCATAGCTTACACTCATTTTTGTAATTATAGAAAATATTTTTCTTTTAAAAAAGACTTTTTTGTTTTGTACAAATACAAATAATTTGAGAATTGAAAATTTCGTGACGGCACTTTTTAATCCTATCAAATTGAAGTTCATTTGAAGACTTCATTCCCAAGTCATCCAAAAATTACACTTGATCCGATTCATGCGATTCTTTCTGCAGTGTGATTCATACAGCTGTGTCGTCAGCGGAAAGGAATGACTTCCCTTAGCATCGACTGGTTGGTAGTCACTATAGTACATTCATTCAACAAAGATTTCAGTTTTAAGTGATTGCAGGAAGCCTCAAGGAATTAACCTTGAAAAATAGCCTACCAGCCAGAAAGATCGAAAAGGAAACCCACGGTCTGCCTTTACGCTCCTTTGCTGAGATGAAATGTTATTTTATTTACAAGGAAGAGTCCATTATAATGGTCTACGTTCTTCGTGGACAGCACTAGCCCGGCGTAGGGGACTGTACTTGCTCAGCCCCCTTTAAAGCTTCACGGAATATGCCGCAGTCTGTTACGTAGGCGAAGACAATACAAAACGACCATCTTGTAATATGACCACTCTCTGTCTATTTACGCTACAAAGGCTTGTATTAAAATACGACATACATGAGCGGCGATCATGAGGGGGGGGGGCAGTGGAACATGTTCCCCTCAATATTTTTGGAGGGGGACATAATATCAAATGTCCCCTCAATATTTAGAGGTATGCAGAAAAAAATGTTGTTACATACATTTTCGATATGAATAATTGTGATTTTAGACTACTAATCGCAGCTGGGGAGAACTTTAGATCAGAAATATGTGATCTGTGTCTTCTAGAATGCGCCAAATCGCTTGACTTCCAGGGGCTTTGCCCATGGACCCCAACAGATTATTCCCCTGTACCCCTGGCCGGAGGGGCAAAGTGTTCACTCAAGTAGTTGTCCCTCAATAATTTTAACAGATCGCCGCCCCTGGCGATAAATGTCCAAAGGGCGACGCGACACGATTTATCTGCCAGGGGGCAGTAACGAAAAGCCTCGACAAAGATGAGGGGTTGCCGAGAGGGTCACGAAAGTGAAGTTTTTGGGAGCCCGAAAAATTTGATTTTTGTTGAATAAAATTGAAAAAAAAACAAGTTGGAGTTTTACTGAATAAAATTTGAAATTTTTTGGTTTTTATTGAATAAAATTTCAATATTTGAGGCTTTTATTGAAGAATCTACTTTCCTTGAGAGCAAATATATGTGAACCGTCGGGCGACTCTTCTCTGCTGGAGATGGTAAACATTATCGTACAATTAAAGGTCCCAGACGAAACTAGAAAATTTGCCCGACGCGGAGGGGAGGGGGAAGCATTCACTGACGGGGGCAGGGGCACGGTTCCCCTTTCCCCCACCTGGCGACAAGGGGGCATATGTCTAATTGTGATAGGAAGTCGAGACAAGCAGGAAACAGGGGTTTTTTGTATGTTCTCTTGGAGTATTAGTTTTGGAGCTGTCAAACCAGTCCAGTAAGACCTAACAGACATCCCAAACTACTGGGTGATAAGCGGCAAGTAAAACTAAATATTCAGCGGTTTTTATCTCAGCAATGAAGCAATGAAAGACGGATATAATTTACTCCACCGAGTTTCATTTTGCGACCTCCGTAGGCTTGCACTTCCTTAATTTTACGTCTCCTTTAACTATCATCGTCAAGCTTCCGACTGTCAGAAATTGATTACAGTATATCATTTTCACTGTATCTACTCTCCTCAGAGTTTACTTTCCAACTGATGTATGCTTATTTCGTGTTACGTTCCAACCATGTCTTGACCTGCCCGTAGTTGTTGTTCATCCACTGAATATTTGTCTCTGTCTTATCGATAGCTGCCATAAAACTGCTCAAGCCAGCAGCGCCCTCTAAATCACCTTCCTTACTTGCCACAAATGTTTTTAGCTGTAAAATAACAACAGAGCAGAAATTTCCAGTTGAAAATGTTACATCACACAGAATATTTTGACAAGAAAATTCATCTCAATGCAGAGTTGCTTTAATTTTCTTGGTACGCCCTGCAACTTTTCTAAGAATAAATGCATGGTCACGTATTATCTGTTTTGTCGTTTCAAGGCGTTTTTACTGCCGTCCCTCTCTCATACCTCACCCTATCCCCCAAACTCACTTGTCGGTTTGGAATATTATAGCGGTTCTTGTAGGATTTAACTTGCAGGGAGTTTCTTGAACGGAATACGCAATTACCCCAACCAGGCGCGTAGCCAGGAATTTGCCAAGGTGGGGGGGGGGGGGAGGATTCTGTAGGCAAACTATCTAAACGCCAAAAAATGGCCGAAAATGCCTCCCAGATCGCTGGAAATGACACTTCCTAGGCCTTGTAAGATGCATCTAAAAATTTTTTTATTTTGATTTACTAGCAATGTCATAAAAAAATATTAAAAATACAACAAGTATGTTCAAGGGGGGCAGCTGCCCCTTTCGCCCCCCCCCCTTGGCTACGCGCCTGATCCCAACCTTAATATTAAACATCAGCTTATTAGCTTAATGTGACAAAAGTTCTCTTGTTTACGGCATCTTTCAAAATGTTTCAGATCATAAGTTTCGTACAAAATAGGCAAAACCAGGAGTTAACTTGAATAAAACAATCCAATAATATAAATATAGTCACATCATTAAAAAGAGTCACCTATGGATGTGGATACCAGGGTATATGATTTCAAATGGAGGTGGCTGTATTTATCCTTTAAGGTAAGGACAGGTGAGTTTATCTATAGTGTCGGGGTGAGGACGGTTTGTCTTCAAGCTTAGTAAATAGGTATTGTACTAATAATCTACCAAGACCGCAGCTCTTTCTGCAACCCCGGTAGATAACTGGGAGGGGGGGGGAGGCATTTCTTCATACATATTCTAAGCTCATTTTCAAGGTCCAGTTATGATCCCCTGACCATATATTGTCCACAAGCCCATAGATGTTCAACGTAATTTAACATCTGAATGACATGCAAATTTAACCCCTCGGTATATACAGATGTACAGCAGAAAATGTCCATCTTCAAGCATGTCTCGAGGAGATCGCCTACTAGACCGGACTTGCCTACTTGAAGAGGAGTCCAGTTTCAGGTATTCTTTAAACATGCAAACGCATTTTTCAGTTTTATTCCCAAAGGACATATTCATTGATCTAAAAAAAGACATTGATACGTCATCTCAATCGATGACCCCCTCCCCTTATTTCCCTTATAAATATCTTCCCTGATGTTTTACAACACGAATATTGGAGATCACAAGTAAACGGATGAGTAACCTTATACCAATTAAACAATTTTTGGCAAAGTACACTGTCACGTGACTCAAATGTTTACTCCCGATTTAGTGAACCCGAGAATGTAAATTCAAATTGGGATGACTGTATATGTCCTTTAAGCTTACATTAAATGTTTCACAGGTCATTTAATAACCCCCATCCCTCCCCTACCCCATTTTCAATGGCCACAAATCATAAGTAACCTTGTAGAAAATTTAAATCTATTAAAAATTCTAAAAAGCCCAGTATAAAGACGACTTTTCTTTCAGTTGTTTACAACACTGGAAATAACGTACTTACTTCTTGCAACTGAAATTCCGTATTGAACCAGTCTGTAACGTACGTAATAATCTGATTCATTTGGAAAAGTCCATCAGCATACCTGCGTAAAAGTAAACAAAACCTTGCAAACCGAGCCAAAAAAAAATCACTATGAGAATTCTCATGAATGAAGTCTATAGTAGCACAATTTTTAATTCAGTTTTTGCGATAAGTATGTGTAGCGTATCATATGATACAAAAGTCTGACACAATTAACAGATTAGAATAACCTTTCTTGAAACAAAACATTACAATTGAATAAATACAGCTTAAACGACATACGCTGTGATTACAAGTGGAAATTAATGCCGAAACCGACAACAAAAATAAATATGGATATAAGTCGGATATCAGGCTCAGGATAAGTAGGCCATGCTTAAAATAGAAAATAGCAGTACTCACAAACAACTGACTATTGAAACACTTATTACAAGAGACACGCCTACGATATCTTCTTCAAAATGCCTTGGTAAAAGTGGGTAGAACTATTTAAGACGGACTTAAGGGTATTGTCCCTATGGACAATGACCAATTAATGGAAATGAGGGCTGTTTGAATATTTATTGCTTTGAGAACTGGGGGCATGATCCAGCCTCTCCGCTGGATACCTTGTAAACTAGCGCCCATTTTACAATAGTGTTACTCTCCATACGGTCCTCTTAGTATGATACGTAGACTTCAGCTTAAAGGGAAAATGCAGTCCCCTAATTGAATTAGCTTACCCCGTCATACTAATTCAGGAATGGCACCTTTCAATCAATTGACAATGTTTTTGTTACTTATTGTTAAATACATGGAGAATAAATCCTTGTTTTCCCTTGTGTTTGTAATAGTTATGTTCAAAAACATCTTCAGAGGTACTTGCAAGGCAAATAAGAGGAAATTTTCAAGAGTTTGCTTATTTTTCAAAGCAGTTTTGGAGCGACAACCTATTGCATTTAAACATCAATGATCCAGCAGATCCCATATCTCTTGCGATCTTTGACACTGAAAATTTGATAGCACATAGATATAATACGTAGTGTTACTGAATTTTGTAGATGGCTTAAATTTGAAGAAATTGTATTGAGTAAGTAGCCCACTTCTCGATCCTTAGCCCACAAAGTCTCGGAGTATCCCTGGCCCTTGGCATTAAGGAATACACTTCATTTTTCATACATTTAAGTAACTGAACAAGCAGTTTCCCATGTTAACGTTTGTTTAATAATTTTCTTTCCTTGTTACTTTTGATTTTATTTAATCAACAAATGTCGAGAGTTATACCCCCATTCATTTATGCCTTTAAACCTGGCACCGAGGAAATATGACGTAACTTTGTGGAAACATTCTTTGGTTCTGTCTGAGTGGAAATGAACTTGTCGCCACGTGAATTGAATGTCAATTATTAAGTTATGAGTCTAGTTCCGCAAATTTATAGTGGTCTTAAGTTTTATATTGAACCCGATTCGCTGTTGTATGTACAGGAGTACACACACTAATGTAGATAGCTTTAGTAAGAATAAAAGTAAGATGGCTAATTTAGCAGAATCGTATAACTGACCTATCTCTCAAGATGTCCCAATTGTCACGGAAGAAATTCCATGTAAGAAATACACCGATGGGATTGGCGGTAATATACTTGAAAATGTCAACGACGTCAGGCTTTCTTAGCACACTGGTGTTGAGGGACAATTCTAAGACGCTGCGACCAAAAATAAAGTTAAACGAAAACAGAAAGAAACACACTTACAAAAGAAATATAAAACAGAAAAGTTGATATACATAAGTGTCCGTTTGGAAGTCTGGAAGATAACTTTACTTTGATTAATACACATTTTCTTTGAGGTAAGCCACTTTAGTTTCAGATCGAAGTTAAGTCAATGGAATCATTTTCTAACCTAATTAATTTGTATTCAAAGGGAAGATACGAATTATTAGGCAAAAAATTTCAAGTCGTCCTTTAAACTTCGACCGTAATTTGCAGTTCACAAAAGTTTATGATGATTTACAGAAATGACAAAACGCTTTTGCATTGTTTTAAGATAAGCCTCACTCTGCAAGTGATGATTCCATTCAGGGTTCTGAGGAATCTTAGGCTTGACAAAGTGGTTTGAATAAGACTGTCGGTTGCATAGAAAATAAATATTGCATCCAAGCTAAGTTTAAAAAAATTAACATATAACAGTAATAAAGTAAGAGGATTATAGTGATGTCAGCACCCTCAGGACTGTCATGCATCGGCCATGCTATAACAGAGAATAGAAAACAAGATTAGGAATATACATACACAATACCCTCTATGCACCTTGTACTAGTTAATGGCATTCTGTTTAAAATCAAACAAACATGCTACAAAGAACGGTACGGTGTTCCAAGAAGGGAACATTTTACGATGCACAGATCAGTAATTAATACTTGAAAGTGTTCAAAAACGGATGTAAAAATGTGTCGCAAAATATCCTCATAATTAGCCCATAGTCGCATCTCCCTTTAGACAGGTAGTTGCTATTTGCTGCTTTAAATATGTTGCCAATTGCCAAAGAATCTGTCCATACTTCCGTTTGCATTACTCAGGTCGCCGACGGAAGCAAATAATAGCACTGTACATTAAAATAAAAGTTTTCGCTTCTGTCCAAATGATAAGGGGATTGATACGTAAATTATAATTTATCATGCCAAGGAGGTCTGGGGTTCGACTCCTGGCCGGGTCATACCGAAGACTTTAAAAATGGAACCTGCTGCCATTGTGCTTGGGTGCTCAGCATAAGCAATGGAGTAGGGAAACAAGCCAGTGAGCCACAACTGGAGAAAAGGCCGTGGCCAGTCCGACTTAAACCAATTGGTTAGAAACTGAGCCGTAAAACTTCATCTAACTCTAACTCATACATATCCTAGGCTGGATGATACGTTCTAAAGCTATGAACATTTTAACTGAAGCTACTCAACACAGGTCTTGCTGACACTATTGCAAAGGCTATCTGAGGTCTTCTTGTTTGACCTGTCGGTGTTGGGGAGCAGTTTCGTGTTTTCGCTGCCGCCTGAATAGCCAGCAGAACTTTTCTCAATCGGAAGAGAAATTTCACCATGAAATTTTAAAGTGAAACAGAAAAGCAGAGAAACTTTTTCATTGATCGATAAAGGCAAAACAAATAGAAATTATCACCACAGCCAGACAGCTTAATGACAACTTTTCCTGTTACACTGTAATGTGGCTAACTACGGGCATCATATGTGAGTTCGTCAGAGCATTAGCCCATAGTTAACTTTTTGTACAGGGAACTTGTAGCTAGGCCCCGTGTTAATGAAATTTGCTGTGAAAAATTGGGCCATAGACCTTGCAATCGAAATTATAGAAAACTGCGGCTTTCGCTTCCATGTGGCAATAGGCCTTAAAATCAGCCGTTTGTCTTACTTTCCCGTTCCAAATTGAGTTTGTGTTCCATAAATTGATATGTTCCTAGGGTATGTAGATTGAGTCTTGACCGTTATCGGTATCTTCCTTAATCATAAGGACACCGTCGGGAAGGGTGCAAAGTTACTTCCCATAGAAAGGAGCAATACTGCAGGGTTGGATAACTTAAGCCAAAGTATGTGATTTGAAACATTTTAATCGTGTCATCAGAGACGATGATAGGACAAACTGACAAACCTGTTTAAAACCCATGGCTGTGGAGACGAAGACAGCGCCACCAACCACTGGAAGGACTCTTCCATGGAGTCACTATCCTTGATGCAAGTGAAAGCTTGATCGGTTGCAGACGGGTCAGACAAAGCTGTCGACAGGATGGCCCTCTTAAAGTCTGGATGGAGGCTGAAGATATTGACAAAAATAAGATATGCTGAGATCATTTTAGTGACTACCATAAGCGTACGGGACCACTGGGGTGGCTGCGGCCCCTTTGCCCAAAGTCTATTGCATGATTCCTCGAAAAAGGCAAAGAGAGGGGGGGGGACTGCAGCCCCCAGCTCCCTCCCCTTGTACGACTATGATGACTTTACAACAGGTATAAACCAAAGCATTCAGTCTTCCAAACTTCACAGAGTATAAAGTCGTTTTTGTCAGCAGAGAGCCAGCAAAGTAAACCTGGGTATACGAATGAGACTTACTATGGCTGAAATAATGCAGAAACTACCATTGCGTATGTAGGTGTAGTCAAAATAACATACACCTATCGTGTAATCTGTGTTTGATGGCTCTCATCAACCCACTCGCTTCTGTAATTACATTCACTTGTTCGTCAATGAGATTTTTTTTACCAAATTTAACTCTATCTTGCAACTTTGTCAAATTGTAATGATCTATGTTTCTCACTGCACGCTCCTGCTCATGAACTTTGTCAATCATTTGTTCCAATGCCCGATATTCAGCCGGAACGTCGGTGGAAGGTTAAGCATCTTTACAAAGGCACCTTCCTGACAGTGGCGTAGCTAGATAATTTTTGGGGGGTGGGGGCAAAAGCAAGAAATTTTATTTCAGATTATTATCTTGAAGTAATGATGTACTATCTAAGCATAGCGCCACCATCATCTGGCGTGTAGCGCGCGAAATAAAAATTTGATTAAAATATCTCCGAGATTGCCTTAAATGACACTTCCAGGCTTTGTCAGTAACCATTTCGGTATGTAATTTATGTAATTCTGCTTAAAAACATAAGAAGTGTTTTACGTGTTTCAAATAAATTGTTGTTATTTATTTCCGACAGAGACTAGAAATTTCCGACAGAGGCCTTCGGAGGCTTTGTGGGGGGGGGGGGGCGACCGCCCCCTGCCCTCCTCCAGCTACGCCACTGCTTCTTGATATACCGTCGTATATTTAGGCTATAAAACCTATACACGCCAGATTTATGTAAGATTAGATTGCGCATCCACAAATTGACATTCAAAGGGGTGCACTGCTTCCCCCTGTCCCGCAATAAAGTGGGCGGCGGATCAACTTCCCAACTGCTTCGTACTTCCAACTTCAATCCTGTTCTCCTCTGTCTGCAAGTGTATACGCTTGCAGGTGTGCGACCGTGAGGAACTTTGGCAAAGAGTTTGTAAAACTACGTAGCGTATCTTCCGTGTAATGTCAACGGTGTGATGTTACATTAAATTCATTGATTTCATCCGACCGTGACGCTTAATAGAATTAAATTCAACCAACCCGAACAAACTTATTTCATATCTCATCTAGTGTGTTATATTTGTGTAAACTATTTGCAGAAGCTGTCCCTTGAGCGTGAAACAAATTAATATTAGTGACGCACGGGCGGTATTAAGAAGTACATTTCATGCAAATAAACTATTCACCCGTTCATTAGGTAATTTTGTAAGAAAATGTTGAGCTTCATTTATTATGGGTTGAAATACTTTAATGTTATAGCAATAAGCAAGTACCTGACCGTATAAATCATGTCTGCCATAAATGCCTTTAAAGCCTGTTGCAAGTTTACTGATAAGAAATTGTTTGTCGTTTGCAATATGTCCAATTAATCATAACAGATTCAGTGGATGCATGTTGTAACTGATAGTGCTTAAAAACAATACGCGTGAAAGCACTGCACTCTGTACACTGGTCCGTAGCCGGCCAGCTCCTCAGACATAGTGGTATAGATTCAGGCCCGTAGTCGGACATGGTACTGACGTGGGGGGTGGGGGTGCAAGATAGCTTTCAGGTGTGCGAAATATTTTTAGGAGGTGAGATATATAAGAAGCATTAAGGCAATGTTAATTTTTCTAGCGGGCGAACATTTTTCTAGGGGGAACTACCCCTAGCCCCCTTGGCTACGGACTTATGTAGGCCTTATGTTTGGAGAGGTATTGGCATGAAAGTCTTTAACTGAAAATATAGCTATCAAACATGGGAAGCATCGAATAATGTAGGGAGGCTTTTATTGTCAGTACTACGCAATGGTGAAATCGTGGGCCATGATATAACAGATTCATGTTTGTTCATCTCCCGAGAAATTTCACAAAACTTCAAACGACGTAATTTTAGTGTGCCCTCCACCATTTCGATTGCCAATTTTGTTTCAAAATCCTATACACTTCGCTACGTAGGCTGTAGTAGGTCTAACTATCAAAATGAGAGATAGTCAGCATAAACTATTGATTGATTGGTTGCTCGATCGATCGATTGATTGATTGATGAACCAATAATTTATGCTGAAATTGGGAGGAATAGGCTATGAACAACTAAGAATTAAAACAGTTAATGAAATAACGTAACTACCCTCATATGAAAGTTTGTTCCTACATGTACAAAGTTGATAATTATGTGCCAAAAGAATAGAAACAGATGAAGTTTATCATTTTCCAAGAAAGGTCGACTCGTGACATTTTCAATCGTACTAATGGACCGTGGGGAAGACGAAATCAAAATCACTTAATGAGTATGATTCATTAAATGATCATTAAGTATCACTTTTTAGGATAAATGCAAGGGCGTGGTCTTGCTTAATTGTGGTTCCTTTAAGATTATGTTAGGATGGACGACGTCATGGCAGAGGCTCAGCCAACCGACACAATAGACCCTTTTCTAAATAACGATTATACAGGATTGTGGGCTAGAATTTTGGTATGCGTCGTTTTTGGCCACAGTAATATGCCATTGACAAAAACTCTGTCCCACAATCCTTTGTAATTTTGGAAAAGGGTCTTTAGCCAAGAATGCGAGAAATGAAAGCGCAAAACATCAGTAAAGGTGAATAACCAGTACGTGACTTGAATGAGGAAATTAGAAACCATCATTATGATGAGACACCTCTACAGTAAGTACCGGTGCTGTTTGGTTGATGATATCTTTTTGAAGTGTAGGCCGCTCACAAGTATAAAACTGATAAAACTTCCATCTTCGTGTTAATAAACTGACGATGTGAACCAGACGGATGTCGGTAAATGTTAAAGAGTAACATGCTTGTAACTCATGTAACGTGCAAGGATTAGATATCTTCTTGATCATTCATAAGATCAATAGCAGACATACACTGATGTACTGCAGGCACTCGTTGAAATAACTTTCTATATTTATAACTAGATCCATGTCACGTCATGTAGCCTAATTCTAATTTACGCTGCAAAACTGGAGGCACTCGTGAAGAGTTTGTATGAGTTGTGTACGCTGCATACAGTTATGCTTTAAGTAGTGCGCATACAAGGTAAGTTGTACGCGCACCAGTACCACAACTGCCAAGTTATTCAGTTCTGTAGACTCAATAGACCTTATGCATTGACATCACACTGACGTCATTTTGGGTGAAAACAATGGAGCACACGTGCACGAACGGCGTGGATTTCGCCGCACGTGAAGTAGACTTGCGCGCGTATACGATGGGTTGACGAATCAACTGTCTGCATTTGCTGGTGTAGCTTGCAATGATATGCGCTTTTCCTCCATTTCCTCCAAAAGAGGGAGCATTTTCTCCAGTGTGACATCATATGCAAAAGGTCTATTCATGTTTACAAACAAATGACGTCACCGTTCGTTGGTAAAAGAGTTGTTAAGGCGCGCTAAAACAGTCGTCACAGTGAAAAACTAGATTCTGATTCGTCTACTTTCTGCGTACAATCTCACCAGCGTTTACACGCACAGAACCTTTCATGCACTCATACATTCGTGCGCATGTTCTATACCAACCAGTGCCTACAGTGACGTAACCGTGAATGGCCTAATAGACGAGTTTGGAAATTAGATTTTGCTGTACCAATGTACTACCACAGATCAAGTCCACGGACATTTTCTCACGGATACGAAGAGGCTGGGCGCGACTACTTTTTTGTCTGTCACAATTTACCGTCATAGTGTCCAACTTTTGCGGTCCAAGTTAAAAACATTAACTTTAAAAAGAACTATTCTATTAAAGAGAATTCTCTTTGACCCGTGATTGATGTCTATAGAAAACCATACAGTAGTTTTGAACTCGAAAATTGTGCCTGATTATACAAAATATCTGTCTTGCATATGCAGTCTCTGTTGTGGTACACTTTCCTTCCCAGCATGCATTGTATGTCGAAGTTTCCCAACTCGTCTATTGATAAGTCACTTTAACGTGTGTGTGTGGTTAGGTTAGGTTAGATGAGGTTTAACGTCCCAGTTTCCAACCAACTGGTTCAAGTCGAGACGACCACGGCCTTTTTTCCAGTTGTGGCTCACTGGCTTGTTTTCCCTACTCCACTGTTTATGCTGAGCACCAAGCACAAAGGCAGTAGGTTCCATTTTTAAAGTCTTTGGTATGACCCGGCCAGGATTTGAACCCTAGACCTTCCGGCTGCAAGTCGGATGCTCTAACCACTTGACCACTGCAGTCGGTGTGTGCGTGCGTGCGTGTGTGTATGTATGTGTACGTGTACGTGTGTACGCATGCGCGTTGATTATTTCCCTAACATGGCGGCCTTTACGTTGCTGCCTTAAAAACATGAGGAAGTTGAAATGGGTCTTAGATAACTCCTTGCCTTTGAATTTCTCAAATAAACACATTGACACAACTCCGCTGCCTGTGCTGACTTCGAAGGATTGCTCATTTGCATAAGCATATCCAACTGTTCCTCGCACATTCTCCCGCATGATAGATTTTCTGTGTTGCTGTAGAAACCTGATGTGCGTTACTGTAGGCACTGGTTGGCATTGAACAAGTGCAAGAACATATGCGTACATGTTAGGTTTTGGTCGTGTAAACGCTGACGTAATCGATTGCACGCAGTAGACGAACCAGAATCTACTTTCCATCATGACAACAGTGTAAGCGCGCCTTATCTGCCATCCAGCTGTGATGTCATTTCTTTGTAAACATGAATGAGTCTACTTAATATAGTTTGCATTTGCATCACAAACTTAACCGTTGACTGCTTGGGGTTCACACTAGAAATGATGTACAAGCTAGGATGTATACACGTAATTGCACATTTCTCAAATCTTTGACTTAACTGTAGATACTAGGTGTGTTACAAAGGAGCGATCTTACGTTGCTACGGTGACAAAACCGTATATAAACACTTAACATGTCAGTATTACAACGAAGCGCCAAGCAGTGTTTAGTCACTCTAGTAGCTGAACAATGTTTTTACAACCCAGCTTATTTCTCCGTGACGACAACCCATGGCTGCATTCGACTTCTACGCGGTGAGGGCTCATTGGTGCATTGTTAGAAGTTGCCTAGAGCTCCGTTTGCTGCGCGCCTCATTTAATCATACCCATTTAAGCGCTTTAAACCGTGCGCGCATTGTCTTTTGTTTACGTCACAGAGAAAGTAAAGACCGGGGTGTCATTTATACGTGAAATACGAGAGGGTACAAGTTCTTCATCACGCCATAATAGATATATGTTCATAGGGCATTAGCCGGTTCGGAAGGATTTACTATCGCAAGTGAAGATATCGATTTTAGAGGTAAGAAATAAAGCTTAATTTGACTTAAATTTTGCAGCAAATCTTCCATTTCCTCTTTGTGTAGGGCATTGATGTAACTTTAAAGAAAAAAAAAAAGAAACACAGTTGCTCCGACGTGACATAAGTGAGGTGGATTCTATTACATAGGCCTATGTTGGACTTATTGTCTAAAAGAGCCAGTTTAGTCCAGTAACCACCATTCTGGGCCATTTCCAAATCAGGCACCATCCGATTCCAGGTTCCCCACTCCAGGCCAATTCCGAGTCCGGCCATCTGACAATGTAGCATGCTTTTCGTACTATTTTGTAATTACACTTAATTCAAACTGACACATTTTTAGGAGTTAATTTCATATTCTGGCTCGCCCTGTAATTTAGTTTACTGTATGTGATCATTCACTGGTAAATTGTGCACCAGTACCAATGTAGCCTTAAGTAACATTCATGAAACATTATTTTTGTGGACTCGGTTTGAATCTGCTCCGAGTTCTAGTCCGACTGCAGCCCATTCCGACTCAATTCCGAATCCGGGACCTCCCATTCCAAGTCAATTCCGAGTCCGGCGAAAAACAGACTCGAATCCGGACTCGGACGTTACAGCCCTGCTAAAGAAAAACTTGTCTCTGATATCGGATATTTACCATTAAGGGCACCCATTAAAGGAGTGACTTGGCAGCAAACGCAAAGTAAAAGAATTTAATTATACACTAGGTTGTTAGATAAGACGAACGCACTGGCCGCCCACCACTTCTCAAAATTCATTTGCTCTTTGCGGGTTCAGACTGACATGGAGGTGACAATTGTTGACAGGAGAATGGAGGAGAAGGTATTAATTGATGAATTTTGCAGATGATGTCTGACTAGGCGGGACAGGAATCAGATCGCACCCCTTAGTTTGCAAATGTCCTGTTTACGCATGGAAAAACACAAAACTTTCATACCTTTAAAATGATTGTCTATTGCTTAGTTATAGAATGATAGTTAAATCAAAGTAAGGTAGCTGTTTAATTTTATTTTAAGACGAAATTTTAAAATTAAATTTACTGCTTTGTAGCCCATAAACAATTTTTAACCTAAACTTTTTAATTTTCAATGATGGAGCATTTGTAAGTCTTAAAATACGTCATACTCTTTAAGAAGAAAGCTTTTTGCCAGAATTTATTGGTTAAACTGACTGGTTTAACAATGATAGAAGTTATTTTCTGTCTTTGTCATTTTAATGCAATGTGGGCACAATGTTTCCCTTTAATAAAAGCGAATGATGAATGTTTTGGTCGAATGGAGAAAAGCATGCAAACCGGGCAAAGATCACTATTGTAAAAGCAAGTTACTTTCCTCGTCTCTTCTGAGAATGATCGGTTAATATGTTATGGAACCTATGATATGACAATATGGAAGACAGAATTTCTCATAAATGATTTTGCTGATGTTTCTATAATTATTTCTTTTTTATTTTTCATACGACAGATTGATAATGAGTAACAGAAACCCAAAGGACAGGGAAAACTCTAATTTAAGGCTTCCAAAACTTGTAAACCATCAGTCGGAGCGAACCGTTACTCCTCACTTACATTACCTAACCGGACGAGTTCCAAAGCAGGAAGAAACGGCTGGGCAACATTCTACGAGGGATCCTTTGTTTGCGTATCGGTCGGACACTACACGGTATGATGACTTTGCCCGTAACGCCCTTGAGCAAAGTCGAGATCGTGGCTTACGACCACTTTCTCGTGTAGGGAGACAAATTCAAAGAACCTGCCAGGAAGATTTGAGGAGGAGAGGTAAATTTATAATCAGTATTATTTCAGTAGTCGTTGAAAATGTGGAATTGTCCTTTTTTCTATCATATAAACCAGGGCTGTAATATCCGAGTCCGGACTCGGACTCGACTGAGTCCGTTTTTCGGTGTCCGAGAGTCCTGGAATCGGAATTGGCCCGGGATAAGCTGTAGCTGAACTGGGAAACGGAACCGATTCCATCCGAGCCCACAAAAATGAACTAATTATCATAAATGTTATTAAAGGGTATGTTGTGACTGGTTCATAGTTCAAAACATGAATGATCACATACAGTTAACTGAACTGCAAAGTGAGACAGAGAATGAAATTGACTCCTAAAAATGCCCGTTTCTACTGGGTGCACTGTAAAATGTACAAAAACCATTTTACGAAATGCTACATTGTCAAATGGCCGGACTCGCAATTGGTCCGGAATTTGAGGACCTGGACTCGGAATTGGCCCGGAATGGTGGCCACTGGAATCAGAATTGGCCCGGAATCGGGTTAGATGGACTCGGATACAGCTTTGATACAAACACTCTTAAGTTGAGGCTTATTCCATCATAATTAATACACAGAATTTAGAGCTGTAAGGGATTTGTTTACTCCGGTAAGCTCCTGGACCCCAAAACCTCCAGGGAAGCCCTTCGCGTCACCACGACGGCATCAGTGCCGCTGAGTTCCCCATTCTGGTGTACCCCTCCGGCGGAACGTTGTTACCCTGCCACTTCTAATGTTTTTTTTTTTTTCTTGTTTTAGGGCCTATCATTCATCTTTTTTAGCTAGGGAGCACTTACCTTAGTTAAGCTCATATGAGTTTTTTGTATGTGCTTCCCTCACAGCTTATTTTCTACTTTGTTGATAATGATATAAATATTCTATACATTACCACTTTCTGTTAAAATGTCACATTATATATATGTATTATTATTGAAGTTGTGAAAATCAAATAAATGAACTGAACTGAACTGAACTGAACTTCGAAAAGTCTGCCCACGCCGCTGCCGTTGATAACTTTGCTTTTCTTTTCCTTTCATAGATAAAGAAATGTTGAACTCCATTTTAGGGAGAGATACCAGAGCTTTCAATTCCCAACTCTGTCCTAGCAATTCAAAGAGTGAGACTAACTTGTTCAAGGTACATCCAAGATCGGATCAGATATTACAGGAACTTCACAAAGACGGTTTCGTTGCAACACGCCGAATCGGTGGCCTTGCGTTCGATGTATCATTACATGGTCGACCGGTAAGGTTATCGCCGATAGGAGCACCGGATAGGCGATTAACTCGTAATGGGTGTAGCAAGAAGAGGAAAAAGAACCACCACCAGAAACACAGTGCGAAAAGAAAGAAGAAGGAACATAAGCGTAAGAGAAGGAGAAGACGGAAGACAATTGAAGTACGTACCACCCATAAAGGAATTACCCCTCGACAGGTGCATCTTTCGACTGGGGCATCACTAAGTAGGCGCGTAGCCATGGGCGGAGTTCCCGGGGTGACAGGTCGACACGTCCCCTCAATATCTGAGAAATCGCCCATTGACTTTGCCGATTTTTCACACAGTAAATTATTGGAAATCTGGTCATGCCCCCCCCCCCCCCCAATATTGAGAACAAATCGCCGCTCTTGTCCGTAGCCAGCTACTCGGGGTTGGGGGAAGGTATAGCAGTATTCGTGATTGAAGAAGCAATTGCGTGGATCTGTAATTTGGGTTAAAGCTGCAAATAAGTTGGGGCAAAATATAAATTGGAAGGGCATTTCGAAGCAATACACTTGTAGTTATTTATTCCTGAAGGACCCAGTGCAGAATGATGAGAACATGAAAACGATGGTAAATTGTATGTTTACAGTTTAAAATATCCCCTGGCGCCTCTCCATCTGGTTACACAATTTTAATTTTATATACATATGTATATATATATATGTATATATATATATATATATATATATATATATATATATATATATATATATATATATATATATATATATATATATATATAATAAGGACTCATAAAATTCGTTTGAGCTCTGTGGACAAAGAGATCGCTGCCTAAGGATAAAACTTTAAAAACTGCAGGGCGTCTGTTCAGAAAGCTGGTACAAAAATACAAAAAGTGTTACTGGTTCCGGCTGCCATTTTCTTGAAGTTTATGCTATACTAGTGACTGGCAGGAATGTTGCACCCCCACTCATCACATGGACCATTCTTTAAAACATGCCCATTATTTCCCTTTCTCTAATTCAAGACAATGTACAAATCAGAGGGAGTGTCCGTTTGCAACGTCGTACCCTCCCGGCAGATCTATCACGGTATACGGTGCACTCTAAAAACAATTTAATCAATGCAGTGCCCACACCACAATCTTGTCAAATAATTGACAAGATAAAGCTCGAAATTGACTATATTGGGGTCAAAAATTAGTCGTTCGGTTCATCTTTCAGTCAAATCTAGTCAAATATTTGATTAGAGTCCTATTCCTGTGTGCACCCCCTACTCATTATTTTCTTCAAATTTGAGTTTAACTTTTTTGTTTTGAGCAGAGTGACATACTTAGGGATCAATTTTCTCTAAATGTTTCGTACGCTTTAAACACAGTTTCCCTTTAGCCTCTACTCGAAGCCTCAGCAACAAGCTGAGCACCTCCCACAAAGCAGCTTCATTGTTCAGTAGCAGCAGTAATTCCACATCATGTATCAATTTAGAAGCTTCAGAATCTTATTATTTTGTCTCTATATGCAGCCGCTCTGTTGTACCAGGAGATGTTACGTAACAGCTTCCCGGGACCCGGGTGTGGATATCATTGAACAATGTGCCTTATCAGATTGGTTCACGTTTATTTGGAGGAATGTTTAGGATTTGTCCTCAATGTTCGAAATTCCGACATTCTCTTCATTTTTCCAACTTTTCAATTTATAAAAAAGTGCGCCCAACGTTAAATGAATAACCATTAAGGGATTAATGGTAAAAGACACATTCTGTTTCATCATTATCACAGATCTTCAACAAAACTCAAATCTCGCAGAACAGATTTACCTTCTCGCTTCCTGGCGAGAATTTTCCTTGGAGTTTGGCAAAATATAACTCCTTAGTTTAAAAATGAAGAAAAATGAAACACTTTTGAGCAATGAAAATGTGGGCCTAAATTCGTTATTCTTTCATTAATATCCCCTAGAGTTCAGATTCAGATGACGGTGAGAGTGGCGCCATCCCTGGCAAGGACGATGAGGTTAAAGAGGATGAAGAAAAGGAAGATGATTGGGAAGACGTTGAAGAGGAGGAGGAGGAGGAGGAGGAGGAGGAGGAGGAAGAATGAATAAGATACTGACACAACATTTACAACATGATTTAGCAAAACAAACCAATGCATGTCAACATATAGTCGATTTCTAAGAGGACAAAATCTCTTAGATCCCCGTAGATATCAATTTAATGTACAAACACAACAGCTATATGGTAAAAATAAAATAATGTTGAGTTTCTTCCGAAACCAAAGTGCAGTTTTTCATCTTTCAGACCTTAACTCAATGAGTCACGAGAAGGCTGCCTATACCTGTTTTCATTCCTCATGTCTTTCAGGTGAAGTCGCTCAAGCGAACTATTAAAATTCTAATATTTATGAACTCATCATGACATCATAGACATTACCAGACTTCCGTTGACACAGTGCTGCTATCAACAGTGTACAGCAGTCTTCGGCTTTGTTATGGTTTGTGCAATGGATGGATTTATGTGACGAAAAACTACCCCAGTAATTAGTACGATGGATTATCAAGGGTATAGCCCTACTTACAGACAGGTGCTCCTCATCATCACAAGTTTCTTGTCTGTACATTTGACGAAATTAATCTTCGTAACCTTATAGAAGACAGTTTTTTTTCACCCTTTCAATACTCATATTTCAAAGTAAAGATCCCTGGTTTTTCTGCAACGTGCCATCGTATTAGTTTCAGTCAAAATGCTAGGAAAGAAGGTATATCTTTTCAAAAGGTCTCTTAATTTAAGAAACTTCTGAAACTAAGTTTAAGACGTAAAGCAGGATATAATTCCTATATCCTGCTCTATGGTTTGAGACGAGGAGAGTGCATCGCAGGCTGTATTAGTATAGTGCACCCTGTCGACGACCGGAACTTGAACTTTTTAGAAAGTGGATATACTACTTCATTTCTCCGTTACTTTAAATGATGAATATATTTCAAAATGAGTAATATTCCTTATAATTTTTCATCCAAAACTGGAAAAAATGTTTCTTGAATCCCATTTCCCTTTTAATTTTGAAATGATCGATAGTTACTGAATTTCAGAGGCACCTATTCATGACCCTATGTGCACGGAGTGTAGTCGAGTCATAGCGACGACGCCCCTCTCAGTCACTTTCTATGATGACGCCTGGTGATATCGCTGATATCGGTCGCAAAAACATGCGTACACCCACCACCATTCCCCCTCCAAGTCTTCTTTGCAGAAAAAATCAGCCTTCCTAGTCACATTTTGGATTAATTAAGTATACACAGAGTATTAAGACTGACCTCTCTCCTTCGTCGACGAATCTAGAAAACTGGACTTTAGCTTTCTCGATACATGGTTGGTACCCATAGTTGCAAGCTGCTTCGAAGATCGATGTTTGCAGCAACCTTCAAAACAAACAATGTGTGAAGAAGACTTCATCTCCATACAGAAAGTCATGGATTCACACCTTCATATAATGCTAAAATGAGATATCATGTGAGAATTTTACCTCTGAAGTGAAATACTGAAACTGTCTTGATCTCGATCCGGGGCGGTCCTCGTGCATCAAGTTAAGTCTTTAATGTTCTGGCATTTTATGATGTCACTCAGGTGAAACTACTCTGAATGTCTACGACTCCGAAATGCAGTGGCGTAGCTAGAGGGGGGCAGGGGACGGTCGCCCCCTCCCACAAAGCCTCCGAAGGCCTCTGTCGGAAATTTTTACCACCTTAATTAAAAATTCCAATTACCAGATTACTGTCTTTGTTTTTCTTTGCTTTTTCGAAAGCCACTGCACCTTGTGCCAAGATGTGGTCTCTGTCTTACTGTCACAGAGTGACGTCATTATACAAGCCCTCTCTGTACAACATGCTTTGCAAGAAAATAGTAGATTTTTCAAGGTCACATAAGCATTTTTATTTCAGAAGGAAACAATAGGCAATGTGAGTTATACAAGAAGAACATCACAAATTATTACTCAATCGAAGCTTATAAATTTCAGTATTACCTCAGCAACAGATTAAGCTAGGAAAATGAGAACTGGGGGAATGAGATTCATTTTCCAACCTTTAGAATATATGCTTTTTGCAATTCTAGACTTAAGGTAAACTTTAAAATATTAGGTACTTTTACGAGGGAATCAAGGCAGCTGATACATGAATTCCAGTTCACTTACCGTTCAGGTTCGGATAACCCATTCCCTGTGTTATTGAGGGCGTTTTCTGTAGCATCAAATACCGGTCCAATCAACTGCAGCATATAGTTCTGCCAAAAGAACGTAAAGGTAGCGAATGCCACTGAGTGAAAGCAGGTTAAAAAAATTGATTACTAGTGAATGTTAGATGGATTTTATTACTTAAATAATGTCACACTGGGAAACAACCGGGCGCCCTCGAAACATTCATTGATGTTTAGTGTTAATACTATCGTCTCATGTAGGCCTAATTCTGTCCATGAGGTTAGCAACCCGAGAATGTCTGTATGATAGCAGCGGTTAGGCAACCTAAACCAGCCATAATGTTCACGTTTGTAGTATTTGTAATAAGAGCCGATGGTGAACATACTTATTTATATGGCGCCGAAGGGGCTTCATAATTTGCTGACGTTTCAATAGTTAACATGGAACGTGATATTTATCTCAAGAGGGACTAGAGAATAGATTACACATTTTTTCTACAAATAAAACTAGGAAAGTGGATTCGATCAAAATGTAGATGACTGTTTTCGGAAACTGCGAATATCGTCTTTACTTGCAATGTAGCCTGCTAGCCCTAAGATTCACCAGTCTTGTAGACCACGTATAAAATTACATTACTAAAAGCAAATGTAGTTACCTAAAGAAGAATTGCTAAGGCCAGTCCAATTTTGAATAATAGGGATTTTTTCTAAAGTCCCTGAAAAATTTTGTTAGTTCATACATTTGTGATGTTGGGCATTGAATTACTCCCTTGTTCGTATCTCATATTATAATGTAAGTCATCTGAGACATCAAGTGACTTAATTGGGATTTCGAAGTAAGCTGATGTGACTGCGTATGTTCTTATCGTTTATTGCTTGTATTGACCTTGTAATAAGAAAGTTATCATGTAGTATAGCCAACTGCTAATGCAAATCTTTGAATAAAGCGAAATCTAGAGCATCGTACCTGAAAAAGACCGTATGCAGAGGTCGTGTGCAACATCTGAGTGACGTATTTAAAGTTGCTTAGCAACACTCTCCAGGGCAGGTAGTGGCGCTCTTTGGACATATATTTGGTAAACTGAAACACGTCACTGTAGTTCAAGTAACCTGCCATGGCAAGGCTAAAAGAATCGTCTATCAGGGAGGCCCTAGTAGCCGGCGAAAATACCTCGTGATCTTCCTCTAGCTGTGCAAGCAGACGATTTCTGTTTTCTTCATCATATATAACACGATAGTAGCCGGTGCGATTCGCATTTACTATTATCCAATCATTCTCGTTAAAATTCTCTACCTGAATTTCAACCGGGTAATCTGGAAAAGAGAGACATTTTAGTGCAGGTAACAAGAATGCGACATAAAATGGAAAGGGTAAGTTCAACGTTAAGCCTCCTAGCGTGGTTGTCACTGGATGAGAGGGAACCATATATTCGAATAACTGCAGGTCAAGTTATGAATAAATTTCGGAGAGTGTCCGTAATTATGTTTCCACCCTGGGAAATTTGTTATGCAAGCTCATGGGCAATACATAAAAGAAAAAAGCATGATCCAAAATATCTAAAAAGTAACAATTCAAGGAAATCGGAGGTGACTGGGTACCGTAAATGCTGCTTACTGAATGCTGTCTTTTTTCATTGTACAACGTCTGCTGTATAAGTTGAGATAGGGAAGAGGAAGAGTGCCAATCCCGTGGCCAAGGGGGGGGGGCAGGGGACGACGCCCCTAGAAAAACTTCCACCCCCTAGAAAATCAAAAACTACCGCTGCCCTAATGCATTTTAGTACTTCTCGTCCCCTACACTATTTCACCCGAGGAAGCTATCTTGACCACTTAGCACCTTGTCTGGCTACGGGACTGAATGGTTCACCATGTTGTCACTGAAGTTCCTATAACTGAATGCTCGTTGTTTAAACATTGAAAAAAAGATAGCGACGAAGGCTTACCCGTGAGCTTACATATGAGGGACGAAGTTGTACATACCTATACTATGATACAGATGTCTAAACGTAATGCGTTAACATAATGAAAGACTAACTGATGGTGCCCGTTATCTTACCAAGAGTCCGCTTGATCACATGACCCTGCGGTGAAGTCCAGTTTCTATTGGTATAAGTAACAAAAGTGAGCGGAATATCCCACGTATAGCTGTTGGAGAAGAAAATTATAGCAATATTAATGTCTTCCAAAGCCACAACCGCGAAAACTCAGTTGACGGCTAAGAGCAAAAAAAAAATTGTTTAACTCACAAATTTGAGTCCGAGGACAACATTCTCCAATATAAAATCTTATAGCTTCAGTTCTTTTTCCTCCGGATAAATGCGTCCCTTGGCCCCTTTGCCTTTGTAACTATGCAAATTATCTACAAACTAGCTCACTTAGATACTGAGGAGGTAAATAGGTCAAACAGGAAGTCGATTGACAAAGATTTAGCTCGGGGAGTGCCACCTATCTAAAATGATTTTTGGAACAATAAAGTTGAACAATGAAGTTAAAATGATCATATTTCACGATTAATTGTTTTCGTCTTGTGTGTAAAATCGCTCACGTTTTCTAGGAAGGAAAGATCTACCAAAAACAGGGGTGTGGAGACGGGGGGCAGTGGGCACTCCCTCTACTGTTCGAATTTAGAGGGCTACATTCTTACGGCTAACGAAATGATAGACACTCACCCGGCATCAGATATTTTGTTGACTAAGAATTAAGAATCACCAGGACTTCATTTAAGTACTCATTCTGTCTCTACTCACACTCCACTTCGGTGTCATTGGGTTTGGGGGCATACCTGGGAAAATATCTCAGTGATAATTGTGTACTTGTTTACTCACTTGTATGGTGAGGGCGTCCTCGTATCTCTGACGTCCTCGTCCAGTAAAAATGCAGTCTGTGTCACTCTTACTTTACTCTCTCCTGGAATAGCTTTCACACTCACTAGTGGGTATCCCGCCTGCCCTAACCAGGGGCGCATCAAATCCGCTATATGAATACCGAGTTTGTCGTGGTCTACCTCCTAGAAAATCAAATGTGATAGTTAAATGTACCAATCTGCCAATGTCACATATGTATGAGACTATTCCTATATATTTTGCCCTTACCTCTTTCACTATTGGGTTATCTAGAGAATAAGAGACAGGGACAGTGGGTGGACGGGGTACACCCACACCCAGACCACTTTTCTGCTGAACTTGACTAGACAATTGATTCTGTTTATCAAGAGACGGAAGTACCCTCACACCTGCTGGTTTACATAAACAAGGGAGATGGTATTAGCCTCCCTGCCCTACCACCTCCCTGCATAAATTAAGTTACAACAATTTTGTTTCACATGAAGAATATATACTGCTGTGAAAAGGTATGGTTGTTACAGTTTGCACTGTGTATAGCACTCATGAGGAAGCCTGTGCTACTACTGAGGCTGCCAGAGGGGTGGATGGGGGGGGGGGGCAGGGGAAGCAGCCATGGAATTCTGATTGGCATTAGGGGGCCTTGGAGATAGATCAGATCTGTCTTTTATTGAAATATGGGACAGTGGTCGGCAGTAAAGAGACCAAGCGAAAGGTTCGATTACAAGGTGATTTCTATTACTGAGTTTCATAGCAGGCCTATTGATGTTATCCAGTCAGACATGGTGAGATAGTACAGCGCTCATTGGCTTTGAGTGAGTCTGGCGATCTAATTAAGCTACTTAACATAATAACAAGATCGGTCTTCATTCTACCCACTGAATATTCATCATCGTTATACCTCATTACATGACATAAAGGTGAAATCATTTACGAATTATTTCAAAAAAGTCATCTGGAAAAGAAATTTCGTTATTCAGTTCCCACTGACATAATATACCAGCACCAGGTTTCGGAATTCATTATTCACCTACCGTATTTAAATAAATGGCTATGATTAAAAAGGGCAAATCTATCAGTGATTTAACAATCTCCATAGCGATTATCACGGGCGTGGGCGGCGTAATGGCGGATGGCCAGGGAAATGGTTTTAGCTAATACCTCCCTGAGATGGCATGGTCTCCAATGCTCTGGATGAGGATGGAATATTTTTCACCAACCCAATATTTGGTCATCATTTGATAATCTCAAAAACCCCTTTTCCCTAAGTTCACCTTTCACCAAATGCATGCCAACCATACATGCATTAACAAATGTATCATAAGTGTCTTTGTACGCATAAGCGTATTAACTCAAGTTGATGGGGGGGGGGGGCTGTAACGACTTACCCGAAAAATATAACCAAAAATTTCCGCGCGCTTCACGCGCTTTCGACATGTTAATGTACATATCATATAGGCAGGCATCGGTTATAACACGGTATGCCAACTACATATAATAATATGCTACTACCTTCCGCATTTGTTTTAATTTCGGCGGAAGTCGTTACAATAATGATAATAATCAGTGGCACGTGTAGCCAGGATTTCTCTCTCATGGGGGTGAGGGGCATGCATTATGTTGTGTGATCGCCGGCCTGGGGGAGGGGTCTAAGGGGAGGGGGTTTCCCCTCCCCCTTTGAAAATTTTTGAAAACTGGATGTCCTTACATGCAATCTGGTGCCACATTTGCTCCCTTTGAAGTAAAATTTGTGTTAAAACATTTACGTATTTTAAGTACTAAAAAGCGGCATCATCCCCTCCTCTTTGAACATTTTTGAAAAATTAGGTGTCCTTACATGCAATCTGATACCACATAGCCTATGCTACCTTTGAAGAAAAATTTGTTGTTAAAAATTTACGTATTTTAGGTAGCAAAAATCGGCATCGTGAGGGTGGGGCATGGCCCAATGGCTCCTCAAATACACCACTGACAATGATAATATAAGTTGAACCATTAAAAACACACTGGTGAATAATAATTAATACCGAATATATAGCTGCTAGTGCAATTCAAATCAGAACTTTATTTCAATTGCCAAGGACATTTTTTAAGCTATTGATTTCCTTTATCTACATCATTGCAGTATTTTTCTTTCAGTAGGTGCCCCGCAAAAGTCTCAGCATATTGCCCGAATTTTTACAAAAAATTTTGGTTGGGGGCTGCAGCCCCCTAGCCCCCCGCCTCCTACGCCTATGTTTGTACGTATAAATAGTTGCGAACAGTCCATACCCCATGTCTTAACACATGTGAAATCGACGCCCTAGTCAATCTCAACAAGATGCTGGTGAATAGTGTGGCTGAAACATTCTGGTAACAATCATTTTCGAAAGGTGTTATTTCCTCTCAGTTCATGGGAATTAATTCATAAACACACACATTGGAGGGGACTTATTCTGAACCTGGAGGGGGTGTGAGATAAGCCAAAGGGTCGAAACGTTCCCCTGGCAGTGTGGGGTCCAGGGGCAAGCTTTACGACCCCTGGTGAGGTCAAGGGGGTGAAACCTCCGGAGGCTCTGGGGTGTTTACAAAATTGTGAGCGTTAAAGTGAAGTATTTAACTACTTTTGAAGACCCGTCTACGCGATCATACATTTGTCCATGAACATCGTCATTCAAGTGTTTGTGCACTTGTTGGGAGGATGAACCATGCAGCTGAGAACAATGATCAATTGGCCTGTTCGATCGAGTTTAAAGGGAAAACAAATCTCACGCCGAACAGTAAAATATCTCCCAACTATGTTTACTTTTAGCCTCTCCTCCAATTAAAAAAAAACACAAAAACAAAAAAAAACAAAAACAAAAAAAAACACCTGTTTAGCGCATCTCCCAGACAAAGCGACATAAGCCTGCACTGAGTTTAATTGCTCAAGGCCATATCCACACAGGCTGTGTGTAAGCTGTGTGGGTACACTATTGAGTGATCTGTACAAGTCATCAGTGACAGACCAATCAGAATGATGCTATTGTTTGAATTAATGTCAATCAAAGTGCAGTCACCAATTGCTTTAGAACTGTATGGCTATTCCTAAATACGAATGGGGGATGCCACAGACTCTTTAAGACACGGTGAAGTATTCGTTTAAGCACATTTAGCCTTATCCATGACTCACCCTGTCTAGAGCGTTCCATAAGTCTTCAGAGTTGGCGTTTTGATATGCTTTTTCGTGGAGGAATCTCTGAAAAGAAAGCGAACTTGAATTTTAGAAAAAAGAACAGGAAAATCTTTGACCAATATTTTACTTCCTGCACGGAATATATTTCCTGTACCGATCGGCCCACCTTCCTCATCTCAAACAGTAAAAAATCCCATTTTCTCGTTCCAGACAGTTTAATTCTCCCAACTAAGTTTACTTCCATCACTCCCTCAAATTTCCCCAAAACATGTCTACTTCCCTCAATGGTGGCGCTAGGTGGGGGCAATGGGCCTGTCGGGGAAAGCTGGCCCCCGTTAGTGAAAATTTTCCGGTTTCGTCCGGGAACTATTATGTATACGATCAGTGAGGTAGTTTCAGGGGGCTGGGGGCAATCCCCCCCCCCGCTCTGGAAAATGAAAAATTCGGAAATTTACGATAAAGATGCAGTCCCTGACGGCGACTAGTCGCCCCGACAGTTTACCTGTTTTTTTGCTCTCAAGAAGACAATTTCTCTAATATGAACCCAAAATTTTCGGCGCGCTACGCACGCTGTAGAGTCACTCCAGTTTCTTCATTAGTTCCATTTCACATAGCTAGATAGCACAAGTCCTGTCCACCTTACCAAGTGACATGTAGAGTAGACAGAGTAAGCAGTTTATGTAGAGGTCGTAAATTTCATCCTATATCGCAAAGCCTAGTTGCTGTTCTCTTGTGTGTGTCATGTGTACGGTCAGTTGGTGAGCGACTCACGGAGCAAAGTCTGGCTATTTCATCGGGTAGTCCAGGTATGTATGTTATCCCCGATACGGTCTACAACCCCTACAGTTTTTCTTTTTTTCCTTTTTGTTCTTTATGATTACATATGGTTTTTGTGTAAGCCTACCAAAATTTTCGCGCACTTCGCGCTTTCCAATTTTCTTCGCGCTTTCCAATTTCACGATTCAGATTCAAAAGAACACTATCAGTGCACAGTTTGGCTCTTGAAGTTTTAAGTGACGTTATGCAAAATATGCCCTGGTGGCCAGGGCACATTTTGCATAATGTCACATATGTGTTTGATATGTGTTACATGTAATCCGTATGTTTGTAACCAAAATTGCAGAATGATGCAGAACGTTCCCTAATACAGTAATGCTCACACTTTAAAAAAAATTGAAAAATTTGGGGCGCCTGCCCCCCCCCCCCGGAAAAAAGTCTAGCTACGCCACTGCTGTATACGATAAAATATGTAGTCCCCGACAACGGCCAGTCGCCCCGACGATTTACATAATTTTGATTTAAATTAGGGCAAATTTTTCAACAAAGACCACAAATTGCCCATTTTTTGTAAATAACCCATTTTTCCCAAAACTTCCATGATAAAAGCCCAACTTATTTCAAATTATCTCCAATTAATAACCCGAAATATTCTTCACGCTTCCCGACAAAATTTGCTTCAAATGTCATTTCTCTATCGCCCTTGTCGAGGCTTCGGGTTGCAGCACCCCGCCCCCGTCGGGGAGCTTTACCCCCAGTGTCGGGCAAATCCTGGTGCCATCCCTGCTGCCCTCTTACACAAAGCTACTGTTGTCTGCAATAAGAGTAATCTGCATTTTGTCGTTTACACTACTCTTTGTGACCTGTCTGCTATACAATGGGCCACACTATGTATATTTCACTAATGGGCACAAATTATCATTGACCAATCAAAGAAAAGTCGTTGTATGCATCATGTCAATCAAAGTGCAGTCACCAATTGTGAATTAACATACCGGGGGATATCTAAATATGCTGGGGTGATGCAGCAACCCCTTAAAATTCTCCTTACCCCTCCTTCAATTGTAAAAAAATAACTGTCTTTGGTACCTCTCAGGCGGAGGCCTAAGGGTAGTTTCATTGTGCGCATGGTCATATTAAGCTGTTTACACTATATAGGCAGTCTATATAGGCAGTCTACTCTGTAATGCAATGGAGGTTTAGCACGTTTCACATTTCATTGATCTGCAAAAGTCATTGGCCAATCAGTGTAGCTAGGCATAGATTGAACTTGCACACATTTTCTATCAAAGTGCATTTACCAGTTGTCAGTAAATTAGGTTTCTCCAGACCTAAAGTGTAGGCTAGGCTATCTGGAGTGAAGAGTGTTTGCATTTTAAAGCATGTAGAATATTAACCATTGACTTATTTTGCAAAAGAATGGTTAAGACTCTAGACGAATTCATCACATGTAGGAACTTCGAATAACGTGATTAGCTTAGCTGATTTCTCCACATTGTAATACCAGAGTCCATTGCGATAATATGAATCTGGTAACTCAATCGTCTGTGAGTCGTGCGGATCTATTGTGATAACCCCGACGGAATCGAGCATCGCTCCCTTATTAGACTAACCTCCGTAAAACATGCACTCTGCACTTTCGCTCACAGACTGACATTTAATGTTATAACTTCCAGATCAAATAATAAAAAATAGTTTGCACTATGATCCAGACCCCTTCTTACAGATTTATTGCCTATCCAAGGAGCGTGAATATACTGTCCAGAATAACGTCGTTATGTCTGCTGACTTCGACACGCATAATCGATCGTGAAGATAATTCAGACGAGGAATTATTCAAGATGCCTCTAGAGGGACGAAGAATCGTAAAACTGTTTGCAATATGTTCGTAGATCGTTTGTTTTGGCATCATCTGTTACGATCAAAACTTTAACCTGATGATGACGCTTTTGGGAAACTCTTTCTTGAGCTTTTCACACCTTTTTTAATGGGGGTTATTTATTCATGAAGGTTAAAGCGAACTTCTGAAGATTCTCATCAGAAGGGCAAAAGTATGAGTATGGTGTGTGATAAATCATGAACATGATATTTTGATGTCTATATTCACTGCAGGCTGAATGGTTCCACGTGTACATTTGGTAGCGGCTGATCATACTTCTGTATACAGCAGTTTGCAACAAGTCATGTGAGACATATCCGTTAGCCTGTGATAGTTTAGGGGTTGACGTATTTCATGATTTTGTCACAGATAAACCATGATTTAGTCTTGCGAAGCAAGCATGGCTTTTTCATCATTTGTACTGCTAAATTTGAATCACAAAATTCAAGACGTTTCTTAACTGCAGTCATGAGTGTAGGATATAACCAACAATAAAAGCCAGTTTCACGGACGCTGCGTTCAAGCTCTGACGTAACTCGCATGTTGCTCGTCTCTTTAAAGGGAAAGAGCAGTCCCCCCAAATTGTAATAGTCTAGTAGTCTATCCTATTCCATGAATGGCTCTTGAGAATCATGTGACAATATTTTTCTCACTGAATGGTGAAATTTATGGGGTGTAACTCATTGCTTTACCCTGGATATGCAATATTAAACTCCTGAAATATAAAGAAAGGTACATGGAAGAGAAATAAGGAGATATTAGTGAGAATTGGCTCGTGTTTCAAAATAAGTCTGGGGCGACTGCTCTTGCCCTTTAACTGCCTGTGTCATAAGGTTGAAATAATTTGATACTCTTCAGAGTCTTACTAATGAATTGAATAATTAGTATTAAATAATATCGATAAGCCCTTGTCAGTCAAAAGCAAGTTCTGATTTCAGTTTATCTCTAGTCAGTTTTGGCTTTCATGAAGCTTTGTTAATTGTGTGAAAATTGGGCTGGCTGTACTGTTATCATGTTACCACTTGTCGTCATGTCAAGACACACTTTACAATACAATGTTTAAGCAAGGTTCTCTTCTGCAAGTAGTAACTTTTTACGTATGTTGCTACCAATTCATACCAACATGTAGCTTTACATTGGTTGCTAACTCGAAGACTTAAGAATATCCCCCATGTGAATGTGACGTGACATCATAAACTGTAAGAAGCAGTCACGCACTTTCCTTTTGAAATAGTGCCGCTCAGCCTTGCTGCTTCATAATTTAAGATATGAAAATGTTAAAGTCAACGGGAACCTCTCTAAAAAGCAGGAGAGGTGAGTATTCGGCCCTTCCCCAGGACTTCGATGACAGACACACAGACACACACACACACACGTTAGCCATTTCATAGTACATTGTTCTCGTTAACCATTGTAGAAAATGTCTAGGTAAAGTTTTGCATCTATATATGTACATGTGATTGTTAAGGTAACAGAAGACAACGTTATCATGTCTTTCAACATGTTTTAATGAACTCAGTAAGTTTAATAACAAACATACAATAATTGTAAAATGAATGTCACTTATTGAAACATCAACAGATTTTCATGACTGGTGAGTCTCTAAGTCCACAATAGTTTTTAGTAACTGCCCTTGGGCATGTGACAATGACGAGCTCAAGCCACGTCACCATTTAGATAAGTTCATATTATAGTAGTCCATACCTCCATTCCTTCCCTAAAGACCGTGTCTCCCATCAGACCGAGGAGCATTCGAACAACCGCAGTGCTCTATGAAACAGAACGAAAAGGTATAAAATATATATACAAGCAACAAACTCATTCCTACATAAAGTTAACTGTAGCAGAAGCGTTGCTGCCGCAAGCACTTCATCAATTCTACCGTTTACTAAACTAAACATATTTCCTTATCCACGCACGTGTCCCTTCAAATATTTGCCATGTCTCCTTTAAAACAGACTGCATTTATCAATAATAACAAACTTTCGTTTTGATGTATTACTGTCGATTAGAATGTTACTAAAGTTTGTGATATCTTTTAATTTGGGGTTACTTGTCTTTGACCAAACCCCGGGGATGGAGGGTTAGTAGGTAATTTTAGCATGGAGCTACCACCTCACGTATCGCGCGCGTTAGCATGCACGTCATTGGCCACCTCCAATGTTGTGCACTCTAGAAACCTGACTGCCGGTAAACGTGACGTCAGCATGCACATCATTGTTCAGCCCCAAAGAAGCGCATGCTAACGCGCTCAATAACTATAAACGGTATATTTCGCAAAATAAAGTGTACGATACTTTAGTAAGACTACTATGTGCGCAAATGCGGTGTGTGAAATGCATGTTTCATATGTACAAGGTTTTGATCTGATCTCTCCGGCGTAAACAAATCTTTTGCCCTACACTTGTGTCTCATTGGGCGATCGAGACTTATGTCAAACACACGCACTGTACGTCATTCTGAAGGCAAACAATGAAGCACACTACACGCACGACGTAGATTTCGCACGCGTGCGTGTAGTAGACTTATCGTTGTAAGTTGCAATGATACGCGCTTGCCTCCATTGGAGGGCGCACTTACTGTTCTTTGACGTCATATGCATAGGGTTTATAGACTTCTATGACATTCACACACACTCACACACACACATACGTTATCCATTTTATCGAACATTGTTCTCGTTAACCACTGAAGAGAATGTCTAGGTAAGTCTACTACACACGCGTACAAAATCAACGCCGTGCTTGCAGTTCATTGTTTTCCTCCAAACTGACGTTGCTTGTGTTACAAGACGACCCGTCAGGAACACCGGATTGAATCCATCGACGAGCGAATGGAAAGTTCCAGAGAATTCAACTTCAACGCAGCCTTTCTAGAACTGTCTAGAAGTGAGAACTGTTTACGTTATGTCCCAATTATAGCAGCGACCTGGCAACACTTCGAAGAAGCTGCAATTATCGTTATTCAACTACTGTGTGTTCTAGAAGTTTCTATTAAGGAACGTTCTCGTAATTACTGGACTGTGTACACTAGAAGTTTCTGTTAAATTCTGGAGAGTTCTCGAATAAAAGCCTAGCATATAAAAGGCAGTTCAACAACTCTTAACGAAGAGAGACACCATCGAGTCCAGACGTTATTCTGCTGTCCGTTTGTTGACCGAATCATATGAGGCCAGCCACTGACAATTCACACTTGTGACAAATTGCCTTACGCCGTTTCTACACTGTGCATTGAGGTTGTTATCATCCATCGCCTACCTAGCCTTGTCATTATTCGCTCGTGGAACCAGTTCCTACGCTACAGCACGCTGCAGGTCTACCACTGTGCCATCGTCAACGTGCATGCACTACCAGCCCTTGGACCAGACCAGGCAAATATTAAGTAAAGGATTGTGAGTAAGTCTAATTAATTATTGTAAATTTAAGTAAGTTAAGGAGATTGTAAATAATCATTAAGTTGTTGAATTTTAATCTCGTTCTTCTGTGATCTTTCGCTGTTATTGGTTTGACTCGCGACCACAAGCCGTAACACTTGACGTCAATACATAAGGTCTTTTCATATGCTTCATTATGCCGCCATCAAAAGGAACGCGCTTTGCCGTGTTTCAGTTCATACAATGCGGCTTCATGTTTACCGGCATAGTCAGGTATCTACAACTTTATATTAGTGGAGAAAAAATAGTAAAATTAATATGTACCGTATGTGCCATGAAATTGTAAAAAGATGTTTGTGAGAAGTATACCTATAACAAAAGCACTATTTTGCAGTTCACTATGTGCAAAATACTTGAAAGTTTTTACTTTGTTTTCTTTATGCGAATGGTAACCTGTAATCCTTCATTTAGTATTCTCTTCAATAAGCCCATGGATTTGCAGATAATCATTTTCTGAACGATTCATTTTCAACGAAAACAAACCTTAAGGGTATTGGATAATATGTTTTCAATGAAAACAAACCTCTCTCGGGACTTAGAAAAGTCAATCCATACGAAAAAGATATAAAATGATCACTTTGGGACAATAATATGTCATTCTCCAGGTTTCAAGAGTGAATTATAACATTCAATGTTGACCTTTAACCTTTAGTATCTGACGAAATTTGGCCTTGGTATTGTGGTGACGTATTTTAACCGTATTCTGATTATAGTTTTACATTTATTTTGCCCCACGGTAATAAATTTTCTGAAGAAACATGATTTTGTGAGATGGATCATACAGACACGACGAAGGGCGATACATTCATTTCCGCCTGGTATTCATATTTAGGAAAACTAGAGGTGAAGGATTAAGCAGATGTGGAAGTAAGGGGCCCGAAAAAGGATCATATCATTCAGGAAAACTACAACAACTATTTATAGTTCACTTTATGGAAATGTTTAGACTGTAAACTAAAGTATGCGCACGGTATCACGACAGTAGCTAGTGTTGTTGTTTAATGTTGTAAATGCAATACTATGAAATATAAAAATACAGAGAAATGTCGCCACTGTAGCATGAGTTACGGAACACAATGTCATGTAAACAAATATGACACAATCAAAATAAAAAAATACAATTTGTCTACGTTGGTGGCCGTATGATGTCGTGCGGAGAGTTGCCAGACTAAGGCAGGAAGTTGTCACTAGGCTAGGGATATGCCACTACGCTAGGGAGATGCCACTAGGCCAGGGAGTTGCTACTAGTCCAAAGAGTTGCGAATAGGCCAGGAAGTTGCTACTAGTCTAGGGAGTTGCCACTAGGCTAGGGAGATGCCACTATGCTAGGGAGATGCCACTAGGCTAAAATGTCAATATCGGCAGCTCCCTGATCAAGCATACCTTCCAATATGACACAAGGTCAAAGTTGTCCAGAACTTGAGACGGTTTACTGATTTCTCTCAAAATCGGATGTGACGTATCCAGTGCGTCTGTTTTCATGATTTCCAGTATGTTAGATGTGAAAGCTTGTTCTACTAACTGAAAGAAAACATAGAAACTACAATAAACACAAAAGTAAAATTCAGCTATGTTTGTAGTGGTTATCTGAATATTCACGTCATATTCTTTGGAGGTACTTCACCAAGTTAACTGCTTTTAATTAGGAAGTAATAACAAAATTAAGATTCACAAATATCATACAACAAACACGAATTAATCAGACTGCAGGTGATGATAGGCAGAAAATGTTTTTCAAAAAATGTAGGCTAGGGTTGTAAGGATTAAAGGTCACAAATTTTAAGTTTTTGAAAACCAAAATACTTCCCTTGGAAACCTTTTGGTCAAGTAACTCAGTGCATGGGCCTTAAATGTGGCGAACTATACCGATGCTTGGATTGGGTTCATTCAAAGTCTTGTCTTATTTAACAAAGTGTAACGAAAGGAGTCTGTGATTTTAAGGGCCTGTACGTGATCTATCAATAGGCGTTGCCACATAGCGTATGTCCCCATCTCACCGAGTGAACCCGAAGGACCTTCTAAAATTTCAAGTTACTGTCCACGTCTGTGTTGTCCCCAAATGCGAAAGTTGATCCTCAATGTGAACGCCCCACTTGTAGTGTTACATAGTGTGAAGACCTTAGTACAGACACGACTTCGGGAAGAAACGTCCATACTTGAGGTCATGTGGAACACATCCCAATTGGTGAAAGGTATTTCAAAAAATAAAAAATGAAAAGTATAATTAAGCAGTATTGTAATCTATTTGGATCTGATGCCGCCAATTTTCACATAGTAGGCCAACATTATAAGAGTGTTAAAACAGTCCATTAACTATAAAAGATACAATCGACTCTTCGGAGAGATATGTTTTAATTTTCCTTTGCAACACTTATTTTGTTTAATTCCCCTATCGAAGCTCGCCCATTATTGTCTTTTTTCTCTCTTTCTTTAGTTTAACTATGCGGGATAGCCTTGTCTGGTGGAATGCTAATCTCACCCAAGGTCCTCTTCTCACAACGTAAGTCAATATATAACAGAACAACAATAGTGCAAAAGAAATTAAAAAGGTAATAAATGAAAAGAATAAAGTTCAATGTAGAAAAAGTGTCATTCCCACAATGGTGTTTCAACTTAAATGAGACATAAAATATGCAAAGTCATCCTTCATAAGATATAAATGCAACGTCATACTTCATAAAATGAAGGAAACACAAAGATTTCAACTGACCATTCGTGAGTCTGAATACGTGAGCGTAATTATAGGCGCAAGCTATATCCCTGGTAGGGTTATGTAGCATTTGTTCATCAATTTACAACCAAACCAAAAAGTTTACGTTCTTTATTTGATCGAACATCCTGGGTAAACGTTAAATGATTTGTTCAACATCCAATCATCTGGCCGCTTTGGTCTATTAGTAACAGTTTCAATATGTCACATAAAGTCCTTGGCTATGAAATCCATACACAATGAAAGAGTTCACAAAACGCTCGTCCTTAACACGAATAAAACTTCCAAGACAATGACAAATCATTTTGTTCAAATGTGTTAAGGGAAGAAACACGGTCTCTCAAGGAAGGCTTTCTTTGTTCTAGTGATTCGGTAAATTGTATCAAAACGAAGATGAAGTGCACTACGGAAGTTTGTTATAAAGTTGAATGATTAGTAGATGAGAATCGTCATCTAGCGGTGTCAGAGTTGATTGAGAAAATGAATACACAACCCTGGATACTGTAATCGACCCTGGGATTTCTTCCATAATTATAAGATGAGGAGAAAGATGCACTTAACGTTTTCTTTCCCAGGAGAATACATTGGGTTTTTTTTTCTATCTCTCTTTCTCTCGTGATTTCGAGAGAATGCCGACTGGTAAACTCGTGCAAATATGCAGATATCGGAGAAAATTTCAGGTGGATTACGGAGGGAGTCCTTTATTTATATTTGTCATTGACAACCAGCTGCAACATTAAGCGTAAACAAACGTGATAAGTACAATTATGGCTGTCGCAAGCGAGTTTGGGAATCTCTAGGCATATCGATCCAAGTTGTGCTGGAAATAAAAGGCTTGCAATATCAGGTGATCAAAGGTATGTAGGCCTATACTGATTGTGCCTTCCAGAATAATGTTAATGCAAGATCTTTATTGACAGTCGTGTCACGTTTCCTTGGCGCATGCGCATTCATACTGTTGCAGCTGTTTGAAGTTAAACTTCTCACATTAGGACAGAATTACAACACTGACAATGCGACAATGCGTTAACTTCTTACAGACGTTTTCGGGTACTTCAAGAGTAAAGTAAAGTAACGATTTTCATAAGCTGTCAGTTATACGAAGTTTGGACCACTTTACTATGCTTAAAGGGAGAAAGCAGTCACCCCAAGTTTACTTTCAAAAATCTGCCAAATGTTACAGATCTCCGCTTATTTCGCTCACGGTATTTTTATGTTTCTGTATAAATCAGGGAATATTGAAGGTAAACCAAGGAGTTATTCTGTATAAATTTAACAAATCAGTAACAAAATTATTGTCACATTGTTGAAAGGAGCCACTCCTGAATTAGGATGACGGAGCACACTAATTCAAATTGGGGAACTGTATTTCCCTTTAAAAACTTATCGTGTTAGTTGCCTATCAGCTTTGTTATTTGCATGGGATATGAACAACTTCAGGTTCCAAGAACTACTTGAGTAAGCTGTAGGTAACTACACAGAACTAACAGTTCGTCAAAGGCATAAGAAACTGGGGACTGCACCTCCACCCATTCAGGCAGAAAATACTATTTTCGGGCAAGCACGCCTTAAAATTTCCCACACAGTGTTGCAGTCCCCCTTAATTGGAAGTAGTCCCGTAGACTTATGCAGTTCGTTCACCAATGTCTCCAACGGCGACCTTAAAAGTTACCGTGGGAATAAGAGGAGGTGCTGCCGTTGAGACCTGCTGTTCGGGCAAAAAGTATACTATCTGAGGGGAAATATATGCTAGTTTGAGGGCAAAAATTGTCATACTTGCTATGGCTGGCTAAGCTTGCTGATTTGTAAATGAATTAAGGCCTAGGCTATATCTTTCCCAGGAGGAAGTATTACTGTCTAATCCGGGGGCGTAGCCAGGATGATGTCCTGGAGGGGTTCAGACCACACAAATACAATCACACCAGGGAATGTTGGGCAGAAAAGCCCTCCCTATGGGAATAGGGGCCAGGTACCAGCCTGAGGGCCCCAGGTTGGTTTAGGGGACAGAGAGAAAGAAAGACGGGAAGAAAAGCTCCTGAGAGGTAAAATTCTTAGGGGGAAGGGGATCCGCCCAAACCCTTACCTTGGCTACACACCTGGTCTAATTTGGTTTGACTTCATGAAACGTTGGCACTCTCCCTAAAAGCGGTCATTTCACCTATGGGCAGTTATCACCCATACTGTGACATATATAATACCGCTAGCCGAGGAAGGACAATTGATTGGTACAGATTTGTTTAAGAGTAAGCAGTCATCTCACATCTTGCATGTGCTCACAGCTACAGGACAGGAAGTTTACATTCTTGTCCAGTTCACGGTGACCTGACAACTCCTCCAACTCCCCGGACAATATCCACCTAGACGATTTCTCCTCCCTGGACACCGCCCCCTGGACCATTCTTATCGGATAATTTCCAGTGGACAATTCACACCCCTCACAACTACCCTTCAGACAACTTCCATAAAGAAAGGAAGTGTACTGGGTAGGAATTGTGCAGGGAAGGGGGCATTGTCCGAATAGAAACTACCCTAGTGGAGATTGTCCGCTAACCCAAATTTACAGTGTATTTGTTTGTAACCTGAGTAGAAAACAACCCTCGCATAGCCATAAACATGCATTTATGCTATGAGGTTTGCAGCCGGATCAACCCGGCCAATAGAACACTTATCCCATACTGGTTGGAATACACATTTTAGGACAGTCAATACAGTTTGTCATATAGTGCACTAATGTGATTGTAAAGGAGTGTACTAAACGCACGGCAGCACATTAAGTTAAAATGCAGGCCCTCGTTTGGCTTAGGTTATTCCCGTGTGACTTCTTAGGATATGGCCTGATAAATAAATGTTATTATTTTCAACACACTTTTACAACTCAACGCAGGAATTATTATTTAATGACTACTTGAGCAGCGGAAAGGTGCCTCGACTTAGTTTACCTGCTCAAAATTGCATCTCCCACTCTCTCCGCCCACTTTCCCTCGGTTGTAATTGTTACAATAATTCAAGCTGCTTACGGCTGGTTGTTTTATTTTAGCCAATAGGCTCAATCGCAATTACGCGTAGCCTATCAACTGGTGAGTTGGTTCACATCGTTCCACCGGCAATGTCTTTGAGAGCATCAATTCCTACACGTGAAAACCGAGTCGTCATTCTTTTTAATCCTTTGCATAGGTCAATACGTTTGAATTCTGTTTCATATCTACAACACTTCAACGAACGAAAGCAAGGTCAAAATGATCATTTAAAAAATAATGATTGTGTAATAGGTTTCGCGATAACAATGTGCCATATACACCATAATTAGATAGTTTTCTAGTGTACTCCTTTAGGTGTGCTCGGGTGATTTTCTTTTTATATGCAGCTGGTTTTAAGCTTCCGTATAATAAACCTGAAACTATACCACGTCACACACACCGGGCAAAGTCCCCTTCTGCAACTAAGTGGCTGATGCAATAGTGTTGTGTACTAGCCACATATATTTAATTTAATATTACAAATTATCACTGGGAAGCGTAGCTTTGTGGTTACTTCGTATGTACTTCATAGGCACCCGAAGCCAGTGTGCCGCGCTGGCAGCCTTCCACTTCGGTGCAAGGTTTCGAGTTCGTACCCTTCCAGGACCACCGGCGCAACCTTCCCTATTGGAAAAAATGTTGTTTTCCCCTTCCTATGTGAGATCATCCAAGTCAACGACTTTTGTTCCGTAGTGAGGGGGGGGGGTTGCGATGGAAATGAGACATTCGTGGGCACATGGACGGCCATCTTTCCAGTACTATCACCTTCTTAACATTGCACTTTTCAATATGTTAGTTGAAGCTTTCGAGATGTTTAAATACTTAGTCTGAAATACATTCGAGTAGGAGTGGGGTAGGGAGACTTTAGCTGAAAGGGGGAGTTCCCCAGATTAAGCCAAAAAAAAGGAGGATATTAAATGTGTATAACACCCTTTGCAGTATTTTTCCTTTAAGCTTTTTGATAGTAAATAAAACCAGCTGAAGCCGCTTTATCTTTGGCTTTGCTGTAAAAATATGTAATAGGGCTCTTTTACATAACCGACAGGCCTGGCTTGCTTTATACAAGACTGTTTAATCATACGTGGTATCTAATCTTTTCAGTCAGTCAGCCAAGCATGACTGGCCTATACGGTGTAAGGGTCTAGCGGCTGAGAGTAGGCCTATCTAACACGGGGGGACTGAGCCATGCCATCAACTCCAGAATTTTGACATTTTCTAAGGTAAAACTGGTGAAAGTGGTGAAGCTGCAGACCCTCAGTCTCCATTGTTCTCCATGAAATTGTTCATTTTCAAATTTTCTTTAATGAAAGCCTCAAATTTTCAATTTTATCTCAAAGGAAATTCCAAATTTTCTGCGCATTTAGCGCTCCCAAATTTTAAGTCTTTTTGAAACCGTTGCCTTTGCCGGGGTTTCGGGATGCTGACCCCCGTCGGAGAGCTTGAACCCCTTGTCCGGCAAATCCTGGTGCCACCCTTTTGTCAGTGGCTAATGTCTTCTCTGGCCTGCTCATGACGAGAAAATGTCTATTGTCATTCTTCTTAAATATGTGTTTGCTTTGTTCACAAACATGAACACACGTTAGCAGATAAAATATAATAAAAGTAGCATTCTTTTCCATCTAAGCCCCTAAATTCAAACATTTTCAAAGGCAAGGCCTCCACACAGGTCCTTCCTCCGAGGGTTGACTCGAATGTCTAAGTAGTTTTTCATAAGAAAAGTTTCCACCCCGGAGTATGCCTGTCAAGAAATATTAATTTACCTTTTTTGGAAGTGTACTAAATTTCTACAACATTGCTTCTTAAATTGAAGGACGTTTAGATGTACCTAAACGGTCTGGGAACTGCCATTCCCTGCAACTTGACATGGGAACCATTTTAGGCGAAACCTTTCTTTTTCTTTTTTTCCAAAGTATTCTTTATGAATACATCCCCTACCCACCGACATCGGGCCAAAGGAACTTTAGAACAAAAAGTACATAGCAAGCTAACCACCCGGTACACGTTACGTCACTACACAACGCTACAAAGAAAAAGCCACTTGGATTATAGAGCAAATATGAGGCACATATCTATTCACGAAATAAGGGGATGGAGCAAATTTATCTCACTACTGGTGATCCAAAATGTAAATGCGACAAGGCCGTGAATTAGTTAGCAGCTATTGGAAAGTCAACATTTAAAAATTATTATGCAGTTTATCAATTCTATTCTTTGCTAGAATGCAAGATATTACCGCAATGTATTGACCACATCGAAATTTTGGTATGGCTCTTCAAAAGCTCCGTATGTATTATAACGCGGTCTGTATTTCGCAATAGCAATCTGTCACTGTTAAATATATATTAGCTGCAATTCTTAACATAGGGAAGCTTTGCAGAGTGGTTACTTCGTACATGTAAATGGTAAGCCGCCATTTGTTCGATCCCCAGGAGGGGTTTCAAATGAAACCACTTGCGCCATCTACCCTTTCTTTTGACTAACGGTAACGTGTTTATCCCAAGCAAATGTATATTAAGGGAGGTGTATGACCAGTCTCTGATATAATATAGGCATGTACCACACTTTCACTGGAGATGATTTCATATAGAAGGGACAATCTCAATGCGTAAAATACGACTGCTTGCATATATCATAATATAAACTGCGTACAGAGTGTAGTAGCGAAGGTTTCATAGTAGCCTCTTCCTGGAGTGGGATCGAGATCTACTGCCCTGCGTTATGGCCATCCTCCGTCTGAGCCCTATGGTGAAAAACTGTATGACCTGGACCATCTTATGTCAACCCAGCAATTCATACACTTTATAACTTCTTGTTGAAAAATGGGTGTATACGCCTCTTAACCCTCAAAGGCACACTTGCTAAGTTTGTAGAACAAGTTAAAGTGCTTTTATTGCTTCACCATTATCAGGTTATGTGAATGTGCTATCTGATCTCGTCAGCGCAATCACTACACAAAGGCGCTGCATTGTAAAAAGAAAACACTTGAATTACAAAGCAACCATATGACAGCGGTATCAACCGTGTGACCACCGTGGATTCATTTGAAACTATTGAACAATCAGCATTTAAAAATGAATAGACAGCAGTTATCCTGTGATTCGCAATATATAAGACTATACATCCGAATTATGGTATGTCCTTTAAAAAGCTCCATACAAGTTGTGAGGCGATCGATATTTCGCAATGGAGATTCGTTGTCATTGTTAAATATTTATTTTGCTATTATGTGAGAGTGGGGAAGCTTTGCAAAGTGGTTACTTCGCATATTTGTGTTTCACATTACTTACCTAATGTCCGAGTTTTCGAGTTCGAGCCCAGGAGGGATCCACAACCACTTGCGCTATCTACCCCTTCTTTTGAAGTGTACGATAAAGGGCCTCAATTAACGAGGGAGCTGTTCATCGTATAGCATGATTTTGTTCACATTTACATGGTGATCTGAACACTCCCAACATGATAAGCAGCCTAGCTTTGTTGTCTGTGAACCTATCTGTAGTTATTTATAAGCATTGTTCCTACCCTAGGAAAGCATTATCTGTCAAGGATCGATGTGTTCTTTCCAGTAGGTGCAGTTTGCTTCATCTACAGTCCAAAACCCTTTCATTTGTTGTTGTGTGACATTTAAATAGTTTCGCGTTTAGACCATGGGCCAGAGGCCTAATGGGCCGGAGGCACTTCACGGCACCCCCCCCCCAACGCTCCTACCCAATATTTTTTTGGAAACCTTATGGTCCCCTGAACATGAAATCAAGTGGTAACCGTAACTAGTTTGGGTCTTACTCGTTCAAAATGGCTACCAAAAACAAAATGGCGACAAAAATTTTGAATATTTTGTATTAAGTTATAATAAAGAAAATATTCTTTAAAAATATTTTTGAGACATCTGCTCTTAAAATTTGTTTTTATTTTATGAAAAAAAAAATTCAAATCTCAGTTTGTTGGAACCGAATTGTTTTGGCGAGATTCAGGTTAACCAAGATGGTGGAAAAGCAAAATTGCCACCAGAATGAAAGAAATATTTTCAAAACCTGTGCAAAAACATGGCAAACTTTTCAAATCCTCATTCATAATGATGTTAATTAATGTTTTGTAATGAAAGCTGGATTTTACAATCCTTGGCAGAAGAGTACATGTCAGCCAATATGGCGGAAAAGCACCGAAAAAGTATAAACAACACATTTAAAATTCCTCACAAAAATAAGAAAATAATTAAAAATAATCCAAAAAATCACAGAAAATAATCATTAAAAATATATTTCGATCAAAATTCCTTTATATCTTTAAAGGAGATTGTACATAAAATTCAAAGCATGAGTTTTGATATTTAAGATAGGGCCCAACCTAATCAAGATGACAGAAACAACAAAGTGGCAGCCAATATAACAATTATGACATATAAAAAATAATAATAAAAAATAATCATTAAAAATACTTTCAACACAGTTGACCTAAATATCTGGCCATATTTTATAATAAATAAACAAACCGTATTTTTCAAAATATTTTTTTGTTTGGAATTTAAGTTAACCAAGATGGTAGAAAAAGCAAAAGAATGCAATAATTATTTCAATTTATTATAGTATTGATAAAGAAAATAATCATTAAAAACACTTTTGTCACAGGTAAACCTAACTTCTGTCCATATTTTGTTGTAAATACTGAGAAAGTATTTTTCTAGATATTTTTCCAGATCCAGGTAAACCAAGATGGCGAGCTAGCAAAATGGCCCTCAGTTTAAAAATACAGTAGCCTATATTATAATAATATGGGTAATAATCCTTAAAAATATATGCCTCTGGCTCATGGCCTAGTTGTGTTTGTGGTCCGGTCGGGTTTGGTTCGGTCTTTGTTTTGTCCGTGTCCCTTTCCAAGCACGTAAAAAGCACACAATCTAAGACAAAATTACTATAGGATGTAGCCTAGGATGAATTCCATCATGATTATAGAACGTCTATGCAAAGCTCTAGACCACATTGTTAAAAACTTCTGTAGAATTACAGAACAAAATATTAAGAAATACATAAAAATACAAAAAGTGTTATCAATTAGTCAACTAGTTTCAGAACTGACGGCAGGTTTGTTGAATTCTCTTTGTATTTCTTTGTTTTTTGTTCTGTAGTTGCAATTTACGGACATTTTTAAGAGTGCTGGGGGTTCCAGATCTTTCTCTGACGTATGGCTACCCAATTTAAGAAACCAGCCTCAGTCAAAGAACAAATTAGTCAGATATTATCATTGGCACATATTATCTGCTTCTTATAACAGGACCCATAATGTCAGGTGCCGATCCACAGTGCCATGGGTTAATCGCAGGAAGGGGGTTGACATTGTGAGGGCAGAATGCACACTTGCTAGGCGCCAAAGGCGCTTAGCAATGCAGGTTGGTCTAGGGGAAACCCCATGGCAATTTTAGATGTTTACTCACTGGTGAATTGTGATTTATTGGCATCTAGCAATCATGAAAAGTACACAAAGAACTATTTTATGGAATAGTGCATTAGCATGCAGTGGAACAATAATTCGTTCAATATCTCTAACGGAAATGAATAATAAAATTTCTACCACCGATAGATCCACGCGAAACCTGCAGAAAGTTAGCATTTGAATGACATTCTAGAGATGTTTTACCTCATTAAACATTGCAAAAGTTTTCTTTGTATTAAAATTCCTTCCTAATTTCTCCAGTTCCCTTTCCTTTTTTTTAAGTTAATTTCATTTTTCTCCTTTTAGACCTACCCACAAGAATTCTGATGCCCTGGACGCTGCCCCATGGCACCACCAGCTACAAAGCGAAGCTCTTACACGTGAATCCTTCAAATCACCAGTTCCCATAGAAAGTTTGTTGAAAAATGCAATGCTTATGCGCCATTTCGTTGATTCCATGTGCGTTGAGTATTGTGATCATGTTCATTGCCGACAAACGTCATAATAACTTTTGCGGAAAAGGGACCCCCAGCCAGTTTAGTTTCCCTTCCACCCCTCCATCCGTCCATGATGCAGAGACTACAAAAGTCAAAACGTGTCATATCAACAAGAGGCTTCTTTCTTTCCCTGAACATCGGTGGTTTTTGGTTTTCTGGTTGACCATGCTTTTCAATGTTAAATCAGTGAGTTGCTATTTGTCAATAGCAACTCCCTGGTTATAAAATCAATGCGTGGCCTCACTGGGAGTTGCCTACATAGCAGGCTGTACGGCATATTCCTTGTTCAGTCATATCGTTTGGGAAGCCTAAAAGAGGGACTGAGCAAACAGAGTCCCCTCCGCGGGTACACCGAGAGGCCCCCTAAGGGTAACGTTTGATAATCACGGGTCTAGATACACCGATTTAGCAGAGAACATCATGCTCTTCCACGATTGGGGCAATTTCAAGTGAGTTCTCACAAGAAAGATGCTGTAGGGTGATGGGGTGGTAGATACAACAGACTGATCGCTAACGATTTAGTAGCTTTCTCTACAAGGAAATGTAGAAATTACAGTCACTCTGTTTTGTACGGGATGTTAGCCAAACGTGGGAGCGATTTGGAACCTGGAAGAGGAGGGGGGGCTGGCTGGGGTTTGTAGTTTTATAAATCTCTAGCTGTAAGATGGTGCAACACTTTTGGTTATATCCTACTGCTTACTGGAATAATAAAACCAACATAAGATCTGAGAGAAAGTCAGGAAGTTGCATGGAGGGAAGTGTTTCCCTTCCCGATAATTCGCGTCTGAAACAAAGACTACTGAATGAATTACTTGGAAATTCAATACTCTCTAAATTCCAAAGAGTGAAATTAGGGATGACTGCAATATTAAGATTGAATATTCACTCTAAAAGAGTGAGAATGACTCTTTTTCGATTGAAATTTTTCACTCCAAATTTAGGGTGATCCCTAATTTCACTCTAAAAGAGTGATTTTTCACTCCAAAGATTTTAGAGAGTATCGTATGCAATTCAGAATACTTTGTCATTGGTGTGGAGTGGCCATCGTAACGGGAAGAAGTGGCTTGGTCACAGAGAAAAGTAAGGGAAAATATTGCATGGAAAAAGAATCTTACAGAAAGCGGTGCAGTGTAAGCTGATCATAATCTGTTGAGCTGATGATCATAGGTGTATACCAAAGCCTGGAGGGTGGGGCTGAGGTTGCAGCCTCTGGATTCTGCAAAAATGGAGCAATTTTCTCTGGTAGTACAGGCTTTTTTCTAGTAAAAACGGCTCAGCCCCGGCTTTCCCCTCAGAAAAATACCCTGCACTCATATGCTGATAATACGTCTGATATACGAAATATTTTAGTGTTTCTTCAAACGTGTAAGTCTAATTATTCCCTGTCTTTCAAACTGGTAAGGCATAGGAATATTATTGTCCTCAATAAATATATCCGTTTCTCTTTTTCCAACATAAAGATAACGTCATCATTTGCCCTTTTTTGCTGCCATACTTTCTCAAATCTTCCTGATTAACGTGATATGACCCCATACTGTTCAAAACCTCATAGCGGGCATGCACGTAAATCTGTACAAAACTAGAAGGTTTGTACTTGCAGGCAGCACAGATCAAAGCCCCTGAGGATGTTATGAAGCGAAAAAAACAAGCTCAAAATTTGTGCCACCTAATTTCTTGATCGAATAAATATTGTGTGAGGCACAAGAAGGGGCAAACGGTCTGCCATGCTTCTGAGAGCAAAAAAGGTTCTGCTGGCAAAGTTTTAAACCAACTTTAGACACTGCAAGAAACGAATCTTCTAAGCAGGCAACATACGGCCTTGGAATGTCTCTACAGTTTCGGGCATTTACGAATGTGCAGCTTAAAGGGCAAGAGCAGTTGCCCCAAACTTATTTTGAAGCAACAGCTAAATCTCACAATTTTCTTCTTATTTCTCTTCAAAGTATCTTTCATAATATTTTAGGACTTCAATATTTCATATTCAAGGTAAACCAATCAGTTACTTGTAGTAAATTTCACATTTGAGGAGAAAAAATATTGTCACATGACTCTAAAGAGCCAATCATGAAACAGGACAGTCTACTACTCTACTTCAAGTTGGGGTGACTGCATTTCACCTTTAAGCTAGGACGTTCGAACGAATTTCCGCGAGAGATCTGCGTGCTAAGACCGGTTTACACTTCCAAAGTTCCAGGCGCTATAAAGCTATAAGAACCATACATGGCTATCCCTTGCTCTTCAAAGCCAATCACGGACACGGCGAAGAGTTGAACAGTGTTCAACATTTGTAGCTTATAGTGCTATACTGAAGTATGAATTGGCCTTGAAACATGCGGAGATCTTCAGAGGTGTTGTCGCGTGTCCAAAGCCTGAATTAGCTTGAGTGACCTGGAAACGACGCTCAAGCCTGGAACTATTTCAGCCGGATTACAATTGGTATTTGACAAAATAAAACGACAGCCAATATAACTGCGTAAACGGTTTATTATACTTCGATATAAAGACTGGGTCTCCTTGCCTCGAACCGGCTATTGTTAATTCATGCCGTTGTAACACGGTTGAAGATTATTAAATCGGGGAAACGGTAAAAAATTTCACTTCATGAAATAGTCAAAATAACTGCGTAGCAGATAAAGTACCCTGGTATGTTCGCAGTAACGGTGCTCAAATCCAAAACTATCTCCCTGAAAAATATCACACGCCAAGCCACAAAAGAAGGCCATGGACTACATGAGCAGTTCCAACAATCGAAGCAGTGAGCTTCGATAAATTATGTGGAAGAATCCTTGCATTCATCTAAAGAAAGAGCGCGCACGCTGCTTTTGCTCAGCTCTGAGGAACGAGAGGAGGGGTGAAATCACTTTCGGGCAGTGGCGTAGCTGGATATTTTTGTGGGTAGGGAACGTTGACCAAAATTTTCTGACACATTACTTTCTTCAAAATAACAGTTTTACTACTACTTCAGTTGTAACAAGGGAGGGGGGGGTAGATTTTTCTTTGCAAGTCAGAGTTTTTTAGTTTGACCTAACGATTAAGTGCTGTATGTGAGGGATGTTAAAAGAGGGGTAGGAGGAAAAACTTAGAGCTTAGATGAAAAATGGTGCTAATTTTTCTTCTTTATTTTAGGGTACTATAAACCTTTCAAAGTAAGTTTTTACAACTTTTTGAAGGACAAACCAATGAAATGTTGTTGTGCATAGTTCATACTTGACCATGACCATGGGCTTCTGCAGAAAACTGCATTGACAAAGCAATTTCAAGGAGGCTGTATTCTCGTCAAGTGTAGCAGAGCAAGCCTTTCAACGCTAAAGGCGCGAAACCAGAAGCAGGGTGTGCAGGGTTCCTCTCCGAGAATTCTTGAAATTTAATGGCTTTTGCCATTAGTCTTCTAGACTACTTCCAGAGAAAATCGTGTGTCCTCCATGTGTTTAATTTGACACTAATAGAATTTTTGCAGCTGACCATGATTGCACATTATAGATGCTGCCCGAAAATTTTCATTGCAATTTGCAAAGATATTGCTAGAGCCCTGGACAATTCTCTTCCAACGTGCTATCTAGGGCCCACCTTACTTGTGAGGTTCAGATCAACAGGTCCAGTGAGGTTTAAGGGTAAAGCCCGAAGACCTTTGGGTATTTAAAAAATTGTAGCCATTAGAACAAAGTTTCTTATTCCTTACAGAATGCACTGTCAATGACATAGCCAATAAAGCTCATAAATGATCACCTTTTAAAAATCAGACTAACTGTTGGTCGGATCTGCTAGGGTTATTTATTGGTAGGGAGAGTGGATTGTTGAAGGGGTTGCAATGGGTTTCGAAACAGTAATTCCATTCTAGTTGTCGTAAAGAAAGTAATATTGAGACAAATCCACTAAACTTGACTGACAGATTGACAGAACTAAGTAATAATGAGGTAGTAATAAAGAGCGGCGTATTGTGTGGGCGCGAAGGACACTGACAATTTTATTGAGTAGGCTTCTTGAAAAGCATGTTGGGTTAGATTTCTGATTTGCGTATGCAAGGACTACGAAGTAGTCCATAAACATTGATGACCATGCGTTAAAAGAAATTTTAAGGAGGCAAACATTTCGGGCAAACATTTTGAAGGATTTGTGAAAGGTTACCACCCCTTGTCTCCCCCCCCCCCTTTTTTAAGTACACCACTGCTTTCGGTTAGGAAAATTTCCCAATAATTTTGGCCACGGATTGAAGGTTAGTATCAAGAGAAATTTCCTTATAGTTAGTATGAATCTTGGATTGTGTAGGTTTTACAACAGATAACAAAGAGGAAAACAATGGTACCGCTATCTTTTCCAGTCGTAGTGAGAAGTTGGAAAGTTTTTCTTTCTAGCTGTAGGGAAATGTCACTAAACAAAAAAACCTTGTTGCAACCTCGGGCGCATTGGGGCGCATACTATAAATGATCAATTTGAATTCAAATGATCCACTGATCATAGAACACCCACCGGGAAATTTCCCGGGGGCCCACTCCTTTGGGGGCCCCTTTCGTCACATACCACAAGTCTATACAACGATTTTGGGGTTGGATTAACTAATAACCTTGGTGACCTATAGTTTCGGGGCCCTCTGGACCCTAGAAATGAACGGCTAAAGCACACCTGAAATCATTCACAATTTTCAAAAAAGTAGTAGGTCATAAATAATGGTAAAAAAATATTGTAAACACTAAATTAATTCTTTATAACCTATGACCTGTCGATAAGTCATAATCATCTCTTCTTTAGATTCACCCACTTTTATATAGTCACCTTATGTTCTAAAGCACACATGAATGTTTATTTCCCATGCATCTTCTGAAAGTTAGTAACAGTGTTCTATCATAAATCCTCCAGACATGAAGCAAATTGATGGTAACATGCGACCTATCGATTCGTGATAAACATCTCCCCTGTCAGTCTAACCACTTTCATTTCTTTTCATTTCTTGCTGTTGTTTTTCTTTTTAAAAAAAGTAACACAGTAAACCTTTTTCAGTCCCTTTCCCCTGCCCCACATTTGACCTGTTCAATTAGGTAACAAATGTCACAGCAACTATTCAATTCTCCTTCTTAAGCTACTTACGCATTATCCTATGCCACCGGTTGTTATTTCGAATGCGGGAAACACTGAACGACATCGAAAGCCGATAACTTATCCCCAAAGTACGAAATAATCTTGGAGCAGTGTGAAGAAAATTACATATTTTTCAAAGAATTATTCAGTGTTTGTAAAAATATGGTACTTTCATACTGATCTTCAATGTACATGTCGCCATCGTGTAAACGTAGCGAGAAGAATATTGCGCTATACCTAGGCTTGTATGCTAGGTCTGGATATTTGGTTTCCAAATACTATCACCAAATCAGATATACCGCTCACTCCAGGGGCATGAAATGTGAAGAAGGATATGATTTTGTTGGTAGAATCCGTCTCCTCTTTTGAAAGTGAGCCCCAAAGCGTTTTGTCAACACATGTATATAAGTTATGAAATGTAATTTCGTTTCAAAGAAAACGAGACCCAAGCCTTAGGATAGGAAGTTACTGTGCCTCTGTTCAAATGTCATACCAAGTGGTCGCCAAGTCTATCTTTCATATAAAGAAATTCATAAAAGCAATATGTAGCGCAATAAATACATAAATGGAAAAATTAGTCGAGCAAAAGTAGAAACTGTCGATTTTATACTGCTCATTATAGATAATGGTACATTTTTTCTTGAAAATAACACAAACTGTCGGAGTACTTCACGGGGTTGACTCCGTGTATATATAGTTGAAATGAACCTGCAAAGGATAGGTAATATTTTACATATATTTGAAGAGATGAATACCTCTCTTCACGGTGGTTGACTGTCTGGGATCAAATACTGATGGGAGCCCCTCCAGTTCTTCGATTAACTAGGTATGTGACGGGATAAAGAAATCTCTCACATGATCAAGGGCTGTAAGGTTGGTGAGCGTTCCACCATTTCGGTTGTAAGGGTTAAGAAATCTTATTCCTCTTATTGAGGCGTCACAAAGGGCTACTTTTCGGCAAGAGATATTCGTCTGCAGACAGACAACATTGTAACTACAATCTTTAACCTATGAGAACCCTTAACTAATTCTCAGTGGCCAGAGGCGGTAACCTGAACTATCTTATGTTTTAATAGAATGTTTTAAATTAGGAATACACCAACAGTATGTGTCAGCTCTATATTTACAAGCAACTTTATGCAGCAAGTGTGGACCGTTCTAATTATGGAATGAACAAGAAGGGTATGTGGATGGGTTTATGTGCCCACCACTGTTTGTTTGCCCCTGATGACTATACTTCTTTTCAAAACGTTTTGCGTCCCATCATCATCCCATCATGATTTCAAACCAACATTTGTTGAGTGCCACCATAGCTTCCAGTACTAGACCTACATTCATATACTCCTCACACTCTTGTCAGGTCAAATAAAATGCAGTCCCCATGGCCTCTTATCAGCCATCTCGTTCGCTACATCTTGCAGTATTTGTCTCAATGCCCTTGAGAAATATTTTCGCGGAATCGGGTCTATGTATTCTGTGTAGTAATTAGATCAGGTACTCCTGTCAAAGTAGGCTTCTCAGTAGTGTTTTGTCAATATTTTATCATTCATATATTCCGTTAACCTGTCATCCATCTACCGCCTGTGTTAGCGGTCACTATCGGTTGTCTATGAGCTGTGCTAAACAACAGTTTATGTTTCACATGACATTTAGCTGTTTAGTATGACAAGTGACATACACGTAGTCGAAAATTTGTACAGGCACACTTAACTGGCGTCAAATAAGGCCTAGTATTTAAAAATGCCACAATTTTAGCCGTCTACTTCAATCCTTCACAACATTCACTGATCGTAAAAATTAAATAAGATATCGCTCACACTAGGCAACAGTAACCAGGTCCTATATAGAACAGTGACTGCCTGCCGTCAGAGTAGCAATACCCTACTTAGGGTATTGACTGTAAATAACACGGGCACGGAAAAGAATAAGAAATACATTAAAATTTTAATCGTTGTCATATTCCTTGTACTATTCATTGTACTATTCATTGTACTAAAAGGGAAGATAAATAGCGGTATCCTACCTTTTCCCAAGTCGGATGAACGGCGTCAATGGCTATGTAACCTAGCAAAGAGGCAAAACATTCCTTTAGCCACAGATCGTCCCAAAAATCTTGAGTCACTAAATTGCTGTACCACTGAAAAATAAAAGAAACGGAAGGAACATGCGGTGATATATAAAACAAAATACAGATGCGATCTTCAGTGTAGTGGGTATAGGCGCAGACTTGTATTGAGTACCTACTCGTACGTATGGGTTTGCAGTATTGCCTGTACTCGTACTCATGAAAATTAATTTGTACTCGTACTATGTACTCACAGATTTTGAAAGCTCTGCGTAGGGGTTAATGCAAAATTTTGTACTCGGACTCATGAAAAAGGGCATGTACTCGTACTCACAACACTGACACTGCCCTTGTACTCGTATTCGTGACATTGTACTCACACTACAAGTCTGGTTAGGCAGTATACCGATGAATGTCAATGTAATGGAGAATTTCCCTGTAGTCATATCAGTGATATGGGCTTCCACATAACATACTGAAATTCAAGTATTTGTGGGCTACTGCCCAAGCCCTTGTGAAACTATATGGAACCACTTGTGAACACCACATGACTGAATGTGACAACAGAGACTTGTTACCAGTAACACGCCACATACAGCATACTACCAGTACACATGGGCGGCTCTAAGAAATTTTGTTTGGGGGGCAAATTCAAGTCCGTATTCAGGGACGTTCGGAAGACCCCGGCAATGTTAATGGTCAGCTCCGGATAGTACAATAGGAGTATGGTTATTATTATGTGTTTCGGTGATGTCCCATGTAGTTTTCAAGAGCTCTGTAAAAACCATTTCAGGCAGTCAGTCGTGAGCTGACTACTTTGAAAATAAAAATACAACCATATCAGCCCATCGCTACTCCATGGGTGGGGGGGGGGGAGTAAGAGGCAGGTGAAATGGGCAAAGCGGCCTGATCCAATTGTATAAAATGAGCCCCATCTTTAAATATTTTGTTGTTTCTTTCGTTGTGTCACAATATGTTTCAGCTTTGCCAAGAAGCCATTAAATGTTGGTTTTCTGGATTGTTTTCTTAAACTAACGAAAATTTCGAGCACTGAAGGCACTTGAAAACGATAAAATGATAGCACTATCTTGGATCTCAGTACCGTTCCGAAACGAATTTTTTTAAAGAGGGAGGGGAATTCCCCTAACTCAGAACGACGTCTCATCCTATATACAAATAACTAGGCCAAAAAGTCTCATTACACTGAGCTGAGATTGACTGTTTGGTGTGTTTACTTTAAATCAACTGAAACGGTATACTTTAGCACAGACTGAGGTGGAGAACCTTTTGCTTATAACATGCCATTTGACAGTGATAAGACCGCTCGTGGGCCAACGGCGCTGTCAGTTTGGACAAGGGAAGGAAAACCTCTCCTTCTATGGGAAACACAATACGTTTAGGCTACATGTCCGTTACAACTTTTTGTAGACAGTTACCTATGCTAATCTGGCCAAGTGACACCCGGGCAAAACTGCTTTTAGTCGTGGGTGATAATCAACACGGCTAATGGGTTGTGTATCTAATGACCCCGAAAGCTCTGAAGTGTCTGCAGAATTATGGGCATTTAACTCCAGCACGTTACACTCTGTAAATGACATTCTAATCAGATTACAAATATCACAGCGTGATCATTTGTTTTGATTACCTTAGCTCGCACTAATGGTAGGCCTAGTCTATTTGTGATTCTGAAGTACATATAGTAGCAAACAAGCAACTAAGAAAACGCGCGCGAAGCGCGCTGAAAAATTGTCGTTTTGAAAGCACTTATTAATGTTTAACTTTCACGTTGCATTGGAAAGTTATTCACTTCTTTAATTTTAAACCGAGTCAAAGAAAAGGGAGGGCCTAACCCATCTCGAATTGCATGTTTCATTTATTACTATTTTTGGGGAAAATTGAAGACCATATACTTTGCAAAGGTTTGGGGGCAAGTGCCCCCCTGTGCCCCTATGGCGAGCCGCTAATGGCAGTACAATAACATGGCTCTTTGGAAAACTGATATATTCTACATTATTCACAGAACCTTGTACCGATTTTTCTTTTTTTTCGTCATACCCCTGGAGCTTACCTCACAATAGGAGTTCGTAATTATGTTTGTTTTCAAGCCACATTTTTTATCGGGCAAAATCTCACACGTCAGAGATTGGGGCTCAATCACAATTTTGTAACCGAGAGAGCTCAAGTTGAAATTACCGCCCGAGGGTGCGCGAAGTATTCCACCTAAGGGCTTCGGGACGGTCCGTCGTTGGGCTCCTGGTGGGGTCCAGGACAACGCCGCAATGAAAGACCTAGGGAAATAACCCAGCAGCTTTGAAGCATTATAATGTTTCCATTTCCTCAAATTTTCTTACACTGCAAGACATTTGATAAGCTGCCCTAGACAAAGAGGACTAATAGCACAATTTGACCACTACTTCCAAGATTCCTAGGTAGTGCAGAGCTTGCAACAGGCCTTCATCCACTTGGAAATGTGTGTGTGGGGTGTGAGTGACTTTGACATGAAACTTAGCATTAGTCCAGTAGAGCAGCAAGAAATCTTTTGCCAAAAATGTGCCTCCCAGAGTGCCCGAAAAAAGCATTTCCTGCAGGACTTAAAAGCTGCATCTAAACATTCTTTAATTTGAGGTTTTGGTGTTTTAGAAATTCACTTTTCAAATAGAGAGGTGAATTAAACAAACATGTCTACGTATTGCTTGCAATCATTGCCCTACCAAAGGAAGTTTGTTCTTCCGTATAGGCCCGGATCCTCTAGCTCACTTGCATACGTTTAACCCTTTTGATCTGGCCAGCCTAAATCTGATCAATTCAATTCATATCTAAGTAATGGTGGGTCGATTTGATGATACTGTTGGCTTGTGGGAGTCACCATACACGAGGGCTAAGTGGGTCTTTGGGGAAAACGACTGCAGTAATAAGCAGTCACCCCAAATTTGTATTGAAATATCCGCAAACTTCAGATCTACTCTGATATGCCATACAAGTACCTCTGACTATGTTTTGAGAATAAATATTACGGTCAAAAGGTAAAGCTAGGATTCATTCCCCATGAAATTCACTAGCCTATTCAGTAACGAAAATATTGACACATGATTGAAAAGAGTCAATCATGAATTTGGATATAGGGCTATACTAATTCTAATTGAGGTTACTGTTTTTTCCCTTTAAGCATAGTAATGCATGAAGAAGGTTGCGGTAACTAGCACAAATAGTCCGCGTAGCTGGTATGGCCGTGAAGTCTTTCTCAACTGTTTAAGATCATTGAAGTGTAGAGGTGTATGCTTACGAACCGGACAGGAGTCATGAAGTAGGTCAATCTTATGCGAAGGCGATTGTACTCTGATGGCAGCTCTCAATTCACAGTATGAAGCAAGACTAAAGACATGCAACGTGAACGATAATTAGGATGTAATAATTATATAAAAATGACATAATTAGTACCATACTCGCACGTTAAATTTGACGTCAGCAAAAATCCTTCACGTCAGCACAGTAATAACGTCACGATAATGATACGCAAATGCCAACGTACGTGGCAAGCTTAGGCTATATCAGGTCTAAGTTTGATAAGGGTATTACAAGAGGCAGTCAAAGATCTTTGCCATCGCTTTATATACCGATAAACATACCAAAGAAAGAAAAAGAAAAAATGGGTGACCCTGTCTCAAGTTGAAAGATATATCGAGCACAAATGATAATGAAATATGGCCACACAGCACTGCTTCAGAGAGTCAAGTGGGTTGCTGATTAAAATATCACATCCCGGGACGTAAATTTCTTTGGCGATGGTACCGGGAACTACCAGAAACAGTTTCAAGTCAAAAAAAATGCAGCCCTAGCTGATCCCAGTTTGTATAGGCCTTTCACATAACAGGAAGATGTGGCAACTACCTATACATAGGCTACCTGGGATATATAGCGGATCCCATGAAGAGAGAAGTTCCCTCAAAGCGGTTCAAGCGGTAATGTAAAAAAAATGGGGGAAGGTGCAACGTATTTTTAAACCCTGCTTTTACTGCAACTAGCCTAATACACAACTGCACGGTATTATAGGTTTCTCGGCACATTCATAATGTCTTATAAACAGTGCGATTAAAAGAAATTTCCACGATGTAGGACGGTTTAAAAATGTTTCTCTAACGCCAGTGTGATCATCCGGGATTTCGTCCATCACTAGACGTTACGAAAGGAGTATAATACACTGTGCTATGACAAATCAATGGGCAGTCTTTCAAAGCCTTGCGACTATCTGTTTAACTCCAATGACAACGTGATTATAAGCGATGCGATTAATCGATGCATCCTCACCAATTTTCAAACTCGACGGTATGTATTGAAACCTAAGGCATAAAGGTTGTTCAACCTATCAGCCCGAAATGCCAATTTAGATAACACACTTATTGAAGACACGAAAATGTGTTAAAGACTTTTTGGTGCCGTTTATTGAACCGAGAAGGAGGAAAGTATGTGATCGATTTTCATCAATCACCTCGATTTTGTCCACAACAATTAATAATGGTAAATAAATAAAAAGTGGGTCGAAAGCTCGTTCCCTCGATTGTCGTATTGAGACATTGACAATACAGCTACATAATAAAGAGTGTTTCCTTTGAATTTTTAACGTGCTAAGATGGCGTTTGATTTGTGAAAGGAAACAGCCAGAGGAAAATTTTAATATAGCCTAGGCCTATTTATCAGACTGTCAGACCAGTGATAGTTATGCCGAAGAGAGCAACACAATTCTGGCGCAATACTTTCACAAAATGAAATCATTTTCAAATAAAAAACTGCACAATTTGTATTGATTTCTTATTGAAAGTCAACAAGAAAGTCAGCTAGGCGTATCCACAGCCGCAATAACGGTAAACTTTTAGTTTTCTATTGATTTGCTTAACAATATACTGAGGGGGAACGATGGGTATTCCAATTGTCTTGACTGTGCGGTAGTAGCTGAGCCTACATCCCGTATATCTTATCCTGCACATCACTAATAATCACTAACACGTTATAGTATAAAGCTGTATTTATTAGATTCGAAGTAAGAAGCTAGCAAAATTGTTCGACTAGCTATCTCATTTAACTCTTTTCCCAAAACGGTGGTTGTCTTTACAATTACGTTTATTGTTTTTTACACTTTTCTTTAGCTGTCTTGTTTCAAGGCTTACCCTCTTTGAAAGGATAAACACAAAACAGAGGTTAGGTTGTTTGCTGTGTACATCTTCCCCCTTCTTGGTGTTAACTCATCACTCAGACATTACGGGGAGAAAGCAGTCGGCCCAAGTTTATTTTCAAAAAGCTGCTAAATCTTACAGATCTCTGCTTATTTCGCTCATAAGTATTTTTCACTATGTCTCTCTATCAAAAATTTTATTATTGAAGGTAAACCGGGGTTATTCTCTGCATGAATTAAACAAATAAGTAACAAAAATATTTTCACATGATTGAAAGGAGCCATTGCCGAGTAAGGATGACGGGGTACACTAATTCATATTGGGGGGACTGCATGCATTTCCCTTTAAACAACCTTCGGTTCATTTTGGGGTTTTTTTCTTCTTTAACAAGTAAATTAATTTGGTTACTCAACAGCACAGCCACATTACCTCCAAGGCCAGAGTTTCATCGAAATTTTCCAAATTTGTTGCTTTCAGTTTTTAAGGAGTTTAAACATTGCAGTGGGCGTCTCCCCACTATCGATACATGAAATAGTACGTGCTGGTATGGCCAGGTCGGAATGTTTCAAATATCTCCACCATCTATCACGAAAGGGTGAAAAGTACTCTGCCAGGATTACTTTGCCCGAAACTTGTGGCCCAGGGTTGTTCCCCTTACACTTTGAAAGTAACTCGTTATAGTTACAGTTAATTCCATAAAAATGTAACTCGTTACAGTTACTAGTTACAATGTTGAAAAAGTAACTAGTTACAGTTACTTTTGACTGAAAAGTAACTAGCTACATTTCAAAAGTAACTAGTTACTTCAAGGTGAATATATTGTACCTCGGTACCTGAAATGGAGGAGTGGGCATAACTAGATAGTAAGAAGGGGCACATGAGACGACCGACACCTCATCTGTGCCGGTTATCCTTAGGTGTTCCCCAAAGAAAGTCAATGATGCCATCTGATCTTTACTGGGGATTCAGGCAGGCTCCTAACGCTCATTATGAAGCAGTGAATCATGATACTGTGTAGGAGCTTACGCAAAGTATTGTTAGACGAATATGGTTGTAATCAAAACTTTTCCAGTTACGACAGTACTTCTTCGAAGGTGGAAATCTTTATCACAGTTTAGAGACGTTAGGGGCTATGGGAGGGGGGGGGGGGCGTTGTTTTAGCAGTAATTAAAGTCTTCACTTCTCAGCGGCATAAATATGGTAATGCGATGCTTTGTTTACGGTAAAATTTTAAAACCTTACCGCTAAGGTCGGGCTAAGTGATAATTCCGCATAAATTTGAAGTTTCACATTGTGTCCATATCAAACAATGCATAGAAGTGATAAGACTATTTAGTTTACACATTCAGACCATGTGCCCATAATTCATTTTCCCTTTACAATAAATAGGTGAAGCTTTAAGGCGCGGGTCACACTAGAGCAATTTCGGATCGGATTACGGTCTGATTTTTTTTATTTATTTTTTTTTTAGTTAGAATCTTCTCATTTCTGGTCGGAGGGAATCAAAAATCTGCCAGCCTGTGTAATATTTGATATGTTTCACATTACTATGAAAAAGAAATGTGTACTAATTATTTCGTGACGTCACATCGACAGACAGCTTTTATCGGACACGCGTAGTGTTCCGTTACACAAAATGTAACTCGTTACAGAAACGGCGTTACTTGTAACTCGTTACTTCCCAACCCTGAACTTGTCGCTGCAGTCATAGGCGTATGAGCTGGGGGGGCAGGGGGGCAAATGCCCCCCCCAGTCGATTTTTTTTTCGGGCAGCGGTGGAATTTTGGAGCTGAACATGGGGAATTTTGAAGCTGAACATGGGGAATTTTGAAGCTGAACATGGGAACTTCAGGAAAAGATGTGCATTGATTGATGATAGTATCCGACTATTAAACTCAATTTATATGCTGTTAAATTACATCCATCCAAACATACTGTAAGCGCGTGGCAGTGCGTCTCATTTCACTCGTTTTGCTCGAACTTGTCGCTTGCAGTTATGCAATTTACTCAACTTCTGTAGCCAATAGCCAAACAACATTTTCGTCAGGCCGACGAGATAAACGCCACTTATTCCACCTATAGAAAGCAACTCCCTGTCCACACAAACATGCTTTCATTCAGTGAAGGCTACAGTTCTTTGAACTTTTCAGGAACACGATTGACAGCGGGGGCTTATAAACATTGGCCGAAATAATGGCGTGAGCCGTTCCTTGAAATGAAGTGTGATAAGGAGGCTATCAAAACGGTAGAAGGAGCTGATCTAATAACCTTGGCAGTTGGCACGCCATGAATTAACAGGCACCAAATACTTCTCATCGGCGTGGAGCCCAGTGTACCCGTTAGATATATGGTCACCCAGGGGGCAAACGCACTACTATAGGCAAAGAGGGAGCTTCAACGATAAGTTCTCGTCAGCTCTTCGGATTTAGGAACTTGTGGCCGTTAAAGTGAAGGTATCCAATTAACGGATTGGAAGGGTGGTTCCATGCAAATGCAAATCAGATTTTACTATCAAAAGTAGCCCGAGAGCTGATACCACCTCCCTAGATAAACTAACTAGTTTGAACAACAAATCACCACAGCAAAAGGGCTGCAGAATTCACGAGAGATTCCAGACGACTAATTCACTATGCGGATATTTTCAAAATTTTGGGAAATTACGAAATTACGCAGGTTTTCAGTTACTACAGTTCCCAACTCATTAACTGTTCAGTCTTAATAATAGTCTTCATAAATACATCCTACTGGCACATTAGGCCAATTAACGCCTTCAGAGCCTGTCAAAACTGTTTTTCTCTCTTTTAAGCAACTTATAAGGCTGTGCCGTGACCTTGCACTTCAGACTTAAGTTACTGAACCAAACGTCCGTTATAACCGTCGCACGATGCTAGAAAAAGATAAGAAGCGTGGCCCCCACTATGTAAGACGTTTGGAGAAATTCTAGCTCATGTCGACCAGCTCCGTCATGTGCATGTTATGTACAGAACTCCTGACCTTGTTGCAGTGGCTCTCTTAGTGAGCGGAGCGTATGACCTTCGCATAAGACATTTTTCGAAGAAATCATCCATCTTTATCAAGAATTTGTTAATCACGTAACAGGCAGCAAACGAGTGTCTAGAAATCGAGGGACCTCCCAGGAGCCTGGCCAATGATTTCCGTCAGATTTACAAGCCACTTCAATTGGTTACCACGATTTGTTTTTTGTTCCGGTTTAAATCACTTATTTTCTTTCAATGAAACTTGAAAATGAAAGTTAAGGAAGTTTGGCAGACGGTTAGAGAGCGTTTCTCTTTGTCTCTTTGAAAAACCTCAAAAATTCCAATATTGAAGCAATTTACCGCTCTTCTTGTGAACAAATTGATCTACCAAAGAGGAACTTGATGAAAACCAAACCTAAGCAGTGAGAAGGTAAAACCGTCCTTCGATCGGACTGAAATCAGGGCACTTCCTTCCGGTCGTGTGAGCCTAAATTGCCGAAACAACTGACGACCCTCTTCCTTTACGACACGCAATTTCGTGCTTGTTATTTCGAGAACGTGATCGCCAATTCACTGATTAAAAGGAAAATCGACCCGCCAATGGAAATAGGGTACGTTGCCTGGACTCGCTTTCGAATGTGTACACGAACCCCACACTGCTGTTAATGGTCTGCGAGAAAATAAACGAATTAGACACAAAGCTTACTCAATGAGATAAAGATTGTTCAAATAAAGGAAAGCAGCCCTGGAATATTATTACTTGCAAAGGTTGTAGAGTATACATTCCTTACTGTACTGTTCCTAACTCAGTAATGTGATAAGGTTGAAGACATTTGTACATGCTTTTATATTTGCTGAAAAATATACAAAGCTATTGATTAAGGTTATCCACATACTTTATCGCAATGCATTGTGTGATACAAAACTGATAATTTTAAAACTTCTGCCACCTTCAACCTCTCACAATGAATCACAAAAACTGAATTTCGGTCATACTCAGAGTTGTTCCAACTGGCAATTCCACTGCTAATGTTAGGGTAAATCGGCAGTGAAAATCTCCATTGGCGTTGAAATTTGTTGACTTGACAATGAAGAAAGAATTTTTAAGGAAGATAAATACACTCTAAATTCACTGTGATCAAAATTGACCAACTATGCACCGACCCAAATATGGTCAACTTTTTTAATGTAAATTACGTTCAAAAAATTGACCATATTTGAGTCGGTGCATAGTTGACCAATTAATGGTCAATTTTGACCGTAGTGAATTTAGAGTGTATGGTAGAATTTGAACCTATTTCAGTGTTTTAAAGTCTTCAAAGATATTAATGTTTGTGACGTTCTCTTCAAACTGGCAGTGGAAGGAGCATTTCGGAATTTTGGAGACAAGAAGTTGATAGTACAGTCAAGGGTGTAGATTTCTTTTCAGCTTTGGCGGGGGATGGGGTGTATTATGGAAAATCTAGAAAATGTGCAAGCGAGGCGTGCACGGCGAGCGCGAAAAGCGAAGCCCACGACGGGTGGAGTCCAGGGGCAAAGCCCTGGTGGGGGTCTAGGGGGCGAAGCCCCCGGAAGCTCCTGGGTTTTAATGTCTCAGAAGCCCCAGGAAGACCGTTATAAGAGGTAAATTTCAGAGGTAACGTTCTTGGGTATTGGTATATTTATACATTTAGGAAATCCAATTTTGAGCACAAAACTCATTGATAGGCTGCACTGGATTGAAATTGTACAAGAGCAACAATATCCTGCTAAGCTTAAAAAGGCAGGGATCAACTTATAGGGTCATCCCATACAACTGGATTTTGAATTCGGAGATCATTACAAGACCTGAAAGTTGGCTTGAGATCAGTGGCCCTGCCAGGTTTTTGGTGATCGGGGGGCACCATAGATGATGACGTAATACCTTAGTTCCCCCAAGTCTGCGTAAATTGCAACTTTATTTTTTACAGCAGTTTTGATCTTTCGTTTGTCACTACATAAAGGTGCCGTCCTGGGGAAGCCTTTAAGAAATTTCTGTTAATTTAAGGTGTTTTTGACGCAAAATGTTGCTATCTTTGGGATGTTTTCGGAACTGATCATATATATAGCTGGAAAATGTCCATAATTTAGTGAATGCTAATTTTTTGTAAGGTAAAAGCTCCTCCCTTTTGTCTATTTTAATGCTTTCTATTTGGGGAAAGTTTTTACACAAAAGTACGTGCACGGAGTCCACAGAAATATTCTCGGACTGTTACGAAATACTTCCTTTTCACTGTGCATATGAAAGGGCATCTAAGGCTAGCAGATACCTGTATAGGACCTCCTGGAAGCGCTGCATTAATTATATTAAAAGGAGGCAATGACAATGCGCACTACCCGACATCCAAATGATAATATAGAGTATGACGCTGAACATTTTACAACTATCGTATTTTTACTAATTCTAAACGAAAATCCAGACGAATACTTGTAGCAATGAGGAATGAGAGGGAGGGAGAGTATAGGTGCAGGGAGGTGATATTAGACCTCCCTGATAGGTTTAGCAAAAGGGGTGGAGCACTAATAAGCGCTTTTCAGAATGCTGTTTTCGTCGTAAGTGTATTAACAATCACCACGTATACCGATAATGGCTGCGCACGAAGCGCTCGGTAAAAATATTTGAAAAATGTATAACGGCAGATAGTACTTTCAACCTTCCACATCGTGCTACATATTAGGCTGAAAGATCCCATATTGATCCGAGGTCCACAGATGTTTGGAGATGTATCTCTGTTCTTAGGAAAGTGTTGTGATCAGAAAAGTTGCATATAATATTACCTTAATAATGGTCATGGCATGAAGTGCAAACCGTGACGAATGCGTGAGAAGCGCGCCGAAATTTTCATTAAATAAGATTTCCCTGACAAAACCTGCATTCAGGCTCTGCATCGAGACACTTTCAATTGCCCTACAAACCCACATGCCACTGCCATAAGCCAGTCTTTTACCTGTTAATTCGTAAACATTGAACTTTTTGCTGCTGTGCTTCTCCGAAAGTTGCTATCGGAGGATATTGATAACAAGAATAACACTGACGTAAGGTTTGAAGCGCGCGGAGCCCGCGAAAATTTTGATAGTTTGCAAATAATTTGCTAAAATTCCGATAGTTTGGGAAACATTTGTGATAGAAAATGAAGCAGAGATTCAAGAATTTCTCACGAAAATGAAGAAAAAGATGCACTTTCCAGCATACAGGTATCTGTAGACTGTAACATTGGGGGATGATTACATGGGCCATCCCCTATAGTCAAATGTTGGGGGGATATATCCCTCTATCCCCCGGGATCTACGCCCATGACTGTAGAGTGCCAGTCGGCGTGAGTAACCCTTGCTACACTCTAAAGATAATTGGGTAAACTTTTACCCAAGTTGGGTCCGTATGCCACTTGCTTAAATGTTGGGTAAGGAACTACACAAAGTTGGTCAAAAAAGTATCCATGTTGGTAAATTGTCACCTAGTAAAAGGGTAATTCTGGAACCAACTTGGGTAGTTCTTTACCCAACAGTTTAGGAGGTGATACGGTATACGGAACCAATTTGGGTAAGAGTTTATTCCGCTTTTTTAGAGTGTATACTCGGTAAGGCGTGGTTCAATGAATAGTCACGCTTCTCATTCGTGACATGGTTCTTTCGTTTAATGTTTCTCGATTCCAACAGCGTATAAGGATTGAAGTTCAGGGCCGTCGCGACCGGGGGGGGGGCAAAAGTTTGTCAGAGCGACGATAGTCGGAAAATCTGAAATACCAGTTGATATTTCTGATATCTCAGTCTATAGCACATTTTTCCGACTGAGCCTATGTCAACGTTGTATATATTTTCCAACTAGATGAAGTGAGAATAATACCAAACGTTATTTTCCTCACGTAAAATCGAATCAAAACTGTCCTTTGTCACGAAATATATGTGTACGTATGTATGTGCTGGATCCATTGTAACCATTTTCTATCACAAATGTTTCTCAAACTATCAGAATTTTTGCAAATTCTTCTCATACTATCAAAATTTTCGCGCGCTCAGGGCGCTTTAAACCTTACCCTAGTGTTGTTCTTATTATCAATATCTTCCGATAGCAACTTTCGGAGAAGCACATTAGCAGAAGATGAGAGCCGTTTACGAATTACCCGGTAAAAGACTGGCTTACGGCAGTGGCATGTGGGGTCTTTGGGGCAATTGAAAGTGCCTCGATGCAGATTCTGAATGCAGGTTTTGTCGTGGAAATCTTACTTAATGAAAATTTCGGCGCGCTTCGTGCGCATGCGTCACGATTTGCTCTCCAACTCATCACCATCTTTAAGGTAATATATAATACCAGGCGCGGTTCTACGGGGGCTCCCAAAATTGCGCAAAATTTTATATAGACTAATATTGGTGAAGACAAAGGTATGCTCAGAAAATATTCCAAATGGCTATTTATCAGGCCCGCTGACAGTTAGTTCTGTAACGATGCTTTCTATAACTTCAAAAATTTTCGCGAGCTACGTGCGCTTTCATCTAGTTCTATTTAGTGGTAACGCCGCCGTTTCAAACATATTGGATTATTCAACGTTTCCACAAACATTGCTCTTCCGTGTAGGCGTGATTCTAGAGAAAAACGAAAATGCATAGTTACGAAATTCTATCCTCTTTTCCCTAACTTTTGGAAGATTCTTCAGCCTTGCCATCGTGGCAAACATATTTTGTAAGAAAATAGATTTTTAAGTTTCGTAGGGGAGCCTCAATGTGTAAAGTAAATAATGTAATCCCAGACGACGACCATGCAGTCGCCCCCAACAAATTTTATGGTATTGCTTTTAAGTAGGGCAGATTCTTCAATAAAAACCCGAACTTTTTCAACTTTTCTTAATGAAAACAAAATTGAGAAATCTTTTGCAATATAACCCCAAATTTTTCTGCTCGCATTATATTTCAAGTTCGACAACCCATTTGCATCTGTCGGGGCTTACAGTAGCTGGCCCCCAGTCAGGGCGCTTGGCCCCCATGTCGGCAAATCAAAGCACCCTGGCTACATGTAGGTTTTCCATTTTGGCATTAAAGTATACCCCCAAATTTCGGCGCGCTTCACGCTTAATCCTCAATCCACGTTGTACCACTTATGAACATCATGAGCACTAACGTACCAGTAAACTTTTCTAGCATAGGCTACGGTAGGTATACATTCTGAAACGCGCTTGTTAGTCCTATACCCCTTTTGCTCTACCTATCAGGGAAGTATCACCGTCCTGCACCTGTGATCTCCCTCCCGTCCATTCCCCCATTGATGGAAACTGTTCGTCTGGATTTTTGTTCAAAATTAGTAAAAATACGATAGATTTAATGTGCTTGGCGTCATACTCTATCTGGATGTCACGTAATGAGCATTATGTCATTGCCCCCATTTTATACAATTGACTCGGAGCTTCCAGGAGGCCCTATCTGCCAGCCTTAGATGCCCTTGTATAAAGTACAATGAAGGAAAGGAAAATTTTCGACATAGTCCAAGAAAGTTTCTGTTGACTGCATGCACGTTTTTGTAAACGTTTTGCCAGAATAGAAGGCAGTAAAGTAGCCAAAGGGGGGGGGGGGGACTTCAGGAGGTTTGTTGACGTATTCTTCTCTGAGACAACATAATCTCTGCTTTTACCTAACCAAAACTTAGAATTCACTGAATTATGGACATTTTCCAGCCATATATGATCAGTTCCAAAAATGTCCCAAAGATAGCATGATTTTGCATCTAAGCAATCTTAACAAAAATTTCTCAAAGGGGAAGGGGACACCCCTCCCCTCAGACCCCTCCCCCAGGACGGCACCTTTATGTAGTGACAAAGGAAGGATCCCCACTGCTGTATACAAAACGCAGGGGGCATTAAAACGAAGGTGCAATTTACGCCCAAACATTCAGTTGGAAAAAAATCCATCCAGTCGGAAAAATTAGAATTCCCTCAATTATGGACATTTTCTAGCCACATATGTGATCAGCTCAAAAATACCCCAAAGATAGCACCATTTTGCATCAAAGAAACCTTAAATTAACAAAAAATTTTCAAAGAGGAGGGGAACTCCCCCTCCCCTTAGCCCCTCCCCCAGAACAGCACCTTTATGTGGTGGCAAAGGAAGGATCCCCACTGCTGTATATAAACACAGGGTGCATAAAAATGGTGCAATTTACGCACCACCATTCAGTTGGAAAAAAAAATCCATCCAGTCGGAATTTTGGACCTTCACACACCCCAAACATATGACCCTAGCTACGGCCCTGCTGAAGTCCATACTACTCTTTCGGGTAATGGTGGAGACGGGAATGATTCTTGGAAGCCAATTTTGGTTGAACTAGTAAAATCCCTGTCAGAAGTGCAAACTTTAAGTTGTTTTTTGTTCTGCTAACACTGAGTAGCCCATTCGAGAAAGTCAAGCAGTACACTACGCACGTTATTTCATTCTCTCAAACTGTAAACGAGTGAAATTTTACCAAAAAGAGTGACTACAGTGACCAGTTTCTTTTCCGAGTGACTTTTCACTGTCCATGGAGTGACATTTTCTCTCAATTAGAGTTAGTGACCACTCCGATCAGAGTGGAATTTCAAAGGATTTCTACTCGATAAAAGAGGGATCCCTGTAGTCAGTTTTCCAAGAGTGAGTTTCACTACTTTACATGTAGAGAGTTTTTGGCTACATCTATTGCGACTCTGTAGATGATGGGTAGATGATGGCCATCCTATTAGTGCAGTGCTTTATCACAGCAGGCACAATGAGAGTATGAGAGTATGTAATGAAATACTTCCAAGTGCGTAGTGTAGGCCTAATAGACTTTATGCATTGACGTCACGCGATGTCATTTTGGCGGGAAAATAATGAAGCTCACTGCACACACGACATAGATTTCCCACGTATCCGACTGATAAGCGAATCAGCTGTCTGCATTTGTTGGGGGTAAGTTGCAATGGATACGCACTTGTCTCCAATGGAGGGCGCACTTTCTGTTATATGACGTCATATGCATAAGGTCTGTACAGACTGATTTGATCAGAGTGCCGCCAGAGGAAATTATCACTCGTACCGTTCAGTGGGAGCCTGCGTGCAGTAGGCCTACCGTACAATGGAAAATAATGTGTTGCTGGGGCGAAAGATAAACAGCATGCTCTTGCTACAAAGATGTTTTCGTACAGCCCTGACTTCGTGCACAACCGATGGAAATAAAAGGAATAGCCTATTGGATAAAACTCTTTTAATAGACCTTGCAAACCACAATCCGAGAGGCGAAGAAGTTGATTTCTTCAAAAGATGGAGGGATCATCAGCTGGAAGTTCGCCTAGAAGTTACGGAGGGGGGTGGGGGTGGGAGAGTCATTTCTTTGGTCTTCACAAGATTGCATTTTATGATATAAGGAATATGTTAAAGAAAATAACAAGAATGAGAAAATTTTATTAATTAGGACGGGAACCTAGAGAAACAATTGTTTTTAAATTCTGAGCCTAGGCAAAGAAATAGTGACTTTTCCCAAGATTGGACCCGAGATCACCTTAAGGTAGACTTACGACTGAATTTCACTACCGAGATTGACCTGGCGACTTACAGCCTAATGAAGGATAAACGGTTAAGGGGCTTTTGAAATGTTAATATGTCTACTAAGCGATCTGCATGCATGACACGTTAATTGAACAAATTAATCTTGCAAAGTTTTCAAACTCGGCATAGGGCCATGCATATCCTTTGCCAAACTGACACACTTAGATGGGTAATTTAACACTAAGAGAGTAGCAAAAGGCTTTCAGTCAATGTCTGAACTCCTAGTAGTCTCGGGAAGCGCAAGAGACGGGGCCGAAACTTGTTTTTCTCAGTCCACTTTAAAATTTCGGGCAAAGTGCTCAGGTCTCGGACACCCCCCCCCCCCTTCCCCAAATTAAAAATAGTCCAGTGGGCGTATATAACTACTACTTCCGTGTCAAAAGTTGACAAACGTTCATTTCATTGCAACGCAACAAGGGGAATACAACTACATGAGCAGTGTACAGTGGCTAGATCTTCGTAACCACATTTTTTAGTTTACATTTTGTTGAACATGTGCAGCACAACAAGGAAACATTACATGTGGGAAAACGTAGACTATAGTTTGACTTAGAAATGGCACGAAGAACCATAGGTGTAGGAAGCGGGGACTGGGGCTTTAGCCCCCCCCCCCCCCGGTCCAAAATGTGGTGGAGCGGAACTATTCTTCCGCCTCCTCAATTCAAGGACGAAAACCCCTTATTTGTTTTCTCTGTAAGAAATGTCAAAAATTTGCAGGATTTACCTTAAAATTTGTCCAATGTGTCGCATCAAATTGCATCTAAGGAGCCTCAAATATTCAAAAATTTTCCAGGACCGTCTCCCGTTAGACCCCTTCCTAGGATGGTGATCCGAAACAACGTTCATCCCCCAGTGTCGAAAAGCTTCCTATGCCTATGCGATGAACTGTCATATAGAATCTCAGTACAGTTAAAATGTGACACGAAAAGGTGCACGGTATAAATGTTGTACAAACCAAATGATGAATTGGTCTCGATTTGTGCTATTGAGTCACAGGTGTATGGAACAGGTCGCCGGGAAGTTGTTTGCCCTTAAATTTCCCCTAAATGGTTAACAATCATGGCAAAGGTTTAGGAATTAACTTGAAGTGTTAGTGCCATGAAATAGACATTTTGTTCAAAGGGAAGAGGGCAATGCCGCCCAGACCCCGACCTCACATACCTTTCATGTTACACACTTTACTTAACTATCTCTGTTTATGATCACAATAAAGATTTTATTGATATCTGAGCAGTTTCCTAGTACCTGCCATGGGCGGCGATCCGTCTTTGAAAGTGGGGGATATAGTCAGTGGCACTATCTAAGCGCGCTTAGATAGGCACTCCGAGGAGTGCCTCCATCGGTTGGCTCGGAGCGTACAAAGAAAATTTTGGCCAAAATACCCCCGAGTTCAGAAGAGTAATGTTACCGACTATTGTCAGAGCTTGTCCTGCAGCTTGAGAGTGTTTAAATTTCATCGTGATGCGTGCCTTAGTGAATGATAGAATCTGAGCTTTGGTCTGAGTAGTGTGAGCTTTGGGGTACACTCTGCGTGACCGGACAACCACCTTCCGGACGTTTCCCCTCTCGTACAATCCCCACCCGCCTCCAATGGAAGATTCGGAATTATCCGGGCGTGAATTGGTCAGGAAACTTTACTGTGATGCATAGTGTTTTCTTGAGTTAAGTCCGGATAGATCCCTATTTTGGATGCTATGTGCCCCTGTTTTTGAATGTGGTGTCGATCATCCGATATGCATGCAGGATGATTGCTAGCTATGTGCCGATCAGCTCACAGAGGTTGGTTAGGCCTATTTTGCCAGCAGGCCTATCTGTTGAGATCACCCTACTCAGTAGTGCTCTAAGCCAGCGTTTACCCTTCAGCGTCATGATTTCACTACGTGGTCCTCGACACATTTACGAACAGACCTTATGCGTATGACGTCACAGAGTGCTCCCTCGTTTGTAGGTAAGCGCGTATCATTTCAAGTTACACCAACAAATGCAGGCAGCTGATTCGTAAACCAATCGGGTACGTGCGCAATGTGCTTCATTGTTTTGCCTCAAAATGACGTCGTGTGACGTCAATGTATACGTTCTATAAACCTTATGCATTGACGTCACAAGACGTCATTTTGGAGGCAAAACAATGAAGCACATTACACTAACAAATGCAGACAGCTGATTTGTGTCGGATACGCGCGTAAGTCTACTACGCGGTCGTCCGAAGTCTACGCCTTGCGTGCATTATAGACTTTACGCATTGACGTCAAGCGACGTCATTTTGGAGGGTTAACATGACACTGCACGCACGACATAGACTTCGCACGTGCGTGTAGTAGACTTACGCGAGTATCCCCCGTACGCAAATCATCTGTCTACATTTGTTGGTGTAAGTTGCAATGATACACTTATAATTGTAGTAAATAAAATAGAAGTGAAGGCGATTTCCATATAGGCTAGGAGGCTTCTCACAAGAGGGTAGAATGTCTTTGCCCTGAAATTTGCCCGAATTGATATATGATTATCTACGTCAACAAAGTTATGAGGTGTTTTTAAGTACCATGTCGATGCCCTAAACAGTCTTCTATAGAAGAGACCAAAATGTTGACTGACTTGAAAATGAATTTTCTTAAATTTCGATAAGGATACAACCATATAGAGTAGGATATAGGAACTATATCCTGTTCTATGGCTAAAACTCGGTGACTTCCCCAATATGAGATACAATGGCGGAACTGAAGGTGCGGTCGGGGTGCATGGGGGATTGGTGTTTGGGGAAATTTGGTGCCTTAGCACTGTCTAAGCGAAGCGACACCATAGGATGGAGCATAATACAGCAAATCTTAGGCTAGAAATGCCTCTTTGATCGCCGGCAATTACCGTTCCCAGTCTTTGCAAAGTTGCTGATAAAACGGGGTAAACACTGAAAAGGGCGTCAGCATTCCATTTCAGTCAGTGCGATTACATATAGGATCTCCTCTGAGGTATGAAGTACACAGGCATTGCAGCCGTTGGGAAAATTGGGTTCATGGGATTTGGAAAGCATTTATTCGACCAATATCAAATTTAACCTGTGTCATATGAAAGGACTAATTTTGACTTACAAATTCTCTCAATTTGCTTTTCTTCCTCTGGGAGGTAATTTCTCTCCTGGCAAACATTTCATTCTGTACTAAAATGTCTCACATGGGAGAGTAAAATCTAACAACTTTAGGATCAAAACGAATTTGTCCCAGCTTATGACCTTTAAAACAAGTTTGTATTGCTTTGGTTAAGGCCTAGGGTTTAAATCCAAATGAAGGGTCTTTTCTCTGCTTTAAGCCTCCTGTTCCTGTTTTGTTCTACTTGTGTAAAAATGCACATTTTCGGTAACTTGTTCACTTCCCCTGAAAAGGATGCTTTCTAAATCCCTTGGCGAGCCGTAATTCTCTTTTTTAATATGTAGTGTGTGCGTTTAAGATACAGACGGTTGCGAACGTGCTTTATTATTACATACCAGCAGAATGTAACATCTTGTCAAGACCTGGTGTGGGGGTTTAAGTATACTGGTATTATAGAAGACAGATGGGAGCTGTCTTTATAACGCAAAGAATCGATCCGTCGAGAGAACATGACATATTGACAAGAACTGTTGGGGGTATTCGGGTACAAAATGACAAAACGGCTGTGGCAATGAACCCGTATAAGCATCAATTAGCTTGTAAACAGCCTCACAAACCGTTTAATCTTTCCCTCCACGTTCAGTTTGAATTTAATCACACTTTTTGCGATGCAATAATATCTTTTGTAATAGCTTTGAACGGCTCAAACAAGTTGTTGGTATCAATATTATCAACATATAAAGACTGTTGCGAACAGAAGTACAGAGCAATGCCCTCAAGTTAAAGGCCGTCAGTTTTTCGAGGTAACTCATTTCGGAAATCAGGAAGAATTTCCTACCAGTACATGACTACTTCCAATGAAATTTCAAGGGATGCAAGTTTGATCTAAACATATCCCGAGAAAAATGGTCATGGATGGTCTTAGCATGTCTTTTGCATCTGATAAAATAATCGGTGACCACGAAAACGATATTTTTCAAATACTTTGCAAAGCTGTCAAAGACTTAGAAACGGTTATTATAAGCACGACTGTGCTGTAAATAGAATTCGTGCCCCTGCACGAATAGACGCAAAAACAGTAGTCAAGGGAATGAACTAAGATAGTTATTAGGCCTTCGTATGCATACGAACGAAATTAAAAGAAACATGAGTTTACATTTACAGTACTTTGAGTTTTTTAATTTTCTTGCTCTAAGTATTCCCTAAAAGGCGTCCACTGGGACTCTATACATTCGTTTCACGTGCCTCCCACAACCTCATCATCGATATTTGCTGCGATAAAATCAATCAAAAACAGTTATCATTTTAATACCAAAACAATCTTTATTAGTGATGGGTAAGTCATACGATACTACTATATATAGACCTTGAAATAATTAAAAAATAATTTGTCGTCGTGTTTATGTTCTCACTTTAGTACCAAAGCAACAGAAGTGAGCAAGGATTTCTTCCACGTTCAGAGTATATGAAATCCTGAGGAAGGCGAAAATATTCACGAGCATCAAAATACGTCATACCCCACGAGGCCGTAAAACTTCACGAAAACAAAGTCTGTAAATTTGAAATGCATTGAAGCATTTTTGACACTAGTGGGGCTGTTACTTACTAAACGTGTATTCAAGATGATAGGAGATGAGGCCATTTGATATATTCAAACCTAATACCATCATACATTATCTTTATTATTTTGAAATGCCCGCAAAGACGTAATAATTGTAAATAATGGATGAAATATTAATGAGATAATTTAATGCATTTGCATTCTCCGTTAACCTTGGCAAATTTGACAGAGAAAAAAATATATTAGATGGATAATAGTTTGTATCTAGGGACCTGTATGGTACTATACACATTGGAGAAAAAAACTAGTTCCTCCTATTTTTCAGGTTGATTTATGTCTTTCTTGAAAACTTATAAAACAAAATTAAGGCAATGAAATGTCCAAGTAGTCAAGACTGGTCCATACTTGTTATACGATAAAATTTTGTCCTAATATGAAAAGTTTGCCGGTCTTGAATTGCCCTTGCCGCGTGCATTGGCTAAAGAGTACATATGTAATGGTTCGGTCTACTTAGCTTCCCTTCCTTCTAAGTAAAATAAGTGTTGTTACTTTCATTACCATTTCAACAATCACGTAGCAGTAAGCACTGTCCCTCCGATTTAACAAGGCGAAGGGCCCTGAAATAAGCATTTTCCCTTCTCTGGGAGGGCTGCAGCCCCCCAGACCCCCGCCTCGTACGCCTATGGCGAAGGGTAACGAATAAATTGACGTCAAATATAAAATTTATGACTATCTCAACTGATTTTTTTTTTTTTTTTGCTGACTGACCAGGTCTCTTGGGACGCCGAAGTTGTACTGTTGGGACACCAAGCTTTTACTTTTGCGATACGGATATTGTACTTTGGGATATGTGGGAATTGTATGTTGGGGACATACACCTACCAATATTGCACTTTAAGGATACCAGCATTGTACTATTGGGATACAGATATTGTACTTTAGAGTATAGCGGTATTTTACTTTTGGGAAGTAAACATATTGTGCTATTCTCAAACTCTGAAAGCTTAATTGTAAATTAATGTCGACGTTGAAATAACAAAGGTCCCAATAAACTTAAAGTGTACCTAAAGTCTAAAATTTAACGAAAATATGTTACAAAGCTTGCAAAATTCAACCAAATGGTTTAACTTCTATCTTCACAGGGCATTCCTGAGCTGAGATATAAAATGTTGAAGCTAATTCACTCACTTTAAAATGGTAGATTGCACAATAATTTGTGATGTCACTCTTGTACTACTCAAATTACCGTCTTTGTATTGCTTCGGTTTTTTTTTCGAAAGCTACTGCACCTTGTGCCAAAATGTGATCACTGTCTTGCTGTTATAGGGTAACTTGTCTATAAAGTCCTCTCTGTATAAGATGCCATGCAAAGGAAAAATAAATGTTTCATGGTTATATAAGCATCTTAATTTCAAAAGGAAACAAAAGCAGGTAATGTGAGTTGTACAAGAAGGCCATCACAAATTGTTGCGCAATTGACTATTTCAAATTAGGCGAATAAATTTCAACATTTTATATCTCAGCAACAGAGTAAGCTACGAAAATGGGAGTTGGATGGAAGAAATTCATTTTCCAACCTCTAAAATATACATTCTTGCAATTTGAGACTTAAGGTCCACTTTAAACGGCAGAAAACTAACCCGTAGTCAGCCTTCTTAGTGTCCTCGTTTTAAGGTTCTGGTAAAGCGTTGACTTACTACTTGTACTGATAAAGACATTCATACTCGCTACATTTCATGCCTGACAACTTCTGTGTGAGCAATCTCTTACTGCAGTACCTCGAAGCTGAATTTGCGTTCCCGGTTATTCTAAATACGTGAACATAGCCCCTTGAAGAAATTGGTTAAAACGAATTTTAACGGGATTAATCTGAGGGTATTTCAAAAGGATGTTAAAAGATACTATCAAAATTATAAGGAGGTTTAAGTTTGCTGTCTTTCTGGCACATGTTTAGCCTGATCGTGCAGCTTAGTATGAAACCATAGTGCAGTGGACCGTAAATCGTTTGCATATGCGGACTGCGGTTTGAGCTGAAGTGAGCAGCGCCCTCTATATGATTAAACTTTTCACTTTATCAAATTTTCATACCTTATAGCAGCGCAATATCGGTACTTGATAGCTTTGTGAGTGACGTTTTGCACATGTAACCTCTAGTAGGGGTGGGGATGATAACCATCTTCTTTATTTGGCAACACACTTTATCGGTATTTAACAAATTCTTCAGTGTGTTTTGCCCAATTATCACCTGGTGGGACTGGGGTGGTGTGGGAACTACCTCCGTTAATTTTGCAACTCAATTTATTGGCAACATGCAACTTCATCAGTTTTGCCTATATGTTTCATGATTTTCAGTTGAAGATGCTAAAGAACTTCTATGCTACACCTCAATCTCATTCCCCGTTACAAGTGCGCCACAACTTTAAATAATGCGGATGTAGACTTAGTTTTAATATTTGCAGCTACGGCTGCAGATATAGGATAATAGATTTTACAGTCTTCCCGACAAGTAGACTTAAATCCATAATAGGATTGTTCAAGCCTTATCCTTGTTAATCTTACCTTCCGTTCAGTATTTTCCGAGGCTTAGTTATACGCGGTTAAGATACTACATACACAGCAACAGAGTGTAATGACCCTCATTCAAAACTCCGTCACAGCAATATCATCTAACAAAGTTTTAAATTTTAATGAGAAATGTGGAACCTAAGACGGGTTTCTGTTACATCATTAAGAGTGTTTAGTCAGTGGGAACCGAGCCGTCTAATTATGGAGCTACTACGGCTTATTAGGTTTTAATAAATGCTACGATATAGCTATGAGTAAGCTCTAATGCTACTGCCATGTATGTGCATATATCTTAAGAGCTTGTACTATACGAAGTATACTTCAGGGCAAATGCAATTTGGATTAGTGTACATGAGTACGGTATCCTATTTCATGAATGGTCTTGAGAATCACGTGACAATATTATTCTCACTGAATTGTGAAATTTACGCATAGTAACTCCTTTTTTACCTTATTATGCAATACTCGAGTTCTGAAATATCATGAATGATACTTGAAGGCAAATAAGAGGATGAATGTGAGATTTAGCTGTTGTTTCAAAATAAGTTCGGGGCGACTGCTAATGCTATAACTTAGGGAAGAGTCATTAAAGGTGAATTAAGATATAGTGCATTAGTACCTATCACAGGCCTATTCAAAATTTGGGTTTAGCGTTCTTTTCCCTGATATTCCCTGAGATCTTTCAATCAGTTGTGTCGCCAAGGGTGATAGGGACGCCTACCACGATTTTTTCCGTGCATCCTTGTGTTCCAAAATGAAATTTTGGATGTTACAAAGTTATGTACAAACCCTTTTTTATCAACACAGCAGAGCGCTATAAAGACCGTCGTGCCTACACAGGAATAGCATTCATTGCACAAAATTTTTAAAAAAATATTTTTTTTTTCAGGGCACTGCGAGAGTCCAGTTTTGTTACGTATGGCATCATTATTCATTGGAAGGAAGTGTTGTAAGGAATATGATTTCGACAAGTTTCAAGAGCTCCAGGACCTCTCCGGTCTTTAACACTACGTGACTAAAATTCTACCCTCCCAACAGTAACGTCCTGGGTAGGACTTTAAACTGCATCTGGTTGTGGAGTTTGTTTAAACGTGGAGATAATGAGGTTACCCTTTGTCACAACTGTCTGCGGAGCACCCTTGGGCAAAGTGCACCTGTATTTGCCCAGCGCTTTTGTCGTGCTGTTTCCTTCGGGAGCGGTGTTGCCTTCGGGCGCCCCCTGTCGGGGCTGGGGGTTGTAGAATATTCCCACGGTATTCCCCGCCTGTCGTAAGAGGCGACTCAAAGGAAGGACTTGAACAGTAATTGAACTGTATTTGAAACCGAACTTAAAGGGGAATTTTCATGATCCCAGACAGTTCCAATTCTCCCAACTATGCATCTTCTAGCTCCTCCCATAACTGTATGAGGCTCTTCCTTGTGCAAGAATAAACCTGTTTTATTGCTTAAGGCCATGTCCTGGTGAGCACACAAGGCTATAAAATGTAATAAAAGTACTCTCTCTGCCTTGTGTGGAATGTGAGCTACTCTGCATCTTTCAAATTTTCAAACTTTGATGTCAATCAAACAGCAGTCACCAACTGAGAATTTTGATATACATACACTAAAAATATACTTTGGGGTGATGACAGTCTGTCTTTAAACTTGAACCGTGTTTGAACTTTACCTTTTTATCTAGCTGACACTGTACAACACATTCGTGTAGTGTGTCGTTAAATCCCATCTAACTAACTAACCCAACAGTAATTGTTTTAATCACACTCGACTCTTGCTGTTTTATACGCGCAGCGAGCGATATTTACAAATATTCTAGAGCACCAGCAGGGCTTCACTCCTTCAACTCATCATTGAAGCATGACCAAGCTCCAGATACTTGTTCTTTCAAAGCCCGAGCATCTCCCGGTCTTTTAGTCTCCCTGCCCATCCCTTCCTTTTGTACATCAATTATGCAACCGTTGGTCCGAAATATTGTTCAAAATGTTCAGGTTGCAAATATAGCTGCCAGTTTAGTAAAAATCAGGCCATATAAGGACAGAAAAACTACATTTTATTACTACTTTCAACTTGAAAAGTACCCACAGCTTCCTGTGACTCTACTTAATAGAACTTAAGCCCAAGGAGGGGGGGGGGGGAGGCTTCGCCCTTCTCCGTAGCTTAATTCTGCCTCCCTGCCTGACCCATTTAAGTCTACCTTGTCCTCCGGGTGCCGACCCCTCCAAATTATAAGTGTCTGTCGACGTTACTGCTTTTAATGTCCAGTAGAGGTATTTTTTTCTTTTTTCTTACGGCTCAATTTCTAACCAATTGGTTTAAGTCGGGCCGGCCACCGCCTTTTTACAGAGAAACCAAGGAGAACAAGATTCCATGATATAGTGCTGTAGTATTTTTTCTAAAATCTCCCCGTCTTGAAGCGTCTCTCGGAGAAATTACACTTTGTGTAGTGGAGTTTTCGTGAATGCATGGTTATAGGACTTTGCCAGAAATATATATATATATTTCTATATATATATATATATATATATATATATATATATATATATATATATATATATATATATATATATATACAACATTATAGCCTTACTGGGACTTTATAGAGCACTGCAAAGGTAATAAAGTACACCTTTCATGACTTTATTAGTTCTAATAATGAATTATTAATTCAGTCTTGGAGAGCCATTGTCCGTAAATGATGAAAACCCCGAATGCAGTAAAGGTCAATTTAATGCATTACAATGCATGCAAAGGAAATGCCATGTCATGCTAAGGTCATGCCATGTCATAAAATGAAGTGCGACTTATCGGTGATTTCAGTGCCTCCTTGACCAATGTATGGATTTTAGAGTGTAAACAGTTAGCCAAGTTGTAACATTCTCATCTCGTCACCGCACTTTGTCACAAAAGGTTTCTCTGCAAACTTAATCGTACGTACCTGATGACTGAGTTCGTGGGCAATGACAAATATTGAATTTTCAATATCAATGGTTGACTGACGTCTCGTATTAATCAGTACATGTTTCTCCCTCAAGGTTATTAAGCCCCAGTTTTCCATTCCTGACGGAAGTAACTCTGGCAGTGCAAGCAGATCTATAATTAAGTCAGAAAGAAAAGTTGTTAAGTAAGAGTACACATTTAAATTACAGAATGATACTCTTTGGCCGGCCAGCTGTTCAAGATATGCCTGCGAAAGCTTGAAAGTTTTGAAGTTTCTTGTCTTTAGAATAGCATACTTCGGTAACCCCTTCTCCACTTTTGTTTTGTTCCTAGGAAACAGACATGGTGCCCACTGCGCCTATTATCGGTGTTGATAAAGTCACTAAAGCTTATTGCAAAGACGCAATCATGTAAACTGAAAATAGATATGCGGGATCAGAGAACCTGGAAACAGTTCATCGGGGGGGGGGGGGGGGCCGGGGGAGGGCAACACCGTGACACTTGGTCCCAAGACCCGGTAGTAACATAGGTGTAGATTAGACTGAGCAACTAGACATGTATGATCATTCTGCACATGACAATGTCTAAATCAATTTCAACAAATGGCACCTGGTCCACCCAGCCCTCCCCCTCGTCTGGCTGAATCTTCCTATATACTGTCACATGAGTATGAGCATCTTCGTCCGTTGTCTTGAATGACGGGCACCGTACAGATAAGTTTATGGAATAAATTGTTTAAATGTTATTGATTCTTAAAGGTGTTTATCTTTTAACTTAAACATTCCAAAAATACTGTTGTACTGGCCAAGAGCAACTTGAATATACAGATTCTCTTTTCACAAAATGCTATGTTAGAGGAGAGTAATTTCTAAGGTAGTGAAATCACTTTCATTTTTAACGAAACTAAAAACAGGCAATGTAAGTAGTCAAAAAGGGCATAACCATAATGTCAAATCTTTTTTGTTCATACTTAATGAATAAATACAATAAGTTTACATCGCAGTTAATGAGAATTAGACGAATGTAAGCTTTAAAATTAAAACAAAAAATGATCTAAATTTGCTGTTATTAAATTTGTTAATATAAAGACGAGAGCAAAACAAAACCATACCAAGCTTTGGTAGAGGATAGTTGAATCCGCTGTACTCTTCGAGGGATAAGAACAGCTTCTCGGCCTCCCTCAGGGAGTATTCTAAGTCATCAAATTGATCTTGTCGACACCACACACGTAACTGTAATGGTTAAAAATGACACACATTTCTTGAATTATTACGTTTGTTTACGTACAACACTATATCGTTAGAATATGGCTACACGGGTTCTCAAGTGTTTCGTACCGCGGGCCACTTTTACTAGAGTTTTTACTTTGTATTTATTTTTTATTATTCTAGTAGCCAGGAACTCGTTGGGAAGCTTTGTTTCATCTCAGAATTTTGTGCTTCTTGAATACTTCGCGGGCTATTTTTGTGCTCCTCGAGGGCCGCAAATGGCCCGCGGGCCTCCACTTGAGAACCTACGTGCTAGGAGGAGGAAAAGTCACTGAAACCGGTATTGCAACAGGACAAGTTGAAACAAAGGAATCTATATTCTGGCGCACGCCTTACCGGAAGAAAACCTACTAGTACAAGATCCATGACTGAACATAAATTTAAGGAGTGTACAAGGTGGTGTCACGACTGCCTGTCTGTCTGTCTGTCTGTCTGTCTGTCTGTCTGTCTGTCTGTCTGTCTGTCTAATTGACTATCTGGCTTCCTGGTTGTCCATATCTGACTGTATATTTGTTTCTCTCTTTCTGTCTGACTGCCTGTCTATCTCTTTGACTGTCTAGGGTGTAGTAACATGTCAAAAAGTGTGTGTGTGTGGGGGGGGAGATACATCTGAAAGACACTCTTCTATGTTCCTGATATAACCTATATATATATATATATATATATATATATATACATATATATATATACGGTAAATATATATATATATATATATATATATATATATATATATATATATATATATATATATATATATATATATATATATATAGGGCTACATATACGGTAAATATATATATATATATATACGGTATATATACATATACACATATATATATACATATATATATATATAAGTGTAGATGTGACGTAATATATGTACGTAACAATATATGTTATTACAATTATATTCATTTTCTTCGATTGGCACGGGAGGGACCTTATAGCCGTCAACTGTCTCATACTAACAGACCGGTTCTATTTGATGATGCCAAGGTCTTTTTTGACACATTTAGTAATCCTTGCCCTCCATGCCATAAGAAGGTGTTTCTAATACAAAAGATTAGTGCAGCTCTATACATTAGGCTACAGGCACTAGATCAAGTTGTTGAGGGCAAGTAAGGCAAAAGGAAAGTGCCCCTATGCCCTGGGTAGGGCGGTTTTTGTCCTGCACCATATGCCCCTTACCCTCACATTAGAAAAATAATTTTCCTATTTGGAGGTGCAAATACTCCCTTGGAAAGTTTGCATGCCTACGCCCTCTATAGGGGTCGGTCGGTGACACGTCACTTCTGCACGACAACAAAATGTTGGAGTACAAAAAGTGTATCACGCGAGTGTGTTTCCATATGGTGAATCTGTAGTCAGTTGTTGTTTTCACTCCAACGTCTGTAGGGTAACGGCGAAAGACCCGGATGACCGACCGAACCCATATTGATTTAATGAAGTAAAATCAGTGAGCCGGGGTGAAGGGGGCGCACATGCCTTTCTTTGGTAATAATCGTATGCTTACTCATTGCCAGTTTTGGCACCCCCCCCCCCCCACAACTATCCGACCTAATATTTTTGGATACCTTACGGTCCTCTGAACACGACATCAAGTGGTAAAAGTAAATATTTTAGGTCTCACTCATTAAAAATGGCTGCAAAAAACAAAATGGCGGCAACAATTATGAATATTTTGTATTAAACAGTGATGAAGAAAATATTTTTAAAAATAATTTTGAGACACCTTCTCTTGAAATTTGCTTCTACTTTATGACAAAAATATCAAAATTATTTTTTGGGACTATTTTGGCCGGATTCAGGTTAACCAAGATGACGGAAAAAACAAAATGGCCGCAAAAATGAATGAAATATTTCCAAACATTGTATCAGTCTCATCGTAAATTTCCACAATCCCCTTTCATAATGATGAAAATTAATGTTTTACAATTGAGGCTGAACTTTGCAATCCTTGGCACAAGAGTACTTGCCAGCCAATACGGCGGAAAAGTACCGATGAAGTAAAACAACACAGTAAAATTTCCCACAAAAATAAGAAACTGATTAAAAACAATACAAAAAATCCAGAAAATAATCATTGGGGTTTTCAATCGAAATTTATTTTTTAATGATTATTTTCTGAGATTTTTTTTTTAAAATTTGAATTAATTTCTTTTTTGGGGAATTTTTGCTGTGTTCTTTTTTCTTCTTCGGTCCTTTTTCGCCATATTGGTTAGCAAGTACTCTTGTGTTAAGTATTGTGAAGTTCAGCCTTAATTTTAGAACATTCATTTACATCATTACGAATGGGGACTGTGGAAATTTACAATGTTTTTACACAATTTTGGAAACACTTCATTTATTTTTGCGGCCATTTTGTTTTTCCGCCATCTTGGTTAACCTGAGTCCCGCCAGAATAGTCCCAAAATTAATTTTGGAACTTTCGTGTTCAAACGTGACCAAATTTTGAGAGTAGATCTCTCAAAAATATTTTTAAAGAATATTTTCTTTATTATTATTTAACAAAATATTCATAGGCTAATTTTGCCACCAATTTGTTTTGGCAGCCATATTCAATGTAAGAGAACCCAAAATATTTACTGTTACCACTTGATATCGTTTTCAGGGGGACCCATGGTTTCTAAAACATATTGGGTCGAAGAGTTGTGGGGAGATCCCCGTGAAGTGCCTCTGGCCCATGACCTTAATATGGTTGGACACGTTCTTTACCTATTCGTTATATTATGGTCATTTCCATTGTCTGTGTTACATTGACAGTATGAACACGCCAGATTTTGGGAGCAAAACATTCGATGAATAACATTCAAAGAAAAACAAAACATTGGCAACAGCTGTGAGATTTTGACGTCACATCTCCCTCCTTAAGATTCACGTTAGGTAGAATATATGATAACCTGAATTACCAACATCTCATGAACTGTTTCTTCTGTAACATTAAACATATCACAAATGTGGGTTTGAAAGCTTCGGTACTAAACACTATTTGTCTCACAATATTATTCTCTCACCTCAACATTATTCTTCAAAAACTTGGCTCTGGATATAAACTTTGTCACCGCGAAAGACAGTAAGTAAGTTGACATTAAAGGGGATGTTTGGAAGGTGCTCTCGGTCCAAGAGTTGTTGACTATTTTTTTCACCACAGGCATATTGGATAGGGCGGTGTACGACTTAGGATGGATGATTTTTACAGTAAAATTAGCTTTGAAGGAGGGCTCGTCGAAGCAAGGAAACACTTTCCTTGCCCCCATTGGAGATAAAAATGACGCTATCACGTACCTGCCAAAATAGATAATAACATTGGATTAAATATCGAAATTTAGTAAGTTATGAATGTAGATTTACCTTGAGAAATATGCTTCGAATCAGTACGTAATATTTTACAAGTAAGGCAATTAATCATAGCGAAATAGGTATCCAATAGTAGAGGGAACATGATATGTCCTCTCACATGAGCCACAGTTATATTTGTAAAGAGGAGAAGTCGAACTTAACAAACTTTTCGCATAAGGGAAATACAATTAGTAAAAGCAGCACGCCCTCTGCAACTCCCCCAGGACAATTCCCATAGGAAACACCCCGGGCCTCGGACAAATCCAGGTTGATTCAACAACAGCGTAACCAGCAAAAAAAAAAAAAACTAATAAAATTCTCTTCCTTTCTCCAGTCAAATAGTAGAAGTTTATCCAAAAACATGATGAAATATGACTTATTTGACAATTTAACTTAAGATTGTTGAATGTGCTCTTTAATGTTAGATCACGTTCACGAGAAGGGATCAAAACAACATAAAATAGTTTATGGAACAACGTTAAACCTTGACTTTCCTTCTTTCCTTTTCTGTTATCTTATCGGTTGGAGTTTTGAACTTTACTTTGTCCAAGGATGTCAGCGATGGTGTTAATCATTCATGACTCCTCTGTACATGATAAAATGTATTCAACAGCGAGAAATATGTTTCTCTGATACACTATCGCTTTACTTCTTTTTAATAAGTACCTTCCTCCTTAGTGACAGAAAATGTGAAGGTATTCAAATCGATTACCTGCAAAGCTGGCCGCAGGGTTTCTCTCTCAATCAGTGAGGTTCCTAAAACTACTCAAGTATGAGAACAACTAACATGCAGTGTAGGCCATATCAAACCATCTTTGTAATGTTGCATTATTTTTTATGAAAGATTGATTTACTTCAGGCAGCAAACCTGACTCGTTTTTTAATGCAAAAGAGGCCCAATGTGCACATACAACCATACATGGCGAGAAAATTCTCTGTTTCATTCGAATTTAAAACTCAAGGAATAGTATAAGTATTCATACCACGTTATCGAGGTCGTGTTAACGCAGTTAAATAATCTTACCAGAAGCAAGACATTTATCAATAATTTGAAGGGCTAATTGACGGTATTGAATTTATTACTCTCAGGCACAATTCCTTAAAGAATTCCAAGTTCACATCATCAGAATACTTCAATAACAAGGTCGCCACTATTAAGCGACAGTTTCTACAACTCACTTGTGAATTGAAGTTATATCATCCTTGCAATAAAATAACTCTACCATTAAATCAGTTAAGCTATAACTTCAAGAGAAAGCGCAGTATTAATTTAAACGGAATCCTGCAGCATATTCCCTTCTGTGCACTAATTAAACTATTTAAAACCTGTGGGCTTTATGGCTCCCTGCCATAACCTAGTTCTCCATACATCCCAACTTCAACACTCCACGAAGATTGCACTGTCAGATTTCAAACGAACCTTCCCAATGGGACAGTATATAACAGGTGTTACAAAAATTATCAGTTGAAAATATGACACGTGAAAGACAACTCGAAGTAAAAGGGAATACATCAAAGCAGGCATTTCTTATTCACTGAACAGTGAAACTCTGAATCGTACGTGAAAGTTTCTACACTTATCTTAGTCGTACGTGCTCATAGTTTTGTCTAACTTAAGACATGTTTGCATCAAAACAACTTTGATAATTTGCTTGCTGTTTATTTAATATAACTGCAAGGGGTGATAATACGTCTTCAGAAGTGGGAGAATGATATGTTTTCTGCGAAATCATGATTTGTCATTACGGGGCTTACAGGCGAGTGTTTATGAGCTCACGGTGCCGAATGTTCAGCGAGAGGGCGAAGGGTTATCTGGGTTTGGGGTGCTCTTTAGGGTGCCTTTGTGGAACCTAGGAGGCCACGCTCATGGGAGCTCAGCCGTGCTTCAATGTTCTGGGCAGCCCATTAGAAGGATGTCATAAGTGGCATTGGTTGCGCAATACATAGGTCACAAATACACAATTTGACCATTTCCTTTAACAGTCTGTCGCCCTAAGCACACACATCACATAATCATATCTTCTTTCGATCACTTAAGGGGCACCCATACAAACACAATGCCACGTAATTATGTCCCACTGAACTATATGCTAGGAAGCATAATTCCACAATAATGTTTTCAAGCTTTCACGGAGGGTCACGTGATGTCGGTTAGCTTACTCAAGTCGGTTCACTAGAGTAATAACTGTATCATTTGACAACCATATACTTAGGTCGTCAAGATTTCACGTCGTATGCCTAACGTTGTAGCCAGTCAGTTGAAGATATATGTGATCCAAGGTGTCAAAAATCTCAAGCGAATTGGCAGAAGAAACACCCTGTGACTAATTCTCTCCTCAGGCCAAGAGACATTGCTACAGGCTACCCAAGATTTGTGTACATGTATACCCTATTGTGGTGCAGGCTACTGTATACTATGTAATGCCCAGTACTTTAGGCCTACTATACAGGGCAATGAAAAGCAGTTAGCAGACAACAAAAGTTGAGAACAGCTGATTGAAACTACGGTTTCTTTGTCAGCGGATTCGGCTTGAATGAGCTAATCTACATCTCCTGACCCCTATCTCGCCTTCAGTTTCGAGGCTTATTCCACATTTGCCCGCTAGGAAGACGTGTTCTACTCCTGCGCCTATACTGGCTGCACTCGAAATGCCAACGAGCCGCAAACTTTCGCAAAATTTTTCGTCGAATTGCGTAAAAACTGTACGCTATTAACTATTCATACGATCACAACAAACACATAAATATTTAACTAAAAATCGACTAAAGCAAGTCTGATTAGTGATTACCATGCTGTTCACACGTCCAAGTCAATGGGATTTTAACTTGTGATTTCTCTAGCTTAAAGCTCACACAATGAAGTCCCATTGACTTATTCTGTAAAAGTGAGTAGGTCGCAGAATCGCGTTACAGTTGAAGCTTCATCGTGCGATATGAATATTTACATGTCGAAACCAATCAACAGTCGAGAGGTAACATAAAATTGGGCACATGAATGGAGCGGAACTGGATAATATCTGTCATTGTTCGCAGGTGTTAGAGTATATACGTCAAAAGAGGAGTACATATTCGACACCTGCCACATTGCCATACGTCCTCCAGTTATATAGCTCAGTATTATGTCCATTTCAAGAGCGCCCCATCAATTACTTGCATACCCACTTAAAGGGCATATGCATCACGACATCTCTACTTTGACATGAAAGTCGAACCTATATCAAATCCATACAGCCCTTACACAAACCTCTTAAGACTTCGAAAGACACATAATGCTTAAAGTTATAGTGACATGCAACCAAAAAGACCTGCTTTCAAATGGAAATTAAAGAATAAAATCCCCCAATGAAAGATCGGTTGGAATTATTTTAATATCTTTTACCGTTCTCAAGATAAACCTCTTCAAAGTTTGATAGTTTCTGGAGTAACCATTGCCTATGCAAAAATAATGATATAGAAGTAGTGACATTCTTAGAATTTCTTTTGTTAACCCCATAACAACCGACATCACAAATATGCACATTTAGCTCGTGTTTATTCATAAAGCTAGTGTGAAATAGAAATAACCCTGTAAAATTGTCAATAATGGACAGATTCTGATGGGAATGACGGCTTGCCTTTTGCATCAAATAGCCGACTAAGGATTTTCATGTCACCAGACCTTTAAAACAATTAAACAAAGGAGTTATACTTTGTGTGAGGTAAACGATTCACCACCACCAATAAATTTTTCACGTATACCCCTTTCCGTTTTGACATATATCTATATATATATATATATATATATATATATATATATATATATATATAGTGTAAGAAGTAGCTTCAAAGACGAGATGGACGTCGCTTTATTATCACTATTTATTGCAAGCTTTTGGCCCTCTGACCTTCATCAGGTACTAGGAGAATGTATGTTTGATTCTTCTAGTACATGATGAAGGTCAGAGAGCCCAAAGCTTGTAATAAATAGTGAATGACGTATAAAGCGACGTCCATCTCGTCTTTGAACTTATCTCTTACACTTGTATTATGAAGGAGAACCGATTACGTAACGGACAAATGGGAAGATTTCTTTCATTTATATATAAATATATATATATATATATATATATATTCATTGGTTTGACAGTGTCTACCCTTTAATTCAACCCTCATCCAGCAAGATACATGTGTTGTTATAAATGATACGCACAGCAGTGCATATACCATAATTTCATCAACTTTCGTCATAGCAAACATTGTTGTTTCTTGACATGGATGTGAAAAATTCGGCACATTTGGTTTCGCTCTGCAATTCCAACTCGCGTGGCCATGGCAACCCCCTTCCAGTAAAGAGGAATGATTTCTCAAACAAGTTTCGTTACAGTGTACGGAATCATTTCCAAATGCAGTCGAGATAATACAAAACCTAACTAAAGAGTTAAATTTGAGAAATGGAAAATATCGATCCTCAAGGAGCAACTAATAGATTCTGTCCTCCCACTCGGCATTTGGAGATGAGAATTTTGTAATTTATTAATAAATTGAATCTGAGAAGTGAGTTGAGGCATTTGCTGGAGTATTGTGTTGAAACGGCATTAGCAGACGTCCTAAACTTATTTTGTAACATCATCCAAGTGTTTCACGATTATCAGGACATAATGATAAACCAAGGCAGGGGCGGCGATACGTGTTCGAAAGTGTGTGTGGAGGAAGGAAAAGGGAAAGGGGGAGGGGTGTGAGGTATGTCAACCGGAATAGCTAGGATTTTGTCATGTGGGGACTTTCAAGTTCAATGACCCAACAGCGTCGAAGGCCCCCAGGGTGGGTGAAGGCGCTATCCTATGGTATGAGGTCCAGAGGGTCCGTATTAGGGCCTTTTTGGGACCAACAGCAACGCCATGATAGGGAACGAGACGACGAAGCCCCCCCCCCGAAGCTCTGCTGTATTTGTCGAATAAAGGACGTTACAACGAAGCATCTAACTTCTTCAAAATTACAGTGGATTCCCCCTGACATACTAAAGAAATTACGAATTGACTACTTGTTTGTATACTAGCCTGAGGCAGACTGCACACGGTATCGTTTTATTGAAGGAGAGGGCTTGTGGGGGGGGGGGGGTGACGTTTGGACAATGCTGGAGCAGAGTTTCCACTCTAGTGGCAACTCGCATATCCCCCCAGCTGTCCTACGTGAAGAGATAATGGGGGAACCCCTATGTGCACTGGGTTAGCTCAAGGCGCGCCAAATAAAGCATTTTAAAGACATGTTTGTAATGCTTCATTTCAGTTTACAAAGCATAAGCTTTTCCCTTTATACTGATAAAATTCCCATCGGTGGAGCTCGGGCGCCAAAGGCCATGAAACTGTGAGGTATTCCCAAATTGTCGACATTAGAATGAAGCATTGAACTATTTTTAAATGGCAAAGTATGAAGACTTAGACTACACAAACAACATTTTGTTTTTTCATTTTTCTTATGGTTTTGTTTCTGTTTTTGTTTTTTGTTTAATAGTTTAACGTAGACTATAATGGCTGGTAGATTTCATGATGCAGAGGGTGTGTGGTTGAGAAATATGGATCATGGTAGGGGAACAGCATATATGATTCCATTTAGGCTGTCATGCAGAAAACGATAATGAGATGAATGGGGTATATACGAGGGTTGCACGTGAAGCCCACAGAAAAGTAGCATTCACAAGACATTCTAGTAATTCTTTATTTGAGTTTTCTTATATTATTCAAATTCCTCCCCAATTTCTCTTGTTAAATTTCGTTCATTTTCTATTTTTACAAAGCCATCAGCCAGATTTCTAAGGGAGAAGGAAGAGAATATCTGGATCATATCTCACCCACCAAATGTGGTGAAGGGGATTAAATCCCCCATCACTCAAGGATCAGGAAATAATCCCATCACTCAGGGATCCAAGAATCCCCGCCCGAAAAAAAAGTTGTCGTTTTTCTTGTATAGAGTGAAAACAACTTCGATTTGAAGGGAACCATACATGCATGGATCAGGGAGTTGTTATTTAGAAGGAGATACATAGAAAACTCTAATTTATGGTAATCTGATTAGATCCACCTCATCGTTTGCATAGTTTCAATTCATGAGGGATTATTAGAGCTTAGGGTACCCACTTCTTTTGTCTGCTTTTCGATTGATACATGATACCCAAGTAAATCTTATATTCACCTACTTATACCGTATGAATAAGATCAGGAGGAACAATGCTTGATCCGTAGGTTTTTACCGACAGTCAAGTAAGAAACAGTTTCTAATAAATCAAAACGACTGCTGTTTCAGGCTAAGAAGTCTAGAAAGACTAGCTTATAAGAAGAATGTCTTACACTGGCACAATGCGTAAATGACTAAAGAGAGGTGTAAGACTATAATTTGTTTTAAGATTATATTTATTTCCGCAAACTTTCGCAAATTCCGAATGGTAAGTGCATGATCAACATGTTACATAAAATCTAACTAGCCTATTGTGATAAGCGTTGGATCGCGTTGGGAGGGGCAAATTAATTTGCAAGGAGAGCAACTGGCAATGCTACAACATATAGACAAACTTTGTTTACATTTCTGTTCAACGTAGCAGACGACATGAACCTTTTTAAGATACTAGCAGTAGCTTTAAGCCCATTGTATCTTCAAGTGCTATACAAAGCAAGTGACCTTGGCGACAACAACGTGGGTACAAAGGGGAGAGCTGCCGCTTTATCCCCTTCTAAGTAACAACCCTGCATGGATTACCATAGGGGTATCACGAACTTTTTTTAAAACCAGAAATCCCAAAGGCTTAGTGATGCCTTGCTGAAAGGGGGTGATTTGTTGCACTGAGGTTGATCACTCAAATTTTTTCTTGAAGAAATTTCTTCTTGACTATATAACTTTTACGATGTTTTAACAACTTGACCTCTGCTGACCTCATATGACCTTTGAACCCCACCAGAAAGTGAATAACAAAAAGAAAATACACGTTTTAGGAAGATTTCGTACCCGGACGTCTGCGTGAGAACTAACCGAGCTCTTATCCACTCTAGGCCATCCAAGAATTCGTTCAGCGTATGGTATTTCTATTATGCTGTAGTCACAGCATCCTTGTCACGTGTTCAATAACAAGTTTATTCATATAAATATTATTAATGTGTCAGTTATGCTTGTGAAAATGTAAATGTTGTTCCCTATAACTTTATCTTTGGAATGGCAGAAAAATTCAGCCCATAAGTCAAAAAACACAGGACACAATCTGGAGGTACCGCCCACTGTCTATTTAGTTTACGACGTTTTCGTAGTTGCACTTTTGATGACCTCATACGACCTTCGACCTGTAACAAACTCATAGGGCCCCTCTCTTTTAAAGTAACACATCTATATACTAAGTATGAAAAGGATCCATCATCCACGTCTTGAAATATCGTGTTTTTCAAGGTTTTCGTTTTTTGACCTCTGATGACCTCAAATGACCTTTGACCTCCACTAAAAACAATAGCCTTCTTCCGCTAATATGATAAAGTTACATACAAAGTATGAAGATTGTCCATCATTGCTATCTTGAGATACCGTGTTTACAAGCAGTTTTTAAGAATTTAGTATTTTCAGCTCCGTTGACCTCAGATAACCTTTTACCTTTTCCAAACTCCATGTGGCTCAATTTTTTTACTATAACGTATCCACATGCCAGGTATGAAAAATATCTATGCTTCCTACCTAGAGATATCGTGTTTACAAGGTTTTCGGGGTTTGACCTCTGGTGACTTCACATGACCTTTGACCTTTACCTTTACATGTATATTATGCCTGATATGATGTTTCCAGGTAAGGTCAGGGTCAGAAACATGAAAGAGGTTATTGTTATGCATGATATCATGTTGAGGATTGGGTGCTCGGTCTACAGACCACCGAGTGCATGGTCAAGTGGTTAGAGCATCCGACTTGCAGCCGGAAGGTCTAGGGTTCAAATCCTGGCCGGGTCATACCAAAGATCTTGAAAATGGAACCCACTGCCATTGTGCTTGGTGCCCAAACAATGGAGAAGGGAAAACAAGCCAGTGAGCCACAACTGGAAAAAAGGCCGTGGCCGACCCGACTTAAACCAATTAGAAACTGAGCCGTAAAACCCCATCTAACTCTTACTCTACAGACCATACGCATTGACGTCACGCGACGTCATGTTAGTGGACAAACAATAAAGTTAGCTTAATACGGTGCACGACTTTGATACAAAAAGTGTACCTAACGTAGCCGTCGCACGCTCACTTAGACTAAGGCACGTATCCGACCGGTACAAAAATGAACTGTCCATAATTGTGTTGGTGTAGGTTCTAATGCTACACGTTTTTTTTTTTTTTCTTTTTTTTATTTTTTTTCTTTGTACCCCGACTAAATTGTCAGAAAACAGTTACTAGTACGCTCCATAGAAAATATTACGGTACTTCGATCGCATCACTTAAACGCAAGCTCTTTGAAACAACATTTCAAAAGACGAGCTAATGAACCTTTTAGCCCGGCATAGACTTTAACAATTGCTTACCGTGTCTACAGAGTGAGGTGGGAACGGTGTATATTGTTGATAAATTGAATAAGTGAAACTGGCTTAATCTTAAAAAGATGAAAGCAAAACCTAGACGATGACAGGTAAATGAAAATTTGTCAGCAAGGTATATTTAAAACCTTACCTAACTCTTACGGGGAGAGAGCAGTCGTCCCAAGTTTATTTTCAAAAATTTGCTCAGTCTTACAGATCTCTGATTTTACTCACAAGTTATTATGTTTATGTATAGGGACACTGAATATTGAAAGTAAACCAAGGAGTTGTTTTGCATGAATTTAACAAATAAGTAACAAAAATATTGTCACATGATTGATAGAAGCCATTCCTGAATCAGGATAGCAGGGTACACTAATTCAAGTTAGGGGGACTGCATTTTCCCTTTAAAGCTGAACATTAGACGTGTTTATCAGGTTAAGACAAGACATAGGCCTATTTCTGTTGTTCAAAGACTGATTTAGCTACATAATGTTGTTGGAGAATCAAATTACTTGCAACCATCTGTATTTTGTTGTTGAAGTGTTTTCAAGAGTTTCATCAACAAGTTTGATGTATCAGAGATGACAGATATTCTGTGACGTCATGCCTGTTTCTACGCATTACTTCTTGCACTGATGGTAAGAGAGGAGTTTTTACACCGGTGCGTACACATGATGTGAGTAAAAGGTCATAATCTGAGGGTGAACAACCCATTAATCTGTTAAGGTAGGCTGCAACATCTTGTGGGATTTTCACCTTTTGTGCTCGAACTGATTTTCGGAAACAATACAACGGTCAAAAAACAGCTGGAAAAGTGACATTAATTTCTTAGCTGCACTGAATTCAAATACTTTGTAATAAAATGTAAAATTCGTTTATTGCCACAGCATGGTGCTTGGATAACCAAAAATTTATCCCCCACGGGCGAACTGGAAGCTACAAGGAGCGTTCACACCAAAATCGAAATCTGCTGCGTTTTTCGGGGCAGGAGCTGCAAAGCAAATGGCTCGTACGTATTTCTATGGAACCGTTCACACTGAAACCTGTTGTAAAAAGCGTTTTGCGGGAAACGCGGCGGCTCGCGCATTGATCGATCTCTGGCTGATTTCAAAGCGGAAATCGTGTGATTTTTGTTAGGAGATCAATGGCAGCCCGCCATACAGTTGTTTGGATTTTTCATTGTTGTGCAGTGCAGATTTCAAAGCATGATACCTGAGAAGGATGTTGGAGACTTTAATGTCTGAAAGTCGAAACTGAAAAAGAAAAAAAAAATCCGAATTTGTATGACAAAATAAGTTCTAATTAGGAACGCAATGGTTTTATGGCATAACATATAAAGTGAAATAGCAAAACAAATCTTCATTTGTTAAGTTTAACTTGATTAGGCTAGTGCAAAGTACTATCTCTATCCCTACACTGTATGATTTCTTATATGTTTTTGCAGGGTGGCCTATTTAGAGCAAAAATCAAGTAATTTTCATATATGATAACTTTTTTGGGAGATAACTCTGCCAAATCACTTATTGATGCTGCTTCGAAGAGTTTCCCTAATGATAAAAAAATCTTGCAAATACATTTCCATCACTAGTATCTTCGGAGTTATTTCTGTAATAGTTATTTTTGCTAGAGGGCCGTAAGTAATTATATCATGCATCCAGGATTTTTATGAGAGGAAGAAGGTTCAGGACGGAATGAGTCACACCCTAAATTTTCGGTCCAAGGGCTGTTATTAAATGACGTTGATGGGTATGGATCCAGAGGCAAATGCAGGGGCTAAGAGTAGAAACTTGAAGAAGCTCTTGGGTATTCACAAAATTGCGAGCATTAGTATGAAGTATCTCAGTATCTTGAAATAGGGTTGAACAGTTAAATAAATAGGCCTATCCAACAAACACACCCCGCATGTCTTTTTTTTGTACGAATGACTACTTTGGAGTTTTGATGATGCTGGAGCTTCGTAGAGGCATGAAATTGGGGTAATTGCATTAAACTTTGACATAACAATTGTACTCGTTCTGTCCAATGATAAGAAAGACGTATACAGGGAATTATCTTAGTACTGTCGAAGAGTGCGTTACGCCGACGCGCGCCGAAAACTCACGTTATAAAGACTGCTTAATGTGTTATCTCATTTTTCATTATAAATTGTATCCATGTTGTCTCTTTTCCTTCCCATTTCACGAAACAGTTGTTGATTTGTAAATTTCGTTTTTCATAACGGTAGTCTACATTCCCTTTTTTAGGCTACTTATTATATATTTTGGCCCGTGCATGTGCAAAATAGCCAGCAAAATGTTCCATATCCTCTTCGGCGTCGGCTGTATTAAAAGTGACTATCAAAAGCCCGCAGCGGGAACCGTCGCGTTTTCCCACTGCTGTGTGAACCCTCTACAGTGCGGGGAATCGCGCTGTTTTGGTGTGAACGTACGCAGCTGTGGCAAAGGGCGGTTTTATGTTATCGTGGCCCCAATTCATACTTACCCGGCGACCTTGCAAGACGGAAATTTTTTCCGCCGCTTGCGTGGCGAGCAGAGTCAATACAGTGCAACTGTGCCCAATGGATCCGCATCGAGTGCGGAAGCCAAAGTTATACACTCCTTTTCCACCGTACGTGCGTACAATCCGTCCCGATCCGTTCGGCGAATTAATTCTATCTTTTTCCGCTTTTACTTTCCACATGAACGGGCTGACAAGTGTTTCTACATCGCAATAAAATGATAGCAGACTAACAGTAGCATATACAGTGGTTTAAGAGACAATGACTTCTGCCAAGAAGATGGCATTTCCGCACAGGATGTTGATCAAAAAAGTACGCGAAATTGTAATATACAGTTGTGGTTTGACTGACTATAGAGACCCCAAATGGAGCTAACAGTCGTGGCTTACCATAGGCCACTTGTACACTGTGACTGTTCTCACTGGAGGGGAGCTGAATGTTTTAAACCGCCGTCCTTGGTAAGTGTCTATTTTACCATTTGCGGGTCCTTAGACGCAATTTCATGCTACGTTTGTGCTCGCGCGTATAGCGTGAGCATTACGGCGTGGGGCCCTCTTAGGGGAGGGAGCGAAGCCCCAGGAAGCTCTTAGGAGTAAGACATTTCAAATGCCTATAATGCGGTGAAATTATTGTCAATATTGCTAGTTTGATAATGGCAAAAATATGATTTCATATAAGAGCAAAACGTGAACCCATGGATGGGGAAAAAAGAGAAAGCTTTTAAGTCTTAAAATGACAATGGCACCAGAACGTTTTCTTTCAAGGTTGGGGACCCATACCTTAACAATTTTTTTTCAGTCACTGGAGTTAAACACATAAAGACATGAAGACAAATGTAGGGCAAAAAGGTGGAAAATATTACACCATTTGATCACTTAATTAAAGACGCTGAATAAGCAATGTAAAACATCCGACCTTCAAATCCCTTCTCTATGAGAAAATGGGTCCCCCTCCCCCAGCATTTGATGTATGTCGATAGCCAGACAATGTACTGAATGGGGCTAAATAGCTTCGGGGGATTTTCTGTTGGCGAGACATGATAAAATGCATTAAGGCAATTGTAATTTCGAATTTTCTGGGGGTTCTAACCCCCTTCTTTGGCTACGGACGTGCTTTGATAAATGACCAACGGAGAGATGCTAGTAAAAATGGTCAAATCCGGTTGGGCTCATTCGAAACTATCGGAATTGAATTGAATTATTACCGTATCACCCACGGTAGAGTGAAATTCTCCGTGTACGTCCCGTAAATATTAATGGCATCACGTACCACCTCCTTGTCGTTTTTCTCTTCCTTCTGCGATTCATCCAAACGTAGGACAGAAACATCCTCATCGGATCCATCTTATACCTGTTCATGCAGAACGGATTTGCGCAACTGGACCGCAGAGTATGAAGCAAAACGCGGGTGTGCGGGGGTGGAAAGCATCATATGAGGATTGGGTGGTGGAAAGTACGAACGATTGACAAACTCTGCGCCAACTAAACTCGGCGAGCGAGCGTAGAAGTACGAACCTAGTTTAAACCGTGAAAAGTTGTAATATAAATATTGAAGTGAATTTATTGCAAGGTTATTAACTGGACTTACGCATGTCTATGAGATCAATGTAATAAAGACTATTATAGAAGACCATTTACTAATTATCTACCACCCTTAACATACGAAGCCAAATCTCTCAGACTGTTCCTGGAGTTGCCATATTAACAGCATTTGTACAAGTTATTAAATATCAACCGTGTGGAGACTCACAGACCCACCCTTTTCTTTGCTTTTTTTTTTTTTTTTTGATGAATAATTGATTGGGTCACTAGTTAGCAAGGCTATGCCTTACATCACTTCTCAGTAAAACTAAGTTTACATATCTCCAAATGAATTTTCTTTCCACTCAACCCCAGAAGTGGTTCCGTCCTCTTTGTGGACGATGTTTACGTCACCATAGTAGAGGACTTGAAGAGGGCGAGTTCCCCAGCGGGGAGGCTATCTGAGATTGGGTTGATGCATTTAAATAAAGCTTTGTGACATACCTTATCTGGTTGAGTAATACATGTGAATAAAAAGTTACTTTTGAACGTCATATTTTTCCTTTGGCGAAAGAATTTCATTTCATTTATTTGTTTTTCTACTTCAAGTACAGTAACAATTTCAACTTAACATAATTACAGAATAATGAGAAGTGAAAGGAAGTGCAACTAAAAGCCAGAGGCCTTGTCAAGTGAGTACTCCCTAATATAAGCATATCATAAATAAACAAATCACACTGCAATGATTATACTGTTGGTATGTCGTTAATTCGTATTTTCTTCAGACACAGCATACAATGAAGACGAATATATTCTGACACATACAGCCTACCTTTACGGTTTGGGGATGGAAACAGAGCACCTAGTACTTCGGCAGAACTGTATCTGAGTTCACCTAACCCAAATTCGAGTCAATTCCTATTCCAGTGGCTCCAGTGCCTAATCAATTCCAAGTACGAGCCCCAGGCAGAGTCTGTTTGACAATGTAGCATATTGTAGAAATGTTTTCTATTCTTTCATATGTAAATTGTATTAATTACATCATTGTTAGGACAGTTGGAGTTGATGTTATTCTGTTCCACGCAATGACTTAGTTGACTGTGTGTGTGACCATACATGAAACTTCGCATTGACCGTGGAGTACTTTTCATTTTTGTGGACACGGTTGGAGTCGGTTCTCCGAGTGTGCCGTAACCTATCTCTGCCAATTCAGATTTTAGAATCTCTCTTCCGAACTCAGGAGTAACACCTCTGCTTGTTTTCAAGGAAAGCAAGTTTGGAATGTTGTCCCAATATTCATGGAATGCCATTTGGGAAATAAACAATTAACCTAACATGCTGATTGCACAGCAATTCATGCTGGGGAAATATTAGGACGAGGACAGAGACGCCTTTGAAGCTCTTCCTAGCTGCAATTTCATAAACTAGGCTAGGCTTTTGTGTAGAAAATATTCTAACTCATGTCTTTTTTGTTTGATAATTTGTAAACACTTGATATAGGCCAACTACTTGTTCGATAGTGCATTTATATGCGAGAATTTGCAGGACACCGACGGTATGGACCTTATGCATTGACGTAAAGCGACGAAAAGTTAGTTTCAGCCGAAGAGATTGGACAAAGTCAAACATATAGTTTACATGTATTTGCTCACGTAGTAGGCTTTTTAAAGTACACTGTTTTTCGCTAAACATCCCGTTGATAGCCTGTTTCCCGGAAATGCTCTGCCGTATTTCACTGAGTGTCATGGCGGCCCCCATGCAGGTGTTGTCGGATGTCAAGAAGGCAATGGGTGGATAACGTTATGAGGCCATAGTCGGTTCGGCGCTAGGGCACGCTCCATAGGCGGATCGGGGGGGGGGGCAACTAGGGTCAACTGCCCCCCCTATGACCAGTCTAGCGCCCCTCAATACAAGAAAAATGCGCCCCCTGCGTCCTAAAAGTTAAGTAAAAACTTCCCGAAAAGTAAAAAAAAAAAAAAAAAAGGTCCCCAGAATTTCGAACAGTATAGCTATATATAACTATGGCAATGGGAGTTGGTCTCCGAAATGTAGTCGGTCAAATTCAAGAGTATGCGGCCCCTGCATGATGTTGGCCCTCCCCTTTTCAAACTGCCCCCCCCCCCTTCAGCTAGGGGCTGGATCCGCCCTTGCGCGCTCGCACACGTTAGCATGCACATCACTGCACACAAAAGGAGGCTATACTGGTTAGCCTAAACCTGTACATACAGTGGCAACACTCTACGCATAGGAAGTTAGTGCAGGATGCTCTGTCCACGTATCAGAAGACCGTGTAATGAAGTCTTATTTTTGTACGGCCATCGCCGAATAGAACGGTGGGCGTCACATTTACACTTCCGCCATGACATTTTAAGTCCCAGTATTCATTTCCCAAAACGGTATAGGTTTAGCAGTTTGGTATGTAGCCTATGCTTGTAATATCTTTGTTCTGTAACATTATTTGCATAAGGTCTATTACTAGGCATTTACATTGCAACCCTACCATTCCTGTCCACTCTTTATGCACTTTTATTTTTAGCCTACACCTTTTTTACAGGCACGTTTTTTTCAACGCGTACGGTCCTGCGCACCTTTGTCTCAGCAGAGAGATGGCAGACTATTAATAAAGGAATTTCGACTAGTTAACTGCAGGTCTGCCTGAGGGCTTCTGCGCGCAACCGATTTCTTAGGCTGGACAACCGATTTTGTTGGCAAGCCGTGCCAAGTGGAAAGAAAGCCGGAGTACCCGGAGAAAAGCCCACGTACCTCGAGCGGGATTCGAACCCACTCATTGGAGCACGAGAGAGTGCCGCCCTGCCTCTCGATTTCCTCGTCCAAATATCACCTTCCTGGTTTCAGTGCTTGTGATTTCCCCCGTAATAAATGAGTAGTTTGTCGGCTTAGATAGCTTTTAATTCTTGAAAGTATTTAAAGTTGCTGGCAGAAAAAGAAAGTTTGCAACTTCATTTTCACGTAAAAGTAGTTCAACAAAAGCGACTGCGGGTCTCTGCAGTGTTTTTCACACCGATCTCACTGTCAAGCTCTAAAGGGGGAGGGGGGCTGGGGGAGCCCCTAGAAAAATTCCGTCCCTTAAAAAATTTCAAGTCAACGTAGCCTTAATACATTTTTACACATCTCACCCCTTAAAATACTTCGCCCCCCTGGGAGCAATCTCGCCCCCTCTTCAGTACCTTGCCTGCTTAGTGTAGTTTGCAGTTTTCTTTAGCAAAGTCGACTCTATATCCTTTAAGTGGTTCGTCCGACTAGTCATCCACGTACGTCTGGAGTGCAACCTTCTTTATCAGCCTGGCAACCGATGGTAACGAAAATAAAAGTGATGAAGTAAAACCACGACCTACGCCTCGTACTCTACCAAGTAAGGGCGGCTATTGTTGGACATTGGGTGTGTGTGTGTGTAGGAGGGGCGTTGGTAGGAGCTCTCAGAGTGATCTATATGTATATATGGACATAATACGTATATGTATATTGCTCTGATCCTGCTTCACAGTTCAACTAATCGCGGGAACGAGAACGTGAGAAAACGCGAGAAAACACGAGAACCTCATGACTTCTGTAACTTACTTCTTCAGACGTCCAGTTACTTCTAGAGACTTCTCGATGATTACAGAAGGAACTGATTTCGTCGAAATTCTAATTTCAGTGACGATTATATCCAGCCTTAATGCTCTTTTCAACGATGCATTGTTCGCAAAAAGTACTAGAATTTTCTTACGAACTAAGAAAGTACTCTCGTGTTTACCGATTCTTACAAAAAAGTGTATTCTGTACGGAGAAGAAACTGAGAGATAGATTTCAATATTGCAATACACACAGAGCCAGACATATTCAGAGAGGGCTGTTGATGCATTCGTTGCATTCGTACACCGACTTGCAACGAGAGACCTTGTAATGGAACATAGCCTAGAGAGATTCTGCTCAACCTAGAATTCCTGAAAGGCTCAACGATTACGTTCCAGACTGGAACTTACACTGTATTTGGGGAGATCACCAACAAGTTCAGACACCGAATTACTTTGTGCCTACTATCGCCCCTTCATAACACTACCGTATCAACCAGATTCTGAGAAGCCTAACGTTACAACGGTGCGAGTGCTAAAGCCCAACCATGACTAGGGATTAGTACACAGGGCCCAGTGATTTCACTGACTCGAGCACCCGGGTCATTGACGCACGACTTTCAATTTTGACGCACAGATACAAAACCTCAGGTGTCAAAATGACGCACAGCTTTCTCCATTTCAAGTTAGCCAAGAATTCAGTACATGAGATCAGGGACCTAGCGGTGACGGGTGGAGCGTCCGACACTAAAAATTCTGGCCCTTTAGGTTAAAGGTTTACAATCCCGCCCGGTACGGTACTAAATTTCCAAACTTTTTGCCTCAGTGTAAAATAGACACTCAATATACGCAATAATGTATTGACCTAACTACGAGCGACGTAATGTCCCCCAAACTGTGCTGCATACAACTATTGCCAGGTAAAATGGTGTGACTTTTAATGTTGCGCCGCTGCGTACTGCGGCACTCTGCACTGCGATAGCTTACATACTTTTGTCAAAGTGCTCCTACACAAACTCGAGACTAGGCTAGGCTACATATCTTCATATACAAAAACGTTAGGATAGTGTATGGACTAGTAAAAATAACTCTGAAGAAAAAAGCATCGCGCAGCAAAATTGCTATGGTTAATTTTTCGAAAATAGTGCGAAGGTCTTAGTCAGGGTATTTTACACATGCCGCATAACTATTTTATGAAACATATGTCAACTAGATTATTTTAGACACCTTTCAATTTGACAACGTTCTGAGGCTACCCTGAGGCTAAAGCAATACAAATATTGTATAACACAATTGTGTAAAACTTGGAAGGACTGCAGAGGGATCGATCGTTATAAACGTGAATTTTAACAGGACAGTCCAAGAATTTTTTCAGCAAGGCCTATCAACATTGTTAATTATCGTGGTTTATGCAAAACAAAACTAACATTATCAAAGTTGCGGATACTGTATCATTTTGTTAGCTGTTTATTAATTAGTGAATGTTGGCACACTTTCTGTAGCTTGAATAATTAGGGCTATAAGAGTAAAGACAGGTAGGCCTACTCGTCATCCCAAGCATTACTTTTTCTTATGGGTAAGTCTCAATTGACTGCCGTTTGATTTAAATCAGAGTTACAAAATTCAAAGTATAGACTGTATGTGCACAAGTAGAAGCTGAGGAAGCTATTGCCAAAGCTGCGAGTAACCTTGTGGGGAAAATTGAAACTTTCAAAAATGGAAAGATTTTACCTCATCTCTATAGGGACTAAGGATCAATTGTTCAAAGGGGGGCTAAAAATAAGAAAGGGTGCATGTGGGACTTCTGCTACTGTGCAGTGAGTGCATTTTGGATGGGAGGGGGGCACTGTTGTACTCCTTAGACAGAAACATTTTTTTCTACAATATTCCAAGAAATCCCTTAACTGAATCAGTGAAAATCGAAATTCCCCATCAAACCCTGCATCTAGGATGGGCATATCTCTACATATTTGCAGAAAAGATTCTTGATTTCACATGCGAAATGCAAAGTTCGCCAACAACTTTTGACTCCACCGAGCCGACACAATGAGTCAGCAATGAGACCCCCCCCCCCACCTCTCCCGCCCCGTGACACTAATCAGTTACATTCTAATTTTTTTTATTTTACGTAGAGTATGATGGGGTGACCGTCGACTGCGCGGGCCCGTCGAGTGCGCATCTAGCATAACATATCATACAAAAAGCTTGCAATGGTAGGGTTCTTAAGTGCGCATTCGACGGTCAACACACTATACATTAATTTTAAGTCTTTAAGAAAGGAAAGATACTAAGACACTGTAAATATTAGGTTTTAGTATGCTTGTATTTTTTATAAAAAAAACAAATGCAGACAAGCATTTTGTGTTTGAAATTATTAAGCTCGCAAATGCAGTGATAATGTTAAAAATTTGTTAAAGGAAATGCTACAAATTTTGACTCTCTATATTTCAGTTTTGACTCTTCAAAACTTACCCCTGAGGGTCAGTGACTCCTGAAAAAAAATGAAGAGTGAAATCCCTGGACTCAGGGTAGCTTTTGTAATCATATACCTAGGATTAAATTAGTTGATTATGTAAGATTTAAGAAAAGGGGATAAAATGATAAGCCAATGAACGTTATATCTCATTCTTCTGCATTTTTCGCTGTTGCTTGTTATGTATCATACTGAGCCGTAACAATATATACGCCTACATGTAAAGTTTACGCATGTATATACGTAGACGTATATGTATACGTAATCGTATATGGAAATGTAAACGTATAAGTTTGCCTGATGCTGGCAACGAAATGTGCTTCAAAAGAGGCTCCGAAGGAGCACAAAGCTTCCCCTTTTCTGGTCGCCAGCTGCACTGGGCGTGCGTTCAGAGGTCAATAGCAACCAAACTTTCACCATGCAGTTTTGAATCCAACAACAGTTAACAAAGAGGATTAATGACCGGCCATAACGAAAAGGTTCCTGACAATGACACGAGAAAGCCAGTGGCGTGGATCCATCTCCAAAGGTGGGGGGACTTTTCACCATTTGCGAATCGCCGTCGTGGGGGAGGGGGTCTAAGGGGAGGGGTGTTACCCTCCCCTTTGATAAAAAAGGAAATTAGAAGGTGTCTTTATGGCAAATGGTGCCATATTAGAGCTCAACTTAGCTTTTAAAATGTAGTTTCAATTCGTAATCTATGTTATACTACAATTCATCACAGTTTTACTTTTCATCATTCTGAAAAAGTGGGAGGGGGGACTTTTTGGAGATGCCCCCTTCCAAAAAAGTGAGTGGGACGCGTCCCCCATCCCCCATGATCCACGCCCATGGTGAAAATTACATGTGCGCGAAAAATCGTCTATCGATGAAAATTTATGTATGTAATAAAACATTCTGAGAGACTACGGGATCTGAAATGGTATACGCCCATGGTGCGATCCACTAGGCCATGCCCGGTTAGGGTAAAAACAGATAGGGGAGGCCCGTTTTATTCCATTTTCACAACCTTATGGTCATTTACTCCCCGCCCCATCACACACCCACTTGATGATGGTTGCGTGCGAAGCATTATGAAACAAATTAATAAAAGGGGTAAAGAACACGGGAACATAAGAAAAAGTATTTTCATATCACAATATATCCACTTAATGGCTTAAATAAATAAGGGGCTTTTCGCTGGAAAAACACTCATCATTCTAAAACGTCGCAATGGAAGTTGGAAGCAATCTCATAAATAGGGGCTTGAACCGAAATCTTGTCAAATATTTCACTAGATTAGGCTAAACATGAACCGAGCCCTTCTATTTTTACCCAAATGTAGTAAATTTTGAATCAAATTTAGTCAAATACTTGGCAACATTCTGGTTCGTGCCCCAGTGGATTAGATTGTTTTAGAGAGCTGGATCAACCCACAGGGTTACATGGGGATATCCCAATTAAGTTCATGAGTGCTAAGACATGGCATATGCAGTTGCATATTATATTTCCCTGTGTGCGTCTAAGAGTGCCCCAGTAATCACCAGTCATGCGTGTAACAATAGATACGCACGAAGTGAGCCCAAAATTGGCCTTTCATGGTTAGTGTAAAGCAAAATATTACGGTCCTTGACAAAAATTGAGAGGGATGAAATAGATTATGTTCCCTCAACCTATGGGGTCGGTCAGTCATTCGGTTACCATAGAGTGAAAACAACTGAGTACAGTGTGACCATATGTAAACGAGTGTAAACGATCCCTGGACTACACTACGTGCCGAATACGCGCAGTAAATTGTTTTCACTCCAACACATTGTTGTCATGGGGAAGTGACGTGTCACCGACCGACCCCATGCTAAAGATCATGCCTTATAGGTCTAACGCAAATATTAGCAAATGATGCAGGTTTGCCTAGATACTTCTTCCTCCCTAACCAAATTATTGGAGGGACTATGTTTCACGTAGACCTGATTTAGCAAATATCACTGCAGTTTACCATGTCTGCGTTCCTTTATAGAGGGACTGTGCATGTGTATTTCCGAATGATATTCACCGAACATACACTCCGATAAGTGTGCATGCAAAGCGCGCCTGTAAAATTCATTTTCATGACCTGTGACTCATCGGAAAGTCTAATATATACAAAAATATCAGCAAATATAACGGTTTTTTGCCAAAATATCAACGATATTTCGGCCCCCTCAACCAAATTATTGGAGGGAACTGTGTCTCACATTCACAATATCAACGAATATTAGGTCGGTGACCGAATATGGAGGGAGGGGTCATAAAATGACCTTTCTTGACCTCAAATGGAGTACAAAGTTTACTGATATGATTGCAACACGTATACCTTTAATCCAACAAACATTGATCAAATGCCAGCTAAATGGTTGAAAAATGGCGATTTGACAAGTTTAATGACGCATTATATTTTCCTCGTTGCCCAACGAGATATGCTGATTTATCAGCAAATAAGTCTTAACCTACTGGTTATCGACTTTATCAGATGAGTCCCTTTTAATATTTCATATTTCTCATAATTACGAGGTTACTACAGTGGTTGCTCCAGGGTTTACCCAACGGGTGGATGGAGCTCCCCGGCGGGAGGGCCCGCAACCCAATGCCTGACGAATTTATTTAATTAGGTGCCGACAGGATAATGAATGAAATAATTGTAGGCGCGCAAAGCGCGCCAAAAGTTTTGACTTAGAGAATTTAGGGGTTTCATGTAGAAAATTAAGAATTTAGGGTAAGTGTTGGAGAAAACTTGAAACTAAGGGCTGTAAATAAAGAATCTTCCCTCCTTGAAAGCAGAAGAAAATAAACCGTCGGGGCGACTGGTCGCCATAGAGGATTACATACTTATTGTACCCAATAAGATTCCCACACGAAATTAGAAAGCTTCCCCCACGGAAAGGGGGGAGTCTTCCCCCGAAGAAGGCCATTACCCCTGCCCCAACTGGCACCACACTTGGGTAACTGAAACATCTTTAAGCGGTAACTGTAATATCTTTTTCAAGAACAACTTTTTTTCTCAACTACACACTTGATGTTGATCACGATTTGGAACCATCACACAGGGGCCTTCTTCCTTTTTCTCATAGAAACACGATCCTTTAACCGCAAATTCCTTAACCAGTTTCCTAGAAATTTAGCCTTTTCAAGAGTGACGGCACCAAGGGGGGATGGGGGCATTTTCTCCCAGTCAGAAGCTTTGCCCCCCCCCCCCTCTCATGCTCCAACTGAGCTCCTGAAGTAAAGTAACCTGACGGGAGGAATAGCCTAATACATTAAAATTATTTGGAATCTTTGCGTTGGATGATGTATTATTCACCAAAGTATACCTATCCTGGGGCTTCATTTTTTTACCCAGAGATATGCTAAAACCTCAGAGCTTTCGGAGGTTCGCCCCCTCGACCCCCACAGGGGCTTTGCCGCCGGACCCAACCAGGGACCCTAGAGCGGGACCCCTGGACCCCACCCGCTGAAGCTCGCGCTTCGCGCGAAATTTTTTTGCCCCCAACATTTTCTGTCGCCCTTCATTTGCCCCCCTCACTTTTAAAATCCTCATGCCGCCACTGCTTTTCAAGCAAAATAACTTTATGGAGCCCTTTTGTGAAGTGGGAACAATTTTGCTTCCTCGAAGTTAGTTTACAAAGGATCATTTTGCCTTTACTCATCCGGCCTTATTCTTGAGTTTTTTCACCCAAGTTTCTCAAGCAAACTAACTCGACAACAGTAAGGGAGTAAAAAACGGTTTAAGCACCAAATGATTGTACTTTCTTAGGATGGTAAATCTGAGTCCGTCATACGAGGGATCGCAAAGGGGCTATCACCCCTCTCCCTTAGGCATATTTTTCTTATTATCGATTACTCATATATCGCTAATGTGGTATCCAGATATGTTCTTCAAGACACCCGATCCTCATGGCTTGTACCGTTATAACTGATCTGTGCTATATTTTTTTAGCATGTTCTGTTAATGGTAAGACACGGTTGAGTGTACATGCTATGAGAACTGGTTGTTGAAAATGATAAATTCTAAATAGTTACACATTATTTCTTCCTTTAGAAAAGCTTGGGTGACATTATTTCTCCAAGGCCCAAGGACCCCCCCCCCAACCATCCCCCAACCATTCCTCCCGCCATGGATATCTATTCTCCCACAAACCCGTTGCGACATCAAACCGACCGGCTGTTGGTCAGTTGGAAATGGTATTATTAGAAAAAAATGTGAAGAGTTAGTTTTGCAGTTTTTAGCGCGAATAAAATGTCATTTGAAAAACCTACTACACCACTCAAATGCCTAAAATTCCATACATACCACGGAGCCACCCATTCACCTTCACGTCCCTGTAACATAGGATTATTACTATGTGGTTCAGTTACATTAAACATTCCCAACAATATTTATGGCCCTATCGACGTATACGAAGACATTTCCTAAGAGGGTGAATTGTGTTTGCCTGAACGTTTACCTAATTTCCAAACAATCATGATATACATTTCGCCGTAAATTTGTCATGTTTTTGCCCTAAAATTGAAATTTTTTACCTTTTCGCTTATTTATGACCTTATACAACTGATAGAGCATTAACATTTTGAAAAATTCTTTGAAGGTACTCTATACCCCTATTATCATTAAACTTTCCAAAGTCTATTCTGCTGCCACATGATTGTTTCAGTCGAATAGTGACTAAAACCTTAATAAAGCACCTTGCAGATTAAAAAACATGCAGTTTAGTCCGCCTTACGAAAGACAACATGAAAAGGATAATGTTCGGATGTTTATGCTAAAGATTGAACACATTTGTATTTAAGCTGCTGGGGTATTGACAGACAGAAGGTACGGGGGTCTGCGAGGCTGCAGCCCCCACAGATAGAGAGAAACCTATTTTTCGGGCAAATTTTGCGAGTATTTAATAGTTTTGTCTCAGCCAAAACGGCTCAGCCCCTCAGTAAAAGATAGATCTGTGATAAATCTTTAGTTGATCCTTTACTTGTATTAAGCACGAAGAGCAAGACGGGAAAATATGCACTTGGCATTCCTCCTAATAATCATTACACGAGTTAGTAGTGTAGTGATGGCAGGTTTTAACCCCCCCCCCCCCAGGAGGCCGATCGGCCTCCAACGAAGAGGCCGACCGTCCCGATTTTCGGGACACCCTAAGGGCGGCCCCCATTTTTTCGGGGCGTCCTCGGGGGCTACCCGGTTTGAGGGTGTTATGTGGGAATCTCAGTGTTGTTGGTAAGGTCTCCGAGATAATTTCAGTTGTATTGCGAAATGCGGGGAAGTGTTTTTTTTTTTTTTGTTTTTTTTTTTGTTTTTGTTTTTTTTTTTGTTTTTTTTTTTAGGTATGGGCAGGCATGCGTGATCGTTTCAAAACACTTGTAATAAACAGCACACTAGTTTTATACACAATGTTAATGCAGAAGGTATGTGCGCTGACTTCCTATAGCTACGGAGCATTGAAGGACACCTCTCATCGACTGCACAAGAAGGACTGTTTTCGGTAAAAGATCTTCGACTCCGGGATTTGGAACGGGTATAGTTTATCCTTAGTTTTGCAATGCAGAGTCTGTCCATTTCTTAAGTTCCTGTTTTAGCATAACTCGCATGGCCTTATTCATATGAGCTAGAGCTTCCCAAGTGTCAATCGGGCAACACACGTTTTTACTACCATCGTCCTCCTCGCCATCATTATCGGTCACAGTGTCGTCTTCTTCGGACTCCTCTTCGCTGCTGTCGGCTTCCTCGGTGTCGCTATCGGCGTCACTGTCGTCGGTTTCACTGCTATCAGTCATGTCGTCTTCCTCTAGAGGCTCTGATGCACTGTCGTTAGTATCGCTCTCTGAGATATCGTCGTATGGACCCTCGTCTGAAGCGTCGTGATGTCGCTTCCCTTCACCATTCTTAGAGCCCCCACCGTACATCTCGAGGTCTCCATGACCGTGTTTGTGGACCCGCTCTATATGCCGACGGAGATTGTAACCTCGCGTAAACGGTAACTGACAGATATGACAAAGATGAGACATGCTGAAAATGCTGCAATCACGATGATCTGCTATGAAATGTGCGAAACACGAGTTTCCATCGACTTAAATGTACCCCAATCGCTCGAAGCAGACGAGCATGCGTCATAGAGCATTCGGAGCACATGAGCATGGTCAATGGAGCACGCGGAGCAGAAGAGCATGCGCAGTAGAGTACATGGAGCACGGAAAGCACGTGTGATAACACTGGGGGCAGAGGACAGATGCTGTGAAGCACGTAGGGTCGATACGCCTGCACGTATGGGGCAATGGGAGCAGAGGAGCATAACTAGTGGTGTGCTCCGGAGCAGAGGAGCATACGCAGTGCAGCCTTCGGAGCAGAGGAGCATATGTATGTGAGGCAGATGAAGCACGGGAAGCACGTGTGATAACACTGGGGGAAGAGGAATGCTGTGAGGCACGTAGGGCCGATAAGCATGCGCTTGTGGGGTAATCGGAGCAGAGGAGCATACCTAGTGGTTGGCATGGAGCAGAGGAGCAAGGCACAGAGCATCAGAGTAGAGGAGCGTACGTCGGTGTGTTGCAAACAAGCACGTTTGTGCGCCCCATACGTTTGGCAGTATAGACTCGTCACGTCAAGGCAGAGACATAGTTGACACTGCATGGTACTATTTTATCCGCAAGAGTCCGCTCTTTCTTTTCATGTACTGATAATATTTAGCTTTATGCGTTGTCTCAGTCATAAATCTTTCGCTTAGGCTTTGCCAATAGTTTTTCCAACCCAGACCTACGGGTGGGCTCTTCTCGACATACATGCGATTTTCCCTATTTCACCCATCGTGTCTACATAAACTCATGTCAGTCACTGGTCAAAACCTTTCCATAAAAATAAAATAATTGTGTAAATTGTGGAACTAGTGTTCTTATGTTTGCTAGTAGTAAAAACATATACTGTAATTATAGTGAGTCAGTGCACTTTCCTTCTGCATAAACGTGTGGAACTAACGTACTGTTTTCAAGTTGATTTTTTAACGAAATATCCTCGAGACCGGTTACTTGATCAAGCTGTTTGCTAATAGTATACGAGGAAATAGCTTATACTGTACTTACAGGAATTCAACGCACATACCTTCTGCATTAACATTGTGTGTAATAAGCTTATACTGTAACAACGGCGTACACCTCCTTTATTCTATTATCTGTTGGTTTTGTTGGTTGCGACTTCCTTTAGTAACTAGAGTAGTTGACTGACCTTCGAGATCGCTTACGTCATCAAGATGCTTGCTAAAAGTATACGAGGCAAAATCTTATAGGAATTCAACGCACATACCGTAGCTATAGGAAGTCAGCGCACATACCTTCTGCATTAACATTGTGTATAAAACTAGTGTGCTGTTTATTACAAGTGTTTTGAAACGATCACGCATGCCTGCCCATACTTAAAAAAAAAAAAAAAAAACACTTCCCCGCATTTCGCAATACAACTGAAATTATCTCGGAGACCTTACCAACAACACTGAGATTCCCACATAACACCCTCAAACCGGGTAGCCACCGAGGACGCCCCGAAAAAATGGGGGCCGCCCTTAGGGTGTTCCGAAAATCGGGACGGTCGGCCTCTTCGTTGGAGGCCGATCGGCCTCCTGGGGGGGGGGGTTAAAACCTGCCATCACTACACTACTCGAGTTGACACAAATTTCACTTTTACTAGGGCACTATTCCACATTTTATATCATCCTCCTATCGAAAACTCTCAAAACTTACCTCGGACCGTCTCTGGTTTGGTATTCGGTACGGTATAGTCCGTAGTTGTGCTGTGTAAATTCACTTTGAAAGGCAACGCGTAGCGTGTAAACTTTATTTTCCTGTAAATTATTTTGAAATGTCAAAATAAAGAACGCGTAATCTGGATAATACTCCGGTGGTGACTGCAACATCAACTTTCGGTTACTTCCTTTCTTTGTTAACGATATTGAATTTTCGATCACGTTAAGATCTTCCTTGTGTAAAATAACAACATTGGTTGCTTCGAGGCACGTAAAAGTTATAACCACACTACCGCTGAAGTAATTCTCCTCCACGAATGTTTGTAACGTTATGTCATAATGGGATGGTTTCATAGTTTGGGGTAGGCGGAACGTCTCCCACCTAGCTGTCGTTTGAGCGACAAAGGGACTGGGGGTTGTTTCAGCTGGAGTCATACTTGCTCTTGAGGGTGTGCTTTCTCCTTCACCCGTTTCTCCGTGGGTAGTGTAAGTTTCTCCTTCACTCGTCTCCCAGTGGGTAGTGTAATGCCGTCGATCGAGCAGCAGTAGCAGCATCGCTAATGTAACGACAAAGAGTGCAACTAGGGAAATAAATAAAAGAACTTTACTTTTCGGCCATTTTGAAGGGGATTTTGACGTTAGACCCAAAAGGCTTCCCCCATTTTGAAACTGTATTTCGTCTTCTTCTGTTTGAAATTTGGAAGAGCCTTTGATGAAATTAACGTTATGGTCCTGTTCCATCGTGCTTGACAGTTTACTCGGATTTGGGAAAAAGTCTTCTACACACACATATATAAAAAACCTCTGACCTGAGGTAGAGTGTTAAGACTATATATTGTACAGCTACCGCAGTACACTGTAGTAATGTTCTTCCGGGTACGATTACCCAAGTGCTCGTTGTTTAAAGTAAGGCACACTTTTAATCGGTAGACGGATCAAGTTAAAGAATCTTCCCACTTCTTTGGGAACTGCAGGTTGAGTTCAGTATTTGAATAATAGTCATAGCGTCCTGCATCATGCTTTAAAATTGGTTTCATTTACACTCACTGTTCCATGTTATGAAGACTTCGACTAGTTTTATGCATCCTCTGTAAAAATGGAGGAAATCGTAGCGGTAACATCAATCAAATCTACAAAAAATGAATAGATAAATATGCATTAAGAAATTACTTCAGTGCCTTCATTAATGTTTTTGTTCCTCTCGTAGTTCAATGATTTCGCGCCTTCTCGGGTCATTTCTTCTGTAGTATTTCATTAGAAGTGTTAAATTGCCAATGGGCAATACAGGCTTCACATGTCAAATTGCTAGAAGCCAAGAAAAAAAAACGTGTTTAAGATTTAATAGTATGTCCTCAGTGTTAAAGATTATAAGTCGCGTTTACATCTATGGGTATAAACAGATCTACAAATTAGGTCTATAACCTCACACGAACCTATCAGTTTGAACCAAACGTTTGACACAGAGTCTCCAGAATGAAAGAAATTGATTACGTGATTCCAGTTTGTGAAAATGGTGCTTGTTGTTTATATCTAACTGAGTAACTTTAAATTATGTTGCTCTTTCCTCTTTATGCTTATTATAAGTTTATTTACTCAGAATCTTAAGTAGTACTTCCTAAAGTTAAGCGAAGAAGGAAATAAAGCATATTTACGAGTCTGACTAACTTTGATGAGCAAAATAATCCTCTGTTAAAGTCATGGTTAATATCTCTCTAAGAGACCCCTTCAATAAAAAAATAGGTCTTCTTAATAAGGTTGATGATTTCATGGCTCATGCCATTATTAACTTATTTAATTTCGAGGTATGCCAATCTGACGTTACGTTCTCCTAACTTTATTTTCTTAAAAGTAGTTCAAACTGTGTCGCACTGTAATCAAGAGGCTTCAGCTGTTAAATCAATTGGCAAGGTTTTATCTTTTGTGGAACCAAAACACAAGTTCTAATTTTGTCACTTGGAAATCGAAGCCCGAGGAGATGTATTGAGTGGCGAGTGTTTTTCAGCAAAAAGCTCGTTGAAGCTAGATGCTCTTAAGCACAGACATCATCAAACGGATTTCTGTGCCACTTTTGCAGAAATCTATAAGATCATATTACTGAAAATTTGCAGTGTTAAGAAGTCTTGTGTTCCCTTTATGCAAGGAAAGAAAAAAATATCGTTTGATGCGTTTTAAATGTAGTAGGCCTATAATATATGGAAACTGAATTGAGGTCATGAGAAACACACCCTTCTGTAAAATTTCAACTAAAGGGAAAAACCAGCCCACCCAGCCGTGCTTTTAAACATGAGTTTTATCTTTTAAATCTCCTTTTATTTCTGTTTTTCACATGGAATTGTTCTGCGTGAAGTAATAGCAGCCCAGCACACTTTGAAGACTATTGGGCACGTATATGCCACATGACAAACTGTTGGGAACTACCCAAATTGTTCAAAACAGTCCATGTTGGATAAAGTTAGCTTACTTTCAATTTAACCAACCTGGTAAGCTTCTTTACCCAAATAGTTTGTCAGATAACTTACGTGCATAAGCGTGTGGGACCATTTTTTTTTGGGGGGGGGGGCGAACAGCATTTTTTCTTTGCCTTATTCTCTGTTCTTTTTGAGAAAAAAAATTGCCGGAATTTCTACAGAGTCTGCCCGAATTTCTAAAGATTGTACCCCAAGTTTGGAGTCGTCCAATTTTGGGGAAGGGCACCTTCCCCCTCCTCAGACTCCTCTGCTAACGTCCCCACTGGATTTGAGAGTGTAGCACAAAAATCATCACACATGGCAAAATATGTCAACCATTCACCATCTATAGATACCGCGGGTTTTATCGTAACTCCTGCATTAGCCGCTTTTTAGAGGACATTGTCCTTCGTTACATTCAGATAAAAAACTTACGTTTGCATACATTCACACAATATTTTTGACGTCTTGTACCATAAGTATAAAGACAAACAGGGATACTTCAATGCTGTACCCATTTTGACAGCTAAATGATTCCTTACATTGAAACGCCAGTGTTAATTTCATCTTGTTTGTGAACACGAAGACTGTAAAATGCAAACGATAAGGGCATGAAACGAAATGAAATCGAAATGGCCCAACCGATCTGTACAATTTGGTCATCATGAATTTGTTGTGTTCTGGACTCTTTGCAGTAGCCAATTCCACGGACAACAAAGACAATAAGTGGCTGGCCAAAATGGAAGCGACCATCACCGGCATACATTGTTCGTCATTAATTGAGTGAAATATTTAAACCAGAAACAAATAAAATTATTGAAACTAAACAAAGTACAACCTCATGCAACTTGACGATACAGATTTGCACATAACAAGCTTACCTGCGACTGAGTGTACTTGTTTCGCACGTCACCTTCGTAGCCGTAATTCTAATACAAATGGAATTTCACGAATACTGAATAGTATAGAGTAATGACATTTTGTACACCTATCCTTTTGTCGAAATGAGAGATGCAGAGCCCAGAAAAATCCAAATCTTTAGATGGTTCCAATGTCGAGTTTGATTATCATCACTTACTGTAAACTGCGAGCGTTTCTTTACTGCGAAGTACCCGCCGACCAACGAAACCGTACGCAATTCGTCAGCAAAGCTACCGAGCCTTCCTTCCGTTGGCAAGTATTTAAATTTAATTGGGACGTGAATTCATCTGCAGAGTTTATGTACACACAACACCTCTGATGCGGACATGGCAATCTCGTTTAGGACAGAAGACTTAGCCCGAGAGCAACAAGGATTGAAGTATCTCCATACTGCTTAAATATTGAACCGCAAATAACCACGAGCAGACCAAATCCCTCGGCTTAAATACTTTCTAGTTGAGTGTCACTGTCGTCTGATGGAAGTTCACGTTTCAAAAACCTCTTCAAAACAGATGCGTGAACACAAACGACAGCTGCTTACTCGTTAGATGCAAAATTTCAATGAACCAATGATCAGACGCAAAGGGGCTTTATAGCCTTAACAATTCTTCTGGTTTCCATTTGTTTTTTATTTTCAGGAGACGTGAAGAGGATGGAAGAACCGAAGATGAGGAGAGGGAGAAATATACGACCGAGAGAAGCTCTGCGTGGTTGAGGAAATTTGACTCTTTGACATATACTATGCCCATTCTGTACAAGAAGTCAATATCTTTCATAGATGTGAAATGAAGATGTCAAGAACTTATTCGTCTAAAGCAAATAAATTGCCTTCTCTAACGGTCGCGATGTTTATCTCAGTTATGTTGGCTGTAAAGTCTTTTTCACTTTCAGAGAAGAACAGCACTTTTACATTAAAACTGTCGTTTTAGTAAACATAATACGCAATTTTTAAAGTTTTAGGTCTACACTACATAATCTGTTTTGCAGATTCACACATAAGTCTATCGAAGTATGTTTGCGGTTGGTAAGCTTTTGTTAGAATTGAAGACAAAAGACTTTCTATGACAGTTCTGTGTACATATTTAATCATTTTCGTCTGATCTCGTCATTCGACGTCAACGTCATTTTGGATGCTTAAGGTATAAACAAAGGAACGAAGTCTTCGTTTAGGCACAAAGATGTAAAAGACAAGTAAGAACCTACCGTCCACCAGCAAACAAAAAACTTCTTTGGATTTCGAGATGCCGTTGTTTATTGATAACTCAATAGGGCAAAAACTGCAATGTCCTTTTCATTATTTTTTTTTATAAAAAACGCTTAAAAATTATGAGTTTTTGTCATACTTCAAAATATGAGTCTCCTGTAAATATTAATAGTTATAAAAACAGCTCAAAGCTTATTGTATCGAGAGGAATAATGGGGAAACATTATGAAGACTTCTGACCTAAATTCCAGTCGTCATGGTCGTCATGATTATCGTTGCCGTTATCGTCATCGCCATCACTATCGTTATCGTCATCGTCACCGATAATCATTTTGTTCGCCTCTCGTGAGACACGTATGCCAAGTCCGTCGCTATTTTAAACATGATGACTGAAAAGACTTATGTTGTAATAGAGCCACAGCCAATTGACTATTGTTTATGTTCTTCATACTCAGTACAAAACATTTTTCCATACAATTAGAATTGTGAAGTAATAAATTATTATCTCCATACGTGTAATGTTTAGGGAGATGAGATGTATTTCATCTAACATCAGAAATGTGAAGCTGTGTGAGAGTGTGTGAGTGTGTGTGTTTGTTTGACTGTCAGACTGAGGACCTAAACAATAAATTTCAGGTCCTCAGAAAGAAATTCAATAGATTCATCAAGTCCTCGTAAGTTTCAGCAATAGACAGTCCATTATTAAAGTTAGGGTTAAGGAAGCAAACACAACGGAGATCACATTGCAGTCATCGGTAAGCGTGTGAAAAAAACCTGTGTGTGTGTGTGTGTGTGTGTGTGCACTTACTTTCCATTCAGATTAAGGACCTAAACAATGGATTTCAGGTCCTTAGAAGGAAATACAATAGATTTCTCTTGTCCTCAGAAGTTTAACAATAGAGAGTCTATTGTTAAAGTTAGGGTGAAGGAAGCAAACACAATAGAGAAAACAATGAGGTTCCTCAAACATTATGTAAAGCACAACTGTGTGTGTGGGTGTGGGTGTGAGTGTGTGTGAACAAAAGAATATCTAGCGAACATCTCCTAAACCGTAAGTCCGGCGAAGTTCAAACTTGGTGAGTAGGTACCTGAATATGAAAACTCGTGCATGCGTCAATTCTCAGAGGTCAAAGGTCAAATTTGCTAAAAACTGGGTTGTTTGTCATTTTTTACCTATCAATAGTCTATGTTAGAAAAAGTAGTAAACCACATAATATGCTAGAAGTAATGGGATGGTTTTTAAAATAGTGCTTTTTGGTTGCTAAGGATGGGGTCAAAGTCAAGATGTAGGCCAAGGGTCAAATTTGCTTAAATTTTGCGAAAAAGTGGGTCGCGAACTCCTCCTAAACCGTAAGTCCGATAGAGTGTAAACTTGGTCGGTATATACTTGACCATAAAAACTCTTGCATGCTTAATTGATGATGTCATAGATCAAAGGTCAGAGGTCAAAGGTAAAAATTTGCTAAAACTTGGGATTTGTTATTATTTGTCCATCAGTATCTTAGAAATAGCAATAAAGCCGCATGATATGCTAGAAATGATGCGATAATTTTTTAAAATAGTGCTCTTCGGTTGCTTAGGGTGGGGTCAAGGCCTAAACTTTTACATGTATAATCGTTGTTGTCATATGTCGAAAAAAATTTCAAAGTTTAAATGAACTGAAATTGGACCTATTATTTGCATAACAATATTTTACAGTATGAAACAGTATGAAATTTCTTTAACCCCAAGGTATGGATAGAATGGGGGGGATGAGACTTGAAACTCCATGGATTGCCCTCTTGTTTATTTATTTTCAGAGATGCACTTGAAGAAATAATGAAAAATTTGATTCAAATGAAAGAAATGAAAACAAAGTAAAATTTAGTTTTAATCTTTTAGACGCCATCTCCTGTGCATCTGAAGGAACGTGTTAGTATCTTTGTGCCACAACACTGGACGAGATCCGAGGCAGGAATCATGCCGGGTGTTCCAACACTCCAAACAAATAAAACGTAATTGTAGAGATATAGTGCATGAGTTTTCAAGTGCTTTCGACGGCGTATCACATTTGCTTGAGTTTATGCATAATCATTGTTGTAGTAGCCAGAAGGGACAAATCCAGGGTATGGATAAAAGGGGGCTTTCTTTGGGGCAAAACCCACACATAAGAGGTCCGAAAGAGCCTGCGCAGCAAGTAGTGGCAAGTCTAGGGATTCTCAACTCATTCAAGTCACACTTGCACTTGGAAGAAAGTCTTTTTTTTAAATTTATCTTAAAGTACTAGTCTCGAAAACTAAAACGTGACATTTTTATTTGTTCTTAGCAGGACCTTTCTTGACATTTAAGACCTTCATCTTGTGAAGAAACAAAAACTTGACAAATGTTTTGTTTACAAATTTGTGTTTGGTCTGAAAGAAGGAACGAAGTTAACAAATAATCAGAAATCCCATGCAATGTACATGATCCTGCCATTATATTATGCAGTCCGCTTTATCAGTTTATTATAATGGATTTCCACACATTGCTTACAGAAATCATGCCATTGCGTACAGGTATTAGGCACGTAGAGCGTTCCTGTAATATATTTCTTTATGTGAGCCCTTTTCTTTGGCTGCTTATAAAATTATGAAGCCAGTGTAGATATGGGCCAATGATTTTAGGAGACATTCAATCAAAGGTTAAGTTAAATACACCCACACCAGCATATGTCCATGTTTATTGTCGTGTGGAGCCTGCGTACCAGCTTTCGAGTTTTAAATTACAAGGTCTTTGTAAGCTAACCGTCAAAGGGTGGCTCCTGTCAGTATCTACAAAGCATTTATTCTGTTTGAGAGAAAATTTATCTCTTTCAGGAAATTTCTCGAAAGAAAAATAAAGCAACCTTAACCTGCAACCGATACGATTTTAAGACCTGGGCACTAAGCAATAATCTGCTGTAATATGGCGCAACAGTTGGTGGTTATGTCCTCTTAATTGTTCCCCGTGACGCAATCTATAGTTAAACCTTTTTACGTACATGACGAAAGTTAGTTTTGGTATTATAAGTTTTTACAAGTGGTTCATATGTGTTTCAGCTTTAATGCTGGCGACAATTAGAAACTTCGTCGTCACACTCACTCCGTATTAAAACAAAATTGAAAGATACCGGTAGCACACTGACTTTTAGAGATGAGTATAGTACAACTGTTATGTTTATAAATATATTAGGATGCTTTGAACTTTATTTTTATTTTGCAATCGCAACTATCGGGGGCGGAAGCAGGATTTTAGATAAGGGGGGTTCCACTGAGTGCCGAAGGCAGGAGTGAGCCGGGAAGTAGAGATGGGAGCACTTTTGTGCGAATTGGTGGCTCTTCCAACGTAAATCACAGACATTAAACTAGTTGCAATTATGTCCCATTCAGACATTGAATCAGCAACTTTTCAGTTAAAGTCCCAGCCCACAGCCAGGATTTGATGATTGGGGGCACCACAGAAGGTGATATCGTAATCCCACGCCAGATAAGTCAGAGAGTCGGTGTAAGCGTGCATATGTGTCTGTTCGTATCTACAATATTTTGCAGCCGGGGTGTACACTTCCTTGTTCACCTATTGTGGTTTTGTGTTCATCATACGTTGCTGAGTTGCAAAATGGTGCTATCTTTGGCAAAGCTTCAAACTTACCATATGTTCAAAACTTCAAGTACTTTATTGAATTGGTATTATTTTTCTTGGCTGTACGGAAAGGGTGTGATGTCTAGTGAAGGGAGGGTTGGGGGTGAAAATCCTCCTATTGATAAAGTTTTGTACATGTAAGGTGGCTAAGATGTTATACGGTGCTATCTTTATCACAGTTTTGAATTGATTACGTGTTGAGGAATTACAATTGTTTAGTGATATTTTTGCTGTGACATGACCATGAGAAGTTCATCCCACAGAAGACACAGTCGTACAAACTACTAAAATACTTCTCAGCCTAAAATGTAACTGAGTCATAATTAGCAGAGCTCATAAACGAGGTGTTCTCTAGCTGCACCTTCTCCCTCACTTGAGTTTTATTGACCTAGCAAATCGTTTTTCAATATTCCATTTTATTTACCAAGTCGTTTGCAACCACAGAATTCTGTGTTGCCAACTCTCTTGACGGCAGGGAGTAAGTTTAATAGCTGTCGAACAGGTGTTAAGTTATTGCCATTTATTGCTTACTTTTCTTTTATCATTTATAACGTTCTGGGGGCTTAAATGTGACAAAATTTAGATCGAGGAAGGTGTAAATTTTCCACAAAATTTGATTTTTTTCAATAATATGATTGACAAAGGTGTTCTTTTGAAGAAACCCCTGTGTCAAAATAAACCCAATACCAGTCAACCTTGAGAAGTCCATAAAATAAAGCGGCAGTGAAGGGCATATCTCCCAATTCGTTGCCAGACTTTCCCAATTTATTGCCAACTCTTACGATCGTCAGTTCTGTGGGATCATCTTGACATGGCGACATCATGCCAGGTCGATCCCACAGAACCTGTGGACATCCGGCGAGGCCCAACTCGGATAAAGCGAGGCCCAACTCGGATAACACCTTTTGTTTACACAGGACAGATAAGCACGGTTGGCTAGAACCGGAAGAAAATTTAACCCTGCATATCTCCCCCAACATTAAGTTTTGTCTTTTTCTTGTTTCAGTATGATACGTTACTTGCTTAGAAGTACTAAAACGGTGTTTTAAACGTTAAAATTGAAGCAGTATCGACAGAAATAGTAAAAATGGGGTGCTTTCAACAGCCATAGACTTCCTCCCCGTTTCAACCTTTTCTCAATAAACATCCGGCTAATCCTTCTGTACGTGTTTGCTTCCACAGAAAAGGCACTAGGTCGAGGCCCAACTCGGATATCAGCTCTGCCTGTAATTAGGTCTTTTGGTATAGTTTATTTTAACATAAACGTCTTTTCAGCTCTGTAAAAGTGCAGAATAATTAGATTTCATCGTTTTATGCAACCTACTTGGCTTTTTCAACTCTAACATTTAAAAATCTGAGAGAACTCAATTAATTACGCAAGAAGCAGCAAGCACAAGGTTTTTATCTGGCAACAAAGTCACCGTTACTGGTGAAACAGCCAGTCTCAAGTCAAAAGAGTGAGACATTGTTATTCCAACGAACACATATTGAACGGGGTTTGAATTATTAAGGATTGCTTACAATCCAAAGCTACTATTTGGATTCACGGAAGTGTCTAGGTGTCTGGGGTGTTTTTTCAGTATTTTTTTTTACCTAAACTAACGTTACATTCTGACAACGATTTTTAAGGATTGCTTTAAAGCTATTTAGATTCACGCAAGTGTCTAGGTGTCTGGGGTGTTCTATCAGTATTTTTTTTCCTAAACTAACGTTACTTTCTGACAACGATGCTTTCGGTCCCGGACTGCTTTCTTTTTTATGTAAATGTTAGATTATTTGTACTAATAGAAAACAGTGGTAGGTGCAGTAAGTCCTGCGTAAAACGGTTTGAAAATTTTAAATTGTCTGCAACGTGTATAAATACGGAAGGTTGCAAGACTTTATAATCAATCTCTAGAAACCCAGTGTCGAGTCCCGTCGCGCTATTCTAAATAATGCGTTGAAAATTATAATTGCTACTTCAATACAGTCATTGTGATGCAAGGGTGGACTGGCTCTTTGAGAGGCTTCGGAAAATTTAAATGGTCTTAACCCGAGCGGACTGAAAGGTGATCGCCACATCCCAGCGGCAACGGCCAATCCGCCTCTGTTCTTAATAATGGTTGAGAATTCTGAGTAATGCATAAATCATTCTGGGGGCAGCTTGACTGCGGTAGGGGGGTGGAAGGACGTGGTCTGGGTGGGGGATAAGGAGATATTACTAAGCCCGTAGCCAGGAAGAGGGGGGGGGGAGAGTGGGTCCTCTGTACAAAAGCACATTGACAGCCTCCTCTATTAAATAAAGTTACTATTGCCATAATGCGTTTTAGTATACTCGCACCCCTTACAAATATTTCGCCCTAGCCCTGGTGGCCATCTCGCTTCCAATTTCAGTCACCTTGTCTGACTACACACATGAATATTACACAGGCGGAAATGCCGAGGGCTAGGGGGATATCCTCCCCACCCTTTTTTAGCAATGCTCCCACTGACTTTCAAGTTTTCCCTCAGTAAATTTTATTCTTATCTTCCCAGTTTTCGCTGAAACACCCCCTGCCGTGGAGTAAAGCATCACTAGAGGAGCTTTACCTATGACTTAATTTACCCTAGTTTTACAAAACACTTCTTCCATGTCAGTTGACTGCCTGAACAACTACGAAATAATAGGTTAAAATCAATCCCGGCCTATTTTATATAATGTTTTATATTTTTTCAATTTACACTTCCTTCATTAACATTTTAAATGACAACTTTTGCCGCACCAAACTTAGGGACGTAACAGCCAATGCTGGTGAGCTATAGGCTGGCAACACCCATTCAAATATCGCTGTAAACGGGACTGAAAGTATGGTATATCTGGCAGCTTGTCTTTCGTCTTGTCAGGCTTATCTGGACGTCTTGTCAGGCTTTATATATACGGACGAGTAACATGAAAGGGTGATTTTACGGTTACATAAATGCAGCGCAGGAAAGGACCGTACAACTTGTAAGATAGAATTAAACACTGCTTGTTAGATCTAAACACTAAACAGTAGGCTCAGTACTAGAATATTTGTAATCTAAGTCGTTCAATTCAACGAACAATTTGTAAATGATAAAACGCGAAGGTATATAAGCTAACACAAAACAGGGATTTAAAATACAACTTGTACTTTACTTTCGAGGGCCTTTGGCTAAAATCGTTCTCGTAATAACAAAAGCTTGCTTTCAAAAGTAAGAAGCTTATCAACTTCCGTTAGTTTCCTGTTCGAACAAACGAGGTTTGTGTAGGGAGTAAGCTCAAGCGCTACACAGCCTGTGTTTGAAGACTTGCGGTTAGTCAGGCTCAAACTGATTCAGCTTGAATAAGCATCCAGGGAGGAAAATAAACAGTTTAGCCATGTCCACAGGTTCTGTGGGCTCAACCTGTCATGATCCCTTCCATGTTGATACCATGAGACCGGCTTAAGAGCTCCTGGAAGCTTTGGGGTGATTATAAAATGTGGACGTTAACATGATGTTTTAAACTGACATCCAAATGACACTACAAGAGAGCACACCAAACACCCCACCAAAAACAGTTTTACTTATATTAAACGAGAATCCAGATGAACAGATTCCAATGGGGAATTACGGCCAGAGGAGTAAAGATATAACAAGATTAATAAACACGTTCATAATGCATATTCTCTGCAAATGCACTTAATGACCTTTTTCTTAGCTTGTGTGATGAAAATCATACTTCAGATCATGTTGGCCTACATCAAGCTACAAATGTGGCTCATAATATAAGATTTGCACATAGTCGCCTGTTGAAGGTTGCAATTCTGAGGGGGGACTTGCCCATTTCTATTTGGGAATAGTTCATGATAAAATACTTCCAGGCATTATCGTCCTTATAATGGTCATCAGACATGGAGTATTAACTGTGGGGACGCGAGCCGAAATTTCGCACAAGTATATTGTTATGAGACAAGTATCCGTTCCTTTGATTACAACTCGTTTGGAATTCCCAAACGCTTTTTGTGGAATGATATTAATGGCAAAATAGGTTAGAGCGCGCGGAGCGAGCGAAAATTTTGATAACTTGAGAAGGATGTACGAAAATTTTGATAGTTTGTGATGGGAAATGAACGGAACCAACAGCCTAGTAGATTGTTTTCACTGCTTAAAAACAGGGGTGGCCCGGACACCTTGCCCATGCCGTATCTGTCCCCGACTACGGTGCGCTTTGTGTCCCGTTTCAACTGGAGAAGTTTTCTCTGAATAAATGATGAGCTGGCTTAATGAGTAACACCCATATCAACTCAGACGGAATTCAGTTTTAGTTTCCAGTATTAATGACTGCATATCTACGACACTTCACCGGGATTTTCCCAAAGGGCACAAAGAAGGCCTATAACCACACGTACGCTTACCTTCATAGCAGGCGTCTAATATGTACTTCCCTTTCGACGTACATACTCTAAGTGGTATTACGAGTTCAGCCAATACTGGTGCAGGAGTACTACACGTCCGCCAAGCGGGCAGCACGTACGCTCGCATCACGGTATGGGGTTGGTCGGTGACACGTCACTTCCCCATGACAACAATGTGTTGGAGTGAAAACAAAGTATTGCGCGCATTTGGCACGTAGTGTAGTCCAGGGATGGAAATTATGCATTGACGTCAAGCGACGTCATTTTCGAGGCCAAAAAATGAAGCATATGGCACTCACGCAGTGGACTTAGTGCGCGCGTGTAGTAGAGTTACGCGCTTATGAGATTGGTGGACAAATCAGCTGTCTGTATTTGTTAGTGTAACTTGCAATGATACGCGCGTTTCCTCCATTTTCCTCCATTTTCTTCCAAACGAGGGAGCACTTCCTCCTTTGTGACATCATATGCATGAGGTCTAACCATAGGCATAACCATTGTTACTACTGTGACACAATGTACGCTTGCCCTTCAAAACCAAGAGACGCGCGATCACGTGACGTCTGTCTCTTCAGTGGCGTCACAAATACATGTGACAACAAAAGAGTCAGCCATAGTGGACGTCAAACTTATCTCACTCAGCATATACTCTGTGTACAAAAGTATTATTCAAAGCTTTTTAAAGAATGTTTCCTTGATGATGACGAAAGTCTGTTACATTATCCTCAAGGAAAATCGCAGGCCCTACAGTTTTATTATCGATTGCCAACCGATATATGGCAATGTAGAGCAAGATTGGTTTCTGAAATTCTTCATAAGAAATATTGAACTCGTGAGATTTTATACTAAATTGCGCAGTTGTCACTCAATATCCGGTGAGCGACTAAAGATATCACGAGATTATATATTTTTTATATGTGATCGTTATACAGCATTGAAACTCAACACATGTAGCCTACATGCAGGCTTACATAGACGTAGAATCGATTCCTCACAGTTTAATGAAGAAAATGTTCTTTATAAAGAATGAATAAATCATTCTACGCTTTGACCAATACTGTGTGTACACAGTGTAGTTCTTGAGCGTGCACGAAGTTTGACGTTCAAAATGGCGGTACAGGTATATCCGAGCACATTATGACGTCACGTGAAGAGCCTCTGTAGGCAAACTACATAGTAAGAAGTACTATATGTCACATAAAAATTTCGCTCACTCCATACAGCTTTTATTAGTGTATAGGTCACATGCCGATGTACATTCATTTTATTCGCCTGAATTTTCACGAAGGCATTAGTTTCATGATAATGAAAACAAACACGACACTATATTTTAAACAATACTGCTCTGGGTTGAAAAAGACACACCATTACTGTATGTAACGAAAGATTTGCACGTAACACCTGATGAAAGATTTGTGATTTACTTCTTAGGACGATGATAACTTAATCCATGTATAATTAATACCAGGTTTAACATCCATCACAGAAGGCAAAATGCGAGGACCAATGTAAGATGAAAGTGTCGCATGAGTAGGCCTAGTGTATTACATTTGTGTAGTTGCAGAGGACGTTTTTTCTTTTAAAGGAGCTATGACATCCCCCAAATATATTTAGACATATCCCCATAGTTCTAAATCCAGTTGGTGACTTTACTTTGATTGGCATTCATCCAAACAGTTAATAGCATCACTCTGGTTGGTAATGATGACTTGGACAGTCAGTTGTGTTCCTAATTAGGCTCACAGTCACACAGTTTGTTTTTCAATATTGCCTCGAGCAATTGAAACTCAGTGCAGGCTACTGTAGCTCTGTCTTGGTTCTGCTCTACTACTAAACAGTTGTTTGTGTTTAAATTGCAGGCGGGGATCGATGTTAGGTTAGTTGGGAGAATTGTCACTGTCTGGGGTGAGCTTAGAGGGCCTCAATAAACAGAATGTGTTGTATAAATTTCATACAGACACATGGCAGTTTGCTGAATGTCAACTCTTAATATCAGTGAGGTGACATCCCTCAGGTATAGTACCAAAGTATGTGAGGAAGTTAGTGAATAATAAATGTAGATAGTACCATAAATAGAGGGTATGATAAACATATGAGAAAAACGGAAAATTTCAGAAAGTATAATAAGGAAGAAAGAGTGAGATGAATACGCTGGCCCTTTTGGGCAATTGCAAGATGAAAGAAATCGAGATTAAAGAGAGGTTAATGTCGACGAATAATGAATCTGGAAAAACTGTAACACTATTGAAATCTTAGAATTGCAATTGCCAGATCACTTAGAGGGAGAATACGAGGTTAGTTATAGTTTCATTAAAGACAGATTTGCATCACCCCAAGTATGACTTTTACAATGGGGTAAGCAAAAGTCTCAATTGGAACTGACTGGGACGAGACCATTTCCCCTATAATTGATAAAGTTTTTAAGTTCACAAAGTATCATAATACGAATATTCTTAGTGCATAGCTTTACGAAAACTTACTCTTTTGCTACTCCAGGGGTTCATGCCACAGTACATTCTTACTATTGAATAGAAAAAAAATTTATTTCTTGAGAGTTCACTCTGGTATCGCTACTCTGAAGGGTAATTTATTCCCACTTAAACAGTGATGTGTTTTCACTCTACTCGGATACACCACGGAGGTTATTTTAGAGGCTATACACGTGCACAATTCGAAATTTACTCATTACATGATTATGGACAGTCCGGCCGATTAAAAGCGCAACGGAAGTGAACACTGTGTCAGGGGCGCAAATCTCTGAGGTGGAGGGGGGGTCAAAATGCATATGATGTACGCGTGAACAGGAAACTATGCAAGCGTAGTGTGCACCGCGAGCGCGAAGCGCAAAGCCCGGAATGGGTGGGGTCTAGGGGCCTCTCAGGGTCCTGGTGGAGTCCAGGGGCAAAGCCCCAGTGAGGGTCCAGGGGACGAAGTCCACGGAAGCCCCTGGATTTTAATATTTCAGACACCTCAGGAAATCGGTTTCGAATGGAAATTTTCCAGTACAATGCTCCTGGGTTTTAGTACATTTAGACTTGTAAAAAGGGCTAGTTTGAGCACAAAGTTAATGTTACTGATTTGCTTTACTAAAGGTTTGCAAGAGCTGCGATGTATTTTAAATGTAAAAAGAAAACAGAGACAAAGTTCAATAGTTATCCGAGACGACCAGAAATAGGCTTGCTTAATTGATAATCAACTCTGAATGGTTCTTTTTAAAGAACATACATAGAGTACAGATATTCAACTTGCAAGCATCCGTGACTAGCCCGTGACTAGTTTTGCTAGCATGTGCTTTCGTCTAGAAATTTTCAGCCATGAATAATGGCTCAGCCTTTAATTTCATGCGGCTTCGATCCATTGACATCTAATACGATATCCGTTGTATAACTATTTTTTGTCAGCAAAGGAATGTCAAAAGTTAACCGCCCTGGACCTCACGAGGGATCCTAATGAGGAAACTGGACCCAATAGTTCAAAATCACGCTTGCATCCGTGCTGTACCTTTTGTGCACGTAGTTGTAATACCCGCTCCCCATAGACTACTGCTTCATATCAGTCGGGGAAATCACAAGCCCTGCCCCCCACCTCTGAAATCCTGCACACAAACCACCGGGTTTTTGTAATTATATTCATATTGATTTTAGCAATTGGGCCAATTTATACTAGACATGCAAAGTGCCTGTAGTTGTTTAAGAACATGCTTAAGTATCAACTGAGAACTCATTCATTTGGTCAATCAGTATCGGGCCTGGGTAACCCGTACACTGATCAATTCACTGATATCTCATGTCCACCAACGGCGTCCCCTGGCAACTGATTCAAGGCATCTGTTGTTTGTTGGAAAACAAATATAAGATTGCAGTCAACTGTTTTGACAGTTTTAGCAGACATCTTCTGCAAGCTCATCTTCGTATCTTTGCTGTTGCTAACATCCCTCACTCCCTCGCTACAGATCAAATTATGGCCTGATCAATTTTCTTCGCACAGACCTGTCACGATAATTGAACCTTCTATACAAAGACAACGTCGCACCTTCTAAAGTTGTCAGTACATGAATGGAAAACTATACTCAGCTATGGACATCGAGGAAAAGGTCCCATGTAGGCTTACCCAGTTTCCGCCAGTTAATGTAGCCAGGTTAGCCCCTGTTCCTCTCCCATTTGGTTACGTATGATTGACCGTGCATCTCTGATGGTCACGACCATTATATACCATCATCGTCATATGACAACAAAGTTACAAAGGACATCCGTCAACCGGTTAACATGAACTACAGTTTCAAAGACATATAGCCAAATGTCTTATATCAAAAGCAAAATGTTTTACAGAGCATGGCATCTGACCCTATCGCAATCGCTTCATTGTTTAAATTACTTAACATCTTTACGAACATTTCAACAGCCGCTTTATTGCATATACTCAAGGCTTCCTACATCTTGCAACATCTATATAGAAATGACTGCCAACCCGCAATGTGTCTCACATCATTTTTATTTTCGCTTTAATAACCCTTTTTATTTTCATCACTGGCGTTCCATGACATTAATTTTCCTAAGATAAATTATTGAAGAGTACCTGTCAGCAAGTGAATGGATACGACACGTCATGGTCAGTCCCGGCAGTAGTGAAATGATTGGATGATCAGTTCGCCTGTCATCCTTACTCAAACAATAAGCCAACTCGCCTGGAAATTGAGGATTCCAAATGAACAACGATGAAGAATTCTTTGGTAAGGATGAAACACATAAATACCTAATATCAGAGATGCAAAAAATTACCTTTAAATAAAAGCCTGTAATGATAATAGCAGTATTAATGACCTACTGACTTCAAATTGTCAGCTACTGGGAAGATGACTTCAAAATAGTCATACTCTTACTGTTTGCTTACAGCTGTCATATCCATAAATCTACCTGAAAATTGTAAGATGAATAACTTCTCTTGATTTTAATATTTTTTTTTATGTTATTACATCATCAAATGTAATTCTCATAGATCGACTTTTTAACGGTTGGATAGCGGAAGGTGTTGAAAAATGTCACGAGCAAAAGTGAAATATTGAACAACTTATATTATTTACGTATTCTTTTTATGGATACTTTACACAGAGAAGGGAAAAAGTACAAACTTACAAAAATAGACTTAGCAGAAAAACTTGCTCTGCAGCTTGTTTGATTCCACTTCTGTCATCTTTGTTTTGACTTTCCTCAAGTTGAGTAAACTTATTCATTTTATTGATGATATCAAAGGAACACAATGTTTGTCTCAGGAAGTATGTCTTTTGGTGATGACACATTAAAAGAAGAGTCTAAGCTCAAATCAAGCTTTAATACATTAGAGGGGTACTTATTCTAAGCAATCTGGTGAAATTTCCATTAAAATCCGATGTGTGGTTCTCAAGATATCAGCAGATAAAGTTGTCACATTTTCAACACAAAGTGAACTTGAAGCAAGCACATATGATGTCACACCTTCACATCAATGAACAGTCTTTTGTTTTTCTTTAAGCTTTATTACCAATTTTCTCCTCAACAATCGATTGTTATCCCAATGTGATTGCATGAGAGGCATGGGAAAATTACAAGCTTCACATTCCCAATGGGGAGGTCCTATCCCTATTAATTTCAAGGTCAACGCAACAGACTGAAACAAACGAAGGAAACAAAGCATTCCTTATCAATGTGAGGAAGTGATATCAGGGAGCTGCCTACTGATATAACTTCCACTTGCCTAAAGCTCACTTTGGATCACAAATTGTGTAACTTCTTTTGCTGATATCTCGAGTAATACAAGTCCGATTTGAATGAGAGTTTCACCAAAATGAATAGATTTAGTTCCTCTTTCACATATGAAAAGTTGATTTTTGCTTAAACCCTCCATTTAAAGGTTAATGCTATGCCCATCCTCACCTTAAATTTTCCTCTGAGTTTGTCATGGTAAAGCTGTCTATCTTTTCCAGAAAACAATGAAGGAGGAAGATATCATATCAAGGGATGGGAAATTATAATCGCAGAAGAGGAATAAATTACACAAGTATCCGAAGTGACAAAAGTTGCCATTCTTTCATGGAGGTCTTATAGATTGCCTATCGTGTTGTTGCATTCCATCATCCTGTTTAAACAAAGTAAAGATAACAACAGATGCCAAACAGTACACTCTAAGAACGACTGGTTCAAATTTGACCCGATTCCGATCATATGGGCACTGAACAGAAATCTGCCCAAATATTTGACTACGCTTGGTTCAATTTGAACCAAAATGGTAAGTTTTAAACCGAAACTATTCAAATATTTGATCTTTTTCGGTTCAGTGCCTATTTGATCCACTTTTGGTTCAATCTGAACCCGTCGTTTTTAAAAAGTATAGCAACAGCCCAGTTCCTCATTTACAACACTTCCAACTGACTGGACATAACTTCGTTATTTGTTGTTAAGATGAATGGGATCATTGGATTCATTGTTAGATGCCTTTGCGGATTAGTTTTTTTTTCTTCTTCTTCTTTTTGAGAGGAGATGAATTTTTGGGGGTATGCGTGAGAAGGACGAACATTTTTTCAATGGTCGGAATATTTCTTGCTATTTCTGAGTAATTTGCACTGACTCTTTAATTATGGAAAATCTTTCTTTTGACGCACATATAGGACGTAACCGGCGGGGGTGACTGGGGACTGCAGCCCCCATTCGAGCCCTAAATTTGCCAGTATTTCGGGCAACTCCTCCAGCACCTCCCATTGGAAGGAGTCCCGTACCCCTATGCTGAGGCATATAAACATGAACGCATTCATGTACTTAAACGCTATGCATGTGCGGATATGTTTATGCGTATGCGTATGAATACATGAATATATCTATACATATACACATTATCATGAGCTGTTCACGCTCATCTCCCATGCCTAACACGAATTCAAGCCCTTGGCTGGGTGCGGGTGAAGAAATTGCAAAAGTTACAAAAGTACATGCGGCATAGGTATACTTATCTAAAACATGTCAGACTTGAGAACCGAAAGGTATGTTAGTTACTGATAATCGCATTGAGCAGATGGCGCTAAATCGGCGAATCTTCCTTACTTGTGGAGTTACAAAGTGGAAACAAATATGTCCTCTACTACTTATTAATGAAACGATTCTTACTGAATGCGATAAATATTAAAAATGAATAAATTCTTAGAAATTTGTGCTGTTCTAAATATCTTATATTCTGCTCACGACATCTGAAATCAAATCGTTTGGAAGGGTCGAAAAAGCTTTTATTCAAAGAATGTCATCTAATGTATAAAATACATACCCAGTGCAACCAAGGAGGTACAGGTTCACTCCTCTGAGTAACTATTTGCTTGCCGGGCGACTCATACATACTTAAAGTTTGTAGGGTATTAAAGAGAAAACTGTTGTAAAAATAAAGTGTAACGCAACAAGTATGTTCGTAATTCATTTTATAAGTTGAAGTAATTTCTAGTGTTACAGATACAGCCGTTTGAAGTAGTCGCAGGACACCTTATAAGTTTAAGCATATTTCAGACGTTTCGAATTGATACATAGTAGTCCTAATACTTTCCATCATTATACCTCCTTTCAAAATGTCGTATGATGCAAAGTATTTAAGTTTTAGAAAGGTAAAGATGAAATACCAATTAATTATAGGTAAGAATGAAATGAAGTGAACATAAAGATTGGCAGAGATTCATCTACAACAGATGAGTTCAAATTTTCGCCTGTGTTGACAATGTTTTAGTATCGTAAAAGGTGGCACGCATAAGAGAAGGAAGCTGTTTCGGACCACCGTCCTGGGGGTGGGGCCTAAGGGGAGGGTCCTTGAATGCAATCTGGTGCAACAAACTTATTGGGTCAATGTTAAGGGAAATTACCGCAAATTGAAATTTTTGAAGGAAACAAATAAGGGGTTTTCGTCTTGGATTGAGGGGGCGGAAGCATACTTCTGCCCACCGCATTTTTGACTGTTGGATAAAGCCTCCTTCCCAGCTCTGTTTCCTTCGCCTATGGTGGCACATATAAAGTTTATTGTTTTTCTAATTGGATTTGCCATCTACGCCTCCCGCTTCCTGGATAAACTAGAAACCACATAAAGGTAAAATGCAATCCACCTTTTTGACTACCTGATTATGAATGTACTTTTCTGGGCATGCTCATCAGGTATGTTTAATTTTTATAATGTGACTAGCTTTTGTCGAGGGAGATTTGACAGGTTCAGCTGATCATTCACACCGACGTTGTATGACTGTTTGTACCATTTAAATGTAGGGGAATAACTACAAAGCACATTTTCAATTTAAATAGGCTACTTTGAGTCAGGAATCGACCGCCCACCAGTCGTTACAAAAACATTGCGATGTTCGGTGAATTACTATCATAAGTTTTTATGTGTTTTACTTGTCAATTTTACCTCAAAAACGTTATTTAAAATTATTAAACATATCCATGAAGAAAAGCTGTTTCAAAAATTCCATCATTTCCCAAAGGCCAGTAACCATGTCTTACAGTCCACCTCAAACAATATTCAAACTGTTAAAAACTTGACTGGAACTGCACTAAGCTCCAAAGAATTATACGAGGCTTCACAAGTAGTGTTATTTACGGTGAATGAAGTTCAATTACATACATCCTACATTCAAACATGTGCTTTTAGCAACATACAAAATATGCATCTTTCCGATTTTTCGTAAGCTTAAAGGGGAATTTTCATCATCCCAGACAGTTCCAGTTCTCCCAACTGTGCAACTTCTAGCTCCTCCCATAACTGTATGAAGCTCCTCCTTGTGCAGGAATAAACCTGTTTTATTTCTTAAGGCCATGTCCTGGTGAGCATACAAGGCTATAAAATGTAATGAAAACACTCTCTCTGCCTTGTGTGGAACGTGAGCTACTCTGCATCTTTCAAATTTTCAAACTTTGATGTCAATCAAAGAGCAGTCACCAACTGAGAATTTTGATACCCCCACACTAAAAAGATACTTTGGGGTGATGACTGTCTGTCTTTAAGCCATACAATTTTTTCAAAATGTCTTTAGACATATGTGGCAAGTGAATATCAAAATCTCGTAAATTTAAGGATTAAATAGTCACAACTTAAATTCCACAAATTCCAAATATCCGCAAAAGTTTGCTTGTTTCAGAACTTAAGTTACCCTTTGATATTTCGGATGTATTTGAGTTCCAGCTATCATACACTCTAATTAGTTCCTTTCAGATTTCAGGGTTTGCAACAGTCTTTGGAATGAATTAGATAAACGTAGGTAATGACAAAACCACTTGCAGTTTGGTGGCAACCGAAATATTCCATTCCCTGGGGATCTTGTTGGTAAATTATCCCCGGATTTAGGGGGACCTGGGGGGATTTTGCCATTCTGAGAATTATATGTAATGTGATAAGAAACAGAAAAGAGAGTGGTATCCATCTAATGAGTTTCATGGTCATGTAAACGACGGTTGTTTGAAACGGTACGACTACGGCTGTCTATCCTAATGAAGCCTAATTAGATAGAAATGAACAACATCAGGTGACGTGTAAATGCATGCTGTCGTCGTTAACCTGTGAGGAGAGCTGGATATTGCAGCTTAATTGTCTGAACACACAAAGAAGTAAAAACGTTTGTCGAATAAAAGTAAATCAAGTCTAGAGTGTGTTTAGTTCAAGGTAGATGTAGTCACCCAAATTTAAATAATGTACCTCGTTATCCTAATTCATGGATAGTTCTGTTTAGTCATGTAACAATATATTTTATTGAATTGTGTAATCCATGTACCGTAATTATATGCAACATTTATTTTCTGAAATTTCAAGTAAGGAGATTGTAAATTTTGGTGATTGTTTCAAATTACGGTTAGGAAGACAACTTATTACCTTTAAATAAGGTTTGAGAGGTTTGTGGAAAGACGTAATGATAGTAAGTGCATTATAAAGACAAATATATTACTGATGTTTCTTCAAAACTGGAAATTTAAAAAGCAAGGTTTGTACTTTGTACATAAGTAACCTAAAAAATTGTTTGTTGGAGTTAAAGATTATGCTTCCCAGATGATTATGTATAATGGATAATTTATTTTTAACATAAAACTGATAAGGAATGTGCAAAAGGAGGGAGACAGTACAACAGAAACAGTATTTCATAGAAGAAAAGTATAGATAAGAAAGGGTAAGCTTATCTCCGATTATGTTAATTTATTTACTTCCCTTTCTGATGCTTCCATTGAAATAAATACGATACCATGTTGTTGGATGTAATACACAATGGGATAATTGTATTCCTAATGACCATATATATAGTGTATGGCTGGCTTCAGCTACTTCAAACACGTCAATCATATTTATTTTCACCCACTTAACGAAACCATAAATTGATGTAGTTGTTTTTCATAAGTCTGTACTCCGGCTTTGTCTCGTTATTTGTTCACCATCAACACGAGAAATCTTGAAAACCACGTTAATGATAAAATAGTTCTAAATTTTATTTTTTCGGAGCAAACTGATCACCTGACGAAAATTTGTAAAGGTAAGCTTCGAGTAAGATTCCTCAACGTCGTGGTTGCTTAAGGGAAAATGCAGTCCCCCAAAGTTAAATTAGTGTGCCCCGTCATACTAATTCATTAATGGCTCATATCAATCATGTGACAATATTTTTGTTATTTATTTGCTAAATCCATGTAGAATAACTCCTTGTTTTACCTTCAGTATTCAATGTTTTCCCACAGAAACATTATGAAAGACACTTGTGAGCGAAATAAGAGGAGTTGTGAAAGATTTAGCAGATTTTTGAAAATAAACTTGGGGCGAATGTTTTCTCCCTTTAACTTCGTAAAATTAATGCCGGGGCCAGTAGTAGCCTTTAATGACTATTGATCCAGAAATCTTGTAAAATAGATATCTAAATTTTGAAGAACGTGTTGCCTTGTGTAGTAGTTATAAAGAAAATGATAATAGCACCCTTTACATCGAAGTAATTGTAAGTATATTCATTCAGAAATTTTCTTGCTTTATTAGATACTAACGGTTTTATCTACTCCCATGCAAAACACCTAAAATGATCTGCAGTTTGTTTATCAATATGTCAGGAAAACTTGAAAGGAAGTCTTCTTGTTTAAAAAACTTAAGGAACGAGAAAAGTGTTGATTCTTTTAATTTTTGGTGACGAATGTATAAAGCCTAATATGTTCCTAACAGTTGCTTTACTAAAATATTTAAATCTCGCGTCTTTTCATCACTATTATGAGACCTCTTACTGTAGATGGCTCACTTTCATAAGCTGGCAAAGACACCTTTTTGCCCTCAAATAAGTTCTTCTGTAGGTTTATTCAATATCTCTGTTTCCGTCATTTAGACGAGTTCTAATGATTTCAGAGAATGAAAGGAACGGTAAGGGTATCATACTCCGTTAAATACTTACTACGAATAAGCACTTAGGATGCACAGGATTTCAATCACCACATTCACTTGTAATTTTTAATTTGTTCACTATGTATTTGTGTTGGCAATTCCTTCAAAAATGTTTGACTTTGTGTCTTAGGTACAATATGAGGCCATCCAGTGTATATATCTAGCAACTAACGTCAAGGGAAGTTTCTCTCTCAAAACTTTTACCAAGTTTCATTATTCTCTGTAGATCCTTATGAGGTTTGACCATCACCAGTCCCCAGTTGTTGCAGACCAGTTAACACGTTCAGAGAGACCATGCGTAGATTACACATTGCCCCAGCTAAGTGGGGTGAAGTAACACCTCCCAGGCCGGTTTAGCAATTAGCAACTTAGATCAACTATGGATCACGGCTCAAATTCAGGTCATGTGAGAAACTTTGGGGGTACCAAATTGCACAACCCCTTTTAAATGTCGCCACCATAAAATTTTAATTCGTTATTTCCCATTGATTCCATCTGTTCTATTAAATTTGGTTCCCCAGAGCTTATCTTCTTAAAAGGGGGCCTGCAGTGAGCAAGTTTGAGAACCACTGATTTAGGCAATTTGATTTTGATTATTAAAAGTTGCGACCTTTAAATGCTTGCCTCACAATTGTTAGTACAAAGACGCTACCAGGTCAAATACAAAAAGGCTCTCCCTCAGACTTCTGTAAAAACGATCATGAGGCCTGTTTCTTATGCAATGGATACTAACATGCTGGCGTGACTTACTTTATAGCAGATACACGGCGAAGCACCAAGCCCAAGAATGACAATTAGATGTTGGCTTTAGATCTAAAGTAGGCTCATTTTATCTATAAAATTTCTTGAGGGCTGTAAATAAAGCTTGTGAATTTTTTTTTTATACCAATCCCGCACCCAAAGAGTAAAGATATTACGAGGTCGTATGTAGGATAGAGGACGAACTGTATTCGCTACTATGACGATCAATGAAAAATGAAACAAGAAAATACCGTCACGGGAGTTTTGTCAAGAGAAATTTGGCACTTCTGTCAGGGGAAAATTTTTCCGATGGTTATCAATCAACCTCAGCTGAGGTGAAAGAGCTATTGTCATTTAACTCAAGTTCAGCTGACTGACAGAGCCGTTATCATTTCACTTAAGTCCAGCTGACTAACGCTACTGTAATCTCCATCAACATCGCTCACAGATAAGAGTAATTTTTTTTATCTCACTCAACTACCGCTGACTGATATGTAGCGTCATTGTCATCTCAACCAACTTCAGCTGACTGACAGAGCTATTGTCACCTCACTAAATCTCTATAAGCTGACTGATAGAGCTACTCTCATTTCACTCAAATGAACCTTACTGAGGGCGCTATTGTCATCATCTTAACATTGAAACACTTAGTTTGTCAAACATTATCAAAGCATCTGGAATGTCCGTCGAGTCTTGAAGCAAAACTATTGGCCGGCATGTTGTGAAGAAAAGTTAGTTTACCGTTACACCTCACTGGCTCGGCATCCCCTCCCTGCGCACTTGAGTAAGTGGTGTCGTCAAGGGGGTAGGGAGCACGTGCCCCTCCAAACCTTGGTTGTGCCCCAAATGAGAGTTTGGGTATGTAAAAATTATACACAAAAACACCGTCCACGCATATCTCGATATGAACAGGAGGACCCACTGTCACTTTATTGGTCAAACGTGAGGATAAAGTTTCAGCGCACATCTTTTTGTTAAATTATGTGAAGTACTGCTTTATTTGGAGATGTAACTCACAACTATTCTATCAAGATTTATTCTCAACAGCTATGGGCCTACTGCAGGAATGAGTCCTCTCTCTCATTACAATTCCCTCTCATTACAATTCCCACGATTATCTTTTAGTCAAATTTCAGTCAATTTTTATGCTCTAAAACAGCAAAAAAGTGCAAATTTTCGTTGCTTTTTTCAACGCGTATCCAATAAAGAAGAGGGTAATTAAATAGCTTCACTCTCATAGGATAATATACGTTTTCTTTTAAAATACCGGGGCCTTCAAATTTGCTCATCTTTGATGATGCTCAATACCAGAATTTTCTGGTCACTTCGCGCGTGCACCGGGGATGGTCTCAGCGGACGCTAGCCACCCTCTTTCATTTATTGCTGAAGGAAATGCAGGAAAAACATCGCCGTAATTATAATTTTAAGGCAACCCAAACCCATTGACAGTTTTCAGGGTTTTTTTTCCAAATCTCCCCCGACATTCCCGGATCCGCAGCCGTAGATGCACCTTCAATGCTCTAATGTGAAGGCTTTCCCTCAGTGGCGTACCTGATAGGTAGTTGTGCCAACATGAATTCCTATTGGACAGCCCAATTGGATTTATTTGTAAAAGTCAATGCAAACTTAGCACGATCCGTCGTCCACACTCACCTCCCCGCCATCATTGCCATCATTGAATTGTTAGTGCGAGTAAGGCTATAATAAAACATGGTCAAATTGAGATTTCTATGTAGCCTTTTTAGTGCGCATTTAACGACATTTTGGAGAGAGTAAGATTCTTCATTCTAATGGTCACCTTTTATTAATACCTTAGAGCCTTCACCCCAATGGAGTGTTGTCTCTGGACCCACCAGGGGCCCTACAGTGGACTTCTGGGGCCTAGCGCCTGCAGGGGAGCGCTGCGCGTCACTACGACGCCTCTAGTGACTGTCAGTCCTTCACTTTGGGTGCCACTCCGGGTGCGGAACGCTTGCCCCCGTAGTGACGCTACTGCTTAAATTGACCTTTCATGTAGAATGGCTGCACTAATGTCATGTTGTCTAGACAACTGCAAAAAGTGGCACAAACTATGTTTCACTTTCTTTTAAGAAATAGTAATTCATGTAGTTTATAGTGAGAATACTTTATCCATTCTTTGCCATCTCATGGGACTGAAACCACACGCGGAACAGGAGAAGAAGTAATAAAGATCTGCTGCAAAACACATGGGAATTACCAGTGAAGTTACTTTATAAACATCGAATTAGAAAGAAAGCGGCACTGCTGGGAACGCTCGCAACAACTTAAAACCTTATATAAAAAGATAATAACTGAAGGGAACACGTGTGACTAAAGGAGGATAGAAATAGGTCAAATGTAAGGAATGCGAGGACAAATTTACCATCAATACGTTCTCTGAACACGAGAAAGCTAGAGATGTCGATGAGAGATGTTTAATGAGAAAGAAGAAACGAATAGGTGTTGTAAAGAGTGTACGGAGTTTCGCCTTTATTGAAATATTATGGAGAGCTTTCCTGACAAAATTCTCCTAAAATGCTGCAAAGTGACACAATACTCTCTTTACACAAGTGTTTCCGAGTAAGAGGGAATAATTAAAGCCAAACATAGCTCAATTAACGCACGTTATTTTATGTAGTTTTATTTGGGAATAGGAGTACTGATAATTTCTCTCTTCCACTGATAATTACTGAAGGAGCAGAAAATACACAATCTCTACACTTTAAGTTATTGTATAACTCTGTTCAACCAGAAACCCAAAGGCTTAGTGATTCCCTGCCGAAAGGAAATGCTTTATTGCACTCAGGCTTATCCTTCAAACTTATCCTTCGAGATATCATGTTTTAAGATGTTTTCACAGTTTGAGCTATTGTGTTCTGACATGACCTTTGAACTCCACCAAAAAGCGAATAACAAAACAAAAATTATGTCTGGAATGGGTTTGGAACCCGGGTCGTCTGTGTGAAGAACAGAATACATTCCGCTACACCATCAGCAAACTCATTGTACCCATGGTACTTCCATGTTGTACCTATGGTATTTCTAATCATCTTATACTCATAGCACCCTTCACACGTGTTCACAATTAGATAATTAAAATTAGAACTGCCAACTACTGTAACAGTCACGCTTGTGAAAAAAATGTATGACGTTCTATATAATTCTCTATAATCTTTGGAATCGGGTACAAAACGGTACAGTTTGGAAGTTCCGCCCACTCTCTATTTAGTTTACGAGATTTTCATTAGCTTTCTTCCTCTAAATATGATAAATTTATATTCTAAGTATGAAAAGTACCACTCATTGCTATCTTGAGATAGGTCTATAGTGTTTACAAGCAATTTTGAAGGGTTCCGTATTTTCACCGCGGTGACCTCAGACAACCACTGACCTCTACAAAAAACAACAGGGCTCATTTCCTATTATAATACATCCACATGCCAAGTATGACAAATACCCATGCTTCCTACTTAGAGATATGATGTTTTCAAGGTTTTCGGTTTAAGACCTCTAGTGACCGCACATGACCTTTGACCTCCACCAAAAACAACTAAGATCTTTTTCTTAATATGATAACTCCTTATGTTAAGTATGAGGAATATCCACCTCATTGCTATCTTGAGATATCGTGTTTACAAGCCAAGCGTCACAAGCACATATACATACGCACATACTACACACATACATACACTCGGCAGCGTGATTACATAAATGCCTTTCGCCTTCGTTAAGGAATAAAAAAAAATGGACTTCGCACGTACAAAACCATCCATTAAGCATTAGAATAAAAGATAAAGATGATGACATTCAACTAAAGCACGTCACCCAAAATGATGACTTATCTAGGATAAAAACTGAATCGTCTTGTTTTGATAGGTTCCCCTTAGTTATAGCTTCCTGTCTCTAAACACAATCACGTTTACCTTTCGTGTCCAGAATACGTAAGAAATCCTCCTGTATCGTGCTAGGTTGTGCACTATGGTTAGAATGGAGGTATTCAGCCTAATTGGCATAGAGCATTCTTTTATCGCACTTTATCCTCTAGGCCTATAATACAGAAATCACATAGCAAGTCAATGTGCATTAAAGCTGAAAACGTAAGTTAATTGGATCCATCATAGGGTAGCAGCAGTTAGTTCATGTTGTTTTCTTGAGTCAGCAAACTCAGAAATTCTTGTGAAACAGCCATTACGGCAAGTGTTGTCGTTCAAAAGTTTAACCAACTGAATATCGTCACGGGCCTTCTTATGTGTAAAGAGAATAGAAATTTTTCACGAATTCTCTAGTTAAATGTATCAATAGCCCCCGGTCCCGACCAGCTAAGCCCCATCCTGGGTTTTTAAACTTTGTGCTAATCAACTTGCAGTTTTCATGTATATTTGTAATCTTTCCTTTCGTTCGAGAAAAAAAGGCCCGAAATACGGAAACATTCCTATATAGTTCCAGTTCTCAGGAAACGCACTATCATTTGCATAAATCGACAGAAGTTATGTTGCCTTAACGTTTGTGGCAAGGAGATCCTGTGAACGAAATGTTTAAAGCGACTTAAGTAGTGTAGAGGGTACTGATAAAGAACACTTTTCTTTCAACTCCCTCACTGTATTCTTTTACGTAACATCGTACACATCTGCGGGTAGTGAAGATACATAAGCTATGAAATCGGGTTTCCACTTCCATGAAAGTCGTGACAGGTTTAAACATGTTTCTCAAACTGTATCATATGTGTATATCAACTAGATGGGTTGAGATATTTGTTTTTAAACACAAACGATTGGTATTTACACTGCAATATGAGTGGAATGGGTAAATCTGGGGTGTACGGACAGTGCATTTCTTTTTTTTTTTTTTCTTCTTCTTTTTTTTGAATGTCAGTAATAGGTATGTCTTACAAGTACGGTAAATAAAAACTTTGGAGGAAGGAAGGTAACTTTTTTCAACATTTTTGATTAGGGTACCGATAAAGAAACACTTTTCTTTCAACTCCCTCATTGTATTCTTTTACGTAACATCGTACACATCTCACTTGAAAGGACGTGAACGGTTAACAGTTTACGGGTTGTAAAAATAGAACATGTCGTGGTTTTCGTGCACGGTGTCTGATGATTATGAATGAAAGACATTTTCACCACAATTTATACTCTAGTAGTAGAGTCGCTTCTTCAAAGTACGTCTCTTACCCAAAAAGTCTTGTACATACAGGAATAGTATATTGGTCAGAGCATAGTTAAATTCCAATTAAGCGGGACCAAAACGCAACCAAAACACCTACAAGCGTAAAATCTTCTCTCTAAAGGGTTCAGCATATGTTCATTGAGGTAGTACTGTACAAAGGTCATATTCTTGCACAACCTCATAAACTACAATCTGTTTTTATCGTATCGGCGTTTATCGTTCTAAATTTTTTCCTTTTCGTCCTCTCCGTTGAATCATAGTTGACACAGGTGAAATGAAGATACGGCAAACAATTCTTTTTCTTGTACGTCTAAACATTTGTATTTCCTTTATTTCTATATTTTATGTACTTGGCTATGTGATATACAATGTTACATATCATGCTATATGAAGACTCCAGTGGGCTAACGTCATTCACGTTCATAAAACTGGTATTTATATCTCTCCACGTTTTTTTTTACTGATTACCCCACATTATAACCTTAGCAAAAGAACGTGTACAGTATCCCCTCACTTCATGGACGCATCCAGTCCATAACGTTCTTACTGCACTGAAACACGGGGTATACATTAGCTTTACATTGTCTGACCGTACAACAGAAATTCATAAGTACTTCAGTTCCCATCGATTCACTAACATCTCTACTAAATTTCAGCCAAATCTAACGAAAACAGCGAAATGTCAGGCACTTCAATGCAAATGTTATGGTGACAGACGTTTGCTGTGCACGACAGCAATAGCTCAGCTGAAAGCTTTCAGCTAAGCTAAAAATTAGAAGGAGAGACTGGTCTTTTTTCCACAAAATGGGTACCGTAAAAGTGAAAATTCATTCCAAGATTATTTCTATTTGATGTACAGGTTCCCGGTTCTTGAAATTTCAGTACATTGTAAAACGTTTGAATGTGTATAGATTAACAAAGAATTTCATTGTATTGTACCTGAAGACTGTGAAATGATACAGCGACTGTAAGGTTTTAATCACTAAGTTTGGATAAAACGGTCTCGGAGATTTTCCCAGTAATGACAGAAACGTATCAACATCGAAACAAGAGGTTGTTACAGGTAGTATCACATGCAAGCCTTACTCAGGTTTACGCTTACCGTAATATGATGAGCCCAAAACTGTTGAAACTTTGAAAAGTTACCTATGACTGTCCTATGATAGAGGAGTCATTGTATGTCAGAGAAGTTAAATGACGGCATAGTCACCGTTTTTACTTGGGTAAAGTTACCGAGGCTATATATCTCGGTATAAATCAAAACACAAAATAGGGTAATTATATCTTCTATTTATTTTTGGCCATGGTGTAACTCCAAACTTTTCAGTTTCTACTTGTAGATTATCGAAGATTTGTGTTCTAAATTTAACATGTAAGCTGATTCAGCACATAGAAACCAGTAATATGTGGGTACTACGTAAATCTTTCTTTTTATAATCTCCACGAAATACAAGAATAAAAATATATTTTATATGTAATATGGGCATACCGTACCGTGTTTCAGTTACATGATAATGGTACAATTACGGTTTACCAAGTGGGTTTGAGATCATGGAGTGAGGTGACACTGTAAACATTCTCTCGCTAAGGTTATACTTTAGAGATGTATAATGGTAATGGTCTCACCTCTACTTTAGTTAGAGTCCATTCATACCACTGCAACAAAATGGCGTCGCAGGACCTCGTGGCTTGAACTTGTTGTGGAACGGTATTACAGCTACACACAACACTGCAGTCTCGATTACATTAGTAAATTGTCGAGTGGCTAATGCTGCCCGGGTATGACAAGACTGACAGTGTCGGTGAAACTTGTAAAGTTGTAAGTATCTCCGAGACTTGGGCCAATAATTCTGAGTAACCGTAGTTTAGGACTGGAGGCTGCAAATGATGAAGTCTGAGAACTAACTTCCAGCGTCTGTTCCATCCGGCTGGCTAGAAGCTAGTAAGCGATGTCAGGCCCATGTGTGCTGTAGGCTTTCTGGTCACTCGCTGAATACTGCATGCCATTGGACAGTCGTTCTGACGTAATGCGGCTGCCTGGTAGCTTTTATGCATATGTATGTTGTGCACTCAGAACTATATGTGAAGTGCTACAATACTTTGGGGTACTCATTTCAAAAAACGTGGATGGATTTAAATACCTGTTTTATGAATGTGATTGGCGTTAGCCCACCGGAGTCTTCGTACAGAATGATATATAACATTGTATATCACATAGCCTAGTACATAAAATATAGAAATAAAGGAAATACAAATGTGTAGATGTACAAGAAAAAGAATTGTTTGCCGTGTCTTCATTTCACCTGTGTCAACAACGGAGAGGACGAAAAGGCAACTTTTAGAACAAAGAAAAGATAACGATAAAATAGATTGTGCTTCATGAGTTTGTACAAGAATATAACCTTTGTACAGTACTAGCTCAATGAACATATGCGTAGGGAGACGATTGTTACGCTTGTAGTGGGTGTTTTTGTTGCGTTTTGCTCACGCTTACTTGGAATTTAACTGTGCTCTGACCATTATACGAGGTTGAATGAGAACTATTCCTGTATGTACAAGACTTTTTGGGTAAGAGACGTACTTTGAAAAAGCGACTCTACTACTAGAGTATGAATTGTGGTGAAAATGTCTTTCATTCATAACCATCAGACACCGTGCACGAAAACCATGATATGTTCTATTTTTACAACTCGTAAACTGTTAACCGTTCACGTCCTTTCAAGTTAGATGTGTACGATGTTACGTAAAAGAATACAGTGAGGGAGTTGAAAGAAAAGTGTTTCTTTATCAGTACCCTAATCAAAAATGTTGCAAAAAGTTACCTTCCTTCCTCCAAACTTTTTATTTACTGTACTTGTAAGACATACCGATTATTGACATTCAAAAAAAAAAGAAAAAAGAAATGCACTGTCCGTACACCCGAGATTTACCCATTTTACTCATATTGCAGTGTAAATACCAATCGTTTGTGTTTAAAAACCAATATCTCAACCCATCTAGTGCCTGCTAAGTTGATATACACATATGATATAGTTTGAGAAACATGTTTAAACCTGTCATGACTTTCATGGAAGGGGAAACCCTATTTCATAGCTTATGTATCTTCACTACCCGCAGCAACAACAATGATGACGCAATCACGCTGTCTGTCGTTTGCTCCTCAGAGGATGGCGCTCTTTTCCTTCTCTTCTCACTCCTCAATCACACTCCTCCTTACACTCCTCAGAAGAGGTGTCATTTCCACATACTACACTACTGACTTAAGCCAATGGTCAATGCCCACCTATTCCACTTCAATTTGCTTACCAAGTTCAACTATATGATGAACGTACCATCTGGTATTGTTTGCAGAAAATGTATTCTCATCTTGAAGGCACCAACTTAAGACCATCAATTGATTGCTGTCCATTAATTCAAGGGAATAAGCAGTCGCCCCAAACTTACTTTGACACATGAACTAAAAGTTAAAAATCTTCTCTTATTTCTGTTGCAAGTATCTTTCATAATCTGCCAGAACATAACTGTGGCATTCTCAAGGTAAACAAAGGGGTTATTTTGCATAAATTTAGTTATTCAGTTACAAAATTGTTGTCACATGATATAAAAGAGCCATTCATGAATTAGGACACCCGGGTAAACTAAATTCAGTTTTGGGTGACTGCATTTGCCCTTTAAGTTTGCAAGTGATACCACCCTGATTGTATTAATTAAAATAAAATTAAAATAATATACTTATTTAGATTTGTGAATATTGCGTATCAAATTCTCTTTTGTAATTCAAATAAGACAAAGAGAAGGTAACAGCTTTATGGGAAGGCACTATCGAGTGAAATTGAGCATAATATGCAAATATCAAGGAAAGTGTTGTAGAACGCATTCCAACTTATAAATAGAGTGTTCGATAATGCACTTGCTTGGCACTCTCATATCTATCATTAAGCTGAGAAAATGTATTCAAGAAGCAGTGCTCCCACAAAGTGTAATCTAAACCGCATTCTCGCCCTCTTTAAATAGTCAGTTTTTTGTAGTGTACGGCCGGATGAATTTCCTGCTAGGGTGGCAACATGCATGATATTAATAAGAAGTAGAACCATTCCATTATTAACCAAGTGAATGGAGGATCTGAACATTTAAGCAACATGCGGTAGACTCGTCGTACTGTCTTTTGGAAGGAAAGCTATAAAATATCCTCAAGATTGTAATCACCTCCTTCATTTGAATCTTGACACTGCAATAACACCTCAAAGTGAGAGGGTGAAACTACCATAAGTTGTTATCAACAGACACAAATAACCTTTAATTCACACTCTGTTACATTTCATAACAATTATTTTAACCGACACACTTTTAATACCTATATTTGATTTCTCTAAGCGGTAGTCTTTTACTGTTTTAAGTAACAGTTTATTTATTTCTGTTGTGCATTACTCTCTGCCAATATTTATCATTCTTCTATTGTACTTCATCTTTTTCTTGTGGGTTCAATAAATGTGTACTTGAACTTCAACTTCGAGGTTTCATTTTACAGTGACGGGCACAATCATCACCATCGTCATCGTCATCGTCACCATCACCACCACCACCCACAACCACCCACCACCACCACCACCACCACCACCACCACCACCACCACCACCACCACCATCATCATCATCATCATCATCATCATCATCATCATCATCATCATCATCATCCGATATCTAGGCAATCCTAATCAAAGGCGCACAATATTACCCCTGCTCAACGATAAATCGTCCGGGGTCCATCCCTCTAGTGCGACAGCTGCCCTAACGGCGCACCAGATGACAATTTACCTCAGGGGTATCCATATTAACCCCTGGGTGGAGAGAGGCAAATGAGATAAAGTATCTTGCCCGAGGACACAATCTAATCACCAAGGCAGGAGTTGAACCCGCAATCCTTGGATCACAAGACCTTAACCATCACGCTCTCCAAATAAGCTAGGTAGTTCTATTTAGTCACGCTATTGCTCAGGAGAGAAATGTCTAGCATATATTCCCGGTACACATGAGTTCACTCACCAGATGTGTTCAACTGTTTCTCATAACTCGATGATCGAATTCCATTGAAATCATCCTGTTGATAAAAGCCAAATTTGTAGCATCTTAAAGTCACATCATCACCAATGAAGAGTTTTTATATCGTGAAGATTTCATGTCTCGTGTATAATAAATAAAAATAAATAAACAGTTTCATACAACCCGTTTTATGGAAGATATAAACAACATTCCCTCTGGAGATGAACTGTCCCTATTTGTAAATCACACAGGATATGTTGGATGATTGTGATTTATGTCAACTTTTAGCACACGTTTGCAGGATTCATTGGCAACTGTTATTTCTATTTTTAAACACTTGCCCGGAATAACATCAGAGAAGTGTGATTTATTTACTGATAGCTGGCCATGCTAAAAATGATCGCGTCAGAAATTATTCATAGAGTTTTTCTTACATCCACGAACGCTTAATTCGGGAGAGCTGCAGATGCGAAAACCTTGGAGGTCCTTGAAAGTACAGAGAAGTGCTGTATACATTCCAGCTGGCATCTCTAAGGAATTTCTTTACACCTTTTTTCTTAAAGGGGGTACACGGGGATGATTCTTTCAAGTTTCCATTTAGCTCGCAACATTGCCTGACTTAGTTATTAAAAGTTTGCTATTTGGACCACTATCGCTAAAATTTACTTCCAGACAATTGCGAAAACTAGAACGAGCAACATGATTGGTTGTCTGGCTAAAAGTGGTTGAAGCGAACTGTAAATCCGTAATCTGTTTCGTTGTAGTTCTGAACATTTACTTTCAGATTTCTTGCCAGTGGAGCATTCATTGGCAATGTTGCGAGATAAATGAAAACTTGAAAAGGTCGCCCTCGTATACCCGCTGTTAGCTGGTTTCTAAGCACACTTAGATTCCTGTTTTTGCTGCAAGGGTGAGGGGGCTGTTTATCTGGGGTTTTTTGTGGTGGGGTCGGACTGTCCTTTCGAATATTTAGTGCTGTATGTTTTCTTGTTATTGATATTTTTATTTCTGTTTAAACCTAAATCGTGCCTTGTCCTTGGTGGGTTGGTGGGGACTGCCATACTTATCTTGCGGTTGATATTACCACATACCAACCTTGAACCCTTACTCAAAATCCATATCTGGCTTTATATCTGGAAATATCTGGTTGATTAAAGACTTTATATGGCCATATAAAGCCATATATAACTTGATTAAAACACAACCCAGATATGCATATAAAGTTTGATATGGCCATATAAAGCCAGATATAACTTGATAAAACTGTGATCCAGATATGTATATAAAGTTTGATATGGCCATATAAAGCCAGATATAACTTGATTAAAACATAACCCAGATATGCATATTAAGTTTGATATGGCCATATAAAGCCAGATATAACTTGATATAACCGTGATCCAGATATGTATATAAAGTTTGATATGGCCATATAAAGCCAGATATAACTTGATAAAATGGTGATCCAGATATGTATATAAAGTTTGATATGGCCATAAAAAGCCAGATATAACTTGATTAAAACATAACCCAGATATGCATATTAAGTTTGATATGGCCATATAAAGCCAGATATAACTTGATATAATCGTGATCCTGATATGTATATAAAGTTTGATATGGCCATATAAAGCCAGATATAACTTGATAAAACTGTGATCCAGATATGTATATTAAGTTTGATATGGCCATATAAAGCCAGATATAACTTGATATAATCGTGATCCAGATATGTATATAAAGTTTGATATGGCCATATAAAGCCAGATATAACTTGATATGCTAGATATGCAAATGAGCATTTTGTTAGTTTGTTTTATTATTTATTTGATTTGATTCTTGGATTATGCTTGTTACAAACTAAGACATGTTTTGGATACAGCATCACCTTCCCAGACACTGCAGTTATTTAGTGGCTACACTTCTGTTAATACCGCAGTGTACTAAGTGAACTTAGGCAAATAATTTGCATATTTGGGCGGAGCTTGTATCTAAACCTACATTTTTCATGATTTAGGAAGTTGAAAGTAAAATATGCACCACGCAGTAAACAAAATTTAGAGTCAAATACGTAATTAAGTTTAAAATAAGAAGCCCATATCACTATGATTACATAAAATAGGAAATTTCAAGGCATTTTTCTGTTCACTGTTATGAAATAAGTTGAAATTATGTACTTAAGTCAATTCAACCTAATACTTACATTAAACTCTAATTCATGGAGCACTTAAACATTGTTTTCAGGTGTTCAAAGTGGGACCTATTCTATTCAGCCAGTCTAGAACGGGACCACTGTCAGGTGGTGTCAGTTAAGTCACTGTTCGTCCCTTGGGGACGTTGTTACTCCTTCGGGGAGCAGAACTCTTTCGGGAGTATTGTTTGGTTTTCGCCCCTGGCTCTTCGCCAGAGAGTCAGGGGACTTTTGGAAAAAAAAGGTGTTCAAAGTCTCCATGAGGAGTGTGGACTATAAGTCCTAACTATGATTCATAACTATTGCAGATCTGTGCCATATAAAGGCTTGATCCAGATAGAACTTTATCTGGCCATATATGGTTTAGATCTGATTCTGGTTTAGATCTGTGTTATATCTGCCTATCTTTTTATCCGATCTGATATAAATTCCATATCTGGTGCAGATATGGGCCAGATATAAATTTCCATATATGGGCCAGATATGGGCCATATAAAGAGTGAGCCATATAAAGTTTTATATGGGTCATATATGGCACAGATATGGGCCAGATATAAATCTCTTTATATGTGGCATATATGGATTTTCCATATATGGGCCAGAAATGGAGTAGCCATATATGGGGCATATCTGGGCCATATAAAAGTGAAACTTTACCTGGGCCATATATGGCCATATATGGCCTTTATATTATATCAAGTTATATCTGCCCAATTCTTGTACAAGCCAGATATGAATTCCATATCTGGCCCAGATATGGGCCAGATATGAAATCCCATATCTGGGCCATATATGGATTTTGAGTAAGGGAACAGCCATGTAAACCGTATCACCTCATCTCCTAATATGTCCTCCTAGGTTTTATCAAAAGAATGTTCCACTTTTGCCTCAGAAACTTCAAAGATAATGCCATTTTATATGCTTATTCTGGAGCAGCTGCCATACTCTTTCTGTAGCAAAAAATATTGGACAAATAGCCGCTAGATATGCTTGGAACTGTTATTCCACCCCTAGCTAGAATTGTCTTTCTTGCCATGTCAGTAGCGGACCACTTGTACTCCAGTCCGGCGTCCATCACAGCATCAAAATCCCCGTATTTATTTGCTGATTCAAAGAACCACTTTAAATACAGCGCTTTTCCCCTTGCATTCAGGGACTGGAGTCTTTCGACATTTAACATCAACAATCTTGAAGCCCCAAAGCAGATTATGGATTTCACCTTGAAATTTATTCATTAGCAAGTCCGCCATCAGATGGGTTCCCCTAACCTTTTACCAGCTTGACTCCTTTTAGGTGTGTTCTATAGGTTCGTATATCCTTACATATTTAAACATACATACACATATACACCCATGTGTACAACATTACAGCATGAACATGTTCGTTAGAAAGACTTGATCAGGTGGGAGAAAATGCTTAGAAACCCACAGGGGCTTGACGATATATTCACTCCCTGCAAATGTAAATTAAAACATTAAAAATTGAGTGACGTTACACCAAAAGTACTGTAACCACAGAGACCTACAAGACCACATTAATTTTTTCCACAGACGGAGAAGTTTACAGTTTGTTAAGGCAAATGACAATCAAAATAACGAAACTTCGCTGGCCTACTTGTCGGACTGACGAAAAGAAAAAAGAAAAGAAAAAAAAAAACGGCTGTGTACACTTTTGTAGCATAATTACCTTGTCTCCCCATAATGAGAATAACACATTTGTTTGATATAAACGCACGCAGGGAGCGAGCAGCCATCAGAGGCCGAACATACGTCATTCATTCTGCAGTTTGAGCAATTTCTTGATCGGGTCACTTGTGCTAAAATTACATAAAATTACCTTCGTCTCGTTGTTTGCTTTCCAATGTTATTGGATAATTAAAGTGATCGACAGAGATGAAGGCAGTGTGATTAGTTTGAGACCTTTCAAGAACGTCCTTTCACTGTAGTATAATTAGCCGAATAATCCTTCACTCGGTTTGACGCTTGAAAGCGGGGGGGGGGGGGGAGGGATGGGGGGAGCAAACCCGGGCAGAATACCGAATGACGCCGAAGGAACCGCGGGAACGTGGAGAGCTCCCTTAAAGGCGTAGCCCGCTGAAAGGTCCCTTGGTGGAGTCCAGGGGCAAAGCCCCAGTGGAGGTTGAGGGTGCAATGCTCCGGACGCTCTGAGGTATTTCAAGAATTTAAACCATTTGAATGGAGTAATTGGCTATCTGAAAACGCATCGAATGGCAACTAAACCGATCACAAAAATAACATTTTGACCATTAAGATCATAGTCTTTCTCAGACCAAGTGTCTTTGTAAGAGGGTTTTGATTGTGGGTGATTACAATGATAATGGAAGAGTTTGTACGAATCTATGGAGTACGCAAGATGTTCTACAGGAAGTATTCAAGAAACAATATCTAAAACGCAAGCTCGCGGAAGAAAACGGCTTTATTTAAAACATTTTATTGAAGCCTACTTTCTTTTTTAATGCAATATTATCCATTACATAAAGTTTCTACTACTTTATCCGGCCACCTCTTCTTTCATGTTTCACTTTTATCGGTGGTCTGGGAAAAGGAACCCCCTCAAGTTTGTCATTACGGTGAAAAATACCACGTAAAAGTATGATTTTGTAGGAACGATCACATTTTGAGGGTTGTAGGTATAAAATACTTTTCAAAATTAATGAAATGTTAGTATGGGTAGCTCTTACAGAGACATGGCCATGCATGGCCAACGCCCGCAGTAAAAATGCAAGGGAAGCAAATTTCATTGGAGGCTGCATCTTCGTAAGGTGTGGCGAAGCCTATGACGGCGAGGGCCGAAGGGCGAAGCCGGAGGCTGGGATCCTAGGGTCCTCCCTGAGAATTTTTCGTGAATATGACGGCTTTTGTGGAAACGCTGGAACATTTGTAGAGAAAATCCTGCTTCCGCCATATAATTTGAAATGCTGATGGAAATTTTCTTATGATGATTGCCAATTTAACCGTAGGTCAATTTGATGAGGATGGTGGTAGCTGGTGAAGAAATTGAACGGCGGAATGGGTTGCAAGGGTTTAGGAAATAATAGTGTACTCTAGGTATCCTACACGATGTAATAAAGGGACAATTTCACAGCAGTTTTCCTATACGAACAGCAGTCCTAACTTGACACCTATATATACTGAGTTCACTAAAAGCACGTCGAACTGCCGAAAATTCATTGAAAACCGTGATTTCCTCGAAAACGGGTAGGTTTCTGAATTGTGTATGCACGGGTCATTATGCGTGTACTGACGTACACTTAGTTCTTACAGTAACCCTTCTTTCAGGGCTTGAAGTCACAGTGTGTGGCTGGTAGCCGATGCACATTCTTTGAAAGAAATTTTATAAATTCAGGTACAAAAAAAATTAACAACTGCTCCTTACGTCCCCACCTTTGAGCTCTGCCATGTATTAGTTCCCATTGTGGGTGCGCGCGAAGCGCGCCTGTAAATACTTTCTGGCATTTTTATGGTATTCGATATTAAGAGTTTCCTTTATTTTATATTACAAAATTTACATAATACTAAAAATACCCTCATAGTTTCTCTGATCTTCCTTTCGTTCATTTTTATATTCTTTTTAATTCTTCAGGTCTGAAAAAGTGGGGACCAGTGCCCCCTGCCCTCCCCGTAATCTATGTGGGTAGGTTTCGGAATAGTGTGCGGTCCGCAACGACCATAGTGCGTGTAGCACAGTTAGTGCTGTCAGTGACTATTATTTCAGAGTTTCAAGTCACACAAGTGTGGCAGGGAGCCGACGCCCATGCTTTGAAAGAAAGTTTTAGTCACAGTACCAATTAACATCATTTACCCTTGCTTCACCAACTTTGAGCTAGTTCTTATTAAGGGTGAGGAGGAGGCACGCCGAGAAAAAAATTCTTGCATTTGTATTGTTATTTCATGTTAATGTTTTCTTTTATTTTGCATTGCAAAATTTACCATAACACTAAAAATTCCCTCATAGTTTCTCTAGTCTCGCTTCCTTCCATTCATTTTTTTATTTTATTTTACTTGTTAAGGTCTAGAAAAAAGTGGGAGCAAGTGCCCCCTGTCATTCCTACTATGTAAAGAAGCAATGTATACGATACGATTTGCAATAACGCGACTGGCTCGGATGGAATTTTTTCCCCTTACATTTTACTTTTTTCAATTGTTTTCCAACCTGTCACACTTACATATATATATATACATATATATATACATATATATATATACATATATATATATATATATATATAACGCAGCAATTCCTGCATTTTTTTGACTTGTGGTAACCACTTAACACTGTCTGTTTTCCTAGCCGAGGTTTACCGTGCCCAATTTTATTGTGTATTTTTTAAATTGTACGTTTGGCCGTGTCAACGATCAGTTGCATTTTTGCCACCTGATGAAGGGTTTAAACCCGAAACGTCGTGGAATTTTTCACAAACTTTTAGCACTATTTACTACTTCATTTTTACCTACCTACTTCATAAGTGCTACGCAGTACTTTGACCTTATATATATATATATATATATATATATATATATATATATATATATATCTATATATATATAATTAGCAGATCTGGTAAAGGAGGATCTAGGATCCGAGATCTCTTTTAGTTAGTCTTAATAATTAAACGCTAATTCACATAAGACGTGTGAAAAGGGAAAATGCAAGAAACTAAGGAAGACGGAGTTCATTAGAGATAGAGGAAATCGGATATGTATTACGGGCCCAACAATAATAAAAGTAATTATAGCAACTCACAAGAAAGGATTCATTACGCTAGTTTGGCACTGTAAAGGGATTTTCTGGTTATTCATTTAATCTGTCAGCCTCATGTTTCCTCATTAAGCTTGTACATACTTTGTAAAGTATAAAAATCATTTCTGGATTTGAAAATGAATTGAGCAGGGAGCTGTCTCTCACAGCTCCCTGAATTGAGTTTGTTAAGTTGGTATCGGCAGGTTACGTATTACTTCACAAACAACAGACACACTCTTTTCTACACACTGTTTACACGTGTTGGACCACCTGAAGAAGTAACCCACTGTGTTTTATTGTGATTTGTGATGAAAATGAATTGCTTGCAAAATCATCTGTTGTTCTTCAACATTGAAATATCTGTTTGGCATAACAACTTTTTCCTACTAATGGAAGTAAGGGGTAGAACTCGTGTACCAAGTTCGGTTACGTAAATTGCTCGAACGCTTCAGATTTCTATTTAGTTCATTTACATCAGAGTAACGATTAAGCTTTTTCTTTAAATGTGTCTGTCGAATCAGAGATTTTCCATAAATGAGCGTTCTTTTTAAATGATTAGCTTCCATACGTAGGCCTATAACGCTACAGAGATGTGGTTTTCGTCAATAAAAAGAGAAGTGTATTTTCCTATATTTCTAAACCCCCTTGTTTTTGCCACCAGAATGTTCTTTAAATAGTTGCACAAAGCACCTGTGACGGAAGTCAAATGTGTGCTCAAGTGAAAAATGACATGAGGTGCATGCAGACTTACTTATTGCGTAGAGATAGTGATACTATACTAATGTATCTCCTTGCTTTACTGCAGATTAACACGACGCCTGTTATTTAGAAACACTCTACTGTATTAATGGCGCCATGTCGAGATTGTGTGCCCTTAGAGGGACCGAACGATTCATTTTACAGTTCGTTGGGCACAGTGCAGTCATCTCCAGAGCAGTGGCAAAATACCAGATCCCATGTGAATATAAATGTCACGGCTGGTGGGTCCAATGTTCAAACAGCTCAACGGAAGACGAATTGTGTCAAAATACTGCTCCTTTGAGTTAACACGTTCACGCCTTCCAGTGAAGGTTCTTCACCCATCTGGAACCATATTATCTGGAGGGAGGTACGGATTAGGAAACTCATGGGAAATTTTAGTATTTTAACAATGTTTTAATTTCAGCAAAAAAAAAGCTCAGAATAGGTTGTATTTTAGAGAAGTAACAATCTCTCTCGTTACGTGACCGCAAGCCTTGTGTCTACAGTTTTTTTTTCTCTCGATAGTATCAGTAAAGGTCAAGCGTCACTTTCTAAGTTTCCATTAAGAAACGCCCGAATTTTAGTACATTCTATGACTTTTACATCCTTGTTAAAGTTCTTTACAAGTAAAAGGGCATATACCCCAACACTAAATGGCATTTTTATATTACAGCACTGTAACCAAGCATGAAGTATCGTAAGACATCTTAAACTACCGGAAGAGAGGTACAGGGATCCGTTTGCCCTAGTCCATCTTACTGCATGACAGTTGCCAAGGGAGCCGACCTTCAATCTGAACAATAATAATAAACCAGGATCATATTATGGAGTTAGGGTCTCTAATACATTGATTTCCCTGTGGACCACATGTTCTTGAGATGGCCCGGGATTGGCTAGAAGGTTTAGATATAACATCACACTACGGTTGGTATGCTTAAGAAAGTCTCGCCATGACAAAGCAATCCGTGTAGACTTATTCAATTCTGAACTTAAAAATATGTGCCATTAATCTCAAAGACCAAAGCAGTCATTTCCCCCTCAGTGCCATTCGTTTGCAATGGACATTAAAAAATGTGGAAACTAACTTCCCGATGACTTGACTACGCTTACTTATGATGTAATGTGATCTTGCCACGTGCCTCGCTAGTACTTGCCTCAACTGAAGCTTTTTAATTTTCGTTTTCTATTGAAATTTATCAACTGAGAAATAGCTAATGATGACGTAGATATTGCCCATTCGTATTACACGAGGTAAATGGTAGTTGTTAAATCCTAATTTTAATGATATTACCTTTAAGCTTACTGCCATTCTAAAGTAGGAATTTTTGACGTGACGTGTCTATTCGATTGCACTACAGTATGAGATGTACGCAGTGACATTCATTCATGCGTTCCTCTGTTATAGCGTTTGGTGTCTAATGCGCATTTAGTTACTTAGACTACTTTAATAATAAGCGAGTTGGGAAACTTCGAAACGCAATGCATGCTGGGAAGGAAAGTGTACTATAACAGAGACTACATGTGCAAGACTGATATTTTGTGTAATCAAGCACAATTTTCGAGTTAAAAATTATGGTTCTTTAGACATCAATAACAGGTCGAGGGGAATTTCCTTAGTAGGAAACAGTTCTTTTTGAAGTTATTGGCCTGAAAAGGTTGGGCAGTAATGACGGTTAATTGTGCAAGACAAGAAAACAGTCGCTCGAAGACTTCGTATCGGTAAGGAAGTATCCGTGGACCAGATCTGTGGTACTACATGGTACAGCAAAATCTAATCTCCCAATCTCCCAACTCGTCTATTGTCCTCCCTTAAATTTCTGGACATGTTGTTAGATTTGCTGCAGAAACCATTCGGGTACCTGGATACATAAAAATCTGTTTTGTAGAATTGAATAATTTCATACCGTATAGTTTATCTTGAAATCAATTGCAAGAAGTTGGTTCTGGGAATGTATTTTCTAAGCAGGGATGCATCAAGTTCCTCAAAGTTCAAAGAGGATATAATCAGTCACCTCAATATTAGTTTGAACATTACGTGTGCCTATCAAATCGACTCTTATTTCCCTTATAAGTATCTTCATGCACTCTAAAGTCGTCCGGTTCAAATGGGCACTGAACCAAATCTGGTCAAATGTTATACTAGATTTAGTTCATTTTGAAAAGAAAATGGTTAGTTCTGAACACAAACTAGTAAAATATTTGATAGTTTTTTTCGGTTAAGTGCCCATTTGATCTGTTTTCGGTTCAATTTGAACCGGACGCTTTTAGACTGTGGTGTTTTACAACACAAGATTGCATATTACAAGAAAAACAAGTACTTATCTTGAATACATCAATCAATTTATTAATAATTTCCTTAGATGATGAAGTGGTCAAAGGCTTGGGAACAGGTCTTGCTTAAAGCAATAGGCAGTCACCCCAATCAGAATTAGTATGCCCCTTCACTCTAGTTCATGAATGGCCTATTTTGATCATGTGACAATGTTTTTGCTAGTGAATTGTGAAATTCAAGGAGAATTTCCCCTTGCTTTACCCATTGTTTGTAATAGTTATGTTCAAAACTTCTTCAGAAATGCTTGTAATGCAATGAGAGGAGATTTTCAAGAATTTGCTGATTTTTCAAAGCCAATTTTGGGGCGACTGCCTACTGCCTTTAATTATTCCAGCTCCATAAAATTTTATAGAAAGCATTCAATAACCAACTAAGTTGAATTGAATAAAATGGAATACAATACAATGCAATAGAATAGAATACAATATGACAGAATGGAAAAGAACATAATAGAATAGAAATAGAATATAAATATAATAGAAATAGAATATCTCTTTATTAATCCATTACTGGAAATTAAAATGCTCGCAACATAAAAGAGGAAATTTAAAAGAATATAAAAGATTTAACACAAATATAAGTACTAACTAAAACACTGACAGAAATGCAAAAATACAAGAATGTACCATCCAGAACTCTTGCCCCAAACCCTAACGAAACAAAAAAATGAAAAAAAAAAACTTAAAAAGGAATAAAAAAAAGTGAAACAGCAACAAAAGGAACCGACCAAGTCAATAGTCTGCAAAATGACGATTAACGTTTAAAATTGCTATTGTGACAGCGAATAGTTTGAGGACAAGGGCTGTCGAGTTTTAGTGCCAAACTTGGCAGTCTGAAATCTGACAGTTGATCCGCTAGGAGGTCATGTAAAGGGTGACTGGTGTCAATCCCCACCAGGTCTTATTTAGATGACAAAAGAGCACGACAAGTATCATCAAGGAATTTAGTTTCTTGAATACTTTTAGTGCGAGACTTTTCCGAAAATTTAAACAACTATAAGAATCAGCAGAAAAGGCAGTTTTTAAGTAAAAAAGAAAGAGAAGAAGGCATGGTGTATTCTTGTGCTACGTGAAGTTTCACAGATTGTTTATAGTTGTTCTGTATAAGGTGATGAAACTATTATTGATGAGATTTTTAACAAGTTGATGCCAACTAAGTCTGTACGTGCAATGTTAATGAAATGCAGTCAGAGTGTCTGCAATAGTAAAAGATTGCAAGTCTACATTATTTGGTGACGGTGTTATGCTTACTTTGTTTTAAATTGTAAAAAGAGCATGAAGAATTGAAGATTTTAACAGTTTGTGTAATGTAGTTATGTAACTCGCTCAAAGAACGTGAAACATTCATACTCGGTCGCCTTCTAGTTAACACGCAGATTTATGTATGCATCGTAGTAAGACAGAAAAAATGATAAAGCGTAGGATGAATTTAAAGCACTGGTCGACAAAAAGACGTTACAGTGGAGACGAATAATAGAATTTGAAACCCCTGTCCCCCTTGGGATTCCCACATTCAAACTTCTGATGGTAAAATACAAGGGTTCTCAAGTGTTTCGTACCGCGGGCCACTTTTAGGCCTACTTGAGTCTTTGCTTTACATTTATTGCAGTAGCCACGAATTCGTTCAGCAGCTTTGCTTCTTCTTAAAACTTTGGGCTTTTTGAATATTCCGTTGACCTTTTTTGTGCTCCTCGTGGGCCACAAATGGTCAGCACGACCTCCACCTGAGAACCTAGGGTATAATATATAACACTTATGATAATAAAATGAGTATTAAACATTGATGTTTGAAGGTAGTATGACTTCGAAACATGTTAACTATCAACGTTTGCTACATAGTAACACCAGATCATAGTGAGCCTCCATAAACAGGTCATTCACAACCCCCGGTGACTAAGGACGATTTCATATCTCCCTAAGCTCTTCTGGTTCTGATGGTGATATGATTAACTGAAAGACGTCATGGAATCTCTTCAGGTATCCTAAAAGTGCTGAAATGAGCTTGTACAGTTCATTTATCCAAAAGAGCAGCTAAGGTCAGTAGTTTTAATTTTAACCACCCATGCACACATACGGTCGCGGCTAGCTGCTCAACTTTATTGCAGGAGTGTAACTAATGAAGAAGTTACCTTGAGGAACAATACCGTGAAGTGTAATAAAGTTGTCAAAGATACTGATAAATGTGAAAAAAAAAACTTGCTCAAAAAGAAAAAAAAAGTTATTCGAAAAAGGAGTAATGCTTATTCAACGCCGTGAAATGAACTCTCAAGAAGCTTTGAAAATATTGGTACGTTTGAACATGTCCTTGGTTATTGTTTGCTATAAGTGGGATCGCAGTAAGGCATGAGGTAATATTGTGCGTTCCGGACTGAAAACCATAAACATATTACTGATTACTACACTGAATTTCAAATTTTAGTACAGATCAAAGAATTAAGAGGAGTGTATTAACTATATAAAAAACCCCTCATTTTTTCTTGATTGGGAGCAGAGATATCGCTATTCTTACGATTAATATAGGAACCGCCATTTTCCTGGAAAGGTAGCTGGTGGCAAGTCTATGCTCAGGTCAAGTCCAAGGCGCCTTTTTGTTCTTCTGTGTATATATGGTGTTACCTTTTTATTATTCTCATATCTACACAAAGATTGCATAGACGCTTGTAATACACTAAAAAATTCAAACGCGCTGTTCTGAGCAAAAACATTTTTCAAATCTTCTCTCACATTGCAGTCGTCCAACACCATGATGTATGAAAATTGATTATACAGACAACATAAAAACACCAAACTGAAGTGAGCCCGTGACATCATCAATAGATTTGCCAATAGTCAAACAGTTTGTTGCATAGTGTGTGGAATTTCACTGACCTTTCTTTTATTGGCCTTGAAATATGAGCAATTATTATAACCGCTTCAGTGAAAGATTTAAAAACAGTGATTTGAAAGAAACAAAAGAAAATTCAAACAACAGGCTCCTAAACCTCACTATGAAAAAGAATATTACATAGCAACACCACAGCAACCAAGTCAGAGTTTCAACACATTTTATCATAGTTATAGAACTATTCGGTGTCCACATGAAGTTTCTCTCGGATTGGATATACAGATAAAACTGGATTATTTGTCCTCCACAATTTTTAATTTGTTTTGATTAATGCTTGTATATTTTTTAATTCGACCAATTCGTCACCTTTGTCAGGAATTATCCCATCACAGAGCATAGATATTCTTCACAATAAAGATAATTAAGAGACTAAAAAATGCTGAACTAGGGATGTTCTATTTTATATAAGGCAGTCAACTTCAATTGAGGTTAAAATTTTGAAAAAGTGTTAATATTTATTCTGATACTTTTCTGATACTTATTTTCGACACTTATTTCAACTATAAAACAATGTAGCTGTAGCACTACATATCCTTCAGTTCTTACCAACACATTCTTAAATACAACGAGCTTGCAACAAAACCTTCACTGTGCGTTGCTAACAGTTAATGTGCCTTACCGTACAAAACATAATCTGAGGGAGCGTTGACGATTATTTACGGTGCTTCTTCATTTTCATCTACTTTCTATGCATCATCTTGCCTGCTTTGAGAAAAAACAGTAAAGAGTGTGGATTAAGAGTGGTGATGACGTCAATTGTCACAAACGCGGCAGTGGTAAAATAGACCTTCTCCCCGTTGAGATTTACCATGTTGATAGGCACTTTGAGAAAAATGAGGTATTTGAAGTGGAAATTAATTTAGTCATAACCCGTCAAAAAGGCAGTCGCACGTGAAGATGTGACATTTTTAATTCCCACTTTAAGGTACAGAAGACGAAGTAATATCATACCGAGAAAATTGTCGAAAATTGTCACCTTGGTGATTATGAATTATGAAAAAGTTACATTATTTCTGTAGTAAACCATTTAATATTATTAACTTGTTCGTATTACATTACATGAATGCATGTTTGGAGATTTTATTAATGCTATTATCAGTATACGACATTTATAATAACTTGCTGAGCCTTATTACGACAACAGTTAGTAGGTGTTATAAAGAAGGTAACAAATTCTTTATAATTCTGTAACTCCGAAATGTGTTTTTCCTTGACAAAACTTGAAAAGTTTTGTAAGGCTTTAAGAAAGAAACACCAAATGCTTGTAAATAATTTCATAGGGATGAAACCGACAAGGATTTAAAAGGAAACGTGTGAATTGTCTCATATTGTCTTTTTCATTGGAAACAAGATTATCTTTGTGATGTTATTGTAAAATGTATTAAGAAGCATCTAGTACAAAGTATACAGTACATGATTTAAACACCTATGGTTAAATTAAAGAGGAGAGTGATCTTCGATTATCCAAGTATTTTATGGTTGAAAATGTTAATGAAATCCTAGTAAAAAATGAACGTTTTCCTGGTTTAATTAACGACTGGTGAAAAATCATAGTAAAAAACCAATAGAACGCCGCTTAAATTTAACCAGGATTGCCTGGTTATTTTGACCAGCATACGTGACCAAGATCCTGTTTAAATATAAGTAAGATATTTTTAAAATGCAGCACATCCTCATACCCTCAACGCAACCGTTGATTAGCCTTATATTGACTTCTTGACCTGGGGACGGGTTATATTGACTTACACTTGAAAACATATTAGAGTGGGACGGACAATCAGGTGAAGTTGAGATAGAAAGGTTCGTCTACACATCTTTGTCCAGGCCTGGGGAAGCTCATTCCAAACCTGGAAGTTTTCACAACTCCGTGGTCAGCCTGTCAAAACTATTGATTACGCCTTCTCTGAGTGTCACATTTTCTATTTTTAAATGGCAAGCGGTGAAGCCTTTCTCGTTCAGAAATTATGCAAATAATAGACTCAACTATCATAAATTTTTGGGAAAAAGTCAAGGTCATCTGTTTTCCGGCAAATACTATTTATACTAAGTTGAATACCAACAGATTACTTTTTAAATAATAATTTCATAAATGAAAACTATGAAATGTGATAAAAAATTCAATGTAATGTTGGTGTGTTCTATATATATATATATATATATATATATATATATATATATATATAATATATATAATTATATATATATTCACGTAGTATATATTATAGTAGGTAAGAATATATCTAGGTATATATATAGTAGTATATAATATAGTAAGTATATATATAGTAGGTAATATATATAGTAGGATATATATAGTAGGTATATATATAGTAGGTATATATATAGTATATATATATATATATATATATAATATATATATATATATATATATATATAGTAAGTATCCGAGCCAGAGAGGAAGATAACGAAGAACATAAATTGAACAACGAGACGGATTGGTTTCACGGAAAGAAGCCTGTTGTTAGAGCCACAACTCATCGATTGCAATCGCAGACTAAGTCAGTGACATTCATACAGTAGTTTTCTCATGGGTTGGGTCCTTCTTGAGTAACTTTATGCAGGGAATCCCATCCTGGGGAGAGTGTAAGGGTTCCCTGTGGCGACTCGTGTTAATATAAGGTGGCTTAGATAAAAATAGTTCTGTTTTGGCAAAACTTTGAATTAAGCAGGAATCCTTAATTTTTAGTTAATGGTTATATTTTTGGCTGTGGCATGACACCCCTTCCTGGCTGATACCCAGGGTTATCCACCCCTCCCACCCGTAAACGGGGTGGGAGGGACGATTCTCCCTTGAGTAGAGTAGCTTTATGTGATTTAAATACTGTGAGCCTGCTACATACTTTTCATGGGTTATCTATATGAATAAACAACACTTCTATGTACTAAACGCGATCACGATATCACGATCACGAGGAAAATTAGAACCATTAACAACAAGGCCGAACTAAGAGGCACTCACCGGCCAAAAACCCAACGAAATACCACAAAATCGACTATACACGAACGTGAACGAGACTGGCTGGGGTTGTTTCAGGCCTCGTCAAAGACCTCCCAACCACCTGAGGGTCACCGTCAACATATGATCAACATTTTATTTTTCTAAGATGGATTATGAAAGTCATGATTACTTAAAGCAACCGAAACTTCAAAAACTTGACTCTGCTGAAATGGTCAAACACATGTAGTAATCATTTGTGTAATTTTTTATTCGATTTTTAGGACAGACTACTTCATTCATGTCTAGGCCAAAAAACATATATTGTACTGTAAGGATACTCTAATAGCCTGAGTATAATGCACTTTTACATATAACTACGTTAGACCCATTATCTGATATTAGTGGACACCCCAAGATAAGGAAGGTCGAAAATCCAGCTCCCTCACAAAGGTAACTGACCACATTTGGCCAACATGTATTGTACATTAAAGGTCCTCACAATAAACCATCCCTTGAAGTTGACAACAAATTTTACTTACCTAAAGACTCGTCTATGTGATTGTATAGTTACCTTACAATATTACTGGACTAATGTTGGCAGATTTTCTAGCACAAATATACCTATGTCTAACCTTCGTGTAAAATACCCTGCAACATTCTGTCACATCCTCCAACAATGTTGCCAAAAAAGAAACATGCAGCTATTTCACAATACCTGTGTTAGAATTTATTAATTAATTACCCTTCTTTATATGATATGACACAATAACCATCAAAATTTACTGAGTATTGTAAGGGCTCATCACAATGCAATTTTACGTCTAGAATGAGCTTTACCTTTACCCCAGATGTAATAATATGCTAGCTTTACTTGATTTGAAAAATTCTAACGCCCTCAGCACCCACAGCACACAGATGAGTACGAATATGTCGGATGGTTTAAAACGCCTTGTATGGTATAAATAATGTTGAGCCAAGTACTTATCCTTTGGATAAAACATAATTCAAGTTGACCAAACACCCAGTTTAGAGATATTTAGAAAAACTTATTTCTGATCAATTTAACCCAACGTGCGAGTAGTTTTTCTACCCAGAGAATGAGTCCGTGACATACATAACAAACTCGGGGAAATGTTTACCCAGCATTATTGTAGTGTTGGCAGCTGGTGTTGATACCGAAGAGTCACTTATTGAAATTAAAAGTCCCTGTTTTATCTAAATCGAGCACGAATTTACGATTGACGAAAAAATAAGGCTTCCCTTTCGTATCATATGCAATGGCTTTCGTTCAAATTACTGGCGAACGAAAAATATCTCGAATACCCTTAATGTCAACAGAGAAAGGTTAATGGATTACAGTGTACTGAGGCGGTAAGTGTCAAGGGTACTTGTTCTCTTGAGCGAGAAAATAAACACCCCAAGTATGTGATGAGAGTGAACAGGGGGCGCCCTTTCAGAATATTTACTCCAACTACAGATATAACATACCCAATGGCAGAAAACACCGTTTCAAAAGTCAACTGTTACTTTCATAGTCAGGTACAAAACAAGCAATGACTAAGTGATAGAATTAACATTGAAGAACTGGCAAGAGCGTGATTGCCTATTGGTGAAGGTTTTGTACTTGTGATCCACGGATTGCCGGGTCAACTCCCGCAAGGGTCATTATTTTGTGTCCTTGGACAAGTTGCTTTACCTCAATTGCCTCCCTCCACCCTGGGGTTATATTTAGGTCGGAAATGTCTGAGGCTTTTCTGGCAAAGTTTCAAAAAAAAAAATAAAGATCTTCTATGTGTGATTTTCTGTGTGCAGAGCGCCTTTCAAGTAAATCAGAGTAATGTCAATTTTCAGAATATTCAACATCAGTAAATGATGGGGTGGCACCAGGACTTGAAATACGGGAGCGCATGCTTTCTGCATGGATCCAGCGAGCCAAAACCCCCACAGTACCTTAAGGAAGGGGGGAAGGGTGAGGAGGAGATTGAAAGGAAACCTATATACAACATGCACCATTCCATGACAAAGCGACAAAGCACATTTTACGGTATACTCGGTGGACGAAGTTAAGGCCGATTTAATATCTTTCCTTTAAATATAGCTTGCGGAATTGCATAGAGTACAAAGCGTGTCAAAATATTTGGGTAAAATTCATTCTCTTTGAGCGCCATAACAGATCAACAGTTGAGGCGGTATCTGATCGCATCTTTCCCGTACGCCCAATGAAATAGTCAAAATACAAAATCATCAAATTTACCGGCCGTTGGCTGAAGGCATTGTGTAAAAGTTATCGAATTGTCGTTTTTGTGGTCATCCAATGCCTTTTGAAGACATCTAAATGCTCCATTTTCATGCCCTCAGTTCTTTAAATACTCCAAAGTTGCTCTTTTCCTGCCTTCCCCTCCCAGCTTGACGTCTTTGGCATCGATGGTTCACTCCATCCAGTCAGTCAGTAAACATTCCACGAAACTTTTCAATATAAAATTTTGCCCCACCGTCGTTAACAGGGTTTGAACGACAGAAGGACATTAGGCCCCTATGAATAAATCGTAAAGTGTGGGCGCTCTTTTCTTTTTTTGGGATCAAATATTGGTTTAAAATGTATCTGAAATACAATAGTGTGGATGCTTGTTACAAGCAGAGAGTTGCCTCTGTGGCAACGCTCTATTACAAGGTTACTAAAATGGCAGGAGCGTTCAGACTGGACATGTAAAGAAGAACATTTGACTGAGTTGCCAGATGCTGGTCGAAAGTGTTTATTTGTTTAAATATGGCATAACGGAAACAATCATCTTTCACCAAGGTAAATCGCAGATAGATCGAAATAAGTTGACTATGGATGAAGTAATTTTCTTAAACCGTGGTCAATGTTTGTTAACTTGTGAAAAGAAGAACCATATACTAGAGATTGAAAAAGACACCACTAGGTCTAGGGACAAACTTCAGTGATGACATGTCTATAATAACAGAGAACACACCCAATATATAACTTGTTTGAAAAGCAAACTTTCATCATCAGCTAAACTGGCACTGCCAATCGCACAGTATATACATAGATGAGCCTACATACGACTGATATTCAAGACAAAGTGAGGTTGTTATTTAATACGTATGTTGTATATATTGACATCAGTGTTAAGCTAGTGTTCATTTCATTTCATTTCATTTATTTTTGATTTATCACAACACAAATTTACAAACAAATAATAGAAGCGTATAAGTAGCACATTGCGTGAAAGGAAGTGCCACTTAGAAACCCTGTAGGCTTATCGAGAAGTGACACTCCCTGAGAAAAAACGAAAATGGATGATTACACATAGAAAAAGAGAAGCAAAACTACCTTCCTATTAATACACAACCCACCACCCTACCCCCACCCACCCCAAACACCAACCTCCACCTACCCCTAGGCCTTGAGACCTAGACCCTAGCGCTAATTGACAGGAACAGTAAACATTACATGGGATTAATACAAGGTTATAAAGTACCTTTGAAGATGTTTTCTAATAAGTATAACTTCGTTGCACTTAATACGGTCATTTGAAGGCCGTAAAGTAACGACTGCCCCAGGAGGCCTTTTAGAAATGGCTCAGGTCCTTAAGGCTGCTTCCGCTCCCATTTTTTTTTCACTTTAAAAAAGTTGGGTAAAATCTCTCACCAACACTGGGCACATATGTGAAAATACAGAAGTTGGGTAAAGTTTGCCCAGTAATTGATGTTTATTGCCTAGGTTACCTGTGAGGCAAGTTAGCCTATTAAGTGGCAAACTAACCTCTTGGTAAACCCATTAATCAACACTTATTGGGCAAACTTTACCCAATGCCAGTATTTTCAGATACGTGCCCAGTGTTGGTGAGATTTTTACCCAGCTTTTGTAGAGTGTTGGTCAACTTGAAGCAATTTGCCATAGTGTGGTCGTGGCCCTTTTTGTAACAGAAACCTCAAATTATTTCTGTAAAGGCAACTTTATTTAAGCTAGCCTGGTTGTTTTGATTACGACTTAAATCTGGTTGTTTCTTTATACTACCAGATGGATTTGGAGAGATAGAACCAGTTTGAGGAGATTCATTGTGTTACCAGTACTAACATACCTTTTATTTGGCTTAGACTGACTTTTGTTATGAGCCAGGTTCACTTTACCAAACTTATGGGTAAGGGAATATTCTTCAGCCAAATTTGCTGCTGCACTCAAATTATCAACCTTGCTTTCTTCAAGGTGAGCTTTAATATCACCGTTTACACACCGCTTAAATTCTTTGACGATCACTAACTGTCTTAATTAATCAAAAGTAGAAACGTTTTGGGAGGCACGCCATCGGTCAGAGTCATGGTCGTACGGGACCGTTTTTGTTAGGGAGGGCGGTGATTTTTGCCCGACTCCAGACCTAATATAACTGTCCAATTTTCCGCCCGACTGAGACAAAATATACGCCCGATTTAGTCAGGTTTCTGACATGGAGGGGGGGGGGGGGCATTATCGAAAAGCAGATACACAAACTCATGAGAAATTTGCTTATCAAAAAGAAAAACACTCTGACCATGGCCGTACGGGCATATAGGCTACGTGTAGTGTGTAGCGTGTAGACTTTTTTGCAAAGCCTTCCTCTTAGATGAAAATGAGCATTTTCATTAGCTTATAGAGCGGATAATGATAACCGCTTGAGCATGAAATCAAGTTGATTGAAAACATAATGTCCATACCTGAGCTTACGCCACTTAGGTAAAAGCACTGTAAAACTTGCAACGGGCACTGCTTTACACCACCTAACTTCCAGTTTTGGGGGCAAAAAGTACACAATAATGAAACTAATATTCACCTGAAGGATGCTTTCTAAAGGTACAGAATAAAAGGCTCCACCATGCGTTACTGCAATCATTCACCCGGATCCTGGTTTTTACCACAAGTAAGCCATGGGGAAAGCTCAGACGCAAGCTATCATGTTTACCGTTGAACGTAAGTCGACGCCACTCTGGGTTAAAAAAGTACACGAAAATGAAACTGCAAATTCCAGACCCGAATCACATAAAATAGATGTTTTGCAAAAAAAGGCATAATAAGAACCAACTACCTACACTTTTGTCTGTGTGGTCTTTTGTTCCGTTTGGTTAATAAAAATCCTGGCTACAAACTTTGGAGGCAATTGACTATTTTGTTCTTGATAAAATTGAACAAATTTAGAAGTGCAGACGCAAGACATTTTTATCTTGCAGTGTCACCGTCAGTGTACTATAGCAGGGCGCCCATATCGACTGATCAAACTCCGACTAAATCCAAGCCTGAGAAGCCTGGTGGTTATCATCAAATTCAATGCTTCTTTAACGTCTTCTAATCATTAATTTTGGGTGAAATTTAAATTCTGAAATATGAGATTTTAAAAACAGAACGTTTACATCCAACTTACAAGACATAAGCAGTGTTATTTCCGGCAATTAAACTTAGGGGCAGAGTTTTGGCGAGAATTCTCATGGCACTTCGAATAGATAGTGGACCCTCCTCGTAAATGTTGACATAATAACAGCCAAAAAGTGGATCTTAACTTGTGTAAGCTTGGGCAATCATGGTGAAAGCGATTAGGTCAGTATCGGTACCGTGAAATCTTTATGCGATTAATAATGACTTACCTTTTTCCAAGTACGTGTTAACCAAACATACACAAACAAAATAACTAGCCTACCTGTATGTACGTCTAAGAGTACGTATACATATACACATATACACATAGTTTAATATCTTTGCTTGTAATAACTTATGTATCAGTACTTAACAAATATCGACTTACATCACCAATGAACATCAAACATATGGAAAAACATTTCTACACTGTTGGCCTTTACTACTGCAGATGGGTTCTACGAGACACAACTTGGACACCACTTCACCAAGTTTGAAGAAAATCAGTCAGGCCATCTCTGCGTCTTTGACTCTCCGTCATGTGACCTTTAATCTCGGTTGCCATGGTAAGAAAATATTATGGTAGAACTTGTCGTCCCTACTATATATTTCAAGTTTCCTGTCAGTACAATGTTTCCTCTTAGAACTGTAGCCAGGAAATGCTTTTTGAACATTGTTTTTTAGCCTCTGACCATTAAATCTGACCTCTGACCTTTGACCTTTCTTCCGGGGTTTTACGAGACACAATTTTTCACCCTTGGGTGCCTTCTGACCAAGTTTGAAGAAAATTGGTAAAGCCGACTAGCTGCGGTTTTTGAAACAAAATTTGTAAATCTGACCTTCTGTAACGTGAGACATTTGTCTCGGTTGCCATGGCAACCACATTTTAGCAGAACTTTTCATCCCTATCATACGTGTGAAGTTTCATGTACGTGCACTATTTCCTCTTGGAATTATAGCCAAAAACGATTTTTACACAATTTGACGGGGTGAGCGAGACATATTTTCCCATCCTTGTGTACCTTCCCACCAAGTTTGAAGAGAATCAGTCCAGTCGTTTAGTAGCAGTTTCCAAAATAAGAAAATGTACATTTGACCTTATGTCAAGTGACCTTTGTTGTCATGGCAACCATATATTTAGGTAGCACTATACACGTTTATTATATGTGTGAAGTTTCATGTAAGTGGGATGCTTCCTTTTGGAATTACAGTAAAAACAGTGATTTTCACAAATTTGACCTTTGACCTCTGACCTTTGACTTTTACTTCCGGTATTTACTGTGACACAAGAGTTCTACCTTAGGTACCTTCCCACTAAGTTTGAAGAAATCGACTGAGTCGTCTAGGAGATATTTACAAAACAAAATTGGACACACACAACACACACACGGGTCACGTTTGACGCTCCTTCTGTTACGGACTTCGAGTCAGGCCCGGGGTACCCCACCAGGGGTTAGCCCCTTAGAAGAGTTACTAGGAAAATTAACTGTTACCATACCAACAGTTGCTATTTCATCTGACAGTGCCGTATGGCAACCCAACAGGCAAAGTAACTACAATATCTCATCTTCCTCGCGGAGCGATGAAATACCAGGCCTAATAACAAAAAACTCTGCACATCAAGTTTGAACATGTGTAAATATATGCTTTAAGATTCATGCTTCACAATATGACGTCATAAAAATATTAGGTCTTTTAGTGATGTTGTATGGTGAAAAGGCATGTACCATATTCGAGAGTATTGTTCTGAAAAAAATTAGCCCCCACCAGTCTGTTGGGGAAAGGTAGCTCCTGTCGGAAATATTCCGGCTTCATTGTCCTCCCCACACCCACAACACTTCAATCTTTTACGCGCTCGGCGCCCACTGATCCTAGCTTGCCTTCACAAAGTACTCCCCCTGCCACTGTGGTCTGTTTTCATGTAGTCAAAATACTTCTAATGAGTATTTCTGGGAACCATATTTCCATTGTTAAATTATTTAAATTTGTTTTATGAAGAGGTCAGTTACTCCTACTTTTAGACTTACCTTCTTTGTAATAATCCTCGAATAGCTCTTTTCATACGCAAATCATACAGCTGCTAGAAAATTAATTAGATGCTAATTTCTAAACTTACAGAAGGCAAAGCCTGGTCATTTAATACATATCCCAACTCGTTAGCTTAACAGAGGTATGGCTATAAGCTATATATTACCATTGCATCTTTTCAATTTATCATTTCATTGTAGAATGTGATGGTGGCCGCTGTTTATATCTGATGCGGTTGTTGGAAGAAGTTGGTGTAAACATTGGGAACATTACACACGGAAAAGAAAAGCGCTATTTAGGTCTATCAAGGCACGCTTGACACAAGTCCTTATATGGGAATTGACCCTGTAATTAGAAGTGTAATCACGAGTTACTGAACCGTGCCAGTGCTGGCCAATAGCAACATCGCGGGGGCAGGTCATGACGCAGTTATTAATGTGGCATTTCTGCATTTTTTTCCATATCTGCACAGAGCAACGATCCATACGTACGTGACTACAAAGTTTTCCAAGCAGAAGATATTAAACTTTGCCAAAGGCAAAGTCTGTAAGCAACTTTTTGAAAACGTTGAATCTTATAAGGTAAGAGAAGGCTCTCAGGTGTCAGGTGTCATGCGTCAGCTACCTACACGAATATTCCGTGTGATGACATTTAATGTTCCTTTAAGCAGTTAATCTTTAATGCTTTAGTTGCATTTTGGTCTTACTATTGTCAAACAGTAACTTGGAACAGTAACTCTACCTACATATAAGCAGCAGATAAATATTTGTTACCATACTAATTCCCTGTTTCCCGTTTAATTCTGGGGAGGAGAGAGACAATGTCAAGCTTTTTGCATAAACAACTTGGAAATATGGGCTGACATGGGATCTCACGTCCAACTTATTATTCACTTGTCCACGGCCGCCACGCTCTCAGTCATAAATTAAACACATTTGTGGATTAAACCTTGAAGGGATTCATAAATTGTGACTTATTTCTTTTACAAATTCTGCCCGTTTTATCGCTAAACGTTCACTGAAGTTTGTCAATTCATTAACAAACAACAAAATATTGAAGCTCAATACTGAGAACTATTGTATTCTATTAAAACATATCTGAGGGCTTCAATTTACTTTTTTTTTTTCGTTTTCTGTTTTTTTTTTATAGTTTTTCTTCCGATCCGGTCCAGCTACTATACATACAAAATGATTAGAGCAACTATGCGATATGTTCAGGTCCTTAATGGAGTTATTGCTCGATCTACAAACAGCGTTCCCCAGTTTAAAAAACCAATGACATGTTCGCTAGCTCCCAGTGTAGGGGGCACCTTGCTTCAAAGGTAAGTGCAATCTATAAAGTAACCTAACTTTTAATTTACAACAATTTTAATGGTCCGCAAGTGGGAAAATTGTCTTTGGGGATTTAGTCCGGTGCTAAAAAGCGTTTTAAGTTAAATGAAAATTGAATTGTCCGTGGAAAAAAAAACATGTTTATATAAAAATCTATTGTTTTCATTTAATGTTGTTTGTATGCAGCTGATTGAACTTCATTTCAGTTTCACGTGGAAATAATTTGAAGCATTATAAACGCAATCATTCGTCTCGTAGTGAACAGTCTAATAGACAGGTCTTAAACCTGTCCTTGTAAAATAATCTGTAGAAATAGTCTAGTAAATTTGGGCACGAGGGTCGTAATTTTGTGACATAACTTACTACATTTGGTTGGAATTTGACTAAATTTTATTGAAAAACATCTAGGTTCATTTTTAAAGTCAGTCAAATATTTGACAAGATTTCGGTTCTTGTCCCAATCTAGCAGACTCTTTTCAAATCTAGTGAATGGAGCGTTTTAGAGTATACTAGGCTGATCAAGACCATTGCATATGAATTCTGTCACCCTCTGCACAGTCGCTTTCTGCCGCTCAACATAGGCTATTCAAGCAAACGCAACCTTACCCTACATGGTAGCAGGATCTCTGATGCATTACTACTTAATCGTTTTCTACGGGTTCATGTGAAAGGGTTGTCCCCTTCCATTTACCAAATTTGTATTTAAACTCCTAATATGCAAAATGTTGCTATATATTGTCCCAAAATATCAACTATCAAGGTGCCTTACCCTAAAGGTTATTTAGGCCCACGTTTCAAGGCCAATCCAGAAACATTTCTAACTTCACAAGTAAAAATATTAGTTAAGTAGCCTCACAGGCCACGTCCCTGGAATCGTCCTACGGATTTTGCGTGATTTGTAACTCACGAAAATACAGATGCATACACTTCGGGGAAAAATAACTCCTCTTAGCACACGATCTCCATTAAGCGGATTAATACACGACAACTGCAACTGTTGTCCGACATTTTACTTCTCCGTGATTTGTCATGATGACAGAGACTTTTCATAATGAAAAAATTAAATATCATTATTGTCCTAATGCATTTTAATACATATCTCTCCCTTTAAAAAGTTTTGCCCCAATTTCTCTTACCCCTTCAGTACCAGTTATGTGGTCCACACCTCGTAGAGCTGCACATCCGGTTTAAGTTGTGATTGCCAGAAAGTTTCATATGATATGCATAAAACCTTCTAGTACTAACATTTGAAAAGCAATTGAGTTCTGGCTATCCGGTTGTTATAAGCTAAAGTGCAGGGCCGGATTTACCTAGGGGCTGGGCACAACTAATGTGGGGGTCCCTTTTGAATTTAATTCTCCACAAGACTACAGTAGCGCAAGTCACGAAAGGAGGGCAAATGATGTGATCACTACGAATAAAATACAGTAATGCAATTTTGTGGGCCCCTTTTTGGGGGACCCTGGGCATGTGCCCCACTGGCCCATGCTTAAATCCGGCCCTGCTAAAATGAAAGCTCAGTTTAAAGTGGTTTTCGATCATGCGGTCGGCCTTAAGTGACACTTCAGAACACTTTGACCATGCTCCTCAGTAAATCGACCAAAGGTCATGCGAGATCGGTGTAAGAAACATGCACTTTATACACGGTAACAATTAGGCTACGCCTAGGCTATTCATCAACTAGGACTCTGCATTCTTCCAAAATCACCTTTACAAAAAATGCATCACGGCACATGTACTATTTTATGTAGGCCTAGGCATAATTATTTAAATTAAAGACAGATCAACTCTCTGGTAATACAGAGGCTTTTGTTGCCCTTGCTACTACTCTATAGTGCAACGTACACTATTCAATTTGTCAGCTTACTACAGACGGCGATAAACTACGTACGTATAAGTCTATGCTGGAGTGTGTCTGCAGATTGATGGTCCAGGCTACGAATGAGAAAGTATATAGGCCTACACAGGGGCGGCGCCAGGGTTTTTCGATAGGGGGGGGGGCCAAGCATGCTGGGTCGGACCCAGCTTTATTGTTTGGGGGTGCAGGCATTGAAGACTTCCGAGCCTCACCCTCCCCCGTGTCAGAACCTGCATTTTTGGCGTTTCCATTTTCTTGGACTTTATTTTTCTCTCTAAAAAATCTTTTTTTTTCTAAAATAAATACGAACTGTGAGGAGGGTTGTTTGTCAGTCAGTGAAAATCGCCCCCTCACTAAATGAGACGCTTCAACTATGCAGCAGGCGCGGCGGAACGAAAAAATATTGGGGGGGGGGCTGAGTGCAGCAAGACTATCTAAGCGGAGCGCCACCATCAGTTGGCGCGGAGCGTACAAGAAAATTTTTGGCTTCACAAACCTTCCAGATGGCCGGAAATGGCACTTCCCGAGTGTTCTAAACTGCATGTGCTCAGCCTTGAAATATATATCATATGTCTGCAATTTCTCAATTAAGGAGAGAAAAGAAATAAATCTATGAAAAATGGTAATGCATATTTCTAAGCGGAGCGCCACCATCAGTTGGCGCGGAGCGTTTAAGAAAATTTTTGGCTTTGCAAACCCTCCAGATGGCTGGAAACGGCACTTCCCGAGTGTTCTAAACTGTATGTATTCATCCTTGAAATATGGATCTCATGTCTGCAATTTCTTAATTAATGAGAAAAAATTAACCCTCATCATGTGATTTTTTTCTTGCTTATAGAAAAGCCGAATCACTGAGGAAGGGTTATACGCAAAATTGAATTTTATAAAAGGGAGAGGAATCATAACTCTTATGAGATAACATTAAATTTTTACCTATAGTTTTTCGAGTTTTTGAACCAATGATGTAACCAAATTTGCAAGCTAAAGTAAACTTTACGCAAACAGGAGTGACGTCATTTCCTCACATTAATAGACTGATTTATGTATATCATTAAATTTAAATCCAATTTAGTGTCCTTCATAATCGTATGGTATCATTACGTAATATGCATAGGAGATATTGAAATTTTGCAAATTGCACCCTTAAGGGTCTGTAAGTCAAAACGATTGAAAGGCACAGAAAAGGGAGAACTGCTCATCAATGTGAGAATGTGAAATCACTCCAGCTTGCTTTGAGTTCACTTTGCTTTGAAAATACAGTTAAATTAACTTTTTATATTGAAAGAAACGCGCATAGAAAATGCATTTTTTGGTCTACAAAGAACTGCCAAATTTTAGCTAAATTTAAAGTGTACCTAAAGGCTAAAAATTCAAAACATATGTTACAAAGCTTGAAAAATGAATCCAAATGGTCTAACTGCCATCTTTACAGGAATTCCTGAGCTGAGATATATAAAATGTTGGTGCTTATTCAATTTAAAATGGTAGATGGCGCAATAATTTGTAATGTCATTCTTGTACTACTCAAATTACATTCTTTGTTTTCTTTATTTTTTCGAAAGCCTCTGCACCTTGTGCCAAAATGTGATCACTTTCTCACTGTTATAGGGTGACTTGACTATACAAAACCTCTCCGTACAACAGTAATTTTTTCAAGGTTATATAAACATTTCAATTTCAAAAGGAAACAAAAGGAAGTAATGTGAGTTTTACAAGAAGACCATCACAAATTATTGCGCAATCGACTATTTCAAATAAACTGAATAAATTTTAACTTTTCATATCTCAGCAACAGGGTGAGCTATGAAAATGAGAGTTGGATGAGTGAAATTCGTTTCCAACGTCCAAAATATATATTCTTATAATTCTACACTTTAGGTCCACTCTAAACTCCTAAAATAAAACGTGCATGTATGGGATAAGAGACAAAACTGACTGAAATTTATTTTATTGCAGTATTATTTATGTAAAATTTGGACTTAAACCTTAAGAATGGATTCACAGGCAGAGGTATAAATAATTGGTTGGGATGGCGTCACTAGGGAGGGTGAGGGAGGAGGGAGGGAGATACCGTACCATAACACACGTCCGTCTTTAAGGGCCTGTCACACCTCACCGGATTGCAATAACGGAGAGGAAACGAAGACCCAAAATGGCACTCCGTTGATGTACGTTAGTATCCGTTTAGTCTCCTGTTCTCCTCCGCCGACTTCGTTTCATGGCCGGGAACGGCGAGAGATTTTGAACATGCACAAAACTTGGACCGGACGTCGACCGAAAAAGGTCCCCCTTACGTATTCGTTACTTATCCGTTAAGCTTCCGTTTTGTCATTTTCTCGTGCGTTTCTCATACTGGACTTCTCCGTTAGTATCCGTTCGTCTCCGGTGATTGCTATTTGCTCACCGGATCATTACCGGACAACAAACGGATGAAACGTAGAAATACAGTACCTGTACCGAATGTTCGACGGACACTAACGCATAAGTAACGGAAGCGTAAAGGAATAGAACTGACAATGAACGGATAGGTAACGTACGTTTAACTGAAGAAACGAAAAAGCACAGGCAAAGAAACGTAAAGGGGACGGGCATAGACCGAAGATGCAGCGTACTTGCATCCTGTCCCCTCCTCATACTATAGCTTAACAAACGTTTTTGCCGTTTTTCTTGAATTTTTTGGGTGCGACTGTATCCTTCCCCCTGCATCCGCCCCAGGCATGAGATGAGTGATCGCGGTTTTGAGGGAGGGGTTAAGGGAGTGGGTGTGAAAGATTTTTCGACTACCAGGAAGCCTTAGACGCAATCTGGTACAATATTTTGCATCTTTTGAAGTCATATATTTTTCTCGAGAAATCTAGTTTCTAGGTAAGTAATCCAACGTTCTTTACTTTTGGCCGACTACAGTTTTCCAATTTTGTTGCACTTATTGTCGACGATTACATAACAAACGGGCAAGGGCGGCGATTCGTGTTGGCTATTGGGGGAGGGGCGCAGAATGGAAGTTGCCATCGAAGCGGAGCGCCATCATAATTTGGTGCGAAGCGTACAAGAGAATTTTCGCCCTACAGACCCCCAGACTGCATGAAATTGCACTTCTCGGGATCTTGGAGGCAGTTTTGAACCGTACGATACTTGATACGTGACGAATGACAGACATGAGCGTGTGAACGGCGTTTGGTTGCGTTGGTATAGAAGCGGAGCGCCACTAACGGTTGGCATGGAGCGTACCGTTTAAAATGTTGCCAAAATGGCTTCTATATCGCAATTAAATGGTCCTTCTCAGACCTTTCAAATTGCACTGAAGCCATCTTGATATGTGGCATGATTTCTATTGGCTGGCGCGGACTGCGCCGATAAAAGTTTTGCCAAAACAGCTCCCAGATCGCAAGAAATGGCCCTTCCCAGATCTTTCAAATTGCACTGAAGACATCTAGATGTGTTACACGCCTTATATATATTTCCCCACTTTCACGGAACTGTTACTCTTCCTCTGGTATAACCTTCCCTGCGTACCAATTTAACCATTTTGTGATGGCTGTGACATGATTGAACAATGTACACGGAAGTGAAAATCCTATCCCCCCTCCTCCCCTGGTTGGATACAATACTGCACTACATACATGTCACTGCATGTATAGGGCAAGTGTACAACTAGAGCTGGTAGGTCCATGCGTACTAGATTTACACACTAAAATATGATGTAGGCCTACTTCTCCGTGAGCCACGGTCGTGAAGGTAGCCATGGAACTCGTAATAGATACCACATTCGCGGGTAGTCCGAGAATTTACAGAATTTTGATAAATACGTCGGTCAAATACGGATTTGAATTTTAATCACTCAAATCAGTCAGTTTAGTGTTGAATACTATGTTTTGCTTGTTTTCAAATAGACAGCAATTTTCACAGAATCTCGCCAGGGGATATACTGTATTTTGGCCCCCTATTGTTTACGCTACTAGGTATTAACCCTTGAAAAAAATTCAATCATGGGTCTTCTGGGATGTAGAAGAAGCCTAAGTGTAAGCTCTGAGGTGGATGAAGATAGGCTATATAGCAAATGATGAATGCGTGTATACTCGAACATCCAAATATTTGCACGAAGGACTATTGCAGTATGGGGCGGATGTACAATGAGTTAGACAGAGAAGACAACGAGCGCGAAGCGCGCAAAATTTTCGAGGATTTACACCGAAAATGTCCTATATGCGACGGATAATATATCACAAGACTTTATTCCATGATACTGTTACACCTCACCCCACCCCTTACAGTCCGGGGGATTCTCCGTTTTCGGAGATAGTCAATTGTCTCCGAAAACGGAGACAATTTTACCGCCATTTTTAAATTTTCCCACAATGCTATATGGTTTGGATAATAAAAAACAAAAGGTTTTACATTTGAAACCCTCCTCATGACGCTAGAATTCAATAGGAGGATTTAGCCATCAGGCGACATAATATGTCTATATTTTTCACCCGGGAAAATGGCCTTTACCCGGGGAAATTTGGCTAAATGAGCCTATTGAATTCTAGCGGCATGTGGAAAATTCGTACGTGCCTAGGACAGTCAAAAACTTGATAATTCGTGGTCCTTAGTATCTTATCTACAATTTATCCGTGCACTTATTGGGAGTCCACCGTGAGAATTTTGAGAAAATACCGAATAAAGCATTGACATCTCTCAATGACCCTCATTAATAGACGTAGTACAGCCGCCTCACACACCGTAATTGTGTGTGATCGGTAATTGGTGTTCGCACTGAAAGCGAGTGTAAACGACAAGTCCTAGTTTGAAGGCTCTGTATATTGCATTAAAAAAGCTACCACGGCCGGCTTAAACCATTATAATTACTCACAATTTCAAATGCAGATACTCCTAGAAAAAGACACGAATATAAATCCTGCCCGCGAGAAGCTCAACCCTATACAAAGCTGCTATGTGTGTAACAGTGCTAACGTTAAACACTACACAGACTATACATTTTCCTCGTAACTCTAAACTGAAGCAGTGTGGCTGAATTGTTATGAAAAGAGAACTCTAACTTACGGCAATCAAAATCACACAGAGGGTAAGTTCTTCCCAGTGTAAGTAATCTATTCGCACCTCAGTGTGTAGTGAGACGGTGTTCTACGAAACAACTGTTTATTCGCTTTGCCACACTGTTACAAGACACTCGTGTGTGCGGCAACAACGACTGTTAGGAGAATAAGGCTTTGAATATTTATCAAACACTTTGCGTACATTGTCTCCATTTTCGGAGACAATTAGTATCTCCGAAAATGGAGATTCTCCCGGACTGCCCTACAAAAGTTATGTGTCTTAAAACGTTATTTAGACGATTTTATTTTTTGGGTCAAAAACCATAGGGGGGGGGGGGCAAATGCCTGCCCTGCCCCCCTGTGGCGCCGCCCCTGGGCCTACAGTTTAGCTGATGTGAGATCCATGAAAGCAGTGGGTGAACGAGCAGAGAAGTGGGTAACTCCCGTGCATACTGGAGACCATAACAGAAAATGACAGCCATGATGTTGAGCTTTCATCGGTTTACTCGGCGCATGTATCATCCAAAAGATTGTAAGCGTTAGTCATAATCATCTGAAGAAATCCATCCTGTCGAAAAATGTCACTGTTTTATTGCACAAAGTCACAGTATATGCTTTGATCGGTAACAACACTTTGTCTTGGTCCTTCATTGTTTTCCATCATGAACATTATGAAAAGTCTCTGTCATCATGACAAATCACGGAGAAGTAAAATGTCGGACAACAGTTGCAGTTGTCGTGTATTAATCCGCTTAATGGAGATCGTGTGCTAAGAGGAGTTATTTTTCCCCGAAGTGTATGCATCTGTATTTTCGTGAGTTACAAATCACGCAAAATCCGTAGGACGATTCCAGGGACGTGGCCTGTGAGGCTACGTAACTAATATTTTTACTTGTGAAGTTAGAAATGTTTCTGGATTGGCCTTGAAACGTGGGCCTAAATAACCTTTAGGGTAAGGCACCTTGATAGTTGATATTTTGGGACAATATATAGCAACATTTTGCATATTAGGAGTTTAAATACAAATTTGGTAAATGGAAGGGGACAACCCTTTCACATGAACCCGTAGAAAACGATTAAGTAGTAATGCATCAGAGATCCTGCTACCATGTAGGGTAAGGTTGCGTTTGCTTGAATAGCCTATGTTGAGCGGCAGAAAGCGACTGTGCAGAGGGTGACAGAATTCATATGCAATGGTCTTGATCAGCCTAGTATACTCTAAAACGCTCCATTCACTAGATTTGAAAAGAGTCTGCTGGATTGGGACAAGAACCGAAAACTTGTCAAATATTTGACTGACTTTAAAAATGTACCTACATGTTTTTCAATCAAATTTAGTGAAATTCCAACCAAATCTAGTAAATTATATCACAAAATTACTACCCTCGTGCCCCGATTTACTAGACTGTTTCTACAGAGTATTTTACAAGGACAGGTTTCAGACCTGTCTATTAGGCTGCTCACTACGAGACGAATGATTGCGTTTATAATGCTTCAAATTATTTCCACGTGAAACTGAAATGAAGTTCAATCAGCTGCATGCAAACAACATTAAATGAAAACAATAGATTTATATATTAACTTGTTTTTTTTTCCACGGACAATTCAATTTTCATTTAACTTAAAACGCTTTTTAGCACCGGACTAAATCCCCAAAGACAATTTTCCCACTTGCGGACCATTAAAATTGTTGTAAATTAAAAGTTAGGTTACTTTATATATTGCACTTACCTTTGAAGCAAGGTGCCCCCTACACTGGGAGCTAGCGAACATGTCATTGGTTTTTTAAACTGGGGAACGCTGTTTGTAGATCGAGCAATAACTCCATTAAGGACCTGAACATATCGCATAGTTGCTCTAATCATTTTGTATGTATAGTAGCTGGACCGGATCGGAAGAAAAACTATAAAACAAAAAAACAAAAACAAAAACAAAAAAAAAACAGAAAACGAAAAAAAAAAGTAAATTAAAGCCCTCAGATTTGTTTTAATAGAATACAATAGTTCTCAGTATTGAGCGTCAACATTTTGTTGTTTGTTACTGAATTGACAAACTTCAGTAAATGTTTAGTGATAAAACGGGCAGAATTTGTAAAAGAAATAAGTCACAATTTATGAATCCCTTCAAGGTTTAATCCACAAATGTGTTTAATTTATGACTGAGAGCGTGGTGGCTGTGGACAAGTGAATAATAAGTTGGACTTGAGATCCCATGTCAGTCCATTTTGCTATGTTTTTTATGCACAAAGCTTGACATTAATTGTCTCTCTCCTCTCCAGAACTAAATGACAAACAGGGAAATAGTATGGTAACTTTCAATATTTATCTGCGGCTTAAATACGCTATAGGTAGAGTTACTGTTCCAAGTTAGTGCTTGACAATAGTAGGCCCAAAAGGCAACCAAAGTATTAAAGATTAACTGCTTAAAGGAACATTAAATGTCATTACACGGAATACTCGTGTAGGTAGCTGACACCTGATAGCCTTCTCTTACCTTAGAAGAGTTTATGTCTTCAAACAGTTGCTTACGGAATTTGCTTTGGCAAATTTAAAATCTTCTGTTTAGGAAAACTAAGGCGTCACTTAAGTATAGATCGTTGCTTTGTGCAGATATGGAAAAAATGCAGAAATGCCACATTAATAGCTGTGCCATGACCTGCCCCAGCGATGTTGCTATTGGCCAGCACCGGATGTACTAATTTGCAGACTGCAGACTGCAGACTGCAGACCCGGAATTTGCAGAATAGACATCGCAAAATGCAGAACGCAGTTATAGTTAAATTAGTTTAAAACACCATTAATCGACAGTTCATAATGAAAAACCTGTCTAAAAAGTATCCGAATTCATAAGGATGAATCAAAGTTACACCTTCAGATTCTTTTGACGTTCAGAATTTGGCTGTTTTCGAATGAAAAGTGACTTTGTTGCTTGGTTCGAGGTCCATACAATGAGGTTTGCATTTTGTAACAAGCACAAACTTTCTCCATGTGAGTCGTGTGTTGGCTACACTTACCGCATACAGTATGTTGCCTTGCTGCATTGGCTGTATAAGATGAACGGCACTAACGTAGTTAGCACGGAGGAAGTATCGTTGGTTTTAAATATTTGATGTGATTGAAAAGTTGTAATTCGGTTTGATGGAGGTACAACAAAAATATTCCTGCCTGTATATTTCTGAAACATTCACTTGATTCTGTGGGACTGAAATCTCTTGACATTTTGCAATTTGCGTAATGAGCGATGAATGCCTCATGCTTACTAGAAACGTTGACAATGGCTTGCTTTCCATACAGCACAACGTATAGCTAGCGCGAAGCCAGTAGACAGTTCTAACCATATACAGTATCACAATGCTTTCGATCCAGCTCAACTCGGTGCCAGCTGAAGCCATTTCCTGTAAACTAACTGGCTTGTAGCCTACGTATATCAGGGAGTTGCTAGCAACTCTCTGCTTATATAACCGACGTGATTTTGAAGGTGGTAAAGTAAATATTGCAATGGCGTTTTTTCCCTCTAAGGATTACAAATAAAGTGACAACCACAACCAGGCACCTATCCAGGGGGCAGTGGCGCCGCCAGGATTTTGTGATGGGGGGGGGGGGGCATAACAGATAATGTCATAATGCCACCTCAGTCTTCCCCCAAGTCTGCTTAAACTGTACCATTTTTGTGCGTCACTGCGATTGTACACAACAATGCAGGGTCCTTTTTTGGCACTACGTAAAGGTGCAGTCCTGGGGAAGGGGTCTGTGTCCCCCTCCCCTTTGAGAAATTTTTGTTAATTTAAGGTTGCCTAGATGCAAAATGGTGCTATCTTTGGAGTATTTTTGGAAGTGATCTTGTATGATTGGAAATATCCTTATTTAGTGAATTCTAATTTTTGGTTAGGAGAAAGAAGAGAGTGTGCGTCCCTGCGATGGTATACAGCAGTGTGGAATCCTTTTTGTCACTACATAAAGGTACCGTCCTGAGGGAGGGGTCTTAGGGGAGGGAGTGTCCCCCGCCCCTTTGAGAAATTTTTGTTAATTTAAGGTTGCTCAGATGCAAAATGGTGCTGTCTTTAGGATATTTTTGGAACTGATCATACATGGCTGGAAAATGGCATAATTTAGTGAATTCTAGTTTCTGGTTAGGTGAAAGAGGAGAATGTGTTGTCTTAGAGAAGGGTATGTTATCAACAAACCTCCCCAAGCCCCCCTTTTAGCAAGGCTTTAATGCCTTCTATTCGGGGAAAGTTTTCACGACAAAATACGTGGGTGGAGTCCACAGAAACATTCTTGGACTGTACGAAAATTTTCCTTTGTCTCATTGTGCATTATAAAAGGGTATCTAATACTGACAGACACCGGTATAGTGCCTCCTGGAAACTCTGGATTAATTATGTAAAATGGGGCATTGAAATGATGATTATTACCTGACATCCAAGTGATACTATAGAGTATAATGCCAAGCACGTTACAACAATGGTATTTTTACTAAGTTTGAACGAAACTCCAGACGAACATCTTCCACCAATGGGGAATGAGAGAGAGAGTATAGGTGCAGGAAAGTAATATTAGACCCCCTGATAGGTTAAGCAAAACTTGAGGACTAAAAGGCGCGTTTCAGAATGTTTTATACGTCGTAAGTGTATTAACAATCACCATTTATACCGGTAGAGGCTGCGCCCGAAGGGCGGTAAGAATTTTTGAAAAATGTATAACGGCAAATATACGCACTTTCAACCTTCCACATCATGCTACAAATTAGACTGAAAGATCACATAGACCTACAGATGTTGGGGATGTACTTCTGTTTTTCGGAAAAGTGTTGTGATCAGAATAGTTGCATGTGTTATAACCTTAAAAATGGTCATGAGTTGGAGTGAAAACCGTGACGAATGCGCGCGAAGCGCGCCGAAATTTTTCATTAAACATGATGACCATGACAAACCTGCATTCATGCTCTGCATCGAGACACTTTCAATTGCCCAACTAACCTATTTGCCAATCACAAAGCCAGTCCGAGTTTACCTGAGAATTCGTAAACAGCTTTCAGCTTTTGTTGCTGTGCTGCTGCGGGAGATGCTACCGGAAATTATTGATAATTAGGACAATATTGAGGTAAGGCTTAAAGCGCGCGGAGCGCGCGAAAATTTTGAAAGTTTGCGAAGGATTTGCGATAATTCTGATAGTTTGAGAACCATTTGTGATGGAAAATGGTTCCAATAGATCCATCACTTGGTTGAAAACACACCTCACCCTACCCCATACAGAAATCTATAGATTAAATGCCTTTTGGGATCATTTTAAAATTTTCAAAAGAAAATTCTGAAATCGATTGGGGGGGCACGCGCCCCCCATGCCCCCCCCCCCGTGCCGGCGCCACTGCAGGGGGAGCATCAGGGGCGCACGCCCCCGGGTTGAAAAGAATTTTGCTAGTTTCCGTGATGTCGATACACTCGGGTTTGTCAAAAATGAAGTCACGCCCCTCCCCCTCCTTTTGGGCAAAAATATAAAGTGACGTCCACAACCAGGCGCCTATCCAGGGGAGCATCAGGGGTGCATGTCCCCTGGTGGAAACAGGTGCGTAGCTAGGATGAAATTTTTAGGGGGAGGGGTCACAGCATTGATCGCCGTTCTTAATTCTTGCACAGTTTTATTAGGACACACAATTTCGGGGGGGGGGGGCTAGCAAACATCTGGGGGCCCAGGCCCCCGTAACTACGCGCCTGGGTTGGAAAGAATTTTGCTAGTCTCCCGTATGTCGATACACTCGGCGTTTCTCAAAAATGAAGTCATGCCACTCCCCTCATTTTGGGAAAAAAAAAATACTTCACCTTTTCATTTTGGGAAAAAAATACTTCATGTGCGGAGGATAAAATATGAATGAATATGCCACAGGCTGGTCGTCACCATTGTTTAGCCCACCATAGGTGTAGGAAGCGGGAGGCTTTAGCCACCCCCAGTCAAAATTGTGAGGGAGTTGAAGTATGCCCTCCCCCCCCCCCCAGATCCAAGGGCAGAAACCCCTTATTTGTCTCTTATTTGTCAAAAATTGCAGTAATTTTCCTTAAAGTTTGTCCAAAATGTTGCACCAAATTGCATCTGAGGACCCTCAAATACCCAAAAATTTTCCAAAGGGAAGGGGGAACCCCTACCGTTAGACCCCTCCCAAGGGCGGCGATCCGAAACAAGGTTCAGCCCCCCCCCCCTCCAACTCTCGAAAAGCTTCCTACGCCTATGTAGCTCACTATGTACGACTTCAAACAAACTTCTTCTTTTGCCTTCATATGTTTTTATAATATTTTGGTGGGCATAAATTTCAAGAAACGTCTTGCAAATGGATGGCTCTTACTTCTGATTTAGGATTCTCCGTACGATAATTAAGAAAAGACGGGCTGAAACCATTCTCAGTCAATTCCAGTCTACTCTGTCACCTTCAATAATCACTAATTTTACGTACTGTATAGTGACAGACCAAGGGCCCTGTCCCTCTGCCTTTCATAAACTGGCCAGCAATGGGCAAACATTTGGGCACTCCAGTCCGGACAACTAGTTTACAATTCATCGCTCGAATTCAGCCGGTTTTTACCCTGGAGAATTTCCACCGATTCTTTGCTCGAATTCTTGGTCTTCAAAAATTCTTTTTAAGTGCTGAGAATAAAGCATTTAACTCTCTTCAATTGGAATTGGATGCGAACTGAGCAGACCTCAAAAATCAAACTTTGACCTTTTCAATAATAGCCTTATCTAGGACTACAGTAACAGATAGCCGGTCAATTTGATAATGGGGGGATTGTGGGTCGGAAAAAGTGAACGAAACTGTCATACAGAAAGTATGAATGAAACAGCTCTACCTACGGTGGGTGCACGCAAAGCGAACCGAAAAAGTATAATTCTTACGACTGTAGGCGCATAGGATAACATTTCACAGGGAGAGCGGGTGTTTACCCTGACAGATGCCAGTTGAAAAACAACATATACTGGTCACAAATTGTGATGATTAATCTGACGGAACACCTTCCATGCACTTGTTTGAAAAACCACCTGCGTACAGAGACCCTGACGTTCTTCTTTCTTTCCCAAACATGTCCTGCCACTTGGTATAGGCCTAGTTAATTTAACTACGTTATTTACACACACACACACACACACACACACACACACACACATGTGCATGTTCGCCCAAGGGAGTTTTCGGGGGCAGCATGCCCTCTGAAGAAAATTCATGTCCCCTTATTAAAAGGGATTACCACCTTAAAAATTTTCTGACTTCCCCCCTGCCCCATAAAGCATTCATCCCTCTGAAAAACGTTGCCCAGTCTTATTATGGGAACTTGAAGAGGTGAGGAGCAACAAATAATCTCTAAGTCACCAACTTGAAATTTGCATCATTTAACACCTCAATTGTCAAAAAAATCTGAGGAAGTGAGGCAGATACCCACTCCTTTCAAAACACACCCCGATGATTTCTTCTAGACTAAGTTCAATTCCGATCCTTGCTGCAAAGATCTGTGAAGAACACTGATAGAATGTGTGTGTGTGTGCATGTATGTGTGTATATATATATATATATATATATATATATATATATATATATATATATATATATATATATATATATATATATATATATATTATATATATATATATATATATATATATATATATATATATATATATATATATATATATATTGATCACCTTTTACTTCAGGTGGCTTGGTCTGACTTACTGTACATGTGACTGCCTTGTAGCAGAATGAGCGAGCATTATTAAAAGAGACACACTTATCACCACCAGCAAAGTCTGTACTATGCATGTCAAATCTGTGATAGATCAACGCTTTTCAAGAGTTAGAAAATGAGAACTCTCTTCGTTCTTTGACTGACATGGAAAGTCTGCAAATTCAAACTTTACCAAATTATTTTAACCTTCTCAGATTGGTCATGTGCTGATCAGTGAGATGTAGATTCAGAGCTGCATTACTCAGTGTACACCACGCAGAGCAACAATAGTGACATTCAGTTTCCCAGTAACAACAGATTATCAGAACTTCAAGGGTTTAAATAACACTGTAAGGCAAGTGTCTTCATCATTACAAGGCAGGCCTTAGGCATCTAGTAAAACTGCTCAACAGGTGTTAACAGTTGTTGTTGGGGGGTGGGGCTATGAGAAAATCACTTAAGGCGACCAATATGAGCCATTCAGGATATGGAAATTTTCCCTAAATTTAATAGTTTTATCCACATCCAGAACATTAGTTGGTATTTTACCGAAAGAAGGCCTTTTTGTGATGTGATTATCTTTTGTAAGAGAACTTGGTTAGAGTTAAATAAGAAATATGAAACTTTATAGTTGACATCTGCAGGGGACTGAAACAAAGCATGTTACTAGAAGGTTCCACCAATACAGGCCCTCATCCTTCAGATAATTGTGTCATGTGCAATACACATTGCAAATTGGGCCTAAAACAACCTGAAATACTTGAGGCAAATGGCAGGGAAAATTTTCGAGTATTTGCGTGGTTGTAGGGCCAGTCTTCCCCGGGTTAATGTACAATTAAAATTAAGTTTCGGGGGGGGGGGGGGGGGGGGGATGGGAATGAGAAGACATGAGGGATGAGTATCACTGCATTAGTACCAAACTCAACAGCCCAACATCCTCACTTGCAGATTACTTATTCCTTTCCTGTTTTGAGTCCATGCAATTAATGTAAGTCAAACAAAAAAAAAATTCAAAACAAAACAAAAATTAATGGATCCTTTACAGTGAAAGACATGATGACAAAAGGTTGGTGATTTTACTATGTTTTATTTTAAAACTGAGAAAACATGGATTACACTAGAAACAGTTTTCTGTAACTAATTACCACACAAAAAACACAGCATAACATATGTGGTGTTTTGTTTATTGCTTTTACCACACCCTACTACATGTACAAGCTAGCCTGCTGAATGTGTTTTTCTGTAACTTGTTTTTACCTCACAAGAATACTCTGTTCCCTTTGATCACATTTTTTTAGGTAGAGAAGATGAGGCTGATAACTGTTTCACAGCCCGGGTAAATGTGTTCCAGGTGTGTTGTCTTCCATCTATCACATAAAAGATGTTCAACTCTGCATCAATGAAACACAATACATTCCAATACAAATTAACACAAAATGAAGTTCTACAGATTTACCTCAACATTTGAAAGATATTGTAAGTCAACAGGTCTGAACATAAAACTATTTCAACCTCTCATATTATATCTTATACCACACACATGGCTATTAAACAGTACACAATTTTTACAACTTGAATGCTGTTTTAGCTGTTTTAACACTTAATAATATAAACAAGATAACCCTCCAAGTAAATAAGTTTTCATTTCCTTTTCATATGAGTGACTGCCCAAAATGTTTTTGAACTACCGTTTATTTATACTTCAAGTTACATAACTGTAGCCTGCTGAATGTGGTTTCTGTAACTTCACCAACAGAATAATGAATGTCTAAGCAGTTGAAGTGATCCCATCTCACCACTTATATAGGGGTTCTGATAATGCATTTAAAAAAAGCAATATCAGCACCTCTATACAGAAGGGGGATAAGATAACCTTTCACAAGTTGTATAGATCACCAAACACATCACATTGAAATTGGCATACAAGTTTGACAAGCTTACACAAATATCATCAAATGATTCGTTGGTATAAAATTTTCATTTTTCTTCAGAATACACACTGGGATAATGGTTGCTGATACTAAGCAGGAGTGTAGTTTCCTAGATATTTCCCCCACTTTTCCCAATATTACTTGAACAATTTGCTTCTCTTATCATGGAAATGCATAAAACATAATCAGCACCCAATACAGTATATATAGGGTAAGTCTGAACAGGTCTTACCTACAAGTTTACACCAAACACATCAGAGATGAAACTGACATGCAAATTTGACAAGCTAGCACGAATATCATCTGATACCTTTAAGTCATTTGCTGGTTTAAAATTTTCATTTTTCTGCCGAATACACACTGGGTTAATGTGGTAATAAGTTGGTTCTTCTTTCACTGTTATGTTCAATTTTCCATCTTTGCCAGGGAAACTTCTATACTCTCGGTACGATATCACCAAGTCATACGGAGGAGCTGGTACTTTGCCATTTTCTCTAAGAAGACCCCTGCAACCATAACACTTCTGGATTTTGGAGCCTTTCAAAAATCTTATCCCATAGTACTTTTTTTGAGAAGTTGATGGGATTTGTAAGTTGAGATAGTCAAGATCATTTCTTGTAGATTTTGGGTGGGAAGGTCGTTTTCTAGATACTTCCCTGGTTTTTTCCCTACATTACTTGAAGTGAACCTTGTAGCACATACCAACAAATTTGGTCCCTCTGAGTTCTTATTGTACCAGGTTATATAATCAGACAAACAACCAATTAAGTGTGCAACAGCAATGGTGTGTGAACACAACTTTTTTTCTTTGTGACCCTGGCAGTCGCAGGCAAAAGAGCCATTTGCTTTCCATGACACAAAATGTGGAAATTTCCCATTGGCACTTTTCACTACTTTACAATGATTCATGCCTGGTGCATCTGTAACAGCACCATGATCTAGTACAAGACTTTCAGCCTTCTTCCAAGACTGTAAGTGAAGGTTTGAAAGGTTTGACTCACTGAATGGGACAGATAATTGTCCATGGTATTCACTGTTTATGGCACTTCCTGTGAAATCACTCTGTTTCTTTCCAGAGGCTTCCTTCATCACATATGTATGCAACTTTTTCAGATGGTTCCTCTTTTGAGCTTCAGACATTTTGTGAGTCCATAAGTTCTCATCTACTTCCAAACTGGCATAATCTTTTTTAACCCTATACGGCCCACGTTTAATTATTGCCCTTTCAACATTTCTTTGCTGTATTTCTTTTACCTCTCTCAAAGCTTCTACAAATTCTGGCCATCCTTTTTTGTTGGTAAGATTGTCTTTAATAACTCGGTGCAGGCTTTCTACATCATTATTGTAGTAAAAATCATACCCTAAACCAACATCCTTTCTTACAGGGTACAACAAATATGCACACATGTCTTCAAATTTGTACTTCAAAAACCAGTCATAAAATTCAGGGTGGTCAGTATTCCTTGAAACACACTCGAGATCATTCCACTTGTCTTTCAGTGTTTCTAAACACTCCCTTGCCTCATCAATGGAACCACTATCAATTAAACCCTTACGTCCTTTAACATCCAATCCAAATATATCAACAACAAACTCTTGCTTTGCCTTGTTAGGCATTCCCAATGCAGTTAACTTCCTTACCACATTATCCTCGAAATGTTTTTTGCAAAGGACATGTGTAGAGGCAGGAAAGTGCTTCATAAACCCATTCATTATAGCCTTGTCACCATCACTGCCAATGGCAAGAATCTTTGATAAAGAGTTTCTCTTTTCCACAATGGAAGAGCCAAAAAAGTAAAATACATCTGAAGTTTTTGCAGTATGCATTAATACTGGGCCAAGCAACACAGGCTCTTTACCACTTTTGCATTCCAGTAGTAAATGACGGTAACTAGTCGTTGTTACATAAAAATCACCACAGTTGTAAGTGGTATCAATGCCTAGAATACAAAATTTGTGTTGGTTTGTGCAGAACCTTTCAATGTCACTCAATTGATAGTTATCGGCAAGGAAGCAAAGTGGCTCAGGGGCCACACAGACCTTTCGAACAAATCCATTGTCAATTAAGTTATCTCCCTGGCATATTTCTATTAACGAGAATAGTCCATCTTTCTTGTTTCCATCGTTATGTACGAACTGGTTAATGTTGTAAATTTGCTTATAATTTTTAGGGACATCAGTAACAGATTCAACATTAACTAAACCTCCACTACTTTCAAATATGCTATCAAAAACATACTTCGGTGTTTTTCCTTCATTCAACTCTTTGTATATTTTTCTCCTGACTGATTGTTTTGAAGGGTTATATGGTGCTGTTTCCTTCTTAGAATTACCATGTGGCCTAATACACATGTTTAGAGTTTCAGGTGCCTCACATTCTACAAAAAAATACTTGGTCAGTTTGTTTTTCCAATCCCTTAAATGATAGGCACGTTTCTTAAAAGAAGAATCTTGACTGTGCACAAAATAAGTTTTTTGAAGTGTGTATATTCCTGGATTTCTTGTACTGTGTTCATCCACTTGCTCAACTAGAACTGTTTCATTCAAACTCGATACTTTAACTTTGTACTTTTTGTTCCCATGATTCCTCCAACTGCCTAACTCATCTGCCTTGTAGTCTTCTTCATGGTCAAGAAAACATGAATTAATGAAGAATGTTGCATTTTGCTTACAATCATATGGAACAGACTTACACACTAAGGAAGGTCGTGCTTTTGTTAGTAAATGTCTTACTAGCTCCTCTAATGTCAAATCAGATGCACTTTTGTCGTAGAAAGGAAGAGAAGTATTGCCATGGAGATGCGTCTCATTTTTGCCATCATCATCATCCACAACTACAACAGAGCTGTCCACTTCATCAGAAGATGAAATCAAGATGGGATCATCTTGTCCACCATTTCTGTCAAAAAAGGAGAAATTTGTGTAAATTAACAAACACATAACAAGGCACCAATAGTATGGTGCAACAGCTCACATACACCTGTCAAATTTGATGTGATGCTTTGTTCTACATTACCAAGGATGACCTTTTGCATGTTTGTACAACGACAGGGTTCTTGTAATAACTTTGATGCATCCACATGTGCACACTTCATGTATCCACGATCCCTACCTTGAGATATCCTCTTTGTACAAGGTTGGCAGAATAGACTGTTAGTGGGCCCATGCGACCTTTGGCCTCCACGAAGAATGAAAGGACTGTTCCACGTAATTCAACACCGGTATACCAAACATTTCATCTATCTTACCTTTTCTTATGTTTAGTTTTTGAAGTGTTTCCAGTGCTTCAACCCTGGTGGTATTGGATGACCACTGGCCACCAAAGAAAACCACGGGTTTCTTTTGCCTACTCTATGCCATGTATGAAAAGTAGGCTCATCCATGTTTCCTACCTTGAGATATTATGCATGTTTACAAAGGCTTTCATGACTTAAACTATGGTGTCAGATGTCTGACATGACTTTTGGCAAAAACTACTAAGTCTTTTAAAACATGCACTATGACATGTCTACTTGCCAAGTATGAAAAGCAGCCATATGGTTCCTTTATGATTTGTGTTTACAAGGTTTTCACCATCTGACCTCTAGTGACCTATGGAAACCCCTGGACCTCCACCAAAACAGTTTGGTTTTTTTCTACAGAAGGATAAAAACATGCCAAGTGGCCCAAGAATGAAAAGTTGTTATACTTAATTATCTTCTAAGACACCGTTTTAAACGTTTGAAAAGTTTAACCTTTAGTGATCCAGATCATTACATCCTGAAACAAGAATGCCAAAATGCATTGTGGTTTCAATGATACATGTTTTTAGTTCCACATAATGCAAAGATGTCGTATCTTTTAGTCACTAGTCAAATGCTACCTTAATGTGTTGGTAAACTACAGTTTTGTGTTCATATTTGACCTTGTGAATTCTTGAAAAATTCTGCTTTTTAACCTCTGGTAACCATATAACTTTTGACCTCAACCCAAAACAATAGGGCCATCTTCTTACCATCACACATCACACATCACATACCAAGTATGAAATCTATCAAAGCTCCCTGCCTTGAGATATTGAGATATATATCAACAAGGTTTTCAGTATTTGACCCCTGGTGACACCAGATGACCTTCGACCCCCACAAAAAAATAATAAGGTTCTTCCTCTTAACATGGCCGGGACATATATATATGTGCCAAGTTTGAGAACTGTCAGTTTCCCATCTTGAGATATCGTGCTAACAAGCAAAGTGCCACAAACACACACACATACACGCATACACACGCCATCATGAATGCATAGGTTTCTCTTATCATCGGAACCAAAAAGCCATTTGCATCCTACATGTAAACCCTGAACAGGAAGTTTAGCAACAGCAGGAAATAATAATAATGATTTGGATTTTTATAGCGCCTTTATATGTAACATCTCAACTGAAAGCGCTTCACAATCATTACCCCTGGTCATTGATAACTTGTCAAACCCACACTATATAGTGCACATCCCTTGCTGTTCGTACCCGGCACACTGAACAGTAATGCCACTTCATCGTGTCCACTGGGGGACTTCCCATAGGAGCAGCCACAAACAGCGCATCACTATACAAGTTACCTCACAGGTACCCATTTAACCCCTAGGTTGAGAGAAGCAATCGAGATAAAGCATCTTGCTCAAGGACACAACATAATGACCCAGGTGGGAATCGAACCGGCAATCCTTAGATCACAAGTCCAACGCTTAACCGATAGGCCACCATGCTCTCTTAATGCATTAATCCTTCACCTTATATTGTTTTGCATGTCAGTCTTTGGGTGTAATTAAGTGTTACTTTTTGAACCTCCTTCTTGGTCAGTGTTGACTTGCATATAACACGACGATGATGCCTAAGTACTAACTTGAGCTCTGCCCACAACTACAAATTAGCTCTGTTAGGTCAAAAAATCACTTGAAACATGTTAATAGATGCTCACTGAAGACTCACAATATATCAGCAGGGTTACATTCTCTCTTTCTTGGACTCTCAAGAGCGTTGAGCTCTTCCACAAGTAGATCAATCTGTGTGATGGAAATTTGAAGTCAATGAAACACCCCTAGCTAGTCAGTAAAAGTGTTCCAGTAGCAGTATGAAGTTTTATGTATGTCTGCAACTTCATTTGGTCAATCATTGAAATAAACAAGGCAGCAAAATGCAACTTTCATTACAAGCTAGCAATTAATTTCCTTAAGGAAAGAATATACAGTGTAGGAAAAATTAAGTAATTTCAATAGACTGTCTGAGGGGTCATTAAGTAAGGTGAAGGGGATAACTAGATGTGTTTAATACATTACTTATGGAAATTTCTGCTTGTTTTTTGAGAAAGGGAAACTCCAAAATCTGCCTTAATGAAACCATGTGTAACAGCAGTTATACTGTACAACCAAGCAGCTTTTCTTCTGGTAAAAAGTCAGTCCAGACCAGATGCAGTAGCCCGCGAGCTCGATAGCATGTCAATGCAGACAGAAAAACCAATGGCTGCATGTTTACATTTACTTGTAGCATGATGTAGAAGATGCAAGAATGTTTTGGCCAATATTAAAACACCACACAAAGCAGCTTTCTGCTTGCTTTTTCACTCAGGTTCCCCACCACTATAGTGGTGGGGAGGGGAGGAGGGGGTCCAGAGGTCACCGAGTGCGACGTTTGGTTAAACATGAGGCAAAATTTGCCTTTGCTAAATCGGTCATAGCTACCGCACTTTTTAGGGGAAAACTGCAGTTCCCAATTAAAGTACCCGACCACTGGTTCATTCATTCAATTAGCTGCTCCAATGAGCAGCAGCTTTGTTAAAAGCTTTGATGACCATTCTGGTACAACAGCAGTCCAGCACTGGGAGGTTTACATTTCAACTTACAACAAAATTCTGCCCTAAAATTAGTACTGCAGCATGGTGAAAGGGGATCAAATTATACTCATGGTCACTGAAGGTTAGATCACCTTTCAGTTTAATATAAGATAAACTGCCATCAAATGTAAACCTTTAGGGGTATTGAAAAATGCTTGAATGAGCACATAATTGGTATTGATAGCAACTCTTGACAAGTTTTGGCATAGGAAGATTTTGTAAAATGAATTTAAGAGGAACAGGAATTGATCCCTCCCTCTGAACTTAAAATTACAACAAAAAAGGTTACAGCCAATTAAACCCTTGTGAAACTTGAAATACAAGTGCCAATCATCACATTCTGTAGCTTAAAGTAATTAACTTACTTTGATGACTTAAATATGACCACTAAAACTGTTCCATCTAAGACCACATAATGTATATAAAGACAACTACAATGCGACGCTAACTTTTGTAAAGTTTATGACAAACAATATATGAAAGATAAAGGTACCTCTTCTAAGCTTAGACTATCATCTGAGTTTTCTCTTTTCTCATTCTGTTTCCACTTCCGCTTCTGTATGATGAAAAGACATGGAAAGTTTGAACAATTTAGTTTGAACAAACATTCCCTGAAGACAGATGTAATGACCCAGAAATAGTCCTTGTAGATACAGTATTCAGCTCTAGAGAATTTCAGCTGGTTTTCAAGTAATGGAACATTTGTGCTCTTATTAGCTTGTGTCTCTGCATGCAAAGCAATCATTGGCTTTCCATGCCTCTATACAGGTACAGGGGTTTTTTTTTCCTTTTTTTTTCTGTGAACTGAGCATATTGCAAGAAGCATAAAGTCTGGGTTTGGTGTTGGGGAATGTAAATGACATGCGCCACTTGATCTTCAAACTTTGAGAAGTACAGGTGGATTCGGAGTGTGAGCTTTTACAGCAAGCAAGTTGGTATAATTTGCATTTTAACATACATGGAAAGGTGCACAGCAGATGTAAAGCCATTTTGCTTTCCTTTCATAGTTATCCTACAGTACCATTCTACTCTCAGACATTCATGATAGAGAAAGGTAGTTACCTTGTAACTAACATCACTGGCACTGGAAATCACCCTCGGTCCAGCTTCATCATCCGAAGATGTGGATGAGCAATTGTAGGGGAAGCCCCCTGGTGGTAAGACAAAGGCATACCCATCTCTGATAATAAAACAAAAAGCCAAAAGTAACGGCTGTGCATAGTTGTACTTATAGTAGACTGGCATGACAAACAGTAGCCTGAACCTTACATGGCTGTCATTTTAGGTACTGTGTTGTTCAGCAACAGTAATGTTGTATCACAAACATATTATTCTGCGATTATCTCCAAATAAGATATCAATTCACTAACCAAAGAAACTTTACTACATGAAACATTTTCAAAGCTACTTATCAATCCTGTCGTGTAGGCTGGCCTTCAGTTAATTAGCCTGCAATGAAGGCTTTGTGTCACCGAGTTCTCAACGAGATGGCGCTCTCTCATAATGCAGAATAAACTCTGCATAAACAGTCAGTTACTTTTGCCGTAATTGATGGTACATTCTTCTTGCAAAAGTTGGATGTGCAACTGATAAAAATGCTCAGTAGCCTAGCTGCTTACAGCAGGCTAGCCTTAAGTATACTTCGAGGTGAGAACTTTGGTCCTTTCATCACCTGTAACCATAATGGCCAAATATGAATATATATACTTTACCTCTTCTGACTTGTGCTTGTTTTATTCATATCCCCTCCTCTAGCATTCTGTCAATATAAAGGAGTAAAACTACTGAGGTTAGTGTAAATATTTTATATACAAAGTACAGTATGAAGTAGTTTGAATGCTTAAGAGGAACAATGCAAGCACTGCCATCCAGTCTTTTCATTTAACTATGTTTGTGCCAGTGGTTGTCCAAACTCACCAAAATGACATGTCTGAAGCATAGTTTATAGGAGTGATTTTTTTGGTGGAGGAGGGAGGGAAATCAGACCTCTTTTTGCAAAATGCAGACTGCAGACTCAGGATTTGCAATAGGACGTTTCACATTTAAAACACAGAATGCATTGTTACCTAAGAACATAAAGTCCATTTCATCAACGTTTCATAATAGGAGACCTATCCCAACACCTTCCACTTCATAACAATAAAACAAACTTACCCTTTCAGGATTTTTTATCATATTCCACATTAAGCTACCTTTATATCAAATGTGATTTCTTGTATGGTTTGTGCTCTATGGATGCTCTGAGTTCCTCTTTAGAGACCCTCTAAGCTCACCCCAGACAGTAACAATTCTCCCAAATAACCTAACTTCTAGCCCCACCTCCACTTTAAACACAAACAGCTGTCTACAGTAGTAGAACACTTCCAAGACAGAGCCATGCACAGTAGCCTGCACCGAGTTTCAATTGCTCAAGTGGTGCTATTATTGTTTGAATGAATGCCAATCAAAGTACAGTCACCAACCTGATTTAGAACTGTGGGGATATCTCTAAATTTATCTGGGGGAGGAGGGATGCCATAGCTCTAACATATTTAAAATAAATTTTGGTTTACTTTAAGGGGCTACATCTTGCCCCAATATATATTTAGCCACAGCCCTGCAGTTCTAAACCCAGTTGAGGCCTGTGCTTTCATTGACACTCATTCAAACAGTCATATAGCTCCACTCTGGCTGATCAATGATGATATGTACAGTCAGTTGTTTTCCCAATCAAGCTCACAGTCACACTCTTTGTTTTTCAGTATTGTCTCAGGCAAGTGAAACTCAGGGCATGCTACTGTGGCAGCTCTGTCTTGAAAGTGTTCTACTACTAGAAAGTTGTTTTGTCAAACTATCTAGCGTGAGATTATAGAGAGCCTTTAAATTTAAGGAATAAAACCCATTTGGCAGACTATTATTGTCTCATAAACCGTCGAGACTCCAAATTTGACAAAATAACAGATGAGGCGAATTAGCCGAGTCCATTATTTTGCAAATTTGGAGTCGAGACGGTTTATGAGACAATAATAGTCCGAGAATGTGGTTTATTCCTTTTCTACCACCGAAAATGTGTGAAAAACTTCATTTTTATCAGTGTTTACGTTTACTGACCATATGTTGTGGAATAACAGGTCAGTGTTTAACCAATCAGAATGCTCGATTCTTAATAACAGATGGCTGGAGGAGGTAGAAATTGAAATAAATAATATCTCAAACATTCTTGTTTTCATTTTATTCACAAAATTTATGCAATCCTCTGAGAGGAACAAAGTAGTAAATTTACACATTTAGCATCAGTACATTTTCATAGCAGATCACTTGTACAATCTGGCATCTGCAACTTGAACAATAGGGACTATAAGGTACATATCTAAGGAAATGCTTACAGATGGGTGTCACAACAGGAAAATCGTCTCCGCCACAAGTTAAGGTCAAGTGATTTGTAGCACATTCACACTTCGAAAAATGTTAAATACGTACAATACCTACGCTCATACTGCATGCCAAGAAATTGAGAGGAAACAAGAAAAACTTCTTTAAACTTGGCAATGAAACTTGTTTCTACTTGTTAATTAATTTCAGCTGTAACGAAACAAATCGAAACATACCTCCTTTTCTGTAAAGCATACTTCACAGAGTGTGTCCCTCCACTCATTTTCAAAAGTGCACACCATGCATTTCCACTTTTCTGGACTAAACAGGGGAACAAAGCAAGAACAATCACTATATATATATATATATATATATATATATATATATATATATATATATATATATATATATATATATATATATATATATATATATATATATATATATATATATATATATATATATATATATATATATATATATATATATATATATATATATATATATATATATATTAATAAATAGGTAAACAAACAGAACACAAAGCATAGTTGACACAGCAGGAATACTTTAAAAACAAATTTATTGCTGTAATTTTCGGTCCTACCTAGGACCTTCATCGGCAAATACTAGACTGAAAAATAATTTTTTTCATGCAAATCGGGCATGCGAAGGAGGTCCAGGCCACTTTTCAATGGGCCATAACTCCCAGAAATATATATATATATATATATTTCCCTAAATGGTCACTTTAGGCGACATATCGGGTGAAAAAATGGTACTTTTAGGCAACATTGACATTAGGGGTACATATACGTGTCGCCTAAATGTTTACAACGTTATAACAACCATTCCCTGCATGTTATTTCAAAAGTTTTGAAATATATAAAAGTATCCTAGCGCCCTCTGTTTGGGGTTACTATAGGCAAGTTGCACTAGAATCCCATTATGTATTAATTTACTATTGAAATTTGGGGGTGTATATCATGCATGTAAAAAATTGGTATGTTAGGTGTACACACCCTTATTGCGCAATACCAATTTATTTTTGTTTTATTTAATTAAACACTGTGCGTACGTCACACAGGTAATTGGACATATTCAACTTGAGGGCGTTCCTGAAGATGATTAAGGTATTTTTTTGTCTAATTTTTACCTGCATGAATATCCAAATATATTTAATTAACTGGTTGTCGCCCAAAGTGACCATGATATATGGAAATGATATTCTGCCCATATATGGGCCATATCTGGTCCAGAAAAATTTTACCTGCTCCAGACAAAGTAGTCTGAGCCAGTTAAAATTTTATCTGGTCCCTATGCCTATGCCTACATCAGTATTGGCTATGGCACAGGCCTACATAAAATTCTGAATCATATCTGACACATAGGCCTATCAGCCCAATTTTGTTTATCTGGCCAGATAGGCTATATATTCCAGATGTAGAGCAGATATGGGCCAGATATCAAATCCATATATCTGGCCCACATAGGCCTATGGCTTTTGAGTAGACCTAAGCAGGCGCGGATCCAAGGGGGGGGGGGACTTTCCGGGGCTCAGCCCCCCCTTTTTCGCCACATCAACAATAACAAATACGTAAAAATTAGCATAATGTTAATCTAGAAGAATACTCAAGGGGGCTTTTAGCCCCCCCCCTTTTCGAAATTTCTGGATCCGCGCCTGCTAAGGGACTTCCTTGTCAACAGAATACTCTTGGCGAGGCCAACCATCTGCTTGAAAGGCAATACGCCAATAGGCAGTCGCCCCAAAATTTGCTGGAAAATCACCAAACTCTTGCAAATCTCCTCATATTGCATTAGCCTACAAGCACCCCTGAAGATGTTGTAAACATAACTATTACAAACAATAGGTAAAGAATGAAGAAATTCTCTTTGAATTTCACAATACACTAACTAAAACATTGTCACATGATCAAAATAGGCTAGGCCATTCATGGACTAGAGTGACTGGGCATAGGGGCCTAGCCTACTAGGCTAGGCTAGGCCTAGCCTAGAGTGTGACTGGGGTGACTATATTTTCCCTTTAAATGTCTGACAAAGTCTTTCTTCAAATGGATTTTACTTCGACCGTGTACGGGGTTAGGCCTAACGTTAGTACTGGTCATGATCCAGGGACAGGTCTAAAGGCTAAAGTTAGGTCTAGCCGCTTACTGTTACTGTCAGGCCTAGGCCTAGCCTTGGTTAGTCAACGTTACTCGCTAGGCTAGTATTGTACCTGTATATGTAGTAATTATCACATAATGTTAGCCTAACGTTGTAACTGAGTAGCCTGGGGTATGTACCCAGCTTGCGCCGGCTGCCTCATTTTTTTCCCACGAGGTTGTGGGCAAATTTGGTTTTCAAAATTTTCAAATTTGTTTCAAAGTCATGGTTAGTGTTAGTCCTCAGTAAAGGACTGTGGTCGTTCGCAGCTCTCTATACACATAGGGAGCTATCGGCGACCGGCTATACACGGGCCTTTACTGAGGACTATGTTAGTGTCAACATAAGGGTAAGGGTTACGTAAACTTAAGTTATTTGGCCTGTTCTTTCATAATCTGGTGTCAGAATCACAATTAAATGGGTCGAAAAGCTGTCATTTTGGAACTAGGGGTGTGGCCTATTTTAAAGAGGCTGATTCGTCCATTGGCATGATTTACTAGTCCTCAGTAAAGGCCCGTGTATAGCCGGTCGCCGATAGCTCCCTATACAGTGAGCAGTAGGCGAACGACCACAGTCCTTTACTGAGGACTAGATTTGCCCATAACCTCTTGGGAAAAAAATTGCGCTACCCGACTAACGTTAGGTCCCGGCTAACGTTAGGCCAGTCATAACGCACGTGTTCACACTCCGTAGAAATACGCTCAAACACCATTAAAAAAATATGTAGTAAAATATGTAGTTGTAAATAACCTGTTTACCGATTTAGCTTACCTCTCTGCCATGATAGGCCACCGCTGATCACAGGCCGTTATATATGATGTTTAATCATAGCCTAGGCCGTACTGTCCATGCACTCGGAAGACCGACCCGCACCGTACCACGCGCTTACTTGGTATACCTACGGACATGCATTGTGTTGTACATTTACTGAGTGGTGAAAGCGAACGTACCATATGCTTATATGTATATGTGTGCCCCTTCGGCGTTTATGTGCACCGAGAATGTCTCTGCTTGTTCCAAAATGAAGGATGCATTTCACGGTGTGTGAAACGTTCCACAAATCACATTTCATTCTCAAATAACTTTACTAAGAACAACTAAATTGCACTCAGTGACAATTTTTTTCTATTTTTGTGACACTGGATCACTTTTAACCTACGTTTGTAATTTGTTCATGTTTCCGAACAGAAATTTGGTTAGTGTAACTATTACTGCATTCTGCATTTTGCGATGTCTATTCTGCAAATTCCGGGTCTGCAGTCTGCAGTCTGCAGTCTGCAGTCTGCAAATTAGTACATCCGGGCCAGCACTGGCACGGTTCAGTAACTCGTGATTACACTTCTAATAACAGGGTCAATCCCCTTACAAGAACTTGTGTCAAGCGTGCCTTGGTAGACCTAAATAGCGCTTTTCTTTTCCATGTGTAATGTTTCCAATGTTTACACCAACTTCTTCCAACAACCTCATCAGATATAAACAGTGGCCACCATCACATTCTGTAATTAGAATTAAGAGAGAGAGAATTATCTAACTTCTGAAGTCCTTAACTTCAGTAGGATGATGACAAAACTGTACAAACTAAATTCCAGAATAAAATGCAGAGAAGTGAATCATTTCATATTTCAGTTTATTTTTACATTTTATGTCACATAATGTAAATCAATGAAATTCAAGTTGAGCCTCTCATAAAATGATAAAATTTTTTCCTGATATGAATGAATAGTATTCAATAGAACATTTGCAATGACAACTAAGTTGTTTATTCCATGCAATATTCATCAGATTGAAATACTTGTTATTGTTGCTACAAAGCTCAAAGCACAGGAAACTTCTGTACATATGCCATACCCCCCCCCTCCCAAAAAATGGAAAAAAATCAACATCAGATCACAAAAGTTGATTTCAAGATTTCTTTCTGGCACAAAATTAATGCCATGTTTGGTTGCCAATAAGGAAATATCCATATGCCCACAGCCCTGATACAGAAAGTAGGATAGCCAAACTTACCCACCCAAGCTTTTCCTCAAGACAGCATGATCATCTTCACAAAAATGTCTAACAACTCTCAGATGAGATCACCACCCCATTCCTGACATGTCAACCCCTCCCAAACCCCACTCCAGCTTCAAGAGCAGTCTTTAATTTTTGTCTTCTTTTATTTGAAAAAAAAAAACACTTTTTATGAACAGTGATAACAGAGCTTGCTTGACGTTATAAAAAACTCTCTTGAGTTGTTATGATGAACATGACAATTTCAAGAAGGCATACCAATATTAACTACTGACTCCCACAGTAATGTTGAAGGTATATGACCCAGTCAAATGCAACATTATCCATACACTGTAATGAGCCTTATACGTGTTACGTGGTATGCCATGAAAATAAAATTCAAGATCAGAGTATTAGGACCAAGAATTACACCAAACAAAGGAAAAAACATTGAGGGAACACTATTTTTCTCAGAGCATGAACAGTTGATCTGGAATTAACAAATGAACATTGAATTAAGTCTGTTGTGTAAATCCTACCTACATTAGTTTCATTTAGAATTGCATTGAAATCACACTAATTGTTCGAGGATGTCTACTGTATCCTTTATTCTGTTAAAAGTTTTAAATGACAAAAACACAGTTTTACAGATAACCATGATAATAAGTAAAGTTTGGTCATCATAAATGACACTTGCAGAAAGGAGGAAAATGTCAGATAACTGCAGACTCAGATTTCTGTAAAGACCATATTAAAGATGCTGGAATGACAACCAATTCAAGAGAAAACCAAACCGTTTAAATATATAGTACTGATTTATGAAAATACAGTAAAAATACAGCCTTTGAACAAATTATTACCATTATACTCCACAAAAAATATCAGTCAAAGGTGCCACTGGAGCCTGTATTAACAGTATGTGCAGGCATAAATCAATGAGAGGGGTATTGGTGGTCACAATCCCCACAGAATTTCTACCTTACTCTCAGTGTTCTTCCTTATGTGATGGGTGAAACTGCATTGATCTTTGGTCTATGTGCCACTAGCCTTTCACTCTTAGCCTTTGAGTGCTTGATCCCCCTTTCTCCACTCATCCAAACCATCTCACAATTCAAGTGGCAAAACTTCAATGCAAACTTAATTTGTCTGATCAGATACTCCTCTATCTTTCCCCATCTTTGCTCTCTCATTGTCAGATGCGACTAATTCTTTAACATCAACTTGTATAGCTAGAATTTTTCTGACAATATATAAATTGTTCCCCAAATGAAAATTGCATAGTGACCTGATGCCTTACTTTCCCTTGAAAGACACATGTATATAAACAAAGCAGTAACCATAGCAACTAAAATCCCTGTATATTAATAGACAGTTTAATTAAAATATGGTACCATGCTCACCTACCCATCTGTGATTCATGGCTGCTGTATGCAGTCTTGCTTATCATGGTGGGGATGAGGCCCCTATGTCCAAGTTGGAATAAAGGACCAACAAGATCAAAGAGAGGAGCAAGAGGGAGAAGACTGGAAGGTTAAGGGGTACTGGAGTTTCCATGGGGACCAGTCATGTTGGAAATGGCTCTGACTGTCAAGCAAACAGCTGTAACATTAACATACTGATTTCCCTTGAGGAAGGCCAAGTCTCACCATACTTATTTCCCAGTTTCATAAAGTAAGATAGAGATTTCAAAGTCTGAAGATGGCAACCTATCTAAAACAATATTTTGTGCATGGCCTGTCTGCAAATGGGAAGCATATTGCCTTAAACATTTACTAGATCCTGTCTGTGGGCTGAATGGGAACATGTATGGCAGTAACTCATACAGATACTCAAAATGACAGAAATACTGTAGCTTACTCAGCCTTACAATCAAAGTGATAGTATGTAATAAAACTTACATTGTTGCACATTTGCCCATTTTTCAGTGTAATAATGAATCGGGCTGGAAGTACATATTAATACTTACTCTGTTGTACACTGGCCCATTTTTCAGTGTAATCATGAACCAGGTTGTAAGTATGTACTAATAGTTACTCGGGTGTACATTTGCCTATTGTTCAGTGTAATCATGAATCAGGTTGGAAGTATGTACTAATACTTACTCTGTTGTAATCATGAATCAGGCTGGAAGTATGTACTAATACTTACTCTGTTGTACATTTGCCCATTGCTCAGTGTAATCATGAATCAGGCTGGAAGTATGTTCTATATACTTACTCTGTTGTAATCATGAATCGGGCTGGAAGTATGTACTAATACTTATTCTCTTGTACATTTCCTTGTTGCACATCATCACTAAATCAGTCTTGTAGTATCAAATACATTCTAATACTCCGTTGTACATATACCTGCTGTTAAGTTTAATTACTAATTAAGCTTATAAAGTGAGGGCATACTCAGTTGCACATCATAATCACTCAGTCTTATTAAAATAAGTGCATTCTAATGTTCACTCCATTGAACATTTGCATGCTGTAAAACTGCTTTTTAAGAAAAGTACCACAGGCCATTATTACACACTAGAGAAAAAGTTGAAACAACCTCCAAGTGGAGTAATAACCCTGAGGGACACAAGACTTAAAGTGTACCTAATGTCTAGAATTACAAGAATATAAATTAACAGGCTGGAGAATGAATCTCATTCATCCAACTCCCTTTTTCATAAAAAAAATGTTGAAATTTATTCACTTAATTTGAAATACTGAATTGCACAATAATTTCTGATGTCCATCTTGTACAACTTACATTACCTGCTTTTGTTCCTATTGAAATTAAAAATGTTTATATGACCTTGTAACTTTACTGTTTTTCACATAGTATGATGTTTCAAGAGGGCTTGTATAATCAAGTCACCCTATCACTATAAGAGAGTGATCACATTTTGGCACATGGTGCAGTGGCTTTCTAAAAAGCAAACAAACAAAGATGGTACTTTGAGTAAACAAGAATGACATCACAAATTATTGTAGGATCTACCATTAAAAATTGAGTGAATAAGCTTCAACATTTTAAATCTCAGCTCAGGAACTTCCTGTGAAGATGGGAGTTGGACCATCTGGATTAATTGTTCAAGCTTTGTGACATATATTTTTGACATATTAGACTTCAGGTACACTTTAACATGCAGCTCTGGGACAGTCTTGTGACAGTGCAAGGAAGACCATGGCTTGACCAACCTGTACTCTGACGTGTGATAAGTACACATTCATACTCACACTTTGGCATGTTTGCTTGTTGCACAATGCAATCAGTTATCAAACATGTAATGAGTATTTACTAATACTCACAATTTGGACTTCTTGCCAGTAGTACAGTGTAATCACTAATTTATTTTGTGGTAAGAATTTAGTAATACTCACACTTTGATACACTTGCCATTAGTACAGTGTAATCACTTATTACACTCCAAGGGAGTACATTACTCAAGAGAGTAAACAGCACTCAAAGTGAGTACATGCTAACTCTGCTGCACATTACTACCACTGATCAGACTTATACTAAACAGGAGTGCACATCAGTGTGAAATGGGGGGTGGGTGGGCTGGCAAGCCCTCAAGGCAAAAGTAATACATGAAAATAAAGCAATGAGAGCAGATACAAATAAGGGGGCATTTATCTTTCCCCTTCACATGGAATTTGCACCCATTATAGCAAGTACTTACTCGTACTCACACTTAGGCATACTTGCTTGATGTAAAATCACTTGTCAGATTTATAGTAAGTAAAGTTTCACCAAATACTATTATTTAAACTCTGTTGCTCACTGGCTTGTACTGACAGTTGATTTTGTTCTAATGCTCTAATTCCAAGTTTGCCAACAGTTCAGGAATGATGAAATTGAACTTACAAACCCATGAGAGGAATATTGATAAAATTACCACAAGTTAGAAAGACATAAAAAGCAGCATTTCATTACTTCTGTATCACTTCAGCTTTCATAGAAACCTGTTAAAGTGTATTTATTTACCACAATAAAAAAATTCCTTCATTTGTTTATAGGCAACACTAGGCAAATAATATGGAATACTGGTTAAATAATTTGCAACACAAAGGTTCTGATAATGCACTTGTTATGCTCTAGCAATAAAATTATAAACCCCAAAAGAATTGTGTAACAGTGAAAAAGGCAATTCTAAAAACAAACTACAATGCTACTGAGCCAAATTAAAGAATACCAATTTTAAAAGGTTAACTGACAAAAGACACACATCTAAAAGTACTCAATAGGGTCTTCTTCTGTTTTATCATCTTGAAAACTTGAGAAGCTAACTGTTCCACTAAAATGTTTGTAGATTCTGACATGAATGTACTTCCCTTCTCCGACTTTCACCTGAAAAACAGAAAGAGAAAATAAGATAATTTTATGCATACCAAAATTTGTTCAATGCCTAACCTGGTGACCTTCATGTGCTACCACACAGACTTTTGTCACCTAAATCCCAGGTGCTTGCCCATATGGGCTATGGATTCCATATGGGAATGTTACTTAAAATGACATTTTTATTTTAATGTTTATCTAAGTAATAGTAATTACTTGTGTTTGTATGAGTCATTGAGAAATCATGCAATATCTTCAGGGTTTGAAAATCTGAAATCTGACTACTTTTCTATCCACAGTTAAAAATTATTTATTACAATGCACAATCAGACCTATTTATCACTAAAAATGATCTTAAATGTATACCAGCTGTCATGGTTAGTTTCATTATTTACTACTCATTTTCCCATTGAGGATACTGCCAGTCCTAACACACCAATGTGACAGACTACAAATATGACATCATTCTCAACATACCTTATCCGTTTCTACATTTCTGAACTCCCTGAATTAGATTCTCCCTATTCTACTAATTCAAAGGCCTATTCACATTCCCCTCCGTGTTGCCTTTCATCCTGATGTTCAGCTTCCTGAACTTTCTCATATTGAACAGGAAAGTAGAAGCATGGGAGCTCTCACCAGGTAATTGCCTCACGTTGAATAAAGTCAATGAACACATCAAAATTTGGATCAAATGTTAACACGCATCTTCATAAGGAAGTATTGGATAAAACAAATTTTTATTTTGCTTTTGAATATGAAAATAGACAGGCTAGTGAAAATATTTTGCAGACTACCAAGAATTTTGGATCACTAGTCTAGAAAAGAAAAAGTTAAGGGAAACCCCTGATCTTTGTTCATAACCACTTCTGAAGCAATAAAGTTTTACCAATGGGAAGTTGGAAGGTTCCCCATCTTCTCTATAGCCTTGTAAATCGAAAAGACTCCAAATTCGAGCTGAAGGCTTCAAAATGAATCAATTTCACATGACTGCAATTGTTTAGTCCTTGTGAAATGTTTTGCACATTTTGTGATAACTTTAATGGTGTCATAAAGTAACAGCCTGTGAAGGCCTGAAATTATTTTTAGGTTCCCATGGAGACAATATCTGTGTTTATTGTATATTGATAATGCACATATTAACAGATCGTGTGATGACAAACTCACCAGCAAAAAAGGCCATATCAAGAAATATTTTCATGACACACTGATTATGAGTTCCCAGACAATTACCCCACCCCCTGACAACTACCCCAGACAATTAGCCCACCCCCTGACAACTGCCCCAGACAATTACCCCATCCTCCGACAACTACCCCAGATGATTTCCACCAAGCAATTTCCACCCCAGTTAAGTCCATTCCACACAATTCCCAACTAAGCTAGGAACCCCTTAAAGAAACTCCCTCTCCAGATACAGTTGGACGTGTCCAAGGGGAAACTGTCCAAATAGGAATTGTTCAGGGAAACTTGCTCCCAGGGGGTTGTTTTGAGGCTATTTTGTGGGTGTAAGTTATCCCCATGGAAGTTGTCTAGTATTGGTATTGGCACATTATCAACTTTAAAGACAGTCTTTATTATTACAGTGTACAGAAATGTTTTATTTCCTCTTTGCTAGCAGAAAGTAAATCAGCCACAGTATGGGAAAGAAAAATAGTAACAAATGTGTATGGGAATGTCTTGTTCCCTCTTTGCTAGCCTAAATTAAATAAGCCAAAATGTGGGGAACAGAGTAACAAATGTGTCCACTTTGCAAGACACAGACAAGCCACCTTCAATTGACCAAGAAAGAAGGTACCAATTTTAGTAAAATTTTGAACATATTCAGGCTGAATCAAAAACACTACAAAAGATTACAGGAAGATGTGTCCATATTACGCTGGGTTCTCCAACTGCACAACGTGCTAAATCAGCCAGAATACTACAGAGATGATTTTCATATGCAGGCAATGCCAACTTTTTTGTGCTTGTCTCAATTATTTAGTAATAAACAGACTGATAAACCAGAGAGCAAACATGAATCGAGGTTTTGATGACATCATTGCTCAAGATGTCAGGACTTTTAACCTGAAGAAGATTCTATAATCGTATAGAACTACAAGTCCTGGACCACTATGTTGATTGTTTTGGTGGTGCCATCATCACATAACCCCGCAAAGCAGACTCTGTTTGCTCAGGCCCTTTTTAGGGCTGCCCAAACACCATCTGCCCAAGCAAAAAAGACTCCTTTCAAAACTGTTAGCTCATTACCATAATATGACTTATTCATGTACTATTCTATCTGATTATTTATGCTTGTTTTTATTGAGCAAACACATTTCACTTGTGAGTGTATGTACCCCAGGAGTCACAAAGCAGACAGCCTATACTGAAATATGATTTTAAAATCAGGTTGACAATGTTTGACCTCTGGTGACATCAGCTGAACTTTGCCCTCAAGAAATAATTGTTGGGATCTTCCACTCCATGTAATGCATCTACATGTTAAACATGAAAAGCATCCATATTTGCTGCTAAGATGTACTGTATTAACCAGTTAACTGCGTATGATGGATATCCCCCGTCATGTCCTAACTTAACGCTACTGCGTATGACAGATATGTCCATCTTGTATATATATGCACCGTACTTAATTCCACACTGGGAAGAAAGTTACAACATTTTAATTCTGCAGTTACTGTAAGTGGTTAACAAAACTTCCAGTCTTTAACCTTTGCTGAGTTCAGGTGACCTTTGAACCTCACTGAAACAATCCAGTGCATCTACAATATTCATATCTACACTATATCTGCCCTATACAAGGCATTTAAATGCAAAGTACAGAGAGTATGTACGGTACTTTTGAACTCAAAAAAAAAAACTAGAACAGCAATGCTGTTGTATAGCTCACACAATTTCTCTTGTCTGTTAAAAATAGAAACTCACAAAACCAAACTTTATCATCTATTCATCTGCTTCCAAAAAACCTCTTTACCTTACAAAGGCAAATGGGAGGGAATTGAGAGGAGCGTAATAATTAATAGAAATCAAAACCCATCTGTAAAATCACAAATGTGTTAAGGAATGTAAACCTGCAACTGACATAGTTTTATGACAGATAGCTACAAATATCACTGCATATTTTCTCATATCAAGCAAGCCTGCAAAGGCTGTATACACTTTTATTAGCAGCAAGACTGAAAAAAGTTTGTATGATGTACCTATAAACTGTTCAAGTATTGCAAAGTACATTTAATCGCACCTTCGATTCCACAAGTAAACACTGCATGGGTTTGCACTGATCAAAATAAAACAGACTCTCAAAAAGCTCCTACTGCACTTGAACTCAAAACAGTTAAATTGCAATTACTTGACTTGACCAACTCAATTGAACAGAACAGAATGGGAGATATCCCCACAATTAATAAGTTAAGCCTATTTCCTTTCATGTGTTAAGCCACACTGACCACAGAGTTGCTTCAGACTGTAGAGGCCACTTGATGAACAAACATGTGTGTTGATGGATTGAATTTCAAACAGCCTGCATATCCATTTGCAAGATAACAACTGAACACAAAACCAAGCACACTGCTATCAGTACAATGGATAAACAGCTAACTGTTCAGCAGGCACAGTGAACTCAGCTCTACAAAAACGGCTTTAAAACCCAACTTAACTTTACTATAATGGAATGCAAATAGGTAGGTATTAATGCTCTGCTGACAAACAATCATATCTCAAAATTTCAGTCCAAAATCTCCTCACATCAAAAAGAAGAAGACTTTTTGTTGAAAAGTTGATGCCATCAGCCCCATTTTATAACCTCACACATGTGCTGTGTACATGTGTGAGCTAAAAAATGATAGGTTTCATCTACTGAACATACTGCAGTCTAAATAGTATGTATGGTACCTATCTTACGAATCCATAAAAAGATTTTACATTTTTGATGTCTGATGACTTTACATAACCTTTGACCTCCACCAAAAATAATAGGGCTCACCTACTCCATATAATGCATCTTTATCTCTATTACGATTCAAATTTTGAGACATCATGTAAACAATGTTTCACATATTGGACTTATGGAGATGTCAGACCTTTGACTTCCATCAAACATGATACACTTCATCTACTCAATACTACAGCAGCGTCGCTGCAGTCGCTCAACCCTTCCAATGTTATGACCTGCTCGGTCTTTAATTTTGAACACAATCATGGTCCATATTCTCTACATACCTGAACCCATGTTGGGCTAACCAAATACTTCACCTAGCAGGTGGACCGTGTCATGGATAAATCTATACAGCCAGTTCATACCTTAACAGTGCTGCCCATAAGAACAGGGATCAGAAACTGGAGTCATAGTACACAAATGCGACCAGTTTGTGTACGGCAGTGGCAATCAAATGTCGCCTTCCCTCCCCCAGCCTCACCCCACCCCTTATAAAATTGAAGAGCAATAACCAAGTACTAGATGAAAAAAGCACCATCCATTTAAGTTTAAAGACATACTCCAGTGGTATTCCAGATGACCGGTCCCAGATGAAAAAGAATTTTTCAATCCATGTTCTCTAAACCCTATGGCAAAAGACTGGTTGCTTTCATGAAAAGATACTCTTCCAGATCTCATCAAAGTCACAGAATGTTATGCGATGTGGGGACACTGCCTCAGGTTCCTTTTCTTGTTTTTTTATATATATATAATTGACTGTTCTGTTTTTCCTTGAAATTTGATACTGTTGGAATGTTTGAATATGTCTTTCCACATGGATCTAGTATACTATGTAGGGCATAGCAAACAAATGTAAATTCAATGCTTTGTCTAATTATTGAGCTGTAGTGAACAATACAGATTTCCCATAATAAATTGATTTGTAAATAAAAATGCATTTCTTTGAAAATTAGTATCTTCCAAATGCTAGATGCAACAGAGATATGGGCTTTACCTCCTTCAACAGGAAAATTTTCTACATTTTTAGAAGTTGTCAAAGGTAGTTCCTGGCAAATCCCTTTAAAAATGCTGCTGCTGTAAGTTATGCTGATTTTTGTACTTTATAAATTATTTCCAAACATTGATTCCTTAACTGGCCCAGGGCCTTAAAAGAACAACGCTAAAATCTCTTCACTTAAACATTCTTCGACCAGGGAGTTGCTAGAGACTCTAGCAACTCCCTGCTTAGACTACCCCTCCAGCTAGACCAGGAAAACAGGTGATGAGCCAAATATAACAAGTCCTGAACAAACAATGACCCCTTTGTATGCAATGTCCTCACACAGCAAGGACAGCTGTGTAACAGATACTGCTCTGCCACAGTGGTACTGCATTAACTGTGTATACACTGGACAATGGCAACTTTGAGAAATACTATCAATACCTAAGAGTCGCAGTTAAAACAAAGTAACTGGACACTTGTCTCATGCAGGCTTTTGCCTTGAGGCTGCTCATTTAAGTTGATGAGCATGCCCCTCCAGATAAAGCTAATTTAAGCTCATACGGTACATAAAATATAACTGCATCATCTAAGCAGGGAGTTGTCAACTGACAACTCCCTGATCTAAGGAGTGAGACTCCAAAAGGAATGGAGAACCAGGAAAATGAACAAAATGGCCAAAAATGACCACTTTTCTTTGTCCAATCATGTAGCTACGCGATACATGTATTGCCATCATAATAAGGCACCTTCATTGCAAATTTCACAAAAATCGACCAACAATTGCAGATGATGAAAGCTTTTGAAGAGAGAGACAGACATTTCTACCCCACAGTACCACATAAGCTCTACCCACTTCGTGGGTTGAGCTAATAACACATCTAAATGCTATTAGTATGACAGTATCCATGACTCCTTTCTTGAAATATCATGTAAACAATGTTTTTGGTATTTGACCCCTGATGACCTCATAGACCTTCACCCCAAAACAAGTGGGTTCATCTACTCCACATGACATATCAATATGCTATAAAAAGTATCCATGTTCCCTACCTTTAAGTACCATGTAAACAAAGTTTTTGGTGTTTGACCTTCCATAACCTCAGATGAACTTTGACCTCACCTAAAACAATAGGGTTTATCCAGCTTATTAACACATCCACATGCTAAGTATGGAAAGTACCTGATTATTATCTCGAGATACTGTGTAAACAAGGCTTTCAATGTTTGACCTCTGGTGACCTCAGGTGATCTTTGACCACTATGAAAATGGTAGTTTCTCTTCGCAAAGTACAAGCAGTTTCAGAGTTACCCGTCTAAAGATATGATGTAAACAAGCAAAGTGTCACAAACAAAAACTCACACACTCACATACAATCATGAATCCAAAGTTTTCTCTTCTCACTAAAACCAAAAACTAACAGAATAGCTCCCTTTCCCACAATTTCAAAACTGTCCTTGTCCTTTGTAAAAGTGTTTGGGAAGGAAGAAAGCTCTCCTCTTATTTCACTTTCTAGTTTGAAAATGGATATGCAACATATACCTGCTTTGTGTTGGCAAACACAAATTATATTACAACATCATACAAGGATACATTGTACCTTCAGCAATGTAGACTGTTACAGTTATCCAAACACCACCCTCTCGTGGAATAAACTTCCACCAGAGTGAAAGTCTACCCCTTGTGTGCTCTCCTTTGAAAACCACATCTAATCTGGACAAAGAAGAACCTCACCTCAACAGCCCTTTAGGAAATTTGTGTGGCTACCCATCAAAATCTTGAGGAAAGCTTGGAACTTGGAAGGGAGAGTGACAGGGAGACAAAGATTCCCCCACTTATTTTATAAAGCAAAATTGACATAAAGAGACATTCACCTTGACAAAATAATTGACACCAGCCACAACTTGGGTTTTAAAGCTCACTGCTGTAAATGTTTCAAAAGTCTTTCCAGCGGCTTCTTCCACATCATTTTTTACCTGGCAACAAAAGGCAAAAAGGAAAGTTAAAGCTCAATACATACAGTTCTTCATGTAAAGGTGGCTAAACTGCAGCTGCTATACAGCAACAAGCTACTCTATAGTAGCTTGCTGCATATATGTCCTGGGCAAAATGTCCAGATGGGAAAGGTCGGGAGGAGCTGATGATCCAAATACAGTATTTTAAAATGTGAGCTGGCCTTAATTTAAAGTAAGGTTGTTCTTCCCATATCACTCTCTTTCTGTTTTCTTTATAACTTTATTTTATTGATATGTGAAAGAGGATCTACAAAACATGCATTCTGGTGAAAATTTCACTCAATTCCTAGGTGTAGATCTCCAGGTAGTAGGCTATGAAATTTAAAACTAAATTTAAAAGTGAACTCCAAACAATCAGGATGCTATTTCCCATAAACACTGATGAACAATGCTTTGCTTTCTTTGTTTTCCTAACTGTGGTTCTTACCAAATTATATAAGGATGTGAGCTTCCCATGAAGGATGTCAGTAAACTTTGTAAAATTCCCATGCCACATCCGTCCATTATGAAAATATGAAGTTATGAAAATGTGTTTGTAAAGTTCAAAGAAAAGCAAAACAGTATTGATAAATGTGAGGTAAAGATGTCATGTACAGTACGTTTGCCCGATATTCACTTTGTGTTGCAAATGTAATGTAAAGTTCATCTGCTTCATTCTCATGAAAAACAGAAAAGAAACTAGAAAACATGGTTACGAAAATGGTAACCAGCATCCAGGCCTGTAGCCAGACAAGGTATTAAAGGAGGGGGGGGGGGGGGGGTGGGTAGTATCCATGCAGTTTAATAGTCTTACAGTTTTACACTATTTGACTAGTGATGATCACAAAACCTTATTTGTATGTGCTATGCTGGCTATATGCAGGAAACAGAAATTGTAACAACTAATGTTTCATATCCAACTGCTGGCTACACTCTTTCACTCTTGGAGAGTCCTTTAAGGCTCATATAGTGTCCTTATTATGTCATCAAATAGGGAATATCATAGATAACCCCCTCCTCCTACCCACAAAATAAAAAGTCTCCAAAACACAAAATAATTTTGGCAAAATTGGTAAGTCTATCCACCAAAGTTGATGACAGTGTTTCCTTGAAAATCTCCTCTTTGTCCCTCTAATTTTCAACTGGGGGGCCCATCCTTATTAAAACTAGTGGCAACTCCCAGATAAGCCAAACGAAACCATTCTACACTCACTGTATTCCTAATAGTGCCATGGTGCATAATGACATCCACCATATTATGTTACACCCAGACCTGCTGTAGCTGAACACAAGCAAGGGCTGTAATAGAACTGCAACGAAACCCACAGCAGAGTGTGAGGGCGATCATCAGTGCAAGTGGAACGCAAGAAATACGTATGTTGTGTGCCGTTTGCCTTGCTTAAATAGTTTCAGGTACACAGAATACATGACAACATGAAGTTTGAAACTTGGACATCATTTTTTGAGCTAAACCCCAACCAAAATCCACCATCAATTTTAGCGCAAAATATGAACTCTGAATCAAGCATGATGAATCATTTTGCATTAAAACCATTTTTATCGGTAATATTTTGCGTCATTGCATACTGTTACATCAATGAGGACACAACCTTAACACTTGATACAGGTAACTTTCACACTGGAATAAATGACTGGCAGCACCAGAATTATGCCAGTCACTAGAATATCTGCCATCCCTGCCACATTTAGCAACAGAAAACAAAGTAACTATGGTAAAGGTGTAACCAAAGACCTGTAATAACAATTTAGAACAAAGGAGAACAAAATGCTTAATTAAGCTTGTGCTAATTTTTATGAACCCTACAGTATGAACAGAATGATCATCTAATTACCAGGGGAGATTGGTTTGGGAAATTAAAGCCATGGGGTTGGTAATAAGGTAAAGTACACTTAGACAACAGAAGAAGGAGGTCTGAAGGTCACCACTTTAAGCATCTTCAATTCAGCATGATACACACTGAACAAAAGAATCCTGTCTCTTGATCTGAGAAGAGCTAGTGCCTAGAGTTCATGATGATGTCATGGAAAGTCTGATGAATGCAAGTTTTAGCAGAACAGAAATACAATACCCCTCTCTTATAAACATATATATCACATACTGTAACTTTTTTGCTTAAACCCTTCTTTTAAATCTCTTAAATTTAAATACAGGTTATTTGTCTCGTAATGACTGCAGTATGGCAGTTACTGTGTAAAGTAATGAATCAGCATTTCTTCTCCTTAAAAATCAATCAAAAATGAAGTTACTTTTACTGTACCATTGCTATCCGTGTAGGGTACCTTCTCCACTGGCAGAGACAATTCACTGCACAAGGCTGGGAAGGTTAGTCAAAAGAAGAAACCAGTTTTTACTGTAACTCAAAACTGGTTTTTCAAAAAAGTGCAATGGCTTTGCATAGGCTATGCACCATACACTGGATCCAGCCATGTACTGAACGTATTGTATGTTAACATACAGTTACGCCTCACATATGTACATACATAAGTACGATGATACCTGGTAGTGATTGTGTGTGCCAATTTTCTTTTGTTACAGATAGTGAGCAAGAGCAAATACTGTAAAACCATATTGGCTTGATTCCTTTTTTGAAAAGTACAGTATGTTTACAGTATTAAGTATTGGACTCTGTAACTCAAAATGTCACTCAGAAAGTTTTCAATAAATATCTTTCAAAGAAAATTTTATAGGCCGTCAAACAGACCATGGATATCACATGCGAGTCCTTTCACTTGACAGTTCGATCTACAGTACATACTTAAGTTCCAATAGTGTAAAACACCCCATTTTGAACAATTATAAGAAAATCATGTTTGTCCAAAAGTTCTGAGATAAAGAGAATTATAAAAATATCATTTCAAGCTTTGTTCATGATCATAAGAAGACAGAAATCACATGGAAAGAGAGATACATACGTTGCAATCATTTCACTGACCTAGCTGATAATCTTCATCAAGTAAGGCCAATGGTCATACCAGCCCACTTCGGCATAATCAGCCGTGAAACAGACTGAATTGCACTGAAATCGAAGGGTCTTTTTTTATCTTGTAGTTTTCCTTTTCCAACAGTACATCCTCAAATAATTGTCGCCAAACAAAAACCCGAGAAGTTGGGAACCACACAGGCTCGCTGCAACTCCATCAGTGTTGTATTAAACTAAACCCACTCGCAATATACAACATCGTATCATCAGTTCCGGGTATAGAGGTTCTTCTCTGACATCACAAATACATGTGACAACACCAAAGTTGGCCATACTGGATGTCAAACTTGTCGCGCACAACATGCACCTTGTGTACAAAATGTATTGGTCAAAGCATAAAATGTTTAGTTCCTTCTTCATAAAGGATGTTTTCTTGATGATGGCAAAAGCTTGTTGCATAATCCTCAAGGAAAGTCGCAGGCCCTACAGTTTGACTCTCCAATTCCAACAAATAGACAATGTAGAGCTAAAATGGTTTCTGAAATTCTTCAGAAGAAATATTGAACTCAGGCGTCCACATACTAAATTGCGGAGTGCTCACTTCATACGGCATCTGGTGAGCAAAGTTGATATTACAATAGCGTTTTCTTTGCGGTCATTACACTGCATTTAAGCCTACATGCAGGCGTACATGTACTCGTACATACAATCTATCACTAATAGCTTACTGTATAGTGGGAAATTTCCGCGAGGCTAATTTCTGGCAAATCTGTACCTTGTTCACATATTTACAGAGTGAAGAATTCGCTGTTGCAGGCAACCAACATAGTCTTGTACAACTAACAAAAGTACTTTCATGGGATTTGATACTTGATCGCGAAATGCGCGAAAATTTAACCCCCATAAAAATTTCCCACTATACAGTAAAGTAGTTGAGAAAATATTTTTGGAAACTAAGGAAAACACATTTTACACTTTGGCCGATACTGTGTGTACACAGTGCCAGTGTGGTTGTTGCACCTGCAGGAAGCACACCACTAATTCAAGGGGAATCCCAGCGGAGGATATTACCCTACCAATTTAACACCGTAAAAACATGGGGGGGGGAGCACAGTATACACCATGTTGCTGAAATGATTTGTTCAACTTGAGTTTAGTGGTAGGAAAGGAACTGAAGTACTCATCTTGCAAAAAGGTATTGCAGGCACTTTTTTGCAAAATGCATCCTTCCACAATGCAAAATGGTATTTTGAATGAAGGAAAAAAGCAGGAACCACCACCCTGTTATACAAGGTCCCCTAGCTCAAAATGTCAACCCACATGGTACACAAACTTTGAAATCATTGTGAAAGGCCTACTTGCTAGCTTTCATAGGAGGGGTACAGTAGCTTGTGCCCATTGAAACCTTCCACAAGGGTTCAGAGGCCATGAAACAGACCAAAATTAAAGTATAAGTCAATGGGAGAGTAATACGTGGTGTGACTGCAAAATGTACAGTAGAGATAAGAAACACACAAGCTGCTTTGTAAAATTATTCAAGATTGTGCATAATCAGCGTAAGGAGGCAGTGTGGGTGGTTTTGTGGTCAGCAGTTATAAGGGTACGGCTATCATTCAACCTGAATACCAATTTTTTGGATGTGAACTTTTATGGAAGTTACAGGTGACGAATTTCCATATATTTTCTGTTCTAAAAAAGGTAGTAATCTTTGATGTGAAGAAGTGTGAGATGCATGGTAGGAGAAGGTTTTGAAACAGAAGTCAAATCACAATTGGTTTCAGTCCAGTTTCTTTCAACAACCAGTTTTCTGATTTTAAGAATTCAAACTGAAACATGCATGGTTTTAACCAGTTTTCAAATCAAAACTGGTTTTCTGCACAGCCTTTCAAAAGGGTATGAAAAATGATGAGTTTAAAGTGATAACCGAGGTTCATCCCTCAAATTTATACTTGTGTACTACATCATTTTTTTTTATGATGTGTTCATAAATGGACCCCTGTTGACCTCACATGACCTTTAAACCCCACAAAAACTTAAAAAACAAAAAAATGAAAAAAAAAGTCTCTTAGAAGGGATGTCTCTGTGCTTTCTCCTCTCAACATGACAAATTTAAATTTATTTATAAAGAATGAAAAGTGTCAGTTATCCATTAGCTTCCTAGCTTGAGATATTGTGTTTAACAAGGTTTGCAGGGTTTGACCCCTGGTGACCCAACATGACCTTTGACCTCCACCAAAAATAATAGGGTTCTTCCCCTCACCACAAAGCACCTACACATTCAGTACAAAATTTATTCAAGCTTCCTATCTTGAGATATCATGCTAACAAGGTCTGCAGGGTTTGACCCCTGGTGACCTGAGATGACCTTTGACATCCACCAAAAATAACAGGGCTACTCCCCCTCACCATAAAGCATCTACATACTAAGTATGAAGACTATCGAAGCTCTCTATCCTGAGATATCATGTAAACAAGGTTTAGAGGGTCTGATGCCCCCTGACCCCAGATGACCTTTGACTTCCAACAAAAACGATAGAATTCTTTGCCTTACCATAACACATCTACATACTAAGTACGAAATTTATCCAAGCTTCCTACATTGAGATATCATGTTAACAAGGTTTTCAGAGTTTGACCCCTGGTGACCCCAAATGACCTTTGGCCTCCACCAAAAACAATGGGGTTCTTTCTCTCACCATAAGGCATCGGCATACTAAGTATGACACTTATCCATGCTTCCTACATCAAGATATCATGTTAACAATGTTTTCAAGGTTTGACCCCAGTGACCCAAAATGACCTTTGGCCTCCACCAAAAACAATAGGGTTCTTCCTCTCATCATAACGCATCTACAAACTAAGTATGAAATTCTTCCAAGCTTTCTATCTTGAGATAGTGTTAACAAGGTTTTCAGCGTTTGACCCCTGGTGACCCCAGATGACCTTTGACCCCCACCAAAACACCAGGGTTCTTCCTCTCAATATGGGGCATCTATGTACCAAGTTTGAGAACTGTCACAGTTTCTCTTCTTGAGGTATCGTGTTAACGAGCAAAGTGTCACAAACACACATACACACTTATGCACACGCACACACACATACACACACATGCCATCATGAATGTACAGATTCCTTTGCCTTCAGCAAGGCATCAAAAATGGTTTAATGTGTCCAAACCAAGTTGATCTCAACTGTTGAGTTGTTTAGCCACCCGATATGAAGTTGCAATTCATAAGCCATGTAGGCTTCTCCCACATTTGTTATCGCTTAGCATCATAACACAACTGCCCTTCAGGGCCTATCATCGTCGTCATCGTCATCGTCATCGTCATCGTCATCGTCATCGTCATCGTCATCGTCATCGTCATCGTCATCGTCATCATTATTATTATTATTATTATTATTATTATTATTATTATTATTATCACTACTAAATTCCAAATGAGACACAGGCCTTCAATGGATAAAGTAGGTAATATGATGCTACCTTTGCTATCAAAGCCAAATGACAGTCAAAAGTAAATAAAATGCAACATTTTATCAACATATGAAATATACACCTATTTCAGGTATAATATTTTGGCAAATTCCCTGCCTTGTAACTTTCCCTATGAAAGACAACATTATGACAACAGTTGAAATTATGAACCTAATTCTAATATGAATCTTTCTATGGAGAATCCAAAGGAATAGCCCTAAAAGGCACGATTAGGAGAAACACAACCAGAAAGCCAAAAGGCTTAGTGATTCCTTGCCATATGGATATATTGTAACAAACATGAATCACCCACATGACAAGCATGTGATCCCTCATAGTTATCCTACTTGAGATATCATGTTAATAAGGTCAAAAGCTTTTGAAATCTTGTGACCCAAAATGACCTACATGCTAAATATAAAGAATCCACTGGCTAAGAATGAGATCCTTTTGACCTTTTGACCTCTGGTGACTCCAAATGACCTTTGACCTCCACCAAAAATTATAGGGATCATCCACTTATTATGGGCAACCCACATGCTACGTATGAGATCCTTCACAGTTACCCTTCTTGAGATATGGTGTTTACAAGGTTTTGACCTTTTGACTTGTAGTGACCCCAAATGACCCTTGACCTCCATCAAAAAGAAAAGGAATCATCTACTCAATATGGGCAATCCACATGCTATGTATGCCATCCCTCACAGTTATCCTCCTGGGGATATTGTGTTTACAGGGATTTAAACTTTTGGCCTCTGGTGACCCCAAATGACCTTTGACCTCCAACAAAAACAATAGGGATCATCTACTCATTATGGGCTATCAACGTGCTAAGTATGAGATCCCTCACAGTTACCCTTCTTGAAATATTGTGTGTACAAGGTTTTGACCTTTTTACCTCTGGTAACCCCAAATGACCTATGACCTCCACCAAAAACTGTAAGGATCATCTACTCATTATGAGCAATCCTCATGCTAAGTATGAGATCCCTCACTGTTACCCTCATTGAGATATCGTGTTTATAAGGTTTTGACCTTTTTACCTCTGGTGACCCCCAAATGTCCTTTGACCTCCACCAAAAATGATAGGGATCATCTACTCAATATGGGCAATCCACATGCTCAGTATCAGATCCCTCACAGTTACCCTTCTTGAAATATCGTGTTTACAAGGTTTTGACCTTTGGACCTCTGGTGACCCCAAATGACCTTTGACCTCCACCACAAACTATAAGGATCATCTACTCATTATGGGCAATCCTCATGCTAAGTATGAGATCCCTCACTGTTACCGTCATTGAGATATAGTGTTTATAAGGTTTTGACCTTTTTACCTCTGGTGACCCCAAATGACCTTTGACCTCCACCAAAATTGATAGGGATCATCTACTCAATATGGGCAATCCACATGCTCAGTATGAGATCCCTCACAGTTACCCTTCTTGAAATATCGTGTTTACAAGGTTTTGACCTTTGGACCTCTGGTGACCCCAAATGACCTTTGACCTCCAACACAAACTATAAGGATCATCTACTCATTATGGGCAATCCTCATGCTAAGTATGAGATCCCTCACTGTTACAGTCACTGAGATATAGTGTTTATAAGGTTTTGACGTTTCTCCCTCTGGTGACCCCAAATGACCTTTGACCTCCACCAAAAACAATAGGGATCATCTACTCAATATGGGCAATCCACATAGTAAGTATGAGTCCCTCACATTTATCCTTCTGGAGATATCGTGTTTACAAGAAACTTCCAGCACATTTACTATTTGACCCCTTGTGACCCCAAATGACCTTTCACCTCCAGCAAAAAGAATAGGGATCATCTACTCATTACGGGCAACCTACCTGCCAAGTATGAGATCCCTCGGAGTTACCCTTCTTGAGATATCATGTTTACAAGGTTTTGACCTTTTGACCTCTTGTGACCCCAAATGACCTTTGACATCCACCAAAAACAATAGGGATCATCTACTCAATATGGGCAATCTACGTGCTGAGTATGAGATCCCTCGGAGTTACCCTTTTTGAGATATCGTGTTTACAAGCAAAGCGTCACATACACACACACACACCCATACAAGTCGATTTTACATACAACCCGAGGACCTCATTGTTATTTCCTTTGTGTTTACTTCCTTAACCCTAACCTTGACAATAGACTCTCTATTGTTCAAACTTTCGAGGACTTGACAAATCTATTGAATTTCCTTCAGAGGACCTCAAATCCATTGTTCAGGTCCTCGGTCTGATAGGAAGACAAGTTCATACACATACACACACACACACACACGACATCACCATCGCATAGATTCCTTCGGCCTTCGGCAAGGAATCAAAAACAGGAATATGTACATATCTAATGAAGATCTTACAAAACAAATACCTGATCTAGCAGAGACTGCACCTCTTCAGTGGCTTCTTTCACTTCTCCAATACCTCCAACCATTTTTTGTTGAGCAGCCATGATGTTTTCTAATTCACTAAATAGTAATTGAGTGAAAAAAATTTTCATTTGATTGACAGCCTAGAAAGTCTATTTGTATGCAGTGTATCTAATGTAGTTGATTGGTATGATCACAGCCATGCAAAAGAAAGTTTCTTCAGACCATATCAAACTTGAGCAAAGCAAAATCTGATGACCTAAACTACCGAAAATGGGAGTTTTACTCCTTCCGAAATAGGATTATGTTTACCCCAGGTAACAGCATGGTTCTTATTCATCATAGCAGGTAGCTGTGCACCAATGCAACACAACCTTGATGGCCTACTTCTGTACACATACCTTCATTTACATTCCCTCTGGCAACTTCTTCCTGTTTCACAAGAAATATCACCCTAGATGTCAGTCTTAAATTTCACTGCTTTACTATATAAGGAAATGTGGGCAAACTGTGATCAACTACCTACTTAATATGACTTTGTACTTGTCACACAAACTCAAATCAAGGCAACATGTTCAATTAAGCAATGTTTTTTTAATAATTACCTTCACAAGTACACACTTTAATAAATTCTGTGAAATTTCTTTAGTTTTATGTAGTTATTAATGAACAGGAAGCCACTTCACTCACCGAGGACCCTATACCAGATTGATTGTGAAACAACACCAGTAAGATTTTCCTTCTCTGTTTGATCACTGCCCAGTGGGTAATGAGACAGGGTGTACTAATTCCTCCCAGTTCTGCTCCCAGGACCACCATTTAATGTCCCCATTCAACAGATGTTGAGTGTATCCCTCAGTCTTTAGCCACTTTCCCAAAGGCTGGGAGGGGTGGAGGATCCTTGCTATGCAGGCACCACTGCTCAAGAGCTGAACCAAGCAAAGCAGACAACTTCCTGAACTGGACGACTTCCCAAGTCAAATAACTTCCTGAGACAGACAATACCCAATTTTGAATCACCAATTTTAAGCCCCCTTCAGCATCACTGCCAACAGTCATGCCACACAAACAATGTTAGGTCTGCAGAAATTTTTCAAACGGTTCCAATGGGATTTGATCCGGGAAAGTGTAGTATACAAGGCAGTACACTCAAACCACCAAGCCAACTCCAAACCAGTACTGTAAAGTTAGTACTCTGAAACTGAAGTAACTGTCTAATCAAATTAATTTTACATTCTGTAGGGAATTGTGCCAAAAGATTTCATACATATTAAATACGTATACAGTATTTATGCAGCATTCATTTAAATGTATCAGAATAATATCAATTTCTTATTGCATGGGGCAGTTCACTCCTAATGAATACCACATGAGGAATACCACATACACCTTTTGTAAACAGCAGATAAAAGAAGCAACCCAATCATATATGACCAAGACTTTACCAAAAAATTTCAGAGTGCATGAGGATCAACAGTGCTTTACATGTATTCTACTTGACAATTTAAAAGGATCTAAAGGTACATGCAAGAATAATCTACCACATGCCCACCAAATTCCACACCAGTTTTGTGCTCACAACTACAGATACAAGCTGCATTCCTGTTTGAAGAGATTTCTCTTGTCAACAAAAACAAGAACATACATTCTTTTATTCTTTTCTGAAAAAAAAATTGTCAAATTCTTGTATTCTACCAACTGCAGGGGGCACCTAGTTGGTGCCAGGTGACGTCTGGGGTGCTACCCATCTGCAGAAGGGAAGACCTTCACATGTATGTTACTATTTATAGTACAGGACATAAATATTATGCTTACAAGAATTAAGGTTTAACCTCTGGTGACCTCAAATAACCTCTGACATCTACCAAACACTGTAGGATACTTTAACTTAATGGGGAGTATCTAAATGCCAATGAAGTAACAGATCCCTTGCACTTTATGCTTCTTGAGAAATATTCATGGGGGTTTCTCAGATTGATCTCTGGAGACCTCAGATGACCACTGACCTCCATCAAACACCAGAATTCTTTTGATCAATATACCCCATCCACAGACCAATTAGGAAGTGCAGAATTTTGTTAATACCTGTCCGAAGAAAACACAATTTTTGCAAGACACACACACATACATGCACACACCCTCTCACATGCATACACAACAGAAGTAGGTCCATGTATAAATATATACATTTATGCCATAAAGACTGTATCAATTGGTTACTAGTTACAATTATCACTGAAATGGATAATTTCAGATGAAGATCTACTGCTAATGTTAATAAATTTTCCTTTTAAGACTCTTAAGCTATGCATCACTAGAACTGCTTTTCATGAAATTGCTTTTACATGGTTTTGTTTGACATTCTGTGAATTCCCTTCAATGGGGATATGAATGAGTTCTGTGGGTCCTTTATTGTTTTCCAGCCTACTGTATGGAGGCTTAGAGGAAGTACACTAAAGACCAGCTAGTCTTGGTATTTAAGTACCCGTGTATTTCCAGTTTATCTTGATCCCACAATGAATGCAGCTGGTAGTATTCTGGCACCCTTTTATCTCATTTGAAAGACAGTATTTACACAACTCGCATGACTGACACCAAAAGTATTCCTAAACTGTGTGAATTTCTGAAAGTCAACCAAATTACGCTGCCTGCACATAATTGCATACATGCAGCACTACATGGTGAGCTGTATGGTACGCAAAATATTATATGACTTGCTTTAGAAGTCAATTTGCTTTTTCTGACACTTTTTCCAATCATTTCCCAGCCTACTGCTTGAACATAAAGTATAACTATATTTGAAAAAAAAAAAGGAGTCTTTTCAGCATATTTGCATGTTCTTCAGAATGTGATAGAACAATGATGTACAGAACTGACATGATGTCATGGTACTAATACTTTGCCATTAAACTCCCCATATATTTCAAGGTTTCCTGGAAATTTACTGTTGCCAAACAAAGCAAGGAGAGTTTTACTCACTTTTGCCTATAAATTTCCTTTTAAGGCATTTTCCAGTAGCTTTTCACAAGGGTTCCATATAAAAGAGAAAAAAATTTCAGTTGATACCCTCTACACCCCGTAGCAATACTCTTCCTAACTCAAGATATCCAATATTAAAGACTACTTATTTTTGTCAAAAAATACATCCAGTTCTCACCAAGGTCACAGAATGTTATGTAAAGTGGGCACATTGCCTCAGATATCTTTTGTTTTCCTTTATGTGCCGCCCTGACATCACAGATTTCGCATAATGCACTTTATCTTGAGAAAAAATTGCATTTCTTTGAAAATTAGCATCTTCCAAATGCTACAAGCTATTGAGATGCGGTTTTCACCTCCTAGAAGAGAAAAATTTTCTGCATTTTTTAAAGTCATTGATTTTTGTCACTGGCAAATTCCTTTAAAGAAGCTACCACTGAGCCTCACAGAACCTTAGTTGTTGAATAGAACAATGGAAGTTTTACCTGAAGGAAGTTCCCCTTGTTGAGAAAGCGTTTAATCCACCTGTGTGGAGTGGGTATTCAGCCATACTGAAGGCAAAAAGCTGTCAAATATTACTGTATCAGTCTGACCCACTTGTGCCTTTCCTTCAAAACCACAGTCTTGATTATACCCCAAACAATTCTGCCCAGTCTAGGCTCATACTCCAGGGAGCATAGGGGTCAGCACCCCTGAGTCCCCACACATTTCCCCCTAGAAACTTTTTCAGAACAAAAATTTCTATTGCTATACATCTTAATAAATCCCCCACCAAAAGAACTCTTAATTCCTGCTCCCCAGAAAGCTACCTGGTCTCCCTTCAATACCTTGTGTAGGTGGGAGCCTGGCCTAGCCTCCTGTAAAGTTTATGTTATGTTCTACAGGTCATTGCTTACCTTTGGCTGAAACTGCACACACTGTCAATGTTAAAACCACTGTCTGAACAGTAGCACTGTACCTGAGTTTACTGTGCAATTATACTTCCTTGTTCACGCTTTATATTCTCCCTTTTTCTGTTCAATAAAAAAGAATACAGTAAAATGTCACAATCAGTAGCTGTAAGCAGATCACAGACTATCACACAGGATGATGAAAACCGCAGACTGGCCAGCAAAACATTTGTTTTATGAGTGAAAACTTTCATTAAGACATCGATAGCATTCACATGTAATATAATACAACTTTTCTTTTTAATTGAAGTATAGTTAATACTTACAGACAAGTATATATGTCACTGTAAACCAAAAGTGTTCAACAAATGATGATATTGCAATGGGCAATGCAAAGTCAAGCTTGACTGACCAAATGTTCTGAAAGTTAGCCAACAGAAAGTGCATGTACACATGTAATAAAAATCTTCATACAGTAAACAGTACTGTATATTATTTAATGTAACATAACAGAAACTATAAGCAGGAACTGTCTCCTCAGAATAGATGGGCAAATGATATCAAATGTACGTCATAACATGTATTAATTACATGTATGTGAAGGTAAAAGTTGGAGTCCAGTAACAACTGCTAACATGCAGTTCAGATACAGTGTAAGCTGTTGCAAAAGCAAAAAAAAAAAAAAAAAACCAGTGTAAAAAAAAAAAATACAGAACAAAAGTCTACATCTACTGTACAGTACATTAGAAAGAGAAAACACTAGTTTGTGGAAACACTTTTATGAAATAAGAACAAGAGGGCAATCCATGGAGTTGCAGATCTCATCTCCTCCGCTTTGAATTTCATCACAAGTTCAATTTATGATGAATTTGCAACACACTTCTCTGCAGATTGGCCTTTGACCTATAGACTTCTAATCCCAACCTTAGAAAAAAGATTGTGACACACTTTGCAAATTGAGGCAAATTTGACCTATGAACTACTGTACATTTTGACCTATAACCCCCACCCTTAGCAACCACAATGCACTATTTCAAATATTACCTTTGACCCCACCCTTGGGGTGGGGCCAACCTCTGCAGATTGGCCTTTGACCTATATTTGACCTCTAACCCCAACCTTAGAAAAAAGATTGTGACAAACTTTGCAAATTGAGGCAAATTTGACCTATGAACTACTGTACATTTTGACCTATAACCCCCACCCTTGGCAACCAAACAGTGCTCCTGGTATATCATTTGGTTTTATTACTTCTTCTGATATGTATACTGATAAGGAAATTATGGCAAAAACCAACTTTAGCTAATTTGACCTTTGACCTCTGACTTTTGACCTATGACATCATCAATTATCCATGCAAAAGTTTTAATGGTCAGGTATCTCCCCACCAAGTTAACACTTGATCAGACTTACGGATTAGGAAGAGTTCGCATGCGACACTTTTTCACGAAATTTAGGCAAATTTGACCTCTGACCTACTGTACATTTTGACCTTTGACCCACCCTTGGTAACCAAAAAGTGCTCTTTTAAAAATTAAAGACAAGCAGTCATCACCCCAAAGTACATTTTTGATGTGGGGGTATCAAAATTCTCAGTTGGTTACTGCTCTTTGATTGACATCAAAGTTTGAAAATTCAAATAATGCAGAGTACCTCACATTCCACATAATGCAGAGAGAGTGGTTGAAGTACACATTACAGGCTTGTATGCTCACCAGGACATGTCCTGAAGCAATAAAATAGGTTTGTGTCTGCACAAAAAGAAGATTTATACAGTTATGGGAGGCGCTACAAGTTGCTTAGTTGGGAGAATTGGAACTGTCTGGGATGATGAAAATTGCCCTTTAACTCATCTGTTCTAGCATATCATAATGACACTGACATAATAAGAGGCCCTCTTGTTGACACCCTACTTCAGTTTATACAAATCTGTCACAACCTGTTCAAAATTTCATCACTGTGCAGGTGCATCACCAAGATTTCATCACTGTGCAGGTGTATCAGCAAAAAACTCTACACAATGGAGAGTGTTAAAAAGGCCATTTTTCAAACTCTACCATTCTAATATCCAGGTTGGTTATATCATGCCACCAATCCCATAGCCTTTACATGTTGTAGTTGAGGCCAAAGGTCCCCATGCTGAGGCCACACTGTCTGAGACCAGGGAGCTGTTAGGAAGGAGATACAACCAAACCTGTCAGACAATAAGTACTTGAAAATGCTTTATTCCCATTCAGGTATCAAACTTTGACTGACAGGTCTCTTTGTTCCCATTGTTTATCCCTGCTGACTTTCCCTTTCTGATGATTATCTGTCCCTTTCCCACCCAAATAATCCTGAAACAATTGCCTTTGTTAAAGCATGCTTTGATTTGAGGTTTGTTACTGATGGGGGTAAAGCTCTATTCAATTTTCTTAACTAAACAACTTTCAATGAAAGTTTAAATAGTGTACTTCCTTTGTGTCCCTACAAATTTGTTGTGTTGTCTGTTTAAGTATTGTTCAGGCCTAAATCATTTTACCCAATTTTGGCAAATTTCCTCATCACTTAGAACAAGCTCGAAATGTAAGTTGCATTATAAGATTTCAATAAAGTTAACACAAATGACAGTTATTGCAACCAACAACGACAAAAGTGTAAAACTTCATATGTTTGTGTGACGACTGGCAACGAAAAGTTAACTGTTCAATGTGAAGAGTAGATCTATTCATTGTAATGATAACAACAGGTCACTAAAGTCTAGTTGACCCTGGTAATTGTGACAGGAATTTTGAGGAGAAAAGCAAGATTATACAATCAGAAATGAACATTGCTTCAAAGGGACTATAGAACATTGGTTCCCCTTCCTAACAGATCCCTGCTGAGACTGAGGCCAAGGCCAAGGCTGCACCCTCCCAGACCAAAGTCATGCCTCCAAGGACGAGCCTACGGCATATTACAATGCAAAAGCCTAGCCTAACCTTTCAGACAGTCTGTTATAGCTTACAGTATATGGCCCTGCAGCCAGGATTTGTCCAACGAGGATGTGATAGCTTCCCTGACTAGGTGGAGGGGGATGAAACCTTTTACAACAAAAGTGCTGAATGGGTAAGTTCATGGTCACTTAAACATTTGAGCAATCAGTATCAGATATCTGCATGACTGTGCAGTGCTGTTGGATGATGTCTAGTGGCATACAGTGGCTGGCCATTTTTGGTTCAGAGCAGGGCTGGCAGTAATTTTACCAGTGGTTTTTAACGGTAAAAAACTGTCCTGGTAAAAACAGTTTTTTCCGAAACTGGAAAAAATGGTAAACACCTATCCTGATACAATGAATAAAATGGTGTTAACAAGTACTTTTTATGCTTTACAAAGTCTAAGGATGTCAATCATTTTGTTTCATCAAGATTAACCATTTTAGGCAACAATGTGTACCATGGTGGAGTCTGAATGTGACTTGTTTAATTGTGATTTGGCCACTTTTGGCCAGATTAACACTGTTTTTGTATTCAGTGTACATACATGGCATATTTAATGCAAAAAATAGGAAGGAACTCGAGGAATAATTAAAGGATTTATTTTCAGTTTGATGGGAAGCTTTCCTGAGAATACAAGTTGCTAACCCTACTCTTCGGTATACCCTTTCAAGGGGAACCTGCAGCACGTGTGTAGGTCCCACAATAACTCAATGTCTTACAGTGACCTCCAGTAGTGTTGTCTTGTTTATAATTCAACCATCCACCTTCCTTGAACATTTTCACTTTCTTATAAAATTAAGTGCTGGCTATCCACAGAAGTTTCTTTCATTTCAAACATTACTATTTTTCATGGTTTATCAAGATTTTCAAAAGGAAGACAGCTTAGTCAACAAGTTGTCCCCATGTATTTCGTTGGTCATCTTAAACTTACTTATTTCTCAGTATCATGGACTTGAAATGTTCAGAGATGAAACTCATTTACTTCAAGTTGTTGCTTTATATAGTCAGCATTTATGGCACTGCAATTTGCTTCTCCGCTGTGTCAAACTGAAGTTTCTGACATGATAAAGGAAGTTGCTTACCCATACATGTCCTACTTGGTGACTGAACTTTCATACTTATAACTTTCATAAAACACAATTTCATTAATCCTCATTTTGTAAAACTTTTGCTTGATATTCTAGTAATTTCACAGATCAACTTTAATTTTCAGGCTATTCCTGTTGACATGTAGTTGTTTTGTTTGTTGTTACACTTTAATGACATGTTAGGACTTACAGTACTACTGTAACAACAATACGTATATTTTACTCTTTATTCTGTGTTTGGTGAGTTCTAGTGCTCACTTTTCAGGCAAAATAGAAAGTTTACTAAATGTAAATAATTTTATCTCAACTGGTTTTAATTATGCATCATGTACAATGGGGTACAACAACTGCACTCTCTTAATTGCCAGAGGTACAAGGCCGAGACATCACCCCCATCACCACCCCCTAAGGCCTCAAAAATTGGCCTCGAGGCAAGACCTGACTTCGAGACCTCCAACACTGCTCATAGCCTATTGGCTGTTGCAAATGCAAGGAGCTCTTAAATGAATCATGTCACAATTATGAATAAATACTTTGATTAATTCCTGCAGAATAATCCTTAGTTTACCTATTATCCAATATTTAAGGTTGAGGCCAGTTGTAAGTGGTTATAGACTGGTGTCTTTCAAAACAACAGATACAGCCTCACAACTTTCAGATTTTCTGGAAAAGAAAATCAAAATCACCAGGCCCCTTACAGGGCAGTTTTATCCTTGACCAGTGTTTGTGCTAAGGTTTGCCAATCTTGCAAAGAATAATACTGTGCATGTAAGGGTCTACAGAAAATCCCCTTCTAGAGTCTTTCAGCTACTAAAAACAGCCAGTTAGAAACAATACAATGTACATATACTGCAGAACTAAAAAAGCCCCATACAAAAAATACAAAAAATTCAAACTGGAAGATTCCTCCTTGGTTCATTTTCTAATGGGAACACTGCCCTAGACCAACTTCTTCAGTATTATGTGTTTCTGTTGGAATACTGTAGGTTCCTTCTTCCTTTTCAATTGCATGGCAAACACTGAAATTTGAGGCCTGTTTACAATATCTACAAAAGGGCCAGAAGGCATGAACAATTTGCAGTAGATCTACAAGTCATACTGTATGTAGCCCACAGCTCACTCATTTGGGGCCCAGGGAGCAATACAGTAACAAATTTAACTTTACCTTTTACTACAGATAGACATCAATTTAAAGTTGATGTTCTGTCTAGTTCAGATGGCAGTCCCTACAACCACTACAATTATTGCACATCACAAGAACTTTCCCCATAGTTTACAGCATCGTTCAATAATTAAATATCTCATTGCTTTAAGTCATTGAGGATTTAAGGATTATGCTGTTGATAAAATGATATCACATTATGGAACTATTTGATATTATTCTTTTTTTATATTTCGAAAGCTTTAAATAGTGTCACCAACATGCTGTCTAAAGCATACTTTTCAAAAGGGGTTGAATTTATTTTGCGTTGGTCTCTCTTACCTGATAAAAGAAAATAAGACTATTAAGATAAAAATTGTGAAGTTCTTAAATATGAGTTACCTGAAAAAGTTTCCAAATTTTTGTATTGCACCATTTTGCATTTAATCACTTTCTAGTACAAGAAAAATTAAGGCTTACTCCTCCAATTAGACAGGCTGAGACAAGGTCTCCCTCCAAAGACCTGATCTACTACAGTATCTGTAATCTATCTGTAATGCAGCCCCTCAGCTGACCACATACACTTTAAGTGGCCAAATGGTCGAAGGAATACACATACATGCTCCACTGTGCTAAAGGTAAAGCACAGTACAAAGATTTCAAGATTATACAGCATATTTTTTAACAATCTTGAACTATTCTATGGACTTGTCAGCTGTCACAGTTTGAACTTCAAAATTGAAGTAATTAATATCTTTATGTTTAAAAAACAAAATCCATCCCAAACCCTCTACACCTTTTCATTACCATAGTTGTATTTTTGCATTAACTTATGTGGCTGCTGCCTTTTATTGTGGTTTTACTTTGTACTTTTACCTGCTTTTAACTTTTTGTTCCATTTCCTTCTTTTCATTGCTGTTTGGATATTGTGCAATATATATGTTTCTATCCCAACCTAGTTCTAGTTTATCTACTCTTGTTTTTCTGTCACTGTTTAATTTAGATTTTGTTTATGTTTAAATGTTTTTTATCCTGTTTACATTTCATCTCTTAAACTGCAAGCATGATTATTTCCAGAGGTGCATTAACAAACTATTCTATTTCACTATTCTACTAAGAGCAGATTTCCTTGAATACCATTGGTTGCATCTACATTCAAGATCGTATGAAAGAAGCAGATCACTACCTTTATCAATTTCATGTTGTCTGTATAAACTTTATACAGTATCACTACTTATTACTTCAGATGTTCCTTTCACTTCAAACATAAATTCAAGAGTGTTGTAGCCTGGCAATGGGGATGGGGGCAGGAGGGAGCTATAGCCCCAACAATTTTCAGTTTAAAAGTTTTTCTTCAAAAAATTATCATTAGTTGTGCCTAAGAAGAGCCAAAAATTTATACCTTAGAATGCCAGAGCCTTGAAGCTAATACTGTAAAAGATCTCAGCCTCCCCTCCCACTCTGAAATTTCATTTATGTGGAGATCAATTCACCTTATTCATCTTCCAGGTTCAAGAGAAATTCTACGTTACTGTAACTGCATCTGATAGAATAATACATTCTATATTGCCTGTAGCTGAAAGAATCACACATTCCATATTGCCTGCAGCTGAAAGAATCACACATTCTACATTGTCTGCAGCTGAAAGAATCACACATTCTGCATTGCCTGCATCTGAAAGAATCACACATTCTGCACTGCCTGCAGCTGAAAGAATCACACATTCTACATTGCCTGCATCTGAAAGAATCACACATTCTGCATTGCCTGCATGCAGCTGAAAGAATCACACATTCTACATTGCCTGCATCTGAAAGAATCACACATTCTGCATTGCCTGCAGCTGAAAGAGCCACACATTCTGCATTGCCTGCATCTGAAAGAATCACATATTCTACATTGCCTGCAGCTGAAAGAATCACACATTCTACATTGTCTGCAGCTGAAAGAATCACACATTCTACATTGTCAGCATGCAGCTGAAAGAATCACACATTCTACATTGCCTGCAGCTGAAAGAATCACATATTCTACATTGCCTGCAGCTGAAAGAATCACACATTCTACATTGTCTGCAGCTGAAAGAATCACACATTCTACATTGTCAGCATGCAGCTGAAAGAATCACATATTCTACATTGCCTGCAGCTGAAAGAGCCACACATTCTACATTGTCTGCAGCTGAAAGAATCACACATTCTGCATTGCCTGCATCTGAAAGAGCCACACATTCTGCATTGCCTGCATCTGAAAGAATCACATATTCTACATTGCCTGCAGCTGAAAGAATCACACATTCTACATTGTCTGCAGCTGAAAGAATCACACATTCTACATTGTCAGCATGCAGCTGAAAGAATCACATATTCTACATTGCCTGCATCTGAAAGAATCACACATTCTGCATTGCCTGCAGCTGAAAGAACCACACATTCTGCATTGCCTGCATCTGAAAGAATCACATATTCTACATTGCCTGCAGCTGAAAGAATCACACATTCTACATTGTCTGCAGCTGAAAGAATCACACATTCTACATTGTCAGCATGCAGCTGAAAGAATCACATATTCTACACTGTCTGCAGCTGAAAGAATCACACATTCTGCATTGCCTGCAGCTGAAAGAATCACACATTCTACATTGTCAGCATGCAGCTGAAAGAATCACATATTCTACATTGCCTGCATCTGAAAGAATCACACATTCTGCATTGCCTGCAGCTGAAAGAATCACACATTCTACATTGTCTGCAGCTGAAAGAATCACACATTCTACATTGTCAGCATGCAGCTGAAAGAATCACATATTCTACATTGCCTGCATCTGAAAGAATCACACATTCTGCATTGCCTGCAGCTGAAAGAGCCACACATTCTGCATTGCCTGCATCTGAAAGAGACACATATTCTACATTGCCTGCAGCTGAAAGAATCACACATTCTGCATTGCCTGCAGCTGAAAGAATCACACATTCTACATTGTCTGCAGCTGAAAGAATCACACATTCTACATTGTCAGCATGCAGCTAAAAGAATCACATATTCTACATTGCCTGCATCTGAAGAATCACACATTCTGCATTGCCTGCAGCTGAAAGAGCCACACATTCTCCATTGCCTGCATCTGAAAGAATCACATATTCTACATTGCCTGCAGCTGAAAGAATCACACATTCTACATTGTCTGCAGCTGAAAGAATCACACATTCTACATTGTGAGCATGCAGCTGAAAGAATCACACATTCTACATTGCCTGCAGCTGAAAGAATCACACATTCTGCATTGCTTGCAGCTGAAAGAGCCACACATTCTGCATTGCCTGCAGCTGAAAGAATCACACATTCTGCATTGCCTGCATCTGAAAGAATCACACATTCTGCATTGCCTGCAGCTGAAAGAATCACACATTCTACATTGTCTGCAGCTGAAACAATCACACATTCTGCATTGCCTGCATCTGAAAGAATCACACATTCTACATTGCCTGCAGCTGAAAGAATCACACATTCTACATTGTCTGCAGCTGAAAGAATCACATATTCTACATTGCCTGCAGCTGAAAGAATCACACATTCTACATTGTCTGCAGCTGAAAGAATTACACATTCTGCATTGCCTGCATCTGAAAGAATCACACATTCTGCATTGCCTGCATGCAGCTGAAAGAATCACACATTCTGCATTGCCTGCATGCAGCTGAAAGAATCACACATTCTACATTGTCTGCAGCTGAAAGAATCACTACCCAATATTGTAATAAACTGGTTGCAGACATGATCATACAGGTAAAACAACATCAGATTTGCTTCAAACAGATTAATTCAAAATAAAATGCAGGAAAATGCCATGACATACTACTGTAAGTACAGTACCATAGCTTGTTACTTTGCATAAGATAGCAAGTTTGACAAAAATTCAAAGAGGCTAAAAACAACTCAACTCAACTCAAGTATCCTATCACTTTTTCCAATAACAGTACATTTAATCAACTACCAATTTCTCGCTTACTGTTGACAAACTTTTTCTAATATTCAAAGAGACTTATCCTATACCTTTGTACAGGCATTCAGACAATCCTGGACAAAATTATCCAGGACAAATCCCTGCGCCCCACCTCAATGTTGACTTTGAAGGTGAATGAAAGTTGGCACTGAAGAAAATAGCATGCCCTTTGTTTTCTCAACATTGAGTAAGGGGTGGGGGGGAATACATGTTGAAAATATGTGTCAAGTTTGAAGGTGTCCCAATAATTTTGGCCAGGATTGATCCTGGACAGGACTGATCCTGGACAAAATTATCCGGGACAAATTCCCACGCCCCACCTCAATGTTGGCTTTGAAGGTGAATGAAAGTTGGTGCTGAAGAAAATAGCACGTCCTTCACTTTCTCGACACTGGGTAAGGGGTGGAGGCCCTGGAGGGGAATACAAGTCCAAAAGTGCCCCAATAATTTTGGCCAGGATTGTAGGTGAAACAATTTAAGACCTTATATGTACACCCTGAATGAAGCATATCATATTAAAGTATCCACACTGTATTACAAACACTAAAGAGCATCACTGAATCGGCAGGAAAAGAAGCACCTTGTGTATTCATACTTACCCCAAATGACCACTAAACAGTATTTCACCCCAAATCCCTGGACACCATTACAATCCATTACCTTAGTTTTGTCCAACTCTATTTCGACAGTTCATATGATAACTTGGAAACAAATGTTGACTGAGTGACAAATGCATCATGATTACAGTAGGTAGCTTACACCAGTGTACTACAGTAGTATAAGCAACAGTAAAGCAGAAAGCAACATAAATAGTCCTTTTAACATTTGAACCAAAAATCTGACAATCGCTAAGAAAGAATGAGCTTCGAACTACGAGCACAACAACCCAGTGAACCCAGTATCTCCAAAACCTAGATATAGTTTTAGCTTAAGCCTGTGGTGTTGGAGTTTTTGTGCTTATAAGTACAATATTAAGTCTTGATATTCCAGATTTGTCATTTCATTTGGCCCCAACATTAAGAACGTAAAAATATCTGTCACAGGAATGTACATATTTTGCAGTGGTTGACATAAGAAACAGAAACTCGTACAGTAGTTCAGTGAAAGACCATCCACAAACTTTTGGTCTTCCACCAGAAAAATGGTCTTCTCTGTCTTCACAAACAATAGAAACCCCACTTATCCCAACTGGCCTTGCAAAATTTGTAATTTAATACCTGACTACCCTCTGTACTGTAGTATTCAATACAATTAAGGTAGTATCCACCAAGTTTTCAGTACATCACAAGACAATTAACCTCAACCTAAATTTCAGCAGAAATCTTTAATTTTACTCAGGTCTTATGCAGTCATGGTAAAATGTCATTATCTAAAACAGGGGTGAGGGAACCTCTGGCCCGCGGACCGCATACTGCCCGCGAAACCATTTCATCTGGCCCGCAAGGCAATCCATAAATGTTAATTCAGAATCACTTGAAAAGTAATTGATAATAGTTTTTTAGCCCACTGTGCCCAGGGTTTATCCTGTTTAGGCTATGCCACTTTCTGGGTGTTTCACGAAAATCTGCTGCGAAACACTGCGTATACAGGGTATTCTAAAACCCTTGTACAGTATGCTCAATGCAGCATGCCAACAGTTTGGTTAGACTTAAAACAGGTGCAGAATCCTTGTACTGTACTTCTGGAGTTAACGGAAGCTTTGCATGGCAGATAGGCTACATAACATTGTACAGACTTGCATAATCACGCGTGCAGGTCTTTCTATTACAGTACGAAACCTAGTGGGTATTGTATCTATTCCAGTACATTTGGGAAGGGGGTAGAACTTAGTGTTTGCACGGGTAGTAAAAGTGCTACCCGGGTAGACAAAATAATTTTAGAGCGGGTACCCGGGTACCCGAAAACGGCAGAAACAAAAAGTATATAAACAACTCACAACACTGTTGTACTACATGCATTGTTCGGAGGAGGTATCATGTCGCTCAAATGGGGATAATTAATTAGTGCAATAAAAGCAAAGGATAAAAAAGATTGGGTAAATTGATTAGCAGTAACTGCTTATCAAAATCCGAATTGACTAGCGATTACTTCATCTTGGTTAGCAGTATAAATAACGATGAGCAAAATAAAGCAACATTTTGTAATTGGACACATACTCCATGACACTTGCCCGATATTTACACCTGTATCAGAGTGGTAGTGGCCACAAGTTCAAGAAGACTAAAAATCATCATAACAAAATCGCATCGTTTCAAACAGAAAATTAACAATGAATGAAACGTGATAAAAATAGCCAGTTAAGAAAATCACTATTTCTTAAGGCCTATATCCTCATACTGTACTGAATTTGGGGGCATTTTTCGAATCAAAAAGCAAGCTTTTAGATTATACCAATTTAAAAAATTTCAACCAATCAGAGCCTTCAGAAGTACTGTAAGTAATTTCTTGCACGTCCAATTTTACAGGAAGTAAACAATGACGTCACTTCCGTGATGTTTCCTACTACTAGTGTATGCACTATCACGGACAGCTTCCTACGTTCGTACGTAGCTATCCATCTGTTGACATCCGGGCACCTTACCTAATTAGCTTGTTTTTACGAATTTCATTATTTTGGTGCAAGCCAATATTAGATCCAATACCATGGTTAACTTCGAAATCTACGTAGATACTTTACACACGGTTGCAAGGTGTTGATTTGCACATCATTAGTGATGCATTTAACCATTAATCGAGGTTTTTTTTCCTTTTTGGCAAACACGAGGGGGAATTCCGTATTGAACTGAAGGCACAACATATTGCGAAGTACATAGCTAGCCTATGTACCGTACATGCACGGCTCAGTTTTAGTAGCATGCCGAACGTTATCGCACCTTGCAAAGGGAAGGTATGGTCAGCTAGCTCAGGGTTCAAGGGTTTCGTCTTACTACATAAAACTGACCTCGCAGTGTCAGGCCCGGTGTTGCAGCATTCGCGGTACCGGATAGCTCACTAACATATAGGTGCGATGTATACACTTCATCCCAGCCGTGTGTATTATGTAGCCAAACATGACATGTGCACGGCTCAGTATTTAATTGTTTATAACTTTTCTAGCTATGGGAGCTGCCATGTGTGTGTTGTTGTTGTCAGGCGGAAAAGAGCTGAAGCTGATCATCTGGCTTCGGCTTCAAACAATACGACAATTGTTGTACACCGCGTCATTGGGGATAGTTGAAACTCGAACATGGCTTGACAGAATAACGATTCGCATCTTCCGCGAGGCCAAATTGAAAAAGATTCGCAAGTAAGCAACTTAGTCATTCTTGGGTAGCAAATTGCGATGCGAACACGGTTATTTTGTCCCTTGAAAAGCGCAAAATATGTGACAGCATGAGAAGAAGAAGAAACTAAGACAGACTGTGAGTGAATGTAACAAGCATTGCTACAGGTTTATAGCATAAAATATCCAAATTATTTTTAATGTGCTATTTTTCTGGAACCGGGTAGAGGACACGAAACCCGGGTAGAAATATGACGGGCGGGTACCCGGGTTTTCGGGTAACCCGTGCAAACACTAGTAGAACTGTCCCCCAAAGAGTGATATAAATGTTAGAAAGGGGACAAATTTGTAATGTAAATTGAGGAAAATAAAGCAGGTTTAAAATTCTCATTTTCTGCGCTCTTCGCGCACACTTTTTTGCTCATTCATTATTACTTCATATATAATAAAAAGACAAATGGCCATACTTTGATACTTTTGGGACCTGTTTCATACAGAGTTAAGATTGATCTTAAGTTAGATCAGTAGCAGGATTGCATGATAGAAAACTTAAAGACAGACTGTCATCACCCCAAAGTATATTTTTAGCGTATGTATATCAAAATTCTCAGTTGGTGACTGCTGTTTGATTGACATCAAAGTTTGAAAATTTGAAAGATGCAGAGTAGCTCACATTCCACACAAGGCAGAGAGAGTACTTTTATCACATTTTATAGCCTTGTGTGCTCACCAGAACATGGCCTTAAGCAATAAAACAGGTTTATTCTTGCACAAGGAAGAGCCTCATACAGTTATGGGAGGAGCTAGAAGATGCATAGTTGGGAGAATTGGAACTGTCTGGGATCATGAAAATTCCCCTTTAAGATCAATCTTATTTATGAAACTGGACCCTGGTCTGTATAGCCTTAAACATCCAATTGCCTACAAATCTGTACAAATTCCAGAGCTTCTGGGGCTTCGCCCCAGGTCTTTCCTGGACTTTTCCCCTAGACCCCACCAGGATCTACGCCCTATGGGGAATGCTTGTTGTGCCCTTTCAGTGTGCAGCCTGCGAGTGGATTATGACTTTCAAAACGGCCCGTCAGAGGAAAAAGATTCCCCACCCCTGATCTAAAACAGCATGCACCTACGGCATAGAAAACAATTTGTACACATAACTCTCTATCACATTTGGAAGAAATCGTACAGTACATGCTTGTTTTGGAAATCTTGCTAGGAGACACAAATCAGTACAGGTTCTGAAGTAAGAAATCCATAGAATTCTGCTGATCTGTGACAGAGTGATCATCAAGGTCACTGATAGACTGGTAGTAGTAGTCATTCGGATTCTATTAATGGAAAACATCATGCTTAGAATTTAATGAATAATGCTTTGAATTTCATTTTTCCCTTTTTACCCCTTTTTATTGTTTTACCCTTTTTATTCTGAATGGAGAATTTCTCCATTCAGAATAAAAAGGGTAAAATGAAACTGAATAAATTCATTATTTTAAGCATGAGGCTTTTCATTAATAGAGTCAGAGTCAGAATGGCTACTACTACCATATCCGTCAGCAAAAATAGGTTATATTCTACATACTGAACTGCAAATGGCTGTTTAAGATTCTTCTACACAAGTGTCTTCAATATTTTTTGAGATTTGTGTCAAATTTAAACGCTGTATACAGGTGTACCTCTCAAGATCATTACAACTTCCCTTCAAATGCTCATATTTAGTGTGTACAAAGCAGGGTTACAGTGTCAAAATAGCATACATTTACATGCAGGACTGAAAAAGAATGAAAAATTTTATGGATGAGATGTGTAAGTTGTGAACTGACAAGCAAATGGAAGCCTCAGTTTGAGGCTTTGGCAATCATTCAATAATGTCACAGTGTTTTAACAATAATGCAAACAGAAGTAATGCTCATCCCACAAAAACCAGGAAAGATTAAATGTCGTCTTGGAGTAAGGGAAGACCACTTATTTCACAAACTTTAAAATCCATTGCTTTTCTGTTTTACATACTGTAAATTTATTGTTATTTACAGTAAAATTCATTCTTTTAACCTAAACAAAAAAAAAAAACACACACACACACAAAAAAAACTCGTTTTAAAAAGCGGGCATTTTCAATCTTTGTAAATCACTTTAAGGGGGCACGATATCAACTTGGTACCAAATGTGTTTGAGAGCTTAAGTTGAGTTAATGAAAGAGCACAAAATTTCACTATAAATATAAACATCATGGAAGTAGGAGGTAGAGCACAGTAGTAGTTTCAAGTAAACACATAACCCTCTTCATTGCTGAGTAAACTATACAGTATTACTGTCAGTTCTGAGGAATTTATAAGTTACAACATTTAACCACAGTACTTTTCTGTTGAAGCCCTGAGTTTCATGTTTACAGTACTTGCTAATTTAGTTCAAAATATTGATGTTTAATGAAGTGAAATAAACTGAAACTGAATATTGGCATTTCAAATCCTATTTTCAGTTTCTGACCACTTCTAAAATACAAGTGTAGCCTAACAGGTGGGAAAACGTCAAATAATGTCAATTCATGAATGAGGATTACCAATCTCTCTTTAAATGCACGGCAGATTAGTCACTTTAGGCTACAAAGAAAGACTATTGTGATATGACTCGTGTGGAAAAAGTTATTAATACGAAAATGAAACACAGCTTATTTAAGCCTTCATAAGATATTGGTGAGTTTATGATACATGTGCAACACTACAACACTTACTGTACTTCAAAATTACAGTATCAACGATTCTCTCCTGTAGGCCTAATTACTTTAACAATAAATTAAGCAAATCATCTCACATCAATATAACATTTACCAATGGATGGACTGAATTAGCCATACCAGTACAGTAGTCTACTTTGGGTAGGCCTATGCTCAGTTTATCCCTATATTCCCTAATTCTGTGAAAGTACTCTGAATTTCATATGCAATACTGTATTTGTACTCCAGGATGTGAGATTAAACTTTTAATCACATCCTTTAGCATTCTCCTTGCTGAGATGCATTAGATCAAATCACAAAATAGATCCAAGTTTGGTTGGTATAAAACACTTTTAGTTAACACATGTGAAACAACTCTTGTACTGTATATAGAGGGCACAATAGCAGAATTATAATGAAAAGACAACTGCATTTTCTCCTTCTGAAAATCAATTAACACAAGGATAATTTTTACACTGGTTACAGTAAGTGGTTTGACAGATCATAGCCAATATACATCTGGCACACTAGGGTTGTGAGTCCAATTCTAGGAATACTAAAAGTTTAAGACTTTGTCACTTTGACTTTGGTTATATATTATGTTATTGAATTTTTAAAAATTTTTATTCAGAGAATGACACTCCATTTACCATAAAATGTAAAATGAAAGTTTGCATATCCCTTCATATACAATGGAATAGCCCAACGGGATGGATTGTGGCCATGATCTGGTTTGACTACATTTTTTTAACTTTTTTTACCCAACCAAAAGATCACATTACACACATCCACTGGGATTTACACACGCTCCCCATCCAGGACAGAATAATTCTCAAAATGATATTCTTGCTGCCTTGCCACCATGTTTGTCTGAACTTCAAGTTCAACCATGTCAAGTAAATTGCAATTTCATGAGGTCACACAATAAATCTCTACTTTGTGAACGAAAGTCAAATCGATCATTGGGAGCAAGCGCATTTGCTACTGCAGGTCCTTTTTTGTGGAACAATCTACCTGAGCATTGAGACTTAGTCCATCCCTTGCATCTTTCAAATAATATCTGAAGACTTATCTTATGCAAACTGTTTAATCTGTACTGTGTTCATTGCATTTTTGTGTCACTGCACCGTGAGTGTCTTTTCTTGATGTGAACCAGCGCATTATAAATTTCCACTTATTATTATTACTATTGTATAGGCTACTCACAAATGGATATAGTACTAAGTACAATTAATGTTGGTACATACATAAATGGATTGGACAGATTTTGAGTTCTCTATGTGGTGGAGGCTACTTACTCTGCATGCCTGGTCAGACACTGCAGCCTGTGGTTTCTTGCAATGGTTTGCACTGCAAGGTACAGTACCAAACCGCTCAAGCCAATTGCAGCAGCCACGTCTGTATTTACCTGTATTTACCTGTACCCTCCACTTCTCAAGGATTGGTAGGTGGAGGATGTTGGAGTAGGGAGCCAGTTCTCTGGCTCATATAAGCTCCCAAAACAATATCCTTCAAGAATTTGTCCACATGGCCCTTAAATTCATTGACAGTGCTTGCTAACACAGCTGAGGCAGGAAGGCTGTTCCAAATATCCACAACTCTTTGAGAAAAGAAGTACTTTCTTAAATTCAATCTAGAAAACTGCTTGTAGATTTTATGGGGATGATCACGGGTAATACTGTCACTAAATGAGAAAAATGTATTAGGATCTATATCCTCAAATCCATGAATAATTTTGAACACCTCAATCAAGTCACTACGAATGCGCCTTGTTTCTAGAGTTGTAAGATTGAGTCTCTGAAGTCTTGTCTCATATGGAAGATCATGTAATTCAAGGATCATCTTTGTAAATCTTCTCTGAACATTTTCCAATAATATAATGTCTTTTTGTAAATAAGGCCTCCATGCTTTGAAACAAAGAAGCACACAAGACAGAATATTGAGAGTGTAACAACTATAAGATGTGTATTCAGCAAGGCTTGATACCACTCTGGCAACTCCAACATAATACAGACACATAGATAATTAAGCATGCTTAGGGAGCACATGGTGGGAAACAATGGACTCTTTTGATTCCAAGAGGAGGATGCTGGTCATTAGTTCAGGGTGATAAGCTTTCTACAAACAAGTGTAACCTTTGACAAATCCTTGTACTTTGGACTGCTATATTATGTTACTAGGGGGTTTATAATTTAGGAATAGTCCACATCATTACATCTCCCTTTTTCACACAAATTGACAAGTTATATTAGACAGCTTTATTTGTCCTTGGAACTAACTAAAAAAATACTTTAACAAATGACTGCATGACTTAGACTTTTAGACAAAATAGATACTTGCTTTTAACTTAACAAAATGAATGCTTCAACACAGGTGATTTGATACAAGGCAATTTTTAGTCTTGCATAGAGTCTTTCACTTCATGACATAATCATCTCTGTATCTTTGTGGTAATCTAATGGTTCTACCACTAGAGGTTCGGGGGTGTTTCCCAACATTTTCTTGACTTGACTGAGATGGGTCCTGACTATCAGTGGGATTCTGAGATTTTATTTCCTGTGGGTTCTCTGGTGAATTTTCAACCAGAGTCTGCTCATTCACACTTTCTTTGGTTTGAACCAAGTCTCTGCGATTTCTTCGATATTTCGCGTCATCGACTTGAATAACATAAGACCTGGGGGTGTTTGCCTGCTGCTCTACAACCCTTTTTCCATGACCTGTTGTCGAGAGATACTCTGACAACATCTCCGGGTTGTAATTCTTTCAGTTCTTTTGCCCCTCTATCAAAATATTTCTTTTGCCTTTCTTGGTTTTGTTGCAAAGAATTTTTGACTTTGGATTGATTCTCAGTTTTTGGGCTGAGCAATTTCTCGCTGGTTGGATGGATTGTTCTGGTCCTTCTACCCATTAAGAGTTGGGCTGGGGAAGGCAAATCTTCCAGGGGGGTGTTCCTATAATCTAGTAAGGCTAAATACGGGTCTTGCCCAGAAGCTTTTGCCTTTTTGAGCAGGTTTTTTACTATCTGAACAGTTTTTTCCGCTTTACCGTTAGATTGGGGGTACGTGGGGGATGAAGTAATATGGTCAAATCCATACTTTCTAGCAAAATCTTTAAATACTGCTGAAGAATACTGTGTTCCATTATCAGAAATTAATACTTCGGGTATGCCATACCTGGCAAAGTGTTGCTTGCACACTTGAATTACTGATTCACTTCTTAGATTTTGTAATTTGTTCACCTCAAAGAAGCTTGAGTAATAGTCTACTAATACAATGTAATACTCTGCATTCCACTCAAATAAATCTGTAGCAACTTTCTGCCATGGCAAATCTGGTTTTGCAACACCTTTCATAGGCTCCTTAGGGTTTCTACTTTTGTATTTGTTACAGATTTCACATCTTGCTACCATATCTTCGATTTGTCTGGACATACCTGGCCAGTAAAAAATATCTCGGGCTAGTCTCTTAGACTTTTCAATACCCTGATGGCTTTGATGAACTTTTTCAATCATTAGCCTTCTCATGCTCTTAGGTACAATTAGCTTGTGGCTTTTGTATATTAACTCATTTTCTACAGTCAGTTCACCTTGGAATTCCCAATAAGCCTTCAGATCATCAGGCATCTGCCGTTTTGTTTCTGGCCAATTTCCTGTTACTAAGACTTCCTTTAACGCACTTAATGTTTCGTCTGATTTGGTAGCAGCTCTAACCTCATTCAATCTTTCTTCAGACATAGGCACATGGCTAACATTAACATTGATTTCACTAATTTGAATAACATCATTTTCATTTTCATGTACTTCTGTTATAACATCATGATTTCTACTTAAGGCATCAGCAATGAACATTTCAGTACCTTTCTTATAGATTAATTCCAATGAATATTTTTGTAGTTGCAAAAGCATTCTTTGTAACCTAGGTGGTGTCTGGGCTAGGGGTTTCTTAAGAATACTTTGAAGGGGCTTGTGGTCTGACTCAACTATGAACTCTCTTCCAAAGACATACTGGTGGAATTTGTTACACCCAAATACTACTGCTGCTAACTCTTTCTCAATCTGTGCATAGTTCTTTTGGCTACTAGTAAAAGCCTTTGAGGCATAGGCTATCGGGTGCCCTTCTTGGAGCAGTACAGCCCCGATGCCAGTACTCGATGCATCAACACTTATCGTTACTGATTTGTTTACATCAAAATACGCTAGAACTGGTGCTTCCGAAATAAGCCTTCTAAGATTTGTGAAACTTTCTGTTTGTTTTTCACCCCAGAGCCACTCTCGATCCTTTTCAAGTAATTTTCTCAACGGTTCCGTTTCTGCAGATAAATTTGGAATGAATTTGCCTATGTAGTTGACCATCCCAAGGAATCGTTGCAATTCCTTCTTATTTGTTGGTGGTGCATATGTCTGAATTGCACCAATTTTGCAGGGGTCGGGTTTGAGACCGTTTTCTGTTAATACATGACCAATGTAACTAACACTCGTTTGCCTGAAATGACATTTTGCTTGATTCAATTTCAGATTTTTTTCACTTGCACGTTTAAGTACTCTTTCTAGTCTGATATTATGTTCTTGGATTGACTCACCCCATACTAAAATGTCGTCCATGATAATTTCAACGCCCTCTATATCGTCAAACATTTCTGACATAGTTTTTTGGAAGACTTCGGGTGCGGATTTTATTCCAAACGGAAGACGCTTGTACCTATAACGTCCAAACGGAGTTTGAAAGGTACACAATAAGCTACTTTCGTGATCTAATGGGATCTGCCAGTAACCCGAATTGGCATCCAAAACACTGAAAACTTTTGCATTTGGCATTCTTGCTATTACTTCTTCGATTGTTTTCATTGGGTAATGTTCTCTCTCTATTGCATTATTCAGGTCCTTCGGATCCAAACATATTCTTACTTTATCCTTATTTGGCTTAATGACTACGACCAGACTAGAAACCCATGGAGTAGGCTCATCTACTCTTTGAATGACATCCATTTTTTCCATCCTTTGTAACTCTGCTTTGATTTTCTTTCGCAATGGCTCGGCTACCTTCCTGGGAGCATGTACTACTGGTTGGGCATCAACTTTCAACCGAATATGGTGCTCTCCTTCTAGACGACCCAAACCATGGAACACTGACTTGTATTTGTCCTCAACACTTGCAACATTGCCATTCTGCGTGGCAGCTGTGATGGTGTCAACTCGTTTGATTAAATCCAATTCCTGACAAGCTTCAAGTCCAAGTACAGGTGTGACGGCACTGTCAACCACCTGGAATTCCAGTGGATACAGCTTATCTTTATGCTCACACAGAAGCGTGCTCTTTCCTATGGGCCTCATCGTGTGCCCTGAGTATGACGTCAGTCTAACTTTTGTTGCTCTGACTGTCTCCTTCAAGTTATCAACAATTGCTTTGGGAATGACGTTACACTCTGCCCCAGTGTCTAGCTTGATTTTTACTGACTGTTTCTTTACGTTAGAAAGAAGTGACAAATTTACATACCACTGTCTCGTTCCATTAGTCTGTAGCGAACTGATAAAGAATTCTGTTTCTGAGTCAGAGTCAGTCTGAGCCTCCGCAACGTGATGCACTTTTTTGTGAGATTTTTCAAGAGTCTTTTTCGATCTGCATACCTTTTCAAAATGATTTTTCTTTCCACAATTGCGGCATTGCTTTCCGAAAGCCGGGCATTTTCCTGCGGGATGTGTGCCTCCACAGTATTTGCAGTTTTGGATCAGGTTCTTAGAATTTTTTGGCTGCTTCGACTTTGTGACAGAATACACCGGCATTTGTTGCGTGTGTCCTGTTGCATTTAGTCCCCCAAGGTGGTGTTTGCTGGTTTCAGCTGCGTGACAAATGTCAATGGCTTTCTGCAAGGAGAGGTCTCTTTCCCTCAGTAACCTTGCTCTTACTTGTTCATCCGTCACTCCAACTACAATGCGATCCTTGATTAGACTATCACACAGTCCTCCAAATTCACAAGTCTTCGCTTTTGTTTTCAGTTCTGTGACGAACTGGTCAACACTTTCACCCTGTTGCTGAACTCTCGTGTTAAAGACATGTCGCTCATAAGTCACATTCTTTTTCGGAGTGAAATGATCAGCAAAGCGTTTTAATAAGGTGTCGACATCATTTCTAGCAGCATCGTCCAGTTCAAAAGTGTTATACACATCCAATGCCTCTTCTCCAACTATGTGAAGTAGCGTAGCACACTGTATTTTTGGATCCTTTCCACTAAGGCCTGAAGCGACCATGTACAGTTTGAATCGTTGTTGGAACTTCTTCCAATTATCCGACATATTGCCATTAAAACTCAAGGCTTCTGGCGCGTTAAGTTTTTCCATTTTTGCAGTTAAATGGAAGTTTCACTCGTACTACCATGTAATGTTGGTGTGTCTTTCACCAAGCTAAGACTTTGAAACAAAGAAGCACACAAGACAGAATATTGAGAGTGTAACAACTATAAGATGTGTATTCAGCAAGGCTTGATACCACTCTGGCAACTCCAACATAATACAGACACATAGATAATTAAGCATGCTTAGGGAGCACATGGTGGGAAACAATGGACTCTTTTGATTCCAAGAAGAGGATGCTGGTCATTAGTTCAGGGTGATAAGCTTTCTACAAACAAGTGTAACCTTTGACAAATCCTTGTACTTTGGACTGCTACATTATGTTACTAGGGGGTTTATAATTTAGGAATAGTCCACATCATTACAGAGACAAAGCCAGGTATCCCATGACTTTCAAGTTTCTTGACCAAACGAGCATGAGGCACCTTATCAAATGCTTTACTAAAATCCAAGTATAAAATATCGACCGGTATATCGAGAAGGGGCTATAGCGCTTACCATGGCTAAATCTCTGAAAAAATGACTAAGTCCAAGTGTCACTGAGAGGTTGACTTTTCTTTTGCCCGCCAAGGCTACTCCCCCAGTCCCACTGCCCCCAAACTTCACACACGTCAACAGTGTGTATGGGATGTTACTTCCATACCCACATTGGGGGGTATATCCCTGACGGTTTGGGGAGGGGGACCTCGAGAAGCACCCTAGGTCTTGCGATTTGTCTCCCATTGACTTTGTACGTAAAACGCATCTCAAAAAATGACTAAGTCCGAGTGTCACTGAGAGGTTGACTTTCCTTTTGCCCGCCAAGGCCACTCCCCCAGTCCCACTGCCCTCAAACTTCACACACGTCAACAGTGTGTATGGGACGTTATTTCCATACCCACATTAGGGGGTATATCCCTGACGGTTTGGGGAGGGGGACCTCGAGAAGCACCCTAGGTCTTGCGATTTGTCTCCCATTGACTTTGTACGTAAAACGCATCTCGAAAAATGACTAAGTCCGAGTGTCACTGAGAGGTTGACTTTTCTTTTGCCCGCCAAGGCCACTCCCCCAGTCCCACTGCCCCCAAACTTCCCACACGTCAAGAACGTGCATACGACGTTATTTCCATACCCACATTAAGGGTGGAAATGAAAATGAGGGGATTTTACCCTTTTTCTTCTGGAAAGGGGGGGGGGCAAATCCCCCTTTCCCACCCTTAACAGACATGCCAGGTCGATCTAACAGAAATCACTGATTGCTTTCCGTCCTCTTTTTGGGACTAATGGGCCTCATTCCGAGATCTAATATTACACATCTCTGTTAAAACTGCAAATGATTCATATAAGAGGGAAGAAAGTTTTATGAGGTATAATATTTTTGGCATAAGAAGCAATGCCTTAGATTTTAAAACCAAAGTTCTAGACAGACAATTTACCTTCACAAAAGTATAAGATTAAACCAGTTTGAATGCAGAAATGACAAAATTAGCTTTCCATTTTATCGTGTTTTAGGCATCCAAAACCACAAAAGCAGCAAGTGACTTCACAAGGAATGAGAGTCGCGAGGTCTCTGTGGTAATTAATACCATGTGAGCCTCTCACGGATGAACAGTTAGATCTAGATCAGCGAGTTCTGTTAGAGCGACTTTCATGGAAACCCTGATATCCATGATGATGTTCAGACTGAGTATCATCAATATAGAAAATAAATGTGAAAATTTTCCAACCCTTCTAGCCGTTCGTGCACGGTCACTAGCACTATTTTCCTCCAAATTATGTTTGTAGACAGTAGAGCCACCATATGATTACAGTTTGCGGGAACTACAGGGGATGATATCTCAAGCTTACCACAGCCAGCTATAATGGTATCGGTTTTACGTGTGCACATACGCGCCAAGCGCGCGAAAATTTCACTCTTGTGATGGACATTTTCGCCTCCTTTTGTAATACGAAGACGTGGAAAGTCTCCACAAGTGAAGGGAACAAGACTATGATTACGATGATGCTTCTTCAGCTTCGCAAGAGCAGGTGAAGAGTTGAGTACTTTACGAACGGCGAGGGGACCAGGAGCTGCCATTAGGCAGTCTTGGTGTGGTCCAGTATGATTTTGTTAGGGCCCAGAGGGAAATTCCCCAAATGTCTGAGGAAATAGCAAAACGGGAACACTACCGTGGAGTTTTGAGCAGGACTTTGAATGACAGTGAGAGCACACCAATCTCTTCACAGTTCAAAATTCAGATGGTCATTATCTTATTTCTACTTTGAACGAAATTTTGCATGAACAGAAAAAAAAATAAATTTTGGAATTACTTTGGGTACGATTAAATTTAGCTTCAAACCATATGGTCATCGCGTTACGAATGTTACTTAAGTTCAGGCGCGGTTTTACGGGGAGGGGTGGGCTTTGGGGGCTCAAGCCCCCCCCCCAAAAAAAAATTCGCTCAAGCCCCCCCCCCCCTCCAAAAAAAAATTTTTCAGAGGTTGTGTTATGCTATTTTGCGTGTACTGAGAAAAACAAAATTGCCCAATACACTTGTGCACATCTTGGTCCAGTGGATTTAGTTTATCAAGGGAAACTGTCGTCTGTGTCTCGAAATCACATATTAGGTTCACGATTTCATACAATGGAAGTTGGGTCAGATAAGTAACATAAGTAACATCTATGATAGTATGTACGTACATGTAAATCAAGTTAACGGATTAATCATCTGTTGGAAGTTCAAAACGAGTCATTTCGTCGCTGATCTCGTCAAGCTATACTAGCAGTCCTTTTAAGTCAAATCTACAGGCTGAATCGTTATTCCCATTAATGTGAACAGGTACAGTTGCTTGTATCTCTCATAATGCACAAATGAAGCAAGGCAAATTTCCTTAATAGTTCGAGAATATTTCTGTGGACTCCACGCACGTATTTTGCGTAAAACTTTCCCCGACTAGAAGGCAGTAATGTGTCCAAAAGGGGACTTCAGGAGGTTTGTTGATACATACCCTTAGACAAAAAAGGCTATTCTTTCACCTAAACAAAAATAATAAGAATGTTTTGAAGCCATATAATTGGGTCCAAAAATATCCCAAAGACAACACCATTTTTGCATCTAAGTGACCTTCAAGTAACCAAAATTTCTCAAAAGACCCCTTTCCTTAGACCTATCCCCTAGAACAGCCCTCTTTTACCCAACCAAAAATTAGAATTCACGAAGTTATGAACATTTTCCAGCCATATATCAGTCAAAACTGTCCCGAAGACCGCACCATTTTGCATCTTAGCAACCTTAAAGTAACCAAAATTTCTCACAGGAGAGGAGAACACACCCTCCCTTTAGACCTCTCCCCTAGGACTGCCCTCTTTTACCCAACCAAAAATTAGAACTCACGAAGCTATGAACATTTTCCAGCCATATATATCAGTCAAAAAATAACCCAAAGACAGCACCATTTTGCATCTTAGCACCCTTAAATTAACAAAAATTTCTCAAAGTGAGGGGAACACTCTTCCCCTTAGACCTCTCCCCTAAGAAAGCCCTCTTTCTCCCAACCAAAAATTAGAACTCACAAAATTATGAACAATTACCAGTCATATAGTCCAAAAATTACCCAAAGAACGCACCATTTTGCATCTTAGCAACCTTAAATTAGCAAAAATTTCTCAGAGGAAGGGAACGAACAATCCCCTTAGACCCCTCCCCCAGGACGGCGATCACTCAACCCATGTCCCCTATCAAAATAACCTTGCGCCGTCCCTGGTTATGGTACTGTTTTTATTATCATTGGTTTCAGTGTGCGCTTGGCCGATTTACATATTTGAGAGAAAATTTTATGATTCTTCCGTTTCAAGCCCCCTAAGCCCCCCCAAAAGTCTCGATCTAAAACCGCGCCTGCTCAAGTTACAAGATTTCTACATGAAAACCCATTGATACCCAGCATCTAAGTTTGAGCCTTCACCTAGCTTTGCCTAGAATAGTTCACTGGAATTTTTATGCTAATAATGTTCATAAGCGATATAACTTCGCTTGTGGGAATTGCGCTCGAAGCCGCCGAAATTTTGCAGGAATATTGTTACCACGGTAAAACCTGCATACAGACTCAGCAAAAGCTGGTGAAAAGATAAGCCCGACGACGGGACGAAGCTCCCCTTAGGGGTCCATCAACCCGAAGCCCCGCTAGAAGCAATGGGTTACAGAAAGGATGCCGAACGCGAAATTTTGGCGCGGAACGAAAAATTTAGGATTCTGTTGACGAAAAATTAAAAATATTTGGTTCTTCTTAAGGAAAATTAGAAACTTTGGGTTTCTATGGAAGGGGCTGCCCTGCTCGTCCTAGACAGTTCCAGTTCTCCCGACTAAGTTACTCCTTGCAAAACTGTATTGAGCCCCTTCTTGTGCAGACACCCTTGTGCAGACACAAACCTAGTTTATTGCTTAAGGTCATATCCTGATGGGCATACAAGGCCATAATATGTAATCACAACATTCTTTGCACATGGTGTGTAATGTGAGCTACTCTGCATCTTTTGACTTTGATGTCAATCAAAGAGCATTCACCACTGACCAATTGAGAATTTTGCTTTCTGTCAACCAAAACCAAGACGCCGGCCGACTGGTCGCGGGGCGACCTTCCACCACCCCTGGACATTGAGACACTTTACGTTTCTTACAAAATATGTTTATCATGATGTTGAGTCTGAATTAAGAATCTTCCTGATCATAAGAGAAAGAGGATAGAACTTCTCTTGGATTCAATTTTGTGTTCTTCCGGGAATCGCACCTACACGAAAGAGCAATAGCCTAATTGTGGAACCTTAACTTTTATATAAAGCCAACATATCTGAAACCGGTGTTAAAGCCATATGTAACTGAAGATGAAAGAGCGCGTAGCGCGCCAAAATTTTTGTAATTGTATAACAAAAATGTTACAGAAAGCAAAATACGTTCATTATTTAACGACTTTTGGGATCATTTTTAGTCAAAAATCGCCTGGTGTAATACCAGAGCTATCGTTTACACGGTATTAACATTTTGTTTTCGATCGATTTCCCATATGGTGGGGCACAGTGGTCCGCACGGGGGGGGCACCCCCCGTGCCCCGACCTAGCTACGGGCCTGTCCGCACTAAGGTCCAGAATTAACTGCGCATGCGCAAATGCCCGAATCTGGGGTAGAAACACCTTACAGGCGTCTGTTGCCTGCTTGGAAGGATTCGTTTCTTACACAAGTTGTGAGTGAAAATTTGGCAGAACAACTGACACATTTTGCCCTCAGAAGTGAGCATGGCAGGCCGTTTGTTCATCTTTGTACCTTATATATTTGATCAAGAAATCAGGTGCCATGTGGAGCAATATTTTGGCCTTTTAGCTTTGTTTCATACCATCTTCAGAGGCTTTGATCTGTACTTGCTTGCAAGCACACACCGTCATTTTTTTTTTTTTTTTGCTAGCCTGCGGTTTTACTGACATTTTGACATTTATAAATCTTTATTGAATAAATTCAATCAATAATCACATTTTCACACATGACTTTCGAAATAACAAAGAAAAACAAAGTAATTTAAGTAGTACAAGAATGACATCGCAAATTACTGTGCAATCTACCAGTTCACATTGAGTGAATAAGCTTCGACATATAAAATCTCAGTACATGTATGTCCTGTTAAGATTGGGATTGGACCACTTGATCTCATTTTTCTAGCTGTGTGACATACATTTTTTAAATTTTGACTTTAGATACACTTTAATTTGAATTTGCCCAGATGCAAAATAATGCTATCTTTTATGATATTCTTGGAGCTGATCATATATGGCTGGAAAATGTCCATAATTTAGTGAATTCTTAATTTTTTGGTTTGGTGAAAGAGGGGGAAAGTTTTCATTAAAGATTTCCATAACTAAACCTGCATTCAGGCTCTGCATCGAGACACACTCAATTGCCCAACAAACCTACATGCAGCTCAAAAGCCTTTTACCCGGTTATTCGTAAGCAGCTTTTAACTTTTCCTGTTGTGCTTCTTGGGAGATGCCACCGAATGATATTGATAGTATAAACAATAATGAGGTAAGATTTAAAGCTCGCAGGGCATCCAAAAATGTTGATACTTTGCGAAGAATTTGCTAAAATTCATATAGTTTGAGAAAAATTTGTCATAGAAAATTCTTACAATGGATCCATCACCTGGTCGAAAACACACTCCACCCAAGCCAGTACCGCAGTGGTTCTCAAACGCAGCTCTTTAGGGCCGCATGCGGCCCCTAAATACATTTTAGGTTTGGAGAAAAACCATATTCGACATGAACAAAACGTAACCAAGACGGAAATTAAATTATGTAATACAAAGTCACTACTTGGCTCATTTCCAAGTTTGCTCTTCTAAACGGGTGCTATAGGGCCACATACACTATGTCAAAATAACAGACTGTGAGGTATGCGTGATCAGCCATAACTAGATATACTCTTGTTGGCAATCATATGTTACGCACACTGTGACATGCATTTAAGTTAATGGTACGTTCAGGCGTGGTTGAAGGGACATGTTTTTTGGGGGTGGGGTGTATGTTGCCACTGAATTTGATAAAAAGGTAAAGGATAAATTCTGATAATAAGGGGGTTACGGTATCGCAAAGGTGGGCACCAAAGAAGTACTGGTGCTAACAGATGACGACACTTTGCGGAGCCACAAGGCTTCTCAAGCCCTACACGGATCATAGCTTAAGAAGTCTGGCCTACGTATGAACGTCCGCGCTAAGTGTGCGAGAATCCCCTCTCCTCCGTGTCAATTTAATAGCCTACTTCTCTTTCGATAAATAGATCGTGGAATTTGTAGAAAATCGCACGAGTGAACGTAACAAGACTATGGCCATGATGGTATTTCTTCAGTTCCCCAATCGTAGATGAAGAATGAATGCTTTTTCAGACGGTGTGGAGACCATTCTACCATGGGCTATCATAAGACACAGGGATGGCATAAGAGTACACCTAGTTTTATGCTAGAAAAGCTCACTGTTACTTTTGCGCTTACGATGTTCATAAGAGATACAATGTAAAGTGAGGGGATTACGCGACGCGCGAAGCGCTCCAAATTCGGGGTATACTTCATTGCCCAAACAAAAACCTGCATGCAGGCTCAGCCAGTGGTTTGCATGGATTTGCCGACATAGGTGTCGATTGCCCTCACTGGGTACCAGCTGCTATAAGCCTCGGCACATGCAATGTGTCGAAGAACTCCAAAAAGAAGGCGCGCGAAGAGCACCGAAAAATTGGGGTTATATCGTAGGAAAATTCACATTTTTGTTTTCATTAAAGAAAGTAAGAAAAATTTGGGTTTTTGGAGAATCTGCATTACTTGAGAGCAAACCCGATATTTTTTTTCGAGGAGGTGGGGGTGACTACTACGAAAACATTTAATCAACGGGGAACTATGCTTCTCTAGTATATACAAATTTTATGCAATATATGCCCCGAATGAAATGGTCTAGTACAGGGGTCGGCAAACTAGGGGTCGCGACCCTTTTGAGGGTCTCGAAAATATTTCGGAGGGTCGCGAAAAGGCCTTCGGAGCGAAAACTAATTGCCAAATTTCTCATTAAAAATAAGAAATGGGGGCGATTCTAATCTAAGAACCAGTGATCTGCTTTATTAACACTGCATAACCAAGTCAAATCAAACTCCTCATACCGACCCGTCAATTTGAGGGCCACCAAGATTCCGAAGTAGAAATATGGGCCACCAAGCAAAAAAGTTTGGAGACCCCATCTAGTACACAGGTTTTCTTCAAATCCCACTTATACCCGACGTCATTGGGGCTGTCTAGACTTCGGGTCGGTGGCCCCCGTCGGGCGAATCTTGGCGCCACCAACTTAATAATAGTAGACATAGGTGTAGGAGACGGGGGGGTTGTAGCCCCCCTAAAAATATTTCTGTGAAAAAATTCGGGCAGTATATTAAAAAATTCTGGAACTGGAAGAAAAATTGCGATAATAAAGTTTTGTTAAGTCAGTAATTTAAACTAACGCTCTAAGCATGCCCGACCGCCTGCCCGAAAAAAAATAAAAACAGTGATTCCTGCCCGAAAAAAAAAACAATTATATAGTAGAGACTTTACACAGGTGGCGGTGCTCTATGCTTATCTTTCATCTGCCGTAGACGTTTTCCTGTTTCAGTGTTTTACGTTAGCATCACAGAACACCATTTTCTTGGATACTTCGCAAAGTATCAAAATTTTCGCGCGCTCCGCGCGCTTTCAGTGTCATTGATTATGTATTATCAACAGTGTCTTGAACATATTCACACTTTTCATCGCTCCCCCGATTAGGTTGATTGCTCGTGTGCATAGGCTGATGGGTGTGATTATGGAGCAGCAAAAAATTCAAGAATGCAAAGCAGGGGAATTCTTTTTCCCTTCCTCTTCTTTTGTCAAAGTTATGTTAATGAAATTTGAAAGCTTCTTTGGATGACATGGCATCAAGTTCACCTTGTAATTGGCAAACGCATTTTTTGGGAACTGAAGATGTTTCGGTGCAGAGTCTGCATGCAACTTTTATCATGGAAATAAATGATTCCTAATGCAAATTTCCGTGCCCTTGTCACGATTCGCACTATATATCTTACCGCAATTATATTTTAGGGAAATAAAATTACACGAAAGTTTTCTGGCCAAGACACTGATCCGAAAATTAAAGGTATATCTCCATCCTCTGTCAGTAGGGGGTACAGTGAAGAGTCGTTTTAAACGTATAATGTATGTATTTTGATAGTTTTCTATCAAACATCTTTCCCAAATTACCAAACTTTTCGTGCGCTTTGCGCACTTTTATCTTCAGTTCTGTTGTTATATTCTTTAACACCGTCTCAATCACATACAACATGCACATTTTTCAACGGTAGTGGGTTCTACGACAGTTGTAACGCAAAATTTTGGTCAGCTTTGCTCGCAAGTGCCACGGGGTTATACTCCATGCCTCAGTGACTTGGAGGAATGGAGCGCATGTCCCCCATTGAATCACCCCAAAGTCGTTTAAGCTTTATCCTTGTAGTAGCTATGAAGCCTGGCAAGTGTTCAAGTGTTATTTCCCGCGATTTGGGATGTATTCAATCTCAAATTTTCTGGGTACACTCCGCGCCAACCTATGGTGGCGCTCCGCTTAGACAGTAAACGGGAGTCCCCCCCTAAAAATAACTCCAGTCCTCCAACCCCCCCCCCCCCCCCACTGCTACACCACTGCTGCATGGATGTTGATGTTGTAGTTGTTTCCTCTTTCTTTGAATATTTTTATTTTACTTAAATTAAAATCGGAAAAATTATAATGAGCAAATATAATGTTCTGGTGTGGGAAGGGGGATCAAGGTAGAGAAATCGCATCTGGTCTGCCCCCCCCCCCCCCAAATCAAACATCTTCCTGCGCCGCAGGCCTAATTTTTTTCCCACGAGGTTATGGGCAAATCTGATTTTTTTTTCAAATTTGTTTCTAAATCATGGTTGGGGTTATTTCTAAGGTTAGGGTTACGTGTACTGGAGTTATTTGGCGTCAGAATTACAAAAAAATAGTTCAAAAGCTGTCATTTTGGAATTAGGGGTGTGGCCTATTTCCAAGACGCTGATTGGTCCATTTGCATGATTTGCCCATAACCTCGTGGGAAAAAAAATTGCGCCGCAAAATTATATTAAAGCCCACTGGCAAATTGACATCATCTATACCCGAATGCCAAAGCGAATGCCAATATACACGACTGCATGAATACGAATGCCAATTCTATTAAAGCCCACTGGCAAAATGAAATCATCTCTACCCAAATGCCAAAGCGAATGCCAATCGGACTGCATGAATGCGAATGCCAATTAGCCTATATTAAAGTCCACTGGCAAAATGAAATCATCTCTACCCAAATGCCAAAGCGAATGTCAATCGGACTGCATAAATGCGAATGCCAATTATATTAAAGCCCACTGGCAAACTGAAATCATCTCTCCCCAAATGCCAAAGCGAATGCCAATATACACGACTGCATGAATGCGAATGCCAATTACATTAAAGGCCACTGGCGAAATGACATCATGTCTACCCGAATGCCAAAGCGAATGCCAATAAGCGAATTGCAACTAGTATACACGATACCAATACGCAAATATCAATTTAGCACTTGAACATTAGCCTACATCATGTCCACCAGAATGCCATTACCATCTAACTCCGATGTTCTACTCTATAAACCAATAAAAATAACGAATGCTACACGAATGCCAATAAGGGAATGTCAGTATACACGAATAGGCCTACCAATGTCAAAACCTAGCATTGACAGGTGACATTGTATACGTGAGTGTCATTATACCTTCTAACCAGGGAGCTGTTCAGCTACCTGTTCTAACTGCCCGATCTGGATCATACTGTGTTTACAATAACGATAAGCGAATGCCAATTTAAAGAATGTCAGTAGTATGCGAATGCCAATGAGCGAATGTGAAGGCCCATTGGCGAAAGACATGTCTACCACCTTCCACTAACCCCAAGCGTGCACATCGCAAATAAGCGAATGCCAATTAGAGAATGCCATATACGAATGCCAATGAGCAAATCTCAAAGCTCATTGACAAATGGTGTATCTGATGTCTACCCGAATGCCATTGCCGATGCGATCATGTTCAATGCAATGAGAGAATGCCAATGTTAGGAATGCCAATATACACGAGTGCCAACGAATACCAGTACATGTTAATGTTGATATGCCTGCTCTATGTCCGATCTTGAATGCCATCATTGCTCAAGTCCCGCTGTCGAACGTCAGTTTGACCTTACATTGAGGTAATGCATCATATTCAGAAACCTGATATGTTTGCTTCCTTGGTGTTGATCTGCTCTGCTGTGTGAATGCTCGAATGCCCAGTCGCAGAATGTCAAATATCATACCCGCGGTTTCCATCCTGCGAATGCCGTTTTCAAGTTCGCAAGTTTACATTTGTTTGTTGAATTAATTCTATTCAAGACATACAATGGAGCTAATTCTAAAGAAAGTTGCATTTTTCAGCTGTTTTCTGCTGAAATAATTTATGTAGCCTATATCTATATTCGAATGTCGACGAAAGGAACGTACCTAAATAGCGCGTCTTAATATTTTTGCTAACGTATCAGAAGTCAGATACGGCAAGAGGCAGTGAGCGCCTGAGCGTCGGCCTAAAAATAATATCTCTATGCCATGATCACCGTGATGTCTTTTCTAACCTTCCGTATATAACTGTGCGCAACACAAAGTCAATTGGCATTCGCTTTTTCTATGATAGTATATAGGCATTCGTTGGCATTCGTTTTAGCATGACCCCACGGGGTGATACTGACACTAACACTCAGTGAGTGACTAATAATATACTTAGGCTTCTCACAAAAACAGGTAAAGAAGACACAATCAAAGAACCTGAAACGCAAACTAAACTGTACTTCGGATGTAGCCTTTTAGTACCAAAAAAAGAGAAAACGCCATACCAAATGTAAGGACAGAGACTCGAAGACGGATGATGAGCAGCTAGTTGTTAGTTTAGGCCGACGTACAAGGAACTGAAGTTTGATGAAGTTGCATAGCTAGCTATAGCCTAAGTGTAACAGTCCAGTGTGTATGATGGCACAACCTAACAAGGCCACTCTAAGAAAGTTTTCGTTTTTAAAAAACAAGACAAAAGAATGTGAATCTGTTTGTACCTGAAAAAGTTTTGGCAGACTTGACCTTATTTGAGAGTTACAAATCTTTACCACAGATTTTTCCTTTCAAGAGATACCATTACGACAAGTTCAGCGTTTCCAGCTCAAGCCTAAAATCAGAAGTAACCTAATAAGTCCAACGGGCGCTGTTTACAATTTTTGTACAGAGCTGTATGTAAAGGTTCAGTGTAGGCAGTTTGTGCGTTCAATTTGAGCTGCATATCTTAGCGTGCAAGTGCTTGAAAAACAGGTTCACGCGCATTAGCAAAGGAGTTTGCTATATGCGCGTGCTGCATCAAAAATTGACGCACTGATTGTGACAGCAGTTTTGACGCGCTTTGTTGACTGTATCGATGCACGACATTCGAAAGTGGCCTTGTTAGGTCATGTCACTATATAAGTGTATTGTAATGTTTATTTTGGACGAGACAGCACACAACTAAATTTAGAGCAAACATGCATGCTGTGAATTTAACGGCAAGGGTATTGAGGCAGGAAGTTAAGAGGTACTGAATCAAGTGAGCATTTACCTTTTTACCCAGAATAATGCGATAGGCATGTAAATGCCTCGAAAAACATTTATGCAGTGGCGGATCCGGGGGGGGGGGTCGCCGGCGTCCGGACCCCCCCCCCCTCAAATTTTCCAATGTGCCCTTTTTCAAAAAATGTTTTTTCTTCACACTAGCAAAAAAAAAAAAAAAAAAACGAGACAGTTTCACAGGTAATGACAGTGTTGTCCAATTCCGAGGAGATTTTGGTTACCCCCATCCAGTATCGATCAATCCACTCGTAAAAGTCTAGCGTGTATCGCAGAAACTTTCGGCAATATATTTGACAACGGTAACCTATATTGGCCGCCCCGAAACCCGAACAGTGTAATCGTTTAACAGAGAATGTGACTACGGTATGTCTGCGTGACAATCAGGCATTCTATCAATTTTCGCTTGGAACCACGTGTGGCGTGCTAGGGCATTCAGAGTAATACAAAACACGCAGATATTACGTCATACTCACTAGCGATATGCAACGTATTACTATTGGGTTTTAATATTGATTCCAAAAGGTCACTGCTAGTCTTTTGGTCTTACAAAATAATGGTCTGTTCACACTCCCTAAACGCTACATCTACGAAACCTTCCCTCCACCCTCTAGTATCCATCCTCTCGTGAACAAGAGAGAGTAGGTAAATATGTTTCGCTATGATATTTATAGTCTGCAGTTACTCTCCTTTTATAGTGTTGCCCTAGTGATGGGAATAAAAGCCAGTCTTAGGTAAAGTCCACAGCCAAGAGTTGACCAGAAGTCACAATAGACAAATCGGTGTTTGTTTCATTTTAAAATTACTATGTAAAATCACCACCAGGTCAAATAACGCAGTGTCAGTCGGTTCAATTTTTTGACGTCTTTGGACCGATGACCGGTCTGCTGTCGCAAATGAAAAGCAAACATTTGACTTCAGTCATCTGTTCTGACAGAGTGTTTTTGACAGTCGCGACGCAACTATATAGAGGTTTTTCACGTGACGTCAGCGCGTTTCAATTTGGCTCACTGGCCGTCACTGCTCATGCGCAAAAGACTGCAGGATCTTAGTTACGATTGTTATACATTGGGCGCCTGGCCGTCAAAATAGAGAGACGCGCGAACGCAGTGACGTCGGTGAAAAACCTCTATAGGGAACACAACATACAGTATTTTAACCTCCTCCCCCAGTCGAGATAGCGGTAGCGCCAGGTGGGGAATGGGTTCATTCCCCCCGTCGGGGAAGGCTGGCCCCCTATCGGAGAAGTTTTACAGTTTCGTAGGGGAGTCTTAGTCGAAAGTACGCAGTCCCTGACGACAACTAATCGACGGTTTACCTGTTTTTTTGCTCTCCATATCAATTTGTTCGGAACACTTTCCTGTCAAAACACTTTTCTGTCTAAACTGAGGATTGGGTGACTGAGACGTCATGGCTATGTATAATGCATACACACGCTCATCCCGTACACTTGATTGGTCGTGTGGGCGTGACCAAATGTTTTGTTTACCACTGCACGCACGTGTTCGCTGTACATACTGTACAACGCGCGCACGGTGTAGAAGTCTGTGGCGGGTCGCGTTGTTTACCATCGCTTGGGGTCTTTTCATTGGTGCAAGACTTATGCATATTCATATTTGTGTCTGTTTGTACGTATTTTGGCCTGGTCCCTATGGGGCAGTGTTGAAAATTTGAAAACAAAGGTTACCATTGGAAAGTTTACGTGATAACCAATCCAGCAATGCATGAATATCGTTATGCCCGATAGGGCCCAACTGTCCGCTCAATTGTTCTATATAAGCTTTAAATTAGTACAAATTCTTATAAGTGTAGGCTTACCCAAAAAATTTTCGCGCGCTTCGCGCGCTTTGCAATTTCACCGTTTAGATTCCAGGTTTTGATTCCAGTTTTTGCATGTCTCTTGGTTTGTCCTTTCTTTGTCAATATGTGGTAAGTTGTGTAATCGCTGACGTTTATAGGAACCAAAATTTAAAAAAAATGAATGTGCCCTTTTTATGTTGGACCCCCCCCCCTCAGAAAAGACCCTAGATCCGTCCCTGTTTATGTATAGCACATCTATTTTTTTCATACCAGCATCAAGCATGTATCATGCAAACAGTGGGCCGTCGGAAGTGGTAGAACCCTAATTACTCAGTAGCCCCAGTGGCGCCTGCACGGGGGGGGGGGGGGTGCCGCAGTGTTCTCCACTAGCTGTTTTGTCCGGGGCTCCGCCCGTACAAAATCTGCCACACTACTTTAGCGCCCGGACAAAACTTTCCCGCCCGGTCAAGAAGTTGTCTCTACACTCAGTCACAAACACCACAACTTCATTTGACTGCCTTTTATATCTGATTTCAAATACTCATGACAAACAGTGTATTATAAAACATCAGAGATGCAAACCCAGCTTACTTGCACCTGAGCTCTTATATCATTCAATATGCACTTAGGCTACTGCATTTCTTTCATATGCTTCCACAGTAGGAATCATTTACCATCAAACTCATACACTAAATGAAACCATTCAATTGAAATGTCCCCTAGCTTTCCCGATTTTTACCCGAAATTTCCATTAAAGTGAACTACTTCATTCTTGAATTCGTCCAAGTGGACACTGGAGCTTCAGATTTGCAAGTAAAGTCAAAGATATTTAGAAAATGCAATTTGCAAAAAAAATGACCACAAAACGCCCAGATTTGAACACATAGAAAAGGCTAAGAACAAGACCGTAGATTGCACCATTTGCGCGGATCTAAGCCCTCCTAAGTTGTCAAAAATTTTCCCAAAGGGGACACCCCCTCCCCTTAGACCCCTCCCCAGGACGTCGATCACAAGAGCCCCCGGACAGAAAACAGACCAGTGGAGAACCCTGGGTGCCTCCCCATCGATTTCAGATTTTTTTTTTTGAAAATTTTAAAATGATCTCAAAAGGCGTTTAAGCTATAGATTTCTGTAGGGGGTAGGGTGAGGTGTGTCTTCGACTGAGTAATGGATCTATTGTATAATCATTTTCTGTCGCCAATGGTTCTCAAACTATCAGAATTATCGCAAATCCTTCGCAAACTATCAAAGTTTTCGCGCGCTCCGCGCGCCTCAAACCTTACTTCAGTATTGTCCTTATCAATGATTTCCGGTAGCAACTTCCGCAGAAGCACAGCGATAAAAGTTGAAAGCTGTTTATGAATTCTCAGGAAAAGGACTGGCTTTGTGATTGGCATATAGGTTTGTTGAGGGAATTGAAAGTGTCTCGATGCAGAGCATGATTGCAGGTTTTGTCATGGTAATCTTATTTAATGAAAAGTTTCGGCGCGCTTCGTGCGCATTCGTCACAGTTTGCACTCTATCTCATGACCATTATTAAGGTTATAATACATGCAACTATTCTGATTACAACACTTTCCGAAAGACAGAATTACATCTCCAACCTCTGTATAGGGGTCTATGGGATCTTTCAATCTAATTTGTAGCATGATGTAGGAGGTTAAAAGTACGTATTTGCTGTTATACATTTTTGAATTTTTTTATAGAGCGCTTCGAGCGCAGGCATGCCTATCAGGGAGGTCTAATACACTTCTTCTGCCGTGCGCATTTTGGGCAGCCTTAAACTGCCCTTTTCTCCCTTTAACATATTGGGCCGCTTCGATGATTAGCCCCCCCCCCCCCTTCAAAATTGGCGCCGCGGTCCCTACCTCCCTACACCTATACTCTCCTTCCCATTCCCCATTGCTGGAAGCTGTTCGTCTGGATTTTCGTTTAAACTTAGGAAAAATACGATAGTTGTAAAGTTCGCATCATACTCTATATCATTTGGATGTCAGGTAATAAGCATGTCAGGGCCCCATTTTACATTATTAATCCAGAGCTTCCAGGAGGCCTATATCGGTGTCTGCCAGCGTAAGATACCCTTTTATAATGCACAATTACGCAAAGGAAAATTTTCATAATAGGCCAAGAATTTCCTTGTGGACTCCACGCACGTATTTTTACGTAAAAACTTTCCCCGAATAGAAGGCATTTAGTAGCCAAAAGGGGGCTTCAGGTTTGTTGGCAACATGCCCTCCTCTTAGATAACATACTGTCCTCTTTCACCAAACCAAAAATTAGATTTCACTAAATTATGGATATTTTCCAGCCATATATGATCAGTTCCAAAACTATCCCAAAGATAGCACCATTTTGCATCTAGGCAACCCTAAATCAACGAAAATTTCTCAAATGGGACGGGGACACTCCTCCCCTTAGACCCCTCCCCCAGGACTGCACCTTTATGTAGTGTCAAAGGAAGGGTCCCACACTGTTGTATACAATCGCAGGAACGCATACTCTCCTCTTAGACCCAACCAAAAATTAAAATTCACTAAATTATGGATATTTTCCAGCCATACATGACCAGTTCCTAAACATTTCCCAAAGATATCACCATTTTGCATCTAAGCAACCTTAAATTAACAAAAAAATTTCGGGACGGGGACACCCCCTCCCCTTAGACCCCTCCCCCAGGACGGCACCTTTATGTAGTGACAAAGAAAGGATTCCACCTAAAACCGCAGGGCGTATAAAAGATACAATTTACGCAAACTTGGAAGGGGGGACTGAGGTGGCATTATTACGTCATCTGTGGTGCCCCCCAATCACCAAACCCTGACGGCGCCACTAGAAGCCCCTCAGCTTGGCTCGGAACATGAGATTCTTAGAGGTAATCGATCTTTGAACAGATACAAATAAGACTCTTTTCGTAATAACTTTTGGTAGAAAATCCAAACTGAAAGTTCTTGGGAGTACCCAATATGAAAACTGTGAAAATGTGTAGCCTATCTGTACCTCTGGAAAACCGACGGTCGGTTACCGGGCAATTTCCCCACGACAACCACCAGGACAATTTTAAATTTTCTAGTGGGGGGAAGTTGTGTGACCCCACTACCAAATAGTCCAGTCAATCTAGCAATTTTTAACTCGGAAAAAAATGATTAACTTTTTTTCATGTTAACCATTTAACCAAAACGCTTTACTGTGACCCGGCATGCCTAATTTGCATAAGTCAAAATGGCGGCAATTTTTGCCAAATCTCGGCTTATAAAAGATTCACATGAGTAATGCAAAGTCCTGGAAGGGGGTGATAGGTTTAATAAGGCATTTGAGGTACGTCAAAAGTTACTGAATCGAAAACTGTTTTTGCATGAATCAAAAAGGCACCAAATTTCAATATTTTGCCATACCAGTGAGGGAGTATGCGAGATTCTAATAACGATCCATGGGTCAACAATTTAGTTTGACTTAAATTTTATTTGCATGGGGATGAATTTATTTACATAAATCCAAAATAGCCACCAAATTCGATGTTGATGTCATGTACTATTTTCCGAACACTGACTGATCCAAAATTCTGGAAATATTTTTGAGCGAAAAATGCATACTATTGATGGTTTCAAAATTGTTCATATTAGCAAAAACGCATGTTGCTAAACTTGAATTCGCGATATTTTTTTACTAATATCGAGGGTAGGAGAAAGCATCCTGTTTGGAATGGACTCCATCCAAAGATATCTAGGTGTTTTTCCATGCGCATAACCAGTGGGGTTCAAGGGATTCTGGTTCCCCCATTCATCGGCCTTTTTACATTACTTTTGGTTTGTATACTGTTGTTAGAGGTTACTCCACCATGTTGATTCTGACCTTATAAAGTATGTAAATTAGCTGTCAAAAAAAACAACTAACATGCTAAATAATTCCACAAACCGTCCCGAAAACCCATATATACTTAAATGCAAAAATTCAGACGTAGGTCCTTATATTCGTGAAGGTCCCCCTCCCCTTGGTTTACTTCCTAATACAGTACAGGTATTTGCTTTTTACTTTGAGCTTTAAAGGGCAAATTTTCTCATCCCAAATAGTTCCAATTTCCCCAACTAAGTTACTTCTAGCCCCTCCCAAAATTGTCTGAAGTTCCTCCTTGTGCGCAGTGGCGTAGCCAGGTTTTTTTGTCGGGGGGAGGGGGGCAAGAGCACCAGGATTCCCTTCAATTAGTGATCTGCTTCCTAATAATCAGTGTTCACCGCAGGTCCCAATTTTGTCCGGGTGCTTTCCTCTGACCTGGCTGATGTGACTGATCACCGTCCTGGGGAAAGGGTTTAAGGGGAGGGGGTGTCCCCCTCCCCTTTAGAAAATTTTTGCTCATATAAGGTGGGCTAGATGCAAAATGGTGCCACATTTGGTGCTAAATGTAAACTGAATACATCACCAAGAATTCCTATTTTTAGGAAGCTTTTTTTATCTTGCTTGTCTTCAGGTCTTGGTGAATTTTTCTTGAGTCCTACTGGTAGATCAGAATCACAATGGATGAAGTACAGTAATTAAGTGAACCCTGGTACACCTTTCCCTTCATCAGTTCACCACATTCACCACAATCAGTCCAAATTTTACGAGGACCTGCCCTTGTAGCAGAGTATAGCACTTGACCACTGACCCATTCTAACAAACTGCATATACCACCAGGGGCGGATGCAGGTTTTGACTAAAGGGGGGGGGGGTTGCGATATAGTTACTATCTAAGCGGAGCGCCACCATGAGCTGGCGCGAAGCGTACAGAGAAAAATTTTTGGTACAGAAGACCCCCAGATTGCAGGAAATGGCATTTCCCACGCGTTTCCTAGGCTCTTTGATCCGTATAAAAACAAGCTTTCATTGAAATTCCCTGTGTCAGAAATTTTATGATAAATGTCCTGCCAGAAAGTTGTCTCCCTCCTTCTGAGCCTGCATGCTATACAGCCCGATAACGATCTTGGGCGTCAGGAGTTCTGAGCATTCAGTCATTTGTTGTGCTCTCTCTAGGCACTCACAGTGACTCACTCAAAGTTGCTCGCTTGTGCTCAATAAAGAAAGCTTGGTTTCTCTTTTTGAAACCTTCTGAAAGTATTTTGGTGTGGGGCCTTAAAATTAAACTGGTAGGCTTAATTGCATGCATGGGATTTTAGGTTCTCTCGGAGCGCGACCATCGGTTGACGCGGCGCCAGGGGTGGTGCCAGGATTTGCCCGACGGGGGGCAGATTCCCCGACGGCGGGCCAGCGACCCGAAGCCGCGACAGCCATGACTGTCGTCGATGAACTGGTGAGGAAGGATTTGAAGAAAACTTGTGTATTAGATTATAACATTGCGGGGCATATATTTGATAATATTTGTATATACTAGAGATATATATTCCCGCCCTGATTTATCGTTTTTCCTAGAATCTGAACTGTGAAATTTCAAAGCGCGCGAAGCGCGCGAAATTTTTTGGATAGGCCTACACTAAAAAGAATCTGTCCTTATTTGAAGCATATATATATGGGTCAATTGCTAAGGCAGTTGGGCCATATCGGGCATAACCTGCGCTGAACTTCCCTCCTCGAGTCACTAGCAGTACCGCACGACAGACACAAGAGAACATTAACTAGGTTTCGCAAAATAAAATGAAATGACCAACATTTACATAAATCCATGTATTCTACTTCTGTTAAGTTACTTGAAAAGGTGGAAAGGGTTTGTACTGAGGAAGAGTGGGCAAAGTGGACCAAAAATTTTGCATTTTATCGCAGAAATGACCCTTTTGAAAGCCAAAATAAGTAAACCGACCAGGTCGGTACCGACAGCATTTTCCCGACAGGGGGCCGGATCATGCAGTGACCCGAAGTTCCGACAGCCCCTATGTCGAAGGGGTGGTAAGGAGGGGATATGAAGGAGCCTAAATATTCCAAGTCATTGCAGGGCATATTTTGCATAATATCACTGAATACTTCATGAGCCGAGTTGCGCACTGATAGTCTACTTTTGAATCTGAAACGTAAAATTTCAAAGCGGGCGAAGCGCGTGAATTTTTTTTTTTTTTTTTTTTGCAAAAAATATATGTAATCATTAAGAACAAAAAAAAAGAAAAACTGTAGGGGTTGTAGACCATATCAGGGATAACATACATTTTATCGAAACCACCTGGACTACCCTGTGAAATACCCAAACTTTTCTCCTTGAGTCGCTCACCAACTGACCGTACCGCATGACACACACAAGACAACAGCAAGTAGACTTTGCGATATGGGATGGAATTAACGATCTCTCTACATAAACTGTGTACTCTACCTACATGTAACTTGTTAAGTTTGACAGGTCTTGTGCTATCTAGCAATGTAAAATGGAAGTACTGAAGAAAATGGAGTGACTCTACCGCGCGCCTAGCGCGCCGAAAATTTTGGGTTCTTTTAAGGGAAATTGTCCTCTTGAGCAGTGGCGCCACTCTTGAGCAGTGGCGCCAACCTTCCACACAAGGATTTGGTGATTGGGGGGCACCACAGATGACGTCCAAATGCCACCTCAGTTTCCCCCCAGGTCTGCATAAATTGTACCTATTTATGGGCACCTGCGATAGTATACAGCAGTGATAATCTTTCCTTTGTCACTTCATAAAGGTGCTCACCTGGGTGAGGGGTCTAAGGGGAGGGGGTGTACACCCCCTCCCCTTTGAGAAAATTTTGTTAATTTAAGGTTGCTTAGATGCAAAATGGTGCTATCTTTGGGATACGTTTGGAACTGATCATATATGGCTGGAAAATATCCAGACATCAGTGAATTCTAATTTTTGGTAAGGTGAAAGAGGAGAGTATGTTGTCCAACAGAAGGGTATGTTGTCAGCAAACCTCCTGAAGTCCCACTTTTGGCTACTGTAATTAATGCCTTCTATTCGGGAAAAGTTTTTACTTAAAAATACGTGCGTTGAGTCCACGGAAACATTCTTGGACTGTTAAGAAAATTTTTCTTTGCTTCATTGTGCATTATGAAAGGGTATTTCTAAGGCTGGCAGGCAGTGGTATAGGGCCTCCTGGAAGCTCTGGATTAATTATATAAAATGGGGCACTGACATGATGCTTATTACCTGACATCCAAATGATACTATAGAGTATGATGCCGAGCACTTTGCAACTGTCGTATGTTTACTAAGTTTGAACGAAAACCCAGACGAACACCTTCTAGCAAAAGGGGTGTAGGACTAAAAAGCGCATTTCAAAATGCTTTTTTGAAAAAATGTATAACCGATGGCAAATACGTACTTTCAACCTTCCACATCATGCTACAAATTAGACTGAAAGATCCCATAGGCCTACGGAGGTTGGAGATGTACTTATGTTTCTCGGAAAAGTGTGATCAGAATAGTTGCATGTATTATAACCTTAATAATGGGCATAAGATGGGGTGCAAACCGTGACGAATGCGCTCGAAGCACGCCGAAATTTTTCATTAAATAAGATTTCAATGACAAAACCTGCATTCATGATCCTCTGCATCGAAACACTTTCAATGCCTCAACAAACCTATATGCCAATCACAAAGCCAATCTTTTACTGAGAATTCGTAAACAGCCTTCAACTTTTGTTACTGTGCTTCTACGGGAGTTGCTACCGTAAATTATTGACAATAAGGATATCAATGAGGTAAGGTTTGGAGCGCGCGTATATTTTGATAGTTTGCGAAAGATTTGGGACAATTCTGATAGTTTGAGAACCATTTGTGATTGAAAATGATAACCACAGATCCATCACTCGGCTGAAAACACACCTCACCCTACCCCCTACTCAAATCTATGCTTAAAGGCCTCTTGAGATCATTTTAAAATTTTCAAAAACATTTTTCTGAAATCGATTGGGGGGCACGCGCCCCCTATGCTCCCCCGTGCCGGCGCCACTGCTCTTGAAAGCAAAAACAGGTAAACCGTCGGGGCGACTTGTCGCCGTTGGGGACTACACACTTTACCGTATCGACTAAGACTCGCCGACTGTAAAAGTTTGTAAAAAAACTGTAAAACTTCCCCGACGGGGGCCATGGCCCCCCTGTCCCCCACCTGGCGCCATCACTGCGCGGCGTGAACCAAGAAAAGTTGGTCCTTCTCAGACCTTACAATCTATACTTAGGCCATCTTTATGTTTCATGTTTTGTATGCTTGTCATTTCCATGGAAACATTACGTTTTTTTGATACCCTCCCTTGCTGTACATACAACCATGTCGTCTAGAGGCATAAAGGAAAATATGTTAAAATACCGCCTACAAGTCACTGGCACTTCCCATGTGCAAAAAACTCCAGGCAAACACCACTCTTTTGCATGGAATGATGTTTAAACGTGATCTTGGTCATAACGTACTCTTGGATAAAAAAAAAGGAATATATCTTGTGTAACAAATGAAAGGGATTCATTATAGAAGCGAATTTTGGATTATAATACCTTCCAGAACAATGGTAACTTCTTTAGACGTACGTTCCAACTGAACAGTCTAATTTTCCCTGAACGTCTTTACATCCAACGGATGTCCAAAGTATGATTAGCCTTCTCGATTTCTGATTATATTAAGTGATTCCAATTCAAAGACAATCACTTTCAGTCAACAAAACATTTGAATTTTTCAGCGAGAGTACAAGCGAAAATCTGGAGTTGCGTTCCCATTTTTTAAAACAGAGTTAGGCACTACTGGATGCGATTTCATTGCATATGGGAACCAAGATTAGTGCTGGACCTCCTCTTGAAGGGCTCACTGACTCTATAAGGATTTTGAATGAGAGAGAATCGGGACGATAGAAGGAAAAATACGCTGTGCAGCAAACTTATAATTACGGCATGTTAATTGCATTGTTGTAACTGAAAATAACCTTCAAAACATACCGGGGAAAATAAACAATATATTATACAAAATGAAAAAAAAAATCCTCGAAAATCAAAGGGTGTTTAAAGCCCTAAACCCCCCCCCCCCTTGGATCCGCCCCTGACCACAATGCTGCTGCTTTAATTATCAAGAAACATTGGAAGTATACAGTAAAAGAACAGAGTCCCTTGTCAGAGGTCCAGAGGTCCCATGCTGTATAAAACAGATAGTAAAACATAACTAGTACAACTATAAGCATGGTGTCATCATTCCATCTCTGAAAACCTTAATGAGGACTGGTTGTGCCAGTGTGGCATATACTTTTCAATAAGTAAAGGGTACTGGTTGAGAAATTTAAAATTTTACCAGGTCATGCGCAAATTTCACCATATATTCACTTTCAAAATTTCCCCCAAGATTTTTCCAGAGGGGGAAACTCGCCCCCCCCCCCCCCGGCTACGCCACTGTGACTTATTCAGTCATATCTTATGTAACTAAGATTTGGTATTTTTTCGTGAACCTTGTTGACAATCATGTTTTGTCCACTGTGGCAAATAGTTACGAGGTGGTGAGTGTACTTAAAGTAGCAAAGCATGTAGCAAATTATACCCCGAAAACGTAATTGCTGGGTGAACTGAGTGATTGCACAATTAAAAAATTACAATATACTTGCACAAACTAAATCAAATGTAATTGCTGTGCGTGGCATCACATAACAATGCGTTTGCAACGCTTTATATGCGCTTGCTCTTTCCACGTTCAGCTTTGAGCTGAACAGGTTGTTAACTGAAATAAAATTATCAATCAAAGTAAAGTTTTTCGACTTTTTGGAATAGGCCCCCTACCCCAGCCTCTCTTCTCTGTTTGAGAATAAGTGATCTAGACTTTACTGGTCACTAACTCAGAATTATAGCAGAACCGTTGTGACTTAATTCGTTTGAGAATGCTGTCTTCTGCTAAGTTTGGGATGCCAAATGTTTCTCTTATACCTATAATAAGCATCGAAATGATCATACTGGTGACCCACGCAAGCAAGACGTAGAATTGGGGGCATACACCGTCGTCAGGGAAGGCTGCTCTCGTCCCCCTACCCCACCATGAATATTTTCCAGTATCGTGGGGAAGCCTTAGTGGGTTCGATAAAGTATATAATCCACCGACACCGACCAGTCGACCAGACCAATTTCTTACTTTTGCGTTTAAGGAGGGCAGATTTTTCAATGAAAACCACAAACCATCAAATTATCTTCAATAGAACCCCCAAAGATGTCCCATCAGCCATCCTTTCTGAAACATGCCAGTTTTGCCTGGGTTTCCGATTGCCGCCCCCATAGAGGAGCTTGGCCCCCTTATTGGGCAAATCTTGACACCACCACTGATTGTAAATATGAAGTGTAAAGTGCCCATTTCCTTCGATCTAAGGCGTCTGAAAGGCCAGCTTGTCTGACCTGAGCCTCATCCATGGTAGGACTGAGGTCAGACTGGTCCTGTAAGACGCTTTAAAAGGACGAACTGCCGTGGTAACGAACCGCTTCCTATAAAAAACCGTCTCCTGACACTGATTGCCGTAGATATGTTGCTTCTGAACCACTTAAGTTTGGATTTCGCTTTCGAAAATAAGTATCCTCTCTATAAGCCTGAGATCTTTCCCTGCGGTCCTCGACCTCAGCCCAGCATATGAGTTTGACCCTCACCCTAAAAAAAAAAAAGGAACACAAAAAAAGGAACACAAAAAAAGGAACACAAAAAAAGGAAAACAAAAACTTGAGAATCAGTGGGCTAGCATGTTCCTATTTGTGACAGAATTTCATGCTGGGGCTAAAAACGGGATGATCTCATCTTGACCACACGCGTACACTCCCTCTAAACCAGGGATTCTCAAAGTTTTGTAGGGTTAAGGCCAAATAAAGAGGCAGGTCTGCTATTGAGGGCGAATTCGAGGAAAACATCTGTACATCAACGTGGGGAAAATAAAGCTAGTTTGCAAGCGCATGTAGTCAGGACAGGAGTTGTAAGGATTTTGTCTAGGGTGCATGCGCCGAACGGGCCACCAGAACGTAAAACGCTTCTCCCAAAGTCTCGAGGTCAAGAAGTCTAAATTAGGATCCTTGGGGGCACAAACGCAACAGGGGGGCCGAGTATGGAGTATTCACAACTGATTGTGGGCACTATAGACTTAATCTACCTTCAGATGGCATTGAATGTGCTTTAAAAATATACCACGCAAGTGACGCTTTCACCGTTTATTTTGTAACACCCTAACTCTGACCACCGACCGGTCGCTTTAATGGTGAGTGATATAATAAATAATAATTCAGGTCTTGAAGGGCAGTTTTTTACGACGCTAAGCGACCACAAGCGCGGAGGAAGCCTATGGCTCATAAATATTAACTTCACATCTGGTGGCAGCCTACTCAACAGTTCAGATCACATTTGGCTTCTGTCAAAGGTCAGTTCAGATCGGAGTAGGATGAATGATAGCAGGAGTAGAGCTTTGGAACAATAATTTCACTCGAGCCCTCCCATAGAATTGAAAATGAATAAAAGAACTACTACCTACGATGGGTGTGCCCGGAGCTCGCCAAAAGCAGCAGCACTATTTAAGACATTTTGGCTATATCTTCCCTTTACAAGTTAACATTACAAAAGTGTTCCAGTGTACTTAAGTTTCCTCCTGATTCTCTCTGTCTTCCAGTCATTCGTTTTTCCTTTTGATTAGTGTAATACTGTATTTTTTTCTTTTCTTGTAGTAAGCCTCGATCTGAAACAACGGAGCCTTCCCTTACATGGAGTCACCGAGGGTCCATACCTTTCCCAAGGGAATGCAATGCTTGTTGCGATTTCCATAAGGGCTTTACAAATCATGACCAAGACAATGAAATTTTCAGCATTTTCATTAGCAATAAATGTAATAAGAAAGGTCTGTAGAAATGCGGGCTCCTGCCGATTGAGTTCGACGCTTGCCTCCTTCCACGCCTATAGTAGTTACTATGAAACACATAATGTAAGATAAAAAATCTACAAGAGGTTTTGTAAGCCTGCTTTTCCCTAACTGCATGTGTATTTTTCTTGCTTTTCTAGTCAAAGATGCATGGTTTCTTCAATTGGTCATGGCTGTGCCGAGGGGGGATCGAAGGCAACGTTTGTGAATCAACGCTCTAAATAAAAACAACGGCCGCAGTTTTACACAATCAGTGGAATCCAGCCAGGTACCGTCCTACTGGACAGCTAGAGAAATTTAGTACCCAGTTTTCTTTATTCCTCTCTCTCTCGCAAACATTGTTTACGTACTATAGTAGTTACTATAGTATTTGAAAACAGGGACAGCAGGTCAAACCCTGCATTTCCAAAGGCAGTTGGCACAATCTTAAATGTCCCCCTTATAGCTGTAGTGGCAAACCTATGTACCTCCAAAAATTAGAAAATGAATTTGGATCTCATAACTAGGGGGCTTAAACATTGATATGGATTACTTATGCAACTTAATATCATGAAGCTACACAGCACCATAATGGTAAAATCAAGAAAAATATTACAAATGTATGAGGAATTGCCTTTTTATCAGCGCGCTTTGCTCGTACTCATTGCAAATGATTGTCTTGACATTACCTCCTATCCGACGACTAGAGTGGAACCTATAAAAGCCTATACCATGATCATATCTAAAGGCATTCAGTTTAGCTATCGATTTCATTTATTAGTGAAAATGTCTATGCGAATGAATAATATGTTTGTTTTAATTTTGTTTACATTACAAAGGTTTCCAAAAGAGCCAAATTTCCACGCACTCTACGCTCTCTCATCTCCGAAACTTTTCTTTACTTCGTTCCTACTCTTTTTCTTCAATACCATCTCAACCATTTAATTGGCATTAACTTACAGTGCTAAGATCGTTTTAGGGTCACCTGGAAGCTGACATCTGAGGACCTTTAAGTCCCGGAGGATTTTGGCATTTTCTATGGTAATTTCTGGTAGGTGTAGCTATGATAAATAATTTGTGAAGAAAAACTTCAAACTCATTGTTTTGGGCAGGCGTCAGGGTTTGCCCCACGTGAGGGCCAAGCTTCCCTATACGACTAAATTTTCGGCATTGCTCACCGAAAATTTCTGGACTCTTTTAAAGAAAATTTTAAGACTTTGGATTTCTGTTGAAGAGAATTCAAAACTTTAAGACTTTAATTTAAGAAAATTTGCAAATTCTGGGCTTTTCATAAACCATAAATATGAAAATGTGGAGACTTTTGGGAAAACTTTACCCTCTTTTAGAGCAAACTCAAATTAACCATCGAGGCTAAGTGTCCCCGTCGGGGCCTACATACTTTATCCGTTTATCGTGCCCACTGAAGCTCCCCGACCAAACTAGAATATTTCCTTGGCCAGGGGAAACCCGAAGGAGGATTACCCCCTCACCCCTCCTGGTTCCACCCTAGCTGTAGCCTCTATGTACCGCCTTCAACGGCTCTTTCTTATTTTTTGTGCACATGCGTAATTACGGAGGTACACAGGACTTCAAGAACGCGAAGACTGGGGGACCTTTCTCTCCCTCGCTAGATGTTTGGAAAAATAAACCGGTACATGTTATAAGAAAAATTGAAAGCTTTAGCACATTAATAGGTATTCTTAATGAGAATCCTTTTCAAGGCAGACATATCCTCACAGGCTGATCTATGGAAGGGGTTCCGGTTCCAGCCCTCTCCACTTTTTGCGTCTACTGATTTTGAGAAGAAGCCAGCCTACTCTGCACTTTACCTTGTTGCCAGATGCCATGAAATTGCATCAAACAGTGTTTTATTTCCAAATTTTCATGGAAGAAGTCCCAGATTTCCCGTGTTTTGACCATTTGAGTGGTATGGCCGTTACTTGCTAGTAGTCTATTCCGAAATTGCAGACTGCGGTAAGTTGGTAACACTTCGTAAAAATGCACGGTTCCTTTAAAGTATTCCTTAATAAATGAAAATGAGGATAAAGGCGGTGGTATTTGAAGCAATGAAGCTTAACAACGGGTAGGTTCGGGATTCAATCCTCGGCTGGTCCAAAGTATCTCAAATTCAGTGAACAAATTTATACCTCAGCAACGGAGAAAGCTATGAAAGTGAGAGTTGGATGACTGAGATTCATTTTCCAACTTTTAAATATATATTCTTGTTATTCTAGGCTTAAGGTACACTTTAACGAAACTTGTTAAAATCAGAAATTATTCTGGATCCATTTTGTTGAGGAGAATATCATGACGAAATGACTTTTCGAACATTTGAATAGATTTGTTGCCCGTTATTTTATTGATGATGTAATTCCTCTTGCAGTAAAGTATGCAATGCGATACAGAGGTCATACGAGATAAAGGTTAGACGGTCGTACTTTGTGGGCCCATGAGCACACAAGGGACAAAGATAAAATATCATCAGTACAAAAACGATGTGGGATGATAATTAGCGGCGCTTACTGGAACAGCCCCATCCGAATGCTCTTTGTAAACTCTTTTGAAATTTCCCCTTACTTTAAGTGGCGACATTTGACATCATTTAAGATTTTCTACGTCATAATGCTCCTGCTCCGTCATAATGCTCTTTCTACGTCATAATGCTTCCACATGTAAGAATAGAAATGGGTCTGCGGTTACAAATATTATGTATATCACCGTATTTGAATATACGAGTGGCTTTGGTTTTTAGCATTAATCGCTTGAGGTGCTTGCTAAGCTAATATTGTCTGAAGGCATGCATCCCAGAATTTTTTCAAAATTCCAAGCAAATTTGTGCATTTTTGGTTATTTCAGACCAGGTAAGACTTCTCAGTACACCTTTCCTACAAAATAGTGTATACTTCTAATAAAGCTGGGTTAACATTCAAAGTGGAGTGTTTTTCAAGTGAAAGTGGGGAGTTTGCAGAAGGTTCAACTTTGCCCGGACCCTAAACCCGATGCTGTTAAACATGCGTTATGTTTTTGGAACTCGGAAAACATTTTCAAGCAGTCGGTGCAACTTTTTTGTAATGAGGTACCATTTTTTATATGGAAGAACTTTTGTGGTTTGTTTAGAGGAGGCTTACACGTATTGTCGGAAGTGAGAAGAAATCGTCCTATTTGCAGCCTCTGGAAGTCTGGATGAAACTGAGTCATATGTAGAAAGGTTCTAGTTGGTTTGTAATAGCTAAAGTTTGGAAGATGGGACACCAGATTATTTCAGGGTACTTCAATTAAAGCTACGGAATAAATAGAGCGGGGAGGTCTTTCCTGAAAAAAGTCGGGACAAACGTAAAAAAAATTCGCTTTGTTATATATATGGAACTTTGAACTTGTTTTACTTCACTTTTTGCCATTTGGCTTATGACTTTGTTGCCCGTTTTTTTTTTTCTGTTTTACACTAAATGGACAGAATTCTCCAGGATAAAAGACCCTGGTAGAAAAACCTATAAGGAAAGTATACAATCGCAGTATATGGGTACAAAGGCGAATAGATAGGGGAGTTCGCTCAAGTGGCAAGGGGGTTTGCTAGACAAGGGAGGCTTGCCAGAACCCCTCAGGTTAGTGTCGTGTATGTTCTGACTATGGGGGCGCTTCATGGACGCACTGAAGGCATAGATGAAACATTCGGAAAACTCGTCTCGGTACACACTCGTCAACATCCTCCATGTAGCTCTCTACAAAATTAATTTCTTTTCCCTTCGTTGCACTACTAGAACTCGTCACAACATCTGTCGAAAGGTGATTGGTCAATAATTACCACGTAATATTCTTTACGTAATTATAACTCATTGAGGATTTCGAAATCACTACACAACATTAGTAGTATGATCTCGGAATGACATTACGGTATGTACACAATTTCACAAAATTGCGCATGGTTACTAGTACACTTAATCAAGAATCACAGCTCACAGGGTAGGGGAGGGGGTGAAAGTGAGATACATAACCAAAGGTAAACACTCCGAATGTTCCCACCAATTGAGGCAACATTCTAAATGTCCTTTCTGTGAACGAGAAAGCTTCAGGGCAGGGGTCGAAATATTTTTCAGAGGGCGAGATATACTAGAATGCATTAAGGCGATGTTAATTTTTGATCTTCTTTGTGGTAAAAATGTTTCGATGGGGCTTTGCTGCCCCCTTTCCTATATACGGGCTTGTAACTACTGTCTTCTAGTGTTTGCCCATTTGCATTGCTGTAGTTTCAGGATGATCTCTTTCTACTATTTAATCCTATTTTTTACATGATTTCCGTAATTTTGGCTTGAATTCATATTTGTCCTCCTAGGATCAGTGCCGCCCCAAAGTGCTAGGTTAATTTGTTATGAACGGCAGGGACGGCGGAGACGAGGGGGTTGCTACGGGAGCTTTAGTCCCCCCCAATTTTTCTGCGGTGGACATTTGGGCCGCCTTAAAGGCAGTATGCAGTCACCCCAATCAGAGTGAGTGTATCCTGTCACTCTAGTGCATGATTGGCCTATTTTGATCATGTGACAATAGTTTTGTTGGTAAATTGTGAAATTCAAGGAGAATTTCTCCTTGCTTTACCTATTGTTTGAAACAGTTATGTTCAAAACATCTTCAGAGGTGCTTGTAATGCAATAAGGGGAGATTTGCAAGAGTTTGCTGATTTTTCAAAGAAAATTTTGGGGCGACTGCCTATTGCCTTTAAGCTGGGATGATAGGCTTTCATTTTCTTGAACATATTGAGCCGCTTCGATGATTAGTCCCCCCCCCCCCCCCTCCACTTCAAATTTGGCTTCGCTGTCCCTGAGCGGGCCGGTGGAATTCTTCGGGCTCATATTGCAGAGCAAAGTTTGCCCTATTGAAAACCTTTTACAGTGTCTCAGGCATCGATACTTCTATACTACCCATTGAAAAGTAACATATGTTTTCTGAAAGTCCTTGCCCCTGTAGAGCGATTGAGGGGAATCTGCTCCCTGAATTGGAGCTGACATCCATGATGGGACACTAGCACTAGATATAGACTTAAAATGACTAACCTCTCAACCGTTGGGCATCTACACCATGGGGTTGTCATGTGTGGCCCCTGTTCTAGATTGGCTGAAAAGAAGAGATACTATAGATCCGGACCCAAAAGGCCTACATAAACATATGCAGCTATCCCGTATTGAAAAGCGGTATGTACTGTACCTGTTGCGTAACCTTTAGTAGAGTTGTGTCAACATAGAAGAAGGCCAACTACAAGGGCTGTATCCCAGTCTACCTAACCCAGTTCCAAGCCAGTTCCTATTCAAGTAGTGGTCACAATTCCGGGCCGACTACCGCGATTCCAGTACCCCGGCCTCCAATTCCGAGACAAGGTTCCCGTTCCCAAATATGAGCCAATTCCGAGTCAGGACATTTGACAACGTAGTATAGATCTATCATACATGTGGGATAATGGATTTATACTATTTGTTCAAATAAAGTGTAGTAAAAAGGTCATTTTCAGAGTCAATGTTCATAATTTGGCCCACCTTGAAATTTAGGTGACTCTGAGTAGTCAACATCATGTATTAACTGTGCACCAATAACAAAGCAATCTTAGGTAAAGGAAAAGGGGAGGGGCAGCGAGAAAGGTCATGCCCCAGTCTTGAGAGTGCAGGGCGAAAATCCCCTTTTCGGCCCCGCACCCTCAAGTGTATAAGTACCGTTATTTATATTGCCTGCAAAACGCCAACATGACGGACTTCAATTGACATTTCCCCCTGTACTTTACATATAAAGAGCATTCATTTTCAGAGAGATCATGTAGGGAAAAGCCTAAATTTGCTGACATGTGTACGAGCTGTATTTTTGTCTGTTGGTTTCTTGTCACTTGAACATCTAATCGCATGTAACTGAAATTTACAGCTGCGATAACAACGAAGTTTATCAGGGGTCCTTGGGGCCTCACACCCGGCCGGCAGGGCGTATCTTCCCTGATTTCGGTTCACCTTTTGTTGCTCTCGAGGAGCCCAAATCCTTCAATACTAACAAAAATTTTCACGGCGCGAGGTCGCACGCTGTTAAGTTTCAAAATGCAATTATGCAAGTGATCCCTTATCGAACCGAGTACCAATATTTTTACTCACCACCATCAGTGCAGATTTTTCGACATGTATTTCAAATGTCTGGCTCCCTTCCAGCATTCGAAATAGCCGGTATCGCATCAAACAATGCGACACACTTTCTTGCACATGCGATGTACTTCTCGAAATGAATAGCGTAAGAATGCGATGCACCGTGTTTGCCAAATTATAAAATGCAGTAGAATGTAGTAACAATTACACACACACACACACACGCACACACACACAGAGAGAGAGAGAGAGAGAGAGAGAGAGAGAGAGAGAGAGAGAGAGAGAGAGAGAGAGAGAGAGAGAGAGAGAGAGAGAGAGAGAGAGAGAGCGAGGTTTTGTCAGGAATGGATACATTTTCAGCAATTATTCTTTGAGAAAAACACTTAACCACAAGCTACGAAACCTACTCACGGGCGTACTACTTTTTCCTTTGTACAGTGCTATTTAATCACTGTATATAACCAAATCCCTAAATACAAGCAAGGACGACATAATACAACTCTGTTATTTGTTTTTATTCCCAGTGCATACTGTGTACACTAACAGTTAAAAACTAATGAATTTCATTGTCAGGCAAAATTGCTACACCAAAATGAAAAATTGCTATACAGAATCATTTTTTGTGTAGCAATTTTTCTACACCAAAATATTTCACTAATTCTAACGCTGCTCTCTCTGCAGTTCTGCAGACCAAATTTTTAAAGACCCTAAATCAGCACTACACAGGTATAGAATAGGTTATCAGTGGGGAATTAACAGCGCTGACCGTCTCCGCATAGACCCTTTTCCAAATAGCATTTGCAATGGACTGTGGGACAGAGTTCTGGTAGGCGATATTGTTGTCAATGGCATTTTGCTGTGGCAAAAAACGATGCACACCAAAATTCTATCCCACAATCCTTTGTAACTCCTATTGGAAAAAGAGTCTATGACGAATAGTACGGTGTTCATGTTTTCATTATTCTAAAAGATGTTTGTTATGTTCAAAAAAAAAAACATGCTGGTTTCCTTGACACTATAATAGTAGTTCCTCGTGCATGATTGTACACACGTGTAGTACATGAAATATAATAGAAAATAGCATCATGTTGTATCTAAGCTCTTTGCTAAAGCGGCAAAAATTTTTAACTTGGGCGGGCGTACCCCTCCTTCAAGATCTCTCCCAAGGAAGGTTGATCCGAATGTCCAAAATAGTCTTTGGAAGGAAAAGTTCCCTAACCTAGATTATGCTTGTAAAGAAAATGTTATTTACCTTCCTTTTGAAAGTATACTAAAGTTGAATCTTATAATGGAGAATGTTTTGATGGCGCTGACAACTTAGTCTGGGATGTGTGATTTTCTGCAACCTTGGTGCCACTGTGGGCGAACATTTTCTTGGTCCGCAGCGTTCGCTACGCGCCACCTCACCCTAGCTCTCCACTAAGATATTATCACAAACCTTCAAAAGGCTTCTGACAATATATTTTGATTTCGCCCCCCCCCCCCTCCACACTGCAGAGATTCCCCTTCCACACTCCAAAGTATGACTACCTTCTTACTACTAATGTAAAATTGGTTTTGGTGGAGTCGACTGGAATCGGCTCTTAGTCCGAGCCCAGCCGCGGCCCATCCCAGACTACTTCCGGTTCCCGGACCTCCCATTCCAAGCCAATTCCAAGTCCTGTTCAAACGGACTCTAGTCCGAAAGTTGAGTCTGATTCCGGAATCTGGGGTTGCATCCCTTTGTACCTTCCGAGGTCGCTCATAGAAATAAAACTTTATTTCTACGGTACATCTATGCTCTGTAATGAGGGCGCTCTTAATCTGCGTAAAAATTTTCTGCTACATACTAATATACTAACGTACATAGCGTATCGGTAAATACATCACTTATAATACCAGAGCTAGCTGATTACCCTAACGTAGTTTTTGAGTTATCTAGGGATGGAAGTCCACGCTGCGCTCGGAAATAGAGTGAGAATTTTCTGACGTTTGGATAATTTTTCGTCGACGATTTCAAAATGATGAAAAAGAAGCAAAGGAATATAAGGAAAAGAGTAGGGGACAGTGACGAAGAAGACTTGAAAACTGATGTAATTCCTTTCCTCGAGGATGATTATCATGCTCAGGTGAAGAAGGTCGTGGAGGAGAGGGCAACTAAGAAAAAGAGCAAGGAGAAGAAAAACAAAGATTTACCGGGCAAAACAAGTTTACTTAGTTTCGGGGAAGATGAGGAAGAAGGTATCTGACACGTAATGATATTGTAAATATGATGCAATTGACCTCCAAATTGTAGATTGTGCATGTTAAAAAGGTCTGAATTACTCTTTTCGCATAATGGGTACATGCAATATCTCACCCACGTCCTACTGAGTGTAGCATAGCTAGGCTCATAAACGTTAGGTCGAAGGGCTAGCAACATGTAAGTTGCATCAAGTTCCAATTACTGTACTAATAAAGTAAGCCTAAGCCAGTGGTTCTCAGACACGGCCTTTAGGGCGGCATGCAGCCCCTGGCCCTGTCAGTGTGGCCCCTGAATTAATTTTAGTTTTTCAGAAAAATCATAATTGACTAGGGCCTAGACTAGGCTAGGCTAAAATGTAGCAAAGTAGGCACTAGGAAATTAAATTATGTAATAAAAAGCTTCCAGCTTTGCTCTCCTGAGGGGGAGGGGGCTAGGTTCGGTACGTAACAGGCTGTGCGTTATTTTCCTTGTTCAGTCATATCTAGCCAAAACTAATTTCGTGGGCCTTGTTGACAGTCATATTATGTACACAGTCGCATGTATTAACTGTATGTAGTAATGCATTGCCGAGTGGTTGTATTTGTAGTACAAAGCTTGTAGCAAAGTTAAGTCCTGGATTTTTTGTTGTGACCTGAGGTGAAAAAGCAATGGAAAAAGTATTGTGCTGAACGTTTGTTGCTTGGTTGTTGAAATAAAAATTTCTTCAATTATATTTCAGTACTAACAAGTGCTTCCGACATTTTGCAAGAACTCGCTCTTTCCAAGTTTCCATAGCTCAGTAAGATGAAATATAATCATTCAATCAAAGCTTTTTTTGACTTTTGGGAATGCGGTACTCGAACTCAGTGGACCCACTTTGCTATCCGACTGTGGTTTAGAATAACTGATCAAGAGCTTCCTCACATACTGGTCACTAACAAAGGAAAAGTACAGAATTGTTGTGACTTCATCCGCTTCAGAGAGCAGTTTTTGTCAGCAACCTACTTAGTTTGGAATGCCAGATGTTTCTCCTATACCGCAAACCGACCCATAATGAACATCAAAATGACCATACTGGTGACCATACATGCATGCTGATGCAGAATTGTAGATGGGTGGCCCCAGGTGGAGGAGGTACAGGGGCCTATGGTCGGGGAAACTCCATTTTCATTGGGGAGCCTCAATGGGTACGGTAAAGTATGTAATCCCTGATGACGACCAGCTGCAGCAACAGACTTCTTGACTTTGCCCTGAGTAGGGCATATTGCCCATTAAAGACCACTATTTTTCATTCTTACTTCACTAATAACCTCAAAATTTTCGGCATGCCAAAAGTTTATAGCATTGGCCATTTTTTTAGCAACTTCGACTCTCTATTGGGGAGCTTGGCCGCCACCTGGCACCCAGCCCTCCTGATTGGAGAGGCAAATTTGTTGTGAAGGAGTGCGATTTCTTACAATCTAGAGCTCCTGGAAAGCAAACTTTAAATTTCCTGATCTCAGCCCCAACCATGGTGGAGCTGAAGTCAGGTTGTTCCTGTTGGACGCTGCAAAAGTGTGAACTGCCATCTTAAGGAGTCGCTTCCTATGAAAACTTCGTACCTCTGCCTCTGATTGTGGTAGATACAGCTAGTTTTGAGACCTCTGAAGTGTGGGTCTCGCTCTTTCCAGTTATTTTCCTCTCTTTACAGTACCTTCATAGCAGGTGTTGAATATGTACTCCTCTGTGGCGTACATACTCTAACACCTGTGAACAATGACAGAGATCATCCAGTTTCGTTATATTCATGAGCCCAATATGATTTTACTCTCTCGACTGTTGATTGGTTTCAGTATATGAATATTCATATTGCACGAAAAGGCTTCAGCTGCAAGGTTCACTTTTACACAGTAAGTCATTGGGACTTCATTGTGTGAGCTTGAAGCGGGCGAAATCACATACAAAAACCCCATCGGCATTTGTCGTTCGAAACAGCATGATAATCAAGACTTGCTTTAGTCGTTTTTTCGTTGAATATTTATAATTCTGTTTGTTATTATCGTATATAGGAATAGTTAATAGCGTACAGTTTTTAGGCAGTTTGACGAAGAATTCTTGCAAAAGTTCGCGGACGTTGGTATTGTGAGTGCAGTCAGTGTGGGTGCAGATATCCCCGTGGCCCTCAACCTCTTTCCAGCCTCTCTATTTGGCTCTCACCCTCAAAAAGTTTGAGCACCACTGGTTTAGACCTATGCAAGGTGAAAATTAACATGAGAAATTACAGAATAATCTATAATTGTAAACATACAGTAATGGTTGGCCTAAAACGGTGATTCTCGAACGCGGCCCTTAGGGCCGCATGCGACCCCCGGACCGTGTTGGTGCAGCCCCTGAATTGATTTTAGGTTTTGAGAAAATTCTTATTTGACACGAACAAAACGTAGCAAAGTAGGAGGTAAAAGTATGTGATATAAAGTCACTACTTGACTCCTTCCAAGTTTGCTCTTCTAAAGGAGTGTTTGGTTGCCTACGTAGCAGACTATGTGGTCTATTCATAGTTCAGTCATAGGCTATCCTGCCAAGACTATTTTCGTGTCCCTCATTGTTGACATTCATTTTACGTACACGGTGGCATGTAGTCATGTAGTGATGCATTGCGGAGTATTTGTAAGCCTGTTTGTAGTAATAAAGCAACAAATTAAAATCCGAAAATTTAATTCCGACGTGAGGTGACTGTACAATTGAGAAATGTGTCATGTTGAGCGTTTGTTAATTGGTGACTGAAATAAAAATTTCTGCAATTTATATTTTGGTACTAACAATGTCTTTGAGACATTTTATAACATATGATCTCACTGTTTGCATAGCTCTGTAAGATGAAGTATAATCATTCAATCAAAGCTACTTTTGACTTTTGCATCCCTCGAACTCAACTTTTGTGAGTTCATCCGTTCCAGAGCTGGGAGCAGTGTTGTCGGCAACCTACTTAGTTTGTAATGCCAGATGTCTCTCCTATACCTATAAAAGTGCATACTGCCCTCTTAACACCTTCAGGAACAGCTTCCTATGAAACCTTTGTAACTCTGCCTTTGTTTGCCATAGACACAGCTAACTTTGGGACCTTTTAAGTATGGATTTCACTCTTTCCAATTGTCCTCACTCAAAGCCTGAGATCCCTCTGTGGCTCTCGACCTCTTTCCAGCCTCTCTATTTGGCCCTCACCCTCAAAAAGTTTGAGAACCACTGGCCTAGAATATTCCACATGTTCATGTTTAGAAGCATTTGATTTGGGTGCAGTAGGTTGCAAGGCTTAGCAGTGAGTTAAGCCTAGCCTAAGAAAGTTACAAAACCATGAGAACTGATTTTGGGGTCCATGATTTTGACTTGATAATGGTAATGACACATTACCAAAAATGATCGTTTTTGTGAAATCCGGAGGTTCTGAAGCTGCCTTCCAATATTGTCATGGAGGTAAACAAGTTTTCTTACCATAAGCACTGTACATGAAAACACAACATACTGTACAAATTGATGGACACCTGCAGAAGCCTTTGAAACACATGATGCACCAATTTATGGTCCTTAAACACCTTGATAGTTACAGCAACATGTGCAGGGTAGTTGCCAGTAGTCAGATCAGACAACATCAATTTGTTGTCATTCCAATTTGGAGCTTTAATGTCTCAATATAGTGGAAATACCTAATAAGACCCCCGCCCGTGCCAGTGCCACTGTTGCTAGGCATGTCTGTTCATGGTTAAGTAGGATCAAAGGGAATTCCTAAGTGTTATTTCTGTTTTTAAGTTTACGAGATGAATTAGGCAGTCATCAAAATCTACCAGGGAAGGGGACTATAGGAGGGGCTGGAGGGAATTTTGATATTACCTTTCCCACCCATCTAAAAGTGGAGATGAATCCACCAGTCTCTCACATGACTGACACCCAGGACAAGACTGCTGTGCCGTGTTTTTCAGGGGGTTTTTGGGGGGAAGAAGATGGACCCTTCCCCTTGCAAATTTCTGTTACTGTTACAGTTTCTTTAGCAAGGTGTTGAACTCTATAAAATTCAGAATTAAGCAGTCCAGAAAACCACTACATAGCAATTAGTTCAAAGTTGATCTAGAAGTCTCAGGGTATGGGGGAAGGAGGGTAGCTAATTCTGAAGGCCTATGGAAAAACTGTTCCTTGAGTCTAAAAGTGGCACAGTGAAAATTTAAAATGAATTTCAAATGATTTAAAATGCATTTAAATGACAACGATAGTATTCCATTGCAATTCTTAGTCAAGAATTGAGTGAATTAGTCCATTGCACAACTGGAATTTGGACTGCATTGTGAGCCTGCTTGGGTCCAGTTTCTTGAAAAATTTAAAAAAGAACTTGTTTTTGTACTTAACTCTGCATCCTTCATTCTCTTTCTAGGAGATGGTGCAGTTGTAGAAAGAACTTTAAATTATCTTCACTTTGCAAACATTTGGAGATGAATCTAAGCATGGGTATGGCACATATGCTACATGTTCACAGTCCTAGTTCTGATGCATATGAAACTGTTGAGGCCTAGACTTGTTTTCACTTGCTATTTTATCATTATTTCCCTCAGGTGCAGAGGTATTTCAAGTGAAAAAGTCCAGCATGAGTCGTCGAATGAAGAAAGCAAAAGCTAAGATGAGGAAGGAGAAGGATTTAAAGGAGAAAGTGGCAGCAGCTGCAGTAGAGGAGTACAACATCCGAGGTAAAAAACGTGGTGTGCCCCAAGGTATGAATTTTGAGTATGTATGGGCAGGAGGACTTAATGTTTTTGGATTGTTGTCTGAATTGAGGTACATTTGTCAGGATAAACTGCATCTATAAAATTTTCAACAAATGCAGTTCCCCATAGTGTCCCTCGCTACCACTTTCATGAAAATGTCTGATGTTCACAAGCAGTGTCATTGATTAAGATCTCAGCTTTTAATTTACCACTTCCAAGGAAACTATGCTCTACTTAAACTTCATACCCATCTTGAAAAAGCATTTCATTATTCTGTTTGGGGGTTGGGGTGTGGAGGGGGAGGAGTTGTCTGGCTTTCTGCACTCTGTTTTCTTTAGAGTGTCATACCAGTTTTCATAGACCCTTTTCCGAATAGCAGTTACAAAGGATTGTGGGACAGAATTTTTGTACACATCCTTTTTGGCCACAGTAAAATGTCATTAACATTAACAATGCGTACCAAAATTTCTATTCCACATTCCTTTGCAATTGCTATTTGGAAAAAGGTCTATTGAAATTTAAGTTTGATTTAAAGTACAAGACCATTGTGGCTAAAAAATTTATCTTTACATAGTGACACTGTGAACAGGAATGTGATCAAATCCAAATTGTCAATGATTCTGAGCTCGTGATGTTCCATCTCTTTGTTCATCTTGTAGAAGATAGCAAGTCTGACTCTGAGGAGCAGGAACCTCCAAGAGACAGAAATGAAGGCATCATCTTAAACGGCATGGATGCTGAAGCAGCGGTCATTGCGGAGGAAGATCAGCATGAGATAAGTGATGGATTCCGCAGATTGGCATCAGGTAAACCTCGTCCTTTAATCTTGATATTCATTTTCCCAAAACTGAAATGTCTCTATGACAGTAAGTCTTGAATCCTCCAACTGGCGTGTTGAGGAACAGGCAAAACCTGTGTATGTGTGGGGAGGGGGGTGGGGGGTGGGGAGGGGATGGCGATTGTAATTTTCCCCCCATTTTTACATAGTTATGAAGACAATCATAATCTAAGTTTGGTTTTTTGATCATTAGATGATTGAACAACAATGAAATATATTTGGTGCCATACAATAAAAACTATTAAGAAACATTTAAAAAGACAAGAATTTTCAGTTTCTCCCCTTTTTGGTTCTCTGATAAATGAGCAAACCCCATGTTTGTGGTTGTGACAGATGTACTGTTGGAAAACCACACATGATGCACCACTATACCTAACACACATATTGCCTATTTGTCAGTATTTCAAGAAGGTAACGAAGTGTCATCTTCAAAAAAAAAGAAAATAGGACAGTAATATATTGATAATAGTGTGACCTTGTAAAGAGCAAATCAATCACAGTCTTTTAACAAAATTTTACTGTTTTATGGAAATATCCATGTGGTGATCAGTATGATCAATACAAACATTTTTGTTGCAATTAATTGTGGTATTAACAATATATTAAGCAAAGAAAGGATTTTCTGATAATCGTTTTATCATGTTCATTCTGTATAACATCTGTTTCCAGCTTAAACATTCTCAAACATAATCTGCAGAATTGTCCATGGATATAATGGAAAGTGAAATGATTGTTTATCAACATCAATGAACTTCAAAACAGTTGAAGAAAAGTGATAAAAGTTTGTGTCTTCTCAACACCAGACCATAACTCAAGTTTTAATTTTTTTTATCCAGTCTCATAACATTTTGTGTGTGTGTGTGTGTGTGGGGGGGGGGAGGGGGGTTGTCATTGAAATATTTGAAGTGATTTGACAAATTTTAATACCAGTTTGTGCTCTAGATATGAAGGTAATAAAGTTTATGGATGCTCTGGCCACTTATACTTTTTGGCTAGAAGTTTTTATTGCTCTACTCCATTATCATCTTACTAGGACTTATCCCCGATGCTTCAATGATTCATGCTGCTCGTAAGAAGAGGCAGATGGCACGAGAGTTGGGTAAAGACTACATACCTCTGGATGATACTAATAGATTTAGAGGAGATAAGTCTCGTCTGGTGAGAGATGATGAAAACGATCGGTCTGGGAGTGATAGTGATGAAGGTAGAATGAGTTTCACAGTAAAGCATTCCACCAAGCGAGAGAGTATCCAGGAAGCTATGAAGCCAGGTAAGGGGTTCTCTGAATATAAATCAAATGATTTTTGAAAATTTATGAGGTGAACATTCCATATTATTGGATCAGATCTGTTGGTCATCCTCTTTTCACTTTGCAATGCATTGTTGCCATTTATAGTGATATATTCCCATTGCTGTGCACAGTTGCTATTTATAGTTTTATAGTAACATGCTTGGCAAGGGGCTCTTCAATCATATTTGCTGACAGGTCAGGTAATTCATTGAAATATCTCACAGGCTACAGAAAGTCACATAGCCAGAATTTTGTCACATGGTTTTCAGTTGCGATGACCCGCTCTTTAGAGCAGTAGAGTAACTGGGTGATAGAAGTGGGGGTGGCAGGGATGAAAATAAGGTAAATGTACCGACAACATTAAGTCGATGTACCAACACTTTTTCAGAGGGTTATCACTTGACAAGTAACTCTCGCACCTGTGACCCTCCCTCCATCCACCCAGTGGTGGCGCCAGGATTTGCAAGACAGGGGGCAGAATCCCTGACGGGAGGGCCAACGACCCAAAGCCCAGACAGCCCCGATAATGTCGAAGGGTTGGTGAGGGAGGTTTTGCAGAAAACCTGTGTATTATACCATGCCATTGTGGGGCATATATTGCATAAAATTTTTATGAACTAGAGGGAAATAGTTCCGCGCTGATGTAATGTTTTTCCCAGAATCTAAACTGTGCAAAAACATGTGAAGGGCGCAAAATTTCTTTTGGGTAAGCCAACACTAAAAAGAATTTATACTTATTTAAAGCTTTTATATAGGTCAATTGTCCTGGCAGTTGGGCCCTATCGGGCACAACTTACATTGTAGCCTACTTCCCTCCTCGAGTCACTAGCCATACCGCTCGACAGACACGAGAACATTAACTAAGTTTAACAAGATGAAATTCCCGATATTTACATAAATCCATGTATTTTACTTATTAAGTTACTTGCAAAGATGGAAAGGGTTTGTGCTAAATTTAGCTATAACTAACAGGACTGAGGAAGAGTGGGTAAAGCGTACCGAAAATTGAAAAGGTCGCGAAGCGGGAGAAAATTTTTAGTAGGCTTATAATTGAAACGTATGCAATCATTAAGAACATGCTGGCCAGATTGTATTGGCCTACAGCTTGGATGTGGCATGTGGGTCACCATTTGAAAACTGCTGGACATACTGCTGCATTAGCACATGATATGAATCAGTTTGTATCTATTTGTTATTTACAACCGTATTACATCAATTGCAAAACAATCTCAAATGCGACTGGAGCAGAAAGGGAAATGGGATTTGGGAGAAGAAAGCAGTCAGTTTAATTGGAATATATTGTAGAATGCAAATAAGAGTACAATAGAAATACAGTAGTACTGTGGTCTGTCTGATATGGTAAAATGGTCACAGCTCATTTTAAATGAACAGAATATAAAAATGTAAAGATTTTTTTTTGTGCCTTGCAGTTGACTGTGGTAGTACATTTTTTAATTAAAACAGACCACAGTGTTAGAAAACTGCGATATTATTTTGAAGTGTTTGCACCCACCGGGTACCCGGTTACCCAACTGACAATGTTACTACCCGGGTAGAATAATTACTACCCAGGTAGGGTTTTTCTATAATATTCTTTTAATCTTCGCGAAATGGTATGGTTAGTGTAACTTACAAAATGTATTTCCCTTCATCTGATTCACGATAATGTTGAAATGAATTAGTGTCTGTCTCTTCTCGTACCTTGCTTTTGTTAAATTGCACTTTACACTGGAAAGAAGTCCTGCGATGTGTGTTTCTAACCGTACATCAAGACACACCCATACCAGATAACAAAACAACATACTGTACTATATGGTAAATTTGCTTAGTCTATCTCCTTGATAAATGAATGTCAGAAGATAGCTCATAAACAATTTGCACGCAGCGTGTGTGGATCAGGAACTTTGGAAACTAAGACCGAGAAGTAGCGTGAAAGAAAGTGCTGGAAATTTTAGACAGTACATTTCATTGCTGAATAATAATTCATACACAGATAGATATAGGTCAATTGGCTTGACTTTTATGTCACTAGATTTCATGTTTCATTAAGATGACATGCTTCCATTATCTAAAGAAGTAAATTTTGGTAATATAGTTATGTATACATAAGCTATGCAAATATTTTAACCAAAATAACATTCTTTTGTATCAAATCAATCGCTACAACTTCGTATTCTTAGTGGAGATACTTTTTTGGAAACAAAATTCACTTCGCCAGCTGTAGCATTGTACACATTCTTTCAAGGGATACCTTGTGCCATGTGCACAGGCAAAAACTTCTATCCTGTTACTTCTTTCCTGTTTCTCCCTTAAATATTAAAATGATTCCTATCTTTATGTTGCTCATAATTTTTCATTGCTATTCAAACTGTTTGCAAATTTTTTGGCATCCAAAGTTCCCAAACATATGGCAAAAAAGAACAAAATATTATCCTCATTATTTTGGTATACCCCATTTGCTTAAGTGGAGTGTGCCAAAGTCACATGCACTACTTCGGCACAACATATCGTCAGGAGCACCCAGGCTATGAACAAACATTCATATGTAATAATGACATGCACAGTGTGTGCCGTATCATACCGTACATAGTCACCGGTACTGTGCGGGTGAAATCTCGGCCCAAAAGATGCATCAGAAAGATATTTATTGTCATTATCACGAAGAAACTGTGTACAGTAGATAGTGGATTTTTGATAAGAGTAGCATGTAAAGAGAAATTCTAACACGTGGTTGAGGTACTTTATAGTACAGAAGTTGAAGTGACAAACTTAACGTTATTTTTTAGTTACGATGCACACGTTATGGCACACTGGACACAAAGCCACAGTAAGGTAATGGTAAGACTTGTTTAAAATGTGTCTGATTGCACATCGCAATAATGGTGCTAAAGTATATGGTCAAAGTAAATATTCTTGTCTAATTTTCAAACTCATGATATTAGAACCAATGGCACAAATGAAGTAACTTTAGTAAAGCATTGTGATGTTTAGTATTTATCAGATGATGATCTATCTGATCGGAGAAGAGAAGAGGGACCAATGGGTTGAGTCACAAATTGTATGTGCATACAATGTTCTGAAGTCAGACCTGCAAGATTACAGTCGGGTAATGCGTTCCGGGTACCCAGGTACGAATTTTCTACCTGGTGTAAGCACTATTATTTTGAAACACTTTCCACTTTAAAGCTAGGGTTTATATTGGTATACCTTAGATGGTCCTAACTGTTGAGACGTTGATAGTTCTTTATGGTTAACATTTGTTGTTCTGCCTATAGCTGTCCATCATGAAAGTGGAAGTGATCAAGATGAAGAGTTGGAGCGATGGGAACAAGAACAGATCAAGAAGGGTATTAGTGTCCCTCAGGTACGTCATGGGCATTATGTTGGTATGTCATTATTGGCTCACACATCAATGTGATCATCCCATACCAGGACTGTGCATATACTGTGTGGCATAAGGGGTGCTGCCCAGCTCGAAAAAGTTCCACCTGGTGCTATAATTACAATCATGAATCTTGCATGGCATGATTTCTATCCGGCACAGCAAATCTTTAAAATATTCCCTCCCCTTACACCCCTTTCCCAGGATGATCATAAAGGTACCCCTCTCTCAGAAATTCCTGGGCCCATACCTGCCATAGGTATGACAACTATGTCCCATTGGTGTAGTACCTCATTACATTATATGTCTGTGATAGACACTGTATCCTGTAGGCCACTGTGTCACATTATATGGATCAAGTGCAGTGTTGGAGGCCTTTGCAGGGCAACTCAAGTGTTCTGGCTGAGAGCCACTGTAACTTAGATTTTCACAATAATTCAATATGCAGTAGCCACAATGTCATTAAGAAGCATCTTTCTGTAATCAAATTTTTTGAGTCCTTGGAGTCTTTCATGGGTCATTTTAGTGCACCCTGCTGGCCACCACTGTAGAACCTAGGGCATAGGTTATGACATCACTGTAATGAAAACAAGTGTTACTATGTCACTTGTGGAATATGATTTGAAATTGCAAGTCTATGTCTCTCCTCCCTTACCTCCTATTTACATATGTATTTCCCTAATTGCCTGCAATTCCAAGGCAAAGACTTCCTACCAACAGAGGGCACCCCTGACCTTACTTACCAAGCACTCAAGTAGCGAGTGTCATTCTCTCTTTGCCTTCCCGACGTACTACACGTTTGCTATTCCTCTCTACCTTTGGATATAACTATTTGGACATTCTTGTTCCTGCTGAGCTTTCTACCTCGAAATTCCTGTGGATCTTCATCCTGTGTTCATCAGCCGTTCTTTCAAGAGGATTTTTGGCTGAGTATATGCTTTGTTTTCTTTCCTTTATTCTCTAGCTTTGGAAGGCTTGTGGCTTTCGCCCGCCGACCATTGACTTGTACTGGTTAGGCCTGTTTGTGTGTAGGCCTCGTTACGAGTTCTCTGTCTAAGCTTGTTTGCCGGCGGGGTTTTTCCTCCCGCCTTAGCTGTTTAGGCCTGTTTTTCTAGCGATTTTCTCCCCTTTAGCTAGTTTAGGCCTGGGCTAAACCCTCGCGGTTTTTTGCCCGTAGTTCGTTCGCTCCCCGGTTTTTGTCAAGGCTGGGTGTGGCCTTGTTGTTTCTGCCGGGATGGTTCTTCTTTTGGGGCGCCCTGCCCCCCATTTTTACGGGTTCTTTAACCTTGTTTTTCTTTTCCTTTTGTTTTTTGGTCCAAGATACTACGATGGATCCCGGACCCTCTTCAAGCCAACCCCGTTGCCAGAAGTGCAAGTGGTTCTTGCCCACGGCCGACTGGGATAGCCACAGCCTTTGTCCGAATTGTCGCCCGTGCTCCCTGGACAACCGTTGCGACGTTTGCCGATCTTGGTCCGTGGAATGGGACTGGCTCGATCAAAGAACCTCTTCCAGAGGGAAAACTCCGGCCAAAGGTGCCAAGAAGAAGAAGAAAGGAGCTACGGCTCTTCAGGATGCTAAGTCCTCCCCTGGTCATAGTGGGAGGCCTCGCGGTGGTGCCCGGGTCACGGCACGTAAGCCCGCTATCCAATCGGCCAAGAAGAAGACGGGTTCGTCCCGTAAGGTTCCTACACCGGCCGCTCGAACCAACACCCGATCTTCACCGGCAGATGGTGATTCTATCGTCTTGGTTGGCCGTACCGTAACTCAACCCACAGCAACGGAATCCCGGACTCCTGCACCGGCTACGGCTACCCGTGCCGCCTTAGCCGAGCTCACGGCTATCGATCAGGACCCGTCGGAGATCACGGCTCTCCCTGACAGCGGTTTCTCAACCAACCCTGTTGCAGACGACCTGTTATTGGACCCCCAAGAGGACCTGCTCTTTTCCGGACTCGAGTCCACGGTTCCTTCCTCTCAAGACTTCATAGGCTTTGAATAAGCCGGCTCTGAGATGGCCGATTCCTCAATCCCGGCCGGGGGACATCGTTCCCGTTCGACCGTTCGCTCACGGAAGAGAAAACGCTGCCATTCTTCTTCGGATTCCTCCTCTCCTTCCAGTGTTCGGGGCAGAAGTTCCAACAAACCAGACCAATCGGAAACCCTGTCTCAAATTCTATCGCTGCTATCTCAGATGTCTCAGGGAAACAAGCCGCCCCAGGCAAAACGGCCCATTCAGACCCAGCCTCAGCCGCAGGCCGAACGGCCCGTTCAGACCCGGCCTCAATTTCAAACAGAACGGCCCGTTCAAACCCAGCCTCAGTTGCAGGCCTAATGGCCTGTTCAGATCCGACAGCCTCAGATGGAACAGGAATCTCAATTCCAGCATCCGCGGTCAGTTTCAATCCAGGAACGAGCCTCCCCTTCTGCTGATACTTCAGTTGCTTCGGGCCCGGCTAGACGGGATTCACTAACCAGTGACCTTTCTCCAGATCCGGATTTCTTCTCGGACGACAACCACGAAGTATCCGGGTCTGACGAGGACGACGATCCTCCCTTGTTTGGAACAGATCTAACCAGAGAATACTTCGACAAAGCAGTAGAGGTGGTCCGCCGCCAACTCGGCTTTGAGGACGTTCAACAACCGGCAGAGGATCAGGGCCATAAGTCTAAACTCTCTCTGAACCGTCCGACCCCCGACAAACGCCCACTTATGCCCGTTGATGTCGAATGCGAGGACCGTCTCAAGGCTGAATCGACATCGAGGAAGTGGACCCCCTTTCCTAGGAAACAGACCTTCGAGTTCCGGGTAGACGAAAGGGAATGGAATGCTTGTTTCCGTACTCCTCCCATCCCAACGGGTGCCGTTGATCACCTCAGGAAAGCGGGAGCGATGGACGCTAAGGGTAGATAACGTTCGGCTCCTTCCAAGAAGTCAGAGAAGGCCCTCTCCGGTATGGACAAAGCCGCTCGTGCCGGCATGAAATTCTCTTCAGCCCTCCTTTTAGTAGCGGAAGTCCTTATGAAGTCATTCCGGCAGGATGTTTCCAGAAGGGATACTGGAGCAGTGGTGAACATTTTAGGGCCCCTTTTACGGCTCATTTTTGATCAATTTGGGAGAATTGCCGTCCACTCTGTCCAAGAACGGAGGGACCTCTTACTGGAGTCTCTTTCTTGGCCTACTCAGGATATTAAGAGAAGATTTCTGGATCTACCCCTCAAGGGTAAGGACATTTTCGGTGGCCGCTTCGACGAACACCTTCAAGCTGAGGTCAAGAGACGCAAGGACTTGAAGAAAGCCGACTTCCGCTTACCAGCTGCCTCTTCCAGACGTAGGTCACCGGACTTAAGGAGATCCTCCCGTCCGTCTCAACCGCGATCGTCTGTCTCCTCCGACCGCCGCCGTAGCGACCACCCATTCCGTTGGCGCCCATCCATTAGGAATGACTCGCAAGCTCCCGGCCGACAGACATCTTTCAACCGACCGGCTCGTGACAGCGCCCGAGGCTGCGGGCGGGGACGCTTTCAGAAACCCTAAAGGTGCCCACCCCACCGCAGGCCCAGTGGTGGGGGGGAGACTATCCCAGTTCAACAAAAACTGGGAGAGGCTTCTTCCGGACTCTTGGGTCAGGAATGTGATATCGAAGGGCTACAAGATAGAGTTTACGTCAAGCCCCCCACGTATGGACAAACTAAGGTCTACACCAGTTCCAGCGCTTCCAGAACAAAGACAAGCTTTAGAAGAGGAGATTCTCGGCCTCCTTCACAAGAATGCTATTTACGTCGCAGGTCCCGATCCCGGGCCGCTCTACCACTCAACGTTTTTCCTCGCACCCAAGAAACCGGATCGTTGGAGACCCATCTTGAACCTCAGGCCGTTGAACATTCTATGTCAGACCGGCGAGATTCCGAATGGAAACACTGAAACAGATCATCCCGGCTCTCCGACCCAACATGTGGGCAACCTCCGTCGATCTCAGAGATGCTTACTTACATATCCCGATACACGAGGACTTCCACAGATTCCTAGCCTTCCGGTACCGCGGGACGGACTTCTGCTTCCGGGCCCTCCCGTTCGGTCTTTCCACGGCACCCAGAGTGTTTACGAGGGTAACAAGAACCGTCTTAGCCTACCTGCGTTGCAGAGGCCTCCAAGTCTACGCCTATCTCGACGACTGGCTAATCGTAGCCGACTCAGAAGAAGCTTGTCATGACACTACGCTCCAGGTTCTGAACCTCCTCCAAGATCTCGGCTGGGTTGTCAACTACGAAAAGTCCACCCTGTCCCCGACGCAGAAGTTGACGTATCTAGGAGCAGTCCTGGATTTCTCAACAGGTCGAGCCTACCCCTCTCCTCAGAGGATCGAGACATTGACATTACAGGTCAACGAGGCTATCAGGAGACCACGCCTACGTGCCAGGGAATGGCTGCAACTACTGGGCTAGATGGCCAGCTTAGTCGACGTTCTGCCCTTTTGCCGCCTGTTTATGCGTCCGATTCAGTTACACCTCCTCAGTTTCTTCAAACCAAGCCTTCACCCGATGTCACGGCGGGTTCCGGTGTCCCCACACATGCGGAATCATCTTCTCTGGTGGACAGTCCCATCCAACCTTGATCACAGAGTGGTGTTCCAGGAGATCCGCAACCTCACCTCCATTAAGACGGACGCATCTCTGAGCGGATGGGGAGCAGTTTGGGGTTCCTGGACGCTGTCGGGTCACTGGACCAAACCGGAGAGAGACTCCCACATCAACTTCCTGGAACTTCAAGCAGTCTACATGGCTATTCAACATTGGGCCCCCCTCCTTCGAGGCCACCAAGTGACGGCCTTTTCGGACAGCTCGACAACCGTTGCTTACATCAATCACCAGGGAGGCACCAAGTCAACGAAACTGTGCTCTCGAACATGGGACCTCCTGCACCTTTGTCGCCGTTGGAACATCCACCTCAGGGCCTCCCACCTAGCGGGTGTCAACAACAATATGGCGGATGCGTTATCGAGGGGTCGCCTTCACGGCAACGAGTGGGCCCTCAATCAGACCTGGGCGGACCTCATCTTTCAGAAGTACGGCAGACCTCAAGTCGACCTCTTCGCTACAGAGGAGAACGCCAAACTCCCGACGTTCGTCTCCAGACGCTTCAACCCGAAGGCATGGGCCGTGGATGCGCTCTCGATCCCGTGGGACGGCCTGTGCGCCTATGCTTTTCCTCCGTTCTGCCTAATCAACAGAGTCCTGCTCAAACTCAAACGCTCCAACATGGACCTCCTTCTGGTGGCCCCGCACTGGCCAAATCAGCCTTGGTTCCCGATCGTTCTCTCGCTACTAGTAGACCTTCCTTTCAAGTTTCCACCCAGTCTTCGCCTACTACTTCAGGGCAAGGGACGCATCTGGCACGAAGATCCAAGCCTCCTTCACCTGTCAGTATGGAAGCTGTCGTCCGTTCCCTCAAGGAGGCAGGACTTCCTTCGGAGATTGCAGAGGTTGCCGCCGCAGTACGAAGACCAACTACCGTGGCCACGTATAACACTCGGCTGGCTAGATACGGCAAGTGGACAAAGGAGAACGGCCTCAATCCCCTGGACACTTCTCCCGAGCAAATAGCGGAATTCCTCATGTCTTTATTCCGAGAGGGAAGACAGGTCTCCACAATCCGCAACTACCGCTCCGCAATCTCGGCTATCCATAATGGCTTTCCAGATGGAACGTCACCAGGTACCAATCCAACCATCAACCAACTCTGCGGAGGATGTTTCACAAGAGACCACCAACTCGACGCCCACCCCCTTCGTGGTCAATTAACGGGGTTCTCGCCACCTTGGCTGCTCCTCCCTACGAACCCATTCACGACGCAACCTTAGAGCACCTGACATTCAAGACGCTCTTTCTAGTGGCCGCCGCGTCTGCCCGTCGTCGTAGCGAGCTACACGCCCTTACAACTAAGGAAGGTTTCCTACGATTCGATCCTTCTGGAGTCCGCATGTTACCAGACCCTTCCTTCCTGACTTCCACCCCGGCGGAGATTTTCCTCCCGTACATCGCTTCACTCTCATCCATCCGGGAAGACAAACTAGTTTGTCCGGTTCGAGCGCTAAGATGGTATTTAGAAAGGACCAAACCAATCCGAAACTCGCCTCGACTGTTCCTGGTACCTAGATCCCCATTCCAACCGGCTTCCAAAGACTCTATCTCAAGATGGCTGGTTAAGATCATCTCATCGCAGATTCAGCCCAGCGGACATCGTCCTAGGGCCCACGATGTTAGGGCCGTGGCTACTTCTCAAGCCTGGTTCCGCAGCGTCCCCCTGGAAGACATCATGAAGGCTGCCTGCTGGAAGACCCCTTCAAGTTTTGTGTCCTGTTACTTGACCGATGTCATCTCCACCGAAGGTGCCTTTGCTCCCTCAGTGCTCCGGGCCCACCATCGACCGGCCCGCCTGTTCATCGGTGCTAATCAAATACATATGTAAATAGGAGGTAAGGGAGGTGCGACATAGACTCCCCAAAACTTACCTGGTTTGGGAGTCTATGAGCGACGATACTTACCTCCTATTTACCTCCCGACCCCACGCGATGCCAGACCTGTACGAGGAGCTTGTGCCTTAGTCCGCACTCACACTTACACTAACCTCGCTGAACCAGACACTCCGTGCGTGGGACTCCAGACACCTACTCTCTTGGAACAACCTCAGGTGAGCCTACCCATTTGCTCTTGAGTCTTAAGTGTAGTTTGCGTGTCGTGGTCCTGTTCGGTGTTTGGTGTTTGGTTCGTTGCTACTAATTCTAACCTTGTGGCACTTCGTAGTTGTTGCTTCTCGCTACTGTTCATTCGGTCGTCGTGATGGGCAAAGGAGAATGACACTCGCTACTTGAGTGCTTGGTAAGTAAGGTCAGGGGCGCCCTCTGTTGGTAGGAAGTCTTTGCCATGGAATTGCAGGCAATTAGGGAAATACATATGTAAATAGGAGGTAAGTATCGTCGCTCATAGACTCCCAAACCAGGTAAGTTTTGGGGATTTTGTGGTGATATGTGATGATAATGAGAAGTTAATTTCAGCAAAAATGTATACATACATGTCCAATAGTTTACATCTATTACGGTAGTACATTACTTTTGTTAATCATTCTAGCTTCTTAAAGAAAATCACTACACCATCACCATCATGCTGACTCTGTGCTAGAATTGACTTTCTACACTTTGTTTGGAGCTTTAATCTGTGTTACTCTTCCATATTAACTTGGTGTCATCTTTACTGGTGTAAATTCCCATAGGACCATACCCATCTGGTTGGTAAACTTGCTTAGAACTATAGACTGTCAAATTGAAATCTGTGAATTAAATACAGTGTACTTGGTGTTCAGCATAAGAATTTGTGATTTCCCTTTTAACCCTGAGCACCTCACTTAGCTGATTTCTGTATCCCTTGAGGTCTTGAAATGAATATTTGGAATAAACAGACAATAAGCAATCCAATGGATGTATTGTAATGTTGGCATCCGCTGCTGGATTTGAAAGCATAAGTCTGTGGTAGGATTTATTTATTCTTATTTCCTAAATATATTTTGCCTATATCAGACAGCTGAGGACAGTCCGTATCAGCAGTACAATTATGCTCAACCAGAAGCAGCCTCAGAAATATCTTATGGTGTAATGCCTGAGATGGCATGGTATGGGGCACCTTATGTAACAGACACTGTGGAGCAACAGCCATACGTGGCTCCTGATTCATCAAACCTGCCGACCACATTCCCATCTGTTTCAATAGAAGATATCAGGAAACGACTTTCAGACAGGTATGTCGGGATTATACAAACAAAAGAGTTGTATAGCTAATCCAAAAATTTTGTTTTGATTGTAGGAATTGTAAATTTTGACACGTGGTATTGCCCCTTCCTATATGGCTTGGTATATAGACATCACCTTCAAGTTCCAGTTTTCCCTGTAAAATAACAAATGATCAGTATTATAACAAAAGAGGCAATTTTTGAGAACTTACTGTATTCGTGTGCATCATGAAGTTCTAGATATGAAACACGCCACTCCAACAACTTAAATTTTTGAAAATGTCCATGCCCACTACACATGGACTTATTGCATAATTGTAACCTGAACCGAAGTGACCATTCTGCCATATTAGTCTGTACCCTGAAGTTCGTCTGGGGAGATTCCTTCCTTGCATACTGTAGCTTGTTAGCAGTCTTCTTGGTCTGAAGGTTTGGAAGAAGCTTGAGTGACGTTGATCTTACGGAGCAAGGTCGTGTTCCTTGTAGATATGTGACAAGTCAGTAGCCGACCAAAAGTAGTGTAGTGATGTCATGTGTCTAGTATTTTATTAGTTGTGGTCCGTTTAAAGCAGGACTATGCAAATTTTTACTTCTTATATCTTTTGCAATATTTATTTCAACAAAAAATAATGTGGTAACAATGCCATAACTTAAAATTGTACCATCTTCAAAAACTTCGCAGTAAATGTTTTGGTATTTTATTCAGTTATTCCATTTGTTGTTCATCATTACGCAATGTACCCTGTGCACTTTTCACCATTCAGACAGGGCCTATAAAATCAAAACTATGATATTTTAGGAGATAGGAGGGAGGTAAGACCTCCATGTTTGTGGCTGAACAAAAAGTTCCGGACACACTGCTAAATCATCTATCTTCAAGTCTCTCCTTTTCACTGACTCATCCCCTCTCACTGTATTGTACATCAGATTAGAGCCACTGCAGGAAACTTGCAGAGCCCATGAGAGGGAGTATGAAAATATGGTGGAAAGGATGAAGAATTCAGCCTTGTCATCTGTTGAACTGAAAGATTCATCAGGTGGAGTTAATGGACAGTATGAATTTTTCCAAGAGATGAGAAATTATGTGAGAGATCTGCTAGACTGTTTGAATGAAAAGGTAACGAAAAAATATCATATAAAATTTGCTTCATGTGAAAATAAGTGAAAGAGAGAAAGAATGATAATATTTGGCATTTTTGTTCTAGTGCTATAGATGAGACATGCTCAGCTAGAGAATGAAGGTCAAAGATCTCTTACTGTATCTGTTAGATATTTATGTAGCATGTGTCTGATTGGTTGATAAGCATTAATGTAAATATTTAGAGCCCATTTCATATAAATTTTGTGAATAAATTTTAGCTGGTAACACAAAAACAATTTATTTTGTAGATTCATATAAACAGGTGCTGCTGTTTTAAACCAAACTATGTTATACAAATAGATTTATTCATACAGATTTAAGTTTCAGGGTTTTCAAAGCTTGTTATTTTATAAATTTTCATGAAATGTAATGGACACATCTATCCCTTGCTTCTATTCATAAAATGTTGTACTAGATAATTAAGGTCTCTTTCAAAGATGGCTACTGTTTTTTACACCAGGTGCCATCAATCACAGGCCTTGAGACAGCAATGTTAAACCTCCTTAAGAACAGAAGTAGCTTCTTTATTCAGAGAAGACAGGAAGACATCAAAGATCAGTCTTCAGAATTCATGTCACAAAAGGCTGCATCAGGGGCCAATCTGGTGATGAAAAACTCTAAGGCCAGTAGAGAGGAAAAACAGAAGAACAGAAGGGCAGCAGAGAGAGAAGGTCGAAGGTAAGGCAAGACATAAGGATTGGTGTTCAACCTTTAGAGAGCTTGAAACTTAGTGGAACATTTCAAGACTTTGAAAAAAAACATAACTTGCCTATCATTTATGGAATAGTTTATCTAAAACTTGTTGTTCCTGTAATTACCACATTCTCTCTAAGAGGCTGCAGACCTCCATAATGTTGTGTATGATAGCAGTGTAAGAATAGATGTACCTGAAATCATGAAACTTAATTCCTCTCATCTAGCTGATTTCCTCAATCATTGTTTCAGTTATGCTTAAAATAGTAAATTACTTAGGTAAGAGTTAGGGAATAAAGGCCATCTCTTCTATCTCAGCAAGAGATAGATAACTAGTGTCACCAAGTAAATCAGCAGAGAACAAAAATGATCAACTTAATTTATTTTAAGAAACCATTTGTAGCATAAAGTCATGTGTTGTGATTCAAGTTAAAGTTCAATGTTGTCGTATCTTTTAATTACATGCTCGCATAAAAGAACAAAAGGCAATTCATGGAGTTGCAAATTTCATCTCTCCCATATTCTCTATATACCATGGGTTAAAGAAATATCCCAACATACTGTAAGCACCTATTGAGAAAAGACCACTTTATGGTCATTTAAACTTCAATCTCACTCTTAATCAACTAGAATTTTCTATTTAAATATATACCTCACAACTTTATACAAACATCATGAGGGTTTTATGATCTTTTCTAAAATACAGATGGTCAAAATAATTGCAAAAAAACATATTTTTAGGAAATTTGACATTTGACCTGTAATGCCATCAATAATGCATGCACAATTTTCGATGGTCAGCTACCTACCTACCAACTCTGAACTTGATTGAACTTACAGTTTAGGAGTTCATGACACACTTTTTTGCAAAATTTAGGCAAATTTGACCTTTAACCTACATTTTGACCTTCAAACCTCACCCTCAGCAAACAACAAGTACTATTTAACAAAAAAAAGAAAAAAAAAAAGCTACAAATCACACATACCCTGGTGCACTATCCTCTGAATCGCTCATTGTAAAGTTTAATAGCATGTGGTACAAAGAATGATCTGTGTATATTCAGTGAAGCAGGTCGAAGTCTGATCCCAGCCAGAGCATGGATTGGTGGCAGAAATTAACTCTTCATGAAGGCAGTGATTAGTGTCATTCCAAATAGAGTCGAATTTGGCTTGTACATAGTGATGGTAATAGTTATCTACCTTTGACTTGCTCTCTTCATCAACAGATGCATCCAGCAATTAATTTGGCAGGTCTTTACAAAACAAAAAAAAAAAAAATGGCAGATGGTGTCCAGTTTTGACCCCTTAAAACATTTAAGTACATTTTAGGGGTTCAAAGGATGTTGAAAGCAGCTACTGAAATGCTTGTCTACATTTTCACCTTAAAGCTGATTTCCTTGTACCTCTGTCCAGTGTCAAGGCCTGTGCTGCCTTGTCATGGAGGTTTGGTCAATGATCAATTTGGAAAAAATATCCATTTTGTGATACTTCTCTTCACTTTCCTGATTTAATATTTTGTATTCTTTTTGATCAGTCTCACATGTGGAATTAAATTTTTTTCCATGTAGACAATTTTGGATTTTCACTGAAAAGATTATTCTTGGCTATGAAAATTAAATAGTCATTATTGTGCTTTTGAAGGGCAAGTTTTTAGACTTCAGGCACAAATTGCCTATTGCCCAGGCTAATACCCAGCATTGATCCATCCATTCTTGTCACTCACAAAATTGTTAGTCGCTCAGCAGATGTTACTGAGCAGTACATCTTAGTAGTGGCAATGATGAGAATGATTCTGCATAACCCGAGACTTCTTCTAACTTGGATAAAATCTTCATATTGCCAGGGCACGAAGAAGAAGAATGAGGGAAGGACTTCCAAAGCTGTCTCAGGAATATGAGGGGATGTCTAGTGATGATGAACAAACAGAGAGTCAACAAGCTCAGTTCAAAGCAGAAAGAGGTGAGTTCTTAGTAAAGAGGAACTTTCAGGATCCATATTGGTGTGGTGTCATATTGGTGCCGCCCATTGGCTCTTTCTCATATTTGTGCTATGTTCAATGCATTTGTAATTAATTGACCGCAAGCCAGAAAAAGCGAGCACTCAGGTGGAGAGGAAAATTTTTTTTTTCTTTTTTTTTGGGGGGGGGGGTGGAGGATTCTGCCTTGTGTGGTTTTAGTGAGTAGACTATTGGAGCACTGGTAGCTCTAGAGAGAGGTAGAAAGTGTTCACATCCTGACTTTAAAGGGCATATGCAGTCACCGAAATTGAAGGGGATGACCCCCATCATAATTAATGTGTGCTCTTTGTTATCATGTGACAATTTCTTTGTTACTGAATTGTTTTTTTTTTCCAGAATAACTCCTTTTTTACTTTCAACTTGCAATATTTATTTTCTGAAAATTGTGAAAGATACCTGTATGAGGTAATAAGAGTAAGAAGGGTGTTGTGCACTGAAACATTGTAGTGTGTTATGCTACAGACACCATATCCCACAGGCCTTAGTGTAGTTCTCAGTGTATTAAAATATAGTCTTTAATGTACAGCTTGCAAAAAGATTTTTTATATAGTATCAACTATGGAGAGAACTTTTCTGGATCCTAGCTTTAGGTAGGCAAGATGTAATATGAGAGATTTGTCAGATTTACCCTGTGCTTCAACATAATGTTGCTTCAACATAATGTTGTAGCAACTGCTTACTCACTTTAAAATTGAGTAACACTTCAGGTACCTGAAGTGAATTTGTAACTTTTTATCAAAAAATATGTTGAATTAGTGGCTGAAGGATCCACCTCAGCTGTAGGACCATGGTCCTAATCCCATATAGTCATAACAAAGAATCTAAAAATGAAATGTGCTGCCAGCTTACATAGGCTTCAGATAAGAATTTAGAAGAGGGATAAAATATTGTGGGTGTTAAACTTGGGGCATCTTGCAAGTAGCATGGTTATGGTTGCTTATCCCTTGGGCTGGAGATGGATTTTGAGGAAATTTACCTTTGGCACTTGCAGAGTGGATGTGAGGAGTTAATGATCCCCCAGTATATAACTTTCTCTTATTTAACTTAATTTTATGATAACAAGTGTTTTGTGGTTGATATACTGACCCCCAGCCCCCACCTTTACACCTTTTTTTAAAGGGAGAATGCAGTCATCCCAATAAAGAATTGTATAGTAGACTATCCTATTTCCTGAATGGATGCATAGAATTATGTGACAGTACTTTTCTCACTCAGTTGTAAAATTTACAAGGAGCAACTGCTTGGTTTACCTTGAATATTCAATATTTATGTGCTAAATTATTATGAAAGATAACTTGGAAGAGAAATAAGAAGAAATTTGCGACTTGTAGCTATTGTTTCAAAATAAGTTTGGGGCGACTGCTTTTGACCTTTAAGTAAGTCAGATACAGCAAATGTCGCTTCAAAACAGGTCTTAGTTTTTGTTCTCTGAAACCCACAAGAGACAGTTCAGGTTGGGTTTGTTTCAAATTCCTTTTGTACATTTTAAATGTTTCATATTTCTTGCATTGAAAAAGTTAACTTAACAGATAATTTTTCTGAGATAAACTATCTAGTAATTTATGTATTGTTTTAACATGTCAAGGTAAAACAAGTGTAAGAGTTGTCTTCAACTTCTTTCTTATCAAGTTGAAAACTTTCTTTTTCTTGTACAGGATGTAGAGCTGTCTTTAAGAACATTTGCAGTATGGGTGGAATTTAATAAAGTAATAACTAGAAGATAAGATTTATTCCTACTTTATTTTGAAAGTAGCAAAAGACAAATATTTACCAAGGTGCAGTTACTTTGTTATTGGCAATTCTATGTTGAAGTGCTGTATATGTTTTGTTCCACCAAACACAGAACGAATCAACTCGGAGTCAAAGGCTATTTTTGAAGATGTCGTTGATGACTTCCATTCCATCCCTATCATCCAATCAAAATTTGAACGATGGAAGCTAGATTACTCTGAATCTTACCAAGAAGCCTACATCGGTCTTTGTTTGAGTAAATTGTATAGCCCATTCATCAGACTGCAACTTATAGACTGGAACCCATTGGAGGTTAGTTGCTTTACAGCAGGAGGGAAGGGTGGTACTCATCTTTACACCACACTGAAATTTGGTACCAAGTCAGCATGTTGTAACATCCAAGAAGTCCTCCATTTTACAGTGACCCAAATGTAGCATATCACATATGTATCATAAAGTCATCCAGGGGACTTGATTTTGTAACAAGTCATTAGGTTTTAAGGGCTGGCTTAATGTGGATTCAAAATCATGTGATGTGCTGCAGGATCTTTTTCTGTGGGCCATGAGTGCTGTAAAGGCACACAAGGCAGAAGGATGGAACAGAGAGTGGGTTGATGTTGAATAATTGTAGCTTTCTAAGGCATAAACCATCTGTCTTTGAAGTGATCAAATTTGTTACTAGAAGTGACAGGAGGGTTATTTGGGTTAAAGAATTCATTAGCTGTTCAGTCAGATTTTTGGATATTATAGATTGGTCAGATCCCTCACTTAAAAATGAAAGCAGAGATTTGTTCAGGTGATGCAGATGTTGCCATTGTAATTTGGTGACCAGCTTAGCTATTTCTTTAAAATTGATGTAGTTTAATTTTTCAGCCATGGAAGTGTTTTGAATGAACCACTCTTAAATATCAGTGGAGAAGGAAGAATCATAGACAGTTTGTGACAAAATATAGTCCCTTGTAACTTTATCGATGACATTTAATTGGTTATTTGAAAGAATAATTTCATCCTTGAAAAATGGTTTAGGAGTTCTTTAATTTAATGTTAAATCCATGAAACTGTTTAAAACCCTCCATTTCTTTACTTACAGAGCGGTTGTAAGAACATTGAATCAATGAGTTGGTTCAACACACTTCTTTTCTATGGCTACCAGGAATCTGAAGAACTCAGCAGAGAAGATTCAGATCTGAAATTACTTCCAAGTGTAGTTGACAAAGTGGTTTTACCAAAACTTATTGGTATTTTCTGTTCTTTATTTCTGTCATGATACTTTGTGTTCCTACGTTTGTATTTGTGAAAGCAGGTGAAGTAATTGTTAAAAGTATACACCTGCAACTGATGGCTTTATGGTTTCAGTGTTTATTATTTCATAATCATTAACAAGGAATTAAAGAAGTATGAAAGTGAAAGAATACGTTATTGATCAGAAAGCAAAATGGGAATGAAAACATAAAATATTGTAAGAGTGGTCCCCATAAAACACAGAAACAACAGATTAAAATTTTAGAGAAATAATGAATATGACTTGAACAGTGCCTTGTTCAGTGGTGGTGGCAGGGTTTTATTGTAAAAGGATTCTCACAGTCTCATGTAACTCTTTGGTTTTGGAAAGTTAGGGAAAGTTGCCCAGTCTTGTTCATATATGATGGTCCTAGGGAGGAGGATTGTGGAAGAAATGTTGGTGTTGTATTCTAAACTGTAGTGGAAAGGATATAATCAGGCAGTGAACAGTGTTAGCTTCTCATTAAGAGCATTGCATAAATGAAAGTCTCCAAACAGCTGTTATTACTTGAAGTATATTCCTGTTTGTAAATGGTTGCTACTACTGCATCTTACAGCTCTGGTGGAGAATGTCTGGGATCCAATGTCAAGTACCCAGACACACCGACTTATTGGAACTATTCAAAAGTTAGCAGAAGACTACCCTACTGTTTCTTCATTCAATAAAAACACACAGGTAAAGTGTCTTGTCTATTACTTTATAAGCTACTACAACCTAGCAATTTTGAAGTATTTTATTGAGCAGTTTTATGGATGGAGGCAAGTCGTATCAATATAAAAAGTCATTAGAGTGATTTGTCATGCATGGCTCAATACGTTTGCCCAATTTTTCTTACCTTCATAAGGCCTTTCCACCTTCCATACTCTCTCCATCCCACACACCCTTATACACTACCTCCCCAGTAAAAGTAATTAAAAATAGTTTGGGGTAAAAATGATATTAGTTGATAAAGTTGGAGAGAATTCTGTGTTTTGATTCTTGTAGGAGCTCATCTAAAGTCAGGTAGACCTCCTGCACCTTTCCTTCACACTTTTTTCTGATAAGGTAGAGGTATTTTGGCAGTTTACTTAATGTATGCCCTTGTAAAGTACTATTAGGCTTTCACTACCCATTGTCTAAGCAGTGCTTGGTTAAGTTACTTCTTTTTCTGTCTTCAGGCTTTACTAGCAGCCATCGTCACCAGAATGAGGAAGACACTTGATGATGATGTGTATATGCCTCTTTTCCCCAAAAGGTTTGTCTTCCTTTCGATGTATTGCGTTCCTTTCTTTGTCAGTCATTTAACTGTCAAGTGAAGCCCACTCTTTGTAGTGGCATTTTAAAACTTTTAACGGGTACACCCCACCACATCAAAGGTCTGGTGGGGTGTATAAATTTTTGATATCTCCTACCCATAGGCAAGATTATTTTGTTGGTAATTGACAAGAAACTGCATTGGTGACAAAACCAAGATAATCTGGTATTAGACATGTCCACATTTAGACAGCGGATCTATTGTGCAGGTCAGTTACTAAGCTGTGTAGGCTTTGTACTTTCTGGGTAAATTATATGATCTACAAATGTACAAACTGCAGTAGTTTTTTGTGATGTGAATTGTGCTGTCCTAATAGAAGTACCTTTTCTTCAGTGTATCTTTGTATGTGTGGTTTATCTTTACCTGATCTGGTTATTAGAGGACTTATAGCTTTTATTTATTTCAAAATGGTGTCCAAAATCAAAAAGAAAGGAAGATTGAAGACTTTTCCATAAAAGTTTACTATCATCATTTGTTCCTACTAAACTGTTAATACACCAGCTCCCTTTGAGATCAACACTCCATCCCTACTTTATTTCACCATTGAGGAATTGTGCCCAGAATGTAGCTGTGTTCTCCTAACTCTTATCTGATAAGTGTTAATTGAAGAAGTGATGAAGATTTCATCAGTGGACATTAAGAAGAGATTTTGTAACCTCGTCTTATTTCCTGTCTCTTTCACAGTATGTTGGAGCAAAAGGGAGCAATGGCATTTATGCAGAGGCAGTTCTGGTCTTGTGTGAAGGTAAGTCACTAGTTATATAAATGTTGGTTTGGTAGAACAGGGAGAGTAAGAATGGGCTTTACAAACTTGTCACCCCTCCCCCCCCCCCCCTCCCCCATCCCAGGTTTACCTTGTGGATTAAACTTCTTGAAAAGGAAGTGTTAGTTTGAAATGAATACTACACAAAGACAAGTTTTTTGTTATGTGTCTGCAATTCAGTTAGTGTGGTAAAATACTTTCTCTGTTGCTGACAAACTGATTGGACAGAATTAGTATTTTCTGATTAATGCTCAGTTACTATTTGATAATGTATTTGTCCGTATCTATCCATCAACAATGTATTTTGTTCATTAGTCTTGTTTCTTGCATCCTCCTTCCATCCTGGTGATTTTGTATGTTTCATATTTTGTGTTGTTTTATGGTCCTTTATCTCAATGTCACAACATTTTTTTGTAGTTGTCTTTGTACGTCCATAGTCTGTTACTTCTTTTATGTGGTGGCCCATTGTAAATGTAAGCTATCAATCAAAATGTGATATCACATCCTATCCTCCTCAGCTACTTGGCAATGTATTAAGCTGGCATGGACTGGTAGACCAACAGGTCCTGATAGAGATAGCACTAGATGGACTCCTCAACAGATACATCCTCCTGTCTCTTCAGAACTCAGATGTTGATGAAGAGAGTTTAGCCAAATGTCAGAAGGTAAAGACCTTTAAAAAGATCATACATGTGTGCAGATTTAGTTAGTTCAGCAATGGCAAGCTCAAGGTTGACTCTTACACTTATGATCATTTCTGCACCAGTCACTTCCAGTTAACTTCAATAACTAACTTCATGAAAAGATTATAAAAGTTTATGAGACTGTTTTGATTAATTTAGGGACTGAAGTTACTGACAACTTCTTCAGGATTCTCATATTTTACTCTTCTTGCAAGACATGACTACCCTAGGCAACATAAGAGGGGTTGCAGGGAACTTCCCTTTTCTTGTTTAAAATATTGTTCATGAAATAGGAGTACCATTTAATGTAGCTACTGTTCTCTGTTGTGGGGAGGCAACCCCTGTTAGCGTTTATATTATTTGGTGGCACGGCATATTTATGTACTTAAACTTCTTCATGTTAATGAATTACTATGAAGGGTAATAGATAATCAAATAGACCAAACAAAACAATAAATTAATCATTTAATTTCATCATTCTACCCCTATAGATTGCTGGAGCCCTTCCCAGAGAGTGGTTTCAAGATGTTCAAGGTGACAGTACCCTAAAACAACTGGAACCATTCTGTAAATACCTTCTTAATTGTGTAGATACACTACATACAAGTTTCTATGGAGGCACAGACTTACAAAAGAAGGCAGCAAGGTAACATATTTCAAGGGCTTCTACTCTCTGTGGTAGAGGGAGACATTTAAGATATGCCAATCTCTTCACAATTTAGCTTGGACTGTCATATTTTATGAAATGCTGAGATCAGTCTCTGAATGTAGAAATTTACACTTTTAGAGCAGTGTGGTTTTGAAGGGATGATTAAGAGCTTGACGTTTGAAGAACTCATTTATGAAGCTTTGTGTCACGAAGTATGCAGCGAGAAAACAATTTGTAAACAACTGTTTGAGGATGAGGAAGTGTTACAGTCAGGGTTACAGCTAGCCCAATTTGAGTGTCGGTTAAAATCCCCTGCATAACTTTTACAAACCATCTCATATTGTTCCTACTAGAGCCCTTTATACTATATAGGAACCCTAGTTCCTACAAAGATACTAAAAACATAGATCACCCAATCTGGACAATATATCATGTAGAAAAGTTATATTATGCATGAGATGCAAGTCTTGAGATGCAAATGTGATACAAAGTGGAACAAAAAGTAAGGATTGGTGCATAGATCCCATTAAACTCCTATACCTACACTGTAAGACACATTGACTCTGCATGGAGGCTTAATTACCAGGGCGGAAGTGTGGATTTGATATGTGCGTCGTTCTATTCGGTGATCTGCGTACAAAACTAAGGACACGTTACAGAAAATTCCATTGTTAAAAGAGTTGACATGTGCGCACATTAACAACACATTCTGTATGCGCATAATACATTTCTCTGTGTATTGTCCGGAATAATTGACTCACACTACTGCGCTCATTGGAAAACAAACGCTTTGGTTGCTTTTCCATTGTTAGCACTTAAGAATTTAAATGCATGTATTAAGTGTGCTAGTGAAGATACCATAGAAATAGACCAATCAGTAGGTCCATGGACTTCAAACCAGTCACTGTGCATTCATATTCAAAAGTACTTATGTGGAAAGCCTGGACAAAGTGTTCCATGTAAGTGAAATTTATTGAGAAATGATGCTTCTTAGTACAACTACCGGGCTATAGCCGAGTGACCTATCTTTGACTCAGGCTGCATTGAGATGGCTACTAGGCCGCTGCTGATAGGTCCATATTCGGGATGTAGTCTTCTTTTCTTCAGGGTATGTTAACACTCCTGATAATTATCCCTTGTTTACCTTTGGGTACTGCCCAGGAACAATGTTTTGCAGCGTAATAAAACCGGGGAGCTCTTTTATATTTAGCTTCAACAGCAACTTATGAGAGAGTACATAGGCCTAGACGTAGTAAGTGATGTTTTTTTTACAACTTCGCGGTCGCGCTTACGTTTTGGAACCATATGAGAGCGCCCTCCGTTAATTTTTACTCGGCTGGACAGCCCCATTGGCACTAATATTAGCGGAAAATGTTTGTTGTTGAAACTTTGTTAGTGTGTTAAACTGATGCAACGTTGGATTTTGGCCACGGATATTACCCTTTGTAATCAGAATATACTAACGTGACAAAGAAAAGATGCATTTTATATCGATATATAATTATTTTAGGAAATCGGGTGGCGGTCGGTAAGCTTTAGGGCCAGTTCGCCTGACTGGCGCTGCCTGGCGTAGCAATAACCCTGGTTACAGTGGTGAATCTTCACTGACAGATGTGCACTGCCACTGTGAAAGTTGTCATCTGTTTAGCAACAGAGAGTAATAACATTCAAGTTGTTAGACAGGGAGGGGAACAGGGGTGGGGAGACGTTATCCTGCATCCTGCCAGAATGTTGCCCACCTTAGCAACCATTTTTTGGCCTCTAGGTAGACTTCAGTAAGTCCTTCTAACAGGAAGCTGGTTGACTTGAAATTGATATATTGTGGTTAATATCATTTTAGGTTACAATGTTATGACAGAGCAAAGTGTGAATAATTGACAAGGTCTGTCTTGTTTTGTCTTGTAGAACCCAGATCAAAGCTGTGACAAAGCTTCTGGTTTCAATCCATGCCATGGACCATGCACTGAGTGTTACAAGTGACTACAGTCTCAAAGACCTCAAGAAGATACTTGATTGAAGACGATTCCAAAAACCTCACATCAGTGGTTGATTCCCATCCACCGTTGCTAGTTTTCTCTTTCCACGGGTGGTAAATGAAGCAGTATTGCATTTAAGTTTGATAATTTATTTAGCTGCAATTACCATGCAGAAAACAACCCTTTTATCACACAAACATGCTGCAATAAATGGGACATATGTACAGCAATGAAGTTTCCTGATAAAACTTTGAAGTTTTCTTTGGCCCTTCCATCCAAGCATCTCAAGGGTTTACGTACAAGAGTTAAGGTGAAGAGAATATTCAAAGGTAAATATGGTCAGCCAGAGCTGAATTTATAAGACCCAGCCCCCACCAGGTGATGATTGTCTAGACCCCTTAGAGAAACTTTATCCATTAATTGTAAAGATGAACATAATGTACTTCTTGCGGCCACTTACCTTGATTACAACACCATATGTTACCAACTTGTGTGCTTGTTGATAGTATGTGACGTCATCCATTTAAAGATAGATACTCATCAACCCAAGTACATTTTTGGTTGAGGGGAACCAAACTTTTCAGTTGATGACTGCTCTTTGATTGACATGAAATTCAAAAGATGCACAGAAGCTCATATTATGCAACATGCACAGAGTGTTCTGATTACACAATAGGGCCTTGTATGCTCACCAGGATATGACCTTATGCAATAGACTAGGTCTGTGTCTGCACAAGGAGGAGCTTAAGACAGTTTTGAGAGGGGCTAGAAGTAAGTTAGTTGGGAGAATTGGATCTGTCTGGGATGAGATTTGCCCTGTATAACAACAAGGTAGGTACTTGCGAAGAAAGCAAAATGATTTAAGAGACTTATGTCAGTATAAGATAACCTGAACATATAATTCATTGGAAAGTAACCAGCCAAGTGGGTCTTAATTTTGTAGTAATTTTCTTGAGGATGGGAGTGGATATTCTTTCAACATTCAGTATTTTCCTTCTTTTGTCAGCTAACTTTGATGTTTTTCCAGACTGCACAATATGTTCAAGTCAAGTGTAAAAGCTCCTTCTAGGGACTTTTTCAGTTTAATCATTTTAAATGCTTTTTAAGGATAATTTTCCCTTACTGTCACCTTCAGCTGTTTACTGTGAGAACTTGTTATCTTCACCACCTACAGCAAGGGTATCTGAGCATGCCCTGTTGCTAGTTGAGCTTTACATTTGATTGTCAGAGAACTTGGTTGTGGGTATAGATAAAAGTGGGAATATGAGAGGCCCTATCCTGGGAAATTTCAGCATTCGGAGGGAATTTTTTTTTTGTGCACAAAACGTAAAATTTATGGGAATTTGACTTGCTTCTTGTGAAATAAAACATATTTTCCAGCCCTGAACATGGTCTTACTGAGTAAATGGTAATGGGAGTGGTTATGCAGCAGGCAGTGTCTGTATACTGCAATTCCCATATGTACAACAGTAATGCAAAGATGTGAAATAACTGGGTCCTTCTTACATGCTAGCTGAAGTGGCCTAATAAATTTAAAGGAAACATGCAAAACTTTTATTGGAATTGTCCAAAATTTGAGACACCATTCCCCATACCAAATATATTTGGGAGGGGTCTCTGATTTTTTGTTTTCAGACACTTATGGGTATTAAGGTGTTTTAGTCATTTTTATTTGAATAGTGCTCTTATCATCAGGAGCAGTAAATACTATGGTGTCCATTAGTCAGATAAGGAAAGTGACAGGACAACATCTACAATTCCTTAAGGTAGAGATGTATCACATTCATTGTGAGACTTGTATTTGCTTATTAAAATGCATTTGCGTTATTGTAAAACTTTCCATAACTTTATAAATTAATCCGTAATGTTAACTCCATTCGTGTACATTGGTATTGAGCAGAAAAGTCAAATACAATTCACTGAACTTATATGAAAATTCTGTGTGTGACACCTCACAGCTTCTGCAAAGACACTTCTTTAGCTTTGCCCAACATAATGTATGTGAGTTACGTCCCTAAATGTGTGAGACCAAGATCAAGTTGTTAAGTGTTCCAACTCTGGCTGTGAAAGAAATGTTTGGAAGTAAACATTCTAAAATGAATCTCTACACAGTCACTATTTTTGTATCATATATTCCTTGGATACAAGGAAAGATTCAAATCAGGAAAAAGCATCCTTAAAGTTACTAAATTTTCTTAAATGTTATCATTTGTAAACCATTGTTTACAAAAAGGACTAAGGATGGATCCTGAAGGATCGTAAGAATCTTACAGGAAAAAATTGTTTTACAGGAACCATTTCATTTCCAGTGCAACTCACTGTAGCATTCAGTTGTGCAAAAGGAATAATTAGTCCAAGAAATGCCACTTTCAGAAATCTCTTAAAGTCTCTCAAAAGGGGAACCAGTGTGTCTATTTTCTTGTGCAAATACTGGCACGTTTTACACTTATATACATGGTAACATATAAGGTTGATGCTGGACTGTGCCTTCGAAGTATTCAGCTTTCTTGCAGACAGGTCATTAGGGATCATACAAATATGAACTTTATTTCACCTTCAAGAAAAGTATGAACTTTGTACATTTAAAAGGGCATTTTCTGTTTGTGTGTCTTCATAACTGGTGGATGTCATTCCTCATGTGGTATGGATAAGACATGTCTTTGACAGCATACTAGAAGTGAAACTAGCATCTGTACAAGCAATGTCATATTTCTCAAGAATAATTAGAAAAAGATAAATACACATTTTGTATTATAATCTCTTTTCAACATTTTTATGTAAAAATGTACAAATGAAAGCTTTTCATAAATAATAAAATGTTATGAATTATGCTGAAAGTAAAAACAGTATGAACTGCATTCATTTTTTGCTTTAAAAGTGTAACTTCTGGAGAAAATTCTTAACTTATGAGTGGCTTGGTCAGATTACTCTGTGTATATGTTTGAGAATTGTGCATCTTAGACATCTTACAAAAATATTGGAACACCAACACTACTTTCCACAAAATGATCTAGGTTAGCAAATACTGGTGGGATACATTGTGTAAACTATGACCTCTAATTGCTATTACTCAATTACTCCACCAGTGGCTGTCATAGTATGTAAAGTTGCAAAGGGACACAAAAACTGCAAGTCTGGGTTAAACATCAACATTTTGAAGGGGTAGAAGATTCAAATTTGCACCATGGCACCTTTCCAAGCAGCAGATATTTACTATGGCTGCGACGGTTAAACGGTTAACCGGTTAACCGACCGATCGATCGGTTAAACGACCGCCAAATGTTGTTTCGTTTAACCGTTTTTGAATCCTAATAAATCTGTCGCCGCAGTTCACCATTATACCTAAACTCATTTATGCAGTAAACCGCAGAAGTTGCTTGCCCAAAACCACGTAACAATGGGTAAACTTTGGATGAAAAATTACAAAAGGTTTAAAAAAAGACCTTTATAATGTCAGTTGCACAGTCTGCATTGCGTTGCTTTGACTGCTATATCGATCCGTTCGCCCCATGATCTCGGAGTGGTTTGCCGAAATAAAGTGACAATAAACTCTTTCACGAAACTTTTGAAAAGGATTAAAATTATCAAGGGTGCAGGGATTAAACTATGCAGAACGTACACCTTACAACAATCCCCCATACCTTTTAAAAGTGTGGAGCACCGTAAACTTGATAGATAAGACTAAAAAGTTACCTCTAGACGGCAGAGAAATACATGCTTAATATCGTTCAAGATAAATGCACTTCGGGAATTTTCCCGAAGCTTAACTTCCAAGGTTACGTGTTTAGAGTTCATCAGTCTCAAAACATAATGCAGTCTGCACAAAATAGTGACCAAGCTATGTAGTCCTGGGCTTAATTATGCAACCTTGGCTTGCAAGCCTTGTAGGCGCAACTAAAATATTTGTAACTACGTTAGCCTCCCCATTTAAGCTAACTTAATAATTTTAACAAAAACCAATTAAACATTTTTTATAATTTTTTGAACGTTACTATAATTCCTGGAAAATTTTCAACCCCCCAAATTCGCAAAGATGAGTGAAATTCTTTCGGCCATTTCATTTATTAACCCCAAATTATAAATTATGGAGCACTCCAATGGTGAACTTCATGAATAATCATATTTTTTTCGAACATAATTAGCACAGTTCGTTGGACTTGCTGAACGAACCGGCGCACTGCACTTACGTGCATTGTACAGTACAGTATTTGTAATTAGCAGAGCTGATTGAGCATGCTGAACGAACCGCGCCGGCCGGCCAGCCATGTGCTTCGCTGCTTCGCACGTTGCATGAACGATCGTTCATGACATACCGTACGTACATTGTACTGTACAGTATTGCGTACGAGACAACTATGCCCGAGTCCCGTTATAACATAAAGTATGCGGGTAGCTGCCGTTATCGAAAAATTTTGCCGTTCATAATTACAAAGAAACTGGTATTTTCAGTAGGTATTTGGTAAAAAGGCATGCGATGTAAGACAAGTTAAAATTCAACGTTACAATTTTTACGGAGCATGCGGTAATACATATGGGTAAAAATTTTCACACCTTTACGACATAACGGTGCTGGAATTCTTTGCAGACACACGTATATTACATATGAATTGCAGCAAGGTCAAAGGCACTCTATAGTACACTGTATGTGGTACGTTTGTACTCGACACTGCTCTGGGCGTGTGTGATACTGTATCGCTGTAGCCGGAGAAGTGTGTCTTGAACTGCGATAATGCCAGTGATATCTATAGGCTTCTCATCTTACGGTGCTGTTAGACCGCAAAAATCTCGAAAACGGTAATCAGTGGCATAACAAAATGTTCGCATGTTTGTGAAAAGCTTGAATAAATGCGTGATTCGCCCATTCATATGGACTGCTTGCCAAAACGCCATTTTAAGTGTAGAAACTTTGGTATTTAAGTGATGGCGCTCTTCCGAAATGTTTATTTTGTTTATATACCTTGACTTGTTTTTATTTTCGGGTAACCGTTAACCGTTCGGTTAATAAAAACGGTTAAACGGATAGTGAATTAACCGGAAATGCACAGCCCTAACTATGAGAAAGTGAAAATTATTGTTGACAGTTTAAAACCTCCATTAACCCTTTCCACAGGCAACAACATAGTGCCATCCCTAGAACCCTTGTCTTGCCTTGTTCTCTAGGTCCCAAAGTAAAAATTTAACAATCTTACATTTCAAGAATGTTGGAAAATGCAAAGGGCAAAAACCTGCTAGTCCAACCCTTTTAAGCACTTTTCACAGTTAATATGGAACAATAAACTGGAGTATGGTTTCAAACTGGTTGTCAAAAGAGACCACCAGAAGCAAAAAAGTTCCATCGTAAAACTAACCAAACATATTTTCAAATTACTGTCATCCTGCTTTGAGTATTTATGAATACACAACATGCAACTACAACATGGTAATAAAAACATCTGTTAAATATGAAAACATTACTTTATGGCATGTTCAACTTTTCCAATGGAAAGTGGAAACAGGTACAATCAAATACACTATTTTAAAAAAGGCTTGGCCTAGTTTGCTCTCTTAAAAGTATCAGTGATAGAACACTAGAAGCTCTCCTCATCCCAGAAATATATCTAAAGTATTGTCCCATAAATAATACAATATACTGTATATTCTACAAAGCTGAAAGCTGCAAATTATCCCTGAGTTGATGCCTTCACAGAATGATTGGTATCACTTCTCCTTTGAAACAGGTTTCAATTGGTCCAAATTATCTGAAAAAGAAATCAAAGGGGTTAACATGATTTGATCCTTGATAGGGAGGATGCTGATAGCTTTTTGGGGGGCTCCAAGATCTCACCACTTGGAGGATAATTATCTCAATATTTCAATATTTTACCATTCTAAAAGTATAATGCTTAAAGCCTCAGACTGACAATAATATGTATTTTTGCACAATGTCAGTATTTCTTTCATTCAAATTATGTAAATTGTCTCTTAATTACCAACTAGTGCACAGTTAGCTATGGAATGATGGCATTTATAAGGAATACAACTCCTAGGGTATGGTATACAAACAAAATAATGTCCTTGCAAGGAAGGTTTAACAAGAAAGATTTGCTAGTCTGACAGGCAAGTCCCTCCTACACTGGAAAAGATTTGTAAAATTACCTAAAATGTGTATACAATCATGATAAAAATTTCAACCGACACAGATTTCTGTGGCTTCACCTTCCTCAGACAGTGCATAGCATTCATCTTCATACCCTCTAGCCATGGACATTTGGCCGAGGCCTCTTTCAGACCAATCTGAGCCAGGCTACTTGAATGATACCTAATAATCTCCAAAGATCTGATGTAAAAATGTCTCCTATCTATCACACAAAGTGTGTATCATCAAGTCTTTCATATAGTATCAAATTAAGTTATAAAGGCTATAACACACACTGAAATAATTGAAGGTATGTGCAACCAAAACAATTGTTTTTATACTCAACAATGATAGATTAAGATTCCCTCATGTAAAATCACTTCAGAATTATTGGAATACCTTTTACCATTCTCATGATATTCTTCTTCAAATGTTGACCATTTCTGAGATGTCTCATTTATAGCTATGCAAAAACTGTGATGTGGAGTGATGCCCAGGGGCCATATTTCTTTTGTAAATCCTCTAAAAATTACCTGTTTACTACCTACCAGCTAGTTTCTAGTTTGGTGTCAAACGTGAACATTTGCAAAGAAGTCAGTAACTACTTCCGAAATAAAACCCCAAGGGCATGCCAACATTACAACTGTCCTTTGAATGAAGGTTACACACAGAAAGGAGAAAACAAAATATAGTTCATAAGTCCCCCTTTCCACAGCCCAAATTTGCATACGTAGCTTATGTTTATTCATTAGGTAAGTGCAAAAACAGTAATTGTAAAATGGTTAATATTTGATAGAGTTGATGGGAATTGCCTCTATTTTTAACACTTTTTACATCTATTAGGCAGATATAATTTCTACATGTCCACAGAGCTTTAAGCTTAGTTCTATTAAATTGTAAATCATATCAGTGTATGGCCAGCAGATCTTGGCCTTAAATGATGTAGTCACAGCCTCAGGGGTGAGGCCTTGCCTCTGTCTCAGAAGGTTTGGCCTTGGTTGGGATATGAGGGATTATTACAACACTGATGATGTATAAGTAAACTGAACTCTTTTTTACACAATGGTGTTTTTTTTTTTTTTGGTGGGCTTGTTGGGGGGTGGGGTGGAGGGGGGCAATTACAATGCATAGGCTTAGGAAGCTGAGGGCTAAAGGGGGGCTGGGTCCCCCTAAAAAAATTGACTGAGGGGTCTGTCTCAGCACACAAACAAATAGCTTGAAAGGTATTGCAAATTAATAATCCTGATTTTATGTTTATTTTTATTAACAGGAAAAGTAACAAATTTGACCCATTTTCAAAGTATATAATAAGAAGTGAATAAGTCAAAAAGTCTTGGGGTCCTTCACACAGGAATGTACCCTTACAATACAACTACACCAAAAACAGTGGTGGCACTACAAGGTCATGAGAAGGAATGGGTCACCTCAGATTTTTCCATGCCTCCACTTTTCCCTAATAAATTAATCACTTATCCAAAAATATAAATTGCTGTAGAGGTTCATTGCTTTATTAGGAGAAGCTTATGATGAGTGTATTAGACTTCGTTTCATTAGCATGTCCCCTCAAAAGGCATTTTTCAGTGACCTTCATGCACATTCATAACCGCTTAGTATGTGTTCCATTATTACATTTGGGCAGCTTATATGAAATAAATGTTCTAAGGTGGCATTCTTGACATCATCACTGACTGTTTAAATTACACTGACCTAAGTAACAACTTGGTTAATGGCCATTTTTTGGACAAGATCATATAGGCATTCACTAGTTATTGTACTTACTGAATATCGTTGGCACAATTTTGCTTAAGTACTGTTTAGTGTTCAGGTTCTGTCTGTTCGAAGGAGAAATCTCCAGCTGGTAATCTGGTCCATAATCCAAAAAGAACTGCAGCAATAAATAGAAATTTTTATTTTATACTTCAGCATAAATCAGGTCCACTTAACCACTTGAATATGAGTGTTGAGATTTGAGCATCAATATCAAATAAAGAAATGCTGTTGTAAGTAGAATGAGTTTTTCACCAAATTCTGGTCCTCAGTTGATGGTACTGAACTAAAAAGTTCCCAGCACTTCACATAACAAAATCACCTGAGTTTGCTGAGATCTTTCTCTTAGAAATTACCACAGTTTCAAGAAAAATATTTCCATTTTCTGAAGTTGAAATCTATTGTGACAAGTCATCAATTAATGGACTGAGAGTACACATAACACTAGACAAATGTATGCAAAAATATCTTTCCTAATGGCAGACTTTCCTCATCCCCAAATACATTCACAATAGCAGCCTTCATATTTGTGCTTTGACGGGGAAAATTCAAACTGTACCTTTAAATGTACATAAGCCACTATGACTGGTCAATAGCAGGTGGCCAATCAGTGACACATTCTGTACAATAGGGTATACAGTAGATTGCTAGGGAAGGGTTCACAAGCCATGGTAGTGTCTTCAGCAGGAAAGACACAGCCTCAAGTAACAAAACTACATTAGGAAAGGTGCAGAAAACATTTAAATGACAATGGAAGATGGGCACAACGTATTAAAACTTTGTTGCTAGAATGTCTTTGGGGTATGTGCCTTTAAAATCCCTCACTTTTCCCTAACTTGGCTATCCTTTTTAAATTAACTGACCTTTATATAACTGGAATACTGGTAATTTTCAGAACACTGGTGACTTTCCTGAAGACCTGGGTATTAATCCTGATCATTCAAGCATATGTAAATTTACTCTAAACAATGTGAATAAAAGATTTTCAACATGATGAACATTCCAAGCAGGAAAATCGGTAATAAAGAATAATATTATATGCTATATAAAAGTATCTACGAAAAGCAATGCACCTCATGATCTGGTATTTCTGAGTTTAGCCTGACTCCAACAGCAACAGCTGTGAGGAGTGTCCAACAGCGTGCTGTATTAGGGGTGTTGTATCCTCCTGAAAAAGAAAGAAATACCAGACCAATCAAGACAACCAACTTTCCTTAAAATGACAAACAAATACAACAATACACTTCACTGAATAAAAGAGAAATACAAATCATGTGAAAGTGAGTGAAAAACATAAAATAAGTTAAAGGGAAAGAGTCACCATCACATGCCATCATTACAAGGGAGATCAAAAAGCTTGGTCACATACAGCAAACAGTAAATCATTATCTTCCTTGGGGAATATCAATTTTTTCATCAGTTCCATGATCTTACAACACATACTCTTCCTTCAGACACCCTCCCAGAACATACACTACTTCAAAAAAATGTAGAAATGATTGTTTGCAACAATTTGCAGTAATTTATTACATTTTGAAAAAGGACAGATAGGTATTTAACACCCCCCCCCCCCCACATGCATTTTTATGTACTTTTGTGAAAATAATGCAAAATAATTGAAATCCAATAGGTTTTTGATGTATAAATACTGTATTTGAATACTGAACCAAGGCTGGAGACCTGCAACTATTCCAAGTGAAGAATAATTCTGACAGGTTTTATTCAGTTCGTGGCTAAAACTTTTTGCCTGTATTTGTTTTTGTTTCAAATTTTCTGTTCACACACAGAGACACCATATACTTTCTAGGAACAGATTTTAAGCCTGCTCTAGACCCTCAGCACATTCATTATTGAATTGATTTCTTAAATGGCTAGCTGAACCAATGAAATGTATAAAAATTATTTGAAAAAGAACCATAGAAATGGTAAAATGAAGTGAGCTTATGGCACAGATTTGACACAAGTCAGAAAGTTGTTAAATGGCAGCTTAAAATGGAAGCTCCCTGGTGAGATATTAGAGAAACAATAGTTCAGTATACCATTCATGTTATGAATCTGCAATTTTGTGGCATGAGATTTAGAACTTTGTCATTTTGTCCTCTTTAACACATATCATCATAAATACTGAAATCTGAATTTGCTTAGCTCTCACCTTACAATCCAGAAGAGGCTAAAGAACGTAGCCCATCCAGTGACCTGTGAAACACTGAATGCTCCTGCTTATTCTTAAACAAACTAAACCAGTACACACAGCCTGTTCATAATTTTCAACAATTTTCTAAACCATTTAAAACCACTCAAAACAGTGATTTTTAAACAACATCTTGTAATAATAGATCTAAATTGTCCTATTTTCAATGTCTATTTGCTACCTTCAGTCACTTTCACTGTCCTGCCTTACATCGTGGATTCTTAACTGATCACATTTTGTAGACTTGTTGTGATTCTAAGTAAAACATACATTAATCACAATTTAAGTTACTCACCACCCCCAAGCAAAAGCATGGGTATGTTCCAATGTAAGATGTAATTAACACAGTTAGCTATACCACTGGGAGTCAGGTTAAAACAGTTCATGTGATCTCCTACTAAAGTGTCTGCCCCACACTGTATCACCACTACTGATGGCTGGTATATCTTCTGAACTTTCATTAAAACTCTGATGAATGGGAACAAAAGAAAAAAAACTAGTAAAACAAGTTCATGCATCTCAAAGAAGCTTTTTGTAAATGACACTGCTTTCATTTAAGCTTAATAAATTTATTTAAGATATTTAAGGGTCAGGAAGTTATTTAGGCTTATCAAGAACCCTAAATCAGGTTGATCGTGGATGAGCACCAGCAACATTTGTCTTTTTTTGAAGTTTGCTCAGAGGGTAAGAAGGCAGTTACCCTTAATCACTCCCAATCCTGCTCCTGGCATCATCATTTAACACCCAATCCAACAGACAGGAGAGTACTCCAATCTTTAGTCACTTTGTCAAAGACTGGGATGAATGATTCTTATTGCAACAAATGCTTGACAGCATAATCATGCAAAGATGTGAAGTGGCCAACTTTCAGAATTGCAAGATCACAAACTCAATTTTCAATCACAAATTTGATATTAACGTCACTGTGAATAGCCATGCTGAACAAGCACTATTGAGCCACCAGAAATTTCCACCAAGATTGATCCAGGGACCTCTTGAATGAAAGGCAGACAGTCTAACCACCAAGTTATTAAAGTCCACCCAAAGTTCAATTCAACAACAAGGTGGTATAAAGCCAATCTCAGGATCATAAAGAGGAGATGAATACTAGCAAGATTGTACTTTCAACTAGTTGCCAAAGTGTAGCAAGGCAGGTGCGATGGAAGAAATCAACAATCCCTAATTTAGGAATAGTCAGCCTCCTTTGAAACAGAAAGGGAATAAATTCAAATTTTTATCTCCAAATGTAGTATTAAAGCCAATTTGGTTGGTCAAAGACATGCTGAGGTCAGTGAGGAGTAGGTGTGCACAGCAGAGTGACTGCACAGAAAGAAAACCAATTCAGACTTTAAAAGTACAATGGAGTTTGAAGGTAGACTATTTGGAAAGGGTTGACAAGCTACTGTAGTGTCTTCAGCAGCAAAAGTGGTCTTGGGCCATAAAGTTCTGAATTTGGCTCAACATTATACCCTTGCAGAAAAAAAAGGTGAAAACAATCTAAAATTACTCTAAAAATTTTAGCAGAGATGCCCACTGAATATGTGTTGAAATATTTTTTATATGTCTTATCCATTTCAAACCATGGGTACAAGTTAGCCCAGTTGCATCAATGTAAAAGTGCCAGAAAAGAGCTCATATGACAGAATTATCCACCCCATTTTGGCAACAGTTGAACAGGGCAAACCTGTTTGGAGCAGTCACAGTATAGCGTGGGTGTTTTTTGGGGGAGACATACTGTATATTGCCTACAATACAACAAGGAGTGATACCGACCACATATAGTTTACTTTACCCTTTGAACAATGAAAAGAACAGAACATCTGTCATTCCATCTTGAAGTGGTAAATTAACACTATAATAGCGCCCTCTACCATGACCAACATCATCGACATTTCCAGAACCTTCAGGGTAAATCAAAAGGAAAGATAAATGATACTGCTATAAAAATAATACCACTTCTCAGTGCAGTATGTTCCAAATATGCAAAGTGTAAGAAAGAGCTGCATCTAGATTGGTCTCCATAGAAGCAGATTTAACAAGACATTTAAGCTTTGTGAATTATTCCATCAAGAATTTAATCTTAGTTTATGATTATACAGTACGATGCCATGGCTATGGCCAGTCAAAATATGTCCTTTGTACAGATCTATTGCACTCTGTATGATTCAAACAGTAGCTTTGAGGTCACACTGCCATCACTTACCTGGGTAAAATCCAGGGGAGTGTTTATGAAAAGAAACAGTCATGACCTTAGGTGTGTGAGCAAACGCATCTTGTACAGCTGTAGAAGTAGAAATAACCTCTATTTTCTGTTTCTCAAAATATAATTCAGTCCACAAAGAAATATTGTCAGACAGTAAGCCACTATGAAGCCAATATAAAATCTGCCTAAAATGAGTTACTCCCAACTTCTACGGTCTAAAAATAAGTACTGGGGGAGGACTAAAATCACTAAAAGAAAAATGAAAAAAAGATATGTCTGTTTCATTGGGAAGATAATTGTACTTGGTGTCTACTCACACTGGCTAGCAATAAAAGGGGTGACACAAGTTCTAGTTTCGAGCATTTTGTCCTTATGTCCCTTCTCAATGCTCCTAGTACCATTAATTTTTCTTTACTCTGTAATTACTGTGTGGGACACGATGTACCAATAGTGGACACAAGTGAAGCCTATGATCTATACCTAATATGACTAGCCTGTTTATATTAAAGGTATAGGCTGGGTCTAAATTAACTATGCAAAATTCATCACACATACTATTATCATAACTGACAAATGAGAATCTTCTTAAATTTTACATTGATCCACATTCATCTCTCATGAACCCAAACCTACATCCTCACAATTCACATCAACCTTCCATAAATAGTTTTGGCACATTACAAGCAACATTCAGCACCAGTTTTGAGCTCTGCAAATTACCATTTTTCTAGCTTTTAAAGGTCTGTGGACATGTAATCAAACCAGTTGTTTAACTGGAAAATGTTAGATTCAGATCCCCTGATGAATAATCTTTGGGAGTTGTTTGAATATCTTTTTCTGTTCCCAAGATATACCTTTTCAAAGTTTGATTGTATCCAAGATTTTGCATTAGCTATGAAAAATTATGATGTGGAGTGTTGAACACTGTCTGTATTTCTTTTGTTAATCCTTTATACATTATCTGTTAATCACTTACCAGCTGGTTATCATTTGGTGTATTTCAAAGTAGCAAGTAGCTACTTCTAAAATAAACACCTCAGGGCACCCCACCATTACAGTTGTCCTTGGAATGAAGGTAATAAACAACAAAGGATACCATAACCGGATGCCATAACCCATACCTTGTGTCCCGATCTTTTACTTCGCAAATCTGCATATGTAACTCATGCTTAATCATGATGTAGAGGCAAAACAGTAACTGTCTTGTGAAATGGTCAATATCTGATGAATTTTGATGGGGATTGTGACTATTTTTAATGTTTTTAATGCTTTTTATACGCAATTATGACATTTACATGTCCACAGCTTTAATAATGGTGCTGTTTCAGTTGTAACTTGTTTATGTAGAACCCTACCACTTCTAGAGTACGGTTTACAGAAGGGCATGTGTAACCAATGGATTTTATACTAGTGCAGAAAAAGTACACATATAAAATGATGGTCAGTACACTGCTGTACCAATATTCATAGCAAAAGGTTTTAAATTTAAAAATATGATGATGAAAATACTTCAACCACTTTTTTCAGATTTAAATATTTTGCAAACTTACCATCACCATGGTGAAGGTCTAGATCTATATAGAGGACTCTCTTATAAGTTTGAGTAAGTTGTAGCAGACTGATGACTACATCATTCATGTAACAGAATCCAGCTGCTTCATCCCTGGAAAAATATATCAAACAGTTTAGATATTAGCTAAAAATCCAAGACAGTAGCAGCATTTGTGAGTAAACACAAAATTACCTCCAATAGAGGTGTTTCATGTGATGTCACACATTTGGGATTGCCTTTTTCTGCCCAGCACAGCACGTGCCAAGTAAGGGTATTTACAGTACACCCACACAGCATTACCTGGGATACTACTGTGACACAATGAACGCTTGATGGGCACCACGTCCAGTAACCAAACATATGCATGATCATGTGACATTGGTGAAACACCTTTAAAGGAAGTATTTAAGCAAAAACTTAATTTTCATATGTGAAAGAGGAACTAAATCTACGCAATTTGGTGAAAGTTCCATTCAAATCAGACATGTTGTACTGTGAGATACCAGCAAATGGAGTTACTATATTTGTGGCCCAAAGTGAGCTTTAGGCATGGGTTATATCACTTCTTCACATTGATGAGAAATGCTTTGTTTCCTTTTTTGTTTTTCAGTCTGTTGTACTGACAATGAAGTTAATAGGGATAGGACCTCCCATTGGGGAATGTGAAGTCTGTAAAATTCCCATGCCTCTGATGAAATCACATTCCAATAACATGGGATTATGACAGAGAAAACTGATTGTAAAGTTTAAAGAAAAACAAAAGACTTTTCATTAATGTGTTGCTATGATGTCATATGAACTTGCTTCAAGTTCACTTTGTATTGAAAATGTGACAACTTTAACAGCTAATATCTGGAACCACACATTAGAATTCAATGCAAATTTCACCAGATTACTTAGAATAAGCACCCCTCTAATATCAAAACTTGATTGGAGCTTAGACCCTTCTTTTAAAGGGAGTATGTGTATAGTAGTTCCAAATGAATGTTGCAGAGAGGAAGGAGGATGCAGGATGGAGTAGCTGCTATGTCTTAACTGCCAAAGTGAAAGAAAGTATTAGCAAGGGACAATTGGTAATGCCTGTGCAAGGGAAAATTGGTAATGCCTGTGTGTGTGTGAGGGTGTAACTGGTATGCCTGTACATAGGACATAGGTAATTGCTGTGCAGGGGACATTTGCTAATGCCCATGCAAGGGGACAGTTGGTTATGCCAGTGCAGGGAATAACTGGTTTGCCTGTGCATGGGAAATTGGTTATGACTGTGCAAGGGACAAATTAGAATTAGAATTTAAAATTTAAAATTGGATTAAATATAAAGGTGCCATGCTTTGTAAGCTAGTACAATTTTTACATGTGGGAATGTTCATCAAATTTCTGTCATATTTTTATGATAGATGTGTTGTTTTGTGCACCCCCAATTCCAGGGTCATTGATCATTCACTGCAGGTGCAAATTTTCAAGGGTAATAGAAAGCAAAGCACCCCTTTTAATTCAATGAAGTAGCTATCTAAATTTAAAATGTAGCCGCTGCCTAAATTTAAGGTTCACATGATAATTAAGTCATGACTCACTACACCTTGGACTAGACAGAAGACAAGTATAAGAACTAAACAAACACTGGAACACATTTTTACACACTCTCTGTAAACAGAACAATTTGCTAACAATTTTATAATAAAGGTTAAATACCAGATGACTAAGGGTAGGGTAGGATAGGTTGTTACCTTCTGCCATGATGCCAACCCCCGGTCCAGTTTATTGCTACTTGACACTCATTTGATACCAGGGCTTGTACACCCCTTAGAGATGCTGCAGTCACAGACTTGGCCACATCAAATATCCTTGGCACAGACGGACAATCATGATCTGTAAAGAACAAAGTATTTCTTTTTTTTTTTTAAGTACTGAGTTCTTCATTGACAAATTAGCTGAAATTACCAATGAATACAAACAGTAGCTTTTTATGGTTTAGAATAGAGTAAGGGCAAGGAACTACTGTGCCACTACCCAGTGATTCTACTTTTGGGCATTCAGAACAAAACAGTATGGTATAACTTGAGTAATGATAAACCACCGAAAACTGAAGCTCCCACCAAAAACCACAAGGTATTAAGGATAAATTGATGCAACTTACTCATTCCAAATTCTTCTTTTCTCTCCTGCTCCTTTTCACTATCATCTTCATCATTCAGAAATTCTAAAAAATCTACATATTCCTGAGAATGAAAGGTCAGCAGATGGTCTTTTTTTGCTTCAAGAGGATCAAGAACTAACAGAAACCTCAAGAGACCATAGGCAGCAATAAGAGCATGGACTTTACTAGCCTGGTGGGAAAAATGCAACATTTTCTTAATAGACCCTTTTCCAAATGCAATCACAAAGAATTGTGGGATAGGGTTTTGGTATGCCTCATTTTTGTCAGTGGCATTTTACTGTGGTCAAAAATGATGCAAACCAAAACTGTGTCCCATAATCCTTTGTAATTGCTATTTAGAAAAAGGGTCTACACATACTGTACAAGTAAATTTCTGTAAGGCTACAGTGTCTACAGTATAACTTTGAAAGTCATTTAGCAAGAACTCACAATGCATGTCACAATGTATGCATGGCTTTACAATTAACACTGACTGTTGGCAGACAGATCATATGATACAGTAGTTCAACCAATCATGTGACATTTTGACAAGATGCTGCCATCATAACATTTTACAAGTATGTATATTTCTTTTAAAAAAAGTTGAACCACAGAAATCATCTCAAACGTACACATACCTATCACTCAGGTCACATCAATCAAAGTGCAGTGACAAAAGTTAGGTGTATTACTGTAGCTGAGTGTATTTTGATGCAAATTAAGTTATTTCATCAAAATTTATTAGAGTACAAACCCTTTGTGGAACTCTTGGCAACAGATCACAAACTTCTCCCATTTCTTCATTCCAAACATATGCCACTTTCCTCAGCCTTAATTTATTCTGTTGTGAGTTAACAGATGTGGAACTCTGTCTCTTTGTACAGGTGGGGCCTGTTTCATCTTTCTCTTCCTTACACTGTTTCTGACAGACATCAATAGATAAGTTGGCAGACCTTTTGATACCCCTAGAGTTTGGGTCTGAGCAATCATCCACTTTTAATGTTTCTCTAGATGCAGTAACTTCCATCACTCCATTATGTAAAACAAATCAAACTTATCTTCTCTGATCAATCTTTGAAAGTTCCATCATTTTATTGTCAATCACAGGTACTGTCTATATGTAGCCAAGCCCAAAACATTTACCACACCTCTTCTCATGCATTTGCAGTAAATGCTACTTGTTGCACAAGTTTGTAGTATTATAAAAGAAGTAAAGGATTTCCTTCCTGTGAAGAAAAAACACACATATGATTCATATTAGGTAGCAACACATATTTGGGATCAAGTTGGCACATACAGTACTGTATCTAGGCTAGCTTTTGCACACAACTTCTGCATGGCCTGTATTTGACAGTTCAACCCCACTGACTTGGCATACTGGCTAGTCACTCATAGTTACAACTTGCATGAGCTTATTGATACTTGGGGCATACTAATATTTTATGCATACTGTACATTTCCTTATACATACAAATAGTAATTAACATTATAACTGTTACTGCATGATATTGTTACAAGCCTAACTTTAAGCATGGAGCTAATACTAGGACTGTTGGACAGGAGAAGAAACTTCACAAATCCCCATACCCCGGTCAAACTCATAAAGCTAGTTAATACCACTAATCCCTCTCTCTTTGTACTTCATTGAAGATTCAATAAGCTTAAAAAGTGGTGGGAACTAAGCACAATAGATACATGTTATCTGCTACATCTTGAAGAGGACATTGCTGAATGTTGCCTATCACTCCAGCATTGCCAGTCACTTTAAATGAAAAGTAAACTTACTTGTTTTGTCGTGTAGTGTTGCTTATACATAATTGTTGCTTTGATTTCTTGTTAAACTCTGAATATGTAACAAGAGCCCAATGGGCACTATAGTTCCTTGCTGAATGTAATGACACTGAGCCATGAGCATACAAACAAAATATTAGCTATGTGAAGTTTGCCTGTCACTCTGGTGACTGCTACATGACCTTTAGAGTTGTTGGCAGTGAATCTTCTCACCATAAAACATCCACATACTATGTATGAAATCTGTCCAAGCTTCCTACCATGAGATATTGTGCTAACAACAAGTTTTCAGTGGTTGACTGTCAGTGACCCCAGATGACCTTTCACCTCCACAAAAAGCGATAGCATCCACCTCACCATAACGCATCCACATACCAAGTATGAAATCTATCCAAGCTTCCTAACTTGAGATATTGTGTTAACAAGGTTTTCAGTTTTTGACCCCCAGTGACCCCAGACGACCTTTGACCTCTACCAAAAACACTAGGGCACACCTTCTTACTATGGTGGATCTATATACTAAGTATGAAATCTATCCAAGCTTCCTACCTTGAGATATCTATCGTCTTAACAAGGTTTTCAGTGTTTGACGTGACCCCAGATGACCTTTGACCTCCACCAAAAATAATAGCATTCATATTCCCACCATAACCCATCTACATACTAAGTATGAAATCTATCCAAGCTTCCTACCTTGAGATATTGTGTTAACAACAAGTTTTCGGTGTTTGACTGCCGGTGACCCCAGATGACCTTTGACCTTCACCAAAAGCAACAGCATTCATTTTCTCACCATAATGCATCTACATACACATACACATACCAAGTATGAAATTTATCCAAGCTTCCCACCTTGAGATATCGTGCAAACAAGGTTTTTGGTTTTTGACCCCTGGTGACCCCACATGACCTTTTACCTCCACCAAAAACAATGGGGCACACCTTCTCACTATGACAGATCCACATACCACGTTTCAGTTTAGTCCAACCTTCCCTTGTTGAGTTACAGCATACCAAAGCAAGTGTCACAGACATACACACACACATGCACACACGCCAAGTTCACTAGTTACACAGGTTCCTTTTGCTAACGCAAGGAACCAAAAACCTTTTACAATATGTGCAATTATGTGAAAATTGGTCAAAATTCAACTGAAAAGTATACAGGGTGCTTATTTGCATATGGCATTAACATTACTCTCAGCACCAGCATCTATTCTTATGAAGCAATAACCAGTGGTTTTGAATTTTTACTCTGCATTTCTTATTTAGCTGTCGGCAACTTCCTCGGCTTCACATGATTGTTCTCTTAAATCCATTTGTTTATGGTAACAGTAGAAATGAATGAGGTTGCCAATGTGTAAATTGTAAATGCCAGACAAAAGAACTGAAAAGCCGTAAGTCTCATCATCAATCATTTCAGGATTATCTCCTCACGCATGTCTGGGTCTGACTGGATTTGCATAAATTAAAGTTCTCCTGTTCAGGTAGTAGCTCCATGCTTTAATGAGGTGCCATTTAATTATTTTGTCAAGGTACCCAAGAATTAGCACCTGGTTTGCTTCAACAAATATGACCAGGTGACTTCAAATTTTGGTTAAGGTAAAAGCATCTGATCATATCCCAACTTGCAATTTCCTTGACTTGTGCATAAGCCAGGGTTTACGTCAAGGGGGGGGGATTTGTGCCCCATCTTTCCAGAAGGAGGGTAAAATCCCCCCTTTTCATTTCCATAAAAATATAAAAAATTGTCAATTTCTTCATTTCTTACTTAAGAAGAGGACACTTTTGCAGCAATGTTTGAACTTCCATAAATAAATGGCCTTTCAAACCCTTCCAATTGCACCTTACAGGGGCCTTGAAGCCAGCTTTTGTCCCCCTTGAACGGACTTGTAACTTTGGCCAAGGACAGCACCAATTTGACTCAGGGTTTAGCAGTAATAAATCTCTCCCCCCCCCCCCCTTTTTGAGTTTCTGGCAGAATCCCTGTAAGCACAATGACATTTCTAATTCATATTAGAGCTCATTTCACATATATGTTGTGACTTGCATTACCAGGTATTCCTAAATGTTTGCTTGCACACTGTCACCACGCCAAATATCTTGTATCATTTACACTTTCAATAATTTTAAAAAAGAAAAAAGGTTCCTGGTCATGAAAAAATGACACAGGGGGTGTGGTTCTGATGAAATCTACTAGATCAGGATCCCAAAAGTATGTAGATTGGAATGGCACTTCATACAAGTCTACTTTAAAATAAGGCTTGCTGTTCATAATATATATCAATTACCTTCATCTCAGGTCAATGGCAATAAAGCACTTGACTGGAAAAAAGTATTTTTACTGTAGCTATCTCCTGCACAATATTTACTGTGGCCTAAGTTTCATACTACTGTATGAAAGGGGCCAATATGGCAGAGGACTAAAATTTCTGAATTTTCCTGAAAGAGTACCAGCCTCTCTCATTATCATCATCACTCATCAATGCATTACATCAAATCCTCAGTCTAGGCGTTTTGTACGAAGGTCTATGTTTTTTCTACCTCTTCCCCATGAGTTACAGATTTTGTGCATACATACCCGTAGGCGCCTACATGTACAGCGACCCTTGTCCGGTCTGCTGACTATAAAACCACTCACTTTGAGGCTTCCCACACCATGTCAACAATATACACACACATACAGTAATCTAGTTCAAAGCTAGGGAACCAAAGCTTCTAAGACTACCTCAACTTTTATTTACAGTAGTTCTATGTGCATGTTCCAGTTTTACTTTGATAAGGGCCTGACATTTGTTTCTGAGGTGTACCCTGAGGGTTGTAAGAGAAATTATAAAACAATTTTAACTGCTCAGTTTTTCTCACATTTCTTGGCAAAAAGAAACCCACCTGCACCTGCACAAGTGCATTTAGTCAAAGTACTATAATCACATCATGTGGCATATCAGGAACTCTCCCCCATCCCCACTTTGCAGAATGCATTCCTAACAGGGATGTAGCTAGCCAAATTTGAGTGCCAGGTAATTGTCCTATCTGGAGAAAAAGCACCTCACCCCACCCCATGGCATCTACCATATTTTTCTGCCATTAATTTTTCATTTTTTCAGTCCCTCATTTAACTTTAGGGAGTAAATTTAATAGGACTAGTTTTAGGTCTCGGTAGGCAGATTTGTGGTGGGCGGGGAGACGTGTGTTTGCATGGAGTGCCAGGCGGGAATATTGAGTGCTGGGTGTCACTGCCCAGCACTGCCCACTGTAGCTACATCCCTGATTCCTAACATTAAAAGGTTTTGCCTCATGCAATAAGATAGCTACAATATGTGAAACGCATTCCTTCCATTGTAAGATTGTGGCCTCACATAATGATGCACAGTATGATGGTGGTACCATGAGTCGGTCTATCAAGGGAATTTTCACTAAAAACATACACATATGGTAGAAATATGTAATTTAAACTCATCCATTATTCTCATGAACATGTTTTATCTTGATCCTGAAAGTCTGAGTGAATTTCATTAACAAACTTCAACAAGACGGAGAAATTCCCACCACAGGTTTCAGATGCCATAGGTTCAAGAACGGTACCTTGAGTAGGTCACCGAAATATTATGAAAGCCCATAAGAGTGGTATCAAAATATATTCCATGAATGACATCATCATTATAAAAACAAATCATAAGATGTTGGAAGAAGACCATTTGCAGTGATTTGGAGGATTGTTCGAAATATTTTTGGGGGCCATTTAAAGAGGGTCTCAAGCCACCTTTACGTAATACTAGATGTAGGCTAGGTTGGGTGAATTTCTTCTAAAAATGGGAGTAAATGCTTATTTTTGACAGAGTCTGAGTTGTGGTTATGTAGTGCTGGAGTTTCCTCACTGTCGTATGTTTATTTGTTGGCCATAGCTCGCCTGACTTACATTTTGTATGCAGTGACCGACTCAAGGTACCGACCAACTCAAGGTACACTCACTATACTTAGGCCTAACGTTAGATCTGATCAAAACCAAGTAGAATATGAGTTAGTAACGAAAAAAGTTGTTACATGTTTAGTAATATCAAGAATGCAAGGCACTCATGGGCACACAAAAGCTTTCATGGTATACAGTAGGATGTATTTATTCATGGATAGCCTAGGTTCCCATGTGAGGGTTTCATTTATAGTGAACTGTAACTTATGGCCAAGTGTAGGCCTAAATGGTTCTTCCTCTTCAAAGTGCAGTACCAGAGCCTAGCCTAGGCCGAAGGGTATTGAACTGAGTGATTGTAGTTGTACCAGCTATATACCGTACTGGCTTTTCTAAGGCTTGCCTATTCTGTACATAGCCTAGGCCTAGGCCTAGGCCTTCTCCATTCGAGCCCAATATTCAGAACAGGGGCATGCATGATCCTTCTCTTTCCGTATCTCGCCAGTTTTCATACGTAAATTTGTTCTCACCAAATTATAGATCCAGACTTGTTGAAAAAACACAACACTCGAGACCTTCACGCAGTGCTTCCACAGCTCAAAATTAATTCCCTTAATATTCAGCCCAATTCCCTAAATTCGATGGTTTTTCGTGAAATTTTCAACAACAGTTCTTTCAGGCTGTCTGCTTTTTAGTGGTGGACATTAAAATAAAGGATAAAAAAGACAACGATATGCAGAAGCGGGATTTCAGTGATGTCGAAAGTGGGGGGCGGGGAAAGCTGGGTGGACTGCCAAACAGCGCCGAAGGCGCGCCGCGGGAGCGCAAAGCGCTCACCTCACGGCGTGGGATCCAGGGGCCCGCCTCATGATCCCTGTCGGAGTCCGCTACAGGACGAATCCCCCTGAAGTTCCGGGTATTTACAAATTGTAGGCATTAAAATTATGCATGACCACAAAAGTCATTTGAGTTTTTTTCAATTTATATTCTTACCCGGTGACTACTAACAGTCAGATAGAAGTCGACAATAAAGAGGGCTTGAGGGAGGAGGGGAGGATGAAATTATTTTGAGGGATTCCCGGCCGGGGCTTTGCAACAATTTTTTCAATTCAATTTCAATTAGTCGAACTTTATTCCAACCGATAGTCGACATAATACATGAATATGATACAATATAATACGATCAAATACTTACAGGAGCTTTCAAGATAGAAACAATATGCATATCTAATATAAATGAAAGGTTGAGGGGAAACCAAAGAAGCTCATAAAAAGCTTATGTATGGTCCCCTAACAAAATAACACATAAAGATAAACAAAAATGTTATAAAGCACAAAATCACAAAGTATGAACCATTCGATACGAATGACAGGAAAAAAAATGCAGTACAGGAGTACAAAGGTTGATTTTAAGAGACATAATTAGCAATGAGGAAACTCTTTAAGTGACTTTTAAAACAACCAAGGGAGGGCCTACTTCTAATTGCAATGGGAAGGGCATTCCAAATTTTTGGACCTGTATATTTAACAAAACGCTGGCTACCCTTCAGCCTATAAAAGCGGGGTATAATGGAAGTAGTGCTTCCTTGCCTGGTATGATAATTACAGGTATGATTCTCAAAGAAATTATTAAAGTTAGAGGGGAGCAAACCATTCATATACGCATAAGTGAAAGCTGCTATTTGATACCTACCAATGTCAAATACACTTAAAATATTCAAATGGGAGAACAAGGGGGCAGAATGAGTACAAGAAGGTGCATTACAAATAATTCGTACAATCCGTTTTTGCAAGGTGTGTACTTTACTCACATGAGAAGGAAAAGAAAACCCCCAAAGAAGAGTACCGTAAGACAAGTATGGGAGAATGATAGCCTTATAGATTGATAAAAGGGCATAATTAGGAAGGTAATCCCTCGTTCTATACAGAATACCTATTCCTTTAGAGATTTTATTACAGATAACATTAATGTGAGGTGACCAGGAAAGATTACTATCAATAATGATACCGAGAAATTTTGTAGAAGGGGAAAAAGGAATAACACACCCCTGTAGAATAATACCACAATCATGCAATTGAACAGATTTTTGATAATGATGAAATAACATGGCAACGGTTTTATTGGCATTGAGGTGAAGTTTGTTTGCTAAAAACCAGTTAATAACACTAGGGAGTGCAGCATTGATACCAGCAATAAGGCTGTTTGAGTCAGTTCCGTTATAAAAAATACTGGTGTCATCAGCATACATAGTGAAATTTAAGCTTGGATTACAGTTCGGTAAATCATTAATGTAAATAATAAAAAGTAAGGGACCCAGGATTGAACCTTGTGGTACACCAGTATTTATGATCTCAGGTGGGGAACATGCATTAGAGAATGAAACAAACTGAGAGCGTTCATGCAGATAACTAATAAACCAATTAAGGGCCATACCACGAATACCATAGTGAAAAAGTTTTGAAATAAGTATGTTATGATCTAAGGTGTCAAAAGCCTTAGACAGATCCAGAAAGACACCACAGGCTAACTCTTTATTCTCAAAAACTATTAATAATAAGATCTGTTACATGAGTAACCGCATGTATTGTGGACTTGCCTGGGAGAAAACCATATTGATGTTTATATAGAATACCATTCATAGACAGAAAGTTGTACAGGCGATTATAAACAATACGTTCAAGGATTTTGGAAAAACAAGGAAGAACAGAAATTGGCCTATAATTGGTCACATTAAGTTTCTCTCCATTTTTAAAAATAGGAGTTACACGAGCCTTTTTAAGTGAAGAAGGAACGACACCATTAGAAAAAGAGCAATTGAAAATATGAGCCAGGGGTCTAGCTATGAAGTTACAAACATATTTTACGACCATAGGATTTATTTCATCAAAGCCAGCACTGGTGTTTTTCAGGTTGAGGATAATACCACAAATCTCGTCCACATCCGTAGGAGCCAGAAAGAAATTATTAGCAGTAGGATTATGTAAGTAGTCCCTGAAGGTAGAGTTACTCTGAGCAAGGCTCTCGGCAAGTGAAGGGCCGATTTTACTAAAATAATTATTAAATATAGTACAAATTTCAGAGGGGTTCTGAGTAACAACATTGTCATGTGTAATCTTAGTAGGGAAGTGACTACCTTCGTTGTTCCTTTTAATGAGGGAATTCAAAACATTCCAGTACCCCTTAATATTATTCTGAGCATCAAGTAAAGAAGAGTAATACATACGTTTAGCGTTTCTAATGACACTATTTAAACGATTACGGAATCGTACATAGTCATGTCGATTACTATCACTGGGGTTCTTAATATACCTTTTATAAAGTTTCTGTTTAGTTTTACAAGATTTGATAATACCCTGAGTACACCATTTCTTAGAATTTCTATAAGAACCGCCGCGGCTTTGCAAAGTAAAACAGCGAAAATAGTCAAACGAAAATTTACGAAGAAAGGAATCATAGGCAGTCTCAGGGTTACTTTGAGCTAAAACATCATCCCAGGTTTCGTGGGAAAGGATAGTCTTGAACTCTCTAAGCTTTGGTTCAGTAATAGGGCGGGATAAACACTTAGAGGCATGAGATTGACAACGTGAATCACTACGTATGCAAGTAAAAATTGGGAAATGATCAGAGATATCATCAATAAGTACACCAGAGAACAGAATCCTAGATTGCACATTAGTGAAAATATTATCAATCAGTGTTTGTGAACTGGGTGTGACACGAGTGGGTATATTTATAAGACCATGGAAGTAATATTGATTTAGAGTATTACTAAAATAATTAACATCATTGTTGTTCTGGTTTTGAATATCATAGTTAAAGTCTCCAACTAAGAAACATTTCTTTGATCCCAATTTCTCAAGTATTCTAACCAAATTATCAAAAAATAAGTCTGGATCCCCATTAGGGGGTTGGTATATTACTCCGATCACAAATTCACTGGACACCTCAACAAAGATAGACTCCAGACAGCCATCTATGAACACGAAAAGATCATTTAAGATTTTATAAATAACAGCACTCTTTAAATAAAGGCCGACGCCCCCACCACGCCTAGCATTCCTACCAATATGCTCAAAAGTGTAACCATTGAGTCCAAACATAGATGTATGGTCCTGAGAAGAGAGCCAGGTTTCGGTAATTGCAATAAAATCAAAATCATGATTGAAAGAATTCGTTAAACTGTACAAATGGTCAAAGTTACAACTCAAACTCCTTGCATTTACATGTAGAAGAGAAGTATTATTATCTTTCGCCAAATCCTCAGGCAAATCCCAAGGATCGTAGTAGTTACAATCATAGGTGCTTTCATTAAAAGTAAGATTAAAATCTGGATCATAGTTTCTTAAGTAGTCATTAGTGTCGTTTCTTTCACTGCTAAGAGACGTCTGACTAGGCAACATAAATAGAAAGAAAAAAGGAAAAACACATACACCTAGAAGACCAAGAACAGTTAGTGGAGAATGAGATACAGTAGTTCATACCGACCGTGCATGAATAGACAAAATTAAAGTTGGGTGAGGTCACGCAGGCATCTTATTTGCTTCTTAAATTCAGTTCCATTTTTGGTGACAAGTGCTATTATTTTGCCATCGTGACTCCATGCAGACGAGACTAAGTCATGAATAATTGTAAGAATGGGAGGTCCAGTATTCAGAGTAGGTGAGCGCGCAAAGCACGCTGCAAAAATCGCATTTTTCAGACCTTTTGGCGATATGAGTAATAGAAAGTTTCAGGGAGGAAGCTTCTCCCCCAGAAGAAAAAAACAGTTGATTCCAGTTGGGAGTTTTAACTAGGAGTAACTGTTTCCAACTGGGCTTAACTGTTTCCAACTGGGGGTAACTGTTTTCAGTTAGTTTTCCAACTGGGCATTCTGTTCCAAGTTGGGAATTTCATTGAATCCAGTTAATTCCAATTGGAATTGGTAAATTTCCATCAAAAACAGTTGGGAACGGTTGGATTTTGCAGAGTACATTCACAGACCAGTTGGAAGTGTGGAAGACAATATTGACACCAGCTGGAAACGGCTGTGGCCAATGTATATTCATTGTCATATTTAACTTAGGGGTTCCACTGGGAGGTATCGAGAGTGGGGTGTGTTCGAATGGTTAAGTTGTTGAACTAATGATCATACTCTTATTATATTTTTTTATTTTATATTTCAATTTTATTTTCTTCCCAGAAGAAAAAAAACAGTTGGAAATTCTCATCTGGTCCCAACTTTTTCCAGTTGGAAAATTTCGGACCAGTTCAACTTGGAATGATTTCCAACTGGTTTCAACTGGTCAAAACTGTTTCCAACTGGTCTGTTTCTAAATGGTCATATTCAACTGGTTTTACCTAATTTGCATAATTGAGCTATAATGCATTTTATCAGACCAAACCTTTTGTAGGATGTCTTGTGACGGTTTCTTTTTTGAAATTTATTCCCAAAATGTGTAATTTACACATTTTTACAGTTTATAACAGAATTAGCGCTTTAATGAATTATTTTTATCGTATTTGTTTTGTAAACTATATCTAAATCTCAACATTAGTAAATACATAAGTCTTCACACATCACTACAATATTAGTACATGTACAAAACTAGAGGTTTTGGACTTGCCTCAAATGCATGTAGGACTTTAAACTGCATCCGGTTGTGGAGCTTGTTTAAGCGTGGGGATAATGAGGTTACCCTTTACCACAACTGCCTCCGGGGCACCCTTGGGCAAGGTGCACCTGTATTTGCCCTGTGCTTTTTATGTGTTGTTGCCTTCGGGCGTGTGGTCGCCTTCGGGCGTGGTGTTGCCTCCGGGCGTGGGGTTGCCTTCGGGCGTGAAGTTGCCTTTGGGCGTGTTGTTGCCTTCGGGCGTGGTCTTGCCTTCGGGCGTGTTGTGTTGCCTTCGGGCGTGTTGTGTTGCCTTCGTGCGTTGTTGCTTTCGGACGTTTGTTTTTGCCTTCGGGTGTGTGTGTTGCTGCCTTCTGGCGTGTGTTGTTTTCCTGTTTGTAAATGGTCTTGTGTGGTGGATGGGCTGGGGTGTCGTATACGTTGGTCACAGAAATTTTGTTTTGCTAGCTTGGTGTAAGGTAACTTTGTAAATGTAGTTCATGGTTGTGCTCTTGCCGGTCCGGATTTGGTTCTTCCTGTTTGATAGTGTCCGTTTCTATGCACTTAAAAATAAAATGCATTTTGAAGTACTTTTGAAAAAGTGTTATGCATTTTGAAGCACAACATTAGTCCAAATTACCCTTCCACAAGCCACAAGGTATTAATTTTCAAGGATCCAGTTGTTGTCTAGCAACTGGGAAATGGGTTCCAAGCTCATCCAATTGGAAACAGTTAATCCCGGTTGGAAAACAGTTAATCCCGGATGGAAACAGTTGGTCCCAATTGGAAACAGTTGTGAATTTTCCCAACTGGTCCAAAATCCCAGCTTGGAAATTTTCCAGCCGTGTCCAGTTGGAACCAGTTAAAAATTCCCAACTGTTTTTTTCCTCTGGGCCGGCCGGGAGTTGCTATCAGAAGATATTGATAACAGGAACATCGTGGTAAGGGTTAAGCGCGCGGAGCGGGCGAAATTTTTGATAGTTTGCGAAGGATTTGCGTAAATTCTGATAGTTTGAGAAACTTTTGTGATAGAAAATTATTAAACAGATCCATCACTCGGTTAAAGCACACCTCACCCTACCCCCTACAGAAATCTATAGCTTAACCGCCTTTTGGGATTTTAGGTGAGTAGGGGGTACCGTACAGATCGAATTAAGAAATCAGAAATGTACTCACCAAAAACAAATCTAATATCCGCGTAAATAGTTACTCTGGCTAATTCCGTGATCAATTCCAGTTCGGGTCGATATATTCCAAGTAAATAACAAAATGCGTGTTAAGAGAAATTCCAAAAGATAGCGAATATATTTAATATAACTTTCTAGCTTTCCTGTCGCGGACCACGTGGCTTTGACAAAGGAAAAGTCGAAAGAATATGTTCCTTGAAGTAAAGAAATACGAGCAGTCGCTCAGCGATATTAAATACTTTTGCTAACGCGGATTAAAGATGCGTAGATACTTCAAGATAACTTGGATATTAAAATAATCGGTTTAAATCCAGAGAAAGTAAGTAAAACTCCAAAGAAGACGGTGGCTCGTGCCTAGTCGTTGGAGAGTTGAGAGCAAGTGTGTTTTGGGTTCCTTTGTTCATCCGAGAACGTGGAGTAGGAATTCTCGGATGATAAATAATTAGTCATTAGTCGGGGACAAAGGGTTGCATTAAGTAAAAACTTGGCCCGCTACTTTTCCGAGAATATCACCGGAAAAGAGGGCGGGCTTCGTTAAGCGAAAGTTCTGGAAGAAGTCGCTACAGGATCATGTTAAAATTTTTCAAAAAAATTCATTGAGGGGGCACGCGCCCCCCATGCCCCCCCCCCCCGTGCCGGCGCCACTGCACACCAAAATGAAGGAATGGGCGTCACTGTAGGCATCTTAGTGACGCGCAGTGCTCCCCTGTTCGCATTAGACGCCAGGGGACCCCTGGTGGGGTCCAGGGACAACATTCCATTGGGGATCCAGGGAGTGTAGCCCATGCAGAGGCTCTGGAATATTCATAAAAATGTGACCATTAGAATTAAGCATTTGGCTATCTTCAAAATGTCATTGCAGCTCACTTAAACAGGCCACAAAAATAGAAATCACAATTTGACCATTGTGTTATCCTAACGTTTAATGATGGGTGGGGGTGTATGGGGACAGCAGATCATGTTAATGTTTGCAGTGAGCTTAAAAATTAATCCACTCCTACTGACCAGTAGGAATTAATGTTGATACAACTACCTTCCAGGTATGCCACTGAGGGGGAAGCCTTCAAATTGGAGTAACCAAGGTACATTTGACGGCTGCAGATCCGGGGCTAGCGGGAAAATGTGGAAAAGAAGCCCGTTTGAATGCAGTTCAGGAGGTTTTGGGTGCCCCAAAATTATAATTATGACTAGTATATATTTTTGCATTTGCCTCAGCAATAAATGGAAAAGGGTGGGTAGCTCCTGCTGAGACCATCCCCGGTGCACCCTCGCTAAGTGACCAGAAATTCTGGTTTTGAGCACCTATGAAAATTTTGTGCAAGTCCTTTGACTCCTTTCGGAGGTATCACCACTTTATGATCTCTGGTTTGGTGCTTGGCTGCACCTCGGCGAGGATACAGGAGAGCAAAGTTTCGCCATGCAAATTTCAAGACACTGGTATATAAAATAAACAGACGTTAGCCTATGAGAGTAGCATGGTGGGTCCGAAGTTCGTTCACCTTAGCCACTGAATCCGTCAAAAACATAAATAGGTAGCATATGGTTCCCAGTTTTAGAGATTTTATCTTTGGCAATATGTTGTCTGCACAAAAACGGATTTTGCCCTGGAATTTGTAGAGTGTAACTACAAATTTGAATGATTTCATGTGACTATCTCTGATCTCAGGAATTTCACTCCAGAGGGTCACAATTTCGTTCGCACATTTTCAATTGTCCCTCTTCGTAGAAAATCAGGTAAATATCCATTCACTTTGTCTAATTTCGCATGTAAGAAAAGGACTCGCACCAAATTATTACAGTTTTGCATTCACATCTTGTGAAGTTAAAAAGATCGTTTGGAAAGTAGGTTAGGCTTGTTAGGTGAGTTACCTACAGTATGTGTACTAATAGCGTGAAACGTAGAAAAGTGTGGTCACCGATATTTTAAAAACATTTGCGAGCTAATATGCTGTATGAAAGACTTGGTCTTTGTACTGAATATGGAAGAGACTCGATGTACAATTTGATAAGTTCTGAAACATACAAGCCAAAAATGTGTTTCACGCTATTGGTACATACACTGTAGGTAAATTTCGAATGTCAGAAAAATGTTGTATTCAGGCAAATTGGAAACATGTGTTTGGAATTTGTTTTACTACGATTGTTTATCAGTTGATGCTTGATATTTTGTGCAATTTCCCAATCATTTCATCCACTATTCATTGAATTATGGATAATGAACGAAATTCGGGGGTGAACGAACTTGTGTTCCCTAACTATGCAGTATTTAATCATCCTCATATTCATTTGATACGCGTTGAGAAGGCAATGAAAATCGCTATTTTGTACAGTTTTCGAACATAAGATCTGACTAAAAGATAATCGATGTGGGAATTGTGTTGAAGGAAGAGGACTAAGACCGCAATAGTCTCTTAGCTCTTGGAAATAAAGGTTAAAACAATAGCTGTGGATTACATTTCCCAATAAGACAGTCCTTCATACAGTTCAACAAATAGATGCGCACGAAGCGCGCCGCAGAATTGCAGTTTTGAGAATATTTTGTGCAATTTTAGTCGTATGTTTGAGTGATTAAATGCTCTTGTTCATATGGACATATGCGTAAATGGTGTAAATGTTGTGTTTGTGCATAATCTTTTTCATACCCAAAATCTCATGTGGGGGGGGGGCACGGGGGGCACTGTCAATCGGGGCACCTTCCCTGTCCCCCCCCCCTTCTTGGCGACGGCACTGAATACCCCACTCCCTCTTTGGCGCTGCTCTGAACCCGGGCCTTTCGACGGACCCCTGTACTCTTCACATTCAGGTGGAGCCCTAACCATTTCAAGATGATTTCCCAAGGCAAACCCATGGCTACACGTCTGTCTGTGGCCCCTGGGGTATTCCCGGTTAAAATGTAGGCACCAGCGAACAAAATTAAGGACCCCCCATATACGCTTTTACCGTAGATCTTTTTACTTATATCATAGACAGCTCATTATACAAAAACGTAAATACAGTGTGGAATTGGTCAGGAATAGCATAGGACAAGGTAGCTGATAGTGACGACAGATTAATCGCAAAAGTGAATCCCGAATTATGTCGGTCTCGAGCCCGGTGTTGGGGAAATTTAGAGCCGTGTCATGAGTCGGAACTGTACGAGAACGAGTCCGAGTCCCTGCTTTCCGATTCCGGGTCCTTAAAATCGTGAGTTGAGACGGCTTTCGAATTCGAGACGGGTCCCGAGTGTTGCTGTACATTGGGTACGAATAAACATAATTTAAGGGTTGAATGGTGTTAGTGAATCGTCAACATATACTTTAAAATTGGAAATAATTTCGGACTTTTTTTAAAAACCCTGATTTGTCAAAATGAATACTTTCTTATCAGGGTAGGCCCTCGGTGGAAAGTAAACACCCTACCACTGGTAGAAGGGACGAAATGAAAATATGTAGTCAGACGCATAGGGAAGGATTTGTAATGCCATCGAAACGGAGCTCCACCATTATATGGTGCATAGTCTACAAAGAAGATATTCGCCCCAAATGTATCCCATATTGGTGAAAATGGCACTTTTCATACCTTGTAAACGCATCGAAGCATTCTCCATTTTGGGATTCCATGCCACGACAATTTCAGAGGTCGAGGCTAAGCCTTAGGGAGCAGAGACCAACATAGCCGGATTTACCTTCGGGGGGGGGGGGGCGTAACCTATCATATGAGGGGCCCTATGAGTATAATTTTTAGTGATATTATTTGTGGGTGGGACTAAAACGTGACACTATCTAAGTGAAGCGCCACCACCATCAGCTGATTAGCGTCTAGCCTATACTGAGAGATTTTTGGACAAAGTGCCGATGCCGGTAAATTATCAGAAATGCCACTTCCAGGCCTGTCAATATGCATAAGACTATTCTACCTTTCATAATTAAGAAATTTTAAACTCCATAAAGAGAGACAACTCGGACACATTTTATTCCGTTAAGCAATTTGTGTATGGGAGACATAGAACTTGACATCTGCTGTTTTATTTTTGTTATGTGTTGAACAGGAAATCAGAGGTAATATATGCACATGACATTGGCACAGAAATCCATGAAAGATGGTTTTGAAAATCCAAATTCATTTTAATTTCGAAATCTGAACATGTGTTGTTCTCAATCGTTCTCTTTCTCATGCTAGCTTACTTGAATGTATGCGAAAATTCAATTCACTTAATGTTTATGAAATTGTTCGGTGCGTATCCACGATTTTGAACAAAATGTTGCTGCATTGTGTTTAATGACTCACTTCGTGAGAGTGAAGATAAAAGGCGAGAAGTGTCCGAAAGAGCCTGGACGCTGGTCTTCTCAGGCAAATGTTTAAATGAAGCTCTGTCTGATGCAAATGTAGCTTCACTCCTTATGATTAACAGCTGGCAGGGATTGATAATGATGCATGCACGAGAGCTTGAAGAAGGAAGAGAGTTTGGATTATTGCGAGATTTTATGGGTCTAAGCCCCACAGAAAGTGAGAATGGGAGTAGTACTCAGGATGAAACCGTACGAATCGCGCTGAAACGGAATTGCATTTTAAGAAATTTATAGCGACAAAGGTGACAGAAAAAATACCCTCAAGGACAGGACAGTTGCCCTGCCCCCTACGCTACGTGTCTGCCCCACGGTCAGAAATGGAACTTCCCGTGACTTACAAATAACGTCTAAACATTATTTTGGAATATTGGAAATTAACACAGATCTTTTTTTTTCCATCTTTATTGTCGATTTATATGCGTTATGATTGATTAACAACAATGACAGTGTGAACATGTCCTGTAGTTTTGCCCTTAAACAAACAATAGCTACTGAATTTTGATAATATACTCTAATAATACATGCACTATTTTGAGCATTTAAATATTAAACTATACTTTCAAATAAAAAGACAATCTTAATCATTATTCGAAACACGGGGTAATGGTGATAAGGCAATACGAGTCAAATCGTTTGCTAATTTCTGAAGAGCAGAGTATTTTCTAAAATTCTTACTCAAATTTTTGGCATATATAAACATTTCAACTTGCAAAATGAATTTTAGTTTGTGATAGAAGGCTTTGAAACATGGCTTTTCATTATTCTGTTTACAACAAAAAATAAAATACTTTATATGCAATATAAGGAAATTACAAGGATGGTAAATCGTATTATTATAACCGAAAAAAATATCTTGCTTTGTAAAGAAAAACTGTTTTTGCAGAATATTCATTTCAACATCAAGAATAAAAGAAGAGGTAAAAGTGCACTCCCAAAAAAGATGTTCCAAAGTTTCTTCCTCAATTTTGCAAAATGAACAGAGGGGTGAATCAGCTATGCCTATCAAATTTAAAAGCCTGTTGGTTGGCAGAATGCGGTGAAGTAATTTGAACTGAAAATAACAGATCTTAGCTTCATTTACGAGGCCCAGGGCATCTTGAAAATTCTATCCCAGTCATCAGGATTTAAGTCATTAATTAAGAAATTCCATTTTTAATGGAAGAAGGGGTTTCGCCAATCTTTACTAGATTAAAATGGTAGACTGCTTGGGAAAATGATCTATGATTCAGAGCTTTCTTGAAAAGTGAGTTCTCTAAATAAAAATCACGATTTTCCCCAACACCACCACTCACTCTCCAGTTTCTTGGAACAGCATTAATTAGTCCCCAGTAGCGTGTAAACGGGAAATTAGAAATATCATAATTAGTTGTGAACCTTTCATAAGTAAAAGGTGAACCGTTTTCATCAAAGTAATCTTGAACATAAACTATACCTTTTTCATATAAATATCTATCAAACACAACTTTTTTATTAATCTTAACAGAGGCATTATTCCAAATCAATTGACGTTTTACATCCTCGGGGCTTATTGGTATACAAAAGGTTGCATCACACCAAGCATGAACGACTTGTCGTACAAAAACATTCTTAATACGAACATCCTGGGAGGAACAGTTACAATAAAACAGAAAATCTTTACCATATTTGGTAAGTTCAAGGTCAAAAAATATTTTCCACAACCCTTTTGAGTTGTCACAGTACCGGCGAACCCAGGTACAATTTAAACTATTTATAAAACTCTTGATATGAATAGCCTTTAATCCACCTTTTTGAATATCGTTTATCAACACAGAGCGTTTAATTTGGATTACCTTGCCATATAAAATCGAAAATCATGCTCTCCAGATCTTTAATGAAGGAAACGGGAGGGTCTGGTAATACCAGAAAAAGGAAAACTAATTGAGAAAGGGCTAGAGACGTAACTAAAGTAATGCGCCCGATAGGCGTAACATCTCTGCTCGACCATAAGCGGAGACATGACTTCAATCTTGAAAGTTTCTGGATGTAATTAAGTCTAAAAAGATCATTTCCATCATGATTAAAATAAATCCCAAGAAAACGGACAGGGCCGTGAGTAACTTTAATATTAAGCTTAGTAAGAAAAAAGGGGTGTTGGTAATAAAGGGACCCAGAGTAAAGAGATCTGATTTTGACATACTAATTGTGAGGCCTGATGCCAAACTAAAGTCTTCTAATAAGCGAATTGCTTCGCATAAAGTAGTTTCGCTCTTATCCAGAAACAAGACTGTATCATCGGCATATTGGAGAATCTTCGCCTGGTTGTGCCCAATAAAAATACCTTTTATGATACGATTGGTAATAACATGCATAGACAAAACTTCAACACAAAGAATAAATAAATAAGGGCTTAAAGGACAGCCCTGTCTTACTCCTCTTTCAATCTTAAAGAATCCTGAAGAATGGCCATAGTTACAGACACAGGCAGTACTACTGTTGTAAAAAAGATTGACCCAACTTTTAAAACCATTGCTAAGGTTAAAGAATGACAAAGCAGAATGGAGAAATCTCCATTCAATAGTGTCGAAGGCTTTCTGAAAGTCTAAAAGAAAAAGAAAACCGGGAATATTATGATCTTTAGTATACTGAATTAAATCTAAAACAAAACGTACATTTTCACCAATGAACCTTCCTTTGAGGAAGCCTGTCTGATGGGGGCTAATTAAATTGTCTAATACTGTTTTGAGTCTATTGCAATGGCTTTTGCAGCAATTTTGTAATCGGTGTTCAAAAGAGTGATTGGACGATAGTTTGACAAGTAAAGTGGATTCTTATCCGGTTTGAGAAAGAGAGAAATAATACCACGTGTTTGTTCTGCAGCTAGAGACCCTTTACGGAAACCACAGTTGAAAGAGTCCACAATAGTTTGACCAATATGTGGCCAAAACTTTTTGTAGAAGTTAGTTGTAAGTCCATCAGTACCCGGGGCTTTATCATTAGACATTGTAGAGAGGGACTTTGAACACTCGTCAATCGTTAGTTCACCTTCGACAACAATTTGAGTCATCATCACTTAGCCTTTTGTCTGGAAGCCCTTCAAAGAAGAAGGAAGGATCATAGTAATTCGAAGTAAAAAGTGAACTGTAGAAGTTAAAAATCTCCTTCAAAATATCGTCTTTCTCTACAATGACAGAGTCATGGTCATTACTCAATTGATAAATTGTATTTTGAGATTTGTTTCTCTTTTCTAAATTAAGAAAGTAACTGGTGTTTTTTCACGCTGTTCAACCCAACGGGCACGGGACCTGAGGACAGTACCCTGAAGCTTATAGTTATAAAGTAAAAGTAACTCACCTCTAAGATCATTTAACCTAGTTCGGGTATCGAGCGATTCTGAAATATATAATGATTGTTCTAACTTAGAAATTTCATTTAAAAGCAAAAACTCCTTCGAACGTCTTTCACTAGCCTTCTGCTTGGAATAGCGAATGCAGAAGTTTCGAACTTTATATTTAACGAGTTCCCAGTGTTGAGCTGCGTCGATAGTCCCTTTATTATTATTTTCAAAATTTATAAGATCAATTATTTTCGTAACGAATACATCATCATGTAATAATGAGTTGTTGAACTTCCAATAACCTGGCCCACGCTTCATAACGTAGGGTTGAATAGATAAAGTTACAAAAGAATGATCAGATTGAAGAGCTGGCCTGAAACCACTATCATTAACATTGTATATCAAATTTCTAGATATTAAAAAAAGTCAAGTCGACAGTGTATACCTGGGGTGATATTCGAAGACCACGTAAAAGACTTTCCAACTGGATTTCTCTCTCTCCAGATGTCAATTAAATCTAATGATAACACAGATCGATTCGATAAAAATTGGCTTTAAACATTTCGAGGGAGGGGCACTGACACTGCCCCACTGCGTGCGACCATGAGTATAACTATGGCTGTGGGTCCTCACCTGTAATTAAAGACTGTCAGTCGTGAATTTCTTGCTTAAGGAAATTAAGGTACATTGCATCTATTCAAAGTACTGTCAATTCTTTAAAATTGTCGAGTGACTAGCAATTAACCTGAAGATCATGTGCAGGTCAATTTGAACAAAACAAAAAAGTCAAGGCAATTCATCGATCGGAATTCAGGACTCCTTACACAATCACACCAATCCACATTCTTCCTCAGTTCACCCATGGTTTCAGTGGCCTAACTAAGAAGCACTGTCCTAACCGAACAGTGGCGCCGCCAGGGTTTGGTGATGGGGGGGGGGGGGGCATAACAGATGATGTCATAATGCCACCTCAGTTCCCCCCAAGTCTGCTTAAATTGTACCATTTTTGTGCGTCCCTGCGATTGTACACAGCAATGTGGAGGGGAGTACTTTTTGACACTACATAAAGGTGCCGTCCTGGGGGCGGGGTCTAAGGGAAGGGGGTGTCCCCCTCCCCTTTGAGAAGTTTTTGTTAATTTAAGGTTGCCTAGATGCAAAATGGTGCTATCTTTGGAGTATTTTTGGAAGTGATCTTATATGATTGGAAAATATCCTTATTTAGTGAATTCTAATTTTTGGTTAGGAGAAAGAAGAGAGTGTGCGTCCATGCTATGGTATACAGCAGTGTGGAATCCTTTTTGTCACTGCATAAAGGTACCATCCTGGAGAGGGGTCTAAGGGGAGGGGGTGTCCTCCCCTTTGAGAAATTTTGGTAATTTAAAGTTGCTTAGATGCAAAATGGTGCTATCTTTAGGATATTTTTGGAACTGATCATACATGGCTGGAAAATATCCATAATTTAGTGAATTCTAGTTTTTGGTTAGGTGGAAGAGGAAAGTGTGTTGTCTTAGAGAAGGGTATGTTGTCGACAAGTCTCGCCAAGCCCCCTTTTTGGCTAGGCTCTAATGCCTTCTATTCGGGGAAAGTTTTTACGACAAAATACGTGGGTGGAGTCCACAGAAACATTCTTGGACTATTACGAAAATTTTCCTTTGTCTCATTGTGCATTATAAAAGGGTATCTAATACTGACAGACACCTGTATAGTGCCTCCTGGAAGCTCTGGATTAATTATATAAAATGGGGTACTGATATGATATTACCTGACACCCAAATGGTACTATAGAGTATAATGCCGAGCACGTTACAATAATGGTATTTTTACTAAGTTTGAAAGAGAATCCAGACGAACATCTTCCATCAATAGGGAATGAGAGAGAGAGAGAGTATAGGTGCAGGGAAGTGATATTAGACCGGTTAAGGACTAAAAGGCGCGTTTCAGAATATTTCTTTCGTCGTAAGTGTATTAACAATAACCATCTACACAGGTAGAGGCTGCGCGCGAAGCGCTGCGCAAAAAAAAAAAAAAAAATTGAAAAATGTATAACGGCAAATACGCACTTTCAACCTTCCACATCATGCTACAAATTAGACTGAAAGATCCCATAGGCCCCTACAGATGTTGGGGATGTACTTCTGTTTTTCGGAAAAGTGTTGTGATCAGAATAGTTGCATGTGTTATAACCTTAATAATGGTCATGAGGTGCAGTGAAAACAGTGATGAAGGCGCGCAATGCGCGCCAAAATTTTTCATTAAATACGATAACCATGACAAAACCTGCATTCATGCTCTGCATCGAGAAACTTTCAATTCCCCAACAAACCTAATTGCCAGTCACAAAGCCAGTTTACCTGAGAATTGTTGTGCTTCTGTGGGAGTTGCTACCGGAAATTATTGATAATTAGAACAATACTGAGGTAAGGTTTGAAGCGCGCGGAGCGCGCGAACATTTTGGAAGTTTGCGAAGGATTTGCGATAATTCTGATAGTTTGAGAACCCTTTGTGATAAAAAATGGTTACAATAGATCCATCATTTGGTTGAAAACACACCGCACCCTACCCCATACAGAAATCTATAGCTTAAACACCTTTTGGGGTCATTTTAAAATTTTCAAAAATTTTTTTCTGAAATCGATTGGGGGGGGCACGCGCCCCCCATGCCCCCCCCCCCCGTGCCGGCGCCACTGTAACCGAAGGACCACCATAATTATCGCTATAATTATAGCGAAGAGCTTGGAATATTTTGGGCGAAACTATCTCCTTCATTGTCGGAAATAAACCTTCCCCCTAGTTTAAGTGCAGATAATGATCACCTTTTGAGCATTTTGTTAATACGGCCTCAAAAATAACTTGGGCGATTCTGAGATCCTGTTAAATAAATTAAAAATGTCAATAATACAGGTATACCTCTATGAAAGAGAAGAAACGAACCTCTAGAACAGGCATGTTTAACCACGTGTCAGTGTTAATACGATATCATACTCAACGACAATGCGTCGTAACCCATGTGACATGCTTCATAGTAGCTTTATTGGTAAATACTTTCAGTAACGTTAACGAAATTCCTGCCTGGTAACATTATAGATCAGAAAATGGAGACTAGAGCTTAAGAAGCTATATTTTGGTAAACAGAAAGGTAGGGATTTTTGTTTCGACTCAGAAGCAGATTTGAAAACTAAGCTGAAAAGGTGACTCATTTATGAAAATTTCCAGGGGGCCCCCTGAAAGCCAAAATATCGGGGGCTCGTAACCTATAGGTTACCTCGATTACTGGGTAAATTTGGCTGTGGAGACCAGGGAGTTCCCTGCAGAGACCAAGGTGCCGGCCTTCAATAATTTCACTGAAAGTGGCCGAGATACCCTGTGCCCCCCCCCCCCCTACCCCTCCAATAAGTTTTTGAAAATTGTCTCGCCAATGTAAAGAAATATCTCTGAAGGTATTGAAAACTAATTTTCGTTCTCATGTTTTTTATGTATTTATTTAAGACAAATACCCATTTTCAACAGTAATTCGGTATAAATAAGTCAAAATCTCTCGGCGCCTTCCGCGTCCGATTGTACCCTAATAATTTACTATATCGTAAACAGTGGTGGAACTATGGGATCATGAGGAGGCAATAGTAATCTCACACTTTTTCCTTTCCCCCTCTTTTCTCCAAATAAATATATCACACATCCAAAAATGTATAGAGCAACAGGATCCTTGTTCTTTTAGAAAGAGCTTACGATAAGTGCATTAGACTTTGCATACTGACTATATGCCTTTATAAGGCATTTTCATTGCCCTTCGCGCATACTCGTAACAACTGAGTACGTGTCCCATTATTACTGTTTTGGACAGCCCATACGATATAATTGTTCCACAAGCTCATGTGACCCCTATTGTCATTGATTTAACCCATTCAAAATGCCATTTCATCATCAAACCGACCGGGAGAGTCTGGGTCACGCTTTGGTAGAATTATGAAATTGTTATATTCGTGGTCTAATCAGTGCACAATGATCAAATGCATTTGAAGATATTTTGAATGACACATTGAGACACAGATAAGGCCGGAGATGGACCGCTGGGTTACTCCATTTCTGTTTCCATGTGATTTGTCATGTCCACCCAGCGGCGATCTAAGAGGAGCAGTTTATCTCGAGCATCAGTACATGAGGAATGTAATGCCACAACTGAAAAATTGTCTAAATGATGAGAAATCTAAACTATTTAGTGCATTGGCTTGGGTACGCAGGGGCGTTTATACATGAATTCGCAAGGGGGTGTGAACTATTTTGGGACCAGCTACAACCTTCCCTATTTTTACACGGGAACAGACTAAAATCAGAGCAGGTAAAAGATCAACTAAGTTTTTAACTAAATGGATTTGACACCTACTTTTGGCGCTCAGAGACCGACTTTTGATTTTCACGGGGGTGTCACACACCCCCTAACCACACACACCCCCGTCTTTACGCCCCTGCAGGTACGAAATGGGGGTTGGGGGTGGGAACGCATCCCTATGCACCCCAACACACTAAAGGGTAAAGAGCCTCGTGGCCCTACAGTAATTGTACTGAAGTTAAATGCAGTCCCCCGATTGGTCAAAAGTTGTGACGCATCCCTAAAATAAATACTTATTAATACGACGATATTGTATGACCAATGAGGAGGCTGTAGAAAGAGAAATTGACCGCCCCTACAAATTATGGGATCGGGGCTTTCGGCGTGGTATGAGACGTGAAAGTAGTCACGTACACGAAAAGACGTGACAGGAAACCGGAAAGAAAACCCCTTTTCTTCTCAAGGTTAAATGAGGTTAATGGAGGTCATTGACCTGTAATTTTTTATATTAATTAAATTTTTTGGTCATTTTAGAGAAATATTTTGCACAGGGATCCATACATCAATGGAAAGGTTAGAAAATGGCCAATTCACTGAACATTAATTTTTTGATATTTAGTGAGTGGGGTTAATTACGTATGCAAATATGCAAATCAACTCAAAATTTGCATGGTTTTTGTATTTTTTTTTTTGTATGTGGAGTCAAAAGTGTAAATGTTTTGTAAATATGATGCTACAGTGTTGTAGCCCCAATTATTTCCTTTCATTTGACACCAAATCTGGTCAAATTGATTGAAAAATGACCGAGTTAAGGCCGGTCCATACTCCATTATAGCGCTATAAAGCTGTGTTTAAGGATGTTAGCTGGGTCTCGATATGCCGATGTAAAATTGATTCATATTTCAGTTTTCTCGCATAGCTCAACTTTCGCAGTACTGCCATGCAATGCACAGTCTCCCAATACCTGCCCATGCAAAGGCCAAGTACAGTACATATGTGTATGCGGTTTGATCGGCTCTACGACAAAGTACACCATTGATTACCGTGATAATTTTAGGGAATACAAGAAAATCCCTCCTTACTAACCTTTATGTCTTAATTCGTGGAAAGCAATAACTGTTTCCGTCCATTCCGGCAACTCTCACTGTCACAATCAGGCCGCCGATAGTCTCACGGAACCCGAATACATGTAATGAGCCGGTATCTGAAAAGGTCCGCCATTGTTGTCGAGTAGGATCGTGAGCTCGTTGCAAAAGGTCGTTCACCTACCAAGCAGCCAATCAGAAGCCGTTTCCTTTGCGATATCTGGAGAGCTTGCGAGAAAAGTTGAACAATGTTTTTTCATTTTTTTTTTCATTCATTTATTTCGTCCGTACAAACATATTCAGAAATACAAAAACGGACAGGACACTAGAAAAACAATGTTTAACGAGCTAGTGCCCAAAAAGAAAAATGTTCAACTCCAAGCGATGACCGTGAATCGAACCTGGCGGCAAAGACATTTTGACCATATATGGTTATTGATCGCTTTATCGCGCGAGAAATTTGGAAGTATGAACCGGCCTTTATGATGATTTTTCTTAGGTTGGCTGTGTTTGGGGCAAAATTGTTGTATTTTTTGGTCATTTTTGGGGCTATTTTTACAATATGAATCTTAGTCTTCTGGGATAATGTTCCTGATAGGTATGGCTCATTTACAAGTAGTAGGGTGGTCAGTTGCTCAGTTTTCAGTGCCCAAAATGTTTTTTTAAGTCATAACTGTAATTTTCCATATTTTGACCAATTTTTAATGTGAACAAAACATTTCACTCAAATTCTGAAAAAGTCGGCCCCTCCCCCATCCCCCATAAAATTTTGTGGCATTGCAAAGACCTATCTTTTAGCTTTTTTTCAGGAGTTAAATGATCATTATAGGATGAAGTGACTGACTTATGAATTTTTGAAAGGGTTACCAGGTGCGCTAGAAGCATGGGAATAATGAGACAAACAAGACTGCGTAGCGTACACTGTCTCCTACTTTGAAAAGTATGAACTAAATACTATCCGACAATATCTTTGTAATAGTTCTCAAACAGCGCCCTCTTTATTTTCGAGGGGCATTTAAATGTGAATTGTAACATTGCGAGATTCCGATTGTGACTGACTTGCGAACGTATTCGAGAATAAGGTAGGAGTAAATGACTGAAGATTTCAGATTTGTGTGAAATTCTCTCCTACCTGGCTGATTTTAAAGAGGGGCATCAGACCCTAAAGATCGTATGTCTTATGGTAAATTTTCATCACCATCACTACGCTGTCATTATTGACAATGTCATGTTCGTTGTAGGCTAGGCTGTAGCCTAACGTTAGGGCCTAGCCTTAACGTTAGGCCTATGCAATAGGCTAGGGTGTTTCCAAATTCCAGTGACTGACAATGGTAGCCCGTCACCCGTGTAGTGCAAATCCCGTGTACAATCGTCGATAACATGGGCATAAGTGAGAACCGCTACATAATACTTATAGAGTGTAGAGACTACGGTTACTTGCAGGGTCAAAAAAATGTTTAGGCCTAGGCCTACTTCCCAGGAACATATAAATCCAACAAAGGCAGATTTCCCGCCGCAGGACGTTGAGGGGGGAAGTCTAAGGGGGATGTGCCCCCCTCAGAAACTGAAGCATAATTTTAAAAAATGAAGACCGGCTCTAATTTAGAATCCGTGCCCGGAAGTGACGTACGTGATATGCATAGGTATAGGGTTAGGGTTAGGTATAGGGTTAGGGTTAGGTGGGTGTTTATTTTAATAAGGGTGCCAGACTGTGACATGACTTTGTCCCACTAAAACTACTTATTGAGTTACTTTATATCATTTATGGGTTTTCTATAGTTAATCTGAGCAGTCTGAAGCTAAAACCTCTTGTGATTACTTAGTCAAGGGTTTCATCTCAATTCTGTGGTACAAACAATACGTTCCACGTGTAACCTAGATTGGGAGAACACCAAAGTAATATTGTATGATATTTCAAATCATAAACAAGGTGGCACAGTTTTACTACCTGTAAGTTAAAAGCTATGTTAAATACTATAGTTCAGCTAAAAATGACAACATATCAAGTTTAGGAAGTAGTAGTATTTTAACTGCAAAGGTTCACTATGTAACATATTTCCGTGACACCAAAGTGGCCTGTCAAAATGCAAAATGGCTATGTTATTCTTTTCTGTACAATTGCCAAATTGTCCAAACCTATATATACATTAAACAATTGCACAGGCTTCAATCAACCACTAAAACAAGAAAGATTTAGTATTTACTGTAGGTAATTTTTGGAAAATAAGATACTGAAATTTCACACTGTAACGGTAACACCAAATGTTACACGTGGAACCTCTCTTTCGTAGAATCCCAGGAAAGAGAAAAACATCAGTTTCTCATAAAATATGAGTTTCAAGGGTACAATTGATACCTCATCAACCATTTAAGTTAAAATAACTGAGCAAGATAAGTGTAAAAATAAGGGAAAATCTAATTTCTGCTATGGTAGTTTAAATGTCACACTTTTTGCCCCAAAAATTGCTAATTTTAGCCAATTTTTTCATCAAAATTGGGAGGATTCACTACAATGATACTTATTTTTTGAAAGATATGCACTTACATAAATAGTGAGGACAAAACGAAAGCATAGCAAAGACCATGTGGATTAAAATAGCAAGACAGTTGCCTTTAAAAGCATATTTTACCATTGGTACCCTAATTTAAATAATCACCCAGGTATAGGGTTAGGGTTATATACGTTAGTAGGCATACGGATAGGGTACGCATACGCATAGGGATAGGGTTACATACATAGTAGGCATACGGGTAGCATACGGATAGGGATAGTGTTATACATATGGTACGCATAGAGATAAGGTTAGGGTTATACCCGTACTACATATAGAATACTCATACATGTATAATTATAGCCTACGTATACATCTGTAAGTACTTATAATATTTAAAACTGTTTGCCGGCAGCTCGGCTCGCAGCGCTATCGGTTAGGGCATAGGATCGCTATACTGAGATTTATACCGCGTTCGTATTCTTGCAATGTTCCGCGTTCAAATCCCACTGTTGCTTTCTGTTGAACAACTTGTCATGTCACGTTACTGTTGGTTCTTTTAGAACTTAACTTGTCACTGATATTTTGTAAGTTTTAAGTTGTAATTTACGTCACTTCTGGGCACGGATTCTAAATTAGTACCTGAAGACCTAATTGACACGATTTGGTGGCCCATTTTTACAGTGATTGCCAGTGTACTACTCATGTGTGGGCAGGGTTCAAAATAACGCATGCACACATGCACCGGTGGCATGTAACATCCTCTGTGTGCGTTTCTGCAATAATTGTTGCTACATATGCCTATGTGCATACATGAACGTAACCATAGCTGTGGACTATGTCACAATTGAACAGCAATGCGTGCTGTTTAGCATACAATAGTGTGAACATCCTTAGTAACAAGATTTAGCAGCTTTATAGAATGTTTAAAAAACAAAACAGGATCGTTTGTGTAAATCAAAATTTTTGGTCTCTTTTTGGACACTAAGTGCAAGTATTCATAGAACGAAGGGTCTTAAACATACAAATTACCCATAGAAGTCAATTACTAAGGGTATATGTGAATTTGAGAAAGATCTACAGTAGATCATTCAAAATTTTTGAATGTGCGGTATAGGGCTGTGCATTTCCGGTTAATTCACTATCCGTTTAACCGTTTTTATTAACCGAACGGTTAACGGTTAACTGAAAATAAAAACAAGTCAAGGAATATAAACAAAATAAACATTTCGGAAGAGCGCCACCACATTAAATACCAAAGTTTCTACACTTAAAATGGCGCCGGTAGTGATGATCGTCGAAGTAGCGTGCAAGTTAAAACGTTTGCATTATTTGCGATGTTTTGGCAAGCAGTCCGTACGCATGGGCGAATCACGCATTTATTCAAACTTATCACAAACATGCATACTTTTTCTTATGCCACTGATTACCGTTTTCGAGATTTTTGCGGTCTAACATAGCACCGTAAGATGAAAAGCCTATGGATATCACTGGCATTACTGCAGTTCAAGACACACTTCTTCGGCTACAGCGATACAGTATCACACACGCCTAGAGCAGTGTCGAGTACAAACGTACCACATACAGTGTACTGTAGTGTGCCTTGTGACCTTGCTGCAATTCATACGTAATATACGTGTGTCTGCTAAGAATTCCAGCACCGTGATGTCGTAATAGTGTGAAAATTTTTACCCATATGTATTACTACATGCTCCGTAAAAAATTGTAACGTTGAATTTTAGCTTGCCTTACATCGCATGCCTTTTTACCTAATATCTACTAAAAATACCAGTTTCTTCGTAATTATGAACGGCGAAACTTTTTGGTAACGGTGACTACCCTTATACTTGATGTTATAACGGGACTCGGGCATAGTTGTCTCGTACGCAATACTGTACTGTACAATGTACGTACGGTATGTCATGAACGATCGTTCATGCAACGTGCGAAGCAGCGAAGCACATGGCTGGCCGGTCGGCCCGGTTCGTTCAGCAAGCTCAATCAGCTCTGCTAATTACAAATGCTGTATTGTACTGTACAATGCACGTACCTACAGTGCGCCGGTTCATTCAGCAAGTCCAACGAACTATGCTAATTATGTTCGAAAATAATATGATTATTCATGAAGTTCACCATTGGAATGCTCCATATTTTATAATTTGGGGTTAATAAATGAAACGGCCGAAAGAATTTCACTCATCTTTGCGAATTTTGGGGGTTGAAACTTTTCCAGGAATTATTCTAACGTTGAAAAAATTATAAAAAATGTTTAATCGTCTTTTGGTAAAATTATTAAGTCAGCTTAAATGGGGAGGCTAACGTAGTTACAAATATTTTAGTTGCACCCACAAGGCTTGCAAGCCAGGGTTGCATAATTAAGCCCAGAGCTACTTAGCTTGGTCCCTTTTTGTGCAGATTCCATATGTTTTGAGACTGATGAACTGTAAACACGTAACCTTGGAAGTTAGGCCCCGGAAAATTCCCTAAGTGCATCTATCTTGAACGATATTAAGCATATATTTTTCTGCCATCTAGAGGTAACTTTTTTAGTCTTATCTATCAAGTTTACAGTGCTCCACACTTTGAACGGTATGGTGGATTGTTGAAGCGTGTACTGCATAGTTTAATCCCTGCACCTTTGGTAATTTTAATCCTTTCAAAAAGTGAAAGAGTTTATTGTCACATTATTTCGGCAAACCACTCCCCAGATCGTGGGGCGAACGGATCGATATACCAGTCAAAGCAACGCAACGCAGACTGTACAACTGACATTATAAAGGTCTTTTTTTAAACCTTTTGTAATTTTTCATCCAAAGTTTACCCATTGTTACGTGGTTTTGGACAAGCAACTTCTGCGGTTTACTGCATAAACGAGTTTAGGTATAATGGTGAACTGCGGCGACAGATTTATTAGGATGCAAAAACGGTTACACGAAACAACATTTGGCAGTCGTTTAACCGACCGATCGGTCGGTTAACCGGTTAACCGTTTAACCGTCGCAGCCCTAGTGCGGTAGTCCAATTTTGACAATGGGTATATTGCTGACCTAGTATGGGAAGCTCCAAAGCAACCCATATACTACAGTAGGTCAGCAGACTGTGGACCAAGCCTAGGACTATGTCAGTATGTGTACCAATAGTCTAGCGTGAAACCTTTTTGGGAATGTATTCTTCAGAACTTATCAACTCGTACATCAAGTCTCTTCCATATTCAGTGCAAAGACGAAGTATTTCATACAGCATTGAAATAACCTCGCAAATGTTATTAAGATATCAGTGAACACACTTTTAAATGTTTCATGCTTGGTACACATACTGTAGGAGTTTCACTTGTGAAGTTGTGCGTTAGGGCCTGAAACACAGGCACAATTGCAGAATACCTTGCAAGACTGAATTTTGCAATTACTCGGAAAGACCTGTCACTTGTCAGTGTCACACCAGCTTAGTGGTACAGGTGGGGTTCTCAATCAGGTAGTGGGTTACACAACCTGTCGCAGCATGATTTCCTGCCGATGAGATCCTGTGTTACTAGCCTAATTTACTTTAAGCTTTCTTGAGGATGTTTCTTTATCTCTTGATTCTGGTCACAGTGTTGATGTCATTTACCTTGATTTTCAAGAAGCCTTTGATAAACTTCCATTCGGTAGACTTACGGTTACAGTAAACTGCATAGGTTAGGCATCAAGGGCAGTTGTGCTGACTGGATAAATTCATGGCTCAATGTTAGATCTCAGAGAGTTGTTTTTATTTGTTTAGTTGTAATTATTTCTCTTCTTGGTAAGAAGTTACAAGAGGAGTACCGCAGGGTTCTCTTCTTGAACTTCTTGGCTCACTTCTTTTCTTAATTTTCATCAATGATAGTGATAGCTGTCTCACATCTACAGTATATGTACCAATAGCATGAAACCCCTTTTTGGATTGTATACTTCAGAACTTGTACATCGAGTCTCTTCCATATTCAGTCTTTCATGCAGCAGTGAAATAACTTTGCAAATGTTACTGTATTAAGATATCGATGAACACATTTACAGTGTAGTTTCACGCTATTGGCACACATACTGTAGTATAAGTAAGTTTGCTGATGGTACTAAGTTCTATAGGAAAGTCAATGGTAAGGATGATGCCTCATTACTGCAAAAAGACTTGGATAGATTATTTTTATGGTCTCAGACTTGCCAAATGTCTTTTAATGCAGATAAGTGCAAAGTTTTGAGTGATGAGACTTTTGAGAAAGATCTGCATACAGTTATTACAGGCAATTTAAAGCCATCTAGACAGTGTGCAGCTGCTGCTGGTAGGGCTACAGTAATAGGGTGCTTGGATTGATCAAGAGGAATTTCAACAGTTTTAGTAAAGAAATTGTACTAAGTCTGTATAAGCAGTTGGTAAGACCCCACCTCGACTATGTAGTACAGGATTGGAGTCCCTTTTATGAAAAGGACAAGTTTCTTTTAGCGCAAGTTCAGAGGAGAGCCACTCGCCATATGACATATTTCACATTAACTGACACCAAAGATAATATGTTTACTAACTTTTTCGATCTCCAGTTATCATCTAGATCAGCTAGTGAGATAGAAATATTAAAATGAAGCACATGGGCTTGTGCAATATAATACACAAGAAAGTTTCATTACTGACAAGCGAGCTAACATTTCTCCCCACATAGAAAATGCTGTCCAAATACGACTATAACCATGATAGCAATCATCTATGTATGAACACTTCTGTATAGTTAAATATTTATTCCAGATAGCATTGACCCCTTCCTTTGATAACTTAGTCAAAAACCTGTCATCTGTGCTTCTATTTTGGGTAGTTGAATTTTGGTGCTAATGTTACTGTATGTTTTGCAGTCAAAAATCACACAAAAATGAAAACTTAAGCTGGAATCCACAAAGACAGAGGGACTAGTATGACTGCTGCATGAATGAATCATTACCAGGATAGCAATTCAGTGATACCAGGATCTCACTTGTAGCAAATTGTGAAAATGGTTAGTTCTGCTTTAGATATTGCTAATTTTACTATTTGCAATGCTGTCAAACTTTTAGCAATAACATTAGCACACAATAAATACATTCCACTGGAAAATACTGAATGTATTCATACCCTTTCATGGTCAGTTTATAGCATGTACCTGTCTGAAGGTAACTTAATAGTAATGTTGGCAAATATCCGTAATCTGTCACCTCACCTGAGTGACCTGACTGGGTATAGTTTGCTGTCAAGAATACATAACGTCTGCAACAAAGTAACGTTAGCACACACTTTTCTAAAAGTTATTCAAACCATTATCGAACACATCATATTTATATCTTATTTCTCGGAAATCTTACTCCTGCTGAATGTGTAAGGCAAATGAAAATTATACAAATTTGTTTCCTATGCATACTAGGGTATGTCTCATGTTTGACACCATGTGTTAATGTTGCAGTGTTACTATTGACAACAATGTAACAGGAACCTAACACCAACCCAGTTAAATTTCTTTTGAACAAAGGAAATGCACAAGGAGTCATCTCCTTTTATTCTTTTATTGAAAATTGAAGCCTGATGCATCAAACCAAGGGAGCTTTAAGCAATATTGGAAATTTTTATTTTTTCTCCATTGTGGGAACAAATTGGGCCAATTATTGTGAAACATGTCTTATACCCGAGGTGAGACTCCCTTATCTTGTTAGACATAAACATCTTGCGCTTACCACCCTGGAGTTGAGAAGGATTAGAGGAGATATGCTCAGACTTTTTTTATTGTACAAATTTCTCTCTGAAAAGAATCCTTTGTTATCTTGTTGTTATTTATTTAAATGTGCAAAGTAATTTTCAGGTTAGAGGCCATTGTAAGAAGCTAGTAAAGTGTTTTGCAAGGCTTGACATTAGGAAGTTCAGCTTCTCTCATAGAGTTGTCAATGAGTGGAATAGGCTGCCTGAGTGAGTTAACTCCACATCAGTGCACTGCTTTAAGGTTAACATTGACAAGTTCTTCCATAACTGTGGTAGAATCTAATTGTACTGAGCTCATTTGGTGTTGGATGGTTGTTTGTTTTCAGTTTTGAGTTTATGGACTTCAGGGCATCTTATGGGACCTCAGCCTTCCTTTGCCCTTTAACCTGTTATGTTACATGTTTTGAAGAAAAGTTTTCATGATCCCTCCAATAAAAATTACAGTATATTATAGGTGTTGGCTAGGCCACAGGCATTCTCAGGACTGTACATACTTTACACATATGCTAACAAGGTAGGACACCTTAATGACGAAACACAAAAATGGCCTATTTTTACACTCTTACATTTACTGTTAACCAAATTGTATCCTTCCAATCACATCTTTTGTTGGAGAAGAACATCCAACACCTCCTTGGACAGTGGACACAACTCTTGACATAAAATCACTTCTAAACAGAATTCTTCTGAGAAAAATGGAAAATCGTTTAAAATATTCTGCATGTGTCGTAATTGGTTCAGGACACAGTATACTGCATTGCAGTAGGGCTTTTTAGCAAAGAGATCAGCCAATCAAATGAGTCTTTATGACAAAACAGTGTGTCATGTAGGCTAGCCTGTACATTAAACAGATGTACAATGTCAAGCCAGCACTTTCCTTCTAGCAGGTGTTGATTATGTACCCCTTATTTCAGATACATACTCTAATGTATTACTAGTGCAGCGATATACATGTAGGTGCAAGAGTATTACACATCCACTGAGTGGGCAAAGCCAGCCAGCACATACTTGCCACCAGTTACTGTCAAACAGTCATGTGGCCTGCTGGAAATTTTTGCAAAAAGTCATTTGAAGACAATCTCATAAAACGCCCTTTTGGCAAAGTTTTACATGTTTTTGCTAAGTGCGAGTCATTTTTGGTTTCGATGAAAAGAGAAACCTATGCAGTCATGATGGCGTGTGTGTATGTATGTGTGTATGTTCGTGTGTGTGTGGGTGCGTATGTGCGTGTGTGTGTGTTTGTGACACTTTTCTTGTTTACACGATATCTCAAGAAGGGAAACTCTGACAGTTCTCAAAGTTGGTAGGTAGATGCCCCATATTCAGAGGAAGAACCCTATTGTTTTTGGTGGAGGTCAAAGGTCATTTGGGGGCACCAGGGGTCAAACTCCGAAAACCTTGTTTACACGATATCTCAAGGTAGGAAGCTTGGATAGTTTTCATACTTGGTATGTGGATGCATTATGGTAAGAGGAAGAACCCTATTGTTTTTGGTGGAGGTCAAACGTCATTTGGGGTCACCAGGGGTCAAAACCTGAAAACCTTGTTTACACAATATCTCAAGATAGGAAGCTTGGATAGATTTCATACTTGGTATGTGGATGCATTATGGTGAGAGGAAGAACCCTATTGTTTTTGGTGGAGGTCAAAGGTCATTTGGGGTCACCGAGGGTCAAACTCTGAAAACCTTGTTTACACGATATCTCAAGGTAGGAAGCCTTGGATAGATTTCATACTTGGTATGTAGATGCATTATGGTGAGAGGGAAAACCCTATTGTTTTTGGTGGAGGTCAAAGGTCATTTGGGGTCACCAGGGGTCAAAACCTGAAAACCTTGTTTACACGATATCTCAAGGTAGGAAGCTTGGATAGATTTCATACTTGGTGTGTTGATGCATTATGGTGAGAGGGAAAACTCTATTGTTTTTGGTGGAGGTCAAAGGTCATTTGGGGTCACCAGGGGTCAAAACCTTAAAACCTTGTTTCCACGATATCTCAAGGTAGGAAGCTTGGATAGATTTCATACTTGGTGTGTTGATGCATTATGGTGAGAGGAAGAACCCTATTGTTTTTGTGGAGGTCAAAGGTCATTTGGGGTCACCAGGGGTCAAAACCTCAAAACCTTGTTAAAACAATATCTCAAGGTAGGAAGCTTGGATAGATTTCATACGTGGTGTGTTGATGCATTATGGTGAGAGAAAAAACCCTGTTGTTTTTGGTGGAGGTCAAAGGTCATTTGGGGTCACCGAGGTCAAAGTCTGAAAACCTTGTTTACACGAAATCTCGAGGTTAGAAGCTTGGATAGATTCATACTTGGTGTGTGGATGCATTATATTAAGAGGAAGAACCCTATTGTTTTTGGTGGAGGTCAAAGGTCATTTGGGGTCACTGAGGGTCAAAGTCTGAAAAGCTTGTTAAACACGACATCTCAAGGTAGGAAGTTTGGATAGATTTCAAACATAGTATGTGGATGACTTATGGTGAGAGGCAGTACCTGTTATTTATGGTGGAGGTCAAAGGTCATCTGGGGTCAAACTCTGAAAACCTTGTTTACAAGATAGCTCAAGTTCGGAAGGTTGGATACTTCACATGGTGTTGTATTTAATCAATCAGAAAATCCCTACAAGTTTTGTCAGAATCAGAGGCTGGTTGAAATCACCAGAGGCCAAAAAGCAAAAATCCCAAAGAATTCCCAAGGTCAAATATGAACATGAAACTGTAATTTTCCAGCTCTTTAAGACCACATTCAACCAATGACTGAAAGAAACAGGACATTTTGGCATTATTTGGGATTACACATTAAGTGCTATATTCATCGAAACCACAATGCATTTGTGCATTCTGGTTATACATGTATTACTGTATCCACTCTAACCATATACAAATTTCATTTTGCTTGTGTCATGCCCACTTAGAAGTTGAGGAAAGAAAAAAGAAGATTGAAAAACAAAAAGGATGTAACTAAAAAAAAAAAACATGAAGCAGTGGCAAGTCATTTTTATGGGTGGAAAGTGAGGGGCAAAACCTGCAGTCTAGGGGTAGAAAGTGACACCACTCTTCAAACACGATAACTTAAAGTACAAGACGTTAAGGGCCAGTGATTGTGCATGCTAATACAAGTTTAACATTGGAGAACAAACCAGTTTGGAAATTCAGAATTACAGTGCATGCCAGTAGAACTTTTGTGCCTATGACAGAGATGTCTTATTAGCACACAGAATTTTTGCATTCAAGTTACACTTATACAGTAAACAGTAATTGCTGGGGTAAAGAAATAGACTTTACATTTCACCTTAAAAGTAAATCTTCAAAAGTTGGACAGACAAGAGCAAAAGAGGTACAGTACCGTTAAATTTTACTTTAGAGAGAAAAGAGAATGTCCAGTTGCTTAAAGGGTGTGTTTTAGCAGGGAGTTGCTATTTGTCAAATAGCAACTCCCTGGTTTTTATAGTGAAATCCATCTTTTAAGTAACAGTAAGTACAGTACCGTACAGCAAAATTCACAGCATGCATTGTGCATTGCTAATTGCTAGTATTAAGACCTGCTAACAGTTACATGTGGGCAAGTCCAAGCTAAGGTCCCCTCAAATAGCAAAATATGAAACTAATAATATGAATCCATAATTGGTATCATTGTAAAGCTAAAAGTTCATATTAAATCATGACACCTTTTTTTTGTTAAAAAAATCCATAATTCCGGTGAATAATACCACCTAATTTGCATAATAAGCATAATTGGTGTTTTGTATGCGACATTTATTAATTGATGTAACTTACTGAAGAAGTACATTTAATATATTTTTTTTCCATGGACATATGTAACTCAGCACAAAGTTTCTAATAAAGTTGAAAAATTAGAAAAAGATTAATTAATATGCTAATTAGGCTGTTGCCTAAGGTCATTTGTCCCATACAAAACATTTTCACATGATATTTTTTACCCCACTTGAAGAGTTGAGATTTTTTTTTCAAAATTTTCTCAAAACCTCTAATTTACAAGACAGTCATCTTATTAAACCACTTTGTGTTTCATAAATATTCTTTGCTTTTGATTAATGGCAATTAATTATTTGTTTCGTATGGGACATTTGCGTTTCGTATGGGACAATTTCACAGTGTTGGATTCTAATTGAACAATGGAGGCATTTATATATCCCCATAGTTATGGCTATGAATAGGTGCATGGGGATTTGGAAACTGAAATCAAACTTGGGGTGGTCTTTTTCCCTGCCCCACCCACATAATAGCCCCTTCCCATCCCCCACATTTAAAATGCATTAAGCCAACCTGCAACAAACTACCCAGACACAAATCATAGTTGTAAACACCAGGTCAATTTCACTTTGTTACTCCCAGAATGTACCAAGAAAGTCAAATCAACACCTATTCCCAAAATCAAACTATACCTTTACTCCCCCACTCCTTCCCCCACTCCTCCTCCTTACACACACACAAACACTCATGGACCTGGACTTTTAGCAGGCACATGGTCTTCAGTCAACATTGTTCTATACTGCAGACCTGTTGTGTTGAATGGACATTTCGTCCAGAATAGTTATTCAGTTGGATAAACTATCACTGACTGTTTGCCAAAATACAAGCCCCAGACTACAATAGGTTCCATATACAGTAGCTATGCATGTGCATGCCTGGCTGCAACTTATTGGACCACCTCCCGGATAAACTATCACTGAGTAGTGGGGAACACCCTTTTGTTAAAGGAATAGCAGCCACATCTCACTCACTGGACAATGCAATAGCTACTGCTTAGTGTCAATAGTACACATGAAACTAATAATATGAATCCATATTTGGTATCATTGTAAAGCTAAAAGTTCGTATTAAATCATGACACCTTTTTTTGTTAAAAAATCAATAATTCAGGTGAATAGTACCACCTAATTTGCATAATAAGCATAATTGGCATTTCATATGGGACACTTATTAATTGATGTAACTTACTGAAGAAGTACATTTAATATACTTTTTTCCATGGACATATATGTCACTCAGCACAAAGTTTCAAATAAAGTTGAAAAGTTAGAAAAAAATTAATTAATATGCTAATTAGGCTGTTGCCTAAGGTCATTTGTCCCATACGAAACATTTTCACACAATATTTTTGACCCCACTTGAAGAGTTGAGATTTTTTTTTCAAAATTTTCTCAAAATCTCTAATTTCCAAGATAGTCATCTTATTAAACCACATTGTGTTTCATTAATATTCTTTGCTTTTGATTAATGCCAATTAATTATTTGTTTCGTATGGGACATTTTCGTTTCGTATGGGACAATTTCACAGTGTTGGATTCTAATTGAACAATGGAGGCATTTATATATCCCCATAGTTATGGCTATGAATACAGTAGGTGCATGGGGATTTGGAAACTGAAATCAAACTTGGGGTGTTTTTTTTCCCTGCCCCACCCACATAATAGCCCCTCCCCATCCCCCACATTTAAAATGCATTAAGCCAACCTGCAACAAACTACCCAGACACGAATCACAGTTGTAAACACAGGGTCAATTTCTACAGGGGTTTGAACCATGATCGTTTTCTAACTGATACTGTAATACAGTAGTTACCATATTCTTATTTGTGTTTGTGTTTACTATCTTTATGATGAGCTGGTAATTGGAAATGTCCCAGCTAACAGGTTTTCATCTTTTTCTTGAAATCTGCTAAATTTCTGCCATAATGGTCAGTTAAATTGCATTTGTGTATGTCACTTTGACCAATGGAGAGTTACACACCTTGCAGTTGGAATTATTTTGTGGACAAGACAGTGAGAGACACAGACTGTTGAACTTCCAGAACTGGATTGTAGAATTTAGTTTATGTTTGTGAACTAGTTCGTAGTATATGCTTATGTGTGCTGTAGCAACTAGTGTAAAAAACGAACTTTTGGTTTCAAAAATGCTATTTTTTGTATGAAATCTTATGTAACAATGCTATTTTGAACTTCAACTCATTGCTTTTAGACAACGTTGGTGTTCTGGTGGTGGGATGTTATTCAGTTAAATCCTTAAATACATTGTAGTGTACTAGGGACAAAATGTCCCATACGAAACACTACATTTTTCATACATATCCATGGTTCACCGCCATCAATTAAAATTTTTCTTGGAAACTTTTATTTATATGTCTATAACTGTTGTATCTATAACATGTGTTCCTAAATCCAAATTCTGACAAATACTTTCAGAGAAATTTGAGAATAACTACTTTGGGTCAAAAACTTGCATTTTCTCTGGTCCCATACGAAACACGGTACATTAATGAGCCCTCACTTGTGGTAATTAAATTGATTAAGCTGAATTTTTGCCATGATAGACTTAGTTATAATACTCACCATACTAGCTCATAAAACTATAATAAAAAGCTTCCAAACCAAAGTTACAGAGTTTTGAAATCTCCGATTGTCCCATACGAAACACGCAGAATAGCTTGGACTTGCCCATGTTCATTTTCTATCCAAGACAATAAGGGTTGCATTACACTGTTAACACTTCTCATATTCGATCAACTACTGTAATCCTCATTGTGCTTTGGTGAAATTCACAAATGGTACTGCTTTAATTGGCTTTGTCTCTAATGAAATTGATAACTTTTACCTTGATCAGATAAAAAATTTGTTAATTACTGTGATGAAAACTTCCTAGAATTGAACGTTACCAAAATGAAGGAGATGATATTTACTTTTAGAACAAAACACACAAAGTTTTACCAGATGATGTGATTATTAAAGACAGTGCCATTGAATGGGTTAATAGCTATAAGTATCTCGGGGTTGTACTTGATGACAAACTAAACTGGGGAGAAGATTAGCTGTGTTGACAATGACTTAAGCCAAGGCTATACTGTTTATGTAAGCTTAATTCTTTCAGTATTAATCCACATTTTTTGCCCATTTTGTTAATTCTGTAATCTGTAGTGTCTGGACTTACTGTCTATCATGTTGGGAGGTAACATTTGTAAAACTCAGCTGAATATTATAAATGTTATTATTAATAGAGATGCTACAGTACAATCATTAGGAGAAGTCTGCCCTCTGTTGATTTCTAGTTTATGAGAGCTGTGTACAGGTAAAACCTTTATCATTGTGAAAAGATTTTTCTCATTCTTTGTTTGAAACTTAAACTTCAGGGGTAATCATATTATTGAGTGTAGTGGGAGACTATTAAGACCACTGACTTTTATGCTAATTGCTATCACAATTCATTCATAGGCTCAGTCATTTGGTCTCACAACTCAAATTTTAAAAGTAAGGAGGGGAGAGGGATGTTCTCGTTTGAGTGTTGCTTTAACCTTATTTGTGTTTACTGTTTTTATTTCATTTTAATCTTCAGTTCCTCCAGTCTTATATTTGTCTTTTATTCTAATCTTATTCTCTAACTTGTTTTATATTTCTCTGTTATATGTGTTTACCATAAATTTGCCTTTGACTTTGTACATATTTATTTTATTTTCACTTGTATTATATCTGTGATCTTAGTTATTTTATTTTTACTTGTATCTTACTGCAGAATTGTAATTTTCCAAGTGGAGTTAATAAAGGTGATTTACTTACCTTACCTTACCTTACCTTGCCTTACCTTGCCTTGCCTTGCCTTGCCTTGCCTTGCCTTGCCTTGCCTTGCATTGCCTTACCTTACCTTGCATTACCTTACATTACCTTACCTTACCTTGCCTTCCCATGCCTTGCCATGCCTTGCCTTACAGTACCATACCTTACCTTACCTTATCTTACTTTGCCAACATTTCCGACTTATGTTAGATGTCACCCTTTCCTACATTTCTTCAGATAAATAGAAAATGTTGTGGCCATTTACCTTTTAGTACAGTATGTTCATTGTGTTTGGTAGGGATTCATTACATGTTGTACTCCTTTTAATATTTTCAGTATGACATTAAAAGGAAGTGAATTTCTTTTAATAGCCTTGTTTCCTGAGACTTAACAAAATAATTCAACTGAAAAAATCTATCATATTCCATTTTCCTATCCTTTTTTTTTTCCAGAGAAGACATATTTTTCAAGTTTGCCTACTGTAAATGCTGTGTTCAAAGCCTTTGTGTATGATGATGTCAATTCATTTGTTTTGAGTGGCATGGGCAATGTAGGACAACATGAAGAGGTTGTCAGAAACCTGGAAGCAGCAGAAACATTCCAGAAAGAACCCATCAAAGCCAGTCCCTCTACAAAACTCCAGTGGAAAGACGACTGATATTTCTGGAACAAGCGGTAGGAGACGACTTGGCCAACATGCTGTTTGTCAGAAAACATCACATACCACTCCAAGAAATGGAAATACCTCTCATGCTAATTCTGCTGCATGTGAAAATGCTTCATTACAGCTTACCAGGAGAACATCTCCAAGACTTGGAGACAAAATTGCAAATCCCCAAGAGGGCAAAAAGTCCCCCTTATCAGATTCATCCCTTGCTGGATCAGACTTTGATATTGATGATGAAGTTATGAGGCATGTTGAGCAATTAGAGGCAGACTTTCAACAAAATTTTACAAAAATTAATGATAGCAGTGCTCATAGCAGCAACAAAAGTGCAATAAATGTTAAACCTGAGGAGAATGTTGGAAACATAATTGATCCTTTTCAGCATACTTTACAGATAGATTTGAATCATCCAAAATGTAGAAATAAATCAGTTGCATTTAATGAAGCCCAAAGGCTAAGTGCAATCGATTCAGACCTTACAATGACAGGTCAGAATTTTATGCAATCATTTTCTGTATGCAACTCACTGAAAGAGAATGAGCCTGCAAGTGTAATTCTCTGCAAAGATTCACAAAGCCCAGATGCCCAATCCACAAGTCCAATTGTCAGAAATAAGACTATTGATACTTCCGCACATGGCATACACAACCAACAGCAGAACTGTGATGTGTCTGAATTAGGAGAGAATTCACAAGGTGAGTCCAAGATGATGAAAATAAACTTAAATTTTATAAAAGATTTTATACTGTAAATAGCATTTTCACACAGTCTTCAAATGCTATTAATGTGATAGGCAAAGTAGAGGTACAGAAATATACACAGAAAACAAAATGAGTTTTCAACTGAGTTTTAAATTGTCCAATAGTGAGAGAATCATGCATATGAATGTATAGTTATAGCTGTGTCAAAAGAATGCTTTGTATGGTTTCTTTTTTATCAGTTTTAAGAGCAAGACATGAATTTTTGGAATATGTGGAATGGTATTTTTGAAGTAGACCAAGCTAATGAAGTCTTAACATTTCTTAAAGTAGGTCTATTGTACGTACATGTGAGCTTTCTTAAAGTAACTGTTTCAGTGGAAGTCAGTGTGTAGAAATTCACCCACTCCTCATAACAAAAAAAAGGTACTGGTATTTTATGAACTCAATTCAACTTTCAATTGAATGAGATAAAAGAGAAAAAGAGAAAACAAATTGTGAATGTTGTGAATATTGCAATTAACAACAGACTTTAATCATGCACATAATATTAAAGGGACAGTATCTACACATGCACATTTAGAGTACACTATGTACATACACCATCCACCTCTGCAGATCAGGTCTTATGTTAGCCTCTATGAAAATGAGCTTCAGGCAATTTAAGGGAGTTTATTGTAAATTTGGACCATTTAAATCAACCCTTCAGACATAAGTGGAAAGAACTTTATAAACCTAAGGATTTTCATGTCAAAAGAAAGCTTTAATTCTGCTCTTTCTATTGGTGATGTGAAAACCCAATATAGCCTATGGCAAAATTAATCCCTAATCTTCCATGGTATGTGTACCTCACTTATGCATTTGCACATTTCTCTTTAATCTGTCACTTTCAAGGCAAGGAAAGACATTTGAATTCTGTGTTTTATTTTTATGCTAATTTTGAATTATTCACAGGTTTTGATACACAGCAGCTACAGAGGAGGTCATCATCACCATTATCACCCATCTCTCCTCCACCCAGTGCTCCGGATTCCCTGTTGATGTCATCCTGGGGGCTCCCAGAGGCAGTCCTTAACCAGTATCATATGATGGGTATTAAGGACATGTTTCCTTGGCAGGCACAGTGTTTGAAAAAAGGACAAGTCTTGAATGGTGTGTAGAATTGTTTGGCCACATAATGTTGATTGGTTAAGAAAAATTATTCAAAAATCACTTGAAGAATGACTGTGATAATAAGTTAAAATACCCACTATGGGAGTTTTACTTCTGAATGTGTATGCTTTCCTTCCAAATTAAAAGAAGGGTTTAAGCAAAAATTTACTTTTAATATGTAAAAGAGGAACTCAATCTATGCATTTTGGTGAAATTTTCATTCAAATCTGACATGTATTACTCGAGATATCAGCAAAAGAAGTTGGTACATTTGTGACCAAAAGTGGGCTTGAGGCTAGTGAGAGTTATATCACTAGGCAGCTCCCTGATATCACTTCCTCACATTGATAAGGAATGCTTTGTTTCCTTTGTTTTTTTCAGTCTGTTGTGTTGACCTTAAAATCAATAGGGATAGGACCTCTCCATGGGGAATGTGAAGTGTGTAATTTTCCCATGCCTCTCGTGCAATCACTTTGCGATAACATTTTGATAACATTTGATTGTTGAGGAGAAAATTGGTGATAAAGTTTAAAGAAAAACAAAAGACTGCTCATTAATGTGAGGCTATGACATCATATGTGCTTGCTTCAAGTTCACTTTGTGTTGAAAATGTGACAACTTTATCAGCTGATATCTTGAGAATCACACAACAGATTTCAATGGTAATTTCACCAGATTGCCTAGAATGAGCACCCCTCTAACATATCAAAACTTGATTTGAGCTTAGACCCTTCTTTTAAGTATACTTCAATTTCTCAATAGTTGTTGAGGTGGAAGTGGATTAACAACAATTTTATTACAAATTTGGAGATTGTTGACCAGTTGAAACTTGCTCAATTGGTGTTTTGTCTTTTCCAGGTGGGAATTTAATATACTCTGCCCCAACAAGTGCTGGGAAGACCCTGGTTGCAGAACTGCTAATTATGAAGAAAGTTCTTGAAAGTAAAAAGAAAGCCCTTGTTATCTTACCTTTTGTTTCTGTATCAAGGGAAAAAATGTTTTATCTACAGGTAAATATTCTTTGTCCATGAAAATCTCTCAGTTTTAATTAAAAGCATCAATTAAGCATTTTTCTCTTTGTGATCATTTGCAGTTACATGAGAGTTATGTTATGATTTCATTGCCTCTTAGCAAAGAGATAGTAGTAGGATGTTAGGCTAGAAGTAGTTTATACAAAGATCTGCAGGATGCTAACTTTTATGGTACGTTTTCTAAAAGTGTGCTTGTTTTGAATTCTTTAAGCAACTTTTAAAAGTTACATATGCAAGGGTACATGCATAATCTTATTCTCTATATGTGATAAAATGTGAAGTCCAACAAAATGCACCTTGAATAAGAATCCTGCTACACACATTTGCTGGTACAACTTGTAAATGCTCATAAAAACTGATTACAATGTGAAGTAAAATGACAGATGAAACAGTTTCGTCCAACTTGTTGTACTTGTACTGAGTTTCTTTAGAAGTTATCTTGTTGTACATACAGAAGGAATAACTTTGCTAAACACCACATGTCTGTGGTTCCCTGAGAGGGAAAGCTATGGTAGTTACTGGCTATATAAGTTGGTTGCAAAGCTCCTTACTGATTTGGACATGGACTCAGGCCTTGACAAACACCATTCACCATCTCACCATTGGCAAATTACATTTTTCCTCATGATGACTTTTACTTACACTAGGGGCAAGTGGATTTTTTATGCTGTTTGCCATCTGGCCAGTTGACTGGATAGACTGCATTGCACTGTTGTAAGCTACAGTAGTATCTCACTGTATTTTGAATACATCTCAGTAAACCTCTCAGAGTATAGTTTTGATTTGTGGTATCTGATCTGACATGATTCACATAGTAACTTGATTGTGAATTGTGTGACAAATAATCTGTGTAATTTAGAAGTGGTACATAGATTTGTAACATTGATTTTTTTTCTTGTTTTGTTTGTTTCTAACATTAAGTGCACAATAAGACATAAGACACATAGAAGACATCACGGTTGGAAACATTTCTGCAAATCTCATTTGCGGCTCTTGAAATTTCTGTAGGCATAAGAATAACTTTATTCCTATCTTGGAAAGTAGTACAAGAAATTGATAAAATGGGTACCTTAAAGATGGACTTTTTCCTTATTTTTTTTTGGACTGCAATGCTTTGCTCAGGTAAAGTTGATGAAAGTTGTTTGCATACCTCTAAGCCTGCACACTTTAACAAGGATTGTCATTTAGCAATGTATGATTGAGTACTTATGGTTTGCATTATAAGTTGATTATTAATTGTTTGGCAATTTTACATCTTACATTCATAATTTTAGAATTTTTTCTCATCTGTTTAGAACCTGCTTCAGGACACCACTATTAAGGTAGATGGGTTCATGGGCAGCCATTCTCCACCAGGAGGTCTGTCAGCAGTGGATGTAGCTGTCTGTACTATTGAGAAAGCAAACAGTTTGATCAACAGGTTGCTAGAAGAAAAGAACCTTGATCAACTCGGTAAGATCAAAGGCCATATTCTTTATACATCTCTTGTTACCCTTCCAACAAATGAAACCTCCTCCCCCCTCCCTTTTTACTGCTGATGCACCCAACCCAGTCTAAGTGCAAATGACCCAGCTAGCAGACTTAAAGTCTTAAAGACAATAAGCAGTCACTCCAACTTTATATTTGAAACATCAGCTAAATCTTAAATCTCTTCTACAGTTGTTTCCCCTTCAATTATCTCTCATTATGGTTCAGAAAATGAACATTGTACTTTACAGGGCTGCACAGTGCGACCAAAATGGCCACACTGGCAACCATTTTGTCAGTCTGTGCGACCACTGAATTTGATTCAGTGGCAGATGGCAAGCAATGTTTTGTACTATTGGTCACCTGAAAATAATTATTAGAGACTCACTTCTCAGCACTAAAACCTTATCAATAGTGAGTACCGATATAATTTCAGACTTTCAGTTGAATCACTTTATCTCCCATGAGCCATCATGTCAATAGTGAATGTTATTTCAGCACCCTGTGATGAACTGATGATGCAGCATATGAGATACAGAGGTACTGTGGCTAACATTGGCTTTGGCTGAGCTGGCGACTGTTCCATAGGTTTTTAGTAGCCAGTAAGCTGGGCGAGTGTTTCTTGGGATTTACTGGCCAGTGCCCATCCCCACTTGCAGGCTTCAAAGTAATCCTATATTTCCTATAATTTCCTATAAATTTTAAAAAATCCTATATTTCCTATATTTGGGACTTGCTTTCCTATCTTCTCCTATTTTTCTGATCTTGTCAATAAAACATTTTTCTTTTATGGTGTTTTGGGGTGAAAATATCAGATGGATTCTTTTTCCAAGATAGTTTTGTAGACTCAGAGTGGCTTATTCAGACAGGTAGCAGTGTATAGATGCCAAGTATCTTAATTACACAATGGCCAATTATAGGATTCAGAAATATTCTCATATGAAACAGCATTGGGCACTAATGAACACTTGCTTCACCACCCATAAATGTTCCACTCTCACACCTGTGATTTTAAGTACTCTATGATTTCATCTCTTTGAGGGAATTTTAGTGGTATTGTAAGGGGTTGGATTACAGCCCTTTACCTGGCATCCCCTGTAGTCATGCAATCTGCCACAATATTCTGAAACCCTTACATATGCTTTTTATGCACAGATAGCTGGTCTGCGATATAACTGATTCTTTCATTCAAAACATAGTAACAATGGTTTGAAATACCAATATTTTCCCTGTCATCTGCCATCTTTCCTCACACTTTGTTAACCATTAGATCAGTTGATTATCCAGTGTTGTACAATTAAAATTTTTCCCTAAAGAATAAGAACTTAATGCTTTGAGAAAATTAAGAATCTCAGTGTAATGTTTACAAGTTTACAATGTGCAGATCTTTAAGGAGGTTTTTCCCTAAACTCCACTAGAAGCTCTGTGGTAGGTCTCTGGATGTCATATCAATTTGTCCAAAAGACCAAAGTGGAAAATCTAATTCATGTATGGGTCTGGTGCTGCAGTACCCATCATTGGTGACCATCATTGGTGACAAGTAGGGGCACTTGCCAAGTTGTCCTTTCCCTAATTTTGTTATGTAATTTCCTCAGTTGAGATTTTAGATGTTAAGTATGTTAATGCACAGACAGTTTTGCACACTGTAGGCATCTTGATATATGTGGACTACACGTCTGCCAAGTTGTGCAGATTCAAAGTGAGCAGTGGCATTTTTAGGCTGAGGGACCATTGGGCCATGCCCACTTTCCTTCCCTAATGCTGATTTTTTTCTTTTAATTTTAATAGTAACGTAAAATCTGATTTTGAAAATAAATTTTACTTCAAAAAGATAACATATTTAGCACCAGATTGCATATAAGTACACCCAATCATTCAAAAAATTTTCAAAGGGGAGGGGGTGCCCCCTCCCCTTAGACCCCTCCCCCATGTTGGTAATCACAGAATAAACTGCATAGCCCCCATGAGAAAGTTCTGGCTATGCCATTGGGGAAGTGAGTTGGAAGGTATTCATAGCAACCATACAGTTGTCATAGCCCTGTGATCTTGGTCTGACTATCATCACCCATATGTCACACTTTATATCAAGATTGACTAGCAATACAGTGTATAGTTTATAGCGAAATGTTGTATTGAGAGACCATTTCCTGTTATTTAAGGAGCAAAATAGTTCAGAAATTTCCTCATCTCAACCCCATTAATATTGGAGCTGAGGTGAATTCTGTCTGTGTACTTTAGGACATAAGCAACAGTTTATTGTCCACTTTACCCATCCATTCAAAGCACCATCATGGTCACATTCTGTGTTCTCACCTTCTGATATTGCAAATTTTGGTGCCTTTTTGGTATGCTCAAATAATAAGATCTATGGATACTTTATTCCAAGGTCAAAATATGCAAATACACCACTATCAGGGGATTTACTCTTTCCCTTCCACCAAAATATTTAGGTGGTTTTCTTAATTCCATGTTGATGGTACAACCACACTTTTCTGCCACATAGCCCACACTTGTGATACTGTTAATCACATTTTTATCATTTAAACAGTATAGTTCACTAGTTTCCTAATGTACCATGTTTTCCTCATCCACAACTTTGAGGCATTTTGAAGATAATTAGAACTGCTAGTGTATGACGTTCCTATATTTACTCTATATTTTCCTGGAAAAATCCTATAAAACCCTATATATTCATCAGTATCCTTCCTATAAAACCTCCTATATTTCTGTGATGGACCATTTGAAGCCTGCACTTGTGTACAGCCCTGGTACTTTACCACTACCAAAGACTTATTCTGCTTGAGTTAATAATTTAGTATGAAACATACTGTGACATGATTGAAAAGAATTGTACATGAATCTGAAAACAAGGGTATGCTAATTCAATTTCAGTTGAAGAGCATAATTTGCCATTTAAAGCACAGGGCAAAGTGTAGCACAAACTGCTTTGTTTCCTTAGTTTACTACAAGCTAGTTTTCAAGGAGATGTTTCCAATACTTTTGCAGGTATTGTTGTCGTTGATGAGTTGCACATGGTAGGAGACTCTCACAGGGGTTACCTTTTAGAGCTGCTGCTGACAAAAATCAGATATGTTACTTCAAAAGATTCAGAAAGGTGAGTTTATACTTTGTCTAGTGATACATGCCTTTGCACTTTTTTTAGATCACACAGTTTTAGCAGAGTGCCATCCTTGCTGATAAATTAGGTTCCTAAGACATGTCTGCTGTTTAGAGACAATTATTTTACATGATAGACTTTTCTATAAAGGAATTTAATACCCTCCACTTGAAGCCTTCAAATTATACCTAGCCATCTTTGCCTTGGACAGCTCTGTCTGTGTGATAAAACTGTCACTAACATGACCATTAATTGGTGAACTACAAGAAAGTCTAATTTCCAGTCAGTGAGCTTTACAGTATGTAATTATAGATGAGTCACTGGTGTGATTCAATACACGCCATGTAATAGGCAATACTGGTCAATTTTTTAGTTTCTGCTGTACTGTTAGCGATATTACCTCCCTGGACCTTTGATGTAGTGGGGCATGGAACTCAGTTTTAGTGGGAGTGTCATGAAATAATTAAGTACCAGTACTCATGAAACTAGTTGTAAACTGCCTTTGTAAAAACTCTGGAGAATATTTTTATTGTTAAATAGCGGTAAAGCCAGTCACTCATGCAAAGGCCTGGGGGTGAGCTCGGAGCAGAATCTAAGTAAAAGAGATGATAAACAGTTAATTTCTGTTCCTTGATCATTTATGAGATGATTTGGGTTCCAACAGATCAGATGAAAATTATTGCTGGCAAAAAGATTAATTGAAAGGTATACAAATTTTACAGAAGTGACTACAACTTAGACTTAAAGCAGGAAGTCTACTTTTATGGGACAGGGTGCTGATTGGCCGAAAGTGGCATACCATAAATAAATGACCAGTCAGGGAGGGAAGTCGAAACCAGACAGACTAGGTGCTGTGTGCATTGTCTCAATTTCATGCGAATGAAGTATTGCACCATAAATCGATCTGCAATTATATAAACAACAAACTTGCAGACCTCAACTAAGTTAATGGGTCTAGAATATATACTTCATTACACTTATCCAGCTGCAGTACATTTTTTTCAATTTTTTTCCTTTGAAAACATTTCAGATCATCAATTCAGATCGTTGGCATGAGTGCAACACTTCCAAATTTGAATCTGCTGGCCAAGTGGTTGGATGCTGACCTCTTCAGGACAAGTTTCCGTCCCATTCCTCTGACTGAGTTTGTTAAGGTTGGACCTGGTCTCTTCAACTCTGGGTTGCAACTTGTAAAGAACTTTGACCTCAAGTATGATGTGGGTCATGATGAAGATGGAATATTCTCCCTGAGCCTTGAAACCATGGCAACAGGCTGTGCTGTCCTCATCTTTTGTCCAACAAAAAATTGGTGTGAAAAGCTGGCAGAGAATATGGCTAGAGAATTATGCAGACTACGTGGTGTGATACCTATTAAAAGTAATGGTAAGACACACTGCAAATTGTTCATTTACACTCTAATATCAAACCTTGCAGCACTATAGGTGGATATATCCCCTGTGTAAGATTATGCTCTCCACACTACAGGTGAAGATAAGAGACTTGTCTTGATCCACCTAATATTGCTATGCACCCTTCCACAAAACTGATTGGAAACCATATCATTCTTACAACAGACTCTTTCCTGTGAATTTTGGTACCAAACACACTCTGTTGTTGCATTAAAAATTTCGGAGATAGTTTCGATGGAAAACGCTGAAAATATTGTAACTAATTGAGCATTTCCAAATAGCCTGTCATATAAAGGTAGTCTGTCATAGTCACATAGACAAATTTTACAAAGAATTTATAAGGAAATATTCTGGTGCTGATTTGGACAACAAGCGTGCACATTGGATACGGTCAGCGTTACTTTCAAAGGTTATCAAAATTTATATTTGCAGTAGCCTAGTTCCAGTATTTAGTAAGCTAGGCTACTACTAAGCACTGTTAGTGCAGGGCCTGGTACTGCTAGTGTTATAAACAGAAGTGTGTGTTAGGGAAATGGTGACAATAGATGAAGTGGATTAGATATTTTACAAAAATAAGTTTAGCAAGATATTCAAATTATACACCACATAACAGTGAATTGAGTAGGCTTCATTTCTTCTATAGGAGACTAATTAATGTAAAAGTGTTCAAGAAAAAAGTTACTGATGAAAAACTAAGCATGAAAAATATGGCAAAAATTACCAAAACTTGCATAATACTTTAAAGGTATTTTGTCCTCTGTGTATTACATTGAATGTACCAAATTACACCTCATTTGAAAGAAGATTTCAAGCTCTTAAACTCTTCTGTCCATCACCCCTTCATGAAATAAATTTTTGTAGGAGTAATTTGACATTGAATGTATGCTTCTGAAATGAGGAAGACTGAAAATTAATTTAGGCATAGTGAGAGGTGCACAGTAAAATAATTCAGTTCTGAAAGGTTTAACATACAACATTATTATTAGTATTTGTTTATTTACTTTGTATTATTTCAGTTGCTACAGTTATTACAAGGACAATGACAGTGATAGTCAGTGTAAATAGTGGCAACAGGTGGTTCACCCTTGCAGCTGCCAGTTTTGCCAATAGAAAGATGTTGAGGAGGCAGACAAAAAAGCCAAATATTTCAGAAATGTCTCTCTTCCCCACCTTAAAAATGGTTACCCAAAGCAATAGAAGAATACACCTGTGGACCCCAAAATAGTCCAGACTGAGAAACAAAAACTTTTCTTTGTTTCTTATTTAATCATCTTTACAGGTTTTGTTAAAGCTTCAGAGTTTTTGTCACTAGAAATCAACCATGATGCCCTTCAGGATATTATAGAGCAGCTGAAGAGGACTCCAGCTGGTCTAGATGGTACCCTGAAGCGGACCTTACCATGTGCTGTGGCATATCACCATGCAGGTAAGTGCTTTCAGAAGGACAGAATCTGTTATAAAATGTAGGGCTTTGACCATGCAGCGATTAATCGCTAAATGATCGCTTGTGTAATAAACATTTAGTACAAAGTCACCCGCGATTAATCGCAAAATCCGTTTTTCCATCCGAAATAAAAATCGTCCCTTGAAAATAACGGAACATCCCCATGGCAACAATAGATGTGTCCAAGACAAAAGGGGCATTCTGAAAAACTTGTGGACAGGTATCTTAAACAAGTAAAAGTGAAAGTTAAGCCTCTATGAGGAACCGTGTTTGGGGTTCACAGATACCACATCCCCTGATGTCACTATTAAAGCATTTTAAGTATTCTCATGTCTAAGAGCATGGGTAAAGTCTCTCTGTTGCTAGTCGGTAATCGTGATTAATTGTTAAACGATCGCAAAATTTTGCGATTAAATGTTTAGTAATTTTGCTACACATTCACAGCCCTAATAAAATGTATCCATCCCATTAGGTGTTCTGAAAAAAGTTTATTTCCCAGGAAAAATGCCAAATTTTCCACAATTACAAAAATGCAAAATTCCCTTGCAGTTCCCATAAGTCCCTTCAAATACCAAAATTTCCCAGCATAAGGACCTTTTCAGATTACTGATATTTTCCATTCATGTCCTATTTGATTTGTCATAACCCTAGCTACTCCAGCAGTTTGCTCTAAGGTTTACCTAGTATTCTTAATTTTTCTAAATAGGTCTGACTTTTGATGAAAGGGACATCATCGAGGGGGGATTCAGACAAGGTCACATTCGCATCTTAGTGGCAACCTCTACTCTTTCATCTGGAGTGAATCTACCAGCACGTAGAGTCATCATGCGTACTATTATGTTCAATCGTAAAGTCATAGATCCTCTATGTTACCAACAGATGGCAGGTAGAGCTGGAAGGAAAGGAGTTGATACTGAAGGTTGGTTTTTTGTTAAAATTATTAAAGCAAAGTTGATGTGAACTTAAAGAGTAGAGCTCCTACCCAAATTTGTTTTTGATATGTTTTGTTTTGTTTAAAAATTTATGTAACTACTTTTCTGCTTCAAACATTTGGTGCGTTCACACTTAAATGTATCTTGGGCATTGCAATCTTGTAAACTTCACACTCCCTTTAGCCAAACATTAACCATAACCAGTCAAAGGTAAATACTAAAGGTTGGAAGTTAATGAAAAACAACACTGGATATTAACGCTGCAGGGTTCTCCACTGGTCTGTTTTCTGTCCAGGGGCTCTTGTGATTGCCGTCCTGGGGGAGGGGTCTAAGGGGAGGGGTGGGAATTTTTTGACAATTTAGGAGGGCTTGGATCGCAAATGGTGCAATCTATGGCCTTGTTCTTAGCCTCCCCTATGTGTTCAAATCTGGGAATTTTGTGGTCAGTTTTTTTGGCAAATTGCATTTTCTAATTATCTTTGACTTTACTTGCAGATCTGAAGCTCCAGTTTCCACTTAGACGTATTCAAGAATAAAGTAGTTCAATTACTGAAAGATTAAAGTAGCAATAAAAAACTCGGCAATATACTAGTGATTAAAAATTCCCGTAAAATTAAAAACTCAACTATTTTTTTTTCCTCGATCTGAAAGTTTCCTAGCCTAGCCAATAATTTCACCCATGTCGTTTGCGCACGTATACAAAGTCGAATGAGGTATTCATAATGGCTCAGCCACGTGCGGGGCTCTGTGTACACGGACGGAACTCCGATAAATAGTCGCGACAGAAACTTTGGAAGGCCTATTTCTACTTTAATGGAAATTTCGGGTGAAAATCGGGAAACCTAGGGGACAGTTCAATTGAATGGTTTCGTTTAGTGTATGAGTTTGATGGTAACCGATTCCTTCTGTGGAAACATATGAAAGAAATGCAGTAAGTGCATATTGAATGATATCAGAGCTCAGGTGCAAGTGAGCTGGGTTTGCATCTCCGATGTTTTATTATACATTGCTTGTCATGAGTATTTGAAATCAAATATAAAAGGCAGTCAAATGATTAAGTTGTGGTTGTTTGTGATTGAGTGTACAGACTTCTTCACCGGGCGGGTCAATATTCTGTGCAGGCGGCAAAGTTTTGTCCGGGCGCTAAAGTAGTGTGGCAGATTTTGTATGGGCGGAGCTCCTGGACAAAACAGCTAGTGGAGAACACTGACGCTGGGCCATAGTATCACTTTTGCTTTGTTTAAGTTCACATTTGGTAGAAATGTGATGATTTCAACTGTTAATATATCAAAATATTCAAACCCTGCTATCATTTGGAGAATCAAACATAGGAAGTGAATGAACGTTTCACCAGAATGCTTAAAGCTCCTCTTTAACAAATTAAAATCAGTGGTAAGGTCCATTACCAAATCAAAGGTATGTCATTTTATCAAAAAAGAAATTTGAGAGCCTTGGTATTTGGTGGAAAGTAGGGGGGAACTCCAAAATGGCCAAACAGTTCAAAAAACATTTAGGTTAGGCTAGGGGGTGCAGACTTGAATTGCATTACTTCCTAAAGTGTTGATTTATAAGAGTGCTTTTATCTTATGGGACATGTGAGATTTTACATTTGAATAAGTGAAAGTGACTGTTTGAAAAACATATGCAAAAGGGTATTTAAAAAACTTTCTTTGCCAACAAAACCAAGTGGGTAAAGTATGATCTATATGTAGTGGCAAACCACAGGACTCTGCCCAGGATTGCTGGCAATTTTTTGTGGGTCTTTAATAAATGCAAATCAGTGAAAAAGTCCATTACCATTCAAAGGTATGTCATTTTATTTACAAGGAGTTTGAGAGCCTTGGTGTCTGTGTTTGGTGTAAAGAAGGCTGGACATCAATGGTCAAACAGCTCAAAAAAAAAAAAAAATTGGGGGGGGGAGAGATGCAGATATGAAGAGGATTATTTCTAAAGTGCTGATCTGTTAGAGTGATTTTCATCTTATTGAACCTATGAGATTTTACATTTGTATAATTAAAAATGACTGGTGGAAAAACATGCAAGAAGGTATTTTAAACACTTACTTTGCCAACAAAACCAAGTGGGTAAGGATACTATAAATGTGAAGTGTCAAACATGGTTGATAGTAGTGTTTAAAGTTCAGTCTAAAATGTTTTCAGACTGTTCATAAATGATATTCAGCCAATCAGAATACAAGAACTCAGTAAAGGGTATATGAATTTGGTATTAGCATACCTAATGCTCAAGCATATATCACAATTAAAATATATATATGGAATTTGAAAAAGTTCTTATTGTTGCTTTAGCATTTATTTGGAATTATTTAGTACAAGCAAACCCAGCCAGTAACTGTAATCCCTAGGCAGTTACTTAACACTACCCAAAAAACAGTGATGTAACTGCTGTGCTATCATTCTTCCAGGGGAGAGTATCTTAGTTTGCAAACAGAATGAGATGGAGAAGGCTAAGAAGTTACTGTCCTCTGATTTACCTCCTGTCAAGAGTTGTTTGATTCAGAGAGAGGGAGAAGAGTTGAGTAACAGCATGAAAAGAGCTATCTTGGAGGTGAGTGATGATCACCCAAACTATTTTTTTACAAGTTGTTGAGGATCTTTGAATCATGTTTCTTTGGGAGCCAGAAAGACTATGTCAGTCATAATTTCAAAGACAATACAAGTAGTACCTTCACTTTAAATTGTCTCCTCATTGCTATGTAAATTAATGTTTGTGTGAAGAGGAATGTGGGGGATTGGTGCTTCATTTCAAATTTATGTGAGAGCAGGGGGCATTCCTTACCCCTTTTTTTTCTGTGTGAAAAGTGTAAGCTGTCAGAATGCTGGTGTTTGTTGATCAAGAAAAAATAAAACTGCTTCACAATGGAGACTTGAAATAACTTGGCTTGAAACTTTCAAGTTTTCAGTTTGTATTTTGTGTTTGCTTTGAGCCCTCTCTACCCTGACTACCAGAAGGGGGCTACAACCACATCCATAACTTGAGCATCATTTGTCAGCAGTAATGAATCTTGGCCATTCTTTTTACTTCTAGCAAGGAATGATATTTCTTTTCAATTTTTTTTAAAAGTTATAAAGGTTTTTTACATGTACCCTCTTTCTGTAATACACAGGTGATTGTTAGTGGTGTGGCTAGCACACCAGATGATGTTCAGAGGTATTCATCTAGCACACTGCTTGCAGCAAGTCTTCCCTCCTCAGTTGAAAAGGAGGATAACCCTGGTGGAAGGAGTTCAACAAATGCCATTGGTGCTTGCATCAGTTTTCTTACAGAACATGAGTTTATAAGACTTCAAAAAGGTAAATTTTATATCCCCCCCTTCTTTAAAAAAAAAAGTATTGTTGACATACTCCTAATTGTGGCAGATGGAAGTTTGAGCAGAAAGACAAATCAGACTGAATAATCTTTATATTCTGTAGCTCAATCTTGATTGCACCTGAAAATCTTTTAGCTAATTGAAGGGTCATATGGTGTAATTGTTTAAATATAGGAATATAGAGGTTGAAACTTAAACTACTCTGTCTAATTTCCTTCTTCATAGCTTGTTTCAATGCTTAGATATGAAATATTGAAATGTAGTCAGTGTACTTAAAATAATCAATTATGCAATAATTGTTTTGTCAGTTTTGACCTACTCCCATTACCTGTTTCAGGTCATTCTTGAAATTTAAATACTTAGATTAACATAGCTATAACCAGCTATTCATTCAAAGCATTTTAGGAGAAGAGGACTAGTATAGCTAAGACACTTAATAACCATATTATGCAAATCACATTTAGAGCAAGGTGCAGTAGCTTTAGGGAAAATGATAGCAAAAAAAGCATGGTAAGCTGAGTAGTAAAAGAGTGACATCACAAATTATTGGAAATTAGACCATGTTAGTTAGTGAATAAAACAATTTATATCTAAGGAGAAAATATCCTATAAAGGTGGGATTAGGTGGATGATCATGTATAGTTCAACCTTCCTAACATGTGTTTTGGAAATCTCAGTCTCAAGTTCCCCTTGATGGAGGATGTTGGATGATAGGTTTCTTGACAGAGGTGCTTATCAACACCTCTCTTTTTTAATCCTTTCCCAATCATTTATCCTTAGAATTTTGCAGTCTTGTGTTTGCTTTGTTAAAATTAGAGAAATAAGCAGCCCAACTACTTTAACCTTAGTTTACAACTTAAGCTAAATTTTAAACATATCTACTTACTTCCTGTATAAGTACCTTTTGTGATGTTATGATACATAAATATTTCGTACTAATTAATTTTCTGCATGAGTTGAGCAATCCAGTGGCAAACATTTTGTCACATTTTTAAGAAAGAGCCATTCAAAGGTTGGGTACTGCAGTGTGTTAATTTTAGCAAGGATATCTGCATTTGCCCTTCAATTTTATGTGACAGATAAATATATTTTTTATTTTTTGCAATAGATGATGCTGGTGGACTGTTCCTCCCCACTCAACTTGGCAGTGCAACATTAGCCTCAGCTCTGTCTCCCCATGAAGCCCTCTCTGTCTTTACAGAGCTGCAGCGAGCAAGAAAAAGCTTTGTGCTGGAAAATGAACTACACATTTTATACTTGGTAAGTTGGTGCCTTCCTTTTATATTAGTTTGAATGGATGTTATTATTTACCTTTGTGAAAAATAGCTGGAGTTTTTCATCTAGTTCAGGATATGTGTGTATCCTTTTGTATGCTCTCATAGAGTGTGTCTTCAAAATTTGACATGTTTAAGCTTCTTGAGGTTACACTAAATGTTATTAAATATATATATGGTTGTAAGTAATGTTCTGTTAATGTTGTGTAACTGTGGTCAGTTCTTAGGCAGCAGGAGTATTCAAAACTGAACTTGAAATGAATGTGTATCAAGCAGGTGTGAACACACATTGAGAAAGAACACAAGGTTGCTCATTGTGAATTCATTTCATTTCATTTATTGATTCTTCCACAACTTGAAGAATACATACAATAACTGTTACCCTTAAAATATGATTTATAACAGCACTTACTATCAGTCGGCAGTTACACGACATACTATGCAAAATAAAGTATTGAACATATATTGATGGTATTGAACGAAAGCAGAAAAGCTGGTAAAAAGATATAAATAAATATTAACAGTTCAGAAAAGAATTGAATTACATAATATTTTTGATAGAAGATGTTACCATTGTGAAATGAGTACAAAAAACAGTGAAAGATAGGCTTTTATTATAATCATTTCTTTGTTTAAGGTAACACCCATCTATGACAGTATTCAACCAGACTGGTATCAGTTTCTTGGTTTCTGGGAATCATTGTCTTCAGACAAACGTAGAGTAGGGGAACTGGTTGGTGTTGAAGAGCGTTTTCTCATCCATGCTGCCAGAGGAAACATACCCACTCATACAGCCAGACAACAGCATTTACTAGCGGTACACAGACGTTTTCACATGGCTATGATACTGGAGGAACTTGTCAATGAGACGCCCCTCACTCAAGTAGCAAGGAAGTACGGTTGTACCAGGGGTCAGTTACAGAGTCTTCAACAGTCTGCAGCCACTTTTTCTGGTAAGAAGTAACATCAAAGTTCCCCAACAGTGACATCAATTACACCCCTGGGGCAGTAGGGGAAGGCCATGGGGAGGATATTTGAGTCACTTGAAGGGTAGGGAATAGCAGGAGGTACTTGGAAGTTGTAAATATTTTGATTTTGCATTTCATGCATCTTCCACTTTCAGCATTAATCAAAATTCTTTACAGTTTATGAAATGCAAGGGAAGGAAAAAAAGGAAAGTGTGTGTGTGGGAGGGGGGCATGGATGGGGATGTTCTCTGGAAGGAGTGGAATGGTAAGAGGAAAAAGCTTGGGGACAGCTGGGTCTTATGTTTGAATGTTGAAAAGAAGAGTAGATATGTATCTCATTTCCATAGAACTAAGTTAAAGACAGTTGTTTCAGCTATCTCCTGGTGATGATGATGGTGACAGTTCCTACAGAGTACAAAACATACTTAAGTCTCTTTGCACTAACGATAAAATGGAGAAAAGCAAGTAAAGAAAACAAAAGCTAAGCAGTGAGAAAAGACATGCCTTTAATAAAGTTTGAAAGTTTTTTAAGGACTGAGCATTTTATATATGACATAGTAAACTATTCCAGAGGAGAGCAGATGATAAATGAAATGAGAGATAGTCATATGACCTTGTGGACACTTGAGGTGTCAAAAGTGGTTGCAAGAATGATGTTATTGTTGTGATCTTATTGTATCTTATCTAATCTTATCTTTTTGATGGAAGCTGCTTCTGTAATGTATGAGATTTGTATCTTTACAGGAATGGTGACGATATTCTGCAGTAAACTAGGATGGTTCAACTTAGAGTTACTTTTAGCTCAATTTCAGAGTCGACTCAACTTTGGTGTTCAAAGGGAACTAGTTGATCTTGTGCGCATTAGTCTCTTGAATGCTCAGTGTGCTAGGCTGCTGTATAATTCTGGTTTCACTGGTGTTGCTGCCCTCGCTAATGCCACTCCAAAAGAAATAGAGGGGATTCTTAGGAATGCTGCACCTTTTAAGAGGTGAGTGTGAAGTAGTGATCAAGCAACTTAAGAAATAATCCTAGAAATATCCTTAGAAGATCATTTGGCCCAGGGTTCGTGATCTTGTGTGTCTGTGCGTCATGGACCCCATTCTTACACAGTTGGATGTGTGAATAAATTCCCTAGCTTCGTATTTGGGTCCAATGAGAAAGTTTCGGACGAGCAAGGATCGCTGTTAGTGCCTCTCACTACCTTCCTCAGCATTGCGGCAATCCAAGCCAGAATAAAAATGTATCAGTTAGTACAAAACCATACAAAACCATTGTTATTCTCAATCTCCTCAACACACCCCAGTACAAACAAGCCATTATTATAATTTATATTTGTTATGTGTAAATAAGAAAATTGGGTTGGACTCATTAAAATTGCCATTGGACCCCAAAGACACACTGTTCAGGCAATCTAAAGGGTCCAGTATCAACATTTTGGACCCTTTAAATTTGGAGGTAACCGCTAACCCTGATTTGGCCTTCATAGTTTCACTGAATATGAAATTAAATTAGAGGGAATTACTATGGTTAATGCTTTGTTTCAGTTCTGTAACTACTTGCTGTGTTAATAATTGACATCTTTCTTAGTTTCTGTACACTGTTCTGTTTAGGGGATAAATGCAAGGGTGCCTGGTCTCAAATGTGATTTGAGACCAACGATGATGTAATAACAGGCTGAGTGGACAAAGGTGATAGGCTAGGTCCGCTGCCTCTGTGATGATGCCATCAAAGGTCTCAAACCACATTTGAGACCAGGTACCTTGCTTTTATCTCCATTCATTTACAGATATATGACTAAGAAAACACCAAACAGTAACAAATTTCAAAGATCAAGTTTTAATTCTCCCTACTTTTTGGCCCTATTATGATGTAGCGACTAGCATGAACTAGCCAGTGACGACACATTAACATTTTGAACTACAGGTTGTGACCGTCCAGTGCTCAAACTGTGCACAGTGATTTGCTAGTCAGATTTTGTAGAAGTTTTGAGAAAGATATAATACAAGTAGATGATGTTGTTAAAAGGAAGACTGATTACAAACATCATACGTAAGTTTTAGAGATGGGGATGAGTATTTAAGTCAAGGAAACTAAGTTCTAGCTACCTGTTGTTTACAGTGTTAAGCTACAAAACTTCCTGGCATTGTCATCACAGTAGGTACAATAGATTACTAGACAGCTGTACAGTTGCACTGTACTAGTTAGTAGTGTTATGTTCTGTGTTATTTGTAGCATTCATCTACAGCTGACATTTGACAGCAAGCTAAAGAACATGCATTGGAGCTTGACCTGGGTCAAAGGCAGTGATTTATGCTGTCTTTAGTCTTGTGGTAAGAGAATTATAGTGGTGGTACTTTTGCTAGTGTATACGAGCTTCTGATAAATGTGATGTCGGCCTAGTTTATACTATTGACAATGTAAGCTAAAACTTAGAAGTAGCATGTAGCAGTGATTACCATGCTAGTCTGTTGCCTGAATTGGGTCAAGCATAAGACCTAGTGGTGTCAGTATAACCTGTGTGTACCATCGTTTTGCATGTCATAACGTTAATCTACCACAGGTGGCTTAGCAACATAGAAGCCAAAATCACTTTTGTTCGACCACTACAACTTAGGAGTGGATTAACAGTAATAGACAGACTGTGATTTACATGTATGCAGGATTAACTAAGCACATTGCCTTAATTAGCTCAAAATATAGTTATGCTAGAATTCATTTGTGGGATGCTATGACAGTACAATTGATATTATAAGCATTATGCTTTGGAATAATAAGAACCACAGGTAGGCCGGCTTTGCTTGATACAGTGTAAATGCTTGTTTACCTGCTTTCAGGCATTGCAGAAACATGTTGAGCTAGCTACATCTTTAGTTATCAAAACTCAGACATTGTTATTGTTTGTTGCTATGGTAACCCAGCATGGGCACAGCATTGTGCACGGTGGTAACTGAGTGATCATATTCAGTTCACCTTAAAGAAATCCTAACTGTAGAAAGACCAGTCTTGACTGCCATTTGAGACCAGTCTTGAATGGTTTTCAGCCAATCAGAATGCAGGAAATAATTAAAGGTGTTTATGAGTAAGTATTGCAGTGTGTTATATAAATGTTTTTGTGTGTACTAGATTGCTTAAAGTAGGCTTAATTGTAAGCTATCAGAAATCTTTTAAGAGAGGTGAAGAATGGGATTAGAGTGAAGAATTAAGCTCGTCTGTCAAAAACCACAATCTTTTCACCAACAGATGAGGAAACTGATATTAATTTCTTTATTTTTTTCACAGTGGAAGACAAGCTGTTGATGAGAATCAATTTGAGGCAGCAGAGAGGAGGGCAGCTAGATGCATCTGGGTGTCAGGCAAGAAAGGACTTACTGAAGCAGAGGCTGCTCATCATATCATAAAGGAGGCAAGACAGTTGGTTCAGGCAGAACTTGGATCAGTTGGAATTGAGTGGTGCCCTCAAGTTTTGCCAAAGAGTACCAATGTCAGTAGTGGTAAAGGTGTCAGCTCTAGTGAAGGTGGCCAAAGTCTCAGTGACAAAGAAAAAGGAAATGCCCAAAAGTGTAAGGCAGCCGTAACTGGAGATCAGTCAGCTGATCAGCCTCAGAAGAGATTGTCAAATGAGAGTAATGAATTGCAAAAATCAGGACAAGAATTGAAGTCTTCAGATTTAAAATTGTCTAACTCATCCAATATGAAAGAAGTGAAATCTCTTCAAAGTGAGAGCAAAATGATGGAAGAGGAAATTGGTGATTCTGCTAGTTTGCCAAGAAAAAATAGTGGTTTGAAAAAGAAGTGGGTGTTGTTGTCTTATGGAAAGAGTTCAGAAGTGAAGAATCACTCTAGATTAGTTGATCAGCCTGTGATTGGTTTGATGAGATCGTCAGTTGTCAAGACTGAAAATAGCCAGGGCAAAAATGTAAAGAGTGATAAGAATGTGGAAAAGGTGCGTTCTTCATTGCTAGTACAAAGTAGCAGAAATCATTTGCAGAAAGAGGTGAAAGTCACAGGACTGAAAACAACTAGAAGTATTGATGAAGATGAAAGCACTGCCTCCCTACCAAGGAAGCACACCCTACATACGTTAGAAATTAAACATAATACACAGGATGAATCTACAAAATCTGAAGACCAGACAAGATGACAAATTCATGGTCATTTAATCAGAGAAGGGGCTAAGATGATACCTCAGCCAAGTAAATCAGTGGTAACCTCTTCTACCATAGAAACAAGAGAAATGTTTTGCCCAACACTACACAAACCATGAAAAGCTCAGCCAGCAACAGATGTATTACACTAATGTGCAATAATAAAGCTGAAAAGGAAAGTGACAAGTGTGTCAAATCTTCAGCTGACCCTGATCATGAGAGCTTGCCAAAACTTACCTCAAATGTAAGAAATTTAGGGTAAAAATCTAATCCAGCATTGTCTGGTGAAAGGGAAAAATTGCAAGATTTCAAACAGTTTCCAGAGATTCAAAAAACAGTAAAAAGGACATATCTCCAGAGCTTTTCCTAGATTCTCAAGATGAAAAACAGGCAGCAGAACCTGAAGAAAATCAAGTTCAACAGTCATTTGGTAAAAAAGAACCTCTGAAAAAAGAAACCAGGAATAATTTAAGTCCTCAAGAGGAATATAGTCTTTCGTTTTCACCAGTTGATTCTTGCATGCAAGATTTTCTGGACAATTATGATTCACAGCAGGAGTTGATTGCGGTCTCTGCTTCTCCTGAACTTTTGAGGAATGAGAAGAAATGTATTGAAGGAAAAGAAAGAAGCAATATGTATGGAGAAGGTAAATCAAAGGAATCATTGGTAATTAGGAAAGATAACCCTGTCACTAGTTGTGGTAAAATGGATATGTACGTTTCAAAAAATTTTTCAAGGAGTTCTGAATCTGGAGGGCATCAAGGGGGTCAAGAAACTGGTAATGGCGATCCAGCTGGGTCTAATGCTAGCATTAGAACTAGAAGGAAATCAGTTGAGCACCAGGGTGTAAGGGTGTAAGGCAAGTCTCCAAGAAATTGATTCAGAAAGATTTTAAAAGTAGTATTTGTAACATTGATGTGAAAGCAAACATTTCACCTGAATCTGTAAAGCAGGACCAAGAACACTGTGCAAAAGGTGATACTAAAGTTGGCAGTCACACAAGTGATTGAAGTTTGGAGGAGTGTCTCAGCCCTGGTACCTTAGCTGTCCTTGACATGATGGCTGATGGGGATATAGATGAAGTAACATTTACAATGATCAAGTCACCTGTACAAAGTGAAAGTCCAGATCTGTTCTCAGAAGAAGTGGATATTAATCAGAGTCATTCAGACAAGGTCAAAGGTTTTGCTCAGTCTAAAACAATTTCAGAAAAGAGAGACTCTGAGGAGGGTGACTTTGGCAGGTCTGTAAGTGCTGAGGATCAAAGCAAAGGTGAGGCCATGAACTCAGAGAGAGTTTCAGCTGTAGGTAAGGTAAATACACTTTCAAAAGTTGATGTAAATACTGAAAGTTGCTGGGATGATTGTTTAAGGAATAAATCAGTGGACCTTACATCACCAACAGAGGGATCTCTGAAGGAAAAGAGATGGAAAAGGAAAAGCAATGAAAAGACTCCAGCAAATAATTGTGGAGGCTTTAAAAGAACCAAAGGTACAAGGAACCAAAACATTGGTACTAGGTCTAAGAAGGCAAAACAAATGGAATCTGCCTTGATTGCTGCATGTAATGAAAGCTTTAATCATACCCCACTTAAATTTAAAACACCATTGTCTTTCTTGAATGCAAGAAATGCCAGATTGTCTGGAGGAAGATCAAGTAGACATTTGAGGTCATCATCCTGCAAGCGTAAAGCCCAACTGTCATTTCATAGTGAAGCACCAAGCGATGTAGATATTGAGAATGTGTCATCACATGGTGATGACTTAAGCAAAGGAGATGATTTAGACATAGCCATGGACTCTGAAGAGCTGGACCTAGAACTGGGGTCTCATCTTGCTGAAACACCTCAGCCAGGTGCAAAATGCAAACTGAATGAAGGTTATGAAAAGAGACTAGGAGGGGAAAAAGGTGACATCAGGGATGGGTGTTCAAAAGATTCTTTGTCTGAATGTGAAGCTGTTAATGTAAGACTGTCAGAATCATCTAGTGAAGTGAGTGTATGTGAATCTCCCTCTGTTGCTTCATCTACCCCAAATACTTTCTCCATCATTGATGCTTGTGCTAATAGAGACCTTTTCACCACATTTCTTGCTGAATGGAAAAAGAAGAGGCGGTATGCTGTCTCTGTGGCATGTGAACATTTTGAAGTGCCTGTGGAAGGAGGGGGAATAGGAGCTAAGTACAAAAAAGGTATGTTCATAGGATAGGTGATAAAATATCTGGATTCTCATCACAATATACTCATTACAATATACTTAGCAAGAATCTCAAGTTGTCAGAATTTCTAACAGATGTGTCCCTTGTGGTGTGTTCTGTGTAAATCCTTGTCATAGTTTAACCAGGGTTCTTCTTTGTAAAGAGAAGTGGAAACAGAAAATATGTTAAAACTGTTTTCATTTTAATTTTGGAATTACTGCCTTTTATAGTACACACTGGTCACTGATTAGGTTCAGTTTTGAGAGCTCGTGAGATCTACCAGACAACATGACTAATGTACCTGTATACTCACCTGTAGGTAGATGCTCCCCTACACCAGACGTGGATGGACTACCTCTTGAAGAAAGTAGCCTTCTCATTACTGGCCTTGCTGTATCCTGGGGTGTAAAAGATGCTTACTTTCCAGAGAGAAAATTCACCAGGTATGAAAATTATCAAAGTTCATGATTTATGGAAAAATTATCTTCACCCCTTGGAGGGAGGGCTGAGGTTTTCAACTGTTAGTGTGTGATTATGGAGTGTGCTTTCCATCCATTTGACCACATGTATCAAGTGTTTTAATTTTTTTTGTGTGCTTTTTTAAGAAGAAAAGCATTCTTCTGGCAAAAACCTCTGTTGCAGTTGATTGAATGTTTCCCCTGCCATGATCCATATTTTTTTTAATCATGTTCTACAGAAAAGTTTTTTGAAGTATTATATTCAGAATTATGTAAATGTTTTTTTTTCAGTTGACTTAGATCAAAGTCTGTCTGCCCCACCACTTGACCAGTCTATCTCAGTGGATAAAAGAATTCAAGAAGTTAATTCAATACTTGAAATGACTTCCCTCTCCAAAGGAGCAAGGGTTTCATCAGTCTGTAAAGTGGGCTTTGATGTTAAAGAACAGGTAAGTTATTTACGTAATTATAAGAAAGGTATGATGAAATATGCAGATGTTGTTATTATGGAGTGTGGGTCTTCTAGGGCTATAGAAAGGGTTATACAGTATGTTGCAGAGTTTTATCAAGCTCCATAAATAGAAAATGTGAGTAGTAAAAATGATGTATTGTCATGTTTGTAAAGTTAACATGAAGCTAGAAAAAATCAAATACTGGACCTGTTGTCTGTAACTCCTAATGTTGTGTATGATTTCACCAAACTTCAAAAAGGGAATGACCTATAGTTGGACTGGTTATGTGATGTATGCAGACAGAATCTCCCTGAGTGTTTTGAGACATGTGACAGATCATTTAACTAGGTCAATCCACTGGTGAAATTTGGTGGTATCAGATACAACATTGGAAGTTGCATACAGTAAGTCAAGTAACTGGTTTATTTTAAGCTTTATCTTAGCTCAACTGGGTGACTGAGAACATTCACTTATCTGTAAAGTTAAGAAAATTATATAAGGGGTACTCTAAAATATATAGAATAATCAGGAAACCAGGAGATAACATTAGCCATAATTGTGATATAAATTCTTGGAAGTCTTAATTTTGAAAATTTATGCAAAATGTGGCAGGGAAGTTAATGAGGTGGATTTTGTCTGAAATGAAGGTTTCAGAATTTTATGGCATAGTCTTGGGAAAGTCCTAGAAAGAGGCAAATTTACAAGAGTTCATTAAATGCTAGGGAAATTTGCATGAATTCCACAATCTTATATTATAAGTTAACACCTTAAGTGTGTCTTATCCCAGCCTTGAAATTGCCTCTGTGTATCTGTCTTAATCCAGGTCAAGGTTTTGGCTCAAGTGCTTGGTTGTTTGTTTCCTGGGCCAGTTGAAGATCCTAAAGTGGCCCACTGGCTTCTTGACCCTTCAGCCAAGGAAAAAAATCTGCACGGAATGTTGGCTCATTACACTCAAGATCAAGTAGGCTTATTAGAAAGTAAGTACCTGAAATCACAAAAAATTTTGAAATGTACTTGCAGAAGCAAATTTCTCGCTTTAAAGAATTATACCCATCTAGCTAGAATTTTTTTAGGTTTTCTTTTGCTCACCATTTCTTTTTATGTAAGTTTAACTTCAGGTTAGGAAGCCCTTCTCATTCCCATCTATGGCCCTAGCTATTATGCCTTGGAGGACCACTCTTATGATCATCTTCTCTTTTAAGAATGGTACTCTGCATAGGTGGAAGAAGTTGGGAAGATCTGAGTCACCTTCCTGGGCAATTTGGGCATTTGGAGGGAAATTTTGGCAGTAGTAGGGAAATTTCCCTTTTTTGTACATGAAAATATGGAAAGAAAAGAATTATGGGTAATTTTACTTCCTTCCTGGGAAATAAACATTTTTTCCAGCCCTGGTTATGTGGATATGTAGACATGTACTAATTACTCCCAGGTCCACCATTTAATGACCTTATTGGACACACAAGAAGCTGGCTGGCCTTAGTCTGTAGCCATTTTCCCAAGGCTGTGAGGAATATTAGACCCATGCTGTACACAATTGCTCTGCAACTTCTCAGAATAAAGTAGAGAAGACCTGAGTCTGAGTCACCTTAGCACCACTGCACACAATTTGCTAAACAAGTACCATAGTCCCTTAAAAAAAACAGAGATAGTTCTTCTGGGATTGATTCAGAGGCCTAGTGAATTCAGAATGCATGTCAAGCCATCTCTCCACAGTGTAATGTATCTCTGATTTAATAATATGTTTCATTCCAAAATGCCTTCACTTTTCCTTCTTTCCTCATTTCTGTGTAAGTTGCTTTAATTCTGAATTAAATCGATACATTTCCATCTTTTGATGTTCAAGTTTCCAATCATGTTTGTAGATTAATAGATGACATTCTAATGTTTATATATTTTACAGATGTTGGTGGAGGTATTGGATTAAGTAGTCTCGGAATATCTCCACAGAATCCAGGGTCTGGCAGACTGAGGTCTTGTGTTGAATCAGTTCTGATATTGGACTTGATGGAAACATTGAAACAGAAACTCAAGGAGAGTGACTTATATGATGCATTTAGGGAGGTAAACTAGCTGTCATGTCCTCCTTAAAAACTATCATGGAATTTTACAAATAGAGGAATTTATAATTCATCAAGGGTAGTAGAATTAATCCTAGTTATGGCAAATTTCTTTTCCATGTCAGTCTCAAAGTTTTGTTCTTCAAATCATGCCCATCAGATTTTTATGTATTGTTAACAAAAATTCCATTCATGGAGTGAAATGGAATTAGTCCTGTATCCTGGATTTTTCTTTTTAATTTAAATTTTTAATTTATTTTATTATTTTACTAAAGTCAAGTAGTGAAAGATTGTTATATTATCATGGAAATTTGTGTAAAACTGATGAACTCTTTTTGGGAAGCCTTTAAGATGTTGTAATCTTAAGTTTCCTTTTGTTCTTTTGTTTTGTAGATTGAGATGCCTTCCATTATTACTCTAATACATGTAGAGTTGAATGGCATTGGGTTTAGTCCTGAAGAATGTGAAACACAGAAGGTCTTTATGCAATCTAAACTCACTGCCTTGGAAGAACAAGCCTACCTGCTTGCTGGACGCACCTTTTCACTGACATCTCCTGATGACATTGCTCAGGTATTATTATGAAGCATAACCAAATCACGCATTATATCAAAATGTGGGTTAATGAGTTGTTTAGTTTTCTGTAATATCTCATCTGTATGAGACTTTTTAACTTGCAAATGGAGAAAAAATGGCTTCATAACAGTAGGGTATTTTGTGTTTTATTATTGACCTATATGAAAACCATGCATCCTTGCCGCAAGCAAGCTCGCTACTCAAACCCTTTTCAAAGTTCCACTGAAAGTTTGATTTCTAAACCTGTGAATACTGCAGTCTAGTACACAAAATCTGATTATAAGTTCACCTGACCTGCTATTAAGCGGTAGCGGGGACTTTTGTTAATTGAGCACAAAGGACATGCTGTGTTGAAACAATATTTACAGAGAGGAAAAGGAAGTCTATATTCCAGTAATAGTTAACTACTTGCGACTTGATTATTCATAGTCATAAATAGGACACACAAGCAAATGTAATACAATAGATTAAGGGAGTTTTTTTTTAATGAAGAAGCAATACATGTGACATCAATTTATGTGTCTACAGTTCTTTTACTACATGAAAGGTGGGACCCCCCCCCCCATGTACCATGTACTGTCCTGCATTTTATAAAAGCTAGGATCTGTCAAGTGCAGTAAATTTACATTTTTAAGTACTTTTTGTTTCAAGACAAAGACTTTCTCATGAGTTCTCTCTGACATTTAATACTCTTTGGCAGAGGTTGTGTAATTATGTCATCAGGCCTTTGTTTATATGAGCACATGTTACTGTGTCCCTCACTTAAGTTACAACTGTAGTGCATAGTATACTTCAGAGCAGAGGGTATTACATACAGCATTGAAATAAACATGCATATGGCAATATTAAATAGTATACTATGTGTATGGAATATGTAACCTGTGCTGTGCAATGTGGTTTTAAAGTTATCTATGACCACACCGGGAAAAAAATGTGGAATTTGGGAAGCTCATTCCCGGGAAATTTGGCGTGAATGTCGTCACTCGCGGGAAATTTCCACTGACCAAAACAAAAAAATTATCATCATAAAAAATGACCAAGTCATAGTGCCAGAAGCCATACCAGCAACAAGGTCTGGTCTAAGAGCAATGACTTTGTTTCAATACATATAAAAAAAAGAAAAATGTCAAAGAAAAGTGTCGGATATTATCCCCTTTACACGATAATGTGTTTCATAACTGGTAGCACTAATACAGCGGTATGTAGAGTCGGCATCTTGGAGCAACACGACACCGATCTGCAACTGTCTGTGGTATTCAATAGTGTGGGGAGTGCAGTGAAAAAAATTGATGGAATAGATATCCACCATCTTTTTAAATTGTGATAAAAAAATCTTCCACAACCTATAGGGCACAGAAAATAACAATTTCCTAAGAGAGAACACTTCAGGCTTAATAATCATGCTATTTGTGTAGTTATACGTGATACTGACAGCGAGTTATCATGAACTGCAAATTTATGAAAGAACAGTTTCATCATCCGCTCGAAAGATTCACTCAATATTAAATTGCATGTCGTGTGCTGAGAACAGGCATTGGACTTGTAATTAAACGTTTCAAACGTTTGGCTTCCGCATTCATTTGTAGTGCTTGACACCATTTATTTCTGACTTTGTCACAAAAATGATAATTTGTAGTGCATGCATGTAAATAATGAAAAAGCCAGCACCATTTTATATGTAAGTCCCCTCCTGAAAGCAATTTTTTCAAATGGGGAGAGGAGATGCCCTCCCCGTGCCCCCCTTCCCTTAGATCCCTACCCCTCAGGACGGTGATCACTAACTGTTCTTGCGGGAAATCTGAGTTGCATTCCAAGAAAATCTGCATTTATTCTGGCCCTGTCTATGACATCAGCTGAATATCCTCTGTAGTATAGACACATATGTGGACAGCTGATGGTTCTGATGTATCATGGTTGTGACAGTCCTTCTTAGTGTTAAAATACTACATCTGTTTTATCAGGTTCTTTACCTTGAACTGAAATTACCTCCCAATGGAGAAGTGAGAAACTCCAACCAAGGAAGGGTTACCATGCCAACAAGAAAGACTCTAGGTGGTAGAGGAAGAGGTCAAATGGCAAAGCACTTCAGTACTTCTAAGGAAGCTTTGGAAAAAATCAAGAACTTACATCCACTTCCAGGTGAGGGACATTTTGTCATTCAGTTGCTTGATGAATATTCATTATGTTGTGAAAAATTAAGATTTAAATTATTAAGCTTTGAAAACAGTCATTTTAAGCAATCACAATGCATGAAAATCTTGAAATAGTTTTATGGATTACAACTTAAGATTTTGTGTTATATACTTTGACAGTCTAGCTTTTTTAGGATGCTTAATAACTTTAAAGGTTAGTTCCAATAGAGGTGTTTCACCGACGCCACTGAGCTGCGCATCTCTCTATTTTGACGGCCAGGCATCTATGGTACAACAATAATAACTAAGGTCCTGTCATCTTTTGCGCATGAGTAGTGACGGCCAGTATGCCAAATTGAAACATGCAGACATCACATGAAAAACCTCTATAGGAACCCTGTGGTGGGAACCCCACCTACCTCAGACACAGGGAGAAATGGAACCCCCAACCTGTTGATGTCCTTATTAGAGGTTCATGAAGCAGTATCTTTCATGTGTCTTGTGCTTCTTGGAGCAGTACTTAGATTAATGATGGGGAATATTAGAAAAACCATGTAGGGAGAAAATATGAACAAGAAACTGTACCGACTAGATCTCACATTTCAAAGTGTACATTTGTGAAGAAGAGAAATGTCCACAAAACCACACAATTTGATTTCAGGTTGTATGATGTTCCTAAATGCAAGTATATTCCTGCTTTACCTTTCCTATGCAATACTTATGTTCTGTTATGTCATGAAAGTAAGGGAAATAAGAAAAGATTTGAAAAATTTAGTTAATGTTTCAAAATAATTAAGGTTTGGACAATTCCTTATGTCCTGTTCTCTTTTCTCCTCCTGTCTTAGGACTGATTCTTGAATGGAGGAAACTTTCTATGTCATTAACAAAGGTGGTGTTCCCCCTACAGAAGGAGAAAGTCTTTAACAAGAAGTTAGGGATGGACAGATTGTTTCCTGTTTACCAGACCCACACGGCTACAGGTATATCAAGCATTTAGTAGTCTCTCAGTGATATTGCTAACGTAAACATACACTTGTTGATGTGCATGTTGACTTCATATATAGAAACAATGGTCAACTAGTGGGAGCTTTTATTACTTGTATTTGTTTCTCTAAAGCATTGATAATGATGAAAGGTTGAATAAGGTTTAAATCATCATATCAATTAAAATGTTGGAAACAGAGTATTTCCTGAAACTTTGTTTTGCTGGTTTTACTTTCAAGGACTAGTGGCAACTGTTGATCCCAACATTCAGTCAATTCCAAAGGATTTTGAGATTTCATTACCCTGTGTGATTGGTGAAAGCCCTCCTCATTGGACTGAGTTAAAGGAGGGGACTTCAAGACAGAAGAGGAATATTAAGGCTACTAGATTATCTAACCAGTGTAAGATGAAATCCAGTGAAAATGATGATAAAAATGAAGATTTGAAAACATCAGTTAGCTTGAGACTCACATTTCTTCCTTTTCGTGGTGAGTATTTTTGTTTGGGGATTTTGTTAAGCTGTTCTAGTAAAATTATTGAGACTGGTTATCAAAAGATTTTCTTATCCATATTCAAGGTTGTTTTTGAAGAGTTTGTAATGTCCTTGAAAAATTGAAAGATTTTTAAAGGGAGAATGCAGTCACCCCAATAAAGAATTGTATAGTAGACTATCCTATTTCTTGAATGGCTCTTGAGAATCATTTGACAGTATTTTTCTCACTCAATTGTAAAATTTACGAGGAGCAACTGCTTGATTTACCTCAAATATGCAATATTTATGTTCTAAAATATCATGAAAGATACTTGGAAGCGAAATAAGTAGAAATTTGTGACATTTAGCTATTGTTTCAAAATAAGTTGGGGCAACTGCTTCTAACCTTTTATTAGTAAGTTCCTGTCATTCATGATAATTTCCACATTCACTGATTCTTCTCTTGACAGTTTTGCTCTTGCAGTCATAGGAAACCTGGAAATTTTGAAAAGTGCCACTTACAGGCTTGGAAAATAGTTGACATTTTGTCAAGAAAAGAAAAAAACATACAGAAGAGATGACTTCAAAGTCTAATGTCAGTTACTGAACCCAGGATTGTTTAAAAGTCTGGAAGGGTCTTAAAATCGGCATTATTTATCCTGTTGATTTTGTATATGTCCAAGTTTTGAAAGTTGCAAACAAACTTTGACCTTATGAACATTACATCATTCTACCAAGTGGAAAACACTGTTTGACAAAGATGGTCAGAAATGTTTCTGCCAAGAAAATCATGGGAAACCCTCAAAAGTATTTGTTTCATAGAATGAAGAAATCCATGTTAAATCTGCACTTACACAGATTGTGTGCATCATTGTTAACACAATGGTTTTATTTTCTTAAAAACATCAGATGGTGTCTTTCTGGCTGCTGATTACTCTCAACTTGAGCTTCGTGTTCTTGCCCATCTATCCCAAGATGCAAAGTTGATCTGCATTCTGAATTCAGATGGTGATGTCTTTAGACAGATTGCTGCTCAATGGAAAAACCTGGATAAGAAAGCTGTCACTGATCAGCAAAGGCAGGAGGCTAAGCAGGTGGGGAATCAATTAATTTACCTTTGTTCTTTGAGTTGTCAGAGGGAAACAACTGTGGTGGAATTGCCCAGGGGGCAGGGGAGGGGGTTGCCTAGTCAAGGTGTGCATGTATTGACATCTTAACTTGCTGAAACATGTTTTGAGACAGATACAAGAGGTGTTTTTAACTGGATATCCCACACACAGTTTTACACTTCATGATTTAATGTAGTGATAACTGTTGGATGGTCCTTTGTTAATGTAAAGGCATGTCTTAGTCTTGATGATAAGGAAGACTTTTCCCAAAGTCCCCTCAACTCTCTTGCAAAGAGCAGAAGGGTGAAAACCAAACATTACTCCTGAAGGAGTTCTGCTCCAGAGGAGCTTTGTCCCCACGGGACACTATGACCAACCTCTTGACCTTTAGACCTCTACTTCAGAGGTCTGTCATGCATGGCCCCATTCTTGGCTGGCTGAAAAGAACAAATTGTGAAGTCTATTTCGCTCCTCCTTACCTCCTATTTACATATGTACCCATTATTGCCTGCAATAACCATCTGGCAAAAAACTAATAGCATCGCGGTATCCCCTATCAGTAGAGGGCGCCTAGAACCCTAAATCGCCCTTCTGCATTTTTGCCTCACCATGTTCACACGTCGTTAAACTCGTCTGGTGAAAAACTTCTCTATTTTTCATCTTTCTGTGTCCGTTCAGAACTCTCTTCATTAGCACCGTTTAGACGTCCTTAAGGACTCCTCTCATCAAAACCATGAGTATCCTCTTCTCGTTAGGCCTTTTTGGCCCCTTTTTGGCCAGTTCTAGTTACGAGGATTTTCGCCTTGCGCGATCCTCCCATGTATGTATTTTTGTACAGGTATCAGTCTCGCGCCACCATTTTGTTCTTCTGCGTCACCCCTCGGGGCCTTGCGTTGTTTGGTCTTTGGGTTGACCTTCCCATCCCCGTTCCCCCTCCCCTTCCTCTTAGGTTTGAGGGTTGTGTTACGGGCCCCTCGTTCGGCTTTTCATTTTGTATCTCTATCAGGTCTGCCATTCGGGCAGACCTTCAGAGGTCTGTCATGTGTGAACCATTCTTGACTGGCAGAAATGAACAAATTGTGCAGTGCATGCATGTTCTCAGCCAAAAAACTGAGGTCTAGTCTTGATGACAAGGAACTTTTTCCAAAGTACCCTCGACTCTCAGGCAAAGAACGTAAAGGTAAAAACCAAATATTTCTCCCAAAGTAGTTTTGCTCCGCAAAGGAGCTACATCCCCGAGTGGACACCAAAATTTAACCTGATCAGCCTCTTGACCTTGATGATAAGGATTTTCTGCCAGGCTGTGCAGTACTAATGGTGCATGTGTATATAGGTGTGCTTGGCAAGTGTGTATGTGTGTGTTTGTCATGTCATCTTGTAAGTTCTGAATGTCCATTGAGTCTCAGATTGTTACATCTTTACCCCTTAGAGAAACGTTGGTTTCTCTTCAGCATGCATTTCATGCATGTTAATGAGTAGGTCTTGCATGGTTAAAAATTGAAAATTAGCACATCTTACCTATGGAATTTGGTATTGATTCCTGTTTTAGTGTGGATTACGTCATTGATTGATGCCACACATTTGTGCAACTGTGGCACTGCTCATTAAATATTCATGAGGGACAGGTCCATAGGACATTGTTATATCAAGTAATTAATGCTCAGTGAATCTTTACCAGGGCACACTGATATCCAAGATCCCTTGAGAAGATTCAAAGCAATGGGAAGTTGTACAGTTTCTAAATTACAGGGTCCCACAGGTACTTGTAATCCTTATAAACTTTCCAAAATGTCCTTGAAAATTGAAAGTTAATTTAATTAACTTCTTAATCTTCCTTCTGCTAATATCAAGGGTCATTAACCATGGTCATATTAAATATTTTTACATTATTAATTAATCCAAGCATGCTTTGTAATTTTATCACCATGAATAAGGGTTTGCATTATGATTGATAGATAGTTTGGAAGGCTCATACCAGTAAAGACACATACAGAATGAGGTTTGTTAATTGACTCTATTAAGAGAAGTCTCAAGTAAGGACAGTGATTTGAGAATTCCAGAGACTAAAAATTGAAGTATTTCTAAATTTCTAATTGGCTATGCATTTATATGTATATTGAAAGTGTAGACGTTCAAGAAGTCATTTTCAAATCAGATTTGGATTTTTACTGTTAAATTGTCTGTTTTTCCTAGATTTGTTATGGTATGATTTATGGAATTGGTGCAAGAGCTCTTAGTGAACAGCTTGAAATCAGTGAAGAGGATGCTGCATGCTTCATGGAAACCTTCCGTGATCAGTACTGAGGTAACACTGTTGTTGTGGGCCTTCAACATAGAGAATGATATGACTTTAGGAAGAATTTTTTGTGAAAAGTGTTATTTTATTAATTTGAAAAAAATGTGTCAATGGTGTAAGGCAGTGCACATAGTGACTATTTTTGCTTTTAGTGTAAGGAAGTATTTGAAATCACAATACATGATCTAAATGGTAAGAAGATCATGAAGGCCAAATTTGCAGCTGAAATTTTTTCCAAAAATAATTGGTAAACGTTGTCCGTCATTTCGCAACAGTGTAATTAGGTTTCCTTACCAGCATACATTTTCATCGTCTTAATATTGCTCCTCCTCAGTCAGCTGTCTTTTTGATTCCTTGCCGAAGGCAGGCAAGGAATCTATGCGATGGTAATGTCGTGTGTGTGTGTGTGTGTGTGTGTGTATGTGACGGCTTAGCTTGTTTACACGATATCTCAAGAAGGGAAAGTTGAACAGTTCTCAAACTTGGTACATAGATGGCCCATATTGAGAGGAAGAACCCTATTGTTTTTGGTGGAGGTCAAAGATCATCTGGGGTCACTGGGGGTCAAAATCTGAAAACCTTGTTTACACAATATCTCAAGTTAGAAAGCTTGGATAGATTACATGCTTGGTATGTAGATGCGATGTGGTGAGAGGAAGAACCCTATTGTTTTGGGGGGAGTTCAAAGGTCATCTGGGGTCACCAGGGTTCAAAATCTGAAAACCTTGTTTACACGATATCTCAAGTTAGAAAGCTTGGATAGATTTCCTGCTTGGTATGTAGATGCGTTGTGGTGAGAGGAAGAACCCTATCGTTTTTGGTGGAGGGCAAAGGTCATCGGGGGTCAAAATCTGAAAACCTTGTTTACACGATATCTCAAGGTAGAAAGCTTGGATAGATTTCATGCTTGGTATGTAGATGCGTTGTGGTGAGAGGAAGAACCCTATGGTTTTTGGTGCAGGTCAAAGGTCATCGGGGGTCACCGGGGGTCAAAATCTGAAAACCTTGTTTACACGATACCTCAAGTTAGAAAGCTTGGATAGATTTCATGCTTGGTATATAGATGCGTTGTGGTGAGAGGAAGAACCCTATTGTTTTTGGTGGAGGTCAAAGGTCATCTGGGGTTATCGGTGGTCAAAATCTGAAAACCTTGTTTACATGATATCTCAAGTTAGAAAACTTGGATAGATTTCATGCTTGGTATGTAGATGCGTTGTGGTGAGAGGAAGAACCCTATTGTTTTTGGGGGAGGTCAAAGGTCATCTGGGGTCACCGGGGGTCAAAATCTGAAAACCTTGTTTACACGATATCTCAAGTTAGAAAACTTGGATAGATTTCATGCTTGGTATGTAGATGCGTTGTGGTGAGAGGAAGAACCCTATTGTTTTTGGGGGAGGTCAAAGGTCATCTGGGGTCACCGGGGGTCAAAATCTGAAAACCTTGTTTACACGATATCTCAAGTTAGAAAACTTGGATAGATTTCATGCTTGGTATGTAGATGCGTTGTGGTAAGAGGAAGAACCCTATTGTTTTTGGTGGAGGTCAAAGGTCATCTGGGGTCACCAGGGGTCAAAATCTGAAAACCTTGTTTACACGATATCTCAAGTTAGAAAGCTTGGATAGATTTCCTGCTTGATATGTAGATGCGTTGTGGTAAGAGGAAGAACCCTATTGGTTTTGGTGGAGGTCAAAGGTCATCTGGGGTCACCAGGGGTCAAAATCTGAAAACCTTGTTTACACGATATCTCAAGTTAGAAAACTTGGATAGATTTCATGCTTGATATGTAGATGCGTTGTGGTGAGAGGAAGAACCCTATGGTTTTTGGTGGAGGTCAAAGGTCATCTGGGATCACCGGGGGTCAAAATCTGAAAACCTTGTTTACACAATATCTCAAGTTAGAAAGCTTGGATAGATTTCATGCTTGGTATGTAGATGCGTTGTGGTGAGAGGAAGAACCCTATGGTTTTTGGTGGAGGTCAAAGGTCATCTGGGGTCACCGGGGGTCAAAATCTGAAAACCTTGTTTACACGATATCTCAAGTTAGAAAGCTTGGATAGATTTCCTGCTTGATATGTAGATGTGTTATAGTGAGAGGAAGAACCCTATTGTTTTTGGTGGAGGTCAAAGGTCATCTGGGGTCACCGGGGGTCAAAGTCCGAAAACCTTGTTTACATGATAGAAGCTTGGATAGATTTCATACCAAGTATGTGGATGTGGTATGGTGAGAGGAATATTTCTGTTATATTTGGTGGAGGTCAAAGGTCGTCTGGGGTCACCGGGGGTCAAAGTCTGAAAACCTTGTTTACACAGTATCTCAAGTTAGGAAGCTTGGATAGATTTCATATTAAGTATGTGGATGCGTTATGGTGTGAGGAAAAACCCAATTGGTTTTTTCTGGAGGTCACAAGCCATTTGAGGTCACCAGAGGTCAAAAACTGAAACTTTGTAAACATGTCATTACAAGGGAGGAAGCACAGATAAATCCCTTCTCATACGTTTTATTTTTTTTTCATTTTTTTGTGGTTATTCAAGTTTCGGTTTAAAGGTCATGTGACATGACCTGATGTGAGCAGGGGTCAAATTGTGACCACATCATAAAAAAATAATGTAGAAGAGAAGTATAAATTTGATGGATGAACCTCAGTGTAACAAAGCACCCCCCTTTCGGCAACGAATCACTAAGCCTTTTGGCTTTCTGGTTTCATTTTAAAGTTTACAAGGGCATGTAGGGATATTGAATTTGTTTGGGGCTGTACACTAATGTATAAAACAGTTCACACTGTCAGGCAAGCACCTTCCAGAATTTTAATTAAGCCTAATATTTTCTATATGCTTTGAAATGACAACAAAATAAAGTGGCACTGATCATTTCTGACTCTTAAAATTGCAGAAGGTTCTAGCTATGTGGTTATCAGTATATTATTAGAGGCAGTGTTAGAGATATGTCACAATATTTTACAGGTAAAAAGTTAAGTTTTTTTTTTTATTTTTTTAGTAATACCATTGTTTCTTTTAGATTAGAATTTTTCCATCAGAACTGTCTTTTGCCCACTCTAACAAGATGAGTTAAAAAGCAGCTTGCTTGTAATTATCTCTTTCCCCATGCAATTGTTGATGTACAGCCCTGCTGCCCAGTACTAATTGTTTCCAGTGCTTATTAGATCTCAGACATTGTAATTTTTTATAGCAGATTGGTTTCCCTCTTAACATGTAAAGGTTGTAGGGGGTACCCCTTTGGTTTTTCAGTAACAATCTTCACAGTTGACTGTGCCTTAGTCAGAATTTGTGCTTGTGGTGCTTCTGTTTTGAAAATCTATCTGTAAGCAAAATCTTGAGGACAGTTTGATATGTATCAGGAACTTTTTACAGGACATGTTTCTTCCTTCATAAACAGTACAGTAATTTACTTTACAGGAATGAAAACTTTCATCAAACAAGTTGTTGAAAAGTGTCGGAAGTCAGGCTATGTAGAAACGATATCAGGACGAAATCGTTACCTGCCCTCTATTCACCACTCCAACATGGCAGCTAGCAATCATGCAGAGCGTCAAGCAGTCAACACAACCATCCAGGGATCAGCTGCAGATCTATTTAAAATGGCTATGGTGAAACTTCAACAGATATTGGCAACAAGATTCCCTCCAACAAATGTTTCACATAGGCATAAAGACAAGGGTTTATTTGGTAAGTTGGCTTAAATTTGGAAAAGACTCCTTTTTTAGTCCCCCTTCAGATTTCAGCTCAGTAAAGTTTTTACATGTTATTTCAGGAAAGGAATGATAATCAAAACTGTGGTGCAAAAAGTTTCCTGAAATGCAAACTTAGCTTTAAGCTGTTCCATTGCATGATCGAGAATGGATATGTTTCTTCTGCAAATGATCAAGCCTTAATTCATGTAGATTTGCTGAAATGTAACAAAATGTCAATAACAGACCAAACTTCTTGATGGGTTATCTCCTGTAAGTGAAGTACACTGGTTGGACTACCGGAATCAAACTTGCAGTTGAACCAATATTGCAAAAGAAAAGTCATGGAAAAGGTGAAATTGTTTCAATTTTATAGCTCCCTACAATATGCGATCTTTCTTTTCCAAGGAATCACTGTGCTTTCAGGCTTTTTGGTTATGGGAGCCTTACGGATTACTCTCTCCTGGTTTTCAGAAGCATGCCCGCCCCTTATGGATAGTATGTTTCATGTTTGATATGAAATACACTTCTTTTATTTTCCAGTTTGTCACTCAAAACGCCAAACAAGACGTTCTCAGATGTCTCCTCTAGGTCACCGTGGTGCTTACCTGGTCTTACAACTACATGATGAGCTCATTTACGAGGTTCACAAGGATGACCTAGATAGTGTTGTACAATTGGTTAAAAAAGAAATGGAATCAGCCATGACCCTTCTAGTCAAACTGCCAGTAAAGATCAAAGTGGGTCCTACTTGGGGAAGTCTTTCAGAAATTGTTTGACTGTTGTGAATAAAGTATTTGTAAGCTTTACAGTCACTCATACTGAAGTGAAATATTAGGCAACTATAAAATAAGTGAAGTATGTCATTTGAATAATCTGTTTACTTTATTAGTTAGTCAAGTGAAGAATTAACTGCCTTAACACTCACTGAAGTGAAATAGTAGTCAGTAATAATTGAAGTGCAGTATTTCAGGAATTTATGGTATTGAATAATCACTTGACTTTATTTTTAGTCAAGTGAAGTATGAATTGTTTTCACTCTCACTGAAGTGAAATATTAGTCATATTTACAATAATTGAAGTGAAGTATCACTTTAATAAATAGTATAAACACTTGAGGTGCCAATAGTCACATGAGATACATACTGCCCTAACAGTCACTCATGTGAAGTATTAGTAACCCTTTCAATATTTGAAGTGAAGTATAACTTGAATAAATAGTATAGTTACTTGAGGTATAAATAGTCAAGTGAGATATAAATTGCCTTAACACTAACTCAAGTGAAATATTAGTAACCCTTTTAACACTTGAAGTGAAATATCTCTTGAATTTGCATTATTTAATAATCACTTGACTTTAGAATTAGTGAAGCTAACTATAAATTACTTTTACAGTCACTGAAGTGAACTGTTGTAAACATGAGGTGACTTCAGTGAAGTAGTACTTACTTTATAGTCAAGTGAGGTATGCATTCAATTAACAGTTACTGAAGTCAGCCGCAAGTAAAACTGTTAGTATTAAATTGAAGTATCATTTGAATTTATGTTATTGAATAATCACTGGACTACACAATTAGTCAAGTGAAGTATGAATTGCCTTTATAACAGTCACTCAAGTGAATTACTAGGCAAATTTACGATAACTGAAGTACCACTTGATGTTACTGCTGTTTCTAGAGTAAAAATATGACTCATCCTGTCATTTCTGAATCAGTGGTGACACTGCTTCTACCTTTCAGTAGGACTTTACATTGGCCTCAATTTTTTTTTTATTCCTTAACATTCTCTTGTCCATGAGTCTTGTACTCATTGGGCTGCTGTTGCTGCAGTCACAGTTAAAACTTTCACAGTTTATTATTAATCTTGCTCAAATTTCAATTTTACAGTCAATGAAGAGAAACTTTTACTCAAAATTTATTTCACAGTCACTCAAGGGTGAAGTATCAGGAGATATTACTCCTAAGTAAGGTGGTCACTTAATTTTACATTAATCAAATTGAAGTGTCCACTGAATTTAATAATTGCAGAGGATAAAAAACAATGTACTCTGAATTTTGCACAAAAAATAAATTTTCACAATTTTTTGATGCCAGCTGTAGTAGAATGGCTATGGATAGTATGCATATTTGATAATTGCTTTGGACCAAACCACAAACGCTCTTATTTCTATCTTTCAATGTATGCATCCTCTTGTAGCATTGTCCTGATGATGTAAGTGTGGAAGGAGAAGATCCCTGGATGGAAAACGGTCACATGGGGACACATCTGTGTAGTTTGGGTTGGGATGATCTATATCAAAATGGGGTTTGAATGAGTTAAACCTGCTGTGGGAATAACTGTAAGGGGGGCAGGGTGGGGCTGGAATGGGATATTACAATGTAAGACACACCTTTCAATGCAGAGGTTGAAATTTGGTTTGCAATCTCTGGAAACTTTGTTGAATTTGGTTGAAAATGAAGCCATTTCTTCCTCATTAATTAAAAAAATTAATTGCAAGTCAGAAAAAAAATATATAGAGTATCTCTAGGTAAATATTCTAGAAAAACATTTTGACTCTTTGAGGCATAATTTTGTAGCAATGTTTATGGTCACATTAATGTTTTCACTGCTTTAAAATTGAATTTATGTCTAACATTTACATGAATCTTATGTCCAAGTTCCAAGATATCTGTAACAAACTACCTTTTGACATCTCATAAAATGAGCTTCTCCAGATCTATGCAATGGGCAGGTCATCTCAGAATGTAGCAGGAACTAACCGTATGCACAAGTGACCTTAGGTACCAATAGGTCAAATATGTGAAGTACCATGACAGATCATGTATTATATACGCTGTAGGCTATACATTGACTTTTCAGTACGAAAGAAAACAGCAGAATACTGAAATCCTTACTGTGACTAATATATTTCAAAGGTTGAGATAGAAAGGTCTACTTTCAATGAATTAATCTAACAAGAAACATTTTTATATCAGGGAGGTGTTAGGAAGCGGATCCATCCTTTGTATGGAATGGATGTATAGAAGCAATGTTCATATCGTATCGTAATATTTTCTCATCCAAGTGTTTATCACAATACCAAGATCAACTAGGATCAGTGATTTATTGTCAAAATGACAGTCTGAAAATAGAAACTTTTGTTGTTTTTCATAAAAAGTCTTTAATTTGCTCAAAACTTTTATTTCGTGTATATTCCTTAGTGATTCGGAAAAGTACATTATTATTGAAAACGTTAGTTAGCAGTCATTTAACTGAAAACTTAAAATACTTTCAAGTACATATTTTCAGATTTGGTGGTCTCCTTCCTCACACCTCCCAGATATATTTGACTGTGGCTCACTCTGACTTCCCTATCTACTGTTGTGTGTCTCAGATTTTGATCCCTTTTTGGCATACTTACAAATAATGTACTATTGATAATGTTACATGGGGTTTGCCTATTCGTCAAATGATTTGTGTTTTGCTCGTCCAACTCCTTATGGGCTTGCTACCTTGGCTGAGATGTTGACAATGGCATTTAAATTTCAAGCTTTGTAAGTAAGTATACTATGTGCAATATAGAATAGAGTGGTTTCAGTTTTACACTTGTTACAACTGTATGCAGGTGAATTTTAGTAAACTTAAATCCTAATGCTATTATGGAAAATGCTTAAATAGCGGTAATGAAAATGCTGATGAAGCATTATGTGTTGAAAGAATTTGTAAATGTGAATGAACCTGGTGTTCTTTTTATGTGGAATGTGCCTTGAATTTAATTTTCATGTTATTTTGGAATTGGCATAGGCATTAGGTTCTCAGGTGTCAACTTGTGACAAGATTTAATTTGTGTGTTGAATATGTGAGGAAACTTATGGTAATTACTGCCGCGGTGTAATTATACAGTATACTGCCACGGCCTACGGGTATGGACTCTGGCTGCTACAGTAATTATATCGTATATTTAACTCAATTCAAAGTGGTCCTCTGTACAATACATTTAAGAACCCTGGCTTTTATGATAACAATTGAAGTTAAGATGTAGGCTGTGTCACAAATGATGTTCTTCAATACAATTCACCAATGTTATTCAATACAATTCAGTTTAGTGAAAAATAACATTCTGTAGACATGTTGTTTGTTTTTTCACATATCACGTGCAAGGCAGATTGCTGAATTAATTAAATACTGTACATGGGAATACATGCAGACATGTTACAAAAAAGTATCATGAGGCTTGAACCCCCTCCCAGAGGTGTCAATCAATATTGCTAAAATTGTAGTAAGCTACAGTTTTTCTTTAGGGGATAGCGTTGCAGCCAGTTTGGTGATTTTGGAGGTCTTTTTACTTAAACTGTTCTTTGAGACTCATGGTGAGAAAGAGAGATGGATGCACACAAAAAGGAAAAGCCAGGCAAAGCTAAATGAAAAAGTCTTTTATTGCAGACATGGATTGCCAGCTAGGCAACATGAAAATACATGCAAAACATTTATCAATTGAGCATAAATCACTGTAAATTGCAAGGATACTCATAATTAAATGCAGTATGCAAATACACAAAAAGCATAGAAAGTAAACTAGTTGTGATATGAATACAGACAATTGGTCTTGAGTTACCAGCAGAAATGTACTCTCCAACCCTTAATAAAAGCAACACACCTGTAATTCCATATTCATAATATTCTGCATTCTCAGGCACATGATCCCTGCCCTGATCATCTGAGATATCAAAGTCGATATGAGCTTGCCCATGGAAGAAAAAACAACAACGGGGCTTTAGCACCTCGCTCCCATCTTTTCTCTGTCAAAAATTCACTCTTCTATCCTAATAATCTTTAACATGATCGGCCAAACTGTAAGATGCACAGGAAAGGACACTTCTCATTGGGCCCACAGAGATAAGCTTTGGTATCAGACACACCGAGGATCATAGGCATATGAGACTGGGACGGGGGGGGGGGGGAACTAGTCCCTTCCCAAATGTTTGGAAACTCAAAAATTCGGGCAAAATCTGTAGAAGTTCGGGCAGAATCTATAGATATTTTGGCATAAGTTTTCTAAAAAAAAACTCAGAGGTACGAGCCATAAAATTTGTCTCCCACCAAAGCCAAATGGCAGTATACATTCATGCCAAAGCCGGCATAGTACAGGGCCGGATCCAGGAATATGAGAAAGGGGGGGGGGGGGGCGTAACCGTTTGCAGAAAGTGCATGGCGCAAAGATTTGGGGTTGTAGATGTAAAATTCTGTTACAAAAATCATTAATTTGCTGAAAATAGGGGCGTACGCCTCTTACGCTCCCCTTGGATCCGGCCCTGTAGTACCACTAATGTTTGCCGTTTCTCATGGCCTAAAACAACTGTCTGTCACGAAGTGACATGGATTACTCGCTTTGGCGATGCAGTTTGAGATCACAAGACACAACAAATTACCCAACACAGCATTTTAAGTATTCTTAAGTCTATTTACATATTCTTGCTTGAAGTTTTTTCTTCAATTGTAATAAGTGGTAAGTAAATACTGGCTTTCAAATTTTGCTTTGAAAATAACAAAATAATTATTTGCTTTCTGAATTTGGTTTTACAGTAACATAAATGTAAGATGGACTTTCAATTCCGTTTACAATAAAAAAAAAATGTTCTTCCTTATTCTTCTGCCTGTTCCTACAAATACTCGGCGAACACATTAGGAGTCACCCTATTACATGCATAAATAGTACTCCCTGACACTCATCGAGTGACTGTTCATATTATGCCTACTCGGCCGACGAAGTTGGGTCTTTGCCGAACTTAGTGATGGTTTTGTAACGTCAGACACAACCTGTGGTGGCAGTCTCCAAGTTCCACGTCAGTCAAACACGAACCACACCTGGTAGGATAACACTGCCCCCTCAATGTCAGCCTTACACCGACATACCAAACCAAAAGAAACCCCTGTGGACGAATAAAGGAACAAACCGTCCCCAGTATTTTCCACAGAATTTCAAATTAGGATAAAGTCCTTCTCTAGTAATGCTGTAATCAAATTACTTCAATTTTGTCGCATCACAACTATCACATTGGCAGTAATGGCCAAATTCTCTCAAAATTGGATTTATTTTCAGTCTAAAATCTCGACTGTCCCTTTAAGGGAATCTCAGTAGTACCTTTAACAATACTTGATAAAATATACCCGATCAAGCGATTCAGAACCTGTATGTATGACTCTCTCTGATGCCTAGCACCAAATTACGGCTAGTTGTCAGACTATATTGACATTTAACCCTCTGAGAGCACTTCTCTGCAGTAGTTATTCTCTGGTACTCTCCTATACTAACTTTAACCAATTTTGACTATTAAATAAATCCACAAACGAAGTACAACTGCAACTTCACTTTTTCTTAATCTTAAAAGTTCACTTGAAGTACGCTCGCTGACCCCCCCCCCCCCCTTCTTAAAAGTCCGTCCCGGAAATCAGCTATGTTTCCCCTTTAATTTGGGTAATATCGCACAATTACTCGTGGAATTTTTACTTTGCCTAGGCAAACAATAATAAGTATCGTACTCACAGAAAACCACGTTTAACTGGGTTTCACCGTCGACCAAACCAAACACTCAGAGACGAGCTCCTTCTGCCTCAATGCAGTAATTTAAGACGACACACTTGTTCTCAATAACGAGTGATATACATAAAATAGCTTCAACGTCCAGTAATTCATTTAGATCTCAATATCCAAATATCCTGGTTAAGACCTCATTGCCTTATTCGAAGAATAAACCCGCTCTCAATAGCGAGGAACTTGCTCGTTCTCTAGGTACCGTGGCGACGTGGTTGCAGGATGGAAGGCAACTGCCTCTCATTAACATGCCCACACCCCAGCAATTAACAATGGAATTGCGTAACCATGCGTCCCAAGTATTTCCAACCTCGCGAAACTAATATAACAGGTGACAAAACACTAGAATTTCGAGACAGCTCCCTCAATATGTGACACTACCCCCTTCTCATGAAATTACTAGGGTTTCGAAATCAGAGTTAATATACAAATGAGACTTTAATATAAACATCTACTCAAAAAGTCTGCAGCCACATTATCTTTTCCTTTTATGGCGTGTATGACAAATCGATACGGTTGAAGAGTCAAAGACCATCGCATCACTCTACTGTTTGCTACTCTGGTGCTTTTGTAAATATGCCAAGGGATGATGATCAGTTTCCAGGATGAACTCTTTGCCGTACAGGTAAGTATGGAATTTGGCAACAGCCCATACTAGAGCTAGGCACTCGCGTTCTATTACCGCATAATTGCGCTCACGCTGCAACAACTTTCGGCTTGCATTAGTAAACTGGAAAACATTGGTTTTCATCATATTGCATGAGAACAGCGCCAATACCTATGTCCGAGGCATCGGTTTTGAGAACAAACGTTTTCTCGGGATCCGGCAAATGCAAAATCGGCTCCGTTGACAATCTATCTTTCAGAGTATTAAACGCACGTTGTTGTGGGATGTCCCACTTAACTTCTTTCGGTTGTCCTGCTTTAGTAAGATCGGTGAGCGGCGCAGCTATAGCCGCGAAGTTCGGGATGAACTTACGATAATAGTTGGCTAAGCCTAGAAATGAACGGACTTCTTTCTTGGTTCTCGGCCGTGCAGCTCCCAAAATTTTAGTCAGTTTGTCTGCTTGAGGTTTTATTATCCCCTCCCCTATAACATGTCCTAAGAACTCCAAAGAGTTATATCCCAAGAAGCATTTACTAGGACGAGCCGTTAGGCCGGCATTTCTAAGTCGTTCAAAAACTGATTTCAAAATTTTCACATGTTCTTCCCACATTGTGCTATATATGAGAATATCGTCGATGTAGTTAATCACGTTAGACTGTCCCTGAAGCAATTTGCGCATCATGCGCGAAAATATGGCAGGCGCGTTCACCAACCCGAAAGGTAAAACTTTAAACTGGTACAGCCCATGGCACGTGATGAAAGCTGTTTTGGGTTTGTCTGCAGGCTTGACGGGAATCTGCCAGTACCCTTTCGACAGGTCAATTTTACTGAAATACTTCGCTTTTGCCAGTTTGCACATTAAATCCTCGGGATTTGGGATAGGCTCAGGGTCAAAAATCGTTACCTTATTCAGTTTTCTAAAATCTACACAAAAGCGATCTGTCCCGTCAGGTTTTCTAACCAACACAATGGGTGAAGCATAAGGCGACTGATTTTTCTATGACATCCATTTCAAGCATTTTCTCTATCTCTTGCTTTACAACTTCTTGCGTTGCTAATGGGAATGGATATGCCTTTGACCTTATTGGGCTATTCGTCGTCAAGTGAATAGAATGATATTCCAAACTGGTTAACCCAGGCAAATCTGTCAATATATCTGAATACTTCTCAAGAATTTTTGAAATTTCCCTTTTCTCACCATCATTTCTCTTTCCATCTACATTTACATTCTTGTAATTTTCTTGTTGAACAATTGGCAACAAGTCTAGTTTAGTCTCATACATCGTTTCGTCAGAATCCTCTACAACACTGACATGGCTTTTCAAATTACATGAGGAAGCAATTTCACTCTCGTCTTCAATTTCATCACCGGTCTGTTTACCGATTCTAGTTACACGAGAGGGTTCATCGTCACTACGTAATATATACCTTTTCAACAGGTTTGCGTGAAATGTCTTTTCATGACCATTTACTTGTACCTTATCATCATTTTGACCAATCTTATTTGTAATCACAAAGGGGCCTCTCCACTGCATTTTCAATTTATTATTGTTTGTCGGGAGTAAGATAAGTACCAAATCATTAACCTTGAATTTTCTTTCTTTAGCGCGAACATCATAGTATTTTCGATACCTTGCCGCGGATTTTGCAAGCTCATCGTGCGCTATCTGACATGTTTCTGTCAAGCGATTACGTAAGTCTAAGACATATTCGTACGTTGTTTTAACGCCCTCGGTATCGTGGTTACCGGTCCATAATTCTCTTAGTATGCCTACAGGACCTCGAACAGTTCTCCCGTAAAGAAGTTCGAACGGTGAAAAGCCAAGTGATTCTTGCGGAGATTCACGGTACGCGAATAACAATGCTGGTAAATACCTATCCCAATCTTTAGGTCGTTCTGCGACCATTCGTCGCAACATGCGCTTTAAAGTCCCATTGAACTTTTCGACCAGGCCATTACAAATCGGATGGTAGGGACTCGTGTGAATTTGTTTAAGAGACAATAATCGGCTTACCTCTTTCATTACTTCGGATGTAAACTGTGTGCCGAGGTCGGAGAGAATCTCTTCAGGGACACCGAATCTCGAGAACATTTCTAGAAGCGCTTCGGCGACGCGTTCTGTTTCGATACGTGATAATGCGATAGCTTCCGGGTACCGAGTCGCGTAATCGACTAATGTAAGTATGTAGCGATTCCCTTTGTCGGTTATCGGCTGTAAAGGACCAATCAAGTCAACGGCCACCCTCTTAAAGGGCGTATCAATAAGAGGAACATTTCCCAACGGTACCTTAGTCACGCTTCCTTTCGGTACGGTTTTTTGACATACGTCACAAGATATACAAAATCTTTTCGCATCGCTTTGTACCCCTGGCCAATAGAAGTGTGATCTCAACCTATCAAATGTTTTCTTGATTCCAAGATGCCCTGCCATGATAGATTCGTGTGACAACTCTAAGACTTTCCTTCTAAATTGAAGAGGAACAACTAATTGACAGAATACTTTACCGTTTTCAATTTTCGGTGAGGAAAACTCTCGATACAAGAAGTCATTCTTTTCAACAAATTTGACTTCGCCACCAGTTTTAGACAATTTTACAGAGTCTTCCTTTGCAAATGTGAATAATTTAGTCAATGAAGGGTCAGATTTTTGAGCCTTCTTAAATTCCTCTGGTCCAATGTTCAATGTGTCTCCATCAGCCACTTTCAATGGTGTAATGTTTCTTTGCTTTTTAGCCTTTTGGGCTCGAGTCTCAACTGCGGAAACACTTTTTTCCCCATCTTCAACCTTTTCTGTTGTGCTCCTTTTCATAACCCAGTCTGCATCTGGATCATTTGGATCTCGACAACCCTCAATATTTCCAAGAATTAGATCGTAAATAGGGTGATCCATGCAAAGAGCTTTGACCTTCCCTACTAAATAAGGTGTATCTGCTTCCACGTCAGCTACGGGTAACTTTCTTACTGTTCCGTCCACCAAAATACATGTTTGCGTGACGTTCAAAATTTGTTCAGGAGAAACCATACTTTTCTTCACCACAACGGTGCTACAGCCACTGTCTCTAAGGACGCTCCCTACTTTGTTTCCTATAAGACCTTGTGTCACAGGCAAATTGTCACTTTTACCAGTCTTATCGTAAGCGTCGCGTGAGCAGGCTGCGCTCATAATCGGCAACTCGTGACCGCATACTAATTTTAAAGGATGGCCGGATTGTCGTTCGCAATTGCAAAGATTACTTGTGACCAAACACGCTACTGGCTTACTTTGATCATCTTTAGCACCCGTTTGCTCACCATCGTCCCTTGGACTGTCACACCCTACAGAAGCAACTTTGTCGATTGACCGTTTTGCTCTATCCCCTGCTCTATCCCAACAATCTTTGGCGATGTGACCAGATTTTCCACATACAAAACATGTTCGGGATTCTCTTACCTTTTTGTAACTAGGACGATCTTCGCCTGTGCTTTTAGCAACTCCATCTTTATCATTTTCATTTTTGTCTCTAGTCCTATCCTTAAAACTCTGATTTCTTTTACCCTTATCATAATTACCATGAGCCTCCCTGTATTTATCAGCAAGCAGTGCCATGTCCGAAGCCTTGTCCGGGGTCCGTTCCTTCAAGAAAACAGCAAGTTCCTTCCTACTGGAATTGATCATCTGTTCCTGTAAGAGCAGATCAAGCAAATCATCATAAGTTTTCTGTTTCTTGCTCATTTCAATCCACCTGATTAACCAGAAAGCCTAAGGGCTTAGTGATTCCTTGCCGAATGGGGATGCTTTGTTGTACTGAGGTTTATCCCTCAAATTTATCTTCCTTGACTACATCATTTTACGATATTTTAACAATTTCACCTCTGCTAACCTCACATGAACTTTGAACCCCACCAAATATAACAAAAAAGAAAAACGAAAGTGTCTTGAAAGGAATTCAACTCCAATGGATCTTGGATCTTGAAAATTCTTGGGAAATTTTGTTTTTTGACCTCTGGTGACCCCTGATGACTATCTTGGGAATTCTTGGGAAATTTTGCTTTTTGACCTCTGGTGACCCCATATAACAATCTTGGAAATTCTTGCGAAATTTTGCTTTTTGACCCTTGGTGACCTCAGATTACGATCTTGGGAATTCTTGGGAAATTTTGCTTTTTGACCTCTGGTGACCCCATATAACAATCTTGGAAATTCTTGCGAAATTTTGCTTTTTGACCCTTGGTGACCTCAGATTACGATCTTGGGAATTCTTGGGAAATTTTGCTTTTTGACCTCTGATAACCCCAGATAACGATCTTGGGAATTCTTGGGAAATTTTGCTTTTTGACCTCTGATGACCCATATGATGATCTCTGGAATTCTTGGGAAACTTTTTAACCTATAGTGACCCCGGATGACAATCTTGAGAATTCTTGGGAAATGTTGCTTTTGATCCCAGTGACCCCAGATGACAATCTTGGGAATTCTTGGGAAATTTTGTTTTTTGACCTCTGGTAACCCCAGATGACCTTGACCTCCACCAAAAATGATAGGGTTTTTCCTCTCAACATGGCAAATTTACATACCAAATATGAAAAGTGGCTTTCATTGCTATCTTGAGATATCGTGATTACAAGCCATTTACAAGGTTTCTGTAGTTCAACCTCTGGTGACCTCAGATGACCTTTGACCTCTACCAAAAACAATAGCGTTCTTCCTCTCAACATGACAAATCTATATCCACCATTCCTATCTTGACATATCCCAATTTCAAGGTTTTCAGCCTTTGACATCTGGTGACCTCGAATGACCTTTGACCTCCACCAAAAACAATAGGGTTCTTTCTCTCAATATGACATATCTATATACCAAATATGAAAAGTGTTGGTCACTCCTATCTTGAGATATAGTGATTACGAGCTTTTCGGCCTTTTACCTATGGTGACCTCAAATGACCTCTGACCTTCACCAAAAATAATAGGGTTCTTCCTCTCAACGTGATGAATCCATATACCAAATATGAAAAGTGTCGGTCATTCCTATCTTGAGAAAGCGTGATTACGAGCCTTTTCGGCTTTTAACCTGCAGTGGTCTCAAATGACCTTTGACCTCCACCAAAAACAATAGGGGTCTTCTGATCGACATGACAAATCTATATACCAAACAGGAAAAGTGTCGGTCATTGCTATCTTGAGATATCGTGTTTACAAGCCGTTTACAAGGTTTTCGCAGATTAACCTCTGGTGACTTCAGATGACTTTTGACCTCTACCAAAAACAATAGGCTTCTTCCTCTTGACATGACAAATCTGTATACCAAATATGAAAAGTGTCAGCCTTTGCTATCTTGAGATATCGTGTTTACGAGCTTTTTCGCAGTTTAACCTCTGGTGACCTCAGATGACCTTTGACCTCTACCAAAAACAATAGGGTTCTTCCTCTCAACATGACAAATCTATATACCAAATATGAAAAGTGTCGGTCATTGCTATCTTGAGTCCACATACGGGAATACACTTCCAGAGCCCTACCCGTGAGTAAAGCACCCATAGAAGTTGCCCAAATAGTACGAGGCCAATTTGCTGCAGTTGCAAACCTCTCAAATCTTAAAATAAAAGCGTCCATATCGTCAGTGCCCTCTTTGAACAACGGTAACTTTGGCAATTTGGTTGGTGCAGTATTGCCCAAACCGCCCTTACTATCGGCCAAGTTTGAACCCGTAGAAGCAATTTTCAGATCATATTCTTTCATTTCTTTTTGGTGCTCTCGTTCCTTTTGTCTTTCGTCCCTTGCAATCTTTTCCCTTTCTCTAGCAAACTCAATCAAAGCATCACCTTTTAACCCACTTTCCTTGCCCAAAGTAATATATTTTTCGAAATCCATTTTTCTTCCAACTAGAGTACAAGTTTGAATCTACCCCGCATCTCCACCAGAAATGTCTGTCACGAAGTGACATGGATTACTCGCTTTGGCGATGCAGTTTGAGATCACAAGACACAACAAATTACCCAACACAGCATTTTAAGTATTCTTAAGTCTATTTACATATTCTTGCTTGAAGTTTTTTCTTCAATTGTAATAAGTGGTAAGTAAATACTGGCTTTCAAATTTTGCTTTGAAAATAACAAAATAATTATTTGCTTTCTGAATTTGGTTTTACAGTAACATAAATGTAAGATGGACTTTCAATTCCGTTTACGATAAAAAAAAATGTTCTTCCTTATTCTTCTGCCTGTTCCTACAAATACTCGGCGAACACATTAGGAGTCACCCTATTACATGCATAAATAGTACTCCCTGACACTCATCGAGTGACTGTTCATATTATGCCTACTCGGCCGACGAAGTTGGGTCTTTGCCGAACTTAGTGATGGTTTTGTAACGTCAGACACAACCTGTGGTGGCAGTCTCCAAGTTCCACGTCAGTCAAACACGAACCACACCTGGTAGGATAACACTGCCCCCTCAATGTCAGCCTTACACCGACATACCAAACCAAAAGAAACCCCTGTGGACGAATAAAGGAACAAACCGTCCCCAGTATTTTCCACAGAATTTCAAATTAGGATAAAGTCCTTCTCTAGTAATGCTGTAATCAAATTACTTCAATTTTGTCGCATCACAACTATCACATTGGCAGTAATGGCCAAATTCTCTCAAAATTGGATTTATTTTCAGTCTAAAATCTCGACTGTCCCTTTAAGGGAATCTCAGTAGTACCTTTAACAATACTTGATAAAATATACCCGATCAAGCGATTCAGAACCTGTATGTATGACTCTCTCTGATGCCTAGCACCAAATTACGGCTAGTTGTCAGACTATATTGACATTTAACCCTCTGAGAGCACTTCTCTGCAGTAGTTATTCTCTGGTACTCTCCTATACTAACTTTAACCAATTTTGACTATTAAATAAATCCACAAACGAAGTACAACTGCAACTTCACTTTTTCTTAATCTTAAAAGTTCACTTGAAGTACGCTCGCTGACCCCCCCCCCCCCCCTTCTTAAAAGTCCGTCCCGGAAATCAGCTATGTTTCCCCTTTAATTTGGGTAATATCGCACAATTACTCGTGGAATTTTTACTTTGCCTAGGCAAACAATAATAAGTATCGTACTCACAGAAAACCACGTTTAACTGGGTTTCACCGTCGACCAAACCAAACACTCAGAGACGAGCTCCTTCTGCCTCAATGCAGTAATTTAAGACGACACACTTGTTCTCAATAACGAGTGATATACATAAAATAGCTTCAACGTCCAGTAATTCATTTAGATCTCAATATCCAAATATCCTGGTTAAGACCTCATTGCCTTATTCGAAGAATAAACCCGCTCTCAATAGCGAGGAACTTGCTCGTTCTCTAGGTACCGTGGCGACGTGGTTGCAGGATGGAAGGCAACTGCCTCTCATTAACATGCCCACACCCCAGCAATTAACAATGGAATTGCGTAATCATGCGTCCCAAGTATTTCCAACCTCGCGAAACTAATATAACAGGTGACAAAACACTAGAATTTCGAGACAGCCCCCTGAATATGTGACACTGTCTTTAAAGCTCTCTGCTTTGAAAACCCTTTTAAATGAAGGTATTCTTTTCAGGCCTCTTGTTCCTCCCCACCAAAGCAAAGTCAAACAAGAGGTGATAATTGATCAGGTTTTAGCTACTAAAAGTCAGTCTTGTCTGTAGGGGCTAGCTAGTCTTAAAAGCTAAGGTGAAGGACTTCCAGGGAAGATAGGAGGGTAAACAGGAACCGCTTCTCCACGTAATCTTCTGCCTTTGGTAGCTTAAGCCTTTGCGGCTTGGGTCTGAAAAAAGAGAAGAGCGATTCTCATAGAACAATAGTGTATGACATTTGAGCACCTCTTACTTTTAAGGGACAGTGCTGTCAACCTAATTTAAAATAGTCATCCCTGGTATCTTAAACTCATGTAAGCTCCTTTAAAGACAGACAGTCATCACCCCAAAGTATATTTTTAGTGTATGTATATCAAAATTCTCAGTTGGTGACTGCTCTTTGATTGGCATCAAAGTTTGAAAATTTGAAAGATGCAGAGTAGCTCACATTCCACACAAGGCAGAGAGAGAGTACTTTTATTACATTTTATAGCCTGGTATGCTCACCAGGACGTGGCCTTAAGCAATAAAACAGGTTTATTCTTGCACAAGGAAGAGCCTCATACAGTAATGGGAGGAGCTAGAAGATGCATAGTTGGGAGAATTGGAACTGTCTGGGATCATGAAAATTCCCCTTTAAGTAAAGAAACAAGCGCAACAATGTTGCCGAAGCTCAGCTTTTCCTGTTGACCTAAAAGTCTGCAGTCAATATTTTGGTTGGGTCTGTAACTCATGTTGTTCATACGTACGTTAGAACGTACGGCTAAAACGAAGAAAATAACGCAGTCAACCAAACACACGGCTACAATGATGAATCAAAAGCCACAGGCTTCTAGGCTTACAATAGTCACATGTTATGGTCACGTTTTATATTCTAATATATATATATTACTATTCGGACCTGACAGAGAATACTCCAGATTCTGAGCTCATATTGGATAATCGTTTGGCGATCAGTACGAATTGCCGAATTTGATACAAATGTGTGCTAATTCGTAGTACTATTTTAACAATTTTATGGAAATAGGGCTCGATTTACGGTCATACATAATGTACGAGTTTTCCTCTTTTGTCGATGTCGAAGGTGTCAAAAGGAATTTTCAGATTATGGAACCAAAATCTGATTATGAGAAGAAATGTGTAACAAAATCGAGTCAAGTGTGTGGTGTTCGACGCAAAACCTTCGACCGAAATTAGGTGACTACCATAGAAATAAAAGTAACGGAGAATGACGTCTGCCTATCTGGACTGAAGCCATTGAATTGGCTACGCTGTAAGGCAACAGAGCACCTGCGCATAATACAAATATCACGCCATTTCTTTAACCCCAAGTATTGGCAAAGAAACTACAAGTTTTCAAGTTAGGAGTATAAAACAAAATACTTAAGGCACCATGTCTGATTTCTGTTGTAAAAATTACTCCTGATCTTTCGAAAAACGGAAAAAATAAGCTATAACTTCAGCAGCAGAATGCACACTGTACGTACGGAGACACACCAATCAACCCGTCTCTTGCCGTACAACGAAAGCGCCCTCACAATTTTCGTGGCTTCAGCGGTTAAACATGCATGGATGCATTGCTTCAGCATTCTCCCTCACTTTTATTTCTATGGTAACCACGAAGTGCCAGTTTACCGAACGGTACATTTTGTTTTGATTTTGGTCGCGATCTCCGCTATAAGTTCTTTTTTTTTTTTTTTGCATTTGTATTCACATATTGTACTGATTTGTTACTAATATGCTATGAAAAGTTGTATGAAGAGTTGCATAATTATGTACAAATAAGTACAAACTTGGTACTAGTTTACGTACTGTCGTAATGTTACTATATCCTAAGGGTGTAAAGCGAGAATCCGCGATTTCTTATGTATTTTACTTTTTGATGACGTCACAGGTGTCCACAGGTGAATACGGCTGCATAAGCTTACAAACTATTGTAAGCTAAAAACATCATCACTCTTTAGTTGTTCGAGCTGTTGAGAACCTCAAGATAAGCAGAAAATACACTGTATGATAATATACGAAGTGCTCTTTAATGCTAGCTATCGAGAAGTGAGCAAGACGAGTGCAAGAAGAAACTGGACTTTCGCTTCATGGTCAAGTATAATAGGATTAGCTTTAAATTTCCCGCCACTCAGATCCCTAATGTATGTAGTGATGCATTGCTAGTGGGCTTACGTAATTATTCACGGCGTAACTATTTGAAGCAAAACCGAAAACACTGCGACTGCTACTTTTTGTAGGATAATATAATTCACATTCTTAAAACTCCACTACAAGGAAAGTAACAAACAAATTTTCCCAAGTCTCTTGCCTGTCCTTTGTGACGTACATTCGATTCCACACATGGCTTTCGATAATTAGCATAAGGAAAGAAACAATTTAAAGAGGAACAAAGTAGAAACAAATGAGCTGACGTCATCTCACTTCAATTTTGTTATGATGCATAGTGACCTCATTGTAATGAATACTGAATACACAAAGCGACTTTGTCGGACAATCGTGACGTTAGCTACGCCGGTTATGGATAAGGTTAGTATGCCGTTCGAAAATAATTGTGCAGATGTTAGTTTTTTTTTTTTTTTTGTGTATGTGTGTGTCAAAAATATTGAACTGGGATCAGCAACTACTTTTGTTAATGAAAATCAGTTCAAAGTTTTCTGCATGACTTATTTGCATAGGTAAGTCCACGTCTTTTGAGCAGATTGGTCCCATCTTCTACATAATGTCCCAAAGTATGTCGGTTCTCGCTCCCTTTTCTCCGTCTGAAAATACCGTCTGGTGAAGAAAACGTAAGCCGGAGTATCCGTGATCACGACGGCGGAGCTCCCAGGGTGGGACCTGTTCTATTCAGCCAGTCTAGAACGGGACCACTGTCGGGTGGGTCAGTTCAGTCAAAGTTTGTCCCTTGGGGACGTTGTTACTCCTTCAGGGAGCAGAACTCCTTCGGGAGTATTGTTTGGTTTTCGCCCCTGGCTCTTTGCCAGAGAGTCAGGGGACTTTTGGAAAAAAAAAACTTAAGCCGATAGGAAAAAGATAGCAACTTGAATTTGCCGATATAACGTGCAAAGGCCCAGTTCTTTAACTTGTTTAGTCCGCACTACAAGTTGCCTCATTATCTTGATTGAAAGATCTACAAAAACCGCATGGATATATATTTCACTAAAAAATTTTACAGGATGAAGATTCACAAGTCCCGAGTCTTGGCTATTCTGAGGAACACGTGATCATTGCCGGCAACTCTATCCGGAAATTGAAGAGAAGTCCTTCAGTATGCGTAATAATTGTTCCGGGTTACACCTAAAGAGTAGCCCTTTTTAGTTACTGTTATTTCCCCAAAAACTAAAGCAAGCTCAATAATAGTACGCAATGTTGAAAATGTAATTAATGACAGATAGCCTACTTTTGACTGTAAAGGAACTAGTTACAATTCAGAATAATGGGTTACTTAATCTTGAATATGTCCGAAGCGGTGTGACAGGTGAGCAAGCCGTTGGTGAAGAGGGGTATGCCCCCAAACTCAGCCAGTGATAAGTGGGGCGAATCCATATTTTGCCCTCCACCCTGCTCCAATTTTATAACACCAGTAATTAAGATAATCGAAATCTGGGAGTATTTTAATATTTTTCACATCTTTATCAGTGCTAATTGAAGTAAACCATTATTTCTTGAAAGTGTCTAAAAGTTTTCGGCGCGTTTAGCCTTCATCCATCTTGTGCGCAAGTTATCTCGTTTTTACATCCCGAATGTAAGAGTGAATGGAATTAGTGCAAAACCACTGAAAATTCTAAAATTATCCATCCTCCGAACTATTTGACTTGCTGCATCATGAGGAAATCGACTGGCAGGGGTAGCGCCAGGATTTGTCCCCCACGGGTGAGGAGGCAGGAAAACGGAAACTTAACAAGGGTTTTAAGTGCCGAAACATATGACTACACAAAATTTTCGGCCATTCAAAAATCGCAGATTCTTAATGAAACAATTTCGAGAGTTTTATTGAAGTTATTTGAAAATTTGTAGTGAAAAAAATTCATCATTTTGACTTTATGGAAGCGATAAATAAGCTCGTGGGGGGTAACCGGTCGCCGCCCAGAACTACTTGTTTTATCATACTCATTCAGTCCCCCCACTGACCCTACGAAATTGGAAAATTTCTCTCAAGGGGGCCGTTCTTCCCAGGAGGGGGTGGATAATAGCTATTTTTATTGTTTTATATGAAAGGAAAAATTTCATCAATCTGTCTTTTCTTTCCTTTAAAATACCATATCAATGTTCGCATTATTCGTTGTTTAGGGTTTTAAAATATGCCTCTTGTTCTTGTGAACAAGCTTTCCTATGGAGGTAATCTTCATTGCATCAGGGAGGTGTTAGGAGTATGTTAACATTTATCTGATTGCACTGATGCGAAAAAGTTCTTCCCCAACTATGTGCTTTGCGAGAACATACTTTAAAGACAGACAGTCATCACCCCAAATATATTTTTAGTGTAGAGGTATCAAAATTCTCAGTTGGTGACTGCTCTTTGACTGGTACCAAAGTTTGAAAATTTGAAAGATGCAGAGTAGTCACATTCCACACAAGGCAGAGAGAGTGTTTTTTATTACATTTTATAGCCTTGCATGCTCACCAGGACATGGCCTTGAGCAATAACACAGGTTTATTCCTGCACAAGGAGGAGCTTCATACAGTTATGGGAGGAGCTAGAAGTTGCAAGGTTGGGAGAATTGGAACTGTATGGGATGATGAAAATTCCCCTTTAAGGGAAAATATGGGGTGGAGCCCTCGTTCACGGAAGTTTGACACCTCGCTGGAGATTTTTTTCATTTCGTCGTGATAGGATTAAGTATGAAATCCCCGAAGGCGACCAGTCGCCCAAACAGTGCAGTTGCTTTTGCAGATTCTCCATTTAAACCCCAGTTTTTCTAATTGCACCGGCCCAGAAAGATTCCCAAGATTTCGGTGGGGGTGGGGTGGGGGCGAGGGGCAAGGTTAAAGGACTTGTACGTGACACTGTCTAAGCGAAGAGCCAGCATGTTTTGGCGCGTAGGGTTCTAAGATATTTTCAACCCAGAATGACCCCAGACTGTAGAAAATGACTTCAAGATCATCAAGTTTTCATATCCGTTTTGTGCAAGCAGTTAAAGTGATGTGTCAGTATTATTCACCGTTGTTACGTTTTCATGGGAGGCACACAAAGAATTGCTAATGTAAAATGGAAATCAAATTTAAGAGAAATGTGTAAATCCAGACTGTTTCAAGTATTTCCTTCACATTTGGTCTACATCCAGTATTTTTGTGCTTAACTGAAAATTCCCTTCAAAAAAGCAATGGTAATTTTTTCAAAATTCCTAATTTTGCTAACCTTGACGGCCATTTTGTCTCCAGCAAGAATCTGGAAAAATAATGTTTTGGTTTGTCAGAGGCTTTAAGCAAAAAGCACTGACTCTTATTAATTTTCGTTTAACGGCTAGAAATTAGTAATGCGATCTCGATTTTACTTGTTACATTTCGGGTAAATTTCTGGGTTGGTGATACCCCACCATTACAACTTCGGACCCCTGCCAAGACTCGTTCCTTAAGGCGATCAAAAACAACTGCAATTTTAGTGTAAGACTTGGAAAGGAAACTTATGTTAGTAAACATGGACTTTAGGTCCTAGCTTTGCCCTAAGAATAAATTTCGACCAGCACTGTGCTGGTCGAAGACTCGGATTTTCAATGGTTGGTGTAAAGACCGTGTGTATGGAGCTATCTGCGACCTGCTATAAACGTGCCCTTACCGAGGACTAAACCAGTCCCATCAGAGTTGCACAAACAATATAATTTGAATACTTCTTTTGCAGAGGCAACAAAGTTATTATAGAGAGAAAATATGGACAGACTCATATTTTAATAATTTCATTTGAAATATTCACACAGGGATAAAAAATCCCGTACAACAAAAGTCCCTGAAATCAGACCAAGAATCACCCAAATGGCAACCCTGTTTGTGCAACATGTTGCTTTTTGATCGAAACAACTAGCTGAGATCGGTGATTGTAATGGTCCATGCCCCGCATGCTGTGTACATAGTCGGATATGACATGCTTCCGCATACGTGAAAAGGATATTTCAGTTTGCGCAATTTACGCATTTGCGAATCATTGGATTCTGACGTTTGGTTCTTGAGATATTAAACGATCAAGTATAAGCATTAGAAAGCAATGTCATTTACTCACATTGATGAGTAACACTTCAATTTCAAGTTATTTTCCAATCTTTTGGTTTGACCTTGAAAGAGATACGGATATGGGCTTCCCATAGAAAATGCAACTTTTGTAAAATTACCATGCCTCACATACATTCTCATCACCAAAGCATGCGTTTATGGAGGGAAAAGATGATTGTAAAACAGTTCACAGAAAAGCAAACAAGGTGTTGATCACTGTGAGTTATGATGTCAGTGTGCTTGCTTCAAGTTCACTTGGGATTGAGAAAATGAATTCACTGGCTAATATCTCGATTAGCAAAACTAGCGATTAAAATGCAAATTTAAACAGCATAATGGGATAAAGTTCACCTCTAACGTATCAAAACTAACTTGAAGCATTAACGCTTTTTTAATTATAGTACGATTTCTTTTATTTTTAAGGAATCCAATAATATGTATCTCAAAATAATATCTCAAAATGTCCGTTTATTTTTCAATAACGGTACTTTGCAACTTGCATGGAAAATTTGGCCCTCCTGGATCCTCATCTAGGTGGAGCCAAGCACGTATCACACCTAGATTTAATTCCGAAGAGAGCCACAATTTCTTTAATGATAATTTTCTGCGCGCCTCCCGCGTCTACATGGATTATCTCAATGTCCACTAGCCACCCTTACTCAAAATCCATATCTGGCTTTATATCTGGAAATATCTGGTTGATTAAAGACTTTATATGGCCATATAAAGCCATATATAACTTGATTAAAACACAACCCAGATATGCATATAAAGTTTGATATGGCCATATAAAGCCAGATATAACTTGATATAATCGTGATCCAGATATGTATATAAAGTTTGATATGGCCATATAAAGCCAGATATAACTTGATAAAACTGTGATCCAGATATGTATATAAAGTTTGATATGGCCATATCAAGCCATATATAACTTGATAAAATGGTGATCCAGATATGTATATAAAGTTTGATATGGCCATATAAAGCCAGATATAACTTGATTAAAACATAACCCAGATATCCATATTAAGTTTGATATGGCCATATAAAGCCAGATATAACTTGATATAACCGTGATCCAGATATGTATATAAAGTTTGATATGGCCATATCAAGCCAGATATAACTTGATAAAATGGTGATCCAGATATGTATATAAAGTTTGATATGGCCATATAAAGCCAGATATAACTTGATTAAAACATAACCCAGATATGCATATTAAGTTTGATATGGCCATATAAAGCCAGATATAACTTGATATAATCGTGATCCTGATATGTATATAAAGTTTGATATGGCCATATCAAGCCAGATATAACTTGATAAAACTGTGATCCAGATATGTATATTAAGTTTGATATGGCCATATAAAGCCAGATATAACTTGATATGATCATGATCCAGATATGTATATAAAGTTTGATATGGCCATATCAAGCCAGATATAACTTGATATAATCGTGATCCAGATATGTATATAAAGTTTGATATGGCCATATCAAGCCAGATATAACTTGATTAAAACATAACCCAGATATGCATATTAAGTTTGATATGGCCATATAAAGCCAGATATAACTTGATTAAAACATAACCCAGATATGCATATAAAGTTTGATATGGCCATATCAAGCCAGATATAACTTGATAAAACTGTGATCCAGATATGTATATAAAGTTTGATATGGCCATATCAAGCCATATATAACTTGATAAAATGGTGATCCAGATATGTATATAAAGTTTGATATGGCCATATAAAGCCAGATATAACTTGATTAAAACATAACCCAGATATCCATATTAAGTTTGATATGGCCATATAAAGCCAGATATAACTTGATATAACCGTGATCCAGATATGTATATAAAGTTTGATATGGCCATATCAAGCCAGATATAACTTGATAAAATGGTGATCCAGATATGTATATAAAGTTTGATATGGCCATATAAAGCCAGATATAACTTGATTAAAACATAACCCAGATATGCATATTAAGTTTGATATGGCCATATAAAGCCAGATATAACTTGATATAATCGTGATCCTGATATGTATATAAAGTTTGATATGGCCATATCAAGCCAGATATAACTTGATAAAACTGTGATCCAGATATGTATATTAAGTTTGATATGGCCATATAAAGCCAGATATAACTTGATATGATCATGATCCAGATATGTATATAAAGTTTGATATGGCCATATCAAGCCAGATATAACTTGATAAAATCGTGATCCAGATATGTATATAAAGTTAGATATGGCCATATAAAGCCAGATATAACTTGATTAAAACATAACCCAGATATGCATATTAAGTTTGATATGGCCATATAAAGCCAGATATAACTTGATTAAAACATAACCCAGATATGCATATAAAGTTTGATATGGCCATATCAAGCCAGATATAACTTGATAAAACTGTGATCCAGATATGTATATTAAGTTTGATATGGCCATATAAAGCCAGATATAACTTGATATGATCATGATCCAGATATGTATATAAAGTTTGATATGGCCATATCAAGCCAGATATAACTTGATATAATCGTGATCCAGATATGTATATAAAGTTTGATATGGCCATATCAAGCCAGATATAACTTGATTAAAACATAACCCAGATATGCATATTAAGTTTGATATGGTCATATAAAGCCAGATATAACTTGATATAATCGTGATCCTGATATGTATATAAAGTTTGATATGGCCATATCAAGCCAGATATAACTTGATATGCTAGATATGCAAATGAGCATTTTGTTAGTTTGTTTTATTATTTATTTGATTTGATTCTTGGATTATACTTGTTACAAACTAAGACATGTTTCGGATACAGCATCACCTTCCCAGACATTGCAGTTATTTAGTGGCTACACTTCTGTTAATACCGCAGTGTACTAAGTGAACTTAGGCAAATAATTTGCATATTTGGGCGGAGCTTGTATCTAAACCTACATTTTTCATGATTTAGGAAGTTGAAAGTAAAATATGCACCACGCAGTAAACAAAATTTAGAGTCAAATACGTAATTAAGTTTAAAATAAGAAGCCCATATCACTGTGATTACATAAAATAGGAAATTTCAAGGCATTTTTCTCTTCACTGTTATAAAATAAGTTGAATTTATGTACTTAAGTCAATTCAACCTAACACTTACATTAAATTCTAACTCATGGAGCACTTAAACATTGTTTTCTGGTGTTCAAGTCTCCATGAGGAGTGTGGACTATAAGTCTTAACTATGATTCATAACTAAAGCAGATCTGTGCCATAGAAAGGCTTGATCCAGATAGAATTTTAACTGGCCATATATGGTTTAGATCTGGTTCTGGTTTAGATCTGTGTTATATCTGCCTAACTTTCTATCCGATCTGATATAAATTCCATATCTGGTGTAGATATGGGCCAGATATAAATTTCCATATATGAGCCAGATATGGGCCATATAAAGAGTGAGCCATATAAAGTTTTATATGGGTCATATATGGCACAGATATGGGCCAGATATAAATCTCTTTATATGTGGAATATATGGATTTTCCATATATGGGCCAGAAATGGAGTAGCCATATATGGGGCATATCTGGGCCATATAAAAGTGAAACTTTACCTGGGCCATATATGGCCATATATGGCCTTTATATTATATCAAGTTATATCTGCCCAATTCTTGTACAAGCCAGATATGAATTCCATATCTGGCCCAGATATGGGCCAGATATGAAATCCCATATCTGGGCCATATATGGATTTTGAGTAAGGGCACCCATTTCTCCTTCATTGCTGATGAAAATGCATAAAATCCCTTGATCCTAATTACGGTTTCAAGGCGCCTCCTGTGCTCTTACGGGAGCCCTCTTATGGGAGGATGGGTGGAATTATAATTGTCCCAAATCACAGTGACAATACAACCCCAAACACGATTCATCGCCCACATCCGCAACCCCATGTATCATAAACCGTTAGTACGAGTTAGGCTGGCAAATATGGAAAACTTGTGCCTTTTGTGGTATGCTTAGTTCGCATTCATTGCAATTTGAATAAAGTTCAATACTTCATTACTATGGCTACAATTTTGTAATTACCCCTGAGCTTCTTCGGCTTCGTCCTCTTCACGGCGCCCTCCAACGTCCTACAGGGTAGCTTTTCGTGTTTCTAGGATGCGCCTTCAGTGCCGCACAGTCTCGCTTGTCGCTTTGAGATCACCGAGATCACGAAGACCAGATTTCGGGTGGTCCAGGTTTGGGGTACTCTGTGCACACCTTTCCTTCCAACCATCCGCCGGAAGAGATCCAGCTTCTAAGCAATGGAGGGCCGCGCTTCTAATGCCAAAAACGGTCACAGTATGGTTCTCACCTGGCAATACCCCGTTTCATTTATCACCTCCCACTTGTTTTGTCATGTACAAAAAGACTACACCAATTGAGTTTTAGCTAAAAAGGATAGTATACATTCCTTTTAGTCTGCCACAGGCCCGAAATCTTTTTAGTTGCCATGGCAAAGCATGCTAACAAGATTTTAAATGGAAAGAGAAAGCCCAAGGAGCTGGGAACATGGAAAACTTGACCGTACTGAATTATATGATAGCTTCACATGCTGCAATGTGTTTGAGAAATTAAAGTCAGTTACTTTAATTTCAATGGAGGGTGCTAAAATATTTTTGGAATTACAAAAATCGGTTGGCATACTGTGCGGGCAGAATGCACCCCATCAGTCTAAGAGTATTTATTGCCACGGATACAGACTCAGCACACAGGACAAGACAGGAACAATAGGACATTAAAAGACCTCTAAAATGATGACAAATGAAGAGTGATAAAGTAAATATATGTTGTATTAAAACTTTTTATAAAATATACAAAAGAAAGGCACTTTGTTTTTGATGGCACCTGAATACTACGAACCACTAGATTTGTAAGTACTTTACATAGAAATGGACTTATGAATAGTTATCTGCTCAATGAATACTACATAATTTCTGTTACTCTCTCGGCATTTATCTCATCCTATCCAAAAAAAAAAAAAAAGCATCGTACAAAAATGCCAAAAAGTTATTATATCTAGTTACACACATTAATATCACAGAATTTATGATCTGCTTGCATAGAAAAAAGGCTTTTATTTCACCACAGTTATAAATATGCACCACCTTCAACTGTAAAAAATAGGTCTCAATACTTTAATATGTATCTCTTTTCACCTAAAAAACCGAAAATTCACGTCTCTGAACAGACCCATTACATCTAAGGAATATCACATCATCTCTTTAGAATCTTAACATCCTTTTGTACGTCTGCTGCAAAGACACTTCCTTGTTGCAATATCCTTGGCACAATACTTCCATGTAAATAGTATAATCTAGGATCTAGGTTTTCAAGTTTTTCTGCTGGCATCCCAAATCTGACCCACTGTCACATGTTACATCACAAAAGTTAATATGACAGGTTGTAAAGCCCTGGGAAACAGCCAGATTATATTACCCCTTGGATAGGCAACGCCCCATGGGCATATCCCACAGGCAAGATGCATCCCCAAAGTTGTAACCCAGTCTCTACAGCCTTGAATGGATCAATTGGCCTGATCCCACTGCATCTTTTGCAACCCATACCACCCCTTGGCCCCTACTTACCCTTTCCTTAAAAATTTCCCCCTCTTCTTATAATATTCCCCTGTTACTTATCATGCTATCTACCATTCCATGAAATATTTGCACTGATTTTCTTCAAAGTTACCATTATTAGCACTGCTTGTGCAAATAAAATATCTTATTTTGTTACTCAAAGCAAATAATAATCAATTGAAACAATCAAGATGAATATTCCTGCACTTCAAGGCAAGGACATTTAAATTTTTTTACATATATTAACTAGCCAATCAACTGGCTTTTCAGAGAAAAGTAGTACCGACATCAAGATAAAATCCTAAACATCTCTGACATCTTTACAAATAGTTTCTATATGAGTGTCTCTGTTATTGTGAAAACAAATATCTCTCAGAGTTTATTGCAATGACTCTAAATGAATCTTTGAATAAACAACAAAATGAACTTCATACATGAGGCACAATGCGAGAGCTGTGAGTATTGTTGAGTACAAAAATGCTAAATATGAGTACAAGCAGCTGATTTTCAAATTCTCTGAGTAGAAGTAGAAGTACAGAAAAAACTAATCACAAGTACTGTACACAGGCTGATAGACATAGGGAAATGGGAGAACTTCAAGACAGTTTACTCAAAGTGTTATTATACGCCCCCCCCCCCTTTGCCTAATCCCAAATGATTTCCACAGCTGATTTCAGTCAAGGGCACTAATTATGGATCTCAGTAAGTCTTCCTTCAATTTAAACTTTGTCCCTCCAAAACTGAGCAGCTACCTATGGGCCAGACTTTCATACTCAAATATTAAATGTGTAGTTATGGGGGTCTTCTACTGAACAAAAAGCAAATTCAGTACTTGATTAATCAATCTAACCAATACATAAAACAATTCATTGATTACAATACTTTATAAAGCTATGCCACACATTTTTTCTCAGTGTCTAAATTAATTATTAAATATCCATGTTCATGGTAACAGTAATTTTGTAATCCAATTAACAACATGTTTGACATGTTTCTATATTTAGATCATTTTGCAGAGATGACTAATTGCAATATTCCTTCGTTATAAACAGCAGACATTTTCATCTACCATTAGCTGTTTAACTATGTAACCTATTTGGCAACATAGTAATGATTCCAACTGCTGATCTCAGCACATGTAAATTTCACCTTACACCTTATGCTATGACTTCTACTACCTGTGACCAGCACAATACTAAATGCTCCTTTTTTCATAGTGTCACACTGAATTAAATCTACTATGAATTGGTAATACAGGCAAATTCTATCCAAATAGACTTTAAACTTTACCCTAAGCACAAAGAAACTAGACTCTTTCTTATAGCTATCATAGAAAGTACTGTATAAATATATCAAAAGATAGCAGTACTTCAACAACATACTGCCAGTGGTAATACATAGGGTGGGTGGACTCAGGTTAGCACATGAAAGCACTTTCCCTACAATTTCTCTTTTCACCCCACTCACCTTTATACCAGTTTTTCCCCAAATATAAAAATACAATTCTGTAGCTGAAATGCTATCCCCCACTAATTTCCTCTAACCAAACTCCCCCCTCCCCATTTGTTCCCCGCTTCAAAATCCTGTTGCTGCCTCCAGTTAGTATCATTGCATTAATTTAACTGTATTAATTTTTTATCCTTGTATTTTTTCTGCTTTATGCATTTTTACATTTTTTCTACTTGTGCATTCTCTTATATCAGCATGGAATTACCTTTATAAACGATAACAGTTAAGTTGCACCTGCACCTGTACTTTAACACTGGTCTTGATACATTTTGCAGAAACAAAAAATAAATGAAATGAACCACAACCTACTTCGATTTGATCAAAATAAAATTTTATGCAGCATTACAAAACTACCTTCAGCTGACAACAAATGGCAAAATTATTTACTTTCATTGAGATTGCTCAAAAGCAGCTTTACTATGCTTAGTATCTGGCAGTTAATGTAGCCGATTCCTTTCAGAAAGGCATGAACACCTCACACCATTCATTTTCTTTCAATTTATTATCAACTTTCCTCTTTTCACCTCAGATGGCTCATATTGAGAGAGATGACTTACACTTTGATGTAAAATCATTTTCAACAGCTACATAATAATTGGACAAATATCCTTCAGTAACTGCCATCTAAGGCAAAGATTTACATGAATTCATTAAAGGCTCTAAGAATAAACATTTCCAGAAAATTTTTCTTAACTGAGGTTTCTACACAATACCATGCTCTTAGAGAATTTCAAGATCCTCACCACATCCATGTCACAGTTTGCAAAAAATTACCCCAAAAAACTGATTTGGTCCAACAATTAATGGAAATGATTATCTCCATGGTGAAATAACAATTTAAGGCATCTGAATTTTTGATTATATCTAACAAATATCTGAGCTCATCTCACCTTTACAAAGGTAGGGTTTGTTGCTAACTCTGAATGAGAGTAAATGTATCATCTTTCTTCCTTAAAGGGTTAATGCAGTCACTCTAGAGTTGCAGAAAGAAGGCCAAACTCAGGAACAAATAAAAAAATTTTTGATACATAAATAAATGTTTTGATTCATTAATAAAGTTGAACATTTTTCTACTCATTTGTTTGGATATTGTGGAAAGCCCATATACAGATGGCAGGAATGATTATAGTAGGCTCATTTTATTTCAAAGTAACCTTGGTTTGACTACATACACCCTTTAAGCCTTTTTGGACAGATGAAGGATCACTGATACTGGTAATTCATACAAACAGTACAAAAATCACCTTGTAGAAATTTCATTTATCAGACACTGCTTGGAAAGGTTTGTGATACTGATATTTAAGAAAAGGACAAAATACAGCTTGTGTTAAATGCTATCAATGGAATGAACGATACAAGTATGTATAAAAAACAAAACTTTTTAGTATCTGTTAAGATTAAGTTAAAAAATAGACATGATTGGACCTTGATTGTTAAAACTCAACTTCCTGCATGGCTCTATGTATTGGTGTGTTTGTGTATAAAGACTCTGGCAAGCAGTGTAACAACAAACTTATGAGGACAGGCCACACAATCACATACTGCTGGACGGTTTTGTAACAACAAAAAATCCGACCGTTCCACATATTTACGTAATTCTAGATCAATATTCATTAACTACTCATGTACCATTATATCAACATCCTCTGAAAGCCACCAAAATTTTTGAGCAAAACTGATGATTGAAAAAATATTTTAATTAACAAGTTGTGTAAATTAATAGGCAAGGAATGTGTAATGGGACATGAATTTTACTGTTATTTGTGTTCGAGATTTCACACCCACTTTGTGTAAAAGTAGGTTTTGCACAAAAGCAGAACATATTATAAAAGGAATAATAAGCAGTAACACATACTTAGCTGATAAAGGATAGTTTTCCTTTCTACAATTTACACATGAAGAATTAAAACTGTGAGTTACCTGACCTATTTAAACTGCATAAAAAAACCTCTGCATAAACTGCATACTAATGGTCACAAGGGTAGCAAACTGTTACATAGATATGACACAAACAAACCCGCAATTTTATTCACAGTTTGGTATGAAGAGAGTGCTGTTAGCAAAGCAACCTCAAATCATTGTTCACTCAATTGAGCAGGTTGGTAGGTCAGTCAATGGAGTTATTGTTACTAATGCACAGAAAAATGTGCAGAGTAGAAAGTTTTTCTTGTTTTCTTTTCACATCACACAAAGATGTTCCAATGTGCTTTTCCAGGCAGACTAAGCATCTTGCAAGCTGAGGCAATACACAAAATCTATCTAAGATGATCTAGTTTTGGACAACCATGGTGTCAGTTTTTCTCTACTTAAATAAATCTTTCACCACAATGTTAACATCTTTGAACTGAAAGCAACACAGTAAATCTAGCTTTATTATACATAACAGAGAAAACTTCCATTGTCTGAGTATTTGAGATATGAGTTCCAGGTATAAGCATAAACTATGTATGACTCAGAAAAAAAAAATACACACAGTACAACGACATTGTATAAAATATGAATAAACAACCATTCCTTGGATTCTCTCCTTAAAATATTAATGTCATAATATTTAAAAATAAATTGATACATAGCAAATATATTGATTTCATATACAATTCCCTTATTAACATGCCAAGCACCATGTTTTACAAGTTATAAAATTTGGCATTAAATTAAATTCCTTCTTACAGAAGGTGTCAATTATTTCTAACCCTGCAGGTTTTAAGATCCAGAGAATCCCCTGCAGATTAGCCAATTATTCATAATGAGGCCCACTCATCCTCCATATGGACCGATGGCCCCTCCATCATGGCCATTATATAGAGCTATTCATTTAATGCTGGTGGCTCAGCTGTAATTCTGAATGATAGCTTATTGTGGCAGAGATATGGTGTCTGCTATGACGAGCATGACCTGGGCACTACAGCCACATAACTTGGAAGCTGTCGTCATAGCAACCAGTCTTCATTCACTTCATACATTATAGTACTCTACTTGTAACTTTCCATTTTCTCCCTCCTCTGAAAACTGTCGGAATGGATTCTGATTGGTTCTACCCCCATGGTCCCCAGTCCCATTGGACTGAGGGCCTTGACTCTTAGCTGCTTGTAAAGGTGGTGCCCTAGGGGCACGTGTTTTCTTGCTTGGTGGCCGAGTGGGTGGTGGTCCACTTGGTTTTGATGTAGAAGACTGTGATGATGAACGAGAGGAACTTCGAGAGGGTTGTGATGGAGGGATGGGTGCTGGTCTCTCAGGCATTCCTAAATTGCCAGATATGGTTGCTGGTCCTGCTGGTGCTTTCCTTTTCTTAGGATCTGATTCTAGCCTTCTAGGGGAGGCACCAGCAGGAATATTTACACTTCCCCCTCTAGCCACACCCGCCGGTGGTATAACATCAGGCTTTGAGCTAGGCTGTACGGATGAAGCACTGCGACCAACTGGGATGGCTAGGTATCGATCATCTATAGCTCTCCTGTTCTGCTGCCAACTTTGTTGGTTAGCAGCAGCATCTAATATTGGCTGAGGACTTTTAGGACTATCTCCACCACCTCCTAGCAACCTTCTAAAACTACCCTCCCTCTTTTTCTCCCCAGGTCCTTGTGCTTTCAAACTTGTATCTTGCTCCACTACTAAATTTGGTGGTTTCTGTTTTGCTTTTATCTCATCTTTACCCATTGGTTCCAGATAATCATCATTATTAAGGTTCTGATTCACCAAGCTGTAATTTATTTTCTCCTCTGAAAATCAAAGAACAATAAATAATCAATAGCTTGTATATAACGTTTACCAATGTCTATCAATTCTACACCAAAGGTATTGTCTGCATGATGACTAAAGGATAAGTTACCAAACAGGTAACCCATTTACCACCTACGCAAAGGTAAGCACCGAGATTAAGCATCTTGTCCCATGAACAAAATGTAATTAACAAGGTGGGAATCAATCCTGAAACTGGGTTTTAAGCATGACCCCATAAACCAACTGCAGGCTTTCAAGGGGACCCAGGTGAAAGTAGGATTCAAATTCTCAATAAAAGAGAAGAAAAGCAAGACTTTGTAAACTAACTAGGACAACAATAGTATTTTTTAAAGTTCCATTCATTGATACTTGGCAATGCTAACAGAATTTACAAAACTTTTTCAGACATCGTTTCAATACTTCCAATTTGCCATTTTACATACTTCTGCTCAGTAAAAAGCAGGATAATGAAGGAAAAAGTATGATAAAGTAGAATTTTCTAGGATAAGGTAAAAAAAGTTGGAGGAAGGTTCAAAACATATGAGAAAGAAAAATAGGTAGGAGTCACTTGAAAGCCTGCAATTTTCAACCTTGCTTTCAGAAGCAGATAAAGCAAAAGCCATATTTTATTATACAGTATAAAATAATAGCAATCCAAGCAGAGGCCCAACAGCTGAGGGGTTATAGATTTAATTCAGCCAGGTGGGTCTTTCAGTAAGTCTTCACAAAGGGCTTTTCTTTCAAGACCAAAAGTTAGATTTCATCTCTGAACTGGCCTACTAAGTGAAAAAAAAATCTGAATTTGTTTTAACTTGTTAGGGAGTGTTATCCATCACTCTCACACAAGAGTAAAGTTGCAATCAAAATGTATCTTTCTCCAGAATTGTTGGTAATGAGCTCCACTGTCCAACACTAAAAATTTTCTCCTGGCATTGATAAAAAATAGTGAAACCTGGCACTATATTTCCATCTGGCATTTGCTAACTCTTAATAAATTTCTCTCACCCAATTCTTGCATGTACCTGTATACCATAAAACCAGTCAGGTGTTACACAGAATCAGTCATCTCAACTGAGAAATATATAGATGCTTTTGAGTGTGTGTTTGTATGTATATGTGCATCGCAATGATAAATTTGCATTGCTATACTTCAATTCAAGTCCTATTTCATTTTAACCTTTCTGAAAAGACTGGAAAAAACAGATCCTCCTAAAAAGCTCATAATTTTAATAAACAAAATGTGACCTACAAGTAGCTACCATCAACACTTACAAAGAAAATTGTCAAGAAAATGAATTTCTCATGACATTTAAAGACTGAATTAAGCCTACCTAAGAAAGCCTGATTGTCATAACCAGGACCATAGGACTTTCGACGGAATGCCTCACATCTGTCTAAGATCACCAAAAATGATGGTCTGGCTTTCACCATTTTCTCCCAACATTTGGTCATGAGGGCATACCTGTAAAAGATTTCATATGTTTAAGTTACTATGTCGCACATGCCTGGAAAGAAGTCCTCCTGCTATACTTTAAAGTGATTTGCTCTTATCTAAGTATACTGTCCATAGTAATTAAAAGACCAACACAGTGGTACAACCTGAATGAGTATAACCTATAACCTCCTATGCTATCTTATTTATGGTTCTTTATAATCATTCCACAATATTTAACTTCACGCAAGACAATTCCTTGGTTTACATTTAATATGCTATGTCTAGAAACTCACTTGTGAGGGAGATAAGAATAGATATGAAAGACTGAGCTAATGTTACAACACAAGGTTGGATCAATTGCTAAGCTTGAGATGAAAAAGTTAGAAGTTCAATATTCAACAAATAATAACAAAACTGATATATGTATGGTTATGAAGAATACAGCACAGATGTGCTGTCCAGTCGAGGGTCTCATTGAACTGACATAATGTTCATATGAAGTACTTAACTTCAGTTAACAATTACTACTCTATGACATTTCCTGCACGTACTGTCCTTGGGAACCCGACATACCCACCTTTGTGCACTAGACAGAATGATATTTCGACTTACTGTGCAGACTACATCACCAATCATCTCACACACTATGGCTGCACCCGCCACTACACAGGTCAAATTACTTGCCTGTAATAATGTAACCATTAAGAATGATAAATTTACTTACATGTCATCTGGACAAACCTCTGGTCGATCAAGTCGTCCCCCCTCTGTTACAAACTTCAGTACTTCAATGTTTGTCCTTGCAGGGTACGGTTGTTGTCCAAATGTGAACACTTCCCAGACTAACACACCAAACGCCCTGAAGACAGAAAATGTAATAATATGTTATACCACTAAATATTTCCATAGTAACACAGAGGACAAAACAAAAATTGAAACAAGTTTTATTCAAATAACCACCACATGTCCTGCGAACAAAAAAGTTTTTCTCCCATCGAAATCCAAAAAATGATCTGAAGATGAAGGAAATAAGAAAATATGCTTTTCATGTGGAATTTGAGTAAGATCAACATAAACAACTTCAAAGAACTAATAATAATGCATCAGAATACTATAGTCAATTCTATCAACTGTCTTTGCACAAGCGGGGCAAAAATTAATGTGTTGTGGGGAGGGGTGGGTTAGATCGTGTCACTGAAAAACTGCAGGTTGGGATCCTCAAGGTTGGCAGTACAAATGTGCTTGAGCACCTAATTCTTGTTTCTGTGGTATTCAAATTTTCTTCCTACATTTGTAGGACAATACAAGACCAATGCCAGCATTGACTTCTTACAGGAAGAGTGGTACAAAGACTCAAACCCTGTAAATTTAGAAGATTGCATACTCCTCTGCGGCTGAATGTTTTAAAACAAATTGTGGCATGAAGAAGTCAGTAGTAGTTCATGCCAAGATATTTCAACTAAAATGACCCCCAGCAAGACAGCGGTCAGTCAGCAAGACAGTGGTCAGTCAGCAAGACAGTGGTCAGTCTAACAGTAATTCAAAGAAGTGCACTTTATCTGCATTTAGCCCACTAGTAGTGTTGTGAAATACATTAACACAATTTTTTGCTTACATTTTGGCACACAGAATGGCAATTTTAAATAATTATCAAGGTTCAAATGTTATTGAGCTACTCAAATTTGAACTCACATCTCAGATGAAGTGCCAAAAATGGCACGACTATCAAGAACTCACTGATTACTCTCAGCTGGCTGGCCATAAATTTGAGCAATGAACTGGCCTTAGGTCAGAAATATCCTGACTATGATGAAGAAGAAATTCTTTACAAATTTCAAGCCATAAGCTGCTGGTTCAACAATGCGGTGAAATGAAAGGGGATTTCCCTTTCATTAATTCAACATGGAGGTGACTTTTAGGTTTTGAGATTCCTTATAAGTAATAGGTCACAGCTTATAAGATTCTTGTTCTACCTCCAGTCCCAACTTCCATTAATATTTACCAGATATCAGATGCATTTGTAAAGAGTCCATCAATCAGTGCTTCTGGTGCCATCCACCTGACTGGTAGCAATCCTTCTCCTTCTTTCCTATAATAGTCACTCTTGTAGATGTCTCTGGCAAGACCAAAATCTCCAATTTTGACAATTCTACATTTGGAATCTTCGTATCCTTTGCACGACACTAGACAATTTCTTGCAGCCAAATCTCTGTGAAATGAATGATATAATTACAGGAACATGTGTGTCGGATGCTCTACACAAATTAAACAATCAAAAAAAAAATTTAAAAAAAAACATCCCATTGTTTTTCCATTTACTGTATAGTTGGAAATTTTCACGGGGGTTAAATTTTCGCGCTTTTCGCGACCAAGTATCTAATCGCGAATTTAAGACCAGCGAAAGTACTGTCGTTAGTTGTACAAGACTATGTTGGTTGCCTGCAACAGCAAATTCTTCACTCCACAAACATGTAAGCAAGGTACAGATTCGCCAAAAATTAGCCTTGCAGAAATTTCCCACTATACAGTACAAGTTTTTTCAATCAATTAAACTTTTACAGAATCTTAAATGGCATAAGCACACTAAACTCTGCTACAGACCAGTGTCTAGATAAATACCGGTGTCAAGAACTTGTCAAATATTAAATTTCTTCCCATTAACATAACTTGCTTTTGTTATATAAAATTATAAGCTTTATTACAGGCTAAAATCCTAATCTCAAAATGGCTTTCTATTGGTATATCTACCTGGAGCTTCATTCAAATCCATAATTTCAAAAGAATCATATGAAATCACTTACCTGTGAACAAAGTGCATTTCTTCCAAATATTTGCACCCTCTTGCGACATCCGTTACTATATCTACTAAATCTGCTTCACTCAATTTAGCGTCAGTTTCTTGAGTAGCTCTGGCCCCTCTCAGGTAACTAAGGAGGTCACCCCCCTCCATCAGCTCCAGGATGATGTAGTGTGGGTCATTGTCCAGACAGACTCCAAGTAAACCCATTATGTTAGCATGGTGAAAGTTACTGAAATATAAACAGATATGAAATATCAGATTGTATATGCAGGAAAGACATAGCACTAACCATAGCTGAGGGGATAAGAGAGTTGGCACTGAAGCAAAGAGAATTAGTAATCTCAATATCCAGGGTTCCATCCCCAGGTGTGTCCTAATAACATGGGTTTTCATCCAAGAGCAGCTTAATGTTTTCCATCTGAAATGACCTTCCGAAGTGAAACATTCTAACTTTGTTAAGTTGGAAGTGACCCCATGTGACATTGTAATCCATGGACCCTTGTGGGCTCTTCTTAGATGGTCCCTGATTGTGGTGAATATACTGCCTTGGGCCTGACTTAAGTTTTCTTCCTTCACAAAAGCAAACAGAGATACAATGATCTTTAAGATTCATTTTACATCACAGTTCACTAAACTCTTCAGTGAATAGCACTTCTCAAATTAAAAGTATGTAATTGTAGGACAAAGTGATGCATACAAAAGGTAAAATAAAACCATTCAGCAATATGTATTCAATCCAACTAGTCCATAGGTCCACTAGATTGACTACTAGACTGGAAATTCACTGAACAAAAGATCTACAGGAGGAAAAATCTACTCAGTGTTTGCATTAGGTTTTGCTACAGAACTGGGGACAGGATGAGGATATAGATTATGATAGGAACAGTGTTAGGGTAAGGGACAGAGATAAGATCTTCCATCTCGTGAAACTTCAATCTAGTAGACCTTTGGTCTAGTGAATCCTGCTCAAACTTAGCAATGCTGACATTGTTGAGGATCACTTGTTCTACAGAAATATCAGAAAATCAAAGAACCTATACCATCCTGGTGAATATTTCCTATCCTTGATGGGCAATTCTTTACGCATGCGCAGCAAAGGTTGAAGAAAACACAGACACGACTTTACTTAATGAGACAAAGGAGAATATCTCCCTCTACCACAAAGACTAAAAACCCCTCAGCTATAAATACACAGTATGGTTTACCCAGCAATTAAGAAGGACTTTACAAAGAGTAGTCAATAATTTTGTAAGATTCCTATCCCTACAATCCACTAACCTCATTAACATGGCTTCTTTCAGGAAATCTTCTTTCTCTTCATCTGTTGCACCTTTCTTCAAAGTCTGGTAGAATGAAAATGAATCAAAGACCAACCATTTTTTTTACATGTCTTTGTAGAGTTTTCAAAAAATTTCACTTTTAATGCTTTTGAATACTTACCATGCTGAAAGTTCAAGGACAACTTACAAAAAGCTGCAACATGCATGTAATAAAAACTGACTTTTTGATGGGAAAAGTGATTTGCTTTAAACAATGTGTAACAATGGTATGTCCATATTATTATCAGTTGATAGAGTTTTAAAATGGAAACTACTTCTTTGTAAAAACCTGTTTTATAACCACTTTCCTTTCCTACCTCACAACTGGTCCATACATAAACATGAGATGGGATTACAATATTTGAACAAAAAACCTTGCAAACAACTAAATCAATCCTATTGGAGACATTATACATTTTATAAAACCTGGTCTATGATAACCTGTCCTAGAAACATGCCCTCTTGTATAAGGCTTCAGCCAATATTTGTGGATCAGTGATGGATAATTTGTGGCTTTGATCAGATTTGCCTTACTTTACATAAGTTATAACTTGTCCATAAAGAATTAAAATTGTACTATGAAGAACAAACTAATGAAACAAAACTGCATCCAGATGACATATTATCTAATAATACCAAGAAGTAACATTCAACAACAACCTACCTTCACAGCAACTTTAGTCTTGCCAGATGTGTCTGTTAAAATGTTTAATGCCACACCCTCGAACACCTCACCGAAAGCACCACTACCCAGGAATGTAATCAGCTTGAGCCTCTCCCTAGCAAATAGAGGGAGCTGTCCTTTGCTACCATCAGCTGTCGTCCTTTTAAAATGAAGAAATACAAAGCATATTAAAAATCATCAAGAAATTAACTTGAAGAGCTGTGCTTTTAGGCCTTACTGTTTCTACATTTAATGTAGCTATTGTGTCAGCCACATACTTTCAGCATAAGGTAGACTAAAGCAAAAAAGGTTGGCATACTGAAAGCTCCATCCTTCCAGCACTTTCTCTTATCCACATAACAGGAAAATAGTGCTTTTCCTGGAAAATTCTGTGGGCTATCTTCCACTGCAGGGGAAAACCTGAAACCTCTCACAAATGGAGTGCACATGGTAACTTTTCAAAAAAAGAGAAATTTTTCTGCTGGTATTAACCGCAAAAATTCACCCCTATGCTACACTACAAAGATTCAAACTCTCCCTGTCCCTGCCTTTTCTCACCCTTTCATCTTCCTTTGACCACCTCCTGCAGGTTTATATCAAGCCTACCAAAGTTGGATGGATGTTCACAATCTAATCAATTTAAAGTCCTTTTCAAGCTCCCATGGGGTATGACATCAGGCTATTTGTGAAGCACTCAAGTTAAACTATCACATCACAGTTTTATCCTTGTTTAAACTACTAATGTTTTGCACCTGGCAAGAAGACAAGATGTTCCAATGTTTTTTAAAGTTTGTGGTGTGGCTTTAGCAAAGTGACGGTCCAGGCTTGCCACTGAAAGACATAGTCTTAAACTAGGCCAACCAGTAGGGGTAAGCTGGGCAAGTTTCAATCCCAGTAGAAAACATAAGTACTTACAAGTGTGCATACATCTGGTTTCCTTCCATGGTGGTTGGATAATCTCTCAATGTTGCTAACTCTGTGTCCGTTCGATATGTAACTGGTCCACCAAAAGACTTCTTTTCATTCTGTCTTCGCATAACTAAAGAAAAAATTTTCATAATGATTAAAACTTTTCGTGGTTATCTCTGGGCAAGAAGAGAACATTTCTATGCCTTCAACTTGGTAATTCGATCAACATAATGAAGCTTGTTACACTTGTAGCAACAAAGTAGCGGAAACTTTTGTTGCATACTATTTGAAAAAAATTAAAATTTATTCCTGGAGAAATTCTGCACACATTTTTTGAACTTACAATTTCTTTGTACAATCTTATGACTTTTTTTATTTACTAGGCCTGAAAATTCCAATAACCAAAATACCTTCCTCACATTTCCAGCTTTTCTATAATTCCAGGAACATAGCACTGCTATAACAACATCAGGTGCTTACAAAAGAAGCTTTAAAATAATCCAGACTGCAAGAGTTATAAAAGATTTTACATCCACTGAATTGCTTAAATGACAGGGAAGCTAGTTATTTCCTCCAGTTTCAAGTAGGAAAGCACTAAGCAGACTCATTTTCTTTATTTCAAATACACTTCTATGAAGGTTTTTGACACCAGCCAAGCCACCCAGGCAAATAACCTTCAAGTTGGCTACTACATCAAATGGTGCTGAACTTCAAGTGTAAACTTTAGTTGCCATAGACAATGCATTTTTGGGACAATAAGAGGAAGCTAGAGAAACCCAATCCTGTTGTTTTCCCATTCTGACCATCTTCACACTGAGGTGAATATATTTTAATCTGGTCACATAAACTGTATAGAGGACCTAAACATTTGATCTATTCAAATGATACAAGCACAAAGTGTAACAAGCATACTCTCTATAGTGCACAGTGGACTCTTCATGTATACTTAACATACTCAAAACAATACATGATAAAATATACAATAAATGACGTGATGCACTATGGTAGACTTGGGCTATATTAAAATGAGCTATGGTCATATAAAGTGTCATCTAATATTAAATTAAGCTATTTAAACCAGACCTTTAAATTATACAAGAGGGTCATACAGCTATAAAGATTGCGATTTTAAAGAAAGCTTTGGTTCTGTTCCTTTTGTAAGTACTGAAAACTGAATAATGACTATGGTTGACATGACACCAGATCAGCCATGAAGCCTGACATAAAATATACTCACCAAAATATATCACAATGATAAGTACTATGAGCACCACCACAACAGCAATCACAACCCCAATGATGATACCTATATTAGAATCATCTAAAGAAATGAACAATGGAAAGATAAAACAATATAATATTACAAGACCTCATAATTAAAATCATTTTTGCCTCAGATTTTAATTAAGCAAATGATTTCATCAATTATTATATCACACATGAGCAGAGGCAGCTGGTTAGCTTGTCCTTGCAAAGGCATATGGCAGACTCAGCCAGGCAATCAAACTGGATGGTAAGCCCAAGCCAAATTGGACTGCAGCTGTTACAGTACCTGGCATGAAACCCATGTCCCTCAAGAGCAATTCAAACCTAAGCACTTGTCACATGCATACACAGATGGCAGCACACACTACTCTGCAACCCAACAGCAAGGAGGACCAACTATTTTTTACCTGGCCTCTGAAGTCCATTCCTAAAATTTGGTAGAGACTGTTTGACGTGTAGTCAACATTCATAAACAGTATTTGCCATTAAAGGACAGAACCTTTTTCTTCAAAACACATGTATTGGCAATAATGTGCAACTATGTACTGCTATATTGTAACTTCTTTGAAATATCCTGAGAGAAGTTAGCAGCATTACACCTGAAATAGAATAAGTTGTTTATCCATTTTATTTCTCAACAAAATACTAATAAATACATTTAATTACAAATCCAAGTGACATAAACACAATACTTCCATTTGAAGTCTTGATTGTAACCTGAAGTGTCCTAAAGTATTACTAAAGACAAGCAAATTGCTTCTTACCTCTCTTGCTGTTTTGTAAAGATGTTGTTGACTTTATTTGATACTAATGATAATTTGAATTGTTTTCTGAAGAAATCCAAACAACAAAGCACAAACACAAAACTTTTCCATATATTGTTGCTATGGTTTTACAAATATAAAAAGGTTATGAAAGCTTCGTCAATTTTATTGAATAACAAAATAAATTTCCAAATATTAGCATGAGAATGAAATGTGCTTTTGCCAAGTAAATACAAAAGGAAAGGTAAACCATCTTTGACAGGGCCACCAGTAGAGGGTGTGATTTTACCTGCTGCAATAGGTTCCACCATGAATGGCTCACTTTCAGGACCAAACTCTCCTCCCCCTATGTCATTTGTAGCTAATGCTCTGAAGACATACATGAAATTTTCTGTGAGATTCAGCTTCCACTGTCTACTTGTACCTTCATAAACAGTAGTCCAGTCTTCAAATGCTCTCTTTTGTACCTCAGAGATGGTTGTAGTTCTACAAAAGTATTTGATGAAAGAATAAACATAGGTTTCTTGATAGGAAATCTTTTAACGTTTTTCATTGATCTATTACCAGACTTGTATTCAAGTCGCGCCTTGAGTCACATCCCGCCAACACTACCTGACTTGAAAAAATTCTGGGCAATTTTCCCCTATTGAAATAAAACAGAGATTTGAGTCAATGACTTCACTCAAGTCCCTAAAATAGCTCCAGTTGACTTGACTTGCTAAGAAAAGAATGACTTGGATACATCTCTGTCTATTACCCTATTTCCTTATCTTTATGACATGTGACAAGTCTTCCATAACTTTGACATGAACTCCTTTTGCCTACCCCCAGTGCCCCCTCCTCCCTTTCCCCAATGGGTTGGCTTAGAATTGCATTTGTCACACATCATGGACTTACCAACTTGATGTTTTTGCCAGTTTGCTACTATAGCTCCATATAAGTTTGTCCTATCATGTTTTACTATGAATCCTGTACATCACACTTATTTCAGATAAAGTAATAGATAAGATACGACAATTTTGGAAGAATCAGTGATGCAAACTACAACTAAGCAAACACAGCAATAGGCCTCCACACAATGTGTAATCACAAATGTCAACGGAAAACTGTTTTTAAGGGTATTTATAAGTCCTTAATACTCTCTGCAAGCCCCCACCATACAAACACAGCCTACATTCATTTTTAAAAGCCAAAATTCACTCTTTCAGTCTGGCCAAACTATTGGAATGCTCCTCTTTATATGCCAAAACAAACCATGTAAGGAAAGAATGATACTTACTTTGCCTGTAGGGTGTAAACGAGGTCCCCTGGACCTCTCCTCTCTGGCTCTTCCCACACAACAAAATCTCCTTCTATAGTTGGTGGACTGACTACACCAGGCACATCACCTGAATGACCAAAAATATTAGAAAATGGTAAAAACTGTTTGAAATGGTAGCCTTCAACCTTCAACAAAATACACATGGCAAACCTCATTAAAGTGAAAAGTGTGTTTTAATCTATAATGTTAGTACAGTGTAACCTATTTTATCCAAAACCCCGTTTATTTTAACTACCCATTAGATTTAACAACAATAATAGTCAACACAATTACGGTAGTAGTATCCACCAAGTTTTCAGTGCGTCACAAGGCAAAAATCAACATAAATTTTTGCTGAAATGCACTATAATTTTTCTAGGGACTTTAAAAGTCATGGAAAGATGTCACCATGGCTAAAACAGCCGATATGTGGGGATAGAAACACAATCTGTTATCTCTTTGTCAAATTTGGAAGAAATATTGTACGTATTTGTTTTGAAATTCTTGTTAGGAGCCATGAGTCGGTATAGGCTCAATATCCTCTTACACTAAAATACAATAGGCTAGCGCAAGTCCTAGTTTCATGAAATCTGAAAAGTTAGTATTGTGAGCTTCATGCCTAACATTAACGAAAGTAGACCTTACAAAAACATTGCAAATTGCTGTTTGAGAGTCCCCTACACAAGTGTCTCTAACATTTTTGGAAATTTATGCCGAATTTTTACTCTAGATACCTCTCCAGATCGTTACAGCTTCTCTTCAGCCCATACACTCATTAAGTGTGTAGAAAGCATTGGTCATTTCAGAAGAGCAAAGGCTCGAATTTTAGGAATAAAATCTCAGTTCAATTCAATTCACTTTATTCCAATCAATGCACATAAAATTCGAATAACATATATGGTAAGTATGACATGAGAAATATATAAGAGCATTGATTGAGGAGTTCCCAAAGAAAGTTTAAAAGCAAAACTTGTTGGGAAGGGAACCCCTATAATAAGAAAATAGAAAAGATAACAAACCACAGGCAAAATTAACATCAAACAGAAAAAACACAAATTACACAACAAGATACAGTACAACACCAAACACCTGTTCCCCTACTCTGCTAAACAAAACCCCAGCCCCACCACACCCACAGGGAAGTCCAAAACTGAGATAACTTTACATGTAATCTCTCTGTTTTAGAAGTCTTAAAATTTATTTGTCATATCATCGGGCCATAAAAATAGTAAAAAAATATTTGGGGGGATTTTGTCTACACTTTTACTAGCCTTTTCAGAATTATTTGGAAGTGTGCTGACACTCTGTCTTATGGACCCAGTGTACCGTACTTATGGCAAAAACTTGGAACCCCAATTATCTGAATTTTTTCGTTATCCGAACTACCTTCAGTCCTGATGTGTTCTAATAAATGGGGTTTTACTGTAGCATGATTTGGTTAGCCATCTAAAGCTACATCTGGAAATGTCATGTATCACTCATGATTAATGCACCAAAATAAAGATAAAACTATCCAGAAGAAATAGCTATCATTTCAGCCTCATGCCTGACTCTGGTTCATCAAGAACATCATGAATGTACAAAACACAACCTTCTCTCTTTGACAAGTATGGTATTCAGACAAATATTAACAATGAGTAAATTCTGCCCAAGTCCAACAAAAGACAAACATGTAAATGTCCACAATAGGAAAAGTCAAATAAGAAAGCAAATATGCTAGTGGTCCCATGGAGTCCCTAATGTATGTAACTGTTTGAAAAGTTTAAGGCTTTCAGAGGTATATTACGCTACTAAAGGCTTTTTTGAACTTTGGTATTCCCACAGTTAAGGGCAATTTCAGAAGAGAGAGTTCCATGGGTGGGAATGTGGGTTTTAGATGATTCTAATACTTTGAAATGTTTGAGCAGCAAACTACCAGCATATATAGCACCACGGATAAGATTACAAGGGCCAAAAAAAAACACTTTTTATGTATATTCACTCCATAAAATGAATTTGTAGCTATTTGTATCTCATTTCTGTAAAAAATTATGCTTTCTCAAAAGTATTCCATATTCTATTCCCAGAGAGACAGTTACCAGCGCCATTTCTAGAATGTTCACAGGCTGGCATATTTTTCACAGGACCTAGAGGGGGAGGGAGGGTCTTTGATAATGTGGGTCACTGCCAACACATTGGGGCTTTATGTGAAGAGAATTTATACTTGTTACTATATGAGTAGTTGTTCACTAATACAGGAATGACACAACATGCATAGGGCCACCGATTTTCCGTGAAAAAAAGAGTCAATTTCCGTTACAGTAATTCCACATTCCGTGAAAATCCGTGCAAGCAATTTGCCAAATCCGTGACTTTCTGTTTTGAATTGATTAGTGTGTTAGGCCAGTGCAGCCTAACCAGACTAAAATCCAATCACCAGCCTAACGTCTACACATAGGCCTATATGTAATGGAAAAAAACAACCTAAAACAACTTGACTTACGATTGTTTGAGTGTGGGTCTCTTGTTCTTCTTACATAGTAAAAGATACGTATAAAATTATATGCAAATGATATGCAGGTACTAAATCCGATAATTATTCCATTTCCACAACTGAAAGTGTAACTTGTCAGTCAGAACGTTATGATCGTTCGATCATGAACGTAACAACGTACAAGGCAAGCTATTGAGTAACGTGCGCAACAGTTTGTTATGACGCACTCATGCAAAGTATACAATACATACAGCACATGATACAGTATAAACAACAATCAGCTACAGGCAACGGGATCGCGGGAAAACTTTGCAAGACTGAGCAACATTTGACCAACTGAAGGCTAGTAAATGCGCAACTCGCACCTGGTCCCACATACAGTAAGCATCGGAGGGGGTGAATTTCAAGTTTTCTATCAGATTGTAGCCCACTAGAGCCATCCAGTGTTGTTACGTACAGACTTTGAAACTTTTTTTTTCATTTTGCCCTCTTGGTTGCAGACTTCTTTAGCATTCTGAGAGATTTTTGAAGTTCCGTGATTTTCCGTGAAAAAATTAAAATTCCGCGATTCCGTGACAATTTCCGTGATCGCGGAAAATCGGTGGCCCTACATGCACAAAGATACCTGCGTACACATTAGCTACATATTCTCTCCGCGTACTCATCAGGCTTGTCCATAAATACTTATCCCCTGAGCACAAGAGCTATTGTAGAATTATGTCAAACTAAATCATTTCTTATCACTATTGTATGGGAATTGCACAAGAGGAATAACCTCATCTTGGCATAAGTTGTGGTAAACCACAATTGCATTAGCTTTTTCTGAAACTCAAAATTTATTGAAAACTAAGTTATCAAAGTCTTTGTCTTCTGCTGCTCCTTTACAGACCATTTGCCTTGACCAAAACCCAAAGAATTCCTCTGTTCAGTACGACATATCTGCATACTAAGAATACAGCTATTCAAATTTCCCCTCTTGAGATATCCTCTTGACAGGGCTTTTATCCATATACCTATATTAACCCAGAATCACTTCTGTTGCTTGCCATAACTATACCTTAATGCACCTTGATACATCCCACCCACACATCATTTCAAACACCTTTCAGCAGAGTTCTCCTTTAGGTACCTTGTTCACTCTAAGATTGCACCTTTCTAACATTGCTGACCTAAACAGACTTTTCCCCCTTCACCTTAATCCTCTAAGAATCACAGGCATGTAGAGCCCAACATGAGGCATCCACATGATATAATTATACTCTCTAAAAGTAACCTTTCCTAAGACAGTAAGGTCACAAGCGACACTGCAATCTGTGTAGTCAAATGGCCTTTCCCCTCCAGGGTGGCGAAACATCCGGCTTATCGCCAGATTGTCCGGCTTTTGGGCAGCCTGTCCTCCGTTACTTAATGCCGCACACTGATTTGTCCTCCTTTTTGAAGGTGTACGAGTTCACAATATGCATACTTTGAATTAAAAATCAATTATGAGTATATTCATGCCTATCAAATTTGATATTTTGATCGAAGAAAATGTAAAGCACAAGAAAATTGCAAACTAATGAATCTCAAAATATGAGTCATTATCATCAGACACATTCACAGGAGACCATATTGTGTTTCAGCACGAGCAGCAACTTGATTTAGCTAAAGGGAAAGATATGTAATGTGGTAGCCGTGTATCGCAATATCTGAGTGTGTACACAATGCTGGAGGGCAGCAGTGACTCAAGCCAACAGCGGCCATGTCCTCCTTTTTGAAAATTTGAAAATGGTTACCCTATTCCCCTCCTCCAACACATCATCTACTCCCAATTACCATTAGCTACCCAAATGGCAAGTATAACATCCATACCTGTTACTCTTTTTGAAATATCTAACTTTAAATTTTCTACATGTTGGCCACTGTTGACCCCGAATGACCTTTGGCTATCATAAAAATTACAGGCTTCCAGTGATTTACTTCGGGCATTCACATGTCACACATGAAACACTTCAAGACTAATCTTCCTTAGATATCATGTTCACAAGCAACACTTGTCACAAACATGTATCTCCAACCTGCATGAGTACTTACAGGTTCCCCAGTCCTCAAAACCAAAAAGGACTTCCAGTCTGTAGCCATTTCCCACAGAATGGGAAGTGGTGGCAGTGGTTTCCATACCTCCCTGAATAATGACCTATCAGGACAAAAAGCCCTGAATATGATGGTCAGAAGACCCAAATGCCAATCTTTAACCCTCCTCCCCTCAAACCACTTTATCCCTTTCACAGACAAACTGACAGACAGACAGACATTTTGAATCGGTTGGACTAGATTGGATTTAAAACAACCATAACCGATACAGAAATGTACCATTTGCACTTTCCATCTTCAGATCAAGTTCAAATTCTGTTTAGAAAAGAAGTTATGTTATATTTTGAAGAGATGGCCGATAATATCAAGAACTGTGCTAAACAACCTGGCTGACAGTGCACAACAGGAAAACTCAGGAAATCTGCAAAAGGGTTAACTTGAACTTACCTAGAGTGATAATGTCAATAGTCTCTTCTTGTGGTATTTCCTGATTTTCATACCAAAGACCTGAAATGTACTGAGCTTGAAGGCGTATTCGGTATTTACTGTATGGTTTCAGGGGATCTGAAGAGCCGATCTCTTGCTCATACAACATAGACGCTTCTGTTTCTTGTTCAGGCCCCACTGTCCATTCTGTTTCTTCTTGATCCTATATATGATAACAAATATTTTGAAAGACATAATTTTATGCACTTTCTCATTAACAAATGGTATTTTAAAACTGACAATAATATGACACAGGCATGAAACACTTCCTTAGAAGAGATAAACTATCACATGTCGAAAAACTATTACACAAAGAGAACTTATTCCAAACAAATACCATATGATGTGCCTATGATAAAGAAAGACAAATTCGAAAACACAACAAGAACTTGCTTAAATCTTCCCAAATAGAGCAACTATTTATAAATGAACTGACAAATTTCTTACCTCTGTGATCTGGGAATCTATAAACCTATGTTCCAATCTATGAACTTGAATGCTGCCATCTTCTGGTGATGTCCATGTCACTTTAATGGTGTTAGATGATTCGCTCAAAGCTTCTATCACACCTGGTTTTTCAAAAGTTATTCCAGTTATTTCCTCTGACTCCCCTTTCAATTGCTCATCTTCTTCTCGGGCATTGGTATGTTTCACATATACCTGCCAATTACAAGCAGAAAATATCGTCTTGTTGTTGTAACAAATTTTTTGTTGATCTTGTAAGAAAGATTAAAATCAAAGACAAAGTTTACATCTTCACATTTCCTTTCTATGATGACATATCTTTCCAAATTCATGGATAGGATTAGTCATCCTTTGATATTAACATCCCTAAAAACCTGCCTAGCTAAATTTTCAGAGATGGATTGTAATCTCGTCAAATTCGCCGATGATACTGCTATGATAGGTCTCATTGTCGGAGATGATGACAGCACATATCTCCACCAGCTTGACAGCTTTGTAAACTATTGTGATTCTAACTTCCTTGATTTAAATGTTGCAAAGACGAAAGAAATGATCATTGATTTCCGTAAGAATTCTGTTCTGCCACCACCAGTAATTATCAAAGGTACTGAAGTCGAACGTATTTCTTCTTATAAATATCTTGGGGTGGTTATGAATAATAAACTGACTTGGGATGATCATGTTGATGTAACGATTAAAAAATTGCATTCCAGGTTGTATTGTTTAAGGAAGTTATCTACTTTTAATGTGTGTTCTGAGATTTTAAAGATCTTTTATGATGCTTCTGTTTGTAGTGTTTGGAGGTATTGTTTAATTTGCTCAGTGGGGTGGGAACGTTTGTAAGAAAGAGAAGGATCGCATTGAGCATCGTATCGTATTATTGAGAAAGCTGCAGCAGTGGTAGGGGAGCCCCTGAGTAAAGTTGATCCACCCTACCAGTGCCTCTTAATGAATAAACTTAACTTCATTTTGGAGGATGGTAGCCACCCACTCCACAATCAACTTATGGAGAAGCATACACACAGAGGCACTGGTAGACTGTGTCTCCCATTAATGATCACTAATCGCTACAGGAATTCTTTTATCCCTAGTGCAATAATGGTTTTTAATCAGAATGTTCATCGCGAATGATTTTGCGGGGGTTTTTTCCGCTTCTAGGTTTACGCTTTCTTATCTATTTTATTGTAATTTATGTTTTTATGCATTATTTTACTGGTTTTTCAATTTTCTTTGTTTTCCATGACCAGTGGTTGGGAGTTGGTTGGGCTCTTCTGCCAGGTGGTAGTGCGGTTTGTTGTTTAGTCTTGTATTTTTGTTTATCTTCTTGCATTTTTATTGTAGCATTTCACTTTCTTATGTTCCTTTTTTGTACTTTTGTATTGTCTGTGCGAGTATTTGAATTTCCTTCACAGCCAGTGAGCCACAACTGGAAAAAAGGCGGTGGTCGTCTCGACTTGAACCAATTGGTTGGAAACTGGGACGTTAAACCTCATCTAACTAAGTAACTCCTTCAAGGAGAAATAAAGTGAAATCTAATCTAATCTAATCTAATCACTGTTTTGACAAGAGTAAAGCAGTCTGGAAATTTTGCACCTGCTATGTTATGTAATAGACGAATGTTTCAAATGCCATCCTGTCCTATGCCTAACCCTTCTGTTTTGTTAATTATTTAGAATTGAATTGAGTATGGAGTAGTTTTGTACATAGAGAGGTCCAGTTATACACTATCATTTGAAGTGGCAGGTTTAAAGTGAATTGGTGTAATACAAAAAACAACTTCTAGAGGGACTTTGAGAAAAGAAAAAGGGAGAGATGAGCAATGTAATAAAGGAGAACTAGCAAAACCTTTTGTTCTGAGTTTTATTTCAATCACTGACCAAGCTGTCCTTCCATGCCTGCAACTGAGTACTCTTATAAAACTGGTCTCAAAATTAACTGGAAGTGTTTTAAGTGTTAGGTCAAGGCATGACCCAGGTCATGAGGGGAGTAAGGAAGGGGATACATTTCATAGGGAAAGATAAATAGTGAAATAGGGAACTGAGACCCACCAATGGCCTAGAACCAACCCCTCTCAAATGATCACATTAAACCATGACAAGTCTTCAACAATCTTTAGTTGATAAAAGTTCAGAATGTGCAAACCAACACTCTTGCAAGTGAGTGTTTTGTTTTTCGTGACATCATTTTAAAGGAACTCAAAAGTGAATCTTTACTGTAGGGCAAAGGCTTCACATGAAAATTTCCACTTTCCCTCAGTAGTTATGTTTTTTTTTTTTTTTGTTTCACAATCCCCCTTTTTGGTTTTACACTTGCCTTTTTATACTCCTACTCTATTTTTACTCTTTTTGTCATGTTTTGGTTCTGGAAGGGAAATAAATGACAAGGACGTACTGAATACATGTATTTGTGACAAATTTGAAATCTTAGGCATAAAAGAGAATGGATAAAACAGACTTCAATAACATGAACAGCCATCCTATACTTATTTTGAAATGTTTCCAGTCACAACTTTCAAATTTCCCCTTTCTTCCCTTACAAGTTTCTTTTGTGACATTTTGCAAAAGTGACATTTCACAAAAACAAAAACATTGCACAATAAATCCACACAAGGGATGTATCTTGCATATACTGAACAATTTATGAACACTTTGTCACAAGATCATAAAGAACTCTATTGATACATAGGTATTTCAACTCAAATTGGGTTAGCAGCTTTTGCCTATGCATTAAACATGTAAAATTCTCTGTGCTTCCCCCAAAATATGGAAGGGTAGGGGTTGGGGCCTTCTACATGCTTTAACCACTGTGCAATATGCTAGGCCAACCAGTAGTTACAGGAAATTATGGGGAATGCACATGTAAATAGGAGGTATGGAGATACTGACATACACAAATGCAACAAGCTAACAATTAAAGTACAGAGGTTACTTTTCCTTTACACATATGAACTTTGTGCCTTCCTTAATTTATGTTAAGAAGCATAATTTACCTGCACAGTATACTCAGTTGCAGGCTCCAAATTTCTGGCTGTATATTCTGTGGCTTGAACTTGAGACATCTGACCACTGACCATAACTGTATACTGTAAAGAATCACTCGGTCCATTCAGTTCAGCTGGCTCTACCCAAGACACCAATGCCTCACTTGAAGACTGAGGGATAAAGGTTACATTCTGAGGTGCTGAGGGAACTGAAAGTAAAGTACAAATCATGACAGTCTTCTTTGAGAACAAACAGAAGGAAGTTCTATACATAGGCAGGATTTTCCAGCACCCACTGTAAGTAGGGGAATGGGTAAAGGCTCATCAGGGGCCACTTGTTTTCAAAGAGGAAATATCAGTGTTTAAAGTTGGACTTGCATTACCCTGATACACTGAGGAACCAATTGTAATTGGTGACTGCACTTTGACTGACAGGAATTCAAATTCTAAGTACCAAAGTATCTCTCTAAAGGTTCAATCATGAAGCTGATTATGGTTTGGTATTTTCTCACCTTGATTACTTTAACATTCTGTTGTATGGCTTGCCAATAGACAAATTTAAAGATTCCAGAAAGTTCAAAATTTTTGTTAATTAAAGTTATGGTGACATACCACCGAAAGCACTGTTCTCACTTGACAGTTAAAGAATAAAATCCCTAATTCCCCACATGAATGATCTGCTGGTTTCTACATTAACTCATTACCAATGCAAAAATAATGATATCATGATGTGGAGTGTTGCAAAGTGTTAAGATTCCATTTCTTATTCCTTCATAAATTATCCCTTAATTACTGATGAGATAGTTTACAATTTGGTGGGTGATATTAATACTTTTCAAGGAAATAATTTAAACTTCCATAATAACTCCCTCAGAGGATAACAATGTGCTTCAAGTGTCCTTGAAATGATCTAAGGCTAAAATTAGCCATATATGGTATTGTCCATCTTTCCACATCACAAATCTGCTCATGTCTATTTGTGATAAAAGTGTAAAATAGAAATTACCCTGTGAAATGATCTATATTTGATGGATTTTGATGGGAACTGCAGCTTTTTACTGGATTTTTACTGCTTTTTACATCAAATATCCACCTATGTTATTTTCATGTCACCAGACATTAAAGTGATATGTGATATCCAACATCCTCAGAACATTACCTTCACTTTAAAATGTTTGCACTGGTTACCAGTTGAATTTAAAATAAAATTCAAAATTTTTCTTGTGTGTAAATCTTGTTTTCATGACATTTGTATTGTTAAGCCTTCTTCATATAACTTCAAAAGTTCCACTTTTAACAAGACTAGCTTGGTTGTTTCATTTGTAAAGCACAGCACCTTAGGGGGGCAGGTTGTTTGCTTATAGTTGGCCCAAGTCATGGAACTCACTTTTTCTAAATGTTAGGGAGTCTACTTTTCTTAAGCTGTTTAAGGCTTATTTGAAAAAAATCTTTTTAATTTGGCCTTTTCTTATGTTGTTTGCAAAGTGCAACAAAACATTTTATGGTAGTGCGCTATACAAGTCAATGCAATACTAATAAATTATGCCCTTCAAATATAAGCCACGGTGATTGGTCTACAGCTTGCATAGATTTAAAACATATGAATAATCAACAGAATATGGCCTTGAACTATTAAACTGTAGTTTGGGAGGTCATAAAGTATTTTTAACATATATAAGAGAGGTAAGAAGACTTGTTGGGATAGCATTCACTGTCTGGGATGATGAGAAAATTGGGCCTTTAATTTTTAAAACAGGCTTCGTGGTGATGGCCATACTATTAAATCATTCATTCTTCAAATTAACTTAATATGAAATGAATAGGTTTTCAGAATATAAATGGAATCAATCCATCGAGGTAAGACTTACTTCCGACCCAAGTTGTGTAATTCACTTGCTGACTAGACACAGGTTGAAGGTTACTTGAGGCATCAGTGGAGGTATACATATTGCTAGCTCTAACAAACATACAGTACCCTGTGTAAGGCTCCAAACCATATAATGTAACTGAAGTATCTATGGTAGATGTCTAAAAGAAAGACAAAAGAAAAAAGGATAAAGTACAGAGATTATTATGTTTTGTTAATGAAGCTAAACAAGCTTGTAGAACATTCCTTTAGAGACTGAATTGAATCCAAACTACCATGATCTTTCTTTGTGTTTTGTTTGTGCAAAGAAAATACAATATATGAAATGATATCTGAGTCTAAAAAAGAGAGTATTACCTCAGAACTGTACCAGGCATATAAAAATAAGCATATCAGATATTTAATGAGGAAACAATTTCTCAACAGATATTGCTGCATAATATCTGCTGCCGAAACGGATGATGCCACAAAACTGTACAAGAATTGCTACTCAAGTACATACCACTTCTACATTCTTGATTTCTCAAAAAGTGGTAAGTATCAAATTGCTCACCAATGACCTGCATAAACTGAGGTAGCTTTGTGATGACCTACATAAAATCAATGATTGGTGACAAAGGGCATTCAGCTGAGCTAACATTAAAAACTCTAGTAGACATAAAGCTCCCTTTTTTGCCCCAAAACAGGAAACTCTGGTGTATTTGATAAAGGCAGAGAAAATCTTCATGATTGCATCACTTTGAAAGGAAAAACAGTATAGCCTTCTTGTTATCTAAAGTGAAGAAAAACTACAGATCACAAATATTAAACCTACATGGCAGGTAATAAGCTGCCTGTTAAACTCACGGGTACATGGCTGGTTGGCATCTGACTTTGTAAAGGATCTTCTTCATTGAGGGAAAGACTGCAAGTCCAGTTTTGCAGTCTTTTAGCATCATTAAATAGTTCCTCTAGTTTCTGGAAACCTCTCAAAGCGTTTTTTTTTATTACAGTAAATGGCAGTATCAGAGATAGTAACACCTAAACTAGAAGCAGTGGTGTATTTGGGGGGAGGGTCACTGGGGCCATATCTCACCCCCTCACTAATGCTGTTTTTAGTACCTAAAATATGTAAATGTTGAACACAATTTTACTTCAAAAGGTAGCATATGTGGCACCAGATGGCATGTAAGGACACCTACTTTATCAAAATATTTTCAAAGGGGAGGGGTACACCCCTTCCCCTTAGACCCCTCCCCCAGGCCAGTGCCACACAACATACCTACTTTATCAAAATATTTTCAAAGGGGAGGGGTACACCCCTTCCCTTAGACCCCTCCCCCAGGCCAGTGCCACACAACATACTGCATGCCCAACCCACCCCCCCACCCCCCCATGACAGAAATCTTGACTGTGCCACTGACTAGAAGCTACAGTAACAGCAATGACTTCCGCTGCTTTCAACCAAATCTGCTGATTTATAAACTAGTGTCCTCACCTCTGTTTGGTATATGAAAGCACTCAAATACAACAAACTATAAAAATTCATACCTAAAATAGCTACAACAAGAATTTAAGTTTTCCATCAAAACTCCGCTTTTACTCACATAATTACTGCATGTCACACTGCAGTTCCCTTCTTGTACAGTACTGTAACAGATGGTGTACATAGGGGTAGAGAGACTGACTGACCCACAAGAAGACAATGTTGATACCGGTGTCAGCTGTAAATCCAGTCTATCCTTATATGCACCTTCATCCTTTAATTCTGGTGCCATTACAGGGTCAGCTGGGATGAGACACTCAGGAGCTGAAAAATGTCAATAATACATTCTGACCAATCACAATTTACAACTTTCAAGCCCAACAGTGAATTATTTTGATAAATGATATATATTATACATTCAGAAAAAGGTTGTAAACTTTAAATTTCATCTCACACAGATTACCACGAAACAATGGTTCTTGGCTGGTAGTTAAATCATATTTAAATAATTATCTTGTAAATCTCAAAGGAAATGAAACACTTCAACCAGGAACATTCCAAGAAATTAAAGATCACTGACAGCTCCTAATTACAATCCATGACATGATAATTGGCTGAGTCACACTGAAACACACCTTCAAAAAGCCTACACTCCAAATGTTGCAAACATAAGATACCTTGGAAATCAATCCCTTACCTGGGAAAGGTTGTAACTGATCCCCAACTGAGATTAACACATTGGAAGAGGAGTCAGTAATCTGGAAGTCAGATCCCGTTACTTTGTTGACACTGGCACGTTTTTCAGAGGACTCGTCAATCCAGTAAACTTTCATATGATCTACAGTCATTGATGATGCTGGCAGGGCTGGAATAAAATTACTCATATTATGAGCTGTGAAGTGGATTTATATTCATTAAGTTTGAATGAAATTAGGTACCCTATTACCCATAACAAAGTATATATCAGGTTTACCAAACTTTAGATATGACAACAATGAAACTTGGACATGAGAAGTTGTATTTTTACTCTTTACTACCAGGGATGGTGTGGCAGATACAGAGAGGGTGCCGTGGGTGGACGTGCCAACCCCCAAAATTTCCAAGACTACAATTTTCACGTACAAGCTGGACCATGCCTTTAATATTCTATCCCAGACATCTCACTGTTGCGCTCCTCATCACAGTTTTGAAACAGAAACTCGTACACCATATTGACAGCACAATTACTTATCTGTCCTTCAGATGGATGACACTCTCCCACAATTTGTGAATCTAGTGCATCCCTCCAACAAAAATCCTGGATCCACCCATGGGGATGTGAGCAGTAACCGTTTGCAATCTGCCATTTTTCTCTTTGCTATCTGCCATTTTTCTTTTTCTTTACCATACTGCTTTTCCTTTTTTACATGTAAGATAATTTTCCTGCCATCACCTTGTCAGAGAGCATCATTCCAATTTTGTTATTGTATTAACATACAAGTACCCAGTTCATCAATATGAAACCAGCAACTGACCCACTGGGTGAGGTATATGGGATCGATGTGCCTGGCACATCTGCCTACCACTAGGTTCTCTATAGAAACATTTCACCTGATATGTTTTTAATCTCAACCACAAAATGCTGCTACACTGAGGCAATAAACATAGTTCAGACATACACCAGTGCTCAAATTGACCAATCAAACTACATCAGGCAATGGTGCCACCAGTCTACATACAACATACCATGCATGTATCTACATGTGCCTAGTTTCAGCGTACAAAATGTACACAAGTCATCTATTGGTACCTCAATCATAGATGTGTAAAGAAAACACAACATCAAATGAAATGACATCATTTAATACTTTTATTTCAGACTTTTGCCTTTACCAACATTTGTTTTGTATGAAAAGTCTGGGATAACAGCAGGGTGTGCAAGATTGTCTCTCAACACACAATCTGGTAGTTGTCACAGAGGTGTACATAAGAAATATGCTCAACTGTTCAGTGTTCCTCTGCCATGAATAATCAAGTCACTAGGCCAATGTTACATACACATAGATCACTGGTTCCAAATGGGGGCAGTATTGCCCTCTGGAGGCATTTTCACAACTCAGGCAGCAATAAGAGCCAAGTTGGCAGCAGAGGGATGTTTAACAAAATGAGATACCAAATTTGTCCAGGCTAAAAAAGATACCAAGCACTTTCTTCTAGCTGAACTTTTAAGTTAGTATGCAATAAAATGGAGATAAGTTGGAGTCAACAAGTGTAGTAAGTCTTTCCTTTTCTAGGTTCACTTAAGAGTTGGTGAATTATCTCATCTGCTAGATCCCTGGAAATTGCATTTAACAGTGTTCACTTTCAAAATTTTCCTTGTGAGGATCACCATGATGAAGTTATTTACACAACCACACAGTCATGACCAATGTCACAATAAATAGTGCTGACAGCAGGCCTTCATGCAATATCAGCGTCATGAGATATGAATTTACAGACAGCATGTATTGCTGAATACTGAGCCAAGGTACAACTAACTGTGGGAAAAGACGATAAGGACTTCAGATGAAACTTCCCAGCCCCTCAAGCAGTGTCTTGATCTCGAAGGGGTCAGTTTTGGTCTGGGGTATTGATGTCTAATAACAACATTGTGTCAAACACACATGGCCTAAAAGTAACAGACATTTTGCAGCCAATCATGATAACCATAGCTCAGCTGAGTACTTGAGCTAAAGACCAGATAACACTTTGGGAGAGACTGTCAAGCTAAAGGAGTGTAGCTCATGGAAGATTGCTCCTGCTGGGGAAGAAACATTTTTGTTGGTCGGTGAAACTGAACTAAAGGGAGATGTTAAAAAGTTGCTTTTGTTAGGTTATTTTGTAGCCTTTAGAATGAGAAAGTCTGTTCTATTAAACTCCATCCTTTTCCTTAAGACTTATAATTACCAGGCAAAGTGGATTTGTAGCAACAGCTGACAAATTAATCATGCGTATTAGCTTGCAGGAAATAACATGCAGTGTGAAACCAATTTCATAGAAATCACCCAAATCCCTTAAAAACATCTGCAAATATTATTAATTAGATTTTGAAATAATAATTTTGTTATTTCCTTCATAGTAAAGTAGGAGAGATGGGTGTTATTACTGATAACCTCACCACAGATTCTGGATATAGTATCCATAAGATTGTTTTGCTAGTTATTTTCACAGTTGATGATTCCCACCTACAGAAATACTTCCCTGGATCTGTTACTTTTCACACATTAATAGATCTGATGAAGACATAATTAGACAGAGTTTATAAACAGATTGTTGAAGGTTCACTTCATTTAGCAAACAATGACTTGAAGCATGGGTCACTCCTAACCCATAGATCAGTGATTCTTAACTGCTGAGGCAGTATTGCCCCCTAGGGGCTTTTTGCAACTCAGGGGTGATAAGAGCCAAGGGGTGGCAGGGGAGGGCATTGGAAAAAATGAGATACTTCACTTAAACAGGGCTGAAAAGATACCACAAATTTTCCTCTGTCTAACCTTTCAAATTAGTATGCAATGAAATAGAGATAGAATGGAGTCAACAAGTCCAGGAAGTCGAACAGCCCCTCTTTAGGTTCACAACCAAGTTGCTGAAATACCTAATACACTGGATGCCAGGAAATCACATCACATCTGACAGTTCTGAATTTCAAAAGTTGTCCAGTGAGGACCCCCCCATACCTGTATCAGTGATGGCAGAAGCAGGGGGGGTAAGGGATCCATGGATCAACATCTTCCTGCCATCTTGCTCTGGAATGTTTTTCTTGCCTTGATGTTCAAAGAAGCACATACTCACAATTTGACAATTGTAGATAATTGAAAAATACAACTTTTGCAATGGGAAGTAGGGTTTCTCCACTCCTGACCCCGATGAAGGCTTCCGACTTTTGTTAATTGAAGTTTTAGGATTTGTCACCACAAAAGGAACCCCATACCACTTTTGTCTGTTAGTATTACCCTGGGCCAGCTCACACCTGCAAAGGCTGTATGTGTACTTTTTATTCCAACATGTACTTTCACTTCTTTCATTTCACTTATAGTAATACTATGTTACAGACATGGGAGGGGCATTTGCCTAACCCCATACAATGAAAGCAGCAATGAGCTGAAAAAGGATGGGAAACACTGACTTATAGTAACCGTATGTCATAGATATGGGGGGGCAGGGGCATTTGCCCAGCCCCATATGGTGAAAGGAGGAAATGAGCTGAGAAAGGTTGGGCACCACTAATGTAGATGAAGGCATACTGAAACCCTTTAAGTATGACATAAACTGTTGAGTCCAGGTCTTGGCATCTCATACTCAAATGACTGTTTGATCAACCAGAATGCGAGGCATTCACACTCGCGAATGTAAAACTGAAGGGAAAAAAAGTATGCGACAGATTCACGTAGCAATGGGGAGCAAACCGCGTACCATCAGCGTGTGAGTCTTATGCCCTATCCAATGCGCCAACAGGAGCAATTGAATCGACAGATATTTAAATAATATATAAACTCTTTAGAGCACCTTGCGAGAATAAATGCTTGTCGGGTCACGTGGGAACCGGCAAAGCAAGCACCTATTTGCAAGGGAAATTCAAGTTTCAGAAGAAACTCCTGCGCCAGAAGATAATGACTGTTTGATCAACCAGAATGCGAGGCATTCACACTCGCGAATGTAAAACTGAAGGGAAAAAAAGTATGCGACAGATTCACGTAGCAATGGGGAGCAAACCGCGTACCATCAGCGTGTGAGTCTTATGCCCTATCCAATGCGCCAACAGGAGCAATTGAATCGACAGATATTTAAATAATATATAAACTCTTTAGAGCACCTTGCGAGAATAAATGCTAACAAATGTGATGAAGTAAGGCATCTAGTGGAGGGTTGTCTTTTATGTTATTGTCTTTAACGATGGGAAGTGCTCACTCGAAGGTAGTATGTTTAACTGGGGATTGTTCAGCAATCACCCTTTGCTGGCGATGAACGACACAGAAGGCCTAAGTACTGTGGATAAATTGAAGTTTATAAAAATGACAATATTGTACAAGAACTGCAGGACATAACAAGACAAGAGAAATGTCACCATATTGGACCTAACGACTGTTGCAAGTAAAAAACACGACAGATATACTTGTCGGGTCACGTGGGAACCGGCAAAGCAAGCACCTATTTGCAAGGGAAATTCAAGTTTCAGAAGAAACTCCTGCGCCAGAAGATAACTACGCAGTTAGTATTGCGCAATTTTTTCATCCGGGACACTTCGTTATCTTATCCGTTCACTGTGTCATAACCTACTGGAAGTCTTCAGTTCCAAAGAAAATAAAACGTAACTCTGTAGTTTGTCGTTCTTTTTCCAAGTATGTTTGATCTGTTGTAAGGAGAGTTCACTCGTACAATTTGTTGCCCACAATAACACATAAACTTTTACTTCAACAGATCGCTCAAACGTTTCAAAATATGAGCAGATAAGGGTGTGCGTCCTTTCTAAAATAACAGCTGTTGACAAAAACCATAGAAAGGCCGTTTAAGAACATGATACAGTCGTTCCAGGAACCGTACAATTAAAATATCTGTCACGGAAAATGCCTCAAAGTGTAGTAAAGCTAGAGACACCCTAAATAAATTTACTCTATTTATTACTAACATCTATTAATCTACAAACACTTATAGATTAACAAAACCAACAAGACACAGAATGAAAACACTGTGACAAGTCCATAAAGCGACTGCTATACTTCGCATTCGCTCGTAATAAAAAGCAAATAGCAAGTAGACAGTTAGAAGTCTCCAACTTTGCTTATATCAACACCACGGAATAGTAAAATTTCTGCAAGGGAGAAATATGACCATGAATGAATTTTATCCCTACCTGAATCACTCTGACTTGATCCATTAAACAGCATTCTTCCATTACAACCACTCGTGTCAGATACCCACACACTATTGGTGGCTTCATCTGTGTAATAAAGTACTGGGTTGCTGTCATTACTAGCATCCAGGGCAAATGCACCAGCAACAGAAGTGTTACCAAAACAATCAGTATCATCTACTGCCCTCTTTCTTTTCCTTTGACCAGGAGAATCGCCAAGATTATAGGATTTAAAAGATACATTATTTGTGTCAACATCCTTTTCAGTCCAAATTAAAATACTGAAACATAAAAGAGAAAAAGATTTGGTGCAGATGACCAAACAAACATGGTAATATGGCTGCCCACCTGTAATAAGTTATGCACTTTAATATCCAGCTTAAAATAATCAAGATTGATGTCAGTTCTTTAATAGCACCAATATTATATGGTAACGTGGTGTGACGCATGTAATGGGGCAGACTTGTGCCGTGAGGGGAAAATTAATGCTAAGAGAAAATTCAACAACAAATAAAACAAGCTTGTTGGTCATATATGAGACACTTGGAAGAAGCAGACTGGTCCTGAGTACCACCTACTCATGCACACCCTTTGGCACACTTACCTTACTTTATATCAGCACTAATAAGAATGGATGTGTTCTCTAATTCATGAATAACAAAAGTTAATCATTGTTACTACATAGTCTGGTGGCTGAACTTATACATTATGGTATGTACACATACAACCAGATGTTATGTCCTTTAAAACTCCATCTCAAACTATAACATTGATGGTACAAAATGTAAAGCTTTGTATCTACACTTGTAACACAGTATGTCTACTACAACTTTCCTACCAAAGTTAGAGACCCAAAGTCATATTCGTTAATTTAATCATTGGTGTACTGTAATATACTTCTCATATGTATAGTATAGATCTTTAACTCACAGGTTATATAGTTGTACCAATACTCATAAATTTAGCAGGGTATCAGTGCATATGTAAAGTTTTGTACCAGTACTTAGTAACAGGACTTATACTCACAGACAGACGTATAGCACCTTGTACATATCTTCTTACAATACTCACACTTCCAATTTGCTGAGAAAAGAAGCATTCATGTATTTACTTCTTCCTTTAACTTCAAAACATAACAAAAGTTTTAACTCACTTTTGGTGTGGACTTACTACAAGTCCCTCTATTTCTCCGTCGGCTGATATCAATGTAACTTCATCTGAGTTGTCTTTGTCAATAGTTGTGTCGTACGTGTATACAGTAGAAGTACCAGCCCAGTAAAGCTTCCGAGAAACCCAGTCCAGAGTGAAAGAATTCTGAGATGGTGTTTCTGTAAGGCTAATCTCAAGCTATACAGAATGAAATAAAACTAAAATCAGTTAAACATAACAACAGTACAACCTGAAACAATTTTGAGTTGGTGTTTCTTTTAGGCTTATCTCCAGTCACAGAATAAAAAAAAGACTACAATCACTTAAAGACAGCAAAATAAAATCTTTCCATGGGGACCAAGAAACCCATCACATTTCCAACAAACTACCCAGATTTCCACATTTTACCTGATTTTTCTACAGGTATTATACTGCTTCCATACGCAAGTGTATTATGATAAATAGCACACAAATAATCAAAACTTTGTCTTACTGCAATCTTGCACCAGAAATCAGTTTGGAAATCACTGCAAAGACTAACATTAGGCCAAACAGCCACACATTAATATGCACACTGCACAAAAAATCAGAAACATGTTATCATGATAAAAAATGGTCTCCCTGCCATCCAACCCCCAAATTTCAGCGAAGGGATAGAGCCCCCTTCCTCAATCTCAAACAGAAATTCTTCCTAGCTTTTTAAGGGTAAGGTGGGATTCAGATAATGGATAGGAAGGGTATAAATGACTTAGAATGACATGACACGGTGAATGGGGGTTTCTATAACCTGTTACTTGTTTGGACAACTAAAGGGAATCAGCGGTCACCTCAAACTTATTTTGAAATGCATGTTAAATATAACAAACATCATCGCATTTTCCTTACAAGTAGCTTTCATGACTAAGCAAAATTGAGCACATTTAAGGTAAAGGCAAAAATCTGTCAAGCTTTACTTACACCTTCCTCCCTTTCATCTTTAAACTGCCAGAGACCATCTCCCTTGATGAAATACCAGAGGTTATCATTAGAAAGGTATGTCACTACATCACCAGAGGGTCCACTTATCTGTTCTCCACTGTCACTGTCTGTGATCACAAAGTTACCATTCTCATCTTGTGTCAAAAAACTAGGAGGAGGATTAGTAGCTGCAATTGAAGGACGAAATTATTTCAATGAAAACTGTGATTACATGAATCAAAAAACAATTGTACTTGACTTGGAAGGATAGCAATACAAAAGTAATACTTCAGTTATATCACAAAGCAAACAAAGTATCTTGATATGTCACAAGAAAGAAAATACTAAAATTAATTTTGAATTTGTCAAGGAAGAGATGAAGAATAAAGCTAAAACTAACATAACTCAAGAAAGACTCAAAGGAAACAGAAAAAAAAAATTAATGCAACTATCTTTTTCCAAATTTATAAACTTGCATGAAAATGTCTAAAACCACTCAGCCAAATACAGTTTTAAATGCACAGAATGTAATAAACATTATCAGCTCCACACTATACTAAAAAACACCCCTGCCCTAATGCTGCGCATTAGGGCATTACAAAGAACAATTTTCTGCACACCATTTTTATTAAAAGTTTTTAGAAGTGATACAGCAGGGAGATATTTACCTTCAGAGGAACCACTGAGTGTTTCAGTAGCATCACCGCAACCAACCATTGTACAACCTGCAACCTAATCAATGATATTATACAATGAAAGAGAGAGGTAAACAGTGAACCAATGCATTCAAGAAACTGCAAAAACAAGAACACCTTTTACACAGTCAAATATTCTCTTTTAAATTAAAGTTTACAACTTGACACAAAACTTCAACTACACATAAAACGTCATAAAAATTCACAAAAGGTCACCATCTAAATCAAACGGCTTCTAACACTGACAATTTCACACTTCCAACATTGCCTTCAATATTATCACTGAAAAGCAAAGTCAATCGAAATTATCACTCAAATGTTCTACACAAAAGTTCCCCTCACCTGGAAAAAGTATTCTTCTGAAGTCGGTAATTCCTGGCGGAACTCAAATGTGGAATTACTTAATGTTTCGTTTTGAAGATCAGTGACATCAGTCCCCCATGATACAACATATTTAATAAGGATCCCATTAGGTGTTGCCACGGGATCCCATCGGAAAACAGCTGTGTACACAGACAATCCCGTCAAAACATTTGACGTTTCTTCAATAAATAGCCGTGGATCTTGTGGTACTGTTGGTACTGTCAGATTCAAAGGTAAGCAATACGACAGTTGAAAATCTTATCAGTAAACATCACTTTTACAATTTCATGTAATGTTTTGTTGACAAATTGCATTTTTCTTTTTTAAATTTTTTTAAGGAGAGAGGGGGGTTAAATTCCTTCCTTAAATATTTACCTGACATTGGTGATCGAACAGTGTTCATCGACATACCAGTTCTTGACCAGAAAGTGAAGGCAGCCACTCGCACAGTCAGCTTTGTGAAAGGATCCACTTCAGTAATTGTTACAAAATTTTGCTATAAAAATGCAGTAAGATGAAAGTTAAATTCCACAGCCAGAGTGCAATACTGCACTGAGGTTTTGATGTAGTCATTTCACTGGACCTTTTACCAAAACTGTCCCTTACAATGTACATATCCTGGACCAATTCACTGCTCAATAAGATGCACCCACACACTAGAGTCTGACCTCTGGTGACCTCAGATGACCTTTGACCCCCACCAAAAACAAGAGTGTTTTTCTTTTCAATATGGGGCATCTGTGTACCAAATATGAGAACAGTCAGTGTTTCCTCTCTTGAAATACCATTTTACAAGCTAAGTGTCACAAACACACACACACACACACACACACTCCATCATGAACGCATAGGTTTCTCTTATCATTGAAACAAAATGGTAAAAAATACTATTAAATTAAAATATCACCAAAAGGCACTTTCACATTTTTGACTTTTTAGGAAATTTTGACCAATTCTGACAACCTTTATCGTCAAAATCTGACCTATTTCCATCCTGTACTGTAATACTACTTGAAGACAAATCTGGTATCTATGTTCTGCTCTCTCTTTGGAGGGAGAAACATCACAAAGTCAGGAAAACTTGTTCAAAATGCAGCAATATTCTACACCATATACAATCATTACTAAGTTTGACTTTTTTACTAAAACTGCCCCTAATGAAACACAAAACTATAAAATCAATCTGACACAGTGGTGCTAATTGGGCACGATGCAAAATGGAGGTGATTAAGAGCATTTTTGTTGAGAAATCTTTCAAGGTAAGAAGTTTGTAGTTGTCAAATCCAGCCTTTTATTGCATACAACTTTTAATTTCTTAGCATTTCAAATAAGGCCCCAATGCAGGGATCACTGACCACAAACTTTGGTAAATACTTTGTAATATCAGTGTAACAAAATTTGTGTCAAATTTTAACCTCATATTACACTTGATGAGCTTGGACCTTTACTTAATAAACACTCTCTATAGAAACTGCTACTCAATCAGTGGTACTTTCACTGAATGCCACTATGATTAAAGAACCTGAAAGATTTCTTCAAAACTACTGAAATAGGTGAAAACACAAACCAAGAAATACATAGTAAAAAAAACCCAGTCATATTAAAGCATACAAAGGGACACATTCATTATTCATTTATTTGTCTCTACACTACAATGTACAGTTTTAGGAAATTTAGTCATACAATTACAGTGGCATTCATCATAGTGGCGAAAGGAATTGAACGACAAAACCCTGTTGAGCTTAACATAAAAGGCAGAACGTGATATTTTTGCTTCAAGACTGCAGTGGCCAAGTGGTTAGAGCATCCGAATTGCAGCCAGAAGGTCTAGGATTCAAATCCTGGCCGGTCATACCAAAGACTTTAAAAATGGAACCTACTGCCTTTGTGCTTCATGCTCAGCATAAGCACTGGAGTAGGGAAAACAAGCCAGTGAGCAACAACTGGAAAAAAGGCTGTGGTCGTCTCGACTTGAACCAATTGGTTGGAAACTGGGACGTTAAATCTCATCTAACTAACTAACAAATCAAGAGTTTACGTAAAAAATTTGTAACAATTACAAACAAATAAAAACTGTCCTCATACAATACATACCTCTTGCACTGCTGAGTAAGAATAAAACCTATCAGGAGTGACAATAGATACATCATAGAACACTCTACCATAGTCAACAACAGCCATAGGCCATGTCACATCAAAATTATCCCATGTGCCACCACTATCCACAACTATCATTTCAGAGTCAATAACACTTGGACGGACATTTGGCGTATAAGTGAAACCATCTGAAAGAAAAAAAATGTGAAATTTAAAATAAAAATTTAAATTTGGTATTTATTTACTCATCTTCCAGATTTTCCTAGGCATACAGCTAAAACATGGAGTTCCGAATTATTTCTGCCACGATATTCCAAACGTTAGACATATTTTCAATATACAGTAAAACACCATTTATCCACACCCCTTTATCCCAAACCACATTTAACCAAAGTGACCTAGCGATTTTACCAGACTAATATTCAACACAATTAAGATAGTATTCAGTGTATTACAAGACAAAACACAAAGGAAACTTCAACAGAAATACACTCATTTTTCTGGGGACTTTAACAGTCATGGTAACATGTTACAATGACAAAAACAGCTTGCATCTGGGCAAAGACAACAATTTTTATCTCTTTGTCAAATTTGAGAGGAAAATTGAACACATTTGTTCTGAAATTCTTGCTAGGAGGCTCAAGTCAGTATAAGCTCGATATACCATATTCAACATACATAAGGATAGCCTATGACCTACTTTCACTAAATCTGAAAAGTAAGTATCATAGTGGGCTTAGTACCTAAAAATACTCTCTGGATTTACGGAGTCTAAAAAATTGTTTGTCATGTCCTTGGTCACAAAAAATGAAAAACAAATATTTTGGGGCACTTTTTCTGTAATTTTGCTAGCCGCTTCAAAATTATTAGGTACTCTTTCTTAGAGACCTAGTGTATCATACTTGAGGCCAAAACGTGAAACCCCATTTATCTGAACTTTTCTGTTATTTGAAATACCTCGGTCCCAATGTGTTCAGATGAATAGGGTTTACTGAACTAACAAGGAGTTCCCAAACTAAGTCTTTCCTATTCCTACACTGTAAACAGAAGTTTAAAAAGAACATCAAAATTCTCAAAAAAGATGTTACATTTCTTCACAAATATGCACCATAATTTTTTAAAAGTCAACTGCAATTCCATCAAACAAAACATCTACAGCAGTGCAATCATTCCAGTCTTAAAGGCAGTTATGTCAGAGGCCACCATGCACGTTGGAGAAAATTGAACATTTGAAGTCTTAAGTCTCCAGAATTAAATAGTTTAAGTCAGGTGAATTCCAAATCAAATATTCTGGCTCAAAGTCTATTTGTTTTTTTCCCCATCAAGAGTCAATTCAGATGGGAAAAGTAGATTACTTTAAAATGAAACGTGTATTTCACATTGAACCAGTTGCAAATTGGAACTAGTATGTAAAGGTCAAATTCTGTCATCCCAAACGGTTCCAATTCTCCCAACTTTTTGCCCCTCCCAAAACTGTCTTAAGCTCCTTCTTGTGTAGACACAAACCTACAATCTTGGACAAAACTGTTGAAACACCTCCCGCCATCGTACCATGTACAGTATGATGTCGTGCAGGATTTACGGAACCCCCGTCCCCCAGTACAATGTTGTGCACGACTTACGAATCCCTCATCCCACAGTACAATGTTGCATCCAAAGGAAAGCGGTGCATCCTGAATTGACACTACTATCTTCAACATTGTACGAAGGGGCAGGGGTGCAGGGGTGTTCCAATGAGTTTTGTCCAAGATTGTAGTCTATTGCTTAAGGCCATATCCTGGTGAGCATATAAGGCCCTAATGTGTAACACTCTCTCTGCATCGTGTGGAATATGAGCTACTCTGCATCTTTTGAATTTTCAGCCTCTGAAGTTAATCAAACAGTGATCACCAATTGAGAATTTTGGTTACCCTAACCAAAAAGGGCAGGGTTCACTAGACTGAAGGTGCACAAGACTGAAGGTTAACTAGACTGAAGATTCTGACTCTCAACTTCATCTCAACCCTAAACCTCATTCCAATCCAAACCCTAATCCTACCCCAGGCTAATCCTTTCCCCAATCCTTTACTACATTCTGTATCTTACCCAATCTAAACCACTTCTATAACCCTAAGAAGATTTTTGGTCAAGCCCATGTTCCGTGGAGTGAACCTTCAATTTAGTGAACCTCTGGTCTAGTGGGTATCTGCCACCAAAAACGTACTTGGTATGATGAGTGTCTGCCTTTAAGTATAAAGCTTTTGAATGATACCACTTTTATCCACTAAGCCATACAATTAAAGATCATGTATTACCTGGGTAAGGTTGCAGTGTCGTGTTTTGTACAACTGTTACTTCTTCAATTCCTTCAAATGGAAATACTGCCAATCCCTGGCCAGTCTGCTCACTGACCGTGACTTGGTTGAGTACATTTACCCAAAACAATTTTTGACTAAACAGGTGCAGAGTAGCTTGCCTGGAATATAAATGAGAGTATTTGAATATAAACAATAAATTAACATCATAAATACTCCATTATTTGCAAAAATTAACAGACAGGCAGAAAGGGTAGTAAGCAGGGAAAACTGGACATTTGAATAGTGAGGCAGCCAGTTGACATGTTTACCTGTATGTTGAAACGTTTTCAACTGCCTAATTTCCCTGAAATAATTGTTTGAGGGATAAGATGTGGAAAAACTTGTGAGCATTATGTAAAAACGGGTGAGCTATGGATCCCTTGGACAATATCCTTTTGCTCCCACTGCCACTTTGACACAATGAACAGAACAACCTAAGCTGCTAAAATATTGAAACAATCATTGCGACTTAGTCAGTTTAACAAATTTCAACATCCTGTAACTTGGCATTTGAATAAGAAAGAAAGAAACTTGCACAGACTTACATAGTGTTGGATTCCACTATCTCAGAGAGGGGTGATGGTGTCCTGCAATTGAAATTCATATAATTTCTTCTTTAAATATCATGGACCATAAACATTGTATGATTTCAACAATGTCATTCTAGTGAAGTCCTACTCCATATTTATTGCTTGTAAAGAATGCCTTCACTGGGAGGTCAAAGAATTGAAACACAGCTTGTTCACTGGATGTATTCATAGTTTGAAAAGCTAAAAGAGGTTGCTCCTCTGTATGACAAATTTGACAAACTGCAATGTATAGAAGGTGAAAACATTTCTGCTTTAAATGCACTTTCTTTCACAAGTCCCAATGGCAAAGGCAGAAAGACCATGAAACCTTTTCTCACGAGGATACAGCGCAGTATGAATGGACTATTAGGGACTACCATAACATTACATGATGTATATACCATTCTGCTGAGTGTTCGGTTCAATATAATGCAGTTGTGTTTGTTAATAGTACCACTCTCACAGAAGATTCATACTAATCCCCCTACCAACCAACATGTCAGTGAAACTATGACGTAAACATGATTCATAGCTTCAATGGGCTGACGAGTTCATGAATTTTCATACTTGTTCCTGCCAACTCAAGATATTGATAAAGTAGATCTATCTATTACACAAACCTTACTGTTGTCTACTAAATGCTTAACTATTCTGTATTTGCTCCCTGATAATGGCACTATAAGCAGGGTCAGTAGAGAATAGTGTTTTCCATGACAAAATTTTGCACTTTTTTTACATTTCAGTACTATATGTACATTACAATATTGCAGTCATTACATTACAAATAATACTAGCCATGTGGATTATCATTGCCAAAATGGCATTCAGCTCCCCTCACATCCGTCCTATCCAACTTTATTCAAATGGCATCAAACAAAAGCAACAATGTGGTAAATATTCACAACCTGTTCTGCAAACTGTAAACTGGAGCCAAATAGTATGTATGGGTTGTGCAAGATTCCATGATGATTTTCTAAAATATCAATATCCCAGGACCTCCAGTAAAAATTTGCAAGATTTCATAACTTTCCATGATTTATTGATTTCTATATTCCATTATTTCTATTCTACCCCTGTTCTAACACCATCTTCTGAAACTGACTGAATGTTATCCTTCACGAATAAAACTCATGTTTTGATAAAAAAGCAAATAATTGGACATTTTCATAGGTGACTTACAAGGTGGGGAGAAGACTAGCACTGTACAGCTTCAACTCAGAATTCCCACTTGAAGATGCCAACACAAACCAAAATATTTTATTAGCTTGGAAGTCAAGTGTCAAACCAGCCACCTCCTCATCAGAAAAATCATTCAATTGAAATATGATCTTTGTTTCTTCTCCATTAAGTCTGGCACCCTCAACCCTCAGCTGCTCTGACCAATAAATGTATCCATTGACAGAATCGAGGGCTATATCACGAGCGGGAGCAAACTGTTGGATGGTTTCTCTGGATGATATGCTTGATGTTGTAGGATCAACATCTGCTCGGTATATCTGTTACAATAAACACAAACATTTCAATCATCATCGGCCGTGGTAAAGTCTGACATCTTGCAACAATCTTCTCTGTAAGACTCTCAAACTTAAAATCATTACCTACCTGGCTTACTGTCATTATCTTGTGGTAAATATATTTTAATACTGTCTACCATAAGTTGACAATCTGAAACTGGTTACACTCTTGCCAAAATAATTCATACTTTGAACATATCAGAACAAATACAATTTGGAAGAAGGAATATAGAAGATGGGCCAAAGACCTAATGCTGACAGAAACTTTAAAATTTTTGCAGAAAGGGAAAATTTTATGGAACATTTGTATTTATCAAAAAGTTATAACACCTAATCAAATACTTTCTTAGAACATTCTATGCAACGCAACATCCCATTAAATATGATACGGTGAAACTTGCCTCACTGGTATCTGAGTCTGACCAGTAAATCTTTTCACCCAGCCAGTCTGTAGCTAAGGAACGTGGCGAAGGACTCTCCTGTCCTGTTAGAGCTGTAGGTGGTTTGCTACTGCCATCTAAGCTAGCAATGTAAATATTCATGTCATTCATCTGAATCCAGAAAGCATAGTCCTGATTCCATGATAGATCTGACCAATGGATAATAAAATAAAATAAAGGTAATTTAAGAAAAGAAATGAAAGCATCTCAAACATTTATTTTCGTCTTCCTCATAAAACATCTTATATTATCTTGAGCCTATCCTTCCAAAGAACAATGTAAGTAGACTTTTCAACTTTTCCTAAATACACATTTAAAACTGTCAGCTATGTTCTACTTTGGTTTGCCTCATACTTATCCAGTAAAAGACATGACTATTCTTTGCTACTACAACTATAACCTCAAACTACTGATCATGCTTGCTGGATTTTTTCATCACTTTGCCCCTTACTATAACTTTATTCCACCCAAAATGGAAATCTCACTTCCTATCAGAATACTCCATTGTGTTTGCTATTAAATCAACAAATTTATAACTTTGTTTAAAGTAATTACATTTTACCTCTCCTTCGTATTAATCTTATCACTGTTTTACAGCTTTATACGAAACAAATACAAATGACAATGATAGGTAATCTCCTTTACAGCTTCTGGATATGTAAATATTCAAACTGGGTAATCCGCAGATAACCATGCAGAACAAGCACAAAGGGTTTGTGTATCATATTAATGGTGATAGTTGGCCCTTTCTTTTAAAAGTCAATTGATCAAGCAGCTCACCTTGCAGTTACAACGATTAACTGGTTACAGTTACGTTTTCATAGCTGTCATTCTTTACTCTGCCAAAATACAGTCAAAACAAATCTTTCCAAGTTTTGACAAAAGAACAATTGCTAAATTGCATTTATGAATGAGGGCAGCTTTACTAGCAAACCATCACTGTGCTTATGCAATAGTCACTGACACCTGTATAGTGGTATTTTTTTTTTTTTTTTGATAGGTTAGGATACATTTAAACAGAAGATAATGTGTAGTGCTTTGAGTAATTGCAACCTAGGTTTTGAGCATGATAAATCAGACTTTTAAAGAGTAATTGCAAACTACTGGCAATTAATCCATTATGACTATCAGCACTAGTTGTACATTATCATTGTAAGTTAAAAACAAAAGCCAAACTTTGCTCAGAGTGAAAAGGTCAAGTCCAAACTGTTTAAGGGCCTGGTTTAAATGATCAAAAAGAACCCTGCTTCTACGTATCCAGTGATAATGACCCATCCATGCAAAAAAGAACTCCCCTATGACCCAAAAATTCACTTACCTAAAACTGAATATCCCAATGAGAACAAAGTTTCTGTTGTGCTTCCGTCCAAAGAACTTTTGATAATATCAGTAGAATTTGCCATGAGGATGTATGCTGAAGGATTTGCTATAGTGACACATGCAAGAGGAGAAAAAAGAACAAAGTTTTGTATGGACAAAACCACACACACTGTTACAATATCATAGCAATTAGGTAATAGAATGTGCACTGATGGGAATTGGCAACAAAATAACTACACACTTCAAGATGAGGAACACAAAACGTCACGTTCCAGACTGTAAGGGCTTTCAACAGATTTTGTAGCCAATCATGCAAATAATGTGTTAATTAGTGGACTCTGCCATGGGAAGATTTTCTCTGTGAAGCATTGATGCTACTGAGTACATCAGGTGTGTATTAGAAGCAATGGTTTGTGACATCCTTGATGCTTTTTCAAAGTTTACAGAGAAACCAACTCTTCTTACATCATGCACACAAAAGAAGGAAACTTACTCTGAGAGATTGTACTCCCTGTAAAGGCTTCTGACCATGGTCCATAGCCAGCTGGAGATGTCGCCCTCACTCTGAAAGTGTATTCAGTCTCAGCACTCAGATTGATAGCTGTGACTGATGTCATGCCCTCACCAGCTTCCAAGATCAATGGAACTTGAGAACCAGTCTCTTTAACATCTACCTGATAACTCCATTTTTGCCAGGCTCCGACCCCTGTCAAAGATAGAATGGCAATAGTTCAACCAGAAATCTATGACCCTAAAGACTCCAAGGATTTGATTCACAAATTGACCACCCAACAATGTAGCACAAAACATGACTTTTGAGGATTTTTGCAATCCTCCAGACCACACCACCTTAAAGTAATTAACACACAGGGAAATTCTGAACCAGCAAATTATCATAAAAACCTGAAATTTCAGGACAGCAACACTTCTCCATTTTTTCAAAATAGAAATTCACTAAACTTTCATCTCAGTTTGAGTGGTCTGATTACAAGCAAAGACTTACAGACAGTGACATGCACATGTTATCTTCACTACATTCATTTCTTTTCAGAGTGGCACGGAATAAACAAATAATTCAGAAGTTTTTGTTTAAGATCATTTAAAACAACAAAGTAATAAAAGGCTTTACCAGAATTCTTAGATAATTTCCTTTTTTCACACTACATTTAGGGAAAATACAGTCATCCAACATTGAATTTGTGTATCCCTGTTATCCCAATTCATTCATGGCTCTTTCAAATCATGTGGCATTTTTGTAACTGAATTGTTAAATTCCCGCAGAATTATCCCTTCATTTACCTTGAGCATATCAATCATACTTATGTTATGAAACATCAGGAAGGATACTCAGATGGGAAACAATGAAATTTGGAAATTCTTTCAGTTGAGTTGTCAAAATAAGTTTGGGGTGATTACTTCTTCCCTTTTGATACAGCTAATTTGCTTCCAACTGTCTTTAACAGAATTATTCATCATCCACTGAAAACATAAATTTTGCTAAATACAAGACTTCCTGTCATATAACTGTAGGAGATTAAAACATACCTTTACTTTCTAGTGGCTTCAGAGAATACCAAGTCAACTGAGCTGAGTCAATGCTAAACAATGCTTGGAGTCCAAGGGGTGCAATGGCAGGCACAGGGACAGGTTGGCTACTGGGATGAAAGACATCTAAACTGCCAAATCCACGGGTGAGAAGGAACTGAACATACTCAAAGGAGGTATCTTCACTGCTTTCTGCTATCAGTCTTTCATTTGAACCTGTCCCTCGTAACCAAGAAAACAAGCTGTCATACAAAACCAAGCTGGTCATGTTCTGGTGTCGTTGTCCCTCAGGTCGGACCTCTATTACTTCAGAACCATCGAGTTGGGCACGTCCAATGGAATCATCTGATACATTGCTAAAGAATAGTGCATAGGCAATCGGGTCTGCAGTAAAAGTTGTTCCTTCAGATAAAGGGATAATTAGCTCTTTCTGGCTTGCAGCATCATTACCAATATTAGCCATATCCAACCGATAGATACCATCAGATTCCGACCAGAAGAGGTAACTGTAAAACAGAGTGAGTTAGACTGCCTCAGTTATAGGAATACCTGATAGCTCATCAGATAGTTGCTCCAAAGTGATAATGTTTACAAATTTTATGTAATTGACAAAACCTTTGATTTACTTGCTGTAATGTCAATAAGTCACATCATAACTACATTCAAAGGAAGTTTTACACATGCACAATGCATTATACCTTAAGGTCTCAAGTGGTGGCCAACTAGCCATTTGCGACCCACGACTTGCACGAAAATGGATTCACGAAGCTCAAAACTTTAATATGTAGCTAACTGGTTAATGATTTCTAGCTATTGCAATTAATATAAAGTGAAATCTCAAGTTAAAGTGGCCCTCAGCTCCAAACAATTGAGAATGACTGCATTATATTAATATGCAATAGGTACACATCATTTTTCAGTCGAGGAATATCAATGAACTCTTAACAGTTTTACACTTAGTCTGCATTTCATAAATTTCTGTTTACAACACAGTGTGGATTTGCTTTATCCAGTTTCCAAATACTTCAAAGAAGGGAATTATCCTCCAATTAAAATAAACTCCTTAAAAAAATCCACCTTCAAATCAATCATACCCATTAAATGAATCCACCCAATGGTCAATCATACGCATTAAATAGTCCACCTTAGGGTTTAGGGTCAACCATACCCTTTACTGTACATGGATCCAAATTAGGGTCAATCATACCCATTATATGGACCCACCTTAGGGTCAATCATACCCATTAAATAGATCCACCATGGAGTCAATCACACCCATCATATGGATCCAGCTTCAGACCAAGAATACAGATTCAACGGAACCTGCTTCGAATCAATCATAGCCCTTAAATGGGCCCACCCCTGGAACAATCATAACCTTTACATGGATCCACATTAGGGTTAGTCATACCCATTATGTGGATCCACATTAGGGTCAATCATACCCATTAAATAGATCCACCATGGGGTCAATCATACCCATCATATGGATCCACCTTCAGACTGAAAACAGATTCAATGGAACCTGCTTCAAATCAATCATAGCCCTTAAATGGACCCACCCTTGGATCAATCATACCCTTTACATGGATCCACATTAGGGGCAACCATACCCATTAAATAGACCCACTATGGGGTCAATCACACCCATTATATGGATCCACCTTCAAACCAAGAATACAGATTTAATACAACCACCTTCCAATTACAAATAGCCCTTAAATGGAACCACCCTTGGATCAATCATATCCATTAAATGGATCCACCTTCAGGTCAACTATATAAATTAAATGGATCCACTTTCAAACATACCCATTAAATGGATCCACCTTCAGCTCTCTAGGTGTTTCATTCAACGGACCCACAGCCAACACCTTGTTTCCCCCATCCAAATCACACTTCATGATGCTCATTTCGTCAATAAAATAAATTTCATCATACAGCCAGTCTAAATCAAGTTTGGTTAAAGATATCCCAGTTAAAATTTCCTCAGAATTCTGTTTCACAGCTGCTGTTAGGTTTGATATGTCTTTACGAAGGATTGTTGTACCATTCTCGATGAGAAAAAGGAAGTTATTTTGGTAGTGGACAGCCACATCTGAATGCACAAAATATTCAATGATTAGCAAATGCTAAAGTGCTTGTTGACAAGACAAATAAAATGTAAGGCCTTTATAAATTTTTTTTGACACAATGACCATTGAAGTCATTAACACTAACTACTTAAAATCATCTCTAGGATTACATATGTAAATGAATAAGTTTACCATTATTATACAATAGCTGCTATGCAATGCAAAATAATGAAAAATAATTATTGATGAAATAACAAGTGATCTGAAAGAAATTAGCTGATGTTAGAACATATACCTGGGGCAGCTTACGCTAGGACCTTTTCTCTCTGGTACAAAATTATGATGAAATTTGAAATTCTATTGTAACATTATAGAGAAAAGCAACTTAACAATTATCTACTTTGTAGTGACAATCTTTTGGGTATTACTTCTTTAATAAACTTACAAAGTTCCAAAGTTCTATGCTCAATGAAAAGAACATCATCTTAGTCTGGCAGTGCACAGTTAAAATGACATGACCAGATATGACAAGCAAGTAATATAAGTCTTTTGGCAGGAAATCTTTGTCAAAAAAAAAATTCTTAAGAAAAATTAACCTCTTAACACAGAGGTTGTTATTACCAATGATATCATAGGACCCTGAGCTAGTTTCATGTATGACTTGACCAAATTCTAACTCTTGGACTGGTAAAGACAGCAGCTCAACAGCTGAAACTGGTATGGACTCATTTAAATACTGATAGCGGTCAACCCCAACCACCAAATATGGAATGGTAGAGTTGTCTGTAAAAGAAACAAATACATAATAAATACAAATTGACAATAATTGCCTAATTTTGGAGTAAAACAATACTTAACAATTTTGAGAATATGGTTTGGCTAGAGCAAACTTCTCTGACTTTTGCCACAAGACCATCCACCGAACTCTATTTTTACTGACTTGATTACAGTAATAACAACAGAACTCAAACGTGTCACCTCACTGATGGTCAAACTCAAACATTATCAGGGCTATACAACTCATGTTATCAAACAGGGATGTATTCCTTCTAATCCCGATCAACTTTTAATCCACTTATGTAAGTGCACCTGGTATAAGATTAACTTCTGGTGACAGGAATACTACTTGCTAGTGAGCAATCTATCCCATATGAATGTACACTCTGTTGACCACAAGTGCTGGTCACTAAGGAGAACATATTGTTGAAGCAGGTTCAAAGAGCTTCCTCCATACATGGGTTAACAAATATGCTATTGTAGAAGGATTGGGAAACTCAAGGGTTTAATTAGCCATGGCAGTAAACAGAAAGGTGACCAGAAATGTTGTATCCTCCCACACAGCTTGATGAAAGATGTTACGGTTCAATTCTTTGTCCCAGTAGTCTGCAAGGCACTGAATATCTTTATCAACCCAAATGTATGTAAAGGTCATCTACCAAGCTTCTCATACTGCCAATACCAACAACCTTTTGTAAACTTGGAACCAGTATCTAAGGAGTTTATGCTGGAAAAGAATGGAACCATCTGCCCTTCATGTGAAAAATCTCTAATTTGTTCTTCTAGATTTCACTCTTCTTGCTTTTATATAATATATTTTGATTGTCTCCTCCCCTCATTTCATTTACGGTAACTATATCAGGCTTTCCATGTATTTCTTTTAAGTTTTAATATTTTTTTATTTGTTGAACAAATTACTCAAAAAGACCATTTTTTCCTCTAAGCCAATAAAATAATGTTTACATGAAGTGATCACTTAATTGCATCAACCTTTTTACCTGAGCTTGCATTTTGTGTTGTTATTTCTTGTCTACTGGCAGGGCCAACTCCTGCGTCATTCCTGGCAGCGACTGATACATTGTAGCTAGTACTGGCAGTCAACCCAGTGAAGACGTGCGAGCGTGTTGAGGGGGGAAAATTCAATAACAATGGCGGGGTGCCTGTTAAAGTTAAATCATATCCTTGGAGCTCGCCTGCAGGAAATAAAACTGCTTCCCATTCAATCTGAATGATGGTAGGGGAAGGACTGATGAGTGTTGATATGATAGGAGCATCAATAGGTGCTGTAGAAGAAATCACAGTGAAGAGCAAAAGAAGCAAAATCAAAATTTCATGTCATAAGACAGAGAACTACTCATGCTTTTAGTATGAGTACAACTACGGGCATACAGGACTATGGACTACTTCCACTTGAGCTGTTGCATCATTTGTGCCCCAAAATGAAAACATATTTGCCCGAAAACTGCATATATTTACCTCACAATGGCAAATGCTCTGCCCAAATAGGAGGGCTGTAGCCCCTCCCCCAAACACACACACACTCCAGCCCCTGCCTCCTACACCTATGAAGCCCCTTGTGGGCTGGGGGTTGTAGAATATGCCCACGGTATTCCCCGCCTTTCGTAAGAGGCAACTAAAGGGAAGGACTTGCACCGTATTTGAGCTGTATTTGAAACCAAACTTGAACTTGAACCGTATTTAAACTTTACCTTTTTATCTAGTTGACACTATATAACACATTCGTGTTGGTGTGTCGTTAAATCTCATCTAACTAACCTACACCTATGAATACAAGAGATGTGTCTCTGATCGTGAGTACAACTATGAGAATATATATATATATTTTTCATCATCACAAGTACATAATCCTTAACTTATAAAATTTGTATTTAACAAGTACAAACCCATTCTCACAAGTACACGTACAGGTGAATGTGTTCAAGAGTAAGTATGTTTACATACTCACCCAACATTTGTCAATACTTTTAAAATGAAGGCAACTGAACCATGAGGCAGCCATGTTCAAAGATGATGGTATTAACAATCAGTTTGAGCTTTAAAGCTCCACTCCTATTTTGACATCCGACTCATTTTGCTGCACTAAAAAAGCAAACACCAAAAAGGACATTTCATACTGTAGGTAGTGGACAGGCTACAGAAGAGGGAAGACCTACAGTACAATGTGATATTGGTGTCATGCTTCCTGGTATCAAGGCAGGCCTGTGAACTTTGTGGGGGAAAAGCACAGGAAGGGGAGACAGGTGAAGATGGGTAAGGGAGACAGGTAAGGGAGACAGGTCAGGAAGGGGAAAAATGACACAAAATGGGTAATGAAGAGGAGACAGGAAACGAAGGAGAGACAGGTAAGGAAGGAGAGACAGGTAAGGAAGGAGAGACAGGTAAGGAAGGAGAGACAGGTAATACAGTGTTTGATATGTAAATAATGAGTGTAATCTTCCACGATTCTTTTCCAATTGCCAGACTGTATGGTATGGTAAGAGTTAAGTTGCAGATACCACAGACTGAAATGCTCTATCATTATTATTAATCAAAATCCCTTACAATTCCTGACAAACAAAAAGAAAAACAAGCAACACTAACAGACTTTCCAAAAGAAATACTTGTGGACCACCTACCTCCCCCTGCAAGTGTTTGCAGTTCATCTGAGACAGGTGACAGAATGGTGTATTTGGGACGAATAACGACCCAAACCACTCTAAACTTGTAGTAAGCGTACGGCATCAGTCCAGTGACCACCAGCTGTGGTTGAGTGATTGGCTGTGGAAAAAATAGCAAGAGAGTTTCACTAGGTAATATGATAACAAAACAGAGGGGGACAGGATATGAGGAAGGGGAAGAGTAATAATTAAGAACAACAGCAGAAAGGAAACCTTCAACATTTCATGTGTATGCCTCTGCTTTGAGGGGTAAAAAACAGACAACTAACTACGAATTTACATACCCAGGTACACTAAATCAAGAATGGTTCGCTTTGATCAGGTGACACAATTTTGTAATGGACTGTTAAATGTAATGTGTACAAGAGTTTCCTTTGCTTCACCATGTGCAATAGGTATGTTCTGAGATATCACTTGTGAGGGCCAGATAAAAGAGATCTCATAGGACCATGTTTCGAAGCACTTGGTGAGGTTGGAGCAATGGTTTAAATTATGCTCTTTTAGCATTAACTCCCACAAACAGAGCTAGAAATAGCAATGATATTCTTCATAGCCTACATATGGTAATACTGACATCCACCTTAAAGTAACTAACTGCATAACCGTTCATCTACACCTAAAAACATCCTCCTCAGCATATTTTGACAGCTCTATGATGAGTGGAACATTTCCAAAAACCCTTAAAAATAAAAAAAAAAAAAGATTATACAAAATAATGACCCTCACATGAAGACTGCAACTGAGGGCATTATGAATTTATGAAAGCTTTCCAGGGTTGGAATGTTTACAGCACCAGTCAAATTTCCTCTTATTCTTTACATTTCAATACAATAATTTCCTGGCAAGAAGCTTCCTAGATTGCCATTTTTTCCACCTATGCTCTATAGTATACCCTGGGTACTGTAAAATGGCCCCTTCGAAAAAAAAAAAAAACTGATGAGAGAAATACCACTTCATTGAAAGAAGTCCATGAACTGTCTGACAGCCTACTGTACTGCCATTGAACAACATAGGAGACCTCAGAACTGTCTGCAGGAACCCATGATAGGGGTACAGATGTGCTTGTTGGGAGACCTGCAAGGATGGGCTTTTGCGGTGTTTCAGTATCTGTGAATTATAAAACAACGTGTAAAAATAAATACATCAGTTTTGTTACTACAACAACACAGGTATAAAGACATGATGTACTTTCCTACAATATCTTTCTAAAACGAATACTTGAAACAAGGGATAAAATGCACCTTCTTAGTTAGAAATGGGGTATTTTGTCTGGAATTTTCAGTACTTTTGTACAATTTATTTATTTAGCAAAGGCAAACAAATATATGATGAATAATTCAAGTTTGAATGTTTTCAGAGGGAGCAACATATCTCTCCATGTTTGTTTTGTACAGTGCTGTGGCCAGGGAATGTAATTTGCACTTGGTCAATAAACCTGTAAAATACAGAATTCAATCCAAAAAGTCAGACCAGACACCAAATGTGTGGTAAATTAGGAATTCACAGTGAAAGATTTTAAAATTTTACGGACAACAAATGTTCAAGCAAAAGTTGAGACTGTTCAATCACTTTCGATATGCAAGCACATTAGGCTACCAAACTGAAGTTCACATACTAAATATGTAAGGCAATCGAATATATCAAGGTATTACTGAGGTCTATTTACTTGATACCATGCAGCCTGTTCATACCACACTCAATGTTCAAATCTAAATACAAACATGATGTAGTGTAGGCTGAACACTGACTTCAAAACCACTGCAGACTAGGGCTAACAATCAGCTGAATACCAAACATGGCATAAGAGTTGTGGCCTAAGTGTGGATAACTGGTGACCTCTGCATCTAGTGCTAACTTCTCACTAAATACAATACCTCCAGAATGCAAATTCAAATTTCCCCTTTAATAACGGGATTTCACATGTCGTCACAGGCGTGGGATTCCCTGGCACTGAAGGGCAAAACACATGCAGAAAGCATATTTACAGCACACATGCACGGCATAACCATAGATACTACAGTGACGCAATGGATGCATGCCCGTTAAAACCAAAAAGACGCACGAACTTGCCCTTCAAAACCAAAGAGACGCGCAATCACATGATGTCGGAGAAACCCCTCTATAGGGTGGACTTCTCATTGTTGATCTTAATTGCAAGATTGGTGTCCCAATACCGGGTCCAGAGTTTACACCCTGGAGTCACCTTTGAGTTTGTCTTGAACACTGACATGCTCGAATGTAGAAACAGCACCAGTAACCAATGCTGTCCATAGGAACCCACTCCGCACAACATAATTTAAGAATACTTTATTTTGGGATAGTTGAACTTAAGCATGAAAGAGATGTAAAATAACATGACTTTGGGGCATCTTACAAATGCTAATTGACCCCGAGTGGTTGTGACCACTTTGCCATGAATTATACTTATTGTCAACTCCTCGCTTTAGCACAATCACTTTTAAGCCTAAACTTCCCTCTTCACCCAGAGTACAACAATGCATTGTAGTACGAGATAGGCATGATGGGTAATCAACAAATATCCCAGGGCAGTGAGTGAACAGCTGAAAGTACTTACTTATAATGGCCTGGGCATACTCTTCTTCAGCATAGCTGCATCCTCTATAACAATATTGCACCTAAAGTATAACAAAGAATGAAAATTGACTATAAGTTTAAGCCTGCTGAAATTTATCCCTCTGTTTGATGATTGAAAACTCATTATAAATGACATATTGAGGTGGTAATTGAGCAACTATGCAAACATGTTCACTCTTATAAAAGTCCCCTTACATAAATTTCAATATCCCATTCTGTATTCCTCATTTGGTTCTCCCTCCCTTCAATCCTACAGACACACAAACACACACTACAGACACACAAACACACACACGTTTTTCTTCAAAAGATTCTGCAAACAGGGTAGCCTTCGTCCACTTCCACTCCTACAGATATACATACAGTACTCATGAAGCAAGCTTATAGCCAATTATTCTAGAAAGGTATTGACACCTTACTAAAAGGCTCCAAAAGACACAACCAGTTTTTTCCCCATATTTCAACAGTCCTTTCTATCCACCTCATGTGTTGCTCAAAGTTCCTGCCCTACTTCCCCCCCCCCCCCCTTCCCTTCCACAGGGAGCACCACACACACATAATGATCTTCAAAATACCACTATGTACTAATAAAATAAAAACTTACTTTAAAAGTTTCATTGACAAAGTTGCTGATCTGGATATAAAAAAGGAAAATTCACAAATTACCAATACATATTTCAGCTGTAAAATATTTATTATCACTCCAGGTTTACTACAATACATATAATGAACATCCCAGGGCTGCCTGTAATTCTGTGGTTTGGAAAGTTTAACACAGATATCAAGTTACTAGAGATGCTTCTTTTCCAGTCCAGCTCAAAGTTCATTTACTTGTGATGCATACATAAAGGGGAACTTAGTTTCAGTACTGTTTACATGGAAAGTTGCTTTAATTCCTGCTGCCATAATTACAATTTAAGTGAAACTTTCTACAGACAGTATACTAGATACAGGATAACAACCTCACTGATAACAAAAGTTCAACGAAAGTACATACAGTACACAAAGAGTTTTTTTTTTGCAAAACTGAAGTTCTTCATAGACACCATGACTGTTCTTGAAGGCATGTAAACATGTGTACATCTCATAGAATCACTAATATGTTCTTCAAGGACAAGAACCACTGTTGTGTAACTGAAGGAAAAGTACTGAAATAAAACAGTCACACACTCCTTTTCCTTGAGAAAACTTTGCGAACACTTACAAACACTTGCCTATGAAGGTTACATCTGAATGATTGCTTCTGTCTCCTTACTCATTTCATTCACCATACATATACAGCCATCTAGCTTACTACCTACACATTAAAGGGGATATGGGGGCATATGGCATTGCCCCCAAACCAGGGAGTTGCTAGCAACTCTGTCCAAACATTGAGGAATAGCCCTAGGGTTCTAAATACTGTTGATAACTGCACTTAAATTGACATTCATTCAAACAATACAGGAAACTCTGGTTGGTCAACAATGACCCAGTTTAGCTCAAACACACTGTGTTTAACAATATTGCAATTTAAAGGCAGTGCATGCTACTGTGGCTCTGTCTTAGTGGTGTACTAGACAAGAGGTGGCTTTGTTTAAACTGGAGGAGGGGCTAGAAGTTTACTTAGCAGGGAGAACACAACTGTCTGATAGAGAGCCTTTAAAGATAAGCTAGACTGCATTGTGGTAATTCAATTAAATTCATGCATTTATATGCAATGTGAAGCCACATACTTCTTTACAAAAATAGAGAAAGATTCCTGAAGCAAAGTGTTTCCAATACCAATTCTGATGTCATACATTCATTTCTATACAAGAATTCATTGACCAGCTGCTACTATTTACTGCCACTGATGAGGGGGGTGGGGGCACTCAGAGAGTCCCAAAGGCTCACCCAGAAGAAACAAATTCTGTACAGTACTCAGTAAGGTGCTGGTCCAAGACCTGATTAGGGCAAAGTTTTCTGTTTAAAATGTAGTATGAGATGATAAATCAGTCATTCAGATCAGGCTGAGGATGTTCATCTATCCTGATCCGTTAAAGCTCAAGTTCAAGTAAACTTTATTAAGCACCAGTAATGGGCAAATACAGCTCGCAATAAAACAATAAGATGAATAAGAGCAAAGAAAGGAGAAAACATGAAAGACATAAAATGATAAAAGGAAAAAGAATAAGACAGCACAGAATAAGACAGCAGTTCTCCTTCCCTCTTTTTTACTTTATTAATAGGTTACCTGAAAAGGTTCTTCTATGCATGGTACAAACAGTATGCACTCTACTGTGTAGTACATTGCTGAATGCACAAAGTATACAGCACAAAGGATGGCACCACCAGAGGATAAAAACTTTCAGACCCCCTCTCCTTCCCTTCACTGGAATGCTGTCTCTCATTAAAAGCTTACGAGATATGATGAAAAACTTACACATGACTCATTACAAGCTTGTAATGTTGAGTTATTCCACAAAGTACAACCTGCTTCACACTGTGGAAAAAGAAAATCAATGTATGTTACAAAATGTATGGCATACACTAACAGTGAAACTGAAAGTTATTATTTTTTAAATGTCCTTTTTGTAAGACACACCCTGCTTTACTAGCAGTTTAGATTTTCCAGTGTTCCTTTTTTCGACTAGTCCACTTATGGCCAATGGCTAAAATTGAAGGAGTGAGGAGGGGATGGGGTGGGTTCAGGGTTGTTCATCAAGACTACTCATTATGGTGCTGGCAAGAAATCTACCGGGTACTAATTGCAGGTAGGTGAGGGTTACATACACTTAGGTAAATAGAAGGTAATGAAGCGAAGAAGATACTGATCCTCTAACGGTCCAGAAGTCATAATGTTAAAGAAGACATCATATCAAAAACAAAATATTCTGTAAATTTATAGCAACAATAGTGCTGGGTAAAATGTGCACTACAGATGTACTGCAGGCTTCATTTTGCAACTTGTCCTGAAAATGAATTTACAGCATTTCTGCTTCAATTGCAAATTCTGATATACCATTATCCAAATCAAAAAAATCACACTTTACTGAGTACTCAATTTCCAACTGTCTGGATGGATCAAAACATCAGTTCTGCTTATTGGCCTATTGGCTAAGAGTATGATAGTATAGGTATGTTCTTTTCAGCCAGTATAGGAGGCCACAGATGACAGACCCATGATGTGGGGGGTTTAAAAGTCAAGAGGTTGGTCATGTGTGGTCTAAGTTGTCTCCTGGGGATATACTATAGCTCCTTTGGGGAGCAGAACTCTTTTGGGAGTAACATTTGGTTTTCAACCTTCCACTCTTCGCCAGGAGAGTCAAGGGGACTTTGGAAATTTTCCAAGTTTAGTGTTTTGCTTCATAATCAGTCCATACATTTAATGATCTTCTTTCAGACTGATTTGCTTCTGTGTTAGACAAGAAAGGGATTGAACCTTGAATAGCAGTAGGATGTATCGTACAGGCCTAATATTTTGGAAGGTCCTTGGAATTTGTTTCAACTGTTGATTTAGTGTTTAAGTTCGGTATTTTGGAGCAAGAAAGTTTGCTACTGTAACACAGAAAGGACTGAGAAGTGCTTTCTTTCCATTGTAATATATGAAGTCTAAAGCAAATTTGATTCTTTGTGAAATAAAACTAGTTCAACAAATAAACATTTCTGTGAGAAGAATTATTTGGTTAAACTATTATTTTCTAGGCACTGAATTCTAAGCTTCTTGTATTTTCTAGATTCCCAAACTTTATGCAGCCTCATGGTTCAATATTAAGTTTTTATTTTTTTTTCAAAAAAGGCTTGGCAAATTCACAAAACCTTGCCCTCCACCTGAATTACTGGAACTTCAACATCCCCTAATTTTAAAGCCCACAGTGACAGTAGTAACCCCTAGGTCTATACACAGGCTCCCCTTACGTTGTATAGTACACCATATACTATGTATTATATAGACAGAAAGGTATGTCACAATCTCCTAGCTCGAACAAACATGGCATAATTACTGCACTTTTCTCGCCAAATTCGTCTGTGTCGAGACTTTTGGTCATAAGGTACCTCAAGTAAGTTCTTTTTCCTGAATAATTTCATGTGGCGTTGTCTGAAGGATGAAATTTTCGATGGAGTAGCAGTTTGAGGATGGTAGCTGCTGACAGGAAGAGCATTCAGCACTTCCACACTATAATGAAATACTCCTAAAATATTCTTTTAAGTTCTCTTAACTTTCAAGATTACTTCCTAAATTTATAGATTATGTTTCGTTTTCATTATTGCAAATCTTGCAGATATATATAAGCATCAATATAAACTATTTTTGAACATTGAATTTCATAAAATTTGCGAACCTTTTGAAAAGTGGAAGGGCTAGCATTTTCTACAAGCATTTGTGGCAGGTGAACTGTAGCTGTTTCACAGTCTTCAACTGCCACAAATGCTCATAGAAAATGCAAACCCTTCCACTTTTCAAAAGGTTTTCAAATTTTATGAATTTTTATCTTCAAAAATCTTGCATATAAATGCTAATATGTATCTGTAAGATTTGTAATAATGAAGGCGAAACAATTCAAAAATTTAGGAAGTAATCTTGAAAGTTAAGAGAACTTTAGAGAATATTTTAGGAGTATTTAATTATAGTGTAGAAGTGCTGAATGCTCTCCAAAAAGCAGCTACCATCCTCAACCTGTTACTCAATCGAAATTTCGTCCTTCAGACAACGCCACGTGAAATTATTCGGGAAAAAGAACTGCCTTGAGGTACCTTATGACCAAAAGTCTCGACACAGACAAATTTGGCGAGAAAAGTGCAGTAATTATGCCAGAAACTTAAGTTGTTTGTTCGAGCTAGAAGATTTGTGACATACCTTTCCGTCTACATAATACATAGTATATGGTGTACTATACAACGTAAGGGGCGCCTGTGGGTCTATATGCCAGTTTCCTTATCTATGGACATCATCCTCTGTCTATGATCTCAGCTGAAGGGGTATGACCCTTGACCCCAGTCACTTTTACAGCTCCTCACATACTCCACACAAATTCTGTACACTGCCTTGAGTATTAAGTCCTTTAGCCAACAGGTGTGGTAGAGTATGCTTAATTATGCTGCACTACTGTGTGCCTCGTAGACTCCTTTTGACCATTTCCAAGGAATCAAAACTTATTTTCTTCAATTATTTTCTGATTCTGTATGTTACTTTCTGCCTTCATATCCTTCCACTTTTTTTAATAAACTTAGGAAGATCAACCAAATGTGTGGTAAGGGTTACAGTGTAAAGTAAGTTTGCTTACATTGATGAACTTCCTGTTGACATGTATTAGCTTATCTTACTGTAAGTACCAAGAAATTTACAACTTGACTCCTTGACGTAAAGAATTTGACAATGGTCTTGTGACGTCATAATATCTGAGTCAAGGTTCAAACCAATGCCATGAATTTCTTTCCCAACTTTCAACATGTGCTGATGACGAAGGACTCAAATATGCAAGAGTGTCTCTTTTGTACAATGCTGTGTACAAATGATAGTTGCTTGTTTACCATGTACACCCACTAAACTACATGTGTTTCAGTGTGAAGCATGTAGGTGTCCTCTGAGTAATAAATAGCACCTGTTTTATTGTTTCAGAGTAGACCATGTTTACTGATGATGGTGAACTTCAGCCTTTCTATCTGTACCTCTGACCTTCACCATAGTGGAAACAGGGTTGTAAGGTTTCTTTGGATAAACCATGGTAGCATTTCCATACCTAATTATCACTGTTATCACTGAAGGATGCGCATAGTCTTGTGTTGGGAAACAAAGTTAGTGCTGGTAACAAATATTACTGTATAGACCTACAATATACAAAGCCCACGCGGCACCTTTTAGTGTATTTCTCTAACTTCAAAAGGATAGGGGCAGGGAGGGGAAGGCCAGGTCTCTCTCCAACAAGGAGAGTGCTTCTGGGGCAATGGCTAAAGCACTTCAATTTTTCTCCACATTTTTTCACAGTTGGGGTATCAAATACAGACCATTACCATGACAGCTCTATGCAGGTGTATCTTAAAAGCAAGACCCTGCCACTCCACACAAACCCCCACCCCAACATTTAAACAGCTAGATACAGGCAGAGGAAGGAGTGAAACAGGAAACAATACTTGTCATGATCAAATGATTTGTCTAGTGTTGAACTATTTGTTGGTATTCAGTATCTATGTGAGCCAATAGTTCTTATCTTCCTCCTGTACGTATCAATCGAGTATGCTATATAACTAGTAGGCTTAGGTGGGGTTATCTATCGCTACTTCAGAGATGAGAGTCTTCAGCTGGAGTGGAGTAGCAGTACTACACTTTCCTTAAAATCATGACTCTTGTGTAATTCTCAGTACCATCAAATTATGCACAAATATTTCATTTTGGAGTTAAAATGTTTGTGTAATTTCTAAGATCTTAATGGAGCAGTATAACATGACAGGCTCTTTGGACCTTTTCCTCCGTTCATTGCAAGTTTTCTTTTCAATTGGCCACAACAATTCGCTGACATTGTCAGATAGGCACCTCAGCCATTTAGAAGAAGCCTACTGGAGTACTATTTCTCATTGGCGGGCTAGTAGTCCACAGTCTGTTGCTGCTTAGGTATATATTCTTGTGTCAATTATGACATTACATCACTATACGAGTCACAACACCATCAGAGTCACAACTTACAGGGCCCCCCAGTAGCCAACTTCAAAAATATTGGAGTCCCCCCAAGCTTAATTACTAGACCTACAATTTCTACAAAGGTTAAAATTATCTCATATCTGACATCAGTCCTAACACTTGACCTCTTGTTAAAGAAATGACACTAGCCTATGCCATGTCAAGATTACATGCTCATACCTAAAATAATGGTATCAGATCACTACTGTCCCATAATGAGAACTGACATGTTGGATCATGGTTATGTCAGTATCGGATATTAATGACTACCCATCACTAGATTGTTCATTCAGTGACCATGACTTATTTAGTCAGAGAACTGGGGAACTCTATGAAGTATATTCTCCAACTTTACTGGGGTAGGTATTCACAAGCGACCATGAACTTACACGTAATGATTATACTGTATACGCAATGTTTGTGTTGTTAAGCACTATCAAAGATACTGTTAGTCTGATGAAAGAAGGAAGAGATCTCCCCAGCTCAGTTGATTTTGTAATGTTTAGAAGATTTTCATTTCATTTAAAGCATGTTGCAAATTCAAAATATGCCACTGGCCCTGGAAGGGCCCCGCCATAACAGAGAGATTACAGTAATCAGGCCTTGATTTTAAGAAAATTTTATGGTTGTCCATTGGACAACCTGTCTTCCTTGTTTGATTCTCCAAAAGAAAATTTTAGTAGTTCACAAAGAATTTGCAGTAACCCTACAAGTAGCCTGTTTATAACTAGTTGCTTGAACTTTGGTTGTCCAATGGACAGCCAACCCACCATTTTTGGTTGTCCATCACAAAGATTTGTTGTCACAGGTGACTGGACAACTGTTAAAATTAAGCCCTACAGTAACTGAAAGTCCAATGTTACCTCAAAACCTTTAGGTGGTCTTTGACAATTCATTTTCACTATTTTTAAACTCATTGAAGCCTGGACAACACACTGCTTATGAATTGAAAACAGCAGATGCAATCTTGAGTATCACTAAACATGAATATTCATTATCTTACCGCTTCTACCTTGCATCCTCTGTCACACTGATTATCTGGTCGTGGTGGCTGAAAAAAAAAAAGAAGAAAAGCAACTGCTTTAAATTTATTACAGTTGAGAAAAACATTGAATTCCTTTTAATCAGTTTTAATTTTTGACACAGAAGATCAAAAAATATCAACCAATACCTTGCGGAACTAGATGAAAGTTCCATCGGAAATGCTCATAATTTGAAAAATGGGGGGCCAGAATAGGGGTCCAAATTGGGGGTCAATGAGCAGAATTGTCTCATAAATTAGAGTTGAGTTAGGTACACATTTGGTCACATGGTTGGAGACCTATCACGCATGGTCACTTTTCTTAACAATCCTTTCATACGCATCTTGTATCTAGACATACCCTATATGCACACATCATGTTTATGACTTTTTATTTGGAATACAACTAATTTTTTACAAGGGTTTTAAACTAGATTCATAGTTAGCTCTGTACTGCAGTACTGCTTGAATCATTCTTGCACATGGTACCACATCACAGATCCACAAAATTAAAGTTATGTAATATTTTCACAACTCCTGTAAACTTTCCATGGTAAATCATTGTAAATTTTACACGACAGTTTGCTGTAATCGAACACCCTTAATGGAAGATTTGATAAGTCCTTTACAAAGAAGAGAACTTTTAACATAAAACTTCATGGGTTCACCATTTAAAGATACACAAACTATTGAATGTGGTATACACATCACAGTTTATTTACCAAGAAAGGAACTAGTAAATTAGAAATTTGAGAATTAAAGACAATCCCACATTTTCCTTCCCTTTTCTAATCTTTTTATGATTCTTTTGCAATATAACTTGTCAGAGGTTTGACAACAACCACTTCACACTTCCTGAAACAGATACAAACAACTTCCTTTACAAGCAAAGAGATTATAAATATACTGTTAAAGAGGTCAGAATGCCATCTGAAAGGGTAAAGTGAGAACACATGAGGTCAAAAAGTTGTAAATTTATATATAAATTCTGGAAAACACAATTTGTAAGAAACTCCTGGAGGCCATTCATAAAGGCAACAGAAATGGAATTCATATAAGCTACTGTACACCTTGAACAAAGAAATAAATCTGTGAAAATATTGTGATATGAGGGGTAGGGGTTTCTAAATTGTCTTCTACATCAAGAGTAGCTGTTTTGTAGAAGATTTTGTCACCATCATCTCTATAATACTGAACTTTATACAAGAGCACTTTACAGTATATACCCATTATAAAAAGTGCACTAGCTTTAAGTACCTTATACATCAATCTACAGTGTATATGCAAATAATTGCAAAAAAAAAAAAGAAATTACCCATAGGCTTATTAGGCTAGGAAGTCAGTGATGGTCAGTTAGTCACACCTTCAAATGTGTCTTAAAGATGGTACATACATTTGGTAGGTAAAACTGCAAACTGTGTAAAACAGCACTTTAATTTAATTGTATGTAATGCACACAGTCAATTTGACAGTAATACAGTACTCACAAAATTAACCTGTCTATTATTTAACCAAAATACAGTATCTTACTTTAGTTAGGCTAATTTCTGTCATTTTCACAATGTTAAGCTTCATTAAATTAACAAACACTGCTGCTTCCAACTTTTCCATGACTGTTTTAAATTGTGATTTAACATTAGTCCTAGTTTCCTGACAATTCCCACCCATGCAATTCCCCCCCCCCCTCCCTCCTGGACAATTTTTCCCCCAGACAATTTCCTTCCAGGAAAATTCCAAATTTTTGTGGTGGGGAAGTTGTCTGAGGGGTACAGTAATTATCATTGGCAGGGACTGTCCATGTTGGGATTTGTCCAATTGTCCAGTTGTCCCGGGGCAAACTGTTCCAGGAGTTGGACATTGTCTGGGTCAGCGGGAATAGTCCGGTGGGGGATTTGTTCAGTCATGCATTATAGGCCTATACAGTGTCCTTCAAATTAAATGTCAAAAATGTAGGTTATTGCCTCCAAATACACCGCATAGGCCTACTGGTTAAATTTTCTAAATCAGCAAATGTAAGATGAAATATCTGGATCTGATTGCACTTCCATATAGGGCAGAGGGGGAAGGAGGGTACAAGGCATACATGGACACTTCATATGGGCTAGGGCATGTAGTTAACGATACTGTACACAACCAGGGCTGCAAAAATTATTTTATTTCCCAGCAAGCAAGTCAAATTTTCCATAATTTTTATATGTTTTCATGTACAAAACTACAGTGTAGCCAAATTTCTCTCCATCTACCCAAATTTTCCTCGAAATACCCAAATTTTTATGCAAGGAACTTCCCCAATTCCCGATTTTTCCACTCATGTGTATGAAAACTAGACATCACCAAATGTGCCTTTCTCCCAGTCAAGGGTCTGGGAAGCCACAGGGTTGGAAAAAATGTTTATTTCCCGGGAATAGAGTTCAATTTTCACAACTTATTCCTGACTTTCATGTACAGAAAAGGTATATTTCTCCCCAACTACCAAAATTTCCTTCCAAATACCCAAATTTCCTGGGAAGGAGCCTCCCAGCTTCCCAACTTTTCCACCAATGGGGGAAAACCCTGGAAAATGGATATAGTCTCTCAAAGTTGGGGACATTTACATGCAGCCTTTGCCTTCATGGTCAACCGCAGAGGGCACTCCTGGGCCTTATGGAGGGTTATGACACTGGTATCATTAGTGCACATTGCAAATGCACTGAAAGCAGCCTTAAAAACTGTTCTCTGTTTACTGTACCAATGTAAAATAAAATTTCCCCTTGAAATAATCCATGGAATCATAGATTTAACTATAAGGTAATATGACTGTCACCCAATAACACCTTTTACCATGAAAACCAGCAGGCTTCCATACCTAGGTCACCACCACAGGGGCACTCATCTCAAGTAACACATGTTGCTATGGTAACCACATAACCAAGAATTCATTTCAAGAAGGTCAAGTAAAATATTTCATGTGGATTGCGATCCAGCCATAATCATGAAGTATACAGTGTACAACCCAACCAATGAACACGGTTTCCAAAATGCAGCATGTACAATAGAGTCAGAAAGCATCCAAAATCAAAACATTCTAATCATCACAGGGGAGATGTTCACATGACTTGCACTAAACCTTCAAGGAAAAGAAGTCACTTTAATCTTATTTTGAAACATCAACTAAATATTACCAGTCTCCTCTTACTAAACCTTGCAAATGTCATTACTTTTTGGAGTACAAATATTTTCACTCAAGATGATGAAAGTGGTTTTTCAGCAGACATCTTATAATTCAGCATGAAAAAAATGCCACATGATTTACAAGAGCCATTCATAAGGATACCAGTGTAGTAGGCATACAGCAGGCCCATATACTTATTAAAACTGGAGTGATTAATGTCATAATGTGCTTGAACTTAAATCACTTCTGTGCTCTAAACCTCAACAAAACTCATATATCCATGAAATGAATCAAACAAAGTTGCCAGTGACCACTGGATTTGATGTCCAATAAAAGGATGGGTCACAAAATGCTACATACACATTTGTTAGCTTAGCCCTGCATACAGTACTGTGAACGGAATCAACATTCATGCGAAACACAGCTTAATTGGTCACTCACCAAGGGGCCAGCAAATACACTTGTCCCAGTTTCTTTCCCTAGGCCTCCCCTTCCCTCCACACCCTTCAATACTTATCAGTTCCAAACTGATACCAATTAACTTCTCCTAAATGGTTCAACTGTACCCCAAAGTTTACTTTTAACCCCCTCCTTCAATGTAAATAAACTTTTTTAGTACCTCCCATGATGCAGGTTCATTATATCCAATGCCAAATGTATAAACTAGTAAAGATGCTGTACAGTATAATAAGCTTTAATACCAACTCTTTCAAATAATGTCCTTTCTAATCTTAAGTCGTAAATCTGAATGTATTGCCTCTCTGGAGTACAACCTACATCTTCATGATATGAACATGTCAGTGGCCAATCAGAGTAGCCTGTATCTGAGGCACACTTTGAATTTGCCCCTTTTTTAAGTCTATCAAAGTATGGTGACTAATTACAATTTTGTAAAATATCAATGTGAAGGAATTTTTGGACAATGAGAGTACAGAAGTACTGTACTACTTCCATGCCATCAAGGAGATAAGCACACTACAGGCTATTCTGTGCAATTTAAGCAAAACTATCAAACAGATTGATACTTGTAGCCAAGTGCTAAGTTCAGACTCCAGCAATTATTTCAGAGTTGAAGTTTGAACTAATCCAGGAAAGGAATGGTAAATATGCTAGATATGGCTGTATGATGAATGCAAGAAGGTCAATGGTCTTAAGTATGTACTTGTATGCCATGTTAAAGGCCACTCATTTAATTTAATGGAGATCTTGCATTGATCAAACATATTTAAGAACCCAAAAATATCTTAATTCACATCATAAACTGGTGAATGTTTTTTGAATGACACTTATTCAACGAACACTTTGTAATACCTGCCATTCTGATATAAAGCCAATGGTAACTTGTGCATATCACTGAAATGTGATGTAGATAAGTTTGGTCCACATTACATAGCAGACAGTTCATATTACATTACATGTGAGGCAGTTCATATTACATTACATAGCAAACAGATCATATTACATTACACAGAAGACAGTTCATATTATATTAAATCACACAGTGTACTCAACAGATATACTGTAGCCCTGAGCAACTAATCCCAGAATAGGCTAGCTTTGTCTGAGAGTTGCCATGGGGACACATTCTATTTTTAATTTGAGGACAGGTAAGGCTAAGCTTAGTTTGGAGAATTTGAACTTTCTGCAAAGAGCTACCTGTATAGCCCTTCATAAAGGTTTTCATTGATGTCACTGTGTTGCAAGTTCTCTATGATTATTGGACATTATCATAGCCAAACGTTCATCGTATCACAATTGTATGATCTAAGGTCATGTTGTACGTGCATACCGGTAACACACCTTTTGCCCATGGGCTTAGGGCTATGATGGCCAGTATGCCAAATTGAAATGCGCTGATATCACATGAAAACCTCTAGAGGGTACATGCAGTGGTCCCAATTTGAATTTGTGTACCCATAATGTCCTAGTTCATGAAAGGGCTTTGAAATCATGTGACAATATTCTTGTTACTGAACTGTTACACTCATATACAATGCAACTCTCTGGTTAACAATAATCAATACTACTTTTGAAAACACCCTAAAAGATACTTGTACAACAAAATAATATGAAATAAATGATTTGGCTGAAGTTTCAAAATAAATTTAGGCTTATTCTTACAGAGCATCCTTGAAACATAGCATTCAACCAATTCTGATTTTAGCTCACAAAAATAAAGTAGCCTATGTAATTTAAATTAGACTAAAACCATTCCTAGGGTAACCACACCTAAGCTGACATATGTCACCCATCTGTTTTATAAGTACTTGAAAATCCATTGTTACTGTCTATCAATATGGAATGAACACAATCATGCAGAAAGCCATTGATAACACTGTATAAAGGGAGTTGCCCTGGAAAACAAATCCCTGTTGTGTTTTAATTACTGAAATGGTTTCATGTCAAAAACAATGAAGAAAGATCAGAGCAAGACTTCCAGCTTACTAATATTGTGTGGGCAAGAAAATCCCAAATCACTAAAGAACAAGGAAATGTGATTTTTTTCCAAACAAAAAGGTCTTGTAAGGTTTTGATTCATAAAACCTTCAGTGCATCTAAAAAGTTGATGAGAGAATGGTTTCAAAATGGTGTCCACAAGGGGAAGAGGGATGGAATACTGATTCAGAACAATTAACAATTTTATAAAGTCACTATTATTTAGCAGGCTTACATTGTTTTTTGAACTGTCAATGTGACTTACCAACTGTTCAAGCAGTGTTACAGTACATGGTTTGCAATACACACATCAATGAGTCTACTGAATGTAGTATTTTTGAAAAAAAGGGCAATTCCTTTTCCAAAGGAAGGGCTAACAAACTCAGCCCTCTCCCTCTCTGTCATACATTTTATCTGAATACTTTAGCAACTGTATTATCTTCAACTGCAAAATGTGTTGGGTATATACCACTTGATATTCATCAGAGTTAGGAAGGAATCATGCAAAACCAACAAATAGCATTTAAATAAATCCAAAACTCACCTCATGATTTTTCACCTTGCATCTTAAAATTGACAGGCAAGATTCCCTAGATCAAAGGTTCAGTAAGCCAAACTCGAAGTTAATCCTAAACTTAACCATAACGTTGAACCACACCCTCATCCTTCCTACTGTAACATTAATCCTGATCCTAATCCTAAACCTAATTCTGTATCTAACCTGAATCCCAACCCAACCTTAAGCTAGCCGTACACTACACGACTTAGCACACCGCAACCCAACTCGATCGTCGGGTCGCCAACGGGCGTGAGGTGTGCAAGAATTTAAGACTGCGATTGGTAGTTTTAAGTCGCGCCGACTTCAGTCGGGAAGAACCAACATGTTCGTTCTTACCAACTGAAGTCGGCGCGACTTAAAACTGGTCCTAAAACTTCCAGTCGCAGTCGTAAACTCATGCACACTACACGACTGTTGGAGATCCGACGATCGAGTTGAGTTGCGGTGAGCAAAGTCGTGTAATGTACGGCTGGCTTTGAACCACTCTGAATTTCTGTCGTGGATCTTTGGTAAAGTGAACTTTTGATCTACTGAATATCCCCCGTTGACTTAATTATGAGTTATTCATTAATCACAATAAAGTTCCTAGCCAATAAAGACATTCTCTTTGGATTCGTAGATATTTGCCTTTTGAGAGCATGACAAAATACTGATAACCTGTGTTCCATCACTTCAAAGAGAAAAAAATAAATACTACATACAACTCTTCATAATTTGCTTGTTTGTGCTGTCATACATTAATCTTTTTAAGATTCATTCATTTATTCTCTACCTGATATATTTTCAGTCTTTGTTTTCTGTACAAACATTGAAACTCAAAGAGAAACATATAAATCAGAGTAAAATGTCTTAAAAAGGAAGACAATTTTTTCCTTTCAAGTTTGCATTCATAACAAAAAAATAAAATCAAGCAACTTCTGCAGCGGGGTGTAGACTATGTACAACCGTTTCTAGCATATATATTGTGACACCTGCAAAAACTAAATACTACATTGATGAGCCTTCTTTGAAGTTATTTCATGAATGGATTGGTTTTGATACAAGAATTTACCTACTGTATGCTCTGTAAAGTTACTTTGCCAAATTTTTACTTCAACAACTTGTCAATGATGCTTCCTCAATAAGTAAAGTTTTAATAGTGGGCCCAAGTGGGAGAAATCACACACTAAAACCACACTGCAGTAAAAATCAGTCAAAATCAGATTTGCTCTAGTCCATTTTTTGTTTTATATTTACAGTTCATTCTTTGATGGTGATCACAAACATATAGTTCAAATACAGGGCTCGAAATAACGGGAGCCCGTGGGCCCGATGCTCCTAGAAATTCGCTCGGGCCTGTAACTTCTACAGGGAAAGGGGCCCGGTTGGCTCCTCAATATTTCAAGTCTAATTGTACAGTCTGCACGTGAACCTCGCCATCCACAACTCAACGGTCTTATATCTCGCACAGCCTGTGTATTCCTATGCTAACAGTCACTACATGCCGCTAGAATTCAATAGGCTCGTTTAGCCAAAATTCCCCGGGAAAAGGCCATTTTCTCGGGTGAAAAATATAGAAGTATTAAGTCGCCTGGTGGCTAAATCCTCCTATTGAATTCTAGCCTCATGAAAAACCTGCGAAACACACATTATTTCTGAAATCAATTCACATCCCTCATTTATTTTGCTTTGTCACAACACGGAAGATCACGTACGCAGACATACATCGATGTCAGTCATGATTAATGTACTTGTAGGCAGAGCCTCACAAGATCAATTGACGAAGACAGTCGGCGGGAATTGAACAGTGCCCTTCATTTTACCGGGTAATAATTTCCGGAGTTACGAGAAAATTTGGAAAATGTATACTAGCCTTCATGCAACATGGTCTAAGAGGGTGTGGACAGATTGGTTTCAGGCTAGTTTCAGCCTCAACTTGCCTTACACCCATACTACATGTTTTCAAGCACATAAAAAGCACCCGTACACTTTATCAGTCCTTTTTTATTTGTAAGTTTTGGGCCCGTTGATTTCTCATTTGGCCCCTAGATTCCATGGGCTAGGGGCCCGGCAGGCCCACAAAGGTTGAAGGCTTATTTCAACCCCTGAAATAGCATACAATTTGTATTAAGTCAGTGAGGAATCCTTGCAAAAGCCCACAGAGATTGATAACACAAGTACAGCCATTGCTGGTAAAGGAGTATTATATGTGTAGCACACAAACTTAACTGTTCCCAAAACTTGGAATTTGGACACAAAGCAGTAAAATCTGTCAAGTTTCAATAATTATGGGAGTACTACCTTCCATCCAGGTAGTAATTCCACAGTTTCAAGGTGTGGTTGAATAAGGACAATTTGTTGTTGGCCTAAAATCAACAAACAGTACTGAGAGGGTCAAAGTCTGTATACAATACTGCACTGCAGTACAGTATATGACAGTTCTACTGTGTACACAACACGCTTTGTCAGTCAGTATTAAGACAGCCTACATACCCTACTAAATTCAACAGAACTACACAATGTGTAGCAATTCTGAAGTACTTTGGTCACTCTTGATGAGGTTTTATTCAGTAAAAATATTTTTGAGGTTCTTAATTCCATATTGGATTTCCAATTTTATATCACTGGCATGAAGCAATGCTACAACCTGCACACCATGACTGTTTTAAGTCTTTCACTGTAACGAACACTACCAAAAATTTATAAATAAGATTCATATCCCTAAATAAAGTTCATACTCACATTAATAAGTACATAATTCAGAGACATGAATTTAAAATCCGTAAGATAGCATGGTTTTTTAACATTATCAGACCCTTATTAAAGGGTGTTTTATTGATATTTTATTGGTACAAAAGCAGAGTACTGGTAACTGTTACGATAAATGGTAAATAAATATCCAGATAAAAATGTCAACCATACTGCAAGGGCAAAGGCAATCCCCTCAATACTTGTGCATACTTTGGAATAATCAACTTGTATACTTTGGTATGCTCAGTATGGCTAATGTAACAGTTATTTGCGACAGATTTCACATGCATAGCCAGGAAGTTCGTTGAGGGGTGGGCTCAGGAACACAATAAGACAATTATATGCCAAAGGTGTGTGATTTTTTTTTTTTTTTTTGATCTTGGGTCATGAGGATTACAAAGCAAAGCTGCAGTAACTTAATGGTTTACCTGCAACACATGCAATATGTCTGTACTGCCAAAAATTATGAAATAGGAGATATGATTATGATAGGCATGAACTAATTAGGCTCAAGCAATATTTCAAAGTATAGTGGAGGTCGGGGTTGACATCCTGGTTGGGTCATACCAAAGACTTTAAAAATGGGACCTGTTGCCTTCTTTCTTGGTGCTCAGCCTTTACGAGATTGGGACAGGAATAATACATGTGAAAATTTAACACAATAGTGTCACAATGGCTGTACTGGTTAGTATAGTCCCCAGGGGCTTGAGAATGTTTAAGAATGACAAGACTGTGATGGATATTTGTAAAACACTTTTGGGTCTATCACTGATTAAAAGCGCTAAAAGCAGTATATTACTATTATTATTAAGTTGCAAGTTCCCAACTCTTTGGCAATTTTCAAAAACGTCAAATACATGCATGAAATTCCATACTGTGTTGTTGCATCTGTGTTCTTTTGCATGCCATTACTGAGTAACAAAACTGACTTTTTTTAGTCTGTTTATTTATCCAAACAATAGTTTCCCTTCAACTGGCTCTTGTAATTTTCCAATATAGTGTAAACGCTATCGTTAAAGACAGACACTCACCATTACCAGGTACATTTTTGGTTGGGGATATAAAAATTCTCAGGTGGTGACAGCAAATTCAAAAGATGCTGACTTGCAGAGAGCTCACATTTTATACAATGTAGAAAGAATGTTCTGATTACACACTGGGGCCTTGCATGCTCACCAGGATATGGCCTTAAGCAGTAAACTAGGTTTGTATCTACAAAAGGTGGAGATAAAGACAATTTTGGGAGGGGCTGGAAGCTCACTCTGGTATACGGTCCGCGATGAGTCAATGCCTTCCTGACCCTCAATTGTTAACCTTAGTTGGGAGAATTGGAACTATCTGGGATGATGCCATTTGCCCTTTAATTCATGTTACACTACCACAAATTCAGTAACATTTATAACTATGTTCCCATGTGGCTGCCAGTTGATATCAGATCACGAATCATAATCTACCAGATCAGGGAGTTGTCGACACCCAGCAACAGCACTCCTTGATGTGATCACTATCAAACCATTACATACACACCGAGACAGTCAGTACCATGCTATGACTTACAGTAACAAACTTCAAGCCTCCTGCTAAACATCTATCCATACAAGAAGCGGAACCAAATATTTAATTACTTTGTGCAATACGTGACAGACACAATAGCGAAAATACAGTGACATCTTATCAGATTTATCACAACCACAGTCAAAAGAATTCTTGAAGCATGCAGTGTGATTCAATATTTGAATGCATGTTATGCATGAATAACTTTGGTAAGTCTGGTTCAGAAACAGTTACAAAGAGACTAAACAGATAAATGGTGGTAAAAGTTAAGTGAATGGTAATGACTTTGAAGCTCATTGTTGCCCTAGCCGAGTGGATAAAAGCAGCAACAGTTGAAGCAATGATGCTTTATAGCAGTTGTGAGGTCAGGGGAGGTTTTAACAAGCAGGGCTGGAAAAAATGTTTTCTTTCCCAAATTCCCAGGAAGCAAGTCAAATTTCCCATAATTTCATTGATGTTTTCCAATACAAAAAAAGTAAAATTTCCCTCCTAATTTCGAACTTTCCTGGCAAGGAGCTTGCCAGATTCTTCACTTTTCCACCCATGATAACAGGATTCAAAATTAATAGTCTGAAGACATAATTAGTCATCATGGGACCACAGATATCACCTCTAGTGTACATTCCGTCATTTCCAAGCTTTACATTAAACAACTAGACCAGGCGTAAGTCCCATCTGCAATACAGTTTCGTTCCTGGAATTGCTGACTTTGACACTACCAGACCTGTTTCAAATTTCAGGGACTTTCTCTAAAATTATTGAAAGTACAAATGAAACATGAGGTTTGGCATGATGACAATTGCACTGTCAAGATCATGAGGAGAAAGTACATTTCGTAAAAGTTGCAACATGTACATACAAACACGTGAAATAAGCCTGTAAAGTTATGTCACAGAAGCGTGCACAAATCAAGGGAAATGTTTACTCACTAGCCTCATTACTCCGTTTTAGGGATTTGGCCTGGCACTATGTAAAAAAATTACACATCACCAGGTCATATGTCTTGGATGCAAACCAGGGGATAAATTTAGGTGACCATGGCAGAGTTCTCCACGGGTCTGTTTTCTGTCCGGGGGTTCTTGTGATCATTGTCCTGGGGGAGCTGGGGTCTAAGGGGAGAGGGTGTGGGGGTGTCCCCCTCCACTTTTGGAAAATTTTGACAATTTATTATAATAGTAGGGCTTAGATCGCAAATGGTGCAATCTACAGCCTTGTTCTTAGCCTTCCCTATGTGTTCAAATCTGAGCATCTTGTGGTCATTTTTTTTTTTTGCAAATTGCACTAAATATCTTTGACTTTGATTGCAGATCTGAAGCTCCAGTTTCCACTTGGACGTATTCAAGAATGAAGTAGTTCACTTTAATGAAAACTTCGGGTAGAAATCGGGAAACCTAAGGGACAGTTCAATTGAATGGTTTCGTTTAGTGTATGAGTTTGATGGTAATGGATTCCTACTGTGGAAACATATGAAAGAAATGCAGTAAGTGCATACTGAATGATATAAGAGCTCAGGTGCGAGCTGGGTTTGCATCTCCGATGTTTTACTATACATTGCTTTTCATGAGTATTTGAAATCGAATATAAAAGGCAGTCAAATGACTAAGTTGCGGTGTTTGTGATTGAGTGTACAGACAACTTCTTGACCAGGCGGGTCAATTTTCTGTGCAGGCGGCAAAGTTTTGTCCGGGCGCTACAGTAGTGTGGTAGATTTTGTACGGGCGGAGCCCCCGGACAAAACAGCTAGTGGAGAACACTGCATGGAGTAAACACCCCTTGGTGCAAAATGGTTTGGTCCACTTCCCACATCCCAGTGCAATGCTGCTTGGAAAATACAACAGTGTTTAATTCTTTTGTATGGAACCCTTCACACTTGCCCGGTCAAACCCTCCTCTGATCTCACATACATACCAGTCTGAATGAAAAGCAGTCCAGTACAAAGTAATGATCACACTTTGTGTGTAGTAGTGGAGACAAGTGAAAAAGTGGGGAGATAAAGCGCCAATGAAAATGAAAAGGGTCACTTAAGTAAAATTTACTGTGTGAAGAAGTGAAGTTCAATGGAAGCATTTCCATAATGTTGAGGTATACCACCCTCCCCCTCCCCCATCCTCCCCTCCCCCTCCCATCCTTCCCAGGATTTCTGCCTATGCTTTGGGGTATTTACATTGTTGAACCACCTTATTGTGTAAACTACATTTGACCCATGCCTTGTGTAAGTCTGCTTTCATCTAATGAGCCTGTGCAGCTGTCAGAATCATATTACTGCATTTTTGGACTTTCCACCTCTGACAAGATCCAGACACATACTGCAGTACTACACTGTTCATAAAGCACCGGCTCACAGTACTAATTGACAGCCTATGTGTATACTTTTAAGTGGAAATAGGCAATAACTACTGTAACATAATTTTTGGAAAAGGTATTTTGATGAGATCCCAGGAGCTAAATTTCCTCAACTCGCTTCTGTCTGCATACTTCATAGCTAGTTGCATTATAGTGAGGTTATAACTCATTATAGTCTCAGAGGCACTCTTGTACTTGACTAAGTGCTTTTTTCTAAGAACAATAAGTTGTAATTACCTTGTTAAGTTTCTGGCATAAATTGATGTACATGATGGAATCATTTAATATACTACATCTACACAAATATAATTCACTATATCAGGATATTCATTGTGGTTTAATTGGCAGCAGTTAAAACATGTGGATCTGGATATGGTATGTGAACATCCATGTACAGCTATAATTAATCAAGGATAGCTATTGGTTTAAAGGTGCTCCCATCTTTCGAAATTGTTGCTTCTGAACATTTTAAGCAGTTAGAAGTACTGAGCAGGTGGCTTTACTGAATAATTGTGTCCATCTGTCTACATATCATTACAAGATGTTATCATTGATTCCTACCCTTGTACAAGCATTCCACCATTTCTCTTCATCATGAACAATTACTTTCCTCCCCCCTCCCTCCCTCCTCCCTCCCTTCCCCCTCCCACCTCTGCAAAGACTGGGGAATCCCTCTAACCACAAAGTACCATTTTCCAGGTGTACAAGGTACCTTACCATTCACTTAGTTTCCAGCATTTATTTCTTTCTTGTCAACCTTTACTCTGCATCAACCACCTCTGCCCTAAGATATTCACAGCAAATTTGCCTGAGGTACCACACTGACTAAATAACTTCACAGCTACACCCTCTAGACACCCTTTCCATCCACAAGTATTCTGGTATTCACAATATGATGTATCCATCCAGGTCTCCTGCACACGCCCCATCATATTAACACCCTTTACAAACACAAAAGTACCTCATAAACCTTGCATTACCTTATCTGCTCCTCCTTTGATCCCCAAAGCCTCCAAGAGAGTTACTGATGATATGCCAAGGTCAATTCATATTTTTACCATACTTTCGGTTCACCACCAAGGTTCTCCCAGGTTTACAACTACACTTGGTATCCTGCTGCACAGTTGTATAGCATTCCATGGTACCACACTATCAATGCTTGCAATGAATGGAATTGTACTGGGAATGCCACATGTGCCAAGAATACAGTATTGAAAACATACCACAACTTTGAAGCTTCAGTAAATGAAATTGAGACTTGCATAGGTTTTTGCTATTTCAGACTCTTGGCTGAGAGTTGAGCAGGAACTAATCTTCTGTGAAATTTTTAGTACTTTTAAAAGTATGTAAGGTACACAGAATCATATTTCTGCATTCCAAGAGGTTTCACTTTATGTTATTTTCCAAGTTTTGATACTGTTTTGTAACGAATATGGCTATTTTAGTGTCACTAATTCTTCCCTAGTTCATCTGACTAACTATAATTCTCCAACATAGGTAATTATATACAGTACAATTCAGTTCAGCTTTAGAAACACCTGTAAGCCTACTGCTGCAGATAAAATATTAAATAAAGGATGCAAGATGGAGTTTTGACTCTATTCTGAGTGAGGCAATGGTTCCGTGACTCCAAAAATACTGTGAGCCAACCAAGCCTATAACTGTACCCATAATCACCCAAAGGTCACACTTTTATCTGAGGTTAGGTAAAATCTCATGAAGGCCTAAAATATAAACCTACAATTTCAACCTCCCTTTTTACTTGAAAACATTTTGTATTTTCCATCTACCACTTCGAAATACTCCCACAGATGGTAGGGACCCGTAGGGTCCTATGTTACACCATGTGTAACCATGTATGGTGTTCCTGTAAATAATATCTATTATCTACACAGTTACCTGGCTTATTCTCCACAAGATGTACTTTACTACTTCAGTTCATTGGGAAGAGCAGGAATGGGAAACTTCCAGCCCTCAAGATGAATTTCACCCCACCAATGAGGCAGTCACCCCAAAAATTTTTCTTCGAAAAATCAGCAAACTCTTACAAATCTCCTCTTATTGCATTACAAGCACCTTTGAAGATGTTTTGAACATAACCATTACAAACAATAGGTAAAGCAAGGAGAAATTCTCCTTGAATTTTGCAATTCACCAACAAAAATAGTCACATGATCAAAATAGGCCAGTCATGAACTAGAGTGACAGGGTACACTCACTCTGTATGACACTGATAACTCAGTAAAAAGGGGGACTAGAAACTGGTTCCAATTATCAAAAGGTATATGCAAGAATGGTGGGGATTTCATGCATCTACATTAATTTACAATGCCCTCTTTTGAAGTCCTTGTATGAAAAATAATGATAATATCATAATATTTCGCAGCTGCACATGTACTAGTTGTCTGTCCCCCTCCCCAACCTTTCTACTGGAAATCATGCTAAATTGGGTTATAAATCCCATATTCTGGAAGTCTTGCAACTTGTCATTTAATTTTAAACTCTAACAGCAAATAAAGTAAAAAAGGTCAAAAAACAAGCTGTAAAAGAAACTTAAGACTTTATGTTCCAGACTTGAAGCTATTTCACACCATCATAAGTTCATATACAGAGCAGGTGTGTAGGTACCCTGCCCGGACGTGTATTACTCCTGCACCTATATTGGCTGCACTCATAATACCAAGAGACTGTACACCATGCAAAGAGGAGTACATATTCGACACCTGCTATGAAGGTTAGTGTGTAGGCTACTATGAAAAGAATCTCCACTCTATTTGCCTGTCCTTACAGAAAGCCTGGGATGAATTACACAATCCTACTCCTAAATATAATACCTGCCACTGATTGTTCTTGACTTTCACAAAAGAAAACAATTAACAATAACCAGAAGTATTGTTGGTGGCTAACAGTCTAGGAATGTACAATTCTGTGGTTACCACAGTTAAAAAAAAACCACTGAAGCATGTGAATAGGTGGGTTTGAGTTTGTACTGTACTGTGTATTGTGATTGGTTTTGTGCTATGGAGGCATTAGTTTTAGGTCCATGAAATTTCTTGTATACAGTACTACACTAGAAAATTTAAAATAGAATTACAATAGGAAGTCCGTTTTAGCAGCTCTGTAACTAACAACCTTGAAGTGTCAATTAAACTTGGCCTGAAAAGGTAGAAGAGAATACAGTATACAGCATCTGTTGGAGGTTTTCAGTACATGGTTTATGCATTACAAGTATACATGTACACAAAAATAAAAAAATAATTCAAACAAGGAAAAACTGCAAAGTTTGCAGTCTCCATATTTTACTAATGATAGAACATAAAATTTAAATTTAATGCTGTATGAAAAAATGACAGAGTAGTGATGGTAAGGGCTGTACTATACAAGCAGGGAGTGTTTTGCCTGTTATTGCATCGCATAATTTTGGTAACTACACCTAGGTGATCATACTCAGCTACAAAAGTTAAAACCTCTGCATTTTCAACGATTTCATGATCAGGATATTGATAAACCTCAAAATTTACCATGCAAAATTTAAAAACTAAATTATTCCCTTTACAATGATTTTGTATACATTTATAGAAACTTTATGGATATGTCTCCTGGGGCACACAAACATATTGCAGTGATGTAAACATTTCTAAAAGTGCTGTTAAGCAACTGCAATGTTACAGTTGCACAAAACTTAACATTTCAAGCTCTTTGGTAAGATTTCAAATTTATGAACTTTTCTTTATTGCAGAAGAGCTGGTGAAGCTTTCCTCACATAACAGAACAAGTTTACAATGTTAAAGTACACACAAACCAGGTCATGAATGGAAACAAGCTTCCACAATACTTCTTGTTTAAACAGTAATGTACAGAAATGACTAAGCTAGTTGCACATTATGTGACTGTGTGACACAACTTTGGTCCACTGTCACCACCAAGTGTGTGCTGATCTAAAGCTGCGACAGACAGTTTCAAGACCAGTTTTCACAAGTTTTAAGGCAATACGCAGTTGCCCCAAAACTGCTTTGAAAAATCAGCAAACTTCTGAAAATTTCATCTTATTTGCCTTACAAGTACCTCTGAAGATGTTTTTGAACATAAATATTACAAACACATGGGAAAGCAAGGAGTTATTCTTCATGAATTTAACAATCAGTAACAAAAATATTGTCACATGACTGAAAGGTGCCATTCCTGAATAAGTATGATGGGGTACACTAATTCAAATTAGGGGACTGCATTTTCCCTTCAAGGATGCATCTCCTTCAATCCAGAAAAATGTATGCTCATTTTACTTGACTGGAGTCTGCAACGGTTCTATTCAGGGTTGTTTGATTAAAATCACACTGATTAAAATCGCGATTAAAATCAAATGATTTTTTTAAAAAAATCACTGATTTAAATCACCTTTATTATATTTTTACATTTTTGGATGGAAAAATTGGAATAAAATCAAATACAACCATTGGGATCAACTAATTTTGACAAATTACACACTGTCAGATGATTTTAGCACAAGTTGTACCCCCTGCACAACATTTTTTGTCAACCATACTGTTCTAGATGGAAGTTTTTGGAAATGGAGCCAAATAGCATCATGTCTCCTGCCCGACATGATAATATTCATTGAAAATCCCTACTCTTCTAGAAAGTTAACTGTTGTAACTCAGTTGAAATTAGGGGTGAAAATATACTGGACCTGCTATGCACTATGAAGTATGTGATACTGAACTGTAACACTGATGTGTAAAATAAACCTCCCTAGATGAGTCTAAACATTGAAAAAGGGTAACACTTCTAAATTAATCCACTGAGTCAAGTGTAATTGTGTAAACAAACATTGTAAGGAATACAAGAACCTAATCCCCAATCAACTTCTGGGTATTATGAATGTATTTCCTGTTTATAGAGGCAGATACCCTGGACCACTAAGCTCTTTGTATACAAACAGGCCCCACAGTGCTTAACAATAGAACTGACACAGCCTTGCATCTTAATACACCACAACAGTCAAATAGTTTGCGGTCCATTTATGGGACAAGGGACAAGGGAAATATTGGGCTTATGATGACATAAGTCAGTGTAACTGCCAGAACAGAGATTTCAAAAACATTTGCAAACAAATTGTATTGAGGATTTACAGAATTTAAAAAAATAAAAAAAATCTGATTTTAATAAAAAAAATCCGATTTTTTTTATTTTTTTTTTAAAATCAAAAAAATCAACAACCCTGGTTCTATTTGATCAATAATGTACCCACACTAGTGCAAGAACATACAAGAGGGAGCTTGAGGGAGCTCAAGTACCATGGTGCAACTAGGGTAAAACTGTCTAGTCCGTCTTGTAGAGTCACTGAGTGCATTGCCAATTGTGCCGCTGAAAGTTGCAATGAACATAGGAAACTTGGTCACCACAGTCAAGTGAGTTACAGTAGGTCAAGCAATATTAACTGTATCCCCACAGAGATGATGATGCCCATGTTAATGTAATTTCTTTTTTTGCCACAAATCAGTACCCACTTTTCTCAGCATTCATAAAATTGAATTTTGAGTACAGTTTGAAATGACAAACATCCACAATTTTTTTTTTGAACTCCTGAAGATACAGTTCTGCAATATAACTCTGCACTAAGAGAATTACTGTACATAAATAGGCCTATATATATGGTCTGCACTCTGCAATCTACCCTGCAGGACACTTGACTTTAAAAAGACTTTCTTAGTAGCAAATCAAGTCCTCCCTTTTCACTTTACTTTTGTTAAAAACTCTAGAAATTTATAGTTTAACTTTGAATCAGTGCCCATCCTGAGAGTCACATGTGCCAGAAAATTCAGAAAGGGGAGTGAAACATTTCATGGAAGAGCAGTAAAGATAGAGATATATGAATACTCTTTCAGAGAGAGTAAATTCTCCTGACTGCACAGTTTTTATACCTACTGTACAGTAGAGGACACTGAAAAGAAAGATTCAAACGAACTGTGACTCCACTGTTGAAAATCCTGAATACCTACAGTACTGCACTCAATAAAGAGTCACTCATTTCACACAGTGCAGGATATCTACAGCATTTACAGTCCCTTAGGTTCCCCCCCCCCCCAACCTTGTCAAAATTATTCAATGTTCTTTTACTGCTCAGATCCCCATACTTTCAGATTTTGCTTAAATAATTGGAAGTATACCCATGTAATGTAGGCCTACTTTCAAACTTCAAGCTACAAGCATGGGCAAAGTTTTTGCAGTGCAACACTGCAAAGCTACTGTAACAGGTGACACAGAGGTATTTTATATGCTTAGCACAAAAATACATGCTGAAATGAAGGGTTTTAGCAGAAGTCCACCCACTCTGGTGACATTTCATTTGAATAAAATGTGTTGTTCTCCAGATATTAACAGATGAAGTTACTTCTGTACATTTCTATCATAACCTTAAACCTTTACATAGTGAACGTAAAGCAAGCAGGAACATCATTTCCCCACATTGATAAGCAATGCTTTGTTTTCTTATTTTTGACTTTGAAATAGAAAAGGCTATCAATTTCCTGTGGTTAATGTAAACCACCACCAAACTAAGAAAAAGAAAATTAGGCAGCTCTCAGTTTTTAAAGAATAAACATTCTTGTCAAACAACAGACACAACAGTTACTGGTAGTAGTATGGAGGGTTTCATGAGAAATCACAAACCAATCTCAATATGCAATAATTCACAGAAAAACTCAAGCCAACAACAGTACATGCGACAATTTATATTTGGCATCCTGTGTAGTAATGCACTGAGGCATCAGGATGACTTCCTGATCTGTGTCTTTTAAATTTCTAGAGACTGTCAAACTACAAAATAGAGAAATGTACAAAGGTCAAGCCGCATATAATCAAACTGCTATGACTCACTGAAGAATGTTTGCAAGATAAACAAAAGAAAGAAACCCATCAAATCACCAGAAAAGTTGGAAACTGCTACTTTGGTACTGAATCTTTAGCAAGACAAACAGCATTTATAGGAACTGACTTTTTCAAGTATCAATTTTTATTGAAGTTAAACTGCTGCTAAATGTAATAATAATTGGGCAGCTATATAGAAATATAATTTGTATAACTATTTTGGTATTTTTGGCACAGCCATACAACCAGAAGGCCTTTCACATTTAAGGACTGATACACCCACTTAGGTAATGATGTCATAGATGAAGGGGTTCCTCCCCTAAACAAATGATTTGAGATGCCTTGTGCCTGAATGCCACATGCAACTTTTGGCTGTGCTCAAGAATGTAAAGAATGGCAAGGTTTCTGTCAAGGGGAGGAAAGGGGCAGATTTGTCCCCACCTTTTCAGAAGGGAGGTAATGGCCTTTGAAACCTTTCAAATTGCACCTTATAGGGGCCTTGAAGCAAGCTTTGTCCCCCTGAACCCACTTGTAACTTTGGCAAAGGACGGCACTAATTTGGACTCAGGGTTTAGCAGTATCAAATCTCCCCCCCCCCCCCTCCCACCCACCCACCCTTTTTGCATTTCTGGCAGAATCCCTTAATGGTCTTTATTATTCCCTTCATTTGGACTTCTAGAAGGATGTGATGATAGTTTTTAAGTTCATGAAGTGAAGCTAACTTTAAAGATTTTTCCTTAGCTATGCTTAAGTTCAAGTAGAAGATGATTCCACAAGGTGATGGTGTGTGGATACAGTGAATTACCTATACAGTCCTTATTTGCCAAAGAAACAACGTAATTCCAAGAATGAGAGAATCCAGTCTGTGGGGTTCTGCTATCAAACAGACTGCCCTTCCAGGATCCCAAATGGATCCACAAATTCCTTTTCAATAGAACAAGAACTTCTGTTCACACTGCTAACAGTTTGAGAGATGTGAATGGACCTCAACTGGTCATTTGACAGTTCAACACCAAGTCAGGGATAAGTTTTAACTTTTTGAAGTGTAAAATCACCCATAAAGTAGTTGTAGCAGATTGGCCTCTTCTTATGAGTCACCCACATGATAAAAAATATGGCTGTTTCAAATTTCATCTACCAAGAGGGACTCCCACTCGCCAAGTGCCAAAATACAGTATCATGTTGGAGGCTATAGTGCAGTCATTAATTTAATAGATTCCAACTGTTCCATCTGGCCACAAACAGGGACACATCAGAAGAAATACAATCCGGGTGATCACAAAATAATACAGCCTACACCAGGAACAAAAGGGGGCCAAGAACCATGCCTTGGGGCATGCCAGTGACCCCAGACATCACATCAAAAATTCCCATCCATTATGAACCTCTGTGATTTGTTAGTTAAAAAGTTTTCAATCCATTTATTAACATTAGCCTTAATTCCTTTGTTGTCTACCTTCAACAGTAAATTTATGACAATGTCGGATAACATCGAATGCCTTAGGCCTATCCCTTGTCCACAGCGATATCCACTCATGGGGCAGAAATGCTGTTTAAAAAGGGCCTAAGAAAAAGCAAGGCTGTAGGACCTGACAACACCAACCCTTTGGTCCTTTGAGAAATCATCTCAAACATTGTTCATACAGTATGTTAAGTCACCTCTATCAAATTGCACTTTCAAGAGGGCCAGTATACCAGTGGACTGGAAAAGAGCTAATGTATGCTCTGTTTACAAAAATGATAGCCCCCTCCCAAGCAATTACCAGCCTGTCTTGCTAACTTGTTTGCTGTAAATTGTTTAAGAATATTATAAGCTCCAACTTAAGGGACTTCTTTGAATCACATAAAATTCTTTCATCAATGCAGCATGCCTTAAGACAGTTGCATAGCATTAGCTGTGATACTCAACTAGTGTCAATCATTGAAGACTGAGCTTAATCGCTTGATACTAACAAAATGTTTTCATACTAGACTTCCAAAAAGGTTTTGACACTGCTCAAAACCAAGCTTTTAAGTTTGGTTGTGTCTAAACAGATTCTTCGGTGGGTCGACGGTTTCCTCTCTGATCATAAGCAGGCTGTTGTAGTAAGTGACCAGTAGTAATCAGTCCTCCTTTGATGAAGTTGTGTCAGGTGTCGGTCTGTCTTGAGACCCAGTCTCTTTTAAGTGCAGTATAATGATATTGTAAATGCTGCCAACTTGCCAAGTGCTTCTAAAGTCAGGCTTTTTGCTGAAGATTGTGTCTGTCAGTCTAACAAGTTATTGATAATGCTAGTGATTGTCATAAGCTCCAGGATGCCATTGATAATCTAGGTCCCTGGGCCAAAACTTGGGGCATGTTGAGATTCCAGCCTTCCACATGTACAGTAACATTATTACTTTTGCCATGGAAAAACCCTATTCTGAGTATGTCTTTAAGGATGTAAAGCTATTAAGGTTGACTCGGCTAAGTACTTTTGAATTTTTATTACTCCTGACCTTAGTTGCGAAAGGCATGTAGTCACTTTGATTGTAACAAAGGCAATAGAATCTAAAGGAACTTGTCATTTTGCTCTAGTCATGTGTGGCTGTAGGCTATAAGAAGACTATTAAAGGTCTTCTCCAGCCAGTTTTGGAGTACCTGCAGTATCTGGGACCCACACCTGACTCACTTGCAGGATGAGCTAGGCCTCAGTCTGTTATTTCAGAGAAGAGCTCTGCTCAGTTTATGAGTTTTAACTTCTCACTGGAGCGTGAGTCAAGGGCCTCTATCCTTAAGGATCTTGATCTTCCTCCATTGGCTGAACATCATGCACAAAACAGGCTGATTCTCTTCACTATCAGTGTCTTCAGTCAGGCTCATGTTCCTGTGGATAGACTTTGGCATCCCACCCGAGTGAGTGTCTTTGGTCAGGCTCATGTCCCTGTGGATAGACTTTGGCATCCCACCCGCAGGTCTCCTCAGTTCATGCAAAATCTACACTCTTCTTATCTGCAGTGTATACAGGGTTCCCACACTTTTTGGTGAATGAAATTCCAGACCTTTTCAAGACCTTTTCCAGACCTTTCCATAGTTTTTCCAGACCCAAATAACCACCTGTGGTCCATACTGTAGGTGACAAATACACACACCCACAATGAGGCATATAGGCCTGGGCATATGCTAGGCCTAATTTAATTTATTTACCCGGTACAAACTTTAGTCTTATATCTAGCTACCAAAATAACCCCAACCACTTGGAATGACATTTTGACTGTGTGTGACTGTAATCTGTTGTATTACCTCCACTTCTTATTCTGTTGTCCTCAGCATGCCACAATGTGGATTTCATAGAAAGGGCCTTAGGCCCCACACTGGACCTTGGACCCAAACATCCAGAAATTATAAACAAGTCACTAATCAAGCATCATGACTGTATGACAGGTGGTCAACTGCTTAACTCTGACTGAAGAAATTAGGGTCAACCATTTTGCAATATTTCACATAATGGATGCCAGGGCACATCTTGGACCTTGGGCCCAAAATGTCTGTACAACCTGAAGATACCACTAACCGAGTATCATTATGACAAATCATCAACATCGTACAAGAGAATCTGTTGTTGAAGAAGCCCTTTGCAGCTTTTCATAAAATGGGGTCATAGAGCCCACATGGGATCTGGACCAAAATTCTAGAATACCACACAGATCGCTATATAACACAACTACAACATAATAACATCCCATCAACTCTCTTTAACATTAAAAGGTGGAAAAGTTGATCACTTTGCAATATTTCACAAAGTGGACCCTACGTCCCATCTTTGGCCTTTGGCCCCAAATTTCTGAACACCCTGCAGGTATGGTACCGCTTACGGTGTATCATTATGACAAACTATCAACACTGTACACGAGAATATCCATGCCACTAGAATTCAATAGGCTATTTTAGCCAAAGTTCCCCAGGAAAAGGCCATTTTCTTGGGTGAAATATAAAGTCTTATGTCACCTGATGGCTAAATCCTCCTACTGAATTCTAGCCTCATGCTGCAAAGTGCAAGAGAAGCATTGTGCAGAATTTCATAAAATGGGCCATAGGGCCCGCATGGGACCTTAGACCAAAATTTTCTGAACATCTTAAATGGCCCACCACCCAATTAAGAGACATTATGTGTAAGTTTCGTCAAGATCCCTTGAAAGATGTGTGAATAACAGCCACTTTTGCAAATGTCAACAGACAGACCGATATAGAGATAAGGTTAGGTTCGTACAGAGCAACCTTCTAAGTTCCTTTAACTTAGTTCTAATAACGTCAGTACCACTACCAGCGGCCCAAGTTACGGGCCTAGGGCCATGACTACGCCTAACACTAAGTTAGTGAAACGTTAAGCTAGGCCATTTCCAAAACTGCGTGGTAGGCCTACTAACAGTTAGGCCTAGTAACTTTACAGTAGTGCTAAGTTAGTAACGTTAGTCACTTACCGGAGTGGTATTGCAACTAGCCTGACATTCTGATACAATGGTTCCTTGAGTTTTAAAAGTATATCCTAAAATAAGTATCCACAAAACCACAAATCCCTCGAAAATTTTTACAGCCATCACATACAGTTCACATCCCAATTTAACCGGAAATACTGTAGCCTTGTAGGAGATATAATAGGAAGACGTATGCAACAGGTAGTGCGGAAACACGATGGAGCATTACAGTGTCGTACGTGCTCTCGCTGTCTACAGTACAGTATGCCAAAAGTTATCCGGCATATCATGGGTAAGTTGATTATCTCTTGTGTACATTCCTGAATAAACTACTACGTCATCTATTGTAATCACTATGATTGGATTAAAGTCATCAATGGCTGTGACAATTTGAAGACACGCCTTCATCTATTTATAATACTGAAGATTTGCGGAAATTTACTTCAGGATTGTTATACCTTTGGGGTTAAGGCTGATATGATATGAATATCCATACAAAATTACAAAGATTGTTTTCAAGTATATCGTTATAGTTATTGTTGTACAAGTTGTAACTTGTACACACGGACTTCAATACACATATAAGAAGTCCGTGCTTGTACAACATAACAGCTTAGGAGTGATGGCGCCAAAACAGTTTTGAGGATCGAGGTTCTAGTTCAATAGTATTAGGCACCCAATCCGTAACATGATATCAGACATAAAAGAAGTCTCGAGCCTTCACCAGGGGCGTATAGAAATGAATATGCAGGTTGGTGAACTATTTTTGGACCAACTACATTTTTGGAGACAGACATAGTTGTATGAACCGAATTTCAAAGACCCTTTTTTGGGGTTTTTTTTTTTTTTGGTTTTGTGCACTTTCCGAATTTTCGGGGACCCTTTCCTTTGTTTTTTGTTGTTGCACTTCGAACGTTGTTATGTCTGGTCTACTGTTACAAAGGCACACTGAGCTGGATTTGAGACCGACTTTTTGGCACTCAGAGACCGACTTTCAATTTACACTGGGGGTGTCACACTCCCACACCCCACGTATTTACGTCCCTGGTTCCAATATTGAGTTGAATAGACTAAGAAATGGATAGATGTATGGAAGGGAGGAGGGGGCAGGGCCGTCGCGACCGGGGGTGTATGGGGTGTCTCAACCCCCCAAGTTTCGTCAGAGCGACGATAGTCGGAATATTTGAAATACCAGTTGGAATCACTGATATCTCAGTCTAGCACATTTTTCCGACTGAGCCTATGTCAACTTTGTATATATTTTCCAACTAGATCAAGTGAGAATAATGCCAAACGTTTTTTCCTCACTTAAAATCGAATCAAAACTGTCCTTTTTTTCGCAAATTCTTCTCAAACTATCAAAATTTTCACGCGCTTCGCGCGCGCTTCAAACCTTACCTCAGTGTTGTCCTTATTATCCATATCTTCCGATAGCAACTTTCGGAGAAGCACAACAGCAGAAGTTGAAAGCTGTTTACAAATTAACAGGTAAAAGACTGGCTTTTTGAATGGCATGTTGGTTTGTTGTTTTTGGCAAGTGAAAGTATCTCAATGCAGATTCTGAATGCAGGTGTTGTCATGGAAACCTTATTTAATAAAAAAAATCGGCGCGCTTCGCGGGCATGCGTGACGATTTGCAATCAACCTCATGGACGTTATTAAGGTAATTATACCAGACACAGTTCTACGGGGGCTAGGGGGTTTTAGCCCCTTAAAATTTTCAAACCCCACAAAATTGCCCAAAATTTTGTATAGACTAATATTGGTGAAGACATAGATATACTCAGAAGATATTCCAAATGTCTATTTATCAGGCCCGTAGCCCGTAACTTCTGTAACGGTTCTTTCGCGACTTCAAAAAATTTTCGCGCCCTAGGCGCGCTTTCATCTGTAGTTCTATCTTGTGGTTAACATCCCCGTTTCCAAATTACTGGATTTATTCAACGTCTCTACAAATATTGTTGTTCACGTGTAGGCGTGATTCTAGAGAAACATGAAAATGCAAATCAGTGGCGGATCCAGGATTTGGCAAAAAGGGGGGCCCAGGCCATAGTGGTTTGTATAAAAATCCGTTCGGGGAGGGGTCTAAGGAGAAGGGTGTCCCCGGGGGCACTGCCAGGGTATTTTGCTAGGGTGCAAAGCATGTGATGAGTAATAACCGTCCTGGGATGGGGTCAAAGGAGGGGGTGTCCCCCTCCCCTTTGAGAAATTTTTGTTAATTTAAAGTTGCTCAGATGCAAATGGTGATGTCTGGGTGTATTTTTCAAACTGATCATACATGGCTGGAAACCGTCCATAATTCAGTGAATTTTAATTTTGGGTTTTGTGAAAGATGCTTTTCTGGGGAGGGGTCTAAGGGGAGGGTATCCCCTCCTCTTACACCCCTCCCCTTTGAGAAATTTTTGTTAATTTAAGATTGCTTAGACAGTTAGATGCAAAATGGTGATGTCTTTAGTATATTTTTGAACTGATCATATATCGCTGGAAAATGTTCATAACTTAGTGACTTTTAAATTTTACCCTAAATTCACAGTACATTCCATTAAAATAAATGACAAGGCTTAAATAAGACACTACAGGGTAATATTGCAGCAAGTTATGGTTAAAAGCCTAATGTTGTCGAAAATATTCCTCTAAATATTAAAGAATTCTGAAATTCCCTTGAAAGCAGAAGCAGTGCTCCCAATGCTATGGGCCTGGCAGGTAATAGACTGAAGTTAGCAAATCCATTAATAGAGCGCTCATGAGTAACTCCTTGCAATGCCCAGAGAAAGTTACTGAGGCCAATATAAGCCAAAATGTTATCAGCTGAAAGTCAGTAGCAGAGTTATTAAAGGTGATCGGTCGTCTTGAAATATTGTTTGTGACGTCAGCCTTTTCTTGACATGTTTCTGAGGCGTCACTGTTCAACAGATACACCGTACAAGCGTGGTATAGCTAATCGGTAAGCAAGACGAGACGGCATGTAGCTGCATACCTACTAGGTATACCGATGTCATCATAGCTACTTGTATGGTGTATCCGTTCAACAGTTACGACTACAGAACATGTCAAGAAAAGGCTGACGTCACAAACAATATTTCAAGACGACCGATCACCTTTAACATAACACTAATTTTCTGAGGTAGAATATTATGAACAAATTTGAGTTTCACTCTGACACATCTCATAGGCCTATTTCATTGGAACAGGGCCTTGTCCTTTGTTTTATGAAGTTGAAAAAACTTCAAAATGTTTTGGAAGGGGGGCGGGCCCCCTGGGCCCCCCTAAATCCGCCCCTGTCGTTTAGAAGTTCTTTCCTCTTTTTCCTAACCGTGGCAAACATATTTTGTAAGAAAAAGTTTTTCAGTTTCGTAGGGGAGTCTTAATGGGTAAGATAAAGAATGTAATACCCGACGACGACCATGCAGTCGCCCCAACAAATTTCATGGTTTTGCCCAGATTCTTCAATAAAAACCAAAACTTTTTCAAATTTCCTTAATGAAAACAAAAATGTGATTTTTTTTTTTCAGTATATAACCCCAAATTTTTCGGCGTGCTTCGCACGTCTTATATTTCGACTTGGCAACCCATTGCATCTGTCGGGACTTAGAGCAGCTGGCCCCCAGTCAGGGCGCTTCGCCCCCATGTCGGCAAATAAAAGCACCACCCCTAGCTGAGCCTGCATGCGGGTTTTTCATTTTGGCACTGAAGTATACTGCCAAATTTCGGCGTGCTTCACGCGCAATCCTCACAATCCACGTTGTATCAGTTATGACCATTATAAGCACAAACGTACCAGTGAATTTTTATAGCATAAACTATGTGTACATTCTGAAACGCACTTCTTAGTCCTACACACCTTTTGATACCTGTCTGGGAGGTCTAATATCACCTTTCTGCACCTATACTCTCCCTTCCGTCCATTGCTGGAAGCTGTTCGTCTGGATTTTCGTTCAAAATTGGTAAAACTACGATAGATGTAAAGTGCTTGGCGTCATACTCTAGGCCTATATTATTATTTAGATGTTAGGTAATAAGCATTATGTCATTACCCCCATTTTACATAATTGATCCAGAGCTTCCAGGAGGCCCTATACAGGTATGTTGCCAGCCTTAGATGCCCGAAAAGAAGGCAGTAAAGTAGTCAAAAAAGGGCTTCAGGAGGTTTGTTAACAACGTTCTTTTCTTAGACAACATACTTTCTGCTGCCACCTAACAAAATCTTAGAATTCACTTAATTATGGACATTTTCCAGCCATACGGTATTTGATCAGTTCCAAAAATATCCCAAAGATAGCACCATTTTGCATCTAAGCAACCTTACCTTAACAAAAATTTCTCAAAGGGGGACACACCCTCCCCCTTAGACCTCTCCCTCAGGAGGCACCTTTGTGTAGTGACAAAGGAAGAATCCCCACTGCTGTATACAAACGCAGGGCGCATAAAAACAACGAAGGTGCAATTTACGGGTCGCCACTCATTTCGAAAAAGAATCCAGCCAGTCGGAAATATTAGAATCACTCAATTATGGGCATTTTCTAGCCATATATGATCAGCTCAAAAAATATCCCAAAGATAGCACCATTTTGCATCTAAGCAACCTTAAATTACCAGAAATTTCTCAAAGGGGAGGGGGACACCCCCTCCAATTAGACCCCTCCCCAGGACGACACCTTTATGTAGTTACAATGAAGGATCCCCACAGTTGTATGTAAACGCAGGGCCCCTAAAAAATGGTGCAATTTACGCGCCACCATTCAATTGGAAAACATCCATCTAGTCGGAATTTGGGACCTTCACACCCCCAAACATATGACCCTAGCTACTGCCCTGGGAGGGGGTCAGGGCCGAGGGGAGCAGGGAGTGAGGCCGCCACCCACTCTCAAGGGTAAAGACACCCCTTTTCACCTCTCACACTGAAGTATTGGTATCGTAATTTGTATAGCCTCTAACTCACCAACATGATGTTCTTTCATCCTTACACCACCTTAATTAATTAGGACTTAAATGCGGATGCTACTGAAGTTCCACCAAAACACTGTACACAGATTTGCTCTTCAGCCAGGGGCGTCGCCAGAGCATTTATCATGGGGGTTGCGGTGCCGTATTTGCGGACTGAAAAGAAACAAATGCCATCTGAAAGTGTTGATAAGAGATGCAGTTAGAGCTGAGAACCGTTAGTCCAACCGGTAGTGGTCCAGCAGGGGTCGCGCCAGGATTTGCCCAACGGGGGGGGGGGGCAACGACCCGAAGCCTCGACAGCGCCGATGCCGTTGGTGAGGGGAGATTCGAAGAAAGCCTGTTTACTATACCATGCCATTGCGGGACATATATTGCATAAAATTTTGCATAGACGGGATTACAGGGGGCACGGGGGCACTTGCCCGCCCAACTTTTTTCCAGAGCTTAAAAAATAAAACTAATAAAAAATAAGCGAAAGGAAGCGAGACCAGAGAAATTATACGAGAGATGTTTAATAGCCTATCATGATTAAAATTTTTCAATGTTAAAATGAAGGAAAACAATGTCAAAAACCATTAAAATGCTAGGAAGATTTTTTTTCGGCGCGCTTTGCTCGCACCTCTAAAGAAAACTGACTAATACAATTAAAAATTTTGTCTGGCGGCTTAAAATTTCTTTTCTCCTACGCGCCGCAATTTTGCGACTTGAAGCTCAGTACGTCACAAAATGCACCATGGTCCTTGCAAACAAAGTCCCAAACCCTACCCATGTGAAGGGAGTTGCAATTCTCGAAAATAATCGGCGTGCTTCGCATACTCCTTATATAAACCGATGTCTCATTGCTGTGTGCGTAGGAAAACTTAGGTGTAATTGCCTCGTTATTACTTTCTTTAGGGCAGCTTGAGTAAATTACTATTTCCAAAATCCTCGCTACACCTCTCGCTGCTTACTTTCCTCACCAACTACCACCATTCTCAGCAAATTGACTGACAGTTACTATCTTCATTTGCATCATCGTCACAAGGAAACTATTTCATTAGCATTTCAAATTACACCTGGGGGTAATAGGATTTTCTCAGGAAATGGTCCAGAATGGTCGCAAAAGCCGCTAAATTTAAGAAAAATTTCTCGGGGATAACCCTCAGTCCCCAGTCTCCGGCTTCGCCCGTTCGGCGCTTACGGTTCAAGGCTTCGCCGACCACAACTTCCCAAGATGCAGCCTTCAATAAAAATTAAAATTACTTCCCTGGCACTTTAACTGCCGATGCCCTTGACCATTTCCATGCCCATGTAAAAACTACACATAAAACATTTCATTGACTTTTTAAAGTATCACATGGTCTATAACCCTCAAAATCGACACTAACTTATTTTTCACACTAACGAAGTTGAGGGTTACCTTCATAGCAAGTGTCGAATATGTACTCCTCTTTTGACGTACATACTCTAATACTCAAGTTTGCGGAAGTTGGTATTACGAGTGCAGCCGATATAGGTACAGGAGTAACACACGTTCGCCAAGCGGGCAAACTTTGAGGAGGACTTGTCCAAGACCAAATGAAACATGACAGAAAGATTAACGATAGAGCAGGATTTAGGTTCCTATACCCTGCTCTTTAAAGATTGTTTAAATGCAAGTTGTAAGGCACGGAAAGTGCCAAATCGGGCTACGTAATAAGGAACAGAAGCTTATAGAAGGGGGGGGCAAGAGCCCTCTAGCTTCTTGAGGACACTTTTCTTAGCTTTCCCATTATCATATCGCTGAAAAGTCTGAAAATGCGATTTTTTCAGCGCGCTTCGCGCACACGCACTCTGAATACTACATCTCCCATTCTTAAAATTATTGTTCCAAAGCCCCGGGAAACCCTCAAAATAATCCATTCTCCCCTCCTTCCTCAAGCCCTCTGCATTATCGATCCCATCTGACTGTTACCGAGTAAGAATATAATTGAAAAAAGTTAAATTGTGATTTTTGTGGTCTGTGAAGTGCCCACCTTATGTCATTTAAAGTTGAAGCTAAAATGCATCATTTTAATGCCTAAAATTTGTAAATACCCGAGAGCTTCCGGGGGCTTCGCCCCCTGGACCCCCACCGGGGCTCTGCCCCTGGACCCCACGCCGTAAAGGGGAGCGCTACGCGCTCTCGCTGCGCCTTCGGCGCCGTTTGACAGTCTACCCAGTTTTGCCCCCTCCCGCCCCACTTTCAGACATCAAATCCCGCCCCTGAAATTTTGTATATACTAGAGGAAAATGGTTCCGCCCGATTTAAGGTTTTTCCCGAAACCTAAACTGTGACATTGCAAAGCGCGTGAAGCGCTCGAAATTGGGGGTAAGCTTAAATAATCTGTACTTATTTAAAACTTATGTAGGTCAACCAGTGACGTACCCAGGATTTTTCTCAGGGAGAGCATGCAATATGTTGTGTGATCGCCGGCCTGGGGGGTGTAAGGGGAGGGGTTTCCCCCTCCCCTTTTGAAAATTTTTGAAAAATTAGGTGACCTTAAATGCAATCTGGTGCCACATATGCCACCTTTGGAAGTAAAATTTGTGTTTAAACATTTACGATTTTTAGGACCTGAAAAAAATTGGCATCCGTGAGGGGGACATGGCCCAGTGGCCTCCCCTGTGTACGCCACTGAGGTCAACTGTCCAGGCAGTTGGGCCCTATCCGGCACAACTTACATTGTACTTCTCTCTTCGAGTCACTAGCCGTACCGAAAGACAGACTCAAGAGAACATTAACCTAGTTTAGCGAAATGAGATGAGATTCCCGGCATTTAAAAAAAAAAAAAAAAAAAACCGATAAACTCTACTTAAGTTACTTGAAAAGATGGAAAGGGTTTGTTCAATATTCAGCTATTAGTAACGAAACTGAGGAATAGTGGGCAAAGCATACCAAAAATTTGGGCTTTTATCGCAGAAATGATCCTTTTGAAAGGTAAAATAAGTAAACCGACCATGGGTAGCGACAGAATTTTCCCGACATGGAACCGGGTCATGCCAGCCACGTCAAGTTCCGACAGCATGTCGAGGGGGTGAAAAGGGGATGTGAAGGAGCCTAACTATCCCATGCCATTGCAGAGTACCGTATATTTAGTATTATATCACTTAATATGTCAAGAGCCGAGTCACGCACTGATACTGTTCTTTTGAGTCTGAATCGTGAAATTGCAAGGGGCGCGAAAATTTTTGGTAGGCTGACACAAAAAACTTTAAGAACAAAAAGAAAAACATAAAAACTGTAAGGGTTGTAGACTGTATCGGGGACAACATACATTGTGTCGAAACCACCTGGACTACCCGGTGAAATAGACAAACTTTGCTCCGTGAGTCGCTCACCAACTGACCGTACCGCATGACACACACGGCAACTAGGGTTTGCGATATGGGATGAAATTTACGACCTCTATATAACCTGTGTACCCTGCCTACATGTTACTTGGTAAGGTTGACAGGACTTACGCTATCTAGCTCTGTAGAATGAAACTACTGAAGAAACTGGAGTGACATTACAGACGCGTAGTGCGTCGAAAATTTTGGGTTTTGATTACAGAAATTGTCCTCTTTCTTTCACTTCTTTTCCTCTTTCTTTTCCTCGTGTTTCCTTCATTTTGCCGACTGGTGCAGAATTTACCGACTCAGTGCCAGAAACCACATGAGCGATGAACTCCTTTAGTACGCAATTATACCAGGGAGTTCTCTGGCAACTCCCTGATTATACCAGGGAGTTGCTAGAGACTCTAGCAACTCCCTGATTATACTGAAAAGCCCTATGTAGCGTTTTTGCTGACAGAATATGTTTTAAGTTTCAAAAAGTGTTGCTTACGGGCTTTGAAAATATTGTAATAAACGTTGTCTACAAATGCATTCAATCTCCTGTCTTCCGTCTGCACCAGCCCCTTTCTCTTGCCCTGCTTTGTCCCTCCCTCCCCTGTTATTTTCTCTGTTTGCTCGGTCTTTCTCTCTCCCTCTTCTCTCTCCTCTTTTTTCCTCTTTCTTTTTCTCTCTACCTTTCCTTCGTTTGCACTTCCCTCTTTCCTTCTTTTTGCCGACTAGTGCAGGATTTTGCCGACTGCGTGGATCTTGGGGGGTGTCACACCCCCCACACCCCCTCTAGCGTCGTCCCTGTCTTCAGCTGGTCACTTCTCAGCAACACTTAGGTTTAGACAGAAATAAAGGGTCCGGCTGGCATCATCATGAAACTTTGGAAGAAAATTTGGCCAGGAGAACTCAATGGAGTTAACAATACCATAAGTACTCTAAAAAGTGAGTAGGGACCTGAAAATTATTAACAAAATCATTTAGTGTGACAAAATCACCCCTATAAGACAGTAGGTCATATACAAAATTAACTCCTCTATCACTCCGATGGCTGTAACAATTAACGGGCTTATTCCAAACTATTGTTCCATAAAGGAATGCTTACGATAACCCAATGCATCAGTGATCGTAATATATTTCATAAATAAGAATACGTTCGTCGAATATTTCTTTCCAGAAAAAGTTCATAACTTTGGAGCTAACATGGCGCAAAGAATGGCCCGTGTATTGCCGTAATTATACCAACTAAGTGTTCTCTACATGTAAACCTTCGGTGATTCAGTACGGACTACTTCACAGAATTATACCTATGAACTCCTACCTATACACGGTATGTAAAAATATTGAACCTCCTTCATGAACAAATCCTTTATCCTGTGATTGTTATGTTCAGATCGAGTATTTGCATGGGCGGCTCTAAGAAATTTTGTTTGGAGGGGGGGGGGCAAACTCAAGTCCGTATTCAGGGAGGTTCAGAAGACCCCCCCCCCCAGCAATATTAATGGTCAGCTCCGGATAGTAACATAGCCTCAACAGGAGTATGCATAGGCGTAGGGGCCCGAGTTGATGGGGGGGGGGGGGCTGTAACGATCTGCCCGAAAAATAGAAACAAAAATTTCCGCGCGCTCCGCGCGCGTCCAAAATGTTAATGTACATATCATATAGGCATGCATCCGTTATCACACCGCATGCCAATTACATGCAATAATTTGCCACGTTACTAGCTATTCCATATTGGTTATAATTCTGGGGGAAGTCGTTACAAAAATGCTGCTAATAATCAGTGATGTAGCCAAGATCATTCTCTCATGGGAGTGAGCAGGCACTATGTTGTGTGATCGCCGGCCTTGGGAGGGGTCTAAGGGGAGGCTGTGTCCCCCTCCCCTTTGAAAATTTTTTGAAAAATTAGGTGTCCATACATGCAATCTGGTGCCACATATGCTACCTTTGAAGTAAAATTTCGTGTTTTAGTTTAGGTACAAAAAAAAATCGGCGTCAGTGACGGGGGCATGGCCTAATGGCTCCTCAAATACACCACTGATAATCATAATATATAAGTTTAACCATTAAAAACACACTGGTGAATGAATACCGAATATATAGGTACTGGTGCAATCCAAATCAGAACTATGTTTTAATTACCAAGGAAGTTTTTTTAAAGTATCGACTTCCGTTAAGCTACATTATTGCATTATTTTTCTTTCAGTAGGTGCCCGAAAAATTCTCAGAATATTGCCCGAATTTTCACAAAAATATTTGTTGGGGGAGCTGCAGCCCCCAGCCCCCTGCTTCCTACGCCTATGGGACTATGGTTATTATTATGTATTACAGCGATGCCCCATGTAGTTTTCAAAAGCTCTTCACAAACCATTTCAGGCAGTTAGTCATGAGAAGACTACTTTAAAAATAAATACAACCATGTCAACCGATCGCTACCGTACTACCATAGGGGTGGAGTAAGAGCCAAGTGAAATGGGCAAGGCGGCTTGATCCATTTGTATAAAATGAGCCCCACCTTTAAATATTTTATTGTTTTTTCATTGTGCCACAATATGTTTCAGCTTTGCCAAGAAGCCATTAAATGTTGGTTTTCTGGATTGTTTTCATAAACTAACGAAAATTTCGAGCATGAAGACACTTGAAAACGATGAAATGATAGCACTAGTATTTTGGATCCTATACGTTCCGAAACGAATTTTTTTACAGGGGGAGGGGAATTCCCCTAACTCAGAACGACATCTCATCCTATATACAAATACCTAGGCCACTAGTCAAAAGTCTCATCACACTGAGCTCAGATTGACTGTTTAGTGTGTTTCTTTTAAATCAATTGAAACGGTATATACTTTAACACAGAGGTGGAGAACCTTTTGCCTATAACAGGCCATTTGACAGTCATAAGACCGCTCGTGGGCCAACGGCGCTGTCAATTTGGACAAGGGAAGGGAAACCTCTCCTTCTATGGGAAACACAATACTTTTAGACTACATGCCCGTTACAATTTTTTATAGACAGATACCTATGCTAATCTGGCCAGGTGACACCCTGGCAAAACTGCTTTTAGTCGTGGATGATAATCAACACGGCTAATGGGTTGTGTATCTAATGACCCCGAAAGCTCTGAAGTGTCTGCAAAACTGTGGGCATTTAACTCCAGCATTACCGTTGCACGTAAATGACATCATGATGCCTAAGCTAATCAGATTACAAATATCACAACGTGATCATTTGTTTTGATTACCTTAGCTCGCACTAATGGTAGGTCCATTTGTGACTGTCTGAAGTATATATACGGTAGTAGTAAACAAGCAACTGAGAAAACGCGCGCGAAGCGCGCGGAAAAAATGGCGTTTTGAAAACACTTTATTAATGTTTAACCTTCGCATTGCATTGGAAAGTTATTCACTCCTTTTATTTTAAGCCCACTCAAGGAAAAGGGAGGCCCTAACCCATCTCGAATTACATGTTTTTTTATTTATTATTTTTATTTTGAAAATTGAAGACCATGCTTTGCAAACTTTTGGGGGGCAAGTGCCCCCCCCCCGTGCCCCTATGGCGAGCCGCTAATGAGTATTTGGCGTTTTTTACAAAAGGTTTCCTTTTTTTGACAGGGCTGATGTTAACATGAATCTTTTAAACCCTACTTTATTCGGCGGTGACTTTACTCGGGTCTTTAATTTAATTCTTATCTTAGTCTAAAACTATATTTTCCGTTGCAAAGGGCAAAATACTGTCCCTTCAGTGGCCGGTTGCCAAACTTTTTGGAACCTTTATCAGATTGCGGGAGTACATTTCCTATTATGAAAATATGGATTACGATGTTTAGGTGAGATATTGGCTTCCTTGGCTAAGACTCTTTGATTAGGAATTTCATTTTATTGTATTCCTCTTTTTATAATCGAATGAGTAAGACATGTGTTATATCAGTATCACTGTGTGTATTGCTATGAGAAATGTAGAGGGAAAATCAAATAAAAAGATGTTGTTTCATTGTAGGCCTATTCAAATTTTTTTGTGCATTACATATAATCAGCATTGATTATTGAAAACTGAGTTTTTTTCACGCGCCTCGGGGCGATTTTGCAGCTCCGTTTTCCTTCTATGCATGGAAGGAGGTAGACCTAATTAAGTGTATACTTGCTACGTTTTGCAACCATCCTCAGTATTATAAAATGCATCATCATTTTGATCAAACCTATGATGGAAGACTGCACAGGAGGTTAATATTTTTTCAGAGAAATCCCTTTGCCGACAAGTGCTTTTATGCTGTAACTTTTGTTGGTTGGTTCTTCACATTTCAAAATTTTATCACATGTAGCTATGAGGAACACCCCTCTTGCAGGCCGTATGAAGCCTCTGTAATAGGCTGATAGGAGAGCACTGATTTTGCCCCCGAGACAATACATAATTACGATTTCATGAAATAATTACTGTGTAACTATTTTTATACGACCAGACCAAGGGTGGCAGAACTTGAAGGATGGAGTTGCCGTGGTTCGGAAGCGACAGTCAGGATAGTACGTATGATAAAACCCGGGTCACACTGCCACGACAACCCACGGCACGACGGCGACCACCCACCGCGTCGGCTGTTGTCGTGGCGGTGTGGCCGGTTCCACGACTAGAGTTCCGTGTCGTAAGCCGTCGGCCCGATTGAACATGTTCAATCGTATTTGGATGCAGTCGGTGCACCAGAATGTCTACGATTTATGCAAATTGTCTACGACGGAGAGTCGCAGGTAGTCGTGACCCGGGCTTAAAGTGTTTAATACCCGACGGTGATTAGTCGCCTCGACGGTTTACATTTTGTTGATTTCATGGAGCGCAAATCCTTCAATACGAACATAAAATCTTCTGCCCGATAGTTTCTTTGCTTTTTTATACTTTTCTTTCATGTAGCAAATAGAAATGTCCTTTTACCTTACCTTGCAATCTAGGAATACCCAGTTGCGGCTACACACTTTATTTTTTGTTAAGGCTGGAAATGCATTCTCAATCGCATAGTTGTTCTCGTGTGTGTGACACGATACGAGCGGCAAAACAAGTTATCCCCCCCCCTCCCTTCGAGTCGGGCTTTATTTTTTCTCGCTATCAATACAGATTCTTCAACATATCTTTCCACTTTCTGGAACTCTTTGCAGTTTTGCGGACCATATTGATTCAAAAGTTAAAACTCAGCACTTCATTGCTATGGAATAAGCTGTGTCAGTGGGGAATGAACAGCGCTGACCGGCTAATAACGAAATGGCGTTCGTGTCATCATTATTCTGAAATATGTTTGCCTTGTTTCACAAAATATGCTACTTTCGAGACACTAACTGGTAATTTGTAGTGCTTGATCACACTTAAGTGAGTAGATAGAAAATATATTATAATAATAAAAACACCATTTTTGTCTCACTTTCTTCTAAGAGAAAATCTTTTCAAAGGAGGGGGAGACTCACCCCTCAGATTCCCACAAGGGTTTCACCAGAATATTGCTTCCCATGTCCAAGAAGTTTTTTTCAGGAAAAGTTCCCCTCACACCCGATCCTGCTTACAATTAAAGGAAATGTTTTAATCTTTCTTCTGCATGGGTAATATATTTCCTCAGCACGATACTACAAAATGAAGAATATTTAGATGCACTTATACAAGGTCTGGGAAGTGACGTTTCCTGCAATGTGGGAACCATTTGGGGCAAAATTTGCTTGGTATATTAAGCGCCAACTTGTGGCGCTCCCCTTAGATAGAATTGCAAAACCCTTTAAAAGGCCGCTGACCACATTTTTCATTCTCCCCACTCATAAATACCTTCCTATGCCTATGTAATGGGAGGAGAGGTTGACTGGTTGAAGAAAGGGAGATAGGACCTACTCAAAGGTGCTCCCCTATTGCCTTCCGTTTTGAAAGGTGATGGTTTATGAGTTTACCAACACAAACTCTTTGAACAATAAAATGATGCAGGCCTCGAAGGGCAGTTGTTTTAAGACGCTAAATTACCAAAAGTGTGGACCAAGCCTGTTTCTTATAAATTGCAACTTCACGTCAGGTGGCTAACCAACTCAACATCTGAGATAAAATTTGGTCTCTATTTAAAGGCCAACCGTGTACTGCTCTTGGATGAAAAACTCACCTTATTGTGACTCAACCGGGGAAGAAACCAAGAACCTCCCAATTGCTAAGCTTCATCGCTTCGAATGCCACTGCCTTTATCCCCCTTGCCACAGCACCGGTTACTAAAATTCTTGAAAGCGCTTTGAACTTAGTGCAGCCCTTTCCTTCCATCTTAAAAAATATTGCATACCCACAGCGCCACAGAAACGGTGGGACGTGTCTCCCATCCCACTTTTACAGTGAAGCTATGTGAAGTTGAAGCTAAAATATACCATTTTAATTCCTAAAATTTCGTAAATACCCCAGAGCTTCCTTGGCTTCTCTCCCTGGACCCCACCGGGGCTCTGCCTCTGGACCCCGCCAGGGGCCCTGAGGTGTACCCCTGGACCCCAAACAAATTCTGGAGAATTTTAACCATGATGATCAGGTAGCTAGGCTGAAATTCTTAGGAGGGCCAAGGTATCAAATGGGGGAGGGGGTCACGCCACTGATCGCCGTCCTTAATTCTTACAAATTTTTTAGCACGCTTACAATTTCTGGGGCCTAGCAAACATCTGGGGGCCCAGGTCCCAAAGCTACGCACCTGGGTTGCACCCTGAACATTTTCAACTCAACTAAACGTTTCCCGGACACCCCGCCCCAACCACTGAACAATTTGCTACCCGAACGACCCCTCGGACAACGTACCCGGACGTAACCCTAGCAAAAATTGGCACCGGACAATTTCTGACCTGTGGACAACTGTCCACCCGACAGTTTCGGTTTTGGCTACTGGGAGGTTTGTTGTCCGGAGCAATCGTCAAGTTGTCTGCGAGGGAATTTTCCGAGTGAGAATTGTTCGGTCTAGGGAATAGTCCGGGCTCGAATTTGTCTGAACACGAATTTGAACTCATTACTTAGCCTACAGAACTAGGCAAATATGTGTAGGACTATGGTAAGACATTTCTCACTCCGGGCGTTATGGTGCTTCCCTTGAAATTTTTCCTAATTTAAAAAAGCAATTATGACACGTATGTAGCTCACAAAAGCTCACAAAAAGGCAACTATTTTTTAGCCCTGAATCTCTCATAATCTACATTTTCTTTGTGTGTGGGGGGGGGGTAAGGGCAGGAGCGGGATTTGAAGTCTGAAACTGGGGTAAACGCGGGTAGACTGTCAAACGGCGCCAAAGGCGCTTCGAGAGCGCGAAGCGCGCTCCCTTACTGCGTGGGGTCCAGAGGCCCACCTCAGGGCCCCTGGCAGGGTCCAGAGGCAGAGCCCCGGTGCGGTCCAGGGGGAGAAGCCCAGGAAGCTCTGGGGTATTTACGAAATTTTAGACATTAACATGGTGTATTTTAGCTTCAACTTCACATGAGTGACACAAGGCAGGCACATAACATACCACAAAAACTACAATTTGACTTTTTGCAATTATATTCTTACTCCGTAGGACTAACAGTCGGCCGGGATCGATAATACAGAGGGCATGAAGAAGGAGGCAAAAATGGATTATTCTGAGGGTTTCCCGGGGCACTGGAAAATAATTATAAAATAGAAGGCCAAGCAGTTAGAGTCGATGGGCGCAAAGCGCGCAGAAAACAATCGCATTTTCAGACTTTTTAGCGCCATGAGTTATAGAATAGGTAAGAAAAGTATCCTCAAGGAGAGGGCTCTTGTCCCACCCCTCTCCCTTCGCTAAGTGTCTGTCCCTTGTTACATTTACACAGGTCGGTGGTGTAAAATATTGCTTTGAAAATTTCTGGGGGCGGGGGACGGGGTGCTCCGAAGAAAACAGCGTTGAGACAACGTTTGATACATTTAATTGTAGGTTATTGTTTTTCTTTAGTTTTAAATGCAGTATTTTTCAATGCATAAGAAATTTTCCTACATTCTCCAGGTGCCTCTTCTTCCCATAGAGCCATATAAAACTATATCCTTCTCTATGGTTCTCTACGCTGTCTTTCATGTTTCATTTTTGTCGATGGTCTGGGTCAAGCCCCCCTCCCCTCAACTTTTTTATTAGTGTGAAAAATAAGTCGATTTTGAAGGTTATAGACTACAGGACTATGTGATACTTAAAAAGTCAATAAAATGTTTTATGGGTAGCTTTTACATCGACACGACCAAGAGCATCGACAATTGAAGTGCCAGGGAAATAATTTTCATCAGAGCTGTATCTTGGAAAATTGTGGCCGGCGAAGCCTTTAACCGCGAGAGCGGAAGGCGCGAAGCGAGAGGCTAGTGACTGAGGGTCCTCCCCAATTTTTTTTTCCTAAATTCGATGGCTTTTGCGGCCATTCTGGACCATTTCTTGAGAAAATCCTGCTTCTCCCAGGTATAATTTGAAATGCTTATAAATAGTTTTCTTATGATGATTGCAAATTTAAGGCAGTAGCCGTCAGAAATTTTCTCAAGCTGTCCTACAGGAGTAATAACGAGGCAATTCCACCAAAGTTTTCCTATATACACACAGCTGTACAGCGGTACTAATGAGACATCGACTAATATAAGGCCCATGCGAAACACGCCCTCGACTTTTATGAGAGAATGGCGATTCCTATATATATATATATATATATATATATATATATATATATATATATATATATATATATATATATATATATATATATATATATATATATATATATATATATATATATATATATATATATATATATATATATATATATATATATATATATATATGTATATATACATATATATATATATATATATATATATATATATATATATATATGCGTAGCACTAGCGTAACTGAAGGGGGAAGGGCGGTCGTCCCCCCCCCCCCTATTTGGCTTCCTAGGATGGTCTGTCGGTACCTTTGCTGATCTTGTCGGTACATCCGCCCAGTGTGAACGACGACTAGTCTCCCCGACGGTTTACCAGTCTTTGCTCTCAAGAGGACAATGTCTCTAATAGGAACCCCAAATTTTCTGCGCGCTGCGCGCGCTGTATTGTCACTCCAGTTTCTTCAATAGTTCCTTTCCACATAGCTAGATAGCATACGTCCTGTCACCCTTACCAAGTAATATGTAGGCAGAGCACACATGTTATATAGAAGTCGTAAATTTCATCCCATGTCGCCCAGCTATTTGCTCTCGTGTGTGTCATGCGGTAGGGTTAGTTGGTGAGAGAATAACGGAGCAAAGTTTGGCTATATTCCATCGGGCAGTTCAGATGCTTTCGACACAATGTATGTTATCCCCGATACCATCTACAACCCCTACAGTTTTTATTTTTTCTTTGTTGTTCTAAATAATTACATATGTTTTAGTGTAAGCTTACTAAAAATTTTCGCGCGCTTTGCAATTTTACGATTCAGACTCAAAAGAACACTATCAGTGGGCAAGTCGGCTCTTGAAGTAATGGGTGATATTGTGCAAAATATGCCCTGCAATGGCATGGGATAGTCAGGCACCTTCATATCTACTTCTCACCACCCCCCTTGATTAAGGAGCTGACGAAACTTGGGATCGCTGGCATAGCCCGGCCCCCTGTCGGGAAAAATCTGTTGCCAGATATGGTCAATTTATTTCTTTTGGCTTTCCAGAAAGGGTCATTTCTGAGATAAAAACCAAAATTTTCGGCAGGCTTTATCCACTGGTCCTCATTTCCGTTACTTATAGCTAAACATAGTTGGCGTCAAACTTTTTCCATCTTTTCAAGTAACTTAATTAGTAGAATACATGGAATTATGTAAATTCCGGGAATTTCATTTCATTTCGCTAGACTAAGTTAATGTTTTCTTGTCTGATTGTATCTGTCTTGCGGTACGGCTATTGACTCAAGGAGGGAAATAAAATGTAAGTTGTGCCCGATAGGCAGATAGGGCCCAACTGCCAGGACAATTGACCTATGTAAGCTTTAAATAAGCATAGATTCTTTTTAGTGTATAGGCTCACCCAAAATAATTTCGGGTGCTTCCCGCGCTTTTTCACAGCTTAGAGTCCAGCAAAAACATTAAATTGGGGCGGAACTATTTTCCTCTAGTAAATACAAATTTTATGCAAAATATTCCCCGCAATGACATGGTATGATAGTACACAGGTTTTCTTCAAAGTCTCCCTAACCAACCTCTCGACGGGCTCGGAGTTGTCCGAGGCTTCTTGCCCTTCCTTCTGGGAGTCTTTCCCCCGTCGGGCAAATCCTGGCGCCACCCCTGGGTGGATGGGGGTTCACGAGTGCGGGGTGACTTGTTAAGTGATAACCCTTTGACACTAAGTGTCGGTACATTTACTATATGCTGTCGGTACATTTACTTTATTTTCGTCCTGCCCCCCCCCCCCCACTTCAAGCACCCCAGTTACGATACTGATGGGTAGGGTTTGGGACTTTGTTTGCAAGGACCATGGTGCATTTAATATCGTACAAAGTACTTTTAGTGTCCCAGCTACGTAGGGAGAACAGAAATTTTACGGTGCCAGAAAAAATTCCGTCAGTCTGTGGGGGGTCGAAGCGCCCCGAGAAAAATCTCCTTAACATTTTTATGGCTTTTGATACTAATGTTTTCCTTTATTTAACGTTGCAAAATTAAATTATAGGCCTAACAGGCTATTGAAAATTCTACCACCTCTATAGCTATCCATTATTGAGAACCCTGCATCCTAATGGGTTGAACCTGACCTGTTATTCCACAACACACGGTCAGTAAACGTAAACACTGATAAAAAGAAGTTGGTCACACATTTTCGGTGGAAGAATAGGAATAAACCACATTTGTCGGACTTTTATTGTCCCATAAACCGTCTCGACTCCAAATTTGCAAAACAACGGACTCGGTTTCGCCTCATACGCCCGTTATTTTGCCAAATTTGGAGTCTCCACGGTTTATTCACCAATAATATAGTCCGCCAAATGCGATTTATTCCTTGAATATCTTATAATTTCTCTGGTATCGATCATTTTTAATTATTTTTATTTGTTAAGCTTTGGAAAAAAGTGGGGAGTACCCCTTTGCTCCCTCCGTAACCAGGTTTTGGGGGGGAAGGCTCCTCATACGCAAAACGGCTTCATCAGTTTGTGGTCAATTTTGCACGATGGAGGTAGTCAACCGTCAACACAGTTACAAGTTACCTTTTGTATAAATGTATAGTTTCCACTTTTAAAAAAGTTTCCTGATATTTGAAAAATTTTTTTTTTTTGTATTTTTAGAAAAACCAATCAAAATTTCTAAAAAAATGATTAAAATCTAATTAAAACTAGCATAAAGCATTATAATTAATTTTTAAATCTGAATTTAAGAATTTTTTTAAAATTATAGGAAAATTTGAGGTTTATTTCAGGGAATTGAATTTTGAAATATGGAAACATTGTGCATTACGCCATATGGGTTCAATGTGCATTGTGCATGTGCAACGAACAGACGAAAAGTTGCATCATTCCGATGCCTTCCTAGTTAGCCCGTATGAAACCACAATATGTAAAGCAACTTTTAAGAATGACGGAAATTTTAAAGGTTGATGTTTCTAATCGGAGAGGTAGGTTACTTTTCCTTTTGGGGACTATAATTTATTGAAAGGGTCTTGTGGGTTGTTCTTGTCGTTTTAGCGGAACAGCTACCTAACGTTGTGAGAGCTAGGCCTAACTTAGTCCTCAGTAAAGGACTGTGGTCGTTCGCCTACAGCTCTCTACTTCTTCTTCTTCTTCTCGTGTACTGGCAGGGCTCTAAAAAAAGGTAGAGCATATGAGCCAGAGGTGTGCGGGGAGGGGATATGACTTAATCAAAATGTAAATTATGCTTGAACGAATTTATACTACTTGCATTGACAGTCCCTTCAGGTAACATATTCCACTCCTTTATAGTTCTTGGGAAAAAGGAGTATTTGTAAGCATTAATACGACACGCAGGTTGTTGGAAGTTTTGCGTGTTCATTCTCCGAAGGCCCTGCAGTGTCACTGGTTTTAGGAAGTTTTCTTTAGGTATGTCAATAAGGTTCTGATTAATTTTATACAATAGGGTTAATCTGGAGGCAGACCTCCTGTTCTGCAAGGACGTCCAGTGGAGATCATGGAGGAGCTTGGTGACCGTTCCTTCCGTTTTACTATAGTCATGTGTGACGAACCTTGCAGCATTACGTTGCACCCTTTCCAACTGGCTACAATGCTTTTGAAGGTGAGGGTCCCAAGCAGGTGTAGCATACTCTAAATGGGGCCTGACTAAGCTGGTATAGGCAGTGGCTTTGAGCTGCTCGGTGCAGTTGGAAAGGTTCCTCTTTATGAGGCCAAGGACCCTACTAGCTTTTGTAGTTGCATGAGCAACCTGGGTGTCCCATTTCAAATTATCTTGGAGATGAATACCAAGGTAAGGATAAGAATGAACTGTTTGCAAAGTCTGACCGCCCAGTTTGTAATTAAAATGGGTGGTGGATCTACCTGATGAGATGTGCATAACATAACACTTACTAGAGTTGAAACGCATTTGCCACTTGTTTTGCCAAGCATTTAAGGTATCAAGATCTTTCTGCAGATCCTCAGAATCCTTGGTGGTTGAGATAGTCTTATACAAGAGACAATCATCCGCAAATAGCCGAGTGGTTGACTTAAGGTTGTCAGGTAGGTCGTTGATATATAATAGAAATAATAGGGGCCCTAAAACAGTACCCTGGGGTACACCAGAGTCCACAGGGAGAAAAGAAGAAGACTGGCCTTCAAGAACAACTTTCTGTTCTCTCCCACACAGAAAGGCTTTAATCCAACCAACAAGTTCTTTGTTTATACCGTAATAGTATAATTTGTTGATTAATCTAGAGTGGGGGACCGTATCGAATGCCTTGCTAAAATCAAGGATGACAGCATCTACTTGTTTACGTTTATCTAGGGCACTGGCCAGGTCGTCAACAGTTAGGACTAGTTGAGTATCACAAGATCTTCGTTTTCTAAAACCATGCTGATAGTCGGACAAGATTTGGTGGTTGTCCAAATGGTGCATCACTTGACTGTGGACAATATGCTCTAGAATCTTACAACATATGCTGGTTAAGGATACCGGACGGTAATTTTTGGGATCAACTTTCTCTCCTTTCTTAAAAATTGGGGTAATGTTAGCCTTTTTCCAGTCCTCTGGTAACTCTCCGCTTCGGAGGGAACAGTTAAAGATCTCAGTCAGGACTGGAGCAATCTGATTGGCTAGCAGCTTCAAGATACGAGAGGGAAGGCCGTCGGGGCCTGCTGCTTTAGCAGGGTTGAGATCGTTCAGTAGCTTAAGTACACCTTCATTAGTGACTTTGAATTTACTCATTAGGGGAAACGGGGAGGTCCCTTTGTTAGGTATATCATGAGTTTGCTCGATTGTAAACACTGATCGAAAGTAATTATTCAGTAAGTCCGCCTTACCCTTACTATCAGATATCAGTTGCCCTTGATCTCTAAGAGCTCCAATCCCCCCACTGTCCCGTTTGAGTGACTTGACAAACCTCCAGAATATTTTAGGATTATCTTCCATACTCGGCGTCAAAACATCATTCATATAATCACGATAGGCTTTCCTCATCATTTGCTGGGTTTGCTTTTGCAGATGTTTGTACCTAGACTATACACAGTCCTTACACCGACTGTTGAAAATAGCGGGGGGGGGGGGGGGGGGACCGGCCGGCCGGGTAATGGTTGAAATTTTCTGTCTTCTCACAGCAAATTCTGAAAGAAAAATCCTAATTTACAACAAGGAATTTTCTTCTCCAGATATTACAAGAGTATTGCAGCTGTTCTGGATCACCGAGAATTTCCGGAAAGTGCCAAAAATATGAAATGAAATCAGCAACTTTTTCGCTCTGTAAAATTTACTGTGTGACTTTGGAACTTTGTTTACAACAGTATGCTAATGAGCTACGTCGTTATGTCAGTATAGGATGCCTGCAGAGGCAGTTGCCATGTGTATGCATAGGAACAACAGTAATCAAAATGTTGTGCGTGACGTCACAATGTTACGCACACGGCATTCAGATGTCAACAAATATTTCGAGCGCTACAGTAAATTGTTAAGAAGCGGCCAAGTTGATGATTTTATTTCAAATTTTCGGAACTTTTCCGAGGTTTAAAGTGATAAAAAACAACTGCAATATAAGTGTAAGACATGGAAAGGAAAAGTTATGGTAGTTTATTAAGACTTTAGGTCCTAACTTTGCAATAAGAAGAAAATCAATTTCGACCAGCACTGTGCTGGTCGAAGACCCCGGGTTTTCAATGAGTCGGAGTAAGGACCGTGTATAAGGAGCTACAGGCGACCGGCTATACACAGGCCTTTACTGAGGACTAGGCCTAACTTAGAGTTACCTTGTCTAGCCGATACTTGAGTCGACAGGCATGGTCTTATTTATTTGTCATTGGTCATTGTTACCATGCCTTACATAGCCTACAGTATGTGTACCAATAGTGTGAAACATTTATTGATTGTATTTTTCAGAACTTATCAAATTGTACATCGAGTATCATCCATATTCAGTACAAAGACAGTCTTTCATACAGCATTAAAATGATCTCGCAAATTTTATTAGGATATCAGTAAACATAGTATTATTGGTTTCACACTATTGGTACACATACTGTAGGTAAAAAGCTCATTCACTTGCACAGACATTTACTTTCCCTCCGAAGTCATAGTTTACCAGTGTGCTGTAAATCTGTGAACGTGCTTGATGTGGAAAGCCATTATTCAGCAAAACTGAACATGAATATCCTGTGAATTGAACAAGTTCAAGTGTTAGTGATGGAGGTAGGCCTAAGCATAATTTGATCGATGGTTCCCTAACTTTAGGCCTAGGCCCAAGGCTATTACTGTTGCATCACCCCAAGTAGGATTTTTACATAGGGGTAAGCAAAAGTCTCAGTTGGTGACTACTCTTTGACTGACATCATAGTTACAAAATTCAAAAGATGCAGAGCAGCTCATATTACACAGCATGCACAGAGAATGTTTTGATTACACTTGGGGTCTTTAATGCTCACCAGGCAGGGTTGGCATTTTCCCGGGAAAAACAGGTTTTTCCCGCTAAGTGGTAAAAACCAGGTAAAAACCGGGAAAAACTGGTAAATACCGGTAAAAACCGCTTCCACCTTGAAAACTGTTGTTACATGTCTGTTATATGCAGGGTCTACAGTAGGCAAGATATTGGTCATGGCAGGCATGATATGAAGACAGTCTCTTAGCTTCATTTTAAGCTATTTTATCACAACTTAATTATACTTTTTGTGGGCTAAGAGTATTTTTCATGTAGCACATATTTTGTCACTATCTCTTTCCCTGCAGTACAATAGGTATTGCCTGTTGCCCCAAACTATTATAGGCCTACCCCCACCCCTCCAAAATTCTTTAGGCCTACTGTATTGCTCAGACACTTCTTTTCACAAATACAGTCTATTGAGGTTAACTTTAATGCAGGTGGCTCAACAATGGAAACTGCTTCAAACTTGTATAAGGCACATGTGGGCCCAATTAAATGTCCACTGTGATGAGCAACACACATTACACACAGCCCAATTGTTCACCTTCATGCACACCAGGGATGTCACTACGCCGGGCGGCGGTAGTGAATTGCGCCCGCCACTCATGTTAGAATAAAAACATTCTGCCCAGCACTTTTTCCCAATAATGGTACTATGATTTTATGATTTTTGAAAGAAGTTTGGATGTAACATTAATCTCAGAATGAGACGGCCAATTGGAGCATTAATTGAGAGTGCAGAAAAATATCCACATCTTCTAAATCCGAGGACAGTGATCACTAAAGGGTCACAGTCAAGAATTACCTGGCACTAAGTCTGGCCTGGTGACAACCCTGATGCACACATAGTCCAATTATTATAACCTCATGAATGAGTGATTAGACACTTTGAGGTGGACAATTAAGTGAGGTGAATTTAGATTGCTCTTTCCAAATTTTTGTGATGTGTTGCATTATATAGACTGACGAACTGTCCATGTAACAAAACCTAAAGATGTGACATATACAAGATGACAAAGCATAGCCTACTACAAAGGCACCAACAGTTTAATATTTATCAATTCTCTATATTCTAGAATTATGCATAAGTGGAATGGAAACTAAAGTTGGTTGATGTGAGCATTCAGTTCATGTTTGATTTACAATGCTCTAATTAGCAAACCCACAAAGTTATTAATCATGGCTGCACTTTGGATTAACCCTACCACCTATCCCAAAAAGTCATTTTCTTGTAGTTTTTATGCTCTACTACAAGTTCCACATGATTTTTTAAGAATTCTATATAATTTCAGTTTTTTCCCAGTTTTTCCCACTTATGGGTGGGAAATACCATCGGTAAAAACCTGGTTTTTACCGGGTGGTAAAAACTGGCCAACCCTGTCACCAGGATGTGGCCTTGAGCAGTTAACCCTTTGTTTGTGTCTGCAGTCTGCCCAAGGAGAAGCAGTAAAGACAATTATGGGCGGAGCTTATCACCAAGTAAAAGGCATACTTGGGGTGATGCAAATCCCTCTTTAAAGCAGTGCACTGGTGTGGAGTTAACTACCCACTCAGGCAGACTATTTCACCTGTTGACAACTCGATGAAAGAAGCTGAATTTCCTAATGTCAAGCCTTGCAAAACACTTTACTAGCTTCTTCCAATGGCCTTGAACCTGAGAATTACTTCGATCCTTTAAATAAGTACAAGAGAACAAAAGGATTCCTTTCTGAGACAAATTCGTAAACCTGGAGCATATCCTCTCTAATCCTTTTCAACTCCAGGGTGGTAAGACCAAGATGTCTAAGTCTGAAATGATAGGGTACAGTAAATTTCTCACCTCGGGTATAAGGCAAGTGGCTCTCCTCTGAACTTGCTCTAACAGAAACTTGTCGTTATACCTGAGCGGCATAGTCTAGATGGGGTCTTTAAATAACTACGATTTTGTTCACTGAGATGATTTTGAAGTTTGTTGAAGTTTGGTTCTGGATCTGGACCTGGAAAAATACTGCACAACACTCCTGGTGGAGTCAAACGTGCAGGGTTGAGTGTGCGCATGAAGTTAGTCGTCCCGTCTGAGAATTCTCAAGGCTGCGCTCTTGAACTGCTTGGGGTCCTCAAGATCTGTTATGTTCTGGGGGAGAAGGTTCCAGTCCCTGACGGTCCGAGGAAAGAAACTAATTTGTAGCAGTCCTTATTGGTTGGTATATGTAAAAGGCTATTTGAATGATGATGCCTAGAAGGCCGTCGGACCGGTTGAAGGTTGTTCATCGGCAAGGCTAGGAGACCCAATCTGGCTTTGTGAAAAATTGCTAGCCTGTTGACAGTACACCTGACTTTAAGGCTATCCCACCCTAGATCTTTTAACATTTCAGTCACGCTGCTATGGGGGGAATAGTCATTACAGACAAACCTAGCAGCCGTACGTTGAATTTGCTCAACCTTATTGGATAGGGAAACGGTGTAGGGATCCCAAACGGAAGATGAATACTCCAATAAAGGCCTGACAAGAGTAAGGTAGGCATTAGCTTTAACACTCCTAGGACAGGCGTATAGATTCCTTCTGATAAACGCCAGAGACCTATTTGCAGACGAAGTGATATGGTTAATATGTCTATTCCAGGTAAGATTGTTTGAAATGTCAACACCTAGGTATGTATGAGAGGCAGTGGACTTAAGGATATCTTTGTCTAGAGTATAATTAAAAAGCTTGGGATTCCTTGAGTGAGTAATCCTCATAGAAAAGCACTTTTTGGTGTTAAAGTGCATTTGCCACTTATTTTGCCACTCAGAAAGGGTGTTTAAATCCTTTTGGAGTTGAACCTGGTCAAGGTTATTCTTTATCTGTCTATAAATAACACAATCGTCAGCAAAAAGTCTGACTTCAGAAGAGATATTATCAGGCAGGTCATTGATATAGACTAAAAATAAGAGAGGACCTAAAACAGTACCTTGGGGGACACCAGAGATGACATCCACCCAATCAGAGAAATCACCACCCACCACAACCCTCTGCTTGCATAACTTAAGGAAGTTAGAAATCCAAATAAGAGTATGGCCATTAATGCCATAATTCTGTAACTTTGTTTGGTTTGTTTGGTGAACATGCATTTATGGAAAAATAATGCTTTTTTTTTTTTTTTTTTGCAAATAGGCCAAAGGACAGTTTTGGGCAGTAGCTTTTGGAACGTGCGAGAAGTGGACGTAAATTTTTATGACTTTCATTCCATTAGCCTAATGTGGTGATACTGGTATAACTTAGGGTCTAACTTGTTCGCACACATACGAATTGTTGCATGTGGTGTATGCCCTAGAGGATTCTGCAACAACCAATGATGATGAGTGGACAGGTTGCCCCTAGACTGCATACCTGCTACAGTACTCTGCTTGTTTTCTACTCTGTCATGAAATGTTAGTTTCCTCCAACCAAACAAAACGTTACTTTCTCCTTAAGTTGAAATACTGGGGAGGAAGCAGGCTTTTGTGAGGCTTTTGTGAGGTACAAGTATTAAATACAGGGCCACATTTGAACCCCTCCTGGGCAGAAGCAATGTGACATCACACTGTTTATATCAAGTACCCCATGAGTTTGCATCCAAGCATCCACGCACCTACCCCAAGGTTGATATGGGTGAGGTCATTCCCTCTGCATCCAAGTTTCCTTGCATCCACTCTAGAATTTTGGTTAAAATGGTCTTAGGAAGAAATGGGCAACAATGAGTCATTCCCAAATTAAAGTTACCTACTGTATTTAATACCCATTTTTTTCCATTCTCACATTATTATCATATCATTCACTCCTCATCCACACATCCACTCCAGAGTATTGGTTGTAGTCTTGAATTAAGAAGTGGAAAACAATGATGGGTCATTTGCAAATTAAACTATTCACTCTCATTATGAAATACTTCAGTATGCATCGGAGCATCTGTGCATCCACTCAAAAAGATTGGAGGTGAACTTAATTTTACTTTTCCATTCTAATAATGATTCACTATGCATCAAAGATGTCAAGCCAGCTGATACATGGAATGTAAAATTCAAAAGGCTCCTCGCATAGTTTAAGTTGACTGAGCATCCAGATGCCCAGATACATATAACATAACAAGTTAAAGGACCATCGAGGGCTAAAGCCCCATAAGATGCCCTGCAATCCAGACCCAAAACAAAACTCAAACCAATCCAAAAAGCCAATAAAGCCCAGCACGATGAGATTGTTCCACAGTCGCAATAGACAATGGAACTTGACAAAGTTAATCTTGAATTAATGAACATAATTGGAATAACAACCCACTCAGGCGGACTATTCCACTCATTGACAGTTCTATGAGAGAAGCTGAAGTGAAGAGTGAAGGCAAACCAGGAGATCAGCCCCACTCCTCTACTGGTGTTCATTACACCACAACATTACCTGAGACATCCTGTCATCACCCACAGTTGGTGAGCATGAAATATTGATCTGTGAAAAGCAAAAAGAAGCTAGGGACAGAAGTGTTGACTACAACAAGGTTTAGAATGGTGATGATGTGAACTTGGCTGTGTACATGACCTCCAGGTCGGAGTGGCCAAGTGAACCAAGCGTAAATTTATATCGCGGAGGGAAGCCTCGACATGATGCGACTGTAAACTATGAGCTTCATGCGAGTGAGTCGGTAGTGAAGCTATGCTGATGACAAATAATTGAATAGACCTTCCACAAATGAAGTGAAGTGGTGCTACTGTAGGCCTATGATAATTAATGCTCTGCCTAATAGCTGCAGTGTATCTAGTGACTGGCATGTATGATGTCTCCATAATGCGGTAAGTACAAGGGCTGATACAAAAACACATATGTCAGTAGATAACCAGATGTACTGAAAATGAACTGATTAGGCAATGAACTGCAACTGAAGCATAATGCAATGTCCACTGTTTGGACGGAACATAAATTCTGTATGACTATGGAAAGCTTATGTGATGAGCCTGGCCTAAGCTGTACGTACAGTGTAGTAACTTTAATACGGTAGGATGTGTGGCTCCATAGAATTGAGAACCAGACATTAAAATAATCGAGAAATAAAGTTGAAATAAATAAGTACACGCAATAGTGTAACTGAGGGAATTAGTGCAAATATCCCTGAAGTGAAGTATGACATGTAATGTGAAATCTGTACCTAGTAAGTATAAAAATACAAATAGACGATGGAATCATGGAGTGCTACTGGCTTGCTTGCACAGGTACGGTGGTGATGGAAACACAGGTGCAAGCGACTTAATCGAATGCCTGTGCGTGATGACTGCACGGAGTATCAATTTTGGTCCGAGGTTAGTGGGTAGTGTAGAAATATTAGTCACTACAGAACTTTCTAATGTCAAACCTAGAGAAACACTTCACCAGCTTCTTACAATGGCCTGGCCATGGAATTAGCACAAATCTTTAAGTAGTTACAATTAGACAGACAATTCTTACCAGAAAGGAATCTAAAAACCCTCAGCATATCCCCCATAATCCTTCTTAACTCTAGTAAGTCCCAGACATTTGAGCCTTTCATTATAATGGAGATTACGCACTTTGGGAATAAGTTGAGTGGCTCTCCTCTGAACCTGCTCTGAAAGAAACTTGTCCTTATTATAAAAGGGGCTCCGAGCCTGCACAGCATAATCAATATGTGGCCTAACCAACTCCTTGTACAATACAACACAATATCCTTACCAAATTTACTGAAATTCTTCTAGGCACACTGCCTAGAAGACCTCAGATCACTGTAACATTTGACAACACCCAGATCTTTCTCCACAGTCACATTACTCAAAATGCTACCAGCCATGGTATAATCATAACTCAATTTTTAGATTCAAAGTGAAGAACTTTGCATTTATCAGCATTTAAAGAATTTTGCCAAGTCTGAGACCATGTTAATAACCTATCTAAGTCCATTGGCAATAGTGAAGCATCCTTCTCATCATTTACATTCCTGTAGAGCTTAGTGTCATCAGCAAACTTAATAAAACTAGATGTGAGAGGGCTATCAATATCATTGATGAAAATACAGAAAAGAAGTGGGCAAAGAACAGAGCCCTGTGTTACTCCACTTCTGACTTCTTTCCAAGATGAGAAATGACGATTGACAAACAACCCTCTGAGATCTACCTAAAAGCTAAGAATTGATCCAGTCAGCACATCTGCCCTGGATACCTAACTGATGCAGTTTCAACATAAGTCTACTTAATGGAACTTTATCAAATGCTTTGTGAAAATCAAGGTAAATGACATTGCACAATGACCAGAATCAAGAGACAAAGAGACAACTTCATGAAAGCTCAGTAAATTAGTAACACAAGACCTATTAGGCAGGAAACAATGTTGAGACAGAATCAGTAAACCATTATCTAAAAGATACTTAAGCACACAGCCCTTGACCACAGCCATTCAGCAGGAACGAAGCATGAGTTCAGACATATCTGAAAAGAAATGCACGGAGGAACTGACAGAATCTCAGAGCATTCATGCAGAAATGGCAGGATGGATCCCATCTGGCCCCAGGGATTTGCTAGCCTTTAAACTCCTTAGTTTGTAACAGACCAATTCCTCAGAGAATACAACATCATCAATGCAAATTAAGGTGTTGGAAGCTCGACAAATCCCCATTGTAGAAGACTCCTTGGTAAAGACAGAAACAAAATGATCATTCAACAAATTAGCCATATCTTGCTGGTCACTGACTTAAGTACTCCTGTGACCTTGGAGAGGTCTTCAACTTTCTGCTTAGACCTGATATAAGCATGAAAAGATTTAAGTTTTACCTCCCTAGCCAACTTCCCCTCAAATTAGCTGTAGTGTCTTTTATAATCAAATCCTACTTTTACATACCTCTCATAGCCCTGTATTCTGCAGTTAGTCCCATTCATTGGTATAGCCTACCCCATGAATGTTATGAAGATGAGGAGTAACTGCAGAATACAAACCCCTGCCAAAAATTACCCTTAAAGTCAAATCACATAGGTAAACTGTTTTCCCTGATTTTCCTTCAGTTTACAGGTACCTTGTTCCTACATTTGGTTTATTGTTCTTTGAACAGTTACAGTATGTGTGGGTTCGCTTTGAAGTTACTGTACTTGAAAAAAGGACACACAAGTGCAAAGGCATCATTTGTCTACATTCTGCCCTCTTCCTTTCTTGCACAGAGCTTTTCATCTTTTTAGCGGAGGCACAGTCACAGTCCTGTTGAACTAACTTTTCTCTTGGAGAGAGCTTTTTGTCTGTTTGGTGGAGATGCAGTCCCAGTTAATTTACCCTCTCTTGAACTTAACCTTCCATGAGGGGGGTGGGGTGGGGGAGGGCACAGTTGTATTCCCAGGTGCCAGTGGACTTGATAAGTTGGAATGTTGAGAAGGACTCATCATGAGTCTGATGTATTCTTTTCTTGGTGGTACTGCTCCAGTCACTGCTACTGCACCTTCAATGAATAGATACTCCAGAGTCTTAGTGGTATGTTTAGGAGGTACATTGTAGCAGTGAAGATACAAAATCCGTTTTTAGTTTTATAGGAATGATATATATATCTTTAATCATTATTTCTTAAAAATTTTTTCAGACTTTGCAGAAATTTGTTAACATAGGCAAAAAAATGTACCGTGGCATATAAGCATGATTGTGAACCTTTTGCACCAGGCGGTGCATATGGCCAAATGATAATTAAACAAGTTTGTACAGAAACATTGTAAATCCTAGCTGGTCAACATTCCCAAAAATATCCACTTATTTGAAATAACAAGATTAATAAAAGGCTATATTTATGTCCCTTTTAAATATCAAACTTCTCTGTCTTCTTCCTTCAGGAGCTGCTTTCCAGCAAGTTATTCAGAGAGCTGTAAAGGTTTTACAAGATGGAGGTGTCATTGCAGTTCCAACCGATACCATATATGGACTTGCAGCTTTATCTCAAAACACTGAAGCGATATCAAAAATTTACAATATTAAAGGTCGCCATGATGAGAAACCAATTGCTATAAGTGTGGGAAGTGTGGCTGACATTGCCAAGTAAGCAACCCCTCTATAATAGGTGAAATGACTTCATACATGTTCACAATAATAGGGAGAACTTGCATGAGGAAATGTAGAGTTGGAGCGACACCTTTTTGTGTGTCTCAGAGTACCAATTCTGAGGGGTAGGGATGGTGTGGGGTGGTCACCATACATGTGAGCTCAGTTTTGTTTGTGTGGTATGTTAGGGTCTTAGGGAAACCAGTATGGGATCTCAATATGTGAAGAACATAACATACCATGTTGCATACAAGGAGTCTAGACATGATGACTTGATAGTACAATGTAAATCCTGTGTGATGTACCTTTCATCTTGGTTGCTTAGTGACCATACACATAATGACAGTACTGAACTTTATGCTGTTCACTTTTCTGAACAAACAAGGCTGAGTGTTAAAGTTGTCTATGGATGTTACGTAATAGAGATGTTTCTACCCTACAGTGTCATGTGACTCATGCATGATGAAACAATATCTTAGTTTACTTTGGGTCACTCATGTTCCTTTTTATGATTTCATATTAGATTAAATTGACAGCTGGAAGTAGCTGTTTTATCAGAGTAAATTGTTTTGCAGAGGTCAAAATTGGGAAATTTATCATATTCAGTAGGTTTGCTGAAGTGCAGTATATGATTCTATTCAAAGTTAAGAACCAAATGCAGATACCCTGAATGTTTGTTGGATGGTATTGTGATGAACTTATCTCTTCTCTTCTTCATCAGATGGAGTCAAGTTAGTGTACCTACTGCTTTGTTGAATGATCTTCTCCCTGGACCAGTAACTGTTGTCTTTGAAAGAGAAACAAATCTAAACCCAGGTTTGAATCCTACTACCAACCTTGTTGGTGTTAGAGTGCCGGACCACACTTTCATTCAAGAGCTTGCTTTAGCAGCAAATTCTCCTTTGGCTCTTACCAGTGCAAATGTCTCTTCAGCACAAAGTACTTTATCAATACAGGTAAGTTCCATGTTACATGTATAAATTTTCATGAATTTCCTATACCTGTTATGCTGATAACACACAAAAATTTGGAAAGTAGTCACTACTTATCAAACTTTTTGTGTGTTAACCACATAACAGGTAAGTGTGGATGAGAATAATGGCTACAATTCTGGAAACATTTCCTTTTACGTGCTGATGACAAAATGCTCTGGGAAAATTAGAAGTAATGACTGGACTTGAAGCTCGAAGGCAGACAAAGTTGGTCACTGCATTGATAATGACTTGTGAAATGTGTACTTGTGTAAACAGAAACTGACACCTCTCACTGAAAGACATGTATTCACTGCATGGAAGAACAACTGTGAATTAATGCAAACTAATGTTTGGCCCTGCAAACAAGATGAAGAGCTACTTTTGGAGTATTCTGAAAGAATCATAGCCAAAGTAAAAATATTTGTTGCACTGTAAAACATTGAATATATTTAAGCATTTGTACAAAAGATTAAGTATTACAGTAAATTAATTTATTGCATTCATGATGCAGTTTTGGAGAGAGAAAATCAAGCTTGGTAAACCAGCATGCGTAGCCATCTGTCCTGGCATGTAATATAATTTTAAGAATTATTCCAAAGGTAATAATAATTATGTAAGTAAAATAACTGTGTTTCTGTGTTGCTTTTAAGACATATGTAAGGCACCTCTAATTTTGCAGTTACTGAGTGTAAGAAATTCACATAAGTGCACACCAAGGCATATAGAGTATTTACACTCCCACTTTTCAAAGAAGTGTCATGGCACAGCACATTTTAGGAAGCCATATGTCTGCTCGTTATTTTTATGCAACATTTTGTCATCACTTGTGTCTGTTGCTTTTTTGTTTATGACGTTTTAAGGGTGAGATTGTTAACAAACTGTATGTGTATATTGGGCAGTCAAATGTGTATGTACAGGCAAGTATTGAGGTAAATCTAACTCAGCCTTCTTTTTATCAAGATATGAAATTGATGACTGTTGACTACCATCTTGTGATCTGAATTGATCAGTTACCATTGGAGTGAAAGGAATCCAAACTTCACTGGAATTATCGAGTTGGCTTACTTGGCCACCCATCATGAAAATGTAAAGGTCAAGTGCTTTTACTCTTCCACATTTAGGGTTGCAGTATATAGCAAATTAGCTTCCCTTTTAAGGCTGGAATTATTTCAGCTACATAAGATTGATTGTTTGTTCTTTTTCTGTTGAAGGAATTCCAGTCTTTATGGCCAAAGCTGGATTTGATAGTTGATGCTGGTGTTCTAAGTGATTCCAGGGCAGGCTCAACAGTGGTGGATCTATCACACCAGGGACAGTATGCCATCATCAGGCCAGGAAGGTATGTGTTGTCTCTTGGTTTTGGTTGGCCCATTGAAAGCCTTAAATATAACAACAGTTGGATTGGAATGATCAGGTCCCAAATCAGTAATAAAGTTTGTAAGAAATTGTGAATGGATAAATATCTGAGCCCAGAAAGCCCATTTGCACAGACCAGAATAATTCAAAATTATTTAGACCCACAAGGCTATCAGCTCGAACTGGTATTGCAGATGTACTGTTTGGTCCATTAAACTGGTAATAGTCTAGCCATGTCACCTTTGCTGATGGCTGTTTTACTTTCCTATCCAAACTTACAAAGACAGAGATTGTTTATTCTGGAAAAAGCCAAGTGCAAAACAAAGACCATGATTATTAGTTATCTCTCTGCTTGGCAGTAAAACATAAGGACAGTCAAGACACTGTCTTAAAACAGGATCATACTGATATCACTGGAGAAACTGAAGTTGGTTTTAGGTGGTCTCTGTGATTTAAGGCAGGCAGTAGGGTGGTGTTACTGGTCACAAGACCAGTTTCATTTTGGTGTTGGGTGGTCTGTCCATATTAGAGACAAAATGTGAGACCTTCCCCCCCCCCCCAAAAAAAAATAGAAAAATGGGAAGATTTAATTGGTGTCAATTTATGCCTTATTTCAAGGAACAGATTACCATTCCCTGCTCTACTAAAATGCCTAAACCATAGATGCTAGTCTTTGTGTGCCAGAATGAGCTCTGGAAGAGGTTCACATGAATCTAACTCTTGTTTTGCTATTTATTTTGTCATATTTCATTTGCATATTGTGGAGAAGTCTTAAGGCTACCACACACTGCCCGACCTGACTGCAAGGCAACATAACTCCTTGCGACTGGCCGACAGGTTTGAATGGTGTTGGTGCAGTGTGTGGCAAAAATTGATTACAACCCAACTCACTTGCAACAGTTTTAAAAAGTTTTAAGCAAATCAGGCATATCAAACAAGTTTGATATTCATTGCAAAGTTTTAAGCCGTTGCATCCAAGTTGAGCTGTGTCGGGCCAGTGTGGGGCCATCACTGACCTGACTGCGACAAGACTGGCATTCCATAGCCAATAAGGACTCATTTTGGAAATCAGGTGACCATACAGGATGTCAAAATGGTGGCCCCTATGTGGACTGAGGACCAAGAGGTCCAACTTATTGAGCTGTGGCAAACAGTGCCCTGTTTATATGATGCCAGTCACAGACATTATAGCAATAGACAGTAAAATCCCACACATATCTTGAAATAGCAACCACACTGCAACTTCAAGTGAAAGGGGAGAGGGAGATGGTTCACTATCTGACATTACCAAGTCTGTGAACTACTATATTTTTAGGGAAAAATACCAAATCATGTTATACATGATAATGATACAAGCAAAAGCTTTAAAAATTCCACTCTTTTGGAGGAATGTGAATCGTTCTCAAATTGACAATTAAGAGGTTTTATACAAACCAACTAGACCGCTTTCTGTTTGCGTACATTGGCATCAATCACATTTTTTCCTCTGAGAGGACACCAAATCTAAAAGAGTTACTTGTGTAATCAAGTTTTACTGCAGAGCCGGACGAAAAAGGAGGGTACGACAATACTTCACTGAATATGCTCATAGCTGCATTATAAATCTTATGACGAACCCAGCCAATGTTTTAAAGGCTACTACTGATGAAGTTCTACTGTAAAGAGCAAGAGAACAGAAACCTGTCTAGTTGGGTTTCATAAAACCACTCAACTGTCAATTTGAGAACGACTCACACTCCTCCAGAAGAGTGGATTGGGTATTTTTCCCTAAAAAATATAACAGTTCACCGACTTGGTATTTTCAGATAGTGAACAGCCTACCCCCCCCTTTCACTCCGAGATTTGTCTGCCATTTTATTCTGATTATATATCAGTTTTATGTGAGTCTGGTTGGTTCAGTGTGCGGCTAGCATGCGACCCAACTGAAACAAGACCAAACTGCCTCAAATGTGTTAACACTCACTTGCAACAAGTAGTCGCAAGGAGTTTTGTTGCATTGCAGTCGGGTCATTGCAGTGTGCAGTAGCCTTAACAATGTGTGTAGTGTCCTCACTGTTTTCTGAAATCTTTCATCTTTTTCTGGCTGGTCTTGGATAGTCTGGTGCTGACTGAAGCTTTGTCAGTTGGGCTTCCCAAACTGACACCAGTTTGGTCTCAGCTGGTCTGAGTACAAAGCTCTGTCTGTCTTGGTTATGGCCAGACCGTGTATTGGCTATGTCCAGACTCATGGTTGGGTGGTCTGGACATAAAAGACCAGTGCAGACCTGTACATGGTAGTGCTAGCAGAGAATGCTGTCCACTATGTTAACAAGGAGTAACCAGTTTGGATTTCATGGAGGGGAGTTGTTTGATGTGTAAAATAGGTAAACTTCAGGTTTATTTAAGCTCCCTCCCCCCCCCCCCCAAAAAAATGTTGAAACATAAATTTTCCTTCAAAAATTAAAAGTGAGCAGAGTATAAAAAGTATAATTTTTGCCAAGAAGATAATGCCAAACTTTCAGCAGAAAATCTTCGAAAACTTAAGAGGTTGCAACTTTTGTAAAAAATGAGGACATTTCCTTTGTTCTTTTAATCTCACTAACATGTTTGAACTATTAAAAATGATTCGAGATTCCATTGATAATTTTGAAAAGATACTGATGCTTCCCATACTGTCAGTAGTTGGTCTCTGGAGCATGTCATGAAGCTTACCATGATCAGTAGATATCTAGTATCAGCAAGTGGGAAATTGTTACTATGGAGCTTATTTGCTTCTGTTTTTTTCTTCTTTTTCCAGTGCCCTGCCACAAACTTTAAGGATAGTAAGAGATAAATATGGACTTACAGAGAGGTAGCACAAGCATCCATGGCAAAGTAAGGGATTTGGCTGTAAAGGTCAGAGGAATACCCATGTAGGTCTGGAGAACAGGACATGCTCAGGAAAAGAGGAAATGGCACAACCTATCTCACCTCATTATAGGACCACCATACTTTACACATGCTTGAAGTGTTCTCTTACAGGGTGCTTTTTATCTGGAAAGAGGTAAATTTGTGATGTATATTGGACGTTTGCTATATCTGGAGGTATTTGGCCAATGAAGACCTGTTGAAAGTGTGCAGGGAATATCTTGAGTGGGAATATTTACTTTGAATTGATTTAGTAGGTCTGAGATTTCCTAAGTCTTACATTTTAATGTGAACACTGGTATCAATATTCCAGGAGGAATGTTACCAAAGTTAGATGATATGAGGGTTTTAGTATGCATGGTTATAAAACATTCTTGCTCTTTTAGGCTGGGATTTACTCTCCAAGCCGTGGGTACTCATAAGCTTCACCTGAATTTTCCTTCATGGCTTCCAAAGATGTATCTGAAGCCATGCATCAAAACTCTCTTCAGTATTCAGTACATAGACAACACCATGTTTGAGCTACTGCAGAAGTCCTAAAAATAAACGATGTAAATATTGCCTTCAGATACTTAAAAAACAAGTTTCTGATGACTCCATAACCACCATAAAAGCCCCTTAAACTACCCCCCTCTCCCAAGTAGCAATAACTCCTCAGTCAAAATGTTATCTCAAAATATGAGCACACTCACTTTTCAAATTTGCACACCTATGCCATACATTTCTGCCTCAGGGATCCTGATTGTGGGTGCAATATTGAAAGGAAATAATAGACCCACTGTTGTATTTTACTTTGTGATACAAACTGGTCAACTTGTTATGCAAATGCCAAGTGTGTGGAAGTTATTTGCATGTGTAAGACAAAGGGTTTTCATTGATTTAATGATAAAGAAAGTGTAAACAATATGACTGCCATGTAACACTGAATTATTCCATGCATGGGATAAGTATGATCATGTGTAATAACAAAAGAATTTTAATTTTACTTGTTTTTCTCCCAAAGGTTATGCCTGTCATAATTAACGTTTATATGTGCATCTTATCATATTAAGGGAAGTAATACAAGAGATATTGTTATCTTGAAATTTCTGGTAGCTGTGCTGATTTTGCTTGCTACAGAACAAATTGGCATAAATATTTAAAAGTGTGGTATGCACACATCATGTATGGACTTGATAGGACTGATAGTTAATGAGATTTTTGCAACCCCCCCCCCCTTTTCAGTAAAATTTGATTGTTTACCCATATTGATCCTTAACCTGGAGTTACCACTTGTAAAATTACTTGTTTAAAAATTCATCTCATCATCATGTACATATTTTGTGATTTTTTCTAACATACTGACTTGCAGAAAATCCAAAGTTGCAAATGTCACCTCCACATTCAGGAACAAGTCATTTAACCAACTTGATCATGCAAACTTATGCTTGCACCACTGAACTGTATGCTAGGAAGGATCATTCCACAATGTTTTGAAGCCATCACAGAGGGTCATGTGATGTAGGTCAGCTTACTCAAGTCGGTTCACTACAGTAACAACTGTATTGTTTGACAACCATATGCTTGGTACAGTCGTCAAGATTTCTTTTGTATACCTAATGTTATAGCCAGTCAGTTGAAGAAATGTGATCCAAGCTGTCAAAAATCTTTTGCGAATGGCAGAAGAAATACCCTGTGAATACTTTTCTCATCAGGGCAAGAGATATTGCTGTACACATGTAGCCTATTGTGGTGCAGGTGACTGCATACTATGCAATGTCTAGAACGTATGTACTGTACTGGGAAATGTACAGTTTCTATGACAGCAGAATTGACTTGAGTAAGCTAATGTAGATCACGTGACCCCCTGTGTTGACTTCAGTTTCGAGGCATATTCCACGTTGTGTTCTCCAGCTATATAGCTCAGTGGCATGCTCAGTTGTGATGTCATATGTTATAGGTCAGGTCATGGCAAAATTCATAACTTTGCTGTTGCAATACTTAGCTCCTTTATTCAAAATTAAAACGGGAAGGGAGGGGGGGGAGGGGGGAAGGTGAGTTTTGATTGCATTCTTGTATGGTTCCTATTCCTTTGACTTAAGGTTGGTTTAAATCATGATTCATCTTTTGTCAGATTGTCAATGGGGAGAAATGTAAGCTATTCTCAGTGTAAATGACCTTGGTGTTGGAATTTCATTACATTATACTATTTGATGGTTGATGGGACTAACCATTGGTAAAGACTTTCATTGGGTGGTAAGGACAGATCTAGATTGGGTATTTATTTCTATGATCTGGGGTCAAAAATTCTTTATGTAAGTGAAGTCACAGTTAAGATGGCAGTAGTGATCAAGTGTGGAACATTTTCTGTACTGCAAGTGGATACAGAAAATGTTGTGTACCTGACCCTCATCTCTTCCCAGCAACCTGTGAAAATTGCACCACTGGTGTAGATGGTGTGCTTAAGAGGAAAAAATTCAGTTCTGCGTCATTATAATTTGATCTCATTGACATAGCTTGTAACTTCAAGACTGGATGTGAGGTAGGCAATTGGGGCACTCACCAAGTGATCCACAAACAAGTGGACCCATCAATTTATGTAATGTCTGCTCAGTCATAGTGTACTAACAGCTTGCCCCTGAGTCCTTTCTATAATATAGAGTCCTAGGAACTCTTCATTTGATAACACCTGAGGTTTCATGTGATTACATCCAACTGGCCTTATAGGCTACAGGTGCAATCCAATGCAATTTTTTCACTCAGGTTGTTACAGCCAGCTTATGTCATGTCGGTAAGAAAGTAAGCACAATGAGAAGTATCATTATTTTATGTACAGTCTTTCTACATTTGTAATGGTACCAACTAAAGTACCTTGCTAAACATATGATACCGTTTTGAAGAAATATACAAAAGAAAGAAAAAATCTCTGCAGTCAGCATTATGCCCCATTTTTTGTGTGGAAAGACAAACCGAGATTACTGAGGCAGAAAATCAGAAATCACCCTCCTGTTACAGTGAAGTCAGTAGATCAAACTCCCTGAGTTACTCTCATAAAACATTAACCAAGGACAGCTTTCTTCTAGCTTTCACATCATGGGGGTTACAAACCAAGGCACATGTAGATCGCCCACCCCCCACAGTCCAAAAATGAGAAACATACCCTTTTGAAACCAAAATTGCCCAGATTTGACTTGGGACATCTTCCCTTTCAAAAGCTTGGCACCAGAGTCCCACACATGCGGCATGTTTCTTCACCTTCAGTGTGGAGGTTTCCTCATCCTTAGATATGCATAGGTCCACTCAGGCCTGTCGTCAAACAAGTTACTGATGATGGGCAAGATAGCATCCTGGGGGCCACTATTTTTTATGAGACAAGATTCGTTAAGATATATCATGGCAATAGAAATTAAACATTTTTTATGGGGAGAAAAAGTATGCCCGCCTGTGCTTACTGATTACTCTAATTAATGGTGCCCAGTTTGTTATTATATAATGGGACATGCAGAGCCAATGTCATAATCCGCCACCTAGCACAAAACAGATTTAAGATTGTTTCCTACTGTGAGGTGCTTTTTAGTGCACAGATGCAGAATCCGCTCTCCGTAATGGCAGGCGAAGTGTTCGGATACCTGCCACCCTTATATTGCCTCTGGAGGTTAGTAGCCCGTGAAAATGTAGTCATAAGAGTTAGTTGCTTTTCATATGGTTCTGATGTTTCGTTTGCTCCCTGCACTATTTCCATGTTAAGTATTTGGTATTTACCAATTACAACCTATATACTCTCAATTAACGTAGCCTGTTTCGTAATTCCATTTCCGCGCTATTATAAACATTCATTTATGACAACCTCCATAGCCCTATCTATGTGTTTGAACAGAAATTACCGTGTTCTTTTCTGAACTTTTCTTTTTGAATTTTAAATTAACGGTGTTTGTCTCCGAGCTTAAGGAAAGTCTAGCCTTTTCCAGATTTTGGAAAGTCTAGCCTTGTTTTAGAAAGGCTGCAGTGGCTTACCATTAACTTCAATGAACCTGACCCCGTAACGACATACGTTTATAAAGTCTACGTGTCCAAACAAGTCTATGATATCAGTGGTGGAAGTCATCGATCTTTGATGTTCATATGTGAGATACTTAAACATTAGGGGGTGCATCTTTCGTTTGTTCCTCTGTTTTCTCCGCATCTTCTCGAGATGAGTTATTAATATCCTCCTGTTTTGGGGCTATCGATTTCCTCCTTCCTTTCTTTGAAAATGTAGTTTTATTCCCCTGAGTCTTCGGTCTTTTTGTCAATCTGACACCTGGCTGATGAACATTCTTATGCGTAGTTGCTTTCTTGGCAGCTTTTGGAGCCTCATGGATATTCATAACCTCAATCCTAGCTATATTTTTATCTTTGCATCTGTTCTGGAACACGGCTAGACTTGCCTTCCTGTTTGTCCCATACAATCGGCTGATATCACCCCCAGTTTTCCTCAGAGACTTTCTCTTCACAGTCGCCTTCTGATTTCTCCGTGTCTCACGTTGAAGATTCTTTGCGTCATTGCTGACGTCACTAGCTTCATTAACTCTGCTGTCAAGGGTTGGATAAATCATTTCCTTTTTCTCTTGAGTCCCTCTCTTGTCCAAAATGTTTGTCTTCGATTTGCTCTTCAATATATCCCCATTCCAGTGAAGGGATTCCATGGAAGCATGACAACTGTTTTTCTTTCCATTTTCTTTCTTCAATTTTGATGACAAGTTTCTTTCTCCAATCGTCGACAGCTGTAAATTCGTTTCCTCCCCCTTTCCTGATTTGAATATTGGCACAATTTCACTTATCGGATTCGGCTGCTTGTTTGTCGAAACAACTTTCCTCTGACCCCTGACCTTATCTTGTCTTCTTTTCAACACACCATTGCCTGTCTTCTGTTTTGTTTTCATTTTTCTTTTGTTTTCCGTGATCTTAAATGACTCCACTATCTCACCAAGACCGTCTGCTCCAGCTGTTCCGATGAAGCTCATGTCTCTTCCCATCAGCCCCAGCCATGGATTTCCGCTGGCAACGCTCGTAGTGTGTGACCTTTGATCAGAGATCTTTCTTCGCTCATCGGCTACTTTCTTCTCAAAGTTGGATACTGAAACACTCTTGGGGTCATCATTATGTAGAACTTCGTGAAAAATATCATGAAAATTTGTGCCTGTCTCCCTCTTTCTGTCGGTATCACTTGTGCTCTTCATGCCCATTACCACTTGGAAGTGAGGACTACCTTGTTTCTTCCTCGCTAGTTCCAACGTAGTCTGAAAAGGTGTAACGGAAAAGATATTTATGGCTCTTTCTCCTAAAAAATTCTTACTTTGGAAATGGACTAGTGCCATTTTCTTATGTTTAGCCCTACACAAAAGTGGTAGAAAAGGTTAACGGGTATTGCGATTGTTTTTCAGTTGCTGTATACATTTTTTTTTTAATTTTATTTTAAGTAATGTCTTATTTTTTTAATTACTTCCGTATATATACATACGCATTTTTTTTTATAGAGGGGACCTCTCTTCCAAGGGACCCATAACCAATTGCACCCCCACTTGCCATGCCTCCTATACATGTGGCCGTGCGCTGACTAGGATAAGGTACGCGGTATGTCGAAAACATGTGTCTAAATACAAAAAAAAAATCCCACGGAACTGAAATTTCCCGGGATCCATTGTGTCTATGAGTTTACCTAATTGTAAATAACCTTTAACCCAGATTACCGTGTAATTGATGACATCTTGTACGTCCGTGCCATGACCACAGTCCATGGTCATTTTAGTGAAGCTTCTTTTCACGTCACTAATGTCCCTCCTCCAGTGGCGCTGTTTCTTTGTGTACATGAGGTGATAAAGGGCTGAAAATTCGTCTGCCTTTCTTGCAACCACTGAATCCATCACGTGATTTGGATCTATTCCAAAAGTCTCTCTGATTTCGTATATGACGTCATTCTCCACCTCCATCAGACTGAGGCGTCGAAGGGGTGTTGATGGGGTTGGTGTTGTGCCCTTTCCAAGCCAAGGGTGCCGACCTGCATCGTGGATCGTCGGTCGCACCGATGGGTCAGGTTGTAGCAGATACTTAACAAAGTCTTCGCATTCTGTTCAAGAGAAGGGTAAATTTTGTTACTCTTCGTAATGATAATTCCGAGAAAATCGTATGCGAAAGTAGTTTTTACGGCGATAAGGTACCGCAAATGTATAAGAACCACAAAGGCTCACGAATTACAACATGTCGGGGCCCTCGGGGGTTTCCAATTTAACATTTTATTTCATATCTTTTACAATGTACAGTTTTCCAAATCAAATTCTAAAATTTGCACCATACTCTTGACAGCGTTTAAGCCAAAATGTATCACAGGATCGGATCGAGAAATATGAGGAAGAGGGCGTAAACGCCTGCAGAACGTGATCATACCAGGGAGTTGTCATCTAAATAGCAACTCCCTGATCATACCTTCCTCATGGGCTCGGAGCAGGGAGTTGCTATTTAGACAACTCCCTGCTCGGAGATGTAAAATTTTGGTTACAAAAATCATTGCTTTGCCAAAATAGGGGGCGTACTCCCCTCACGCCCCCTTGGATCCGGCCCTGTATCATAAAGAGCCTGCATTGTTTACTAACCTTTCGATACATTTGGTGGAAGTTCAGACATCTGTCCGTTAAGCATTTTCCTCAGCAACAGTCTGAGATTAAATGGTTCTACCAGAAATGGCAGTGTAGCTGTCAACATTGCAAACGTGTTAATTCCTCTGTAAAAGATATGATATAAACAAATTATAACATGCTATGCCACAACTAGCCTACGTTAAACGTAACATAGTGGTTGAAACCAAGGATCTTTTGTGGGATATGTAAAGTTTCTGTTTCAATAATTGTTTTACAAAAAATACTCTAAAAATTAACTTAGATATAGAGTTTAACTCCTTTTGCAAGATAACATAAAGTTGACAGAGAAGATGTTGCTCAAATTTTCAGTTGTCATGAGTCATGATAAAGAAATTTGAAAACATTCTGATCTTTTTGTAAACGTTTACACGAGAGAAATGGTGTTTCTTTCGAAATATTCTTCTTGAAAGATCGAGTAAATTCTAATACTCACATACTCCAAACGTCTACTTTAGGACTGTAGCTCTTCTGTGATATGATCTCCGGGGCAGCGTAAGCTGGACTGCCACACAGAGTAGCCGATATAGTATGATCATAAAATGTCGATACAGATTGGACGGCTAGGGCCTCACACGTAGGTAGATGGAAACTGCTCAAACCGAAATCTGTCTCAAAGAATTACGTAAAGATAAATTTTTAGAGTTAAATTTTACACATAATTTTCAAGTTTTGATGTTACAATTAACTTAAGTTTTAGGCACATATGATAGTTACCGTATGTTAAGATTTAGGCTTTTCAAAATTAAATGTCCCCGCCCTGGTGAGGAAGGGTAACTCTTTCTTATGGCGAAAATGAATAAGCGACTTCAATGTTTGAGAAAATAAGAATCTTAGATAAATAACAGGGGGCCTTCACATTGGTCATTGGTCATTCATTGCACTGTCAAATGTACAGATTTAAGCAGATCACATGGTCTCCATACCTGAATCCGTATTTTGTGGAACCATACGCGAGCAAAGCAATCTCAGATCGCATTTATTACGTTCTCGGTCACCAAAAGAGGGACACCAACATTTTTATTTCTTTAATTTTATTTATAATACGTAGCGATGGGAATACATAGACAAGTAAGCCAGATTTTTTTAGGAAAATGCGTAAAAACTGTGTCGAAAGTATCTTATACCGGCTTTGCTGCCTTTGGCTAATATCTTGTGAAGTGTAACTGTTCTCAGTTTGTACAGAGCAACACATGACAGACATGAAGGTTCGAGAGATTGGTCGCTTAAGGTTTATGAGCGGTCACCTCAATATTTATTGAAGCATCTACTAAATCTTACAAGTCTCTTTTTGGTTACCTTGCAAGCTTTTTTTTCAGGGTGTTTCAGGAAATAAATATTGCATAAAAAGATGAAACAAAGGCTAAACTGTATGAATTTAAAAAATAAATTACCAAAATTGCCACATGATCAGAAAGGCACGGGGGGTTTATTCCCAGCCGTGACTTTTTCCCCCACCCCAGTCTGCTCCTATATAATGGCAAACAGTTTACAGGAACAATGCACACGGGAACAACATTTTGCCTCCAAAGTATTGATTGTCTTCACTCCCCCTCCCCTCCCCACTTCTGAAATCTTAGCGGCACAACTGCACGATTTAAAAGAGCCACACGTGAATTAAGAAACCAAGGTATAGTTGTTTAAATTGGTTGACTGTTTTTACCTTTTGAGTTTATGACCATGGAGGGTCTTGGCTCTTTAGACCAATTGAAGGTTTTCAGGTGAGTGGGTATAGCCCACAAGACTGTCATAAAAGCTGCTTTAAGGCAACCCAGGTCCGTAGCCAGACAAGGAATTGAGGGCAAGCCCGTAGCCAAGGGGGCAGAGGAAGGCGCCCCGTTAAAAGATTTTCGCCCCCCTAGAAAATAAAAAATTTGCATTGCCATAATTCATTTTAGTATGTCTCGCCTCGAAATTTTTTGGCTCCCACGAAACTTTCTCGCCCCTTGAGTACCTTGTCTATCTACGGGCCTGACGGTAGGGGCGAGATACCTTCAGGGAAAGGGCCGAGATATACTTAGGGGGAAATATGCTCAAATGTATTTTGAATTTTGTAGGGGACGAAAATTCTTCTAGGGGCAGCCACTGGCACCTCTTGGTTACGGGCCTGTATTGTACCATGTCACTGCAGGTCATAACTTACCAATCAACTTAATGTTCTTGTCCTCATCAAGGAGCATGTTCTCAACTTTGAGATCCCTGTAATATAAAAAAGATTCTGCGGCATCAAATTTGCACATTAATATAACAAAATTATAAATTCTTTTTAGGGCCTCTTGAGTCAAAGTATTGCAAACACAGTGTCTTATCGGTAGGATTTCCACAGGTGGGGGGGGGGGGGAGGTAAAAAGGATTTAATGAAAAACTTTAAGTCTCCTCCAGAAATAGATTGCCCTCATAGTAATACTTATAGCTGATTCCTGTTTAACACAGCATACCGTGTAACAATGGTAAAGAAATTTATTTCTATTAAGTGGTATCTTGTAGTACTTGTATACAGTAATCAATTCCTCTTGTAGAAAAAGTTCCACTTCAGGCTCAGAATCAATTTGAATATGCGTGGATCATGGAAGGCGGGGAAACGCGTTGCCCTCACTTTCCTCGGGAAGGTGGGGACATCTGCACTCACCACTCAGTTCCTCACGTGTTTTAAAACAACTGAAACTTGATTTTCCTACAGTCTGTGCAGAATATGATATTATAATATGCAAGATAAGAGGTAGGCCTACATCTTGTGGAAATTTGAACGTTCTTTTGCGAGTTGAGCAACAAAAATACCGGTCACACTGTGTGGTTCTCTGTTGAATGCCATTGTGTAGGGATTTCATTCATTGATTCGGGTACGCACTGATGTATGTGAGAATACGACTAATATTTATGTGATGGAGGGCGTGCCTGGCGCTCCATGGAGCCATTTTGGTCATCCCTTTACGTAGTTCCCCTTCCTCATACCTTTGAAAAGAGATCTGTCCTGTCCACGCCCATGTCAATTTGCAAAATACTTATGATGCGAGTGATTAGAAAAATCCTCGGGTTTCTCCATAGTCTTTAATCTTTATACAGAAATCTGAAAACATCATGAAAGATCTTGTGAGCTTTCGTAGCAAGAGTAATCTATTCATGTTGAAACTTCAGCAAAGGCCGCAAAATGGGCCAAAACTAGCGTATAACTCAAAGAAATAATCGAGCTACTATGACGTTCCGCGTTTCAAGAAAGAGATATGGCTAATTTTGGTTTTGGAACTGTGGAAGCTGCCAGAAATAGAATGTTTTTGTTAAACGGACCTATCCGGGTTTACATTTATTTACCTGTGCATTATTCCTACATTATGGAGATATTGTACGGCTGAGATGACCTGCTGGGTGAATCGTTTCGCATCGTCTTCGCTTAGTCCCTGCTGAACCCATATTAAGTCAAGAAGTGGTCCCCCGTTACAAATCTCCAGCACCATGTAAAGGTTGTTGTCTGTTTCAAGGACTTCTAGCAAAGCAACGATGTTAGGGTGACGAAGCTGTTGTAATATAGCGGCTTCTCTTCGCAAATGTTTGTGAATATAAAAATCTGTTTGCGCTTCTTTTTTGTCGATGATTTTGATGGCGACCTTTGAATAAAAAGACGATAACATAAACGCATCGTGTGCACCTGCCTTTGAGACATTGGATAAATAGTATGACGGAGTCGGAAAGATAGTAGGAAAGATTTGTAGATGCGAAACATGGGTTAAACATGACCTTAATCAATAGCTTCATTGGCGTGAAAGGAAGCAATTTTACAGGGGGAGGGGATTGTTTGCCCTGAAAAGTTCCGTGATTGACTGACAATCACCACATTAACTTTTCACCTGAAAATAAAGAGCAAGTACGGTGATATCGATTCGAAATTTTTCCCTCTGGTGCTGCCGACTCCAGAACACCCGTCTCACACACCTTTGGCATTCAGTGCTGACTCAGAGGATACTGAAGTTGAAAATACCTTTTCTACTAGTAGCGCGACACCAGTTCAAGGGAATTCCCCTCTCAAGATGTTAACCCGCAAATAATAATTCTTAAAAAAAGGTGGGGAGGCAATGTGCAGACCATGTCGCTAAAGTGATAAGCTCAATTTATGATGTAAATATCAAAGGAAATAAATTACAATACTCTTCAAGCAAAATGGTGAAAATGAAGTTATTTTAGGCACTTTTGGGCTTTAGATTCATCCGCTTTGCAAAAGCTTGGCATTTAGAATGAAGTGTTAAGGCAAGAACCACCACCCTATTTCACAAGCTCTCTTACCTAAGTATTATAACAGTCATGATACATAAATTTGAATGTCGCGTGAAAGCCTTACTTATGAACTTTTACATGTGGGATAGCTTGTACCTGTTGAAAATTTCTACAAGGGTGCAGAGGCTACACGAAACGGACCAAAACTAGTGTCGAAATAGTATAGAGGAGCCCTACCTACTGTTAGCCGACATAGGAGGACTGGTAGTTATGGCGATCGTTTGACTTTTGGGCAGTTTGCTGAGAGAAAGACCCTTTACCTGGTCCGGTTACCGTCAGAACTAACTTTTACCGCGGCCTCTTCAAACATCTATTCCGTCCCTGTTAGCCGAGGTTCATATACAACACGTTATGTGAAATGGGGGGGAGATTGTAGATTTGAGGTGGTATGGGTGGAGTTGAGTTGGAAAAGATGAACTCGAGAATGATTCAATTGGTAGTCTAGCTAATATAAAAAAGGCCTAGGCTCATGTCTATGGTAGGATGGCAAAAGAGACTAAACAACAGACGCCACTTATATTTGGCATGGAACAAAAATTATCATCTGGCACTTTCTGAAAACTATCCATAGGATAATCTTGTCAATGAACTTTTAAAAGATTACTATTTCGAATTCATTGCAATAGCCTGAAATTCTTTTCTGGATTACTCTGGCTGAAATTACAAACGTTTTGAAATTAAAAGTTATTTGCCAGATGAGAATTATACCTAGACAGATTAGGTTCCTTTTTTCTGTTGGCAGCTACAGGGCATCAATGAATTACATTACCCCTACGTGACAGCTTGACTTAGGGTAACCCCGTGCGAGATGAATAAAGACAGAGAGAAGTTAATCACCCCAAAGTACACTCACAGTAACATCCAAAATGTGGGATTTTGCAACTAAAAATACTCGATTGACAATGAAAAATGACAAAATCAGTCTGTTTCCTCCTTGCGCCTACCACTCACCCCGACCACTGGACATGTGCAGATAAATCCGCAGAGTGACTGTACAGTACAGCAAGCAATTCATTTAGAATCTCATACTAAAATAGGGTATACAGTAAATATTTGAAACCAGCTAGCAATCCCCACAATGAAAGATCCGTTGGAATTATCATAATTATGTCAATATCTTTTACCATTCTCAAGATATACCTCTTCAAAGTTTGGTGGTTTTTTAAGTAACTCATTGCCTATGCAAAAGTAATGATGTGGAGTGTTACACAGTGTGAAGAATTTTTTGTTAACCCTATATAAATTATCTCTTAATTACTGATCAGATAGTTTACAACTTGGTGAGTGATAATAAGATTTTTCAAGGAAACAATTTTAACTTCCAATAATGAATTCCTCAGGGGATAACAAAGCTGCAAGTGTCCTTGAAATGAAGGTTGAAAAAACAAAGGCTAACATTAGCCATGTTGGGTATGTCCATCTTATGACGTCACAAATTTGCATATTTAATTATGCCTATTCATGACAAGTGTTAAATAGAAATTGCCCTGTAAAATGGTCCATATTTGATGGATTTTGATGGGAATTGCTACTATTGCTACGATTTTCTGCATTTTCGTTGCTCTTTTAGATCAAACATCCAATTATGTAATTTTCATATTACCAGACCTTTAAAGAAACAACTCATTTGGGACGAGAAAATTGGCCCCTGAAGTTTATCTGGGCTTGTATCCGTTACCTCCTTAACGTGACAAACCAATATGTTTATAACCTTTTTCTCTTTACGATAGGGTTACTTAAGGTGATTTAATCTGTTTTGTACATTTGGTATGTAGTATCCCTGATCACGACGGCGGAGCTCCCAGGTGGGACCTGTTCTATTCAGCCAGTCTAGAACGGGACCACTGTCGGGTGGTGTCAGTTAAGTGAAAGTTTGTCCTTTGGGGACGTTGTTACTCATTCGGGGAGCAGAACTCCTTCGGGAGTATTGTTTGGTTTTCGCCCCTGGCTCTTCGCCAAAGAGTCAGGGGACTTTTGGAAAAAAGTATCTGTTCTTTTCAGCCAGTTCAGAATGGGGCCACGCAAGACAGACCCTTGATGTAGAGGTCTGAGGGTCGAGAGGTTGGTCAGTTAAATTTGTTGTCCTTTGGGGGACGTAGCTCCCTTGGGGAGCAGAAATCCTTAGGGGGTAACGTTTGGTCCCCCCTTGGCTCTTCGCCAGAGAGTTGAGGGGACTTTGTAAAAAAAAACAGTGAGATAAAGGGTATTCAGCATCTCCCGCGTCTGAAGATTGAAGTTCGTTGTTTAATTGTAAGACACATTAATTAGAGCTCCTTGGGTTGATTGACATTTGTCGTTAAACTGTTATTGAGCATGCATCATCATGAAAAACAAGTAAAAAGAGGAAGGAACGTCAAAGTTAGAATAATGCTTCAAAATATTACGCCGACGACTGCTCACGTTTTCATGAAGTGAGTTTGCAAACTCCCTGTTTGAAAGGAATAAATAGTCACCTATACCATATTTAAAACATCAAGTATATCTTTATAATCAATTCAAATTTTCTTTTGCAATACTTTATAACAAAAATAAATATTTCATATCAAGGATGAACCAAGGAGCCATTCTGCATAAACTGATCGATGCAATTACAAAATACGGTCACATAATAAAACAAATAGCCTATCGAGAAACAGGAAACTACGAAATAGTATATATCACTTTGGGTGACTGAATTTGCCTGTAAGCCAGAGAATGCCGCTTGTGGACTTCACCCTTCACATCTCAGTCCAACATATATTCAATACAGTAGAAACCAAATTTGGTATCCTGGTAAATCGATTTGTTTTACTTACCTTCTCCCCAACGACAGTGTGCATGGCCTCTCGGACTTTAGCGAAACTCCCTTCACCAAGTAATCTTCCAATCAAGTACGGTCCCACTCTTTTAGAATGGTTATACCCCGAAGCCTCTCCAGACCGATAAGAGGTCAAAGTGGGAAGTAGCATTTGCTTAGCAGTGTTATTTACCTTTCTCCTAGTTTTCATCCCATGTCCACTTTGGTTAAGTTTTTGTTCATTCCAAGAAGAACTCATGATTATATGATATCTACCGTAAAATCAAGAAATTTCCCGGCTTGCATAAAGGTTAGCCAAAGAAAGAGAAATGTCCTGCATTTTAAGAGCAGATAAGGCTATTTCAATGTCTATTTTGTGGGAAAGAAAAGTTCAACTCTGTTACATAATTTCCTGAATGAAAATCCAAAAGATAATAGATATAACGTTGTTGAAAAAATATCTGGTGGCCGTTCTCATTGTTGCTAATCCATCTTGATCTTTGTCCTAATAAATGCTAATCTCATCCAAATCGTGATCGAGTTCTAATTAAGCTATTCAAGTTCAAAAGAATGGTCTCGAATAGTCCCTGGTATTGCGATTTCCTTCCCGCTAAATTATTACCATTTTAGTAATATGTATTTCCTAATCACTCCCTATGGACCTTGTTGTTGATAGTACGTAAGCCGTACAACAGTTTGAACTTGCAAACGAACCCTAGTGACTAAAATTTCGTATTCACAACATATAAGCGTTACTAGCTATAGACTTTTCGATTCCCCGGATCTGATTTCAAGCCGAACTGATTAGGCATTGTAGATCGTTTATTCTCGGAGTAACGTAACGCCCAAAATGATACTCGTGTACTATCTAACCTCACTTCTCATTGGTTTATGATGAAACAGAAAACAAAGCGGGCCATTCACAGAGTGAAATAGAGATGCGCTCCTTGTTTCTAAATCAGTGACTATAAAATATGTTAGAGAAGGTGATAGCGTTTTCCTCGATAACACAGGATTTGTCATTGGAGTGTAAAAGGATTATTTTGACGATGGGGCTACTACGGATTGCTCCATGTTTCAACTCTGCATCGAAGACAAGTGACGGGTATATGGCGCTCGTAAACTGCATGTACAGACCAACAAAACAGTGCTTCATCATTATTTTAGTTGACACTGTCGATCGTATACTCAGGGAGCTGTTATCCGTTCGGATAACAACTCCCTGGTAAAGTTCAGTGGTTCCCAACCTTTTTCAGTTCATCGCCAGCTTTCAGTGAATGGGGTCAGGCAAACCCCCCTTTTCCCTCCCTCCTACAGTTTATATCAGTATTGCTATGAATGAACGAAAATAACAAAAAACTTGTTGAAATGAAGGGTGGGCTTACAGATACATCTTTTTAAGTTATGGGTCCGACCCCAGGGTAAGACAACAGCTGTTAGGGGCTTCCTTTTGTGATGGCGAATCCTACACCAACGATTGACGAAGGCGTAAAGCCTTGATCGGGGCATGAAGTTACCTCCAAGGTGGTAACTCCATGATCGGGGTCAGGGTTGGAGAAACGTTTTTGGTAGTGGGCTAAATTTATTGCGTACCTGAAGAGGGAATGTTATAGACCTATTCGACTTGTCGACTTCCATTTTTTCTCCATTTTTATGGCATAACCAATTTGAAAGCCTATTTAGAGGAAACCGTTTGGTATCCTTTTAGGCCAGGTTTAAATGTAGTATCTCATTTTTCAAAACGCCTCCTGCCACCCCAAAGCGCTCGTTGCCCCCTGAGTCGCAAAACACCCCCGTTGGGGATAACTGGTATAGTCAATGACAATTAATTTAAATTTCAAGTAGATGACGAAGTACGCTGGGAGTTGGCAGAGAAACCCCTTTCTCCTTTATTTTTCTGCATTTTGTTTTGTTTCAGATTTTATGACAAAACTGTTCAAAACTTTCCTTAGTCCAATGGAACCTACTTTTCCGGGTCCACCCCTATGATTTCATTCACCGTCATAGGTCTATAGCAGTTCTCATACATGCATCTTTTCACCAGCTACTGAGCGGATGTCTAAGTTTTTCCTTCGTTCTATACCGCAAACTGAAAATGTAAATGTGGCAGAAGCTATGCCGGTAACCTTCATAGCAGGTGTCGAATATGTAGTCCTCTTTTGACGTACATACTCTAACTCTGATATTACGAGTGCAGCCAATATAGATGCAGGAATACACGTCCGCCGAGCGGGCAACTTTGCCGGAGACTATGGTCAGATGGTTCAACTTACAAAATTTAGTAATAACAGAATGACAGAAGTCGTAGCCTACTTTTTTTTGACGCTACCGTCAATTGCTGTCCTCAGAAGGGTTTAGATTGGGCTCCAATAATATTTCACCAGGACCACTTTAGGGTAACCAGGAATTAGTGACACTTAAAGAATGTAATGTTGGCTTCAGTATTATTGAAAGATATCAGTGCACTGTAAACACAAATTAGTCAAAACGGTGTCTGAGTCGACTAATCACGTTAGTCAATAACATTTGACAAATTTTTGACCAATTGACTTAGCTTCTGACCAATTTGAAGCCTCGTTGACTAATTTTTGACTAATTTTTGACTAATAATTGTTAGTCCATTATCGTGAAATCAGTCAGATATCATCAGAAACTAGTCAAATATCGTGATTAATGTGGTTAGTCGATTCAGACACTGTTTTGACTAATTTGTGTTTACAGTGTGGAGTTACTAATTTAAAGTTTACTCAATGTTGTAACCTGGCCTGGATCAATCACATATATCTAACTTATACAAATATGACAAGCCAGGAGTGATCAGGAAAAGTCTATTTCTACAGGGAAATACTTGGAAAGGACACGATTTAGGGCCTGTTTTTTTTTATTATTTGTTTGTTTGTTTTGTCTTGCAAATTTTACATGAAATGAGTGGCCAGAAGAGAAGGCGCTGTGGGGATGAAAGGTGCGGCCTCTCGTTGGTGTGGGTCCAGTCTTGACCAGGGGTCCAACTTAGGGCAATGGAGGTCCATAATCTGCACCAGGAGTGTTTAGGAATAGTTAGGGGTAGTCCGCGGTCTTATCTCTGATTGAACAAAACACATTGTCAGCTTTTAAGTTTTCATCATTCTTTTTACACTTTTACGAACAGACTTAGTTAACTATTATTTTCAAAAAGACTGTATAAGAATTAACAGAATATTCGCGCGAAGGAATTTTGATTACGGGATAACAGCCTTGTACGAATTATACTCCCCCGGCTTTTTGGAGACTTAGTACTTTGTTGATAAAAGCTGAAAGTATTAACGGGATTACAAATTATTTCTTTCACCTAATTTTACCCATTTTTTGACATGAAATGTTTTCGACAAAAATTGATTACAGTTTTAAACTCAAATGTTACAAGCTTCAACCACGAAAATGACTTAAAGTGCTTAATTACCAGGGTGCCTCTCGTTCACCACGACTCTTCTACATGCCCTATTATTAAAGGGACAACCGCACAAGAAAATTATCGTTTCGAATATTATTTTCAGACTTGATACATGCGGTCTGCGGCTAATCACCTCCTCTTGCCCCATTGTTTTACTTCTTCTTTGCTCTCGCTAAATCACTTGAGCCATCTTATCTGATTTACTTTTCATGTAAGTCTAAAAATTTGTATTTTTGACTTCCTGTGCTTTCAGTGTTATGCGAGGATAGTTTCGTGCGACAAAGTTGTCTCGTCTTTCGTTAAGGTCAACCAATGTCACTGGACACATAGAGATGAGAGGAGGAGCCATATAACCACAGTAGCGTGCTCCTCTCCATACAATAATTACAAGTTATCCTTAAGTGGTTCGATAAACAAATTATGGATGAATTGTAACTTAATGTAATATTTTATTTAAATCGTTGTACAGGATTACAAGGGGCCAGGGAGTCAGCCGCATTTGGGCAAACAATTGTCGATATCATGGCAAAATTGTCGATTTCAGGGCAAAATTCTTGTGAAGATTGGTTCCCTATAAGTAAAAATTGTACCCAAGGACCTCCCACTCTCCCTTGTGAAATGCCATCCCACAAGCCCATGCATAAAATATATGTTTTTGTGCGCTTTTTCCGTATTTATTATCTGTCAGATACATTGGTGAAGGATTGTATAAAATTTACCTGTCTGCCTGTAGGCTTATTCCTTTCGGTTTTCTTCAAGTGCCCAATAATTCAATGAACATTTCAGACATTCTTAGTTACCTCACTCATTCACCCTTACCATCGGTTATATAGTGTTTAAAAAGACAATTAACAAGCTTATACTTGTGTTTCCAAGTTTGCTCACTCATTTAAAGCCAGAATCCACCAGGAACCATGAAGCAGGCCCAATAGTCCACACCATCCGCGTGAGCGCTCAGCGTCCGTCCGCGAAACTGTTTCTATGCATTATTAGAAGTTAACTTGCCGCCTTGAACCACACTTGGAGGTGGCACAGCTCCCCTTGCGTCCATATTTACTTTCTCTCCATATTTTGCAACAGGATATGCCCTTAAGCTAAACAAGTTTCTTGTTCAAGTTGAGGATTTTAGTTTGCAGTTTTTGGTCAGGTGTTCATTGCAACATGTGTGTATTTAGGGAGCTAGGCCCCCTTCCTCTTGCCGCGAAAGAAAGAAAGAAAGAAAGAAAGAAAGAAAGAAAGAAAGAAAGAAAGAAAGAAAGAAAGAAAGAAAGAAAGAAAGAAAGAAAGAAAGAAAGAAAGAAAGAAAGAAAGAGAGAGAGAGAGAGAGAGAGAGAGAGAGAGAGAGAGAGAGAGAGAGAGAGAGAGAGAGAGAGAGAGAGAGAGAGAGAGAAAGAGAGAAAGAGAGAAAGTGATGAGTTAGTATTTGAGAGTGCTACCGGTACTGCCTGCAATCTGAAGGGTTTTCGGGATGCAAAATTTTTTATCAAACTGAACAGCTGGAGTACCACAGAGTATCCAGAATCTAAACTTTTCCGGGACCGTAAAGGAGACCCCGGATCCGAGCCGCTAGGGCATTATGCTCGAAATACTTCTGGTCAACATCATTCCCCTCCACTTTTAAAAAAGTAGTTGACGCCCTATAGCAGACGCAGAACTATAGCCGCAAATTGTGTTTTAGAATCCGATGTCCTGCAGTATTTGGTTTTGGAAGTGGCAACTTTTTCATCCTCAGTGGGGTTTGGTCCTGTATACGGCTACCCTCGTCAAACCCTCCCTGATAAAGAAATCCGGGATCGGCCAGTGGAGGGGATGAATGGGATAAGGAATTTGTTGCTAAGTATACACACGGAAAATGATGGATTCTTGATAGTGTACTTGATGACCTAATCGATGAGGTGTAACAAGATCAATTTGTAGGATGCTCCATGAGCAAAACGACTCACTAGCATACATCACGGATTCCCGCTGTTGAACGCTGATGCGCCAGAGCATACCCCACGTCATAACCAAGGTCAATCAACCCCGAAATGACTCGTCTACCAAAAAGTGGGGCAGGTTGATAAGTAACACGTGTGTAAAGCCCTTAATCACCCTACCCAATGCAAAAGGAGGCCCAGTAACGGGGAAGCTAACCCTTTAAACGGGAAAGTGTAAGACAGGTAAATGATTTTATTTTCATTGAAATTTTACTTCAAAGTTCAATTGCCAGCTCTTAAGTAACCAGTGCTCAGGCATTAACATCGAATTTCAAAAATAGGAAATGAAATCAAATCTCCTAAACAGAGCACGGGGAGCCGATTTTCTTCCCCGTATATGATACGTATTGTGGCGGCAGTTCTCGAGGTCTTCGGCCTGCGGACCTCCACCCCTGCACCCCGCCAGTGGCCCTAACACCTCCCATGGACACCGACTGCAGTGGTCAAGTGGTTAGAGCATACGACTTGCAGCCGGAAGGTCTAGGGTTCAAATCCTGGCCGGGTCATACCAAAGACTTTAAAAATGGAACCTACTGCCTTTGTGCTTGGTGCTCGGCATAAACAATGGAGTAGGGAAAACAAGCCAGTGAGCCACAACTGGAAAAAAGGCCGTGGTCGTCTCGACTTGAACCAATTGGTTGGAAACTGGGACGTTAAACCTCATCTAACCTAACCTAACCCATGGACACCGCGCGTACAAATTCGCGCTCGTAGCCCACGGTGCCCTCCCCGAGTCCAAAATTCCTGCATCCACGCCTGAATCGTTATAGAACTGAAATTGTAACGCGGGCTCATGAGGAAAATGCGCTCTGCTTAGTTCTCGTCTGAGTTTGGACCAACAGTTATCTTACAGTTGCGCCGCCCCATAGGGCTGTGCCCTAGTTCATCTATTCCGACTTCGAGCCAATTTCGATTACGAAGACCTCGAGTCCCATTCCGGACCACTTCCGAGTTTGGCACTTGCCAATGGTTCGAGCCGATTACCCCAGCCCGTGTCCACCCCACGTCTTGACTTTTTGATAATGACACATCATGCATATGTTTTAATATTCTTTTACATGCACACTGGGTAATAGATGGGAGTAAATTTCATAGTCTGTGCTACCCAGTAATTTACTTGACTCCGGGAGGCTGAATAAGATCATTCATGTGCAAAACCTGGGCACTGTAAATAACAATGGATCCTTCACTTATCATCATATAATGCGCAATCATTTTTGTGGACACGACTCAGTGGAATTCGGCTCCGAGTCCGAGTCCAAGTGCAACTCATTCCGGACCAATTCCGAGTACATTGTAAGGTCAGGAATTCAGTGAGTACGAGACCCGACTGGGTGGCTACAGCCATGCCACTCCTACGGATTTCCGTGCACAAAGCTTGAATAAAAATTGTCTGCCCGATGTCAAAGTACGAACAGAATCAGCAGTCCGAGTAGGCCTACAATCCAGGCGAAATCTATAATGGTCCTCGGATAAAATATTTCATACCGCATATTTGAACTCTTTATGGTTTTACTCTAAGCGTAACAAGCAACCGTTCACCTTACGTCAAATTGAGTGTACAATCGCGAAGATGGGACCCCGGTTTTACTCACCTACCGAATTGAACTCTATCATAAGTGCAACCCCTCCTTCTAAAGCCAAGTATCACTAGGGCCTGTCGTTGCTATGTGCAACTCTTTGTTCACCGACATTGCTGGACACGTTTGACCTCCAGCGAAAAGACCGGATTGAGAGCATGCCCTCCTATTACGTGTCCTTTCATCCTTTCCCATTTTCAAGCCTACCCTTCGATCGATCGCACCTTTCATCGGGGTCTTGTCGCATCAGTAAGCCCAAATAGTCGGCTTCCTTTGGATTTGTCTTGTTTTATCAGGTCTGATTCATTCTTAAAAGAACACAATCAATATCATTCTCTCCTTCAGATGAGAGGTATGTAGTTATCTTTTCATCTGCTGTTATTATGACGTAGACTGCTAGTAGGGGAGTTGATTATCTCCACAGAGTTTTAGCAGGCTGTGAATGATATTAGATACTTGGAGAGGGAAACGTTTCTCATCCTCAAGTTAAAATTATTGTCTCCTTTTGTGACAATTTATTCGGTACATCGGAGAGGTTTTGAAACTGATTACAAAATCCTCACTCACAATTAATATTATAAATTGGAAGTGTTTATTTAACTTTCTCATTGCATGACAGGATTGTTTTGGAGCGAGCCCTTGTTCGAGCACTACTCTTTGCAATTTCTCGGAAACAATTTTGTCACGGACCAATAAGGAATCTTACGACTCTTAAAATTTTTACAATAGACCTACAATCTCATCTCTGGCATAAAAAAGTTAAGACACGCAGGATCAGAAAAATTACGTGTCAAGTTTTGTCCTGCCCGGCAACCAGGCTTCGGGGAAAACCCCGGCTGTCTTACATTTGCATTCTGTTGCAGATGAAAGTGAATATTTTTGCCGTGGATTTATCAATAATCTCGGACTGTTATCTGTTCGGCAAGAAAGTTAGTACACTGATCCTCATAGGAATTGTTTTGATGTTATTTCTGTTCTTAGCAATGATTGGGAAATCATCTTACAAACTAGGACAGGCGTGGTGAGGAATTGACGTGCTCATCTGAACCACTTATTACAAGTGTAAAGACTCATTAGTTTACCTTGGTGAAGTTTAAGTATGGAAACCCAAGAGAAGCAATGTAACCGTCATCAACACAACGACCACATCACTGTTGATTCAAGTCCCGCTACGAAAAGTAAATCCCCCGAAGATGAATTAAAGGCCTTTCCTGAAGAGGTTAGGGGTAAGAGGGGCAACTCAGAGGACCACTCTGCTCAGGATAATCATGGCCAGAAAGGTGGAAAGGAGAAAAGGATAGACAGGAGGAACGGTGGGAAGGGGAAAGGAGGGGTAAGCAGGCGACCACGTGACACATCAACCCCTTTGTCTATCCATTCCGTTGGGGGTTCTACGCCAGATAAGGCAGATGTGCATAGAGAAAATCAGACTTTATCAAGTCGAGTGGATACCACCCTTTCGGAATTTGTGCAGAATCTTGAAAAAGAGAAAAGCAGACTTGAAAATGATTCAGCCGAGTCCGTCGATACCTCGAGTTTGCAAATGCTTCTGTCCAATCTTTCCTTGGCTCTGGACGATCGACATGCCGAGAGTATGAAACTCTGTGGGGACGCCGAAGAAGTTAGGGAGAAGCTAGAAGCAGTGAGGAAGATACTACAGGATCAAATAAACAAAGGGGAGGAAGATGGTGAGAGGAAAGATGACGCAGACTCACATAGTATAAAAGGTAAGAAGGGTCTGATAAGATGCATGTGGTGCATGATGATATTATATTTCCAGGTCTCTAGAGACCAAGGAATAAAAGAGAGACCCTAGCTTACGTAGCAGGCTTCACGGTATATTCCTTGTTCTGTCTTGGGAAACCTTAACGGGGAGCTGGGCAAACAGAGGTCTTTCCGCGGGGTAAAGTTATCCACGCATGCGTGTAGCCACTTTTTTATTTGCTTTTCCTGGATATGATGATGCTTAGAAGGAAACCTGGGTAGAAGTCCACCATTTTGGCGCGTAAATGCTATAAAAAAGACCCTGATTAGCTAACAACTGCTGTTTAAAAGAATTGACGACGGGTTTGGACCCAAAGTACTGGCAAAGAAATTGTAAGAAAGGATGTAGAATTGGTCTAAAAGTTGTCTAGCTGCTTCGTCTACTTTGTATTTCGACTTCTACTCGCCAAGAGTCTTATAGACAATCGATGAACCAAATTACACTGAAATAACGGTATGCTGTAATGCAGGGGTCTCCAAACTTTTTTGCTTGGTGGCCCCAACTTTCTACTCCGGAATCTTGGTGGCCCTCAAATTGACGGGTCGGTAAAAGGAGTTTGAGTTGACTTGGTTATGCAGTGTTAATAAAGCAGATCACTGGTTCTCAGATTAGAATCACTCCCATTGCTTATTTTTAATGAGAAATTTGTCAATTATTTTTCGCTCCCGAATCCTTTTCGCGACCCTCCGAAATATTTTCGCGACCCTCAAAAGGGTCGCAACCACTAGTTTGCCGACCCCTGTTGTAATGTATTTATCATTACTCAGTATAACCAGCAACTCGCCGAGTACTCACCGTACTTCTTCTCCTCTGGCTAAGTCCTCGAGATTATCATACTAAGCGACCACATAGAATGTTAGCCAATGATGATTATTGGCAAATGCTGCTTTGAATCTAAGCCCGCCTCCCTCTTCTCAGTGCTCTTCTTCCCTGTGCTATCTTTATAGTACATGAATGGATATAAATTACATGAAGAAAATTATACAAGATTTAATTAAATTTACATGAAAGCGGGAGTTTCTTTTTGTGCATGTTTGCATTTTGTGAATTTTGAATGACTTTTGTTGTAGCCTACAGACATTATTTACAAATAAATAGGTTAAAGTTTGTGAAATATCGTTACCTTGCGTTCAATTTGTTTAATACCCAGAATAATGTCCAGCATGCAGTGCTAGGCATTTATTGGTTACACCTTACAGCGAGTTACTGATTACACATTACTGCGTTGTAGTTTTCCACTCGTAGATCAAGTTTTTATATTATTTTAATATTTTAACATAGGACATTTTTGATCTCATAATTCACAAAGTTATTTCCAAAAAACTACCAGTACGTTTTGAAAACGACAGCAAGCTATGGGTCTCCTAAGCATTAACGTTATCCTGTAAATATTCCTAGTAGAAATACACTTTGCAAACTCCTGTGATAAGTGGAAACGAAACAATCCGAATGGCTACTTGTCACGATGCTTTTGGAATTTTAAAAATGCAAGTAAAATCCCCCTTTCGGCCAAAAGTGAGAACTTGCTACTTGCATGAACACCTTTTTTGTGCTTGAGCAACTGTAGCCTACATGTTTTAAACATTACACAGTATACACACTAATAAACGCCCTCAATATAGGTAAAAGTGGACATGCAGTATTTTGTTTACTTTTAGTAATCCAAAGATCAAAGTCACCAGTCTATATACCTGACTGTGTGGTAGCCTGCCAATTGCAGTCAGGCTCTGCTGGCAGGGGATAATCAGTATTAGTAAACCTAATAAAACAGCCGCAGTGGTTGCACAGTCTGGGAACAGTGTGAAGTGAATTTTGGTTCTAGAATAAAATTATACCAAGAAGCCGCGTCATTTGCTTCAGACAACAAACTTTGATGCTTTTATTAATATAAGTGAAGTCAAAATTCCTGGACCATGAGTTTCGACTGACCATCGGAGGGTGAGTATATGCGTTGCTATAGTAATTAAGGTCTTCTACGATATAAGCTTTGTCAAGGACGGACTGTATGACAACAAACAACGGTAGATTGACTTAATACTGTGCCAAATTCACTTCAATAATAATATAAGACAAGTTCAAGTTTTATTTTCACTTAATGAAGCTGTTGGTATCTAATATGTATAAAGCTTTGCAACTATATGTTAATTTACACGTCCACTCATGACACGATGGATCACCTGTTATGCAATGGCTGTTACTATGAGAAACACCCTGTCACGTAGTAGATACCCTATCCCCATTCCTGCCATGTGCTGGTATACTCCCACGAGTTTCTTTCATTTTAAGTATGAAACATCTCAAAGTACTTGCAAGATAAAAGAGTGACCACAGAATTTCAGTAAGGGGCGAATCATCATAGAAATACGTTAGACCTAAATATTTTAAAATAATTATTTTGCCAACGGTTAATCATTCCAAGGTTTCTCTCTGGGCTGCACTATTTCTAAAATATTACCACTTCCCTGAGCGTGACATTTTTAATTTTAAAGAGATTAAAGTACTTTTAAACAGTGACTGACGTAGACATTTTTCTTTAACGTTGTCATTGTCATTTCCTACAATAGCTCTATGGCCTGAGCAAGGTCAAGTAGGGGAATTACGAGTCAGGATTTCGACCATTTTTACCTGCTCATATGAGATCTTATATCTGTTAACTATTACAAATAGGTACCAAAAGCTATAGAATAAAATAAAATGATCGATTTATGTTCAGGACATTTGCATAAATAGAATTTGCACTTCAGATCTTCTACATAACAGGTATGCGCTTATCCATTTACCGTTCACTAAACAGATTGGCAAGCGTTGTGTTCTCATAGCAACGCTATTTAATCATCCGATTTACATTGTTTGATAAACTTTAGTGTACAAACACCCCGAGCCTATCGTTATTACTAAGTGTAAATAACTGCAGCCTATTGATATATTTATTCTATTTCCAAACGGTCGTCTTCAATATTTACTTTTGCCAGGAACGAAAACTTTATAGCATTGTGCATGCCACAAAGAACACTTAGTGACCCTCTGATGTAGGCCTACCTACTTACCAATTCTAAGCGAAATGTCTACTATGCTAAACAATAAACGGTGTTGGTAAAATCAACCCTCTCACACTCTAAAAACAGTTGGGTAAACTTTTACCCATGGTTGGGTCCGTATGCCACCTCCAAAAAAGTTGGGTAAAAAACTTCCTTAAGTTGGTCAAACGGATTCCCATTGTAGGTGAATTTTCCCCAAGAAAAGGGTAATTTTTGACCAACTTGGGTAGTTTCTTAACCAACAGTTAAGGAGGTGGCATACGGACCCAACCTTGGGTAAAATTTTACCCAACTGTTTTTAGAGTGCAGCACTGACCACAATGATTCAAAAATAATTCTCATCCTAAACACAGACTATTTCCATCTTGAGTTTGAAAACTTTTTCGAGTATTTTAAATTCCTTCTTATTTTTGTTAAGGAATCATTTAATTTATGCAATGTTACTTCTTGGTATACCTTAGTGCTATGCAATATGGGGGGGGGGGCTGAACGTAGTTTGGCATCGCCGTCCTGGGGGAGTGTCTAAAGGGAGAGTGACACCAGGGGAAGGAGTGTCCCCCTCCTTTTGAGGTGTCCCCCTCCCTTTGGAATAGTTTTGAATATTTGAACATATGGAACATGTTGGGCAAATTTAAGGACAATTACAATGTTTGGCATTTTTAACAGAGGAACAAATAAGGGGTTTTCGTCCTTGAATTGAGTGTGGAGACTTAAAGGCTCTCTAAGCTCACCCAGACAGTAATAATTTTCCCTACTAAGTTAACTTCTAGCCCCTCCTCCAATTTAAACCAAGCCTCATGTGTAGTATACCTCTAAGCAGGGAGTTGTCAGGGCCCCTGCTCTAAGACAGAGCCAAAGTAGCCTGCACTGAGCTTAAATTGTTCGAGGCGATATTGTCAAGCACAGTGTGTGTGGGCTTAATTGGGAACACAACGGACTTACAAGTCATTGTTTGAATGAATGACAAAGTCAGTACAGTTATCAACTGTATTTAGAACACTGGGGATATTCCTAAAAATGTTTGGGCAGAGTTTGCTAGCAACTCCCTGGTTTGGCCGAGATGCCATATCCTCTCTTATTCATTTTTGGCTGCAGGATTTAGGCCCCTAGCCCCATCCTAACTCCCCCGCTTTCTACGCCTATAAAATATCAAACATCATGAAAAATACTTGTGATTTGTCTCGAATATCGAGGGAAATTTGATAAAGCCTAAGTTCATCTCAGGTTCAAAGTAAGATCCGGATGACTACTTTCAGTTTGAGAAGGTCACCAGTAGGTAGTGAGGATGCGAATCGTAACTTTACTGTGTCTTTGATGTAAGCGGATCTGCAAATTTAATGCCTAGCCTTAGTAAACTAGCAAATTAAGTAGAAACGCAAAACTTGAGACAGAAGACAAAGAAACAAAAGCAGTTTTCAATCAGTCCAATTTACCAAATGTGTTCCTAATCTCCTCGCAAGTATTTCTCAAGATGTTTAAAACCACAGATATTACATGCAGAAAGGTGGTCTCAAAACTGATCCAGGCGTGGATTCGGGGACGCACCCCTCCCCCTCTGATTGACTGCTAAGATAAGATTGACTTCATGCGAACACTGGCATTTTGTAAACCCTCCCACCCGTGCCAACTTTTCAAACTGGATGAAGCCTTAGTCTTAAAGGCCCAGTTTCCTCTCTCCATAGGCAGTTGAAATTCTCCCGACCAAGTTTACTTCCAGCCCTCCTTCAATTTCAAAATTAACAGTCTTCGGGCCTTCCAGGGAAAGCCCTAGCCCTACATGTAAGTTAATTGTTTACTGCCGTATTTTGCTGGGTACATTACTGTGTGTGATGGAGGCTACATGACTTTGTACGTAACAGTGCACTGATCTGCAGGTGTCAATCAAAGTGTAATCACCAAAATGATTTCAAATAAACGGATATTACAAAATCTATTTGGGATTTGAAAAAAGCTACTTTAATTTTCACGTCCATTTTGAGAAAATAACTTCAGTAAGTTGTTCTCTTCTTAAGTCTTATTAACTTGAAGTGATTCTCCTACGTACGTTAAATATGCAATGAAATTCATATCATTTTGAAATATAGCGTCGAATGACGTCAATAATACTATAAACTGGTTTCTATGGCGACTGGCAATTTTAATGGTTAAGGTTTTCCAAGATACAATTTGAATGTTTGTACCTCCCCCGTACATTATTAAGCCTTAATAAATCTTCAACAACACAATAAAAGAGAGATAATTTTCGGTAGCATTATTAAGTTCAAAGGATTGGCCTAATGCTGGTGTTTGGTCTTCTTCCTGAAACTCTGCCACTGCTAGTCTAAAAGCTTGCCAAAACATTATTGTTGGGGCAGATGTAAATGAAACTACCGCAAATGTAGAATATTACGAGAGTATCTCAAGTCTGAAAAATAATGAAGACCGAAGAAAATTGGAACGGCGATGTCTAACAAGCGTCAGACTACTCAACGTGCAAGAGTTAAAAAATGTGCTTCTCACTGCTGTTTGGCGTATGATCCTTTAAAGTCATTCACTATAATTATTTTTTTTTAATCTAAACACACATGTTGAACAAATCTCGTCATGTAAGAACTGCGAGAAAGTGTAAAATTGAAACTAAAAATATAGTCTATCTTTGTCTAATCCGTACTGCTTTTGCGAATTCATCAACTTTTCTCGCTAACTTCATTTCAATCTTATTCTTGAGCTTTCATTAAATCTTCGACAGATAACAAAGTTCGAGAGGCACGAGCTCAAGCTTCTCTTAACAACGCCAAAGCAGCCCTCGCTAGACTCGCCCTTGAGGTTTCTGAGACAAGTCAACTTGCTGCAGAGGTAGAATTGGCAGCCGCACAGGCAGCTGTGATGGCAGAAGAAGCTCAAAAGGAATCGGCAAAGGCAAGTGACGTAATGGACGCCGCCGTGGACAAAAATGAGACAGATGGGAAGGCAATAGAGGAAGATGATTATCACGAAGAGGAAGAAACAGAGGAAGGTGAAAGTCATCCAGGAGAAGGTGTAGACGATGAAGATGAAAATAAAGATAAGAATGGGGAGAGGAAGGGTGAGGGGGAAGAAATATCTAGAGATGAAGGCTTGAAGGATGAAACGATCGATAATGAAAATGATGACGTAGATGACGAGCTGCAGAAACTAGAAGACGAAACATCAGCAGAGGTAGATATAATTGATGGAGACCAATCAAAAACTGATAATGAGGCTTCTAGGCCATCTAGTACAACGTCAAAAATCTCGAACCACGTGACACGGCCCAAATCAGGTAAAAAATCACAAATGTCAAACCATATGACATCTCCGAGTCCTAGGCCGACTTCAAGCAGAAGAACACCGACAGAGAAACCGCTGGAGTGGCCACATTACATGTACGTATGTTTTTGTGACACATTGAATAAAACGACTGAAGAAATTTTAACATTTTCATATTTGAATTTTATTTTTGTTGATAAATAGTTTTAGTTTGCAGAAATTTTTACATAGAAACCTACATTTTGGTGGCACGAACTTAACCACCAAACTTTTGAACGTTGGATAAAAGTTGGTTTCCTGCAGAACGTAGGCGTAAGAAGCATTTTCTCTTGGGCTGAGCAACGTTTGCCCCAGGAAAACCTGTAATACCCTAGCAAAATGTCTTATTTCTTCCAAAAATCTACAGCCCACTGGGAGGGTCTGTGGCTCCTGGTTTGAACGCGTATGATGTAGATCATACATATGCTTGGGTTAGGGTTAATTTTGTTCAATTCAAAACCTTTATGAAAAGAACTTGTTTGACGTAGTTTTAATAACTTTTCGTTGCTTGTTCCTATTTTGTCGCACAACCATCAGCTTTGTAATGCATTTTTGTCCCTTTTCTTAGACTACACCTATCTGAGGACCCCAGTGATGAAATCATCGGTTGCATTATTAGGAGCAACGATGACGTCATAGAAGAGAATCCCAACACTTTCATCTGTCGACTGGCACCCGATCTCAGTACGTCTGTCGTTAGTGACAGTGAAGAACTTGTATGTGACGTAGTGGTCATCGAGGAAGTGACTACAGAAGACGATTACTCAAAAGAAGATGAAGATAACCGTGAAGAAAGGAGTAATGACATAGAGGAGACAGCTGAAGAGAATTCTGAAGAAGACCACGAGGGAGCAGAACAGGTGTCTAAGGAAACTGAAAATCCCAGAATAGGTAAACAGAAATACCTGATATGATTTAAATAATTCTTCATAAATTCTAATTTCGCCACTTTTCCAAGGGCTTAGGAAGCGGCAAAGGGGGCGGGGAAGTGGTAAAGACCCTCCAGTCAAAAATCTCGTGGGGCAGAAGTATGCTCCCGCCTCCATAATTCTAGGATGAAACCCCTTATTTAGTCCCTCTGTAAAACAATGTCAAACATTTGCAGTAATTTGACTTAAATTTACTCAAATATTACATCAAATTGCGTCTAAAGATCCTCAAATATACAAAATTCCCTTCCCCTTAGACCACCCCAGGGTGGCGGTCCGAAATAGTGTTCAGCCCCCAGTCGAAAACAACTTCATATGCCTACGCATTTTCGCCCAACATTTCGATCTGTTTTATTCTTCAATTGTTGGATAGATTGCTTTAGTTTTGTTCTGAAATTCGCTTTTCATTTCGTTCTAACATCACCAAGACCAAGTAAAGTTTGGAGCATCGCGGAGCCATGTATACATCCCACACCTTGTAGCTTGACATTTCTTGCCATTTGCTTCACATAAGGCTGCTGCTTGCCTCTTGACACTTGTAAATTGGTTTCAAATGTGCTTGTAATGAATACGCAATATGAGAAGGTATTAGAATAATTATATTTAGGCTACTATAAACTATGCAGTGAGCAAATTTCGTGTCATTAAAATTATATTCTCACATCTGTTTAACACTGACTGGTCTTTTTCTTTGTTTCTTTTACTTTTGTAAGACAAAGATGAAAATAATAATACTCACATTAAAAGCGATGACCACAAGGACCAAAAGATAAGAAAGGAATACCGTTTAGTTGTTGCCATACCGTACACCGTGACACCGCGAATGGCAACTTCTCGCGAGTTTGTGGTGAAGATTAAAGCAGGGCCTGCCCCAGATTGGTCTATTCCGTCGACCTTGGCAACAGAGAGTGTCTTTCCAGAACATAAAGTAAGTTATTCTAAGAAATTACAAATCTGAAAAATGCCTGCATCTTTCGTGTTGTGTTTCTAATTCTCTAAAAATTGGGTCATGCCAACTAATATTGCCATTGCTCTGCATAGGGGTGTGGGGTTCCACCTCCAAGGCATGGGCCATTATCCCTACAGATCGAATGCATGCATGCTCATGCGAAGGCGTCCTGGACTGATGATTTTCCTAACCGCCCGAGATGTTATTCTGGACGGCTTTAAATATGTCTTTTTGAAAAGTTTGGAATGTATTTAATCCACTGACACCAAAGATTTTCTTTACCCAATGAGTGACTCGAGACGTTTTCATTAAATTCTATAACATAGCTTCTTCAAGAGCTGACAGCCCACATACATATTCTTCTTTCTTTTATCATAACTTGCGATATTTTTATATTCACAGGGTCCATTCATTGAAGTAAGGGTTAACGTATCTGGTAACTGCGCTTTTGCTGTCGTAGCCAGACCTATTACTGACCGTTTGACCATCACAAAGAAAGGAGGTTTCATGAAGTCATCTACTGATAGCAGGATATCTCTCACATATCCTGTAGGCATCAGTAGTTTAATGACGGCGTCACTTCAGGTAAAAAAAAACAATATTTTGTACTTACATTCTCAACAGAGTCATCGATGAATGAAACTTCCCATCCAATAAACAGACCATTTTATTTCATTGAAATTTAGGCGCGTAGCCAGACAAGGCACTGAAAGGAAGTGGCGAGATAGCTTTCACGAGGAGAAATGTGTTTAGGGGAGAGGCTAAAAAATGTTAAAATGTATTTATTTTTTATTGATTTTAATTTTCTAGGGTTAGAAAAATTCTGTGGGCGCCATCCCCTGGACCCCTCGGCTACGGGCCTTTTGAAATGTTATTAATGGATCATTTGAATCATTTATAATCTACAGTCGGAACGCAGTTTGAACTAATATTAATACAATATCACGTAAACATGCGTAAGATCTTTAACAACGATGTGAGGCTTGCATAGAAAACTCGGACTGCAAGGACTTAAGTAGCTGTACTGTCCTCTATTACCAAACCAGCCAAGGGCAAGGGGAAAATGCCAAACACTACAGGAAATGGGCGAAAATCTTTCACAAAAAGTGGTGGGGACTCTTACAGGGCAAGCAAGAAGGCGTGAGCTGTGAGGAAACCGATGGTGTGAATAGAGCGACATGGTAGGAGTTTCATCCCCCCTCATTAAGAGTTACACTGCCACAATGCGATCCCCGGCCTATTTCAACATGATATACGAATGAACTGCATAAAACGAGAACTATCGTATTTTATGTTACATAGATTCATGGTTTACATGAATTAGACATGCTCGGGCGTTCCTTTTAGAAAGCCCAAAGTGATTTGAAGTTTACCAAATCAAATTGCTCCACAGTTGAATACGAGGGAACTGGATACATCATTTTGAATAAAAAAATCATAAAAAGTAGTGAAAACACAATTTATCATATCTCCATCACTAAAAACGTTGGTGGGGACCCGTTCGGTACCTCGCAGGTTTGTATCCATGTTCCACAGCTGTATGGTACAGCAATTGGCGATCCTGGTGAAGCAATTAAGGAATAAATCGCATTTGTCCGACTATTAGTAGTATTGTATCATAAACCGTCTCGAGTCCAAATCTGGAGTCGAGACGGTTGATGAGACAATAATAGTCCGACAAATGTAGTGTATTCTTATTCTACCACCAAAAACTTTCATTTTTATCAGTTTTTATGTTTACTGACAGTTTGTTGTGGAATAACAGGTCAGTGTTTGACCAATTAGAATGCTCGATTCTCAATAATGGATAGCCAGAGGGGGTAGAATGAACAATATGATTCAGTTAGACTAGTACCTCGACGTTAAACAGCATAATCATTGTTTTACTTTTATTTTAACTTCAAGGTACAACCAGCTGAGCAGGCTGTCAGTGAACTCAGATCAAGAATGAAACATTGTTCTGATCTGATAACAGCTAGTCCAATACTTCACCTGACTCATTCTTCTCGAAAAGGGTTTGAACAACCTGTCACCTTGGCGTTGTCATGTCCACCGAATCCTTTCAAAGCAGCTAGTTCAACAACTTTATCTTCATCCAAAGCTGATGAGAAGCAAGACAAGAGTGATAAACCTGGAGGAATGCCTCCGTCGAGAGAGGATGGAGTTGTGATTAGGTAACATCATCACTTGTCTAGGGATTCGCTATAGTCAACTTGACACATTAATTCATCACGAAAAATTGTGAAGGTGGAAAATACATTAACGCTGAGTTGTTTCATTCAATTGAAATTTTTCATGTGGATAACAGGGGTGGGGCCAGGATTTGCCCGATAGGGGAAAAAGCTCCAAGATGGGGGTAAGCAGCATCCCGAAGCCCCGACAAGGGCGACAGGTTGCCGAAGGATGTAAAAAGCGAAACTGGACACCGAAAATGTCGGCTTCTATTGAACAAAATTTGAAAGTTTTCTTATTTCATTAAAGAAATAGGACATATTGGATTTTTCAGAGGGGAAAATTAGAAAATGGGTTTTCATTGAAGAATTTTCCCTCAGTAATAACAAAGTCAAGTAAATAGTGGGAGTGACTAGTGAGCATCGTCGACGCCTGGGGGAATACATATTTTATCGTACCCGTTACGACTCCCAGACGAAGCTGAAAGTTCCCCGGTAGCCCTCCCCCACCCGACGGGGGCCATTGACCCCTGTCCCTACACCTTGCTTCACCACTAGTAGACGAAAATTGGTAATAATCTGCGAGCAAACATAAAAGAGGGAATATTTATTTTAATAATTGGCTAATTTGCATAATTGAAAGAGTATAAATAGGATGTAAGTAAATATGCATAGCCTAACTAGGAGACAGATTCTCTCATTTTCGCAAAGAACTGTCTCAAAAGGAAAATATGAATACTAATTTGATCTGCTACTTGCCAGATGTTCCCAAATAAGCTCACTATGTGTGCATCCAGTCTTATTGATTATGAAAATGTAAATATCATCTCCTGAGAACGACAAATTACAAAGTTAACTTTACCTAGAGAAGGACAGTTTTTCTAATTAAGCTCTGTGTCAAAGACAATTACTAAAAAGGTGGGTGGACCCATATTAAACCTAAGGGCGCCTGTTGTACATTGAGTTCTTTTGCCCAGTTCACAACTGTCTGTGACATCTGCTTGTATATTAAATTGAGTAGATTTTTTTCGTGTTGATTGGGTGGGATTTTCGACTAAGTATACAACTTCACAATTTGATAATGCCATCATCATTTTCTGTTTATGTTACGTATCGTATCCTTCGGTGTGATACGAAATTTTGATTTATTTTCTCCAACCAATTTTGTATTAGTATTGAAGATCTAACATTAAATTTATCGTTTCTTGACATAACTATCAAAACCACTTCCTGTTTTTCCTGGGTTATTTAATGTTGTAACTAGTCAAAAACAATCACTTAGAATCTTACTATTTTTGTATTTCACAAAGATCAACCAAAAGCAGTATATTTGGAGGAGACCCTTCTGAGGACGCCCTCCATCTTCTGCATAGACCACTCACAGCCAAGTCATGGGCGACATTGGACGACATAACTATTAAGCAAACTCGAAAAGATGTAGTGACCGTGGACCTTGACAAACCATATGACAGGTATGGCTGAGAAGTATTTTACGGGTAATTATGATAGCCTCTAATTACTGCCGCCGTACAATCCCTAAAATTTGTTATTGCTTACAGCACTTTGAATGGCACCGGAAAATGTAGGCTACGTATATTCTGAATTTCTGATTGGTACATAACATGTGCAGATTCGTAACATGGAGATAACCGTAGTGCAGCAGGTTAGCTGTGCACGTTCAAACTCTCAAATAACTTGAGGATACATTGTTTGAAATATTCTGACAGTCATCTTTTGTTTTCGTTTCATAAAGGGTTCCTTGAGTAATGAACCTTCATGCGTACTGGTTATACTAAGGTTATGTGAGGAGCTGTAATTAAAATTTGCTGGGAAAGTATAAACTATTTGGTACGAGGATATTGCCCTTATAAAGCTTATTTTATAGTACACCAAAAGTGGAATCGGGTGTCCTTTGATTTGTTGTGCAATCAGTGTCAAAGTGAGTTATTCACAAAGCGTAAATTATTTTGCATCTGTGCACACGAGAAACTTTTTGGTCAAGCAGACCTGCACCTTGATAATTTTATGACTTCTCTTTATTCTGTTTACCGAGCCTGTTTTTCTCGTAGGTGGGTGAGCCTTAGAAATTCGATTCTTTTAGTTTTCTCCTTACATTTTCGTACTTGTTGGCTTACCGCAACGATTGGTAATCTTAAAAAATATTACCATTGAAAAGTGGAAGTTGCAAACAAACGTGTGTATACCATACACTGACTTCACAAAGTTGAATAGGCTTTCATAACTTTGAAAGACACATATCAATTGATTGTAGATGATTGTACGAAAAAAATCCATTGGGTATCTCTTTGCGCAAATTAAAACAAAAACCCACCGAGGAATGGTCTTTTAGGTACAGAAAACGACCCTAAGCACACCAGCCTCTTTTTGAGGGAACCAGACTGGCACTACACTTCGATTCCACTTTTCAAACATTAATGTACAGTCAACGTGTGTTTTTCACCATACTTAACACACTGCATATTCGTTGCACATTTCGCGCACAGGTGAGTAGATAAACAAGTACTTAAAGTTCCAATCTGTTGATGAACTTCAAAGATTTTTCTTTGTTTTCATCTGATTCTTTCAGATTACTTGTATTAAGAATGACTGCCGATTGTCGTTATCCTGTGGAAAATGTTGCCAACACATTTGAACAAGCCCTGCAGATAAAGTATTCTAAAATAATTCTCGCACACAAAGTCGACGATTTAGAAAATGCTGTCGTCTTATGTGTACCAAGCCGACAAGTTGAGGGCGTGCTTCGAAAGCTATCGTCGGATGGATATGAGGCTCCTTCCGAAATGAGTGAGGAACTTCCCTTGACGGAAGGAATGGAGATCGAAATGAGGTAAAAAAAGAAACAAAGAAAGATAAAACTAAAAAAAATTCTATTTACAATAGAGTTAGCCAGTCTGGAACTTTGCCTCTCATAACAGAATTTCATGTAACAACAGGGTTCGATAAGTTGGTCACATTAAGATTTAGGTCCTTTGGTGGTTGTAATATCAAAAGAGAAGTTTCATGAGGTGAGAATAGCCTGCATTATTGTTTATGGTACATGAGACTGTGGCCCCTTCATACTGATTAGAGTACAGGAACTGTGCGAGTATTCTGGGGGTGCGTTCTTTACAGGATCTATTTAAACTGTGACGTATTGAAACAAAAACAATATAATTCAAGTCTTACAAGAGGGGGTATCCCAAATATTAGACCAAGTCGCTTTGAGTTATTAGGCTTTGTTAATCGATATTCTTAATTTTGCATTTCAGGGTGACGGGAAATATAAAAGTTGTGAACCATGAAATCGTTAAACTCATCTTCCACTCTCAGCGGCGGACAAATATCGACCTCAGACTTGACGTAGCCAACCCTTATGGTAACTACAGTTCTTCCGATTACCGCGGTATGTTGGAGTTTTACGGTAGGCCAAAAATCGTGCTTCAGGACATGGAAGATCCTGAAGAAATTCTCCTCAGAGAAGCAGAAGCCAAGGTGGAAGCAAAGAAAGGACAGAGAAAGGAAGAAAAGAAAGAGAAAAAAGCTAAAGAAAACAAAGAACAAATTCAAAATGTCAGCAAAAATGTACCACACCAGTTGTGCAAGATCCCGGTTTCTTTACCTAAAGTAAGTGTTTGTACATTTAAAGTGTACCTAAAGTCTGAATGTCAAAAGTATGTGTTACAAACCCTGAAAAATGAATTCAAATGGTCCAACTCCCATCTTTGCAAGAAATTCCTGAGCTGAGATATAAATGTTGAAGCTTATTTATTCAATTTAAAATGGTAGATTGCACAATAATTTCTGATGTCATTCTTGTACTGCTCAAACGACAGTCTTTGTTTTTCTTTGTTTTTTTCGAGAGCCACTGCACTTTGTGCCAAACTGTGATCACTTTCTCAATATTATAGGGTGACTTGACTATACAAGCCCTTTCTGTACAACATACTACGCAAGAAAACAGGAAGCTTTTTCAAGGTCCTATAAACATTTTACTTTCAAAGGAAAAAATGGCGGGTAATGCGAGTTGTACAAAAAGGACATCACAAATTATTGCACAATGGACTATTTCAAATTAAGTGAATAAATTTCAACATTTTATATCTCAGCAATGGAACAAGCTATGACAATGGGAGTTGGATGAATAAGATTCATTTTCCAACCTCTTAAATATACATTCTTGTATTTCTAGACTTTAGGTACACTTTAAATGCTAAAGTAAGTGTTTATGCTTGGGGTGGTCCCCTCCCCCGTTTTGGTTATCGGGCGCGTATCCAAGGGGAATGTTGGGGTGCGCCCTTTGTCCCCCCCCCCCGTTGAAGAAAAAAGAAAGTCGATACTCTCTCTCATAGTTCGGTACACCCGGCGTTTGTCAAAATTGAAGCCACGCCCCCGGATTAAAAATCCTGCACATATGGGTTGTTATGCACCCAGTCTTTCAGATCTATGGTTTAAATAACGGACCCACAAGATGAATATTAATGCATACTTCCCACGCAAAAATTCCACCCCTCCATTTAAACACCCTGCCAGTACAAACTTGACAAGTTTTGCTAGTAGCCAGTACATTAATTCCCTTCATGTCATACAAAACCAGTCAAACTCACCGTAGTACAAACTTTTTCTCAATGGTCATTTAACACCTACAACTGTTCTGGGAAAAGCTTTTTTCGGCCTTTGAAATACTTTTGTTACGGCTTATAGACTGATGGTATCCCAAGATAAGATACATGCATTTTCCGTCTTCCATCTTCAGCCATATCAATGAACTTCAACCATAAAGGCATGCAATTATTGTAACCTTCACAAGCAACCGCCTTTTCTATTCAGTACAAGTTCAAATCAGTCTTCAACTCGTTATGGCTGATTAAAAGTAGCATAACATACTGCGCTGGCTAACAAGTTTACCAGACTATTGCCAATTATTGCCCATTTCTAGGACATTCTTTAACCTCTGCTCAGTCATCAACACACTTTTGTCTAGATTCATCCCACAAAATTTTAGAAAACCAGCACACGCTCATCAGACGCATTCACACCTCACTGATCACCATGAATGCTATATGATATGGACATATACCAACTCTTCCCGTTTGGTCGAGTGTTTTGTTACCTTTGTTATTCAGGGACGAATCTAGAGGGAGGGTGTGGGGTGTCTCACCCCCAATCTTGGTAAAGTTGCCGACAGTTGAAAATCGAGAATGCAAAAGTCGGATTTGTGACTACCGGAATTTCCGATCACTGAAACACTCCGCATTTCCAATCATAGGCCTACTCGTAAATTCCTGTTACAGTGATATTAAATTCCGAAGGCCAACATCTTAAAAAACTGCGCATTCTGTCTTGTTTGTCATATGATGCCATTACCAACACTAGCGTCACTAGAGGGTTAGGCTTAGCTGATGTACCGTTCGCCTGAAACAGTGAAATAGTGTTAATTGCTCTTATTTACTTTTTACTTCCGTACAAGGAGGAATTAACATAATTAGTTTGAAATCAGAGTACGCTGGAGTATGAGATCTCCCATGTTAATTTTCGCTGTTCCGGGGGGGGGGGGGGGTTGCGAATGACCAATGGACATCTTTTACTTATTTTCTATCGCAACTCGTTCCAAACTACAAAAGTATTCGAACATTCCGCAAGTTTTTCATGCAGCCTTATACCAGTTGCTTAAAGGATTAGTTGTGGAACCAGCTCGATCCCCCCTTGTCATAGACTTGATTTTGCATTCATTGCAAATGAAAAAAAATGTTTGATTATGATGGTAATGCCCTCAGCAAATTAAAAATCGCATACAATGGCTGAACCCCCAGTCCCTGCCTCGGATGCCTTCTACGCCCATGAACCTGCACCATCTACCAGAAATGACTAGTCATTTTCTTATTAACGTTTAAATCCAAAAATAAACTCCACTGTTATGAACATTTCTGACAGGATTCCATACTTTTAATTCCACACAGCGTGATCGAGAAGTGGATCTCACAGCCAGCCAAACTCGGGCCAAAATTGCAGATGTGCCGGGTATTACATGCAACGTGAATTTAGAATGGCTGGCCGGAGAATTGGGCAACGAGTGGGAATCCTTAGCAGCTTATCTAGGAATGAAATCGAACAGAATGCAGAGTATCAAGAGAAATTTTCCAGGCAATCAGACAGCTCAAATATTCAATATGTTGATAACTTGGAGAAGTCGGATGCCAAAGTCATATGACAAGGAGAGAAAACTCCTCAGAGCGCTGGTAAGATGCGGACGATACGACCTCTCAGAAGAACTGAAATACCGGGAGGAGGAATTTGATGCTGAAGAAACAGACAACTAATAAGTGCACCAACCAAGGGCGAACATTTCTGTTTGACAAAAACGGGAAAAGAGGTCGAAGGATTTGAAGAAGGTATATCCATGGTATCGAAGGAGGTCATGAGAATGGAAATTGGAGACATCGAGAGCTAAATTCGTCTCCTCTTGTCAAATGTTTGGGGTACTACATCCCGTCCGCGGCAATCTACGCCATTGAAATCAAATGGGCCGGATTTCGGACATTATGACGCCCAGAGCTATGCTAAGCTGTAAAGCCCAAATTTGGAAAGTATTTCAAAAGAATTGACAATTTTGTATATTTACTGAAATGAACTTGGTAAGGATGCTGCCAAGATGTAGGAAAACCTTGATATACGAAATGGACATGAGAAAATTCTATTGCAATGGTGAGACTCTCAGTTGTAGCTTGTTTAGCTTAAATACGTTGTCTGATCCTATACACATGTAAATTGATCTTGTAAAGACCTATGAAGTAAAAGTAACTAGCTGTGATTGTAGCGACGTAATTGTTCAGCTGATCCATGACGTTTCAGTATGACTTGTAGATTACGGATGGGTATGGGTGAGGTAAGGGGTTGGTTCATGGTTCAGGTAATCCATAGTTTTCATATTATGATTGTTTTCAGAGTGTAAATAGCCCAATATTTACATTTCACAATTCAAAAATCAGGTACTGAATATGCCATATATTATCAATTTATCATCAAAATGATGCAAACATATGACCCATAAACTTTGGGGCCATCCTTCTTCCTTGACCCTAGACTCCACCACATCCCTTCTTACAGCCCCTGGATCCCATATCCAGAGCCCCCTTCCACACACTGGCTATGACCATGCCATTTCTACATGAAGATGAAGGCTTCCTCTACATATCATTTTAAGTGTTACTGTTTAGAAACTTTTATTTTCACTTCACACTTGGTCCAACTGATTTGTCATCGTCTACAAATTCTGTGTTTGTTAATTACAGTGTAAGGAACTTAATAAAATTTGTAATTTACCACAGATTAGACACTTACAGAGCTTTCAAAGGTTGTAATTCACAGAGCTGAGAAGACAATAAATTTTTCAAGACAAAGAGTCTGCATTACCATGATTTATTCTTTCCTTGCTTCTAAAACAATGGAAAGCTGACCAACATGGCATAAGTGGCTACTGAATCTCTGTGACACTCTCTGACTCCAGATTCTAGTTTGAGTGGAAAATTAGAAATCTATAGCACTAAAAACTTTCACAAACATCACCTATTACAAAATCTCAGAAAGGTGCTTTACAATATGCTTGGTCAAATGAAGTACTTGTTAAATGTAAACCTTGTACATTCAACTGGTTAAGTGGGATACTAACTCATTAATAAACATTTCACATGGAAATAGAGTGGTATACCTTGCCAATTGAGAGGTAAACCAAGTGGTACACCTTGTCAAACATACAGTTTAAAATCCACATTGTCTGGACACTGAATAACTTGTTCAGCAAAACTGTTTGCGATGATACTGATGATGGATGAGGAGGAGGGGGAAAGGGGAGGAGAGGAGGGGGGTAGGGATATTTCAATCTTATGTCAATAAGGGCTGTCCATCTCAGATCTTCAGAAGCCAATGTCATACAGTGGTCTATCACCACTTCTGGCCTACACATCCAACCTCATAAAGGTCCTGAATCTTGTCTCTGAAATTTTGTATTTAAAGCAACAATACCATCTTCCCATCATCATCAATTTAACTTAACAAGCCCTTTCTACTAACATTTTCACTGAACAGTGCTATAAAATTATCATCAGACACCTTGCAGATTGATAAACCATGTAATATGACTAGACTAGGCATGTCTTCACTTGCTGATAAACACATATTGAAGCCCTGAATATCATGGAGATAGTAGAAACTACAGCTCTGGTGTTACCCCCTGAAAGCTTCTTCAACTGAATATTGTGTTAAGTATGAGATGTACAAAATTGGCAAAGGCCTTGGCCTTAAAGACCACTACGAGCTAAGAGAGCTCTCGAAATACCATACATGTAGGCATGACTTTACTACTTTCTGTCTGCAATGGAGCCGATTTGCTTACTTCTGAGAACAATGCAATCTCTCTAAGTAACTATCAACCTTACTCAACAATGCTCAAGATTTATAGACAAAAAAAAATGGTTACACTCTATACAAGTAACAAATTTTCCAAGATGAAACTACATTATTCAAGTAACTTTGGGGATATGACCATTTCTTCCATGGTTTTGAGACTGAGCATTTGTTCTTCAAATCTTAAGTCCAATCAGGTCTGTATGTATGCAACACATACAAACTGCATGCAATTATGCAACAAATTTGTGTGTTGCCTGCTATTAAGCAACAAATCTGTGTGTTACCTGCCAATAAGCAACAAATCTGTGTGTTGCCTGCAAAAACCTCTATGTTGCCTGCAATTATGCAACAAATCTGTGTGTTGCAGGTTTGGACATTTTCAAAGCTGGCTGTTGGATAAAGTGGCTTTCAATTCTAGAACTATTTGATGCACATGAATACCTTTTGTTCAAATACTTAAACTAATCCAAATGTCCTCCTTAAAAAATAGTCTAGTTGGTGACCTTATTGCTCAATAAGTACAAATATGTCCATACTGAGCATGTGCCTTATTCTAAGCAACACTGGAAATTTAATGTTATATTAATACATAAAAGCCACAAAAGAAGGCGCAACACCATGTGACCTACAATTCATACATCTGAAGCAGAAGGCCTTCAATAATTTACCTGACTGAACAGGAATGATGAAATGTCTTTGCTGGCTGAGTTCAGGAAATTATAAGTTTTACTGTAATGCCAATATCTCACAAGTAGCATTTCCTATGATCGAACAGAGGACTTACAAGGATCAAGGAGCACATCTGCATGAAAAAGATCTAAAACCCTCATAAAAGTGCACTTTTACTGAAGAAGTTATTCCACAAAAGAGGCCTTCTTTCTCTTGTCGTATCCAATAAAGTTCCATTCACCATTTTTCTTGACAGTTTCATTACACTAATGTCAGTTTTATCTCTTAAGGTTTCCACTTCTCCATGCACTTATAAACTTTCCAATAAACAGTATCATCTCTTCTTCCAAGTAAACTTCTTTCTTGCTCTCTTCTGACCTGGCTTTTTACGTTCCTTGATGCGAGGGTCTTTTGTAAGGAGTCCAGCTAGGAGAGAGGGAGTAAAATGAGACGTGTTGGGTCTGTGGAACCATGTCCAGTAAATGTTGTGGGAGAGTGTGTGAGTACGGGGTGGGGGAGTGGTGGGTGAGAAGAGTGGGGGGGGGGGAGATGATTTGACCTATAATCCGGGAAGACCTCAAGAAAGCTTAACAAAACTGAGAAGTATTTATGTAATGCAAAAACTTGCTACTTATGTGATCCTTTCCTTCCACTCCACCAGAGATGTAGTTATAGTTGGATACACTAAACATACACCTTGCTAAAGAATTTTTAAGGAGTCATGCTTCTCATCACTGCAAGGGATCTCATCCAAACAGATGAAGAATAATAAGTCATAGATAGGCATCATTAAACCGATGAAGACAGACTAAAACATCTTCAAACAAAACTGTTTTAGTAATTCTACAGAAATTATTCAGAATAGGATGGACCTACAATAAGAGCCCACTTTTTCTTTGTTTCTGTGACAACCAGTTCTTTTTGGTTTCGATGATAAGAGAAACCAATGCATTCATGATGGCGTGTGTGTGTATGTATGTGCGTATGTTCGTGTGTGTGTGTGTGTGTGTATGCGTGTGCGTATGTGTGTGTGTATGTGTGTTTGTGACACTTTGCTCGTTAACACGATATCTCAAGAAGGGAAACTCTGATGGTTCGCAAACTTGGTACATAAATGACCCATATTAAGAAGAAGAACCCTATTGTTTTTAGTGGGGGTCAAAGGTCATCTGGGGTCACCAGAGGTCAAACTCTGAAAACCTCGTTAACACGATATCTCAAGATAGAAAGGTTGGATAACTTTCATACTTAGTATGTAGATGCGTTATGGTAAGAGGAAGAACCCTATTGTTTTTGATATAGGTCAAAGGTCATCTGGGGTCACTGGGGGTCAAATGCTGAAAACCTTGTTAACACGATATCTCAAGATAGGAAGGGTGGAGAGGAAGAACCTTATTGTTTTTGGTGGAGGTCAAAGGTCATTTGGGGTCACCAGGGGCAAATCTTGAAAACCTTGTTAACATGATATCTCAAGCTAGAAAGCTTGGATTGATTTCATACTTAGTATGTAGATGCTTAATGGTGATACAATGAACCCTATCACTTTTGGTGGAGGTCAAAGGTCATCTGGGGTCATCAGGGGTCAAACACTGAAAACCTTATTAACATGATATCTCCAGGTAGGAAGCTTGAACAGATTTCATACATAGTATGTGGATGCATTATGGTGTGAAGGTGAACGCTTTCATTTTTGGTGGAGGTCAAAGGTCATCTGAGGTCACTGGAGGTCAAACACTGAAAACCTTATTAACATGATATCTCCAGGTAAGAAGCTTGAGTAGATTTCATACTTAGTAAGTGGATGCATTATGGTGCGAAGGTGAACGCTTTCATTTTTGGTGGAGGTCAAAGTTCATTTGGGGTCACCGGGGGTCAAACACTGAAAACCTTGTTAACATGATATCTCCAGGTAGGAAGCTGGGATAGATTTCATACTTGTTTTGTGGATGCATTATGATGAGAAGGTGAACCCTTGTATTTTTGGTGGAGGTCAAAGGTCATCTGAGGTCATTGGGAGTCACTAAAAACCTTGTTAACACGATATCTCCAGGTAGGAAGCTTGGATAGATTTCATACTCAGTATGTGGATGTGTTATGGTGAAAAGAATACTTTCGTTTTTGGTGGAGGTTAAAGGTCATCTGGGGTCACAGGGATCAAAAAGCAAAAATTCCCAAGATCGTCTCATGGGTTCACCAGGAGACAAAATGCAATTTACCCCAGAATTCCCAAGATCATCATCTCGACGCATTAGCGGTCAAAATGCAAAATTTTCCAAGAATTCCCAAGATCAAATATGAACCCAAAATTATTTTCCAACATGTTAAGATAGCACTTGACTTGTTAAGATAGCACAGTGACTGAAAGATATGGGACATCATGGCATTATTTGGAATAGAACATATATCATAGAAACCTCAATGCATTTTTGCATTCTGGTTTTTTTGGCTACCAAAGATCTATTGAACACAACAGCTAGCAACAGAGAATCGCAACGTGGTTGATGAATACTTCCTAAGAAATAACATTTAAATTTTCATTTTGAGGAAAAGGGTCCCAAAAATGAATTCTTCAATTTTGAATCATTTCTAAAGAATATTTTCCTCTAAAATTAAATTTTACAGACTTCACTGGTTTTTTATGATATTTCTTGCTAAGTTATGCAAACTTTCTAACCTTGCCGCATCTTTTCAACAAATTCTTCATCCACAAAACTTCTAAGGGCCTTTGATATAGCCAGCCTGATGGCCCCTGACTGGCCTGATGGTCCACCTCCTTCTGTTGTACACTCAATATCAAAACGGTCCAACATGTTAGCAAAATGAAGTGGAAATAGAATGTCTTCCCTGTGTATTAAAATCAGATGAGAAATAAACTTAAATAAATTCAAAGTCAGAGAGCAATGTATTAACTCAATCTTTTTATTCAAAACAACATAAAATTTAAGCAAGCTGTAGTATTTGGTTGGAAAACAATGCCTTCTTAATGACTGTTTATCAGACAGCTTTAAGTGTTTTATTTAAACATTGCCAAGGTCTTTTTATTTGTTTTTATTATTAAAAAACCTGTTTACACATAAATTTCACAGCATTCAAGATTTGTCTCCTTAATATAAGCCCTTCAAAAAAAAAAAAAAAAAAAGGTTTACATGAGCACTTCACAGTTTTAAAATCAAATCACTGTGTGTAAACTTTAAGATGCTGTGCCCAAGCAGACTATATTCTCACCATTTTCTCACATGTAGTGCACTTTGCTATTCAGGAAATTTGAAATATGTTGTAAAGATGTATTTGAGTAACTACGTCACAGGTCAGTTACTAGATTCCCTAAAAGTGTGAAGGTACCAGACCTAAAAAAAAAGAAAAAAAGAAAAAACCAAAAAACTTCTGAAGTAACAAAAATCTACAAAACAAAAGCTTTCTGCATTTCCTACCTATGACACAATTGATAAAATGTCCTCAGAAATTCTTCACCGTTGATAGTTATCTTGCCACTTCCACCATCTGTTAAGATTACACTTGCGTTGGAAGATTTCCTACGAGCACTCCCACGACTGTAAAATCTTCCATTTTCATCCTTCTGGAGCTGAAAATTGCAACAGGTGAAAAATATTGCTGAGTTACACATTAACAACCAAACCTATAGATCTCATAGAAATTTTTCCATCACGAAAATGTTATTCATCTCCAGGAACATTCCTTATTACTGGAAGTCAAAAGCTAAAGTATGAATACATTTCGTTGGATTCAGAGTTCAATACTGACAAAGAAATACAACCCCCAGTTTACCCACACTGGATCCTTTTTTTGTATTTTTGGGGGGAGTGGGGGTAGAAGCAGTAGAAAGGGGCTAAGAAGTGATTTCATTCTATTTCAGCAGGCAATTATCATTCAATACAAGTTGAATCAATGAATTTCCCTCACTACACAGTAGCCAGGCATGTCACCGAGTGTGTGATAACTCGTGTAAACTGCATGTCACAGAAGCTTGCAGTATTTAATTCTTGTTTCATCTAGGGGGTGGTTATCTGAATGGAGGTAGCACGAGAAGTTTAATTTATGCTAATACTTTAAGACCTATTTAAGTGTTAAAACATTACCAACTATTAGCTGGTGATTAAGGCTTGTAAGGACTTAGGCCCTTTATTTAATGCTTTCAACTTGATTTCTTTCTCCTTGCCACATCATTCATCTCCAGTAATACTTTAACAAGGGGCTTAAATTGAATAATGCTTGATGTGTAGGTTTGTATACTGCCATCACAGTAATGACAGGGTTTTTCAACTCAAAACGGCTGTTTAATAGAACTAGATCAATACAAATACCCCTACTCCATCTAAAGAGATCGTATGCAAATGAGTGAAAGAGACAGTAGCCTAATTCTGTTACTGCATTCTGAAAAGTTTTCTCCAGTTTCCTAAAATAATCAGACAGAAAACTTAATTCACAATTTTACATAAAATCAAGCTGATGTGGTCTCATTTGCGACACCAAGCGACACCAGAGAGAAATATACTTATTGTCCAGGCGACTGGCAATGCTATGACAATGGGTAAAATTGACATAGTTCTACTCCAGATGTAGCGGACGACAAACCTCTTTTTGTAAACTTTTTAATCCAGCTTAGCGCTTATAGAAATCTTAAGAGCAAGATAATCCATGATTACTAGATGACCTGGAATGCTCAAACCTCACTTGAAAGGAGGTTTTGGTGAGCTACCTCAGTGGGATAACAACTCCTTGTTTCATCTACACATGAGCACTTATATTCACTCACAGAGAGAACAAAATGTAATCAAATGCGCCTCTCTACATACATACATACATACATACATACATACATACTACCTTAACGGACAGTAAGAGTAAACTCCTTACTGGTTCAATGACTTCCTTGCTGAGAACAGCTTCTATTTTCTGTCTGAATTTCATTATAAATTCTTGAGCTTCAATGGCGAATGGCTGTTTTAGGATTCTCTCCAGCAGGTTAATGAATCTCTCATACTGTGAGATACAAAGGATAATGCTAAAGTAAATGTTTATTTCATACGACTCAATAACAATGCTTACCAAACATACATTATGATGCCGATATCTTCAGTGGTGTGAATGTATGTAATATATGACAATTACTGTATAGAATACATAACCCAATCTGCCTGCCAACCTAGGCTACTCATGACTTATCAAATCACTTGACCTGAGCATGACTGAAGAGACATAAAATTACAACAGTTGCTGGGCAACTAAAGTAAAAGTAAAACATCTTAAAGTTCACCTCAGCTCACTCTGATTGTGAGTACAACTGTGAGTACACTGTCATTTTTCTTTTGCCCTGAGTTAGAGTGCATGTATTTTACCTCCAGTCATGAGTATGAGCACACACCTATTATAATGGGCACCAGTACAAACCTTTACCTTGGTAACAGTTTAAAGGACAAATGCAGCCACCACAATGTCAATTCCTATACCCTCATTTCCTAATTCATGTATGCCACTTTTTTAACTCTTCTGCAGTAATTCTGAATTTTTCTGTTGTGCCCTTTTCAGCCAGCTAGCTTAACACAGTTCTTGACATTACTGGCAATAAAACATAACTTTTTACATAGACTGAATTTGAAGTTGATCTGAACATGAAAATTGTAGAATGTACATCTTTTTATCAGTTAGCATTGTTTAAAATGCAATTCTGGTTGAACAAATTCAAAATGGCCTCCGACTGGGTAAATTCGTGGAACTAGTCCCTGTACTGATGCATGATCTTCATCTATATCCTAGGACCCCAGATATGGCTATGGAGAAGCATCCTGACAATTGAGAGAACCCCAATTACCATCCACTACATTCAGGGACATATCATATGGATAAATTTCATATTTATCCATATTTTTTTCTTCAAGGCCACCTTCTGAACTACTATGCCGATTCAAAAATATGCACTGCTCAGTCTGACTTGCTCTTGGAGGCTGCCATTTTGCTTGCTCTGTATATCGTCACTAGTTCAAGGTATGAAAAAATTTCCCATAGCGAGATCCACACAAAATATGTGTAGAAGCTATTCAGAAAGTCACACCAACTTCTGGGGGCATGTTCATAGCTAGTTTGGTCATTTAAAGCAGGGGTCGGCAAACTAGGGGTCGAGACCCTTTTGAGGGTCGTGAAAACATTTCAGAGAGTCGAGAAAAGTATTTGGGAGCGAAAAATAATTGCCAAATTTCTCATTAAAAATAAGCAATGGGAGTGATTCTAATCTAAGAACCAGTGATATGCTTTACTAACACTGCATAACCAAGTCAAATCAAACTCCTCTCATCGGCCCGTTAATCTGAGGGCCACCAATATTCCGGAGTAGAAAGTTTGGGCCACCAAACAAAAAAGTTTGGAGACCCCTGATTTAAAGCGTGGCACGTTGGATACGTAATACTACATAAGTGGCCATGAACGGTACATTAACCTGATACACAATAGTATGTATCTGGCTGTGAAAGGGTTAATCATGTGACAATATTTCTGTTAATAAATTCTTAAATTCACACAAACTTCTTGGTTTACTTGTATATATGTAATAATTCATGTGGTGTCAACCATCATGACAAATGCAATAGGGAAACAAGAAGAGATTTGTATAATTTACTAAATTTACCTCATGTGTAAAAATAATGTTGGGGTTAAAGCTTACTCCCTTTAAATTAAAAAATCTGTGAACACATGGCTACTACAGTAGTATGAACCAACTGTCATAAGTATGAATACAAACAAATGAAACAAAACCATAAAAGAAGAACATGCTTACTTCAAGATCAATATAAAGCCTTTAATTCTACAACATATCCTACAGGGGGCTGTATTGGGGATATTCACTGCACTTGCATAAGAAAGAATGTAAATTACTTCATTACATGCTGCCAATATTAAAGTACATACCTCATTATCTTTCAGTTTTTCTATAACTATTTTCTCTAAAGCAAGTTTACCAATCCATTCACTTCTTGCAAGATTTCTTGAAAAGACAAAATAAGTGAAAGTAATAAATACAATAGCTATAGCAAGGTTCTCTACTGGTCTGTTTTCTGTCCAGGGACTCTTGTGATTACCATCTTGGGGGAGGGCTTAGATCGCATATGGTGCGATCTACGGCCTTGTTCTTAGCCTTCCCTATGTGTTCAAATCTGGGCATTCTGTGGCCTTTTGTTTTTTTTTTTTTTTTGCAAATTGCATTTTCTAAATATCTTTGACTTTTACTTGCTGATCTGAAGCTCCAGTTTCCACTTGGATGTATTCAAGAATGAAGAAGTTCACTTTAATGGAAATTTTGGGTGAAAGTCGGGAAATCTACGGGACAGTTCAATTGAATGGTTTCGTTTAGTGTATGAGTTTGATGGTAACAGATTCCTACGGTGGAAACATATGAAAGAAATGCAGTAGCCTAAGTGCACATTGAATGATATAAGAGCTCGGGTGCAAGTGAGCTGGGTTTGCATCTCCGATGTTTTATTATACATTGCTTGTCATGAGTATTTGAAATCAAATATATAAGGCAGTCAAATGACTAAGTTGTGGTGTTTGTGATTGAGTGTACAGACAACTTCTTGACCGGGTGGGTCAATTTTCTGTGCGGGCAGCAAAGTTTTGTCCGGGCGCTAAAGTAGTGTGGCAGGTTTTTTACGGGCAGAGCCCCTGGACAAAACAGCTAGTGGAGAACACTGTATAGGCACAAGGTTAAAGAATGCTTTGCTTTTCACTACATTTCCACAAGCAGTAAATAGTGAACGCTGCTAAGCAATCACTAATATACAGTAAGTCTACTGTAAGGTGTTTTGTAGCAACTTCCTGTTGTGTAGCTATCCAACACATGAATGAAAACTAAGTTGGGACATCTTGTTATTTGGATAGCTAGTAAAGGTAGGAAAGCTTGAGATTTCTCTTGAATAAAATAAACTCATCTTATTAGAACTAATACTGGGACTGAACACCAAACCTCCTGGTTTCCCAATTCATTACTTGAATTGTGACCACCTTCACCCACTGCTACTACCTTGCTACTCAGTCATACCACTAGTGTAGTTTCTTTATGACACTGGTTGTTTTAAGAACCCACTGGCTGCCACTTTCAGGGGAAATTTTCAAAATGTTTTCCAAAAATAGACTTCTTAAAGGGGATATGGCATCCTCAAACCAGGGAGCTGATCACCTCCCCTGCCCAAACATATTTAACAATACTAGAATAGTGCTAGAGTTCTAAATACAGTTGATGTCTGTACTTTGACATTCATTCAAACAATATAGCTCCAATCTGGTTGGTCAACAATGACTTGTACAGTCAGTTGTGTTCCCAATTAACCTCACACAAACTTATGTGACATTGTTGCCTCCATCAATGTTTACTCAGTGCAGGCTACTGTGGCTCTATCATGGAGCTGTATTAGACTGATGGTTTGGTTTAAACTGGAGGAAAGACTAGAAGCAAACATAGTAGGGATAATTGCTACTGTCTGGGGTGAGTTTAGAGAGCCTTTAAGCTAAGCAACTCTCAAACTTTAAATATTTCTGTAATTTCAAAATATTTGCATATGATATGCTGAAAGAACTTCATAAAAACCCACAAAAATGAATGCAGTGTTCACATGTGAAGCTGCCTGACAGTACGAACAAAACTGTACTTACACTTGTGGGATACCGTCTAACGATTCGCCTCTCTGAATTAAAGCATCTTCTTGCTGAATAACTTTGTTCAACCAATCAGCTGCTTCCTGAAAAGAAGCACACAGAGAAACTAATTTCATTCAAAAAGTATGGCACTGATCAAAGTAAAATATTAATGTGATTGCATCCGTAGGAACACCAAATGAATCAACTACTGCTTAAATGTATTGCTATAATCAAACAGTGCCACATTTACACCTTTGCAAATATAACATATTATCAGAGAAGTTTGCACATCTTCTCTTTTTAAAGAAAACAGTGTAGGAAATTTGCAATTAATTTGGTTTATGCCAAAATTTATGTTTGATATGTAAAAGAGTGACATAATCTGCTGTTATTCATTGAAATTTCCAGTTAATTTTTAAATGTAAAAGTGCTTGAGATACCAGGAGAGGAAGTCCATGCAGTTGCTATCTAATGTAAATTTGGTACAAGCAGGAATAATATAACCTCTTCCCAGTGGTGAACAATGTTTTCTGTCCTTTGTTCTCTGTCTTTATATTTTCACCATGTAATGTAAACGAAGCTACCCAATCATTAAACTAATATACAGGGATAAAAGTTCACCTCTAGACTATGTTAAGTTGCAAAATTTTAAAACTGGGTATTCATTTTCAAGAAAAGCAGACACTGTTTCAAATTCACCTTTGGTTGAAAATGTGCTAAGTTCATCTGCTTAAATCTCAAGTGCTTCACATAGAGGTTGAATATTAATTGCACCAAAATGTTGAAAGTAAGGTCCCCTTTAATGTGCCAAAAATTAATTCTGCTTGAATCATTAAGACAGAGCCTCCATTACGGAGACCAACTCTTTGAATCTTAATACAGCAGAGAATAGAAGCTGATGAGTAATAATCAGAAAGGGGCTTCAGTTACATAAAATATTCAAGAAATGATTTCAGATGAAACTAACACTACTAAGATGCCAACCATATGCTAATCACATGTTAAGCTATAAGACTGAATGAAGGCAGCTACCCTTTTTCATTGACACTTAAAGAAGTAAAGAATTACTGTATGTAAGGACCATATAACAGCATACTCACATGCATTAAATTGTAGTAGTTTGGCTTCCCTGTATAAAATAAAAAGCTAAATGGTCTACCATCATTATCAAACTGAGCTGCTTTTTGAGGAGGGTAATAGTCTTTTGGTGGACGTAACATCGGTCTGGCCTTCTTCTCAAAGAGACCAGATGGAAGAAGGTAACTGATGGATCTCTGTCATCAAAATGAAAATATTGGAAGACTATAAAGCAACCTGAAGTCTAAAGTTACAAAAACACACATTGCAGACATTAAAGATTAGAATCTATATGGTCTACTTAGTATATTCCTTCGCTAAGAAAAAAAAGTTAAAATTTAATAACTTAATTTCGGAAAAGCTGATTGCACAGTAATTTGTGATGTTATTCTATACTTCTAACATTAGCTGCACTTGTTTTCTTTGTGAATCAGAATGCAGATGATTTGGGCAAATGACCTACTTATTTAGTTAAGCATTTTGTGACAAGAGGGACAGAATAGTCATGTCAATTTATCACCATACAACACTGATCATATTTAAGAACAAGATGTGGTAGCTATAGGGAATACAAGGAAACAGAAAGCTAAAGTGAGTAGTACATGACAGATGTCACAAGTTATTGTTCAATCTACCATGTTTAATTAAGTACATAGAAACCTGTCTTAAGAAGGTTACTCCTCAACACACAAATGCTCTATAAATAAGACAATAGGGCAAATGAGATTAACTGTTCAACCTTTGCAACATAAATTCACTCTATTCATTTCACTGTATGGGTTTGTGAGAAGATACCAAGACTTAGGTTGAGGGGAGGGAGACACTGAGGGCATGGGTATAGTTTGTAGAAAACATGAAAATAAACAAAAATATCTCTGTCCTCAAATATGGCAGGAAAAGGATGTTATTAATAAACAGCAACAAGGATTCTTCACTAGGAGACCAAATTTACTTACATCAATATCTTCTTGAGAAAAATTCTCTGCATCTTCCCCCATCATATTGGCAAGATGACGTCTACTCCTCTCGAAGGCAGCTTCCTCACTTTTGAGGAGTTCATCTGATTCAAAATAAAAGAATCACACATGTCAAACCTGAATATCAATCCATGCTTCCTATTCCTCCAATTTTTGCTCACAGAATACTTGTTCAACCTCTAGGTATTTTGTATGTAAATATCTTCACAGTTCACAAATTAACTAAGTTAAAATGAACCCAAGACAAGCAGCATATGTACTTCAAAGGTTGGAAGATGAATTTCATTCATCCAGCTTCCACTTTTACAGATTATGCCATTGCTGAAATATAAAATACTGAAATTTATTCACTTCATTTGAAACAGTCAATTGCCACAAATAATTTGTACTGTCCTTCTTGTGCACTTCATATTATCTGCTTTGGTTTCCTTTTGAAATTAAAATAGTTATATGACCTTGGATCTTGCATTGCATCTTGCTGTTAGGGTACATAGTGAAGTCACTAAAATAAAGAGACAGTTATCAAATTTTGGCACAAGGTGCAGTGGCATTAGGAAAAGCAAAGGCTGTAAAGTGTAATCTGGAAAGTTTAAACTATTTCATCACAAATTATCATGCAATCACTTTAAACAGAGTGAGAAAACTTCATCACTTAATATCTCAGCACACATACATCAAGTGAAAATGGGAGAATGAATAATTCAGTTCATATTCAAGCTCTGCAACATACATTTTTAAAGTCTGGACTTCATGTACACTTTAAGCCAAGCATTGCTAATTTGTAAGTGTACATTTCAAAAACAAAGCAAAGCACTGACCCACAATGTTTAAGAAGTGCCGAAGTTAAATCTCACCATAGGCAGACCTTCTCTTCTGAGCTGCTGATATTAAAGATGACAAACTAACTTTTGAAACTTCCTTTTCCTCTGCTGGTGCTTCTGATAACAACCTAGCCTGAGGCAGAAATTAATAAAGTACTCATGAAATGGGAAATAATATCACTACAAAAATAAATCACATAGATGTGAGAAAATCTGAACACCAGTCATTTATAAATTTCAGTCAATATCCTGCAGACATGGGCTGCTCCTGCAAAGATTTGCTGCATTCATACTGTAGAACATGAATATGGTGCAATTTCACAGTAGTTATCAACACTGAAATTCAATTCAGATGACTTAAGGCATTTTAGGTCCAAATTTGCCTCCTGGTTCCCTGGGCAAGGATGTGCTCAGGAATTTTTGAGTGCAGGGTACATTGACGGTGATTCACACTGTCCTGGGGGAGGAGTATAAGGGTGTTGGGTGTCTGTTTTCTGCATATAAAATCAAGAACCTTTTGTCTTGGATATGTAGAGATATGGCCATCCCAGATGCAGGGCATGTGCCAGCTGCATAATACTGAGGAATTCCCGTTCCCCATACCTTGACTGATTTCAATTTGGAGAAGATTCCATTCACTTGGAATTTTTGAAAAATTAAAAAAAAATATTGTATGGGTCTAGAGTAAACCTATTAAAACCAACAGTAATGCAACTGTACCAGACCTCACTCATTCCTATTTCTAGCCCTAATCTGACCAATCGATCCTTAAATTAATGGCTTAGAGTTAATCCCAACCATTAAAACTACACATTAACTTGCTGTCACGGATTCTAAGAAACTTCCCAATCTGCAAATGCAATAGTCCAGTACATGTCAATCTGCAGTACCAAGGGACCAAGTGCTAACTTCAATTTTAAACAGAGCCACTCTGTGCTATGCTGTGCTGTGCGGCATGAGGTCCCCAGAAAGTACAGTATGCCAAAACATTCACCAAATAAACTTGATACAACTAACAAAAGGAAACACAATCACCAATTTTGATCTAACTCTTTTTCATGATCCATCATAATAAGTAACTTGTATGCTTCTAAATTCCTGGGACTGCCCCTTACATGCTATCAGCAAATCCTTTACAAAACTTTTGAACTGAGGTACGTAAAAAAAACATCTTTGGAGCACAGATTTAGGCACAATGATGTTCTCATAGGCCTAATTGATTCAAATATTTGACAGCCCGCATCGCAAATTGAGTACCATAACCACATAATACTCAGTACTGAATAATCCTCACATATTAGTAGCTAACATAAATGTTTTCCAGACGGGCTGACACAGGCTAAAGTTACTCTTAGGAATAACGTTAGGCCTAGCCTAAGCCTTGCTGGCCGCAAGAAGGCTATTGGCAAGGACTTCAAATTTTACAGAAAAATCATTACTCTTTATCTCTTCCCATTACGAAATTGTCAAATATTTTTATTCTTCCGTGCAAAGTTATAATACCTGAATAACAGTAATGGGGCTTTTCGGACTAAACCGTGAACAAACTTGACAAGCAAGCCGACAGCTTCTCGACAAGGGGGCAGCCATTTTGAATAAATTATACAAGAGAGATAGTAGTAGTACAGAAATGTTACAAGTGTTTATAGGGGTTTAAGGCTCGACATTAGGAAGTTCGGCTTCTCTCATAGAGTTGTTAACGAGTGGAATAGTCTGCCTGAGTGGGTAGTTAACTCCACATCTGTGCACTGCTTTAAGGTTAACATTGACAAGTTCTTCCATAAGTGTGGTAGAATCTGGGCTCGTTTGGTGTTGGTTGGTTGTTTGTTTTCAGTTAAGGTTGTATGGACTTCAGGGCATCTTACGGGGCCTTAGCCCTCCTTTGCCCTTTAACCTGTTATGTTATGTTATGTTAAGTGGTGGAACGTATTCTTGCCCGTAACTCAGTCGATTGCTTTACTGTATGCGGAGTGGGATCCCATTGGAGTACCTACTCAGGCTAATCACAAAACTGGCATATAAGAATTTGAGGACCGTAAGGGTTCTCAGACAGGGGATGATAATTTCAAGAGAGACCGAACAAGTGAATGGTAGGCATAGGCTTTGATGTTCCTTGGGCATAATCTGATATCGAACGTTCCTTTAAAGGGCAAGAGCAGTCGCCCCAAACTTATTTTGAAGCAACAGCTAAATCTCACAATTTTCTTCTTATTTCTCTTCAAAGTATCTTTCATAATATTTTAGGACTTCAATATTTCATATTCAAGGTAAACCAATCAGTTACTTGTAGTAAATTTCACATTTGAGGAGAAAAAATATTGTCACATGACTCTAAAGAGCCAATCATGAAACAGGACAGTCTACTATACTACTTCAAGTTGGGGTGACTGCATTTCCCCTTTAAACGCGATATGGCATCCCCCCCCCCAACCAGGGAGTTGCTAGCAACGTCCTCATAGGCGTACCAGGCGGGGGTGGGGGGTCTGGGGGATTGCAGCCCTCCCAGAGCAGGGAATTAAAATGCTTATTTCAGGGCACTGACACTTGTATTTTCGGGGCAAGGGGGCAGTGCAGCCAGTGGGCAGTACGGCGGGCAGCGACGTTTATTGCCAACATGGCAAAACGCTTATTAGTTGCACGACGAAATGATATCTCCCAAAATAATCTTTTTTTCATAGTTTGTGGGAGGGGGGGGGGAGACTCATCCATACCCGTCCTGAGTGCTTTCGTGGTGAAAGGGGAAAATCAGGGCAATTTGTAAAATTTTCAGGGCAAACACCCTCACCCTCCCCCCCCCCCCCCCCGTGAAATGTCTTTCCGTACGCCTATGAACGGACCCTGCTCAAACATATTTAGGAATAGCCTTATAATTCTACTGTAAAATAAGTTGGTGACTGCACTTTGATTGACATTCATTTAAACAATATATCCATTAACTCTGGGTGGTCTACGGACTTGTACAGTCAGTTGTGTTCGCAATTAAACTCACACACGGTTGTGTGGCACTATGGTCTCGAGCAATTGAAACTCAGTGCAGACATGTGGTTCTAACTAGGTTTTGTAATGTTTAATTTGGAGAATGGGTGAGATTAGCGGCCTTTAATAAAGCCCAAGGACTTATTAGCAGATGAAGAGATACGGTCAAAATATGTTTTTCCAAGGTCAGAGTGTAGGTAATGTCAACTTGAAGGTAAATATATCAGTCAGAGGACTATAAGATTTCATCCCCAAACATGTATTTATCAAAGTTTAGGGTTCCTCCAGTAAGTTATCAATATTAAAAAGCATTTGTTGACGCAGAAATCATGAAATTTACGTCCCATCCTACAATAATTTTAAGCAATGACCACGACTCTCTTCCTCTGTCACTGATGGAGGTCTGGGGACCTCTCCATGACAATTTTGAAATTAAACATTGTTAGATGCAATTTCCTGGCATCTGGCAATAAATGCGTTCTCAAACGTTGTAGTGCGCGTATGGAGGGAATGTTCCCAGACTTATTGGTTTCTTTTTGTCTGTATTTATGAGTACTATTCTGGAAGCTCGGCTATAAGAAAACTATTTGGTACCTTTTTTAACCCAGTTTTCAAAATTTAGTAAGCATTAGTACAAATACAGAAAACCAGAAATGGATGAGATCATCAAATAGTTCGATTAGAAGTAAGGAGGAATTCACATTTTAACAGAATTTGGAAATTGTAGAACAAATCTGCCGGACAACGTTGTTACAGCACCAACAATAAACACCTTTAAGAAAGCTGATGGAGTGCGATATCTGTAACTGTTTCAGGGTCTATAGACCTTCTATCTCTTAAAGTTTTTCTCTCAAGATGACTCCTGAGTTGAAACCGAGGGAGTGGCCATCCAGGACTCCAGATAAATCCACTTTTGAAAGTAGGAGATGTTCTATCGCCCCCCACCGCTATCTAGAACCTCATTGAAAAAATGTATGATTCCAAAGCTTACAGTAGCCTATAGTTGATTCAGAAAAATCAAACTGGGAACATAGCTCCTCCTGGAAGCAGAACCCCTTCGGGGGTAAAGTTTGGTTACGAACTTCGGCATCCAGCCGGAGGGAATTTTGAAGGATTCAAGAAATCAAACTAGAAAATGTTGGAAACGGCCATTTAATACGTTAAAACCATGGTAAAATGCCTCAGGCTACACCACAGAGCATCTGCCTTCCACATCCAAATCCAAATTTTTCTGCAGCCCTTAAGTAGGCCCCAAGCTATGTAGGACTTCGTGATTTGCGTTTAAATTAATTTTGGTCACGGTCAAGTCCCACCCCACCCCGACTTCTGAGTAGGGGAAAATGCGTCACACTTACAAATATCAGCAAATATTAGGTTTGTTGACCAGCGGCGTCGCCAAGGCATTCTCAAATGGTGGAATGGGGAGGGGGGGGGGAGGGTTGAAATGCCATGCATGTTTTGCCGACTGAAGGGAAGAAAATGCCGACAGGAAAGATGACGTGCGTAACGCGAAGCAAGTGTATGCCTTAGAGTTCGCCTTAGGGCCTCTGGTAGGGACCAGAGGCAACTCTCAAATGGATGCCAGGGGGAGAAACCCACGGAAATCCTGGACCATTTCAAAATTATGGGCTTTAGAATGAAGCATTTAACTATTCAAGGCGTTTAATGGATAGTAAATGGACCACTTAAGTCACGATTTGAACACTTGTTTATAATTGTTTAACTAACTCGGACTAGGGAGTTGCCACTTCCTGAAAGGAATAACAGCCGGACGAGTTGTTGATGCAGGGTACTGTAAATGGGGAGAACCGAATTGTAGGAGTTCTGCGTGGCTTTGAAACAGTATTGTCGCTCAAGCTGTCATACAGGAAGTAGGCCTTATTATACCAAGTAGCAATGATAGTTCCCCACGAAGCGTCCCGAAAAAATATTGCACTTTCAAGGCAGTTTAGTAGACCAGAGTCTAATACAATGTTTTGGAGGCTTTTTTAAAAACGATTAGCCTATATTTTTCAGTAGCATACCGAATTTAATTAGGAAAAGTGGAGGAGAGGGAAATATTGAGGGGAAATGTCCCCGTAGCGCCCTCCACTGCTTGCGCTGACCACTTTGACAGCCCGGCAACTGGATGAAACCATATTAGAAGTGAAGGATCCCCGGATCTCCGGGAATATTCATTGAAAAGCTATTAAATCGGTTATTCCTAGCTATTTATACGGTGAATCTCAAGTCCCCAACTCCGGTTGGGGATTTAGATTTACGTCAGAATAACTCGAATTTGTCACTATAGCTATGAACCATCTCCACTTGAGTCGCGAGCTTAAAAAAATTTGGCATCCCGAACGCTCTAGTTTGCAGAAAATCTCACCCTGTTATAAATTTACCACTGAGATTCTGAGTCTACCTTGCAAGTGACACGAGTATGGAGAAACCTTGGTATCCCAACAGCTGTGGCGCCAAAATTTGTCCAGGAGAGTACAAAGCTGTCTGACGGAGCAACACCCCGAAACCCGGACAGAAGCGATGGGTTACCGAACTGGTGACGACAGTGGGTAAATTTTGTGTGAGTGAAAAATTTTTGATAGGCTGACACACAAACATGTTATCATGAAGAACAAAGCGAAAAACATAAAACTGTAAGGGTTGTAGACTGGACAGCTTTGTACTCTCCTGGACAACATACATCGTGTCGAAACCACCTGGACTAACCGATGAAATAGACAAACTTTGCTAAGTGAGTCGCTCACCAATTGACCGTACCGCATGACACACAGTAGAGAACGGCAACTAGGCTTTGCGATATGGGATGAAATTTACGACCTCTACATAACCTGTGTACCCTGCCTACCCTGCCTACATGTTACTTGGTAAGGTTGAGGACTTGCGCTATCTAGCTATGTGGAATGGAACTACTGAAGAAACTGGAGTGACATCACAGCCCGCGTAGTGCGTCGAAAATTTTGGGTTCTGATTACAAAAATTGTCCTCTTTCTTTCACTTCTTTTCCTTTTTATTTTCCTCATGTTTCCTTCATTTTACCGACTGGTGCAGAATTTACCTACTCAATGCCAGAAGCTACATGAACGATGAACTCTAGTAGTATACAATGATACTGAAAAGCCCTATGTAGCGTTTTTGCCGACAGAATATGTTTTAAGTTTCAAAAAGTGTTGCTTACGGGCTTTGAAAATATTGTAATAAACTTTGTCTACAAATGCATTCCAATCTCCTATCTTCCGTCTACACCAGCCCCTTTCTCTTGCCCTGCTTTGTCCCTCCCTCTCCTGTCCTTTTCTCTGTTCGCTCGGTCTTTCTCTCTCCCTCTTCTCTCTCCTCTTTTTTCTCTTTTTCCCCTCTTTCTTCTTTTCTCTAACTTTCCTTCGTTTGCACTTCCCTTTTTCCTTCATTTTGCCGACTAGTGCAGGATTTTGCCGACTGCGTGGATCTTGGGGGTTGTCCCACCCCTCTAGCGTCGTCCCTGCCTCTGACCAAGGTTCTAACCCCCTTTGAACCAATCAGGATGACGGACAGGGTCTCATTACTAGGGGTAATTTGAAATAAAGCCCGTGATTTTAGGAAATGGGACTGGTTTATAGCTGTCGTAGCTCAGCTGAAATAAACCTATCTCTGAGTTTAAAGAATTCAAAAGCTCCTGAGTTAGAAGTTGTTCCTCCGAGAAATTGTTAACTATTGTGTTAAGCTGTTTTAAGTTTTATTAAGCAAGGAGTCTCTCCGTTTGTGTTTTCGAATGGATTAAACCAGTACCTCTGTAAGTAATTTCATGTTTTAATGTCATTTTATTCTAAGCCTCGTGGGAGCCTGTGGGAACATGTTACTGCTCGAGGAGAGTATTCCTATGACAACGCAAAAACACATATTGTACACTAAAATGCTAATATGAAGAAGACATACAAAAGAGAGAGAAAGAGGAAATAAATTATTTTTAACTTTTAAATCGATATTTTGCTTTTTTTTTGTTACGTACGGTACTTTGTCTCGTAGTTGTTAAGTCGGAAAAGCTTGGACAGCCACAACGAAATGGGTGGCCATCCTGGGGGGATGGGGGATATATCCCCAATGGAAATGGATGGGGTTACTGTACACTATACCCCTTACTTTCAAAGAGGGACCGCCGCCCATGGACAACGGTCCACGTTACAATATTTATATGATTGATGAACCAAGTTAAGTGCTGGCTTAACATGTTTCCGGAAAGTCTTCCTTTTGGAAATGCATTGCTCACGAAGCACGCAAAATTAAGTGGTTCACATCAGTGGCGTAGCCAGGGGGGGGGGACAGGGGGGAGAGTTGCCCCCTCTGGAAAAATCTTGGGGGAAATTCTTTTTTTTGCATCTAGCCCCCCTTATATGAGCAAAAATTTCCCCTTAGACCCCTCCCCCAGGACGGCGATCAGTCACATCAGCCAGGTCAGAGGAAAGCACCCGGACAAAATTTGGACCTGCGGAGAACACTGATTATTAGGAAGCAGATCACTAATTGGGGGAAATCTTGGTGCTCTTGCCCCCCCCCCCTGACAAAAAACCTGGCTACGCCACTGGTTCACGTTAAAAGTAAACTACATCGGCTGCCAGGGTGACTGGCCTAAATCGGTGATAACATACTTTGCACAGAGACCCCCTCTTCCTGATGACTTACAGGATAGACTGAGATCATTGAATATGCTATCAACCGGTGCTGTGGCCGAGTGGATAAAGGCGGTGGCATTTGAAGCGATGAAGCTTGGCAACCGGGAGGTTCCGGGTTCGATACCCGGCCGAGTCAAAGTAAGGTGGGTTTTTGTCCAAGAGCAATCTATGGTTTAGGGTGGGATTGGCTTGGTGGTTTGAGTGTAGCCTACTGCCTTTCATACTAGAGGTTCCCGGATCAAAGTCCGGTGGAACCAGTTGAAAATTTTCTGGGGACTTAAATTTACTTGTTCAGCATGTGCTGTTCATAGTGATGCTGAGGGGGTTTAAAATTGGTTAAATCAAATTGGGTATCTCGTTTTCCGTTTCAGTGAGTTGACTCAGAAAGTTGTGTCCGATTCAGGAAGCTGTCCCCTTTGCTTGGCTCAGCTGTCGAGCAGTGGTGCAGAGCAAGGATCCTCCACGCTTCCCAGCCTTTGGGAAAGTGACTAAGACTTGGATACACCCACGTCCGTCGGATGAGGACGTTAAATGGCGGTCCTGGGAGCGATTAGTATACACGCCTGCCTCGTTTAACTTTGAGCACTAGTCGAAAAGGGGAGGTGTTCATCCACGCTCAATCTGGTATAGGGTCCTCGATGAGCCAAGTGGCTTCCTGACCCTCGGGACGTTAACCTAAACTCTTGTTTCGGTCTTGAATAATGTTTGCCTTCATCTGAGTCATTTTGTACTCCCCACAGAGCTCATCGGAAACGTTTAAGGTGGCGAAAAGGTGGAAATACAGTGGGGGAAGGGGGGGTAGAATCTTATAATCTGTCATATCACCTTCTCATTAATTTCATCGAACCACTCATGGTGGAATAAATTTGGAAAATTTTGGTAAGGTTTCGATTGGAAGTAAAAACCTTTCTTAATATTAACGTCTGGAATGCCCTTTCCTTCTGTAATAAAACTAGATTGTTCATGATTTTATTCTTGATTCTGATATGGACGTCCTCATTATTTGCAAAGCAGGAAACGCGACGAGGAAAACCCCGGGCTGCTCCCATTTGAACTTCCCCATAGTCACTGATAGGCATAATGGTATGATCATTATTGATAAATCTCATTTACACTTTACGCATTTCTCCCATTTTGTACTGATTCTGATGTTAACACAACATTTGATTTTGAAAGTAACATTGACAAAACTAAATTTTCTTCTTGTCGCTGTGTATCGTTTCCCACTATCCAGAAAGAATGGTTTTACGTAACTTGGTGAGGTTTTTGGGGAATTTGAGCAGTTTCTGGGCAGCGTTAACAAGAGGGGGCTGTGTACTGATGTATGTACTACTTACATGGAACTATGAAAGGAACGGAAACAAGGAAACTCAAAAGCGCGCAAACTAGTGCGCCAAAGTTTTTGTTTTAACAGAAGAATTTGCCCTCATTGAGAGCAAAAACAGGTAAACGGTCAGTCGGGGATAATAGCTTTGCCTTCACTTAGGCTCCCCTACAAAATTGGAAAATCCCCCCCCCCTCGGGAAATCGACATAGCCGCCTGTCCTGCACATGGCGCCATCCGTGATTCCAACCAAACGTTGTAGATTGTGTAAAACTGCACCCCCCCCCCCAAAAAAAAGAATTTGCCATTCAGCGGTTCAGCGCCTCCCTTTACCACCGAGAAGCTAGTGGGATATTAGCTAGTCTTGACTCGACTTAATTGCTATCTCTCGCGACTGAGGTGATTCAGGTAGATCTTTTCTAAGTATCCATTACTTAACTCAAACTCAAATAGGGTGTCCGCACAATTCTAGCAATCAGTATGGTTCAAAGAGGCGCCTGAAATTCACCCTCAAGCCTTGTCCAGCTGCCACTCTATTCACCAGCTGTCATTTCTTTTCCTCTCTTCTTCCCCATCATCTTTCCTTCATTTCGCTGACGGTGTAAAAGTTTTTCACCTCACTGTGACATGATATCACACTGACATGAATAACTTTTGGTATGTCTGAGAAGTTTATTGTATAGCGCAATTCCGCAGAATTACGTTTCATGAGTTGTTAACAAATATTCTTAAATGTTATGACATGAGTTTTCTATAGCCTACACACATTCTATCTCCTCCCTGAACCCCACACACGCGCGCGCTCGAGGGATGGCCTTTTCGTTTTTCCTTCTCTGCATGGGCGGCGATCACGTAAGGGGGGGGAACAGGGGGAACATGTCCCCCCAATATTTTTAGGGGGGGACATAATATCAAATCTAAATCAAAATCAAATACCATCACTGATGCCGATTTTTTTGTTTTAGTTCTTAAAATACGTAAAGTTTTTAACACAAATTTTACTTTAAAAGGTAGCATATGTGGTGCCAGGTTGCATGTAAGGACACCTAATTTTTCAAAAATTTTCACACCCCTCCCCCAGAATGGCGATCACACAACATACTGCATGCCCCCGTGAGAGAAATCCTGGCTACGTCACTGCCACGTACCCCTGGACGGAGGCCAAAAGTGTTCGCCTAAGCAAGTGTCCCCCCAATAACTTTAACAGATCACCGCTCCTGCTTCTCTGTACCTCTTCCCTCTTCTATTCTTCTTTCTCTTTCCTCTTTTCCTCTCTCCTTCTCTCTTTTCCTCTTCCCCCTCCCTTCATTTTGCCAACTGCTGCAGAATTTTAACCACTGAATCCATGAATGGGGGAGCTTTACCCCTCGCATCCCCCTCTAGTTCTTTAGTTAGTGATGTTGTCTTCTCTGAAGAGTTGGTTTGTAATAAGTTGAAGAGTTTAAAAGCTTGTAAGGCCCCTGGGCCTGATGGGATCCATCCTGCCATTCTCCATGAATGCTCCGAGATTTTGTCAGTTCCTCTTTGCATTATTTTTCAGAAGTTTCTGGATTCAAACTTTGTACCTGCTGACTGGCGGATTGCTAATGTTACTCCAATATTTAAAAAGGGGGATCGGAGCTTGCCTAGCTTGCAATTATAGGCCGGTCAGTTTAACCAGTGTTGTGTGCAAAGTTATGGAATCTGTAATCAAGGATTGTTTGCTTAAATATCTTTTAGATAATGGGCTACTCAATCTGTCACAGCATGGTTTTTTACCGAGTAGATCTTGTGTTACTAATTTACTATGCTTTCTTGAGGATGTTTCCTTATCTCTTGATTCTGGTCACAGTGTTGATGTCATTTACCTTGATTTTCAAAAAGCCTTTGATAAAGTTCCATTAGGTAGACTTATGGTTAAACTGCATAGGTTAGGCATCAGTATTCTGAGTGATGTGTCTTTTGAGAAGGATCTGGGTGTAGTTATTACAGGTCATTAAAAGCCATCTAGACAGTGTGCAGCTGCTGCTGCTAGGGCTAATAGGGTGCTTGGATTGATCAAGAGGAATTTCAGTAGTTTTAGTAAAGAAATTGTACTAAATCTGTATAAGCAGCAGGGGCGGATCTAGGGTCTTTTCTGAGGGGGGGTCCAACATAAAAAGGGCACATTCATTTTTTTTTAAATTTTGGTTCCCATAAACGTCAGCGATTACACAACTTACCGCATATTGACAAAGAAAGGACAAACCAAGAAACATGCAAAAACTGGAATCTAAACGGTGAAATTGCAAAGCGCGCGAAGCGCGCGAAATTTTTTGGGTAAGCCTACACTTATAAGAATTTGTACTAATCTAAAGCTTATATAGAACAATTGAGAGGACAGTTGGGCCCTATCGGGCATAACTTTATTGTACTTCCCTCCTCGAGTCACTTGACGTACCGTACGACAGACACAAGTGAACGTTAACCAGGTTTAGCGAAATGAGATCCAATTCCCGACATTTACATAAATCCATGTATTCTACTTATTAACTTGAAAAGGTGGAAAGGGTTTGTACTATATTTAGCTATAAGTATAACCGAACTGAGGAAGAGTGGACAAAGCGTACCGAAAATTTTGGGTTTTATCCCTGAAATTACCCTTATGAAAGCCAAAATAAGTAAACCGACCATGGGTGGCGGCAGAATTTTTTCCAACAGGGGGCCGGACCATGTCAGCTACCCCAAGTTCCGACATTCCCTATTTCGAGGGTATGATGAGAAGGGCAAATGTGGGAGCCTCATTATCCCATGCAATTGCAGGCATATTTTGCATTATATCACTTAATACTTCATGATCCGAGTTGCGCACTGTTAGTGTTCTTTGAATCTGGATCGTGAAATTGAAAAGCGCGCGAAGCGGGCGAAATTGTTTGATAGGCTTACACATAAAACATATGACGAAACGAAAAAAGAACTGTAGGGTTTGTAGACCGTATCGGGTGTAACATACATTGTATCGAAACCACCTGGACTACACGATGAAATAGTCAAACTTTGCTCCGTAAGTCGCTCACCAACTGACTGTACCGCATGACACACACAAGAGAACACCAGCTAGGCTTTGCGATATGGGATGAAAGTTACGACCTTTACATAAACTATGTATTCTGCCCATATGTTATCTGTTAAGGTGGACAGGAATAGTGCTATCCTGCTATGTGGAATGGAACTATTGAAAAACTAGAGTGACTCTACAGCGCGCGTAGCGCGCCGAAAATTTTGGGTTCTTATTACAGAAATTATCCTCTTGAGAGCAAAAAACAGGTAAACCGTCCATTAGTTGTCGTCAGGGACTGCGTATTTTCGACTAAGACTCCCCTACGAATCTGTAAAACTTCTCCGATAGGGGGCCAGCCTTCCCCGACGGGTGGCATGAACACATCCCCCACCTGGCGCTACCGCTATCTCGGCTGGGGGAGGAGGTTAAAATACTGTATGTTGTGTTCCCTATATAGTTGCGTCGCGACTGTCAAAAACACTCTGTCAGAACAGATGACTAAAGTCAAATGTTTGCTTTTCATTTGCGACAGCAGACCGGTCATCGGTCCAAAGACGTCAAAAAATTGAACCGACTGACACTGCGTTATTTGACCTGGTGGTGATTTTATATAGTTATTTTAAAATGAAACAAACACCGATTTGTCTATTGTGACTTCTGGTCAACTCTTGGCTGTGGACTTTACCTAAGACTGGCTTTTTATTCCCATCACTAGGGCAACACTATAAAAGGAGAGTAATTCCAGACTATAAATATCATAGCGAAACATATTTACCTACTCTCTCTTGTTCACGAGAGGATGGATACTAGAGGGTGGAGGGAAGGTTTCGTAGATGTAGCGTTTATGGAGTGTGAACAGATCATTATTTTGTAAGACCAAAAGACTAGCAGTGACCTTTTGGAATCAATATTAAAACCAAATAGTAATACGTTGCATATCGCTAGTGAGTATGACGTAATATCTGCGTGTTTTGTGTTACTCTGAATGCCCAAGCACGCCACACGTGGTTCCAAGAGAAAAGTGATTAGAATGCCTTATTGTCACGCAGACATACCGTAGTCACATTCTCTGTAAAACGATTACACTGTTCGGGTTTCGGGGCGGCCTATATAGGTTACCGTAGTCAAATATATTGCCGAAAGTTTCTGCGATACATGGCTAGACTTTTAGTGGATTTATCGATACTGGATGGGGGTAACCAAAATCTCCTCGGAACTGGACAACACTGTCATTACCTGTGAAACTGTCTCGTTTTTTTTTTTTTTTGGTAGTGTGGAAAAATTTTTTTTTGAAAAAGGGCACATTGGAAAATTTGAGGGGGGGGGGTCCGGACGCCGGCGACCCCCCCCTGGATCCGCCACTGAGCAGTTGGTAAGACCCAACCTCGACTATGCAGCCCAGGCTTGGAGGCCCTTCTATGAGAAGGACAAGTTTCTTTTAGAGCAAGTTCAGAGGAGAGCCACTCGCCTTATACACGAGGTGAGACACCTACCTTATCATGTCAGACTTAAGCATCTTGGGCTTACCACCCTGGAGGTGAGAAGGATTCGGGGGGACATGCTTCAGGTGTACAAATTTCTCTCTGAAAGGAATCCTTTGTCATCTTGCAATTATTTAAAGGTGTGATTCTCGGGTTCGAGGCCATTGTAAGAAGCTAGTTAAGTGTTTTGCAAGGCTCGACATTAGGAAGTTCAGCTTTTCTCATAGAGTTGTTAACGATTGGAATAGTCTGTCTGAGTGGGTAGTTAACTCTACATCTGTGCACTGCTTTAAGGTTAACATTGACAAGTTCTTCCATAACTGTGGTAGGATCTAATTTGTGCTGGACTCGTTTGGTGTTGGTTGGTTGTTTGTTTTCAGTTAGGCTTGTATGAACTTCAGGGCATCTTATGGGGCCTTCGCCCTCCTTTGCCCTTTAACCTGTTATGTTATGTTATGTTATGTTAGGGGCTTTCGTCCTTCATATCAATTTATAGGGGACAATTAAGTATACCTCCCCGTCATCTCCCATGATGGCCACCCTTTCAGTTGGATTTAATTTACAATAAGGATCCAAAATATGCCTAGTAGAAATTCGGAGTCAAAGTTGTCAGCTGATATGAAGATGAGATGTCATTCTCAAAATAAATCCTGTAGATCAATCTGGTTGGTGGTGAAGTCAGAAGCAATGTGAGAATGATATTTCTTCGTAACAGTAGAAAAGATATTATTCGTTAATGGGTTCAGCTAAACTAGAATGCATGAAATTGTTTATGGCCACCCTACTGTACGGAAAGTTTTTTTAGATTTATCTTTTGTCATTTCACTGAGCCTTGACGGACCTTATTCCTCGACCGGGCAAGTGAAAGACAAAAAGAAAGCACGCTCTTCTAACAGGATTACATATTAACTAAAAAGAAATGTGTTCAGATACTTTGATTTAGTTACATACTACCTTTCGATTAAATGTGCAGTGATTGGCGAACTTTATTCAATACTACGTCTGTGTCAGTGCTACATCGGCGACTGTGCACGAGGGGTGAAACACTTCACACTTAGTAATATGCACTTGCCCATGTAAGAATCGAGAATCACTTGGGAGATCACAAAACAACAGTAAGATGCCCTGTCAGCGGAAGGGAGCACCCACAGTAGTTCCCTGGATTTCCGTTCGGGAGTTTTACTGGGTCCAGTCATCTCTCTTTTCAGATGACAACGAGAGTGTTAGAGAGGCCTATGAACGAGTTCTTGTCTGGCAAGCAAGGTATACTTACGGTACTAGTAGCCTACTACTATGTACTATATACAACTGTTTCGCGAAACTGGACCAGGTGTAAAGTAACGTTAGTGTTCATAAATCCTTAGTAGGTATGAAGTTCAACCAGTCCACCTCTCGGAAGGTGTGCAACAATTGGTTGGAAGGCTTATAAATATTTAAATAAGGTAAATTTTGAGTGAAAAAGTGTAAGTCTAAACCCTTTTTTCAATATTACCAGTGTTGCAAGATGTTGCAATCTTCACCTGTTTGTTTATAACTGTAAACTCGTAAAGTGTTATGTCAATATGTGTTATATTCACATACGGTACAGTCACGAGAACTGTGTATGTAAACTGTGTATGTATTATGCCAAATAGAGGTCGCGCTTATGGACCATATTTTCATTGATCCCTAAGATGGACTGACAATTCAGCGTCTCACATGTTGCGAGCTGTTGCGATGTGTTGCAGATCAGTTGCAACATTGGTTTCCCTATCCAGTACACTTTTTTTAGAGGTGGGGCCTATTCGCATGTCGACTAGCTACCGTGCGGACAAGATGCGTTGATTGCTTATTCGCACGACGACTAGCTGCCATACTTTACTACATACTAGTATTTAAACTTTGTGTTGTAAGTAGCACACATAGTCAAGTCGGGGGCCGTGCCATTCCGCCATAGGTACTTTCCGCCATAGAAAATGTGTTCATTCCGCCATAGAAAACATGTCTTTCCGCCATGGCAGTAAAGTGTTAATTATGGTTATTTTAATAGTGAATGATGTGTCGTTCTCAAAATAACCCTTTGAAAATATTTTTGCAAGGAAAACAAGACCTTTTGTTTCTCAGATTTTGAGAAAGTGCCTTTCCGCCATAGATTTTGCACCTTTCCGCCATGTTTTTGCACCTTTCCGCCATGGCGGAATGGTGCAAAACCCATGGCGGAATGTTATGGCGGAATGTACCGATGGCGGAAAGACACTAGATTCAGTCAAGTCTATGTGCCATATGCTTTGTATGGATATGCAATGACCGACACAAAGTACCGATGGACTCAAGTCAAGGCACACTAAATGTCCCTCTTCTTAGTATTCTAGTATTCTAACTGTATTTTTTAGAAGTTTGGAAGACACATGCCTTATTTGCTGTTTCCACTGTTGTCAAATCCCTCCAAACAAAACAGCTTTATTTTGTTCATAGTATTTATGGAGTGCTTTTAGAGTTTCCTACATATCAAACTCAGAATTCACCACCATGTTATGGCAGTATGCATGCGCATATGCTATTGCATCCACTACAGATATGTACATGTTGTGTCCCTCAATCTTACGCGTACGTATGTGCGGTTAGTGGGCCGTGCGAGTAAGCAATCACCGCATTTTGACCGCATGGCGGCTAGTCGACGTGCGAATAGTCACCATTAGGGATGTACCGGATCTGGAATTTTAAGATCCGGCCGGACCGGATTTTTTCATTAGGAATCTTGTAACTGAAATCAGGGTCCAAGTAAAATAGAAGTAGGCCTACCAATGGTACATAATGGCAAAGGGGTCGGGCTTAGAGATCACCCATTAGGCTTTACTTTATAAGCAATTGCAATATATGTATTAAGAGTAAATTTTGATGATCAATACACATACCTCCTCTACAAATACTGGAATGGTACAGGACCTCTCCTTTATGGCTTCATGTGTTGGAGAGGGTGGGGACACATACGAAGGGGGGCTGCAATAATTTTACAGGGTATTACTAGTCTAGCCTATAGCTATACCCTTTGGCTCATTGAACTAAACATTCTGGGTGAAATTTTCTTTAACTTATATTGTGAGACTGAGTTGTTGGTTGTAAAGGAATTGTTAACAGTTGTTATGTAGCCTGTTCTTCAGAGAAATCCTCATATTTGATTTAATTTAGCTTCAGTCATCTTATAATATCATGTTTCTGAGTTAAGCTTTTTGCAAGACCATGTTTTTCATTGGAGTCTGGTTGTTACTTGTTTAATAAAGTACTTTTTAAATATTTTCTTTAGTTTGATATACTAAACAAATCTATGAAGTCATATCTTTCACATTTTGGTCAAAAAGATGAACTGAGTTCAAACTTTCTGCTGAGTTTGCCACACCCAGTGGGACCAAATGCAAAAGATATCTTTCATACTGTACAATTTTTTTTTTATTTGCAAGCAAAAGAATCACTGAAATGTTTGCATTTTTAGTTTTGACCAGAGTTGGTACCAGGTTTTTAAACTTTGTGGGAAGCCCCCTCAATGAAATATTGATCCAGTTCTCAGATAGCATTCTAGTCACAGTAAAATACAACTTTTTATGGATGGGATGTCCTCCCTTCCTTGAGAGGGACTCGGTTTGAGAGAGAATTCCTTGTATCCTCCTCCCACCAACTACAGTAGGTGACAACACTGGTTTAAATAACCTATTTTCATCATGCATGATATTATTCAAATGTACTTGGGCTTGTCTACAGTAAAGGAAAATATTCAGTGTGTGTTTTTTGCTTTGATGATATTTTGAAAGATGTCACAATGGTTTGGTGATTTTACAGTTCACCATACTTGGAGGACTATAGAGAGATAATAAAGACAATTTTATCAATGTCCAACTTATATAAAGGATGTTTTGGGCAGAATTTGGGGCTATTTTGGCCTTTTTTACCACCTATAAGTGTTACATAGGATGTGGAATAAATTTAGTGGGACCTTTGCAGATGTGACTGATGCAGGTTCTTTGTCTTCATTCATAAATGTAATGTACAAAATAAATGGTAAATGATAAATGAATATTTTTAGGTACACAAACACCGCAAAATTTTATCAGCAATTTGGAGTAAAATTTTGAGATTTGTCCGTCCATCTGGATATTAAATCTTAATAGTTGATATTTTAACAGAAAGAAAAGATTTCCAGAGCTAAGGTTATAATGTAACACTTAACCTTGATCATGTGCAGTACCACAAATAAAATAATCCAGCAGTAAATGCATCATAGTCAATTGCGGAGCACATGATGGTTACGTTGGTAACATGTCTGTCCCCTAATGGTTACGTTGGTAACTATCATATTAACAGGCCTGTAGGACACAAATTACCAGAGAATTTGATAAAACTGCATCTGTTTGCAGATGGCCATATTTGTCACTGGTTTGTGTGCTTTCCTCCATCTTTTTGCTTACAACAAGGGTATGAGAGCCTTCAAGGCGATGTCCGTCCAGATGTTACCAACGTAACCATGTCCTTGTCGGTAGTATAACGTAGGCACATGGGGACATTGGTTTTTGATGAATGTTTCACATGTCATCAGTTTACACTTCAGGAAAGAGCAAAACTTGTGTCACAATGCATTCAAGTGTTTAAAGTGCTTAATTTTCTCGAACATAGTTTGGTTACGTTGGTAACGAGGTCGGACGTGTCCGTCCTTGTTACCGACGTAACCATTGATCTCCATACTAGTCCATGTTTAACTAATGGTAATGCAGTTTCAGTGAAAAAGTGTTTGTTCTTTATCATTCTATTAAGTACAGGGTTTATTTATACATATTGTCCTCCTTAAAGATTTCTGGAGCAAAGAGTTTCCATGTCTGTCCCCGTTACATACGTAACCAGTAACACTTACCACTTAAAAAGTGGTGATAGGTGAAAACCACTTAAAAAGTGGTGATAGGTGAAAAGAACTATCTTCCTGCTCTCAGGAAAAAAATTGAGACTACCAATCAAACAAAATAACACAACAAAAATTTATTCTTAGAGGACTTCAAATTTCACCACCTTTGTAACACTTTTATACCCCTTTACTGTAGACAAGCCCACTTGTAGAGCCTTTTACGAATGATTCACAAAAAAATCCGGTTCCGGCCGGATTTTTAAAAATGTCCGGCCGGAACCTGAACCGGAACCGGAACCGGATAATTTTTCATTATAATAATAATAATAATAAATTAGGCTTATATAGCGCCAATCAGTTCCAAGCTGTTACTGCTCAAGGCGCTTTACAAGAAAACAGAGAAGTTCATTAAGTATAAGCAGTATTGAACAAATGAGTCTTAAGTAAACCCTTAAAAACAGAAAGTTGCGAGCAAGCTCGTAAATCGTCTGGTAAACTGTTCCATAAAGATGATGCACAGTACTGAAAACTTCTACAGCCATAGGTTTTCAGGCGTAGTTTTGGTACAGATAAATATGATTTGCAGGAGGATCGAAGTGGGCGAGTTGGAATATATGGCAAGAGAAGTTGTGAAAGGTACTTAGGCTCGCCCAAGACATAAGCCCGAAAGGCAAGTAGTAGCAACTTGTACTGAATCCTAGAGTTGATTGGAAGCCAGTGGAGTTCTTTGAGGGTTGGAGTAATATGGCAGATTCTCCCTTTCCTTTTTACAATACGAGCAGCAGTGTTTTGTATCTTCTGGAGTTTCTGAATAGCTGATTCAGGGAGGCCATGTAGGAGTGAATTAAGAAAATCAAGCCTTGAAGTAATAAAGGCATGCACTAGTATCTCACAACTCTTACTGTCAAGGTACTTCCTCATTTGACTGATTTTCCTCAGTTGGCAATTTGCAGAACGACAGAGATTTGTTATATGATGTTCAAGAGTCATAGTATGGTCAAAATAAGCTCCTAAATTTCTCACTGTTGAAGAAATGTGAATTTGCTCTCCACCAACATTAAGTGTAGGGAAAGTGGGTGCGACAACTGAAAAGCGTGATTGGAAAACAATAAATTCAGTTTTTTCGCAGTTAAGTTTCAGTTGATTGGTTGCAAGCCAGATGTTGACAGCGTTAATACAGGTTTCCATTTTGTAAAAAGCAAATGGCACAGAATCTCGGTCAAAAGCTAATAGAAGCTGAGTATCATCTGCGTAATGATGGAAATAAACATCATGACTGCAAATAACATCTGGCCGGATAGTCCGGCTGGACCGGATATCCGGTACACCCCTAGTCACGATATTTTTTAGAACACCTATGATGTCGTAAACAGCTCAAAACTGATCAGCAACAGATCGCAAAAGCTTGCAACATGCGAGATGCTGATTTGTCAGTCCATCCAGTGGGGAGACGGAACTGTGGTATTTCACATAGCAACACATAGCAACAGTACTGAAACATAGCGGCAACACATTGCAACATCAGTTCCCCATTCCACTATGATTTTTTTTATTAAAAACACCTATGGCGTTGTAAACATCTCGGAACAGGTCTGCGACACATCACAGCAGCTCGCAACATGGGAGATGCTGATTTGTCACTCCATCCAGTAGGGATCGAGATGGAACTGTGACACATAGCAACAGTACTGAAACAGAGTTGCAACACATTGCAACATTGGTTTCCTAGATCCAGTATGATTTTTTTAAAACACATATATGGTGTCGTAAACAGCTGGAAACAGATCTACCACATGTCGTAACAGCTCGCAACAAGCGATATGTTGATTTATATATGCTATATTTTAAAACAGATAGAACCACTAAAGGGAACTTTGCTTCAGTATTCATCTCCTGCTCTTCGTTTGTCCACCTTTTTTCTTCACACATAGTAATAGTAGGCCTACCTTGTAAGAACCTAATACATTCACTGCATGTTTTTACTTAGTACAGTACCTTGCAGGTTTGCTTGGTCCATGCAGCGCTGTGTGCTCTGTGTGGAAGCGTGTATGCTGTACGGGAAAGTAGTACTATTGCCATAACACCTATGCAAAATGCATAGTTTGTAAGCCATCTAGCATGTCAGTATTCAGTACAGTCGCCTTACATCTCTATAACTAATTCATGAACTCATTGGCCAGTAGTGTGAGTCTCTAAGCATGTTGATTCATATTTATATCTTCCTTCCCGGACCAATCAAGTGACACCTTCCTATAGCTGCACATCATCTGGCCTACTTACCAAAGACTGTTTGGGGTGACTAGGCCTAATGGGGAGTTTCATGATTCTCTGACTCCCTTCCCCTTTAGCCACCTGCTTAGTCGGGTGGCACACAGGTGAATACCAGGTGAATAAGAAATAATACTATTGGCTAAGGCTATACTAAGTTACCTTTCTTAGGCACTTTGAACTCAAGCTCGAATTAAAGCTCAGCAAGGGAGAAACATTTCTCCACTAGCTAACCAGTTAATGGCAAAACCAACTCTGCAATAGACCAGGAAAGGCTTTTCCCCAGATTGCATAGTTTGTTAATTGCATGCGGAATTTAATTGTTAAGTTCAAAATTACACGCTGACGAACGCTTTGTGCCCGGTCCTGGGGTGCAGGGACCCGCTTAAGGGCCCCACTGGGGTGAAGGGGTGAAACACCATTGGGGGTCCAGGGCGTCGTCTGCTACGAAAGATGGTGATTATTTCATTCTAAGTTCTGAATTGTGTAGGCCTAACGTTACTGAGCATAATTTTTTGAGTGAGTCTTGAGCGTCAGGATTTTGTCTTTTGCTCAATTCTTTGCCTGTGCCCCGCACACCAATTATTGAACCAAACTGAATTATTGCTCACCGATTCAATGTAAAATCAGTAAATAAATTGAAAGTGCTTGCAGAAGAAGTTCTGCGCTGACAAACTATGCAATCAGGGCTTTTCCATGACCTATTTGGTGAACACAGGTGTCATTTTACATATTTTATTACTATCTCTTATGCATGCATGGTTGCTGGATGGATGGTTGGGGGAGGGAGAGGGTTGTTTTGTTAAGTCTGTTTTATGGTTCTTTGCTTTTGTTTTGTTTGTTCACTTTTTTGTAAAGGTGGCCTGCTAAGTACAAGCATTCTGCTTTTCCAGGCTTCCTCCACTGATTTCTGTATATTTTGATATCAATTTGTAACCTTATAATGTTGTGGAAATAAATGAAATGAAATGAACACTAAGTAGGGGTCTCACAATACTCTAAGTGCGGCCATGTAATGTACAGTTGAAAAATAGTAAATCAAACATCACTTGCCACAGCTTGATGGGAACCTTAAGAGATTGTTAAGGCAAAAGCAGAAAATCTACAACAAAGCTAAAATAACAAGTTATTGGTCAATGTACAAAATTCACCAAAAACACCCCAAGGCTAGGCTAGTATGCAACGGGCTGAACAGGATTACATTAATAACATTATAACTGACAGGATTAATAATAAGAACAGTAAGCCATTTAGAGTTATATCAAGTCAAAAGAAGTGGGAAATGTGGAAATATCCTTCCTTAAACAGAATGGGGAACTTATCTGCGATGCTCCAAAAAAGGCTGAAATCCTGTTAAATCAGTAATACATCTTTACCCCTCAAACAGACTTAGAAGACCAACCACCCTTCCCCTGGAAGGAAACTACACCATTACCACCACTTGTTATCACCAGTGACGGAGTTGCAAAACTACTCAGTAACATTAACATCTCTAAAGCAAATGGCCCAGACAATCTCCCAAATATTTACCTAAAAACAGCTGGCACCAGGACTCTCACAAATTTTTACTAAATCTGTTACCTCTGGACAACTTCCAGAAGACTGGAGAAATGCAAATGTAGCCCCCATATTCAAAAAGGGCAATGTCCACTTAGCTGAAAACTATCGCCCGGTTTCTCTCACATCAGTAATTTCGAAGTTACTGGAGCACCGTAGTTGTAAACACTTGTTGAATTACTTGGATCGTAATAATATTCTTACCTCCCTAAATCATGATTTTCGTAAAGGGTTCTCATGCAAGACTCAACTATTGGTAACCATGAATGATTTACTAAAGATGTATGATAAAAATATACAAACTGATATCATCATACTCGACTTCTCCAAAGCTTTCAATACTGTCCCACATAATAAACTACTATATAAGTTGCAAAATTATGGTATACAGTACTGTAAATGGAAACATTTTGAAGTGGATTACATCTTTTCTTACCCAGCGTAAGATGCGTGTTGTTGCTGATGGAGAAACTTCTGAGTATGCTCCCGTTGTTTCTGGTGTTCCAAAAGGGACAGTGCTGGGTCCACTGTTATTCCTCTGCCATATAAATGACCTTGCTGATTGTGTTACCTCTCAAGTGAGATTATTTGCTGACTACTGCCTCCTCTACAGGCCCATAAGAAACCAAAGTGACTATATCGCACTACAAAAAGATCTACGTAATCTAGTACTGTGGGCAAACACATGGGGAATGAGTTTTGACTCAAAAAAGTGTTATCTTTTGAGTAGTAAATCCAAATCATTGTATTTGTACTCTATAAGTAATAATATACTACAAGTTAAGAACACTACCTACCTAGGAGTCATTATCTCTGCGGACTATAAATGGAACGCTCATATTAATAAAAGCAAGCAAGTTATATGCCGGGAGTCTTAAAAGAAACCTTAAACATTGTCCTATGTATTTCAAGAAAATTGGTTTCATCTCAGTGGTTTGTAGCAATCTTGAATATATATGCAGTGGCTATATTGGACCCTCACCAACAAGGAGACATTGACTGTCTTGAAATAGTACAGCGCAAAGCAGCAAGATTTATTAGTAGTGACTATATGTCAAGAGATGAAGGTTTCATGACCCACCTGCCAAAAAATTGGAGCTCCCAACACTTCAGAACTGCAGGAAAACTGATAAATTGTGTTTTATGTATAAAATAATTAATAACCACCTCCCAGCTGTTCAACCCGACAAATTCCTAACTGCAGTGCCATCTAGACAAAGGGTTAAATCAACTCATTTTAAAGATTCTGCTTTAACAAACATAATTGAAAACCAAGTACAGGCCTCACGGTGAAACCTATAAAACCTATAAAACCTATAAAAACCTATTTTTTATTTTGGGAGCCTATATATTTTCAAAAATAGCCTATATAACCTATAAAAACCTATATTTTGTTAATTTGTCCGGTGACTGTAAAATAAGAATGTAGGAATGATATGCAAATTTCCCCCTAATGGCGACAAAGGACGTAAGCTGACCAGGTCCCCCACTAATGTATGGTGAATTAAGAATTTGCTGTTATTTTCCCTTTATTGTGCTGGAAACCAGATCTTATAGACCTATAAAAACCTGTATTTTGGCCCTTGAAAACCTTTAAAAACCTGTTTTTTTATTTTGAAAACCTATAAAAAAACCTATATTTAAGAGAAGAGGTGCTGTGAGGCCTGCAAGTAAAAAAAGAGGGTAAAGCTGTCAAGTATATTAACTGCAGAACCCCCAGTATAAGCATTCTTTTTCCCCTCTGCTATAATTAATTGGAACACACTATCAGATAATGTAGTAGATGCACAGAATCTGGACATTTTCAGGAGTCGCCTGGCATGTTGCTAGCCCTCTCTCAAGTTCCTGTTGCATCTATGCCCAATGGGTTACTGCATCCTACTGATGATGATGACGGTGACAATGTAGTACACTGAGCCAGCTGATGGTTTTTGTTCTGATTAGCACAAGTTGGGTAAACTTGAGCAAGTCCATAGTACAGATATAAGTACAGTACACCCTAGAAAAAGGCAACATAAGATTTAACTATAATGTTGCTTGGAAAAATTACTATGTAAGTATGTAAGTATGTAAGTATGTAAGTATGTAAGTATGTAAGTATGTAAGTATGTAAGTATTAATTTACTAAGTTGAATATTAATTGGGGCTTGGTCTTTGCAAAACTTCAGTTTTGAAATTCCCAAGCAATAGGCAGCGATTTAAGATTCACTAAGTTTGCATCACTTGAAGTGATAGTTTTAAAATTCCATCAAAGTTTAGCCCATTTGTGCATTATCTCTTGAACAATACTCTTATGGGCAGTGTGCCAAGCCCTGTGTTAAGAGCATAAAAGTAAACCTAAAATCTAAAATTGCAAAAGTATATCATAAAGCTTGAAAAGTGAGTCTCTGTGGCTCAACTCCCATCTTGACAGGACATTCCTGTGTCAAGATGTGAAATTATCTTAAGTTTATTTACTCAACTAAAAATGGTAGATTGTGCAATATTTGAGATTTCACTCTTGTGCTACTTGGATTACAGTCTTTGCTTTCCTAAAAACACTGCACCTCTTCCAATATGCGATCACTGTCTTATTGTTATAGAGTGACTTAATACAAGTGTTTTACCAACCCTTTCCTGATGACATGCTTTGCAAGAAAACAGTTTATTTTTTCAGTGTTAATATATACGGTTTCATTTCAAAAGGAAACAAGCATGTAGCAATGTGAGTGGTACAAGAGGGAAGATCACAAAGTACAGTATTGCACAGTCAACTATTTCAAATTAAGTGTACAAATTTCAATATTTTATATCTCAGCAATGGAATAATTAACCCATGGGAGTTAGATAAATGAGATCCATTTTTCCAACATCTAAAATATATACTCTTGTTATTCTAGACTTTAGGTAAATTTTTAAAACAAATGACCAACCATTAAGCTTATAAGTGCTATTTCCTACTGGCACTAATTTCAGATAACAGAGTTAACAAAATAATAGTTGCATGCTTCCCAGGATATGTATGTTTTTCCAGCTCTGTATGTTTCCCATCAGTATAAACTTCTAACAAGACACTAATTATCAACTTGTTTTTATAATGAAGGGCACAAAAGTATCCACCATAGTTACAGGGAATGTGTAAGTGTGGTGAAATTATTTTGTCTTAATTTGGAAGAGAATTTGTCATTTTTGGCAACGTATCTCCCCAACATATGTGGTGTGCAGGACAACCTGTGCAACAGCTCTTAATACATTTGGATGGTGGACCCTTGTTACAGACCCATGAAAACAGCTATCAGCACTCCAGCAATCCTGGGCAGAATTTTGTTTAAGCATACTAGTAATGTAGCTAGGTGATTACATTTTTCCCATCAACCTGATCTCTCGTAGAATATATGGCTTAGACCCATATTAACTTCGGGTAGATCAAGACAACTTAGTGTAAGCATTTTGGTGATATTCACATTCAGTTCCCATGTTTAGTTCTGGAGACATTAGAAGCTGAAAGTTATCACATCTTCCCTGCTTCAGAGGTGAACTTCAGGCAAGCAGAATGAAAGAACTTAACATTTTCTTTTTTAATATGGTAAGAAAGTATGGAATGCATGTTCTTGTCAACATAATCTGTTTTGGGGTTTTTATTTTTCTATGCAGACTTGGAACAAAGACTCCGATAGCAATTGAATGTACAATTAACCTTATAGAAGCAAAGCTAGCAGACAATGGACAGTTAAAAGAAAACCATCTAGCTAAATTATTCAGCCTTGCTCTAGTAAGGTAAGGGTTGAGAGACTTGCATTGGTATCATTGGCATAGTGCACTCTACAATAATTAAGGGTGACTTGGAGTAAAGAAAAGAAAAAACATTATTATGCATGTAGCCATGAGTCATTGGCTGGGTTCTACAGTAGCTACACTGTTCAGCATAGGTCGGAAGTAACCAGAACTTCCATTGACTGTGTGAGTGGTACTTGATGTGAATTTGCAGTTTGCCCACCTCCAGGAAACTGAATAGATAACCCTGATATGTACATAAAAATGGCATTTGTGTAGGAAATAATGATAAAGGGGAGATTTTTTCCAAAAAGGTGCAATTCCAGGAGGATAGCAAGGTTCAAAAGCAACAGTTCTCCAGTTCACTCCAGGCTCTTGTCTCTTGCTGAACTAGAAAATCCATTTTCTACCTTGTTTGGATACTAAACTGGCCAGCACTTGACCTAGCTTAAAAAACCTGTTCATGAAAATCTTTGTTATACTTCCTCCATAAGTATCTGATATACCCCTCTTATACTCAAGTTGGTAAGTACATTATGCATTGGGCCCTATTACTGCTCTGCACACACATTTAAAGTATACCTGGCCAAGAAACTTAGTGGTTGAAAGTTGGTACCAATTCTCAAACCTTAAGGAAGTGACCAACAGTGAACAAGCTCTCACAGCCCATGGTCAGCTCACAAAGTCTGGACCTTGTGCCCTTACCTCACTCTGCAGTAATATCCTTATCTGGTCATGAAACACCTGAGGAAAGGTGCTTTTACTAGAAGGGGGGGGAGGGGGGTTGAAGCAAAGTGTGTTATGGGGGATGAAGAGGTAATGTTTTTGAAACTTAATCCTTATCATGGTGTATTAATTAGAGGAGATGCTTCATGTGTACTTCAATAAAGGCCTGATAATACAGCTAAGAAAATTTGCATTGAAGAAAATTGCAGTTATAGCCTAGTGCTACTTTAGGCGTACAGTAAGACCAAGAACTCACATGGAGGGCATATTTTATCTGAGCAGATAAAGAACATATTTTGAAGTTTTATATAATGTTAGGCACTCCCAAAGTAGTAAATAGCACCAGGTGCATGATAAAAATTTAAGGATTGAAAGTTTGTTGATGTAATGCATCATTTCTTATATTTATTTGTGGCGGTAGATTATACTACCAAAGGTATATTACCTTATACATGAACCCATACTTAAAATGTTTAAACCACACTTTACTTCCATGTTTGTCGCTAACATACATATACAAGAAGTGACTGGCATTTTGGTGAAACATTTGCAATGAAGACAGGTGGAAAACAGTCTCACTGCTGAATTGTATTCAGTGGTGATAAATATACCCAAACTTGGTATAGTGGATTTCATGAAGCACTTAAACAGAAAGACGGCTGCAGTACTTTGTGAGTTTGTTAGATGTCTTAGTTCCTAAGTTGTAGTATTAATTAGTTGTTGTACAAAATATAAGAGAAAGCCCAATTAATTTTTTTGATAACTTACACAGGTTTGCTTAAACTCTTCTCATTTATTGTAGGTCTATTACTCTGATCACACACTCCATGCAGTCTGGAGGAGCGCTGACACCTATGCAGGTTCTGGCTCGTCAGGTAAATCCAACAGTCCTTACATAATACAGCTAAACAGCAGATGTGATCTGCAAGTGCACTCTGCATGAACAGAACCTTTAAAATTATAGTATGATAAAACTGGTCAGCAATAGTTGCTAATCCATGTTCCAGTTGATTAGTTACTCCATCTGGATAAGCCTAAAAAGCATTTGAAATATGGACACAACATGAGAAAATAATGATTTATAAATTTTTGAAGCTCTTTTAAAAATTGGTTCACAAGTGGGTTTTCTTGGATTGCAAATTGCAATTCAAACCTTTTTGTTGCTTGATATATTTCTGCAGCAATTTGCTGGTTTTGGTTTCCCTGCTGAGTAGCATTAGGAGTGACCTGTGAATGACCTTTGCAAAGCAATGATACATTAGCTCTGACACTTTTATTGTGGCTAAGGGCTCTTGTTTTATAGCACCTTCTCCATTGTGCTGTAACATTTCCACACAGTACATGAAGGCCGAGGGTATGTTACCTACAAGAGATTGTTCCTGCAGAGTTATGCTGTTTTGGGTATCTTATTATTTTGTTATATTTTAGCATGCCTTCGTTGATTATTATGCAATACGTACGTACATGTCACTTTCCAGGGCAGCAATGACAATGTAGAATTTTACAACAGCTTGTAGCAAATTCTGGTATTTGTGAAAATTCTTTGATTAGCTAATTTTATCAAAATTGACACAATAGATTGACTTAGTGTCCATTTTGACTTTACCTCTATAGCATTGCTTCTGTTGTACTCTATATACAGTATACCTGGTCTAGAGGTCTTTTACAATAATTGCAGTACATGTTATTTTTAAGTCACTGTAAACTTTGTTGCAGGATTTCACTTACTGCAGGATAAGATCACTGACAGTTGCATATCTGGAGTATTTGTTACAAATTGTGTTCCCTTTGACATACAGTCTCCTATCCGTTAGAATGATTTAATCAGGGGTGAAAACAGGAAATGCAAAGGAGAAAGCAAAATTGCCCGGCAACTATACCCACTGTGTGCACTGATGGCTAAAAGTTGCCAATGATCTTTCAAACCATTATTAAAATTTCTTGCAAAAATGGGGGAGGGAGTTTACAGTGACCACTTTCACAGCCCCCTCCCTCCCACACATTCCCCACCCTCTGGCCATGTATCTGGCAAAAGTTTTGTTATATATTCAAATGCAGGGTATGATTTTCTTTTTGGCAGAGTGGCATTCCTGAGTGGATTGTACAATTTCGTCATGACACATCTCATTCGGTTGGTTCACCATCTTTCAGCCTTGCAAAAGCTGGTGTTTACTTTATGATTTCCTGGTTGAAAGATAATTTTTGGGATGTGTATGTCCCACAGCCAGTATCTGCAATAGATGAGCCATTAGACTACAGTGCTGAAGGTAAGAGGTCTCTCTTGAGATGTTACATTTCAAACTAAATATGTGGTATGATGATAATGGTAGCAGATACCTGTAGTTATAGTTTGCAGAATTTTAATCTAATTCTTTCAAAAATACTTCTTTTGTTAAGTTTCAATGTTTAACAAATAAGGGAAAGATTATTTAAGGTGAAGGAAGGCTGCTCTTAGCTGGGGATGGGCAGCTGAAAATTGTGGAACTCCATGCTGGGGGAGGAACCTGAGGGGAGGGGTTGTCCCTTTTTCCTTTTGAAAAGTTATTGAATATTTGAGGGGCCTTTATGGATAGAGTTTGATGCTAAATTTTGTGTTGTTTTTTAAACTACATATAAAGTTGAAAAAGAATGACATTTCAGTAGAAAAGTTTGATAATTTTGAAGAAGAGACAAATAAGTGTTTTTTTGGTCCTTGAAAAGGGGGGAGGAGGGAGGGGCAGAAGCATACTTTAGTTTCCACATTTTTGACTGGGGTAACTTTAGCCTTCCCCCTCCCCCTCCCTAGGCAATTGAGGCCTGAAGAGCAGAATACTTTATAATGCAGAGTGGCCCCAGTGTGGAAGAAGCATGCAAGGGCTAATAGAACCTCACATCTAGTGGTTGTCACATGTGCAGTTTAACTCTCGTTTGGATTTCCAGTGTTACATATCTTTGGCATTATCTGGCCCAGTAGGAAATGAGAGGATGGTGTGAGTGTGGAACAATGCCTTGGGGATGGAGGGGGAAATAGGGAATAGTCTTAGCATCAGTGATGGTCTGTGAGCTCAAAAATGTTTGGAAATGCTGCATTTGGGTCTGGTGGTAGCACTTCAATGAAAAGCCACATTAGCATTGTGAAATTAGGGTCAAGTTTTTGTGGGACCTTATATGAGGCCCTTGGTGGAGATGGGAGTCTCATTTTGCATTTATTTTTTCTTTTGTAGATGACATACGGGACCTTTTACTTGCATTTCAACAACAACAGTTTCAGGTAAAATGGAGAATGTTTCAAGCAAATTTGAACAATGCTGTATCCTATTTTTCAGGTGTGAGGTATTGTAATACTAGGTCTTACACACTTCTCACTCACAGTTAATTTGAAAAGCTAGAAGTCAGGGCATTTTGAAAAATCAGTGCAGAATGTCATAAAATTTTACATACAAGGAAATCGCAAATTCATGAAACCAAAAGTATATAAACTCTTTCACTATGCACCCCCCACCTCCATACAGTATTAAGCCATTTTGAAAGAATGGTTGCAGTGTTTAGATCTAGATAAGGTTTGTCTCATATGAAATTTGTGTCCCTAAGAGAATTTAAGAGAATTTATGGGAAGTCTGCTTCTGAATTTCAGTTTCTATTTTGCATATTAGTAATGAGCATGTTTAATTAATATAACATTTCATAAACTGCCTACCTAGAGTTAGTACCAGTTTTGCAAAAAATGTTGGATAGGACACCATATTTGTGTAAACCTGCCTCACTGGTCCTATCTACAGTATGTAAAACAGTAACCAACAAGCCCTACAGTCCCCAAAGCATAAAAATAGACTGTAGGTCTTTATGGAAGCTTTTGATGTGCTCTTTTTGTTGTGAAAGGAAAAAATATGATATCACAGTGAAATCATGAATTGTGTGAAAGAATTATTAGGGAATTTCTTGTACATATAAGTCTTAATAATTTCAGAAATAAACCAAAAATTTCAAGGGAAAAAAAAAGCTCATACCCATTGAAAAGTCTTTCACCTGACTGAAATATGTTGGTGGTACTTTAGTTAGAGTGTGGCTACAAAGTATGTTGCAGTCTTGGTCGTGGAATAGTCACAAGTAGCCATTCACAAGATATATACATGTACAGTATTTTTATGTTTTTATTTAAGGTTTATGCACTTAATTTAAAGTCTGTATGTGGGAGGGTATGTGGGCAGGCAAGGTATTGCTGACTTACTGAAGTAATTGATGTAATCAGTGATAGAGCTTTGGCATTCTGAAAGTCATTGGTCGGTTTGAAAAACAAAAACACAGAAAACATAAATGTGTGAGATAGTTAATTTGGTACTGCTGTTATATGCACAAACATTTGGGTTTTTTTTAGCAGAAAAATTCCATGAAATGTAAACATTTTGAACAATGATAGTAAGTTTCATTGGAATAGTACTAGTGCAAGTGTCATAAAGTATACAGAGGAAAGCATTTCCTTGTGATACAGATCAGCTGTATTAAAGTCAGTGACTGGCTTTTGTTCAATTCATCAACTTCATACATCATAATTACAGCACAACTGGGTCATATTGAAACTCCATAAAAACTATTTAAAATGTCTCAATAACACATTTTACTGTTTTGTTTGTTTCAAGTATGGCTGGAATTCATTTTAAGGCAAATCTCTTGTATTAACAATCTCTTCCTTTTGCTCACACCCTCTGCTCTGTTCCCCAGCCAGTAGTCAAAAGTTGTATTTGGTATTTTAATGTGCACCAACACATTGTTGCATAATTTCATGAAATAATCCCAGTATGTGCTACAGAAAGCCTTCTGGCCACCTTTCAGACAAACTACACTTTACCATAGGCAAGCCTTGCATGTCATGCACACGTTTTGTTGCAAGCTGTTGATTTTATTTCCAAACTTGCTCAGGGGTTTAAATTCTAGGACAAAGATGCCATATAGCATTTTATTAAATATTCTCAAAACTGGATTTATTTGTTACAAAATCCCTACAGGGCTTATTATAAATACTGATTATCTCTGTTGGAAATTATTTTGAGTATGCAAATAAAAAAATTTTAAAGGAGAGGATAAAGCAAATGTAATCATTTATGGTCCAGAGGGGCATTTATGTTATGATTTTTAGTCAACATTTACTTAGAGGAAGTATTCTGGTTTGTAATTTCTAATTTTACAAGAGTTGATAATAAATCATATGGGTCAGATATGGATACTTTCCTTTTGAAATGTTGCTTGAATTATGCTGTAGTAATATACTTGCTGTCATTAATGTTTTAAAAGGCAACAAATCATGCCTCAGATAGTGAAAATTCACCCTACTTGGTTAACTTTTAGCCCCTTGTCTTATGTAAAAGACCCTTCTGCACCTCCTGTACAAAGCTACAGTGACTTGTGCTGAGTTTAACTTGCATAAGGCTATATCCACACACTACTGTGTATGGTCTGTCTGCTACTGAGTGATCTCCACAAGTCATCATTGACCAATCAGGGTGATGTTTCTGTTTGAATTTATGTTTACAAAGTGCAGTTACACAAAGTGTAGTTACCAATTGTTAAGAGAGATATGGGCTGATTCCTAACTATGTTTGGTGTAATGCAACAGCCCTTTTAAGATCCAAAATGTTAAAGTGTTTGTCCTTCTCCTCATTGGTGTGTAGACATTCCTTTCTGGACAAGGGCCATCCAAAAAATTGAAGAAAACTTTGAAGAAACTGACAGACCGCCTTAAGTCTGAAGATTCTAGGTCAGTGTTGTTCTGCCAAATGAAATTATGTACCTAATTAATTAAAGCCAGATACACAGAAAAAATATGGTGCCAATATTAAAATGCTTTTTTAATACTGTACAGGATTCAAGAAGTGAAAATTCATAATTGTATGGCTTAATGGAAACTCTGTTCCAGGTATAACTTGGATGGTAGTGATGAAATATTTTGTGTGAAAGTATTTCACAATGTATATTATTTTTTACTAGCAATATTTTTAAATTAACATGGCAATAAATTTCATTGTTATTGAGACCAGATGTGTGATAGGTCTGGTCGCAGATACGTGCATGCGTAGTAAGCTATGCTTTAGGAAAATCCATGAAGTATTATTTTGGAATGAGGATATATTGAAGGTTGTAAAAATGCACTAAAAAGAGAGGAATAAAATAATTTGAGCAGCTTACATCAAAATCTTTTCATGTGAGTACTTTCTATGGTTTTGTAGATGGTGTACAATAATTGAAATGATTGATAAAGTACCAACTAGGTAAAAATGGAACAGTGAGAGCCAAGCAAACAATGGTAGATGGGTTTGTACCATTCACATTTATTATGGCAAATAATCACAATAGATACTTTTGCACATCTCAAACTTTGTGTCTGATTCAGGGCTTCATCAAAGGTGCAATTATTATTTTTGAGAGAGAGAGGTGCCCTTTTGATGTGTTTTGCAAAGAATTGCCCTGTCAAAAGTTTACAGGGGCCATGTTGGGGTCACACAGGCTATTCATACTAAGGTTGGCAGTTACACAGGCGGGGAAGAGGGTGAAAGTTTATAACATTTGGTACTTATGGCCATTAATATCTTTCTTGGGGTTATTTTGGCTGCTGTTGGTGGAGCCACCTGGTTCTCCTGTGGATTTTGCATGCTTGTTTTACCATTTTGGACAGGATGTACTTAAGTTCACAGTACCACATAAGAAAGAACTGACGTATAATCTTTTTCATCATGTACAGGAACACACTTTGTTCTATACTTGTACAAGATGGCTTCCTAGCACCTACAATGGAGCAGCTGGCTGCTTTGGGAATTTCAGGTAATTGTAGTATGTAATTCCATTGTAGACTTGTAGTGAGAGCCTACTCATAATGGCTGTTGCAAACACAAGTATGCATACTTAGAGTAGGGGCTCTTAGCCCGTTCTGTGGCTTAGTGGATATGAAACACTATGGCATCTGAAGCAGTGACAATGAGGACACTGAGAGTGGATCCCTGTATGGGTCATGGTACAGTGGATTTTTTCCCCAAGAGTAATCTACGGTTTTCACATCTGATATGATCAAACTTACAAAAGATTCCAAATTTAAGTTCAAAATGTTGAGTTAGAGGCTACCCACTGTGAAAGGTCTAATCTGTAACAGGTTTCTCCCAGAGCATGATCACTTTAAGTAAATGCTTCAAGGCCTGAATTTCTCCCTTGCTTGCAGTGACTGGTGGGATTTTTCCACACCCTGAATGGATCAGTGCCACACAATTGTAATGACAGCATGTTTTTGTACTAATGAATCATTTGTCCCTGAATGTGTAGACCTTTAGTTTCTAAGGTCTACCACTGAAATTTGCCTGGTCTAAGGCTGGTACGTACCATATAAGCTTTTGGTCCACCTGATGCTAATTTTGAATGCACACATTTGGAGATTGGACTGGATTGGAATGAGCTTGCTTTACAGGAAATGTGCTCATTGTAGAAAATGCACTCATGGAAAAAAAAGTCTGTAATATTTACCAGGTGCTATAGTTGAAAACATGAATTGTCAATTTGCCAGAAAGCACAAAACTGAAACTTTAACAATAGGAACAATCAGAATGTGAATAAGAGAAAATGAGAGCTGTTTCATAGCATATAAGCAAATTTGCTGAAAGAGAGCAGCCTCAGTTGAAATGTTAATTAATCTGTAGAATCTGTAGTCATGGTTTCCCAGTGTCAGAATTCAAATCTACCATTTGACTGGTGTGACACTTGTATTTTAAGTTTTGTGTCTGCTTGCCAGTGAGAAGTTTTAAAATAATATCTTGAATTTTTCTTACATTTTTTCAATGATATTCTTTCAGAACAAACATCATCATCACAAGATATCTCTACTGCTGGTCAGGACTTTCCTTCCTTGGATGATAAAATCTTGCAATTCTGGCATTCAATAATTGCAATTGTTGCCAGTAAGAGGAAGATTTCTCACTTGGTGGTTGCCTTAGTAACCAGGCTCAGCAAGATGTCAGACTGCAAACAGAATGTTACTGCTGATTTGATATTAGGATGGATCAATACAATATGTAGTGCTGTCTTCCAGTCAGATACTATATGTGAAAAGAAAGGTACATGGGTTGCTACTGAGTATAAATGAAATGAGCTAAAAGAAGGGTTTAAGCAGAAGGTTTGATATGCTTAAGAGGAATTAAAAATAAAAATTCTGATGGAATTGGCACTGTATATTTATATGTGGATTGTGTGATACATATCAGTGATTGTTTATCCAAAGAAAACTAGACTGTATTAATGTTATTCTTTAAGCTTTACACACAATTAGTTTCTCCCCCATTATCACATGCTTTCAAAATGTGAATACATGAGCAGGTGAGGCATGGGCATCTTTCAAAGTTCCACATTCCCTATAGGTAAAGTCATGTTGCTATCCATTGCAAGGTCAAAACAGGTGAAGAACAAAGCATTGGTCATCAATTTTAGGAGGTGGAAACACTCCATCTTACTTCAAGTTCCTTTTGGGTTAGAGATGCAGTGACTTCATCTGCTAATTTCTCAAGAACAACAGGTGGGAAATTCATTGAAAATTTCACAAAATTCAAATTTAAATTTTAGAATTCATACACTTAGTTACTCTTTTACATATCAAACTAAATTTTCCTTAAACCCTTTCTGTAAATTAACTAAGTTTACTAGTGGTATAGCCATTCTAGTGCAAAAAGGCCATGTCATTTGAAACTATGGGGCTTAGCAACTGTGGCATTCAGGGTTGAATCTCTCATGGGGTCATTGTAAAATGGATTTGCTATCCAAGAGCAATTAACAGTCTTTTTAAAGTTACTTTCAAAGTAACAAAACATTCATATTTGAGTCTAATGGTTGAGTTGGTTATCTGTTTGAAATGAAATTGTAATTTAAAAGTGTTGAGTTTCCTCCTGTTCTCTTGTGGTTGTTGTTGTTATAAGTTCATTGCCTTTTAAGGCTGGCGGATTTCAAAAATCAAATTTACCTTAGCTTTCTTCTTTTAGTGAAGAAAAAGTTTATTAGGTGTTAACAGGGGTGCAATTTTATGTCATATTTGTGTCACCAACACATGAGAGTTGGCCTTAGGTCTTCCTAAATAATTCTTTGTCCTTGTAGTGTAGCAACTTTCTAGATTGTCAGTTGTACAATTTTGACAGTCTCATAGAAATATCATATAAATAAAGTCTTGTTCTTTCCTTTATACTATTACTTTTTTCAGAATCAAATTCTGGTTATCTCTCATCAGTGGAAATTTCCAGAAATATTTCAGGGACAGCATGGTATCCAGTCTTTATTGCATGTGTTGCAGAGGTCAACAGATACACCCACGCTGCCTTAAAAATGTAGGTCATTCTTTTGTACGTCTTCCAATACACCAAAGTTCACTCCCACCGTCGTTATCAAATGGCATAGTACTTCATTTCCATGACTTCTCAGTAAGGTAACTTGGAAGATCATATGTGGTATGATGTTTCCCATGATAAGTCCAACCATGTATTATATTCCAAGGAGGTACCAAGTCAAATTAAGCAAATTTTATTATTTTGAGAATGTTATACAATACTAGAGTTGATTAATCTTAAACAAACTACTGCTCAGCAAGTAGATATGACATATTGATTAGAGGAACATTGTTTTTGGTAGAGGTTGAAAGTGATTGGAGGTGGGCAGTGGTCAAAATGTGTAAATTATTAATATATGATATCTCACAAAACATGTAATTTAGTTTATAGACCTGCACCTGATGTCATGTCACATCTAGAACAGGTAGATTATCCCAGTTTTATCATGCCTCTGCAGGCAAATGTTAGGAGAGAATAATGTAGGGATCATCATTTCACATGCATTCAAAATCAATGTTGGGGACGAGGAGGGCCTAGGAGGTTTGGGGTCAAAGACCCAATCGAAATTATTCAAAATATTTATCAAGTCTTCTTTCAAAGTAAGCAACAAGGTCATCTCCCACAACTGTAGCTGGAAGACCATTCTAAAAATCATCAAACCTCTTTCTTAGTGCAAATGTTTTCAAATGGGACTGAAAAAAAACTTGTTTTGAAACCTTAAAACAGTGGCCTCTTGAAATATTGACTTGAATCTTTCCTTGTATTTCTGCTTTTTTTTTTACAACACTAAGAGTTAATAGCATACATTTTATAATTCTAGATTACTCCAAACAGTGGGCAGAAATCTCCCTGAATCCACCAAAGAGGACCTTCTTCAACTTGCCAGCCTCTCACCAGACTCCTTAGATTCTGACCTGGATGTAGATGAAATGGAAATAGATGAAGATCTCCATGGAAACAGGGATTTGTTTGATACATTACAAGAAGAGGCCAGTTTTGAAGATGAGGATGTATGCCACCTTAGAGGGCAGCATTGTCAGGCATGGTGCCGTGCCCCTGGTGAGATGAAAGCTTTTATTATTCAACATCTGTGGAAAAGTGCAGATAAAAGGTTTTAATTCCTGTTTTTGAGTGAAAACAAAACAATTATTTTATGTAAATGAGGTTTTTATAGGGTGATGGAGTGGTTCATAATAGACTATTTGAGATATCAGGTAGCCTACTCATCATTGTGCATATGTATGCCCAACATGGCAGCTCTTTAGCATTGTTTTTAGAAAGATTTACATAGGTGAAGGGTCTGATTTGCAGTTGTCATGGATTTTTACTAGTTAGATGTGATGTATAAGTTAGCTTTGTAAAAGTGCAAGTTAAACCAGGAAATGAAAGAAATCATGAAAAGTGAAAGGAAATATTCAGGTAAACTGTCCCTAAATTTGTTTAATTTCTTGAATCTTTAAACATCTTGTTTCTGTAGTCTACCTATCACAGTATTCTAATACATGATAAGTTGTAAATAAAGGACAATGGTTTAGACCAAAGCAGCTTCTTACGTTGGAGTTTTATGGACAGTGCTTCTAGGGAAGAGTTTGAGCACTTGAGTGTTATTTGACAAAAAGTGTATAAACTTTAAGCATTATTCAATACTTAATCCTAATGCCTTTGTTAAATTGTGACTTAATTACTGAGAATATGAGCCGTATGTGGCTTAGATTACATCTATGAAGTCTTCATCAGAACCAATTCACTCAAGTTGTTATGGGGTTTAAGATGACCTTTGCATTGTGATGACCATTGCAGTGAGATGACCATTGCAGTAAGAAGGTGCAATCTCAACAGGAGCAAAAATGGGGAACAGAGGGGACCATGCCCTTCCCCCCTCTTCACTTTGGTGTAGTGCTCGAGATTATCCCCAGTTTCCTCATATTTATTTGTTGTGGAGAATTAACTAGTTGATGGTTGTTTTATCATAGGAATTACTGTTTGGTCCCATATTTTTTCCAATGGTACTGCCACTGCTGGGTGCTCTCCATAGATGGATAAATCTGACTGAGAGAGGGGACTACACTGCCCCTCTGGTAACAGTTTTGGCTTGTTTCATAGTCCGAAAGTTATCTTACTGCCTGTGTTATCTGCAAACTAAATGTGTCCCTCTGATAAATGTTTTGTCACCTTTGGTTGTTGGGAGCTAACTTGCTGCATAATGTCACCTACAGATGTAATGTGTGCCTGTGGTTAAAGTTTTGTCACCTATGATAGTAAAACAGGTGGATGGCCCTCACTGTTATCCATACAAAGATACTTCATTGGTGGTGTTTTGTTAGCATGTCAATCTCATATAAAAGTAATATTCATGAAGTGGGCAGAGCTAAAGAATAAGACAATTATAACTAAGAAGTCTTTGTTGCTACATTCAGGCATCATAGCCAGGATTGCATGCAGAGTTGTATCAACTAGTGACGATGGTCAAACCATTTACAGTTAGCAAGTACACCACTGTTTTATTTAAATTGGAAAATATCTACAATTGTATCACAAAGTGTTAGAATGCAAAGACTTGACTTTTTTCAACCCTGGATACTTGCAGAACAATGGTCAACTGAAATTCTATCAAACTAGATATAGTTAAGTGAATGTAGAATCTAATAGTATACATTGGTAACAAACTTGTAACAGGTTTCAGAATAAACTTGCACTATTGTAGTACTTTTTAGATAATTACAGAAACTTCAGTCAATATTTATGTCTGGAGGAAGTACAATAGTACATTTACCTTCACACTTTGCTGGGTGTACTAGCCCAAGTGCTAGTCAAGACATTCAGTATTGGCTAGCATAATCACTTGAGATTCTGTCATTGAAGTCATTGTTTGTCATGTGTCATCGTGTGAAATTCGTTTGTATTAATACTCATTACTTCCCATAAAATGCCACAGGATGTCTGTGTAGATCAGATTATTATGAAGTATGATTTTTCCTGGAATGGTTCACCACACTTCAAATGTCCTGTCACTGGAATTTTATGGATGACATTCAAAGGCCACAAAAAACTAAAATATGTTGCAATCAGTTACCATATGTATAAAGCAACTTTTGTTAGAAAAGTAAAATACATAATGATTACTGTCTCACCAGTGAAGTAAATTGTGTGAAGATTGCAGTTGAAACAATGGATTTATACTTCAATCATTGTTTATAATTTATCTTTTTCAGTTGTTGGGTTTAACCATGCCCATGCCCTTGAAGGGAAATAGTTGATTTAAATTACACCAAATTGGTACATTAAAAAAACAGCTCTTATCATTCAGTCTTAACAATAAACTCTGGCAATAGCTTTTCTTCCCCAAAACATTACACACTGTGGTAGTTATGATGAATGGTGCATCATGTAAAAAATTGAAAGGCTGGGTGAATTAAATTAGAATCCCTTTTTGAAAATTTTTTTCTTGAAAGTTTAAGTTTACTGACCTTGTTTTATTTGCCTGTTATTGTATACATGTAAACTATGGTTTTACAGATATGAAATTTTTTTGTGTTATAAATGTAATGTACAAGAGGTTGTTACCTCTATGTTGCATGCAAAGCAAAGTCAGCTAGTTAACTGGTCCGCCCGAGGGTGCTTCAGTCTGGCGCGCAACCGACTTGGTCGGCTGGGCAACTAGTTTTAGAGGCAAGCCTATATACCAAGTGGGAGGAAGGCCGGAGTACCCGGAGGAAAACCCACATACATCGAGCAGTATTTGAACCCACGCACATGTGAAACACATTGGTGCACAGCAGCTGGAATAGACCACTCTGCCACTTGACGACCCTCTGTTGCATGCATAGATTATGTGACTTTTATAGCAAGATCTTTCATACTTCCTTGTATAGCAAGGTCTTTCATGCTTCCTTGGAGCTATGTCATATGAAGCTGAACAGATGTTTTGCAGTTAAAAGACTTGTTTCTCATCTATCAGTAGTATATACATCAAATCCAAAAGATCCATTCAGGGATTCACGGTTAGAAGTTCTTGAATTTTTGTTGTATTTTATGTTTTAACCTCCGGTTAAAACATAGATATTATTTATTTCTGTTAGTGTCAGCTTTCATTGCAAAATATTGTTAACTGTTTTATCTTCCTTTATATTTGTGTATTTGGTTCAATTTTGCAGAATCAGTGGATTGGGGAAGTTATCCTATTGGTGTGTTACCTGGACAGTCACATGACCCCAGTTATTTCAATTTACTCTCCAAAGAAATTGGAAGAATGAATGATGCAAACAATGCAATCATTGATGAAGAAAGGTAACTTGTAAAAGTCATCATTATTAAATGTTTATTGACTTATGAATATCAATTAATCAGTTCATACTTCAGTAAAGCTGTTTTAAAGCTATGAAAGTTGAGCACTGTTCATCTCTGAGCTTTGTCCGTAATTGGCACAGCAGAGCAAGGGATGATCATATATCATTCATTCTTATAGCTTTATAGCGCATCAAAATTTTGGTGTTATGAACCAGCTGTAATTCAGCCTAAGTTAATGAGCAGTTACAAAAGTTATGTGAAAAAACATTTTGAAGATGCTGCTAGAAAATATTGAAGGGTTTAATATTTCCCAAACTTAAACACTGTAGTACCTTGTCATGGGCCTGGGTTTGCAGGTAGAGGGGAGGTAAAGGGGTGGATGTATCCCCCTCACGCAGCTGAGGGGAGGAACCTCCACAAAATTCTTGTCACTTTTTTTTGTGAGACATTAATGGTTAAAATGCAGAATATTAGGACACTTAATAGAGGTAGAGGTATTTAAGAAGTAAAGCTGTTTGAGGAACATTTTCCTGAAATCTTGGCCAATTTAAAACAAAAGCTCTGTGAAGCCTTTAAAATTCTTCAGATATCCTACATTCATGCTTAATGCAGAAAGAGTTGAATGCTGGTCTCCCACTTTTGGAGGTGGATCCATACCCTTGACTTCTGTCCATTAGTAATTGATTGAATTATTTAAAACTATTCCAACTTCCACTTTTCAAGTGTTTTTGTGACTCAAACAGCCCTACCCTCTCTTATTGACAGATTGAATTACTTCCTTTCCAGTGTTGAAGATTGTTACAATTGGTATTGAATATATGTTTATAGCTTAGGATGCTCTACAGATTCACCCCACACAGTAAAAATTTTCCCTGCGAAGTTTAGTTTTAGCCCCTCCTCCACTTAAATCAAAAGGTACCTGTCTAGTACAGCCTCTAGACAAAGTTACAGTAGCTTACTTTGAGTTTAAATTACTTAAGGTAACATCCACAGAGTCATACTGTTAGTGATCTTGGGAACATAACTGACTGCACAGGTCACCATCGACCAACCAGAGTGAAGCTGCTGTTTGATTTAATGTCAATCAAAGAACAGTTACCAATTACATTTAGAGATATGATCATAATAATTGTATTTAGAAGTATAATAATATTCCTAAATATGATTGGCGTGATGGTATAGCCCCTTTAATAACAGTCAGGTGGTCATTGAAGGAATTACTGCAAAATATGCTCTGTAGATACTTTGCTGGGTGTAGGTTGAAATTTTTTTGAAGTGGTTCATATTTCAAGTAAAAATTTATTCTGCACATGAATGTAAATGAATATTTTGTCACATTGTCAAGAAAGATTTCTTGATGTGAAAGAAGTTATTTTAAAGGGGGATCATTACCTATGTGGTACAGACAGTTTTCCTGTAATGAAAACTATGGTATGTGTGTAGAATCAAAATTACTTAGCTGGGAATATTTGTTTTCAAAACAAGGATCTGCATCTGAAAGATGTTCACTGCATTGTGGCATTGTTCACCCAAACTTTCCAAATTTCAAGTGATGCAATATTTGTGACTCTTGTGATATTTAGTGTTTTTTCGGTAAGTAAGCTATTGCCAGTATTTATTGGAGAGACTGGATGATTTAATAATAGTAAAACGAAAACAAGCAGATCAGTACAACAGGATACTCCAGTCTTTGGTATAAAAGTTTTCCTGAAATATAAACAGAACAACTTTTATGAGTCCTTTGTGCCATTCCTCCACTGAACAGTAATGTATAACTATTAGATATGAAGGCTTAAGCCCCGTCTACTCGATCATACATTTGTACAAAAACATCATCATACATTTGTATGACGATGCTCATGAACAAACGTATTATCTTGTGGACTGCTTTCCCACCAAATTTGAACAATGTTCACCATATGTGAAGGTGTTGAAAGTTAAAGCTGTATGTTTCAACTTCCCAACAAGTGTTTGAACATTTGTATGACAATGGTCATGGACAAATGTATGATTGTGTAGACGGGCCATTACTGAAATGTAACTCTCCAAGCTCAATGTTATCTTGTAAGTAACCTTCTCTCCCTCCCATGGCCAGATAAACCTGTCCTTCTCCCACAAACAAGTCCCACAAGGATGATTTTCAACCATGACAATTACCCCTCAGACAATTGTCCCAACAGAAGATTTGGAATTACCCTGGTGGTAATTGTCTGGGCGGATATTGTCCGGCAGGGAATTGATAGAAATGTCCTGGGGGAAGTTGTCAGTGTAGAACTTTTTTATTTTATTTATTTCTTTTTTATTTGGGGGGGGGGGGTTGTCTAGGCATCCCTTGGTCCAGGTACCATGTGGCAATGTTACTGCAAGGTGAAGAATGTTATAACAATAACCTCTGACAACACCTAAACTCACAAAGCTACTGTTGTTGGGCAAAGTTCATTCATATGACCTCTGACACTCCTTTCCATTTTGGGAAACGAATAGGGAAGCTAAAGCTGCACAGGAAGGAAAGAAAACTCACCGTGGGAGGATTAAACTAACTTAATTATTGAGAGAACTCATGAAACTTGATAGGTGTTATGTTCAGTAGATGACATTGGGAGGATTTTTCATAGAGGAAAAAAGAATGGTTTTGTCAGCGAATTGCTATGCTAAGTGGAATGGTTCTGTTGTATTGTATGCATTTTATATTAAACCAGTATATATCTATATTGGCTGATGGTATTATGGGATGTGTATTAAATGGTAAAACCTGTCCCTGCTCACAGGACTCACACCGTACCTTCAATTAGAAGTACAAGGTGGTGGGGGGGGGGACACCATAACTGTATGGAGGATTGTTTCTTCTATTTACATATTAAAATGGGTGGTTCAATACCTCCCAAAGCTCAAATACTGATAGACAACCTTTTCTTCTATTATCAGATTAAAGTGGGTGGTTCAGTGCCTCCAAGAACTTAAAGTTGACATACATGTGCAGGGTTCTACGATGTCATTGCTTATCCACATTTGTAGAGGATGTGTGCACAGGGAATCCAATCTTGGGCTTATTATCAAGTAGATATTTACCTAAGATATACAGGATATATGCTCGTGTATTTAAGTGATGTCATTAGTGCAGTTTGTCATATGGAAAGGTGTTATTTCAAAGAAAGGAGGTGGACTTAAATAATCAACCATGCAGGAAATATCAACCCTTCAGGGTACAGAGATCAGCAGTGCTTAATGAGCTGTCATTTTAATGACACTTTATTATTATATCAATTAATAAACCTGTTCATGTTGAAAGTGTTCAGTTTGAAAATGAACTTTTATGGCACTTTGTCTAGAATTTTTGTACTGTTTATTGTATTTGAAGATAGTGACCTTGGGTTAGGAACAATTGAAACAGGTCAGTCGTTCTTATTAAAATACTTCCTCGAAGACCCTTCTGATGTAAAATTGTCTAAGGGTGTACTTGATGTAAGGTATTGACCTTTGTGTACATTCTTTTTGCAGTTCACAAGATGAGAAAGGAGCAGAAAATCTTCTGAAACCTAAAGCTACTTCTGAGCTAAACCATCAATATGAGGAGATAGTCGGTAATCCTGTCAGCTTAAGACTAGAATCATCATTAACTGCAAAAAATGTTGTATTCTTATAGCATTTAACTTTATGCAATTGTATAGCAACAGTTGCTAGAGACAGTTGACCTGATTAAAGGGACAAGCTGTTTGAAGATGATGAATGGCACCCTCTATTTTTCAAAATAGCAAAGTCTTTAGAGGGAAGATGTCAAGTGTAGGTGCTACAGAATGATTGAATTTTTGTTCTCTGTTACTTGATCAACTGAAGGTAGTGTCTGGTTGAATTTAGGTCAAACAAGTGCTTGTTGAAGTCATGCAGCTAGGTTCAAGTTACATCGCTGAAATAATGTGGAATGTTTGCTAATGTGATTGCATGTTGATGCATGCATTTCGAAAAGTCTTGCTACTCTAAAACTTGTCAAGAGTTGTTATCAATACCAATTAGGTGCTCGTTCAAGCGTTTGCCAATAGCCTTAAAGGTTGACATTTGATGGCAGTTTACGTCAGGTTAAACTGAAAGGTGATCTAAGCTTCAATGACCATGAGTAATTTCATCCCTTTTTTGCCAGTACTAATTTCAAGGCAGATTTTGTTGTTAGTTGTAATGTAAGCCCCTTTGTTGTTGGGCTACTGTTGTACCAGAAAAGTCATCAAAGCTTTTAACACAGCTGCTGCTCATTGGGGCAGCTAATTAAAGTAATGAACCAGTGGTTGGGTACTTTAACTGGGAACAACAGTTTCCCCCTAAAAACTGCAGTGCCTTTGACTGAATTCTGCAAAGGCAAATTTTGCCTCATGGTGTGTTTGTGTGTGCTTCTTGCGTACCACACTGCCTAAGCACAGTCTTCATGATAGATGGTGGAGAATCTGAAGAACCTGTTTATCACATCAGGTTGAGTAGGAAGAGGAGAAATGATTTCTTGTGACATCAAAAACTAAAGTTATATAATAACAACCAGTACTAAAGTTTCTTAATTCAAGACTTCTACTACAGCATTTTATTGATGAGTTTTAAAGGCAATAGGCAGCCGCCCCAAAATGTGGTTTAAAAAATCAGCAAGCTCTTGGAAATCTCCTCTTACTGCATTACAAGCACCTCTGAAGACGTTTTGAACATGACTATTACCAACAATAGATAAAGCAAGGGGAAATTGTCCTTGAATTTCATGCTTCACTAACAAAAACTTTGTCACATGATCAAAATAGGCCATTCATGAACTAGAGTGACGAGGCATACCAACTCTGATTGGGGCGACTGCCTTCTGCCTTTAAGTAGGGTGTAGTGTCAAATGGTGGGATGAGTGTGTATTGCAATTGTAGTGAATGATAGCTTTTCAAAATGGCAGCAAAATTACTTGTAGAAAATCAACCCTTGAATTTGAGGCAAAGTGAAAATTTTTAGGAAGAGTTACATCTCGCTATTTGCAAGAACTTGGATAGAGAAGGCAATACTAGCATTAGTAAATCTTTTGCCGCTATGCAACATCAGATGGAATGCTATATTAAATGTTGTCTGCTATTATTTCCATACCACTGTGTAAATATTATATTTAAGCAGTCAAATTACATCATTTCCTTGAAGATGTCACACCTAAAAGAAGGTCAGGAAGGTTTGTATGTCTGAGATTTTAATGTGTTAGCATTTTTCAGATTTCTCACCTGAAATTCATTATGATCTTTTCAGCCTATAAGGAATACCACCCGAGACCCTTGTTTTTGGCCAAAAACAGGGGAGATTAAATATCTACCCGAGTTTGTAACATTAGCCTCATTGAATGCTCAACTGCACAAATTGGTTCTTAGATAACCACAAGTTGACTTTCAAGGGTAGCACTACAAATGTTCACAATAGCATATAATGCACTATAAATAGCTTGTACAGGTGGTCAGTATGTCTACAATTATACATGGCTCATGGCTGGGTGCAATTAATTGTGTGCACTCACAGGTAAATCCTACTACTGGCAGCACTTTTGGTAGTTAGTTTACCATCAAGTGTCAAATTATTACACCCTCGATGAATCTCAGGACCAATCTTTAATGGGCTGCATTGGCCATCATGTTGGTTCCTGCATTACACCCCTCCCCCTGGACAATTCCATCCAGGCTACTTTCTCCCTTGGGCAACCTTCCACCTGGCAATTCCAACCCATACAATTCCAGCCATTGACCATACCTCCCTCCCCTTCTCCTCAGACAACCATTGACTGTACCCCCTCCCCTTCCCTCAGACAATTCCACATTGGGGAATTTCAAATCATCTGATGGGGGAAGTTGTCCGAGTACAAATTGGAATGAGTGGAAATTGTCCCCAATGGAAAATAACCTTCTAAATGAAGAGATTCCATATTTGTATTAAATTGATAAATGTTAAGCCATTGGATGTGAAATTGTAATCTGTAGGCCCCACAATGCTTCCAGAACATTCTTAGTTACATAAAAGAATGGCCTGAAGATACATTGTTTATGTAAGAGAAACTAAAAGGCTTACTTTGGCAGTAAGTCAAGAAATACTGCCTCATGTAATGTATATATACCTTCTTGCATAATGTGCATGGCTCAAAGTATCATGACATCACCAGTGTTTTGAAATCCTATCCCATAATGCAAAGTGTCTACAGGACATTAAAAGTAGATGATTTCAGATTTGGCACAACACATGAGTGAACAATGTAATGTTTTACTGAGCTGAAACAAAGGGAGAAAGGGAGAAAATATGTAGAGAGGTGCAAGCTTTTTGTGAAACATGGATCATTTCTACTATACCACTGTTACCAGTCATGGTTGAAATTGATGAAAAACTGGAAAATGAAAAAAACCAGGGACTTTGATTGACCAAAAAGAGACATTGGTTAGTGTTATGTGTTACAGTGTATTTACTGGATGATATAAGTGTGGAAATCATTCAAGTTTTATCCTGGAAACTTGAAAAATTCATCAGGTGAAAAATCAGGGAATTTTGTTGCCAAAAAAATGCTAGGAAATCTGCATATCTTTAGTTGACATAAATGGAAAGGGGGGGGGGGGCTGGGGGGAGAGGAAAATAAGAGATACTATGGTTCATGATTTGAAACATGAATCACCTGTCATCCCTGGCTCTATGACTGGCTGTTTTATTTCTCTTTTTTCCTCAAGTGCAGGAAGTGAGTACTGTGTTGGACATGCTCGTTGAATTACTTCCTTGTACAAAATGCTGTACGAGCTACTCTAAGACTTGTTTTACATTCTTCAATACCTTTATGTGTTATAGCAAAAAATTCCATTGATAAAACACAATGCTTTTTTTTTATCAGGTTTACTCGTAATGTATAGTTGGGCAGCTAGAATGTGTGTGTGTGTGTGTGGGTGTGTGTGTGTGTGTGTGGGGGGGGGGGGGTCATGTTAGGCTTCATTAGGCAATTTCATTTTAATAAAGCTTAATCAGACTAACAGGGTACCCAGGAAAGATACATCCAAACCTTGGAATGAGTTGAGAATCACAGACTGACAAATTTTGTCAAATTTATAGTTTTGTATCGTTCTGTTCCTATCATTGTAAGGGATTTGGATAAGTTGTATTCTCTTCTGCAGAAATGTGCTCCAAAAATAATAGGTGCTAAAGGTCAATTGCTGTCTCTGAATGGTTGGCACAGCTATCAAAACCCTGGTCCAATGAGTCTGTTGACAACAGCTGAACATTCTCAAGCATGAAAACCTATCTTTACAGCATGTGTGTGTGATTTTTGTCACTTTGCTGATTTTGTATGAAGAATGTATCAATTTGTTCTGAAAACTTCCTGTCAGAGGAGGTGGGGGAAGAAAGGGGGTTTAAAGGGTAAATAAAGTCACCCCAGTTTCTCCCTATACACCTTGGCATTCTTAATCAGGAATGAATCTTTTTTATTTACATGACAAACTTATTCTCCAATTTGCAGAAGATACCCAATGGTTTACTGGTATGCAAAGATTGCATTGTGAAACATCAAGCTCTCTAATTTTAAGCAACTTTCAAAAGTATAGTAGAATCTCATTTGATAGACAAGTACTATAACTGAACTCCATGCCATTTTTGAACACCCCCCCCCCTTCCTGGCCCCTCTGTTTTTTTAAACTTGTTTTCTTCTTGCTGATGTGGTTTGTATTTCTGTTATTTTTTGTCTTTTTTTTCTTTCAAGGTCGCTAGCTGCGATAAACATCTAAGTGTTTTTTCTATCATCCAAAAATAAATACTAAATTTATACAGGAAGTTTAGAGAGAATAGAGTTACAGCTGTAAATTACTAAAATATTGATGCTACCATAAGTGCAATAGGGTAGTATTTTCCCATCAGTAAAATGTTAGCTCAGTCAGGCACAGTGTCTATGCAATATTGCAATATACTAACTCTTTGCATTGTACTATTTTCTGGTTATGTGTACATGTGGACTGCATTGGGTTCAGCACAAGAGGATTTCAGTTGCAAAAGACTTGAGTCTTTGGAATTTTTTTGTTGGATCTCCCAATTTTTTACCTTATGACTGCTATATTTCCCTCTTTTTATGACAAAAGGTTGGCAGGTCTGCCATTGCATATGTCTTTGTGGGAGGGGTACAAACAATGGATGTTGGGCATGTCAGCCACAGCCATAGCTTTCTCATGGTGATTGCTTGCAGCTAGCAAGGCAACTCCCATCAGATCTGTGGATGTTTTTCATTATCACATTGTATAAGTTGGTCGGATGGGACCTAGTATAACCCAGCAAGGGTCGGTACATATCATGTAGCTTGATTTAAAGAGAAAAGCAGTTGCACCAGTTTGAATGAATGTATGGTCTGTTGTGATCTGGAAACGATTCTGTCGTTGAATTGTAAAATCCCAATAACTTCTTGGTTATCTACAATCAGTGGCAGAGCAAGGGAATTTGGTCAGAGGGGGCGAGAATGGCATGTAGGGGCACTACGCTTACATAGATACCCTACGCTTCAGCACGATCTAATTTCAGCACTATTCTTTTAGATCTCCCCTTCAGGTTTAAATGGTTTTCCCATTCCTTAATCCCCCATTAAGAATTTTTGTTATGATGTTTCCATTTTCAGTTCCTTCCTTTCACATACTATTATACAGACAATAATTATAATTCACTTAATAATGTTCATGTTTTTGTCAGGTCCAGATTCAGGATTCTGTGTATAAAGGGGCTTACTTTGTGAGTAAAGATGACATCTACTAGAGCCAAAGCCAAGAAACCCTTAAATGGGGAACAAAAATTGATTAATCACTGTTAGGTGTAATTTTTTGGCATCTGGAATTCAAGATAAGAACACAAAGAACCATAACTTTTCATGAAATCGTATGTCATATGACTGCTGTGCAATAGCTGGTAATTATTGGAAATGGCCAAGATAGGAAGGTGTACCTGGCCCTCTAGAATACCTTCTTCAGGAATAAAGGTAAACTTTATAAGATGTGATTTTCCTGACATTTGGGAATCAAGAAAAGTACACTAAGAAGCAGTTCTGTGGCATTATTATGCAGTGTCAGATGACCACTCTCCATTTACGGAGGAAGCGAGCCAGTTATCATGCCCATACCCTTGAAAATGGCCACTTGAAGGATAAAAAAAAAGGAAACTGGTCATCAGATATTAGTCCATGACTTTAAGGCCATCTCCTTAGGACCACAGCTTTTATTTTAACTAAAAGGCTCCTTTCAAATGTTTTGGGAAACAGTTTGTGGGAGATATTTTGGGATCAGCATAGACTATTTTTATTGCTCATGTTGACAATTATCTAGGAGGGGAGCAGGGCTATCTTTTTAACCATTATTTTATGCCCTGCTCAACATCTTTCTTAGGACTGTGAGGGTGAATCACTCCTTGTACTTTGGATGCTTATTATACCATGCTGGTTGGAAAGCAATGCCCTAAGCGAAGCTTCACCATACATTGGTGCGTATAGGGTATATATAGACAAGTCTCGGCTAAACCTAGGCCTACCTCCTAGATCACAGAAGATGGCCCTTCTCATTAGAATATAGTACAGGTAATGGCCACTGTTTGGGTGTTTTGTTATTTGGGCCTAAAAATAACACTATTACATCATGTTACTTGGAACCAATGTCAATGATGGGTGCCAAAGTAAAGCACTGTGAAACCTGAAAAGGGCACTGGCAGGCGATGTGAGTCCGGGGGGGGGGAGGGAATGACCTCCCTGATTATATGGATGCTCTGCCACTGTCTATAATGTCACATAAATGGTCTAGAACATTATGATACTTGCAAGTGAAAAACAGATGTAAAAGTTGGGACAACTGTGTACATATATATGCCCATCTATCATAGAGCATGGGATAAATAAACATTAGAAATAATTTATGACAGAAAGAGAAAATAAACGAAAAAGAGACAAAATTTCATTGGTCAATTCGAGAACTCATTGTTTCATTTTTGTTAACACGTTTTGGATTTAATTATACTCCATACGGAAACATCACACATTATTACTTCATGAATACTTAACTTGGAAGATTTATCCTTTTAGAAGAAATAAAAGGATTGCTTCAGCTGTCTTTAGATACAGGTTTCCATGTACAGTAATGATTATTTCACAAAGTTTAAAGTAATATTCACTTTTTCCCTTATAAATTCAAGTAATTCAGATTAAACAAAATATCAAGAAATTTAAAGCTTTTTTCCCACTCAAAACAAAAACCTTTTTGAAAAATGAGAATACATTTTAGTCCTGCCATCATAAAAATGTGACTGTGGCAATGTCAATTATTAACTATGGTTATTTCATGCCTCCAGTAATTCTTCACCCTTACATCTACCCCTTTTCACTTCAACAGCCTCAATTTAACTAGATGATCACATCAGTAATGCATTCAGGGTACACCACTTTGCTAGATTCATTTTAAACTTGTTGAAAGCATAATCCTGTTATCAACTGGGTCCTAACGAGAAGTTCCTTTCCACCAGGATACAAGTACCTGCATTCCTAGCAGAAAGATTAATGCATTGATGAACTAAATCTTAATGGACCTAATAATCACTTCTTTCAAGAATGAATTGGATTTGTCCAGTCACTGAAAAATCTCAGCTTCTTGATTTAATATAACTCTGTTCCATTGAGTATTTGCTAAATGTAAACCAATACGGTATGCAACGTGTAAACAATACTACCAGTTGGGTCTTAGCAAACTGGAAACTCCAGGGAAAATCCCTTTTACTAGGGGTTGTTGTAATCTAACAAAGCCTATTATACTTAGCCCTTTGTGGAGTGTCCAAAAATAACACCATGTATAGATATCTTCACATGATAACAATCTACCCTTCTAATCTCTTGAGAAGATAAATTCAGTCTAGAGGGCAGTGCAGCTAGAAAAATGACCCAGGTTGAGGAACAAAGTGGTAAAATGAAAAATATTCCACTCTTCCACTTTATAGCAGCAACATTTCAAACTTTTGCCCATCTAAGAAATGGTTAAAGCAATGGACAAAGGGATCATCCATATATTTCATTCCCACACAGTACAAAACATACATTGGAGGGGTAGGTGATCAAAGAAGTACCCTTTTTTGTTCCAAAATGTAAGTATTGATGATGAGTTTTACTCCAAAACTGCTTTTTTGCACTTAAGAAAGTATGCTCTGAAGAAGGAGGGAGAGGTCCAAAGAAAGTTTATGTCATACTTTTGTAAACTGAAAATTATGAAAACATGGACTACCACTTACCTAAACTTCATTTTGAAACAGTGGTCAAAACTATTGAAATTTATTTCCATTTCTGCAAACACATCCAATGATTCTTTAGGGCTCTTGTATTATATACCACAGAACAACATAACAGTTATAGGGTAAATCATACAGACTCCATAGAAAACTTTTTCAACATATTTTCCAAAATTTCCTATACCTCTTCCAAATTTTCAAAATGGAGGTCATGGTCACAGTTTAGATCATAAAAATATACAGTGTCACCAGAGTAACACAGTAAATACAAGATGAGGTAATGAAAGTGACTGCTGGCTACACAGATCTGGGTAAAGTTTGGATTTACTAAAGTGGTTATGTATACAAACTACACATTTGCTTAACAAGGACAAGTGACAATGAAAGATGTACAAGCTGAAAATTTTGAATTACATCAAACTGCATGTGATTAAAATAAACAATGAATGGTTTTATCAGATTTTAGTCCCCATTGTTTCTTTGTTTATTTGCATAGGGCCCTGAAGTAAATGTATGTGATTTTAGGTCAGATGCCTCTCCCCCCCACCCCCCCCCCCTCCCAAATGAAGGACAAAATTCTGTCTTGAGGTCTTGAGGAAGTGCCAGATGAAGGACAGATTGCTCACAAGAACTAGGCTGTTAGCATCAAGAGACTGTAGTCATGACATAAGTCTAATGTTTAGATGTTTTAATATAATGTGGTACACTGCATACCACCTCAACAAAAATTTAGGGACTTGTAGCCAAAACAAACGAGTTTTGCACACTGCTCTTTGTGACCAAACTGCACAATCAAAGATTAATGACCCATGAACAATATAAGAAAAATAACACTCTAGACAGTTTTGCAGTACACTATAACTGTGTATGATAGTATAAGCCTAGTATACTGTAACTGTGTATGATAGTACAGGCCTACATACACCACTTGATTCCTCTTTTGTTGAGACAGGAAATTGGTAGTTTCACACTACAATCTGAAACAAATGCTTTCCGCAGTTAGTTCACAATTCATTCTAGAACAGTTGCTTCAACTAAATGGCAGGAAGTCATCTGTACAAAAAGTTCCCCTCCATTAGCACCTATGTTACTCCTTACACAACAATCCCAACTGCGGGGTCCATTTCCACAATAGAACAAAAACAGGAAGGAGAAGGATTTTATTTCTAAAATGTCTTACGACAGAACACAAGCAATAACTTGGATGTTACACATATAGAACGTTAATGATGACAAAGTACAAGCACAAGGCTTGACCCACAATTGTACTGGGTTGCATACTCATGCTTTAGCATATTTGCCTAAACTTCTTTTCATGAGAATCAATTTGTTCTTACTCTCACAGATTTTGAAAGTTACACAACTGTGCAAATCATGGGTAGCAGAATACACGTTTCTAGGGGGTCTTCTGTTTTTCCCAAAGAAAACCCTCTATTACCTGAGAAAACTGACCAATTTTTCAAATGATTTTTCCAACTTTGGGGGGTGCATCCCCTCCAACCCTGCACACCCCCCCTGCCTGTGGGCCTACGGTACAAATGCTATTTGGTTTTGTACTTGCATTGAGAACTGAGTGTTCTTGTGCAAAAAGAATAGCCACAAGGCTGGGAATAAAGTCAGCAATACGGCGAATGCATCTTTCAAGGCACCAAGTGCAAATAAAAGGTTTTGTGCTATCTGGGATTATGATGGGTTGTATTTTATTAGGAAGTATGTCATTTTGTGGGGGCATCAAGGCCATTGCTATAAACAGAAATGCCAAAGCACCTGTAATTGTCGTGTAATTCCACCCTTGTACTCATACTCATGTCATTGTATCCACAATAAAAGTCTGGCTAGGCACTTAAGAGATACTTCCTAGGACCACGGCTGTTTTCTGTTTGAACTCCTAAACCCACCCAGACCATAAAAGGCCTATATCTGACTAACTCTTCAACAAAAACCTAGTTTTCCCCGACAATGGATGTGACCTGAGCCTCTTTCAAGGAAACTCAGGAACTCTATAAAAACACTTCCATGACGAAATTTACATACATAAATTGTTTCATTTGCACTTAAATGCAAAATGATTTACCAACTGATTTAGTTAAATTGTGGTGCACAAAGGCATCAACGTGACACACATGTAAATCCAGTAATATACTGTACCAAATTTTTAAGTTTTAACTTCAACTTAGTTCACATTCGTAAGTTTTTGTTCACACGGCAAACAGCACATGTTAGGAAAGTCATTGCAAACAAAATTAACGCACAAAGCCAAAGTCAAGACTGAAGTCAAATACAGAAACCTTTGATGATGACGTACATAAATAATTCTGATTTACATCAAAAATTTGGCTGGTTTTCTAATGAAGTACTGATTCAACTGATAAAATTGTTTAAACAAAGTTTCTCTAAGCAACAGTTCAAACATACACACCCTTTTTTCTAAATTGTGCTGTACATTTTGAATTTCAGAATATTTAAATACAAACAACACTTCTTAAAAACAATCATCATTTGTCACAATTTAAACAGTATAAAACTACTGACTGTAGCACGCACCCAAGGCAAACTTCTGTAACGGAAACATGTAACTGCGGCGATACAACAAAATTCCTACAGGTACTCAGGTATGGCGTGCATAAAATTCATGGATACTGTTACTATGGGCCAAGGCCAGTGGACATGGCGGGTGCAGGGGGACCCTTATTCCACACTTACAAAATGATCAACATAGTCCCTCTCTCTCCCCATTTTTGTCTAAAATGTAATTGGAGAAGAAGCCGACACCTGATTTATTGAAGCAGTCTCAACAATCTTCCAACTGAAGATAAAAATAACATTATAGAGCTGTGACTGTGTGGCAATTAATTGCAAATATGATCGCATGTGAAACAGATATCTAATAAAAACCTACTCTACTTGCAATTAATTACAAAACTCATTTTTTTTTCTCTCCTTGATTTTCACAACATTGGTGAATTTGTTTTCTGTCCTTCTTACCTCCTCACAAATCTTAAGGTGCGTTCAACTAAAACTGAAATCTGCTGCATTTTGCGGGCGTGAGCTGCAAAGCAAATGGCTTGTATGTATTTCTATGGAACCGGTCACACAGAAACATTTTTCACCACGCAATTCTGTGTGAACGGTTCAATAGAAATATGAACCAGCCATTTGCTTTGCAGCTCCCACCCAGCAGATTTCAGTATTGGTGTGAATGCACCTTTAACACAAATGGTGACCAATAAGGAAGGCACCAGGTGTCAATGTCTTCTACAGTTACTTCAACCAATAGCAACAGCCCACCTGCCTCACACTGCACATGTAATAACAGCAATTAATCCCTAAAAGATCACAAAATTTTGAAGTTAACTGTTTCATAATTTTGCAACAAATTCACAGCCCTAAAGCATTCATACCCCCAGTTCCAGCGATACTTTTAATCCCTTTGTTTGATACTAGTTTACACCTTACTTCTGGAGGTTAACAAGCCATTAACAATCAATGGAATACAACAAAACTACTAAAATTTAACTTGGCAGTGAACAATAATACTTATGTTTTCCCTGTATGACAGACAGGCCTCCTCAAAGTACCACTGACAGAGCTTTCCTGAGATCTTTTTCCAACAAATTTACAATGTCAGCTGACCATTCCTTTGGTGATTATGATGAACCATCCATCTACACTTCATATTTATACACAATTCTCATTTCACTCGTATATGTTTCATTCTGTATAATATTAACACCCTTATCTGGTCTCACAACCCATATCTCTCTTGTAACATTGCCTTCCGTATGTACATTTCCAAGTTCTTAAAGTTAGTCTCTTGAGGATACATACACATAACGTTACGAACAAGTTCTTTTGCATAATATCGGATCAGATGTTGATATATTTGTTCTCTTATTCGGAGACTGTCCCCTTCTTGTAAGGATATTGACCTCTGAGGTACGTGAGGTGCCCTATGACCAGCATGCTCAGTTAATGGGTACGTATTCAAACCACTGTGGTACGAAGAGGGGTTGTGAATGTGATGGGATGACACAGGATAATTGAAATGACTAGGCTGACACATAGATGCTGACGTGAAATTACGCTCGGAGTGATTCATATGTGAAGGAAGGTTTTGATGGTGTGAAGGAAAATTTGTTGACACTTGTGGTCCTCTGGAGACCAGCGCAGTCTTCTCCAAGTTTCGTGAATAGAGAGCACTTTCTGATATTCCAGTAAATGTATTCTCCTGTTTAAAGGAAAAGGAAGGACTCCATGTAAAACAATTAAACTCAACATTTTTAAACTTCATTTTTTCTTTTGCAAAACTTTCCTTGTAGCTTGGCCATACAACCACTGCAACTGTTTTTCAATTCTAAAATGGCTTAATACCAATATATATCTTAGACAAATTAGATACTTCTGAATAGGACAACTAACTATTTAATTGTTTTAATTGCTGAAATTGGTTCTTCTTGATAGCTAAGGTGTTAAAACACATGCAGGTAAACAGACTCATTCATACAACTTGAGAAAAATAACTGTCAAACATAAAAATGAGAGTAGCATTGTAAAGCATCTATTGTTTTTGCCATCCTTCCTCAATATCTCCCTCTTGACTCCCTCTCACCCCACCCTACCTCTCTCCAACACAAATTCAATGTTAAAATGTTTCCTTCGATTCAGACTTCAAAAGTTAGTTTTTCCACCCTAGTTTTATTCCCTATTTGAAACCACATGACAGAAAGAGTAAATTTAGAGCAAAGCTTCTTATCATAGCACCATTAAGCATGGTTGAATGGGTGTGTATAGAATGAGTTAGGAACAGTGGCAGTTCCACAGGGATTGGAGACATAAGCCCCCCATCCACCAGTCATTCCCAAACATAAAACAAATATGCAGTTGACATGGTACAGCCTACTGGATCTCCTCTAATTTCTTTTGCCTCACCCACCCCCTCCCACTGTCAAAACCCACAACCTCCCTCCCTACCTCCCACTTTTAAAGCCTTGGTGCTGCAACTTGCTTGGAATAATGAAGGAAAAGCTATCTTAATTAAATTTTACCTGAGGCCTTTGTAACATGCCAGTACTATTAGGTGAAGAATATGGACTTGAATGATGAGGAGTTGTTCCCATGGGTGCAGCATGGTAAGAAGATGGCACATAACCAGTGAGATGACCTGTATTCAATGGAGAATTGGACTTAAATTCCATCCCTGGTGGATAACTGCTAGGCAAACCTGGATTTGAACTGCTGTAAAACAAAACGAAGCAAAATATGTTGTAACTCAAGGTGATATTTAGATGAACACATTTAATGTAACCGAAAGGTACCTAGTAGCTGCATCACTTATTGCACAGAAGAACACTCAATGTGATACAGTTTATTTTCCTCTGAAGCCTGCAAGATGTATTTTCAAACCTTATTGATACAATATGCACAGCCCTTTTTTATAGATGCTTACATGATGGCACAATCACTGTAAATGTAGGAAGTACCCCATTTTCATTGTCATGTTCATCACAGGAATATCTATGAGTCTTGGCATGGAAACACAATTTCACTGTCCAAATAAAAAATGTAAACGCTTAGCACTGGCAAGCCATTTTCCTTAAAAAAGACATTTTAAACAAATAAACACATATTTCTCATTAAATAATTGGTCTTCCACTCCTCCTCCACCCCTGATATCACCAACCTTGCCCTCTCTTTCTTCTTACCTATTGTCCAATAACATCTTCTCCATCTGTTTATGTAGGTCATTAGTGTCTGGTGATGGCTGGTGCCAAGTCCCACTCAAACCATTTGACAAAGGGAAAGTTGCATTTTGGTAAGGTGATGCCTGCATGTTGGGCCTCATAGATGGTACCCCAGGGGGTGGATAGTTTGGTAGGGGACTGGTTGCACTTTGCTTAGAGGCGGAGGAATGTTCCTGAAGAACAGCTGATGGATTGGGTGGTTTATAGCCAGGCAATGGTTCAGTTTTACTTCTTCCTCCATCACTCCTGTCTTCATATCTGAGATTTTCCTGAGCGAGGTCATTCAACTTTTGCGTCACCGTACGACTGCCTTTCCTTCTTTCAGGGTGGTGGTACTTACAGCGGTCCCCAAACGTGCACCTGGATCCATAGGGACAAATTGACTGTGGCTTTTGTTTAAGTGGCTTCTTCCTCAGGAACTCATCAAGGTGGGGGCCATGTTTACCCAAAGGATCTTGGGTTGGCATAAAGCTGTCAAAGTAACATTAAGCAAATCAGCATGTATATCATTACACAAGGAAATTAAGCTATTGCACCCTTAAATATCATATTTCCACAAGTTCCATGCAAATTGAAAACATACTCATTCAGGCAATGGAATATAATAAACCTCTGTTTATTAGACCTATGGTATATTTATCCTGTCAAGAACATTTTTTGAAATTTGCATTGCTGATGATTTAAAATGCATTTGCATACAATCAGATTTATGAGAAATACTGTAACATTGCTCAAGATCTGCCAGAGAGTATGGTGCATAGCAGTTCGTGACATCACATGAATTCGATAGAAGGACATTTTGAAATTTATGATTAACTTACAGATCCTCAACAAATGTATACATAAGTTGTTGTTCTTCAATGACTTTCTTGTATTTGCCACCTTCCTCATCCAAGAAATCTCGGAAATGATCGTTAGAGACCACGATACCCGACATTTCAATTGCAGCATCCAAAATATATCTGTCATCATATGAGACAATTCGTTTCGTACCAATTCGTCTGGACGGTGTGAACTTTACATGGCCTCTTTGTTCTAAGTTCGTCAAAATTTCTTGACCTGGAAGTAAACATACAAACACTGTTTTCTGGACACTTGGCAAAATGTTTGACTGATCTAGGACCCTGCCATGTGAACTTCGGTGGAGATGGTGAGACAGGAAATTCTGAGACGATAAAAAGCTTGACAACCAACCAGTGTTGTAACGAGTCATGACTCGAGTCACTAATTTTCAAAAGGGAAATGACTCAAGCAATTGTATCATAATTTTCCTCATAGAAATAATGACTGTACTTTTCCTCATAGAAATAATGACTGTACTTTTTATAGAATAATGACTGTACTTTCACTGTGACTTGAGTCACTGACTCAACTCGAGTCACAGTGAAAGTAGTAAATGACTGGAGTTCACTGCAAAATTGAGTGACTCATTGCAACTCTGCGACCAACACAGCATACTACACTAAGTCCCACTCACTGATGTTATCTGAAGTACCTTTAAAAGTTGAAGCCATACATGATTACTCTAGTACCTGTAAGTTAAACTGCAAATTTTCCAAAACCACTCTCACTTTGTTTCTTTGTAATATGAGCCAAAACTGTCACCTTTCACCACATCTAAAAATCTAAATTGCATTTTGTCTCATTTGTTATCTCTGATCAACCACACTGCCCTGCCCCTTCCCCATCACATATACAGTAAATTACCAACACTCCTTCTTCCCCCTCCCCATCAAAAGGTTTAAGGTTGTATAGACACTAAATTGAGATCCTCCAACATCGAACAGCTCAATTCATCTTTTCTTCTATAATAGCAAAGTCAGCCATAACCCCAATAACTTATTGAGACACTCACCAATCGTTGGCTCTGTTCGGTTCTTTTCCTTCCTGAACTGAGGAACAAATGCAAAAACTTTCTCATGGCCTCTTTTCAGAAAGTAATCAACAACAATTTTAATGCCATTGCAATCAAAGTGTTGGTTTCCGCCATAGCTGTCAAGGAAATGATAAGAGATGTTATTCTAAAGAACATTTTTTGTAGTTGTAATCAAAAAAAGAAAAAAACTCGAAGAAAAATTCAAACATAGCACCAAAACAAATATTTTTTTCCCTCGAACAGTATTCCATCCACTCTAGTCAATGGAACCACTTCTCTTCATTCTACGCAATATGTTCCAAGTCTTTAAAACCAAGGTTGCATACATCAGAGTTAGCATTCCATACTATAACATGTACATACCATAGAAATTAAAGGAAGGGAGAGTGATGCCCTGCAATCTGGACTGAAGCCACAAATCTAACTTTCTGTATGGCAAGAAAGCAACAGAGCATAATACAAACATTACAGTGATGCTTTTGCCCTAGTTATTGGTGGAGGAACTAAAAGTTTGTGCAGTCAGGAGTATATTACATAAACTTAAAGTGCCATCATTTATCTCTGTTGTGGAAATTTCTCCTAATATTTTGAAAAAAACAGATAAAATGACATTTCTACTGTAACTTCCTCAGTTCAATACACAATGTACATACAGTATGAAGACAAGCCATTCACCTGGCTTATTGCTGGACAGCAGAAGCCCCCTGACTAATTTTGTGGCTTCACTGGTTAAGCACACAGTGTTGTGTCAGCATTCTCCCTTACTTCAATTTCAAGTATGGTACATTTATACAGAGTACAGCATCAAAGGGATCTTTACAAGTGTTCAACTTACACTTTATCATCTGTACAGTATTCAAAATCACTACTGTATCTCAAATAATATTTGATGATATTTAAATAGGTGTAATACCTGTATTGGTGAAGTTTACCTAAATAACTGATTTTGTAAAACAAATACTGCTATAGTAAACAAAAGTTTTTTGCATATTACAGGACTTTTATACTAGAATACAGTTAAAAAATATGACACCATGATAAATGATTGGATACCAGACCAAACTCTTTTGTCTGGCTAACACTTTTATACTTTTTCAAAATATATGTAATATGTTTCAGACCTGTACTACCTTATTTTGACAAATCTTGTATCCAACATAACAAATTAACATGTACTTTAGAGTACTGTTTATATTAGGCCTACACATGATATTGGTACACCCAATCTTAACAACTTGTCTCGTTCTCTAATATTTCTACTTTTCCAGTAATACCACTCACCTCATAGCTACATTACTGCCATCAATCATGATTGGCCGTAAGTTACTGCTATCATTCTCATCAATTTCTTCTTCCTGTTCACTTGTCGTTGCTACAACTTCACCTTCATCTGGCATAAAAATACGAGGATCCGATGAATTGGCACGGCTCACAAGGATTGCTAGCACTTTGTCCGTACTAGCATTTGAACCAAGTTTATCTAACACGGCCCAGACTTCTTCAGTCCTGTATCCTAACTTGACCATGTGTTTGTGAATTTCAGAACTGTCTGTACAATTGTCCTTTTTTACTGTGTCTGGAGTTGCATTTTCTTTATTGGATAAATTCCTTTTGGAAGAATCTCTGTCACTGGTTGTTGCAGTTTTACACCCAGTCCCACCCAACAAGGTTGTCCTTGAATAATCATAGCTTTGCATATTTCTTAATGGCATCACAGCTGCTGGGTCACTATCAGCCATGATGTCAGCAACTGCTGCTGTGTCTCCTTCTGCTTTCAGAAACAAACAATTGTTTGATTTTGTCTCTGAGGTATTCAAAAGAGTTCCCAGGTCATGCATATTTACTGAGTTTGAATTTGAAAAGTTCTCCACAAGAGATATAGCTTTGGCAATTTGCTCCTCACTCCCCACAAAGACTAACTTGTCCCTTTTGGGTCTCGATAAGAGGGTACCTGTCTCCTCCTCTATGGAAGCAAAGTTCCTTTCGATTTTATCCAAAACGTCTGCAGGAAATGTTTGTTCTCTCTGTGATAATGATACAATATATGCCTGGTGGGAAGAACAAAAGGATACAAAGTAAATTTCAATTCTAACCATATAACACATCTGCATGTTTCATAAGAATGACCTTTGACATGCGTTATGGTACAACTTGTGACTATGCTTTCCTGTATAATATGAAGTACACTGTACCTGTAACTCTTTCTCATGCAAGGAAGGGCATGTATTATTAATTCTACCACCTCTAGCCATACATTATTGAAAATCCTGCATTCTGACTGGTTAAACACTGACCTGTTTGTTATTCCACAACATACAGTCAGTAAATGTAAACACTGATAAAAATGAAGTTTTGCACATATGTTTGGTGGTAGAGTAGGAATAAACCACATTTGTCAGACTATTATTGCACCATAAACCATCTCGACTCCAAATCTGCAAAATAACAGACTCGGTTTCGCCTTGTCCAGGATTTTGCCAAATATGGAGTCTCGACGACGGTTTATTCACCAATAATAGCGAGCCAAATGCGATTTTTTTCTTTAAATATGCTGCACCCTAAAACATCCCACAGACCAAGAATATGAGAATAAAGAGAGACCCAACACTGGCCCCAATTTGTGAAGTACAGATATGTTTCTTAATCTGCCACAACATCTAGTACAGGTGAGCATAGACACCTTTCAACTTAACCCCTACACAGACCAGAAAATTCTACAGAGTACAATAAAAATGACCAAAAAAAAAAATCAGTCAGGCCTTTTTCTTCAATATCAGCAGTTTTTTCAGCCATCAAAGTAAACAAATTTTGTGGCATTTTGCCTATTTTGGCAAAGGAATTTGTAATAAAAGGCTCTGATAATTTTGCTTTGTGCAAGTTTGCAGTTGATATTGTATACATTGTCTGTTTTGATAATAACAATAATAAAAAGATCTGTCATGCCTGATGTACTGTTGTCATAGTAACAAGCAAATACTGCAGGCGCTCATATCAAACAACAACTCAGTACTGTGCTGTAATAACTCAATATAAAAGGGACCCTCAGTAAAATGGCAATAGAGTTTAGCAAATGGTAAAATTAGGCCATATAAGACAAAAAATAATGAATAAAATAAATAAAAAAAAAACTAAAAAAAAAAACCTGTGTTAGTGTCAGGGTGTTTTCAAGTTGTTTCTTTTGTCCATAATAATTCCATTTTCAGAAGCTTAAAAGTAATTTTTCATGCCAGTGGCCTTCAATAAAGAACAAGGGTGCAATTAAGGACAGCTGATCCAGGGACCACTTTTAGTCCTACAGTGCCACCTGGTTACCTGATTTGTCAGTGAAATCTGCAGCAACTTTGGGTTACCTAGGAGACCAATAAAATTGTCCTTGACACTAATGTCACTTTAATGACCCACTCTACATCCATTGTACACTTTTGGTTCATGCTATCTCTCAAGTACATCATATTGGTAGACTGCCCATAAAGTTTCAGGGTCTGCAGCCCTATCAGCCTGTTTCCATAGTTTCAATTATTAAACAAGTCATAACCTTTTAAACTCTCATGGTACAGTATGTAAGAGTCTTGTATCAGTTCTGGTACATATGGCTTACAAACTGTGCATGTGAAACTAAAAGTTATGACTGTAGGAGGAGGGGAAGGAATAGGAGAGGGTACTCCCCAACAAACATATCACAGAACAAGTGCAACATACAGTAACTATTGTACAATATAAATGTCAACTGGATCATCTCTACCCCCCCCCCTCCCCCCGGATGCTGAAGGTACATGTATCTTATTGAACCAAACACAAGAGGTACAAAACCACAGAACAATTTGATGACTTTTAAGCCCTCCATAAATTGTCTTCAATAATGTTACAGTAACAGGTAACTATTGGCATGACTCAATAAATGTTTGTAAACAAAGTATATACTCAAAGAAGTTTTTTTGCAGACAACTCCAATTTGTTCAATGTGATACACACAGACTATCTTGTTCATCAATTGTCATTTCATGTGACAAAAGTTTAAAAATGCATTATGTTGTGGTTACTGTTTTAAATAAACAAGAATCTAGTGACAAAAAGTATCCATAGGCCTTCTGTTAATTGTTAAACTGAAAGTGTTCTACTAGCTACTATACATACTAGTATTTTCAATTCCTCTTTCAGTTAAAGGCCTGCACAAAATAAACAACGTTAATGGGAATGTATACTACAGTTGCTACAAACTTAATCAAAACAGCCAAATCTTTCACATGGGCACTCCTTTTATACATAGATCAATTTTTACATCATTTTCACAAAATACAAAACATATGATGGAGGGAAGGTGGGTTGAAGGATCAACATGCTTGTTGTGTAACATGACGACGATTTTTCACTGAAAAAATTATCACCTTTCAAGTGCTTTTAAAGTGTGCACTCTGAGAGGGGGAGGAGGGTGGTCAGGCAAAAAGAGAACCATTCTGTACTCTTGTGAAATGATGAATACACATATGACCCCCATCCCATACATGATCATTACTAATATTTTATTCCATTTGCTTTTTGTAACAAACAATAATAACACTATTTATGTACAAGTGATGTGACAAGTGTGACCATGTAAACATCAAAAGTTATATATTTAGGGAAACTAACGAAAAGAAATCATGCATACATACATTTAACATTCAAATACCAAAAAATGTCACATGATTAAGCCAAGCTATGTACATGTTTTATGGCAGTTGGTATTTTTAGTTACATAACATTGATGCAACTGCATATGCCCTTTAACAAACAGTTTCAACCGTATGTCTACAGTTTGCACGAACTCAAATAAAATTTACATGAAAAGAAATACAAAGAAATAAATAATACAGTACCTAATTACAGTACTAAAAGAAGGACATGTATAAGCTCTATATGGTCATTGCAATATCAACTTTTTACTTTTCAAATTTCATACAGTTAGAATACACATGTTCAGCAACCATTACCTGGACCAGTAATGTCTGTATACAGAAATGAAAAACAGTATACTGTTAAAAACAAACCTTTTCAAAGAAGCCACAGAAGCCCTTTCTTTCAGATAAAGGCACCAAGGAAAAATCTACGTTCAGTGTAACATCTCCAATTATCTTGTCACTGTTTATTTGTACTGCTCACATACTGTAGCTACTGCACATACAGATACTATACACTGAGTGTAAGTAGGTCCATATACAGTACCTAGCAAAATGCTATGCTGTACGTGGGAGAGCACTGCATGCATGAAGAATACATTCTGTAGGTACGGTACGAATAACGAACATACTGTATGTGGTACAATGAACGCTAAATGCTAATCGCTGTATACTGTATACTGATGAAGATCTTGATACAAACTGCTGGATAAATTAAACCCATGCTTCCTTATATACAATCATGCACCTACAACCAAATTACCACCAAATAATAATCACTATTTCATCTAATACTGTCATAAGTAAATTAGTCACTGCTTCCAAATTACTGTGATTCCTCTTAGAAAGGGAAAAATGTATGGATTTAATTTCTCCACACAAGTCTACTCTTGCTCATCAACAGCTGGTAGCAAGACCAGACTTGCGCTACACTGGAAGAACTATTGTATGTCAATATACACTGTAAACAAGTAATTCACACTTTGCCCTGTGTAAGCAATACCACCCTGGTACTGCTTGGGAAATCCCCCAGCATTAGCAACAACAGCCTACCACCAACACCCCAATTATGCAAACTCCCTGTAAATGTATACTGTCAATATTCCTGATTGTAGCATACTGTGTGTAAAGACCTATATTGCCTCGTGTTGTTTTAGCAAGTCAGTTTCTGCTTTTCTGCAGTTAGCATTCCTTGCCTTGGGGGTATGCTGATATAATTTATAAATTCCATATTTATCTCGTAGGCCTATAATATAGCTTGCCAATGCACTGAGCAGAAGCCTATGTGTACATTGGTAGGAAGCTGAAATGAATTTGTAGAATGTGTTTGATGGGTACAGTAACACATACATACATACATACATACATACATACATCTAGGAAGCAACTAAAAATCACTCCCTGATAAACAGTCAAGTTGAAGGCTATGTGAAGTACTGTCCACACACTGTATGGTTGCAGTCTGCACATCTTGTTGTGTAGTACTGTACTTGCGTAGTAATGTTATTACAGGGTACAGGTATGTGCAATGCAAACAGTAAAAGTACTATTGTAGGTAAAGTCTTGACAGTCTGGTATTGGATGTCTGCTGGGTCAATACTGTAATGTGTATAGCAGGTCATGTACGGGGAAATACTGTACATACGCTAATAGCTTAATGTGTAGAGGGCATGAACTGACAATTTTTGACAAGCACTGGTTGATTGAATTATTGTGATACAATTAGGTGTAATGCACAACTACAAATTACTTTTCAAATGACAGAAGTGAATGCTCCATACCATCTTGATTAAGGTTTGCTTAAGATATAAGGGATGAACTGCTAGCCACTCCTCCCCCCCCCCCCCCCCGGTGCTACAATGCATAATGTAAAGAATTCTTTAATGCAAGACCAACAGGCCTACTTCAACCATAGAGGTGCTGTATGAGGTAGTACCTCCATGCTTCAACTGTACAGGTCTGCCAACTGGTAAACGCAAAGTACTACAGTTTACAAGCTATAATTTGTACAAATGAGCAGATAGTTAACACAATTTCTGCTATCCTGAATTCCAACCCACTCACTAGAATCAGTATTAGTACTGTAACTTCAGGGTAAGGTGTGCACATACTACCTAATTTTTAATAAAGTTAAAATTTTACCAACATCATGCTAAGAATAATTTTTTTTAACATTTTCTTTTATACACAGCGTTGTTAATAACACATTTACTTTGTACAGTAGCCTTTAAATGATCATGCAATTTAGAAATTTTATGGATTTTTTTTCTATGAAAGTATGTTACATAAATCAGGTTAATTACTGTGCCTACTTATTCAGTCCCTGGAAACTGGGGAATTCCAATAATACCAAGAGTGGGGGAAATTCCCCTTCTGTACACACTACTGTAGCAGACTTTCACTGTTTGTAATGTCTGCTGCTAGTCCAGGGGTATAATATTTAGATACAGTATACACCATCAGAAAAGGGGAAGTTGCCTTCACAAGTGCATCAAAGGTGCTCATGTACACTATATACTGCCACCTATTATTTGAACAGAGCATATGCATGATTATATAATAACAACAACAACAACAACAACAACAACAACAACAACAACAACAACAACAACAACAACAACAACAACAACAACAACAACAACAACAACAACAACAACAACAATAACAATAATAATAATAATAATAATAATAATAATAATAATAATAATAATAATAATAATTCATAATTGTATACTAATTCTGATTGGGGTGACTGCATTTTCCCTTTAACTGTCAAACAGAACCGACCATGTTCCTCAACAAAAGGTATCTCCTAAACTTTTCTTTTACAATTTTTCAAAAAATGCAAACAATGCAGCACTATATTCTTTTTTATAAAAATCTTTCACAAGATTGGAAGCTGAACTGTCTGTGACTTAATACTGTACTGTAGCCTAACAGGACAAGTGTACTGAAATTGTGGCAACTGCATTTTAACCTTTGACCTGTGCAGGTATGCATGGCTTCATACAGTATCAATTATTCCTGTTCAATACAGGAACTGACTTCTTTTTATCATCAACGCGCAGGCTTATACAGTATCTATGGGTAGCAGTTTGAAAAACAATCTTAACAACAACAAAATTCTTAACCCAAGTATGAATGATCATAAAGCAATAGCAATTGAATATGGTTGAAGAACTATAAAATATGCATGGGATACCGTTGTACATTGTAAATTTACAAATTTGCCAACAAATACGTTAGGAAGTTCAAAATCAAAAGTGAAAGAAGTATCCCAAATACCGTAAAGAATAAAACCTTGCCCTTCTTTATTTTATGTCTGTCTATAATTTCACGGCGGCTTAAAACTTCAAAGCACAATGGATAATGGAATGAAATGATCAGAACCTAAAAAGAGTTATAATTTAATCTTTCGAACTATTCACAATGCTTGAAAGAATCTTAACTGTACAGTCAGATGACTAGTATAAAGGCACTGAAATCAGTTACACTGCTAGCAGTCAACAATAAAGAATGGGTTCTCAATGACATCACCTGGGTCAGAGGGATGGGTAAGTAATCATGTGGAACATTGTCCCATTCATTTTCTTTAAACCTTCTTGCATGCTTATCTGCCCTCCTGTACACCCTGCCCCCCCCCCCCACAGCACACACACACACATATATACATCCACAGCCATCCTGCAGAAAATCAATTTTCCAGTGCAGTGTGTCACATCATTCCACAATGCACAGTATTCATGTTGTGAGTTGCAGACTACAGTATATCCATCCAGAGTAGCTCCTCCTCGACCTATATCTATTTCCTGCAGCACTACAACATAAATTTATAAGCAACGAGCTTCCAAACTGCAGTAAGCACCCACTGGTGATACATTTGCACTTTCTGGGGTGGTAAGCAGTGTGTTAACCTACCAATATAGAAAATTTGTCTGCCCAACTGTGAAACTGTAATCGGAGCACCCCTCCCTTCCCCACCCCAGAGCTCAATCCCACTTCCCAAAAGATGAATGCAAAGCACCTGATATGGATCTGGCATTTAGAATACATCTTCCAACCTTGCACTTCATTACCTACAATAACACGTATCATACTGTTCATGGACTGAGCAACAGTTTTAGGACAAAATTACAATTCCCCAGCAAACCCAAATATTGATATTGAAGTTGTGCATGCACAGTAAACAACAGCTAAACTATTAGGTGAGCATGTATATTACCAATTTCAGGGGGAAAAAATAACTGGAAGAAGCCATCCACATATACATGAGGTCAATAACAGCTACTAGCACCAACTATCATACAGTAATATCTAATGTACGTGTCTGTAATTTAGCCATTGTCAAGTGAACAGACCTAAGTATGTACATCATGTCACAGTACAGAAAGTGTGCCCTCCAACAGAGGCAAGTGCATATCATTGCAACTCATACGTACCAACAAATGCAGACAGCAGACTGACAGCTGATTTGTGTACCAGGGGAATAACGGGCGTAAGTCTGCATGCGCGTGCAAAATCTACATTGTGCGTGCAGTGTGCTTCATGGTTTGCCTTCAAAATGATGTCACATGACTGATGTCACATGACATCAACGCATAAGGTCTATTTTACTTTATATACAGAGTAAATACAGGCAGAGTATTTAACACAAGAACGCCAAGAGGCCTAGTGATTCCTTGCCAAGTTGAGAGATGGAGTAGGTATGAGAGCGAAAGTTTAAATCTTTCTTGCAATCAATGAGGACCATCATGGTGGGCTTGTGTTATCAATAGAAGTAAATGTATGACAAAGTTTCTTTATGTATTCCTTTTTGAGATAATGTGGTTACAAAAGATGTTATATTTTGACAGCTGGTGACCTAAATTGACCTTTGACCTCTGTTAAAAGCAATCCCAACTGAGATCTTTACACATTGAACTTACACATCAACTCTGAAGTGTGCCACTCTTATCCTTCACAAAAACCTGAATGCCAAAATATATTGAGGTTTCCATAATACTTTCAGGCAGTCAAAAAGCCCCACTGTCAAGGCTATGATTTTAGGAGGTTAGGTGTCAGGGAAATGGAAGGTTTACTGTATTCCCTAAAGAACAATTACCATCATTAGCAATTACAGTAAGTACACAGCTCACCCTGAAAAGATGGGTCCACATGACTGGTGCTGGCATATGACAACAGGGATTCACATACAGCAAGGGATTGCCCGATTTATCCTCATTCCACAAACTAGGTCATTATGCTGACATTAATCTAAACACTTAAGGGCTGTCAACACTGCATTGGACAAACTGTCAATTTTTTTTTTCTCTTGCCTGGTCCATAGGCAATCATATGTCAATCTGATGTGACTCTAACAGCTACACCACCAACAAGTTAGGATCAGAGGCCAGGTTATCAGTCTACAAAGGTGATTTGTCTTTGTGAGCTGTGACTGTGTTATCCTCAGTGGACAAGTAGAGGGGGAATTGTTATTACCTCTGGTACTTAAAGTGGTATATGTTGTATCAATAGCAATGTCTCCAGTTCTCAACAAAGTGGGAGGCACAAATAAAGAAGAGATTAGAACCTGTAAAATCATAATATAAACCAAGTAATTGCAAATGGATCTGTTCAAAATGGTTATATATTAAAAGCAATAAAATCATAAGGATAAGTTGAAGGCAGAAAATATATAGTGTTTGAATTAAACATAACACCTGTAACCTACTATGTGACCCACACATAAAAACAACCCCAGCCAGGGTTTCCGCCAAAGGGGGGAAAGGGGGAATTTGTCCCCCCTTTCCAGAAGAAGGTGGGTAAAATCCCCCCCTTTTCATTTCCATAAAAATTAAAAAAATTGTCCATATCTTGGTTTCTTACTTAAGAAGAGGACACCTTTGCAGCAATGTTTGGACTTTCATAAGTAAATGGCCTTTAAAACCCTTCAAAATGCACCTTATAAGGGTCTTGAAGCAAGCTTTTGTCCCCCTGAACCCACTTGTAACTTTAGCCAGGGACAGCATCAATTTGGACTAGGGGTTTAGGAGCAATTAATCCCCCCTTTTTTGCATTTCTGGCGAAATCCCTGCCAGCTGCAGAGTATTTCATATATTCCATGTAAAAAATTAGTCTTACCAAGCTTTTCACTTTCTGACCACACATGACCCTGTGTGACCTCTAGGGAAAATAAAAATATTACTAAACACTAAAGCAGTAACTATCAACCAATTTTTCATGAGTTCACCAAACTTTTCTCTCTATGACTGCTCCTGACCCCATGTGACCTCCAAGAAATAACGAAAATGCTAGTAACACACCAAAAACAACCCCAGCCACAGTATCACATACATTTCATTTAAAAAAGTAAAAATTAGTGTTACCAAGCTTTTCACTCTCTGGACACACATGACCCCATGTGACCTCTAAGGAAAAGAAAAATATTACTAAACATTACAAACAGTACAGCTGTCAACCAATTTTTCCTGAGTGTACCAAACTTTTTCCTCTTTGGCCGCTCTTGACCCCACGTGACCTCCAAGAAATATATTAAAACATTAGTAAACTTTAATATATTAACTTCCAAACAGTGTTCGCACTAAGGCGCGTGATTGCGGGAATCCCGCTTTTGACTTTCGAATCCCGCACATAATTAAATCTAATGCGGGAAAATCCCGCACACCTTCTCCGCTCCCGCATATAAATAAATCTTAAGCGGGCAGCTGATGTTCCGAATCCAGCCAAAATTCCCGCACACTTCTCTGCAGCTGTGATTGTACAGAGAAATTGCAATTATAATACGCACAATATAGAATCGTTACCAAGCAAGGGGGACGGCAACTCCCAAGCTGAACCGTGAACACTGATTATGGTAGCAACAGATATCATCGTAATCTAGCCATTCACAGTGCAGCTCTTATATGCTGTCTGCTGGGTTTTATTTACAGTAGGCTACATAAGAGCGAATCTGATTGGATTGAAATTCAATCACAGTTTCAGGGTTGCAAACGCAACGTTGTATCGTGTACAGTATGTTTGGTTACAAACGTACACCTGTAGGCTACATGTAGTGCACTGTGGAGTCTCACATGTGTTGTACTGAATATGTACAGTATGTACTGCAGTACTTTATTCATTATTACATTGTTCTCGTTAATTTCTGATCGTATGTGTATCTTCAGTGAAGTTCATTCATACTTTCCACTTCAACTTCAAGTTCACGGATTTATACTCACTCATTCTTCAAAAGGAAAACACCGAGTGACGAACTGGAGCCTGAGGTATCGGAGGAGGGGTGTGGGGAGGCTCTGAACTTGGAGAGAAGCACTAGTGACACGCATTCACTGCCGTTAACAGCAAGTTGTACCTCTAGCGTGGGGGTAGTTTTGCGATGGCGATGGAAATCCCGCTCAAAAAAAATTTATGGGAGGGATGAGGTCCCGCCTTGATTTTGAAAATCCCACCCCAAAAAAATTTTAGAGAGGGAATTCCCTCCCAGTGCCAATTCCTTAGTGCGAACACTGCTTCCAAACAAGTTTGAATTTCATGCAACATGTAGTGCCTGAGATATATGCAGCTCTGTGCTTTTCTACTTCACAGTGACCTCAAATGACCTTTGACCCACACCAACAACAATCCCAAAGGAGATCTTTGCATAATACACCAATGTGCCAAACTTGAAGTATCCTGCATGTTTCCTTCAAAAATTAGAGTGCCAACAAACTTTTTACTCCATGACCTGTCATGACCCTGTATGACCTTTGACCTCCAATAAATCTCTGGAAATTTTCATAACTCAAGAGGTACTACTCTACCCACCATGTCTGAAGTTCAGGCAACATACAGCTGATGAGATACTGCAAACATGGTTTGTCCATATTTCACCTGCTGCTGACCTCAGATGACCTTTGAACCACACCAAAACCAATCCCAGCTGAGATCTTTATATGCTTTACCCACAAACCAACTCTGAAGTGTCTCGTGCTTTCCCTTCAAAAACTAGAGTGCTAATGAGATTCTTGTCACACACATGTATACACACACACACATACATACGCACACACATACACCGACATCACCATCGCACAGATTCCTTGCCTGCCTTCGGCAAGGAATCAATTTTGTGTTAATATGTTGCAAACCATGAGCAGAAAGATACCGAGTTTCACATTACAAGCGATAAAGCTCCATGACTTTATCATACGGATAATGCAATCTTCACAAGTACACTAGTGCAAAGATATTCCAACCCTCCTGGTTTAGAAGGGACTGTCCCAGTCAGATTATGCCATGCGGGTGTCCTGGTTCACCTAACTGTTAAATTGTCCAGGTTTCCAAAGTTGTTGTGCAACTGTAAGATGGACAGTGGTATAACTGGGATAGTACAACGCTCTTTTGTATAGAATGTGTTCACAACGAGGATGATTTGATCCTGAATGCGAGCTTTAAGCTGATGTTGCTTTCAGAACCGGGAAAACATGCCAGTTGTTTTGATTGTTCCAAATTGATCTATTACTCTGAGTTGAGTGCCAAGCAAAAACTATAACTGCAGTCCCATATGGAAGTGTAGTAAGCCTATAGGATAGGTAGGAGTTGAACAAGTCAACTAACAGGGGTAGAGCCATGTGGGGGCAGTGGGGACCATGACCTCCCCTCTGGATAAGTTTTCCACTTTTGTCAGGGAGTATTAATGGCTACTACTGTAGCTACTTGTAATCAAGCATTATCCCTGACTTCACACAGTCACCCCAACGATTTAACTTAATTTGCTTATTAAGGAACTAAGGCAGAGGCTTCCAATAAAACCTCGAATTATCAATTTGATATGTACAATAAAAAACCACAATTTTTCAAAATTGGTTTACAGAAACCAAAATTTTGGAATTTCTCTGTAAAAACCTCAATTTTTCAATTTAAATCCAAAATTTTTGCATGCGTGCCAAAAAGTTTTGCTTTCCTCATCTAGCAACCCACAGCTCTGTCAGGGCTTCAGGATGCTGGCCCCCTGTCTGGAAGCAGCCTTACTGTAAACCTCCCCTCCCCCCCTTTTGTTGAGCAGGTCCTGGCACCACCATTTGCAATTTACCAACATACATGTGTAATTATTGCAAAGCCCATGTTATGCACATTACATGTAATATAGCATAGAACATTACTCTATTTGACACAAACAAGGGAACTAAAAAAAAAGGCTTGTTTGTAATTTCGATCACCTTCTCCTGTCTACATTATTTCCAAGTCAACTTTTACGCACTGGTAGATTGTGCGATACATGCATGCTCCAGAATGAAGAGTGCAAGTTTTGGAATTGTCCCAGGTTGAAGGTTACAAGGGTTGGGATGTCTGCTGGTTTAAAGTACAGTAGTGAGTGACCAACAGGCCTATAGCTAGTTACAGTAGCTGTCATAGCGACACAGGAACGCCCTAACAATACAGTAGTCTGTATTTTGTACTTATATGTACAGTACTATGAAGTTCCCTGATGAACACTCAAAATAATCCACATTAAGAATGCCTCTTGAAACAGTCCTAGCTATAAGTTACTGTATAAGTGCAGGGAGTTGCTATTTGAATAGCAACTCCCTGGTAAGTGGCACTGTTATTGTACTTTATATACTCTGCCTGCTACAGGTACAGCATTTCAAGTATGGTACTGATTAAACAATTTATTGTATCTGACAGATATGAGGACAAAGACTTCAGTACACTTAAAAACATATGAAAATAAAAAACTACTGAATGAAAGGGATCATGGCCACTATCCATCCGGCAGATTTATACAGTCCAATTCTAAGGATAACGAAGTTTTCGGACTTTTTGCTAACAAATATACAGTTATTAAGCCAGTTGTTCTCAAAATGCTACTAGCTGTATTACTTAATTTTGAAAATTGTCTCGCAAATATTGGTTTGAGAATGACTCATCACTCCTCATAAAAACGTGAAATTAAAAATTTCAAATCCCCTATTTTATAATGGAATAGCCCAAACTGATCGATAGTGGACATGATCCAATGAAAGTAAAAAATTACAAAATATTTAAGATGATTTGATGGGTACACCACTAATCAAATACAGTAAATAAGAACAAGAGTTTATATTACAACACTGCAGGCAGACATTAAAAATCTTCCATACATGAGGAGGGTGCAATGAACATTTTATGCTATGCATTATACCCAGGTTACCAAGCAGTACATGCATATTAAAAATAATTAATTTACGTTTTCCATCTTACTGTACTTCTGACTTAATTAAAACATCCCACTAACCTGATCTTGTCCTGTACAGAGAGGAGAACCACATTTAACTGAGATGGTACACCTATCCCATAAATTCCTTTAAATAGCAGAATACTTTACTGTTCAATCCAGTCTTTTATTTAGTGAGTTATCCATGCTGTTAAATCATTCCACTTTAACAGTAAATAATAAACAGTGATACTTTATTGCAGCTTCAAAACAAAAACTTCCCTGACTTGGTGGTACCTCTAAACTAAAATACAATACAGTCCCAGCCAGTCTACTATACTCTGTAGACCAGCACTTAGTATATTCTATGAAAGCCACCAGGATCCGGCTTTTGAGGTTTGTAATAACTAAACACACAGGCACTGAACAGGATTTGCAGCGCTATCACCGAGGTCATTCTATGGAGATAATTCACAGTGTGACTTTTAGTCATAACATACACAATGTGAAGACAATAGGAGAGCATTAAACCCAGTTTTAACAGTGTGTGTAGGAGGGCATCTGTCTGGAATCCTACATACTTAGTAAAGGATGCCAATGGCTGTGTACTTACTTTTAATCCCTAAACAGTGCTCCTATTAAAGTTAAACCTGGAAGTATTAAATCAGTGTTAAAGGGTAAGTGGGTGGGATAGAAGCACAAATTATGAACTAAAGGTAAATAGTTGCAAAAAGATTTCCTGTACCAAAGCTTCTAAGGTTGACCAACATCTCACAAGCTAACTTATGTAGCAATTATTTGACAGCTTGCAACTATGGTTTTCAAAGGGTCTTGGGTGTAAATTTCTGTAAAACTGCTCTCAGTACAGTGTTTCATACTTTATGGATTTATTAAAGACGGTTCATTTCACTGTACATAATACATGCGCATGCAATAAGGTTACTGAATGGAACCAGACTCTAGGCCTGTTAAGTTATAATTTATTGCCATAACAGTTCTATCATTCCATGTGTCTGCAGTGGGATTAAACTGAATTCAATTAAGGGAAAGGGGTGGGGGATGGGGTGACAAAATCTAATCACAAAATGTAATAAACAGAAAAGTGCAATTTTCAATCAGTTGTACATCAGAGACAAATTTCTTTTTATTTATCACTTCAAGTAATTTATGGGGCAGAGGAAATTAAGGTGCAATTCCTACATTACAATAAAAAATAGTCATGTTTGCTGATCAGTGTTTTAGCCAGGTCAATTATTTGTGACATTCTTTACAGCTAGTCTAGGGTAGGTTAGTTAGTTAGATGAGGTTGAACGTCCCAGTTTCCAACCAACTGGTTCAAGTCGAGATGACCACAGCCTTTTTACCAGTTATGGCTCACTGGCTTGTTTTCCCTACTCCATTGCTTATGCTGAGCACCAAGCACAAAGGCAGTAGGTTCCATTTTTAAAGTCTTTGGTATGACCTGGCCAGGATTTGAACCCTAGACCTTCTGGCTGCAAGTGGGATGCTCTAACCACTTGGCCACTGCAGTTGGCCACTGCAGTCTAGGGTAGGGGTCCACAGGGATGGGCTATTATGAGGTTAGTATACAGTGGTAAATGATGCAATATTTGAGCATAAGTTCCCTTGTTTGCAGTAATTATGAATAGAAATCAAGTGTACACTGAATACTAATTAATACTAGTCCTGCAACATTGCTAACATACAGAATTTATCATGATTAATCCCTGGCAAAATCCAATGCTAACCTGTGCTTAAATTACTAAATCTGATTTTGTGTGAGAGATTCTGTTTTGTAAATGCCAGAATGTCCCACTAACATGGACTTTCTATAGCAACGATTCCCATACAAGCTTCCAAACTGGTACCGTTGGGGAGAATTTGCATGCTCACAACCACTTCTCCCCTTTTTCTGCCCCTTTTCAATTAAGCTAGGAGTCTGTGTACTGTATCCATAATACTTCAGAGCCACCAGGTACTCAAATCTGACACAGATTTACGTAAAGTACTAAAACAAATAACCATTTTGTTTATTTCAATAACGAAAAATCACTTCCCACTGATAATGCATTTAAGAAAGTGAAGAATGCAGTGTTCTTTCATAACTATACAAGTTCACTAGAGGTAACAGAGAGAACAAGTATGTGAGAAGTATACAAAAAATTTCCATCACTTCACACAAAGATCATGACAGATTTTAGTGAAAATCTGGGGGACTTGTTGAAGATTTCAGTCATGGCACACTTTATCTGCAGTGCACTGAGACCCCTTGCACTCCCCTTTAATTTTTCCAAGAAAATAGGTTTAAGAAGGTCTAAGTATGAATTTTTTCAGGGTTCAAAGCTTTGTCAAATCCTCCTCCACTCAGGATGGATGACCTTAGTAGTCCCATGGCTCCAAAATCATCAGACCTTGGAACATTGCTTGTTACATGTTATGCATGCTTAAACTTAAATGCCAAAAAGAAGTGCACTCTATTTTTGCAATTTTTAACAAAACTGTATCCCCCCCCCCCCCTGCCCTCCCCCTCAGGTGATGACAGTTCAATCCTCTACCCAAACTGAAAGTCCTGAGCAAAAGGGAAAATCTTTTGCATTACCTGCCAAAAATATCATAGGGAAAAACAGGTAGAAAAAGGTGGATGAATGTCCCCCAGCCCCTCTCTTCCTTGGTAAAACATCTGCAATAGTCTTATGCGAGGTCCTGGTAACACGGCTGGCAGGGTAGAATCCCTCAAGTACAAACTACACACTTTGTTGTAAAGTTTTTATGCTATCACTTCTGGCAAACCATCCTCTTAATCAGGGATAGCACCAGCTCAAAAATTTAAGGGGGGAATTCCCCCCTTGGACTAACATTTTGGGTGGGGATCTGTGAATCTTCGGGGGGATTCTACCCTTATCAAATCGTACAAAAAAATATACACTATCTACCAGGGATACAAAGTTCCAGGGGTACAAAGTTACAAACAAAAAGTGATGTCACCACACCCACCACCATTTCTTCCTAAATTTACAAGTTGGCCAGAGTTTGGCTTTTTGACAATTTATAAGTTAACTCTTATCATCACAACCTAGCTTAGAATATCAGCATTTGCAGCCACTGATTCTTTAGGAAAGCTTAATGTCTAGTGAACTTGGGCGATATATCGAAAATTATCGTTATTGTGATAATTTTTTTGGCGAGACAATACAACAGGCCTAACAAGAATTCAAATATTACAATTTCTTGGAACAAAAATGTGAAATAATTTGCCTTATGTTGTTTTATTTCTTCTCATTGCTGTCTCCAAAATATTTTTTTTTTATTGAAGCCATTTTTATATTACATTGAACTGATGTAAAATCGATGAAAGTTTGTGATTTCTCTCCTCAGTTTTCCATCTAGGAGAGAGCAAAATGAATTCGCACAGTCATTAATTGTATGTTTCGTACAGGTCTGTAATGTACCCACTACCCACACACCGATGATTTAGGCCATGTCCGTGTTCTGTACAGAAGTTTAAGTGTAATACTGTAGGCAATGAGAGCACAGTCAAGTCATGTGCATGTGAAGGTCTGTAATTGTATACAAACACCCATACATAAGGCTACACACCTGCTCTGTAGAAAATTGACATACATCGCAAGAACACTGGACATGGAAGTTCAGTGTTATTTTGATTGCCCTTGTGCCACTTAATTTCAAGTTATTACCTCTATTTTGCAGTAGAAATTGTGGCTGCTTTTTTGTAAAACATGTACGTTAATTTGTGTGATGTGAAAGTGTACATTGTACATTCATGATTAATGCAATGACCAGTGACTGAAAAGTGGCCCCCATGAGGTGAGCATGAAAGTTTGACACAATTTTGTACTCCACTCGTACATACTGTAAGTATGTAGTCGACTCAAGGAAAGGCAAAATACTAGCTCCATTGATTTGCACACAGTATACCTGTAGAACAGATGTTTATGCAGAGATAATGTGTGCATGCATTACGTACCCCTGTATGAAACTATAACATTTAAAACAAGCACCTGTGGGCCTACACAAGCTTATATTTCTAGGTAATATATGGTATGATGGTGTGAAATAGCCAAGTAGCTGCATGAAATACTGTGGGTTTCGAAGTAATTTCACTTTATAGTTTGTTTGTGAGAAATTTTGGTTATTATTGACAGTTGAAACTGAGAAGGAAGAAAATAGGCTAGGGGTGCGGCGACAATATTTGGCCCTTCTTCTTTCCCTCCCACAGTTAGCACCCATGTGACAGGTTTCGCAAAACAGCAAGATGGGGATGACTTGACTATTCTTGACCTCTCGTATTCTACTGTAATACAGCAGCAAACTTGAGGAGAAATTGTCTTCATAGAGAAAATTATGGTGATTATCTAATTATCGCGATGATTTTTGTTTTGTTATTGCGATGGTAAAAAAGTCAATATCGCCCAACACTACTCATGTCTCCTGCACCGATTGCATTAGCAGCTGAAGATTCATAGAAACAAGTCATCACACGTTTAGTGCACTTCCATATCAACACTGTACTTGAGGTCCCAAGTCTAGAGTGTGTAAACTAGGCTATCCAAATCAGCCTTTAAAGGCCACAGCTAAAAAATTACACTCACTCTTCAGTAACTCAACATATTTCATGGTCAATGACAAGGTTTCGCCAATTTAGTATGCATCCAAAATTTTGAGATTGTGACCCCAAAAGTTCAAGCCTCCGATCACTTGATGTCCTTCCAAATTTCAATGCCACCACTGTACTGTACACACCATAGGTGTAAGGCTGCAGTCTTGGTAGAAAGCCCCATCGTTAAATTGACAGGCCTCCAAAATTGTGTAGTTGGCATTCATTTCACAAAATATGTACGACAAAAACTCCACTTCGCTATTTTGAGATGCGATATACTTCTTTCTTTAGAGCTGCTGGCACCAGCTCACACACCATCCTAACCTGTCGTATATGGATACATGCCAAGCCTAGCCTAATGTCTCAAGTTAAACTGAAAGTGGCCACAACCAATCTGTAAGGAGAGTTTATGTTGTTCCACAAAGGTATCAAGCTCTCAGAGCACAATGTAACTCCAGTACAACGAATCTTTCAGTGCACGCAACAAGAGTTCATGGTATTTTCAAACGGAAAGTACATCTACACGTGGTTCAGTCAGTGCATTTAATACTGTACTGACTTAAGTGTGTGCAGTTTGTGAGCTGAAATTATTCTGAATACAAGGCCAAAAGTACAGATATTTTGCAGAATGGGTTCATACCAAAATCCATGCGGGAATTCCCCCTGAACAAGTTTTCTTGTGTGGGAACTGACAACCTATTGTACACGATTCCTGCAATCCTGTACCCCGTGGAGTGGACTCTGTTTGCTCAGCTCTGCAGCTTCCCAAACTACCGTCCGCCAAAGCGAAGAGGACTGCGTCCAATTTTAGACGCAAACTTCATTACCATAACATGATTTATTCATGTACTCTTTCATTATTCATGCTATTGTTTTTGAGTGAGTGTGTATATTCATGTAGTCGTACACTGAAAGCCTAGACTGAAACCTGAGAAGTCCTACCATTACTGTGTTGCATAACCACCTGTGCAGTGGGCACTACCAGATGGGTATTTCAATGACATACCGACTCTGTGGGTGGCATCTATAGGCTGCTGCATGATTTTAACGGGACCAGATGTTGCCTTCTTGTAAATATTCACTAACATTCAACCAGTCTTGTACCCCACGGTGTGGACTCTGTTTGCTCAGCTCCTCAGCTTCCCAAACCACTGTCCGCCAAAGCGAAGAGGACTGTGTCCAATTTTAGACGCAATTAAACTTCATTACCATAATATGACTTATTAATGTACTCTCTCATTATTCATGTTACTGTTTTTGAGTATGTGAACTCCTGTAGTCGTAAACTGAAAGCCTAGACTGAAACCTGAGACGAAGTCCTATATCATTACTGTATTGCATAACCACCTGTGCAGTGGGCACTACCAGGGAGTGGCTATTACAATAACATACCAGCTCTCAGAGTGCTACAGAGTTGAACTCTGTGGGTGGCATCTAGGCTACTTCAAGATTTAAACGGGACCAGATGTTGCCTTCTTATGAATATTCACTAACATTCAACCAGTCTCGAGGCCACATATTTCTATGAATATCCAAAAGAATTTGTTCAGTATTCACTTTGGCAGGCTGTAGGGATATGACTGAACAAGGAATATGCCGCACAGCCTGCTACGTAGGCAAGCAATCCTGTGGCTAATGCGACCCCTGCTCTTAATCCATCCAACATCCTCTACCCTCCTCCCCCCTCCTTTCCCATAAGTTCCCGGTATACAGTATTTCAACATGAACCATATTGTTACAGAACACTTACATTACAACGACAGCTTTTCAAAGGATTCCTTTCAGGTAGACTATAAACAGGCTCATAGGCCTAGGAACCTTTTTGAGACTGGGGGGGGGGAGGAGGGTTGAACCTTGTTTCGGATTGCTGTCCTGGGGGAGGGGGCATCCTCCTCCCCATTGGAAAATTTATAGGTATTTAAGGGTCCTCAGATGCAATTTGGTGCAACATTTTGGACAAACTTTAAGGAAAATTACTGCAAATTTTTGACATTCTCGAAAGCAGTTTGTATCAGTTAACAATTGTAAATCCGACTTTTTAATTGTTTTATGTGGAGTTCCCCAGGGTTCTATTCTTGGTCCTCTGCTATTCATAATTTATATGAATGACATTAGTTTTGCTTCTAAACATTCTAACCTCAATCTATTTGCCGACGATACAAACATTTTTTTCTCAGATAGTGACTTACCAACATTACAAAATACTGTCTGTAGTGAGTTATCTGTAATTTCAAACTGGTTTGCAGCAAATAAGCTATCTTTGAATGCTTCTACAACTAACTACATGGTATTTAACTCTTGTAACAAAAACTACACCTTTGATATATATATTAACTGCCAACGAATCAAACAGGCCAATCATGTAAAGTTTCTTGGGGTCTATATCGATTCAAATCTTTCATGGGAAAATCACATCTTACACGTCTGTAATCAGGTTTCTAAGGGTGTTGGTATTCTTTGTCGGTTGAAGCATATTTTACCCCGATTAATCCTGAGAAAGATTTACCTTACTCTTATTTTACCACATTTGCCTTATTGCTGTACTGTCTGGTCTGGCACCACTAATCGTCATTTGAATAAATTAATTGTTCTTCAGAAACGAGCCCTACATCACATTTACTCTGCTGGGCCTCGTGATCATACCAACAAGTTATTTAAATCATTGAACCTTCTAAAACTTAGCGACATTATAAGGCTAAGTATTTCAATATTTACAAGTTTATCGTTTTTTTATAAACGCTTTGCCATCTTCTTTTTAGGATTTCTTCGAGAAAAATTGTTCATTCCACTCATACAGCACTAGAAATATTTCAATCCTTCGTCCTGTGTATGGGACAAACCTCACTCGATACAGCTTGCGATATCGCGCTGTAAAAGTTTGGAACAACCTATCAAGTCAAATTAATATAGCTGGTAAACCTTCAGTAAAGTCTGTCAGAAATGTCTTACGGCGTTACATGATAAACCTATACTAAGTATATCCTTTTTGTAGCTTCTTATGGTATAGGAGGGGAGGGGGATGAGGGACTGGGGAATGGGAGGAGGGGTGGGATTGTTATTGTGATCTAGTTAGGCCTAAGTATACTTTTTGTAATTTTTGAAGTATACTGCACGTAGTTCTTTTGGTTTTGTAATTTCCGGGGAGTGTGTTCACGTCAAGCCCTCCAGGGTTTTAACACACTTCCCTTTTCACGACATGTATTGTTAATATGATGTTACGTAAATCGTTTTTGCATGTATGATTATTGTTGTGAAAAGAAACAATAAATGAAATGAAATGAAATGAAATTTCTTACAGAAGAGACAAATAAGGGGTTTTTCCCTTTGGATCTTGGGGGGAGAAGCATACTTCATCCCCCACTTTTTTGACTGGGGGGCTAAGGCCCCAGCCCCCTCCCCCCCCCCCACTTCCTATGCCTATCAACGGCCTAGATTTTATTGCAAGCTAATTAAATGACCCTCTTTATGTACAGTATTATAACTGATGCCTTAAAACTTGGTGAGCGATCCCTATCACTGTCCTATAATGGACTAGCCGGTCCCACAGTGGCCAGATTTATCTATTTAAACAGTTAACTATCAATTGTTATCCATGCTTTTTTATGTTGTGCTGTTTGTAGGGAATGGAAAATGCTATTTAGCATTGTGCCTACTGAGATAATAGTGCCAATTTTTTGACACTGATCAACATACAGTGATGAGAACAAATTACTGAAACCTAATTTTTACTTCAACTTTGCTAAATAGGCTTTAAGCAGTAACCTTCAGAGAAACATGAGGAAGATATTCCGACTTGGAATCCCACCCTTGATGGGTTTGATTAACTAATTTCGTGGAAAAGGGTGATTCTTTAATGCGTAGACCAGTGCCCATTTTCGTTTGCAACCCGGAAGTCACAAGTTCAAAACAAATAACGCAGTCAGAGTTTGGAGCCTAGGCCGCAAAATGCTAACTTACAGCTGCCAATGCTAGGCAGAAAATCAAAATAATCTTTTCTGTCTGTGTGATATAAAAGAAATTCTTTTAAAACTATATTTACCCTGGCCTCAGCGCACAGCTTCGGACTGTGCCCGGTAATTTCGACCCAAATTTTATCGTCGCACGCTGTTGCGAGATTTCTGCCAGTTGGCTGGCTTACACTGTCTGACAAGTCCACGGCAAATGTTGGTGGATCAGCCAGGGCTATGTTGACGTCGAACATTTTCTGTATTCTCTCCTTTTGAAACTTTACAAGACCCTTTTGGCCATCCGAAATAACAAATTCCTGACCCATCGTTTAACAACTGAAAGTCTTTTTCGACACCAAAACTAGAATGACGAGCCGCCATTGAGAGAGAAATGTCGGCAAGCTTTGCAACCTAAGTTGTCGCTGTACTGTGTTATGTCCATAAAGTAAGAACAGGTGATGACTGCATAAGCCTAATTGCCTACTATCTTTCTACATGCACATTTGTGCATGCAAACCGTTGCCACATGCATTGGCTGTTTGCTGACCTGTATTTACATACAAGTATAATTTACAGTGCATGATTGGTGTGATAGACTATTAAAATTATACAATGTACATGATAGAACCGTGTGCTATGCGAAGTTGGCACTTGACTAGAGCTTGAAATGAGGGGTCAAATAATACTGATCATATTAGCAAAATTTTAAGGCACCGTTGCCAAGAGGCAATCAAATGGTTATAACTGTTTTTTTCTTCTTGGTATTGGTAAAAAATCTCAGGCATATTGGAATAATTTCCATATTTGAATGAAGGGCCAGGACCAGGGGTAGAAGGGAGTCGGGCCGGTACTACACGAGACACCTTCAACACGTTTGTGCCTCATGATTCCTCATGCACCCATTCAAGGCTACGCGACCCCCCAGATGGGCTCGGGACCCATTAGTTTTTATCTCATCAGCTTTTATTCCCCAAATTTTTCACTGTGAAAATTTTCAGTGAAATTACAACCTAGAGTCACTAGACCTGGGCTGCGGTTCACATTTCTTGAGCCTTAACCCCAAGTTCTGCTTTATCGCAGTAGCTGCCCCAGGCTTTGGAGGAAGTAGCTCAGTCAAGTTTCCGGACACATGCTCCGAAAGTGCTTGCACAGCAGCCTTGCAGTGACGATTCTATGGTTTCTTAAATTCATTGGGTGGTGGTTTCTTAAGTTGGGCGCCTAACGGGATCGCAACCTAGATCACAACCGATCCCAGCCACACCAGAGTTGGGGCTGAGGTGATAAATTTGACATTGAAACCCACTAGATGGCAGAAAAACGCACGTTTGTTTTACACCAGGGTATACAACAATTTGAAAACACTTTGAAAACGTTCAAAATGTTTGCAAATTGCTTTCCATGCGCTCTAGATTGCAGGAAATCGCACCCTTAAACACAAATTTTCCTATAATCAGAGTGGCGCCAGGATTTGCTGGACGTACTGAGAGGCGAAGCTGCCGGTAACCTGAAGCCCCGACAGGGTCGACGATTTGCTGAAAGGGTGGAAAATGCGAAATTTTTGCGCGAAGCGAGCGGAAACTATTTGCGGCTACTTATGAAGAAAATTTGAAAATTTGCGGTTTTATTAAGCAATCGGCCCTCCTCAAAGCAAAATTAAGAATTTCATCTCAGCGGCTACAGTCGTCGTCGGTTGGGGGATTACACACTTTATCGTACCCGACAAAAGCGGAGTTTCTCAGGCGATTGGGGTAATGGCCCCTGTCCCACCCCCACTTGGGGACGCCCCTGTCTATAATTCTGCGACTAGCATGCGTGATTCACCAATATGGTCATTTCGATGTTGACTGCGTCAGTTTCCAAACTAAGAACAGGCGCGGATCTTGACATTTCGAAAAGGGGGGAGGGGCTGAAAGCCCCCTTGAATACTCTCGTAGATAAACATTATGCTAATTTCGCGTATTTGTTATTGTTGCCGTGGCAAAAAAGGGGGGCTGAGCCGAGAAAGCCCCCCCCCCTTGAATCTGCGCCTGAAGTAGGTTGCGGACGAAAACTGCACTCTAAAACGGATGAAGTAACGACAGTTCTGCACTTATCTTGCGTTAGGGGCCATCATGTGAGGAAGCGCTCGATCATTTATTCTCAAACGCGGTCAGATAGAAAAACGGGTATGCTGAGTTGGAGGCCACATTCCCAAAAGTCGAAATAGAAACTTTATGTTGATTGAATTTTTCTGTTTCATTTAATAGAGCTGTGGAAAGAGCGAGCTCATGATAAAACGTCGCAAACACATTTCTAGGGAATGCCACCCTCACATTTGATTTAGTTTCTACAAGTACCGAAAGATTCCTTGCAGAAATTTAGATTTCAGTTACCCCTCAGCACACGTTCAACACGATACGTTTTTCAATCGCACAGTCACCTCACTTGGCATTTAAATTTCGGGGATGATTTAACTTTGTATAATTGAACAAGGAACATGCCGTACAACTGATACGTAGTCAGCCTAGCACCATTTCAGGAGAGCAAACTTGGAAGCAGGGGCGCAAATCTCTGTTTGAGAGTGGGGGCGAAAACGAATATGGTGTACGCGTGGATTTGAAACTGTGCACGCGTAGCGTGCACCGCGAGCGCGAAGCCCTCGTGGGTGGGGTCCAGGGGGCGAAGCCCCCGGAAGCTCCTGGGTTTTAGTATTTCAGAAGCTGCAGAAAGATTATTTCGAACGGAAGATTTTAGTGTAAAGACTCCTGGGTTTTAGAACATTTACACTTGTCAAAATGGTTAGGGCACAAAGTTAATTAATACTACTGATGTGCTTTACGAACCGGGGTACAAAATGCAGAGATAGATCGCTCTGGCCTAGATTAGGAAACGAAGTGAAGGTATAACTAAGACATGTCTTAAGTGTTTTCGACTGAAAATTGATTCGTGTGCGCCGGGTTTCAGCTTCAGATGATATTCGATACGGCCTTAGTCAACATACATTCAAATACTATGTCAGTTATAGCCCATAATTGTATTGTTGTCATGTGTTGTTATCAAAGGGATGTCAATAGTGACCAAGCGGCAAAAAATGAGTATTGCTATTCACATTTGGGGGGCAAATTAGGGTTTGGTCCCCCACTTTTTCACTTGAGGGGCAAAGGCCCCCTTGCCCCCCCCCCCGGGATTTGCGCCCCTGCTTGGAAGTTGTCAAGTAGGGATTTTAATTTAAATTACGTAATTTAAACATACGCATTATCCGGCCCTCCCCCTAATCTGGGGCATTCTGTTCTTGTCCAATATGATTTTCTCAAAACGTAAAACCAATTCAGGGACCGCTGACATACAGGACCCGGGGGCCGCGTTTGAGAATCATTGTTCTAGAGGTTCGGAGGTAGAGGTTCCAGGAAGATTTAACTAGGATCATTATCAAATTTTCGGCAACTTGAACAGCCGCTGGGTACATGTGCCATGGACTAATATAGGTGAAACTAGAAAAAAAATTATATCAATTTTTGCACGAATAAGTTGGACTCCAAGGGTAGACTGTTTTATGATGAACAACTGAGACGGATATCCTAGAACGCTTATAATAATTTTCGAAATAATGAACCTCATTTACAACTTCTCCGGTACAATTCACTGATTGCGTGCGAAGACCAAACACCGAAAAACCCGTTTGTAAAGAATTATTTTGTAGACGCGAGTTCGCCTAGGCACCGTGACCGTGACCCGGATATCGATATACCTACATCAAAACCCTCATAATATGTACGTAAAAGATTTCTGTGTATTGTTTTTAACATTGACACCAAAATCGAATGAGGCTGAAATAAGTTTACAGCCACGTTCTCCCTTCGCTCTCCCCTTCTTCGGCAACGCACAGCGGCCTACTACATTGAAACTCTCATGGCATTTCTCCACAACAGACGAGAAGCTAGGCTTCAAGATGTGTGAGGGAATGACTGGGGGCGATGACCAAGGAGTTATGCAAAGTGGTGCTTTATACTAGGCATAGGCGTAGGAAACTGTTCGAGACTGGGGGACTGGACATTCAGTTTCGGACCGCTAGGGGAGGGTTCTAAGAGGAGGCCTCCCCTTTGGCAAATTTTCGAATATTTGAGGGTCCTTACGGATGCAATTTGGTGCAACATGGTTTAAAGAAAATTACTTCATATTTTTTAACATTTTTTACAAAACAAACAAATAAGGGATTTTCGTCCCTGGATTGAGGGGGCGGAAGCATACTTCCGCCCCACCACATTTTTTGACTGAGGGCTTCAGCCTCCACCCCCGCTTTCTACGCCTATGGTGCTAGGGCGATTGCCAGCGGGGGGGGGGGGTTGACCTGGAACATTCTCTTCTACTTGCCTACGTTATATATATAGTGAGTGTGCTCAGGGAGTGGCTACTTCCTGGTGTACGTGAGTCGGTCGGAACCTTGATCCCGTCACTGCGCACAATGGCACACACTTTTTAAGTGATCTACTCGTTGTACCACTGACCATGCTACCTGCTTCGGACGCCAGATACTCAGGGAGCTGTCACGTGACGTAGTACAGTAGCCGTTAATTAGGTTAAAGGCCCGTACTCGACGCACATTGAAATTTCATCAGTTTTTGGAGCCATTCAAGTGGTATCGTAAGCTATTTCGGAGCCGTTTCACAGAGATCCATTTCTAAAAGTTGGCGGTCCACAAGAAGACCCCCCCCCTTATCAACCCCTTACGAAAAAGGTTTGGATTTCAAAGTTGACGGCGCAATTTCCAAAAAAAGTAAATGAACCATTCAGTTGTAAACAGCGGGAAACTTCAACAGGCAATAGCTTAATTCATTTTGGAGAGCTCTTATTGGTGTCGCACTGCGCGGTTCATTCGAAAGAGAAACAAGATAAAAAACCTTTTAAAGTAGAAAAATTCAATTCATTTCGGAGATGAACTTTTCCAAAGGTTACCATATGCTTAAATTTTTACGTCCCCGGGAGGGGATATTAGAATAGAAACAACTATTCGCGCCGTTGGAAATCATATTTGTCTTAAACTAACTGTTCTATAATATTAATACCTTTATGCGTTTGTATCCGGCACAAACTGGAACTCTTATACTAATTTTGTATTGTTGAAACAGAATGAAAATCCTTTCCAGACGCTGGTTTCATTTTCAATTTTGTTAAGGAATGTTACCATACTGGCAGCAATGACGTCGACAACACCATTGGGACCAGATTCATATTGGAAGGAACAGAGGTACAGACCCTCTGTTTCGATACAGATCGATACATACCATCGCCACAACTTTTGTATCGTGATTTTTTAACTTCTTTATTCTATATGAGGGAGTTCCGTTGCCGCCAATATAACCCCCCCCCCCCGTCTACTTTTCTTCCCTGTACCCATCTACCCGGCCCCATATATCGTTTCTTTTGCAATCCAAAGTAGAGTCCAACCATATCATAGTTTTAATCATTGAGTTAAGCCTATCCTGTAAAGAGCTGGGTATACTAGTATCGAACTTCTTTGCTTCCAGTTCAGCTGGTGGGAAGTAAAATTGACGTGAAAAGTGAAACAGCATCAGATTTAAGTAAAGGAATGCAACTTCTCCGCATCGATTTATAAGTAGATGAGTCCGACTGTGTTTCAAAGTTTTAATAGTTAAGAATCACAGCGAATTTGTCCTCTAATAAAAAAAAAAGTGGTAGGCTATGAGCCCCGTGCAGTACAGTGGAATTAACCTGCACCGAATTAAGTTTACCGTAGGCACTTACATTTTTGAGTCCTACCCTACGGCATTTTGAGTGGTTAATCGTTCTGGCCCCAATCCTTGGGGTCCCTGGCAGTTCCCATGCTGTGTCTACTGGGTAGTCCATCACTGCTTTCAGAGGCGGATCCGTGGTGTGGAGAAAGAGAGGTGATTCGTAAGAGTACCGAAGGATGCCTTTGCAAGGATCTGGGATTCTCTCACAGGAAAAGAAGCCTTGGTAGGCGTTTGCAATTTTTCTTGTTCTAAGGGCCTTATAATCTTAATCAGAACAATGGAATTTTCAGTATTTTCAATAACAATAAATGCTTAAAAGAACCGTGTGCGAAATGGGCCTATTGAGCCTAGTCTTTTAATCTGAACCCGTGCCTGGCCTGGATTGCTTTACGAACGAACACCCATTAAGCTAAAATTTAAAATGTTCAGAAATGCAACCGTTTTTGTGGTTGAACTTCTTGCCTTGGGTTCTTACGAGGCAATTGGAAACTTTGCAAAATATTGCATGTAAGTCATTTTTTGTGTGTGTCTTTTATTTGTCCTGTCATACTTATGTCTTGAAGCAAGTAATTTTTGCACAAACATGACAGTATATCTTGGAGCATAGCAAGCCCGTAGCCAAGGACGGGGGAGGGGAAGCCCCATAAAAATTTTTCGCCCCTTAGAAAATTCTAAATTTCCATTGCCTTAAAGCAGCTTAGGATGTCTTGCCCCCTAAAAATTTTCCTCGACTCTTGGAAGCTTTTTCGACCCCACAGTACCTTTTCTGGCTACAGGGCTGGGGCAAAGTTGCTCATGTTTGAGCAAACGCGTAAGAAGTTGTTTACCTTTCTACTTTGTAAATACGGAGGTCTTTGGAGCCACAGTTTATTTGGCAGTGAACGAATGCAACTCCGTACTTGAGCTGGTTTTCTTTACTGTAGTAACTTGAGCAACTTGCAAGTACAAAATCTTTGAATAACAAATGGAGCCAATATCCGGGTTACTAAGTTTTAAACGTTTTCAACGATCGCCAAACAAGTTATCAGGGATTAGAACTGAATCAGTTGAAAGCTGTTTCATTATACATGTCTGACGTGTCACGCTGCATGCCATTGGCATCCCCCTTGGGTGACATCCCCTTCAAATCATCCGTCTACAGGCATGGGCGTCAATCCTGGATCCTGGGGGGACAGGGGACACGTCCGCCCCACATTTTGGAAATACACCCATTGACTTAAGATTTTTACACAGTAAATTTTTCCCCCAGTCTTCTAAACCGTTCTTGACAGTCACTTTACGGCTATCCCGCCGAGCGCGAGAATTTTTCCTTGTAGCCTATAGCAGGTAGTACCAACTAGTGAGTGTTGGTAGCCATATGCGGAGAGTCGCTACGCTGGCCACTTACTCGAGGGTCTTCTCTTAATGTGCTTTGGTGCATCAAGTGTTACACTATATAGCGGACGTCAACTTGAACGTCAACTGGAAGTTGACTTCTGGACGGACAGGGACTTTTTAATCATACCATACCGCTAGGTCAACCGAAATGTTTTTGTGCCATGTCATGTAAGTGTTTTGCCTTGCTCATTTGACTTGAAGTTTCGCTCTAGGTAGTGTTTTCTTTGAATGGGAGAGGAGGGCCGGAGTTCGAGGTTGGGCTAAGGCGATACTGACTACGGGCGCCCTTTACATTCCCCACGCAGAGCCCTATATACAGACATATATGGCTCTGCCCCCACCTTTATCGATCGTCCGTAGTTAAAACACTGTAAGTTACGTTTAATCGGTTGTGTGTGCACCATTAAATGTTTACCTACGTGATATCACATATGGCGGACATTTGTGAGATGGTTAGTGGGGGACCTTTCTTTCAGTTTCCGGAATTGGTTTAACTTGGTAACTTCTGTAAATTTCCCATTGCTCAATGCAATAAAGAAATTTAGGGGGCAACGTCCGTTCGTTTATTGTGAGTTTAAAGTTACCTCCTTTCCAGTATATCCCACACATCTTTCACACTATTTACGACCAAATCTACAGAAAAACCAGAATCCACAAGCGGGTTTAATTCTAAGGGGATGCATAGTGTTTGCACAGTAGCTGTTTAAGCTTCCCACACAGTAATACGGTTCCGCTATGCTACTAAAGAAGGACATGACGTCATGAACGGGTGGCGCTATTTCCTTGAAAGAGATAGAGTACTTTGACGGGAATAAACATAGGCTTGCTCTAGAAAAATTCCTTTTAAAGCCCACGCACTTGTGTACACGGTAAAGTGAATAAGCATTCAGCTACACTCCTACCTATAACAGGCAACCGACCACCATTCATACAGGGGGTGTCATTTAGACCACCTTGCTTTCATGGAGGGTACGCGCTTCCTACACGCGTCCGTTTGAATTCGTGATAGGTGTCCTTGTGGCATATCATGCGTTCAAGGGTAAATTGCTACATAATCACTTTATTATATTGACGGGTTTTGTCAAAGCTGAAAGAAAAGACTTTAAGCCCCAGACTTCTCCCTGTTGCAACTAGACAGTTACTTCCCCAATGATTTACCTAACTTTTACAATTTGCCAATAGATAAAGTACGTATTCACTTACTAGCCCCATCTCCATTTTACGACCATACTGTACCATGGGTTTATTTTCATATAGCCTAATAGGAGTATAAGGCATGGTTTTAAGGAGACATTCCTCCCCCAGCAAAAATATCGATTTCAGATCACAAAAAACTTTTTAGGGCAAAGGTCATGCCATGATAGCCCTGCTAATTAGGGAAATTTTCAGGGCAATTACCCCTACCCATGGTGAACTTAACATGTCTTCCTATATGGATGTTTTCCAGCTAAAGTTACATACCTTCATATTAAAAGTTACTATCAAGTTTCCATAGGCTATGCATGCAGATCGACCGTGCTAACTTTTTTGAATAGGCTACGTAGTGAAGAGAAGAAAAAAAAATCGAAACTGCAATTTGTAGACTTTATGGTAAAACATACAATCATGGTCAATTTTCAAATTGATTTAGATTCTACTGTCAAACCAAAAATAGAGTCCGTGGCATTTACGAGTTACAAGCAATCCATAACATTACATTTAAAGTCCCTGAAAGGCGTTTGAAAATAAAACTGACATTGCTTTGGTTCTGTAACATTTCCTCCATATTCTGAAAACAGTATATGGCATTGCATTATATGTTTGACTAAGACATATGTTATGTTTGGAAGCATGTTACATTAAAAAAGTATATTTCCGCCAAATCACTTTCACCCTTGAAAATGTCTGAAACATTCCAGATATCATCTAACAAAATACTTCTATGTATCGTCTGAGGATGTTTAGAAGCTCCCCCATCGGGGGCAGTAACCCGGAAGCCCGACAAAGGCAACCAGTTGCCGGAAGTGTGGCAAATGCCAAAATTTGGGATTTTACTGAAACCGGTAAGTCGGGTTTTATTAAAGACAGTGCAATTTTTTTTAAAGAATCTGCCTTTCATAAGAGCAAACTCAATTGGTTGGGAAATACCTACTTTAACGTCCCCGATAATACTAGAAAGTTTTCCTATGAGACGGGTTGGGGTAGGGGGGCATGAGCCTGTCCCCAATTGGAAGTAATTCCGCACTGTCATCTGTATCCGTCTTGTAATCTGTGCACTTAGAGGACAACTAATTATATGGGGGAGGGATTTAGAGACTCCATGGGAGAGCAATTACGTAGGGATGTTATCATAAAGGGAAAAAATTCTCCAAGCGAATTCTGCAATGTCTATCGTGAGGCAAACGGAATATTAACATGCAGCAACAGGCTGAATAATGCAAATATATATTTCATTCACGCTTTTTCCTCAGTTCATCCTTTAGCGTACTTACTGTTCCAGAAAGAGAAAAAAGATAAAAAATAACCTTATAAATTATAATGAGATACTGTGGATCTATTGTTCTCCAGAAAGAAAAACATTGTTTAGAAATTTTTTCATCCAAAATGCTTAGTGTTTAGGCTAATCTACAGATTTGTGAAAAAAGAGTTTACACTCTGCACCGTCAAAAAATTCTTTTACCTGAGTGCATTGAGCAGCGTCCTGGACGCCCGGGGGTGGGGACTGGGGGATTATTTGAAGCAATTCTTCTTCCACTCCTCTTTCTATTCAGACTCTGGGCCCTAAGTTTAAGTTATATAATCCTGTGGTGATTTACGCAATTCCGTAGCTAACGGGGGAACGACAGGGGAAGCGATTCTCCCTAGACAACTTGACTTTCGCCCTCAAGAAAATAAAAAAAATGCCATTACCGTAGTGTATTTTAGAATATCTCGTCCCTTAAAAATTTTATATCCCTGGAAGCTATCTCGCCCCAACCCCCTCAGTACATTGTCTGCCTACGAGCCTGAATGTATAGTACGCATGTGTAGTATTTGCGGATATGTATGTACTTTCTGTTCTTTTTAAATACATGTTCGAATTGAGCCGTTTCAGAATGCCCAGAGAGTGGGGACAATATTTGTCTCATTGTTTCACTGCAGTCATGTTAATTAATCAGGTCAATACCTCGGGAAAGTCGTGTCACTCAACAATGAAACTCAAAGAGAAAAATGAAATCACTGCCAGACGGACAGGTTGTTTATAAACTTTCGTTAATGAAATGTCCCAAGTATTGAGGCACATTAATAAATAAGCCGCGATAATTTGCACTTTCAAATACAATTACTAAATTTCATGCAGATTTTATTTTAATTAAGAAGACAAAAATACGTTTTCTCTATGCATGAGAAGTTGTTAAGGACACTGTAAATAAGGGCAAAACAAAATGGGTTGCAGTAATACTTAAACGAAATTCAACACAAATGTTACTTGAGGCTCAATACTGTTATAGATGAATGATCACAACATTAATTCACTGGCTGGGTCAGACAATGAAACTGGGTCCTAACAACGACTTTTTTTTAATAAACTGTACTTGTGAAAGGGTGCAAAAATCGATGTCAACCATATATGCTACATCTTCAAATAAAGCAGACTCGGCCCGGACAAGGGACCGGTCCGGAATTCGCGCTCCTAAAATTCGAATTTCATGGCTACGACTAGGAAGTTAAGGGCTTGGACAATTGGAATTGGCTGGTAATTGGGGCCCACTGGACTGGTAATTGTCGAGCCTCGGGTTAGGTGGGACTGGATACGACACAGAAAGCTTTGCTGTTAAAAGAGTTTTTAAACGATCTCCATCATATCTGTAAAGTGCTACAATAATGTGTTTTTTATAAGCAAGAATTTTTTCACAGAATTATCTCAGCGTTTTAGACTTGGGGACAATAGGGCTTTCACTCTGAATAACTCTGCACATGAAACGGGCATTCTTGGAAAAAGGTGGAATCGATATGTCATGTAGAACAGCGGTGAGTTAACCAAAAGGTTTAACCATGCAACTACTACCAGTATTACGAGCTCCATCTTAATGCAATTCTGCCTGTACATAGGCTTGTTCCAAAACACCAGTGGTTTATAACGTTATACTGTGCCACGTTACAACTGCTTAATACATTTTTCAAATTTAAGACATTAGTCTCTCATCCCCCAATATTTGAATTCGTTTTTAAAGTTTATTTCTACCCTCGCCTCTATTCTTCATCACTGCCCCAGCACCTCGCACTAAGCAGTTTTATTGCCAAAGGGCAATCCTCCATATTGAATTGACACTACTTTTTACAAGTCTCTGGGGTGGGGGCCCATGTCTATTGTAAAGAAATCCGGAAGAGGAATGCATGGAATAATTTTCAAAGCATGCAATGTCAGGCAACTTTTTCGAAGTAACTGAGTTGTTCTTCAACTGTTCACATTTCGTTTTGAAACGGATTTGATATTCCGAGGAAAACACATAGGAGAGGAATTGCAGAATAAACAGAAAAAAGTCTTCAAATACTTTGACGTTCATATTCAAATAAAGTTTCTTATTTTGAATGTGAATGAAAATGCCATTGGTAGAGAGCAACTTTTTGATCAACTCCTGTTTATTGCGGGGGAAGGGGGGGGGGGGTAAAGGGGAGAAATAAAAAGATTCAAGGTATTTTCCATTCCTGATAATTTCTTTTTAATAATTCGTTACCGGTGGAAGTGTGCAACTGGGGGCTTTAAGCTGATTCAAAAAGTAAAAACAAAGGGTAATTTGGGCACGGACACGGGCTTTGCCGGTTTATGGATGGGATGAAAATACCATTGTTGCTAAGTTGGTATAACTGTTGTTTGCTTGTCTTCTTAGTTTGTTATTTGAGGGAGAAGGCGCTCGACAAGCCCCCGAGGGTTTTAGCACACTTCCTTCACACCATGTTTATGTATGTTCTTATCTGGTAGCGCACTGTATTATACTGAATCACATATTGTGGAAAACAGAAGAAACGAATGAAACAAAACGAATTTTGACAGGAAAAAAGGGGGTTAAAACTCAGTTACACAAAATGTATAAAGTTGAAACTTGATCGCAACATGTTCTGATTTAACCAGAAATGCTAAAATTCTGTCTTGCATACATGTTTTAAACGGGTAGAAGTGGAGGATCCAAGGGGCAGAAACACGAGAAAGTTCGCCCTTATAACTTTCAGGAATAAGTTACATCGCTTCTACCGTAGTGAAAGTTATTTGGTGTTTATCTCATTTTATAACCAAATTACTTTAAAACTGTCACACTTTGCAATTTACAGTCGTATTTTCCCACCTTATAGGAAGAACTGACACCCGCCATGGGCGTTACGCACCCTGCATGTCGGAGAGCGTAGCTTGCATAGTTCGCCTTCTAGATATAAGGTTTGGATCCTCCTCTGCTTTGGTATAAATCACTGACAGTTTTGTATGATGGTTATGATGCATTTTTGTTGGTATATCAATTAGTCGTATTATTGTATCTATGTATTCCTTCGACACTTAAAATAAGTATGTAGGAGGATGAATTGTGTAAGTGGATGTTGATTACAAAAGGAAACAAACAAACAAACCGAAAGTATCATGTTTCAACTTGTTTGAGAAGGGAAACTCTTTTAATTTGTGGTATCCCTTTCCATATTTAACGGATGATGATGGTGATACGTCAACAATGATATAGTGCCAAGAGAAAATATATAGATATGTGAGGAAGAAAATAGCTCAATGAATGACAAAACGGGATCTAACGAGATGAAATATACAGCTCAGAACTTGGTTTGCTCGTTTTCTATAAATCCATTTTGTCTATTAACGATTGCAAATTAGAATTCACTTTTCACAATAAAGCTTTTCTTGCAATTTCTATCCTTTGTGACAAAAATACCCAAAACAATTAACTGGAAAGCAAAGAAACCGAATTTGAGCAACAAATTCCTCGCAAGAAAGAATGTAGTTTAGTTATCCACTTCTGGAAAAAATGACATTTAATTCTATATACGGTTCTGAGTCCCATCTTGTTTACTTACTAAATTCTTAATCTGCCCCACCCTCCCAGGCCCCTGCCCCACCCCCAAACATAAACACTTGCAAAGTTTAAAAATTTTATTACCTTGAGCCTTAAAATCATTGGGTCTGTTTCTTGATCATTTCGCCTGCCATAACCAGGCCATTGCATATATTCCAGTCCCTCTATTGTAAGTCGTGGGCGATCAATGCTTTGAAACTGTTGGCTACCAGACAAATCTTGCCACTTCATATCGATATTTCCACTACTATTGCCACTCCTAGGTAGGTTTTCTCGCACACTGAATTCTCCCTACTTTCAAAACAGCTTTATATAGAAGTCCAGGCTTTAGTCTGTGTATTTATATCCTTTACACTGAGTCACCGTCTGAGTGCAATAGTTTAATCATACTACGGTAGCTATTACAAAGCATATCGAATATACAAGTGCTTTATTTTCCTTTTACACCAATTGTAACTTAAGAAATCGTTCGTAGCCTCTTCACTTTTTTCAAGAGCGGAGAACTGAGACAGGGGTGTTTTTCATGGAAGGGCACAAGGAGGGTACTTGAATATTTCATGATGGGGCTGTGACTGATGGTGTGATCGGAGTTCAAGCGAAGTGGCTCAAAACTCCAAAGAGTCCACAAAAAGGAAGGTTCAACTTGGGGGCTGTTTCGTCCATGGACTTACCACCACCCATTCACCGTCGCCCATTAACAGTGCGTTCTGAACTTCTGATGTACCAAAGGGGGGGGGGGTGAAAAGTAAGAGTGTTACCCTCCCGGGGACCCCCGGCTAAATATGACTCAAAGCCAGGGAATCTTTGACAAAACAAGGTAACCAGGATTTAAGAAAAACACTATATCATCTTGTTAAAAAATTTAAAAAAAAAATAAATAACAGTTATAACACCCTCCCGTTTTAAGGTTGTTTACCTTAACTTTCGGTACGTGCGGTAATTTAACGATGGGTTGTACATTCATTAACTAAGCATTTTCATTTATAAGAGCCAGTAATGAAAATGACCTTGAAACGGCCCTCCGAGTCTTCACATAGCTAGTTCAACCTTGCAGAACTGTTTGGGGTGAACCAGTAACTCATATTCTGCACATTGTTCATAGGACGCACGAATACCCAATACACGGAACAGGTTGAATCCTGTAACACTAACTTGGGTCAGAAAGCCTCAGAGGCTGCCCCTCCTTCAAGTCAATATTTTTCTTTGAAGACACAGCATAAAAGGAATCTTATAAGTTTTAATACCTTTCTCCATCACGCTGAAAATACGGTTCATCATCAGACTATAAAATCATATTGTTTTTGTTCTCTCCCAACCATTACAAAAGGGCGTTTATAAGACCCCATAATAAAAGATTTGTCAATAGGCTACGTCATCGGTTCCTACATTATAATTCAGTGAAAATCCTCGCTGGCCAGAGCTATAAATGGTAGGCCTACTGTGTCATCCTGATGACTCTCTGTCACAGGTTTCCTGATTTTACAGCACCTGTTCAATCACAATATTTTTACCATGTAAAGTAACATGTCTGGAATGGAATTCATTATGGATGGTATCGTGATTGTCGACCAGATTGATTTAAGTATTTAGTGAGTCTGCCACTCAAAATTTCACTCTTACCGCCGTGTTTGATGAACATGAATAGAGTCATGACAATGACGTAATGATACCACTGACGGGGAAGGGCGGAATAAAGCCTTCAGCGCCGCTCCTCGTTACTATGAATTGCGTACAATTTTGCTCTAAAACCAGGGGTGTAGCCAGGATTTGCCCCTTGGAAGGGGTTAACAAAATGAAGCATTATTTTCCACCTGTGCAGGCTACGTGTGCCCAAAAGTGACATTTTTAAGACATTTTGGTAATACAGTAATTTACTTAATTTTGGAATTTATAAAGTTATTTACATATTGAAAGGAGTCATATCGGAATATTTTTCCAAGAAGCATTTGATTTGGAGCATTACTTCTTTCCTTCTTGGGCCACGGGAGGTTGAGCCCCCCCCCCCCTCGCGTCCGTGCCTACATGCCTGCTAGACCGCGTGTTTGGTCTAGTGGTAGAGCATCCACCTCTCACGCGAGAGACCCAGGTTCGATTCCCAGGTCGAGTCATACCGCAAAGGCTTTAACTTGAAAAATGGAACCTAATGCCGTTGTGCTCTGCATAAGCAATGGAGTAAGGAAAAACAATCCAGTGCCCTACAACTGGAAAAAAAGGTCGTGGGCGCCGCTAGTTTAAACCAAGAGGTAATAAGTTGAGGTGTAAAATCCTATCTATCTAACTAACTACATGCCAAACGTCTCTGGAAAACTATTACGTTTGTGGCACTACAAATTTTCACATTATTAAAATAATAATTCATGTGTGTATAGAGCTTGCACCAAAGGTCAAAAGGTCAAATTCAGTGGACGCACTACCGTAGTTGTTCTGGAGGACACCGCGCCACACACCACATTGCTTTAGGACATGACCTAGAGCCTGCATGTGTTTGTTTGTCCTCCAGAACGTGACTGCGTTCAGTTGATTTTTGCACGCGTGAAACATCCCTATAATGATAGACAGTTGTAAAATAGGTAGCTTGTAAGTTTAATTGTCAAGCAAGAAGGTTCTCGAAGAGAGAAATTCACTCTTTATACTAGCTCTTGACTCATTAGGTCATTCAAAGTTCCCAATTTTTAATTGATGCAACATTCGCAAGTCTTGAAAATGTGGAGAATATTCGAGGACGTAAAGCTATTTTCAAACTTAATTTAGTATGAGACTGAATGATTTGCTTATTACTTATATCTTTGCTCAGCCGATACCATTGTAAACGCAGCTATATTTCAAGAAGTTAACTTCCTAAACTCCTTTTAAATCCTATAAAACATAACTAAAATACCAAAGTGACAAAATCATCACGCCCAAGTTCTATACATAGAACTAACTGTGCCTGTAGTTAGCCTCGCCTTTTTTCCGTATATTGAACAACAAGTATAACAACAAAACATTGCACACAACTGTAGGAAGGAAGACAGTGTATACAAACAAACGACTAGGAATTCAAATTTAAGACTTTGTTCTGGAACAATGACGTCACTGCCTTCCCCTATTTTGTCAGACCCTGCTCGTATGATCGCTGGTATGACGCAACAGGTATGTCATAATTTTTTTGACAAAATAAAGAACGAAGAATAGACAACAAAGAGGTGATGTAATATGGGGGCAGATCTGACAAGAGAAGCTGACTGGTAACAGATGTTACATGTAAAGGGGTACGGATAGGAAGAAATTTACTTCTTGGCAACACTTACAACGTAACGACGTGGTTATTCCCCTAATCGCTTAAGAAGTGTAGGAGCTAATGAAATGTTTACTCTTGCAGAAGTATGGCCAGACACCAGGATATACTGAGAGTTTTTCTCATCAGAAGATATCTAAGAAGCAGAAAAGACCAGATGCCACGTCTTTTGCAAACGTTTCAAAACTTTGGAAATATTGACCCTTTCTAGAGGTTGGAAACAGGCCTTAACACCGTCAACCAATGACACTTCTGCAACATTACAGTATATTATTCATTACCCTGTCTGACGATCATCACACTTAAAGGTCTGTAGTACTTCTTGAGATTACAAACTTTACATGATTTCTTTCAAAGTCTTTCTCTGAAATAATATTTTTGGTCTGTGACGTTTTATACCATATGTAAGGTGGTTGTGAATTATTTTACAGGTATTTGATATTTTTCTTCAGTGTGATAATATGCAAAATATTGCGTTTATTTTTCTAAAGTATGTAAACGCATGACCTGTTCTAGGAGCAAGATATGGGCGTGTCAGGCTCGTAAGCTTACGTAATTTCCTTCTCTGTGCCATGTAACGTAATTTGTTGATTAGTGTTTTTTGCAAAGTAATCGCTTTTAAGTTAAGTGATGGTAAATATAAACAAAATTTATATTTAAACTTGCTAAGTCTCTTAATAGTTCAGTTGGAGAATCCTCTTCCTATCCGTTAAAAAAGATGTTTTGGTAAATAAGCAGAAGTCCTTCAGGGTGAGAATTCCATCATATCAAGTGAGATTTTAACACAGGTGTAGGCCTATACAGTCATCGGCGCACATTCGTTGAAATCTGATCATGCTGTTATTGAGGCAGGGAGCTGACAACTCCCTTTTTGAATCTCATCCAATCTTGTTCATAAATATTAACCAAACTGACTTGGTTGAACCCTTTCAAGGGCAGGCGCGGATCCAGACATTTCGAAAAGGGAGGGCGGGGGGCTGAAAGCCCCTTTGAATATTCTCCTAGATTAACATTATGCTTATTTTCGCGTATTTGTTAATCTTAATGTGGCGAAAAAGGGAGGCTGAGCCCGAGGACGCCCCCCCTTTGGATCCGCGCCTGAAGGGAGTTCTTACTTGCCTAGGCTGAAGACTGTCTGGGACATCTCGTAAAATCTCCAGCCTTTTCGGATTTATTACTCGGTTGGGAAGTCTCGGGTTTTCGCCTGCAGTGAGAGGTAACCAATAAGGTTTTTTCTCTCTCCGTCTCTTTTATAGCCCAGTCTCCGCCTAGTTTCGCAGAACTTTATGGGCAAGGTGGTTTCAGGGAGAAGACTAGAAGTGAAGAGAAGTTGTGCGGATTTTGGAGTTTTTCTTAAAAAGCAAATATCACTTCATCATTTGAGCAAGCCGGTGATTTGGTGGATGAGACGTTTTGTCACAAGGCTGATAGACGACGACTACAATACAGTTGGTTTTATCAGACCGCACGTTACTAATGATTACGATAGCGAGAAGTCTTATGCCATAAATATCCACTGCACGGTTTATATGCATCATCTTTTAATTAAGAATATACGATTAGAAAAAGGCTTCACTACTTTGTCGCCCCTTGAATCTTTTCAATGCATGATATATATATATATATATATATATATATATATGTATGCATGAGTTTGTTTATATATATATATATATACAAACAAACTCATGCATATATATATATATATATATATATATGTGTGTGTGTGTGTGTGTGTGTGTGTGTGTAGATGGGACGAAAGTCTCCTTCCTATAGGAATTGTCGCCACTGTGCGTTATCCTTTTCGTCTGTCTTGTCTTTTGTAATTTTTTGTGGATAACTCCATTTTATCTATATACGAAACTATCTTATTCTAGTAACAGAGGTCATATCCTCTTTTCAGTGCTAAAATACAAGCAAAAATATAAACCAAATAAATTACCCCTCCCCCCTACCAGCACCATGAGCTTCCTACTGTAACAAGTCCTTCATCGAATTTCGTCATTCAGGGTTTATCATACATACATTAAGTCCCGACATGTTCTTCACTTCAGACGTTTCTTTGAACCGAAGGGGGTATTGTTGAAACAGGCCGAAGAGTAACCAGGGAGGTGCTTCCCCCTGCCCTGGGACTACTCCATGAAGTAAAACAAAACATATCTGTTTGGATAAGTGATATCTTCTTATTCCAAGTGATCTAGTGGTAGAGCACCCGCCTCTCACCCACGCGGGAGGCCCGGGTTCGATTCCCAGGTCGAGTCATACCAAAGACTAAAAATGGAACCTACTGCCGTTGTGCGTGATGCTCTGCATAAGCAATGGAGTAAGGGAAAACAAGCCAGTGTGCCACAACTGGAAAAAAGGCCGTGGTCGTCTCGACTTGAACCAATCGGTTGGAAACTGGGCCGTTAAACCTCATCTAACCGTACCTATTCCAAGTGATACCTTCTAACAAAGCAGTTATCGATAACTGATAACATTGGACAGACTATAGACCGATAGGAGTAAATCTTCTGTAAAATTGGGCAAGTTTTTTTTTTAACTATTGACCTCACGTATTGCAAGGTTTAGTGGTTAAGCAACCTGTATATCATTAGTTATTCGTTGTGGTTAATCTGTGACCATTTGGAGATCACTTTGTTTTCAGTTGAGTAAAAATATCTCATCAGGCTTTTGTTTTGTAAAATATTATTAGATATATGCCGATCACATGAAAGGCACGAGAAGACAATGAAACAAACAGATAAGAGATGGGAGACTGAGAGGCCAGTGACCGGTTGAAGAATGAACCGTATCATCGTTCATGTTGATAGTATGAACACTGATATGGCCCTTTACGTATGCTGAATTACATCATCGGGACATTTAGGAATAGAGCAGTCCGCGACAATTCACTATGTCGGATGTTTCTCAACAAGCCGTTAGTGTATACGCTCTATGACGCCGCAAGGATATCAATGGATTAATCATAAAGCAGGCAAACTGGTTTCGTTTTGCATACTATTATGTTTGAATTGTTGTATATACGCGCGGCTAATGACACTGGTAATATTTCCATTACTGATACAATGAACCCAAGGTTAATAACCGGCACTAGTTGACTTAACGGATGTACTGTTTCTAAAACCTCTTCTGTAAACATGAACTCCCCTTTACAAACAGAATCCTTATCTAAACTCATTGTAAAAACGATTATAGGTTAATTCACAGATCAACACTGTAAAAAATGATTAACACTTTTTGTAACAGATAATAGACGCGTCTTGGCGTTTATGTAACCGAAAAAACAATAAAATACATAAGCAAATTAAACGTCTAAAACGACAACTTTAACACATTGACGCCACTTTAACGCCATCTCGTAAACACGTTTATGCGTTTATTTTATGATTGCTGTAAACATCAAGTTGTTTTTAATAAAGAAAAATTAGCATATATATCAAACTTATAAACGTGTTTGCGGAGTGCACTTTAATTGACGTCATTATCTTTATCATGTGTTAGTATTCGTTCAGTCATTTACTATGCTTATCCATTTTGTTGTTCGTTTTCTAATTCCTAAACGCCATAATGTGTTAAAAAATGAAGACGTCTATTTTTACAGTGAAATTAAGCTGTCACTAACTGGATGTTAACTTATAACAGGCGCGTAGCCACAGGGGGCCCTGGGGGGGGGGCTGGCCCCAGACGTTCGCTTATGTCCTAATAAAATGTGTAAAAATTAAGGACGGCAAATTTCTAGGTATCAATGGGGGGGTCATGGCATTGACCCCCCCCATTTGATACCTAGAAATTTTATACCCCTAAAAATTTCATCCTAGCTACGCCCCTGACTTATAAACCCTACAAGACTAAGCCTGCAGTGCTGTATGATTGAAGTACAAACGAAGTCGTTTTAGTCTGATGTGGTCCTAATTTTTCAAGGATTTCATTTCTAAAGCCTTTTTCAATTGGTCAGAAACTGAGCCGTGAAAACTCATCTAACTCTAACTCTAAAGCCTTTTCCCAACCCGTGAGGAAAATTTTGATCCACATGTATTTTTGAAGTACAGAATTGGATAACTCAGTCACTTCTTTTTAGGGCATTTTTGATTGAATAATTAGAGGCGAGGCATGGAATAGGGTATTGTAAAATATGAGACTGATTTCAATAGACTTAATTGATATTTTAGAACCGTTGCTGGGAAAAACCGCACATGCTCTGTACTGAGGAGTTGCAGATACAAGCATCGCCGTGCTTATTTATGTTAGATCAACCTGTGAATAATACTGAACAGGGAGCTGAAATTCCCGCTTTCTTTTCGGAGCCATATACTTCGATCTCGAGTTTTACCATACCTATAAACATGGATCATTAACTTTATATCTGTCCCTTTCCATCTTCGAAGGACCTCTCCGCGCCCTTTCAGCTAAGTAAGAATACTTCGTGGGGTCTGTAGCACAGTAGCAGACTTGTAGTACGTACAGGTCTACATGCATGTACAGTAGTTACGTTCGCCTGCACTTGTTCTCGTGAGAATTTATTTGTACACGTGCTAGCTGTCACAGATTTTGAAAGTTACACATTGCTGCTAATACAAAATTTTGTAATTGTACCCGTGAAAAAGATGTTCACGTACGTGTGCTGGTACTCACAACCATAGCCTGGCAATACTAGCTACAGCTATACTCGTGACAAGGTATTCTTTCCTCTCTGATCCTTTTTGGCAATTAAATTCAAACTATTGACCACCATAAACACACTAAAAATCAAACAGCATGTCATATTGCATTATGGGATTCTGCACCAGGAAAGATATATAAATTATATTCCCTTATCCTGAGACATCACGTTTCAACGCCAACTCAAGCCAATTCTTTGATTGAAAGTGTCAGCCAATGTGACGTACCACAATGACGTAACAAGGCTTCCGGAAAGTTTCTGGAAGGTAAGATTGTCGACCACTGGAACGAGAGAAGGGATAGGGAAGTACAATAAATTTATCGACAAAGTTAGAAATGTCAACTAGTGTGATTTCTATACGGTCGAGGAGGTAGGTGTTTGATATTCTTTCTGTCCCTTTCCTTGATTCATTAGTTCAGTCAGGACCTTTACTCTCAATAGGGAGAATTTTGGCATCTCTTTGTATGGCGGATAACATCTACTGATGTTGGGAAATCGTACGATATGTTTTGTGTTTGGTTTGCCAACTTTCACTGGCTGCTCCGTTAACATTGACCTTTAATTTTAAGACTGTTGTTATATTGGCAAATTACAGGGCTCCCGCCAAGCACGTGTTAAATATGTAAAGTTTAATAGACGTTTGCATGTACCACGTACGCACATAGTTTATGTTAAGTTACTAATCATAGTTAACCTAACATCACCAGTGTATATTTATGGTTCTATATATAAAGGAGTAATCACATACACACAAAATGATTGGTAGCACTCCTAGCATCATATTGACAAAATACGTCACAATGTCAAAAGGTTGCCTACCCCCCCCCTCCAAAAAAAAGTATGACATCATGCAGACTTAATCAACCTCGGTCTCCCCATGCCTTCCACGTGGATTTACTGATAAATAAGATCATGTGATGATTTTCAATACGACTACACAATTGACGTAATTTTTTTTCACTTAACAATGACTGGTGGGGTCTTTTTCAGTATAATGTGACCTCCATGTAATATGATAACTAAAAACAATCGCTCTTTTTACTAGCCATTTTTACTTTTGCTTTCACTAAGAATGATTAGTCTAAATCAACATGGTAACATATATCTTATGGTGTGTTTTTATGGCACTGCTTAACCACCCACTGCACATAGACGTATATTTACTTAACAGGGAGTTTCGAGCGACCAGCTGGTTTCGATGAAAACAACACATCAAAATCTCTTCTGATATTCAGTCAACTGACCCGATTAACATGCATCATAAACATAATAGGCATATGAGCCAGGGGCCGGTTAGTGGTTTTTTTTTTCTTTTTTCGGGCAATGCATCTTTTACTCTGACAAATACAGGTAATACCGCTCTAGAAAAAATATCCCGTTCGACTGTTCTGTACATTTTACAATTAGTCAAGGTCTACTATTACTAACGAAGCTTCTTGGTCATTACACCTCTTTACTAACCGAAATCTTAACAGAATGGAAGGTTTTAATAATTCTCTCCAAGAAAAGGATCCAGAGAAATTTTTTAACAAACGTTGGAGTTTTCTGTTTCTTATAAAGAAAATATACACTAAAGCCATGTTTTGACCGCAAGCCATGTCAATGGTGTATGAAACATTTAAATGGCGTCACACACATAAATAAAGAAATAGACATATTTGGTGAAGCACACCTATCTAATTTCATCTGACAAAAATAAACAGGGAGTCATTGTAATCAATGTTATTCCGTGTCTCTCTAATCAACTTGTTTTGACGTCATCGTCAAAGCACAACACTACAGATCGATATCAACAGATAGGAAAACGTGACGTCACAATACCGGGCAGACGACGTATCTGCAAATAATAGAAAACTACGGGAGACGTGGAGAGCCAGTTTTGGAAACTTTCGAGGACTTCCAAAACGAACAGTTTCCTCATAAGAAGTTTTCAACATGAAATTCAACGAAATTCTGGAAGATGCACGCTCAAGTTGGAAAACCAGGCGTGGCAATTTGAGTTTTTGTTGGCCAATTGTTAGTTAAAGTAGGGATATGCCAAGGAAGTTTTCGCTTTCCTTGGAACCTGCATAATTGACTCTATAACATTTGCTGTTGCTGTTAATTTGTAAATTAAAACCATATTTTATGGAATATTGGACAGTAGATGAGAATTTTAGCTTTGATGGGGTGGGCGGGGGACTTGAATGCCATTTTAAGATGTTCTTTAAATGTGAAGAAGTGTGTGAATATTTACGGCCTTGAATTGAATGTGTTGTTGAACCAGGGAGTTGGTTGAACACAAATTTTGGAGAGTCTGGTGGATGAAAACACGCTCATTTGGAAATAAATAAAGGTCCAGATAAGCCGCTTATTTCTCATTTTCATCTTTCAGAATAACTAAAAACCGAGGCCCACACGTATCGCCAGGAATTTGACACCACTTGTCACTTACGGAAAAAAGGAAAAGAAACAAAGGAGTGATGAAAAAATATCAAATTGTAAAAAAATATCTTTGCAGGAGAGCATCTTTAAAAACTTCCTTGCGGGAGAGTCTATGGTTGGGTCCCCGTTATTAACCTCGTAACGACCCCTTCCAGTTATGACGCTAAAGCTGAGATTTTCTCAAACTAGGAGTCTCATGCAGTTTAATCTCGTAGAGCTCTAGAGAATTTTCCAGGTTCGCCGCTGACGGACTGCGAATAAGATACTACATGACACACTATGAGTTCACTGATCAATTATTCTTTCAGCTGTTTAGTTTCTCAGAAAATTGCTAAACAGCTTTGATAATGGGCAAAACGTTTATTGACAATCTTCGATTGCAATATTTGCTTCCGGAAACGATGACAAATGACTACTGTGGCATCATTTGTGATGTTACTCGATTTCCAAGTTATAGATAAGTGCATGCTTCTCCCCCAGTCAAAACTGTAGTTTAGTGGAAGTATGCTTTGCTCCCCTCAATTCAAGAACGAAAACTCTTTATTTGTTGCCTTTGTAAGAATGTCAAAATGATGCGGTACTTTTCCTTAAAAATTGTCCAATACTGAATATGTTGCAACAAATTGGAATATAAGAACCCTCAAATATTCAAAAAAAAGATCAAAAGGGAAGGGGGATACCCCTCGCCCTCCCCTTAGTACCCCTTACCCAGGAAGGCGGTCTGCAAGAAACGCCCAGCCCCCAGTCAAGAACAACTTCCTACGCCTAAGAGAGAATTAGGACACGCAATACTAGGTCGATCTGGGCTGAATAATCGCATAATGGTGCAACCGATGATGAACAATACAGCTGTTTCCTCTCAGAATTAGGTATAGGTAATAAGCTGCATGCACTTTCTGTGTCTTAAAAGATTACCCGACAAATTTTATCGGCAGAGTAAGCAGGTATAGCATTTTGTGACTAAACTGTTGTGGGAAGGGGAGGGGTAAGCAGCAGTGCCGAAGCTTCCATATAGTCAGGGGCGAATGCCCCCGGCCCTCGGCGGATTCAATCACCTGTCAGAGCCTTTTTCAGCTTTTTACCTTTCCTGTTGCGCTATTATTGACATTAGTTTAATTTCACATGAATTAATCCCGTTATTTTTAAGCATTAATAACAAAATGCTCAAACATCGGCCTTTTTCTGAAGTTTTGAACTATATACTAGTGAGAAGGGAAATTTTCTGTTATCTAGGCTGTAGCTTTAGCTCAAAATTGTATACCCGCTCCCCGCCAACGTATGGTGGAGTTTCGTTCACGTCATTAAGTTCCCAAACGAGGTAGGGAAAAAGCGTACAAAATACACCGATTGTGACGATCGATTCATCCTCGCAGCAGGCTCGTAGCCAGACAACTTGAGACAAGGTACTGAAGGGGGCGAAACCTTCAGGGGTTGCGAAAAAAATTTCGGGGTGGAGAAATATACTTAAATGCAGTAAGGAAATGGTAATTTATATCTTCGCCCCTGGCCCCCTCAGTTGGCTACGGGATTACCCCGCAGCACCCACATCACTTTAGAAAGATGTTTAAGGGTGCAAACTGTCAGTTGCATCAAAAATCGCTCCCCTCCGCTCCGACATAACTGTCAATATAATGGACAGTAAAAGTAGCCCATGTAGATCCCAAAATAGCTCATAGAAACTTCCCCAAAACATTTTAAAAGAGCCCCTTGGTTAAAATAAAATTGGTACGGTACCCTGGGAAGAATGGACTCTCAGCTGATGAGCAGAATCCTTTGTGCTTCTCTTCAAGCGACTACTTTGTAAGGTATACGATCATAATAACAGGCTTGCCTATTCAAAAAATGACAATTAACAACATACGAGTAGGAGTGTTCGTCATATGTGAAAGAAAAGGACCTAAAAAGGAAACATGATACGTTTATTAGAAATATTTGGGAGAAGGAAATTGATAAGTAAAGGCTGAGTAGCTATGTCTTAGATAGTGTTAAGTCATTGGATAACTACAAAGTGCCCCTACATGCCATTCTCGTCCCTCTGACCCATTCCCAGGTCGGTTACGAGACCGTACCCCCAAACTCCTGGCTGTCCCCTAATGTTTCAGTTATATTTATCCAGTCAACGTTCAGGTATTTTGTTAGTTGTAGGGAAACGCAACTGACTTTTTACACAACGTTTGCCCATGCATACTACACCTTGTATTGGGTATATCTGATCAGGAAGTTAGTTAAGACAACGGCTTCCTTTTGACACCAAAAAAGGGAACATTTTCTGTATATTTAGTTTGTCGCTGGGATCGAAGTTGACAGTCAATATTAGCATTTGTCCATGATACTAAGATCTAACAATGATTTGCGTCGTTCTTCCAGGTTTTTGACAGAATGACTTTGTATGCCAAAAGCGATGGTAGCTGTAAGTTGTTTTCGTAGTGTCTCTGTTTGGCTCGTCGTGTGTTTCGTACGAAGAGCTGTGAGAAAATTGTGTCCTAAGCTGCAGTAGTCTTACGAATTTTCACCCAGAGCTCAAAATCTATTGGAATGATGCTGTGGATAGTATGAAACTTGACAACCCTACGCCATCTCGATATTTGTCTGCTTGTAGAGGGGACCCTGGGAAGGCTCTCAGTACACCCTCTCCCTAATAAAAGTAACGATTGTGTAATAAAAGTAACGATTGTGAAATAGTTATTGCATGACTATCGAAACCTATTGATGAAACCCTGCCCTGCCCCCCCCCCCCAAATGGCTGGAAACTTTTTTCACCTTCTTTTGCTATCCCTTACATCAAGTTTTTGTACGCAGAGTGAGACTAAGTCTGGATCTGTTTCGAAAGTTTTCAAATACAAAAAAAAAAGTATTTCAAGGAAGTGAAAAGGCCCTTACAGTTTCCTGTTTTACAAACTGTTCCTGTTCCCTTTTCACACATTTCAAATATAAAAGTTCCCCATCTTACATCTAAACCATTATTTCCTCAAATGTACCATGATTACATCATCATTAGAGGATCCAATGTATAGATGAAGGGACTAAAAACCTACCTCTTAGTCCTGATTCATGACGTCATTCGGTGGTGTTATTTAAAGACAGATTTGCATCACCCCAAGTATGACTTTTACTTGGAGGTAAGTAAAAGTCTCAGTTGGTGACTACTCTTTGATTGACATCATAGTTACAAAATTCAAAAGATGCAGAGCAACTTACATATTACAGCACGCACACAGAGTGAGGGCCTTGTATACTCACCAGGATATGGCCTTAAGGAATTAACTATGTTTGTGTTTGAACGAGGAGAAGGAAAAGACAGTGGTGGGAGGGGCTAGAACTAACTTAGTTGGTAAAAATGGAGCTGTGTGGGATGGGAAGATTTCCCCTTTAAAGATGACCTTTTTTATTTATTTTTTTTCTCTTTGAAACATCAGCCAAATATTACAAATCTCTTATTTTCTATACGAAGTATCTTCCATCATGTTCCTGAACGTAAATGTTTAACATTTAAGGTGAGTAAAGGAGTTATTCCGCATGAATTACAATTTAATATCAAAAATACTATCACATAAATCGAAAGAATCACGATACAGGATTAAACTTATTCAAATTGGGTTGATTGTATTTGCCAGTCAAGGAAATTTCTCAGTTGCCCAAAATAATCTAGCAATGCAGATTACAGAAGATTTGCGACTGGTTCCGCGAGTTTTGATTGATGTAAAAAAGAGGGCCATTCAAAAGCTGGAAAGTCACTCTGACGTATTAATGACGTGTGCGTATGTTAGGAAGTAGGTGAATGTTGTACAAGAGAGTGGTTTGACAGAGTCAGCACATTCCGATTCTCAAATTAAGTCAGGGTATACATGTTTGGAAAAGGCTGACAAGGTAGTAATATTACTGTAATAAGAGCATTGTTCATGTACAATTAATCTGCTTAGTGGAAGGTGTTCAGACAGTCGTCAGTTGAGAATGTAGACGACGCTAAAGGTATATACTTTACTGGGGAAGGTCTTAATAATTAAGGGCGAGAACATTTGTCCTTTTTACTTCTGACCACATTCATGGTTTCATTGGCAGAGATTTGTTCTGAAGCCTGGGGAGGATGAAGCAAGTCAACTAAGGCCCCTGACGGCGTGGCGTCCAAAGGCCCGCCTTAGGAACCCTGGTGGGGCAGGGGAAACGCCTCGGTGGGGCTCGAGAAAGGGCGTTAGAATGAAAAGTTTACCTGTTTCCAAAGAAAATTGAATGCGTACTAAATAGACCACAAAAGTGATAATTTTACCGTACCTCTCGCTGGGCTAAGTCTTACGTAAAGTCAGTCAAGTTGATGATTCAAAGGGCCAAAGGTAGTGGTATATATTAAAAGGTCAATTGTCCGGTGGAAAACACTTTTGTATTCCGATGAACACTAAACTGGCCAGGTCCGAATACGTAACGCTCAGAGACGATGCATGGAATTTATCTCTATAAGGCGCGTAAGCTATAGAATTTTATTATAGGGGAGATTTTATGTGGAAAAGATCCAACGGTTCGGAATGGGCCTCGGGAACGTGGTGAGCTCTCCTTGGGGCGTGAATCATTTCTCCGTCTGAAAATGGCATTGCATTCTCTCTAAACAGACCTCGAAATTGGAAATTGACTTTTATTTTTTGTTATTGCATTGGTACCAACCTGACCAATGGACTGTGAATTTGATGGTGCATTGGGATTTTGGGTGGAAGAGGTGGATGCTGGTATACGAGTTGCATTCAAAAATATTACTACTCAAGCTGTCTTAAAGGAATTGGCAATGGCGCAACTATCTATGATGGCTGCGCGCGAAGGTAGCCCCAAAACAGCGTTTTAAAGACAGTGCAGAATGTTGTGTTTCATCGGTCATTACAAAGGTTATCCAAGTTGCATTAAAATGCCCTTTCTTCCATTCACCCTGCTCTTTCAGCAGTCGGTAATTTCAGGAGCTATTTTTCCCAGTCAAAACCCTAACGGGTTTTGCGCGCATATAAGCTACCTCTTGTGCTTCGGGAGGATCGATTGTACTAGGAGTTGCACGGGGTTTGGAAAAATAATCTGGCTCAATCTGACACGTAAATATCACTGATTTGTATGTATGACATATAGAGCATGTATGTTATACATCTAGATCAGTGGTTATGAGAAGACATCAATGCACAATTGATGCGCACGAAGCGCGTCGAAAAATAGCATTTTTTAAATCATTTCAGATAATTAATGGTTTTCTTTATTTCACACTATTCAAAAGTTATCAATTTGATAACCAAAAATTATTAAAGCGGAGCAAATTATTTTGTAATATTCTTGAAAATCTGGGGGGAGGGGATGTTTGTGTCGGTCATCCCCCTTTGTCAAAGAGTGGGGGATATATCCCCCACCCCCTGAGATTTCCGTCTATGCATGGTTTCATTAAAGGAGGAGTTTCTGTAACTCGGCAATCAATCTCTTCTAAATTTCCATAACACCAAGCTCTTTCAGGTTTCAAACTAAAGGATTAGCCATGGGAGGGGAGAGGAAGGGGTATTTGCCCCTATGTTTGTCAAAATAATTTTCTTTTGAGGGCTTATTTTAGGCCGGGGCCGTTTCGGGATGGGTGCTTAGAGACCAGACCTCCATGTTGGAATTATTCACGTAATAATGTTCCGATATTGTGGTATGTGACCATATTTGTCCTTGGGCATCCTCTCTCCTTTCCTTTCGAAAAATCCTGGATCGTCCCTGGATTGAGCTAGCGATGCATTGTAAGCCAAAGAACGTTATTTTCTCTCAATGTAATGCCCCTACTTTATTTAGGTTACCCTGGCCCTGCTTTCTACACGGACAAGGGGATGGAATGAAAACATGCTTCAATAACAAATGAATGTGAAACTGCAGATATGATCGTAAGGCAATTACCGGTACTATGCTAAGGACAAAACACATTCCAATTGAACAAAAAAGAAAATGTTTGTGGGTTCTCAGTAGTAACACAATGCACGAGGATAGAGGCGTACGTCAAACCGCTTGGGTGAGATACGTTTCCATTTGTCGTTGGCAATCATTTTGGTTTCTTGCTCAACTTCTATGTAAAGTTCCACAGGTATTGACGCAAGTATTTTTACCCCAGCACACCAAAATTTAAAGTGCTAGGAACCAGGATGTAAACCGCCTTCACAGTTTTTATTTTTCAATTGTCTTGGGCTTAGTAAAAAAAGTTTTGTTGTACTTGTTTTGTATGTCCTTACGAATGCATGACTGGCTTACATCAGGATGTTGGAGCAATTTGTGTGACGTCACCTGTGAGCTCCAGCAAGTTTGGTGTGCATCATAACAGTATCAAAAGGAAGCCAGTAAGCGATTCTTTCCCTGTCATAACTATTTACAAAAACAGAAAACTCTTTTTGTTTTGAAACTACGGGAAAGTATGTACACATGAGGATGTCCTAAGCCCCTACGTCATGCATGTTCACAGAGACAGGAAGCTTCCGTCCTACGGTATATACGAAAGTTGTACACTATTTTAAAGCTGAATGAGATTTGTTGTTATTATTGTTGTCATGGTGATCATAAATAGAATTTAGTATTACAACATGTTACCACGAGATTTTCACGCGATTCAATTTTGCAACCTAAGTCGTATGCTAAAAACAACTCGCGGGCTGTCTTTCAGAGTGCACTTACACTTTAGGTTGATGTTTTGTTTGGTTAGGAGCATTAGCGACAATCCCAACCAAAAGTGGGGGATAGTGTGGGGGGGGGGGCGAAGGAGGGGAAAATTGATGACGGAACACTTAATATAGCATAGGTTTATATGTGGATTTTATAAATCAACTTTCAAGAATTAACAATTCCCCCCCCCCCCGTTCCCCCGACTCCTCTTGTCGACACCCACTATAGGAGTGGGGCTTGGCCCTGGGCACACGAAGACCATCCATTTTTCGGTCAAAGGTGGACTCATAGTTGGGGGCATTTTGGAAAGTGCAGGTCCGAAATATTGATCTAACTTTTATCAATTATTTTGCAACATTTGGACAAAATAAGGAGCTAATAGTGGATTTTCCTTGGAAGCGCCCTCTGATAATAGACCTTGTTTCATCGATCTTGAGCCATGGCTTCATACTACCGGTGAAATCATAATCGACCGCACGGTTAAAAGTTGTATACTTCAGTTCAATGTCCCCTACGGCAATTATTTTTTTCTGAATTTGAGTTCTTTGCTAAGAATTTAAATTTGAAGGATAAATAAAATACCGCAAACATTAATGTTCTCTTCATGTTATGTTAGCTCCTGAAGATTAACAAGAAGGATTTGTCGCAAGTCTTATAATATCACATCAGAACCACAAAAGACTAAAGTTGTATTGTGCTGCTTTGCTTATTTTGATCAACATTTAAATTATAGCAAAATGAAAAGTTATGAATTGTCTCATTTCTCAAACTTTACAACTTCAAAATTTAAACAAATTCTAAAGTAATGTCCCATCAAGTGCAGAACCAGAGGGGATATTGCCACCTTCTCAAACACCTTTCCCCTGCTGCATCCCCTTAAATAAATTGACAGCGTACACTATTACGTAAAAGCTCACACCTTGTATTTTTGATGTCACCCCGATACAAAGTGTTACTCTGCATCATTCTTGCACTTCGTCCTACTCCTCAAAAAAGACAAAAAAAAGCAGTGCCTGTTTACCCTACTTACTCCCAATATTGACTGCATCGAACAAAATAATTTAATGAGACAGGTAGGCACCGTAATAAAGAATTAAAGAAGTCCAAGTACTTTTGGCTTTATGGTATCATTCATAATATGCTGAACCATGGAGCTATTACGAAACAGCTCCATGGCCCGAACATACTGCCAATCTTCATTGTTGCAAATGGCGGCCCCCTATCCAAACAGAACGAAGTACACACGTCCAGAGAAGGAAATTGAACAATAGATGATAATTCTGTAACGTTGTAACTTCTTCATAATTCATTGTTTTATCATATGCTATGTATCATCTTAGAATTTAGGTTTGCTTTTCCTCAAATTAGCCACTACCAGCCCAGGGGTGGTACCCAGGTGGAGGACAGTGGATCCATATCCCTTCCGTTCGGGAAGGCAGCCCCCTGTTGTGGGAATTTCCAGTTTCGTAGGGGAAACTTAATAAAAAAAGTATGTCATGATCGCGACCACCCCCCCCCCCCGACGTTTTCTTTGTTTTTGCTCTCAAAAGGAGGGTAGATTCTTCCACAAAAACCTGAATATATCAAATTTTCTTTAAAAATGTTTTCGGAATTTTGCAGTAAACATCAGGCCCATTGTCAGGCAAATCCCTTCTTCACCCCTGCTACAGTCAAACGTGGTGGTTTCTTCTATTCTAACAGACAGTCGCACTCTGTTTTCAGACCAATTAGGTGTCAAATGTCACTCTCCTGCTCAGACCAGGGAGTACCTCGCTGCGGAATCTCTTTGCTCCACCCCTACTTAAGGCTTCACAACGCACAATGTGATTGATTAAGGAATCAACAGTACAGCTTGGAATCGGTACGCAGGCAAGCCAGAGTAATATACAGTAGTGTCCTTGCTCAGATACAGATGGTTATCATAGCCAGTATCGTGCATTAAAGGGGAATTTTCATGATCCCAGATAGTTCCATTCTCCCAACTATGCAACTTCTAGCTCCTCCCATAACTGTATGAAGCTCTTCCTTGTGCAGGAATAAACCTGTTTTATTGCTTAAGGCCATGTCTTGGTGAGCATACAAGGCTATAAAATGTAATAAAAGCACTCTATCTGCCTTGTGTGGAATGTGAGCTACTCTGCCTCTTTCAAATTTTCAAACTTTGATGTCAATCAAAGAGCAGTCACCAACTGAGAATTTTGATACCCCCACACTAAAAATATACTTTGGGGTGATGACTGTCTGTCTTTAAGTAAAGTCGAACAGATAAAGTAATGTTTCCTCTAAAAAAGGTGTAGATTTGCTTTAATTTTAATTAATTGGACGAAAACAAAGTCTTCTGGAAAATGGCCATACAATTTACACATTGTTTTTAAACACGACTTGAACACGTGTATTCTGATATACACCGCGATACCTACATGGCACATAAGCTGCTCCGTAGAATGCTAATTACTATTTATAGAAGCCAGTCATACAAATACGCCGTGCAATAGAGGATATATATGTGGGAGGCGACTACAAAATACCTATACGATGAGCAACTACAGGTAGACTAACTACAAAGGATATCCAGGGGTGAATCATTGGAATAACTTGAAATGTGGTAATTTCAACAACGATGTAGACAAATGAAGCAATTCACACCCCAAGCAGAACATAAAACAGTAAGATACCCTCGTAACCTATGATTAAATCAGCCCAAGCCTTCATCCATGGAGCACATCAGCTACCGTACTCCAGAAGTAGCCTCCAATTATTGTTATAAGTTCGAAAGTTTATACCGTACCTAAAATATCATAGACAGGCTACATTGACAAACCTACAGTCAAAAAAGGAAAACATGACGTAACATGAACACCAACTCAGCTTTATAGCAGGAAGGTCTAAAAACCATAAGCGTATGGGGCCATTTTTGAATTGGGGGAGAGGCACAATTTTTTTTTACCTAAATCTCTTGTCCTGTTTTAAAATGATTTTGCCGGAATATTTCTGTGGATTCTGCCCAAAATTTGCACTCTAAAAATGTCCTAATCAAATTTGAATAGAATCTATTCAATAGGGGCACGAACCGGAATCTTGTCAAATTTTTGACTAGATTCGTCTCGTAAATGAAACGAATAGTTTCATTTCTGAACCATTTCTAGTCAATTTTGAAACAAATCTTGTCAAATATTTGATAAGATTCCGGTTCGTGCCCCAATTGACTAGATGTTTTTAGAGTGTGGGTTGTCGATTTTTTTAGGGGGGCGGTGCTGTCGATTTTTTTTTGGGGGGGGGGCGGAGCCCCTGCTCAACAAATTTCTGTTTATAGCCCCTGTAGTCAGGTGTGTATCCGAAAATGTTGCAGGTCTGATAACGGTATAATGACTCTCGTCAGTATACGGACCGGGGCAAGGGACGCCCACCCAACAATTTAAGCGAACTACCGGTAGTCTTCGAATGGAGCATCGGAAATGTTGCCCTAGATGCTGGAATTTCCGAATTTTCTCCTGATCAAAAATAAAGAAAATTTCTGAGGTACGCTTTCACCACACCTTGTATTCACCGCTTTAAGGTAGCATTTCGACAAGGTTTCGGGCAAATTTTACTGCTTTTGGTCCCCACATGTAAGGATCCCGTACACATGCATGCGTAATGCTAATAAGTTAACGTACACTTTTGCACTGCAATTATAGTTTACCCCACATGACACTACACTGAAACTTTATCTTTGTTTTTAAGTTACCCCTAAAACATTGAAGGGAGTTTTACTTCCTGTCGTTTGTTAATATCATAGAAACTTTTAGATGAGGTAAGACTTTCACCACCATGAAGGTCGTGCTGTTATGAGAACATTTCTGAAATTTTCATAGACGTAGGAAGCTGTTCTCGACTGGTGAGGGGGGCTAAACGTTATTCGAACCTCCGTCCTAGGGAGGGGTCTAAGGGAAGGGGTGTCACTTTCACCTACGGAACAGTTTTGAACATTTGAGGGTCCTTAGATGCAATTTGGTGCAACATGGGCTATTGGCCAAATTCGAAGGGAAATTACTGCAATTTTTTGATATTTTTCACAGACGAAGGGAACGAATAAGAGATTTTCCTCCTTGAATTGAGGGGTGAAGCATACTTACGGTCCATTGACCTTAGGGCTTTAAGCTCCCCTCCAGCCCTCCACCCCCTCCTCCTCCGGCGTCCTATGCCTGTGAAAATTTTAGTAGAGTAGTTAAGTACGGTAAAAGTTCCGCTGCTTTTAACAAGAAAACTTTCCTAGAAAATCCCAAGACCTGTCGTTTTCTCGGCACAACAGCAAGCGTCAACACTATGTTAAATACTATTCCTGTACTGTTGTACATACCCACTACCGGGAAATAATTTTCGAATTAATAAATTGTAAAGAAATGTCCTTACTTTTCTTTTGGAGAAGGAAAAAAGAAGAAGGAGAAAAAACCAAATGGTAAATTTAACATGTGTGCTGGTATCAGGAATTTTATGGTAGGTTATATGTCAGCTATGTGCGGTAAAGACATGAGTTACCAGAGTCAATATCTATTCTACTGAGAGGGCATGGTCAGTACAATTATATAGTAATTTACCTTATAGTAGGGTATGGGTTAACTGTAGTAGGTTAACGCATTTTTGCCTACATTGCGGTCTCGTAAACAATAAAATGTAGTAAACCTGCTTACTTTGTGTCAGTATCTGATCGCATTTCAAACTAAGGAAAAGCGTGGTTTGTACTTTATAGACCTAATTCTTTCTGTCAGTCTGTTAGTGCATTTTAGTAGAGCTAATTTAGCTATCACAGCCCCAGTGATTTTGCATTCAAATACTTTTGTCAATTTGCATGTGTCTTAGAATTAATTCGATTGGATTCCGCGTGGTTCCTTAACCAGGGGCACAGGATTGCCTGGGGCAAATTTAGCTGCTTTATCAGCATCTTCGTAAACGGCATGATCCACCCCCAAAATATATATATATATATATATATATATATATATCCCCACACTAAAGTATAGGCTACCGTATAACGTACGCTGTGCGTACCCGTAGGCCTGGTCATTCTCCACAATAATTGATCCCCGCCCTTATATATGAATGGGATAAATTGACTGCATTTATACTATATATTGTTCGGTACAATTCTATTTAAATTCAGCTCTAGGAAGCATCCTCTTCAGCATCGCAGAAAGAAAACATTAATGGGGAGGTTTCCCGCTGCCGCTGACTCAGAACCCCCGCATTCCCCTACCACCTTCCTGCATGTAACTTGTCATACTTTGGGGTAAGTTGGAACTAGAAAATATTTTCCAACGGCTGGGGTCATACATTTTCTTTGAGATTTTAAACTTTGATCAGAAAATTAAATTTCACTGGACTTCAAAAATCAAAATTTGATTGAAATTGTACGTAACCGCAGAAGAAGACAAGTATACTGTACCTGTATACTGTTTAATATTCTCGCTTTCGTTAAAGGGCACATACAGTCACCCCAACTTATACCTCGGTATCTTAATTGATGATTGGTTCTATTCAATTATGTTGCAACATTTTAATTATTGAATTGTTATATTAGTTCATAAAAATTCCTTGATTCGTGCATATTTTATAAAAAAATATTTTTGTTTAAAACACCGGATAAGGTAGACCACTAAAAGGGAAATAAAAGAAAACATTTAAGATTTAGCTGATGTTTCAAACAAAGTTGGGTAACTTCTTAATCCCTTTAAATGTAAATTCAAAATTACGTGTGAACTCACATTCCACTTCTTAGAATTTGTTGAAAAATTACACAAGGGGTGTGTACCATACACATGCATCATCAACGTTTTCACCTAAGACCACGAACTTGGGCGAGGAGCGTGTGATTTGGTATAATGACTTTGCAAAGGATCAAATTATTTTTAGAAATGCTGACTGTAACATGATTTGGAAATAAACTTAAAAACTGGTACCGATTTTCCCTTGGTTCAGGACCTACAATACCACCGGAATATTCCGGGTTCATGCCTAAACTAAACGCACTCGAAAAACAATAGGCTGGTAGGCTGCTTTGTTCTATAAACAAATGTACATGCTTGGAAGGACAAATTTCGGAAGTAAATGGTGCCGTGCTTGATACGTTGTTCGGTGCGGTAAGTCGGCTTTGTAGAAAATTCGTGTTTAGCCTATTATCTACAAAACTATTATGCTATAAAATGAGAAGATCCGTTTCAATTGTATATTCTGACATATTTTTGCTTATTCATTGAAGTTGTAGCTCCAAGGAACCGATGTAGGAATAAGTCCACAGTACACCCATCTACTAGTGACCCGTAAATGACACGGGGGATGTAATGAAACCGGATGATAATCCTTCGTTAACACATTTCCCTATACGTCGTGTGACTTTTCTTTCCGCGGGAGGTGGGGGAAGGGGGGGGGGGACTCTCGGACCGTCTAGGCGGCCCTAAACGCTGGCTACACACTGTGCGAAACGTTAGATTTCCACTGGGCTCAGAAGACAGCCGTTCGATACTTGTACTATACACAGAGTGTTAAAGAATTACACATTTTTCTAAACACATTTTGCCCCCACTTTGCAAACGTGTTTAGATGCTAAGCACACATTCTGTGTAAAAACTCGTTTAGTTGTTAAACATGTAGTGTTTACTTGCGAACCATGTTTAGAGCATAACTATCTTTACAAAGAGGAGAACAAACTGGTAATCACCTTTTAAAGGGGTATAGATTTTAGAAACGTTCCTTAATGCACGGTAGTAAACAGTGTAGAAGTGTCGTCAGGCCGCGTAAACAGTTTTCTCACTTCTAGACAGTTCTAGAAAGGCTTGCGTTTGAAGTTGGTACAGTCCTCTGGAACTTGTCCATTCGCTCGTCGATGGATTCAATCCGAAGTTCCTGACGGGTCGTCTTGTAACACTCCCCCCCTTGAAAAAGTTTTGGACGTCTCGGACAAAACTTAAGTAACAATATTTACAATGTATAACTTTAACAGTAATAACTACAGTATATATATTTTGTAGTCCAATATTCAATGGAAGGTATAATCATAACATACAACTTGTCTTGCTAGGTGATGATAATACATGAATGTAGTAACATCATCAATACACATTGTGCCATAGTTAACACAAAATTTCAAAACTTACAGTGATATCTTTCAACATACTGCATCAATCAAATTCTTGACAAAGAGTCTGGTACAACATTGTCTTTCCCTTTAATGTGCTTAATATCTACATTATATGATTGCAGAAATAAACTCCACCTCATCAATCTTTGATTCTTATTCTTCATCTTAGATAAAAATGTCCAAGGGTTATAATCAGTGTATACAGTGATAGGGAAACTAGTAGTTCCCAAATAAACATCAAAGTGTTGAAGACCAAGTATTAAAGCTAATGTCTCCTTTTCAATTGTTGAATAATTTTTCTGGTGTTTGTCAAATTTCTTAGAATAATAACAAACAGGGTGATCAACACCATGCTCATCAGCTTGAAGCAAAACTGCTCCTATGCCATTGTCACTGGCATCCACTGCCAACTTAAATTGCTTCTCAAAATCTGGAGCAATCAACACTGGTGAACTCATTAGTGCCTTTTTCAGTAATTCAAATGCTGCTTGGCAATTATCCGTCCAATCAAACTTTTCATTTTTCTTTAACAATTTTGTCAGTGGTGCAGCAATGTCAGAGAAATTCGGACAAAAACGTCTGTAGTAACCAGCCATACCTAGGAAGCGCATGAGCTGCCTTTTATCAGTTGGGGCAGGGAACTTGTCAATGCCCTCAACTTTAGCCTTAATTGGTCTAACTTTACCCTGACCAACCACATGCCCTAAGTACACCACATGGGCACAAGCAATCTCACTTTTGACCAAATTGACAGTCAAATTAGCTTTGGCAAGCTTGTCAAATAATGCCTTAACATGTTGTACATGTTCATCCCACGAGTTGCTGTACACAATAAGGTCATCAACATATACTTCACAATTTTCTAAATTTGACGTAAGATTATTTACTAAGCGTTTAAAGGTCATCTGTGAGTTTTTCATACCAAATGGCATGACCTTATACTGAAATAACCCATCTGGCGTCACGAATGCCGAGATTTTCCGAGCCCTCTCAGTGAGTGGTATCTCCCAGTACCCCTTTAGTAAGTCAAACTTTGACACATACGTAGCTTTCCCAATCCTATCAATGCAATCATCGATACGGGGTATCGGATAGGAATCCGTTCTTGTGACTGCATTCACCTTTCGGTAATCAGTACAAAATCTGTACCCACCGTCTGGCTTGGGGACCAATATACAAGGGGAAGACCATTCACTATTACTAGGTTCTAATAATGTCATGGTCCCACATGTACCAGAACCTCATCCCTGAGATGTTGTCGTCTTCGAGGGTTAACTCGGTTAAGGATGCTGCTTGATTGGCGCGCAGCATCTCCCACATCAACATCATGTTCAATCAAACTTGTCCTAGTAGGATCATCTGAGAACAAGCATCGCATATTCATAGATTAATGATTTCATTTCTGACTTTTCTTTGTGATCGCAGATGACTTAATTTCTGGTCAAGATTTTTCAACACATCAGAATTTTGTAACTTTAATACACATATCAGGAACATTATTAGCCTTGATCTCATCATTACTGAGTTCCATGATCAGCATTGATTATACACACTTGATTCACCTGTATGCATTAGTGTTACTATTTACATCATGTACACTTTCATCCTTTAGAAATGTCACAATCTTCTCTTTCATAATATTTCTTCATCATATTAATATGACATACTCTTTTAGATTTACGCTTGTCAGGTGTCAAAATGACGTAATCTGTGTCACTAATCTTCTCTCAATGACATAAGGTCCTTGAAAGCGAGCTTGAAGTGGCTGACCAGAAACAGGTAAAAACACTAGCACCTTATCACCAGGTTTAAACTCTCTTTTCACAGTGGTCTTGTCATACCACGCTTTCATTTTCTTCTGAGAGTGTCTCAGATTTTTCCTGAGCAAGTTCACTATGCTCCATGAAGACGATCTTTTAAAGCGGGAATACATAATCAAGTAGATGTATGTCTTCACCTGGATCTGATAACCACTTCTCCTTTAACAATTTCAATGGTCCACGAACTGTGTGTCCAAAGACAAGTTCAAATGGACTGAACCCAAGTGACTCTTGTATAGATTCCCTGGCAGCAAACATTACAAATGGAATGCCTTCATCCCAATCTCTCTCATTATCATGACAATATGTCTTTAACATATTCTTTAATGTTTGGTGAAACCTTTCTAAAGCCCCTTGGCTTTCAGGATGATAAGCCGAAGACTTAATTTGGTCTATGCCTAACTCATATAACATCTGTTGGAATACAGTTGACATGAAATTAGACCCCTGATCTGATTGGATCTCTTTTGGCAATCCAAACAATGTGAAAAATTTAAGTAAAGCTTGTAAGACTGTCCGAGCCTTAATATTCCTCAGAGGTATTGCCTCTGGAAACCTTGTAGAAGCACACATAATGGTTAACATATACTGATGCCCTGCCCTACTCTTAGGTAAGGGACCTACACAATCAATGATGACTCTACTAAACGGCTCTTCAAAAGCAGGAATTGGCTTTAAGGGTGCAGCCGGAATATTCTGATTCGGCTTCCCAACCATTTGACATGAGTGACAGGTCTTACAAAATTTGGCCACATCACTTTTAAGTTTTGGCCAATAAAAGTGATTTAGAATTCTGTGGTAAGTCTTATTGACTCCTAGGTGCCCTGCAAATGGCATTTCATGAGCAATACTCAGTATTTCCCTTCTATAGGTCCTAGGTACCACAATTTGATGGTAAATTCTCCACTCTTCATCTAATGGTGCATCAGGTGGTCGCCATTTACGCATCAAAATATTGTTTTTAAAATAAAAACAGACTGGGACGTATTTCGATTCATCCTCAGTGAGTGCACCAGCTATTAATGGCTGAAGCTCTTCATCATGTTGTTGTTGGACTGACAACTGGTCTCTGTGGAGTGTGTCAGGCATTTTTGATTTTTCCTGTTCTACCCCCTCACTATGTGTGGGGCCAGGAGACTCACAATCCTGACTATCATTAAGATTAGTCATAAAAGATTGGCTGAGATCATACCAAGAATCTTCACTTTCATGAATATTGTTACTAGAATCTTTTTCAGACTCTGACTCCTCTTTTGGGAGTGTTGTTCCATTTTTAGGAACTAATTCCTCAATTTTAGAGGGCGGATGATTAAGTTTATCATCCTTATTTTCAGAAATCATACCCTCATTTTTAGAGAGTGGATGTTTAAGATTATCATCCTTACATGATTCCCTACTTGTTCCACTTTTGGGAACTGTATCCTCACTTTTGGAGGGTGGATGTTTAAGATTATCATCCACGGCGAGCTTTTGTGACATAGCTCTAGTGACAGCACAGGCAGGGAATAAATTTGGAAATTCCTTTTCTAATTGCTCTGTGTTGTTATAATCACATGGTTTATCTGTCAAAATTGCATTGGCTACTACCTTTCCACCAGCTAGGTCATTGCCTAGCAACAGAGATACCCCCTTTACAGGTAGAGTAGGTCTGACCCCTACTATGACCGACCCAGAAACTAAATCTGACTTCAAATTAATTTTGTGGAGAGGGACAGTAATAAATCCACACTCAACCCCCTGAATTAGTACATTTGCCCCTGTGGAAGTAGAGTCCGATAATGGCAAAACTCCATCAAGAAGCAACGACTGAGTTGCGCCTGTATCACGCAAAATTTTAATTTTGACGGGTGGATGAGCTAAATTCCCATCTAGGGAAATAAACCCCTCAGACACGAATGGAAGGTATTCTTCCTTAATTTTGTCGTTAGAATTAGGCCGTAAAGTCACGACTACCTCAGAAGAATTCTCTGCATTGGCTAAGGCATTGGAGGCTGTTTCAGTCTCCTTTAATTTTGCCAATGTGAAGCAATTTGCCATTGTGTGACCCTTTTTGTGACAGAAACCACAAGTTATGTCTTTAAAGGCAGCTTTGTTTGAGCTGACCTGGTCGTTCTTTTGACGACTTGAATCTGGTTGTTTTTTACCAGAATTTGTTGGAGAGATAGATCCAGACTGAGATCCACTGTTACCTGTTGTGCCACTATTATTGCCATATTTCTTATTTGGCCTACTAAACTGACCCTTGTTTTGAGTCTGACCCACTTTACCAAATTTATGGGTAAGTGCATACTGATCAGCCAAATTTGCCACTTCCTTTAAGTTGTCAGCCTTATTTTCCTCAAGGTGAGTCTTAATGTCATCATTCACACACCGTTTGAATTCCTCGACCAGCATCAGTTGTCTTAAAGTGTCAAATGTGGAGACCTTTTTGGAAGCACACCATCTGTCGAAATGCCTTTCTTTTTGATAAGCAAACTCTACGTATGTTTGTGTATCCGCCTTACGATACTTTCTAAATTTTTGGCGATAAGCTTCAGGCACCAGTTCATAGGCTTGTAATATGGCCTTTTTAACCTTATCATAATCCATGCTGTCCTCTATTGACAGAGCGGAATACACTTCTTGAGCCTTGCCTGTGAAATTACTCTGGATGAGTATGGACCATTTATCTCTTGGCCATTTTAGTTGCTCACCCAGCTTTTCGAAATGATTAAAGAATTTCTCCACATTATCCTCCTGAAATTTGGGGACAAATTTTACGTGCTTAGAAACATCGAATCCCCCAGTATCCAAGCCTATTTTAGGGTCTGAGCCTTTTATGACCCCTAACTCTAGTTGCTTCAACCTAAATTCATGTTCTCTTGCCTTTTCCTCCCTTTCTCTTTCTTCTCTTTCCTCTTTTTCCCTTTGCATTTGCATTTCTCTTTCCTATTTTTCCTTTTGCATTTCTCTTTCCATTTCTTTTAATCTAATCTCCTTATTCATTTCTAATTCAAGCCTTTTCAATTCAAATGTGTTGTCAGTTGGCACAGTGATAGCTGTTTCCAATACTGTACTAGGCAGGACACCTTCATCCACAAGATATTCTAGAACATATCTTTTAATCTCGTCTTTCCGCATTAAAGGCTGAAATTCAATGCCATAATGTTTTGCGACCTTTACAATCTCAGACTTCTTTAATGAATCTAGTTCCTCGACTGAGGGACTAGTCACGAATTTATCTAAGTTGAATGGCATTTTGAAGTTGTTTACGATTTACAACAGAATTTCTCGAATTTTCTAGTACTTTTCGTTCCCGGATGTTAGGCCACCAATTCTGTTACGGCTTGTGGTCGCGAGTCAAACCAATAACAGCGAAAGATCACAGAAGAACGAGATTAAAATTCAACAACTTAATGATTATTTACAATCTCCTTATCTCACTTAAATTTACAATAATTAATTAGACTTACTCACAATCCTTTAATTAATATTTGCCTGGTCTGGTCCAAGGGCTGGTAGTGCATGCACGATGATACGGTAGTAGACCTGGTACGGTAGTAGACCTGTAGCGTGCTGTAGCGTAGGAACTGGTTCCACGAGCGAATAATGACAAGGCTAGGCGATGAATGATGGATGATAACAATCTCTGTACACAGTGCAGAAACGGCGTAAGGCAATTTATCACAAGTGTGCAGTGTCAGTGGCTGGGAATAACTTCTCAACAGCGTCTGGACTCGATGAAGTATTAGGGCATTTCTCAATGTCTCTCCAGTGTGATAGTTGTTGAACTGCCTTTTATATGCTAGGCTTTTCTTCGAGAACTCTCCAGAATTTAACAGAAACTTCTAGTGTACACAGTCCAGCAATTACGAGAACGTTCCTCAATAGAAACTTCTAGAACACACAGTAAACAATTGTTGCAGCTGGCTAGGAGTGTTGCCAGGTCGCTGCTATAATTGGGACATAACGTAAACAGTTCTCACTTCTAGACAGTTCTAGAAAGGCTGCGTTGAAGTTGGACGTCTCTGGAACTTTCCATTCGCTCGTCGATGGATTCAATCCGAAGTTCCTGACGGGTCGTCTTGTAACAAAAGGCTGACATTTCTTCTGTCGGCAGCAGTAGCACCCCACTGCCCGAGGGTAATTTACACCCAGGATGGGGAAAAGTGCTGTAGATTTAGCCTACAAACAGATGTTTCCTGTGTAGCATGTATAGATATGGTTGGCACCAATATCTATAACCAGCGAAGTACGGTTCCAGCCTTTGAAGAATGGGGATTTGTTCGTTAGGGCAGAGAAAGGTCAGAGCCACCCTGGTTAGGGGACCCCTACCCACGACCGTGTCTACGGCGTGGGTCAATGAACCTCAGACAAATTCGGGGAAAACCTTTTATTTTAACTCCAGATTCTAAGGGCCTTCAAATCATAATGAGGACAATAAAAGTTTTAACCCTTTTAGCAGTTTTTTTTTTTTTTGCAAGTAGACTGACCTTCATTAAGGGTAAAGAAAATTCAGAGGGCAGCTGCCCCCTTACTCTTGCAGGCTAAGGCCCTGATGTGTGAACATGAAAAAGCTAATGAACAAATGCCTTCGTGTTGTACGTCGAAGGAATTCGGTTCATCAATCGTGAGCAAACCCCCGGAAAACTTCAAACCTTATGGATTTAGTATGACGTCATTATTCATATTGTAACGGCAGGATAAAAACTATTGTTATTTTTTGTTTTTTATACTTTCCTATTTCTCTGTTCCAAGATTATGCTCGTAAGATTTTGTTCGTCAGTCTGTGCGGGACAGTTTTACCTGGGAGGTTGCGGTGTTTGTCATGGGGATTAAGTTATTTTTGTATAGGCGACATTTATTGCCATGGTACAGGTCTACCCAGGACAGGGATTTAAATTTTCTGACAAAGGCGTCTGATTAAGCGTATTGTGTTCAGGCCTGTGTGTATCAGATCCATTGGAGGGATTACGGGGAGCAAAAAAGTTATAAGAGAATTTTAGTAGCCTATCAAGATTAAATTTTGCAATGCTAAATGAAGAAAAACATTTATATCAAATACCGTAAAAATACTAGAAAGAGTTTTCGCGACGCATACCCACAGAGAAAACTAGCTTGCAAACAAAATCCAAAATCTACCCAAGTTTAGGGAACCGTAATTTAGATAAGTGTTTTGGCGCGCTTTGCTTGAGCCAAATAAAAAATTGATGTCTCATTAGTACTGCTGTGCATAGGGAAACTTTGGTAAAATTACCTCGTTATTACTTCCTCAGTGTAGGACAACTTGAGTAAAGAATTATTTCCAAAGCCCTCGCTACCCCCCCCCCCCCCGTGTTCACTTTTCTCACCAACTAAAACCATCCTCATCAAATTGACTGACGGTTACTATCTTAAATTTTTAATCATCATGTGAAAAATATTTCATTAGAATGTCAAATTATACCTGGGGAACTTTTTTCGCCTGAAATGGTCCGGAATGACCGCAAAAGCCGTCAAATTTAAGAAAAATTACTCGGGGAGGACCCTCAGTCCCCAGCCTAAGGCTTCACTCCTTCGGTGCTCGCAGTTAAGGCCACAACTACCCAAGATGCAGCCTCCAATGAAAAGTACTTCCTGGGCACTTCAACTGCTGACGCCCATGGTCATGTCCATGTAAAAACTACCCATAAGACATTTCACTGATTTTTTTAAAGTATCCTATACTCTATAACCTTCAAAATGGACACTTTATTATTTTTCACAGTAATAAAAACCTTGATAGGGCACTTGCCCCAGACCATCGACCATCAGTATTTCGTTCGAACCACTTCCTGCCCCCTTCCTGCAAAGGGGCCTACTTAGTTATACACTCTTAAAACACCGGGGTTAAATTTAAAACCAGGATTTGTGTTGTATTTCCGCCCACACAATCCTGATTAAATTTTCCATGAAATCCTGGTTAAATTAACTCAAATCCTATTTACTTTAACCAGGATCTGCGTAAGTTTAACCAGCATTACCTTCAGCAATTAACCGTGACTGTGTAGGCGGAAATACAACACCGATCCTGGTTAAATTTAACCACGGTGTTTCAAGAGTGTACTTACTGGTTCCCGGACAATTTTCAAATGGACCAGGCTTCCGGACAACTCTCCCACGTCAATTCTCCCTCGGACAATATATCCACCCGGACAATTATCACATTGGACAATTTCCCCCAGATAATTCTGAAGGTTTTGGTGTGGAAGTTTCCTAAGGGGTAAGTGTCATGGGTTGAAATTGTCCGGGATGGTAATTGTCTGTGTGGGTAAAGAATAGAGTGTAAGAAACAATATATGGGTGAAACTGGACACAGAGGTCACAGGCAGGAGTCGAAACACGTCATACTCCTCTGGGCATACACTTTAAAGGGTCCTGTAATAACTTCGAACTTATTGGCATTTAGACATTCCCTAATCTAGACAAACCACAACGTGAAGAAAAAGAGTTCCCTTGCAACTCCCTGGTTGTACAGTGTATTGGATTCACCAGCTGAAAACTGCATCCTAAGTGTGTGGCATCAGCTTTTCTCTAATCATATTCTGTTTCGTCTTTGGTACTATTTTATATATCTAACAGGTTCTCTTTCTTCTCAGTACAATCTGCATACACTATTCCATTGCCTCTTGAAAAAGGTAGGAACAGGCGCGTAGCAAGGAATTTGCCAGGGGGCGAAGCCTGTAGGCAAACTATCTAAGCGTAGCGCCACCATAGGTTGGCGCCAAGCGCCAAGAAAATTTGGCCGAAAATACCTCCCAGATGGCTGGAAATTGCACTTCCCAGGCCTTGTAAGTTGCATCTAAACAATATCATAAAAAATCATTAAAAAAAATAAAAAAAATATGCTCGGGGCGGCTGCCTCCTTCGCCCCCCCCCCCTTGGCTACGCGCCTGGGTAGAGCGACTCTTCCGAAACGTCGAGTTTTTAAATACACGGTCTGTCTGTCACCTACAGACAGGCATACTTATCTTCATTTCCATAGCTTCCACCCCCGTCACACAAAAACTTCTGTCGTGTACAGTCAATTCTTAAGATACCGCCGTTTATGCTCCACTGACAATATCTATCTGGAAAAAGCAACAGATCTCGTACACTTTTTTCTTAATAGGGGGTATCCCTACAAACTCTTGGAGAGTTATTTCCAAAAAGTGCTGGCCATACCGAGGCAAAATCTTCTTCGGTACCGCCAAAAATCCAGTTGCGATCGTATACCCTTAGTTATCACATGCCATCCATCCAACCGACCCCTAACAAATAGCATTAAGAAATCCTGGGAGATACTCAAAAGTGACCCATCCATCCATGAAATTTTTGAACAACCGCCAATGGTTGCCTACAAACAACCACGGAATTTAAGATCTATGTTAGTTCGCGCAACCCTGACTGCCGCGGAAGACCTAAAGACGGGCAACAGGAGTTGCAACAAACCTCGTTGTCAGGTTTGTAAACACATGCAGTTTTCCCCCACCATATTTCACGCTGCTTCAGGCAAAACTCTTAAACCAGAAAATTTTAATTGTGATACTAGTAATGTTGTCTATCTACTTTTCTGCAAGAAGTGCCCCCACGCTACATATATAGGAGAAACAAGCACCAAATTTGACTTCGATTTAACAATCATAAACTGAGCATAAGAAATAATAGCCCTGGATTCCCCGTTGCCGAGCATTTTAATCTGCCTGAGCATAGTTTGTCCGATTTAAAATGTGTTTTGTTGTACGGAAATTTTAAAAGCGCGCAGGAGAGATGCAACCGAAAACTAAATACGATCATCTCTCTAAATACTCACAGGACGGGTTTATATAGGGATTTGGCTTTCATGAGCGGTCAAGCAGTTGGTCTCTAAACGAGGGGCTTGTATCTCTATATATGTGAGGCTAGTTTTCATTTGCACTAGTTCCAATATACAACTGAGCAAGGGCTGAGACAGCCCGAAATATTTTGTATTCACTGATTTGTATATATTTATAGTTGGAAATGAATGTATCCATTTTTTGTCTTCTTTTGACTTTTGTGTACTTTACTTTCCAACACACGCAACATATCATGACTTATTATATATATATATATATATATATATATATATATATATATATATATATATATATATATATATATATATATATATATAATATAGTACACACGATGTAATTACAGCTTTTTGCTACTCTGAGTTTCATGCCCGCTGTATGGCGATCATCAGGCACATGTCGGTAACAAACTCCTTGTACAGTTATATAATATATATATATATATATATATATATATATATATATATATATATATATATATATATATATATATATATATATATATAAACAAACCAGTTAAACGATTAAACCGACGGATTCAACTGTAGGTTTAAAGTTGTAAAATGCATCTAACCAAGGAGCTTTCGTCTCTCTTTTAAGACTTCTTCAGCAGACTGTACAAAGCAAGTTAACGCAATTATATATTAGAACGGTAAAAGCATAGAAACTGGTTGTCAAAACACGTAAATATTCAGTAACTAAGCAACGTAAAAGCCTGGACCTTAAATCATTAAAATTCGTTCCACTTATAAATTTTTATTGGTCATACAGTTGGCTGAAGAAGGCTGATAAGACAGCCGAAAGCTTCCAACAACACTGTGTTTGTTCATTCTTTTCTTGGAACGTAGTTGAGTTTGGTATTTTCTACTCCATTAATATATATATATATATATATATATATATATATATATATATATATATATATATATATATATATATATATATATATAGGTAAAAATGAAGTAGTAAATAGTGCTAAAAGTTTGTGAAAAATTCCACGACGTTTCGGGTTTAAACCCTTCATCAGGTGGCAAAAATGCAACTGATCGTTGACACGGCCAAACGTACAATTTAAAAAAAATACACAATACAATTGGGCACGGTAAACCTCGGCTAGGAAAACAGACAGTGTTAAGTGGTTACCACAAGTCAAAAAAATGCAGGAATTGCTGCGTTATAACAGTTCAAGTCTAACGTTCAGACCATGTGGGGACAGGGTTCCAAGTTTCATGATTAGGCGGTTTTCGGCAGCTAGGCGGTCATGATCGGAACCTCGACACGAGATGGCCGCCGAAACCATCAAGTCACGGATCGAGCATGTTGACGGGGGATTGAAGTGGGTGGCTACCGGGAACCCTGGGAGGTTCTGTTTGATTGATCTCAGGTGCTCGGTGACTCGGTCAGCAAGACGACGTTTTGTTTCTCCCACGTACAGTATATTACAGCGTTTACATACGAGAACGTAAACAACATTGGCTGAAGTACAGGTAAAATGCTGATGAACGTTAAACCGGTTGTTGTTGGGACCTACAATGGAAAGGTTTTTGTCATAACTGACCACCGGGCAAGTATTGCATCTCCCACGGTTGCAAGGAAAAGTTCCTGGGGTGTCAGGCACTACTGCTTGAGGTTGAGAGGCACGGACCAAGTGCTTAGATATGTTCTTTTCAATTCTGAATGCCGTGATGGGGGGATCAGGGAAATGGTCACGGGTGGATGGGTCATGACGGAGGGTCTCTACATTCCTGTAAATGGCACGTACAATGGGGGTTACAGATGGGTGAAAGGATAGGACCAACGGGATACGTCTGGTGGGTGTATGGTCAGTTTTGGGGGCAAGGGCAGAGGCTCTATCAATTCCTTGTATGCGTTTCAGGGCATTAGAGAGCACTCTTTGTGGATACTGGCGTTGTTCAAAGAAAGAAATAATCTGCTTGGAAACTTTAGCGAAATCCTGGTCGTCGGAACAAATCCGTCTGGCCCGTAAAAGTTGTGAGAAAGGAATCGAATTGGTACAAGATCTGGGGTGGTTGGAAGGGTACATGAGGTAGTTGTGAGAGTCAGTAGGCTTAAAGTGGAGATTGGACTTGATTTGACGGTCGGAGATGGATAGTTCCGTGTCTAAAAACACTACTGAGGAGTTGGAAATACAGTGAGTGAATTTCAAAAACGGGCAGAACGTTTCAGCAAAGTTAATGAACTTTTCCAAATCGTTTCGAGGACCCACTGCGACCCCAACAATATCGTCAATGTACCTTTTGTAAAGTATGGGCTTGATCCCGGTGTATCGTGAGAACAACTGCTCCTCAAAGTGGCCCATGGTGAGGCAGGCCACAGAAGGTCCCAGTTTAGTGCCCATAGCTACTCCTTTAATTTGGCGGAAAAAACGACCATTGAACTGAAAGCAATTTTGTGTGAGGACTAGTTCAGTCAAGCGAAGAAAGGTGGTGGTAGGGATGCTAGGGTCCTGGCGTTGATCAAGGTAATGGCGTATGGCTGCTAAAGCAGCGTGATGGGGGATTGAAGTATAGAGGCTGCTGACATCCATGGTGAATAAAGTACGTTCACTGGGATTCTCAGGAAACTCAAATTTTGAATTAACCTAAGGAAGTGAGGAGTATCCTGGATAAACGAAGGTAGGGTTGAAACTAATGGGGAAAGTACAGAATCTACGTACTGTGAAATCAGAACCGTGGGGCAGCTGTGGGAAGACACAATGGGACGACCAGGATTATTGGCCTTGTGAATTTTGGGCAGTAGATAGAAATTGGAGATTTGTGGGCAAGGGTGCAGAAGGGCTTTAGCCGATTCAGGAAGATGTTTTTGACTTACAAGGGTAGCTAAGGTTTTCTTGACCAAGGTTTGGATTTCAGAAGTGGGGTCCATCGGCAGTTCGGTGTATGCTGTTTGGTCTGAGAGTTGTTTCTCAGCTTCAGAAACATAAAGATCTCGACGCCAAACAACAGTGGCACCGCCCTTGTCAGCAGGCTTAATAATCAAATTCTTGTTCTTCTTGAGGGACAGAAGGGCCTTCTGCTCGTCCAAAGAAATGTTACGAAAGGGAGTTACATTGGGAGGAAGGAGACGTTCTAAATCGGCATTAATGGACTCAATTACACTGTCCAGGACCTTGCTTTTACCAGGTTTAGGGGTCCATGGAGATCGCTTAGACAGTGTAATTGAGTCCATTAATGCCGATTTAGAACGTCTCCTTCCTCCCAATGTAACTCCCTTTCGTAACATTTCTTTGGACGAGCAGAAGGCCCTTCTGTCCCTCAAGAAGAACAAGAATTTGATTATTAAGCCTGCTGACAAGGGCGGTGCCACTGTTGTTTGGCGTCGAGATCTTTATGTTTCTGAAGCTGAGAAACAACTCTCAGACCAAACAGCATACACCGAACTGCCGATGGACCCCACTTCTGAAATCCAAACCTTGGTCAAGAAAACCTTAGCTACCCTTGTAAGTCAAAAACATCTTCCTGAATCGGCTAAAGCCCTTCTGCACCCTTGCCCACAAATCTCCAATTTCTATCTACTGCCCAAAATTCACAAGGCCAATAATCCTGGTCGTCCCATTGTGTCTTCCCACAGCTGCCCCACGGTTCTGATTTCACAGTACGTAGATTCTGTACTTTCCCCATTAGTTTCAACCCTACCTTCATTTATCCAGGATACTCCTCACTTCCTTAGGTTAATTCAAAATTTTGAGTTTCCTGAGAATCCCAGTGAACGTACTTTATTCACCATGGATGTCAGCAGCCTCTATACTTCAATCCCCCATCACGCTGCTTTAGCAGCCATACGCCATTACCTTGATCAACGCCAGGACCCTAGCATCCCTACCACCACCTTTCTTCGCTTGACTGAACTAGTCCTCACACAAAATTGCTTTCAGTTCAATGGTCGTTTTTTCCGCCAAATTAAAGGAGTAGCTATGGGCACTAAACTGGGACCTTCTGTGGCCTGCCTCACCATGGGCCACTTTGAGGAGCAGTTGTTCTCACGATACACCGGGATCAAGCCCATACTTTACAAAAGGTACATTGACGATATTGTTGGGGTCGCAGTGGGTCCTCGAAACGATTTGGAAAAGTTCATTAACTTTGCTGAAACGTTCTGCCCGTTTTTGAAATTCACTCACTGTATTTCCAACTCCTCAGTAGTGTTTTTAGACACGGAAATTATCCATCTCCGACCGTCAAATCAAGTCCAATCTCCACTTTAAGCCTACTGACTCTCACAACTACCTCATGTACCCTTCCAACCACCCCAGATCTTGTACCAATTCGATTCCTTTCTCACAACTTTTACGGGCCAGACGGATTTGTTCCGACGACCAGGATTTCGCTAAAGTTTCCAAGCAGATTATTTCTTTCTTTGAACAACGCCAGTATCCACAAAGAGTGCTCTCTAATGCCCTGAAACGCATACAAGGAATTGATAGAGCCTCTGCCCTTGCCCCCAAAACTGACCATACACCCACCAGACGTATCCCGTTGGTCCTATCCTTTCACCCATCTGTAACCCCCATTGTACGTGCCATTTACAGGAATGTAGAGACCCTCCGTCATGACCCATCCACCCGTGACCATTTCCCTGATCCCCCCATCACGGCATTCAGAATTGAAAAGAACATATCTAAGCACTTGGTCCGTGCCTCTCAACCTCAAGCAGTAGTGCCTGACACCCCAGGAACTTTTCCTTGCAACCGTGGGAGATGCAATACTTGCCCGGTGGTCAGTTATGACAAAAACCTTTCCATTGTAGGTCCCAACAACAACCGGTTTAACGTTCATCAGCATTTTACCTGTACTTCAGCCAATGTTGTTTACGTTCTCGTATGTAAACGCTGTAATATACTGTACGTGGGAGAAACAAAACGTCGTCTTGCTGACCGAGTCACCGAGCACCTGAGATCAATCAAACAGAACCTCCCAGGGTTCCCGGTAGCCACCCACTTCAATCCCCCGTCAACATGCTCGATCCGTGACTTGATGGTTTCGGCGGCCATCTCGTGTCGAGGTTCCGATCATGACCGCCTAGCTGCCGAAAACCGCCTAATCATGAAACTTGGAACCCTGTCCCCACATGGTCTGAACGTTAGACTTGAACTGTTATAACGCAGCAATTCCTGCATTTTTTTGACTTGTGGTAACCACTTAACACTGTCTGTTTTCCTAGCCGAGGTTTACCGTGCCCAATTGTATTGTGTATTTTTTTTAAATTGTACGTTTGGCCGTGTCAACGATCAGTTGCATTTTTGCCACCTGATGAAGGGTTTAAACCCGAAACGTCGTGGAATTTTTCACAAACTTTTAGCACTATTTACTACTTCATTTTTACCTACCTACTTCATAAGTGCTACGCAGTACTTTGACCTTATATATATATATATATATATATATATATATATATATATATATATATATATATATATATATATATATATATATATATATATATATATATATATATATGACAAGGAAAGCGGGTAATGATTCAAACATAATCTTTAATGAACACACAATTCTGTTCAAATTTTTCGGACCCCTTGTCCTTCCTCAGGTGCAACAGAGAATGAAAAGTTTACTAGCCCATATGTTTACTATTTATAGAAGTTGAAACCAGAGAGAAAGCTCAAATCCCAATTTAATCCATGCACTCATATGCCGGTTCTGTGAATCAATCGTGTATCGGTCAAGTTGCCATGGAGAATTGCAAACTTTAGTATATTTAGGCTATGGTCAGGGGAGGTTAAAGTGTTCAGCGCAGAACGGTCTGACGGTGTATATTGAAATCAATGCATTACCCCGTTTTTCTTGTCATATTTCTTGTGATATTCCAACACGCGGAACTTATAACTATGGTTATATGTATATATATATATATATATATATATATATATATATATATATATATATATATATAATCGTAAAAGGTGTTAACCAGTCAATGGTAAAGTGCTCAAGCTGTAAAGGGAGCTAAAATATTGAAAGGTTGTAACTGGGTTACTACAAGACAGCTTTGCAGAACTGCTTCGTAAGGGCCAATTTGATATATATATGTATATGTATATATATATATATATATATATATATATATATATATATAACGCTAATTCCCACCTTAAGGGGAAATTGTTATATCTGCTTGTACATAGGGCGAAAAAAAGATAATAAAATACATAAGAAATAAATTCGCCCTAACGTCTAAAAATATAATTAACGTTATTTCAATGGCCAGCCATCCGTTCGTGTTAACAGCTAGGTGTCCGTAAATTTGTCAACTTTGAAGTAATGGCATCTAGTTTGTAAATCTAAGAGGGCGCCCTTGTAAGTTTACGTATTCCTATAGAAAAAGTGTGTGGAAACGTTAAGGCGAAACTTATATTTCACCCGAAAATTTTTTTCCCCTTAAGGTCGACTTTTCAACAACAACTTTCCCCCTAAGTGCCGAATTAGAGAAATATATATATATATATATATATATAAGTTGAAATGACTTTACAAAACACGACCAAAATGGTATCATAAAATGTATTTAACCCTAAGCGCTTTCACCCGCTCATCTGTTCATGCGGGATCTTCAGAGGTAAATGACACGAGTATGTACAAAATTAGTTGATACAAAGAAATTGGAGAGGTTGTAACAGTATACGACAATTAGACTTGGCGGATGTTTTTACAAACTTTAGTAACGATTAAACAAACCGTTTGTTTACTAAAGTTTGTAAAAACTTTTTTTAGAGTGCATGTAGCCTACTATATAATATTTTGCTCGTTTTCGTCCAAGATTGTCTCAGTGCTCACCGGGCATGAATGTGGCACTACTTGCGAGTGAAGCCCTTGTCATGGTACGGTCGTTGACCAAAAATTGAGTCAGATGAAAGGGATTCAGCCCCCTCCCACCATCAGCCAAAATACTAGAGATCATGTCTTCTAAGCCTCCTCGGAAATAAAAATATATAAATATAAAATATTGCAGGTTTTGCCAAAATGCTAAAGGAAAACTCTGTCCTACCTAACCAAATTATTGGAGGGGACAACGTCAACTTACATACACCAATTCTGGCAAATATCATTACAATTAACCCACTCTACTGGAAGACTGAACAAAGGTATTACGTTCCTAACCAAATTATAGAGGGAATGTACCCATGTGTCTACGAATGTTTTATTAATCACTAAATATGCACTCTGATTAGTCTGCGCGCCAAGTGCGCAGGAAAATAATCGTTATTCATCACTTTTGAGTCATCGGAAAGCCCAACATTCACACAAATATCAGCAAAAATCACGATTTTTGATAAAATATGGATATCCCCCACAACCAAACTATTGGAGGGGACAATTTTCCACACTATTTTCTACAAAAACTACGGTATATCAGCAAATATTATTGTCGTTGACCAAATATTGGAGGACGAAAGGTAGTCCGTCCCCCAACCAAATTATTGCGGGTACCATGTCCCCCTTCTAACCCCGCGACCGCCGCCCTAGGTTTTATCTCTTGAGTATTTTGACTATAAAACGATTGCAGTTAAATTTCTCTTTATTTCTTCAAAATCCTTGCATAATAGGCTGGTTATACTTATTGCACACGTTTTCCTCTTTACAAATTATAGTAAGTTGTAGTTTGAGTTCGTATAAAAAGATGACACAACATAATGGTAGGCTACACCTAAAATCTGAAATAAGCTAACAATGTATGGAGTCGCAGATACAAGGGACCACGAGGCTTCCGCCTCCCACTCGGTAAACCGTGGGTGGGTTATCGGGCGTCTACGCATGGTACACAACTATATTGATAAATTTGTGTTTAAGAGTGCAGATGTGCTGCAGTCATGACTATGGTTTTTTTCTACTGATGGTCTGGTTATAACGATCACAAGCGTGCAGTTTGGCTCAAGAGTCTTATCCCGGTGCCGCCATTTAACTAAAGCCCCCCTCCCCCCCCCCCATCCAGCGAATGCCAGCGTATCCCAAACCTCTAGCCACTTTACAAACGGCTGGAACTTGTAAATGACCGAGGGGATCATCCTTTGCTCAGTACGCTACTGCCCGACAGCTGTGCCCCGGTAGAACCAAGGCATTCAGGCTTTGTAACGGGGGACCCGCTGGATTGAAGGTTCACTAGACCGAAGGTGTGCTTGACCATTCATTCATTTCGTTCGTACAAATATATACTGAATTAAAAATGCAAAACCGACAGGACACTAGAACCAGAAAGCCTAAGGGCTTAGTGATTCCTTGCCGAATGGGGATGCTTTGTTGTACTGAGGTTTATCCCTCAGATTTATCTACCTTGACTACATCATTTTACGATATTTTAACAATTTCACCTCTGCTGACCTCACATGAACTTTGAACCCCACCAAATATAACAAAAAAGAAAAACGAAAGTGTCTTGAAAGGAATTCAACTCCAATGGATCTTGGATCTTGAAAATTCTTGGGAAATTTTGTTTTTTGTCCTCTGGTGACCCCTGATGACTATCTTGGGAATTCTTGGGAAATTTTGCTTTTTGACCTCTGGTGACCCCATATAACAATCTTGGAAATTCTTGGGAAATTTTGCTTTTTGACCCTTGGTGACCTCAGATTATGATCTTGGGAATTCTTGGGAAATTTAGCTTTTTGACCTCTGATAACCCCAGATAACGATCTTGGGAATTCTTGGGAAATTTTGCTTTCTGACCTCTGGTGAAACCAGAGGACAATCTTGGGAATACTTGCAATATTTTGCTTTTTGACCTCTGATGACCCCATATAATGATCTTGGGAATTCTTGGGAAACTTTGCTTTTTAACCTATAGTGACCCCGGATGACAATCTTGAGAATTCTTGGGAAATGTTGCTTTTGATCCCAGTGACCGCAGATGACAATCTTGGGAATTCTTGGGAAATCTGTTTTTTTACCTCTGGTAACCCCAGATGACCTTGACCTCCACCAAAATCGATAGGGTTTTTCCTCTCAACATGGCAAATTTATATACCAAATATGAAAAGTGGCTGTCACTGCTATCTTGAGATATCGTGATTACAAGCCATTTACAAGGTTTCTGTAGTTCAACCTCTGGTGACCTCAGATGACCTTTGACCTCTACCAAAGACAATAGCGGTCTTCCTCTCAACATGACAAATCTATATCCACCATTCCTATCTTGACATATCCCAATTTCAAGGTTTTCGGTCTTTTACCTCTGGTGACCTCAAATGACCTTTGACCTCCACCAAAAACAATAGGGTTCTTTCTCTCAATATGACATATCTATATCCCAAATATGAAAAGTGCTGGTCACTCCTATCTTGAGATATAGTGATTACGAGCTTTTTGGCCTTTTACCTAAGGTGACCTCAAATGACCTCTGAACTTCACCAAAAATTTTAGAGTTCTTCCTCTCAACATGATGAATCTATATACCAAATATGAAAAGTGTCGGTCATTCCTATCTTGAGATAGCTTGATTATGAGCCTTTTTGGCTTTTAACCTGCGGTGGCCTCAAATGACCTTTAACTTCCACCAAAAACAATAGGGTTCTTCCTCTTGACATGTAAAATCTGTATACCTAATATGAAAAGTGTCGGCCTTTGCTATCTTGAGATATCGTGTTTACGAGGTTTTCGCCGTTTAACCTCTGGTGACCTAAGATGACCTTTGACCTCTACCAAAAACAATAGGGTTCTTCCTCTCAACATGACAAATCTATATACCAAATATGAAAAGTGCTGGTCGTTGCTATCTCGAGATATCGTGTTTACAAGCCGTTTACAAGGTTTTCGCAGATTAACCTCTGGTGACTTCAGATGACCTTTGACCTCTACCAAAAACAATACGGTTCTTCCTCTTGACATGTAAAATCTGCATACCAAATATGAAAAGTGTCGGCCTTTGCTATCTTGAGATATCGTGTTTACGAGGTTTTCGCCGTTTAACCTCTGGTGACCTAAGATGACCTTTGACCTCTACCAAAAACAATAGGGTTCTTCCTCTCAACATGACAAATCTATATACCAAATATGAAAAGTGTTGGTCATTGCTACCTCGAGATATCGTGTTTACAAGCCGTTTACAAGGTTTTCGCAGATTACCCTCTGGTGACTTCAGATGACCTTTGACCTCTACCAAAAACAATACGGTTCTTCCTCTTGACATGACAAATCTGTATACCAAATATGAAAAGTGTCGGCCTTTGCTATCTTGAGATATCGTGTTTACGAGGTTTTTCGCAGTTTAACCTCTGGTGACCTCAGATGACCTTTGACCTCTACCAAAAACAATAGGGTTCTTCCTCTCAACATGACAAATCTATATACCAAATATGAAAAGTGTCGGTCATTGCTATCTCGAGATATCGTGTTTACAAGCCGTTTACAAGGTTTTCGCAGATTAACCTCCGGTGACCCCGGATGACCTTTGACCTCTACCAAAAACAATAGGGTTCTTCCTCTTGACATGACAAATCTGTATACCAAATATGAAAAGTGTCGGTCATTGCTAACTTGAGATATCGTGTTTACGAGGTTTTTCGCAGTTTAACCTCTGGTGACCTCAGATGACCTTTGACCTCTACCAAAAACAATAGGGTTCTTCCTCTCAACATGACAAATCTATATACCAAATATGAAAAGTGTCGGTCATTGCTATCTCGAGATACCGTGTTTACAAGCCGTTTACAAGGTTTTCGCAGATTAACCTCCGGTGACCCCGGATGACCTTTGACCTCTACCAAAAACAATAGGGTTCTTCCTCTTGACATGACAAATCTGTATACCAAATATGAAAAGTGTCGGTCATTGCTAACTTGAGATATCGTGTTTACAAAGTTTTCGGTTTTTGACCTCTGGTGACCTCAAATGACCTTTGACCTCCACCAAAAACAATAGGGTTCTTCCTCTCAACATGACGAATCTATATACCAAATATGAAAAGTGTCGGTCATTGCTATCTCGAGATATCGTGTTTACAAGCTAGGCGTCACATACACACACACACACACACACACACACACACACACATACACACATACATACATACACACACACACACACACGACATCACCATCGCATAGATTCCTTGCCTGCCTTCGGCAAGGAATCAAAAACAATTGTTTAACGAGCTGGTGCCCGGAAAGACACAATACAGCAAAGAATATAACAACAAAGGAAAAATAAGAAGGAAAAAAGACAATCAAACGAAGGTAACTAAGAAAGCAACAAAGACAAAAAATCTTCGGGTTAGAGGTTGGGTTCGGATTCGGGTTAGAGATAAGGATTAGCCTTGGGTAGGATTACGGTTTGGGTTAGGACGAGAAAGAGGGATTTGCATCATCCCAAGTATGACTTTTACTTGGTGGTAAGCCCGGCCCATAATTGTCTTTACTGCTTTTCCTTGTGCAGACACAAACATAGTTCACTGCTAAAGGCCACAACCTGGTGAGTATAAAAGACCCCATGTGTAATCAAAACATTCTCTGTGCGTGCTGTGTAATATGAGCTCTGCATCTTTTGAATTTTTTAACTCTGATGTCAATCAAAGAGTAGTCACCAATTGAGAATTTTACTTACCCCTTTGTAAAAGTCATACTTGGGGTGAGGCAAATCTGTCTTTAAGGATGAAGTTTAGAGTTACAGGATCTTCGGACTAATAAACCTTCGATCTGCTCTGCCGGAAGTGAACAATTATTTCCCCAACTTTTCTCCTCCTCTTCGTGTTGTTCTACAGGAATTTGATCCCCAAACACTCGAATGCATGACATTTAAAACGCATTTAGAAAGGAAAGACGAAAACTTACCTAGCTTCCTATATTACTCCAACACTTTACCCAACGAAGCCACCAAACTTTACACAGGGATACTTGGTTATAGTAAGAGCCGTCGCTGAGTTATACTTGCCACAATTTACGCATTTCTTGAAAAGTTTAAGCCATGCGAGCAATGCATTCAATTGTGTGTATGCTAATGATATGTAGATAGCCTATTTGTAGAGCTGGATAACTAGGTTCTTTACCTTTCTGTTCAACTTCTCGGCGTATCTTTGATATAACGTTTCCTGCAAACAGTGTCAGCCTGCCCCTGCCTTGTGGAGACCTGAAAAATGAATTGTTAGGTGATCTGTAGACTATAGTATACACTGTGCAATAATGTATGGCCCAGTGATTATCGTACGTGCAATGCTGTGGTACTGCATAGAAATTCGCTATATAAAAGTGTACCTTAAGTCTAAACTTTCAGAAATATATGTTACAAAGCTTGAAATACGAATCCAAATGGTCCAACTCCCATCTTCACAGGGCATTCCCGACCTGAGATATAAAAGTTTGAATATTCTTTCTATTTAAAATAGTAGATTGCGCAATAATTGTGATTTCATTCTTGTACTCAAAGACCATCTTTGTCTTCCTTTGTTTTTTTTTCGAAAGCCACTACACCTTGGGCCAAAATGTGATCACTGTCTTACTGTTATCGGGTGACTTGACTGAACAAGCCCTCTCCGTACAACATACTGTGCAAGAAAACAGTAAAATTTCCAAGGACATATAATCTATTTAAATTCAGAAGAAGCAAAAGCAGGTGATGTGAGTTGCACAAGGAGGACATCACAAATTATTTCGCAATCGAGTATTTCAAATTTAGTGAATAAATTTTAACATTTCATATCTCAGCAACGGAGTAAGCTAGGAAAATCGGAATTGGATGAATGAGATTCATTTTCCAACATGTTAAATATGCTTTCTTGTAATTGTAGACTATATAGGTACACTTTAAGGTTGGCAGACGGTATGTTACGAGAAAGGCAAGCTTAACGGTTTGTTCTCCACTTGCATGTTGTAAGATTTAAATGTTGAGGAAATGTTTGGTTCAAGCACAAAATGGAGGTTATTCGATGACTTCCACCCATATTTAATGTAACGAACTGGTAAGGATCTATAAGGTCTTCACAATAACGAAACATTCTGAGACTGGACGCCGTGAAACCTTCTGACATGCTTTTAATGCAAAGCCTACTACAATCAACTTCTGGTCATATTGAAACGATACACACAAGGGTCCTAAAGCTATTGGGTAGCCTATAGTAATGACCTTGGTGTATTATTTTCATAAGAAGAAGACAAAAGAAAACTTTAGATAAAATTGTATACTGTACATAATGCAGTCGAAAAGAAAACCAAGGCGTGCGTATTTCATTCACGCCCACAAAGTTCTTTATCTGACTAAATCAGCGTAGGTCTTCTATGGCGCTACCTAACACTTACGCCAATTCAAAAGAAAATGTTCGTTGTTCTCAACAGACCGACCGTGTAATTTGGACCTGACCTTCTTCTGCTTAGGGAAAAATTTACACTGACAAAAAAATATATTGTTTATACCTGTCATAAAAATCGAAGTAAAATAGGTTTACTGTGTCTTTGTTTTTCTTTTTCAATTTGAGCGATAGTTAGTCCTGCCCACCTGCAAGGCATGTCAGGACATTGACAATGGACCAATTTTCAAAAGATCGCGTTAAGAAGTATAGGACCACAACACTCTATGGCGCTTTTTTAAGTCTATATCCTGTCTAAACTGTGCACCCTACAATCCCCGACAAAAGTAAATGAAACAAACCCCCGCTCCCCCGTAACAGTATGTAACAGTATTCCAAAGTCAATTAGTTACTTGAATCACGTCCATTCAATAACCACAGACGAATGCATTGCTTAGGAAATTCTTCGCATGCGTTTCTTTACCTTTGCCTTTTACTTTACCGTGCAGATAGCACGGGTTTTATATGAATGGATTTGCTTTACCGTCAGGTAGAGAAAAAAGTATTTGTTACTTAAAATCTTTTACAACAGTTTTAAGTTTACCTTTACCCACTGTCCACAGTTGAATCGTCCTTTCATTGACCATCAAATGCTTATGCACAATAATTTGTACGTTTTATGAAGAATTATTGTGTACATTCACAAGTCCTATAACTGTAAATTTTTCGAGAAAAAGGGAGTGAAAAATGGTAAAGCCAAAGGTAAAGCAACTGCAAATTGGAAGGCTGTCAAAACTCACTGAACCAAAATGCGTATTTCTTAACCCCCTATCCTCGCTTTTGACTTTAACCCCCCACATGTATTATTGGATACAGACACTTAACTTTCCCCGGAACGTGTGAAACTAAACTGAAGGGAAACGAGTTAATGCGAGTAAAGAAACAATATTTGTCAAAAAAGGAGCAAACATTAAACAACACGACATATATCATCCAAATAGGCTAACACTACAACTCACTGTATATACTTCAGACAATCCCCGACAAAAGTAAATGAAACAAACCCCCGCTACCCCGTTCAATGTTGGTTCAAAATGGTTGAAAGCTGGAATTTGGGCACAACATTGAAAGGGGGAGTGGGTGGTTGGGGAGAGTCTGCAGCGAGTGAATCTTATCATGACAGTTTTGGCGATTTTGTTTCATTTGTTTTGTAGGGGATTGTAGCCACACAAAATGTATAAATAACACGTATACTTTTTTAAATGTGGTTGCATACACTGTCCGCGAGACCAAAGGTCCGCGAGACTAAAGATCCGCGAGAATTGCTTCACTAAAATTGTATATTCGTGTTTGTTAAATGTAGACATGAGAACCATAAGGCACTTCTACAAACCACACACACGCACTTACGCACACACGCACACACAAAATAACATTAAGATAGCTCTTTATTTAGGAGTATGTCCATTTTGGTTTTCATATGTGTTTCACTGCAGTTAAGACTCACCGCCAAAAAGCAACCTCAATTCTACGAGTGTATCGAGAACTGCGCCAGAGCTTGATCGTGACCGGTCGCAAGCTCTCGTAACATGTTGTCTTTATGGACCTCAGCGGGGTATTGATTAGCGCCCCACCAGAGTTTAAAAGCGGGCCACAAGTTGATCTTGGCAAAAGTATTAATTGATCCAAAGGGCATGACCCTGCGACCTTGAAAGTATTTTTATGAATATAAATTAAAAATTCGGACTTAGTCTCGAGTTTGGACTAAGTCTATTTTTGACGCGTCCCCGAGTTCACTGTTGCGTCCCCTATGTTCAATTTGGAGTCCCCTACGTTTAGAAAAAAATGAAAATTTTCTACGAAAGTCCGCAAGGTTCGGATCTGGTTACGTCTCTTAAGTTCGGAATGCGTCCCCACGTTTAAGAAACTCACGTCCACAAAGTTCAGTGGTCCTAACTCCAAATTCACTTTCGGTCTTGCGGACCCTAATTCATTTTCGGTTTCCCAGTCCTTCGGTCTCGCGAACTTAATTACACGTCAACCCTGTTTCAGCTTCGCCTACATGCTTCAGTGCAATTTCGATCTCGCGGGAAACCCCCTTGTACCATAGCCATATGTGGCCAAAATACAAATGACCGACCGCCCTGCTTGTTGAAGGACATCAATGGACTAACAACGCTTTTATGGAGGGGAGAGTCTCTGGCTTTGCAGTTGAATTGATGGGCCTTCTGTCGACTAAGGCTGCGTTGGAGGTATAAGTGTCACCCTGCCGCGAGTTGACATGGCTTCTTTGGGGTTTTGCCAGACGAGGGGGCCAATCACCCCGATGGGAGCTGGTGGTGGGAAACCGAAGCCTCGATAAGTTGCCGAAGGATTGCACAACATTTTTCGGCTTTACAAGCTACAGAATTTGCGGGTTTTTGTTGAAGAAAATGTGGATTTTTTTCCCTCCATGAATGTAAACTCAAGTAAACCGTCGGGTCGATCTGTCGCCGTCAGCTGGGATTACATAACGGTTTTTTTTATCGTACCCATGTAGGCTTTCCGACCGAATTAGAAAATTTCCCAGACGGGGTTAAGCCTTTCTCGACGGGGATGATAGGCTGGTTCACATCCCTAGCGTCACCCCTGCTTTTCACTCAGCGGCGTGGCAAGACCCTAAGGGGCCATGGACAAGAGACAGCGAGGGGCCCCCAAACTAATGATATCGTAAATCCATTTCCTAAGGCCCCTCCAATCTCCATGGGGAGGTACGGGGCTAGAGTGAGACCTTGCACGCACCAGATCCGTTCAATCCCGTATCCGATCCCATTCTTCTGCAGTTGTTGATAGCTTTGTGGTTCCTTTTGAGTCTGTACTGGGTGGTGGACGGGAGGCAGAGTTACGATTTTTTTTAAAAAAAATAATTTTTGCGCATTTGGTTGGGGGCCCTCTGAACCCTTGGGGCCCCTGGACATTGTCCACCCAGTCCACCCGCCTGCTAAGTCAGTGTTTTCACTTACCCCTGGTAGACGTTACTGAAAATCTGTTTTTCACTTGCAGTGAAGGTGGGGCGACGGGGCAACGAGAATAAATATACATATTTATTAGTGTCTGCTATTGCAACTGGTCACACTGAGAGAGCAATAAATGACACTGGCATCGTTGAAGGTACCGGTATGTGTATACGTCGTTTCGCCCTTAAGCAGTTAAGACAAAGCATTTTGGTTTTTATTCCAGATTTAAAGATATCCGTAAACAGCTGAAGATATCTTCAAATAATTAAATATTTCTAAGCCAGAATAAAAAATATCTTCAAATAATTGGAAATATTTTCAAATAATATCTTTAAGTCTATTGACAGTGTCTTCAATTTTGAAGACAGATTGGATACTATTTAAGATATCTTTAATAACAGAAATGATTTTCATTCAACTACAGGTATCTTTAAATCATCTGTAATTCGAATTAAAGTAAAGATATCTTTAAGTCGAATAACAGATATCTTTAATTCGAATTGAAGATATCTATAACTGCGCAGATATCTATATCTGCGATTCGAGTTGCAGATATATTTATTCGTAATTAGATATATCTCTTAATCGAATTAAAGATATCCGTAAATCGAATTAAAGATACCTTTAAATAATAAAGATATCTACAATTCGGGAATGAAAACTAATATGGCTTTCCATAGGTCAGCTTGCAACATCCATCTCTGGAATATTTTCACAGTGTTTTCCCAAGATGATGCAGGTTGTAAGCTTGATTGATTTGTAAAACAAATTGTATCTTCCTTTTAGTGCTTGATATCTCGACAAATTGAGGGCCTCGATGAAAAAAGATTGTTTTGGTTCAAGAGTAGCTTGTTTCCACTCTCGATTTTTCTTGGCTTCAAATTCTTAACATTATGGATGTTCATAAATTGGAGAGTTCCTTCCCCTGATTGGCCATTCAGATTTTCTAAATGGCGAGTCACCCTCTGCGTGTTTTGCTCCCCGACGCCGAGGGTTAAGTGAATCAGGTTAAAAGACAGCATGCCCTTCTCGACAGGGTTATGCTAGCTACCGTTGAGAAGAAACCCTGAACACAGCCTACGCTGCTGGCCGCACGGTGGTCCTGTCTAGATAAGCGAGATACATATGCCTTAAGTAAGCCTTTACTTTCAGTTCGTGCTTTTGAGAAAAAATGAGTGAGCATCTGCTAGCTCTGCAGGATAAAGAGACTAAAGCTGGGGCGAACTCGCATAGGCCTAGTCACTGGTCTTGTTGACAGACAGGGTTTTAATGACTCTAGTCATTGACTCGGACTCGAGTTGTCTCTGGTCGCATTTCTTCGTGAATATCCCTCAATTCGTATCAAAATCATAAAGACTCGAAGCGTAGACTTGAGTCCGTAACATGGTTGATTACCACTTGGACTCGAGTCATTAAGCAGTGACTTATTTCATCTGACTTGGATTTTTTAGGATTTGACTAGATTCAGTGATTTCACAAAACTGAATGTTGCAAAGCCATTAATTATTATCAGAATAACACAACTACGAACATGCACCTTTTACCTAGCTTGTTATGTAATTAATGTACGCCTGTAGTTGTGTTATAGACTACATACAGTGCAACGTGATAATCTTAGGTAATGTGTCATAACTTCATGCATTTAAAAATAGGTATGTGAGTTGTCTATTGTCTATAGGTAATTACAGGCAATTATGCTTCTTAAGCATATATTGTCAAGTTGATTAATTCAACTCTATGTGGGCATACATACGTTTTGGCATAGCATTAAAAACAATGTTTCATTAAGTTCTGAATAGCCAAGCCAAGTTTAATTTGAAATCACATCTCTTGTTACAGGTTCTAAGCGATTGATTCCATTTTCTTCAAGTATAGCAGCAAGTTTCGTGCCGTTAGTATTCACGCCTCAGATCAACTACAACAGGAAACGTTTTTTCAGATATCTTATCGACATCTTCAACGAACAGTTTAAACATGACATTATCCTAAGCAGAAACTTTAAAGACCATAAATAAAGGTTTTATTTTTAAATGTAAGTCCTAGCATACTTTGGCCTAAAATAACAGTTTATACTCTTCTAATTGGTCTAATTATACCCAATGTGTTGCTTTTTCACTAAGCATAGGACATCTACACTCAACTGATAACAGTTACCCTCCTACAGATATTGTCTTATAAAGAAAAAATGCAAACTATAACGGCATTTTATTCCAGATTACCTTTGACTAAAAACAATGTTTCCTAGGTGGAGGTTAATCTCTTAAACTGGCTTCTATTTACAAACATTTAAAAATCTGGGGGTTTTATCGAAGAAAATTTCCAAAATTTGAACCTTTGTTGAGGGAAATCACCCCTGGATGGATAAAGGTTTTATCTAGGGGTTGTTAGTCTAGCAGAAATGTACTTGTGAAAATCTTGTAAATATCATACAGAGAGAAGATTACACTTTACAGATGCGTTAACTTGGCAATAGGATCCCTACTAGTTGTTGGTAGAACTATATCGTTCTGGGTGAAGTCAAATGATATTGAAAGTCACCAAACAGTCTCATAGCGAAAAATTGTAAACATGGCAGGTTTCATATTTGGAGTGCGAACGCAAAAAACAACTCCGTGATGAACGCTACATGTCAGCATGTTGAACAAAATCTATCAGCCACATAAAAAGTGAAAGTACTATAAAACTGCAGTGCACTTCACACGAAGGGTACCTTTGTAAGATATGGTTATCTACGGTATGTCAAGTATGTTATAGCTATGTCAAGCATAGTACTGTGTTAACAGCCCACCGTAAGCTATAATATCCATAAAAGCAACTTCTTTTGACCAAGGAGTTGTTAGGGACATCTCCCTGTTTTTATAGGGTCTCCATAAAGTAGAAACGGTTTCATGCAGCAAGCACATGAATGCTGCTATATGGTCCAAAGGTTTTCAGGTTATGGAAGGGTTGAAACCTCGTAAAAAGTATTCCATCTTGAAAAAGTAATTCACCGACATGCGCAGGCTTCGTTTGATACATATCATAACTTTTGTCACGAGTGGTGGTCTATGCTATGCATGTCTCTAGACGCACATAGTACCTATTATAAAGAAAACTATAAGGGTGGTATCCTGTAAAACTGTAACAGGGGTTGCGCAAAGTTTTGGCAGGGGGTCATGGTTAGGGACGTAGCCAGGAATTTATCAAGGGGAACGAAGCCCATAGACAGACTCTCAGCGCTTCGCACCACCATCGGTTGGCGCAAAGCGCAAGAAAATTTTGGCCCAAAATGTCTCCCAGATCGCTGAATATGGCACTTCCCAGGCCTATTTACCGCATATAAATAGGGGAAACACTAGCAATATTGAAAAAATAAACATTAAAAAATACCAAAAATACGCTCAAGGGACGGCTTCCCTCTTCGCCCCCCCCCCCTTGGCTACGCGCCTGGCTATGGGCCTCGTCGGGAAGGCTCATCCCCCGTCTGGGACATTTTCCAGTGTCGACGGCGAACAAACATTCCACGGTTCACATGATTTTGGGCAATATAAGTCAAATTCTCAAATGAAAACCCCAAATTTCAGAATTTTCTTCATTATATCCCAAACTTTTCATTCCTTCCTGAACATAAGCCCAACTTTTTCGAATTTTCGTTAATAAAAAGCCCAAATTGTAGGTCCGTGAAGAAAAAATTGCTTCGATAAAATTTATTGGTGTCGGCACGTACTGATGGGTAGCCGACGCCACTGGGAAGGGTTGAGAGAAAAGTCGGTGAGGCTTACGCCAAATTTTCGGTCCGCAAATAAAAACTTGCTTTGACGATTTTTCCATATGATTTATTGTGCAGTAAACATACAACATACAACATGGGTTAATATGTGGAGAAAGCCTGATTCAGTAAACTGTCCGAACCAACACGGCTCCTTCACAAATGAAGTAAATTTGAAGAAAACTTGAAGAAAACTTGAAAAAAATCAAAATGATGAAAAAATGAAAACGCAATGACGACACATAAACCTGCTATGCGACCTCAAACATTTCCCCCTAAAATGGAGGTTTTCAAGTGCTTAGGGCCGAGGACCACTTTCACTTGAGCGTTTACTTTAAATTTACTTCGTAGCTAAAATTGAACAGCTTGTTTCTTACAAAACTTTTGGGCTCCTTGCATCTTCCGCCTTGATCATTTTAGTGAAAGTTGCTGGTCACAAATGGCCCGAGGCAGTCACTTGAGAAACTAGGCCTTAAACTAAGGTTATAGTTATACACTGAACCCACCACTTCAACCCACCTGTTAGGCATCATCAAACTTTTTGAGCTTTTTCTTAATTGTTTATATCAACAAATCATTTGATGATATCGACAATTATTTGCTGATGTCGCCAATTTTTTGATGATATCATCAATTATTTGCTGATATCAACAAAAAGACATCACTAATTCATTTGCTGATATCAACAAATCAATTGATGATATCAGCAATTGATTTGATGATATCACCAAATGGACAGTGTATATGAATAATGCATGCTATTGTTGATATCAACAATTTGTTTGGTGATATCAACATTTATTTGATGATATCAGCAATTCAAGTGATGGTAGTAGCAATTATTTGATGCTATCAGCAATTATTAAATGATATCAGAGATTTATTTGATGATATCAACAATTATTTAATGATATCAGCAATTCATTTGCTAATATCAGCAATTATTTGATGATATCAGCAAATGATTGTAAGTAATTGCTTATACATCAGCAATTAATTGAAGATATTATAAAATATCGAATAAAAAGTAAAACGGCTTGCCATACTAGCGATCTGTTTTGTTTGTTTTCTCAAGACGTCGTGAAGCCGAAGATTTTCAGAATATACTATCTAGATCTGAGAAAAACCCTCACTCATACTTAACTGTATCGGCAGATGAGGTTCGTGATGAATTTTCCAAATTAACTTCATCAAAAGCGGCTGGCCCCGATGGGTTACTACCATGTGCTGTAAAAATTGTGCCAATGAACTTGCCTACATATTTGCCAGTATTTTTAATCTCTCGTTTAGTACTCAGACTGTGCCAACTGTTTGGAAACAGTCTTGTACAATACCAGTTCCTAAAAAAACCTATCATTACCTGTTTTAATGACTTAAGACCTGTGGCATTGACGTCTGTAGCAATGAAAGTATGTGAACGTTTTGCTTTAAAGTTTTTGAAACCCATGGTCAAAAAATATTTAGATCCATTGCAGTTTGCATACAGGTTCAAGCGCAGCACTGAAGATGATATTTTATTTAGTCTGGAAAATTTATACTCACACCTTGAGTATACAAAATTTGGTCATTCTTCTAGAATTATGTTCTTTGACTTTTCATCTGCTTTTAACATCATTCAACCCCATATTTTAGCACGTAAGTTTTTAGAAATAAATGTTCGCCACGGTTTTATCTTATGGATTTTTAATTATCTTACTAATAGGTCCCAATATGTCAACATTCGGACATCCAACAATGTTTTTGATAGCATTACTTCAAACACTGGGGCGCCACAATACAAGAACGGTTTTAGCTCCATTCCTAAGTATACTTACTCTATCCACATCGGATGCAAGGTCAACCATTAAGAATTGTGCACTACACTGCTTTGCTGGGTTTCAGTGATAAAAAACGATGGTGATACTGCTTATTTAGATCAGATTGATCTTTTTACAAAGTACTGTTAACAAAACTTTTTAGAACTTAATGTTACTAAGACAAAAGAAATGGTAATTGATTTTCGTAAGTCCCATATTGTTCCAAAAGATGTTATTATTAATAGAAGTGCTATTGAAAGGGTAGATAATTATATCTTGGTGTTGTTATAGATAGTCGGCTTTCCTGGCATGATCACATTGATATGTTAAAGGGGAATTTTCATGATCCCAGACAGTTCCAATTCTCCCAACTATGCAACTTCTAGCTCCTCCCATAACTGTATGAAGCTCTTCCTTGTGCAGGAATAAACCTGTTTTATTGCTTAAGGCCATGTCCTGGTGAGCATACAAGGCTATAAAATGTAATAAAAGCACTCTCTCTGTCTTGTGTGGAATGTGAGCTACTCTGCATCTTTCAAATTTTCAAACTTTGATGTCAATCAAAGAGCAGTCACCAACTGAGAATTTTGATATACCTACACTAAAAATATACTTTGGGGTGATGACTGTCTGTCTTTAATGAAAAAACTTAATTCTAGGATGTACTGTCTGCGTGCAATTAATGTTCAAAGCAAAATTCTTGCCATGTTTTATAAATCTGTTATTTGTGGGGTTTGGCAGTATAATCTAGTATCGTGGGGTGGTAATATTAGAAAAGAAGATAAACAACGTATTGATACAATGATAAGGCAAGCAAGTCGTGTAATTGGGAAAAGTCAGCCAGTCATGGCCAGATCCTACAATGAACTTCTTGGGGTCAAACTCGACAATGTTTTGCGTAATGATGACCATCCGCTTCGTGCACATCTTGATAGGGCAGTCCCGAAGTGGTCGGATGAGACTACCGTGGGCTAGTACAAATAGACACCCCGACTCATTTATTCCACATCGTATGAAACTCCACAATTTGAAGTAAACGTTCTGGATGCTGCCAATCTAGGACCTTGTTGACCCTTTTAACCTGTCCTATTTCAATCTTTGTCACGTTTTATGTTTTCTTACATCTGTGTATATATTTTTACTTTCTTACTTTGTAACTTGTTCTTGTGCATTGTTGTCTGCTCTATGTGTTTATGCGAGCATTCAGTTACCCCTGTGGGGTTTAACTTATCTTATCTTATCTTGATCAAATTTGTAAGTTATTGATGAAGTATTTATGTCAGCAATTCGAGGTCATATATTTTTGGTGAAGGTGATATACTTACTGCTTCAGGTTCATTGGTTAGTGTTTTCACCAACGTCACGTGATCGTGCGTCTCTTTGGTTTTGAAGGGCAAGATTGCACGTCTCTTTGGTTTTGAAGCTCACGCGTCCATTGTGTCACAGCAGTATCTATGGTTATGCCGTGCGCGTGTGCTGTAAATACGCTTACTGCGTGTGTGTTTTGCCCTTCAGTGCCTGGGGAATCCCACTGGCGTAACGTCACATGAAATCCCTCTATACGTGTACTAGCTCTCCGTATCCTGACGGGACAAATGCAAACTTTAAAATTCTCGATGGACACTGTCTCATAATCTAAGGTACTCTGTCACCATGGGTGACAATCCGGGGGGGGGGGGATGGGGGATATATCCCCCATGGAACTGGATGGGGGATACTGTACACTATATCCCCCTCCCATGAAATCAACCCTCAGATTCGGAAATCATGTAAAAAGTTAAGTTAGATATTAAGAAAACTTAAAAGAACAGAAAAATTAAAGGAACTGACAGTTGTCATAGAATCACGTTGCAAAGCCTGGAAAGGACCATTTTCGGTGATCTCGGGGGTATTTTTGGCCAAAATTTTCTTTGTACGCTCCGCGCCAACTCATAGTGGCGCTTAGATAGTGCCACTGACTATATCACCCCCCCCCCCACTTTCAATGACGGATCGCCGCCCATGACTATCACAAGCATCGGCAGTGTTGTAACGAGTCATGACTCGAGTCACTAATTTTCAAAAGGGAAATGATTCGAGCAATTTTATCATGATTTTCCTCATAATAATACAATGACTCGAGTTACTGACTCGACTTGAGTCACATTGAAAGTAGTAAATGACTCGACTCGACTGCAAAATTGAGTGACTCGTTATACAACACGGAGCATCGGATCCTTCGTAGTTGACCGCAATCAACCGTATATGAACTAAACAATGATTTTACTTTCAGTGATTCACTCTTACCTTTCAAAGTTTAAAGAGGCTATGGCACCCCAAACCTTTTTAGGAATATCCCTATAGTTCTAAATAAAATTGGTGACTGCACTTTGATTGACGTTTATTCCAACAATAACTCCACTGTGGTTGGTCAATGATGACTTACTTATTCAGTCGTGTTCCCAATTAAGTTAAGCTCACACACAGCTGTGTGCCAATATGCCCTTAAGCAGTTGAAACTCAGTGCATGCTACTGTGGCTCTGTCTTGGGGGTTTACTCTGAAACGAAGATGCAGAGCTCAAATTTTGGTGCCACCTGATTTCTTGATCAAATTAATATTGTGTGAGGTACAAACAGGGTAAATGGCTGTACACACAGACCACCGTCTGCTGAGGTGCAATACCACGTGCTGCTTTCTCTCTACCTCTCTCACTGAATAGTACGGAAGCCGAGAACATCGCGGTGGTGTGAAATCTGACATGCCAGTTTTCCCACCCCTTTCTTCGTTAAATATGGGAAGGAGAAATCAAGAAACAATTTCTCCTTACCATTATCCACCGCTTTTGATGGAGACACACTTGAACGTTCTACTGAGGTCACTAGTTCCAAAAGTTTTTCTTTGTTTTTGTTTTTTCGCTTCTTTTCTTTTGTTAGTTTTTTTTTTGTTTAATTTTGTTCTGTTTTCTTTACTTTTGTTTTGTTTTCTTTTCCTTTCCTTTCTTTTCTTTTCTTTAAGAGTGGAGGGGAACCGGAATTGACGGAGGAAGCCGGTGAGTGACCTTTGGCAGTGGCGGCGGTGCCAGGACCTGACAGTGTGGGGTTAGGTATCATTCTGGGAAGCACTAGTGTGTAACACACGCTGTGCAACTGAATACGTCGTTTTGCAACCCCCCCCCCTTTCTGTGTGCAGGGTGCTGGAAGACCAGCTCCCTACCCGCAGTCATGACGTCACACTCAAGTGCCACTCTTGACAACGTAAAATTACGGAAATAAAGAGTTCACAGCCTCAGTTGACAAAAGAGAGAAAGTTTTGGAAAATACTCAGTTTTCAGGTTTAGCTTAATCCATGCATCTGGACGGTCCAAGTTTCTGTTCGCTGTAGCATACGAAACTGAAAAATCAAGAAGTGTTGCTTTAGCTGCGGCAACTACGCTGGTTATGGCCATGTACAACACTGCTAGGTCATGACTGTGATGTAGATTTATACCATGCAGATTTATTTCTGTCTGTCAGTCTGTTCTGACGGAGAATATTACCAAGGTCAGTTGCGGATATAGATTACTCCATCTTGTCGTGTTACATTTATAACATATGATCATGGGGGCCTAGCGTGGTATACGCGTATTCATTATGGCACACAGTATACTGTAATTAGTACCTTATTACGCAGTTTACATCTCTCAAGGTAGTTCACACCATAGGTCAAGAAAACTCATTTCCTTGGTACATACAGAGACTTGACCTTTGAGAAAAGATTTACTTCCAGCAGACATCCATGACTTGGGCTGCACTAGGGATGGTTTCCAGGTTCCATGTTGGCCATTTACTACATACTTTTGAGGTCGTGGACAATGACTGAGCCGTGCATATAGAGGCCTGAATGTTTCAATATCATCTACAGGCAAAAATGAGTACATGGTGCTCGCTGCATCTACATCGACCCATCCACTCAACATACAGTTCTGGATTTATCCTTCCGGAAACTGATAAAACAAGCATAAAAACAACATAGGCCATAATACATAAAAAAACATATAAGAGCCATCCCCTCCATTGTGATCGCCACGACAATATTATCAATAGAGGTATTGGCAGACTGAGACTACCATATCTGAGAACTAATCGCTTTCGCAACTCATTCATCCCACGTGCAATCAATCGTTACAATGACAACTTGAACCGCTAGGCTGACGCTTTTATTCTTTTATGTTACCATCTTTGATGTTTTATCATCCGCTTATTCTTATCTTTCCATCTGTTTATATTTATATTGCTTTATTTTGTAGTGTTTTGAACTTTTACGTGCGAGATCTTAATTTCCTTCTTTGGAGTAATAAAGTTTTTCTTACTCTTACTCTTACTCTTACTTACTTAGGCGACACTTTCATAGGCGACATGTGACCGATCAGGATGACAACGTACTCTCTCAAGTATGTAATGAGTCTTTCATAGGGAGCAGGCCGACAACAAGTTACACCGTCACTGTCCCCTCCTCCTTTCCCTCCTCAGAACTTAAGGCATGGTTCAGAGAGTTCTGAGCTCTGAGTGATTAATGAAATTGTGAACAGCATAAAGTACTAACTTTACCCCCCCCCCCACACACACACACACACGCGCGCGCGCACGCACACACATACCTGTTCAGGGCGCCTACTGGGGATACTGGATTTTGAGACGTGAAGTGGGGATACACTTTCTGGGGGCGCTAGAGCCAAAACGTCATTGGAATTGCAATGGCTACATCATAGCTGTAGATATCCCGTGTTGAAATAACTCAATTTATGTTTCTATCTACTTGGACCGCCAGCTATGGAAATGGGGAGCATATTTCACACACTGCGAAAGTTGGGGAACCGGGGATATTTACTCTCTATTGAAATATCCCCAGTTCACCTGCTCAGCGCATGGTCGTGTGTGAAAAAGGGGCGTGTTTTCCACACACAGAAACCGGGGATAATTTCACAAGAGAGTGTATGGCATTTAATCAAAGCTAAAATTACACAGATTTTACACACGAACGTGCGGTGAGCAGGTGAACTGTGGAACTTGCTTGAAACTGTATGATAAGCAGAGGGCGTGCTACTTTGACTCCCAAAGGCACATCTGAAGTGGTACTAAAATTGGGGATATCCCCGATTTTCATCATGTCCCCAGTTCACGTCTCAAGGACCGGTGTGTGTCCCCAATAGGCGCCCATTACAAACGCACACCCACACCCACACACACACACACACACACACACACGCAATGAGACAAGGTGTAAATCATCGTGCATGAACAGATAAAGGATAGGGTGAGAAATACTGGCAAAGAGATTCTTCAAGTGACGTCACTACGTATCCAAATATGTTTGTTCGGAGCAGTTTACCGTATTCGACGAAGTGTAACGCCACCTACAGCCCGAGATCACGCCTACTTCCTTAGCACTGGTGCTTGTCATTTACCTAATGACAAATTTTTGATAGGTCTTACACAACCCAGTCGCAAAGAAATCTAATTTACAGGGAACAGAACCACAAACTAAGACAAAACAGCATTATTTTGTTATAAATAAGTGCCATGACTGTGCTCACACTGTCAGATATCTCACATTCATTATTTGTGACCTATTTTTGTAAACGGTGAAGAGAACTACTGAAAACACGTGCGAGCCAGTTCTCGGTTCCGGATACCAGTCAAAAATGTGGTAGGGCGGAAGTATGTTTCCATCCCCCTCATTTCAAGGACGAAAACCCCTTACTTGTCTTTTCTGTAAAAATGTCAAAAAATTGCGGTAAATTTCCTTAAAATTTGCCCAAAATATTGCATTAAATTGCATCGAAGGACCCTGAACGTTGTTTAATACTTTGATCACATACAATAAGTATGGAGAGGCCAGGCATCCTCTGGCCGAGAGCGCATTTCCGTTTCCATGGCCCTGTGACGTACGGTTGTGCACAGTGGTTTGTAAACAGGTCCCCTAAGCGCCCCCGAATTGGAACAGCTTGATGGCTAATCAGGGAGATGGTTTTAGCCAGTGGCGTAGCTATGGAGTGCGGGGTGGCCCTCTCCCCTGGCCGGACGGTCAGTCCGCATATCATCTTTCAGTCGGCACATCGACTCTCGGGAAAAAAAGTATGTAAGGAGAGAAATCTTTTCAGCGTGACAATTTTAATTTACAATCAAATTTTTACGATCTGCAGTTTGGTTGGATTGAGCATCATTGCTGGAAAACGACAAATAATTTGCACGCTTAGCGCGCTGTATTCATTTCTTCATTTGTGCTCTGAAACCAGTGTTCTTCAAGTCGTGTTACCACAGTCATTACTTGTAATATCACATTTATGTTCCAGTACTGTATATGGAAAATGTTTTATTCCGCTTAGTAAAAAAAAGGAAAGTTTTCAAAACCTTCTATGTACACCACCGCAATGAATCTTAACCTGCAAGCTGTGTGTGCGTGGGGGTGGGTGTATGCGTGTGGAATGTGTCGTTAATTACCAGCAGCGGTTGTTCTTCCAGTCCCTTCCGCCCACCACTCCGGTCGTCTTCCTTGCCCCAAGCGATAAAATTGAATAAAATCTAAAAGAAGATTCATGTCCCTCAATTTCAAGTGCTCACCCTTGAAAAATACCCGACTATACATGTCACTGTTTATAACTTAAAGCCTTAGAAATGATTATCAACATTTTCGGGCCTGGAAACTTCTATCTGTTACTTCACGTTTGTCTTTTTGCTTTATTTTGGTTAAACTTGCTGTCTATAACGTATACAAAGATCCAAGAAAATCCTTAGCTTTAGAAAAGGCTTAGGATTTCTCTGACAAAGGTCGCACTTGTAGCCAGGGGTACACGTGTAGAATTGTCCCCTTCCTAGAAAATTTTCAAGTGCCATTGCCTTAATGCATCTTAACACACCCCTGAAAAAAAATATTTCGCCCCCTGGAAGCTATTTCGCCCCTCTCCCCTTCCCCCGTTCAATACCTTGTCTGGCTACGAACCTGATTTTCATTCTGGAGTTTCTCTGTCTGAAAGTATAACCGAAAGATTGGACATGATATTTGTCGATGCAATCTATCTCTTTTTTTTTTCTGTTTTGTCGGGCAGCGTTATTTGTGGCAACTGCGTAACTTAAACTACGGTTTTCTATGATGATTGGGAAAGCATAAGTTGGCAAGTGCTAAACTTCCCACGTTAGTCACTAATAAGAACATTGATTAGGCATGGTGCGAGTTATTGTCACAGACGGTGGTGGCTTTCAATAAGGTAAAGTTCACCCGATCCTAATCGGCTAATAGATTATTTCCACTACCCGTGGGCATGATAGCTGTGCACGAAAGATGTATTGTAATATACAGCTGAGCTCACCCCAAACTAGTTTGTGAATTAACGTCAATCTGCTAAAAAAAGTCACATTCCAACTAAGCTCACACTAAAACTAATTGTTTCCCCTACTCCCTTTCCAATCTCAATGAACCGGTGACACCCCCATCTACTGTAATTTGTTATATTATTAAGAAACACACGGCAGCCTATGCACTTATAAATAGTTCAGACCGGGGTTCCTAACCCGAGTTTGGAACCTATTTTCATTTCAGTGGCCCCGTTTCCAGCTTATTCCGTACATTAAATTTTAGTCGAAGGTTCCGAGTCCAACTTTTTGACAAAGTAGGATATCATACCGAACGTAGGTTTCATAGAAGTGCACACACCGGATGCTACCGGTGTATGTGCAATCTGTATTCAGACACTGCTCGGGCACATTGGTATCCTTAATTAATAAGTAAATAAGTACGGAAACATTAAATTGAATTAAAAAAATGAATTAAGTAGTTATTTAATCCCATTTGTGATGTTGTCCATCATTACACTTAGGCGAAACATACAAGTTGTAATCATAGTCTTTAGAACAACAACCCCGACTCAATGTAAACGCTACAAAATTTGACCCTGCAGTCCTCTGTTGAATAAGACTGCATAATACACACAACAAACTGAAGGAAAACCCCTTATCTGTCTTGCGTAGAGTAGGGAGCTTGCAATGCTTTTATGGTCACTGTGTTTTCTTAATTGATAAATGTTTGGATCTCATTTTGATAAGTTACAGGCGATTACGAACTGAGGGCGCTGTACCAGTTCTTTATTATCACACTCGACCATAGAAATAAAAGTAAGGGAGAATGACGTCTGCCGATCTGGACTGAAGCCATTGATTTGGCTAGGCTGTAAGGCAACATAGCACCGGTGCGTAATACAAATATCACGTCACTGCTTTTGCCCCAAGTATTGGCAGAGTATAAAACAAAATACTTAAGGCACCATGACTTATTCCTGTTGTGAAAATTACTCCTAAACTTTCGAAAAACGGATAAAATAAGCTATAGGCTAACTTCTGCAACAGAATGCACACTGTACGTAAGGGGACACACCAGGGCCGTAGCTAGGGTCAGATGTTGGGGGGGGGGGGGGTGTGAAGGTCCCAAATTCCGACTGCATGGATATTTTTTCAACTGAATGGTGGCGAGTAAATTGCACCATTTTTTACGCGCCCTGCGTTTACACACAGCAGTGGGGATTACATTCTTTATCTTACCCATTAAGGATCTCCTACGAAACTGAAAGATCTTTTTCTTACAAAATATGTTTGCCACGATGGCGAGGCTGAAGAAAGTATGTTCCAAAAGTTAGGAAAAAGAGGAAAGAACCTCGCAACGATGCATTTTCGTGTTTCTCTAGAATCACGCCTTCACGGAAGAACAACATTTGTGGAAAAGCTGAAATCCAATATGTTTGAAACGGGGGCGTTTCCACTAGATAGAACTATAGATGAAAGCGTGCGAAAATTTTTTGAAGTTGTAGAAAGAATCGTTACACAACTTACTGGCTACGGGCCTGATAAATAGACGTTTGGAATATTTTGTGAGTATATCTGTCTTCACCAATATTAGTCTATATAAAATTTGCGCAATTTTGTGGGGCTCGGAAAAATTTGGGGAGGGGGCTAAAGCGCCCTAGCTCCCATAGAACTGTGTCTGGTGTAATAACCTTAAAAATGTTCATGAGATTGATTGTAAATCGTGACGCATGCGCGCGAAGCGCGCCCAAATTTTCATTAAATAAAGATTTCCATAACAAAACCTGCATTCAGAATCTGCATCGAGATACTTTCAATTGCCCAACAAACCAACATGCCACTCAAAAAGCCAGTCTTTTACCTGGTAATTTGTAAACAGCTTTCAACTTCTGCTGCTGTACTTCTCCGAAAGTTGCTATCGGAAGATATTGGTAATAAGAACAACACTGAGGTAAGGTTTGAAGCTCGCGGAGCGGGCGAAAATTTTGAGAGTTTGAGAAGAATTTGCGAAAAAAGGACAGCTTTGATTTGATTTTGCGTGAGGAAAATAACGTTTGGTATTATTCTCACTTGGTCTAATTGGAAAATATATACAAAGTTGACGTAGGCTCAGTCGGAAAAATGTGCTAGACTGAGATATCAGAGATTCCAGCTGGCATTTCAGATTTTCCGATTATCGTCGCTCTGACGAACTTTGGGGGGGGGGGTGAGACACCCCCACACCCCCGGTCGCGATGGCCCTGGGACACACCAATCAACCGGTCTTTTGCCTACCACGAAAGCGCCCTCACTTTTCGTGGCTTCATTGGTGAAACATGCATGGATGCATTGTGTCAGCGTTCTCCCTTACTTTTATTTCTATGGACTCGACGTATTTGATAAGATGGCGTAATGCAGTAACTCTCTCGCACAAGAAATAATAGGCCTACATTTGTTCCTATGGCCAGTAATATTTGGCAACTGTCTTAGTTTCCTTAATTGCTACTGTCACTTCATTTCCTTTTCATTGTGTTCTAGATTTGGCTTCACATTTGAATGTGAAAAACAAACAAAAATGGGGTCCCGTGATGGTAAAGGAAGAGGGCATCCAGTATGCTCATCTCATTCTATTTATACCACAGATGGTACTTTTCATATGACAGTGTTGGGAGAAAGGAAGTGTGTTGCTACGTTTGAAGAAAGGTTTTGAGATTAGTCTGATTCTCGACCGACCCCAGCATTAGTAGCAGCGTCAGTTTCCTGTATTCAAATAGATGCGATCTACCCTAAACGTGACAGGCAGATTCATTGCTAAGAGTAATCTAGGGTACATGTAACCTAGGGTACGTATAAAAAGAATAAAGATATTCTAGAGCGATCTTTCACAAAACAATTTACGTGATCATGTGATCATTAATCTCGATTTTTTATTCACAGTCGTGACCTGTACATGCCTGGGCAAAGTACTATCTATACACAGTCTGGGCTGTAAAAATAGATCTCGGGGCTTTCCATCGTTCTCGTGTCGCAATAGTTTTTGAGCTTTCAACGCAGTTGGCACGCAACCTGTGGTCTTCACTAAATTCTCGGAAGATAAATCAAATCGGATATACAATCATAAGGATTAGTGAAGAAAACAAAATCCAATGCTATTACTTGATCATATAGTTTGGTCGATTCATTTTCTCTAACAGCAGGCCCGTAGCCAGACTAACCATTTTTTTTGGGGGGGGGGGCACATCGATGTAAGAGTTTCGCTGGCCTGGGGGAGGGGTCTAAGGGGAGGGGGTAACCCCCTCTGCTTTAAAATTTTTTACCTATTTCAAAAACTCTAGATGCAAAATGGCGCCGGATTTTCAATTTTTTCTTTATATATTTGTATTCCAAAAATGCTGGTTCCGAATTAAATTTTTCCTCCTTCAGTGCAAGACCTTTTATTGAAAAATGGGGGGAACACGCCCCCATGCCCCCGTTTTAAAAGGCACGTAACTACAGGGTGTGGTGCGACACAACCTTTCCTTCCTCCGCAAGTTAGCAAATGTCCCCTTGCATGCATTGTAATAAACTAAAATTACTCATCTGAAAAATGAAACAATTTTAGTGGCCAATAGATTAAAGATCTTGCACTGACACAGGCCGGGTCCGTATGTTTCTTCAGTGCAAGACTTGTTCAAACAAATTTGCCCCAAGACCAAACATTATTAAAGAATTTATAGCCTACGTTATGTTCCCGTAAACATGTTCATTTATAAAGGTCCACTTTTAGGGGGAACAGCAACCCCCTCCCCGAGCAGGGAAGTGTCAAAAATTGTAAACATGACTAAATGGTTCCTTCTGTGACGGAACGATCCCCCTAACTCAGATACTCCCACCTTTTCCAAGCGGATAATTAGCAACCATGACAATCACGCCCCCCCCCCCCACCGGAGAATTCGGAATTGACAAGGTGGATATTGTCTAGGTGAGAATCGTGCGAGGGTTATCCGTCCACAGACAGTCGTCTGAGGGATGGGCTGTCAGGGGGCACTCAGGGGGGTTATCTAGGAGCCACTTTTTTCGTTCCTGTATTGCTTGCGGCATGGTGCTGAATTCTGGGGCACGTTAACTTACCCTGGACAAAAACCTAGTTAGAATATTGTTGCAAGCAGTTTATACAGAGAAAAGATATTTTCACGCATGAGCGTAACTATAGGAATGGGCTAATAGTAAAAGTGATCGGCCGCCCCTCCTTATAGTGTTGGCGGATTTGTAAGGACACTGTATAGTATTTGTTGGTGCACCATCCCCTTCTTGCTTTTCCTCTTTAAATGTATTATTATTATTATTGCTTTTCCTGGGATTATTTTCTTCAACCTTCCCGACCGCAAACTTTGCATAGCACGGTTCCTGTTTACATATCAGCTTGAAATTTCCACATTGCATTCATAAATGACAAGATTTTGATTTATAATGCCCAAATTAAGAACAACACATTCTCCTTCCTGCATAGATGCAAGGACAATTGTTGTCGTACGGGGAGGGGGGTGAACAGTTTTGCCAGAGGAGAACCTAGAGTGAATCCTTCCCTGGGAACCATACAGCCCGACATTTTCCAATAATCTGCAGAAAAATTGGCTTCGTTCCACCTCATGGGGCTTTCCTTTTAAAGTAAAATGACGGATATGATTAAACAAGGGAGTTGCCACAAATTAAACCCTCTTCCGTATCATTGCACAAAGTATATACTTGAGTCATGTTAAACAGGATTATTACTTCACCAATTACGTTGAATGATTAATACATTTCGGATGGATCACTAAATCTCCAAACAACACAATTCTTTAATTGAAGCATGGAAGTACTACCTCGCATGGTAGTACTTCCATGATTGAAGCAGTAGTATTATTGACGAAGATTCCTGCTTTAAAGCTAACACAGACCTTGCAGCATTGCACCTAATGGTTGTGGATGAAGATGACTCCAACCTGTCAGTTTGAAGAAAGAAAAGTTTTGGGGGGTTTCGTCCTTTAGGCCTTGGTCCTGCTATTCGTTTTGCGTTGGTTCTATACAAGGGAGGCGATCACCGAGAGCTGGGAGGTGCGGTTCCTCATATTGTTACAGGAGGGGGGACCTCCGAAATATTTGGTTAACGTACGTGACATTTTGAAGATTCTTAGAGTACAAGGCGACTTTGTCATTGCTTTGTGATCACAGACTGGCTTTTTAGGATATGTGATTTATCATAGAGTTACGCTGATTCAAATTTGGTTGAATGCTTTTGCCCGTTAAGATACCGACTGCCAATAAAAGTTGGTTTATCGGGAATATTATACTATGCCACCTTCTTTTTTGGATCAATAGAATACATTAATAATTTTTGTCTTCTATATACACACACACATGCATATAGGGCTGGGACTGGGACTGGGGCTTTACTGCAGCCCCCCGCCACTCCCCCATTTTGGGAAAAAAATTGCAATGTTATGTATGCTATTTTTCGGGTAAACATGCATAAAATTACAAGCAAAAATGCTTAGCTCCCCTGACAGTTGAAAGAAGTCCCGTACTCTTAAAACTACAAAACATACACTTGAACGATTATGCGAAATAAATATCAAAGTATGACGTCATCCCATCTCATGCATATCAATTTTATTTTCTAGATCCTGGTTGCATATTGATGAAAAGGCCGTTCAAGAAATTCAGTGATGGCTTCATGCATGGGCGTCAATCCTGGGGTGGACAGGGGGACACGTCATGAGGCTAGAATTCAATAGGAGGATTTAGCCATCAGGCGACTTAATACTTCTTTATTTTTCACCCGGGAAAATGGCCTTTTCCCGGGGAACTTTGGCTAAACGACCCTATTGAATTCTAGCGGCATGGTCCCCGACATTTTGGAAAAAATCCATTGCATTAAGACTTTTACACAGTAAATTTTTGACAGAAGTGACCATGTCCCCCCCCCCCCCCACACACACACATTCCAGTAAAGATTGACGCCACATAATCAATACAAACCGTTGGGGTGATTTTCGTTTGTGTGTCACATTGAGAAGCTACATGGTTTACCGCGCCCTTTTGCTACACTTTTCCTTATTGGCCAATATCAGTCCTTCGCCACCATCTCATATGGCCACTAGTAATTTTAAACCGCTTTCAGAGGCCCTGATTTTGGCACACTGCTATAGACCTTTTTTCCAAACAGCAAGAACAAAGGATTATGGGATAGAGTTTTGGTATGAATCGGTTTTGTCAATGGCATTTTACTGTGGCCAAACGACTGTTACCAATACTCCATCCCTTAATCCTTTGTAATTGCTATTTGAAGAAGGGTCGATAGGTTTGTTTATATTTACACAATGTGTAACTGATTCTATAAATTAAATACGCACCATCGTAGTGTCAAGTCGATCAAAACTAAATATAACAGCCTCACATTGTTGAATATACTCACGACACACCTGCTCAACTGAATACAGTGAATGAGTTCTGTTTCATATACGGGTTTTCGAAGAATGAACACGATTTCATAGAAAGTAGGGAAATTCCTGATTTCTGCTCAGAATGGTAGATTGTCGTCTCCATACATTTGTTCTATTGAGGTCAACTGAACTGTGACTTAAAGGGGCTCATTGAGTTGATATCGATAACTTAATGAGAGTGTTTAAGGGTATTACTACATGACAATGCTTATAATTAGCATAAATAGTCAAGTTCCATATCCAATAGTTACGGGAAAAGTGAAAATTTTAAATTTTGTGGTGTCCTGACTTGCAACGGTTTTGTGCATAATTTGAAAAAGTGTCTGGTCACGAATTTTTGAAAACCGAATTGAACCGTTAAGTAATCACTCATAAAACAGTTATTTGTTAGTAGGATATGGGGATTGTCTAAGTTTGACCATTTGTCATTGGTATGTGAAGAAAACTTAACAGGTTTGGAAAAATTTGTTGAATTTCATGAACCAACTCAATGAGCCGCTTTAAATACTGTGCTAAGTATTATCCAGTGATACGTTATTTTCTCTAGTTATCTGGCGGGTGTTAAAATTCACAAAAACCGACTCCATACATATTACATATTCACGACTGGGATAAAATTACAATTAAATCAACTGAACACATTTTCTTTTTATTTTCAATGAACGTTATAATAAGGTACGATATCTTACCTTCGGATCAATGAATACTGAACAACGAAAACTGTGACATCTTCGCATCACATACATGCTCAAGGACCTTTCGGTTTTTCTCTAAACAAAACGCTAACCTTTCTCCCCCTTACGTTACACCCGTTTACTGTGCATACGTGAGAGGCATTGGAATTTAAAAAAACGTAACATTCCCCAAAGAAGTAGCGTAGCTAGAGGGGTGATATAGGAGCGGCACTGGACGACCCGAATGGCACCTTTGGTCTACAGCAATCCGAAAAAACGTATATAGGTACTTCCTATACGGGGTTGAGACTCTCGATACAGCCTTGCTGGTCTGATATTTTTTGTTCTTTTATAACATATTTAATTGTCACTATTTCATTGACTTATTTACTACCCTCTAATATCCTTCTCAATTAAAAGGGCGACCCAAAACCCAGGACGGACCCAGATTCGAAGTTCACTCATGGGCTGAATTGGGATAGTCATTTAAGAAGGTAACGATGAAAGTGAAATTGTTTTGCAAGAAAAAAAATGAACCTATAATAAGATAAACTTGGTGTTGGTTACATCACCAGTGATCATAAAAACCATTTTGTATGGCATTTAATTATAACTCTTTACGAAAACTTCCCCTATACTGTTACACCCTTAAGTGGCGGAACTTTCCTACCTAGCTTAACTACCAATCAACTTCATTTCTGTGTGATAAAAGTATCTGTAATTACTATGAAGCGGCATGTATATATATATATATCTTTACGTCCTGTTTAAATACATGTTCCTCCTCATAAGAGCACGTGACCACGTTCATTTGGAAACTGAACACTTTTACCCGAAAATTTAAGCACGCATGCTCGAAAAATAGCACATATAAACGCCCCAAAATAGCAAATTTCTCCCCCGAATGAGGGAAGGTTGCAGCCTCCAGCCACCCCACCCCCCCCCGCCTCGTACCTGATGCTAGTCATACCACAAATAATACGTGATGAATTATTTTGCGAGAGCTAACTTCCACACTTGGGCAGATAATTTTTCGTTGACACTATAGTACAGTGGAAACAGAACAGTTTTGTAATTTTGTTGTGTGTTTTCTACCTATTTCTGTCAGTTGAGATTTCAGATCTTTTCTTTGCAAACGTTTCGCAATGTTTATCTGCACTGAGGTTGGCCTATACCGCCTCTTACGGTGCAATTTTTACCAAGTTACAACAACAATTTAGATGTGAAAAAAATAGCAACATTTATTTTCGTAAAGTATCTCAAGTATAACAGAAGGATGGACTTGGTGTACAAAATATTTCAATCTTCAATTAGGAAGAAGACTTAATATCTCCAGGACTTTAAATTTATTGACCACATTTGCCTGTAAATCTGTGCCGTGTTTTAATCAAAACGAAGTTTAGCAAATAATCAATAACGAACACTTTTGGAGTGGTTGCCTTGTCTTCGGATATTATGTTGGATAATTTGATTATTTTTAAAGCAGCCTAAGATAGAGCGATTGACATGAAATTTAATTCGAAGTAATAAATATAATAAATGTCTTTCCGTAAGTTTGACTTCATTAAAGATTTGCAACGGCTTATTTCGCAATTGTACTTAGAAATTGTTACGACATTGAGGTCACGGGTTCATTTTGTGACGTCACACCGACAGGACTGTCCCCGATTGGTCTAGCTATGCATTTCATTGATTCCATCGAAAGGCTAACTTCGATAAAGATTGCAACATAGTTGATCAGATCAAGGTTTATATAAATGGATTAATTACTGAAAGAGTCAAAGACAAGACACTTTTCATTCAAACAGCTGTGAAAAAGAAAGCATCGATAAAATTTCCGTACAACTTTCTCAAGAACTCATAATCTATCAAGTGTGTGTTGACTTAGGATGAAACTGCCATTTTTAGGTAAGTTTACAAGCTTGCATTTGCCACAAAACATAGGCTTACCCACTATATGCGACAAATAAGGTCAAATTTTAAAATCTGGTTTTACTTTCACCTTAACATGAGGCCTGCTATGGTGTCTTCTTTCACAACAACAAACGGTCTGAACACAGCACCATTCGCACAAATGCACATCTGCGATAGGCGTTATAATGTAACCTTCTGTTTTTAACTTTTTATGCACAACCATAATAAGTCACTCCTTGTAGGTGAAATCTCAGTAATAATTTTGCATTTACTTACTATCTGTACGGTTGCTAGTCTCCTCTCCTTCCTCCATGACTGCAGAACAGAATCACAACCAGACAAAGTTTTGCGGCTTTTTGTTTCAAATAGTTTAGCCTTTATATTGTACTGTAACTAGATCGATATTATTGCGCAAGTAACGCAGTCAACACTAAACGTATGTACATTAGCATTCAAGCTGAATGTCTGTTAGAATATTATGGACATCGTAGGCCTAGGTAAGATTCTGAAATTGTTTCTAGCCGAACTTATACATTGTGTATGATCCTATGTTGACATGATTATCTACCTTCAACCAGCTCAGTCCATTCTTAGCTTTCCCGAGTCGCGGGACTTTCCAAAGCTTCTTCATAGATACGCGCCAGTATACGATATCACCGTTCTATAGTTCATTTGCATTAGCTTTTGATTTAAACTGCATGCCAGCAGTTTTGTTTCTTGTTACTAACAATGAGTAAAAAGGTTTACAAAACGGTTATATTCCATTTCCATTGAAATAGTAGGTTTCGGGTTTGAATTATTTCCATTCTTTCCCCCTTTTATTCGCGAATCATCTGAGGGCCCAAAACGTCGGAACTTTACTCAGAGTGTGACGGGGTAATATCCCTGTACTATGGCAAAGTAGTTCTTTTTCCTACCAAAATCAAAGGACGTGCTCAGGTTAATAATTTAATGGGGTGTAATGGTATATTATGGAGGGATACAGGTAAGTCGAACACCATGCACCTTTTTTCTAACACTCGTGATGAATAAATTAAACAAGTGTGCTCGACCGTTCAGTGCCATGTATTGTACTCTTTCCATTAACTCGGTCTCCCTTTCGTTGTGGAACTCTGGGTCACAGTGGACACGTTTTGTGAAGGAGAAAAGACTAAATTTTCCGACAGATTTCTTTATAGAAATAACAATTTGGCTATAAATTCTACTGTACCAAGGGTGTCGATTTTGCTTTGAAAGTGTCCGGGCTTTTGTATAGAAATTTAGGTGCTGTCCTGGAAGGAGTTTCAGGGAAAGGAAACCCCACCCCTGTCAGCCTGTGGGAAATTTTTAAGAAACACTTAGTGTTTGGGTGAAAATGGTGCATGTTTCAATATTTAGGGTACAATGAACCTTTCAAAAAAGTTTTTTGTACTGTGAACAAAATAGTAATGTATAGTTTCTGAACATGTGAGTTACAATATATAACTCTCTAAGAACAATCGAGGTATGAGGGTCAGGTTTACATTCATAAATCAATAAAATGATATCATGGGTACTTCATACATAGACGTATTGAATCAACCCCGCCTCATTGATCAGAGGTCAGTGGAACAGGAAATGGTGGTGGGTAGCTTACTAGCTTGGCCTCCAACTTTTACACACAGGGCTCAAAAAGCGGGCCTAATGTCATTCCATTCCCCCCGTCTTTCTTCCCCCAAAAAGCTTGTTTTTGTTTCGAGCAATGAAGAACATGAGGACTGTAGTATGATAGCAGTTAGGCTTGTAAGCTGGTCAGTCAGTTGGCAATGGTTAACGGGACTGAACGTGCCCTTATATATGAACCACCCGAGTAAATGGTGGATGGAAGAATTTATCTATACGGGTATCGTTTGGGATCCGAATTACAGAAAAGAAAGAAAACTCATCAAACCAGGGCCCTGTTTCACGAAGGGTTGTGCTCGATCTTAAGTTTGAATTTTACATCACTACTGCGATAAAGATCAAATTTAAGATTGAGCGTATTTTTATTTTTGAAACAGGACACAGTTTGCATAAGTTTGATTCATTAAAAAGACAACTACAAAAAGAGAATAGTCTATATAATTATGTATATGTATTGTTTAAGTTGACGTTTTATAACGAACTATCTTGAAACCGTGTCAGATACTAAGCTTGTGAAGAAGCCATATGTTGTTCCTGTTTGTCCTTTTTAACAGTTTGGCATACAGAAGAATTGACAATGGTCAGTTTCAGGAACTAAGAATTGACAATGGTCAGTTTAAGGAAGTAAGAATTGACAATGGTCAATTTCAGGAACTAACTAGCAGAAATCGCATATCAGTATATGCCAAAGTGGAGGGAGGGGCACCCTTTTCCCTTTGACCCCTCCCCAAGACAGCGGTCCAGACAATGTTCATTTCTTCCTTCTCTCCTTCCCGACTGCATGGTCAAGTGGTTAGAGCATCCTACTTGCAGCCGGGAAGGTCTGGGGTTCGACTCCTGGTCGGGTCATACCAAAGACTTTAAAAATGGAACCTACTGCCATTGTGCTTGGTGCTCTCTTGGTGGAGTAGGAAAATCAAGTCAGTGAGCCATAACTGGGACAAAGGCCGTGGCCGGTCTGACTTAAACCAATTGGTTAGAAACTGAGTCGTAAAACCTCATCTAACTAACTTCTCCCCTCCCCTAGATGCGAACAGCTTCCTATGCCCATGGGTTATTCCATTAGTAGATAGAAAGTAATGACGTCCTTTGCGGTGCTTACTAGCCTATCACAGTTCTCAGTTGAAGTGTGACGTCACTACACGGTCGTTAAAATGTAAGAAAGTTAGCAGCATAAAATGCAATGAAGTCTTTAATTTTGCTCTATCTTTATATAACATTTCTTGTAATTACAAAGTTGTAAACGAGAGTTTTTTGAGTCTTAAAGACAATAATTCAATTAGAACAAATGTATTATCTGTAGCCATGTTCCATTACTAACTGAATATAATGGTACAATAATTACTACATTAGCGAAACAGATCTTTGCCTGATAAGAATGTTTCTTTTAGAACTGAAAATGCTTTTCTTTTAGTATTATTATCCTTAGTTGATGATATGTAACTTTGTTCTCTTACAGCAGATTAAAACTTTTGGTAGAAATCAACAATACTTCGCTTAGCATAATAATCCCCTTCATTAAAAATGTAACATTTTAAATTAAAGCTTCAAAAATTGTAAAGTGGAAGCAAAGCGTTTTTACCAAACCCGAAAAATAGATCTGTTTTTGAGAAGACACTTGTTGATTCAAAACAATTTTCTCTGCATCAAGAATAAAGTGACAGTAATATGGCATTCCCCCAAAAAAGAAAAAGTCTTATCATGACTTATTACACTTCCCCAAAATGATTCAAAGAGATAGTTGGTCTATATATAGTCATATGTTTTGTAGCAAGTTTGCATTGTGTGCAGAACTCTATATGATTTCTGTTACTTTCGCTTTTCAAACGACTCAACGTTCAAAATGTACGTAGCTTAGGCTAACTTGACTCGGTTGTTTCTTTGTAACCGACTAACTACCGTATATGGTGACATAGCCGAAAGTTAGGCTAGGCACCGGCAGTATGAAATGGACTTATCCTGGGCCTTTGAAACGAACCAATCAGCTCTGCTTAACGCCATGCGTATGTCAGTGAATAAACTTCCAATGCGAAAGCCTTACGATCGACTTGAATTATTGCATGACTTTTACATCACACGCATGAACATAAAAATTTTTTGTTAGTTTACCATGTAACGCAATGAAGAAACTTCATCGTTGTCTACGTTGAAATGTAAAAAAGAAATTAGGTCACTCAACAGGCTAGGACTCAACTCAGGCGACACCGAGTTTCGTTAGACTCGGAATTGGTACGGATTTGAAATCTAGGGGCAGGAAAAGGGGGAAGCGGAACGACCGCCCCCACTCTTGAAAGTGCGGAAGCGAACACCTCTTTTCGTCCCCGCACTCCCGAGTAATGATACTGTAATTTATATTGCCTGCAACACGATAACATGACGTTTTTTACTGGAGTCACTCTCTAAATGTAAAAGAGTGATTTTCACTCTTCGACGATTGCCTACAGTGACCACTCTATGTTTCCAGTGGAATTCCACTCTGCCCGGAGTGGTAATTCTCTCATTTGGAGTGAACTACCACTCCCAGCAGAGTGAAATTTTCATTCGAAGAAAGAGTGGTCACTGTAGGCAATCGTCGAAGAGTGAAATCCACTCTTTTACATTTAGAGAGTGCACGACTCTTTCCCTGTACATTACATTTAGGGGGATTAATCATTTAAAGCTGAAAGTTTTTTCGCTCGCTTCGGGAGCGATATCGTCTCGCCGTTTCCCTCCTATGTACGAAAGAAGGTTGGCAAAGTGCAACTTTCATTTGTTTAATAAAACATATGTGATAAAAGAGTTTGGGAGTTTATCTTTTTAAGAGAGATCCCTTTGCCAATATGTGCTTAATATGTTGTATTTTTGCGGCTGGCTATTTCTTTTTTTCGTAGGATGACGATGGAAAAATCGGTTTTTCAAAAAATTTTAAATTTGTTTCAAAATCATGGTTAGGGTTAGAATTAAGATTAGGGTTACGTGGACAAGGGATATTTGACCTGGTCTTTCATATTCCGCCGTCAGAATTACAAAAAGTTAGCTGAAAAGCTGTTATTTTGGAATTAGGGGTTTGGCCAATTTCCAAGAAGCTGATTCGTCCATTGGCATGATTCTTCCATTTCCATCCTACGAAAAAAAAAACCTCGCTTGCGGCTGGTACTTAACAATAGACGAGTTGGGTAATTCAGTACTTCCGGTGGGGTCACAAGGTCAGCTGTATCATGACGACAGTTTGTCAAGGTAAGTGGTTCACTTGACCTTTGACCCACCCCGCCGATGCATTGCGTGAAAAGCATTTTCCCAGCTCGTCTATTTAACATCTTATCGCATGTGTCTGAAATTGACAACTACCAAGTTCATCTGGAGTGCACTGAGAACACTAGGCCCGCAGGTCGAGCGCAGCCTTGAGAGAACATTAATCTGGCCTGCGAGAAAATATACCATTGCAACTATTTTTATACCACCATTTAACCAGTGGTGGCACGGGAGGGGAACAGGAGAGAATTTTCCAATTTCCAGACCCCTATATAGTTAAGATAGTGGGTACGATGAAGGGGTGCAACCCCCAACGACGATAAGTCTACAACCAGGCCCGTAGCCAGGGGGAGTTCGGAGGGTTCGTACGAACCCCCCCCCCGCCCGGACCAATTTTTTTAATGGAGTGTTGGCGTTTTCCAGGGCAAATTGTAAATTTGCACAAAATGCACGAAAATGCATATTTAAACCACTTTTCAACGACAGTGGGTGCCACCAGGACCATGGAGTACCAGGACATGGAACCTCGGGGGGGGGGGTATTGGAGGGCAAACCCAAATTCTAGGTGGGAGGGAGGCAACTCCAAGTGCCCCATTTTGAGGGTAAAATGGCAAATTCGCAAAATTTCCACGAAATCTGGAAGGCTACTGTGGAGGTGGGGTGGGGCTGGGCAACACTCTCAAGCCAATGGAAGTTTTCCATGATATGTGCCTCTGTGAATCATCTATATAATCACAGTACCCACTTCAGTTTTTATGAGACTGGATCACAATAAAAGAGCTGTTTTAAGTATTGTTGATCATGTGTTTTTTCCTCCATTTGCAGTAGGTTGGAAGGAAAAATAGGTGTTCATGATGAACACCTATCTAGTGGTGGCGATGAAAAATGAAAAGTGGGGGGGGGGGCTGAAGGTATGTTCAGCCCCTAATATTTTTCCAAGTGTTCCAAGAAGCAAGGAGAATTTCGAAATGAGGGCTGAACTTCTTCTTGCTTAGAACACTCGGGAAGTGCCGTTTCCGGCCGACTTGGGGGTTTGAAAAGCCGAAAATTTTCTTGTACGCTCCGCGCCAACTGATGGTGGCGCTCCGCTTAGTCGGCGAACCCCCCCCCCCCCGGGTAAAAGCTGGCTAAGGGCCTGTACAACGACGGTATACCTTTGTTGCTCTGAAGCAGTACAATTCTTTTGATACCAACACAAAATTGCACTGTAAAATTTCTTTGCTTTTCGTTTATTATTTACCTTATAATGAATAGTAAATGTCCTTCAACCTTGCTTAGTAACCTAGACTTACCAAGTTATCCTACACTCACACTGTTTTGTTTCTTTTGGTTTATTTGTTTTATCACTTCACGTAATCATATAATGTACAAACATAACAAGAGTAGGCAGTAAAAACATAAGTACATGATGTGAAAGGGAGTGCACAGAAAACCCTTCTGGCCTTGAAAATACGCACTCCTGAGATTACAATGTAAGTAGCAAAAGCACTACGACAAAGACTAAACACAAAAGAGACAAAGATAGGGACCAACCCTCCAACCCTTAAAGAAACCTAACCACTAAAAGAGAAGAACACACATTTGTTAATGTCAAGTTCATCCTCAATCGTATAATTACCCTCTCACATGTGGCGCAATACAATACAAAAGAAGTTACCGCATTCCCATCGAGGCGGGTTCTACTTTTGATCACCTTCAACTGTTCACTGTAGATTTTTCAACGTGTATTTCAAATTTTTGCCACCCTTCGCAGTTCTGCAGTCCATATTTACTAAAAAGACTAAATCAGCATGATGGAGCAGACTGAGCAAGTGTGGAATGAACACCGAGCTCTGGCTGGCTTGCGAATTGTTTAGTTAAAGGGGCCCGGGGAGGAAGGTTCATCCAGGACGGGGGCTCACACTAGTTATAAGCCCTACAAGGGTGAAGTAAGAGACCAAAGCCGACCTCAGCCTCACCATACGGTTGAGATCGGACAATTTGACATTCCAAACGAAATCGCAGGATATCGTACTCTAAACCACAAATTCACTTATCTTCCGTTGTGAGTCGTCAGTATGGCAGAAAATGTGGCAATTAGACGCTTTAGATTTCAGTAAATCGAACGGCACAGACTATGTTCAGGCTAAGACAAAGTTCTGTCTTGTACAAATTTGGCATGCCCTTCGTTGGCAGCTTGTTGAGGACGTGTACTGCCTTTACAATAAAGTCACAAACGAAAAAGTGCTCTTTGTACCCTGTTTCACATACATAGATACATCGGTCCAGATAACTTCACACATCCGATACAGAAACCGCCTTAATGTCATTAGCATCGGTAAATTATCTTCCATATTGCTGCTACAAGCTTACTTGAACGTATTTACTCACTGGTGGGACTGCGGGGGCACACTTGACGTAATGAGCAATTAGCGCTGCCTAGGGGTAGACCTTATAACCCCCCTTTTCGGCAACTTGAAACAAAGTGAACAGTGCAAAAATTATGGTGTCATAATTTTGCGCCCCTACGCCCCTTCAACAGAAACTTCCTGTTTGACCGTTTGGGGACTACCCTATGGTACTGTCCTAACTCGAAAATTGTTAACGCAATTGCGTTATCATCTTTTTTAAACATTCAACACACCCCTGAGATTCGATGGAAATGAAAAGGACATTCGCTCTGTTGCCATCTACATGTATATTTTGACTCAAAGCATATTCTCCATGCAGTCCGCCATGCAGTCACTTCATTATTAAAATCAATATAAAGAACCAGTGGGGAGGAACCGTGTTTAATGAACTTGTCATGTTTACTTCACAGGAACATGATAAAATTTTAGTTGTAGAATATTTACTTTGCTCATTTACCTTGACGGTTATATCAAGCTAGGGACAGGCTATATGATGCATTCCAGAATGTAACTAGCGTAACTGAGGGGGGTTCCACCAGGTCGTCACTTTCTGAGGTGACATTTTTGCTCAACTACAATGGCAAATATGGGCTTTTTTCTATAGGCCATTAAGCTAAGGGACCGCCCGGGAAGTACAAGGTCTAACTACCATACTGTATCTCATTTGGCGTTCGGATGGGGTCACGTGTTAAAAATTGACAGTCTACTAACAGCCGTTAGCATATGATTTATGTTTTAGTACTTGATGTCATAAAAGAGTACGATGAGTTATAATACATCCATGTTGTACGAAGTTGCACGGTATTGAATAAGCTATGAGCCTAAGTCAGTGTTAACATGGAAGTCGTTAATCATCGTTTGTTACTGCCTGAAGTTGCCTTCCGTCTCTGACATGCACTGAATCACATGGGCGGCGATTTGTTCTCAATATTGGGGAGAGGGGACATGTCCCTCAAATAATTTACTGTGTGAAAAATCAAAGTCAATGGGCGATTCCTCAAATATTGGGGGACATGTCCCCCTGTCCCCCCAGATCGCCGCCCATGCTGAATCATATTGCAACTTATTCACTGTAGTTAGCACGAATGCGAGCATTTTAAACAGTTATGCTATTTCGTTAAAAATCACCAAACTATAGAGTTAGTATACTGAAAACATTTATCATGGTATTGTCTGGTATCTCCTATCCGAAGTCAAAAGATTTAGATGAGTGACCTACCGAAATTGCTACTGAATATTCAGTCTAGTAGATTGAAAAATTAATTTTTATTCGATTTTAAAATGTCAGTCCAAATTTGGAACGGTTTCTCATTCAAACTTTAAGATATATTTTTCAATTTAACAAATTGAAGGAGTAGATCATGTCCCTGTAGCTTTTGTCTTACTCTCTGCTAACATCGGCATAGGCAGGATTTCCAAGGGGTTGGAGCCGGGGTTGAATCCTGATAGTTGTAGCATTTAACAACCAGCTACCTCAAAATGACAAACTTAGGCATTTCGACGTTTTAAGGTGCGTTCACACCAAAAACGCGCGATTCCCGCTGTGGGAAACGCGGCGTTTCCCGCAAAATAGAGGGTTCACACTGCAGCGGGAAAACGCGACGGTTCCCGCAGCGGGCTTTTGATAGTCACTTGTAAAATAGCCTACGCCGAAGATGATGTGGGACATTTGCTGGCTCTTTTTGTACATGCACGGGCCAAAAATATATCAGTAATTAATAAAAAAGGAATGTAAACTATGTTTTGGTAAACAAAATTCACAAATCAGCAACTGTTTAGTGAAATGGGAAGGAGACGACATGGATACTATTTGTAATGAGATAACACCTTAAGGAGTTTTTAAAGTGTGATCATTTTTCGTCGCCAATCAGCGTGACACAATCTTCGACAGTACTAAGATAATTGTTACTGTATACGTCTTTCTTCTCTTTGGACAACTTAAGTTCAATATTATGTCAAAGTTTAATGAAATAACCCCAATTTTATACGTTCAAGAAGCTCGATCCAACATCATCAACAATCCAAAGTTGGCATTTGTAAAAAGGGGGAATGGTGGTGGTGGTGGGGGTTGTTTGTTGCATAGGCCTATTTAACTATTCAAAGCCATTTTAAGACACTGAAATACTTCATTCTAATGCTCGCAATTTTGTGAATACCCCAAAGCTTCTTCAAGCTTCTACCCTTAGCCCCTGTATTTGCCTCTAGATACGTACCCATCAATGTCATTGAATAACAGCCCATGGACCGAAACTCTAGGGTGGGACTCATCCCGTATTGAATAAATGAAAATCATTTTGATTTTCCCTCCAAAAAAGCTACCCTGCAAAAACATACAACAAATCATACAGTGTAGGAATAGAGGTATTACTAGTTGTACTAGCCTAACCTAACAAATCAAAATTTGTTTGGCTATTTCACTTTATAGCCTATGTAATGCCTAAAAACCATTGCGTTCCTAATGAGAACTAATTTTGTCACAAAAAAATTCGGAATTTTCTTTCATGTTCGACTCTCAAACATTTAACTCTCCAACATCCTTCTCAGGCATCATGCTCTGTAGTCTGCACAGCACAATGAAAATCCAAACACCTGTGTGCCAAGAACCCTATTGTATAGCGAGCTACCATTGTTCTCCGAACAAAAATCGCACGATTCCCGCTTAGAATCAGTCTGAGATAGATCGATGCGGGACCCGCCGCGTTTCCCGCAAAACGCTTTTCGATACTCGATTTTGGTGTGAACGGGTCCATAGATATACGTACAAAGTGATTTGCTTTGCGACTCCCGCGCCGCAAAACGCAGCAGATTTCGATTTTGGTGTGAACGCACCTTTACGCAGCTAGTAAGTACAACCTGATGTTGGAAAAAAAGAGGTTCGTTCTCACCCATCAAACCCATAGCTTCTTACCGTGGTTCAGTTAAGGTTTGTACTTGTTACTTATCACTGCAGCTAGCATGTTAGGCCTAAACGGTATGGGTAAGCAAGAAAACTGCCTACAAAAGTCTTCCTACAGTAAATATTGCAATACTGCCATCTATTAACAGCTAAACCGTGCAACGGTTACACTGTATTGTTATACTTCGCCCCCAATCATATTCAGTTCGAAGGTATTTTGTCTTAAAACGTCCAAAATTACCATAGAAAATACCAAAATTCTAGAATGGAATCTTTCAGCACCTCTTATCTTAGATACCTTCCGACGGAACTGTAGTATAATTTTTGTATTTCAAAGACGAATGCGACTATACTATCTACATTGACGTACACATGAAACCTTCACCCTCTTTTTAAAAAATACAGTGTCGCATAATACATAGGCCTATTCACAATTAGTGTCTGCACAACAATAGCTTCAAATGTTTCAGCCGCTCTGATTGTGCAGATCAGTGAGATGAGATGAAGTGTAGCCCAATGCATAGGCACGTCAGACAACAGTGGCGTTATTAAAACCACGCACGGAAGTGTGCCTAGCAGAATGTGACCTTGGCAATTTCTCTCAGTATGCACCAAGGCTGGGCATCAAAAGACTTTTTTTTTGTAAATTGGAGAAGAGGCTAGGAGTAAACTTAGTTGGGAAAATAATTACTGACTGAAACGGGATAATTGGCCTTTCAAAGGACAAAGTACTCACTCCAGTTTCAATTTTAATGGTTTCACACCAATGATCAATATTTTATATATCTTCCATTTCAAACAATTGCTGTGATCTTGGATTGTTTAGGGCTGCTAGTTTGCAGTGGTGACAATCTTCCAGGATCCATGTCACGCTTTCATGTATGACTGCATCAGACTTTGGTAGTATCAAATAACATGTAAGATTTAAAGAAAACCCGTTCCATTGGTTAGTAATGTGGAGTCATGAAAATACAACTTGCAATTGCTACTTTCAAACCCGATTTTAGTATAAAATGAGATAATGTCAGTTGTTCAAATCTCACTATCGTACCATTCTTATTTAAAGAAATAATAAAATTTAGTAACTACTGAGCGGTATTTGAAAATACCTTTCACAAATTTCAAAGTTCAGTGACACTTACTTGTTATAGGATCCAATAAAGCTGTGAAATAGTAACAAGAGGGCGTTGCCTGGTGATGTTTCCAGAGAATGCGCTATACAGTAACTCACACAAGTATGTTTTGGCACGTAGTGGACCAATCAACCACTGAACTACCGCAGTGAACTATAAAGCTACTCGGATCAGTACATGCACACTTCAACTTGAATCCTGCGTGTGTGTTATCACAAACATCTATTGAAGTATGGTTTACTTTGTGTAAAATTTTCAGATCGTACAAATAACATCAGTCGTTGAGCTTTTTAATGGTAATGAGCTTCAAAATAATCTAGGCTCAACAGTTTGAAAGGTGCACACATACTGTACCCTATCAATCACAGGTTACCGAGATTGCTTAAGACCTATAAGATGTCTTCATCTGGCATCCTCAAAAGAGCGCCTTTCGAACAACGGCGGAGGGATTATAACTAAATGATTCCTGTTTGTTTTAGAAGAGTAGGCCTATACGAGAGTATAATAAAGAAAATGGCAGCTACCTACAGTCTGTGCAAATTTATTCCAAGGGAAAATAAACATTTAAATATCCCTAAACAAAGTGTACTCTATTAAAGGGACTATAAACGAGTTTAAAGTACCAAGGAGGGTCAAGAATTCGCTACCCATAAATATCTGTCGTGTTGCTAGAAAGACTTCAGTTCCCACAATGAATACTGTACAAAATAGATGTGTTTAAAGGTAGCGGACCACTAATTCAAATGTTCTTACGCCGAAAAATATTGACTGACAAATTAAGTCACTTAAAAATTTTATGGGAGCTTGTTTCTGACTGTGGTACTTAAAAATGTGATCAATTTTCACATGGCTTTTGTAGGCAATGAGTTAAAATACAGACTGTGAAAAATATAAAGCAATTTGACCAATTTCAGTGTCATTTTTATTGTATTACTCCGCTCTGTGAAGTGCCGTCTTTGAGTAGCGACCAGGGATGGAAACATGTGCCTATCATTCAAACCCTTCTAGCTTTCAATGGTCAGAGCATTAAAAATTTGAATAGCCCACATTATGAGCTTTAACCAGAGGGGTGGCATGTCCAGGATGGAAACTTGTACAAGGATGTAGAGGGCATGGAAGTAGCCCATAAATGGACGAGCCCGCACATGACACGGATTGGTACTATATAACTTTGGTTATATTATTACCAACGTGGGATGATCCCAAAGTGGTACGGAGAAATCGTCGACGAGCGAGCTAGCTATGTTACTTAAATTGAAAAGAGGATCGATGGACATAGTCCATTTATGGACAGGGTGTTCGAAAATAGACACTATGTAATAGTCCTTTCTTGAAGTACCCCCTCACTTACTTTGGTTTTCTCCACTCCACATTAACGGTAAATAATGGTAAGGAGAAATCATATCTTGATTTCTCCTTCCCATATTTACCGAAGAAAGGGGTGGGAAAACTGGCATGTCGGATTTCACACCACTGCGATGTTCTTGGCTTCAGTATAGGACAGGTGATTGGTTTAAATTGGAGGAGGGGCTAGAAGTAAACTTCGTAAGGAGAAGTCTTACTGTCTGGGGTGAGATTAATGAGCTTTTTTTTAACCTATCGTTTTTGTGCATTGGTGTGATTACGGAGGAAGTCGGCAAGACGGTAGATAAAAGATTTTGATTGATCAAATATTGTAGTGATCACATACCATATTAGGGAATAGTGAATAAAAATTTTAAGTCCCATTCCTTCCCCTTGGAGGAAACTTGCGTACTGGAAAGATGACTTGTGTCTTGACTTTACCTGGAGAAACCTGACTTAAAATTTGACTTGAAGAAAACGACTTAGTTACAACTCTGGATTTTATTAGGGGCGGTCCCCGAAAAGGTAATACCCAGGTAAACGCCAGTGACTTGTGCCATTTGTAGGTGTGAACTATTATCATGAACTATTATCAGACATTCTAATCAGCACACTCGTTGTTTGGAATCACTACAGTAAAGTAAATATTGCCATTGACAAAATGCACAATCATGCTCCAAAAGTATAGTTCTTGAGCGTAGGCAATCACAAGTATCAGCGTATCACTTCTTAAAGGAATATATATATATATATATATATATATATATATATATATATATATATATATATATATATATATATATATATATATATATATATATATATATATATATATATATATATATATATATATATATATATATATATATATATATATATATATATATATATATATATACACTAAAACAGGTCACACCCTTCACTGCGGAACAGACGTCAGCATGCTCAAACTTTCAGGCCTGGTCTTAACAACGGATCTTTCAGATCTAGAGACATTCCGTCGGTCCAACTACCCTCGCAGAATTAGCTCAGGCAGCTTTCTGGATTCCAAAGGCCTCAATATACGTTGTCGTCTAGATTCGCTCAGAAGTAAATTAATAAGTCATATTTAAATTCATCACACTAATTAAAACTGAACATTCAATTAGGAAGCAAAGTTAAAGGCACTAGACTTAATGGTAAAGAGAAGGCCTACAGCAATTATCGCCTTTGGGATTTCCCTCAATAATTCCTGTATGGCACAAGTGTAACTATACTGTTAGAAATTGAATGAAAAGTCCCTGTATTTGCAACAACTCAGCCTGTTTTTAATAAAGCAAGGTAACCTATTGCTATCTTATGTTTTCTCTCTGAAACATTATAAAGAAATTTCATCCACCCCAGCGATTCCCCCACCTGTCCCCCCCCCCCCACCTGTCCGAAATTTCGTTATCCTCCTTATCATAATGTTACACAAGAGAACATGATTGTCTAGTTGATCAATCTGTAACGTACCTAGGTGTCGTCATTTATGCAATTTTATGGTATAGTTAGACCGATTATAGGTACACTAGCGGCCGATATATTGCCCATCTTTATTCTATATCGGTATGTCGGTACCGATACTACTACACCGATATAACTTAGTCTACATTTCATGCAAAGGTTCTGCTATTGTCTAACGTCTGATGATTGTATATGCCAATGTTTTACCTCATATTGATGAAATTTAAGTTCGTGTAGTATGCAATAGCCTGAAGTTTTTAGACACTCTCATTTATACGATATCGGTATCACATCGGACTCGGCCTATGACTAAAAATTGAAATATTGGATACCGGTAATATCGGTTATTCGTGATATAGGTGTAATACTTACGGTATTAATTGGAATTTCCCTATGTTGCCAAAAAGGACTTTGATAAGTTTAGTTGATTTGGTTGAGAAAAGAAGAGGGCAGCTTGCAGCTACAATCTCAAACTCGTTGGGACTGCCCCGTTCCCCTTCACAATGTTGACATCAGTTATCCTGTTCACTGCATGCAGGTACTCTTTCTGTGCAACATTGGGAGGGGCGGGGGTTCCATGTAAACCAGGGAACTGAGATTCAAGAATATTATGACAAAGTATCCCAACAGACTTGTCCAAGATTGTCTGAGAATTTCAAAAAGTTTTATAACTACTCGCGGCACACAGTAGAAAGTGTTTTTTGAGCTGGGTTGATTCGCAAAAGGGTGGTACTTTTTCTTTGGATAAGAGGACAATTACAGAGAATAATCAGCATATTCTGGGTCCACATTGAAGTTCTTGTTAATATAATACTATTGAGGTTGAAAGCATTGAGCAGGTAGCCGAAACTATATAGAAAATGTGCCATACATGCTAACTTAACGAGACCGACAGTGAAGGCTAAGTTAACCAAACGGTCTACCATTTGTTTGAGAGCAAATTTTAAATCAAAACGTAAAGGAATTGATTCGGTTTAAAGAAGTCATAGTAGATACGTTATCAGCTTCATGTAGCGTGAAAAATGCAGTCAAAAACGTCAGATTTGCTTCAGAATATGTCTAAAACCAGCCCTAACTAAGGATTTACCATTGTTATAAGAAGCTTGGCTTGCAGTTCCGATTTATAACATTTCATGGTAGATCATGGCGCTCTTTCAGTGAATATCTCGTCTTCTTACTACCAGTTTGCAACAGGAGTGAGAACCTTCTATCCATGGAAGAAATTGCTTTGTTTCCAGGGTGACAATTTAAGAAGAGTTATCATTATCCATTTCATTTGCTAAAAATGCAACTCTATGGCGGCCTTAGACGTTGCTACGGAACGTAAAAATTTCTGCCTGTCATTCCCTGCGAATACCTGAAACAGTCTATTCATTATGACCGCCCCAACCAACAATAAATCACTATAAACACATTAACAAAACAATACACTAAAACAACTTTAAAGGTCAAGAGCAGTCGCCCCAAACTTATTTTGAAGCAACAGCTAAATCTCACAATTTTCTTCTTATTTCTCTTCAAAGTATCTTTCATAATATTTTAGGACTTCAGTATTTCATATTCAAGGTAAACCAATCAGTTACTTCTAGTAAATTTCACATTTGAGGAGAAAAAATATTGTCACATGACTCTAAAGAGCCAATCATGAAACAGGACAGTCTACTACACTACTTCAAGTTGGGGTGACTGCATTTCCCCTTTAAATGTAGTTATCCCGTTCACGGCATACAGTTACTCTTTCTGCGCAACACTGGGAGGGGCGGTGGTTCCATGTAATCCAGGGAACTGAGATTCAAGAATATTATGAAAAATTGTCCCAACAGTTTTGTCCAAGATTGTAGGTATAGGCTCTATACAGGTAGGTCGACTCTTCGTTTTGTCAACACTTAGAAGACGTGGTCAATATTTCCCCTGTATACGGTAGTTGACGTGTACAACATAAGTTAATCGGTTAATCATGATACGTTTTGAAGTTCTGTCTCAAATTGTTGTGCGAATAGTTTTTCTTTATTATTTAATCACCTTTGCTTGTAATTTGCATTCTTTGTACTTATTCAATGACAATCGTCCCCCAGTACGGCAGCAGTAAACATGACTAACGCCACCATTTATGCGCTTGTCTCTGTCATTCAAAGATTCGGCGGTTTGTTTATTTTTGCAAGTTAACCATTGTAACTCTGCCTTCTTTTCCATGTACATAAACAGTATGCGTACAGAAATTTCTGGTGAAATATCCTTCGGCTACCCAGCGGCCATTTAGTAATCTAAAGTATGATTTGAATTTTTACAAAATAACTGTCTATGCATTGTTTGTTCGAAATGCAGATGCCTAATTAGTATTGTATCCATGACCGTTATATGCTTGGTCTTCTCGTATTTTAACTTGCAGAGAAATTAGCTAAGGATTCAGATTAGATCAGATACAGGGCTGAGGTGCGGAAATTAATTGCTAGTTACAACAGTCCCGCCTTTTTAAAGTGCTCGCTAGGAAATCTTTAAACCTGTTGCTCCTTCCGGTAGTTAAATTGAGCCCTAAATGGTTGACTGGTCGACAGGTGCCTTATACCAGCATCCCTCATAGTCTCTTTCGAAGTAACACTGGACCGAGAAAAGTTTATCTATATAAACCCTGTTTTTTCTCCCTTTCATTATTATCACTGTTTTAGTAATTTTTTTTTATGAGTTTTGATGATTTTATTCAGGTTTTTCATGTACCCACATTTGTAACAAGGTCGACTGGAAATATTTGAAGGATACAAGTTTACAAGCGATGGGCAGTTCTTCGAGATGGATGTGCTATAGTTTCCCCCTCCAACCCCCAGTCCCCCTTTTTCTGAAAATAAGCAATTAGTCAACCTTTCCAACCTTTTCCAGCTCATCTGACCCTTTCACCATATGGGGGTGGGAAAACGCCCCCTTTTGTGTCCGTGACAAAGTACTACTAAATACTAAATGAAACGAAAAGAAGTTGAAGTACATGTTGAAATAAAAGGTACGCATACAGCCTTTGCAGGTGTGGGCCTGGGGCAGGGTAGTACAAACAGACAAAAGCGGTACGGGGCTACATTTTGTATGGCAAATCCTGAACCCGTGATTAACAAAGGTGTGTAGCCTTCATCGGGTTCAAGGGTGAAAAAAAGTTTTTACTAAAAGAGGGAAGAATTAGGAGATGCCACGGTGTGAAGCGTTTTCCAATGGGCAGGGAGTCTAGAAGCCCTACTTAGCTGCCCCTGATGGGACAATGTTCCAGTGGGGGACCAGGCGCGAAGTCTCCTTAAGTTCTGCAGTATTTACGGAATCGTCAGCACAAGAACTAATGAGGCATTCAACTTTCTTTAATTATCTACTTTAGGGCGACCACGTCGGCGCTGAGCCTGTGTCGAGCTGTGCCTAGCTTGGAAAAAAGTTAAACATATGAAATTACTTAGACGTAACCACACAGGACGCAGCGCCTCGCTGCACAACACAGAGCAGCGCCGGTGTGATTGCCCTTTTTGTATCGATTGTGTTTAACTTTTTTATAAGCGCGGCTCAGAGTCCGGTGTGATCCCCCCACACCCGTTTTACGAAACATTGTATGCTAAATGAAGAAAACCTTTTACATTCAGTTTATCAAACTTTGTACGATTATGTCTTCATTATACATATTAAATTGTGAAAAGTAATCGGACCAGGGAAGTATTTACCTAGCTAGGAATCATCAAACGTGAAAACTTGAAAAACAATCCAATGAATACTATTACCAGCCCCTGCGGTGAAGTTATCAGGTATAACATCCCTGTATTTCCTGTTTTACTAATAAATGAAATAACAATATTAATATTTCAAGACATAATTAACAACTTTTGCAGACTTTTTAAGGAAAATTTGATACAACCTTCGAGTTTTTTCTTGCAAGCTAATACACATGATTAATTTGACAGCTATTGCTGCAGTTTTAAGTCTTTATTATTATTATACCGCATATTTTAAGTGCTCAATACAAACAAGAAGTCTGCTCACAAGCACTTTACAAACAAAACAAGCAAAAAGAAAACAATTAAAAAGAGTATAAATTTAAAGAATATAAAAAAATAAAAAGGAGCGAAAAAAGAAAGAACCCTTAAAAATTACAGTAAACGAAATAAAACAAACGAGCCTAGCAGAAAAGGATAAAACGTGTAAATAAAAATAAAATAGGTCATAAAAAGAAAATAGGTCAAACGGAAATTAATTACACAGGTAATGCAGAAAAAGGTGAGTCTTGATAGTACGTTTGAAAACTTCTAGGGACTTGATGTTACGAATTGATGTCGGGAGATTATTCCACAGATATGGGGCAGCCCAGGAAAAACTTTTTCTCCAATTTTTGTTTTAATGCGTGGAGCAGCAGGAATTGCAGTGTACTGAGACCGTACGGCTCTGTCAGAGTGATGGTCTTTGAGGAGTTGCCTCAAGTAGGAGGGGGTCAAGCCATGAAGGGTCTTAAAGGTAAGGAGCAGGATCTTGTAATGAAAACGAGCTTTTATAGGTAGCCAATGAAGTTGTCGAAGGAGGGGAGTGATGTTGTCAAATTTCGAACTCCTGGTAATTATGCGTGCCGCTGTGTTCTGCACGCGCTGAAGCTTCCGTAATTGGGCTTCTGACAAACCATACATTAACGAATTACAATAGTCCAATTTTGAAGTAACAAGACCATTAATAAGTGATATAGTTGCATTCTTAGTAAGGTAACGACGTATTTGACCGATATTGCGAAGTTGAAAGTATGCTTGTTTACAAATGTGGTTTACATGAGTATCCATATTAAGAGTAGAATCGAGATACACACCAAGTGTTTTTACTTCAGGGAAAAGGGACGAGTTAAATAGGGCAGACTTCCTCCTTCCAAAGGCTAAAAAAGCAAAAGCAACATTTTAACATTTCCCGTTATTTCAATGTCTCTAACCCACAAAAACCTATCTTTACCTGCAGAAGCAATCTTCCATGAGATGCACTCCTTAGATGGACAGTCACTTGTTATCTGGTCTTTAGCTCAAGTACTCAGCAGAACTATTGTTATCATACACGGCTGCGAAACGTCTGCTACTTTTAGACCATGTGTTTGAAACAATGTTGTCAAAACCTCAATATCCGAGACCGAGACTACCCCTTCCGAGACCAAGACCGCTTCAGATACCGGGAACTTTTCAACTAAAGTTCAAATTGACTTTTAATATTACAGTTTCTTATTCATGCCGTCCGTCCGTCCGTAAACATTCAAGTCTCAGAATGCTGATATTGCATGAAGTGATGCCTTCTGCACTATCCATTGTGGCATCGTTCATGGCCGTGTGGGAGCATACATAATTTCATCATGGGGGTCCTCTCAGGAAATTTTTTGAAATACAACACTGTTAAATGCGATTTCCTTGCATCTAGCAGATGAGAAAATTTACCAACTTTGTAGTGAACCTAAAATCTCCATTTTATTTCATACTAATTTAAAAGTTCATCTAAGGGAAAATATTTGGTATATTTTTAAATCCCGATTGAATTTAGTATCGCCCCCTGCCGCCCACCTGGCTCTTATTCGCCCTGAGTTGCGAAAACGCCCTGGGAGCGATACCGCCCCCGTTGGGAAACACTGTTGTATACATTGTAAAATCGTACAGTTGGAAATTAGTTTCTACTCTACCTCTGCAACATTAAACATCATAACCCTTAGCTATCTTATTTGTAACGTGGCCTGAAAATATGCTGTTCAGAACGCTATACCTTACATACAATCCTTAATGTACATTTCACTCACAGAGTATTTTAGAGGGTGTTTATACAGTTCTCTAGGAAAATAAAAAAAGTAAAAAATACACTCAGCCTACTGACAAACCATTGATCGGTCGTGTGGGTGGCTTCCATAGACGTCCTTTTACTGAAGATGTATTGGTTTTAATTTGCAGCGTACACCCCCCCCCCCCCCCTGATAACGAGGTGCGGATCAAAAGGGACTGTCTCGGCCTCTGTCCGTCTCATTTTCTCCACAATTCTCCTTTTTTGAGCTTCACTACAAAGTTTGTGTACTAATCTTGATTGCTTGATATCATAGATATCCCATCTTAAAGTGTTCAACTTTCCAATTTTGGCTGAGGACCATTTCGGGATTTCCCGGCACTCACGGATTCAAGGGTTCAGGCTGCACCCTCGGTGAGTCTCCATCCTGTGGAGTAGCGCCTGACAACTTATTCAGTACAGTTACCAGATGCCTACCCATGCAGCTCTGAAGTCTAAAATTTATCCGTTTTTTTTTAGCAAACTATTAAAATTGCCATTCATTTTGCAATAGTTACAATTTCAAGTATACCAACAATCCTCTGCTACCAAAGGGACGAAATGTAATGTTTCATGAAGACGCGTAGATCCCGAAACTTACCCTCACAATCTGTGTAACTGGGACTGTCCCATTGGATCGGCAATATCTGTTGGTTTACATGAAGTAAACCACGTAGCCGTACACCTTTGTTTCCTAAAACGGAAACATATAGTACCCAGTAGCAACCGATTATTTTGGGATTCGTTTCTTGGTTCATTCAAGGTCATGACAACATGCTTAATCGATTCACCGTTCTGCCAACTTCAACTTGAACTTTTGAAGACCTACACACTATTTCTTCAAAAACCTCATCATGTATTTGTATGACGCTGCTCAAAGACTAAAGTATGATCACGTGGACTGCTCTCCCAACAAATTTGAACAACGTCCAACATGTATGAATGTGTTCAAACTTTCAGCTGCATGCCTCATCTTTCCAACAAGTGTTCAAACATTTGTATGACCAGTGGTGTCGCCTGGATTTAATGATTGGGAAGAGGGCTTCACAGAACTTGGACAATGTCGTAACCCTATCCCAGATAAAACCAGAAAGAGGGTGTGCTAATGCGTTGTATCTACGATATTAAGCACCCGAGGTGGGCCCTTTCTTTGTTACCTATTGCGGAGATGCCGTCCTAAGGGAGGGGTCTAAGAGGAGGGGAACCCCTCCCCTTTGAAAAAAAATTGTTCGTTTAAGGTGGCCTAGATGCAAAATGGTACTATCTTTGGCAAGGTTTTGAACTGATCGCATGTTGAAAAATTGTCATACTTAAACGAATTATTCTTGTAAGAAAAAGGTGTGGTGTCTAAGTGGAGGGGTGAAATTCCTTTCCCTGAGAAAATTTTGTTTATGTAAGAGATTAGACTTCTACCTTTAGTTTTCGGAAAAGAACTTTGGCTAGAATAACTCCTTGCACTATCGTCCCAATGATGGTCAACAGGCATGCAGTGTAGACCGTGGTAAGGGTGGTATTAAAGAAAAAAACACAACTGAAGGTTAACGCGCGAAAAAATTGATGATTTTCGAGCTACTTGTGATAGCACATGCATGATTAAAATAGATCCACCACTGCAAAAACACACATTACCCTATAGGAATCTAGCCGATAGCTTAAACGAATCATGGGTTCGTTTAAAAATAAATTTTCAAGATTTTCGAAAATGGTTTTTGTTAGGTGGGCACGTGTAGACGGGTATTTACTGAAGACAGAAACTAATATGCAGAGTTTATAATCATTCTTCCTGCTGGTTTCTTTGAAGCTGAAGCATACGTATGGATACCAAAACTACGTCTGTGCTAGTCTTATGCAGACACCGAGATATGAGGCAAATTATTGACAGTGACAGTCATTGTGGCAAATCGTCGAAATGCAGGGTCCATCCCATCACTTTTATGGTATGCAAAATAGCCTATCATGCATACGAACCTCCTGAAAAATGATACGTTCATGGAGGATTAGGGGTGCAAGAGGTTCTAACAGAACGTTCTGAAGTCAAAATTATCACCAAAACTTAGGCTATCACAAATTATTACGAAAATTGAGGCTATCAAGTCTTCCTCACAGCTGCAGACACCAACAACCCCATAATGACCAAAACAAGCACCATGGAACAGATTACCCGGCGCAGCGGACGCAGCCTTTCATCTAACCAGGGAGGTGTTATTAGCTAATAACACCTCCCTGATCTAACACGCCGCTGAAAATGAAAAAAGGGCGGTAGTCTACATGCAGTAAGTGCCACCGTGAGCAGCTAGTATAACAGATTTTCAACTGGACCAATCATGCCCTCTACATGCTGTCATGTGACAGGGTAAACAGGATGGTGAAATTTCTTTGGCGGTTTGGGGAAGGTGAGAGAAATTACAACTATCAGTGCCATCGGAAGCTATCTAAGACCATTCTCTTCCAGAATTTTGGCATTTTGTACCGTCACTTTGGAAGTTATAAGACAAAAATCTCTTCAAGCTGAAAGTTATTGGAGGCTGCAGCCCTCATCCCCCACCGGTTTCGACAGCCCTGTAACTATTTTCTTGTTACACAGAATACACCTTGACGTGACGATACAATTAAAACACCACTAAAATGTGACTTTTAATGGCTGTTCGTGCTTTCCTTACAACTAAACAATGAGAGGAAGGAAAACCTGGCTTGTAACGAAAAAGTTTTACCTTTGTCCTTGGTAATAATTCATGTTTTTAATCTATACGTATAATAATGATAGTCTACAGCCAGTGGCGTCACAAGGGTTGTTTGCGGGGGGGGGGGAGGGCAAGTGACTCGACGTGCACCCCCCAAAGTCCGGGGCCCGGACTACCTGTCTGCTCGATCATTCCTTGTGGGAACTCCGCAAACTCTTATTTAAGGTCCAGCTGGCGGTGTCATTCTTGCAACAAAAGAACATGACCATATCATACCGCTCAATTTAATTTAAGTGCTGTTGTCGTCACGAATTAACAAATCACAGGAGGTAGAGGGGCGCGAAAAGTATACGAGCTTTCATTTTCCTTTTCCTTCTCTTTCCATTTTTTTTTTACTGTTCTTTGTTTTCCTGCCTTTTTCTCTAGTTTTCTTTTTTCGTCTACCTTCATTTTGCGCCCCTGGCCGGTGTAGGGAGGGCGGCTGCCTCTCCCTTCCCCCTTATTATGTCACTGGCTGCAGCAAGAAATTGCCAGAAGGATAAGACAAACCAACATTATAATGTATCATCTGTTCTGTACATATTTCTATTTACCTGCGATGGAGGCTGCAATCAAAATGATTTATTTCAAAGAAACGATGTTTTACACTAAGCCCATTGTGACATCAAAGGGTCACACAACTTCCGAGAATTAGGACAGTTCGTTTTTTTTTTATTCTTCATAATTTGTTTTGAAACTACTGCCGAGTCATATAAGTCAGCATTGTGAAGTTAAATTCCCAGTCATTCTTTGTATAAAGATATTAGTTCAGAGAAATGATGGCGTAATCCAGACGTTTCATATTTGTTTCTGATCAAGTAAACTAGGAAATACGTAGAAATTTCGCTCCATTAAAGTTTTGAGATACATTTTATGGACTTGTCTGAAGTCATTTGAACACCGGTGAGTTTGTCTTTGCACGCAATGTCAGAAATCGCTTCTCCGCCTTGTGGCCTAGATTAAGTGCAGTATATGTTCTTTTTAGCCATTGTAGAACGTATCCGATTTACGACAGACCCACGCACGACCCGTCAGGAAACTTTGTCGGATTGAATCCATCGACCGAGCGAATGGAAAGTTCCAGAGACGTCCCAACTTCAAACGCAAGTCCTTTTCTAAGAAACTGTCCCCTAGAAGTGAAGAACTGTTTTACGTTTATGTCGCCTAATTTATAAAAGCAAAAGCGACCTGGCCAACACTCACTAGCCAGACTGCAACAATTGTTTAGCTGTGTTGTTCTAGTAAGGTTTTTTTCTATAAGGGAAGCGTTCTCGTAGCTTGCTTGGACTGTGTACACGAGAAGTTTCTGTTTAAAATTTCTTGGAGAGTTCTCGAAGATCTCAAGAAAGCCGTAGCATATAAAAGGCAGTTTCAACAACTTTCACACTGGGAGAGACATTGAGAAAAATATTGCCCTAATACTTCATCGCGTCGCAGACGCTTGTTGAGAAAGTTTATTCCGCAGCCACTGACACTGCACCACATTGTGATAAATTTGCCCCTTACGCCGTTTTTCTGCAACTGTGTACAGAAGATTGTTGTATCTATCCATCATTTCCCATCGCCCTAGCATTGTCGATTATTCGCTCGTGGAACCAGTTCCTATACGCTACAGCACGCTTACAGGTTCTACTACCGTACTCAGGTCCCCCTACTACCGTATCAATCGTGCGATGCACTAGCCATCCCTTGGAAATCACATACCCAGGCAAAATAATTAATTGAAAGTGATTTGTGAGTAAGTCTAATTAATTATTGTAAAATTTAAAAGTGAGATTTAAGGTAGAATTGGAAATAATCATTAAGTTGTTGAATTTTAATCTCGTTCTTCTGTGATCTTTCGCTGTTATTGGTTTGACTCGCGACCACAAGCCGTAACACTTTTTGTAGTGAACCTAGGGAACTGATTACATGTTTACAAATTTTCATTTGTTGAGCCTTTTTCTATTTTCTTTTTGACGAAGTAAGGGAGAGGGTGCTGTATAAGGCCCTTCCCCTTTGAGAAATTGTTTGCCTTTGTAAGGTTGCTTGGATACAAAATGTTGCTTACATTGACAAAACAGTGAATTGATCATATGTTTTAGAGTTTCGTATTATTTATTATTTTTTTTCGGTGGACTGGTTTAACAAAAAAAAGTATGACACGGCGGTGGCCATGCCATAACCATTTTCCTCTCTTGTGTGTTTCTACTTTGGGGAGAATAGAGCCAACTCCATCGAATATGGGTGCGTTGCTTAGCGAGTCGACTGTTTGTTTAAATGCATCCCAGATTGACGAGAAAAAAAAAGAAACTCTCTCTAGACCTCCAAAGTAGCATCTACACATTTTTGTAGTTTCATGCTTTAGAACCGAAGACTTCAAGAAGAAAAGGTAAACTTGAAAGAAGAAAAGGTAAACTTGGAAAAACCTTATTTAGTAAGATCACTTTGAAGGGAAAAAACGGGGTTTGAAGGTACTTTACATTTGCATTGATTTCAGCATTTAATTTAAGGTAATTATAGGCTATTCATAAGCATGGTTAGGTAACGCGTGAGGAAAACTCTCCAGTGCTTAAACGTGAAGGCTTCAGTTGGGGTTTATGCATTAAGCATGAAGGAGGTTCCTTTTTCAGTGCGAGTTACCTGCATAAGAGCTGGTATGAGGCTGGGATCCGGGGACCTCCCCAGAAAAATTTTGAAAAATCAACCTTTATATATGGGATTTCCCAGGTCCCGAGGGCTTTAAAAAGACATAATCAGTACAATAGAGTTTAAAAGTATTTTCAGTATTTTTCAAGTAGACCATTTTCCTTTAGGTTTTGGAAATCTCGGGGAGGGGGTGGGGTAACTCCGCATTGCAGGCTACGACCCTGTTTAAACACAGTGACATTCAGGTCCGTAGCCAGGGAGGGGCATTGGGACAATATACTGTGCACCTATTTGGAATATCCATCGTCCAATAAAATTTTCCTACCTATGAACGTGGGCGCCGGCACGAGTATGGGCGCATGCCCCAAGCTAGTATCGAAGGGAATTTATTCATTCATTCATTTTCATTTATTTATTTCGTCCGTACAAATATATTCAGAAATACAAAAACGGACAGGACACTAGAAAAACAATGTTTAACGAGCTAGTGCCCAGAAAGAGACTATACAAAAAAGAGTATAACAGTAAAAGCAGAAATGAGAAGGAAAAAAGAGAACACAATACAAATCAACGACGCCAAACTAAGAAAACTACAAAGAAAGGGAAACTTAAGTCAGTGTAAAACTGAGCCGTCAGAGTAATTTTTTAGCCTTAAACGCCTTAAAAAAAGTAGCAAATGTTCTATTCTTTTTAATTTCGTTGGGGAGAGAATTCGCAAACTTTTAAACGACGTAGTTAGTTGTTTAACAATAATTTACCGTGGCTAGTATGGTGGCCTGCTTACCGTAAAGAGGGCTATTAACTCTGCTGATGTACTAGCTTGGACGAGCATTGGTAGAATAAGTTTAGGTTTTAACAATATTTACGGCAATAACATATGGGATAACCAGACAATTATTGGCATACTTATAAATAAAACAACAAACATTTGAATACATGAATATCGCTGATCTTAAGTGATGCTTAGGTCCTCTATGCCAGGGTAATTCGTAAGGATAACGCCGGTTCTTGAAAGTAAAAGTTTTTAAAAAATTCTGTTCTGTAAGAACTTGCAGGGGCTTGAGCAAAATAGAGGGTTTTCGAGTCATAACCATATATTTTCCCCACACCATACGATAATTTTGGAGAAAACAAGTTGGAGTATATGTAAACCTTAACTTGGTTGCTACAGCAGGAGGTAAAGCGAGGCCCTAAGGCGAATAAAAAAATTCCATTAGACTTTACAAGGGTAGTTTACAGAGATCGTCGATATGTTGGCCTTAAAGCATAACTTATCATCGATCAATAGGCCTAGTCATTTGACGCAGGTTAGTTTTAAGGATACTACAACATCATTCCATAACAAAGGTGGTCTGGACAAGCATGGGAATATGATGGCAATTTGGCATGGAAAAATAGAAAAATTTGGTTTTTCCAAAGATGTAAGGTAAGTCTATTAGCATCAAACCCAAGTCTTAAGTTTGCTTCAGAACGGAATGAGCTTGTTGTGAACAAGGTATAGTACAAGTTTTAACTGTCATGAACAAAATACATTTTTTGTGGTCATCGGCAAAGAGTCCCTTAGAGACTCGTTAGGTACAAACAGTTTGTTGATATCATTAACGTAAGATTTAAAAAAAATAGGCGTGGTCCTAGCCACAGAAAACCCTGAGAGTACGCCGACATTAACATAAGAGCAGGTTAAATGAAATACCATTTAACCATGACAAGAATTGTTTTTCTATGGCTCAGATAACTATGCATGATCTACAAAGGTTTGCCTCGAATGGCCAATAATTTTTTTACTTATCACGGAGTTAATTGTGGTGGTTGACCGTGTCGAAAGCCTTCTTTAAGATCAAGGTAAAGTGCCCAAAGCATTCTCACCGTTTTATCGAGGTAATTATCGAAATACAATTATACGTCCTCTCAAAAGAGCATGACTTTGTGGTTCCGTGATGTTTGCCTTAAAACGAACTGAAAGTCAAAGGTAGTATATTTAATTTGCTATTTAAGAAGGATCTAAGAGCGCTTTTCAATAGACCTCTCCTAACGGCAGTTTGTTGATACAAGGAGCAAGCCTTATTGGGGCGGTTAATTTCAGGCAACGTTGAATCCCTCATCCCCTTTTTTTAAGATCGGAATGAACTTTTAGCCACTTTGAAAAAGCGTCGGGATATGATACCAGTAGTAAGTACGAGATTCAAAAAGGTGAACCTACAATACTAGGGGCGATCAACATGGGAGACAGACTTCAAAACTTGTGGAGGAAATACCATCAGAAAATGCCAGGCGATTTCGCCATCATTAAGAGAATTTGATTTTCTTTTTCAAGACTTCGTCCATAAGTAATAGGTGGAAAAGAAAAATGGTAATTTTGTAAAATACCAGGCTGCATAAACTCCGCACGTGGGGGGATCATGTAATCACAAGAAAAATTATCATTAGCTGAGTTTATATTGCCAATTGGGTAGAACAATAGTCACTTAAAAGCATTAGGCAATTCCAATGTCATTGGGTAATAGGTTTTTATTTCTGTACAGCATAATTTTTTAGGAATCCGTTCGTGACAGTAATTATTCCTTTCTTTGTTTAAAAGTTCATTCAGGACAGCCCAAGGGGTGTTGGGCAGAGTGCTGTCTGAAGTCTTGCAAAGATACGTTTTAATAGTTAGGGAAATGACTTAGAGTGACTGTATGACTTTATTAAGGATGGCATCTCGTACTTAGACAGCTTTGTTTTCCTAGTCCCAAGGGTAGGTTTACTGATATGATCTAACGAAACATGATATTTTTTATGGCGTATGACTTTTTTATATACCGGCAGTAATCCAAGGCTTATTTTTTTGGGACTTCTTTCGAAGACTTTTTTTACCATGTGGAAAGCAAGGTATGCATAATGATTGAAAGTGGACAATAGGTAAATTAAAAGAATTGTTACGCATCCTTAAACTCCCGCTGAAGCGTAAAACATGGTGAAAAAATCAGAAGATTCAATAGATTGAATAAAATTTGCAAAAGTTGTGGCCATTGTAAGATTCTTAATCATTGGGGTCTTGTTTGTAGACCGCATTTGGTATGATAAATCTACTGATTAAGACAAAAATTCGGCCAAATGAAATCCGGCTTTATATGCGCAAAATAAGTTACCAGACAGTGATGTCTGATAAGACCCGCAGCAGGCAAACGAAATAAAAAGTGTGAATCAATGAGACTGCTGGAAGTAGCAGTAAAGCCTGGGGGGGTTAAAACAGGTTAAGAGTAAATTACAGGTGAAAAAAGGTTTACACTTCATAAGGTTAAAATAGTAATAGCTGTGAAGCCAGCAGCAGTAAAATATCTACTTTAACGGAGGTCCAATGTTTGCAATGTTCCCCCCCCAAATATGCACAACTCTCTAGGATTTACCTGAAAAAGTAAGGCCAGAAGATTCTAGAAGTGCTTCATTAAGTGAGAGATATTACCTCTGGGGATGCCTGTAGCCAAATCAACAAACTTAAACCTGTAAATTGGTTACATTTTGGATATCAAACCGTCAACCCAGAGATCCTCAACTTGACAGCTGACTACATTGGCAAGGGTAAATGATTCCTTTAATGAGGTTTGTGGTCCAAATTGGTTTTGGACAAACGATCTCTGTGTAAGAAAAATAACCACACACCCCCACATTCTCATATGTGGTGAAACAAGTTTTTCAAAGGCATAATTCCTGGTAAAATATTACAAAAGGACTTGCGGATGACAGCGGACCAATTTCAGAGAAGCATAATTACTCAAACTTATGAGAAAGGCATTCAAAATAAGCTGACAAGTTCAGAAAGAGTGGCTTTGGGAGACTTCTTTATGTTTTTAAAATGGAACACAGAATAGGATTCTTTTAGGCAATTACAGTTTGTTTACTACAGCCGTAAATTGAGTCATCATGGCGGGGGGGGTAATAGTTAACAGCTAAGGTTTAGCTGCATTCAGCAACATCCTTTCATTGGCGATGAGTCTCAGAACACGGGACCGGAAAGTTGGTTTGTCCATAGAGGTGAGATTTGTTTTACGTTGATCATCTGGCACTGAGTAAAGATGATGAAGTTCCCTAATCAGTAGAGACAACTATGAAAGGTAAAGAAACGGATCGCGGATCCCAAAATCGGAACTGACCACTTAGCACCTAAGTGAAGAAAAATGGGATCTATGAAATTTTGTTATCCGGCCTCCCCTGAAACTTAATTACCCTCCACTCATCAGGTTTTTGCTGAACAACGCGATTAGGTCTATACCAGCGAAAGTAGGAATACCCTCCACTCGGGGCCAAATTTTTCGGGATCCATGAAGACTGTAAGGATCGGTCCCGCATTCAAGCCTTTATATAAAATGAACTATAATAGTTTTAGAAAAATTTGCTTTGGAGATCGGCCTCAACCGAGACGGTCTAGGTGAAAGTTTTTTCTTTCAAGGTAATCCTTTCAGCTCGTCGGTAATCAAAGACTTCAGGGCTAAATCTTGTAGCCAAAACAACGTTTCTCGCTATGGGCGTTTTAGCGGTTTTTACTGAAGTAAATCCCTGTGGCGCTTGCTTTGCCAACACCATTGGTTTTCTTGTTTTGTCGTGTTTTCTGATTGTTTAGTTGTTTCTGCTTTAAACATGGCTTGTCCGTGTTGTAATGGGGGACTACGCGCCCGCTACCACCTTTGGCCGCTACAATTGACGACCACGTAGCATCCAGTAGTTTATAGAGGTATCGGTACCTGTGTTTATATCGGTTTGGTCCCATGGTGATTTACATTGCTCCTCAGGAGAAACCAGTGGTGCAGATCGCGCTTGGGCACAAGTAACTTGCAGGGTTGTTACGCGTTTTTTTACGCTTTTGGAAAGTAACTCCGTTTTTATTTCGTTAGCGAGTTAATTCGCGTAAAAAATTGTAACTCGTTAATCAGTTGACTAGTTACAATGTTGAAAAAGTAACTAAGTTACAGTTTACTTTTTTGACTAAAAAAAGAGTAACTAGCTTACATTTTCAAAAGTAACTCGTTTACTGTCCAAGGTGAATATAACGGTACCTCGGTACCTGGAAATGGAGGTGGTGGGGGGGGGGGGGGGGCATAATTTAGATAGTAAGAACGGGGGCACATGAGACGACCCGACACCGTCATTTGTGGTCCGGTTATCCTTAGTTGTTTTCCCTCTAAAGAAAGTCAATGAGAGCTCAGCCTTGATCTTCAATGGGGCATTGTCGCAGAGGCTTTCCTAAATGCTCAACATGAAAGCAGCGAATCATTGATACTGTGTTTTGGAGCTTTACGCAAACTATTTGTTAGCGGAATATGGTTATAACCAAAACTTTTCCAGTTACCAAAGTACTTTCTTTGAGGTTTGAAAGATCTTTATATCTCCCATCACTACAGTCAGTCGGCTTTTAATTTAGAGAGGTTAGGCGGCCTAATGCCGGAAAGGGGAAGAGCGGTTTTTTGTTTCAGCAGTAAAGGGTCCTTTCACTCCCTTCAAGAGCATAAATAGTGTATAATTAAGAGGATGAATACATTTGGTTAGCAGTAAAATTTTTAAAACCGCTCACCGCTAAGGTTGGGCTAAGTGATATTTCCCCCATAAATTTTCAAGTTTTCACATTGTGCTCGATATAAAACAGTGCATAGAAATGGTGGGAATAGCTAGATGCAATTTATGACATTGCAGATCATGTGCCACTATAATTCACTTTTCCCTTTAGCAATAGGTAAAGCTTTAAAGTCGGAACACCCTTCTCTTTCGGCATTATTAGCTTTTTGTTAGGATTACTTTTAACGCCAATTTGACCCCTCTATTTCATATTCTGCTTGTTTTTTTTTTATATTAAACCCGTACTATTTTTCCCGAGTGTAAGAGTTAACGGGGGCTTCTACAGTTGAGAAAGAATATGAATTTATAGCCTAAATTCATATACGTTTGATTCCATCGAAATAACAGATACCTATACATGTTTTAAATTTAGATGCATAAATGGATGCACGGTGTTTACCAAACGCTTGGCCACCGTATAGATTTACTGGGGGGGCCTCCATACGCAAGTAGTCCGGATTCGGTTTAGCTTAATGGCCGGTTACATCAAGAGCGTTTTTTCCTAGAATTAGGATATTTCGTCCCGGGGATAGAAGGTTCCGGAATCCGCAAATTTTTTACGGAATGTTGATGGGAACCTGGACTCGGACTTGCGGAAGTTCATTCCAGCCAGAGTTCTCAAATAATGAAAGTTTACATTGAAAGTGGGTTTAACAGTTCCATTTTGTGCCACAATGTACAGATCTAAGGTATTGTCCAACATTACAATCAACTAAATTACCTCAGGGGGGCCCAGGCTAGGAAAGTGAGTACAAACGATGAACTTGTTTTAATTAAATGGTGGTACATGTAAACGAATAGAATTAAAACATCCTGTATGTGTGATTATGATATACCCTTGGCAAAAAGACTGGTCTCCGGAATTGGTGTCCATTGGAATCAAAACTGGCTAGAAAAAATTTGAGGATCCTGAGTAGTAGGCCATGCTCAGGAAAAGATTCGGGAATCTAGAATCGCAGTTAGGGTCCGACTCCTGGATAGGGGTGAACGACGGGTCCCAGCCCTAGACGTCCTCAAGAGGCAATGATTAAACTTTCAAAGTAAGCTGGTATTTGAATGGCCCCTTAATGGGTCCCCAACCCGTTTTCTTTTCACGGTACACTGTCTCCAGCTGTGTCCTCCTAAAGGACAATATGGAGTAAACGCAAGGCCCAGCTGAACTTTTACTTTTAGAATAAACATAAAGTCAGCTGAGCCTTAGAGGACCGTTTCAGTATTTTGCATGAATAATCGCAAACAAATCGGTTCCCTCATGGATAATAAGCCATTGAAGCTGTCTAATATAAGTATTTTGACATACAGATCAATTTTTTTTAAACTTATTTCAAATCAGGGAGTTTGGGCTATTGTGACAACTCCGCCTGGTTTCAATAAGACAAATCAAGTGGCCTCGGCCTGTTAAGCCCTGCAGCGTGTGGCATCTAATATCACTTTCTGGGATTACTAAATCGTGAAATAAAATTTGATGTCCGGTGAGGGCGACGTCCGATAATAGCGATGAGATGAAATAAATAGCCTATATCGAAAATAATTTTACATTTTTACTACCAAAGTGTCATCAAATTTTGAAAATTTTCGTGTTATTCTGTTTTAATTTAGCTTAAAAGAAAATGCAATTTGTGGTCATTTTGACTATTTTGTGAACGGGAAAGTGAACGGGACCCAAATGTAAAAACGCACAGTTTTAGCAGTTACTTTTTACACAGAATTGTAAACTAGTTACTTGCTCCGGTTACTCGAAATATGCAAAATGTAACCTCCGTTTACAGGGTTCCGTTATCACAAAATGTAAACTCGTTACAGTAAAGACGGCGGTTACCTTGTTAACCTCGTTTTACTTTTTATCGCCAACCCCTGAGTACTATGGGTCAGAGCTAGTAACACAATTCAGTCCTCGCGTGGCTCGGGTCCGGATTAACTGGAAATCCTTTCAGCAAGGGTTAGTGCGGCTGAGGATTTGACGTTACTCTCGAAAGACGTATTTTGATTTTCAAGTAAGCGAATAATCTCCTTATCGATTTTGGAAAAAAGCTTTCAACACAAAAAGGTGGTCTTTTACATGATCATGAACATGTAGTAGGTAAATGGCGGAATAAATTTTGTTTGGAATATCGTTTGAGTTTAGAGCCAAGATTGGGTTGACCAGTATGTGGCCTGATGTAATTGGCGCTCCAAGTCTTTAGGCAAAACAAATAGATGGTAAGTTTTCGCTTGACAGTCACTTCTTTGATCTTGGTAATAATATCTTCGAGGTTTTTTTGTGCTTTTTTTGTTTCCCCCCTTTTCGGCGCCGTTATAAATTTGAGTGGTTGGCTTCCTTGTCTTTAAAAACAAAGGTAAAGAAAATAACAACTGGCTTTGGCATGTTTTCCACGGCACCATCAGAGTAGAAGATTTTATCACAAAATTGGTGACGATGGTCCTCAAGCGACTAGCACTTTGGAAATTTTCATTCGACGAATGTTAAAACATAACAGTTCATTGACAATAACGTTGCCCCTGGTTGCTCCGACATTGTGTCCGGTAAAACACGGGCCCTAAACACCAGGTAGGTCCCAAGTTTTATTGTGTTAAGACAATTTCGCAGAACTACTCACTTTGCTGATGAAAGCAAGAAAGGCGGACATCTATGAAATATTGTTACCGGCAAGTCTCGTAAACGGCAGAAGATTTCCAATGTGTGGCCGTTTGTGCAAATAACTTTCAGGTTAAGTAAGAGTTCCACAAAGACTCCACTTTTGTAAGACAAAAGAACGTTGTTTCAGAAGAGGAAATGAGTCTTGTAACCTTGACATGTGTGACAACCATCCGTTGCAATCGATCATTTTTCAATTCCAAAACTTGCAAAACGTCTTTAGGCAGGTAGGAGAGTAGGGTATGGTCATTTATAATGATTCCAAAACTTGCAAAACGTCTTTAGGTAGGTAGGAGAGTAGGGTATGGTCATTTTACTAACAAACGATGGTTGTATTGTGATTGCTTCTGTCACAAATTTTTCGTCGACTGCGAAAAACTGCTTTCACCTACTCTCCCATATTTCTTTAACACCACTTCAAATGTGTTGGCTTTATTCAACGTGAATGTATCATAATTATTAGTTTATCCGTGCAGATGTGTTTATGAAGGGACACAGATTGCATAAATGCGAAACGGGATTTGTTTGTACTCCTCTACATTTAAGAAGGTGTCAATTCAAAATGGCCATGGTAAACATATATATATATATATATATATATATATATATATATATATAGATCGATATATATATAATATATATATCTATATATATATATATAGTATATGTTACCATGGCCATATATAGTGCTGACCTGCATGTAATGACAGGGTGCCACCATAAATGACTTGCAGCAAGTCTGTAATGTCCTATCAGAGTCCCAAAACTCCGATCAGGTTAATTTTCAGGGAGGCGTACGGTTAATTCATTACGCACGCGCGATTCTGTAGGAACTGATAAGTCAGTAATCAATTTTGAGTCGAAGTTTATTGAAATAACATGAGTTTTATTGAAGGAAAATATGATAATTAGGGAGTTTAATTGAAGAAAATTCGGAGTTTTATGGAAGGAAATTTGAATATTTGGGTTGATAATTAAAGAATCTCCTCTCGAGAGCAAAAACAAGTATCCTGTTGGGGCGACTGGTCCTTGTCTTGGACTACGTGCGCTTTGTCATACCTACCAAAGCTCCCGGATGAAACTAGGGAATTTTCATAATAAATGGGGCTCCCCTCTACAAAGGAGGGGGACATGGTCTCCCCTCCACTGCCTAAAATAACCTTGGTTTTACTACGTTTTGATGATAATTATACACAAAGTAAATGCATGGTGCCACCTCAGTAACCATTGTCACAGAACTCAATTCTAGCCTGGGTGGGGGTAAGGGAGGGAACACTCATGTAAAGTTTTATTGAGTGGTGCCCATTTGCCACCCACAAGTTGTGGAATGAAATGGAAAGGTGAAGTCTTGTTGAATATGGATGCTTTCATTACTTATTATAACTTCTGATGGAATTGGTGGCGCATAAGTTATTTACAGAATGTCAATGGCAAAGTAAGGAGTGTCATTTAATATCTAACTGAGGGATGAGAGCGAGACGGGGTTTAGACTATGTGTTGAAAAATTCGGACAAAAGCAAATCTCATGAAACTGCATTTATTTTGACATAAACTTTATGATAGAAAATTTATAGTGCTACTCGCAGACACACACACACACCCTCACACACACTCACACACATAAAAAACATAAAGCCTAAGCTTATCACTTGCCTGACTTACAAACATGTATTTCTGCAAAGTTCACGCTAAATTTCCTACACTGCACCGTCCCTTCCCCTAAGAATCATACCTCTTCACTGCCCCACTAAGGCATATACTTGCCATGAATTACAGTATACAGTTGACTGTGCAGTCATCATGATATTTCCAATATTATTACAAAAGAATTTGTTCTGCCTTTGAACACTGTTTTACCTTTGTTTTATTGCAATTTTACATTTGTTTGATTAATAATACATTCATTCAAACCTATGGCTAGAATATTTGAAACCACCTTGCTGTGCCATGCCAGCCATGGATGGATACTACATTTGAAACAGATAGCCTCCCACCCCCACCGCATGCCCCATCCCCCACCCCATGCCCCATCCCCCACCCCTATCCCCATCCCCCTCAAGAAAAAATACTACAATTACTGTCACACAACGTTCAATCAACACAAAGACCAAAATTTACTCCTTCACTTAAAACATTGAAAATGCTTCTTCATTGCAATGTGCTTGCTCCCCTATGCCTTATTTTTAAACAATTTGTATCACCTCACAAATTGTTTTTTCTGACACTTCCTAAGCGGAGCGCCCCCATTAGTTGGCGCATAGTGTTACAAGAAAATGAAATACTGTACGTATCACTTTCCATGCCAAATGAGCAGAATTTGTATATGATATTGTTTGTATATGTGTCTACGCATGTCTTACTAATCAGGCAAATGGTGGTAAATAGGTTTCAAATAAACCAAATGTTACCTTGACAACATATTGAGGACCACGAAAAATGTTCCCTCTTCTTCAATCACATTAAAGGCAATAGGCAGTCGCCCCAAAATTTTCTTTGAAAAATCAGAAAACTCTTGCAAATCTCCTCTTACTGCATTACAACCTGCTCTGAAGACGTTTTGAACATAACTACTACAAACAATTGGTAAAGCAAGGAGAAAATTCACTACAAAAATATTGTAACATGATCAAAATAGGCCATTCATGAAACAGAGAGAGACCGGGCATACTCACTCTGATTGGGGTAACTGCATTTTCCCTTTAAACAGTGGTCATGTCTTCTACTACAAATATCAGAAAATATTACTGGGTTCTAAGACTTAAAGGGATTTGCCAGTGACAAAAACCAGTACCTTTAAAAAATGCAGAAAATTTTTCTCTTCTAGGAGGTGAAAACCGCATCTCAATAGCTTGTAGCGTTTGGAAGATACACATTTTCAAAGAAATGCAATTTTTTTCTCAAGGCGAAGTGCATTATGGGAAATCTGTGATGTCATCGCGGCACATTAATTTGACAAAGCATTGAATTTCTTTATGATATTGACACCACTGTAATGAGCAACTTTGTTTGCTATACCCTACATATGGTGTAGATTAATGCTAAATCTACATGGAAAGATATTCAAACATTCCGGCAGTATCATATTTCAAGGACAACACAACATTCAATTATAACGAAAAACAAAAGAAATCTGAGGCAATGTGCCCACTTTACATAACATTCTGTGACCTTGATGAGAAGTGGAGGTATTTTTGGACAAAAATAAGTAGTCTTTAACGTTAGATATCTCGAGTTAGGAAAAGAGTATTGCAACGGGGTTTGAAGGGCATGAACTGGAATTTTTTTGTCTTTCACATGGGATCCTAATGAAAAGCCACTGGAAAATGCCTTTAACTGTTGGGGATAAGCGAAGGTACTCCGTCCCCAACCAAATTTAGGGGTAGGAAATGATCGCCGTCCTTGTGTGTATAGCATGCTATATGTTTCTGCGCGAATGTCTTGGTAAACATCAAACATGAAGGTTAATTAAGCGTGCCGGAATAAAAATGGTTTTTCACACCATTGAGTCATTTCAATCTTTTCAAATATTTACAGAAATGTCAGAAAATATAACGATTCTTGAATATTAAAACGTATTCCTTTCCCATCAACCAAATTATTGGAAAGGACTATGTCTTACACTAACAAGCAAATAGTACGGCAGCTTACCAAATATTGACGGACCTAAAGGAGTCACCCCCAAATTATATTAATGGTGGGACCACGTATCCTATCCTTCCATGACCCCCACCCTTGCTCAGTTCTTTGTGTTAGTGTTAAGGCCGTGTATTTGCAATATTGGTTTGTTCGTTTTGAATAATGTAATAGCAGCCATCCTAGCTTTTCATGACGAATTGAGCCCAATGAATATTACTGTCAGTATTGGAGTTGGAGTAAACAAGTATTCCACCCCTCAACCAAATTACAAATTATCATCGACGAAATCCTCGAAGGGGAGATATAGGATGGGGATACATCTTTTGACAAATGGGGGGCCTATACAAACATCAACCCCAGATTTTTAAACATATTACAAAATAATATGTTCGGTATTGTAATTTTTAAGACATCAAACTGACAACTCTTGAAGAGAGTGAAATAAAGAAAAGAATGAATTAACTTAAATGAGTTAAAATGCTATTTTTCGGCACGCTACACGCCCATCCATCGTGCGTTATTTTCTTTTATATAACACCTTATTAATTTCTCTACATTTGATTGGAGGACTGGTGGTCACATGCCATTGGTGATTCGGCACTATCATCAAGATTGAGGTGCTCGACCGTTGGTTAGTATATACTAACCCACGGTCGTTGGTTATTATATAACTACCAACGGCATGCCGTCACCGACCATTGCAGTACGAACAACTAATGCCGCGACTCAAATTGGGGGCCGTACATTGCCATATCGTACGTAGGGCACGTAAACGCGTATCGAACAAACGAAACAAACCATGGGCTTGCGCTACACGGAAACCAACCATCGTGGCCTCCAAAACACAACTTTACCGAACGACTATGTCAAAGGTATATAGTTATAATGTGTTATATAAAACAAATAATGAATGTTTTTCATTCGTGCGATAGTATGAATTATATTTCATTCGTTTGAAAGTTTAACATTCACTATTCAACTCGGCTTCGCCTCGTTGAATAGAACGTTCAATCTTTCAACTCATGAAATATAATTCATACTATCGCACTCATAAACATTCATTATTTGTATAATAATTACCAATATATTTGTATATCTGAATACAAAACGCTTTATTGTTAAACATTGTAGCGTTGGGAAACGCTGGGGTTTCACAAGATGGCGCAAACTACTCCCAAACAATTATCACGCAACCAGGGACTTGTTAGGGAAGGAGGTTCAACGCTCGAATCCGTCAGACAACATGTGCTTGAACATAATTTAATCCCTTTACAGGGAACAAAAATTGATTGATGGGTCCCTTTACTTTTCTGACTCACAGTCCTAATAATGGTCGGCTCCTGGACTCAAGTAATCCAGAAACAAAGGTCATTGTTACCACGTTACTTTGAAGTGCAGCACCTTTGCCGACAAGGGCTAAGCTTTAATAACTATTTTAAGGTAAACCATTGTTCATAAACGTTCAACTGATATAAGTTCTTTGTGTTCTCTAGATCTTGATTGGTGTGTCCTTGACTCATTGATCAAGTCTAACAAAAACCCACAATTTTTTACAACTTCCCGCCATTGGTAGCAAGCACTGTCGACAAAAGAAATTGTAAGAAAAGTTTCAATGACGTTAACTGTGACGACAAATCACGAAAGCGTAAAATTTTGAATTTTCCTTTGACGACTGGCAATGTAATGTCAATTGATGAAAAATCATGGTGAGTCCTGGAGATGTAGCAGACGACACAAACCATTGTCTTCAGTACCAAATCTCTTTCAAGTTTTAAAGCCAGAATTGCATCACCCCAAGTATGACTTTTAGTTGGGGGTAAGCAAAAGTCTCAGTTGGTGATTATTCTTTGACTGAAATCAGAGTTACAAATTCAAAAGATGCAGAGCAGCTCATATTACACGGCATGCACAGAAAATGTTTTTATTACACATGGAGTCATTCATGCTCACCAGGATGTTGCCTTGAGCAGTGAACAATGTTGGTGTCTGCACAAGGAGAAGCAGTAAAGACAATTATGGGCGGGGCTTACCACCAAGTAAAAGTCATACTTGGGATGATGCAAATCCCTCTTTAAAGAGGTTTCAAGAGTAGACAATAGGCATCTTAATGTCGGTAACCACCTAGTCTAAAAGGACATATAAATGTTTGATCTCCTTCCCTTATAACTCCCTGTCGCATCCAGCGCGTTATGGTTTGCGGAATGTACACAAACATGAAAAAAATGCAATAAAAATATTCGAAATAATCCCTTGACGGCAGGAGAAAACTAAAGTTCCTCATGCGCTAAACTTTTTCAATTTTGTCTACATTTTATATTTATAATATTTCAGTGACAGCTGCCACAATTTTGACTCCATGGAAAAATGAGTCAGACATCCTTTTCATGCAGACAATAATTAAGTGCCTTCACAGTGTAAGGACAAGATGAGAGATCGTTGCAGATTTTGATTGAATGGTGGATATTGGAAACCGATTCTCTGTATATTTATTGTCGCTGCAAATTTCTTATTCCGTTAGGACAGACGCTATATCAAATAGTAACTCTTGACTCATCTTCTCGGTAACAATATTGCATTTCCGAGATGTAAATGTAGCAGAGTTCTTTAAAGGTTGTGTGACATGAAAATAACATAGTTGAATATTCGATGTAAAAAGCATAAAAAATCCAGAAAATGTCCCCAATTTCCATTAAAATCCATCAAATATTGACCATTTTACAGGGAAATCTCTATTTCCTACTTGTATCATGAATAAACATGAGCTATATATGCAAATATGTGACATCGAAAGAGGGACATACCATATATGGCACATGTTAGCCTTTGTTTTTTCAACCTTAATTTCAAGGACACTGGTAGCATTGTTATTCCCTGAGGGATTTATTATGAAAGTTAAAATTTTTTCCTTGAAAAATATTGATACCACTCATCAAACTGTAATCTATATGATCGGTAATTAAGAGATAATTTATATAGGGTTAACAAAAGAAATCATAACACTGTGCAACACTCCACATCATTATTTTTGCATAAGCAATTAGTTTCTTCAGAAACCATCAAACTTTGAAGACGTATATTTTGAGAACGGTAAAAGATATTGAAATAATTCCAATCGATCTTTGATTGGAGGACAATTCTTTAACTGACAAGTGAAACAGCTCTTTTGGTGGCATGTCACACGACCTTTAAGTGTAGATTTAACTATAGAGCTGTGATAAATTCTTTAAGAATATCAGTTGTACTTATTTTCCACCCTAGACCCTTCTTTACAGAGGTCATTTACTCCTTACTAGATCAAAAAAAAATAAGGCCTTTATTGATAGCGGAGATTTTATAGGCTCTCTGATTATGTTCTCAGTGCTTCTTCCATGTTCACAACACTCATAAAGTATGTTTGAGCATTGTAAGGCATATTTTTTATTTTCTTTTTCCCTCGTTGTTTATTATCTTCAATTTCTGTCTTTCTTGAGGACCTATTTGACATAACTTTTGCTATTTTCACTTTATCCATATCTCGAATATCATTGTATATGTTAAGTGAAGTACGGAAAATGGAAGGAATCAAGGGTAACGCATGATGCGCATCTCGGTTCTAGCACTCTAGACACTGCTGGACGTTTATGCATGTCAAAATCATGCCATCACATGACCCTCGGACATGTCGGAGCAAATGCATTGAGAACTCGGCCCTCGACAGACTTAGTAGGCCAGGCTATAGGCCTGCTCTAAGGACTTCTTTCAATTTATTTTGTAGGGTTATTCATGTTTTACAAACGAAAGATCGACGTCATCACTTGTAGGCAAAAACGGGATTTAACCAGATTCAAAGTAATCAGATATTACACGCTTACTGTCATAACAATGTGCGACTATATCCTTACTCGTCTATTTCCTGCGCACAACGGCGCCAACGTTTAACATGGACCTTGGTGTACTGCTTTCAGTGTCAGCTGGAAAGCTCCATAAAAGTATCCCCATTCTGGATAATAACTCAACTTCCAGGGAATTTCTCCTGGATCCCATCATAATGTTACTCCTGGACCACACCAGGACCCTGTGACATCCCATGGACCCCTCGCTGTTCGCAGAGCACTCTATGCGTCAAATTGGACTGCGCTTGCGCAGGAGCTGAAGAAGCAGTATTACAGCCAGTTCTTCCGCTCACTTGTGAAACACGTTCTACCCGGCCATCTGCAGATCTGTATGGAACGAGAAAGAGAAAATTGCCACTACGCAGGGGAAATTATGGCCCACTTGGCGCACAAGTGCATACTTAACGTCTTCCTGAGGCTATCTGGCTATGGCTATATATATGTGTGTTTACATACTATAGCGCTTCTGTAAGTACAAAGTGTGAAATATTCCAAAAGGTAAGAAAATTATCCCTTGAAACAATCTTCCTGGAGCATGTGAAACACTAAATTCCCTCGAGCTTTGGGGCGAAGTCCTCGGACCCCCACAGGAGTTTTGATTTGAAGGATTTCCGTATAGCATATTTTATCAACTTGTGCTTCTCAGCCGTACCATAGTCTTGTACTGGATGGCTGCAACGATCCAGTGCAAAAGAATGGAATACACAATAAAATCGTGAGAAAAATAAGGAAAGAATAGGATAGGCATGTCTGTTAAAAGATAAAGTCATACTTTGCAAACGGCAATGTTGACAATGGCTTTTTGCGGCCAACATGGTTTTGTTCATGGCACATACAGAAGCTCACGTGGTGAAAATTGGACGACTTTTTTAACTGATAAAGACTGATGTGGGCGAAGGAAGTAGGTAGCAAACCGTCCATGATAAAATGCCCCATTCCTTCGAGCCCCTCCTTGCTCCGCCCGCCCTGGGTGAAATGAGTACTTGGTGTTGTGTGATCCAACAGTGCCCGCCATTCAGATTATCGAATAGCAAAGTTAAACCAGTTTTTTTAGATCTAGATAGATCCTCACGTGACGTCATCGTGTTTTCCGATTGCTATGGTGGCTGCCACAGCTCATGCGCAGTAGATGCATTGACGGTGCATGCGCAAAGCATAGCTCTGGGTGCCTTACACAGTAGCCTGCTGTAATCAGGCTATTGTTGAGTTTCATCAGCTACAAGTACAATTCTTAATATTTGCTTACCCCTATGTTAATGTACAGTATACAGACGAAGTTTAATACAATACAATAGCCTGCCAACTTTCTAGCCAATCTCATTTCCGAGACGAATATAACTTCATGATAATTAATGTACACGTCATCAGCGTTGGTAAGGGGTGGAGTCAACATGAGCGACCGGTTGCTTCGCTACAGCCTACAGCAGACAACTTCACTTGTATACACGTTATGCAGTGCAGTAAGGCTATTACTGTATAGTTACTGGCTTAGATTCTACCATGTACATGCATCCGAGGTGGTAACTCCATGGTACATGTATACATATACAGCTAGCAAGGAACGTTGTCTTGTCCATGCGAGGGCCTATATACAGGCCAGTTTTTACAAACCGGCAAGATCTGGGACAAGATCCTACGCCAAACGTTAGGCTTGACTTTTCACTGCAAGGATTAGCTCGATTTTTAGCCCATACATGATAATTACGTACCGTTTTAAGATGCCACCGTATCTTCAGAAGTATTCGTATATGTGCATCGTCGCAAGTCTTTGATAGACATGAATAGTCAGTAGCCGTGAACACCATGTGACCTTCTTATGAATAATAATCTATCCCGCATTTTGGGGATTCGTGTAAATGAAAACTGGACGAAGGTTTGCAGACTCTGTATAGAATATATACAGAGGGTGTATTATGATTTCTGAGAGAGCGCCATCCTTTGGAAGGCTGCTACAGAGTCGGCTCCGTAGGCTACTTACACAGAGAAATCCTATAAGCTAAGCTTTCTCTGACACCCCATGCACTGACGTCATCTCCTACTTCGTAACCGCTGTTCCAGAGGACATGATGTACAAACGTGTGTAAAGCCGCGGTCACACTACAACGAATTCGGATCGGATTCCGATCCGATTTTTGTGAGTTTTTATTAAAATCTTCTCCATCTCTGGTCAGAAAGAGCCCAAAATTTGCCAACCAGTGTAAATATATGATTTGCATCAGCGGTCTATGAAAATAAAATGTTAACTGATTTTTTTCGTGACGTCACACCGACAAACAGCTTTTATCGGACACGCGTAGTCCCATAAAAGTTGTCTGTCGATGAGACGTCGCGAAATAATTCGTAAAAATCTAATTCTCGTAATTCTGCGATAAAAATCATATAATTACACAGGTTGGCAAATTTTGGGTTCTTTCCGACCCGAAATGGAGAAGATTGTAATAAAAACTCACAAAAATCGGATCGGAATCCGATCCGAATTCGTTGTAGTGTGACCGCGGCTTAAATGCTTGTCTTCTGCTCACGCTCACGTCGGCCGGTTAGGCGACCATGGCTCCGTGATGTCATAAGCACAAGGTCTATGAACGCTCGATACCATGAAACATAATGGACGCTTGACGGCAAACATGTTCAAAGGACGGAGAGAAGTGTGACGCACTGACATTGAGAAGATCAGTATGCATGTGCGCTTTGCATTGTCAGGGAGTTGTCGCTTCGATCAGGCAATTCCCTGGCATTATATTATTCGACGATCTTTTTGCTTTATGTCATACACATATGGCCTCGCCCGGCTAAAATAATTTATTGATTTAATAATCACAAGATAAATTATTCCAACATTATTAATGTCATGCATGCGTGACAGGGCGCTCTTAGCATTACTTGGCACACAGTGTTATATGTCATACACATGCAGTACTTGTATACTATGTGTCCAGATTTACGACGTAAAAATCTCAGTGAAGACATCACACCGTAGGACTGGAGAGAAACAAGCCATGGCTTTAACACTGAATGAAACTGATTGTCTTGAAATAGTCCCCAGTAGAGGCCAGTTACAGCTGGTCACTCACCTAAGTCTCCCCACTCCTCAGTTCTTACTACACCTTGACATCTGGGGTTGTCGAACAGTACACTGTTTTCTTCGTGTAGCAAAAGGCAAACAACAGCCAAGTTGATATCAGCACGCATTTCGTAACATCGTTACGTCACACAGAACATTCTATCCGTGTAGTTACTACGTATCCGTCAAGTTGCCTTCCTACTCAGCGGACGAACATTCTTTGTGACTTAGACATGATGATGTGATAAAGAGTGTACTGATACCCATCGACTTTACTAAAACCTGGACGCATTACCCCACTGATCATTTATGCATGACTGGATGGAAGACACCTGTATTGTGTAACACTGCAGCGTTGGGGAACCACTTGCTGTTCACACCATACGAAATGGTTAACGGTGCGGTATGTACACAACATAGAAAAGTGTTTCAAAAATAATGGAAATAACCCGCTAACATAGGAGAAAACAGGAAAAGGTACTTGTGCAATAAACTTTTTTCAGTTTTTAACTACATTTTAAATTCACAAATTTTCTGTAACAGGTGTACAATTTTGACTCGAAGAGTAAATGTAAGAGATTTTCTCCATGCAGGCAATGATTTGGTGCACTGATTTACTGTGAAGCAAAGATGTAGAACACCGTCAGAGAATATTGAAGACGTTGATTGAATGGTGGATATTGGAAACCGATTCTCTATAAATGTACTGTTGTTGTAAGTTGTTTCCACTAGGACATGCCTATGGAGTAGCCTAGTTGTAACTCTTGACTTATCTTCTAGGTTTCAATATTCAGTTTTCGAGTTTATGCACGTTAAGGTAACAAGGTTGTCAAAGTGCCACAGGTCTGAAGAAAATCTTTAAAAATAGTCTATCAGGTGTATTTTCATCACTTTACACCCAACTTTAATTTACTAGATTGAAGCATATTAAAGGGCTTTAAATGCTATAACGTCTCTAATTATGTTACTCTCAATGCCTTTCCCATTTTCACTCCTCTCACACGTTATATATTCGAGCATTGTAGGCCAATTTTATTTCTTACATTCCTCGTTCTTTTCCTCCTACATTTCTTACTCTCCCCTCTGGCAGACCTATTTTATATATTCTTTGCCATTTTAATTTATCTATGCCTCGACTCTCATTACATGTAAAGCCTGAAGTAACTTGGAAAATGAAACAAATCAAGGGGTGGGTGGGATGATATATCTCGGCTTTCCGGCATCCATGCATTGATGTCAAAATCATGTCACCACATGGCTCTCAGAGCAAATGTATGTAGAACTCGGCCCTGAGAAACTGGTCGCCGTTGGGAATTACACATAGTTAATCAATTGCCCCGGTGCACAAATCAGCTGTCTGCATTTTGGTGACACTTGTGTTACAACCGATAATGTAAAAATCAACCGATAATGTAAAAAAAAAATTACCGATAATGTAAACTCTTTGAACCGATAATGTAAAAAAAAATTACCGATAATGTAAAAAAGTTCGTCTACCGATAATGTAAAAATAATTTTCATTCCTTTAGTTTTTGAAATATCTGGCTTTATTAGAGGGCGCCCTCTATTCAGCCATAGACCTATACAAATAAGCTGTGACATCAATATGACCCACCTTTATGTAATAAAATATGTTGCAATCCTTTCATGATATTTTTTATCGTAGATATGTTCTTTTTGGTGAGCTTGCGGAACAACAGGGGAGTGACGGCGCTTTAAATATATGAAGGAGAAATATTATAGCATTATGTATTGGCCTAGAAAATTGAGAAAAAGTGACCTTTAATTCTTCTGCTGTCTTGCAGTGTACCTTTTTAAAGGAAATATACCTGCAAGAGGGCGATGTGAAATAGGGGTGAGAGCCCCTTCCCCTGGGGTATGACCTACGACCTTTCTGAACTAACGTATGACTCTTTTGATAAAATTCAACGTTTCAAATTCCATATGAAAACGTCCTTAGAACAGTTTTTACATTATCGGTAATTTTTTTTACATTATCGGTAGACGAACTTTTTTACATTATCGGTAATTTTTTTTTACATTATCGGTTCAAAGAGTTTTTTACATTATCGGTAATTTTTTTTTACATTATCGGTAAATTTTTTTTACATTATCGGTCGTTTTTACATTATCGGTTGATTTTTACATTATCGGTTGTAACAACTTGCAATAATAGGCCTACGCGCTTTTCCTCCAAAGGAGGAGCACTTCTGTTCTGTAACTAAGAGTATTTATTAACTAGAGGCCAAGGTCTAGTACGGTACATGCCCTGTACAAAATTTTGGCCAATTTGAAAGCAAGAGTTAGGTCCAAAATGGTTTAGTCTCCGACGGTCAATCGTTGCGCTGTGCGCATGTAGTGGGCGAAACATAGCGACAACATTTTGGTGTTTTTCGTAACTTAAGAAGAGGTATATTCTCCCTCGTAATTCCCCAAAAGAGTAAAGGAACAGTAGTACATTTATTGCTGTAGGAACACTATGTTACCTTTAGTCCTAGTTCGATTATGTAAGAGTTGGCGCTACAAATTAGTGGCATGTCGCCTATATCTGAAGATTTATTTTCCACTTTCAGAGCCACAAAGCGAAGGTAAGAGATACAGAGTTGCCTGCTGAGCCGCCTCGCTTACGCGTTTTTTGTTTTGTTAAAATAGGCTATATCGTGCAAATTTGTAATGGGGAAAACTAAAAAAAAATTAATGAAAATATTCAATGAAACCATAGTAAATATTGATAATTAAGGGTTTTATACATTGACTGGAGTTCAGGGATGTTTATTGTAAATTTATTCAAAATATTTACCACACTAGACTCAAGATTAAGCCTCCCCTGAAGGTGAAGTACACATGTATAGTACCAAGATTGTTGATGTTTGGGTGAAAAAAGACTCGTGACCTTTGACCCTCCTAATAACCATGTTCGGGTAAATTTGAAAGGTGACAACCAACAGAAAAGGAAAGCTAACATCCTAAGGAACATTTTAAGGGTAGGTGTCAACTTTTACAACGTTGTACGGGGGGGGGGGGGGTGTCGAAAATTTTCAGTCTTCGCCGCTAGTCTATAGTGTCTCAAATCCTGTGTAGGTCGTCATTATTACAACTTAGCGATGAGTGCGGATGCTAACAAAGCATTGCAACTTAGTTAATAAATGAGCGCGTCATTGTTTTGTTGTCATTCTACCGCACCGTCGTCTTTAAAATCGAAACGCATTAAATGTCAGGACAGAACGCCCGGCGCGCGTGCGTTTAACTCTCCGTCCTGTTGCTCTACCGTCCTGAAATCGAAAAGTCGCTATTGGTACAACTTAGCGATGAGGATGGATGCTAACAAAGCATTCGTCGTCTGAAACGCTATTCCGCCGTTTGTCGGCACTGCGCATTACCACTTATGATTGCTCTCCACATCCTTCTGTCACTTGTAAGTTCTGCCAAAGAGTCCGAACCAAGATGTAGATCCGGTCTAATGTTTCTGAGGTCGCTGTTGACTCTACTGCACCAAGTTGTTATCGGTCTCCCTCTCGATCTTCTGGTAGGACGTAGCGATTCTTGTAGAGCTTGCCTGGCTGGTGTTTCGGCTGGCAGTCTCATGAGATGACCGACCCATTTCATTCTTCTCATGGTGATGTTCTCGCTCCATGGTTTGGCTCCTGTGCGTTCGTACAAGACATCGTTACTCAAGGTGTATGGCCAACTGATTCTTAGCATTCCTCTCAATAGACTTCGTTGGAATACATCAATTGCATGTTCCTGTGTTTTAGCTAAACTCCAAACTTCGCTGTTGTACAGGAAAATGCTGGAGATATAAGCATCGAATAGCCTGATCCTTGTCTTCAATTCAATCTTCTTCCTAGTTAGCGGTTAGGATTGAGCGATATTGTGTGTAGGAGGCCATTGCCAATTGTTTTCTCCGCTAAACAAAGCATTGCAACTTAGTTAATAAAGGAGCACGTTATTGTTTTTGTGTCATTCTACCGCACCGTCGTCTACAAAATCGAAACGCTTTACATGTCAGGACAGAACGCCGCGTCCGCGTGCGTAAAGCTCTCCGTCCTGTTGCTCTACCGCCCTGAAGTCGCTACTGAGCGTAACAGTGTAGGTTGGGATCGTTTGGAACCTATGCTTATAGTATCTTTGATACTTATGTGGAATGCGGCCAGGAACAAATAAACTTCTTCTTGTAAGTGGAATTTATTGAAGAGTTACACTTCTTACAATGTTTCGAAATAACAATTACGGAATTAGTACGTTTGTGAGCCATCCATCCATTTGCCCGTATGTTTTTAAAACGACAGAACCGTGATCAGCACTTCCGCCCCGATATTTTGGCTCCATGAGTCAACGCGCCATTTTAAGTTTGGAATCTATGCTTATAATAATCTTAGCTCTGTGACATCATATGCATAAAGTCCATACATTTTACGTGTTTGACATTAGGGAGCTTTAGATTACACGACGTGGGCAGGGCGACGCGGTGTTTTAACCCACAGCTCACGTCGTCGACCTGACGTCCGCGTCCTGGAACTATTGCGCTTTAGATTTCTACTACGCGGCATGAAAGTCGCGTGGTGATATAGACCTTATGCATTGATATCACACTGACGTCATTTTGGGTGAAAGCAATGAAGCACACGTGCACGAACGGCATATAATTCGCCCCACGTGTAGTAGACTTACGCGCGTATACGACTGGTTGACAAATCAGCTGTCTCCATTTATTGGTGTAACTTGCAATGATACGCGCCTTTCCTCCATTTTCCTCCAAAAGATGGAGCACTTTCTCCTTGTGACATCATATGCATAAGGTCTATTCGAACTTCGTTTGAGTAGCAGACGCGCAAACCGATCTGTTAATGGTAACAGTATTTAGCGGGAAGTATAAGTCAAACTTCTTATGTAGGCCTAAGTTTGAGAGTGTCAAACCTTCATCGAGTTCGTTAAGCAATTGCTATGGTTATTTAACTGATATAATGGACGACGATGAATTTATGATATGTGTGCAACGCGTATTTTAAGTTTCTAATGCAACGATCGGCATGGCAACAAAATTATATGACGTCATATGCTGCCTCTCGTTGCCGTTCTAGCCACAACGCCAAAACGAGCGACTCCCGGTGTAGAATTACACCGAAAACGTGAAGCTCACGTAGACGCATGCGAATAGTTACAACATGACGTCATTACGTCATAACCCACTGAGCTATATAGTTCAGTGTCATAGCCAACGTCCGCGTCGTGCAATCTAAAGCTCCCTATTGTCCGGTGAGATAACGAAATTTACAGGGTAAAAGGTTTGTTTCTGCAGGATATCGGACCATGTCAAACATTTGTTCTCATAGTCTGAAAGAAAGCTTATGGAAGTACACTGTTTTTCGCCAAATGTGCCGTGTTAATTAATAGTTGTTTCTCAGAATTGCTTTGCCAGTATTTCAAGTGTGATGGGGTTTCATAGGCTTCATTATGACGTACGTCAGGTGTTCATTATGACGCAAAAGTCAGGTGTAATTGCGCCTTCGGCGCTTTTAGGCGCTTGCGCGCGCTAGCATCCACATCATTGATCTTTGGTAACTTCACACTGAACAGTCTAAATTATGGCTGAAGCGCGTTCATGAGCTGTATGTGCTCTGCTGAGGATAATGTTGTTCTCTCCCTTCGGCGCGCGTGGATTCGGGACTTTTGAAAGGGAATGACCGGTACTGTGAGTGGACGTGTACGTATGTAAACGAGAGTCTTTGTCGTGGACGTATGACTTTCTACGAATTTTCTCATTGCGTTTGCAATTTGAACCCTACGCGTAAAGCTCGTAGGTCTAACTTAACTTTCTAAAGTAGACGTAAGACTTTCAGCCGAAGTTGAAGGATTTGGGTAGTGTTGAGTATATGCAAATTTTAGCTCACTTTTGATTGCACATTTTGCGCACCTTTGCTACCAGCATACACAAAATGTAAGTTACACCCAGTTAACATCACATGACCTATGAAGCGGATTTTATCTGTTCTGTTTGAAAATAAGAAGAAGGCAGGTAAGTTGTGATGAAAAAGGGAGGGGAGAGGTGGCGAAGTATTCCAAAAAAGATACATGTGGCAGTCCTCTGTAAAGGCACGTGTATAGCCTGTCGCCGATAGCTCCCTATACACGCATAGTGTATATTGAGCTGTGGGCGAATGAACATGTACAGTCCTTCACTGTAAAACCCAATTTGTTGGGATAACTTATCAGACTTGAGGTAACTTGCTGCATGGACCTTTTAAAGTTCAGGCAACTGAGTTTCTCTTAGTAATGAGATGCATAATCGGAGACACTCAGTTGCCTGAACTTGAAAAGGTCCAAGCAGCAAGTTACCTCAAGTCCAATACGTTATCCCAACAAACTGGGTTTTACAGTGTTTACTTGATCAAAGTAAACGACCCCTCGTGGCCGCCTACGAAGTGACACTATCCATGTGCGGAGTATCTTATAGTTGTTCCCAAGCCATGAATCGCCCTAGAAAAGAGGGATCATCATCCGGGCTGGCTTAAGGGCCCCCAAAAATTTGGATTCCAAGTGATCTGTGGTGCAATCTGAGGCATTTTCCACGATTTTTATCCAGTAAATGGCTGTTTCTACGATTTTCGAGTATGATTTCATTGAATCGGCTCAGGACGAACGTGTGCATTACTGTTTTCGTTAAAGTTCTGGATAAGTGTGTGCGTTTGGCTGGTGACAAAAGGATAGGCTATCCACATGTCCCCTTGTCCCCCACCTACTGGTGCCCCCTGACGCCCATAATACTAGTTCAGAGAACAACGTGTACGGTAAGAACTACGTCTTAGAACCCTGGCTAAAGTTGGCCCTATATTTTTTAACTTTGTCAGAGTTAAAAAAGAGCAGCAATGCTGGTGAAGATAAGCTATAATATTTTATAGCGTAAGGATTTTGCGTATGATGATCTCTTTTATTTGCCGTTATGCTTGACAATTTGTACAACTATGATACACCCAAGCTGGTTAAGAAACTTTTTCGACAGTGCCATTCCGTTCGAGAACGTAGGCATGATTACTAAGCAAAACATTTAACCCTTATCCATTCCCTTCCACTCACTTTTTGCAGAAAGTACATTATATTAAAGGGCATAAGCAGTCGCTCCAAACTTGTTTGGAAACAACAGCTAAATATAAATTTCTTCTTATTTCTTTTCCAAGTAGGCCTGTCTTCTCAGGACTTAAATATTGTATATTCAAGGTAAACCAAGGAGTTGCTCCTCGTAAATTTCACAGTTTAGTGTGAAAAATATTGCCACATGATTCTCAAGAGCGATTCATGAAACAGGGTAGACTACTACACTAATACAAACTGGGGTGACTGCATTGGCTGAATGTCTTTGAAAGTTCTTTTCTCTTCAACACACAGAAGCACACATTTTCTAAGTCATTTCTCACTGAGTCCTTACCATGCATGGTGTTCAAGTTACGACTTATACTGGTTGCTTTTGTTCTCTTTTAATTTAAAACCAAAATGTCTGTATGACATGGAATACCACTCTTTTTGCGTGACAGGTTGTGAGGAGAGGGTTGTAAAGTCAAGTCGAATATAATTACAACAATGTAAAAGTAATCATACTTTGATTCCGAGGACAGGTGCCGGGGCCTAGGGAAAACACAGAAAAGCAACATTGTAATTTGAGTTGTCATCACAAATTCTTGTACAATCTACAATATTCAGTTGAGTGAATAACATTCAATATTTGACATCTCAGCACAGGTATATCCTGTGAAGATGGGAGTTGGACCCATAGGATTAGTTTTTCAATGTTTGTAACATAATGCTTTTACATTTAGACTTTGGGAAAAATTTGAACACAATATGCAACTAGGCTAAATGCCAAGCTGGGTACAAACTATATGTATATATATTTGCAGGCTTAAGAACTTGTGGAATCGAAGGACACAATACCATCTCGACCTCCTAACCTTCAGGTTAAACGAATTATTTGCGGTAGGCAAGTCCCAGAAATACTCTAGTGGTAGCTCCCTGCTGTGAGTATCTAAATCAAACAAAGTGGGGAAATATTGTTGAAAAGGAACCATGATCACGGTCAATGGATCTAGTGTAGGTTTTTGTAAAAGGGGGATGGATAAGTGAGCAGGACCAGAAACAACTGACAATCAACACAAAGGTAGTCCTTTCATGTTTGTGGAAGTGGTAGGCGGTAAGGTTAAAGACTTGTTTCTGTGGCGCTCTATGACTATACCCATTACTTTTTCTGGTTATGCTGTGATAACATGCATCAAAGCTTGTTATTTTTCTTGCAGGTTTTGCTGCTGAACCAGCCATCTCTTAGAGCACCGAATAGATATCGAAGATGAAGTTCGACGATATTCTCCGCCAGATCGGAGAGTTAGGGCCATTTCAGATGAAAATCGTCTTCCTGGTGGCCCTAGCCATGCTTCCGGAGGCCCTGAATTCAATGATCGCTGTATTTGCAACCGCAGACATGGACCACTGGTGTCATGTAGAGGAATGGACCGACTCCGTGCAAAATTGCAACAGCAACCTGACCACTTTTGGACAAAACGAACAGTACATTGAATGTATCCATAAATACCGCGATGCTTCAATTCCGATTAAGAAAATCGACGACGGTGAGCCGGTGTATGCCAATTGCATTATGTACGACAAAGAGTACCCGAGCGAACTTACGGAAGAGTATCACACCGGCGACTCAGAGAATTCTACGAGAGGTTGTACCGAAGGTTGGGTGTACGATAGAAGTCAGTACCGCTCCACGATCGTGAGCGAGGTAAACTATTAACACCACTTTAGCAAAAAATAATGGTGTTGAATAAAACGAGAGATTTCTGTGATATATCCAGGTCATCAAAAGAGGCTATCCGATTAGGAGGATGTGCCAATTAAAGATCTTCATGAGATGTGGCCAAGATGACTAAAAATTTTCCTTATTTTCCCGAATAAAAGTATGAGATAAGTTATTTTGGCTTCTTTATATTCTCCTAGTTTTGCAAAATTTTAGGACGCTAATCTACGTCTATTTGGAAGTGACAGTTCTTTAGGAGGTGGTAGGGTGAGGTCGAAGCCTGGACGTACTACTCTATAGGCACATTTACAATCACCTGTTTGAGGAGGGGGCGGAAAACATTTGTACCATAGTAGTCTCAAAGACCTGCTTCTAGTTCATAGACTGCAGAATCCTTCAAACACACTCTAAAATCGTATAGCCCGTTAACTTAATTTTAAGTCTATTTTGACCTAATTCTAGAGGTGAGGAGATTTGAACAACCGCGTTTTATGTTATGTTTGTAATGTGGAAAGTTTCTTCCTATCGCTTATAGTCTCACATATTATTCCTCTTCTTTTGACGATACAGTTCGATTTGGTGTGCGACAAAAAGAAAATGGCCGCTATGACACAGTCTATCTTTTACGTTGGATACCTGGTTGGTTCGTGGGCTTCTGGTTCACTTGCTGATGCGTAAGTATCATTTTGTAACTTGAGGTCACTACATTTAAAAAAAAAACAAATCACTTTTTATGTAGCACACGGGTAGGCCCCAGATTAGACCTTGAACGTACCGAGCTTTGGACTTGATTCATTTTAATTTATTGCAGGGCCTTTGTGTTTTGTTGAAGGGCACCGATCTTTCATGTAGATCGGTGTTGCAGGACCGTTGGAGCCCGGGAGGGGGCGCTACAGCTAATTTGTAGTTTAAAGGCTTTCTTCAAAATATCTTCATTAGCTGTGCCTAGGAACAGTCAAAATCAACGTAGAAAGCGCCAAAATCTAGAAGCTGAAGGGCCTCAGCTCCCCAGCCTTAGAATCTTCCAACGGCCGGCCCTTTGTTGTTACTCGGGGTGCATTTGTACCCCTATGAATTCTAAACTATTTTAAAGATTTGGTTGGCTGAACGTTCCCTAGCATATCGTATTATGTTTGCTCTTGTTCGACATTTCCAAACAACGTGCGTGTTTAACACGTTTTAAACGACGAGATACATTTGACAACACGACAGAAAAAAAAATTCGAAAAGGGGGGGGGGCTGAACGCCCCCTTGAATATTCTCCTAGGTTAACATTATGCTAATTTTCGCTTATTCAGTATCGTTGACGTGGCGAAAAAGGGGGAGAGGAGGCGAGGGGGCGAGGCCGGGAAAGCCCCCCCCCCTTCCTCGGATCCGCACCTGATATCATCACTTTTCTTTCCTACAGTATCGGTCGCTACTACACACTATTCATCGCAGTTTCCGTTGATATTATAGCTGGAGTGATCCTTGCATTTTCGCCTACCTATTGGTTTTTCTGTATTTTTCGTTTTCTGGTCGGAGTTTCCAACATATCCCTTTATCTAATGGCTTTTGTGATAGGTAAGAAGAAACAAAGAAACCATTAAAGTGAATGTCTGTATTCAGCCAAGATGATTTTTTGTTATAGCACTAATAATACAACATTTCATGATTTTGTTATAAGTTTTAGCTTATCATTCAATTGATTGCGACGGTGAAAAGACTCAAAAGAGACCTTTTTAAAACTGTGTATTTTGGGGGAGGGGCGGGGAGGGGGCAGTTACGAAAAGGTTGGCTGGCATGGCGTTTCTTAATTTTCTTCGTAGAGTTTTGTATGTGGGGAGAATGAAAATACCGTCAGCTATACTGGCATGACCTTTGAGAAGGTAGGCTGCATGCCAACAACTTCATGAAGTATTTTTGTTATCAGCCTGGGTATTCTGGTTGTCATAGCAACAGCTAGCATATGTACGCTCATAAAATTAAATACGCAGCCAACTTTGACGTTGAAAAAGTGTGTCATGTAGAGAGATAATATAATGGGGTCATGCTCGGAATGTTTTACTTTTCATAAAATCCAAAAATTGTTTTTTGTTTTAATTCCCGTTACTTTTCATGTTTTTTGGCCACTTAATGAACTTCCTTGTTCTATCCATCACACTTTTACGGTACAGAAAAGTGTTTCGCTGCACAATACAACGCCTGAGTATAGTTATCCAGATAAGAATTGAAACGGTTATGCAACCAGCCTCCGATTGTTCACTTTACATAAGATCCGATTTCCTTGCATCTCAGGCAGATGTTGTTACGTTTCAAAAATAAGTCACTGATATTTCCTGACAAACCCAGCGCAATTGTAGACACCGTCGTAGATTTTCGCTTTCAAAAACATATTGCAAAGATCGATGGTCCTTTCTTGAGATTGTGTAAGACTAATAACGTATTGATAATTAACATCGGGCATGCGCGCCAGCACTGCGATCCAATTTGTGAGCGCGGATTAAAACTTTACGGCGAAAATTTTAGTGAACAGTGGCCTGTCTGTATGTCTGTCTGTCTGTCTGTCTGTCTGTCTGTCTGTCTGTCTGTCTGTCTGTGATTATCTTATGTAAAGATAAATAATCGATTACGGGGAAGCATAACTCGTGAATTCGTCACCTGGTCTTCTCCTCTTGCAGCTTATCATATGCATTTGCTTGTTAAATATCTTCTCGTTCATTAACAATTTCAATATTAAAAACTCCCTTTTAGCCACAGAAATACTTGGTCCCTCCAAACGAATATATGGAGGCATGGCGATACCTTTAGCATTTTCTTTCGGCTATATGCTACTGGCTTTCTTGGCTTACATGATCCGGAACTGGAGACATTTGCAGCTAGCGGCGTCCGGACTCCTGGTGCCAATTTTTCTTCTTATTCCGTAAGTATCTCAACGAAACAGATGTAAAGATAACAGAAGCTTCAAGAATACGTAACAAACTTGGACTTCAAAGGTTTCCCGAACTTGTCATTCTTTTAAAGAAAGAGGGACACAAATCAGTCCTGGGGGTAATGATTCACTCATTTTGTTGAGAAAGGAGGGTCGAAGGAAACGTCGAGCAGTTGTGCGAGCAGTAAATCCGAAATGATCTTTTACGCCTTCACGCCCTCTAAGTTGGAAAAAGTGAAGGACATCGGTATAACTAGTTTTTTGGTACTTATTAGTAGAACTTGCTAACACAACTTATAAAAAGGAATTCAAGAATTGGTCACAAATGCGTCGGCTGTTTGGTACCAAGTTTAATCCTATTACTTGCACAGTCAAAACGTTAAAGCTGTAGATGAAACAGCTCTTCGCAGGTAAGTTCATTGTATAATGATATTTAGTGCATCTTGCACGGTACTGAAAAGACCATCGTTTATGGCAAACCAAATGCTCAATAACTTCCAGTGATCGAGGCTCGGCCTCGATTTGTCGATAATTCGTTCAGGGTATATTGGTAGACATCCAGATCTTCTGGCAGATAAACTCAGTAGGACATTTAGGTTTCTGTGATCCTAAGTTTGCTTCATTTGTGTAGCCATATCCCCTCGGAGGGGATTCTGTTTGCTCAGCTCACTCTTTAAAGCTTCCCAAACCCTGAACAAGGAACATGCCGTACAGCCTGTTACGTAAGCAATGTTTCCATAGGCTTATGGGGTGTTTCTCTTCGGGGGAAGGGACTGTGCCGTTTTTGCACGGAAAAAATCTGTTGCCCGAAGTGTAGTCCACTTTTTTCAAAACTCTACCCCAGAATTAGGGTTTTCCTGAACTCGAATAAGGGGCACAACCTCTCCCCTGGCCACTACGTCTATATGTTTAGCCCCTCTGCATGGAAAGACGTTGAAAAACTAAATAATAAATTGTTCAAAGTCACTTACCACAAATGCCCGCTGTGTGACTTTCAAGCTGACATTCAAAACCTCCACCAGTCCCTTATAGAGTATTAAGCTAATTCAAGTCTTCATGTAGAAAGTCTTTATCGGCTAAAATGGTATTTTCCCGAGTCTCAGGCCTGTTTCAGTGGGCCTTTCAAATCAAAACTGAACGAATGCCATGAAGATAAATACCAGGTTTCAATATTATTGGAGTCGGATACACATATGGCCTAACAGCTACTCTGAATGGTGTAGGCTACAATGACGTCATAACAGTGACTGCTGCATGTGGATACGGAACATCAGGTATGGACCGTCGAGTTCTAGTCTGCTAATTAGTATCAATACACCAATAGAGGTGTTTCACCGACGTCAAGTTGTCGCCCGTCTTTTTGGTTGTTGAAATTTTTGCCAATCAAGCATCCATTGTGTCATAGTAGTATAGCCCCATATGGTCATACCGTGCCTGTCTAAATACGCTTATTGCGCGTGTGCTGTGCCCGACACTACCGGGCAATTCCAATCTCGTGACGTCACATGAAAATCCTCTATACAGGCGCGGAGCCAAGGGGAGGGCGAAGGGGGCAGCCATCCCCCTCCTTGAGCATATGTTTTATATTTTTGAAGGGTTTTTTATGATATTGCTAGTATGTCAAAATGCAACTTACAAGGCCTGGGAAGTGTCATTTCCAGCGATCTGGGAAGCCTTTTTCCGCCAAAATTTTCTTGTACGCTTCGCGCCAACCTATGGTGGCGCTACCCTTAGGTAGTTTGCCTACAGGCTTTGCCCCTCCTTGTCATATTCCTGGCTACGCGCCTGGCTCTATACGCCTCTATCCTTCAGGCTTTTCAACATTGGAGGTAATGGAACCAGACTAAAAGATACAATTTTTTCCAGTCCAAGGAGAGTCGCCTAAGAATAATGTGTACCCAGTGATATCTGTGGAAGAGGAAACATTTTGATCTTTTTATATGTTATTTAGACGTTACTTAGAATGGCATTTTATGTGAACTGCCTGCCCGGTTTACTGCAAAGGTTAACGAAAATACAATGACATTGAACTATCGCACTGTAGGTGTCAACAACCGTTGATGACAAAACTTCTACAGCTTTATTTTACCAATGAAAGCACTATACAACACACGAAACCTTGCGGCAATAAGTAGTAGGCCTACCAGGAAGTGCAAATGAACTCCCTTGTAGTACCTGAAAAGTTGAAACCTCCCTTTAATGCATATAAAACTTTGGACTTCGTTTTATGTATCCACAGAAGGGAGGAGGACAGGTCGAATCTTTGAAAAACTGTCCAGAGGCGTCCGTCGTGGTCTGGAAATACACAAAGTGATAATATGGTGACAATTTTTCTTTCGAGGGCTCAACGGCTAAGGCCAAAGAATAAATGTAGGAAGGAAGCAATCCGTGAACAAGTTTACCATTCACGACTAATTTCATATCTCAGTTAAAAGGTATTTAATGACAACTGCATGTGAAGTATTCCTTCTGTGTAATGAATCTACTACAAAATTTTTCAGTCAATAATGGTTCACATTTTAATCTTACTTTTATACAGAATTTTACCAGAATCAGCGAGATGGTTAATGGCTCGAAAAAAGTACGAAAAGGCGGAGAAAATAATCAAACAGATCGCGAAAGGGAATAAAACTACCGATAAGCTACCAGAAAATACCGTGGAATGTTTAATCAAAGAGGAAGAGGTTAGTAAACATGTTATAGTAATTATTTTGGCTTTGCTAAAGAGTTTGGAGAGGACACACCCCAGGTAAAGTGACGTTGCCACCGTGCTTGTTTACTTGAGACCATGGGAATCATTACAAAGACCACCTTCAATGCATAATTGATTAAAAGTGCACCTAAATTTCAAAAATATCGCTACAAAGATCGAAAAGGATTCTGAATGGTGTAACTCCTATCTTCACAGGACATTGTGGAAGCTTAGCCTATTAAATCAATTTTAAATGGTAGATATTGTGCAATAATTTGTGATGTCACCAGAAGCGGGTATGTATATGAAAAAGTAGAGGGAAGGGGGATGAAGGTCCCTTGAAGCAAAATTAGTGTGTGTGGAAAAGTGGGAGTCAATCGGACCATTTCCAAAAAGTAAGGGGGTATATCCCCATATCCTATAGGGGATTTCCGTCTATGGCTGTCATTGATGTACTACGAAGATTACAAGAGAAGAATAGAGTACCAGTTTACTAGGCCTCGAAATATTATCTATGAGATGAGCCCATGCTGCAGGGATTATATAGGCTACTATAACAGTTACCTCTTTGAAGCTTGTCGATCTAGTTTTGGTTGAAACTATCTCACAGCTGTCTGATGCTTCTGGTTTCGTCTCGGGTCCCTCCTGGGTCGTAACTACCTTTTGGGAATAGCTTCTGTTTTTCGTCTGCAGTAGGAGATGACCCCCATGACTTTGTTTAAGAGGCACTGTACGAGAACGTAGGCCGAATGGACTACCAGAGCTCAGGGCACAGTCGCATTTGGTAGTGCCCATTGGTACTCTAAATCTTCCTTATGAATTAGTGTACTATAAGTTAAGCTTTAAATTTTGTGCTCCTGCACGTAGGAAAAGTTATTTACTAGGAGAGTATGTCCTCATGGTTAAAGAGAATACACTTGCAGTGCTTACCGAAAGATTGTGTACTCTGTAACTTTTATATATGGTCCTGTGTAACGACTGCCAGTGAAATGCGCATGTCAGCATCACTTGCTCAGCTTGTAAGTTCCCTTCAGTAGACCGCTGTAACGTCAGTTGCTAAGAGGAGTCTATACTGTATACGCCACAGTAACTTCTGGTCATTCAAATACAGTAACATACTAACTTGTAAAAAATAGTTCACCTCTAAGAAATATTCAACTCACCTCGCTATATCGTGGCACATTTCAAAGTGTCGTTTTCCGTTTCAATTTCAGGAAAACTTTAACAGAAGAACTTATACGACACTAGATCTCTTGCGAACGCCAAAGCTTCGAAGAGCAACACTCATGTTATTTTTTATTTGGTAAGGCAATAAAAAGTAAATTCCACAATTGAGTGAAGTTGGAGAGGGTAGATAGGATAGCATAAGCGTAAGTTACTTCTTCTAATGGGGTCCGTCTGCAGCCCCCTTGGACCCCCGTATGTCTATTATAACTAGTTAAGGGGGATACAAAAGTAGAAGCAATATAAGGTTTGACTGATTGAAGATCCCAGCAGAGGGGCCATCGCAGTGAACCAGGCGAGGGCGAGAGAACGAAAGGGGGAGGGAAAATAAAGTTTAAAGTTTAAAGGTAATATATGATACAGCGATTTCTGTTTTCTTCCTACTGACGCTTTCAATGGGACAGGAGTCTTCCCATCATCCCAATCGATTCTATCGATACTTATGAAGACTGATGATAGCTTTGACGCTAATTGCAATCCACCCAATATTTTAAGAAAACTTAGGAGATGAAATGCATTCACGTGTTTCCGATTGACGAAGTAATTTTTCCTTGAATAGAAATTAACTTTCGATTATACAAACATCCTAGTAAAGCTGAAATGATCCAAGATTGATATAGGCTATTTTGAGTAGGACATTTCTGCTGCCTCCTGAATGGAACTGATATTAATTAGCATATGGTGCACTTACGGCATGACTGTTGTTTGCACATTTTGAAAACTTGCCAAAGGCATGAAGACTCAACGCAATCACGCTGGAGAGTGTGTATGTGAATGTGTGTGAGTGTGTGTGTGTGTTCGTGATGCTTAACTTGTAGACACGATATCTCTATGTGTGGATATTTCATATTGAGATGAAGGTTTCTATTGTTTTGGTGAAGTTCAGAGGTCATCAGAGGTCAAAAACTCAAGCCATGTTAACACAATATCTCAAAATAGGAATGATGGATATTTTTCATACTTGAGGTATAGATTTGTGATATTAAACAAACAAAGAACGTAAGGCATATTGTTGAGTTCTCTCCGAAGAAAGAATTCAATAAATAGACACAAAGAAAAACACACAATTACCAGCGGTTAAAACGGAGAGATGAAATTTAACTTTAAGTTTAAACAAACAATCAAACTTGTACTCAAATGCATTAGTCTCTAACATAAACTAGTTCCCTTGCTTGTTTCCGAAAATAATACAAGTTTCAAACTAACAAATTTACAGTTTCCAATCCTGTTCCAGAGACAAAGTTTCTAAACTCTAATTTCTCGAAGGCTACCAACCCTGTCTAGATATCGAAATGATTCCCAAACTCTTTCTGCACGATGACGAGAAATCATTCCCCTTTTAGAGAAACTGCCTCGCCCGCCCCATGTTAAACTCAGCAAAATTACCCAATATTCTTAAACAAAGCGAAACGAAAGAAATAACACTGAAAACAAGGGTTAATACCACAAGACAGGCATAAAGTAAGAAACAATACAAACAAGAGCCCAATGGGCACTATGGTTCCTTGCTGAATGTAATGAAACTGAGCCATGAGCATACAAACAAAATATTAACTAATGTGAAGTTTGCTTATGACTCTGGTGACTGCTACATGACCTTTAAAGTTGTTGGCAGTGAAACTTGACTACATCTGCCAAGTTTCTTATAAGTTCATAAACTTGACCTCCAAATAGCCTCTGATAACCTCCAAATGGCCTTCACTAAGTATGAGGTTTCCCTATCAAGTTATGATATACATTCCATGATGTGACCTGGGATGATCAATAAAAGAAACACACTATGGCCTAATAATTCTATGAATTATTTCATTTGAACTCATTCTGATGATTGTATGTGTGTCTGAGCTCAAATGGAATTTTTACACTCAAGTTATGTTGTTTAATCCATAACTTGACCTGAAAATGACCTTCCAAATTTTTGGCATGGAATTGTAACTGTATCTGCTAAGATTCATTTACATCCACAAGTTGCCCTGAAAGCACCCCTGCTGAACTTCAAATAACCATCAAATTTTACTGTGGCGAACACATATATCAAGTATGAGAACAATATGATAGCCGCTTTCCCTATCAAGTTATGGTGTTTAATCCACTATTTGACCTCCAATGACCCCGATGACGTCCAAATGACGTTCCAGTTGTTTACCAAGGTGAGCACACATCTGATGTCAATCAAAGAGCAGTCAACAATTGAGACTTTTACTTACCCCCAAGTAAAAGTAATACTTAGGGTGACAAGTATCTGTCTTTAAGTTCATACAATTGTTTGAGTTTTATTCTTTTGAACTGAAGTCTGTATCAAGATATTTTGTTTGAATATGAGCCAAGTCCAATAGCTTTGTAAAACGAAAAGTAATAGACCTATTTGAATAAGAATATTGAAATATAATCACGTAGAAATACATTTGAAAACATGTTTATGATTAGTGACGTCACTCAGGTGTCAGAGGACAATTCCCCAAAGGCCTCTTCTCCCTCACTTTTTCCCCAGGGCAAACTGGCGGGAACGTTAACATATCTGGCACACCTCCAGTCCAGCGAATTGTGTTTTGTACACAACATTTTAGAAGTCGTTGCCTCTCATAAAACCGTCTCACAGTAGAGAAAATTGTGGTTTCATTACATCATGAATAACGTTCGTAATTTTTTGTTTCTTTTGTTCCTGTAGGCCTGCCAACTCACTCATTTACTTTGGGTTATCACTGAATACAGCAAAGTTTGGATCTAACCAATACATGACGTTTTTCATAGCTGGGTTTGTGGAAGTTCCCGGCATTCTAATGACTGTTCCTTTTATGCAGTCCCGCTTTGGCAGACGATATACGATATCTGGCGTGATGGCACTGAGCGGAGTGGCTTGCTTGGTCACTGTCATAAGTAAGATAACTAGATTAACACCACTTTGACGTACCATGGAGCTAGTATACCACCTCGGGAGATGGTAACTCCAAGGACGTACTGACAGAGGACCGAAACTTTTGGGAGTTCAAGAACAACCCTTCATTGCTTCATTTCTTATCTGAATTACACTATTTCAACCTCGAACCCTCGCAAAAGTTGAAAGGACACTGTGAGTGGGTAGGTGGGCGGGTGGATGGGTGGAGGTGTGAGTGGAAGGTGGGGGTGGGGAATAAGAATGCACATTAGAATGACTTGGTTACACTGTCTCCCAGTCTTTCAACTCGTACACGCCCTCTACTAATTTTGTAGTGTGAATTTGGCGCGTAAATTATTATAATGTAAGAACTAAAACCCACTGAGTTTACAACTTTTATGAGACGACGATCTGCCGGACAAACATTTCAATTAACGTTTTTGTTCCTTTTATACAAATGGAGTGATATGGAAAGACTTACAATGGCTGTCAAAAAATTCACGAAAACCAATCGAACTCACAAACGAAACGAAAATGCAAAAGATAGGGAACATACACACGCATTTATTTTTATGTACACAATAGTGATGTGCAGGCAATTGAAGACATGCGTGCTTCTCCTGAATCGACATTTCCACCGAACTGATTTTCAACTTCAAAGATAAAAAATTGTTGCAGAATTTGGTGTCTTAGTACCAACTTTACATATCATGCGAATTGTAGCTGTCTGGCTTCGTACCATTCAAGTCTGTTAAATTGCCAGTTCGAGTTTGTTTTCGTCCACTTTCAATATAGAGGGCGGTATTGGGTTCCATCCAGGACTTACTATCAATAGAAACTAGGGAGGGTGAAGGAGGATAAAGGCAAATGGTTCTATCTGCTTTTTAATTGCTATGTAAGTACTCATTTTCTTCTTCGCATTTGTTTTTACAGCCTCCGACATCTTCCTCACGGTGGCAGCAATGACAGGAAAGTTTTGCATTACTGCTGCATACATGTCCATTTACGTCTTCTCAGCAGAGATATTCCCGACAGAAGTGAGGTAAGCTAAGGTCAAGAGGTCAAATTCAGTGACACACTGGATGTCGTGAAGGTTAAACGCAAGGCAATGCCCGCACATAGTAACGAGTGCGGTACACATTAAATTGCATACTGTAACACTGAAACGCAACAAAGACTGTTGCGCGCATAGGGTATTGTACACAAATAATAAATGTTTATGAGTGTGATAGTGTGAATAATTTCATGACTTGAAAGACTGAAAGTTCTTTTCAACGAGACAAAGCCGAGTTGAATAGAATGTTCAACTTTCAACGAATGAAGTTATTCATACTATCACACGAATGGAAAACATTCATTATTTGATTTATATAACAACACTTAACTTCCTAAGTCCAGATTTTGGTCAAAGTTTGATTCAGTGAGCGGATAGGGCCAAACACCGTGTGTTATTCTAGACTAACCCACAATGCATAACACACGACCGTGTTATAGTGCCAAATAACCCATGGCATGCGGCCGCCAATCCTCCAATCAGACGTAGGGGAATTATATCAGCTGTTATATAACAGGCGCGTAGCTGGGGGGGGGGGGAGGCCTGGGGACCTGGTCCCCCAGATGTTCGCGAGGCCCCCTGAAACCGTGTGTGTCCTAATAATATTTGTAAGAAGTAAGGACGGCGATCAATGCCGTGACCCCCATTCGATACCTAGGCCCCCTAAAAATTTCATCTTAGCTACGGCCCTGCGATAATAACAATTAATTAGCTAACCAAAGTGACTATGCAAGCTTCCTATACTCAGACAGACAGCAATATACCACTTCTGTCTTCACAGTGTTAGTCTGACTTTTTCAAAGTTGTTAAACACACTGGCGGATCCAGGGCCTTTGTTGGGGGGGGGGGCAAACTGGTGGTGCGGTGATATGGGGGTCTTCTTTGGAAAAATTTTTCTATAACTGAATGCCTTCAGATGCGATTTGGTGCAACAAAAGTGTAAAATTGTGAAGTTAATTTTCTGCTGTTTATTCCTTAATTATTCAGCAAATTTCAAGAACGATATTTCTGGTCCACCTTTGGGTGGGGCCATGGCCCCGTTGGCCCTCCTTGGATCCGCCAGTTGTTAAAAATACGTATACCTGTAAACACAGACACCATTCACTACATTATGAGTAGACCCCCCTGTAATTTAGACAAACAACGATTAGAGGAATCCTGCAATCATTCCTGGTATTAAAGTCATACGTTTTAGAAATTCTTTCATTTAAAGAGCAGTACTTTTATTGGCAAAGGAATGTTAGAGTATCTTTTTGTAACATTTATGATTTACTTAATATTTATACATATATTTTTATAACCTTTATATCTAATCCGTTCTTAGCTAGACCTTTGCAACCTTGACTACGTTTGCATCATTGTGTGATTATCTGTTTTTGATACTCTGTGTGAATGTTATTCAACACAACTTATAGTCTTGGCAGAATTGCTACCTTTTTGGGATTTGCATTTTTTTGCTGTATTTGGTAAAACTTTAAAATGATGTAGAATAGACATCAGACAATCGGAAAAGTATGTGCTCCATTTTTTCATGTGCAAGGGGGGTAGACAGCCATTTCAAAATGGCCGCCATTTTGATCATTTTGGCGGATTTAGCTCAAGAAAGGCTCTTTTGCTCCAACATTTGGGATCTAAAACTTTTTTAGGAGTAAAAGTAGTAAAATTAAGAGAGCCTTACACAATATTCTAAACGTTTTTCCCAAAATATTAATCTTTTTTTTTTTTGTAGTGACCTGTCAAATGTTGCCTTTTTCCCCGAAAACCGGCAGTTTTGGTAATTTTAGCACGTGGGGGCAATTTTGAGTACCAGATTCTCTTAAATTATGTATCCCCATTCCTCATACCCCACCACCTTACCTTTTGGTTATGGGTAACCCGATAACCAGGTATAATACGTCGGGAAATTTGGACTCCCACATTCAAACTTACATGAAATGAGTAGTACTAAAAATTAGCAATTTCTTTGTTTTTCGTTGGAAATTTTGGAATCTGGGATCATTTTTAAGGCAGTTTTTCCTTCAATTGAATAACCAGCGGTCCTCATCTATCTGGTATTGAAAGTAAAGTACATTGCTAAGGCACACGTAAATTTTAAAAATTTTAGAACTAGGCACATGTTCCATTGGTGCAGCCCCTTAACAGCCAAAACAATAATATTTTTATTTTTCATTAAAAATTTTTCATTAAAAGAAAACAGGTTTTGGCACTACATGACAAGTTTGGGTGATTACGATCTCTTTTAGAGCCCATACGAGATTTTCCATCTTCACGAAATTGGTACTCAAGTGCCTCAGTAGTACAGTGAAAAAAATTACACTCGCAAATGACAACGGATTATTGAATAAGGGAAACCCAAATATTGTTTTTTTTTTCAATTTTTTGTGAAAACATATGGGTTTAAGGGCATTTTTGAATAGCAATATCTCTGTGAATACCATATAATATGTTATCTTCATAGAAAGGGTCCTTCCGGGCCTTGGTAATAAACGGAAAAACTTTTGACCTGCACGCAGGAATAGACATATGAAATAGGGGAACGGCAACATTGCAATATTTTCGTTTTTCACAGAAAATATGTGATTTTGTCTGGTATGTCAGTAGTTTAAATTGAAAAAAAACTTTAAAAAGTATGGGTCCCACTTATTAAGCATCCATTCAAAATGTTCTTATCCAAAGCTTTTTTATGTATTACAAAGGCACTACACTACCCATTCCATACAGATCATAGCGTGTTATTATGGTACTTATGAAGATACTACTGCTCAAAAGTGCCCCTAAACCCATATTTTCAAGGAAAATTGAAGTAATAGCAATAATTGGGTTTTCGTAATTTCGTGCCCGTTCTTACTTGACAGTCCAAACTCCTACTGTGTATTACTAAGGCCGTAAGCCGCCCTTTCCATGAAGATGAGAGCTTCTTGTATGATACGGTACTTATATATATATTATGTCTCAAATGTGCCCACAAACCAATATTTTTCAAGGAAAAATGAAAAAACCCTAATATTTTACGAAATTCTTTTTGTAACACTGTAAAAATAGACGTCTTCATTTTTTTTAACACATATGTGGCGTTTACGAATTAGAAAACGAACAACAAAATGGATACGCACAGTAAATGACTGAACGAATATTAACACATGATAAGGATAATGACGTCAATTAAAGTGCACTCCGCAAACACGTTTACATGATTTATATATATGTTAATTTTTCTTTATTAAAAACAACTTGATATTTACAGTAATCATCAAGTAAACGCATAAACGTGTTTACGAGATGGCGTTAAAGTGGCGTCAATGTGTTAAAGTTTGCGTTTTAGACGTTTAATTTGCTTATGTATTTTATTGTTTTTTTCTGTTACATAAACGCCAAGACGCGTTTATTATCTGTTACAAAAAAGTGTTTATCAATTTTTACAGTGAAACTACTGATGCGCTAGGCAACTGATTTTCGGAAGAGCAAAGCATCTTGTTTGGTACTTACAGAGATATTACGGCTCAAACCTGTCAAAAGTGACCCTAAACCCCTGCATACTGCCCAATTTTCAAGGAAAAATGAAGAAATCGCAGAATTTTGGTTTCCTTTATTTCATGTCTGTTCTCAGTTGCCAGTCTTAATTCTTTCTGTGTACTACTGAGATACTATCTTACAGATTTCAGGAAGAAGGGAGCATCTTGTATGATACTTATAGGGATATTCATGAATGCCAAAAAGTGCCCCTTAACCGATATTTTTCAAGGAAAAATGAAGAATCACAATATTTGGGTTTCCGAAATTTCATACCCGTTCTTATTTGTAAGTCAAAATTCTTTCTGTGAACTACCGGTACGAAGGCACTAGACTGCCTACTCCGTGACGAAGAGAGCATCTTATGTGATACTTTCAATTCATTTCAATTCAATTTATTTATTCCAGCAATGAACAGGTAATAACATGAATATCTGAATAGTTAAAAGTAGTTGATCGACAACTTATAGAGAAATTATGGCTCTAAAGTGCCCTTAAACACAAGGAAAAATGAAGACGAGTTGGGAAACTGGATTTAGCTGTACCATGTCGTACTTCAGATCAAGTCCGCGGATATTCCGTACAGATACGAAGTTTTCGAGAGACTGATTTCTTGTCTTGCACAATTTACCGTCAAACTGTCCAACCTTTTTCGGTCCAAGTTAAGGAAAATAACTTCAAAGGAGAATAACGCCAAGGAAATTCTCTTTGACCCGTGACTGATGTCTAGAGAACCATAATTTTAAACTGGAAAATTGTGCTTGATTATACAAAATATCTGTCTTGCACATGCAGTCTCTGTTTTGGTACATTTCCCTCCCAGCATGCATTGCATATCGAAGTTTCCCAACTCGTTTATTGTTTTCCTCCAAACTGAAGTTGCGTGACGTCAATGCATAAGGTCTATTGCCGGAGCAGGGGTGTATTATTTGGAAGGATATTCAACTGCAACAATATCTCTGAAGTTAAATAGTTGCCGACAGCAATGTACTTCCCATGGGGGCGGGGGCTGCAGCACTCCCTCCCCAAAGTTTAATGCATATTTGTCCAGAAATGTCATACATTTTGCCCAAATATAACAAATTTTTTTGTCCGAATGGGAGGCTCCTCCCTCTCGCTCTCTGGAAATGTGGTCCATTTCCTAAATCTTGCAAATTGATTTAGTCAACTTTGGGGTTTTTAGGCTTTTGACATCATTCCCCCCCCCCCCTTTTTTTTGATTCCTTGCTGAAGGCAAAAGGAATCTATACAATCACGCTGGCCATTGTGTGTTAGTATGTATGTGTGTTTGTGACGCTTGGCTTGTAAACACGATATCTCAATGATAACAATGATGGATAATTTTCATACTTGGGATATAATGTTACTATATTTAGAGGAAGACCACTATTGTTTTTTGGTGGAAGTCAAGGGTCATGTAAGGTCACCATAGATGAAAATCGGAAAACCTTGTTAATACGATATCTCTAGGTAGGAAGCATGGTTGCGTTTTTAGAGTTGGCATGTGGATGCCTTATAATCAATCAAAAGATAAACCCTATTGATTTTGGTAAAGGTCAAATGTTATCTGAAGTCACAGGAGGTTAAAATACGAAATTCTTAAAAAAAACTTTTTCGAAACACGATATCTCAAGGGAGTAATGATGGACAGTCCTCAAAAACGGTATATAACTTTATCATATTAAAAAAAGAACCGTATCGTTTTCAGTGGAGGTCAGAGGTCATTAGAGGTCAAAACCGAAAACCTTGCAAAAACATGTATTTCAAGACAAGGATGATGGATCCTTTTCATACTTGGTATATCAATGTGTTATTATTTTAAGAGAGAGGGAACCCTATGAGTTTGTTGAAGGTCGAAGGTCATATGAGGTCAACAGAGGTAACACTTCAAAAACCTCGTAAACTAAATAGTGGGCGGTGCCTCCAAATTGCGTATCGTGACCAACGAAAACTTAGGGCTGAACCTTTCTACCATTTCAAAGATAAAATTATAGAGAACGTTTATTTTTTTCACAAGCATAACTGTTACAGTAATAATACTAATTTAAATTACCTCATTATGAACAAGTGAAAAGGATGCTGTAACTCTAGCATGATTAGAAATACCATACGCTGAACGAGGAGCTCGGTTTCTCGTGCAGACGGTCCGGGTACGAATCCCTCCTGAGATTTTTTTTTTTTATTTTTTGTCATTCAGTTTTTGGAAGGGTTAAAAGGTCATATAAAGTCAACAGAGGTCATGTTGTGAAAACATCGTAAAAAATGATTTAGTCAAGAAGTATAAATGTTAGGGATGAACCTCAGTGCAACAGATCATCCCCTTGCAGAAAGGAATTACTTACCCTCTATACCTAAATATCTTATAACAGAAACAAGACAGGTGAACTGTACAATGGACTTACTTGACCAAATTATAAATGTACAAACAAGTTGGGTACATGAGATGATGAGAGGTCTAAGCAGGGAGTGGTTACTCCGAGTGACAGCTCCCTGGTCTAAGTAGAAAGCAAAATCAGCCAGGTTCTTCTATGGGGTTCTTCTATTCGACTCGCAACCGTTTTCGTCGGCAGGGTAACCGATTTTAAAGAAATAAAGTTGTGACTGTTTAAATAATTCAGGCCTCATATAATAAATAGCCAGAAAATGTTTTTTCCCTTAAGAATGAATTTTGAATCATTTAAGCTTAGGACATTTACAACCTGTGTATAATTCTCACTGTACAGGAGCATCGGGGTCGGTTCATGTTCAACAGCCGCAAGACTTGGTAGTATTTTTGCTCCCATGGTGCTCGTTATGTTTAACGACATTTGGGAACCACTGCCCCTACTGTTGTTCGGTTGTCTCGCTTTAATTGCCGCTGGATTGGTGTTGCTACTTCCAGAGACTCGTGGAAAGGTGCTTACTGCAACCATAGAGGAAGGGGAAGAATTTTTGCGGTAAGGGGTCCAGTTCTGCATGTATTCTAGGACTGTGATTTTGTATAGATCATCTTAATGGAGGGTTATGCTGTTTTTATTCCTTGCAGAAGGCGAAAGCAGTCACGATGGCATGTGTATGTGTGTGTTTGATAGCTTGTAAACACGATATCTCAGGATAGCAATGATAGATACAAGGTATATGGATTAAAGCGCAGGTCACACTAGAGCGATTTCGGATAGCATAACGGTCCGATTTTTGTGAGTTTTAGTTGAAATCTTCTCAATCCCTGGTCGGAAAGAGCCAAAATTTGCCAGCCTGTGTGAATATATGATTTTCATCAAAGGACTACGAAAATGAAATGAAAACTTATTATTTTGTGACGCCACATAGGCAGAAAGCGTTTATCAGGCAAACGTGCAAAGACCGGATAGATTTTCAAACAAATACTGCTCTGTTGAGCGGTATAAGTTATATAATGGTGGCAGAACAGTTTATCGTGAAAAAACTTGGATCAATTATTAATATAGCGTGACCATCCTTAGAACAAAGTCTGAATAAAAAACTATTGGTGCGATTTAGAAAAATTCGGATCGGATTTATGATTGAAAATCGCTGTAGTATGACCGCCCTTTATCATATTAAGAGGAAGTACCCTATTGTTTTGGGTGGAGTATATGAGGTCGCTAGATATCAAAAACGTTAAGTCTTGTGAACAAGATATCTCAAGGTAGGAACCGTGCGCACTTCACATACTTAGCATGTGGATGTCTTATAGTCAGAAAATGAACCATATTGCTTTTGGTAGAGGTCAAAGGTTATCTGAGGTCACAAGGGTAAAACTACGAAAATCTTGGACATCTTAAGATAGGAACATGGACATTTCTCGTATTTGGTATATGGGTTTATCATACTGAAAGAAGAGAACCTTTTATTTTTAGTAGAGATCAAGGTCATGGCATGTGAGGTAACCAGTGGTCTAAACTAAAACCTTTGTACACAAGATATCTGCAGGTAGGAAACATGGATATTCATATTTGGCATGTGGATACGTTATAGTCTGAAGATGAGCCCTATTGGTTTTGGTAAAGGTCAACGGTCATGTGAGGTCACCAGAGGTCAAAAACCAAAAATTTTGTAAATACAATATCTCATTCTTTTCACACGTCGAATGTGGATGCTTTTTAGTCCGAAGATGAACCCTATTGCTTTGGTAGAGGTCAAAGGTTGTCTTAGGTCACCAGAGGTGAAACAGCGAAATGGTGGAAATTGCTATTTAATGCAATAGCTCAAAGTGCGAATGATGGATACCTTCCATTTTTAGGATTATAACTGAGAAGGAGAATCCTATTGTTTTTTGAAGAGGAGGTCAGAGATCAATAGGTAACAAAGTGCAAACCATGCAAATGTGACATAGGTAGGAACCTAAAGTACATCTCATAATGGCATGTGGATGCGTTATAGTCAGTAGATGAAACCTATTGTTTTGGTAGAGGTCAAAGATCGTCTGAGGTAAAAACCTTGTAAACTCCTTACAAACATGATTTTATATTAAGAGGGACAAAATTGATGCAGATGTACTTAGCGTATGGGGATGTTACTCCTTTTTGGAGTAGATTTAGTTTCTGCGTGTAACGGGAGGGAGTTTTATTTTGCTAAAACCCCAGAAAGTGAAAGTACTTAAGAAACATTTTCAAACGTCAGGAATCACTAAGCCTTTAGGCTTTCTGGTTTGAATTCTTATGATACGATACTTATAAATTTTTATGATACGATACCAAAAGTACTATTTCCTTGTGAGAGGGGAGAGAGGAGGCTGTTTGGGGAGGACGGGCAGGTGTGACTAGAATGAGAAAAAGCAATCATGTAAATGGAATCCAAGACTTGGACAGAACTTGCGGGAAATTAGGCATTATATCAGCCTTTACTAAAAACGATGGTATAATACACTGAAACTTACTGACAGCCAGTGCCATATTTTAAATTTGCAAGTAAAGCAATGGTTCATTGTTTATTAACATATACGTTAATGTTTTCATCTAAACTTATGGGTTTTTTTTTCAGCAATCCGCATGGGAAAATATCAAACAGCAATGAGGACTCCAAGATTTAGTCGTCGTTTCAGGATTGGAATTAGTAAGCTAACTTGGTGATGATGTTAGTAGTCTTGTACATTGCACCGACAGCCCTGTCAAATTACACCACAAATAAACGGCTATCTACGCAAGTTACAATGTTTATATGCGTCATGTACAACAATACTTAAATTAGGATAAATTTTGTACAAGTAAGACGTTGTTAGCAATTAATTGTCTTTATAAAAACCACTTAAAGCAGCTGATGTAACAGTTTAGGAATAACCGACCGCACAGGGCCGCTTCGGAACTGGATAGTGGGGGGGGGGGGGGTTACAGCCATCAACATTTTTCTGGTGTTTGGGTTTTGAAGGTTTTGTCTAACTTCAAAAACGTTCAAAATTCCCGTGGAAAAGCCCAAACTCTGGAATCGACTGATTCAGTCCCCCACCCTCATCAGTCCCCCACTCTCATCTCGATGTTGGAATTCTGCTGCCCTCTCCATGCAAGAAGGTGGGAGTTACGATTATTTAAATATTAAAGATGGCTGTTGCCTTATAGTGATTTAGTAAATCTCGCTACCCAACTACTTACCCCCTGCAACTTATTTCCCCTCCCCCTTGAGTATCGTGTTTGCTGTGGGCCTGCTTATACTCCAAACGTCTTGTTTGGTGATTTGACCGTTCGTGTTTGATTTAATTTTTTTGTTTTGTTTTTTATCTTTCAGTCATCAAACGTTTCCATTATTTTTGACAAGACAAAAATCCACAAAAATGTCATTTCTCTAATTTATATTCTTATCTTACTTTCAAAAACATTCAAAAACCACACATCTCATCGACATTGGAATTCCGTATTTTAGGACAATTTCGTACAATATACACTTTTGTGTGACATACCTCTGATTTTAGTTTTTATGTTTTTCATATTTGTATAAAGTTGCCTTTTATTTTGACTGACTAGCATCTTGGAAGTTACCTCCATATTCAAAAGACTGGCAACAAACAACTCACTAGAGTTAATGCCAATGAAAAGTGCGAGGCATAAAGTACCGAACATAGAAAAACCTGGGAGGGAATGTGTGGATTTTATGCTCACTCATCAGAAAGTGCGGAGTGTATTCGGGCCCTGTCTCCCATGATTTACGCCCCTTGGAACAGCGATCTTTTTTTGAGAAGGGACTACGTCACTCATGCGTGGGAAGGGGACCATAATTTACAAAGCAAGCAATCCTTTCTAGATAAGCCTCAACCGTCGTTGCCCACCAATTGTATTTTTAGTAAGGTAAGGAATCATTACCCCTCCTCAACGCCAACCCGACCCACATTCACCAACGAAGGCTCAGGGTTATACATTTCCGGAATTAATATTCTTCCTTTTTCAACTTTATAAAAGTTCATTCACTTGTAAGTTTTCAGTCATTTCCATTTTGTATTAATGTTTCCATGTAAAGTAGATTTAACAAGATATTTTCTTCTTTTTTTTTCTGTTGCAACAGAGTTGTCTTCTTTACGGATAATTTCAAAGTTTGAAGTTATCTTTCCCGTCACTTATATCGTATGAGTCGTGGAAATGATATCAATTACTCTACAATCACATGATGTATAAAGTAAAATCTTAAAATTACTATGATTTTTCAGAAATGACGGCTTTTGTACACATGCAGGAAATAAGGGAGGTATTTTAAGAAGAAATCACCATAATGGACATGAGCCTTGTCATGTTAATACTACTTTATAAATGTGTAACATTTTGTCTTCAAGACTGGTATTACCATTAACTTTTTAAGATGTATTTAAATATGCATAAGAAGGCTTGTGTTTTGAAGAAATGCTGTAACACCACAATCGATACAGTATGGCATTCTATGCGTTACATCAGTGTAATAAGGTGTGTTTTAACAGGGCCGTCGGGACCGTGGTGATGGAGGTAAGGGTTTAGTCCCCAGGAATTTTCAATTTGTTTTTGCTTCCAAACAATCTGCCAGGGTCTAAGAACATCCAAAAATACCTTGGAAAATGCCAAAAGCTGAAGCTAAGATGTTCAGCCGGCCCAACATTTAACACCTTCTCGCGGCCCTAGTCAAGGGGATGTCGGAGAGAGAGAGACCTTACCACTACCATCGTTATAGCAAATACATTTACAAAATGAAATGCATTTCTATCTTTAATGTTCTATATGTGCCATGCTAAACTTACAAGGTAATTAAGTTGGCAGCTGGTATTACCCTCCAGACGAATATGTACATCTTAAATCATTAGGCCCATAGGAGAATGTTAAACCCAGCGCGCCCTTCGATTGGGTTTAAAACTTCGTCTCCCTTGTATCTCACCAATCATTAGTTGCGATGGTGATATGTAAATAGACATTGGAGTGCTCGTTTTGCTACTATCGTTTTCTCAATGTTTGATTGGCTTAGAATGATCAGGTGACTAGCAGTTATATATGCTCTACCACTTAGCCGTTTCGATGGATTATGCATTATAGGTACTATGTTATACTAACAAACTTTATCATACCTCGGAAAGAGTTGAACTATATTTGAAATTTGGGAAACGTTTGCAGCTGAGGGGTAGGAGTATACATGGAATGGGGTGGGGGATTGTGGGTAATTGTGGGTAAAGTAATTATTTTCGACATGGATACTGTGTCAGGTAGGAATTTTACCTACATGATCATTCAATTTGTGGAAAAACTCTTTGGCTACTTCTTCAACTTGAAAGTCTTCCATGATGTTATGAATCACACGCATTTGCCTTGTGATGACGTTACATCTCGTTGCGATGGCGGTCTGTCTGTTTCTAAACAAAAGTAACACTTTCATCATTTCACACAGTTGACTAAAAATGCCTCGAGAAGTCGAGATGCTTTCATATTTTTTCCACGGTGGCCAATGTGAATGTACGTTTGGCTCACGCCGTATATAGAAAAACTGATGTAGCCCACTGGTCTCAAGACAGATTGGACTTATCATTGTGGTAAGATTTTGAAATCGATTATGTCCCTGTAATGAGTTTACAGTACTCGGGTACAAACAACCTCAGAATCTCTGCCTTAAAATATTGTTTGATTTTTATGTTCTGTAAGGGTCTAGCCATATTGCAATAATGAATGAAATCAGTGGGGTAGCCACAGGGCGGGGGGGGGGGGGGCTTGGGAGCTCCAGTCCTTCCACGAAATCTGAGAACCCCCAGCAGCCCCCACTGGTGATCGGAGATATGTCGAAAACATATCAATAGAACATACACCAGCCCTCCCATTTGGAGATCCAGCAGCCCCAGTTCCGCCCATCATTGAAACTCTGGACACGCCACTGAATAAAATGTTACTCGTTTCAGATTTTCAGCCAAATATTTTGGAAAGTTTGAATCAATACCAACTGTGCACACTCTACCTTTTTGGTTGTGTCCTAACACTACAAGATTCCAAGAGCGGGGGCAAGTTGGGCAAGGAATATGGCAATTGACTCAGATTTGAAAGTGTACCTTAAGTCTAAAATTACAAGTATCTGTTATTTATGTTAGAAATGAATCTAATTATTCCAACTCTCATCTTTCAAGAAAAGATTACAGAACGTAAGATTATAAAATGTCGAAGTTTATTCACCGTATACAAAATGGTAGATGCGCAGTAACTGGTTATGTTAAATCTTGTTGCCATTTGTTTCTCACTATGATTAAGTCAATGTAACTCGCTGAAAAACCATTCACTTATTGATAAAGAGTAAATTTTGTTGAAACCGTATGGATTAACTGTATAAGCCACTCTTCCTTGCAACGGGCTAAGTAAGATGAGGGTAATTTTCCCCAAGGTCTTAGCAATGTTTTAATTTCAAAAGGAAACGAGTAGATAAAATTAATTGTGCAAAAAGGACGTCACAAATGATTGAGCAATAAGTTTTGAATTCGGTGAATTAATCTGCAAGTTCTGCATCACATATTCTTGTAATTTAGACTTGAGGTTCACTTTAAAGAGTCCTTCATCCTTGAATGAACTTAGTATTTGCTTGGAGGTTTGTTCGGAATCAGACGGCATAGTTGTTATGGTAACTACCGTCCCACATGGGAGGGTGGTGTTTTGAAGTCATTGACTGACATTAAGAGATGTTCACATGGCTTTCACTTGACAAAAGAATTTGAATTAGTCAGTTCAGATGGATAGTTTCCTGATATGATTTAGTCTCTTCTATAGCCATTTTTGGGATTGTTGTATCCTTTCAGTTTGTCGGTTAAGTTATACATACGTTTCTTGTTATATTCCTTTCTAACAATTAAAAATAAAATCTGTCTGAAAACCGTGGGACTGAATGTAAATATTATTAGTGAGTTTCAATACAATTTTGTAAGCTTAACTGTGGAATTATTCATGCACATCCTGGTTGAGGGCTTTCATCCATTTTACGTCTGCAACCTATTTTCATAGGCTATTAACTGCAAAGTATATTTTTTCATTCTTTTGCTTTTTATTTGATTTTTCAAGACTCCAAAACTCAATTGGTAAAGGTGTGTGTTGTTACTTACTCATATTCATTTTGTTTGTTATTAATACAATAGGTATTATCAATGCCAACATCATGCAGTTTAACCTATATACATCGATATACTTTATTTGAAGTTGTATGCTCCAATGACGTCTATTTGTCATGACGTCATGTTCTTCGACGACGTCATGTGACGTCATGTTATCCGACGACCTCATGTGTTTAGAGGACACACGAGATAACGTGCTGTCAGTCGAATGGTCACTGGAATTCCAAAATAATTTTATCGAAGTTGCATGTGCAGAAACTATATGAGTAGTATCTCTTATCTCTGTATGTTTACACTACAACAGATTGTCTCTCATAACTGGTTTTTGCCGCTAATACCTTGATTTTGATATTTCATGTATCCTTTCGATTTTCCCCCATGTATTTCAGAGATGGGCTCGAAAAAATATGAAGTAACCGGAGGAAGTATAAGGAAGATAGTGTGTTTAAGTTACATGCATCAAATTGACTAAAGCTGAAACAGTTTTTTCATCGTCAAACTATCCAGGGGATAGACGTAGCTCCTTTGGGAAGCAGACCTCCTTCAGGGTCTTCACCCTCTGACATACTGCTGAAGAGACTTTTAGAAAAACTTAATCCATTCACTTCAGGCATTAGCTTTCCTTTCCCCAAAATATACACTTTACGAGAGTAATTATGAAACTTGTTTCATTTGACAAATCATGAAATAACCTTTGAGAAATGTTTTCCCTTGACAAAATTGATCTCAGTTTGAATTGTGTATCATCCTAATCATTGTTTTGAAGGCACAGAAATATAAGGTATCACAAACGCAAAAACCTTTAAGTTCCCAACCTCACAAATTCTGACAGCCCTATCGAGCAAGATTCAGTTTTGTATTCCTTAAAAATCGCCATATAGAAAGTTCTGATAATTATTGCCAGATCCCATTCTATTCCTAAAGGAAAATATTTTGTTCGTTGTAGAGAGAATTTGCACATTTTTAACACCAATATTAACAGGTACAGAAAGATAAGTTCAAAATGAAGCAGGAGGGTAGCTTTCTTTCCAAGAAATTAGGTCTTCACAGAAAGAAATTCAGTGATTTGTTGCTCAAGAATAACTTGTTGGCCCAAAGTTTCAAAATTTTTAATGATGCAACATCCGTAAACTCTTGTAATGCATAATATTCTGGGAGACAAGCTATTGCTGAATTTTTTTGGTGAAACTGAATGGCTAAATAATGATTGTAGCTATTTTTTTTCTGTATATCATATTGGTGCATTTTAAATGCAATATTTCCCTTTAATGTATAGGAGAATTGCAAACCTTGTTTGAAATCATCATATATAAGGAGACAATACAATGTAACGACCACGTAAATTTTGAATGTTCTCTTGATTTATTAGCTTACGATAGTATCGTAAGCTTATGCAGCCGTACGAGCTTTTGGAGCTCTATGACGTCATCAAACAATAAAATACAAAAGATATCGCGGATTTTCCCTTCACACCCTGTCGAAGAATGTTACTACGACAAAAGAAAAAGTAGCACCAAATGTGTGTCCCAATTGACAGTGCCCATTATGGAACTTGCAGTGCCCTTTTGCAAGAAAGAATTGATCATTTAAAAGGAAGGTAGGAAGAAATTGTTAAAATCTTTCACAATTTCGCTGAAAACACAACTTAGGACGCCTTAAAAAGGACATTTAATGTATTATTCCGCTAACGATCTGCAGTTGTTTCACTAGGGCACTACGTAAACATGTTAGTAACAGTCTGCAGCAGGTATATGGTATATTATTCTCAGCACGCGTGAAGTTGTGTCACAAGACTTGTACGTAGCTTCTGTTTGACGCGACCGACGACCACCAGGAGCAAAAAATTTAGAGTCCAAATCTATTAAAATTGAAGCCATCTCTGCAACATTCTGATAAATTTATGGTTGGAATGTTCAATTACGTCTAAAAGAGCAATATAATGATAAAAATATTAGCACCTGACCTTTATTGTGTATGTTATGAGATGTTTTGGTTTCGAACTTTGAGATCGTAGCGAGAATGTTTACATACTGAAGGCACTGCAGATATTGCAGTGCTTCCACACTCTACATTCATTTTTCCTGAAATGGTATCTAAAATTTCCTGAAATCGGCTTGGTATTTCCTGATATTTTCAATAACGCTTCTTTTATGCTACTTTAATGGCTGATCCAGGATTTCAACCTGTCAAGCCATACGCCATTTCCAGATTTCCCGAAATTCCCCCAAATTATCCACCTTCCCGAAAATTTCCCGAAAAGTACCCAGATTCCCCGAATTTCGGGTAATTTCGGGAAGACTGGAAACACTGAGATATTGTGTGCTACAATGCCGCAAGTTTCCCACGGCCGATTTCTGTACAGCATATTCCTTGTTCAGTCACATCCCAGTTTTGGAGGTCTTAATTTAAAGGGTCCGAACAGAGTCCGCTCCGCGAGGAAACTATTCTTTGTTACCAAACTGTGTCATAATATCTGAATATGGTAACTTTACTCCTTTGTAATCTTGTGCTTTTTTCAAAATACAAATGCCTCCACAAATTACAAGCTGTTCCTACAATCAGGGAGATGGATTACCAGCTCCTTGCCGCTAGGAACTTCTTGAACTTTGCGGCGTGCGAGTTCTCATACTGTCATATAGTGACTATCGTAAGCCTGGAAGCCAATGGCTTTTGATTTTGTTTTGATTTTACGTTTTGTTAATTAGCAGTGGCGTAGTCAGGATTTTTTGGTATGGACACTGAAACGTAAGAACTTTTCTAAGGGCCGATTCCTCCTTCAATATAGCGCTATAACTGAACAATGTTTAACTCTCAGCTGTGTCCGTGGTTGGCCTGAAAGAGCTAAGGATGACCATATTTGACTGTGGGATGGTTGGTAGAGGAGTCTATTGGGGTAGGGGAGTAGGCAGAACTTTTACACAAAGTGCACCATTGTTCCTCGTCATATTATATTTGTGACGTGGGGTTACAGGGGAAATGCCTGCAGAAGCTCTGGGGTATTTGAACAATTGTGTACATTGGAGTAAAGCTTAGAATGAAACATTTAACAACTCCTATAGGACATTGAATGCGAACTTAACAACAGACCACAGAAATGAATATTTGACCATTTTTCTATGTAAGTTTGGTGGAGGGGCAACTCTCTAGAAGAGGTGCATAATAGGAAAATTTTCCCCTGAAGTATTGCCTTAAGGGGGAATATTTCCTAGGAAAATCCCCCCCCCGTGGGCATATTTTGTAGGAGGTAATCGGACCCACCTGAAAATCCCACCTCAAGTTTGATGTAGTTGGTTCCTTACAGTTTAGCATTATGTGGAAGATGGTCACTTCTTTCAAAAATCATGTGAAATGTAAATCTCATGGAAATGTCATTATTTTAGACCATATGTAACATTTCATGTAAAAATGTCACTCTCAACATTGTAAAGTTTTTATAACATGATGGATTCATTATTAATTTCTGAGCATCACACTGAGAAATTAGGATATGAAGGTATTAAAATTATGAAAGGAATATGAGATTTGATTGAATTGTAGTATTTGGAGAACGTAAAAAATTGAGCATTCTCCAGTTTTGCATTTGAATGAAATCTGGAGTTAACAATAAACATTGTGGTATTGATGCACAATCTCATTGATTCATATTTATGTCAATTGTCAAGTTACAGCAGATTATCCATTTTATGAAATGGTATTTATATAGTTCATTTTGTAAAACAGTAAAGTGTCAGCTGAAGATTGATGGCAGGCGATGGAAGTTTCCAGGGTGTGGGAATATTTCCTAGGTAAATTTCTCCTCCCCTTGGGGTAATATTGTCATTTGGGAAAATTTTACAGTGGGCAATTGTGGGTTTTATCGCATAAATGACCCTTTTGAAAGCCAAAATAAGTAAACTGACCATGGGTTGCGACAGAATTTTCTCGAAAGGGGACCGGGCGATGCCAGCGACTCTAAGTTCCGACAGCTCACTATGTCGAGGGAAGGGGATTTGAAGGAGCCTATCCCATGCCATTGCAGGGCAAATTTTGCATAATATCACTTAACACTTCTAGAGCCGAGTTGCGGACTGATATCGTTCTTTTGAATCTGAATCGTGAAACTTCAAAGCGCGCGAAAATTTTTGGTAGGCTTACACAAAAAAAAAAAAAACCTATGTAGTCATTAAGAACAAAAAGAAAGAAAAACTGTAGGGGTTGTAGACCGTATCGGGGATAACATATATATATATTGTATCGAAACCATCTGGACTACCTGATGAAATAGCCAAACTTTGCCCCGTGAGTCGTTCACCAACTGACCGTACGCATGACACACACAAGAGAACAGCAACTAGATATTGCGATATGGGATGAAATTTACGACCTCTACATTAAGTGTGTACTCTGCCTACATGTTACTTGGTAAGGAGGACAGGATTTGTGCATTCTAGCTATGTGGAATGGAAATATTGAAGAAAATGGAGTGACCCTACAGCGCGCGTAAAATTTTTGGGTTCTTATTAGAGAAATTGTCTTCTTGAGCGGAAAAACAGATAAACCTTAGGGGCGACTAGTCGCCGACTGGGACTGCATACTTTATCGTATCGACTAAGACTCTCCGCCGAAACTGTAAAAATTCCGCTACGGGAGGCTATGCCCCCTGCCCCCATCTGTCGCCACCCCTGGAGGGGCGGCCCGCCCTCAGAGTGAAAATGACATTGACAACCAATACTTTTTCGGGATTTATTTATTTTGCTTCAGGATTAGGCTTCGAAAAAGGTTAGGGTTCAGTCCCCAAGGCATAATCTGTTAAAAAAGGAGAAAAGATCCAGAACACCGTTTCCAGAAGCTATGCCATCATTAATATCCAAGGTTTTGATTGACTTTTCGGAGGCCTATTGCCAATGCGTCCTACATAAAATAAATATGCCGTCTGTTCTACTGCGGATTCCATCGTCATTACTCATCCCCGAGCCGCATACTCGTGTTCTTTCGACTGCGTATGAGCAACAGATGCATGTATGGCCAATTGAAACCTTGAATCAGCGATAATTTCACACCTTTCTGAACACTTTGTTTCAATTGTTCTGGTAATCTGTTTCGTCTTAGTTTTCAATATCATAAAAAGATCACACTTGTGAAGCCAGTATTTCCAAATTACCCTCCCCCTAGAGCCCTACCTCCACTCCACCCCACCAACTTCCCATCCCTCCCTCCTCTCGCCGTTTTTTGCTCTCGTTCATTTTTTCAACATCTCCCACCTCGTCCCCAAAATTTCTGTGGGGCTCTTTCCCCTGCCCCCTTCCCCCTGCTGACTACGCCACTGTTCCCGTTTCAACACCATGACGATCTTGTTAAGGCTTGACAAAGGTCATACAAAATATTTTGGACCCACACTGAGCATGACCAGCTTTACCTTGACCAGGTATTTGAAATACATCTGTTAATAATGCATACTCTGATAATGTGTCATGTGTCTCATATTCTGGCTAATCCCATAGATATGTCAACTCTGTACTCCGAGTTTCTTTTTACTTCTATTTGGTAGGATTGTCAGTAGGTGTTGTTACTATAAACACTGGATCTTCTAGCACACTGGCAGCTGACTGCAGTTAGTAATGGTCCCTATGCATATGACGTCACATAACAGAAAGCGCGCCCTCCAGTGGAGGAAAGAGCGTATCATTAGAACTAACACCAGCAAATGCAGACAGCTGATCGTGTATCGGTCAGATACGCGCTTGTCTTCTACGAGCGCGTGCGAAGTCTACGTCGTGAGTGCAGTGTACTTCACTGTCTTGCCACCAAAATGACGTCGCGTGACGTCAATGCATAAGATCTATTTGAAAGGGCTGTGAGGTATGAAACAGACTGGTCAATTTTTCGGGGAGGGGGACAACAGGCAGAGCGGTGCCTCCGTCACTTGGTTTAAAGTTGCAAAAAAATATACTTCCCATATTGCTGGAATGGTATTTTTCTGTGCATGAAACAAGTTTCATCTAAACAAAGTTGGATTTATTCTAAATTCTCTTTAATTTACGTAAATCTAGGTGATAAAAGTTTACTTAGAACACCTCCTAGGGGGAGGGAGGTGGAAGGGGCACCGGAGCCTGTTGCCCCCTCTGCTGTATGCCGCTATGGAAATTGTATTGAACAGTTCTCCCATCGAACAAGTCTCCGATGTAGCCTCTCTTTCTGATGTAGTTTTACACATAAATTGTGTCTCAATTTGAAGCTTAAAATAGTGTTAAATGACTCACGATAGTGCCACAATAATTGTACCCAAGCTCTGATCACTACTTAAGACGGTACTCCACAGAGCTAATAAAGTCAAAAAGGTTGCTCGAATTGATAAAAATTTCCTTGAATTTGGCATAGTCTGTATTTCAACTCATTTCCTACAACAACAAAATCAAAAATATTTTGTTAGTAGCACAGTCAGAAACAATCTCCCCAAATTTTAAGGGAGTAAAATTTAAGAAATGAATAAAAGACAAATTTTCAGCGTAGCTTGAATTAGTGGTCCGTAACTTCGGGTTTGGTGCTAGGAATGTTATGTTTAGGGGCTAATATGTGGTATGCAGCACCTCCATTGGCTTCTGTGTAGAACGCACCACATCTTATTTGCAAAGTTGTTGGTAGAAAAATATTTTACAAAATGTCCAGCTATATTGAGGGCTCTGAAACTGCATCTAAAAATACGTAGGCTATGTTTTTGAAATCTACTCTTATAAATTTGACAAATTTCACTTGGTAAAATACTTATGACTAAATTCTGCTTTAAATACATGCAGCCTTTACGGTCATAATTTGCACAGGGAGTTTGCTGGTTATCACATTTTTAAAATCCATACGCTCTAAAGGACCATGTTAACATGTTAACAAGTAGCCATTATCAGTGTTAGCTACTGATAGGGTTAGAGTTAGATGAGGTTTTACGGCTCAGTTTCTAACCAAATGGTTTAAGTCGGGACGGCCACGGCCTTTTTTCCAGTTGAGGCTTACTGGCTTGTTTTCCCTACTCCATTGCTTATTGTGAGCACCATGCAAGCGCAATTGCAGTAGATTCCATTTTTAAAGTCTTTGGTATGGCCCGGCCAGGAGTCGAACCCCAGGCCTTCCGGCTGAACTAGTGATAGGACCACAAGACATCCACAAATAAATATAAACAACAACTTGAAATAAACGTCTTCTATTTTATTTTCTGTCAAACAGAATTTTAAAGTTCAGACTTATGTGAACAGTTTATGCACAGACTGTTTAATATGGTTCTGTATGTTGTAACATCCAATTAAACACAATGTCCCACATATGGGATCTTATAGGTTACATGGACCATTTTTCCTAAGTATGGTCCAAACTACGACTGTTTGTGTACAGGCTTTTATGGGTTTTAGGGATCACTTACAGGCATGATATACTGTTGTTGCCTCTTCCCGTTTACTTTTATCAGGACAAAGATATTATTGCCTGATTGCATCAAAAGGCCCAAACAATTCAGTTTTGCTGGCAATGAAATGTAACCGACCGATCTATGAACTGTCTCTCCTGATAGTAATTAAAACTTCTTTTCCTTTACTTCCAGAAACAAAGGAAACATTTATCACAGATTACACAGAATTTCAATCAATTCACTGAATGAAAGCAAGCAAACAGAAAATTAAATTTAGAATTTTTTTGTACGTTTAAGCTGCCCCTTATAAAATACTAAAAAAGCTTTCTTTCAGTTGTTCACATTTGCAGTTTGCGATTTTTTGAGGAACTTTCTACCGTCTACCGCCAAGTGTTACCCAGTCTTGTTCTTCCAATTTTCCACCCAAACTACCACATTCCCCAAGAGTAAATTTGCTGGCTGTTTCCCAACATAACCAGTCATTCATGAAATAGGATACCCTGGTATACAAATTCAAATTGGATGACTGCATTTTCCCTTTAATCCACGTAGCTCGGCAACGGAGAAATATGCTGGAAACGTTTTGCGAGACACTCGCAATATGTTTGATGCAGAATTCACTCGGTTTGAACAGTATCGCCTATTAGCATTGAATCCATCAATCCAGACATTCCCGCTAACGTACCGTAGCTCAGAAGATGACACAAAATCACCTCATAAAATTCACAGTAAAGGTCAGATGCTAATATTTTCATCATTTTATTGCTTTAATAGACGCATTTGAACATTCTAATCATAAATTTGTGATTAATATTGCAAGGATGGCTTCAGTTGTAATCAGTGTCAGCACCAAGAATTCAAAAGTGAGGGGCACGGGGGGGGGGGGGTCAAAACGCTGTGCGTGCGCACTGTTCTTGTAAGCTGTATACCTTTCACCGCCAGGAGTTGGTGATAGGGGACACCACGGGAGGATCCTTTGATTCTTTGTCACCTCGTACGGTGTCGTCACGGGGAGGGTCTAAGGGAGGGGGTGTTTCCTTCCTTTGATCATTTTTGTTCATTTAAGGTGGCTTACATGCAAAAAGGTGCTACCTTTGGCAAATTTTTGAACTAATCATTGTTGAAAAATTTCATAATTTAGTAAGTTCTTCTTTTGGTTGGGTACAAGAGAAGGGTGTGTTGTCCAATTGGATGGGGTGACAACCCCCCCCCCTTAAGAAGTTTTTGTTTATGTAAGGTGGTTAAAAAATGCAAATTGGTGCAATCCTTGGCAAATCTTTGAACTAATTACATGCTTTGAAATTCTATTTAGTAATTTTTGGCTGTGGCAGGGCACCCATTTCAAGGCTTGTATAGACCGGCATAGACCTCCTGGAAGGTGTGTAGTAATTACAAAATGATGAAATTGACGTGAACAATGATACTTCAGACGATCCGCGTGCAACGGGAGATCAACGAGAGAGGGTAGTAGGAATAACCAAATTAAGTGTGGTGGACTGAAAAGCCTGTTTAAGAATGCTTTTATCTAAGCTGAACACACGCGGACGACAGAAAACGCGAAACACGAAACAGAAAACACGTTTTGTGTTTTCTGACGTCCGTAAGCGTTGGCCAAAAACAGAAAACAGGGCTCTGCGAAACAAGCACTGCTTATTTCGCGAAGCAAGTGTTTAGCTAAACAAGTGTTTCGGTCCCGTGTGCGTTGCCTGTTTAGCGTTTCGCGAAACTAGTTGTGAAGTACATCTAATCACCGATAGGGGGTGAGGAGGGGATTAAAAGAAAGCCTTTGCACAGTATCATTACAACCTGCAATGGAATGATATTGTGCTGCAAAGGCTTTCATTTATGCCCTTCTTACTCCATCGCTCCCTCAACCCCTGCCTCAAGGTTCTTCTTTTATACTTAGTAATCGTCATCTGCGGAGGAGAACCAGTGGGACGACCCTTTACATTTACTCCCCTCTAGAAAATAAAAAATGCAGTTACCTCAATGCAATTTTTGTTATATATTTCCTCCTAAAGATATGTCACCGATGGGAGCTATCTCGCTCCTTATACCTCGTCTAGTTAAGGGCCGGACTGTGTAGGTGCGATCACTGTAAAGGCGTCGGCAAAAACGGGGGAGGGGGACCTAACAAGGCGGCTGTATTGAGGATCCTGTCATCTACCGGCGTTTCTGTCGGATAACGCTTAGGGAATTTGAAGAATTCACAAACCTGCGACGGATCGTCCTTCCAGCAGAAGACTAGCAGTGACCTCAGGTTTCTGGAAATAGTTATGGCTTCAACTTCCCTCTACGGAATCAGGAGGACGGGCCACCTCCGTAAAAGCCATCGAGTCCCATTAAAAGTACTTATTAAGTATACCAGGCTTTCTGTGTATTCTGTTTCGTGTTTTGCGTTTTCTGTCGTCCGTGTGCGTTCGGCTTTAGTTAAGTATGTTAACATTCATCATCTACCGATAATAGGCGCGCAAAGCGATTGTATTTATAGATTGCTCTACCCCCGTTATGTGGGCGGTCCCTACAGAGGTTGGAGATGTACTTCAATTTTTCGGAAATATGTTTTAGAATGATTTCATGTATTATTGCCCTTGTATATTTATGAGATATGGAGTGTGAATCGTGACGAATGCGAGCGGAGCGCGCCAATATTTTGCCTTTTCAGTCATTTCTATGACAAAAGTTGCATATAGACTCTGCACCGAGACACTTTCGATTCCCCCAACAAATGTACCTGCCAATCAAAAGGTCAGTCTTCTGACTTGTAATTCGTAAAAGCTCTCAGTTTTCATAAAATATGCCTTCCTCTGGATTCCCCTGCTTCGCATTCCTGCAATGCTGTGCTCCTCGATAGTTACTGCCACGCACACGAGCATCAGCCTTATTATTAAGACCCTTATCGATGAATAATTCCAATATGCTTGGGACGGTATTTCATGATAACAATAAGCACGGCAATGAGATGAGGCCGCATATAACCGCGCTACGCGCGAGAAAATTTCGATAGTTTTAGAACAATTTGAAAAAGAAAATGATAAAAATAGACCCATAACTCACCACTACCGCCACTGACCTTTCGTACAGGAGGAGGCTGGGGAGAGAGAGAGTAGGGGAAGGCCACGACTGAGCGAAGTGCCCCATCCCTCCCCCCCCCCCTTGTGGCTCCATTGGTTGTAAAAAATTCAAGCCTTCATTCTCGTTTTTGTCTGGTGACTCTGGTCTTTAATCAGCCGTGGAACTTACGTACAAGATGCATGTGACATGAATTGTTGTATGCGTTTGAATGCAGTGGGTGTGCTGCCTAACCAGTGCTAGCTGCTCGTGATTTCCATGCGGAAAAATACATAAAAGCGTCCTTAATTGGTAGTCTGCTAAAGGTACAATAAATAGAGTGATGAAAAATAATTTTAACTTAAGGTTTTTCTTTTGACATATTTCGCAACTTGCAGTCTATTTTTCTATTCACAGAGAAGGGGAGTCTATATGACGATAGTGACCAATGAAGACAGGGTTTACATTGTCAACGCGTATATGCATCTGCCCTCGCCTTGTAGGAATTCCTTGTAGGAATGACGTCATTCGTCCTTAAATTCTGATCCGAAAAGGGAAAAGAGTGTGGTCCTTCAGACTACATTAATCAGGCTTGCCATCGTATCAGGCTCATAGTTTGTTCGGATATTAAAAACATTTTGGTGCGGAGATTGCATACAATTTTATGATGTGAATTTTGGAAATGATTTCTAAGATTTATAACATTTTCGTACATCTTTCTCCGGTGCGCTTCGAGGGGAACCCATGACCGTTACTTTGTGTATGTCCCCTCTTTCTCTTATATCCCTTTGTGACTGATTTACTACGTGTTAGTCTGAATTTTCGTATACACTAAAAGTAAAAAAAAATGTTAAGTTGTTTGTGTGATCAGGGAGTTTCCGTTGCAACTCCCTGGTGTGATTACAGTGTTAATGTATCTTCTAAAAGCTTCATGCTAAACCTTCCCCATTTTGTGATTATTTGCAGAGCATCTTGAGGTCATCTCTCGCAGCTAATGAGCATGGGCACCAGTGGCGTCGCCAAGGTAGGGGGGGTCAGGGGGCACGTGCCCCCTGGAAAACCTTGTGCCCCCCGTGTGCCTCCCAACTGAGATTTGAGATTTTGAAAAAATATAAATCTCCTGTAAGTTCTGTAGTCAGAATATTTGACTACCATGTTTCATATGATTTGATTCTCCTTAGGACAAGAAATGGCAGCAATTTGTATTTTTTCGAATAAAAAAATCGCCCATCTCATAAAACACATGGTTTTCTCTGTGTCGGAGGCTGAGCATCGGTCTTGGTAATCTATCCATAATCCTTGCCGCCTCAACAGGTGTGACTATACGTCTTGAAAAAGTGTAGCGGAAATGTCTGCCTCGCGAATTCATTGACCAAAACAGTGAATGGTGTTGTTTCGTACGTGCCATGGAACTTGCCATTGCGAATTGTAATGCAAGCTCAGTGCCAGCAATGAGACTTTTCTGCATTTTCTTCTTCGAAAAAATAATTCCAATAAATTTTAAAAGGGAAATATATGATACAAAATTCTATGATCCCTTTAATTTAATCCCGTTAAGACTCCAATCACTCAGTTTGTGGATCATGAAAATTTCACGTTAACTAAAAAGTCCACAATGGAACGAATAATTTGATCGTTGATTCGGCAATTACACATGCACGTTTGTTCACTTTCATGAGAATTTCTCAATCCATGCATAATTTTTTTTTTAGTTCCTAAAAATTCGTTATTTTTTGACACAAATTTTACTTCAAAAAGGTAGCGTATGTGGCACCAGATTGCATCTAAGGACACCTAATTTTTCAAAAATTTTCAAAGGGGAGGGGGACACCCCCTCCCCTTAAACCCCTCCTCCCGGCCGGGGTTCACACAATATACTGCATACGTCACTATCTATTTGTGCCCCCTCATCGAACTGTTGTGCCCCCTTGTACCCCCAGAATGAAAAGTCTGGTGACACCACTGATGGGCACCGATCCTGGGGACCTAGAACCTTTATCAATTTTTCTACAGTACATGTTCTTACCGGCAGCTTATTGTACAGACAGAAAATGTTTCATATCTCTGTTTTGGTCATTTTTTTTCATCTTATTTGCCTGCACTTATGAGATGTAACAGGAACTGTTTTTCATATTTATGTTTACCAGTGTGTGTGAAGTAATAAGAACTCAGGACTGACAAACTGTGTCTGCTTTTGAACTCATTAAAGCTGGAATGTTGCAATAAAACTTGGAAAGATTATTGCCACTGAAAAAAAAAGATTTTTTTCCCTCCTTTTTAATATTTTGCCATCTCTTTTTCTGATATTACATTACCAGCTCTGATACTTTCCTATCAGGGATTTTACCCAGGCAAAGACACTGAACACTAGTGCTCATTTCCTTTGCAGAGATTATTATAATTATTTGACTGGGGCCAGTTGGGGGTGTGAGACCTGTTAGTCCGACCCCATGGACCAGAGAAGGTTTTTTTTCACCATATCGTCACAGAAAACCAGAGCGGCAGCCCCTTTGCGATAGACGCAATACCCTTGTACCTCTTCAAATCCATGTATGTCTGTTTGCTCCGTCCCCGAATGGTATTTGAGCACATGCAGACATGCCCCCCCCCTCCCCTCCTCAGGACAGTCAGGTCTATGAGACTAAACTTTTCTGATCTTTTCATTTGTATGCCTGAGCCAAGGGGAGGGGTCCCTCTCCCCTTTTGAGTTTTTTCTTATTCTGATGCCTACACGCAAAACGAAGCCATTTATTTAGAAGTTTGATGTAATACTGTATTTATCTGGCTATTTTTATTCTGGGCAAAAAAAAAAAAAAAAACCAGGCTGGACATTTTGAGAGAGAATATGAAGCATAGTAATGTCATTCATTTCATCTTTTTATGGAATTCAACAACAGACTGCCAACCTATACATTTATGAACCTGAAGATTCTCCCCCTCCCAGAAAAAAAAGAATGAACTTAGAGATGTAAATCTCCGAACCTGGATGTTAAAGTTCCTCAGACTAAGGTTACGCAAAAGGTGACTATGAATGAACACAGGCATTTTGTTGGGGGTATTGACTAGCAAAGTTAAAATAGGTATGTCTTAAAGCAGTTTTATTCAACTGATAAATCACCCAGTCACATAACGGTTGGGAATTTCCCCCCCCCCCCCCAAATTATTTAAGTGAAAATTTCACAATCTTTGAACTGTTCTTGCATAGGCAGGTTAACCTGCCAAGTAAATTTACCTTACTCTGTGCACTGCCGGTACTACTTTGCAGGTGTGCTACTGACCTAACTGCCCTATTTCACACACTAGTGATTTTTGTCAATAGAGCCATTCTACTGCCCACTGCAGAAGGTAAACATGGGCAGTGGATGACTTGTTTATCTAAAGATTCGACTGTGCTTAGCCCTGCCATTACTCTCAGTAAGGCCACCCTGATGTCATGGGGGATAATGTTCCCTCCACTTTTGAGATACATAACACAAAATACCCCTAACCCACTTTTGGTTGAAGTACCAATCATGAAAATCTTCTTATATTCTCTTCAAGAGCTGAAAAGAGAAACGACCTAATTTTGCTTTCAGTCAGGACAGATTTTTCACAAAAATGTCAAATTTTTCGCTGTGCAAAGTTTCGTTGGTCGAGATTCTTCACAATTCTGTATTATAAACCCACAACTCTCCACCTTTAGAGCGATATCCTTTAGGTAGTCTTCTCAGTTTGCTGTAAAGGCCAGGAAATTCAACCCGCAATTTCAAAGTTAATGCAAAGAGTTGCTACTTTGTCAAGTAACAACGCTCTGGTGAATCAAAGCCTATACAGCTTCGAGTGTCGGAGTTGCTCAGTTTGTCACGTCAATTTGCACCTTCTTTTGTGGCTCAGCGTATGAATTTTCCAGTGCATGTGATGCTTTTAGATTTTCTCGATTTAAACACGATTATTACGAACATCCCAGCATACTTCATCTGCCACCCAGTTATTTTTACTATTTTATAAAGTGGAATTTTTTACTATTTCCCCGAGTTCACCAAGTTCACCTCGTTCCAATATGAATTATCAGCCCCTTTAATGCAAAGAGACAGTCTTTATCTCGAAGGATGATAAACCGTTTACGCAGTCTTTTAGATATTCTTTTTAATTTGTCAAATACTTACTAAGATCCGTGGTCAAAAAGTTCCAGACTTAACCGCCGCTACGCAGGCTAATTCTGCCATTTTTGGCTCTCACTGAAGTGAGCATGGCAGACCGTTTGCCCCATTTTCATACCTCTGGCCATATTTATTCGATCAAGAAATCAGGTGGCAAAAATATTTGGGCTTTTTATCTTCTTTAAATTCCATTTTCAGGGGCTTCGGTCTGTACTTGCCTGCAAGTACAAACCGTCTAGTTGCTCTCTTGTATTTGTCTGCGGTGCGAAAAGCGACTGGCAGTGGGAGGTTTGACCATCATATGGCAGACAGAGTGGGAGTACCAATCAATGGATATTAGTCCTGATAGTGGTCAGACTAGCCGCCGGAAGATATACCTGTAGGCTATTTGCTGTGATTGCGAACCCGTTTTTACTGCACACCCACGAGAAAAAATGCAGCATAACGTAGTTATATATATAATGATACATTGAAACAAGATTTACCAAACAGCCAAAGGTCCATTTCCGTGCCATAATTTGGATCAAACCCCTCCTACACAGAATCTTACACATGCAGTATTTGGAAAAGATAAATTTGTTTTGGTTAATCAATCCTTACAAACGGGTCCAGAGAAAGAGCATTTTTATATATGACGGAAGAATCAAATAAGAAAAAAAAAAGGAAAACAGAAAAAGGAAAACAATTTAACTTAACGTGCCGTTTGGTAAATGTCAATTCGACGTTGGTGCACCCGTTTCCATTTGTCTGCTACAATACCAAGGTCGACTTGATCGCACACATCATACTTCCGAAGTAGAAGAAACATCGTCTTTGGAGTGGCTTTCAGGGGCCCCCGCCTTCTTCATTTTAATGACCCTCTCTTGGGGACAAGGAGGCAAAGCCCCCAGAAGCTCTCGGGTATTTACAAAATTCTGAACACTAAAATAAAGCCTTCAACTACGGTACCTACACAAAACATTGAATGCACACATAACTATAAAATAATAGTTTGTTCAGATTTTTTTCAAAATAAGCTGCTTCGGACTAAAGGGGATGTAGGGGCTTGATCATTTGATGCTTGGGAGATTGAATGGTCATAGAGGTTCTACGGAATTTTGCAAAAACACTCACTTTGTGCTACGGGAAGTCACATGAAGGGAGCCACAAAAAAGACCTTTTACAGAGAGTTTACACTAAAAAAAAAAACAAGTGCTAATATCTGCACTTGAAATGCTAATTTGTTAGCACTTGTAAGTGCTCGGAGAGGGACAGCACCTCAGGTGCTACATTAGCACCTATTTAGGTGTTGGCTTTTCAGCACCTCGAAGGTACTGACACAGGTTTGATCATATTTTGATGAATTTGGTTTGAAAGCATTATTTGCTTGTAAAGCTGATGCATAACATGCATAATCCATACCATAGGATGACGTCATTACCGATTTGGAAATAATACTTTTTTTTCCAAAAGTCCCCTGACTCTCTGGCAAAGGGCCAGGGGCGAAAACCAAACAATACTCCCGAAGGAGTTCTGCTCCCCGAAGGAGTAACAACGTCCCCAAGGGACAAACATTGACTTAACTGACACCACCCGACAGTGGTCCCGCTCTAGACTGGCTGAATAGAACAGATCCCACCTGAGAGCTCCGCCGTCGTGATCACGGATACTCCTGCGCCAGGTAAGTATTTGGATTTTTTTTTCCTTTTTTTCTAGTCCCCTGACTCTCTGGCGAAGAGCCAGGGGCGAAAACCAAGCAATACTCCCGAAGGAGTAACAACGTCCCCAAAGGACAAACTTTGACTTAACTGACACCACCCGACAGTGGTCCCGTTCTAGACGGGAAATAATAATAATATTTTTTTTTCCAAAAGTCCCCTGACTCTCTGGCGAAGAGCCAGGGGCGAAAACCAAACAATACTCCCAATAATAATAATAATAATAATAATAATAATAATAATAATAATAATAATAATAATAATAATAATAATAATTAGGTCATTAGAAACTATTTAAAATCATGTTTAAAATTCTTATATATTACTTAATAATTTTTTACAAAATAAATTCTATAAACTATACCATTTAACAGGCCTTAACATTTCCAAGCTGGGGAACTTAGTAGTTAACTAATTCCTAACAAAATGAAAGACGCAAATACATTTGTTGTCAAAGTTGGAATCGTTGAAGAGAAAATTGTCTAGATAAATTTGCCCCACCCACCAAACCAGAACATTCCATTATTTCCAAAAAGCTATCAGCACCCATAAGGTGCCCTGTATTAGCACCATGTACTAAGGAATAGCATTTCAGGTGCTGATTCAACATCAGCACCCGTTAGGTGCTACCTTTTTAGCACCTTAGTTTAAAATGAAGGCAAACTTTACACTGCTATATATAGTGGTTTAATGTTTGCCTTCGTTTTAAACAGCATTGAACTGCCTACAAATTACACTGAATACGCACAAAACAGATCCTAAAAATCGCAGGTTTTCCTAGTTTGTCATTGTACCGTAAATCGAACTAATGGCTAGTCGAATGACGCAGAGGACTTCAAGCTTTGAAGGATGGATAATCGTAGTAGTTGCACGGCTTATTGCAAAATACTAGTCAAGTCTGACTTACTTAAAAGTAATTGGACAATAAAAATAGATCGCCACTAAGCCAGTCGAAGATAGCATTTTAAGGCATTTAAGCAATGTTTTCTTCATTTTACATACTGACATTACCCTAAATTCGATCATTACTATCACATTTGGGAGGGGAAAAATGATGGTTCTAGCCCCTTCGTATTAATTGACGGAACCTGCCTCATTTGCAACCACGGTAGCACAAATGTGTTCACAGCGAACACTAACTCGCGATATGAGTAACTAACTGCAGGGAGGTCTAATATCACCTCCCTGCCTCGACCGACCATGACCCGACAGTGACGCCAAAGTGAAACCATTCGGTTCGCGCAATGGTCGGTCTAGTTTGTGCAGGGAGTTGCAAACAGACTGTTTGCAACTCCCTGGTTTGTGTCATATTTTGATCCCGACCCGATTTTCAGCTCCGACTTTCGGACCTGAATGCCACCCTGCATTCCGTTCCCGTCAAGACTAAATCGGGCACATCAAAGTGTTTGATATTTTCACTGAAGTACTGGGGCAGTTGCCTCGCATCTGAGACTTTGACTCATGGGGGACCGATTCTCATAAATTGGTCAACTAAGGAGCGTTTGCAAATCCGGCTATAATTCATTTTAAGACAAACATTGTGATTATAAAACTTACCGACATTTCTGTCGCTCAAGTAGAAAACATTTCTTTTTTGGAGAAAGAAAATGAATTGGGAAGGAAAGTGGTCATTTCTTCCCGACAGGCCACAAAATATTCCCTACAGATGAAGCTCTGATAATTTCTGAGTGGTGTAGTATCCAAACACCTTCGGTAGTGAAGACCCTGGATTGCCGCAATTTCAGAACTCGTTCCAACGTTTATTAAGGTTCTGAACATTTTTTTTTTTGGCTAAGTGATGGTAAGCTAAACTCAGGACCAAATTCAAATATGTTTCCATAAATTGTGTATTATATACAAGGGAATTACTTTAGAGAAGGCTTATAGTAACATTTTACACTATCGTGAAGTTCTCTTCCATCACTTCGTGAATGTACCACAAAGAGCCCCTGATCGTATGCTTATGGGAAGACATTTCACAAAGAGAGGGCGGTGTTTACCTATATGACCAAAGATATTACAAGCATAGATTCCAAACTTAAAATGGCGCGTTGACTCCTCATGGAGGCCGAAATATCGGGGCGGAAGTGCTGATCACTGCTCAGTCGTTTTGAAATCAAACAGGCAAATGAATGTCTTACAAAAGTGTTAATAATTGTTACTTCGGAATGTTGTTGACTGAAGAAGTACTACGTCTCAATAAATTCCACTTAAACAAGAATAACTTATTTCTTCAACGCGGCATTCCACGTATTTACACTTAAACATGAACGCACAATGACTGGTATTGCAAGTTCATGGACATTCATTGGTCAGTTTCTATGTATCTTCAAGTGACGCACTTTTTATATGCGCGTTCAAAGTACTTACGCGCTCACAACGGAAAGCAACTAGAGCGTTTGTTTCCAGAGCGCGGCAGAAACTGGTGCGTCAAGTATTCCGGATAATACACAGAGAAATGTATTCTGCGCGTATAGAACGCGTTGTAAAAGTGCACGCACGCTAACCTCTTTTAACAATGAAATTTTCCCTGACGCGTTCTTATTTTTGTACGCAGATCGCGGAATATAACGGCGCGCATGTCAAATTAACACTTCCGCCCCGATATATGCGTCTCCTTGAGGAGTCACTGAGCGTAACAGTGTAGGTATAGGAGTTTGGAATCTATGCTTATAATATCTTTGTATATGACCTAGAGTTCCTAGGAACTCTAATATGACCAAAGATATTATAAATAGATTCCAAACTCCTATACCTACACTGTTACGCTCAGTGACTCCTCATGGAGACGCATATATCGGGGCGGAAATGTAAATTTGACATGCGCGTCGTTATATTCCGCGATCTGCGTACAAAAATAAGAACGCGTCACGGAAAATTTCATTGTTGAAAGAGGTTAGCGTGCGTGCACTTTTACAACGCGTTCTATACGCGCAGAATACATTTCTCTGTGTATTATCCGGAATACTTGACGCACAGTTCTGCGCGCTCTAAAAACAAACGCGCTAGTTGCTTTCCCGTTGTGAGCGCGTAAGTAATTGAACGCGCATATAAAAGTGCGTCACTTGAAGATACCATAGAAACTGACCAATGAATGTCCATGAACTTGCAATACCAGTCATTGTGCGTTCATGTTCAAGTGTAAATACGTAGAATGCCGCGTTGAAGAAATAAGTTATCCTTGTTTAAGTGGAATTTATTGAGACGTAGTACTTCTTCAGTCAACAACATTCCGAAGTAACAAGTATTGATACTTTTGTAAGACATTCATTTGCCTGTTTGTTTTCAAAACGACTGAGCAGTGATCAGCACTTCCGCCCCGATATATTGGCCCCCATGGGGAGTCAACGCGCCATTTTAAGTTTGGAATCTATACTTGTAATATCTTTGTATATGACCAAAGATATTATAAGCATAGATTCCAAACTCCTATACCTACACTGTTACGCTCAGTGACTCCTCATGGAGACGCATATATCGGGGCGGAAGTGTTAATTTGACATGCGCACCGTTCTCTTCCGCGATCTGCGTACAAAAATAAGAACGCGTCACAGAAAATTTCATTGTTAAAAGAGGTTAGCGTGCGTGCACTTTTACAACGCGTTCTATGCGCGCAGAATACATTTCTCTGTGTATTTTCCTGAATACTTTGACGGACAGTTCTGCGCGCTCTGGAAACAAACGCGCTAGTTGCTTTCCCGTTATGTGCGCGTAAGTAATTGAACGCGCATATAAAAGTGCGTCACTTGAAGATACCATAGAAACTGACCAACGAATTTCCATGAACTTGCAAAACCAGTCATTGTGCGTTCATGTTCAAGTGTAAATACGTAGATGTCGGGTTGAAGAAATAAGTTATTCTTGTTTAAGTGGAATTTGTTGAGGCGTAGTACTTCTTCAGTCAACAACATTCCGAAATAACAAGTATTAATAGTTTTGTAAGACATTCTTATACCTGTTTGATTTCAAACGACTGAGCAGTGATCAGCACTTCCGCCCCGATGTTTTGGCCTCCATGAGGAGTCAACGCGCCATTTTAAGTTTGGAATCTATGCTTGTAATATCTTTGTATATGACAAACAATCATTACATGAATTTTGACCTGAAAACAACTGTTTTGCTTAGATTTAACGTTGTTTTGCTCATACTGGCTGTCATTCTGGTCCCTAAGATACACGCCTCATATGTCTAGGCTCTCGGTTAAGAGTATGTACAATTTACTCGGGTAAGTAAGATATATTGTCATATCCGTCCATCTTTTTATCGATAACCTCTTTTCCATCTGTTTCATCTGTTTGTGATCCTTTTTCTCCGGAAACATCCTTGACCTCTTGAACGGTACTCTCGACGTTTTTCTCCTTCCTGTGCAAATTTCAAAGAAATTAAAAAATCACGTAAGTCAAGCCAATAAAGTAAAAAAAAAAAAAAAAAAAAAAACAATTCAAACACAGACGGACCGCAAAAATTTCTCATGAAATCGGCTTTGCTATATATTGAAGTGGAATTTAATTTAGGATTATATATCTAATCTCCATCAAATTGCTCAGTGAGCAAATAACTTTATAAGTGTCTGAATATTTTTGCAAACGTTTGTGTGGAGAAAGCTAAAATATTCCCGGCACTAGTATTTATACTACACGTACCTCATTCACACCAGTCCCTAAAACCCCTGTACACGTCTCGATAACACCGAGTCTCAGGGCGGACGCCTGGTGTGTACCGCGGGATGATGCCCGGTAAGGTCTTGGAACTAGTCTTGGAAGCTCTGGGAGGATTTACAAACTATGAACACTAATGTAGGTTTTACGGGAAGCAACAGACTTGCATGAAAGTATACTCTCTCAGAGGTAGTACTTGAATGATGCTATCGACAACTGAGTGCGGCACTAAATGTGCCATCACAAATCGCTATATGTTACCAAGTTACCAGAGGAGTGCCTGGTTGCTTTTATAGAGAGTTGAAAGGGAAATAAAGGGGGAGGAGGAGAGGGGCTGTTGTAAAATATTTGATAAGATAATTCGAAGTAAAAATATCCCGAACCACCTATGTTTTATCACAGACCATGCATTGATGCATTGATAGCCCAGTGGAAAGGCGTACTGTATAAGCTGGATGATATTTATTCAAGATGGATATTTTTTTGTTTTTACACTATACTTGCGCATAAGTCTACACATATGTATAACAGTAACGCAAAAAGAAGAAAGTGTAGGCTATAAATAAAGGGCAAAATATTTTTGTGTGATGATAAATAGATCAGGAAATTTTTAAATTAAACCACCCTCAAAATGATCAAAAAAAAAAGGACTCGCCCCATAAGTGCCGGTTTTTAATACACGCGGTCAGCAAAAAAATGACTCGTCCCTGGCCGTGGGACACGTTAAATCAGGGAGGTAAAACCCGAGTTTGGACTCGGACTCGATTCCGAACTCGACTCCGTTTTTGGTACGGGACTCGGAATCTACCCGGAGTGGGATGTTCTGGAATCGACATTGGTCCGGAATGGGCTGCAGCTGCACTCGGACTCGGAGCCGATGACAGCCGAGTCCACAGTATGAAAGTTACAGAAATTTTTACCTACGGCTACATTCTTATTAGTGCAGGCGAAGGATTAAACCCAATACGTTGTGATTTAAGGGCAACAAATCTCATCCTAATGAGTACAAATTCTCCCACTTAAGTTTACTTGTAGTCCCTCATCCAAATTCAAAAAGAACACCTTTCCTGCCAGGCCTTTTAAAACTCCCCACCAGACCGAGTGTGCCGTTTCAGACCGTAGTAGAACGCAACGTGCCGTATAGTACACCTTAAGTTTGTTACGGCCTATTACGTACTGTCATGTTTTGTCGCGTTGACCCCGTTTTACTGCGGCCTGCTAGGTTTCTAATCCGAACCGCGACTGCCGTGGCAAATGTTTTGCCAGTTAAAAAATCTGCATCGGCATCCACGGCAACCACGGCCTGTCACGTTTGTCAATCCTGTTCTCACGTTGTCTCACGTCCATCCTATTTTGACCACGGTGGCCTGAAACGTGACTGCCGTGGCCGCCGGGAACATAGTGTAAACCTAACATTAGCTCTTATGGGAACACAACTGATCGACTACGCAAATCATCAATGACCAACCAGAGTGAAGCTTTTGTTAGCACTGATGTCAATCAGAGTGCAGTCACCAACTGTATTTAACTGTAGGGTTACTCCTAAATATATAGAGGATGTCAAAGACCCTTTTAATTGCATGAATGGTGGCACACACTCAACTAAATTCAAGGGTATGTGAGTCTGGCTATGAAACTGACTTCCACAAAATGATGTTTTTAATCAAGTGTACTTGAAAAATAGTATTGAAAGCATCTGTATGATATGATACATTGTGTAATGGTCGGGCTGGGAATTGGTCCTCAGTGAATTATAGGAACACTGGAATCGGGTGGCTCAGAATTGGGTTAACTGGACTTGGATACAGCCCTAGTTGAAGCAATCTTTTCAAATATTTTGTAATAGCAAGGTAGCCCCTTTACGCACAGGCTGTCCCCTATTTACCCCTTTCCACTCTCGACAAAACATTTTTTCAAAAATCTTTACAACAGTGTTGAAGCGGTAAAGTTAAGGAGCATCTTCCAAGCTACCCGATCGGTCCCAATCCCCCATTTAAAGGAAATGTCCCTCCTCCTCCCCAAAGTTTCTAAAATTTTTGTAAACAGGCCTCTAGGGAAGATTATTCCCTGGAACTGACTAAGGATCAACCTCTGAGACTTTGTGGGATTAAGGACTACAACATGATCAGACTCATCAGGGAGGTGTTCCCTGGTCTCTCTGGTCTGATTAAAGGGGCTGAGGTAAATGATTTCCACAATTTGTATTAGTTATTTTGATTTAAATTAAGTTGTATTAGTAATTTGTATTGTATTCAGATACTCGTTAAAGTTTTTACCCAAATAGGATTTTACTGGATTTTTTTTACATGTCACTGCATTGCATGTTCTGTTCGTCTGGAAGAAATATCAGTGTAATGCAATATTGTCGGGGTTCAACTCTTTATCGAACAGATAGGGGAAGCCTTATTACTCATGAAATGATAAGTAATAACTTTCAAGGACATGATTTCTCACGTTGGACTGCAAAGATCTACCTGAGTGGTTGGACTCTATACCACAATCAAACATGATGCTGCATCACACATACCTTTATCGAAAAGTGTATACAAATACAACAGTAGTTAGTTACGTAAGTGTAAACAGGGAACGAAGTGGTTGAACTCTTTTGACAGAGCTACCTCGAGATTAGAATTTAAAAACAAGTAGGTCTGTGACATTTTTGTTTATTTGCTTAATTTGTTGTATTACTTGTTGTAAGCTTAAAGGATTAATCCTAGGCTACATCTAAACAATAGAATGGAGAATGGGGAATGTACTATCTGTTAAACCTCTTCACGTAGTAGGATTCACAGAGCATCGCCGAGTGCCGCTTTGTGTTGAAGGGCAACATGATTGCTCTCTGATCGCTTATAAACACAGACAGGGTAACACCTCCCTGCACCGAGGCAAAACATGTGACCGTAGCTTTTGAAACAGGCCCAGGAAATTTAAGTGCAAACACGAATATTAGGCCAGGCAATGACTTTCCAAGTAAAGGCCTTAAATCGCACATTTAGTTGTATCTTATTATTATTGTTATTGTTATCATCGCCATCGCCATTCGTCGTCGTCGTCGTCGTCGTCGTCGTCGTCGTCCTCGTCCTCGTCCTCGTCCTCGTCATCGTCATCGTCATCGTCATCGTCATCGTCATCGTCATCGTCATCGTCATCGTCATCGTCATCGTCATCGTCATCGTCATCGTCATCGTCATCGTCATCGTCATCGTCATCGTCATCGTCATCGTCATCGTCATCGTCATCGTCATCGTCATCGTCATCGTCATCGTCATCGTCATCGTCATCGTCATCGTCATCGTCATCGTCATCGTCATCGTCATCGTCATCGTCATCGTCATCGTCATCGTCATCGTCATCGTCATCGTCATCGTCATCGTCATCGTCATCGTCATCGTCATCGTCATCGTCATCGTCATCGTCATCGTCATCGTCATCGTCATCGTCATCGTCATCGTCATCGTCATCGTCATCGTCATCGTCATCGTCATCATCATCGTCATCATCATCATCATCATTATTATTATTATTATTATTATTATTATTATTTATTATTATTATCATCCTTTCATTCACAGCTCTTTCTCTCAGCTGGATTCACAGGTGCTGACATCGGGATCCTACCCGGATCCTGGGAGGTCAAGCACCCTTCTGAGAATGTGGGCGCTGCCGAGGATTGCTTGCTTCATGAGTTTCCTCATGTCATGTTCTCCGGGTGCCCTTTGGAGGTGGCCTTCCAGACTGGTACTGACTGCACCGAGTGCCCCAATCACTATTGGTATCACCTCTGCTTTGACATCCCACAGTTTCTGTATCTCTAACTTCAAGTCTTGGTATTTTTGTGTCTTTTCTGCTTCTTTCCCTCGTATGTTCTTATCAAGGGGGATCGCAACATCTATTATCTTGGCGGTCTTTTCCTGCTTGTCAACTACAATTATTATTATTATTATTATTATTATTATTATTATTATTATTATTATTATTATTATTATTATTATTATTATTATTATTATTATTATTATTATTATTATTATTATTATTATTATTATTATTATTATTATTATTATTATTATTATTATTATTATTATTATTATTATTATTATTATTATTATTATTATTATTATTATTATTATTATTATTATTATTATTATTATTATTTTATTATTATTATTATTATTATTATTATTTATTATTATTATTATTATTATTATTATTATTATTATTATTATTATTATTATTATTATTATTATTATTATTATTATTATTATTATTATTATTATTATTATTATTATTATTATTATTATTATTATTATTATTATTATTATTATTATTATTATTATTATTATTATTATTATCCGCATGGATTATGCCTTAAGGCGACACTTCGTGCTAATTCAACAACATTAAGGCGACACCTGGAATTAAGGCGACACATAACTGTCGCCTTAAAGGAATAGGTACCATTTAGAAAAATAATTTAATTGTCGCAAATAGGCTTAAATTGTTCCTTTTGGTCTAATAAGTATGTCTACTAAATTTGGTTAGGGTGGGGTTAGGGGTAGGGTTAGGGTTAGGGTTAGAAAATTTGAATTTTTAGTGTGCAAGTCAATGCAACTGTCGCCCTAAGTCAGTATCCACGCTTATTATTATTATTATTATTATTATTATTATTATTATTATTATTATTATTATTATTATTTTGAAATGCAGGTCATGCCTTAAAACATCGTCTTTTTTCTGCAGGAAAATTGCAATTTGACCCAATTAAAGGTCCCACAAAAAGGGAATGTTACTGTAATCGTATCATTGGGGAGGCAATAGGGCAGGCTAGGGTGGTGTTTGGTAGAGACCCTATAGTGAGAGAAATTGGCCAACTTATTTCATGGGCGCCATTTTGGAGCTAAATGTGAACTATGGCCAGATGTCATATACACTGTGTGCGAACAGTTTTCCGTACAAAATGTAAAACAAAGTGAGTTACACAAGGCCGTAGCGAGCGGGGGTGTGGGGGTGTCACCCCCCCCCCCCATATTTGGTCGCCTGTCGGCAAATTTTCGGCCTGTCGGCAAAAAGAGGAGAGGGAAAGGAAGAGAAGAGGAAACGAGGAGAGGAGGAAAAAAAGAGAGAGGAAGGGAAAAGAAAGGGAAAGGAAGGGAGTGAAAGGGAAGACGGAGAATGAAAAGGGAAAGAGAGAACGGGCTAGTCTGTTATTGGCTATTTCGATTTTCGGCTCTTTCGATTTTCGCCTCTTCATCTAATTGGCCCATTCAAGTTGAAGGCCCGTCGGCAAATTGATTATGCATGCTTACCCACAAACATTCTGGGAAAAAATAATGCGTGCCGCGCATGTTTTCCCTTCACTGCACTCTCAGGCTTTTAACTTTTGAACACCGAAATGAAACAGGTACAGAACCCATCTGCAGATCCTGGCATTCAAAGCATATTTTGAACGCTGGTGTTGACATTCTGAACACTTTTTCTCCCTTGTTGAAGCCGGACGCCTATCCTCTTATAGCAGCGTCTAGTGTTCAAATGCTGAACACATAGTGTTCCAGTTCTGAACGACAGGTTCAGCTCCTGAAGTATAGTGGCATGACGGGAGGAATAGCCTAACACATTAGAATTAACCGGAATCTTTGCATTGGGTAATTCATTATGAACCAAAATATACCAATCCTGTATGAGACTTAATTTTTTACCGAGAGATTATGCTAAAACCTCAGAGCTTCCGGGGGCGAAGCCCCCCGGACTCCCACCAGAGGCGCTAAGGCCAGCCCAGTGTTTTAGCCAGCCCCTATTTGTGGGACATTGTCGCATAAACGGCGACAAATGTCGCACAAAAAATCTGACAAACAAATTCTACCCGAGTGTAAATTTTGAGGTTCCTCATTAGGGCAGAAATTCACTCAAATATTGCACCATTTGCGATCTAGGCACCTTACAAATTCCAAAAATTTCAAAAGGGGAGGGGACCCCTCCCCCAGGCCACAGACCAGTAAATGTCGAATTGAGAAAACGTCCTAGCTAAAGCACTGACGGACCTCTGAATCCCAACCGCTTAAAACTATAGCGACCTGACGATAGGAATAGCCTAATACATTAAATTAGTGGGGATCTAGTTTGTATTTGATGATGCATTTTGAACCAAAATATATCTATCCTGAGACTTAACTTTTCACCCAGAGATATACTTAAACCTCAGAGATTCCGGGGGCTTCGCCCTCCGGACCCCACCAGGGGTCCTTAGGCGGGGCCCTGGACCCCACCCACTAAAGCTCGTTTTCGCACTACGCATTACCAGATCCGTCGGCAAAACATAATCTCCACACCCCCCCCCCCCCAAAGATAACACCTTCGCTACGCCCTTGAAGTTACAGCGTTCTGTTCTCTTGTGACAATCATCCGTATTGGTTGACTCTGGCTGGCACTGTCTGCCGGATCCTTTAGTTTGTCACCCGGTGCAAGAAAAGCCGTCCTGGGAGGGGTCTAGAGGGAGGGGATAACACCCTCCACTTTAGGTAACTTTTGATAATAGAAAGTGACGAAAATGCAGAATGGTGCATGCTATTTTAACAGTTTTAAAAGTGATTTTATTTAAAAAAAATCTCATTTTAGTGTGTCTTATTTTTTTGCTGGTAAGAAAGGGGGAGGGGGTAGGTCTATTCTGGGCTGGGTCTACCCCTTCCATCTGAGAAAACTACTAGCACGTTAATGCAGAATGGCATACATGCAAAATGGTGCTTTTTATGGAAAGTTGTAAGCAAGTTGAACTAATCATTTAAGATTTTTCATTATTTAGTGAAAGTTTCAGGAGAGGTCTGGGGGAAGGGGTACATGTAGGGGAGCACTTCCTAGTGACACTTTTTATTTTATGAAAAGGCTTAGGCCTAGGTTTTATAAAATTGTGACAGACTAAGGTGTATTCCATGTAAAACCTACATCGAAGTCAAAGGTACGCAAATGTTTCAGTTTTCTCATGTTTGATCTGTTATTGTGTCCCCCTCCCCTATGAAAATTTTTGAAAATTGGGTGTCCTTCATGCAATCTTGTGCCACATATGCTACATGTGAAGTAAAATTTGTGTTAAAAAATTGACGTATTTTAGAAACTAAAACAAAAACATCGGCATCAGTGAGGGGGAACCATGGCACAATGGGGTTCCCCCTTGTCTTTGAAATTTGTGAAAAATTAGGTGTCCTTACGTGCAATCTGGTGCCACATAGGCCTATGCTACCATTTGCAGTAAAATTTGTGTTAAAAAATTTACGTTATCTTTAGGAAGTAAAAAAAAAAATCGGCATCAGTGAGGGGGTGGGGGCATGGCCCAGTGCCCCCTAAATACGCCACTGCTCCTATACCTATGACTGGGGACTGCAGCTCTGGTATTCCAGCGTCTCTGTGGGGATGTTCCGACAACTCTCTAGGGTTAGTATTAGGATTAGGGTTAGCCGGTTTAGGCCAAAGGGTTAGGGGTTGTACTTGGGTTTATGTGTTGGAATATCAAGCAGTCGGAATATAGAGATGGAACCGCCGTATACGGTATAGGCGAGGCCTTGTAAAGAACGTCGTAATCTAACTCTAAGGCAAAACCTACGCTAACTTAAGGCCTACATGTATTACTAAGTTGTATACTGTAAAGTTACATCGCATAAGCGATCGATCGCTATTTGATGGATTCCAATTGAACCTTCTAGCTTTTACAGCCCACCGAAGCTTTCTTTTTGTACAGGATGGGAATCTATACAACTTGTAACCCTTTTCTGGTCTGTTCGTGCATCCAAATGCAGCACCACCCGGCCCCAATTTTGGAAACAGAACGTGTCTATCTTACGTAGGATGAGTACCTCCCGCCGTACTTACAGCACGCACAACTTCCTGAATGTACATAGGCTATACATGATTTTGCAAGCTCGTACTTTGGCTCCAAAATGGTGTCCATACATTTCGTCCAATCAGAATGCGTATCTGAGAACAATGGTTGGTCAATCTCTCCCACTACAGGGTCTCTAGTGTTTGGGAGCAGCCGTCCAGTCCTTCGAAATCATGGTACAATTTAACGTCAATGATAATCTTTTATCAAAGTGAGCAAAGGTAATATAATTACTATACTTACATGTCAATTCTATTATCAATTTGCTCTATCGTGTTCTGTAACGGTTTGCCGCGTGTTTCAGGTAGAAGTAAAACCAAGAAGGACACCAAAAGAGCCAAAATAGCGAATATGATTAAATGAAGATCATCAAATACATCTCCTAGAATGATCATGAGTGGTGCTAGGATACTGCCAATTCTCGCTATAGTTGAGCACGACCCCATGCCAATACTCCTGTGGGTGGTAAAAAGCAAAGAAAATAAGTTTGCATCAGGTCACAAATTTTATTTATTTTTTCAGGGAAGCTTTTTGTAAAATATTGTGGGGAGGAAATCGTTCGCATAAATTTCTTGAGAGGTGTTTTGAGATCCACCTGGGCTATCTTCTACACTCTAAAAACAGTTGGGTAAACTTTTACCCAAGGTTGGGTCCGTATGCCACCTCCTAAAAAGTTGGGTAAAAAATTGCCCAAAGTTGATCAAAAGGGCTCCCATGGTGAGTGAATTTTCCCCAAGTAAAGGGTAGTTTTTGACCAACTTGGGTAATTGCTTACACAATAGTTTAGGAGGTGGCATACGGACCCAACGATGGGTAAAAGTTTACCCAACTGTTTTAGAGTGTACGGAAGCCGAGAACATCGCGGTGGTGTGAAATCTGACGACATGTCAGTTTTCCCACCCCTTTCTTCGGTAAATATAACATAACAGGTTAAAGGTCAAAGGAGGGCTAAGGCCCCATAAGATGCCCTGAAAACATGGGAAGGAAAAATCAAGAAACGATTTCTCGTTACCATTATCCACCGATAATGTGGAGTGGAGAAAACCAAAGTTAGTGAGGGGATACTTCAAGAAAGGACCATTACACAGTGCTTGGAAGATACGTTTATTACACTGAGATTAAGCTGTGTATAGAAATTTGGCAGCAGAACATTTTTGCCCTCAGAAGTGAGCATGGCACGCCGTTTGCCCCTTTTTGCACCTCACGGTGGAAATCCGGTGGTGCAAATATTTGGGCTTTTTATTTTGTTTCACACCGTCTTCAGAGGCTTCGATCTGTACTTGTTGCAAGTACAAATCGTGTATTTACATTGCTGGATTTGCACCTGATCGGTAAAGTCCAATGATGCAAAATTAAACATGTTATACCATGTTACTTTACAGTGTGATATATTTTCTGCACATGAAAACAACTGCGTCTTGTTTGGTTGGATGCTTTTCAGTTTATTTCAATGGAACCCAAGTGAACAGGTGAAGAACATTTAAATAGAAAATGTTAAATCGCACAACACATGTAACAGTGAGACACGCTGACACGGCAATCATATTCTAGGAGACGCATTTTGTGATTGTTTTGTGTTGATCTGACAACTCTGAAGAATTACTTGTCGTCCGGGTAATCTTTCCGAGATCGAGCGTCACGAAATTAAGCCCTACACGTGCTTATGTGGGAGTGAGTAGTGGGTCATGCAGCTAAGACGTGAATCTGAACTAACCCAGACAACTAACTCAGACAGGGTGTGGGGAAGGACGGGATTATCAGAAGTGTGACCTAGAAACCTCATGGTGTGACTCAGGACTCCGGTTCAGACTTGTCACATAACACAGGGGCAGATCAAACTTTGATGGGGCCCTCCCGTTTTTTGAAACTATTTTGGTCATAGGCACTGAGCAATGTTCCAATATTTTGGTGCAATCTAAAATCAGTTGGGTAAAATTTTACGCAAGGTGGGTCCCAAGATGGGTACTCTTTTGACCAACTTTGGGCCGTTCTTTACCTTACATTTAAGGTGGTATACGGATCCAGCTTGGGTAAAAGTTTATCCAACTGTTTTTAGAGTGTATGTGTTCATTTGCTCTTGGGCCCAATAGGACACCCACCCTTTTTGAGAAATCCTGGATCCACCACTGTAATCTTTTATTCCAGTCATGATCAGCATTGTCACCTCTGACAGACTGACAATCCCCCGGTGTGCTCAACAGGGGGAAGATAAATCCTACTTACTCCCTTGCTCAACAAAACAATATTGCGACCTTGTAATATACTTTGATAGACAAGTAGTTTTTCTTACCTCACTGTAGTTGGAAATACCTCGCTTGAATAGATGTAGGCGATTGTAAAGGACGCAGTTATGCAGAACTTACCGGTCATCGCCACGGCAGTGATAGCTGTTTCGTTATCTGCGTAGGAATCATCAAGAACATTTAAGAGCCTTAGCTTCAGGTTCAAGCCAATTTCACAAAGTTTTTCAAGCAGGTAGTAGGCTTAAGTCTTTCTGACTCTGTCTTTCACTAATGCGTGACCCCTGGACTTCATAATGGGTCCCATGGCGGACTTTTGACCGCACAAACTGACAAAGCTTACAAGAGGGTAGCGTCGTTCTTCTAAGGCAGCTAAGACGCGTAACCACGTCCAATCGACGCCCGGCCCTTCTTATCTGAAAAGTGCGCTACACATCCCTAGAATGATATGGATACACTTTTGAACACCACCAATACTATCTGGCGATCTGATTTCGTCACTTTCTGAATGTGAAAAGTTGTAATACAGTTGTATTGGGATAGTCTTTCACATGGGCGTAGATCCATCTCCAAAAGCGGGGGGAGGGGACTTTTCAACACTTGTGAACCGCCGTCCTGAGGGAGAGGTCTAAGGGGAGGGTGTCCCCCTCCTCTTTGAAATTTTATTCAACCACCAGGTATCCTTAGACGCAATATGGTGCAATATTTTGCATCTTTTGACGTCATATTTTTCCTCGAGAAATCTTAGTTTCCAGGTAAGTAATCCAACACTATTTTGCTTTCGGGCGACTACTATTTTTTAAAGGAAATTGGAAGATGTCTATGTAGCAAATGGTGTCATATTTTGGCGCAATATAGCCTTTAAAATGTAGTACCAAATCGTAATCTATGTTATATTATTTACACCCTTTAGGTAAAAAGTTTGACCTTGTCATCGTCATGTCTCAATCCAAAATCAGAGATGTTATTGGATGGGGGAGGGGTTCAAGGGGAGGGTGTGTGTCCCCATCCCCTTTGACACCCGTCCCCTTTGAAAGAAGAAGAAATTGCAAGGTGTCTATATGGCAAATGGTGCCATATTTGGGCGCAATTTAGCTTTTATAATGTAGTGACAATTCGTAATCTATGTTATATTATTTATACCTTTTACGTAAAACGTTGGGACCCTGTCATCGTCATAACTCAATCCAAAATCTGAGATCGTATTGGCTGATGTTCAGTATCGTCAAAACGTACGATCATGAAAAATCCCTTGAAAATCATCATTTTTGGTGGTGTTCAACCTAATAAATACCACGTTATTTTTTCATATGCGCTTAGATACTCCTCTAATCGAAAAACATTTGTTTTGTACTATCAAAATGCGCCTGAAAATGTTGATTGGTGAGATCATTTAGCTCCAAGCCGCACGGGGTGCACAGAAATGTCACAATCCATTCCCTTCTTGCTACTCGTACTACGATCAAATCGCTCTATTTTTGTACCCTCACAGTTTTAGTTTTCATCATTTTGCAAAAGTGGGGGACTTTTTGGAAATGTCCCCCCTTCCAAATAAGTGAGGGGGACGCGTCCCCCTGTCCCCCCCCATGATCCATGCCCATGGTCTTACATAGGCTACTAACATAATCTAGAACGGGAAGCTGAATTACAGTTTCTCTATAGCTGTAAAGACTTACTCTCTTAATACTGTTGGGTTAGCTCTTACCCAAGTTGGGTCAGTATGCAGCCTCCTAATCTGTTGTAAAGAACTACCCAAAGTTGGTCGCAAAATACCCATGCTGGGTGAATTTTCACCAAGTAAAGGGTAATTTTGCAACCAACCTGGTAGTTCCTTAATTACCCTACAGTTTAGGAGGTGGCATATGGAGTACTTTTAGAGTGTCCCTATTTCTCACAATGACCGCTCACTTGAATTGTTCGGAATTTCTAGTAACTTTAAGCATCGTTGGTTATTTCAGTGGGCGTGGATCCGGGGGTGGAAGTCGGGAGGCTTTCCCGGATCCTGGCCCCCTTTTCTAGCCACTACGTTCATTTCTAAACACGATCCCAAAGTTGCGATGTAAACTTATTTTGATCTTTATATACCACAGGATATCAATTAACAGTGTGTTACTTCAGTCTCTTCCCAAGAACACATCCCCATCTAGGATTCGCACATTTGACTCTTGCAGGTCGAACTTGGCCCTCACAAGGTTAGCTCCCTCTTTTGTAATATTCTGGATCTGACACTGTTTAGGGTTACACATCTGTAGGAGTCTCGTTAAAGGTACAAATTTTGTCGCTAGAGATAAATATCAAGAAAGACGGAGATTTACAAACAGGCCTACCTAGAAAATTTGTAAATGGCATACCTAGAAAACTTGTTATTAAACAACAAGTTCCACCAACGGCCAGAAGGATAAATTCTGAAAATCTTCTTCCCAGGAAAGATTCTATAAGAGGTATCACTATTAGGTTGGCGGGAAATTCTACAGCTGCTGATATGAAAAATGTTACGTAATCATTGCTCCCAAGATCAGCTGTATTCAAGGAGAGTCCAAAGTAAATCAGGCTGTTGGTGAACCTGTAAGAAGTGAAGAAATATGCCTTTTGCATACGAAATCACATAGCAAAAGTGCTCCCTCGTCTGAAGGCAAGCCCGTATCATCAGATCATTGCAAGTTAAACCAACAAATGCAGACAGCTGATTTGTACACCAATCGGATACGCGCAAGTCTACTACTCTCGGATGAAAAGTCTACTTTGTGCGTGCAGTGTGCTTCATTGTTTTGCTTCCAAAATGACATCACGTGACGCCAATGAATAAAGTCTATAAGCGTTTCAGTTTTGATCAGATCAGTTAACTTGCATGAGATTTGAAGCAGCTCTTTTGCAACCAATTTTAAGTTTCATTTTTTTTTTCAAATCCGTAATGGAGGGAGACGAATGAGAAGAGGTTCAGGCTTTTATTGTACTGAACCGATTCAAACATTGTTCACAGGGCTGATGTCAAGTGTGTGTGAGTGTGTGTGTGGGAGGGGGAGGCAGGAGGCCATCTCCCCGTAGGAAAAGGCTGCCTCCCCCTCCTCGTCGGGGAAATTTCCAGTTGCGTCAGGGAACCTTAAAATAGTTACGATTAGTAAGTACTTCCGACGACGACCAATCTCCCCGACGGTTTTCTCTCAAGGAGTGCAGATTCTCCAATAAAATATCTCCAAATATTCAAACTCTCTTCATTATTAACCCCGAATGATCACCATATTTTCAAATTTACTTCAAAAAAGCCAACATTTTTGGCGCACGACCAAAATATTAGGTTTACCATCCTCACGAACTCCTCAACTTCGCCGTGGGCTTCGGATTGCCCCTCCCCCCAATCAGGCAAGTACAGGTTACACCCCTGGTTGTTAGCATGGAATTGACCCAGGTTTCCCTCGTCAATTTCCACGGTAGTGCAGGTTTCAGTTGGTCCCATAATCAGTTTCTCCTTCAAGTTAGAAGCTAGAAGTTACTGTCTTGATATGCGCTTCCACTATTACGTCTATACCCCTATTGTCCACACCTGTAGTTCAACCAGAAATTTCTTGATGGTGCTGCCCTAGGATCTATTTATATTTAGCAGTTAGAAAAAACAAACAGGTTTCAAGAAGTTTGGGAGGCTTAGCTTTGGAGGACACTGTCCAAAAAGTCAAGCCATCACAGAGGAGGCAGCAAACACTAAGAGATCAATACTCATGGTATAAACATGGAACTAACACCCTTCCGAAGGGTATTAGCTCCATGGTATAAATGGTAAGTTTTAAATTATCAAAATACTCACCATAAAGCGTATAACAAAAGGGTTCTTCGTCTCAAAGTTCTGACTCGGAATAGATCAATGATGGTCGGGGTATTTTGCTGACTTCTGGTAGCTTCCTGGAAGAGGCGGAAAACATTAGGCGTATATCACGTGATCGAAGCAATGCTGAATGAGATCCCATAGGTAAGAGATGTAGTTACAGGACGCTCTGTGTGTTCAGACCCTGTGTTTGTTTCTTACCATTATTCTACGTATACGCATACGTGTACGCAGGCGGGTAGCCAGGGGGGCGAAGGGGCAGCCGCCCTTCTTGAGCATATTTTATGTATTTTTCAATGTTTATTTTTACAATGTTGCTAGTGTTTCCCTTATTTATAAATAGGTAAATAAGCCTGGGAAGTGCCATTACCAGCAATCTGGGAGGCATTTTGGGCCAAAAGTTACTTGCGCTTTGAGCCAACTCATGGTGGCGCGGAGCGCTGAGAGTCTGTCTATGGGCTTCGCCCCCACCCCTTGACAAATTCTTGGCTACGCCCCTGCGTGTACGTATATGAGCACGTAAACGTAACTACGTACATGTATTTCTATATACACGTTATAATCTTGGTCGGTTCCTTATCCTGCCAACAAAGACCACCGCAGCAGTAATTCCCTTACTTTTTAACTTCACCTAGCCTTTAGGCCGCAAGGTAGGCTACATATGCTTCTTTTTACTCCCTATTCAATACAGTACGTAAACCTCACCGGACTCACCGGGCTAGGAATCGCACCATTCCACAACAGCAGTTTTAGCACGGTCGGATTTACCCAATTATCGAGGAAAGCTGTAGGTTACAGGCCCCCGATATTTTGACTCTTAAGGGCCCCACGAAAAGTTCCATAAACGAGCATTCTTTTAGCTTAGCTTTCACATCTGATTCTGACTGAATAAACCCTGACCTGATTTCGACTTACCAAAACATATACTCTGCAGCACTGGTCGTAGTTCTCTAAGCCGTAATGTGTAAAATCATTTAATTTATAATGATGGGTTTTGCGATATAGTATTCAACGTTAATATAAATGGTTCCTTCTCTCAGGAACAAAGAAATCCAGAAATCTGTACATTACTATCTAATATCATCATACAGCCTTCTTCTAACTTGATACGTACGATTTTTAAGCAGTTAAAAAGTTCGAGAAAATCCTTCACCCTACACTATAAGTGCAGCTCGAAATCCATATTGACTCTATATGGCATATCACACACATGCAAAGTTGTAAAATTCAAAGTAAAATATTCAAACAATACACAGAGTCTCTTACCAGACCAAATGCGTCTGATTGAAGCTTACTCAACCAAAAAGAAATTCTGTGCCTGTTACCGAAAGCTCGAGGCAGCCATGATGGGAACACATCGCGGAGAATGGTTACGCTTGCTTCCGGTAACTCAAATACAACTCTCGACTGACAAAAATCGTCATTATATGCACTAAATCAGAAAATATCACAAGACTTTCGTCTCGAACGAAAGCCAGGTCCTAGCGAACACTTATAGGAGTTTTTAGGAGAATAGTGTTTAGAGAGTATTTCTTGATAGCATCCTCTTGCAATACTACGAAAAATAAATGGGCAAGAACTATTTTATATTTTTTATGATTTAAAATATTCATGGCCTCGACTAGTACCATCTGTTACACGTAAGTAGCTAGTACGCACTAAGTTGTACGTCCGAACGCAATTACAGCATAGCAGTTTTCAGTCACTGACTGTCTGTCAGTATATAAAAATACGTGAATATTGGAACAAGTTATACTTCAAATATATGTAGCACCAAATTGCAAATAAGGACACCTAATTATTCAAAGATTTTCAAAGGGGAAGGGGAACACCTCTCCCCTTAGACCCCTCACTCATGCCTGCGATCAGTGAACATTCTGCATCCCCCCCCCCCCCCGACTGTGATAAATCCTGGCTACGCCACTGGCTACATAAAAAACAATTTTCGTTCCGAAAGTTTTCCCCTTTTATCTTAAAATTTCCCAAAGTACCCTAAAATTACCCCAAACTCAGAAGTCGAATGGTTCAGTATCCACCCCCCCCCCTTTACCTACTCCAAATCTTGGAGACCTTTCGACGAAACTGGTAGCATGAACTTCGCAAAAACATATTTGACTAGAGGTGACTGAAATTCCACAGCCAGCTTCCAGCAGGGACTTTACACAATGTACCGCAATACTCTAACAAATTTTAACCGCGTTCATTTTACAAAATCCCCTTGGATATGAAAGCCTTTTGAAAAAGGAGACATATAGGTGACGTCAGCGTCTTTCTCGCCAAGGCTAAGGTGCAGTAGCCTCTCTTTATCCTTCGAATTTTCAGCCCTGTAACTTACCTGTTCTTTTTCCAGTATTTCAATCAGGTTTTCGGGAAGCTTATCAAGAGAATTATTCCCTTTTGCTGTTTTTTGGAGGATTTTCTCCGTTTCTTCAAATCTATTCCTGGCCATCAACCATCGGGCTGATTCTGGCAATATGCTGTAAATGAATGAAGACAGAATAAATTTAGGCCCTACAATCAACACCTTTGCATTCACTCACCAGGAAAACATCGGCGACCCAGAATGAGTGGAGACAATAAATTTCGGCCCTATAATCAGAAAGTTGTTATCCAAATAACAACTCCCTGCTATAATCAACACCTTTACATATATACCCACCGGAAAGACATATCGGCGACCCAGAAGCACAGCTTGCGCGTCAGGGAGAGAAAGTGTAAGTATCCTGTCGTGGGTGGCGCCAGGATTTGCCCGGCGACGGGGCCAAGCTCTGGGGGACAGCAACTCGAGGTGTTGACAAAGGCGACAGATTGCCGGAAGTATGAAGAACGAAAAATTTTCGGCACGCCTTGTGCACTAATCATTTCGGGTTCTCATTAAAAAAAAAATAAAATTTGGGGGTTTCTATTGAATAAAATTTAAATATTTCGGGTTTTCAATGAAGAAAATTAGAAATTTAGTGTTTTAATTGAAAACTTTTTCCTCCATGAGAACAAACTCAAGTAAACCGTCCAGGCGATCTGTCTACCATCGAGCATAAAATACTTCATTGTAATCATTGTAGCCAGGGGCATGCCTTCCCGGACGGGGGGGGGGGGGTACGGTACTCTTGCCTCCACCCGGCCTCGACTGCGTCCTGTCCCCATCTGATGTACAATTAAGTTACAACGCATGCTAACATATTCACTACGACATAATGTAAATTCTTTGTTCCGTGACTTTTATTCGTCACCTTCTATACTGACGCATGACTTCCATGACCGAGTGGATGAGAATGTGATGCTTGGAAATTGCCTCCAAGGCATCCTTCCGGTGATGCTTCACTAGCAACCCTCGATAACCCTCTATAGCCCATCCACTCAACCATACACCACTGCAACTAATGCAGGACTCCACTTTACCAAAAGGCTATTATATCAATCAATAATACCCGAGTACCGGTTACCTGCACCGTCTTGGCTATAAGGTCCTTTTAGAAGAAACCGTGTAAGGAAAACTCTTCTAAAGTATTATTTCTTGTGAAACATGTCAATGAGTGGACATTTTAATAAGCCCTCTCACGAAAGGGGCAAGGGTGGCCATCACGAAGAAATGGGGCATGATCTTCCAATAATTTCCTCCATAAAGATATTGTCTTTCGTCCTTCTGTGTTCCCTCCCAAAATATATATTCAACGGACGAAATATGTTACTAAAATTCATGAGTACTCGGACAAATTTACCATCACCCGTTAGTCACACGTAAGTGGGTGGGGGCCCTTTTTCGCCATTACCATTTTACCAGTGCATGACGATTACAAATGCATGTGCGTATTCTTATAAGTGTACAGTACTTATTAAATTAATGGATACACAGTTACGAGCGGTCAGTCACCCGCTCCCTTACCGATGTCCAACATTAAGGGAAATGGCGTTTTCTTTTCGTATCAGCGATAGTCAGGCGCGGATCCAGAGGGGGGGGGCTTTCCCGGGCTCAGCCCCCACCCTTTTTCGCCACCTCAACAATAACAAATACGCGAAAATTAGCATAATGTTAATCTAGGTGAATATTCAAGGAGGCTTTCACCCCCCCTTTTCGAAATGTCTGGATCCGCTCCTGATAGTTATATCAAAACACTCACGGTATGAGTAACAGACAAGGTAAAAGACACAGGGAGCTGAGTCTCTGTAAATTCCTCCAATCTCGAATTCCGAGAGCAAACCCTGCAAGGATCATGGAACCCACTGAAAAGGCCAAGGGTGGGGCGATACCGGCGATGACCCTCCTAGACGGTCCAACAAGTTCGGTGACTGCGTACACATAAAAAAACAGATCACAAATGGGACCAAACGCCTAAAATTTGAGATATATTTACATAAAATACTTTTGCAACTTTTATTTTTAAATTCTAGACTTCAGTTAGGCCTATCTTGTAGGCTAAGTAGAGGATCCAGTTGATCCCGTTCAAGATGCAACAAATAAACTAGACATTTCTGTACTTGCAGGCAAGTATGTATCGAAGCCTCTTGAAGATAACACAGCTTAGACGTGTAAGGTTATTACTAAATGATGGTCGATAGTTGGATACAAATGTTACTTACTAGTACCGAGCGCCTGTAAATGTGTAGAGCCTGATTGAGACAAGCCCAGTGCTTCCACACTCTAAATTCATCTTTCCTGAAATGGAATCCAAAATTTCCTGAAATAGGCTCGGTATTTCCTGGGATTTTCAATAACGGTTCTTTTATGCTACTTTAATGGCTGATCCAGAATTTCACCCTGCTTAACCCTCGAAGATAAACACGATACAAAATTAATTTAATACGAAATCGAAGAACAGAGGAAAATATCCTCTCGAATTTCAAATCGACTGCAGTGGCCAAGTGGTTAGAGCATCCGACTTGCAGCCGGAATATCTAGGGTTCAAATCCTGGCCGGGTCATACTAAAGACTTTAAAAATGGAACCTACTGCTTTTGTGCTTGGTGCTCAGCATAAGCAATGGAGTAGGGGAAACAAGCCAGTGAGCCACAACTGGAAAAAGGCCGTGGTCGTCTCCACTTGAACCAATGGGTTGGAAACTGGGACGTTAAACCTCATCTAACTAACTAACTCTCGAATTTCAAGTATTATTTTCCTTCGAATTTCCAGATTTCCCGAAATTTCTTGAAATTATCCCACTTCCCGAAAATTCCCAGAAGAGCACCCAGATTTCGCGAAGTTTCGGGTAATTTCGGGAAGAGTGGAAACACTGGGCAAGCCCTTGAACAGTGCTGTGTGATTCCGTTGCACTTCAACACAGCCCTTGTGCATAATGTCCATAATGTCCGGGACCGCTCAGGCTCTCAAATAACAATATTTTTGCCCCAAACGTAGTTCATCAACTATCTTTCACACGTTACACATGCACATAGTACTTTTACCTTAGCGAACTTTCTCAAACAATTGTAATTTGAAGCCGAAAATTAGCTACGTAGCCTTCTCTGGTCGATGGCAAAGTATGTTCACATACATGTATCGTTCCTTCTCACGGAATGCTATGCACAATAATTCCACACCTTGAACATCTTGACTTGTTGAAATACTGTAGTAACATTTTTCTACACTATAATACTTAACTAGAACTACCCCTAGTTGTATTCTAACAAGCAAACATTATGGAAATAAAACAAATATTCCTCCCAATTACAATTCTGTTAAAAAAGTAAAGAAAATTTCTCAAATGCAAAACATTCCCAAATAAGTGGAAGCACCTTGCCCGTTGCAATATCAGTACAGTACTATATATGTACTTGTACGGATTGCAATGATAATCTGTCTATACGCTGGCGCAACTGTTCCAGCCTTTTACTGTCTCAGCGATAGAGGACAACAATTTGAACGGAGCAAAGTGGAGCAATCCTTATACAATCGAAGCTGTGGCTTCGATTAAATATTGGAAAGTTATATATCATCTAAATGTCACTAACTTTAGGATTTCTTCAAGAAAGCCCTAAAAGATACACCTGCACAATAGAAGTCTCCTTTGTTTTCTTCAACGGAGGAGAGGATCATGTAATATGATTTTTCTAGACAATTATTTCGAGATAACAAATAGTTTAAAGTCAGGGGTGCATTCAGGAAGACGAGGCAATTTGCCCTTTCTCAGAGATCTAAACACCGTTGCTCCTACCTTTGAAACAACTATGATGTAATTTTTCAAGCTGACAGCTGATAAGCATCACCCCACAAATTGCAGCCCTGCCCCACTCTTTTCCCCTTCCCAAACTAGCCTTTAAAATCCACTGCTTGACTACATCACAGTCTCGATAATAATCTCAGTTTTTACAGATCCTTTCTGGGCTTCGCCGTTCATATAGCAGTTAGATAATGACTCAAAAAGATACAAATTCATGCAACACTGAAATACTTTACACTCACCAATGACGTAACTCATTAGATATATGGATATATTACTAACACCGACTAAGAAGCGAAATAAGCAGAAAAACCAAAACGAGGGTGCGAAGGATTGAATGAAACCAGCGGTGAAATCCACCAAAATGGCTATGAAGAAAGTCTTGTAACGGCCAATGCTAGAAGAGAGAAAAATGACACCGTTCAAGGTAGGCAACCTATGGACCAAGACCCAAATTATGGGTAGTAAGAATATTTAAAAGGTCACAAGGTCATTTCAGAAATGGGGGAAACGAAATTTGTCAAACTTTCTTCTTTCAACTTGACATTTACAGAAACCAAACTTACGGCGCAGACTGAAGTTTTGTTTTTAAACAACAGCTTTGGTTGATAACATGCTCCTCAATAGTATCTCAGGTTTGTTTGTGTCTTTCATTGAACCTTTTTATTCAATTTGCTGTTCACAGTTACACATTGTACAATGTAGCCTACATATTTCTGTTTTGAAACAGGCCCGACACAATCAAAATTAGCAGAGGTGTATGATGGGCCGATTATAAATCAGTAAGGGAGGCAGAACCTGGGAAATGTGGAAATCTTATGTACGGGCTTTTTTTGCCAAATTTTCCCAGGGACTAACCCGCCATACGTATACACACCTCCAGTGCCCTTATACAGGTACAGTATGTGAAAATTTTACATGGATGCTGGTGGCTCAATGGGCTTCGCGACCCTCTATATTTTGAAGATGACATATCTTATGCATTCTCATAAACCCTTTGCCAAATAGCAATTACAAAGGATTATAGAGTTTTGGTATGCGTAGTTTTCAGTTTGTCCTTGGCATTTTGCTGTGGCCAAAACGAAGCGTACCAAAACTTTATCCCATAATCCTTTGCAGTTCCTGTTTGGAAAAAGGTCTATTTTCATACCTTTCAAGAAATCTGCTCTCAGGTTCTGTTTTTTTTTTATTTTTATTGTTTATAAAAATGCTGCAAAATTTGTCGTTCGAATACTAAGTCGTAAGGCCCCAGAACACGGAATATCACATACAACGGCTTCATCTCCCAATTTGCTGAAGGGGGGAGGGGGGACCCGCCTTTGATGCATTTTCGGTGCTCTTTTCTGAAGAATTTGCCCTTAACAAGTGAACTATCCTATCTTCAAACTCTGAATCCTTCCTTACCAAGCGATATTTGAGATGGGTGGGGTGCGAGTAGGGTTGTAGTACTTTTTGAGTCGTAGCAGGTTGCATGAGGTTTTCACTGGGTCATGGTCCAAAAAGTTGCCCACGGCAGGGTCAAGAGCAGACACTCATCAATTTCATTTTAGATTTTTGCGATCAGAAACCACAATTGGTGACTGCACTTTGATGGACATAAATGTTGGCAAATCCAAAGTGTGTCTTCCAATATTCTAGCCTCTCTGCTTAGTCAGTGACGTGTGCCGATTAGTGACAAGTGATATGTAGTAGTGTAGCCGGTATTGTACAGCAGACAAAATGGTGTATCCAAGTTAGCAAAACACCTTGGCTAGGAGTTAAATTATGCACAGTAGAGAGTCATCAGCAGAATGTGGCCATGAGTAACGTTAGTACAGTTCTTTTCAAGAAGATGCTGAAAACAGTTTTCAGGGTTTTGTTAATAAGAGGAGAGGCGAGAAGTGAACTTAGTTGGCAAAATTTAACTGTTTGGGACTAGGGAATCGGTCTTTAACTATCTTCGTGTGAGGGAAAATAGGCGTAACTTGCTTTGATACATTGAGGAATTTCCCCTGAAAATAAAGAAGTCCATGATACAGCACGTTGTAATAGCCAGAAAGAAAACTTGGTGGTAGCTAGTCTATATGAAAGCAGACTTTGGGAAAGAAACTAATGAAACGTGCTATTTAACAACCCCTCTCCCCTACCCCTTCCTGTTACAACGGGATAGTCGGACAATGCTTATCTAAGAGCACATCATACAATGTTTGCAGTCAAATGGATGAAGACAAGTACTAGCTGCTTGCGAGTACTTTGTTTAAATGGACGAGTCATTCAAATTAAACAATATGTAACACTAATCGTCATTACGGCTTTTTTCATGAAAACTCGATCCTGATTCTTAGAAAATATTATACTGCAGACGTAAAGCTGAAAGGAATGTACAAGAGGTGAAGTTAATAAGATGCGTTTTGTGGCCTCTAAATCCGTGTAGAACTTAAATAGGTACCAGCTACTCCTCACATGAAAGTAGGTTTTTAATGCTATTCTCACTTTTTGTATTTTGACCATCGAAAGTTCCACCTGCAAGAGATTTTATTTGGGCTGGGTTCTTTTTGTGGCACTTCAAGCAGGGACCTGCTGCAATAAGAACTCCCTCACTGAAGTCATTTGCACAGTGGGAGGATACCAGTAAATGTAAGTGGATAATACCTACGTTTCTCCCTGGCTTTTACAATATGAGTACTTCAACTCATTGTTATGTCTATACATAACAATTTATGCACATCCCTTTAGCAACATGTCGATACTGACCACTTGCAATACTTTTTGGGACAAAATTTGCCTGGTTTCTTACACCAGGGAATGTCAATACATCACAATTTATGCATCTATGCATGCAATCTATACACTACAATGTATGCGCATCCCCTAAGCAACATACTCGATCCTAGCGTTACTCTCTTAATGTAAAAGAGTGACTACAGTGACCACCTTTGTATAGAGTGGAATTCGATTGAGATTTCACTCTGCTTGGAGTGGTAATTAACTCTAATTGAGTAAAATTGTCACTCGACAGAGAGTGGAATGTCACTCGAAAGCGAGAGTGGTCACTGTAGTCACTCTTTTTGGTCGAATTTCACTCTTTTACATTTAGAGAGTAGGGACACAATTTGCCTCATTTCTTAAACCAGGGAGCTGGGAGACACAGTGCCTCCATTGATGCATACATCAGGGCTGTATCCGAGTCCACGTAACCATGTTCCGAGTCAATTAGAAGTCCAGTGGCCATCATCCCTGGCCCATTCCAAGTCCAGCACCCACCGATTCTGAGCCAATTCCGATTTCAGTGTGACCGATTCAGGGCCAGTTTCGATTTCGATCATTCGACAATGTAGCATATCATGCGAATTCTTATACTTATACTCAGTTACAGTCAAATAAAAGGGTAGTTTTGGGAGTATTTTACATAATCTGGCTCATTCTGTCATTTGTGTGACTCTGTGTGACCATTGATGTAATAAACCAATTACACCAATTACAATGAAGCTATACGTAACGTTTACGTAACTTTACCGGTACGTTTGTAAACTCGGCTGGAATCCGCTTAGAGTTTTAGTCCAGCTACAACCCATTCTGGACCAACCGAATTCCAGTTGCGGGACATACATCACTTTCCAGCTAATTCCGAGCCCAGTAATAACAAACCTTAGTCCAGAATTTAATCGGAGTCCGGACTCGGGCGTTACAGCCCAGGGGCCTGTTTCACTAAACTCGACTTAGGAGAATTAGCACTCTGAAGTTTGACTTATACTAATACGCGTCTTAGTGCTTTGTGAAACAGACCCATGGTATATACCTAACAGAAACAAAAGAGACGCGACTTCATGAATTTTATGTAGAAGAGGAAATACAAAGGTACTTTACATATCAGCCAACGACCCCGACAGGAATGAACCAAGCAAGTATCCCACGTAGAAAAGTGACTGTGACGTGTCCGGCAGATACTGTTTCTCGCAAGTCAAATCAAACTGCAGAGAAAGAGAGTAAAACAATTAGCGATGAATAGAGGGCGTGCGTAAAACTGTTTCATTTTCTGTCCTTACTATGATTCGGCGTTTTGATATTTCTGTGTGTATTTGGTCACATGTCAAATAACGTTTAAACATACTACACTGCCGTTAAAGGCTTTTACAGTTTTATAGCCAGTGTAGGGGGAACAGTGCACCTATCAATCTGTAATACCATTGTTCATCTACAAAAAATGGTGGAAAAGACTGTTCAGTTCACAGAAATAAACTTAACTGGGGAATCGTTGATCGTTTTGCCCTGTTTATTTGTCCTAGTCACCTGTAAAACTTTCACCCCTACCTAAAATTTCTGTTTTGTCTGCAATTTATTTTACCTGTTGCTTTGGAAATTAGTACAGATGGTGATAGTGCGGATTTCTGTCATAAATGATTTTAATAAATGCCAACATATCGTACTTACGGAATTTACTATTGTACTTTTGTATTGACTTTGATCATATACCCATCCTTGGTCGCATTCTGTTGTAGAGTTTGTGTAGTTGTAGGCGTAATACCCGTCATACCATTGAGACGGATAATCAGTGTCATATTTACTACACCGAGAATACACAACTTCTCCATCTTCGATAGACCGCGGTATGGACGAATTGCGGTATTGGTACATGCATTCGAGGTATTGGTCAGTGTTGACGTCCCTCAGCACGTAGCAATCGTCAACGCTTTGCGACCACTCCTCCACTTCGCACCAGTGATCCATATCTGCTGTCATAAATACCGCGATCATTGAATGCATTGCCTCTGGGAGGGCCGATAGGCAAACCAGAAACATTAATTTGATCTGGTAAGGGCCCATCTCTCCAATCAAGCCGAGAATGGCGTCGAAATTCATTTCTATTTTTGGCCAGGAGACTGGAGTAGTAAACTAGGAAGAGTTTTGAAAAGACAAGGAATTGATTGCATATTTGCTTTAGAAGACTGATCAAATTTGTAACATGCCCTTCATACCTGGTGCAACTTGATCACATTTGAAAATGTTAAGGCACTCTAAATAACTCGTTCAAAGAGGCATTTCATGTTAGAAATAATAATATGCAGATATTGCTGTCTCATCTGTCATTGTGTTCTTTCAATCGAACGGTAGCCCCCTCCCCCCCATATTTATAATGCCCACATTTTTCACAAATGTAATTTCAACGACCAATGCTCATAATGGATCCATGGTAGTGTTAAACGCCTACAACATTCTCAGTAACTTACAACTGGCCCGTTTTCATTATTGAATGAGATAAAATATGTGCTGTAGCAAATGTCCATCCATGAAGCTTTAGATAGTACAAAAACAATCTCACTCAATATTAACTATATTTTATGCATTTGTTTAGTAAGTATGAGAATGTAATACTGAAAACTTGAGTAGGCAAAAAATTAATTTTCATAAACGATTGAAAGAGGAACTAAATCTACGCAATTCGGTGAAACTTTCATTCAAACCGGACTTGTAGTACTTGAGATATCAGCAAATGAAGTTACTACATTTGTGACCCGGCCAAAGTGAACTTGAGGCGAGCAGGGATTATATCACTTTCTCACATTGATGAGAAATGCTTTGTTGCCATTGTTTTTTCAGTTTCAGTGTTGTGCTGACCTTGACGTTAATAGGGATAGGACCTCTCCATGGGGAATGTAAAGTTTGTAAAACTCCCATGCCTTTCGTGCAACACATTCTGATAACATGAGATTGTGGAGGAGAAAATTGGTTGTAAAGTTTAAAGAAAAACAAAAGACTGTTCATTAATGTGGGGCTATGACATTATAAGGGCTTGCTTCACATTCACTTTGTGTTTGATAATTTTAACTGCTAAAATCTTGAGAACCACACGTCTGATTTCAAATTCAGATTTTACCAGAATGTGAATAAGTATCTCTAACATATCAAAACTTGATTTGAGCTCCGACCGTTCTTAAAATCAACCAGGGGGCGGTTGGGATGGGCTGTGGAAGAACCAAATGGGTATAGACTTAGTCTATAAGATAGGAAAACGGGTTACGGTGGTCACTGCTTCCCTTCAATCGGCATACATAACTCTGAAGCCTTTATCGGGCAATTATAAAGCTGGTAAGCCTGGGTGCTTTGTTTTCTCTCCCAAGCGCTGTATTTTAAATCCAATCTCATAGCCACCTTTTCTTTGCGACATGCTAAGTTGTCACTGTCAAGAAGTCTTTCACACTTTTCTTTTTTTTTTCATGTTTGAAAATTACAGATGATGGTACCCATTTTCTGGAGGAGGGGGCGTAAAAACTTTTGGAAATGGTCAGCAAACCAAAACATATGTCATTTTATTCTTTGTGAATGCCTTAAAAAGAGAAGCTACCTTTTTATCAACCATGTTTGAATTTGTTAGTATATCGAAAACTATGCGATGTTTAATGTTAGTTACAACTGTTACTCTATCTCCCAAGAGACTTCAATTTTTATAACATCTGCGGGTAGGTTTCTTTGAGGTGGACGAGGCCTAACCTTTTCTCTTAACTTTGACGCGTGACAAATGGACAATAATAAATAAAAGTTACGAAAAGGAAAACAGTTGACTTTTAGCAACTGGCCTCTGCACCAACCTCAACACCACTACTGATAATAAGTGATGAACATACAAAAACGCTGGATAAAATCTCATTAGACAAATCCCTGTACAACTTCTTCAATGATTGTGGAAAAAAACTGAAGTTGGAGGCTGAACGAATAACATGCCTTGCGTTTTCTTGAGATCAAGGGAGCAATTGGGGGAAAGACATCCTCAAAATATCTTACAGGCCAGAAAATATCCTAATAATACTGTCTAGGGCTGTAAATCGAAAGTGTTTCTCATATAAAGACACCGAAGACAGCCTCAACAAAGGAACACTGCACGGTTACCTCAACAAATGTAGTTTCCAGAAGCTTAATTCAATTGGTAAAACATTGAAAATGACGGTTCGTCACAAAAGATAAAGGTACGGGTCAAAAGTACAAAACTAAAAAGTAATTTTTACCTTAAGGGAGATGTAGTTGAATCCTCTTCAAGTCGAAATCGAAGTCTGCAGTAACAGGGGAGTACTTGAGGCTTTGCTCTATTCTGACAGCGGACTTTGATATGTAGGATTTGATTACGTGAATCAACTGCCTGACGGTCTCTCGGTTAGAGTTCAACCTTTGTGACTTGGTCTCCATTGATCAGTTGACAATAGAACTAAGATTTCTATATCCCCATGCTAAAATACATACATCTCACATCGTATATGCCTATATACACACTCTCATCATTCCAAGGTTTTTTTCTCCTGTACAGAGATGTATTACCAGGAAGTCTTTAATAGAAGTGAGCATGCATGATGATGGGGGCATTCATGAGATCTGACCTGTGGGCATATCAACAGTATTATAGCCCCGCGAGTGAGTTAAACTTTACTCAAGAGCTAGGTTTAGCTCATTCGTGGCGCTATATTACTGTCTGTTACTGTCTAGTACTGATTATGCATAATCTTAGCCAGCTTGTTTTCTGTTTTTGTCAGTGTGTGTGTGTGTGGGGGGGGGGGCAATCCATTGACTGATCGAGGACGTGAATACTTTCAAAAACCGCTGAATCCAATAGCCTGCTCTGGGCCCATAATGTTCTAATCTAAATGGAGTTGAAGCCAACCCATAATTAGCGTAGGAAAAGGGCACATATGGAAATTTCTTGGGGTGGAGTCCAACGTCAATGATTCTGTAACTTTAACTAGAGAATAGAACCTCCATTCAACCCTACCAAACAAAAGTATTTCCCTATAGTTCATACAATTTCACATAGGGAATAGATAGTTGCCTGCTTTGTGGATCTGTTACATAACCTGGCAACAGTTTATGCTAATGTCATCGATGAAATTTAAACAGATGTAAATATATGTTAGGAAGTTGGTTGATTTACCGAGCTGGAAAGCAGGCCGAGCTGTACTTTCTAGTAGGAACGCCAAGCTGAAAATACTTATGGAGTGCAGTTTTGAAAGTAAACAAAGCAGGCCCGTAGCTTGACAGTGTACTGAAGTAGGGGGGACGAGATGGCTTTCAGGGGGTGAAAAATTTTTCGGGGTGAGATGTGTAAAATGTGTAAGGTCAATGGTAACTTGATTTTTTTTTTAGGGGGCGAAACAGTTTTCAGCGGAGCCTCGCCCCCTGCCCCCTGCCCCTTGCTACGAGCTTGAAACGAAGTAACAAATATCACAGCTAGGGAGTGGAACACGCATCAGAGTGAGTGTATGCAAAAGCTCCACAACATCGTTTCTGCAAATTGGCGATGTAAATAAAGTCATGAAGTGGCCTGAGATGGGTGTCTCCTCAACTGAAAAGATACAGATTTCAATATGTTAAAATAGTGATTGTGGGTCTGAAAATGTCTAAAGGTTGGAAACAAGTAAGAATTACGGATAAAACACCAGGATATGGCTTACCGAGAGCAACTGCAAATCTATTACTTTTACGGCTCTATATATACAGCTGAATGCAGGTTTTTGTGTGTGATAAAAAAGTGGACACTTGAACTAAAAAACACCAATGTGGAGGGGAGGAAATTTTTCCAAAAAAAGAAAAAGAAAAAACCGTCTTTACATTTCTGGGGTATATTTTGACTTCCCCTGTAAATATAAGCAGGATAAACATTTTCTCTGGCAAATGTCCTCCAGTTTTTTCAATGTATTTCTTGCAAAAAAATTCATTGTAGAATGGTCTTCCCGCTTGTAGTATGAATATTACGTACTGTGTAATAAGCACCAACCACCGCCATGCAAGCACATCAAACTCCATCTTTATCCTTACAATAGACATATGTTTCTCTTTATTTTGTGTTTACTTAAACAGATTTCAGTCTTTCTACTATAAGAACGTGTTTAGTTTTGTCACACACAGGAGCATAGCCTAGGGGGTGGCATCCCCCGTCAGAGCCTTGCTCCCTGCTGTCTCCCAAATGAGATGACAGAATAAGGCGTAATTTACTTTCCATTTCCCTGTTAATCTCCCTGCCCTGCAAAATGTAACCCTGCCCCCTCTTGCTGCCCCCTCTTGCTGCCCCCTCTTGCTGCCCCCTCCCAGGAATGTTGCCTCCAATTACGATGCTCCTCCTTTTTTACGAATATCATTGGCGAATGCAGGCTCCTGAGCAGTGAATGATTACGTCGTAACCTCCCCCGCCCCCGCTCCCGCCCCGCCTTTGTCATGATTACTGACAAGGCATCATATTCTTAGTACTGTCGACATACGCTGGTATAGATCAAGGAATCAGGAAAATGTCAGTTTTGTTATATTTCCCCTCTGTGGACTTACAAACCTTTAGTGATAAATTTCATGTGTTTCGGGGACGATTAACTGCAACTTACAGAGCGTTTGGAATGTCAAGTTTTCTCATTTCAGCTCTAACAATGGTGAGGCTCAGGTCAACCTTGATTGTATATTGTGCCGCCATATAGAAACCACTCCTATAAGAATTCTTAGATCCGCCTCTTTCCCTAGCTCGGTTATGCCTTTCGGCAAAGTAAAGTACAATGATATCTTTAAAGGGGAATTTTCATGATCCCAGACAGTTTCAGTTCTCCCAACTATGCAACTTCTAGCTCCTCCCATAACTGTATGAAGCTCCTCCTTGTGCAGGAATAAACCTGTTTTATTGCTTAAGGCCATGTCCTGGTGAGCATACAAGGCTATAAAATGTAATAAAGCACTCTCTCTGCCTTGTGTGGAATGTGAGCTACTCTGCACCTTTCAATTTTTCAAACTTTGATGTCAATCAAAGACTCAGTCACCAACTGAGAATTTTGATACCCCCACACTAAAATATACTTTGGGGTGATGACTGTCTGTCTTTAAAGTTTAACTCAGAATAAAAAACCCCTCTTAGATCAAGAAAAATTGTCAAGCACCAAAATGATTTACGCGTGCCCCGAGCATCACAGGAGATGGATGAAGGTTCTCTGGCTTCGTTCTTACCGTTCATCCTGTTAGTCCCATAAATAATCTAGAGCTAGGCTTCATAAGTTTTGTACGAAACGTCACTTGGCGAGTGTTGACCACTGTAACTATCGTTGGTATATAGAGGTTACTACCCCTTACGTAAGTCTTGTGGCCTAGTACTTATGTTTTTGTGAACGGAACAGGCCTGTTGCTAGAAGAGGCACTGAAGGGGGGGGGGGGGGAGACATGGCTTCAAGGGAGGCGAAATATTTTTAGGGGCGACATGATTATAAAAATGCTTTAAGTCAATAGTAATTTTAATCTTCTGTAGGGTTCCAAAACTTCTGCAGAGGGGGTGCCCTCACGATTCCCCGACCTCGCTTGGGATGCGGGCTTGAAACGGACACAAATATACAGTTGTGATAATGAAACCGCAAATCGCGTACACTACCTGAATAGGTCCAAATCAGCCTGACAAGAGTAGCCTACTGTCTACGTTATTTTGGAAACACCAAATTACCGTGGATGTTTGTACTGTTTCAGTATGGAAAGAACAGCTTAAAGGCCCAATTTACTTTTCCCGAACGGTTTAAATTCTTCCATTTATTTTTTCTTGTAGCCCATTCTCCATTTTGTAATATAGGCAGTAGTGTCTTGGTACCTCAGTCCCAAAGCATGAATGTACGTGGAGTTTAAATGTCCAAGGCCATATTCTGTTGAGTACTGTGTGATGAAGACTATACTATACTTATATAAGTCAAAGTTTAATCACTAATAGTAGTTTCAAATAATCGAACAACTTATTAAAAGGTGTTGGCAGGCTGCAGACTGCACAGGATTGTACGGTACATGTCATGTGACCCATGTAGAGGGCTTGAACGGGGGGGGGGGGCGGGGGACTAGAATCAGAAGTAAACTAGCTATTGTAGTTTCAATAGAAAAGATGCAGCGAAGATATATCTTAGAAATGAAAAAAAAAATATGATCAGACTTTCCATGGTGCAGCGAGTCTATAAGGTAGACATGTTTCTGTCATACACTTCTTTTGGTAGGTTGCTATACCATTATTATGATAGCTTTCAATACTATAGCACTGTATATATAAGTCAATAACAAGCCTTTGTTATCATTGTAAAGATACAGCAAGTAATCGGTAGGTGTTTGATCAATATATCAAGTCAGAGCTTATATGACGGCTTCTTTTCCTTTCTTTAAATGTTTATCAAAAGAATAAACAAGTTTAAACTTATTATCATCTCAATATGTGTACATCTGAAGCCCTCCGCACATATATCTTTGTCCTTACAATACAAATGTATTTATTCATTTTGTGTGTACTTGAACAGATCTGTCTTTCTCAACGTGTTTAGTTTTGTCACACACAGAAGCATAGCCTAGGAGGTAGGCATCCCCCGTCCATGGGCGTCCGCAGGCATGGTCAAGGGGGGGCACTTGCCCCCCCCTGGAAAATCAAAAATTTGAAAAAACGAGTAAAAATTAAAGAAAAAACCAAACAAAACGTGATTTTCCTGTTTCTATTCGGTAAATAGGCTTAAGAAATGCCATTTCCAGCGACCTGGAAGGCATTTCGGGCCGAAATTTTCTTGCGCTTCCCGCCAACTCATGGTCACGCGGAGGTTTTGCCCACCCCTAGAAATTTTTGCCCCCCCCTGTATTTTTTCTGCGGACGCCCATGCCCCCGTCAGAGAGAGCCTTGCTCCCTGCTGTCTCCCAAATCAGATGACAGAATAAGGCGCAATTTACTCTCCATTTCCCTGTTAATCTCCCTGTCTTGCCCTGAATATCATTAACGAATGTCTCCTGAGCAGTGACTGATTACGGGGTAACCTCCCCCCAACCTACCCGCCATTTTTACTGTCATAGCATCATATTCTCAGTACTGTCGACATACGCTGGTATAGATCAAGGAATCAGGAAAATGGCATTTTTGGTATATTACCCCTCTATGGACTGACAAACCTTTAGTGATAAATTACTTGTGTTTAAGGGGACGATTTACTGCAACTTACAGAGCGTTTGGAATGTCAAGTTTTCTCATCTCAGCTTTAACAATGGTAATGCTCAGGTAAGCCTTGCTTCTACATTGTTCCGCCAAACAGAAAGCACCCCCGTGATAATTCCTAGATTTTCCCCTTTCCCTAGCTCGGTTATACCTTCCGGCAAAGTAAAGGGCAATAATATGTTTAACTAATGTTTAACTCAGAATAAAAGACCCTCTTAGATCAAGACAACTTGTCGAGCACCAAAATGATATACGCGTGCCATGAGCACCGTGCACGAGAGATGGTTGAAGGTCTCTGGCTTCGTTCTTACCGTTCATCCTGTTAGTCCCATAATACTCTACAGTTAGGCTTCCTTATTTTTTGTACGAAACGTCACTTCGCGACTGTTGACCAGTGCTGGATGACTCGAGACCGGTCTCGGTCTCTAGTCCCGATTTTCGTGACTCGTGACTCGGATTCGGACTCGGCGCCCAGGACTCGGACTCGGACTCGACCGACATGATTCGGGGACTCGTACCGAGACCGGGTACGAGACCAACTATTTTTTCTCCCACGACCGTAAAACTCAGGTCGGAACTGCGCGAAAAAAATCTATGCTGAAAATATCATTACGCACACTATGTACGTACAATATCGTCGCTACATCTTACGGTGCATTAGTCAGTGTGCAGTACGAACAGTGAACACTCGGGCTATATCGACTCGATCACAGGCCTCCAAGGCTCGTTTGAAGATAGCGCGGATCCAGCACGAAATATTTAACGGAACGTCCCATGGGATCATGGGCGTCAATCCTGTGGGGGACAGGGGGACACGTCCCCCTCACATTTTGGAAATACACCCATTGACTTAAGATTTTTACATAGTAAATTTTGACAGAAGTAGCCATGTCCCCCCACATTCGATCAAAGATTGACGCCCATGCATGAGATTGCACTTGTGAACCTGTACGGAGACGGAGTCGAAATAAGATGCTGGGGTCCAGCCTGTCACGGGCCCTACTACTCAAGCTTTTGCTTCAGACCTGGGGCACAAATTATGTATTGCAACATCATAATCATATCAAAATATCATTTAAGCATTCAGCATTCACTATGTGCTCCTCTTGCATAGCTCTAGGTACCTGAAATACTACTTGTGGCAACTCGGTCTAAATTTGAAGAAATGAACCCAAGAGTACCCTTAGTCCATGAGATTTTGGCAATAACCAAGGAAAATTGTGGGGTTTCTGTGAGGAATGAACAGCAAAAAACAAATTTTGTGAACTGCCCTGGAATTTCCCCAAACCACTTCCCATGGTAGTGAACTTATATGGGTTATCGGGGGATGGGTGAGGTGCGTTCAGGTAAGCACTGCCTTCTTTTATATACCAGGCACGGATCCAGGTGGAGCTCAGGGGATTTAGTCCCTTCTCTTCATAGCCATGAATCTTAAAGCAGGTCATTTTTGGTGTTGGAACTGTCAGTAGTAGGCTAAATATTTCAATTTCATATACGGTAACATGAACTCTACAAAGCTAGAAGAGCTGATTTTTCTTTTTGTGCACATGCGGTGAAGCATTGCTGTGCTCTTCTATTATTTGGTCGGCCCGCTTTTTGGAAATTGTAGATCCGTGTCTTATCCGTCTATGTTCATAAGAGGAGATTCAGTGGCCTTTTGTTTTGTTAAGTTTACTTATTGTTTGGGTCTATGGCCATCTTTAATATTAGGGGAAGGAATAAAGGTTAGAATAAGACTATTTCATTGTAGTTCCCGTCCTCTTGCACTCAGATTAAAACAAAAAAAGTTCAATTTACACGGGGACTCGGATTTGGGCCTTAGGAGTCTGACTCGGACATCATGACTCGGACTCGGACTAGGGCCTTAGGACTCGGATTCGGACTCGGATTGGGTGGACTCAACTCCAGCCCTGGTGTCGACCCGTTGCCATACAGAGGTTACTACCCCGTACGTAAGTCTTGTAGTACTTATGTTTTTGTGAACGGAACAGTCCTCTTGCTAGACTAGGCACTGAAGGGGGGGGGGGCATGGCTTCCAGGGAGGTGAAATATTTTTAGTCACGAAATGAAAACTAAAATGTATTAAGTCAATAGTAATTTTTAACTTTTTATAAGGGCCAAAACTTCTGTAGAGGGGGTGCCGTCAAGGTTTCCTGACCCCCTTGGCTACGGGTTTGGAACGACAACAAAAATATACTGCTGTCATAATGAAACCGCAAAACGCGCACTCCTGTATAGGATCAGGGAGTCTATTGCAATTCCCTGATAGGATCCATAAAGCTGGCAAGCGTAGCCTATTGCCTTCTGTTATTTTGGCAAGGCCCATTTTATTCTTCCCAAACGGTTTTCTTTCATTTATTTTATCTTGTACAGTCCCTCCTCCATGTTGTAATATAACCAGTCTTTGGTACCTCAGTCCCAAGCACAGGCGTAGGAGGCGGGGGAGGGGGGCTGGGGGCTGCAGCCCCAACCAAATATTTGTATGAAAATTCGGGCATTATACTGAGAATTTTTCGGGCACCTACTGAAAGAAACATTAAACAATGATGTAGCTAAAGGTAATTAATAATTTAAAAAACTTCCTTTGTAATTAAAATAAAGTTTTGATTTGAATGCTCCAGCACCTATATATGCGGTATTAATTCACCAGCGTGTTTTTTAATGGTTAAACTTATATTATGATTATCAGTGATGTATTTAGGAGGGCCATTGGGCCATGCTCCCTCACTGATGCCGACTTTTTTTCTTTCAGTACCTAAAATACATAAATTTTTTAACACAAATTTTACTTCAAAGTTAGCATATAAGGCACCAGATTGCATGTAAGGACACCTAATTTTTCACCAGGCCGACAATCACAACATAATGCATGCCCCGCCTCCATGAGAGAAATCCTTGATACGCCACTGATTAATTTCATTATTATTGCAACGACTTATATATATATATACATATATATATATACACACACACACACACACATATATATATATATATATATATATATATATATATATATATATATATATATATATATATATATATATATATATATATATATATATATATATATAAATGGAAGGGTAGTTACACGGCGAAATGATTACATGTAATTGGCAAGCGGTGTGATAAACGATGCATGCCTATATGACATGCACATTAAACATGTTGAATGCGCGTGGAGCACGCGGAAATTTTTGGTTATATTTTTCGGGCAAGTCGTTACAGCCCCCCCCCCCCCCCAAATCAACTTGGGCTCCTACGCCCATGGTCCCAAGCAAAGGTCTCAGCGTACTTGCAGTTTAAGTGTCCCAGGCCATGTTCTATTGAGTACTTTCCTGTGTAATGGAGGCTATGCTGTACTGCTCATCTCGCCGCATTCCACTTATCTGAACATGTCATTCAAAGTTTAATCACTACCGGGTACTAGTAATTTCAAATAATCGAGCAACTTATTACAAGGGGTTGGCAGGCTGCAGACTACACAGGACAGTACCGTATGGTCCGCGTGGAAGGCTGAAAGGAGGGGGGTCTAGAATCAGTACTAGTAATTACAACAGAAAAGATATAGCGAAGACATATCATCGAAATGATAATTATGTGCTCAGACTTTCCATAGTACGGAGTCTCCAACCTGAACATCTTTCTGCCATACACTTTCTTTGGCAGCGTTGCCATTAGCTTTCAGTACTAGCATTGTGTAGTAGGTAAGTCAATAACAAACCTTTGCTATCAGGATAAAGATAACGCATGTAATCGGTTGGTCTATGATCAATATATCAAGACAGAGCTTACGAGGGCTTCTTTTCGTTTGTCTAATTGTTCATCAAAAGAATAAACAAGTCTAAACTTATTATCATCTCAGTATGTGTACATTTGAAGTTCTAAATACCGTGTTTGTTTTAAGGGAATAAACTCGATACACAACTGTCTTATGCCGTACCATATGTGTCTATTGTCTATTAAAGTTCTATATTTCAATAGCTAAACAAAAGTGAGAAAATCGTCTTGCTGTAATCTGAGGGTTGTTGAAGTCTCGGATTTAATCTATAAGAGTAAATGCAATCCATGAGGTTATCTGCTGAGGTCGTAGATCAATATTAATTGTTCAATATTTGCATATTTGTCACGCATGCTCCGGTTTATTCCATGACAGATCAATCAGGGAGGGGCTTATATACCACCTCACTGGATCAACTATTCAATGGTTTGTTATATGGTATATACTCTGTACCGACTTTGCATTGATGGAGAGGATTTCAGGTACCTCTTACGTGATCAGATGATCACGGAATGTAAGGTATGGGGTCGGATCATTATTCCGAAGGGTTGTTATTCCGAATTTAACATTTGGACCGTTATTCCGAAACGAGAATGAGGGTAGTTATTCTGAGGGGTCGTTATGCTGAATTGAGAATAAGGGCAGTGGCGGATCCAGGCGGGAGCGAACAGGCGAGCGCCTCCCCTATTGGCCGTCATGCGTGAAAAAAAGTTGAGACAAAAAAGAAAATGATTCAAAATGTGTGCAATATCGCACCATTTGCCATCTCAGCCCTCTTCCAAAAGCAAAAATTTTCCAAAGCAGAGGGGTACACCTTCCCTTTTACCCCTACTCCAGGACAGCGATCAATCAAACCTTGCGCCCCTCTATTAAAATTCCTGGGTACGCCCCTGAAGGGTCGTTATTCCGAAGAGTCATTATTTCGAATTGAGAATAAGGGTCACCATTCTGAATAAAACATAAGGGTCGTTATTCCGAATTAAACATAAGGGTCACCATTCCGAAGGGTCGTTATTCTGAATATTCCAAATGCTGTAGACTAGCTTGAGTCGGTTAATCGCACTTCAAAGCGCCCTCTGAAATCGTGCCTGCCTGCCTGCTCTCGTTTCGGAATAACGGCCCTTCGGAAAAGTGACCCTTATGTTCAATTCGGAATAACGACCCTTTCTTTCATTTTGGAATAACGACCCTTATTCTCAGTTAGGAATAACGACCCTCTGGAATAATGATTCTTCGGAATAACAATCCTTATTCTCTTGTCGGAATAACAACCCTTCGGAATAACGGTCTCAATGTTATATTCGGAACAAAAAACCTTTGAAATAACCTTTCGGAATAACAAATGCTACACAATAGAAGCATCGTGCTGACGGGATCGGACGTGTTTCTTGTATTTTATCAGACTTAATTTTCAAAGGTCTCAAGAAAAACCTGCAGTACCATAAAAAAAAAAGATGAGGAAATTACTAAACCCTATACAAAAACCACAGCTTTATATATCGTTTGGGTGCCACCCTTACTAAAAAAGTCTGTACATTTCTATGAAAGAAATATTAAGAAATTCTAAACAAATATCTTTAGAGGTTTAGAGAATTTCTACAGAAATTAACAAGCTGTCTATAGAATTTCTATAAATTTGTAAGGATTTTTTGAGATTTTTCTGCAGTATCTGAAGATATTTTTTATATCTCCAAACAATCTCTGCAGGCCTGTACAGTCTATAGAATTCAAAGTTTGCTTTAGAACTTGCATACAAGATTCTCGAATTCCTTATCAATTTATAGAGAAATTGAATTTTCATAGACGTTATAGATTCTAAAAAGATTCTTTACAGCTTTTAGAAATTTTACAGAATTTTGTCAGAGATCGTTAAGAGCATAGATGTAGGAAGCTGTTCTCAGCTGGAGGACTGAATGTTTCAGATCGCCGGCCTAGGGACTGAGGGGTCTAAGCCACTCTAAGGGTCAAGGAGGGAAAGTCCCCTCCTTTCGAATTTTGAATATCTGTGGGTCCTTAAATGCAGTTCTATGCTACATTTTTGCATTTCATGAAGCAAATTTATTGAAAAAACGATATTTTTTGAAAAAATTTTGATAAATTTTACAGAGTGGATGGCAAAGAAGGGAGTTTTGCCCTCGAAAGAGGGGAAGGAAGAACACTTCAGCTTCCAAGCTTTTTTACTGGGGCCTTAGAACTTCCCCTGCCCAGCTTTCTACGCCTATAATTTAGGGATACTTAAAGAGAAAGTTCTTGTCTCAACGAATAAGTGGAACAGAACACAAAGAACACTAATGACTTCTCAGTCACAAAGTAAACCTGAGAAGGGTGTCAAATTAGACTTGCTACAAGACATCACTCATTATAAAAATGGCGACGCTTTGTGAATGATGAGCATAGACCCTTTCCCAAAGCAATTCGAAAGGATTGCGGGATAAAGTTTTGGCATGCGTCTTTTTTGACTACAGTAAAATGCCATTAACAAAAACGACGCATATGAGATGCGATTGTTAGTGAATCTCGCCCCAAACCGTGACGAGTAGGCTAATTGATTGAGCGTATAATTTTGAACAGCACGTTCTCCTAAGATGTCATCCACCCCAAAACTTGCAACCTCCAACCGCTGAACCAATCCCCACAACATGCTGAAAACCAGCCCGATCTATCAGTTGTGTGGTGAATCCGCATACTTGGCAACACACTGACTCACCGATTTTCGTAAGGGCCAACAGTTTTCCTTCAGTCACTGTTCCAAAATTCGAGGGGCGATGGAGGACTCTTTTTCTGTATCACGATGGACAATTAGTCTGAAACAAGACATGGCTGGAGAAATAATTTCTTAGTTTTTTTCTACTCCATAACAAGAGGTTGAAGAACTTAATATTAAAAGTTATACTTTGTATGTTAATAAAAGTAAATAATTTATTATGCCTTTGCTATAGAGTGTTCCTCTGGCAAGCGCTTGGGACAATGACTTCAGTGTACGATAGCAGCGCTGAACACTTGTAGTAGCCAGACTTGTAGTACTCGAGTACGTACTTGTACTCGAACTCGAGTACATTTTTCTGTACTCGTTCTCGTACTCGAACTCATGACTTTGTACTCATACTCGTACTCAGAGGTTTGAAAATCAAGTACTCGTACTCACGCCCTTGTACTCGTACTCGTGCTTTTGTACTCGTACTCGTACTTTGAGAATTGTACTCATGAGTACAGACATTTCAGTCCAGGATATTAATATTTGTAATCTGCATGGATCCTTTTCTAATTTTATATAACTTGTAATTATTTAAAGCTTCCTGTGCTGATCAACACAGACTATCTCAACAATTGTGCTGCTATAAAGAGCAGTAACAAAGGATTAAAAGGGACCTGTCTTTGAACAAACTGAAGAAATTACCGTGGTATTAATCGCTTAGGGTACTAAATTATCTTAAGAGTATCATCTCCTTAAATGCATATAAGTTCTTTCAGTTGGCCCCCTACTGAAAAAAGCATCTTGCCTTGGTGGAGTGTAGAGCTACAGTATTTGAAATTACCTTCGATCACTAAGTTAGTCAGAGTCTACCTCTCAAAACTTAATGACAGCTGACATTTCTTTTAGTTGTTGGCAAATGCGCACTTCAGTAACAAAGTTTTGAGACTGTCTGACATGTTTGTGGAGAGCATGCATTAGATCTTAGAAGCTGAAACTAAACTGACCAGTGTTGGAATAGCCTACTTGTGTCAATGCTAAAATCTTTAAAACTGGCAAACCCTAGAAAGAAAGAAGCCAAATTTCAAAACAAAAGCCTGTATAATCAGTTTTCTTCACAGGCTGGGATCAATCTTAATTAGTCTCGTTTTATTGGTAAATGGAAGCCTTTGCCCCTCCACTGAATTTGAAAACCTGTTTGCGGCAGACTGCAGTTTACCAAAATATTTTTTCTTTCAGAGAAGTTACTTTGAAAAAAATACTTTAACAGAGAGTTTCTGTTAAGAACAAAATGACATTGAAGTAACAGTTGGATTTTTCTTTACTTTCCAAGTACCACTGCTGAGTGTACCATGATGGCTTCCAAGAGACATTGCAAGTTTTCACAATAAAGCTTCTGCAAGTTATGATCTTTGCAGTAGAAAATGGCCTTTCTTGCAAGTGGTCATTCGGCTTCAAACCCTAAATTAATATTGCTGCTTAAGGTCCGACAAAGTGAAGAAGGCAAAGCGATTTTATCGCATTGGAATTAATCATAACTATACCACAGGTATTACTTCATTCACCTCTAGAGTCAGTAACCAGCATTTCATGTTTTACAAAATGTAGTAGTGATAGGTTTGTAGAAATCGAATGCAGCATTTATTTGTAATAGGTTTTCAAACAGTTAAGTTTAACATTTGAGGGTCAGGAAGCCACTTGGCTCATCAAGGACCCTATACCAGAGTGATGAGCACCGGCGAGATTCCCCTTCTCCTCTCCTTCCGCACAGGAAGCCCTCAGCATCACCCATCCTCTCCTACGTCGTCAAGCCCTCTGCATAATCAATCCTGGCCGAAAGTCAGTCGGAGTGAGGCTATATTTGTAAGGCCGATTTTCAGACGATGAGTAGCGTGGGGGATTTACACAAAGCCTATAGAGTCCGCGCGGAAAAATTTCGACAGAAAAATCCAGAAAAATTGAGACAAACGTTCCTTGAAGGTCCACAATATTTTATTGTCCTTTTAATCAACAAACTCGAACAATACAGGAATACAAGGTGGTCGGGAACAAATTTTATGAGAGGGTCCTAAATGGGTCTGGCTGAGCTGATGTCTAAAATCAAACTGACTTCAAATTATACTATGGGCTCCGATGCTCAGAAGTCCTGAGAGCCCGCCAAAAGCTTCGCACAAGCTGATTGGTTCAAGCAATACGTCATACGCATAAATTATAATAACACTCTTTGAATGGCTAGATCCTAATATGAGATCACGTAGCAACAACTCAAAGTTGGCTTGCGCATCTTTTCAAGCATTTTATCTCAATAACACTCTGACAGCTCTCCGATGCGTGACTAACTTGGCAAGGAGCCAAACCCAGCCAGAGAAAAGTCAGACTATCCTGACCTTGAACGTGACCTTCAGGTACAACCCAATTCGTAAGTGTAATAGCAGAACACCTACAGAAAACATTCAAGTTTGAAGAACAACTAATAATACGTCTCACATATTTAAACCAGAAAACCTGAAAGGCTTAGTGATTCCTTGCCGAAAGGCGGTGCTTTGTAACACTGTAGTTCATCCCTCAAGTTCATACTTCTTGACTACATCATTTTTCACGATGTTTTCACAATTTGACCTCTGATGACCTCAAATGACCTCTTACTACCACAACAGGGTTAATATGATAAAATTATATACCAAGTATGAAGATTGTCCATCATTGCTATTATGAGATATCGTGTTTACAAGCAGTTTTTCAGAATTTCGTATTTTCACCTCCGGTGAACTCACATAATCTTTGACCTTTACCAAAATCAATAGCGTCCGTCTTTTGACTATAACGCATCCACATGCTAGGTATGAAAAAGCATGCATGCTTCCTACCTAGAGGTATCGTGTTTACAAGGTTTTCGTTTTTGACCTCTGGTGACCTTACATGACCTTTGACCTCCACCAAAGCAATAGGGATCTTCTTTTATCTGATTTTCTTTCTTTCTTTCTTTCTTTCTTTCTTTCTTTCTTTCTTTCTTTCTTTCTTTCTTTCTTTCTTTCTTTCTTTCTTTCTTTCTTTCTTTCTTTCTTTCTTTCTTTCTTAACAATTAAAAGAAATTTCAAAAAAATCTTCAAACAAATCTTCAAACAAATCCTCAGATGCCTATATAAACAGTATTGATTCTTCTTTGTCTGAAATGCCAATGTAATATTGATAAGTATGATGAGGCTTAGTTGAGTAATATATAACAATTACTGAAGACTTCTTTAAATCTATCGTTGGAAAATATTGCAAGCCTTTTTATTATTACGTAAGTAGCACTGGACTTTGACCTCAAATTTGAATTTATAAAAGAATTCAACAATGTCTAGATATCTGAAGCAATTTTTTGGCATTAACGTAGTACTTAAGGTGAAGTATAAGAAAATTATATGGATGCCTAGACAAAAGCTTGTAACCAACAAAAGATATCCTGTTTTGAGAAAAAAAAATGATTTGCAAGGAACACCTAAAACTCACAATCTAAAATAAAACTCGAAGTTCTGTCACAATCCCAGAACAAATGTTCTGTCGTCTCGTTTTCTTCTTGACAGAAAGCACATAAAGGATTTTCAGTCAAGTGCGAACGATGAAGTGAAGCATTCGTACCAAGAATTCGATGTATGAACTTGAATTGAGAAAACTGTAATTTGCTCTCATCAGCAGACTTGAATGACATTTGAAAGATAAAATGCTAGAGAACTCAGAGTTCCATTTAGCTATTGCAGTCGAGACATTAAGTTATTAATCAAATGATTGTTGTAGACTATTTTAGTTTTGAAAAGCATTTGGAATTCTGAAGGGTTTGGTTCTCAGAACACATGTAATGAGACAATGCTTTATACTTCCAGTGGTGTGTAATTGCTGAAACCAAGCCAAAGTAATCAGTGAAAGGACAACAATTAATTTTGTACTTACTTTGAAAATTTTGAAAGGTGAGGGGGCACCCGTTTTTATCTAAAACATTTCTAACATACAAAACATTATGATCGAATAGAGTTTTATCAAACACTGCGGCATTCCTATACGGATACGCGTATTATTCCAAATGATTTGCTCCTTAAAATTATTAACCGGTTTCTTATATTAAAAACCCCCCAAGTATGACAAACGTTGTCCACAAAGGTATTCTTGGAGGAAATATCCCTTGTCATGAAGTTGCAATGAAAAACTAATATCCACATGCACTCTCCGGCGTGATTGAATACATTCCTTTCACCTTCGGCAAAGAATCAAATCGTGCAGAGTATTACTCAAAAATTCCCAAACTGTGATTTTTGTGGTATTTTTAGTACCTATCCAATATCATTTGAAGGAGATTAAATACACCATTTTAATGCCCACAATTTCGCTAATAGCGCAGAGCTTCCGGGGGCTTCGCCTCTTGGACCCTCATAGGGCGTTGCCCCTGGGCTCCACCAGTGGCCCTAAGGCAGGTCCCTGGACCCTACGCCCATTGGGGTAGATTGTCGCGCTACCATGGCGCTTTCAGGGCCGCTTTGTCATTTCAACCGGAGTTTGCCCCTTAACAAAATCCTGGCTACACGCCTGTACAGAAAGCATTTTACGTTCAATTCTTCATTTTCCCCTAAAAAGCCCTGCTCTCTGCATGGACAAGACCCTGTGTATGTTGAATGACGCAGTGATCACTGCTCTTGCCAACAATGATGGCCTGGAAGTTGAACCACCAGTGCTCGTTATGTCATTCTTCATCTTAATTTTTTTCTTTTTGTTCTTCTCGTTTTCCTTTTTGTTTTTTCTTTCCTTTTTCTTCCTTTCCCTTTTCTTTCTTACTTCTGTTTCCTATCTTCTTTTTCAACCCTTGGGGTGCGCACCTCCAACGCCCCCTGGATAAGCGCCTGATGATTGTCCGTATAATTATATATGCAGTAGTGATTTTATGTGGCTATGACCCCCAGTTGGACATCGAAGTCTACTAAACGCCAGGACTGGCTTATAAGATAGCAGTTTTCGATTTCAGGACGATAGACCAGGAAGAAGGAACGAGCAGCAAAAAAAAGGGGGAGGGACTGTGCATGCCTGTAAGAGAGCCCGCACCGTCATGTTGATTATCAGAACGGACTTTGGCCGATCTAACGTTCGGTCTAAACCAGTGGTTCCCAAAGGGGCGTTTTTGCAACTCAGGGAGCGATGAGCGCTTAGGGGGCGTTTTGAAAAAAAAAACGATACTCAATTTAAAATGGAAGCCTTACAGGATTCAAAGTGGTTTCCTCTAGCTGAGATCTCGCGTGGTTCCCATAAAAAGGAGATAAGGAGATAAATAATGTCAAAGTCGAAAAGGTCTAATATTCCCTCCTCAGATGCAGTACGAAGTTTGTGGATTATCTTTGTTACCAGATGCCACGGAATCGCTTTAAGCAGTTTCTAATTTCAATTTCTTTTAATGGTGAGGACCCTCATATTCCAATCAGTGGTAGTGACATTGGTGAACGAAGGGGCCATAGCTAAAAATTGTCCCGCCACGAATGTAGTTTTTGACATACTGACATGACAATTATACATACCTATTATAATAGGTAACAGTTGCAATGTACCATGGAGTTAAATAAGTGTTTTCAAAAATACAATTTTTCGGTGCAACAACTTCGGCTTTCTCGTTTTTCTCTACCTATAGGACAGCTTGAGTGACATACGTCTTTCAAAGCCCCATGCGACCCCTGCACCCTTCTTTCTCCCACCGACAGGACAAGCCCCTTGCAGCCTGAAAAAGACTCCATTAGTTACTCTTGAAATGAAATCAGGTGGCAAAAATATTTGGGCTTTTTATCTTCTTTAATTCCATCATCAGGGGCTTCTGTCTGTACTTGCCTGCAAGTACAAACCGTCTAGTTGCTCTCTTGTATATTTGTCTGCGGTGCGAAAAGCGACTGGCAGTGGGCGGTCTGACCATATAAGGCAGACAGAGTGGGAGAACGAATCAATGGATATTATTCCTGAAAGCGGTCAGACTAGTCGCCAGACGATATACCTGTAGGCTATTTGCTGTGATTACGAACCCGTTTTTAAAATGCAGCATAACGTAATTATGTATATAATGATACACTGAAACAAGATTTACCAAAGGTCCATTTCCGTGCCATAATTTGGACCAATCCCCCTCCTACATAGAACCTTACATGCAGCATACAGTATTTGGAAAAGATAAATTTGTTTTGGTTAAACTATCCCTGCAAAAGAGTCCAGAGAAATAGCATTTTAAATGACGGAAGGATCAAATAAGAAAAAAACAACGGAAAACAATTAAACAATTAAAACAATTAAACTTAACGTGCCGTTTGGCAAATGTCAATTCGACGTTGGTACACCCGTTTCCATTCGTCTGCTACAATACCAAGGTCGACTTGATCGCACACATCGTACCTCCGAAGTAGAAGCAAACATCGTCTTTGGGGTCTGGGCTTTCAGAGGCCGTGCCTTAGGCTCCTTTTTTAATGTCGGAGACAAATAAGGCGTTAAACTACTACACATAACACTGAATGCACACTTAACTTATTGATCTATATGCGTATGGGAAGACATTTTACAAAGAGAGGGCGGTGTTTGTCTATATGAACTAAGAGTATTTATTGTCAATAAATGCTCTTAGTATATGACAAACAATCATTACATGAATTTTGATCTGAAAACAACTGTTTTGCTTAGATTTAACGCTGTTTTGCTCACACGGGATGCTGTCCCGGTCCGTATGATCCCCGCCTCATATGCCTACAGTAGGCTATTGGTTAAGAGTGGCCTATGTATACTTTACTCTGGTAAGTAAGATACATTGTCATGTCCTTCCATCTTTTTATCGATAACCACTCCTTCAGTCGTTTCATCTGTTTGTGTTCCTTTTTCTCCGGACACACCCTTGACCTCTTGAACAATACTCTCGACATTTTTCTCCGTCCTGTGCATATTTCGAAGAAGTTAAAAATAACATAAGTCAGTTCAATAAAGAAAAAGCCAATTTAATTGAAATAGGCGGACCCGCAATTTTTTTGTTATCAATTGAAGCGGAATTCCATTTTCGATTATTTACCTTAAATCCATCGAATCCCTACATGAAGAAATAATTTTATAAGCGTCTGAATAGTTTTGCAAAAATTTGTGCGGAGAAGCTAAAATATTCCCGGTAACTAGTATTTATACTGCACGTACGTCATTCACATCCGTCTCTAAAACCCCTGTACACGTCTCGATAACACCGAGTCTCAGGGTGGACGCCCGGTGGGTACCGCGGGGTGATGCCCGGTAAGGTCTTGGAACTAGTCTCGGAAGCTCTGGGAGGATTCACCCAACTATGGACACTAAGATGTAGGTTTTACAGGAAGCATTAGACTTGCATGGAAGTATACTCCATCCGAGAAGGGAGGTGTTAGGTCCTAACACCTCCCTGCTCCGAGGAAGTACTTGCATGCAGGGAGGTGTCCTAACACCTCCCTGTTGCATGATACTATCGACAACTGAGTGTAGCACTAAACGTGCAACAGCAAATCTTTATGTTAACAAGTTACCAGAAGAATACCTGGCTGCCAGTTAAGAGAGTTGAAAGGGTATTAAAAGGGGGGGGGGGTAAGGGGGGTAAAGGGAGTGTTGTAAAATATTTGATTATCTTATCAAATATTCGAGGTAAAATATCTCAAACCAAGTATGATTAATCACATACCATGCATTGATAGCCTAATAGAAAGACGTACTTCATAAGCTGGATGAAATTTATTAAAGTTGGATATTTTTTGTTTTTGCATTACACGTGCGCATGAGTCTACACAGGTATAAAAGCTAAAAAAATTAATGCAACCGCAAAATGACCAAAAAGGACTCGCCCCATTAGTATCGGTTTTCAATACACGCGGTTAGCAAAAAACGACTCGTCCCTGGCCATGGGACGCGTTAAATCAGGGCTGTAAAACCCGAGTCTGGACTCGGACTCGATTCCAAATTCGACTCCGTTTTTGTTACGGGACTCGGAATCTACCCTGAATGGGATGCTCTGGAATCGATATTGGTCCGGAATGGGCTGCAGCTGCAGTCGGACTCGGAGCCGATGACAGCCGAGTCCACAATATGAAAGTTACACAAAAATTTTACCTTCGTCTACATTCTTATTGGTGCAGGTGAAGGATTAAAACCGTATGTTGTGATTTAAGGGCAACAAATCTCACCCTAAACAGTAAAAATTCTCCCACTTAAGTTTACTTCTAGTCCCTCCTCCAAATTCCAAAAGAACACCTGTCTAGTAAACCTTCCAGATAAAACAACAATAGCAAGCAAGGACCCTAAATTGTTCAAGGGTATAGCCACACATCAGGCGGTGTGTTAGCTCTTATGGGAACACAACTGACTACGCAAATCATCAATGACCAACCAGAGTGAAGCTCTTGTTTGAATTGATGTCAACCATAGTGCAGTCACTGCCAACTGTATTTAGAACTCTACGGTTATTCCTAAATATGTCGGGGATGCCACAGACCCTTTCATACATGAATATTGGCACACACTCAACTAAATTCAAGGGTAGGTGAGACTGGCTATTCTTGACCTCTACAAAGTGATGTAAATGATGTTTTTAATCAAGTGTGTTTGAAAAATAGTATTGAAAGCATCTGTATGATATGATACATTGTGTAATGGCCGGGCTGGGAATTGGCCCGAGGAATTAAGGACACTGGAATAGGGTGGCTCAGAATTGGGTTAACTGAACTTGGATACAGCCCTAGTTAAAGCAATCTTTTCAAATATTTTGTAACAGCAAGGTAGCCCCTTCACGCACAGGCTGTCCCCCACTCATAGGCGTAGGAAACTTTTCGAGACTGGGGGCTGAACCTTGTTTCGGATCACCGTCCTGGGGGAGGGGTCTAAGAGGAGGGGGTGAATATTTTTTGGTATTTGAGGGTCCTCAGATGCAATTTGGTGCCCCAGCCCCCACTTCCTACGCTTATTCCCCCATGTACCCCTTTCCACTCTCGAAAAAATTCTTTTTTCAAAATCCTTACAACAGTATTGAAGGGGTAGCGTTAAGGAGCATCCTCCAAGCTACCTGATCGGTCCCAATCCCCCATTCAAAGAAAGTGCCCCCTCCTTCTCCCTAAAGTGTCTAAACTTTTGTAAATCACGAGACTTGCTTTCCAGACCTCTAGGGAAGATTGTCCCCTGGAACTGACCAAGATCGACCTCTGAGGCTTGGTAGGGTCAAGGGCTAACATATGATCAGACTCATCAGGGAAGTGTTCCCTCGTCTGATTAAAGGGTCTAAGGTCAATGATTTTCATCATTTGTATTAGTTCAGTGATAATTTGACTCTGTACAAACGTGAATTTTTTACAAGTTACTGCATGACATATTATGTTCGTCCGTCTCGTCTGGTAGAAATATCAGTGTTATGTCAATATTGCCGGGGTTTAACTCTTCTTTATCCAGGTGACTTCATCTCGTCTTATAGGGAAAGGCTTATTACATTATAAAGTAATAAATAGGGCTGTAACGTCCGAGTCCAGATTCGGACTCAGTTCCGGAATAGAGTCCGTGTTTGGTTGAACTCGGAATTGGCCCGGAATGGGCTGCAGCTGGACTCGGACTCGAAACCGATTCCAGCGGAGTCCACAAAAATAAAAGTTGAATATTTGGTCATATACAGTCAATCAAAATAGAGCTTAAACCAGGTTATGAAATTGACTCCTAAAAATGCCCTTTTCAATTGAGTGTAATTGCAAAACTCAGTCATTTCTACGAAATGCTACATTGCCAGATGACCAGACTCGGAATTGATGAAACTGGACTCGGAATTGGCTCGAAATCAGAGGGTTTACTGAACTCGGAATTGGCCCAGAATGGTGGCCACTGGAATCGGAACTGGCCCGGAATCGGGTCAGGTGGACTCGGATACAGCCCTGCTAATAAGTAATAACTTTTAAGGACTGGATTCTCACGTTGGACTTCAAAGATCTACCTGAGCAGTTGCACTCTATACCGCAATCAAACAGGAGGCTATATCATACCTTGATAGAAAAGTGTATACAAATGCTTGCTAAGCTTTGTATGGACACTCAGTAGTTAGTTACGTAAGTGTAAAAAGAGAAGGAAGTGGCTGAACTCTTTTAACAGAGCTACCTCGAGATTAGAATTTGAACACAAGTGTTTGACATTTTTTTTACTTGCTTAATTTGCTGTATTACTTGTGAGCGTGAAGGATTAAGCCTATAATGGGAAACGGGGAATGTGCTATCTGTTAAAGGACTTCAGGTAGTAGGATTCACCGAGTATCGCGGCGTACCGCTCTGTGTTTAAGGGCAACATCATTGCTCCCTGATCGCTTATATACACACTGGATCAGGGAGTTGTTTATTTTATGTAACACCTACCTGCACCGATACACAAACATGTGACCTTAGCTTTTGAAATAGACCTAGGAAATTTAAGCGCAAACACGAAGATTAGGCCGGCCAATAAATTTCCAGGACAAAGACCTCAAATCGCACATTCAGTTGTACATAAAGTTTTTTCTTTGAAATATCAGTCATAGCTTAAAGCAAATGATCCTCTCTTTGGAACGGTTCTTGTTTTTTTTTCTACAGGATACTTTCAATTTCAATCAGACAGCAAATTTTTATGTTTCAATACCATAGACGTGAAGTCCCAAATATATTTTATAACTTCTTTATGTTACACCCAAATCATTGTTATACGACTAGACACAAGTCTGATGTGATACCCCAATTTTATCGCTTACAATGCAGCCAACGTTTTATTAAATACATAGGTCCCAAGATCTGGAATTAATTACCTGTAGATATGAAGGACACTCGTTCTTTTGGATCATTTATACGTAAACTTAAACTTTCTTACTGTCTAAATATATCTAATTTAACACGTCTAATTTATTACATTATTCATATCTGAGATTCTGTTTTCGTAGTGTAATTATGTATTGTTATTGTAATGCTCAAATAGGGGTCCATACATAAGCTCCCTTGAGCTTCTTTGGATACCCCTTAGCCATATATATTAGTCTCCAAGTCATGTATTTTTACCTTGTTTCAGCACATTTATATCTTTCATGTAAATACTGATAAACTATTCTTTTGACTGGCTGAAAACTGTTATGTATATGTAAAGTTATGCTTGATTGTTATGGTTAAAATAAAGTTCAAGAAAACAAAAACAAAAAAAAACCCGACCCAATTAAAAGTCTCACAAAGTGGTAATGTAACCATATTATTTGAGAGGCAGGAGCTGCAGACTTGAGTGGTGTTTGGGAGCCGCTATCCAATCCTTAGGAATAATGATACAGTTCGACGTCAAAGATACTTTTTCAACACAAAAGTGAGCAAAGGTAATATAATTACTATACTTACTTGTCAATTCTATTATCAATTTGCTCTATCGTGTTCTGTAACGGTTTGCCGCGTGTTTCAGGTAGAAGTAAAACCAAGAAGGACACCAATAGAGCCAAAATAGCGAATATGATTAAATGCAAATCATCGAATATATCTCCTAGAATGAGCATAACTGGTGCTAAGATACTGCCAATTCTGGCTATAGTTGAGCATGACCCCATGCCAATACTCCTGTGGGTGGTAAAAACAAAGAAAAAGAGTTTGTATTAGGTCACAAATTTTATTTATTTACTTTCTGCTAAATGTTCTTGGGAGTTATTTTGAGATCCATCTGGGCTACCTTCATCTTGTTGATAGTAGGAGAGAGAGAGAGGGTGATTTCGAAACATTTGGGAATTCGTCATCCTCAACGTAGATCTGTCGCATATTTCGTACTCTGTCTTGCACCATGAAATCTGACGTCCTTAACAGAGGCCCGTAGTCAGACAAGATACTGAAGGGGACGGCAAGTCGGCACCAGAGCAGGGTGAAATATATTTAAAGGGGGACGACATATACTTAAAGGTAGGCAACGGTAATGTTTAATTACCAATTTTACAGGGGAAAATTTCCAAGGGGCTCCGGCCCCTGCCCCCCCACCTTGGCCACCGGCTTGTACCAGCAACACATCCCGACCCAAAGCGTAGGTAAGTCGTCGGGCAATCCTTTCATCGCACTCCTCTCGGGAAAGACGTTCCAAGCAGCATTTGCTCAGTTTGTCACGTAAATTTGTGCCTTTTTTGCGACTGACTCAGCGTATGATTTTTTTTTTCATCGTGATACTTCTCCATTTGAACACAATTACTGCATATATACCCAACAATCTACACCTGCCACGCATTTATTCTGACTTATTTCATGAAGTGGAAATTTTGACCATTCCCCCAATTTCACCAACCTAACTGTGCTCCAATATATAATCAGCCAATTTGAGGCAAAGAGATACTTTATCTCGAAGGATAAGTCATTACGCAGTTTTAATGGCTTTCTCTTTGTTGTCAAACACTTAGTGTGATCCGTCTTAAAACAAGGCCCAGACTTGAAAGCCGCTACCTAGGCTAAGTCTGTCTTTGAAGCAACGATAACCGACACCTTTGAGAATCTCCGTTTGTTTAACACCCAGATCCCTCACATATAGTCGTTCGAATGTGTCAGCTTTAACTGTGCATGCGCAAATGCCCGAATCTGGGGTAAAAACATAGAGTAGGATCTATGAACTTAAGTGCGCACTCCTAATACCGCGTACGTAAATCCGCTGTAATTTCATGGGGACCCGTCTACCATTATAGGTGGTGGCAAGAAGCGGTGCTGTTTGCGAGCTTGTGTGTACAAACTGTATGGCGGCCGAGTCCCCATGCGCAGATGCGATCACAGCTGTTTCGGGAGTGAGCACTCTAGTTCCTGTATCCTACTCTATGGTTAAAAACGTCATACGCCGTCTGTTGCCTGCTTGGAAGATACACTTCTTACACTGTGATTAAAGTTGAGCGTGAAAATTTGGCAGCAGTGTGTGTGTGTGCGTGCGTTTTTTTTTTTTTTTTTTGCCCTCAGAAGTGAGCGTGGCAGCCCGTCTGCCACTTTTGTACCACACTCAATATTTATTTGTTCAAGAAATCAGGTGGCTGAAATACTTCGGCTTTTTATGTTTGTTTCATACCATCTTCAGAGGCTTCAATCTGTACTTGCGTGGAAGCACAAACCGCCAAGTTACATGCTGGAGTTGCACCTCATTAATCGCTAGAGCCCAGTGAGCAAAATTAAACATGTGATACTATGTTGTTTTACAGTGATATTTTTCTCTCCACATAAAGGCAACTGCGGATTGTTTGGTTGGATGCTTTTCTGTGTTTCAATGGAATCCGAGTAACGTGAACAGGTGAAGAACATTTCAATCGCAGATGTGATATAGCACAATGAGGACATGTAACTTGAACAGCGAGAAACGCTGGCTATTATCGAGGCAATCATATTCCAGGAGACGTGTTTTGTTACTATTTTGTGTTGATACATGCCACCTCCTAATACGTTGGCTACAAAATTACCCTTTAGTTGGTGGAAGTTCATCCAAGATGGGTACTTTTTTACCAACTTTGGGTCGTTCTTTACCCAACATTTTAGGAGGCAGTATACGGACCCAGCTTGGGTAAAACTCGGTTTACCCAACTGATTTTAGAGTGTATGTGTTTAAATTTGCTCTTGGGTCCAGTCGAACCCCCACTGTTTTTAAGAAATCCTGGATCCCCCACTGCCAAACCTCTGACAGACTGACAATTCCCCGGTGTTCTCAACTGGGGGAAGTTAACTCCTACTTACTCCCTTGCTCAACAAAATATTGATACGTCCTTGTAATATACTTTGATAGACAAGTAGTCTTCCTTACCTCACTGTAGTTGGAAATATCTCGCTTGAATAGATGTAGGCGGTTGTATAGGACGCAGTTATGCAGAACTTACCGGTCATCGCCACGGCAGTGATAGCTGTTTCGTTATCTGCGTAGAAATTATCAAGAACATTTAAGAGCCTTAGCTTCAGGTTCAAGCCAATTTCACAGTTTTTCAAGCAGATAGTAGGCTAAAGTCTTTCTGACACAGTCTTTCACTAATGCACCACCCCTGGACTTCATAATGGGTCACATGGCGGACTTTTGACCCCACAAACTGACAAAGCTTACAAGAGGGTAGCGCGTAGTTCTTCTACGGCAGCTAAGACGCGCAACCACTTCCAATCGACGCCCGGCCCTTCTTATCTGAAAAGTGTGCTACGCAACCGTAGAATGATATGGATACACCTTTGAACACCACCAATACTATCTGGCTATCTGATTTCGTCACTTTCTGAATGTGAAAAGTTGCAATACAGTTGTAGCCTATTGGGATAGTCTTACATAGGCTACTAACTGTTAATCTAGTACAGGAATTGTCTGAAGCTGAATTTACAGTTTCTCTTAACTGTAAAGACTTACACTCTAAATACAGTTGGGTGAGCTTTTACCCAAGTTGGGTCAGTATGGCACCTCCTAAACTGTTGTAAAGAACTACCCAAAGTTGGCCAAAAAAAGACCCATGCTGGTTTAATTTTCACCAAGTTAAGGGTAATTTTGTTTCCAATCTGGGTAGTTCCTTAATTACTCCACAGCTTAGGAGGTGGCGTATTGACTGTTTTAGAGTGTCCCTATTTCTCACAATGACCAATCACTTGAATTGTTCGAAATTCTGGTAACTTTAAAGATTGTTGCTTATTTCCGCGGGGGTGGATCTGGGGTGAGGTGGGGAGACTTTTCTGGACCATGGCCCCCTTTTCTAGACACTACGTTCATTTCTTAACACGATCCCAAAGCTGTGATACAAAGTTTATGTAAACTTATCTCCATCGTTACATACCAGGGGATATCATTTAACAGTGTTATTTTAATTTCTTCCCCAGAACACATTTCCATCTAGGATTCGTACATTTGACTCTTATAAATTCGAACTTGGCCCTCACAAGGTTAGCCCCTCTTTTGCAATATCCTGGATCTGACCCTGTTCAGGGTTACACATCTGTATTAGTCTGGTTAAAAGTACAAATTTGTCGCTAGACGTGACTATCAAGAAAGAGGGAGATTGACAAACAGGTATACCTAAAAGATTTGTTAAAGGCATACCTAGAAAACTTGTTATTAAACAACAAGTTCCACCAACGGCCAGAAGGATAAATTCTGAAAATCGTCTTCCCAGGAAAGATTCGATAAAAGGTATCACCAGCAGGTTGGCGGGAAATTCTACAGCTGCAGATATGAAAAATGTGACGTAATCATTGCTCCCAAGATCAGCTGTATTCAAGGAGAGTCCAAAGTAAATCAGGCTGTTGGTGAACCTATAAGAAGTAAAGAAACAGACCCTAACATATGATGTAACAGAGCAGAAAGTGCTCCCTCGTTTGACAAATAGCTGTTTGACAAATAGCAACTCCCTACTACAGTTGTAGAGAAGAGGGTATATACGTAATATTGGAAGCGCATATCAACGACAGAAACTTTTTGAAGGAGAAATTGATTATGGGACCAACTGAAACCTGCACTACCATGAAAATTGACGAGGAAACCTTGGTCAATTCCATGTTAACAACCAAGGGTGGAGCCTGTAATTACCTGAATGGGGAGGGGGTAACCCGAAGCCCCCGGCGAAGTTGAGTTGTCGTGAGGATGATGAACCTAATGTCTTGCAAGGGTCGTGAGCCAAAAAGTTTGGCTTTTTTGAAGAAAATTTGAAATTTGGGTTTTTATTGCAGAAAATTTGGTGATCATTCGGGGTTAATAATGAAGAGAGTTTGAATATTTGGATATGTTTTATTGGAGAATCTGCACTCCTTGAGAGAAAAAACACGAAAACCGTTGGGGAGATTGGCCGTCGTCGGAAGCATTTACTAATCGTAACTATTTTAAGCTTCTCCGACGAAACTGGATAATTCCTCGACGGGAGGGGGGGGGGGGAGAAGCCTTTCCCTACGGAAGGATGGCCTCCTGCCTCCCCCACACACAAACACTTGGCATCAGCCCTGTTAACAATTATGTTTGAACCGGTTCAGTACAAAAACAGCCCCTGAATTCTTTCTCATTCGTTTCCTTCCATTACTGCTTTGAAAAAGAAAAAAATGAAAAATGAAACTTCAGAAAGGGTTAGCAAAGAGCTGCTTCAAATCTCATGGAAGTTAACTGATCTGATCAAAACTGAAACGCTTATAGACCTTACACATTGACGTCACGCGAAGTCATTTTGGAGGCAAAACAATGAAGCACACTGCACGCACAACCAAAGATATTTGCGCACAACGTAGACTTCGCTCGCGCGTGTAGTAGGCTTGCGCGCGTATCCGATTGGTTTACAAATCAGCTGTCTGCATTTGTTGGTGTAACTTGCGATGATACGGGCTTGCCACGGACTTCTTTTATATATATATATATATATATATATATATATATATATATATATATATATATATATATATATATATATATATATATATATATATATATATACAGAGCATATTGCACTATGCGTAAATTGTCGCCACCGTACGTACACAAGTAGGCTTACCGATATGGCTGCCTGTTATAGCCTTGTGTGTAAAAGTTTGGACTTGCTCAAGTGGTTCAGCATCGATTGATTGTGTGAGATAGCCTACTTGTAATATTTTCAAAAGAATGCAAGCTGAGGTCAGAGTCAACAAATAAAATGAAGGACTGTGATATTGTTGTTCCATTCTTGTTTATATTTTGTCTGAAATGTTGCAGATTCATAGTGAAACTGGGCAAATGGTAGTAGCCCGGCGGCCATCTTAGTAAGCCTAAATTTGTTCGAACGGTGGCGGCTGTATTGGTCACGTGATCATCTGTCCATATATTTGAGAAGTCCGTGGGGCTTGCCTATAAACCAAAGATATTATAAGCATAGGCATTGATTCCAAACTTAAATGGCGCGTTGACTCCCCATGGATCCAAAATATCGGGGCGGAAGTGCTGATCACTGTTCAGTCGTTTTGAAAGCATACAGACAAATGAATGTCTTTTAAAGTGATGCCGTGAGTTTGCAAAAAGGAAAAACATAAGATTTTGCTTCTTCTTATGTCTTTCTTTATTCTTAAAAATGCCAGGAGTGCATTACAGAGTTGAAGAATACAATTCGAAAGCTCAAAATGATAGTGATAGTCTCGGGAAGTAACCTAAACAGCATAAAATCGGTAAATTTCTGAAGGCCTTTTTCAAAAAACGGTCCTTATTATACGGCATTAAACGACGCCTAGAACGAACCTGATGTTGAATATGCAATGTTATTGAGGTGTCACCAAATTAAAAAAGACGCACCATACCACTCCAGCCTGACTAGCTCTACGGTAGCCTACAGCTGTTCGCTCACGACCACTGATCTCAACTATAACAGTGCTCACGACCAGAGAATGCATGTTCTTGCAAAATTGCTTCATAACACTAACTTACTTGTATGCACTCAATGTAGCTTCCTCTTACTACGTAGTACAGGCCGCAGTCTTTCACTCTTTGGTACGCCTTACAGTACCGATTTGAATTTAGACGTTACAGGTTTACAACGAAAGTTACCCAATACTATCTCTTTTATCGCCATGAGCAAGGACGTCAAAGACGATGGAAAGTGCACATAAAAGGCAGAGCATCTAACGTTAGCCTAAATTAGGCTTAATTTACACAGAGGTACCACTAGCCAGTGTACTACAGCCTAAGTTAGGCTACTACAGTAAAACGGGATAGTATAGCCTATACCGGTATTACCATGCACTCTGTACATTGCAATATCAACGTTACCTCTTCAAAATCCACACACACGTTACACTTGTGTTGTTGTGCCAAATCGACCAGCTGTTTACACCTAGTGAATATGCATTAGTACTTCGTTCTCATTGGTCCGCTCAACTGATGTTCGTTAGGAGACTGAATGTTTGTCCTCAGCACATTTTTGATTTCCTCGAGTTAAGTCGTTATTTCTACGAAAATTTTAAGGCTGTTGCCGGAATTTTCACAACAGGCCTTATTTTTTCTCCCTTACTGTCCATGCATATGGGTCACTCAAAGGAATCACTGAAATTTTAAACTCGATTTTGTAATGTTTTTTACTTTTTGCAATCTCACGGCATCACTTTAAAGTCCCAGTACGACTTTGTATAAAGAAATACTTAAACCGTCAAAAATCGTCATAGCACGAGGGCCAGATATATGAAGTTGGTAACAGTTTAAGAGGCTCTAACATACTTAGAAGAACAGTCTTAGCTTCTTTCGGGAGTAATCTCTGTCCGAAATGCAGATGCTGAATTCGGCTTGCCAACTCAAATTTGAGTTCTCTCTTCGTAATGAGCTTATCAGTCAGGAGTATGAACCAATGAAAGTCTGTTTTTTTAATGATTATTCATGAATAAACAACTATAGGTGCCTTGCCTACATGCTCAACTGTAGTAAAATGTACGCACGTAAACAGTGCAGAGCATTTGCTTGTATATTGGAACGGATGGACTACACAAACAGCCTAGGATTATACTCAGGTTAGTGTAGGCTTAGAATTGAATTGTAGTTAGAAATAATTACCCACGCCAACAAAATTGCAGCACAACTAACATGAAAAAGGAGGAAAACCTCACCTGAAATCCTAAGCAAGATAACGTTGCCTGGCACAGCCACAGACGTTCGAAACATTACGTGGCTGCACTGCCACCCAGTGCTTCCACACTCTAAATTCATTTTTCCTGAAATGGAATCTAAAATTACCTGAAATCGGCCATTTCAGGAAAAATGATTTAGAGTGTGGAAGCACTGGCACTGAAGTGCGACTGGGCCTACTTCTTCTCAGTACAACTTAATTAACCTTGTCTTATTATAGTGTATATAGTGAGTGTAGTGTATGTACGTTATGTTTCGAACGCCTGTGGGCACAGCGAGGCAAAATACTGGCAGGCTGTACGAACATGCACAGCCGCATTCCGGCCGTTAATGTCACGCAAGTTGACTGCTCAGTTGTGTGTTACGGCCCTATAGCTACATTCTTCGTGCATCAAGCAGATCGTAGCCTAGCATTCGCCGTTGGCTGCATCGTGCTGCACAGTCGTCGACATGATGTGATCTCGAAGCAGCTGAGTAATGAATATTCATAATGATCTAGAACTTCCCACCGTGATGAAACTTGTGCATATTGAAACAGCCGTTACATTTACAACCACGGTTTGTTTAAAACAACCTTTCACTTTCGTAAATGTCTTTTTTCTCCAGCAAATCATTTCTCTGGTTATGTTTGTGTTTAAGTAACCTTAAGCACCACTCATTTCTCTTATCCAAATTCGTATACAAAGTCGTACTGGGACTTTAAAAGTATTAATTATTGTTATTTTGAAAAATTGTAAATCTAAAAAGTATCAGTCCTCAATAAATTTCACTTACAAGAAGTTTATTTCTTCCTAGCGGCATTCCACATAAGTACACTAGAGCATGAACGCACAATGACTGGTTTAAAGCCCATAGACTTGGTCAGTTTCCAGGGTATCTTTTGGTAACGCACTTTAATATGCGCGTTTAATTTCTAACGCGCTCACAACGGGAAATCAACCTGCCCATTTGTATCTCGAGCCCACAAGTTCGCGTCAAGTATTCCTGAAAATACATACGAAATGTACACTGCGGGAATAGAACGCGTTGTAAAGTGCACTCAAGCTAATCTCTTTATCAATGGAATTTTCTGTAACGCGTGCTTATTTTTGTACGCAGATCGCCGAATAAAACGGCGCGCATGTCAAATTCACACTTCCGCCCCGATATTTGCGTCTCCATGAGGAGTCAATTCCCGTAACAGTGTAGGTATAGAGCTTATGCACGTGACGTCAGCGCGTTTCAATTTGGCTTCCTGGATGGAACTGCCATACGTAGTAGGTGTGTTAAAGATACGCGCTCACGACAGCACCTTAGTAACAATTGTTGCACAATGTACGCCTGGAAGGAAAAATAGAGAAACGTGACGTAGGTGAATAAGCTCTATAGGAGTTTGGAATCTATGCTTAAAATATCTTTGCTCCAAACGATGCAGTAGGGGGGGGGGGGGGGGGGCGCTCCACCATTACATAAAATTGCACTTTGGCCAGAAGGTGAACCCTCTACATGTAGTCCCTATAAATTTTGTTTGGATTGATTTTTGACCGTGCTATAAGAGGGCAGTGAATCCTTTGTTGAATGTATTTGGTAGTGATTGGGTTGGAGATTATGCTGTGAAAAAAATGGTTGAAACTGGTTCCACCTGAGCTGATTGCGAGGCTTTGGAAAGACAGCGGACCTATCTTATATATTGGTGGGTGACAAGGGGGACGGATCACTTGTTTTGTATTCATACGCCTGTAGCTCGGAAAGTCAATGGTCATGCTACGTGAATTTTTATGTGCCAGTAACAAGCAACACGTGAGCTTCGCATTGATGGGTCACAAGCTAGTGTTGAAAACTTTGACAAGGAATGAGAGACGGAGTAAGAAGGTCTGTATAGTGTGTAAGTCAATAGCAACAATTAATGGTGGAGCGCCACCTTATTAAGGGGGCTCTCCGCCATTCCATAAAATTGCACTTTGGCTCGGAGGTGAACCCTCTAAAAAATTTGTTTGCCTTGATTTTTGACCCTGTTACGAGAGGGCAGTGAATCCTTTGTTAGATGTATTTTGGTAATGATTGGGTTGGGAGATTATGCTGTCAAAAAAAGGTTGAAATTGATACCACCTGAGCCGATTGTGAGGTTTTGGAAAGACAGCGGATCTATCTCATATATTGGTGAGTGACAAGGGGCGGGGATGGCGGATCACAAGTTTTTTATTCATGCGCCTGAAGCTCAAAAAGTCAATGACCATGCTGCGAAAATTCTTATGTGCCAGTAACAACCAACTCGTGAGCTTTGTATTGATGGTTCACATGCTCGCGTTGAAAACTTTGACCAAGGAATGAGAGGCAGCGTAACAATTAAGGCCCGTTTTAGTGTGTAAGTCGGACCAAATTTCAAGTGCTCCATGAAGCTAATAACAAAGGAATGGTTACGGGTTCGATGACAGCGTTGTACATCTGCTTATGCAGGATCTTTTAACTGAAGGGGGGGGGGGTGTGACTTCAAGTTTTACAAATGCCGAGTATGACGGCCTATGGAAGAGTGTATAGTAAAGTGTCTTCAACTCGGCGGGGCGCCCCCATATCGCTCTCTACCTCCCTCCCTTGATACGCACTTGAATACAAAATGCTCCTTCAGGTTAAAGATACCTGCAATCACAGAACAGCCGACAAGCTGGCCGTCAGTAGATATCAAAATTACCATATCATTACGGTAAGGATTTTGCAAAGAAGTCTTAGCATTTATTTAAACTTCAGAAAGCGCGTACGTGTACCAGCAATCATTCTTCCATTGATTCGCGTATACTTGATTTTGGTCCGTATGTAAAAGTTGTAGCATGTTAAAGTCACAAGTAAGTAAAGCTCGAACTCTATACAGCGCCCGAAGAGCGCCGAAAATGTCGTGTTCGAGTTGGAGGATTTGTGCTCTTGAGACCAAGCTAGGAAGTCAGAAAGTCAGGGGACTGATCGTCGTCGTGACCGTCAGTGGTGAAATCAGATGGGGGTTAGGTGCCATGTATGTCCCTCGTCGAGGACGGATCCCCGCAAGGTCCTTTAAATTTCCCAGTGTAGTCGGGAAACGTTAAAATATGAAGTAGTCCACAATAGCCAATCGCCCCTTGTGGTTTACTGGACATTTTGATTTAAATGAGAGCAGGTCCTGTAGTAAATCCCCCAAATTTTCCAATTTCACGCCTAAAAACCCAAAATGTGCGCCGAAAATTTTGAATTTTACTCTCCACTACCCTTACGGCACTCCGTCTCCCTTGTGGTAGCTTCAGGCTGCAGTTCTACATAGGGAAGTTTCATGGGCGTCCGCAGAAAAAAATCCAGGGAGGGGCAAAAATTTTTTAGGGGGAAAAAAGCTCCTCGCAAGCATGGGTTGGCACGGAGTGCAAGAAAATTTTGGCCCCCAAAACCTCCCACATCGCTGGAAATGGCACTTCTAAAGCCTATCTACTGCATATAAATAGGAGTAACACTGGGTGAACTGTGAAGAAATGTTGATGTTAATTTTTCTTCGTTTTTTCTTTATTTTTTCTTCGTTTTTTTTTTCAAATTTTTGATTTTCCAGTCGAAGGCAAGTGCCCCCCCTTGCCCCTACCTGCGGACGCCCATGGGAAGTTTGGACCCCTGTCGCGCAAATTCTGGCGCTATCCTCGGCCAGCGTCGGGATTACACATTTTATCGTACCTACTAGGACTATCCCGACTACATGTTTACAGAAGAAATTGGAAAATTTTGCGACCGGCAAAGACCACGGCTCCTGAGCTTGTTCATGCCCCTTCCCCACCCCTATTGATGTCATTTATAGGGCAGGCTCCTAAGAAACGTTCATTTTACAAGCCATGCTATAAACATGAATAGCGTAACATTCAAGCATACTGAAAGAAATTTTGAGGGCGTGTTTCAGGCAATTTAAAGTACGGTACCAATTATTTAAGGACGCAAGTGAAAAGGGGTGCTCGCTCCGAGCTCCCGACCCCCCTTACATCCGGCATTTCTACTTGTATATCACATCACTTAACACCATAGACTATAAATATTAATTATAATGCACTGGATTATCAGCATTGTCGTGGCGTAGTTGGTAAGGCGCTCGACTCCCACTGTTAAGTACGTGAGTTCAAGTCTCCCGGAGACTGGGCAGTGTGTTTTCCTCGTTTTGCGGTTTTACTGTTGAGGAACTGTCGACTGTTTACAGTTGCTTTTTCTTTCATATCTTCCTTTTTGTAGCTTTTATCGACTTCTCTTTGTCCCCAATTTTTCTTTTCTTAATTAGGCTTCGTTTTGTTAATCATATCTTACTGTCATTTTCCAAATCAGGTCACTACACGCTATTGCATGTAGCCTATTATCAAGTCGTACAACCCCCCCCCCTTTCCACGTTGCATTTTTTCGCTTGAAATTGCTAATAGTTTTATGAATTTTTTCCCATTCTTAAATGAAATCGATTCCATATTTCATGTAGATTGCATTTGATACGAAAGGTATCAATAAAGACAGGGCTCCCGGCTACGTAAGTAGCCGGGAGACCTGTCTTTATTGATACCGAATTTGCCTAGGTTCCCAAAGCAACTCTTGTTTCTAAACGAAAGCCACTCTGGACTGAATATTCATAAATGACCGACTGTAAAATGCCCTTCTTGTATTGTAACTATGGATTAAGTTTCTTAGGGGTAGGGCTAAGCATCTGCCAACAACAGGTGACCATTGTCCACGTTTCATGGTGTGATGATTTGTAAAAGAAGACAGCGGTTCCTTTAAACTTGACCAAGTCTCCCTCCGCGTTTTCCCTGCCGTCTTAAGGGGGCGCTCCACCATTACATAAAATTGTACTTTGGCCAGAAGGTGAACCCTCTACATGTAGTCCCTATAAATTTTGTTTGGATTGATTTTTGACCGTGCTATGAGAGGGCAGTGAATCCTTTGTTGAATGTATTTGGTAGTGATTTGGTTGGAGATTATGCTGTGAAAAAATGGTTGAAATTGGTTCCACCTGAGCTGATTGCGAGGCTTTGGAAGGACAGCGGACCTATCTTATATATTGGTGAGTGACAAGGGGGGACGGATCACTTGTTTTGTATTCATACGCCTGTAGCTCGGAAAGTCAATGGTCATGCTACGTGAATTTTTATGTGCCAGTAACAAGCAACACGTGAGCTTCGCATTGATGGGTCACAAGCTAGTGTTGAAAACTTTGACAAGGAATGAGAGACGGAGTAAGAAGGTCTGTATAGTGTGTAAGTCAATAGCAACAATTAATGGTGGAGCGCCACCTTATTAAGGGGGCTCTCCGCCATTCCATAAAATTGCACTTTGGCTCGGAGGGGAGCCCTCTAAAAAATTTGTTTGCCTTGATTTTTGACCCTGTTACGAGAGGGCAGTGAATCCTTTGTTAGATGTATTTTGGTAGTGATTGGGTTGGGAGATTATGCTGTCAAAAAAAAGGTTGAAATTGATACCACCTGAGCCGATTGTGAGGTTTTGGAAAGACAGCGGATCTATCTCATATATTGGTGAGTGACAAGGGGCGGGGATGGCGGATCACAAGTTTTTTATTCATGCGCCTGAAGCTCAAAATGTCAATGACCATGCTGCGAAAATTCTTATGTGCCAGTAACAACCAACTCGTGAGCTTTGTATTGATGGTTCACATGCTCGCGTTGAAAACTTTGACCAAGGAATGAGAGGCAGCGTAACAATTAAGGCCCGTTTTAGTGTGTAAGTCGGACCAAATTTCAAGTGCTCCATGAAGCTAATAATAAAGGAATGGTTACGGGTTCGTTGACAGCCTCGTACATCTGCTTATGCAGGATCTTTTAATTGAAGGAGGGGGGGGGGGTGTGACTTCAAGTTTTACAAATGCCGAGTATGACGGCCTATGGAAGAGTGTATAGTAAAGTGTCTTCAACCCGGCGGGGCGCCCCCATATCGCTCTCCACCTCCCTCCCTTGATACGCATTTGAATGCAAAATGCTCCTTCAGGTTAAAGATACCTGCAATCACAGAACAGCCGACAAGCTGGCCGTCAGTAGATATCAAAATTACCATATCATTACGGTAAGGATTTTGCAAAGAAGTCTTAGCATTTATTTAAACTTCAGAAAGCGCGTACGTGTACCAGCAATCATTCATCCATTTATTCGCGTATACTTGATTTTGGTCCGTATAAAAAAGTTGTAGCATGTGAAAGTCACAAGTAAGTAAAGCTCGAACTCTATACAGCGCCCGAAGGGCGCCGAAAATGTCGTGTTCGAGTTGGAGGATTTGTGCTCTTGAGACCAAGCTAGGAAGTCAGAAAGTCAGGGGACTGATCGTCGTCGTGACCGTCAGTGGTGAAATCAGATGGGGGTAAGGTACCATGTATGTCCCTCGTCGAGGACGGATCCCCGCAATGTCCTTTAAATTTCCCAGTGTAGTCGGGAAACGTTAAAATATGAAGTAGTCCACAATAGCCAATCGCCCCTTGTGGTTTACTGGACATTTTGATTTAAATGAGGGCAGGTCCTGTAGTAAATCCCCCAAATTTTCCAATTTCACGCCTAAAAACCCAAAATGTGCGCCGAAAATTTTGAATTTTACCCTCCACTACCCTTAAGGCACTCCGTTTCCCTTGTGGTAGCTTCAGGCTGCATTCCTACATAGGGAAGTTTGGACCCCTGTCTCGCAAATTCTGGCGCTATCCTCGGCCAGCGTCGGGATTACACATTTTATCGTACCTACTAGGACTATCCCGACTACATGTTTACAGAAGAAATTGGAAAATTTTGCGACCGGCAAGACCACGGCTCCTGAGCACTTCCATGCCCCTTCCCCACCCCTATTGATGTCATTTATAGGGCAGGCTCCTAAGAAACGTTCATTTTACAAGCCATGCTATAAACATGAATAGCGTAACATTCAAGCATGCTGAAAGAAATTTTGGGGGCGTGTTTCAGACAATTTAAAGTACGGTACCAATTATTTAAGGACGCAAGTGAAAAGGGGTGCTCGCTCCGAGCTCCCGACCCCCCTTACATCCGGCATTTCTACTTGTATATCACATCACTTAACACCATAGACTATAAATATTAATTATAATGCACTGGATTATCAGCATTGTCGTGGCGTAGTTGGTAAGGCGCTCGACTCCCATTGTTAAGTACGTGAGTTCAAGTCTCCCGGAGACTGGGCAGTGTGTTTTCCTCGTTTTGCGGTTTTACTGTTGAGGAACTGTCGACTGTTTACAGTTGCTTTTTCTTTCATATCTTCCTTTTTGTAGCTTTTATCGACTTCTCTTTGTCCCCAATTTTTCTTTTCTTAATTAGGCTTCGTTTTGTTAATCATATCTTACTGTCATTTTCCAAATCAGGTCACTACACGCTATTGCATGTAGCCTATTATCAAGTCGTACAACCCCCCCCCCCTTTCCACGTTGCATTTTTTCGCTTGAAATTGCTAATAGTTTTATGAATTTTTTCCCATTCTTAAATGAAATCGATTCCATATTTCATGTAGATTGCATTTGATACGAAAGGTATCAATAAAGACAGGGCTCCCGCAGGGGCGTCAATCCGTATTCAGATGTGGGGGGGACGGGGGACATACATGACTTAGCACAAACCAATCCCTTTGGTTTTGAAGAGGGGGCGTCTTCCTATAGGCCCTTTCCTCCCCCCCCCCCCGCCTTATGATGGCTGACGTTGTCCTATTCTAATAAGAATTATCATTTCAAAGTTAACATAACCATCACAGATGATCTGCCAGGTGAAATACACGGAGTCCACGGAATTACATCAAGAAGTTATCTTTCACCATGTCCCAAAATATCTAAAACAACGCTTCGCAGCGTGGATCATTGTCGGAGACCATGGACCCGACCAGGCCCGTTGCTAGGGTGATATATTTGGGGGTGTGAAGGTCCCAAATTCCGACCGGCTGGATGTATTTTCCAACTGAGTGGAGGCGTTTAAATTGCACTTTTGTTATGCGCTCTGCGTTTTGTATACAGCAGTGGGGATCCTTCCTTTGTCACTACATAAATGAGTCGTCCTGGGGGAGGGGTCTAAGGGGAGGGGGAATCCCCATCCCCTTAAAATTTTTTGTTAATTTAAGGCTGCTTAGGTGCAAAACGGTGCTATCTTTGAGATATTTTTGGAGCTGATCGTACATGGCTGGAAAATGTCCATAATGTAGTGAATTCTAATTTTCCGACTGGCTGGATGTTTTTACTAACTGCAGTGGCGGCGTGTAAATTGCACCTTTTTATTCACCCTGCGTTTGTATACAGCAGTGGGGATCCTTCCTTTGTCACTATATAAAGGTGTCATCCTGGGGGAGGGGGTCTAAGGGAAGGGAACGTAGCCCTCCCCTTGAGAAATTTTTGTTAATTTAAGGTTGCTTAGATGCAAAATGTTATATCTTTGGGATATTTTTGGAGCTGATCGTAGTATAGCAAAGGTGTGAAGTATTAGCAAGGGCGTTTTCAGAATACTTTGTAGTCGTAACTGTATTAACAATCACCATCTGCAGGCGCGGATCCAGAAATTTTGAGGGGGACCAAGATGGAAAATCTCATGTGCACCGAAGGTGCACCACGAGCGCGAGCACGAGTTCCTATGCGTGGTGTCCAGGGGCCCGCGATAGGGCCCCTGCGGGGTCCAGGGGGCGAAGCCCCCGGAAGCTCTCGCAGTATTTTATTTTAAGAGCACAGAAATCGGCTCCAGTTCTTATGTCAGTGAGATTTTATACCTTTTCATATTGCATGGAAATTGATGTGTATGGCTCAGTATAAGTTACTATATGTACCTGCAGAAGTTCCGAAGAATCTAAATTATCTTAAAACTTACACGCCAACATTATGAACCCATGCAGGTAACTTGAAATGATTTTTGCCATAATGAGTGTTGTATTTTCGTTATACGGTATTCAGGTATAGGAAGTCAGATGAAACAATTGCCCGTGAAAATTTGAATTTACATTTAAAACCATTGCTATTACAAACGGTGTCAATTCCCTTTATGTGTGTCTATCAATTAGAAGGTGGCTTCGATACTAAGTTTTCAGTTCTCATAAGAAGAGGAGGGTGAAGAAATGAATATCAGTTGCCAGTGGCGGATCCAGGATTTGGCAGGAGGGGGGGCCCAGGTCATAGTGGTTTGTATAAAAATCCGATCTGGGGGAGGGATCTAAGGGGGAGGCGGTGTGCCAAGGGTGGTGCCAGGGTATTTTGATAGGAGGTAAAGTATGTGATGAGTGATCACCGTCCTGGGGAGGGGTCTAAGGGGAGGGGTTTCCCCTCCCCTTTGAGAAATTTTTGTTAATTTAAGGTTGCTCAGATGCAAAATGGTGATGTCTTTGGTATATTTTTTTGAATGATCATACATGGCTGGAAAGTGTTCATAATTCAGTCAATTTTAAATTTTGGTTGGGTAGAAGATGCTTTTCTGGGGAGGGGTCTAAGGGGAGGGGTGTCCCCTCCCCTTTAAGAAAATTTTTGTTAATTTAAGATTGCTTAGATGCAAAATGGTGATGTCTTTAGTATATTTTTGAAACTGACCATATATGGCTGCAAAAATGCTCATAATTTAGTGAAATTTAAATTTTCGTTGGTTGAAAGAGGAGAATAAGTAGCCTTTGTTGTCCACATATCAGGATGGCAGTTTCCCGAATAGAAATCTCCTTTTCCCTTATATTACCCTAAATTCGAAGTACATTTCATTAAAGTAAATTACAAAGCTTAAAGAAGATGCTAATGTTGCAGCAAGTTATAGGTAACTTAGGAGCCTGAGGTTGTTGAATATATTCCTCTAAATAGTAAAGAATTCTGAACTTCCCTTGAAAGTAGAAGCAGTGTTCCCAGTGATGTGGGCCCGGCCGGTAATAGACTGAAGTTAGCAGTCCAATGCAGAGCTCATGGGTAACCCCTTGCAATGCCCGGAAAAAGTTATTGTGACCAATATAAGCCAAAATGTTATCAGCCGGAGGTCAGTAACAGAATACTTAACATAAGACTGATTTTCTGAGGTAGAAATTTAAATAATGAACAAATCTGAATTTCACTCTGACACATTACAAAGGTTTATTTAATTGGAAACAGGGCCTAGTCATTTGTTTTATGACGTTGAAAAAACTTCAAAATTTTTGGAAGGGGGGGCCCGGGCCCCCTGGGCCCCCCCCTAAATCCGCCCATGGTTGCTTTACATCCTTATTATACTCCGAAACTCTGAAATCACGTTTATGCACACAAATAATTGGCTTAAGGTAGAACCCCACCGATGAGTAATGCGAATACTTTTTGGTCCTTACTGATAGTAAAAGGAGCAATTCAAGGCTAAAACTGCGCAGATCAAGCAAAAATCAAGAAATATTGAGAAGACTTTGCAAAAATCGTAAAAGATTTCAACTGATTTTTGGTAAAAAGTGATAAAAATAAATCCATCACTCAATAAAAACGTACCTCTCTCAGTAAGCGTAAACAATTGCGCGCGAAGCGCGCCGAAAATTTTCGGTATAGAGCCTCCCGGGAGCTCTGCATTAATTGAAAAGGGGGACCAACAGGACTCTCACAACCTGACATCCATATCGGAGGAGAGATGATATATCACCTTGTCTTTTTAGGTATAGGAAGAAGGATGGTGGACAGGCAAAATTCGTTTCAGAAAAGATTTTCGTCGTTATTGAACGTCGCGGTAAAATGTTTGGAAAATAAGCAACGGCAATTACGTAATTTCAATCTTTCAGACCGTATGCTAGACAAGATTAGTCAAAGATCCCATAATGATGAGAGCCATACAGAGAAGGAGAATGTACTTTTTAAAAAAATGTTTGCACTGGAATAATTTCTTGCGTCATACCTTTGTCAATGGTATATGAAATCGGGTGTAAACCCCGTCGTATGCGCGCGAAGCGCGCCGAAATTTTGAATAAAATATTAGTCCATGACAAAACCTGCATTCAGAACCTGCATCGGACACTGTCACTTTCCCACCAACCTATCTGCCTATGCTATTCAGAAACGAATCTTCTGACTGAGAATTCTTAAAAAGCACTTTTGCTCCTTTGTTCCCCCGTGAGTAGTTACCGAAAGCTATTGATAATAAGGACAACTCTGACACAAGGCTTGACGCTAGCGTGCAAAACTTTGGAATTTGTCAAGAATTTCCAAAACTTATGATAGTTTGAGAACAGTTTGTGAAAGAAAATGGTAAGAACAAATAAACCAATCAAGAATTTGTCAAGAATTTCCAAAACTTATGATAGTTTGAGAACAGTTTGTGAAAGAAAATGGTAAGAACAAATAAACCAATCATTAAAACTACATCTCACCCTCCACGCTCCACAGAAATCTGTAGCTTATAAAACGACTTTGGGACCATTTTAAAAATTTTCAAAAAAAAAAAAAAAAAAATTCGATGGGGGGGAGGGGGACACACGTCACCCATTGCCCACTGTGCCGACGCCACTGTCTGTAGCTTAAAAGCATTTGAGTTTATTTTAAAACTTTTCAGACAGTTTCGAAATCGAATAGGGTATGCACGCCGGTACTTTGCCTGCAACAGCTGGTGCCACTGTGCACAACAGCACGTCACCTGACAGCTTGTCTTTTGTATTCACTCTGCAAGTTCTTTGGCGAAATCTTTGCCTCTCAATCCCTTTAGATTACAAAAACTTTCACTCTTTAACAAAATTGTCACTAATTTCAGTGCAGCTAGCAGGGCCCATACTGCATATGTCACGATGTTTACTTATCTAGATCTTAAGTCAAGGATCATTACTCAGCTATTCACCTGTTTTCGAACATTGTAGCCTGGTAGCTCTCCTTTCGTTGCCAACCACTGTGAAAGATATCTAAAGAGATAATCCAGCTATAGCTCCACCCAACCCCTACGTTCTTATAGACACTTTTATTAATTTTTTGCTCTTAATTTTTCTTTCTCCTTTTCTTTTTTTCTTTTTCTTCCTTTTTTCTCCTTTCGTTTTTTTTTTCCGTGGCGAGGGGACGGGCCCCCCAGGTCCCCTCTGGATTCGCGCCAGCACCATCTATACCGATAATGGCTTCGGCGAAGCGCTCGGTAAAATTTTTTGAAAAATGTTTAATGGCAACAACGTACTTTCAACCTTTCACAAGGGGGGGGGGCATGCAGTATGTTGTGTGACAGCTGGCCTGGGGAGGGGTTTAAGGGGTGCCCCTCCCCTTTGAAATTTTTTGTAAAATTAGGTGTCCTTACATGCAATCTGGTGCCACATATGTTACCTTTTGAAGTAAAATTTGTGTTAAAAAATTTACGTATTTTTAGGAACTAAAAAAATAGCATCAGTGAGGGGGGCGTGGCCCAATGGGGTGTCCCCATCCCTTTTGAAATTTTGAAAAATTCGGTGTCCTTACATGCAATCTGGTGCCAAATATGCCACCTTTTGAAGTAAATTTGTGTTAAACAATTTACGTATTTTTAGAAACTTAAAAAAAATCGGAATCAGTGAGGGTGGGCATAGTCGAATGGCCCTCCCCACTAATTGAATGATCCCATATTGATGCGAGGCCCCTACAGATGTTTTGAGATGTATGTCTGTTTTCGGAAAGTGTTGTGATCAGAAAAGTTCCATGTATAATTACCTTCTTAATGGTCATGAGAAGGAGTGCAAACCGTGACGCATGCGCGCGAAGCGCGCCGAAATTTTGCCATTAAATAAGATTTCCCTGACGAAATCTACATTCAGAATCCGCATCGAGGCACTTAACAATTACCCAACAAACCTACATGTCATTCAAAAAGCCAGTCAAATAGAGCCACGACACTACTCTTTCACGCAAATGTGTGTGTGGGGGGGACATTTGGTATTGTGTCCCCCACCCATCGAAATGTGGGGGGGACGTGTCCCCCCCGTCCCCCCAGGATTGACGCCCATGGGCTCCCGGCTACGTAAGTAGCCGGGAGACCTGTCTTTATTGATACCGAATTTGCCTAGGTTCCCAAAGCAACTCTTGTTTCTAAACGAAAGCCACTCTGGACTGAATATTCATAAATGACCGACTGTAAAATGCCCTTCTTGTATTGTAACTATGGATTAAGTTTCTTAGGGGAAGGGCTAAGCATCTGCCAACAACAGGTGACCATTGTCCACGTTTCATGGTGTGATGATTTGTAAAAGAAGACAGCGGTTCCTTTAAACTTGACCAAGTCTCCCTCCGCGTTTTCCCTGCCGTCTTAAGGGGGCGCTCCACCATTACATAAAATTGTACTTTGGCCAGAAGGTGAACCCTCTACATGTAGTCCCTATAAATTTTGTTTGGATTGATTTTTGACCGTGCTATGAGAGGGCAGTGAATCCTTTGTTGAATGTATTTGGTAGTGATTTGGTTGGAGATTATGCTGTGAAAAAAATGGTTGAAATTGGTTCCACCTGAGCTGATTGCGAGGCTTTGGAAAGACAGCGGACCTATCTTATATATTGGTGGGTGACAAGGGGGACGGATCACTTGTTTTGTATTCATACGCCTGTAGCTCGGAAAGTCAATGGTCATGCTACGTGAATTTTTATGTGCCAGTAACAAGCAACACGTGAGCTTCGCATTGATGGGTCACAAGCTAGTGTTGAAAACTTTGACAAGGAATGAGAGACGGAGTAAGAAGGTCTGTATAGTGTGTAAGTCAATAGCAACAATTAATGGTGGAGCGCCACCTTATTAAGGGGGCTCTCCGCCATTCCATAAAATTGCACTTTGGCTCGGAGGTGAACCCTCTAAAAAATTTGTTTGCCTTGATTTTTGACCCTGTTACGAGAGGGCAGTGAATCCTTTGTTAGATGTATTTTGGTAGTGATTGGGTTGGGAGATTATGCTGTCAAAAAAGGTTGAAATTGATACCACCTGAGCCGATTGTGAGGTTTTGGAAAGACAGCGGATCTATCTCATATATTGGTGAGTGACAAGGGGCGGGGATGGCGGATCACAAGTTTTTTATTCATGCGCCTGAAGCTCAAAATGTCAATGACCATGCTGCGAAAATTCTTATGTGCCAGTAACAACCAACTCGTGAGCTTTGTATTGATGGTTCACATGCTCGCGTTGAAAACTTTGACCAAGGAATGAGATGCAGCGTAACAATTAAGGCCCGTTTTAGTGTGTAAGTCGGACCAAATTTCAAGTGCTCCATGAAGCTAATAATAAAGGAATGGTTACGGGTTCGTTGACAGCCTCGTACATCTGCTTATGCAGGATCTTTTAATTGAAGGGGGGGGGGGGTGTGACTTCAAGTTTTACAAATGCCGAGTATGACGGCCTATGGAAGAGTGCATAGTAAAGTATCATCAACCCGGCGGGGCGCCCCCATATCGCTCTCTGCCTCCCTCCCTTGATACGCACTTGAATGCAAAATGCTCCTTCAGGTTAAAGATACCTGCAATCACAGAACAGCCGACAAGCTGGCCGTCAGTAGATATCAAAATTACCATATCATTACGGTAAGGATTTTGCAAAGAAGTCTTAGCATTTATTTAAAATTCAGAAAGCGCGTACGTGTACCAGCAATCATTCATCCATTTATTCGCGTATACTTGATTTTGGTCCGTATAAAAAAGTTGTAGCATGTTAAAGTCACAAGTAAGTAAAGCTCGAACTCTATACAGCGCCCGAAGGGCACCGAAAATGTCGTGTTCGAGTTGGAGGATTTGTGCTCTTGAGACCAAGCTAGGAAGTCAGAAAGTCAGGGGACTGATCGTCGTCGTGACCGTCAGTGGTGAAATCAGATGGGGGTAAGGTGCCAAATATGTCCCTCGTCGAGGACGGATCCCCGCAATGTCCTTTAAATTTCCCAGTGTAGTCGGGAAACTTTAAAATATGAAGTAGTCCACAATAGCCAATCGCCCCTTGTGGTTCACTGGACATTTTGATTTAAATGAGGGCAGGTCCTGTAGTAAATCCCCCAAATTTTCCAGTTTCACGCCTAAAAACCCAAAATGTGCGCCGAAAATTTTGAATTTTACCCTCCACTACCCTTACGGCACTCCGTCTCCCTTGTGGTAGCTTCAGGCTGCAGTCCTACATAGGGAAGTTTGGACCCCTGTCTCGCAAATTCTGGCGCTATCCTCGGCCAGCGTCGGGATTGCACATTTTATCGTACCTACTAGGACTATCCCGACTACATGTTTACAGAAGAAATTGGAAAATTTTGCGACCGGCAAAGACCACGGCTCCTGAGCACTTCCATGCCCCTTCCCCACCCCTATTGATGTCATTTATAGGGCAGGCTCCTAAGAAACGTTCATTACAAGCCATGCTATAAACATGAATAGCGTAACATTCAAGCATGCTGAAAGAAATTTTGGGGGCGTGTTTCAGACAATTTGAAGTACAGTACGGTACCAATTATTTAAGGACGTAAGTGAAAAGGGGTGCTCGCTCCGAGCTCCCGACCCCCCTTACATCCGGCATTTCTACTTGTATATATCACATCACTTAACACCATAGACTATAAATATTAATTATAATGCACTGGATTATCAGCATTGTCGTGGCGTAGTTGGTAAGGCGCTCGACTCCCACTGTTAAGTACGTGAGTTCAAGTCTCCCGGAGACTGGGCAGTGTGTTTTCCTCGTTTTGCGGTTTTACTGTTGAGGAACTGTCGACTGTTTACAGTTACTTTTTCTTTCATATCTTCCTTTTTGTAGCTTTTATCGACTTCTCTTTGTCCTCAATTTTTCTTTTCTTAGTTAGGCTTCGTTTTGTTAATCATATCTTACTGTCATTTTCCAAATCAGGTCACTACACGCTATTGCATGTAGCCTATTATCAAGTCGTACAACCCCCCCCCCCCCTTTCCACGTTGCATTTTGTCGCTTGAAATTGCTAACAGTTTTATGAATTTTTTCCCATTCTTAAATGAAATAGATTCCATATTTCGTGTAGATTGCATTTGATACGAAAGGTATCAATAAAGACAGGGCTCCCGGCTACGTAAGTAGCCGGGAGACCTGTCTTTATTGATACCGAATTTGCCTAGGTTCCCAAAGCAACTCTTGTTTCTAAACGAAAGCCACTCTGGACTGAATATTCATAAATGACCTACTGTAAAATGCCCTTCTTGTATTTTAACTATGGATTAAGTTTCTTAGGGGTAGGGCTAAGCATCTGCCAACAACAGGTGACCATTGTCCACGTTTCATGGTGTGATGATTTGTAAAAGAAGACAGCGGTTCCTTTAAACTTGACCAAGTCTCCCTCCGCGTTTTCCTTGCCGTCTTAAGGGGGCGCTCCACCATTACATAAAATTGCACTTTGGCCAGAAGGTGAACCCTCTACATGTAGTCCCTATAAATTTTGTTTGGATTGATTTTTGACCGTGCTATGAGAGGGCAGTGAATCCTTTGTTGAATGTATTTGGCAGTGATTTGGTTGGAGATTATGCTGTGAAAAAAATGGTTGAAATTGGTTCCACCTGAGCTGATTGCGAGGCTTTGGAAAGACAGCGGTCCTATCTTATATATTGGTGAGTGACAAGGGGGGACGGATCACTTGTTTTGTATTCATACGCCTGTAGCTCGGAAAGTCAATGGTCATGCTACGTGAATTTTTATGTGCCAGTAACAAGCAACACGTGAGCTTCGCATTGATGGGTCACAAGCTAGTGTTGAAAACTTTGACAAGGTATGAGAGACCGAGTAAGAAGGTCTGTATAGTGTGTAAGTCCATAGCAACAATTAATGGTGGAGCACCAGCAGCAGGTCTATATAGACCTTATGCATTGACATCACACTGACATCATTTTGGAGGAAAACAATGAAGCACGCGCGCACTCACGAAGTAGATTTTGCACGCGCGTGTAGTAGACTTACGCGTGAATCCCCGTGCTCAAATCAGCTGTCTGCATTGCAGAGAAATCCTAAGCTTTAGCTGGAAGGCGCGTCCCACAGTAACAAAATGCAACGCACTGGAGGGTCTGCTTGCGTAACCGACTATGTATATTCTCCTGAATGAGTGACGCGTTGTTTTCAAGTGAGCGTTCATGGAAACCAACCCACGCTCAGCGGGGAGACCGCGTACTGCCAGGGCGACCACAAAGTCAACTTTCAAGTTAAACTAGCGGTGTATTGTCTGGCGATGCTTGTATTATGATACTTCGAGAGTTAGTTTTGGCCGTTTCAAGTCATAATGCACCCTGGTTTCGGTCCTGAACTGTAATAAGAAAAATTTTGTTAAGCAAATCAAAGGCTGTCGTACATTGGTGTCATTGTGTAGTTAGGGGTAGGCATTATCATTAGCCTATATGCAGATTTTTTTCCGGGGGTGTTGGTGTATAAGCTCAGTCATAAGAAAATGTCAGACAAATTAGTTAAAGTCATTAGCGTTATAACTGAACATGGCCAATAGTTTCATCTTCAGATTGTTAACAAAGCCATGGGGTTGCATGAGCACTTGCATAATTAGAGGAAATGGTCACTCAGTCAGATATCATGATTTGCATTATCAAAGCTAATATAAAAACCGGCAAAGAATGTTTTTCACTTCACCAGAGAGAATACCTATCAAGGCGGGGGGCACTCGAGAAACTTCCTCAAACAGAAACTTATCCTTCTTGTAAATTCAGAAACCTTTCCACACGTACTAATCAGTTACTTTAGTTTATTTTGGAAAAATAGTTTTCCATCCAGTTTCATAGGGGCGCCCCAACCCCCCCCCCCCCCCGTAGCTATACGCAACTGCTTTGAATAGGGAACCAGCTTTCATCTTTATTGCAAGATGCAGAACATGCCCTTAAACAGTAACACAATATTGTAAAGCTGAGTCCTGATTTTATCATGTGTCCCATAGACCGTTTCAAAAGTTCTTTATAGGCCTATTTAAGTTTGTCCAGATGAAGGAAATTTTCGCCCAGTCATAGACCATTTTGTGCGCGGGAAGAGGACCCGGCCTAACTCATGCGGATTTACCTTACGCAACCTCGTTAGTAGGTCATAGTGATTGATAAACGTCCACTTTTGACCTTCATTCTCACCATTTTATGTACAGTAACAAAAACAAATTTTGCTGTATCGTCTCTGCAGTTTTGTGAACAAACTGTTTGGGCCGCGTACTTCTTCATATGCTTCAGGTAAGTAAAGTCGGAACTTAGCAGAGAGAACACTTTTGAATCCCAAACTACTTGACTTTAGGTCTACCGTCAGGCTTGACCAGCATTCATTTGCAATAGCATCCACAACTTTCCCACGTGCGCCAAGAAAAAACAACGCTCCGTACGCATACGCAGAATCTGGGTGAATAAAAATATTACAGCTCCCATACAACTACATTCCCGCGGCACGTGACCCTCCAGCAGCGCACGGTTTAACGCGCGTCTTTGCATTGACACGCTCCTTCCAGCTAAAGCTTAGGATTTCTCTGCTGCATTGTTGGTGTAACTTGCAATGATACGCCATTTTCCTCCAAGCAGGGAGTTGCCTGAAGGTTAACCAGAAATTTCTTGATGATGCTGCCCTAGAATCTATTAATAGTAGTTGAAGACAAAGAGGTGTCGAGAAGTTTGGGCAGCTCCATTTTGAAGGACAACGTCCAAAAGGTCAAGCCATCACAGAGGAGGCAGCAAACAGAGATCAATACTCATGGTATAAATCCTAAGTTTTCAATCATCAAAATACTCACCATAAAGCGTATAAGAGAAGGGTTCTTCGTCTCAAAGTCCTGACGCGGAATAGATCAATGATCGTCGGGGTACTTTGCTGACTTCTGCTAGCTTCCTGGAAGAGGCAGAAAACATAAGGGGTATATCACGTGATCGAAGAAATGGTGAATGAGATTCCCTGGGTAAGAGATGTAGTTATAGGACGGCTCTGTGTGTTCAGACCCTGTGTTTGTTTCTACCATTATTCTTCGTATACACATACGTGTATGTATATGAGCACGTAAACGTTATTACGTTTAAGTATTTATAAACACGTTATGATCTTTGTCGGTTCCTTATCCCCCTACCAACAAAGATCACCGTCCTTTAAGCTTACAGCAGTAATTCCGTTACTTTTAACTTCACCTCGTCTTCTGGCCGTAAGGTACTCTCCAAATGTAAAAGAGTGAAAATATACCAAAAAGATTGACTGCAGCGACCACTCTCTCTCTATTTCGAGTAGAGTTAATCACCACTCCTAGCAGAGTGAAATTTCAGTCGATTTCCACTCGAAAAAGAGTGGTCACTGTAGGCAATCGCCGAAGAGTGAGTTTCACTCTTTTACATTAAGAGAGTAGGCTACATATGCCTCTTCTTACTCCCTATTCAATGCAGTACGTAAAATTCACCGGACTAAATGCTAAGAATTGCATCATTCCACAACAGCATTTTTAGCACGGTCGGATTTACCCAATAATCGAGTCAGGGTCGGATTTAAGCATGGGCCAGCGGGGCACGTGCCCAGGGGCCCCCACACTACGGGGCCCCACACACTGGGTAATGATATTTTTAGGGTCATCGGGAGACGCCGTTCAGTTGAAATTTAAATATCCTCACACATGAGCCCCCAAATGTTGTGTATTGTTGAGAGGGTGTGAAGAGAGACGAATTTGAGGGGCTGAGAATTGTTCTCAGATTACTCATAAAGTAGTTAACTTTTAGTTTCATCGAGGAAGTTGGGGGAAAACTATATCGCTAAAATTTTTGGCACTAATATACTGGCAGAAAATTAACCGAATGAAACCGAAAGAAAAACAGACGAAAATTATTGTAGAGCTCGAAATATCAATATTTTCACACGAATAAATGAATTTGGCGGAATTCCCGTTTTCACTCCAGCCAGGTATCACTAATTTGGTAGTTGGAATTTCATGCGACCTGCTCGGGTAAGACAACCCGGGTGTGAAGTCACCCCCTCCGTCGGGGGAAAAGAATGAACTTGGTGTAGCAGAATAGCCTAAGAGTCAACTTGTGTTCACAAAACACGTGACATTCCAACCATGAGGTTCAATTGGTCGCGAATGAATGTCGCTACTGGACATCATTAAAAATGGCGAAAACCTTGGCTACATTCAGAATTCTGTGGTCTCAGTTTTCAAAGCGTTGTTTGTATAATGAAGGAAAAATTCAATATTTGTATTCTTTATGGATTATCCTAATCGTAAAATTGTAGTCTTAATAGGTATAAACGTCCCCGACGAAGCTCAAAATGACTTTTTATAAACAAACAATAAGACAGAAAATTTTCGCTCGCACCTCACGCAGTGAGCTGCACGGGTTAACTACTAATAGTGCTAAACGCGCAACTATGGGGACACATGAGCCCCTTATTGGCCTACCGAGAAAAAAAAATGAAAACAATCAGTAGTATACAACCCTGTGATGTCGCTCCATACTCAGGCAAATAGTGCTTGGGACGTGCAAATTCTGGTGATCTAGAAGGTGTTTCCATCCCAAATTTTCTTGAGTGCTTCACGCCAACCATCGGTGGCGCACCGCTTAGGTAGGCTACTGTTCTCCATTGCTTACTGAAGTCACAAAGGTGTTCCTCTTTGCCTAAACCCGAGATCCACGCCTGAATTCTTATGCCAATTTGTCCGAGAGTTTACCCTCACCCTATTCCTTTTCAACAATCTTAGTCCCTCCGCCATCACACTTTGTTTTGCACCACTTAACTCAACATGACATCTGAGCAAGGTCTAAAAATTTGGTCATTTTTTTCGGGAGTAAAAGATTCCCAGACGCCTTAAGGCCTGTCCACACAGCATGCGTTGCGTTGCGTATACGTCACGTCACGTTTGTATTTCCGCATCCTTCCGGATACATCAAGACGCATGCCTGTCTGTATAGGATGCGTCAATTTCGATGCGTCAGTTTGAGATGCAGTGTGTAGTTTCCAATGAAAAATATGCTGATTGACGAAAAAAGTGTATGTAGCTCATAGAAAGGTTCACAGTACATATTCAACACATGCCTGCTGGTGACAACTCGGGTCCTCAGTCTCCCGAATGAGACGTGTATTTGAATGATTATAGCTTCTGTCTTTAAACAGGGAAACAACACCGGCACTGACAAGAGCATACACAGTAGGCCTAGGAATAATGGCACACATGACCCTCATGAAGTGTCGGTAACTTAAACATCTGCATTATATACAGTGGCGTAGCTAGAATTTTTTGTTTTTGGGGGGGGGGGGGTGCTCTGGGCTGGAGATTTTTATGGGGGTGTCCGTTTACTATCTAAGGGGGCGCCACCATGTGTTGGCGCGGAGCGTACCAAGAAAATGTGAGATTTTAATACATCCTAAATTGTCGCCCTTGCCACTGGCCATGTTTGATAGCAGCCATCAAGATGTGCAATTTTTTGTGAAAAATGTAAAATTTGATTTGATTTTATTCTCAGACACATTAAGTTTTTCACAATTTATCCGAATTTGTACAAAATTATGCAGAGTGGAGTTATCCCGATGGAATTCAGTCAGTGGCGTACCCAGGATTAATCTCAGGGGGGGGGGCATGCAGTATATGTTGCCTAATCGCCGGCCTGAGAAAGGGTGAAAGGGGAAGGGTGTCACTCTTCCCTTAGAAAATTTTTGAAAAATTAGGCGTCCTTACATACAACCTGGTGCCACTTATGTTAACTTTTGAAGTAAAATTTGTGTTAAAAAATTAACGTATTTTCAGGAACTAAAAAAAAATCGGCATCAGTGAGGGGGGTTGCCAAATTGCCTCCCCCTTTGTACGCCACTAATTTCAGAGGATTGTTTCGAATGGAGGTTTTCCACAGCCAGAGTCTATCATTATCAAGTTGAGTAGCCCAGTCGAGTGAATTTTTTGGCCCAGATCGCCAGTGGGGTCGCTTGGGGGTTGAGGGGAGGGGCTCGACCCCCCAAGCCCCCGTAACTACGCAACTGGTTATATACACTGCATTTTATATGTATATCTTCTCATGTACCACGAAATGTCCCTGTGCAGCCATTTCTATAGTCCAGACTACCCCTGCTCACCACCCTATCAATGGATACAACTGTTTTTCCACTATCGAAGTCAATAATATCGCGAGGGTGGTGGGGACCCAAAGAATCGTACGTGTATACATTCCCAATGTAAAAAAAAAATGCAAGAAATGAGCTTTTCTACCCATCTTGCAGGCGTTTTATTGTGATTTGGAACTCAAACATAGCATCATTTTGCATCCAGATCCCGTTAAATTTTATTCCATGAAAGGAAAACATGAAAGAGATCAAAGTTGACTCAAGTTGACGTACGTCAACTCTGTTTCTGAACCCACATGGACTTTGCCAAAAATTGACGCATCCGGAAGGATACATCAACTTTTTTTTCCGCATCGAACGTGACGCAACGCAACGCGTCCTGTGAGGACGGCTCCATTGATTTACGTGCAAAGTGATAAAAGTGACGTGACGTAGACGGATCGTGACGCGACGCAACGCATCCTGTGTGGACAGGCCTTTAACAGGACGCGTTGCGTTGGGCTACTCAACTTGATAATGATAGACTCTGGCAGTGGAAAATCTCCATTCCAATCAATCCACTGAAATCAGTGGCGAACAAAGGGGAGACAATTGGGCAATTCCCCCTCACTGATGCCGATTCATTTTAGTTCCTAAAAATACGTCAATTCTTTTACACAAATTTACTTTAAAAGATAACATATGTGGCACCAAATTGCATGTAAGTAAGGACACGTAATCACAGGCGTACGGGAAGACATTTCACAGGGAGGGCGGAGGGTGTTTGCCCTGAAAATTTTGCAAATTGCCCTGATTTTCCCCCCCCCTCCCCTCCCGCCCACCACAGACTATAAAGAAAGATATTATTTTGAGAGATGTTATTTCGTTGTGCAACTAATAAGCATTTTGCCCTGTTGGCAAACGCCACTGCTCGCCGCACAGCCCTCTGCACTGCAACCTTGCCCTGAAAATACAAGTGTTAGTGCCCTAAAATAAGCATTTTCCCTGCTCTGGGAGGGCTGCAGCCCCCCTAGACCCCCCGCCTCGTACGCCTATGTACGTAATATTTCAAAATTTTTAAAGGGGAAAGCGACACCCCTCCCCTTTAATCCCTTCTCAGGCCGGCGATTACGCAACATACTGCATGCCTCTCCCCCCCCCCCCCCCCGTGAGATAAATCCTGGGTACGCTTCTGACTGTAATCCATCGGGATAACTCCACTCTGCATAATTTTGTACAAATTCGGATAGATTGTGGCAAACTTAGTGTGTTTGAGAGTAAAATCAAATCAAATTTTACATTTTTCACAAAAATTGCACATCTTGATGGCTGCTATCAAGCATGGCCAGTTTCAAGGGCGGCAATTTAGGATGTATGAAAATCTCAAATTTTCTTTGTAGGCTCCGCGCAAACTCGTTCCGCTTAGATAGTAAACGGGAACCCCCACAAAAATCTCCAGCCCCCAGAGCCCCACCTCAAAAACAAAAATTCTAGCTACGCCACTGTATATAATGCAGATATGTAAATTACCGGCACTTCATGAGGGTGTTGTGTGCCATTATACGTAGGTCTACTGTGTATGCTCTTGTCATGAAAATCATGTTCAGTGCCGGTGTTGTCATCATTTTTAAAGAAAGATGGCATAATCATTTAAATACAAGTCTCATTCGGTAGACTGGGGAAGGGAGTTGTCACCAGCAGGCATGTGTTGAATATGTACTGTGAACCTTTCTATGACCTACATGCACTTTATTCGTCATTCATAAACACCTTTATTGATTTCCTGCATTCTGATTGGCTGAAAACCATTCGAGACCAGTCTCGAATCGCATTCGAGACTGGTCTTTGCCAGTTTAGGAGAATTACTTTTTCAAGGTGAATTGAATATCACTGTTACTACTGCATTGTGCACTATGCTTTGTCCATGATGTGTTACCATAGCAACATAAACCATAACATCTGAGTAAGTAAACCAGTTACTGTAAACTACTGTAGTATTACACTGTTATGCCTAGCACCCCTGTAGCTATAACCATTCCAAAGCATAATGCTCATTTCATCCCATGAATGAATGCTAGCGAAACTATATTCATCTTCTTGGATACTGGCAGTGGTATGGCTAAAAGAGCGTATATAACCTTACAGTATATGCCATGGGTACATTTTGTTAACGGTCTGCCTGGTACAAATATTCCACTCCTTATTTTCCTAAGTTGGACTGCATGGTAAAGAAAAGTGAATTTGGTCTCTGTGCTGCTAATGCCAGCATGGGGCCTGTGTTATAACTATGACAGGCAGAGCAATGGTAAACAGGTTTTACTGTGTCACTGTCAGGTTTTTACGTTTGAACCAATTCCGCTAACACTAACAGACATAACAGGCCAGCACGGTCTTCATTTCTAGTTCTACGCCGAGCTAGGCTTCTTATGAACTAATGTTAGGCCTGCATAATCTGTATTCAAAACTTGAACACATTTTCAAAGTTACCAACACTATAATCCTTTTCCAAAAAGGCTTAAGACACCTAAAACCACCGTCTTACTTATGGATCTTGAACGATCTTGTGCGTTAACTACTTGCAGTCAAATGTCCCAATGCATGTCGTTGAATGCTGCACTGCAATGCACACAATATATTACATAGACCGTAACTGCACAGCACTGTGTATTTACCTCTGTGAAACTTTCGTGGAGTAACTTTAGAACTTCACTGTAAACAATAGCCAGCTAGAAGTTAGTTTCCTTGTTTTAATGCTCAGCCTCATCTCTACAACGATGTATGATAATTCAGAGATAAACGATTTTGCGTTAAATTAATCCAATTAAATTTCGTTCGATGAATTGAGATTCCAAACAATATGTTAAGTGAAAATATTTGCGTGGTTGTCCACTTTCTTTTGGCTTGAAGTTGTTCGCTACAATCGCAAGAAACTAAACATGACGTCATAATAGAGTCCTAAGTTAGCTGGGAGAATTAAAATTTGATCTGTAAAATTTTGTCGAAAATTCAATGTTTTTGTCGATTCCCAACATTTTAATGTTGAGTGTTTATGAATGGGGATAAAAGCAGGGTGCCCGGTCTTAAATGTGATTCGAGACCTCCGATGACGTCATCACAGAGGCAGCGGACCTCGGCTGTCGCCTCGGTCCGCTCAGCCTCTATGATGACGTCATCGTCGGTCTCAAATCACATTTGAGACCGGGCACCCTCGCATTTATCCCCTAAATCAGCATATTTGCCATTGGAAACTACACACTGCATCTCGAAGTGACGCATCGAAATTGACGCATCCTGTACAGACAGGCATGCGTCTTGAAGTATCCTGAAAGATGCGGGAAAAAAAAACGTGACGTGACGTATAAGCAACGCAACGCATCCTGTGTGGACAGGCCCTTAAGGCCTGTCCACACAGGATGCGTTGCGTCGCGTCACGATCCGTCTACGTCACGTCACTTTTATCCAGAGAAATCCTAAGCTTTAGCTGGGAGGCGCGTCCCACAGTACCAAAATGCAGCGCACTGGAGGGTCACGTGCCGCGGGAATGTAATTGTATGGTTCAAGTATTAGTCTTATACACCCACAAAGCTGCTTGCGTAACCGACTATGTATATTCTCCTGAATGAGTAACACGTTGTTTTCAAGTGAGCGTTCATGGAAACCAACCCACGCTCAGCGGGGAGACCCCGACTGCCAGGCGACCACAAAGTCAACTTTCAAGTTAAACTTGCGGCGAATTGTCTCGCGATGCTTGTATTATGATACTTCGAGAGTTATTTTTTTTTTGGCCGTTTGAAGTCATAATGCACCCTGGATTCGGTCCTGAACTGTAATAAGAAAATTTTGTTAAGCAAATCAAATGCTGTCGGTACATTGGTCTAGTTGTGTAGTTAGGCCTATTTCGAGGGGAAGGCATTATCCTATGCAGATTTTTTCCGAGGGTGCTGGTGTATAAACTCAGTCATAAGAATATTAAGGTCATTAGCGTTATAACTGAACATGGCCAATAGTTTCGGCTTCAGAATGTTAACAAAGCCATGGGGTTGAGCACTTGCATAATTAAAGGAAATGGTCACTCAGTCAGACATTTGCATTATCAAAGCTAATATAAAAGCCGGCAAAGAACTTAATGTTTTTCACTTTACCAGGAAAAATACCTATCAAGGCGGGGGCACTCGAGAAACTTCCTCAAACAGAAAGTTATCCTTCTTGTAAATTCAGAAACCTTTCCACGCCTACTAACCAGTTACTTTAGTTTATTTTGGAAAAATAATTTTCCATCCAGTTTCATAGGGGCGCCCCAGCTCCCCCCCCCCCGTAGCCACACGCCACTGCTTTGAATAGGGAAACAGCTTCCATCTTTATTGCAAGATGCAGAACATGCCCTCAAACCGTAACACAATATTGTAAAGCCGAGTCCTGATTTTATCATGTGTCCCATAGACCGTTAAAAAAGTTCTTTATAGGCCAATTTAAGTTTGTCCAAATGAAGGAAATTTTCGCCCAGTCAAAGACCGTTTTGTGCGCGGGAAGGGGACCCGGCCTACCGTAAGTAACCTCGTTAGTAGGTCATAGTGATTGCTAAACCTCCCCTTTTGACCTTCATCCTCACCATTTTATGTACAGTAACAAAAACAAATTTTTCTGTATCGTCTGTGCAGTTTTGTGAACAAACTGTTTAGGCCGCGTCCTTCTTCATATGCTGCAGGTAAGTAAAGTCGGAAGTTAGCAGAGAGAACGCTTTTGTAAAATCCCAAACTACTTGACTCTAGTTCTGCCGTCAGGCTTGACCAACATTCATTTGCAATAGCATCCACAACGTTCCCACGTACGCCAAGAAAAAACAACGCTCCGTACGCATACGCAGAATCTGGGTGAATAAATATATTACAGCTCCCATACAACTACATTCCCGCGGCACGTGACCCTCCAGCAGCGCACGGTTTAACGCGCGTCTTTGGATTGACACGCTCCTTCCAGCTAAAGCTTAGGATTTCTCTGCTTTTATCACTTTGCACGTAAATCAATGGAGCCGTCCGCACAGGACGCGTTGCGTTGCGTCACGTTCGATGCGGAAAAAAGTTGACGTATCCTTCTGGATGCGTCAATTTTTGGCAAAGTCCATGTGGGTTCAGAAACAGAGTTGACGTACGTCAACTTGCATCATCTTCGATTTCTTTCATGTTTTCCTTTCATGAAATAAAATTTAACGGGATTTGGATGCAAAATGATGCTAAGTTTGAGTTCCAAATCACAATAAAACGCCTGCAGGATGGGTAGGGAAGCTCCTTTTTTTTTTTTGCATTTTTTACATTGGGAATGTATACGCGTATGATTCTTCGACTTCGATAGTAGAAAAACAGTTGTATTTATTGGTACCGTAGGGTGGTGAGCAGCTGTAGTTAGTTAGTTAGATGAGGTTTAACGTCCCAGTTTCCAACCAATTGGTTCAAGTCGAGACGACCACGGCCTTTTTTCCAGTTGTGGCTCACTGGCTTGTTTTCCCTACTCCATTGCTTATGCTGAGCAGCTGTAGTCTGGACTCTAGATATGGCTGCACAGGTACATTTCGTGGTACATGAGAAGATAAAATTATTAAATTGCAGTGTTTATAATCAGTTGCGTAGCTACGGGGGGCTTCGGGGGATCGAGCCCCTCCCCTCAACCGTTGCGCCTCCAAAGCGACGTACCCCACTAGCGATCTGGGCAAAAAATCACTCGACTGGGCTACTCAACTTGATAATGATAGACTCTGGCTGTGGAAAATCTCCATTCCAATCAATCCACTGAAATCAGTGGCGTACAAAGGGGGAGGAAATTAGGCAATCCCCCCTCACTGATGCAGATTTTTTAACACAAATTTTATTTCAAAAGGTTACATATGTGGCTACCAGGTTGCATATAACGACACCTAATTTTCCAAAAATTTTCAAGGGAGAGTGATACCTCCCCTTTCACCACTTCTCAGGCTGGCGATTAAGCAACATACTGCATGCCTCCCCCCCCCCCCCCCCCCGTGAGATAAATGCTGGGTACGCCACTGACTGAAATCCATCGGGACAGCTGCACTCTGCATAATTTTGTACAAATTCGGATAGATTGTGACAAACCTTTATGTGTTTGAGAGTAAAATCAAATCAAATTTTACATTTTTCACAAAAATTGCACATCTTGATGGCTACTATCAAGCATGGCCAGTGGCAAGGGCGGCAATTTAGGATGTATTAAAATTTCACATTTTCTTGTTACGCTCCGCGCCAACACATGGTGGCGCTCCGCTTAAATAGTAAACGAGAACCCCACAAAAATCTCCAGCCCCCAGAGCCCCCCTCAAAACCCAAAAATTCTAGCTACGCCACTGTATATAATGCAGATATATAAATTACCGGCACTTCATGAGGGTCATGCGTGCCATATTTATACGTAGGCCTACTGTGTATGCTCTTGTCATGAAAATCATGTTCAGTGTGTTGTTTTCCTTTTTAAAGAAAGAAGGTATAATCATTCAAATACAAGTCTCTTTCGGTAGACTGGGGAATAAAGTGTGTATGTAGTTTCTATGGCCTACATACACTTTATTCATCAATCAGCATATTTGTCATTGCAAACTACACACTGAATCTCAAACTGACGCATCGGAATTGACGCATCCTTTACAGACAGGCATGCGTCTTGATGTATCCGGAAGGATGCGTAAAAAAAAAAAGAGGCGTGACGTATACGCAACGCAACGCATCCTGTGTGGACAGGCCTTTATGGCTATGTCTAGCTTAGTTTCAGTTATTTTTGTTACTTTCATCACAGTTCTGTGATACAAAGTAATTAATTCCAACACCTAAAATGCACCAAATTGCACTTAGTTAGCTCTTTTTTTCTGAAGAAAAAAAAACTGTACACTCAGGCTACTACCCTGTATCAGTAGCTCTTGGCAATCTACAATCTCTCCTCTCCCCTCTTCTCAGGCAAATCCTGCCGGATTCGCCACTGCGATATCGATGATACATCTGGCTTTTGGCCTAAAATTGTTGAACATTTACGGTCTGTTTATATGCGCGCAACCACTGAAGAGTTAGGTTTACTCGAATAACCCAATATTTCATATCATTTCTTTTTTCAAAAAGACAAATGACTGTCCGAGGGGCCTCCACATAGATTTGTGCCCAGGGGTCCCCACATTCTTAAATCCGGCCCTGAATCGAGGCAACCTGTAGCTTACAGGTCCCCCCGATATTTGGACACTCAGATCAAGGGAACCATGAAAAGTTCCATTAACGATCATCCTTTTGGCTTAGCTTTCACATCTGGTTGTGACTGATAAATCCTTACCTGATTTCGACGTACCAAAAGATACACTCTGCAGCACTAGTTTTAGTTCTTTAATCAGTATTGTGATATGGGTAGGAAATTTTGCGAACTAAGCATTGATAAGACGTACTAAACTACTAAGGGAGCGGTTACTGAGGCATGCCATGTGCCGTGGGTAGTGATGCATGGTCAACTCGTCGTAGGCTATATTATCATGATTATAGTATAATAATACTGGTACATGGTTACAGTGCACTAGCTAAATGCCTATACGTGCTTCCTAGCTCAGCTGAAATATATATATATATATATATATATATATATATATATATATATATATATATATATATATATATATATATATAGGGTGAACGTACTTTTCACATCGAAATAAATAAAGGAGGGATAAAAAATGGCAGAAAAGTCTTGACGAAGGCTACGTTCCCATTACACTTTGATCTACCGCGGTAGATCAAGATCCAACGCGCTCACTCAGATGGGAACACGGCCTTAGTGTGCAGTCACAGGGGGTGCCGACTCTGCAGGGGGCACCGTTCAAGCTTATTCTTCGTTGCAGAAAACCCCACCAGAAGTTGGTAAGGGGATGATATTTCAAGCCTACGCGAGATAGCCTTTGCGGCTATTACGAGTGCATGTTTTCCCTCCCTATACGAGCAGTTACATGACGGCCAGGCCTCCTGTTTGGAGACACATTCACCGGCCATAAAAATCGTCCAGACCAACGATTTATACCTGGTAGATCCCAATCATAAAAATGTTATGCAGTAAACTAATTTAGGGAACACCCCTCCCCTTAGACTCCTCACCCATGCCGGCGATCAGAGAACATACTGCTCCCCTAACTGAGATTTTTCCTCGCTACGCCACTGGCTACATAAAAAATAAGTTTCGTTCTGATGGTTTCTTCCTTTTGTCTTAAAATGTCCAAAGTACCCTAAAAATGCCCCAAAACTCCGAAGTTGAATGATTCAGCACTCACCCACATTTTTTCCTACTCCTAAACTTGGAGACCTTTGGACGGTGCTGGAAGCATAAACTTCACAAAAAAAAAATGACTAGAGTTGACTGAAATTCCAGAGCCAACTTTCAGCAAGGACTTTATACAAAGCACCACAAACAGACAATACTCTTACAAATTTAAACCGCGTTCATTTTACAGAATTCCCTTGGATATGAAAGCCTTTTGAAAAAGGAAGCATGTAGGTGGCGTCAGCGTCTTTCTCGCCAAGGCTAAGGTGCAGTAGCCTCTCTTTATCCTTCGAGTTTTCCGCCCTGTAACTTACCTGTTCTTTCTTCAGCATTTCAGTCAGGTTTTCAGGAAGCTTGTCAAGAGAATTATTCCCTTTTGCTGTTTTTTGGAGGATTTTCTCCGTTTCTTCAAATCTATTTCTCGCCATCAACCATCGGGCTGATTCTGGTAATATGCTGTAAATGAATGAAGACTGAGAATTAATTTCGGCCTTATAATCAACACCTCTGCCTACACGCACCAGGAAAACATATATCGGCAAACCAGAAGCACATCTCGCTCGTCAGGGAGAGAAGATGTAAGTGTCATGCCATGAGTGGCGCCAGAATTTGCCTAACGGGGCCAAGCTTGGGGGGGGGGCAAGCAACTCGAAGTGCCGACAAAGGCGATAGGTTGGGGGAAGTTTGAAGAACGCAAAAATTCCGGCGCGTCTTGTGCACTAATTATTTTGGGTTCTCAATAAGTTACTTTAAAATTTAGGGGGTTTCTATTGAAGAAAATTAGAAGACTTCTGGTTTCAATGAAGATCATTTGAAATTTTTCGGTTTTATTGAAGACTTTTCCCTCTGTGAACACAAACGCAAGTAAACCGTCCAGGCGATCTGTCGACCACCGGGCATAAAATACTTTATCGTAGTCATTGTAGCCAGGGGCATGCCTTCCCGGACGGGGGGGGGGGGACCTACGGTCCACTTCCCTCTACCTGGCCTCGACCCTGCGTCCTGCCCCATCTGATGTACACTTAAGTTACAACGCATGCTAACATATCCACTACCATCAAATGTAAATTGTTTGTTCATTGACTTTTATTCGTCACCTTCTATACTGACGCATGACTTTCATGACTGAGTGGATGAGAATGTGATGCTTGAAAATTGCCACCAGAACAACCTTCCGATGATGCTACACACTAGGATCACTCAATAACCCCCTAGCCCCTTCACTCAACCACACACCACTGCAACAGCCTATTACATCACCCAATAATACCCGAGTACCGGTTATCTATACCGTCTTTGCTGTAAAGGCCTTTTAGCAGAAACCGTGTAAGGAAAACCCCCTTTTTAAATATTAATTTTTGTGAAACATGTCATCACTCGATAGTCACGCGTGAGTGGTGGACGGGCTGTTTTTCGCGAGTACCTTTTACCAGTGCATGACAAGTATACATGGACAGACACAATTATATAGGGTATCTATACGTGTGCTATTCTTGTAAGTATACAGTACTTATTAAATTAATGGATATACCATCATGAACGGTCCGTCACCAGTTCTCTTAACGATGTCCAATACAAATATCCCCTTTCAGAGGGAAATGACGTTTTCTTTTCGTATCAGCGATAAGTATATCTTAACACTCACGGTATGAGTAACAGGCATGGTAAAAGACACAGAGAGATGAGCCTCTGTAAATTCCTCCAATCTCGAATTCCGAGAGCAAACCCTGCAAGGATCATGGAACCCACCGAAAAGGCCAGTGGTGGGGCGATACCGGCGATGACCCTCCTAGACGGTCCAACAAGTTCGGTGACTGCATACACATAAAAACAGATCACAAATGGGACCAAAGGCCTAACATTCGAATTATATTTACAAAATATTCATTTGCAACTTATATTTTTAAAATTTTAGACTTCAGATACCTTGTAGCCTAAGCAGAGTGTCAAGTTAATACTGTTCAAGATGCAACTTATAAAATACTGGAAAGTTTAGAGATAACGACGGTGATATGTGTCATCTAAATGTAGGCTAACTTTAGGATTACTTCAAGAAAGTCCTAAAAGATACAAGTGCACCATAGAAGTCTCCCTTGTTTTCTTCAACGGAGGAGAGGATGTAATATGATTTTTCTTTTCAAGCTGACAGCTGATTAACATCGCCCCACAAATTGTAACTCTGCCCCACTCTTTTCCTCTTCCTAAACTACTCTTTAAAACCCACCTCTTGACTACATCACTGTCTCGATAATAATCTCAGTTTTTACAGCTCCTTTCTGGGCTTCACCATTTATATATGATATCAGGTAGACAATGATTCAATAAGACACAGATTAATGCAACACTGAAATACTTTACACTCACCAATGACGTAACTCATTAGATATATGGATATATTACTAACACCGACTAAGAAGCGAAATATGCAGAAAAACCAAAACGAGGGTGCGAAGGATTGAATGAAACCAGCGGTGAAATCCACCAAAATGGCTATGAAGAAAGTCTTGTAACGGCCAATGCTAGAAAAGAGAAAAAAGGAACCGTTCAAGGCCATGGTCGGCAACCTATGGATTACGACCCAAGGTCATTTCAGAAATCGGAGGATAGAAAATATTGGCAAACTTCTCCTTTTAACTTGACATTTACAGAAACCAAACTTACGCAGACTGAAGTTTTGTTTTTAAACAACAGCTTTGGTTGATAACATGCTCCTCGGTAGTGTCTCAGGGGTTTGTTTGGGTCTTTCGTTGAACGACATTTTCATTTAATTAATTTGCTGTTCACGGTTACACATTGTACAATGTAGCCTACATATTTCTGTTTTGAAACAGGCCCGACACAAGCAAAGTTAGCAGATGGTGTATGACGGGCCGATTATTAATCAGTAAGGGAGGCAGAACTCGGGAAATCTTATGTACGGGCTTCTTTTTTGCCAAATTTTCGCAGGGAATAACCCGCTGTATAAAGGCACTTCCAGTGCTCCTACAGGTACAGTATGTGAAGATTTTACATGGATGCTGGTGGCTCAACGGGCTTCGCGACCCTCTATATTTTGAAGATGACATATCTTATGCATTCTCATAAACCCTTGTAGAATTGGCCGTTACAAAGGATTATGGGATAGATTTTGGTATGCGTCGTTTTTGTCAATGTTTCTGTGGCCAAAACGACGCGTACCGAAACTTTATCCCATAGTCCTTTGTAATTGTTATTTGGAAAAGAGTATATTTTCCCATCTTTCAAGAATTCTGTTCCCAAGTTCTAATTTTATATTTTCCTTGTTTATAAAAATGTTGCAAAATTCATCGTTCTAATACTGAATCGTAAGACCCCAGAACTTGGGATATCACATACAACGGCTTCATATCCCAACTTACTGAAGGGGGGGGGGGGGCGCCTTTGATATTCCATCGGTGCCCTATTATCTGCAGAATTTGCCTTAACAAATATGCTATCCTATCTTCAAACTCTGAATCCTCCCTTACCAAGCGATATTTGAGATGGGCGGGGTGGGGGTAGCGTTGTAGTAGATTTTGGGTTGTAGGTGGTTGAATGAGGTTTTCACTGGGTCATGGTCAAAAAAAAAATACCGACCGCATTGTCAAAGCAGACACTCATCAATTCCATTTTAGATTTTTGGCCATAAAAACCTCAATTGGTGACTGCACTTTGATGGACATAAATGCTGGCAAATTCAAAGTATGCCTTCAAATATTCTAGCCTCTCTGCTTGGTTAGTGACATGTGCCGATCGGTAGTGGCATGAAAGATGTAGTAATTGTACGGTAGCCTGTATGGCACATCAGCCAAAATGGTATACCCAGGTTAGCAGAACACCTTGGCTGGAAATTAAATTATACACAGTAAAGTCATCAGCAGAATGTAGCCTTGAGAAATGTAAGTACAATTCTTTGTCAAGAAGGTGTTGAAAACAGTTTTTTTTTTGGGGGTGGGGGAGGGTAATAATTTTTCTCTCATTAATAAGAGAAGAGGCGAAAATTAAACTTAGTTGGAAATATTTTAGCTGTCTTTGACTAGGGAATTGGCCGGCAAATATCTTCGTGTGAGGGGAAAAAGAAGGAAATTGCTTTGATACACTGAGGAATTTTCACTGAAAATGAAAAGTCCATGATGAAGCATGTTGTAAGCTACCCCGCGGAGCGGACTCTGTTTGCTGAGATCCTCTGCTTTCCAAACCACCTATATGACTGAACAAGGAATATGCCGTACAGCCTGCTCTGTAGGCAAGTTGTAACTGAAAAAAATTCGTGTTGGTTAGCCTTACATTACGACTAGACGCAGACGGAAAGCTGAAAGGAGTGTACAAGAGGTGACTTAATACGTTTTGTGGCCTCTAAATCTTTGTAGTACTTTAAACAGGTACCAGCTACCCCTCACATGAAATAAGGCTTTTAATGCTATTCCACTTTTTGTGTTTTGACCATTGGAAGTTCCAACTGCAAGAGATTTTATTTGGGTTGGGTTCTTTTTGTGACACTTCAAGCAGGGACCTGCTGCAATAAGAACTCCCTGACTGAAGTCATTTGCAGAGTGGGAGGATATCTGTGAATATAAGTGGATAATACCTACGTTTCTCCCTGGCTTTTACAATATGAGTAGCTTTTTCTAACTCATTGTAACGTTTATACATTACAAATTATGCACATCCCTTTAGCAATATGTCGATACTGACCCCTTGCAATAGTGTCAGAGACAAAATTTGCCTCGTTTTTTAAACCAGGGATCTGGGACACACAGTACCTTCATTTATGCATACATCAGGGTTGTATCCGAGTCCACGTAACCATGTTCCGAGCCAATTCCAATCCCAGTGGCCATCATCCCGAGCCCGAGTCCAGCACCCTCCGATTCCGAGTCAATTCCGATTCTAATGTGACCAGTTCAGGGCCAGTTCCAATTTTGATCATTCGACAATGTAGCATATCATGCGAATGCTTATACTGATACTCAGCTACAGTCAATTAAAAGGGTAGTTCTGGGAGTTTTTTTTTACATAGTCTGGCTCATTCCGTAATTTAGGTGACTGTGTGACCATTGATCATTGATGTAATAAACCGTGCACCAATTACAACGAAACCATACGTTTAACTTTACGTTTGTGAACTCGACTGGAATCCCCGGACTCGGGGGTTACAGCCTAGGGGCCTGTTTCACTAAACCCGACTTAGGCAAATCAGCACTCTGAAGACTTGACTTATACTAATACGCGTCTTAGTGCTTTGTGGAACAGACCATGGTATATACCTAAAGCGCAGGTAACACTAGAGCGATTTCGGATAGGATTACTGTCCGATTTTTGTGAGTTTTAGTTAAAATCTTCGCCATCCCTGGTCGGAAAGAGCCAAAAATTTGCCAACCTGTGTAAATATATGATTTGTTTCAGAAAATGAAATGTGAACTAATTATTTCCTGACGTCACATCGGCAGACAGAGTTTATCGGACACGTGTGCAAAAATCGGATTGATTTCCGAACAAATACCGCTCTGTTGAGCGGTATAAGTTATATAATGGTAGCAGAACAGTTTACCGTGAGACAAATTAGGATCAGTTATCGATATAGCGTGACCATGCTTAGAGCAAAGTCTCAATAAAAAAAAAAAAACTATTGGTCCGAATTAGAAAATTCGGATCGGATTTCGGATTGAAAATCGCTGTAGTGTGAACCTCCCTGAACAGAAACAAAAGAGACGCGGCTTCATGAATTTTATGTAAAAGAGCAAATACAAAGCTACTTTACATATCAGCCAAAGATCCCGACAAGAATGAACCAAACATTAGGTGACTGTGTGACCATTGATCATTGATGTAATAAACCGTGCACCAATTACAACGAAACCATACGTTTAACTTTACGTTTGTGAACTCGACTGGAATCCCCGGACTCGGGGGTTACAGCCTAGGGGCCTGTTTCACTAAACCCGACTTAGGCAAATCAGCACTCTGAAGACTTGACTTATACTAATACGCGTCTTAGTGCTTTGTGGAACAGACCATGGTATATACCTAAAGCGCAGGTAACACTAGAGCGATTTCGGATAGGATTACTGTCCGATTTTTGTGAGTTTTAGTTAAAATCTTCGCCATCCCTGGTCGGAAAGAGCCAAAAATTTGCCAACCTGTGTAAATATATGATTTGTTTCAGAAAATGAAATGTGAACTAATTATTTCCTGACGTCACATCGGCAGACAGAGTTTATCGGACACGTGTGCAAAAATCGGATTGATTTCCGAACAAATACCGCTCTGTTGAGCGGTATAAGTTATATAATGGTAGCAGAACAGTTTATCGTGAGACAAATTAGGATCAGTTATCGATATAGCGTGACCATGCTTAGAGCAAAGTCTGAATAAAAAAAAAAAAAAAACTATTGGTCCGATTTAGAAAATTCGGATCGGATTTCGGATTGAAAATCGCTGTAGTGTGAACCTCCCTGAACAGAAACAAAAGAGACGCGGCTTCATGAATTTTATGTAAAAGAGCAAATACAAAGCTACTTTACATATCAGCCAAAGATCCCGACAAGAATGAACCAAACAAATATCCCAAGTAGAAAAGTGACTGTGACGTGTCCGCCAGGTACTGTTTCTCGCAAGTCAAATCAAACTGCAAAGAGAGAGAGAGTAGAACAATTAGCGATGAATAGAGGGCGTAGCAAAACTTTCATTTTCTGTCTTTACTACGATTCGGCGTTTTGATATTTCTGCAAGCAGCTTTTAGAAGTAATTACTCAACTTAAAATCATATTTTTGAATACCAAACCGTCATTGACTACTATCTCAGTAAAAGAAAAAGGATCTTTTGTGCCTTTATCGACTATAAGAAAGCATTTGATACAGTAGAAAGGTCTTTTTGTGGTCCAAATAAATCGCTAGTAATATAAATGGTAAAGTATTGAATGTTATTTATGCTATGTGTGAAAATGCTAAGTCGTGTGTGTTGAACGACGGTGATATGTCATCTTGTTTTAACTGTAATATTGGAGTAAGGCAAGGGGAGAATCTTTCCCCAGTGCTTTTTATAGTATCTTTCTTAATGATTTTGGCATGCAGTTAAGTCGTTGTTATAATGGTCTAAATACCCTCTCCTCATCTGTGAATCACATATTAAGTACGGAGGATACTGAAATTTTCTGTAAAATGTCTACTTTACTATATGCAGATGACACTATTGTCTTAGCTGAAAACGAAATGGAACTTCAACATGCACTCGATGGACTTAAATCGTATTGTGATACATGGCAGCTGACTTTAAACACGTCTAAAACAAAAGTTGTTGTATTTTCCAGGGGTAAAATTTGACGTAAACCTAGTTTCACACTCAGGGATTCTACAGTTGAGGTTGTTGAGGATTATTCCTACTTGCGTTGTACTTTTAATTATAACAATAGATTTACAAAGGCTGTTAACAAACAAGTTAACCAGGCCAGACGTGCTCTATACAGTCTATTAAGTAAATCTTATAATCTAAGGCTACCATTGGATTTTCAAATTCAGCTCTTCGATCAACTGGTTCTTCCTATTCTGCTATATGGGTGTGAGATTTGGGGGTGTGATAATTACAGGAAAGTTCAAGCCTTTCATGTTAAATTTTGTAAGCAAATTCTGTAACTAAACAAGCATACCCCAAATTGTATGGCATATGGTGAATTAGGCGTCAGGAAATAGTTGAGGCAAAAATGGTTTATTTTTGGTTTAGGATTGTCAATGGGAGTGAGTTTAAATTATCTCATATGATATATAAATTTTTAAGGGCTCCCTATGATCGAAATATCTATTACTCTTCCTGGTTAAATACAATTAAAAATATTCTCGACAAAACTGGTATGTGATTTGCATGGAATATGCCAAACAGTGTAAACCACAAGTTCTGTCCCAACAACCCTATTATACCTCATACATAGACCCAAAGTTTTCCATATAGCAGTCACAAAGGATTGTGGGGCGTTTTTCTCAATGGCATTCTACTGTGGCCAAAACCGACGCACACCAAAATCCAATCCTACAATCCTTTGTAATTGCTATTTGGAAAGGGTCTATGGTTGATTAAAGCAATTAAGACTAAGCGATATGTATAAGCAAGAATGGCTCGCCGAGGTGAACAGGAATTCCCATTGTAAAGCATATAGGATCATTATGACCAGTCTTGAACTTGAAAAGTACCTGCATATCCTTGACTTCCGAAATCGTAATTATTTATGTAAGTATCGCGGTGCAAATACCAATATTCCCGTCGTTTCAGGAAGATATCACAATATTGTATTTCATGACGGAATATGTAATTTAAGAGTAATAATTACTTAGGGGATGAGTTCCATTATATTCTAGAATGTGCAGCTTTTAAAAACGAAAGAAATCTGTTTCTCAAACCTTATTTTAGAACAAGACCCAGCTCTATTAAGATGCGTGACCTTTTCCAATCAAAATCTGAATCCGTAATTAATAATTTAAGTATGTTTTGTAGCAAGATAATGAAAGCCTTTCCATACATTGTCCTATTTTCAACACCCAGCACATAACTTGGTGCTGGTGCCACGTTTAGTTACATAGGCCTAGGCCTAAGTTATTTATAGTCGAGAATGCTATAGTCCTACCTGTTAAGTAATTCTGATTTGACTGCCATCTATATATCCATTGTATATTTTATTTTTGTTTTTATTGTTTAGTCTCTAATACCTCTTACAGAGGATACATGGAGAATAAACTGAAACTGTATGCGTTGGTCACATGTCAAATACGTTTGAAGCATACTACACTGTCGTTAAAGGCTTTTACACTTTTATAGACAGTGTAGAGCAGTGGTTCTCAAAGTGGTCCCTACAGCCCTCGGGACGTTGGGAAATCTCAGGTGGGCGCTACAGAGTACACGGAGAATAAGGGGGCGTTGGCACTGATTTAGGGGTCCCTGGCAATTACGACACATCACTGCTGCGATCTAGGGCACAATAAGGCGTCCAGGGGTCTGTTCCCCTCCGCTTCTCACTAAAATGGAACCAGACATTCGTAATCTCGTAGCGTTACACCAAACTCATCCTTCACACTGACTGAGCTACCGGTACATCTGGGCTCTCTATACCAGTTTCACCGTATGCCTGCCTTCTGCTGGTTTTTGTTTTCCTAAGCTGCAAATAGAAAATGTTAACTGAGAAAAAAATATTGTTGAGCGTCCGACTATGAAAGGTAGGACGAGGGGAGGGGTAGGAGGAGAGGGCATTGGGACAGTTCAAGGTGGTGAAAGGGGGCGGTAGTCTAAACAAGTTTGAGAACCACTGGTGTAGAGGGAAACAGTGCACCTATCACTGACCTGTTCATTTGTCCTAGTCACCTGCCCAGGTCTCACCCCTCGCCTAAAATTTCTGGTATGCTCTTCTATTCATTTCACCTGCTGCTTTGAAGTTAGTACAGATAGTAATAGTGCGGATTTTCGTCCTAAATGATTTTAGTAAATATCAACATATCGTACTTACGGAATTTACAATTGTGGTTTTGTACTGGCTTTGATCATAGACCCATCCTTGGTCGCATTCTATTGTAGAGTTTGTGTAGTTGTAGGCGTAATACCCGTCATACCATTGAGACGGATAATCAGTGTCATATTTACTACACCGAGAATACACAACTTCTCCATCTTCGATAGACCGTGGTATCGACGAATTGCGGTATTGGTACATGCATTCGAGGTATTGGTCAGTGTTGACGTCCCTCAGCACGTAGCAATCATCAACGCTTTGCGACCACTCCTCCACTTCGCACCAGTGATCCATATCTGCTGTCATAAATACAGCGATCATCGAATGCATTGCCTCTGGGAGGGCCGATAGGCAAACCAGAAACATTAGTTTGATCTGGTAAGGGCCCATCTCTCCAATCAAGCCGAGAATGGCGTCGAAATTCATTTTCTTTGGGGGGGGGGGGGGACAGGAAACTGGAGTAGCAAAGTAAGGAGAGTTCTGGAAAGACAAGGAATTGATTGAATGTTTGTTTCAGAAGACTCAGCTAATCAAAATTTCAACATGTCCTTCATACCTGGTACAACTTGATCACATTTCAAAATGTTAAGGCACTCTCAATCAACTCGTTCAAAGAGGCATTTCATGGTAGAAATAATAATATGCAGATATTGCTGTCTCATCTGTCATTGTGTTCTTTCAATCGAACGGTAGCCTCTCTCCCCCATATTTATAATGCCACAATTTTTCACAAATATTTTAACGACCGATGCCCATAATGGATCCATGGAAGTGTACCTCCAGATAAGGTAGGCGCCCATAACAATCTGAGTAACTGACAATTAACCCGGTTTCATACTGAATGAGACGAAATATGTGATGTATAGGCAATGTCCACCTGTGAAGTTTTTGAGAGCCAGGCGCGTAGCCAAGTGGGGGGGGGGGGCGAAGGGGAAACAGCTCCCTTGAGCATATTTTTGGTATTTTTTTAATGATTTTTTATGATATTGCTGGTAACACAAGATAAAAAAATGTTTAGATGCAACTTACAAAGTCTGGGAAGTGCCATTTCTGGCGATCTGGGAGGTATTTTCTGCCAAATTTTCTTGTATGCCAGTCGCGCCAACCTATGGTGGCGCTTCGCTTAGATAGTTTGCCTACAGGCTTCGCCCCCTTTGGCAAATTTCTTGCTACGCGCCTGTTGAGAGCACAACAATCTCACTCCATATTAACTGTACTTCATGCATTTGTATTATAAGTACGAGAATTTAGTACTTAAAACTTGCTTATTTATCATTGCTAAAATGAAAGAAATTACCTGCCCTTTTGCTGCAGATTTTAAAATCAACTGTACTTAAACACCAGGGGCGGTTTGGATGGGCTGTGGAGGAACTAAATGGGTATAGGCTTAGCCTATACGATAATAAAACGGATTACGGTGGTAACTACTTCTCTTCAATCGGTATACATAACTCTGAAGCCGTTATCGGGCAAATATAAGCTGGTAAGCCTGGGTGCTTTGTTTCCTCTTCTAAGCGTTATTTTAATTCCAGTCTCATAGCCACCTTTTCTTGCGACATGCTAAATTGTCACCATCAAGAAGTGTTTTCCATTTTGTCTGTTTGTCTTTGAAAATTACAGAAGATGGTACGCATTTTCTGAAGACAGCTGGAGTAACAACTTTAAGAACTGGTCAGCAAATCAAAACATTCTTTGTGAATGCCTTGAAGTGAGACAACCATCTTTGAATTTGTTACATATAGAAAACTACTCGTAACGATATCTAATGGAAGTTACAACCAGAGTTATTGAATCGAGCCTCTGTCTTGGACTCGAGTCAGGCTCAAGTCGCACTTTTCTTGACTTGCAACTTGACTTGAACATTTTTAACTTGACGATATTAAATCATAATGTTGTCGTAGAGAGTGTAGCATGAATTTCTTCACCACAAAATTAAGTGGTCCTAACAACAGATTGCAATCTTTTTTCATGTAATCGAGATTGCGTGGTGCCGCGAGTGAGACGGATTCTGAAAGACACTCAGGAGTGATACGGTATATCTGTAATGTAGCAGTATAATTGAATCAATCATTCAAACCCATGTGGTATATCTTACAAGGCTCAACCTTTATATTACAAGCACACGTCTCACTTATAGTTATTGTAAATCAGTATTTTCCAATCTTTTCGGCTTTTTGCTATTTGCACCGCTGCTTGCACTGAATGGAATTGAGAAAACTCTCTACCCTCATGTTCTCAAATATGGATAAAAATGGAAGAACACCCTATGTCTATAAAATATGTGTGACAAGAAAATGAAACTACATGGTTTGAAAATAAAGTGTATAATACGGTCTTTGTATGTGCGGGTCAAGGGAATACTAATCGATGGGAGTTCACTATGCGATGGAGAAGCCGAAACTTGCTTTCGTCGAAGGAGTGATGACCTAATGGGGTGTGACCGTCCTCCTCGAGAAAAAAAAAACAATAAAACGCTGTAAAACGCAACTTCTTGGCATCTGACTATCAAGATAAGGTCGCAAACTGCATACATTTCTTTTTGAAATTTAGTGTTATATATAAGGTACGGTATTGTGAAGTTTGCATTCCCAGATTAGATTCCCAGGGTAGTGGCCTGTAATGATTATTATCAGTCAAATGGCCAAGACAAGGGTCATGGGTCCTTCCAAGTAACAAATTAATATTTACATTGTTCGATGCATTTTGCTGGCATCTGGCAATTGAAATAATTTACGACTATTTCAGTGCACCTTAAGGGTATAATACATGTTGACCTCATTTTATCTCCACTTTATGAACACTATGGACACACGGTGGTAAATGTTTAGCATCTCAATTCTAAAGCTCCAGCCTATGTAAAGAATATTATTTTCCAACAGGTCCTGCAGCCCTTACCAATTTTGCTCTCTTCATGAAAAGCAAACTAACCCCCCCCCCTCCCCCCTGTCATCAAAGCATTTCCATGTATTTGTGTGCGAACGTTCGGTCCATCATAATGATACACGCACGACTTGCGTGATAAGAGGGAATCATGACATCATCAACGCTGCTTTTCAGACATTTTCTGAAATGTTTCTTATAGTATAATACAATAAAGAAGTCTCATGAACCTTTTATAGGGAAATATCAGGCACATTTCAACTTTTTTACCATTTTAAGCATACATTCAGTGTAATGCAGACTTTTCCACAGGTTCACAGAAAAGCTGTTGCCACTTGGAAAGAAAAGTTTGACACATGCTGTTATCACTGTTAATCGGGTTACCCATATAACTCAAAATATTGAGTGGTGTTGTGTTTGGGGAATATCCTTCTTACTTTTAAACCGATTCTATTAAGAATTTAGGTTGGAAGTATTGGGTTAAAAATGCACCAACATGGCATACTGAAGGATATATCTTTAATCATTATTAACCTGTTCATTATCCGTCACCAATCAGGCGCGGATCCAGAAATTTCGAAAAGGGAGGGGGGTGGCTGAAAGCCCCCTTCAGTATTCTCCTAGATTAACATTATGCTAATTTTTGCGTATTTGTTATTGTTGATGTGGCGAAAAAGGGGGGCTGAGGCCGGGAAAGCCCCCCCCCCTTGGATCCGCGCCTGCCAATGAACTCCAGCAACAGCTTTATCTCCTCAAAATTTTATGCATTGCAAGAGTTGCGAATGTTGCATCATTTGAATTTTTGAAAGTTTGGGTGAACAAATTATTCTTGTGCAACAAGACTATACTAAATTTCTTCGTGTGAGAAGAGCCTTATTTCGAAAAGAGAGCTACCGTACTGCCTTTTTTTGAATTGTCTATCATTCTGTATCTATGAATATTGGTTTAAAATTATGAATCTTATATGTAAAATAAACGCAATATTTCAGTTGCACACATTGTTAGCTACTAAGAGTGAGTGCTTAAAGCTTATGTGATCCATTGATTGCTCTTGTTCTGAGAAGTTGTTGCTTGGATGTTTCTTAGTATGGACAGATCACATTTCGTGAATCTTCCAAAAAAAATGTCCACCTGTGACTTCTTAGGATTAAAAATTTTCAAGTTCTACCGCCTGGTCACCATATTAAGACTGTATGTAGGAACTGCAGTCTAGTTTGTAGGCTTACTTATTTTTTTATTTTGAAAATTATGACTTGAGAGACTTGACTTGACTTGAAGACAAATGACTTGCGACTTGAATTGACATGGGTGAAAATGACTTGTGACCTGGCTTGACTTGAAGTTAAATGACTTGAGACTTGACTTGAGGGTAAATGATTAAAGGGATTTGCCAGTGAAAAAGATCAATGACTTCAAAAAATGCAGAAAATTTTTCTCTTCTAGGAGGTGAAAACCGCATCTCAATATAGCTTGTAGCGTTTGGAAGATATTTATTCTCAAAGAAATGCAATTTTTTCTTAAGATGAATTGGATTATAGGAAATCTGTGATGTCATCGCGGCACATTAATTTGACAAAGCTTTGAATTTCTTTTTATTATTGACAATGTTGTAGGGAATATTTAGCAACTTTGTTTGTTATACCGTACATATGGTGCAGATCTATGCTAAACCTACATAGACTGATAGAAAGATATTCAAATATTCCAACAGTATCTTATTTCAAGGACAACAGGATATTCAATTATAAAGGAAAACAAAAGATCTGAGGCAATGTGTCCACTTTACATAGTATTCTGTGACCTTGATGGTTCTCCATGGGCGTCAATCCGGGGGGGGGGGGCAGGGGGACATATCCCCCACATTTCGATGGGTGGGGGTCACAATATCAAATGTCCCCCACTCTTCGTAAAGAGTAGTGTCGTGGCTCTATTTGACTAGCTTTTTGAGTGGCATGTAGGTTTGTTGAAAGTGTCTCGATGCAGATTCTGTCAGGGAAATCTCATTTAATGAAAAATTTTGACGCGCTTTGAGCGAATGCGTCACAGTTTGCACTCCATCTCATGACCATCAAAAAGGTGATTATACAAGGAACGTTTCTGATCACAACTTTCCGAAAAAGAGATACATCTCCAAACATCTGTTTAGGGGCCCCGCATCAATACGGGATTCTTCAATCTAATTTGTAAGCATGATGTGGAATGTTGAAACTTTAAAGCACGTTGTTGCCGTTATACATTTTTTAAAAACATTTACCGAGCGCTTCGCGCGAAGCCATTATCGATATGGATGGTGATTGCTAATACACTTACGAAGAAAAAGCTAAGACGCGCTTGTTAGTCCTTCACACCTTTTGCTACACCTATCAGGGAGGTATGACATCACGTTACTGCCCCTATTCTCTCCCTCCTGCCGATTCTCCATTGCTGAAACTGTTTGTCTGGATTTTCATTCAAAATTAGTAAAAATACGATAGATGTAAAGCTTAGCATCATAATCTATATTACCATTTGGATGTCAGATAATAAGCATCACGCCATTGCCCCATTTATATCATTGATCCAGAGCTTCCAGGAGGTCCTATACAGCCATTTGCCAGCCTTAGATGCCCTTTTATAATGCACAATGAAGAAAAGGAAAATTTTCAGAATAGCCCAAGAAAGTTTCTGTTGACTCAACGCAGGTATTTTTGCGGAAAAACTGCTAAAAAAGTGGCCGGGGGGGGGGGGCTTCAGGAAGGTTGTTGAAAACGTATTCGATCAGCTCCAAAAAAATAAACCAAAGATAGTACTATTTTGCACCTAAACAACCTTAAACTAACAAAATTTCTCAAAGGGGAGGGACCCCCTCCCCTTAGACCCCTTCCCAGGACGACACCTTTATGTGGTGACAAAGGAAGGATCACCACAGCTGTATACAAAACGCAGAGCGTATAACAAAGTGCAATTTACACGCGGCCAGTCTGTTGGAAAACATCCAGGCAGTCCGTATTGGGGGCCTTCACACCTCAAAACATATCACCCTAGCCACGGGCGTGGTTGGGGTCCATGATCTCTGACAATGATCAACGCTGCGGAGCGTGGTTTCAGTTATTTTTGGACATGATTAAAGTAACATCTTGAAGTAATTCCCTGGAATCCGTGTATTTCAACTAGCAGATCATCTATGATGGTCATGTTAACTTTGGAATCATTGGCGTAGACAGAGGGGAGGCAGGGGTCATGCCCCCCCCCCCATCGAACTCTGAAAAAAATGTGTTAATGTAACACAAAAATTGGCTTTAAGTGATGCTAAATGTTGCACCAGATTGCATCTGAGGGTACTTAAATATTCAAAAATTTCTCAAAGGGGAGGGGGCCACCCCTCCCCCAGGTCGGCGATCAGGCCCTGCAGTTGGCCCCCTCCAAACAAGAATCCTGGCTACGCCAGTGTTTGGAATCCTAACTCTTATTAGAATAGGACAACGTCAGTCATCACAAAGAGGGGACACATGGAAGGGCCTATAGTAAGACACGCCCTTTTCAAAAAAGGGCTTGATAGTTGGAAGCTGTTATGTGATTCTGCATACTTGTAGAATGATAAGTTATTTCCCAGCAATATGTGTGTATTTGATTTCTATATTGTTATTCCTACAAAATATTTCATAAAATACATAATAATATGTCTCCTTATGCATACAAAATACCATATAAAGTATGCACCAAATCGCATATTTTCACATTAAAAAACACAAAGCTCGGTGTGGGAGGGAGTTTCTGACTACGCGCCTGGTCATGTGTGTCTCTCCCCCCCCCTCCCCACACTTCAATACGAATTGATGCCCCTGATGAGAACTGGAGGTATTTTTTGACAAAAATAAGCAGTCTTTAATATTAGATATCTCGAGTTATGAAAAAGAGCATGGTACGGGGTCTAGAGGGTGTTACTGAAATTGTTTTCTCTTTCACATGGAACCCTTGTGAAAAGCCACTGCAAAATGCCTTTAAGGACTTGGCCTGAGAAAAAAATGACTTGGTTACAACTCTGGTAACAATTGTTACTGTCTCCCAAGAGACTTCAATTTCTACAACATCTGCGCAGGGAGCTACTTAATTTCCCTGAGGGGGACGAGGCCTAAACTTTGCTATAAACTTTGACGTGTGACAAATGGACAACAATAAATAAAAATTACTAAAGAGAAAACTGTTGACTTTTGGCAACTGGCCTCTGCACTAACCCTGGGCGGACTGACAATGAACTGGGCCCCCGGGAAAATGGGTATGGGGCCCTCCTCCTTCCCAACCTGAATCAACTTTCCCTCACCGACACTACTTACTATAATGGCCACAAGTCAGAAACTTCCGAGCTTCAGCTTATTTCCTATTTTCTCTGATTTGTTATTTCCCTGGATTTCCGAATTTTCCGATTTTCATTAAAATTTCCGAATGACAGTGTGGGCCCCCATATCTGTGTGGGCCCTCGGGAAGTGCCCGGTTGCCCGACTGCTCAGTCCTCCCCTGGCACTAACCTTAACACCACTGCTAATAATAAGTGATGAACATACAAAAATGCTGGATAAAATCTCATTGGACAAATCCCTGCCCGACTTCTTCAATGATTTTGGGAACAAAGTTGAAGTTGGACACTGAACGAATAACATATGCAGTGCATTTTCGTACGATTAAAGGTACGTTCACACCAAAACCGAAGTCTGCTGTGTTTTTGCGGGCGGACGCGAAATTTGTTATCGTAAAAGAAATGAGGCCATTTTCTAAATTTTCATTGAAATTAAATTGCCCCTATTTGTCGTGGGAAAAAAGTTTCCGCGTCCCGCCCGCAAAACGCAGCAGATTTCGGTTTTGGTGTGAACGCACTTTAAGGGAGCGATCCAGGGAAAGGCATCCTTAAACCAGGGAGCTATTTCCAAATAACAATTAACTCCCTGGTCCAGGGCTGTAAATCGAAAGTATTTCTCATATAAAGACACCGAAGACAGCCTCAACAAAGGAACACTGCACGGTTACCTCAACAAATTTGGTTCCCAGAAGCTTAATCCAATTGGTAAAACATTGACAATGACGGTTGGTCACAAAAGATAAAGGTACGGGTCAAAAGTACGAAACTACGAAGTAATTTTTACCTTAAGGGAGATGTAGTTGAATCGCCTCTTCAAGTCGAAATTGAAGTCTGCAGTAACAGGGGAGTACTTGAGGCTTTCCTGTATTCTGACAGCGGACTTTGATATGTAGGAATTGATTACGTGAATCAACTGCCTGACGGTCTCTCGGTTAGAGTTCAACCTTCGTGACTTGATCTCCATTAATCAGTTGACAACAGAACTAAGATCTCTATATCCCCATACTAAAATACATACACCCCACAGCGTAATGCCTGTATAAACACCCTCATCATTCCAAGGTTTATTTCCTGTTCAGAGATGTACCATCAGAAATTTTTTGATGAAAGCGCGCATGCATGACGATGGGGGCATTTTATGCGAACTAGCCCGTGGACATAAAGACAGTAATATAGCGCCACGAGTGTTAAACCTTGCTCATAATCTTATCTAGCTTTTTTTCTGTTCTGTGTGGGTAATCCATTGACTGATCGGGGACGTGAAAACTTAAGAGAACTGCCGAATCCAATAGCCTGCTCTGGACCCCTAACAGCCTAATGTTCTAATCTAAACGGAGTTGAAGCCTACCCATAATTAGCACAGGAAAGGAGCACGTATGGAAATTTCTTTGGGTGGGGTCCAACTTCACTGATTCTGTAACCCTACCAAACAAAAGTATTTCCCAATAGTTCATGCAATTTCACATAGGGAATACATAATTGCCTGCTTTGTGGATCTGTTACATACCTTGGCAACAGTTTTTGCTATGGGGATCGATGGGACTGATTACAGTGTGAGAGAAGGAATGGTTATGGTAGGCTAATGTCATCAATGAGATTTAAACAGGTGTACATATATGTTAGCAAGTTGGTCGAGTTTACCGAGCTGGAAAGCAGGCCAAACTGTACATTCCAGTAGCAACGCCAAGTTGAAAATACTTATGGGATGCAGTTTTGGAAGTAAACAAAGCAGGCCCGTAGCTTGACAGTGTACTGAAGTAGGGGGACGAGATGCAGGCTTTCAGGGGGTGAAAAAAATTTCGGGAGCTACATGTGTAAAAATGTGTAAAGTCAATGGTAAATTGATTTTTTAGGGGGCAAAACAGTTTTCAGCGGGGCCTCGCCCCCTGCCCCCTGCCCCTGGCTACGAGCTTGAAACGAAGTAACAAATAACACAGCTAGGGAGTGGAACACCCATCAGAGTGAGTGTATACAAAAGCTCCACAACATCGTTTCTGCAAATTGGCGATGTAACTAGAGTCATGAAGTCGAGTGAGATGGGTGTCTCCTCAACTGAAAAGATACAGATTTCAATATGTTAAAATAGTGGTTGTGGGTCTGAAAATGTCGTAAGGTTGGAAACAAGTAAGAATTACGGATAAAACACCAGGATATGGCTTACCGAGAGCAACTGCAAAGCTATTACTTTTACGGCTCTATATATACAGCTCAATGCAGGTTTTTGTGTGTGATAAAAAAGTGGACACTTGAACTAAAAACACCACTGAGGGAGGGGGAAGAATTTTTTTTCAAAAAAGAAGAGGAAAAGGAAAACACTTCTTTACATTTCCGGCGTATATTTTGACTTTCGCTGCAAATATCAGCAGGATATACATTTTCTCTGACAAATGCCTTCCAGTTTTATAGTGTATTTCTTGCAAAAAACTTCATTGTTAAATGTTCTTTCCGCTTGTAGTACTATGAACATTACCTACTGTGTAATAAGCATCAATCACCGCCATGCAAGCACCTCTTTAAAACCCCAATAACATCAAACGCCATTGTTGTCCTTACAATACACACATGTATCTCTTTATTTTGTGTTTCAGTCTTTCTACTATGAGAACGTGTTTAATTTTGTCACACACAGTAGCATAGCCTAGGGGTGGTATTCCCCCGTCAGAGGCCTTGATCACAGCTGCTGCCTCCAAAATGAGATGGCAGAATATAGCTTAATTTACTTTCAAATTTCCGTGTTAATCTCCCTGCCCTGCAAAATGTAACCCTGCCCCCTCTTGCCCTCCTCAGTGATGTTGCTTCCAATTACGGTGCTCCTCACTTTTACGAATATCGTTGGCGAATGTCTCCTGAATAGTTACTGATCATAGGGCTACCCTCCCCCGCCCCGCCTTTGTTATGGTTACTGACGTGGCATCATATTTTTAGTACTGTCGACATACGCTAGGGAATCAGGAAAATGTCATTTGGTTTATTTCCCCTCTATGGACTGGCAGACCTTTAGTGAAAAAATTGTGTTTAAGGGGACGATTAACTTCAACTCACAGGGCGTCAAGTTTTCTCATCTCAGCTCTGACAATGATGAGGCTCACGTCTACCTTGATTCTATAATGTGCCGCCAAAAAGCAACCTCCCCGATGAGAATTCCTAGATCCGACCCTTTCCCTAGCTCGGTTATACCTTTCGGCAAAGTAAAGGACAATGATATGTTTAATGTTTAACTCAGAATAAAAAAAAACCCTCTTCAAGACAAATTGTGAAGCACCAAAATGATTTACGTGAGCGCCCCCTACACCCACAGGAGATTTTTGAAGGTTCTCTGACTTCGTTCTTACCGTTCATCCTGTTAATCTCATAAATACTCTACAGCTAGACAATAATCTTTTACGAAACGTCACTTGTTACTTGTCACTTGTTACAGTGTTGACCACTGAAACAATCGTTGCTATGCAGAGGTTACTACCCCTTACGTAAGTCTTGTGGCCTAGTACTAATTTCTTCGTGAATGGAACAGGCCTGTTGCTAGATGAGGCACTGAAGGGGGGGGGGGGAGACATGGCTTCCAGGGAGGCGAAATATTTTTAGGGGCGACAAGAAAACTAAAAAGCATTAAGTCACCAGCAGGGAATTTGTCAAGGGGGCAAGTCCATAGACAGACTCTCAGCGCTCCGCCCCACCATGGGTTGGCGCGAAACACAAGAAAATTTTGGCCCCAAAAGCCTCCCAGATTGCTGGAAATAGCACTTCCCAGGCCTATTTACCACATATAAATAGGGGGAACACTAGCAATATTGTAAAAATAAACATTAAAAAATACCAAAAATATGCTCAAGGGGGCGGCTGTCCCCTTCGCCCTCTTGGCTACGCGACTGGTCAATAATTATTTCTAATTTTTTATAGGGGCCAAAACTTCTGTAGAGGGGGTGCCGTCAAGTTTTTCTGACCCCCTTGGCTACGGGCTTGGAACGGCAACAAAAATACACTGCTGTCATAATCAAAAACCGCAAAACGCGCACTCCTGTACAGGATCAGGGAGTCTGTTGCAATTCCCTGATAGGATCCATAAGCTGACAAGCGTAGCCTATTGCCTTCTGTTATTTTGGCAAGGCCCATTTTATTCTTCCCAAACGGTTTTCTTTCATTTATGTTATCTGGTACAGTCCCTCCTCCATGTTGTAATATAACCAAAGTCTTTGGTACCTCAGTCCCTCAGCAAAGGTCTGAGCGTAGGTGTAGCTTAAGTGTCCAAGGCCATATTGAGTACTTTCATGTGTAATGGAGGCTATATGCTATACTGCTCATCTCGCATTCCACTTATCTGTACATGTCAGTCAAAGTTTAATCACTACTAGTAACTTCAAATAATCGAGCAACTTATTACAAGGGTTGGCAGGCTGCAGACTACACAGGACAGTACCCTATGGTCCCCGTGGAAGGAGGGTGGGGGCTAGAATCAGTAGTACTAAGTAATTACAATAGAAAAGATATAGCGAAGACATTTCATTAAAGATGATAATTATGTGCTCAGACTTTCCAATGCGAAAAGGGGCATCTTTCTGTCATACACTATAGTAGCGTTGCTAGTAGCTTTCAGTACTAGCATTGTGTAGTACCCTAGTCACAGACGCCTGACAAAATTTGGAGGTACCGCCCAACAAACCCATAGGGTTCCCTTTCTCTTAAAGTAGCACATCTATTACCAAGCATGAAAAGAATCCATCATCCATGTCTTGAAATATTTTGACATTGGGGGGGGGGGGGCCAGACAAGATACGATCTCTCGACCTTGAACCCCGACCCTTTCCACACTCCAACTTCATATTTGCTCAAAGTAGTATATTTAATATTTAAAGAAAAAGGAAACAACAACACATCAGCAGTAGGGTAGCTAAGATATATATATAAATATATATATATATATACAATATTTATATATATATATATATATATATATATATATATATATATATATATATATATATATATATCTATATCTATATCCATATATATATCTATATATATATATATATATATATATATATATATATATATATAACGCTAAAACCCACGGTAGGGGAAAAATTTTAGAGGGCGCTAGACGCCCTTTCGAAAAGGCGAAAAAAAAAACAATAAAATACATAAGATTATATTTCCCCATTTGGTAGAATTTGAAAAATAGATATACATTAACGTTATTTCAATGGCCAGCCAATTGTACGTGTTAACAGATACGTGTACGTAAATTGGTCAACATTGAAGTAATGGCATATAGATTATGTAGTGAAAAGGCCATTACCATCCGTTTACGTATTCCTATAGAAAAAGCGTTTAGTTTCGTTAAGTCGACCTGATTTTATCCCCTTATAGACGATTTCCCCATATAGGCGGGTTTTTTCATACGATATTTCCCCTTAATCCCATATTAGTGAAATATATATATATATATATATATATATATATATATATATATATATATATGTATATATATATATATATATATATATATATATATATATATATATATATATATATATATATATATATATATATTGGTGGCTCTGGAGGGCTGGGGATTTTTGTTGGCGTTGACTCTCGTTTACTATCTAAGCGGAGCGCCACCGTAGGTTGGCGCGGAGCGTACCAAGAAAATTTGAGATTTTAATACATCCCAGATCGCTGGAAAGGGCACTTGCCGGCCTTAATAGCAGCCAGTCAAGGTGTGCAATTTTTGTAGAAAATTTGTGAAGGTTGATTTGAATTTATTCTAAAACACATTAAGTTTGTCACAATCTATCCAAATTTATTCAAAATTATTCAGAGTGAAGTTATCCCCATGGATTTTAGTGGATTAATTGTGGACTGGCGATTTTCCACAGCCAGAGTATATTATCAAGTTGAGTAGAGGTGGCCAGGATTTGCTCGAAAGGGGGGGGGGGGCAGCGACCCGAAGCTCCGACAGCCGTCGGGTATTGGTGAGGTGGAATTTGAAGAAAACCTGTGTACTAGACCACGTCATTCGCGGCATATATTGCATAAAATTTGTGTAAACTAGAAAAGCATAGTTCCGCGTTCTTTAAATGTTTTTTTCCGGAATCTAAAGTGAAAAATTGCAAAGCGGGCGAAATTTTTGGAAGGTTTTCACAAAAAACATATGTAATCATTACAACTAAAAAGAAGAAAGAAAATCTCCAGGGGTTGACAGGTTGTAGACCATGTTGGAGATAATATACATTGCATCGAAACCATCCCGACTACCCGATGAAATACCGGTAGCCAAACACTGCTCCGTGAGTCCCTCACCAACTAACGTACCGCATGACACACAAAAGAGAATAGTAACTAGGCTTTGCGATATGAGATCAATTTTACGACCTCTACATAAACTACTTTCTCTACATGTTACTTGGAAAGGTGGAAAGGACTTGCGCTATCTAGCTATGTAGAATGGAACTATTGAAGAAACTAGGGTCGCTCTATAGCGCGCGTAGCGCGCCGAAAATTTTGGGTTCTTATTAGAGAACTTGTTCTCATGAGAGCAAAAAACGGTAACGAAACGAAACGAAACTGTAAACTATCGCGATTTTGGGGGGGGGGGGCAAAATGACATTTGGCCCCCGTCAAAAAGGGGGGACATGGCCCCCTGGCCCCCCGTTCCTACGCCACTGTTATAAACTAAGTATGACGATTGTCCATCATTGCAATCTTGAGATAATGTGTTTACAAGCAGTTTTTAAGAATTTCGTATTTTCACCTCCGGTGACCTCGGATAACCTTTGACCTTTTCAAAAATCAACAGAGTTCATCTTTTGACAATAACGCGTCCACATGCCAAATATGAAAAGCAGCCATACTCCCTACCTAGAGATATCGTGTTTACAAGGTTTTCGGTTTTTGACCTCTGGTGACCTCACATGACCTTTGACTTCCACCATATAAATAGGGAACTTCCTGTCAATATAATAATTCTATATTCCAAGTTTGAAAATTGTCCACTGCTATCTTCAGATGTCGTGTTTTCAAGGCACAAACACACATACATACACACACCCTCGCCAGCGTGATTGCATCAAGATTCCTGTTGCCTTCGGCAAGGATTCAAAAGTGTAGAGGTTGATTCAAAAATTCTTAAACTGTGATTTTGGTGTTCTGTTTAGTACCCACCAAATGTCATTTGAAGAATAATAATGCATCATTCTAATGGCACAACTTCGTTAATACCGCAGAACTTCCGGGGCTTCGCTCCTTTGACTCCACCAGGGGCCCTACTGCGGGCCTCTGGGCCCCACGTCGTAGGGTAGATTTTCGCGCTCCCATGGCGCCTTCAGCGCCGTTTTGTCATTTCAACCGGAGTTTGCCCCCCTTAACAAAATCCTGCCTACACGCCTGTACCGAAGCATTTTACCTTCAATTTTTCATTTTCCCTTTTAACGCCCTGCTCCCTGGACAAGAGTCTGTGTAATTTGAATGACACAGTGATCACTGCTCTGGCCAACGATGATGGCCTGGAGGTTGAACCACTGGCGTTCGTTATGCAATTTTTTACCTTATATGTTTTCTTTTGTTTTTCTCGTTTTCCTTTTTGTATTTTCTTCCCTGTTTCTTCCTTTTATCTCTTTCCTTTATTTCTTTTCTTCTTTTTCAACCCTTGGGGTTCGTGCTCCCAATGACCCCCCCCCCTGGACAAGCGCCTGATGATTGTCCGTAATTATATCTGCAGCAGTAATTTTATGTGGCTATGACCCCCATCCAGTAGCTACGGGCCCAGTTGGACATCGAAGTCTGTTAAACGCCAGGAATGACTTACAAAGATAGCAGTTTTCGATTTCAGGACGGTAGAATAGGAAGAAGGAACGTGCAGCAAAACAAACAAAATGGACTGCGCATGCCTGTAGGAGAGCCCGCACCGTCATGTTCATGCTGATCTAACGTTTGGTCTAGACCAGTAGCTTCCAAAGGGGCGTTTTCGCAACTCAGGGGGCGTTGAGCACTAAGGGGGAGGGCAGGGGGTGTTTTGAAAAAATGAGATACTCAATTTTAAATGGGAGCTTTACAGGATTCAAAGTGGTTTCCTCTAGCTGAGATCTCGCATGGTTCCCGTAAATAGGAGATAAATGAAGTCAACCAGTCGAACAGGTCTAATATTCCATCCTCAGATGGACTACAAAGTTTGTGGATTATCTTTGTTACCAGTTGTCACGAAATCGCTTTTAACATTTTCTAATTTCACCTTTTTCAATGGTGAGGACCCTCATATTCCAATCAGTGGCAGTGACATTGGTGACCGAAGAGGTCATGGTTAAAAATCGACTGCATGGTCAAGTAGTTAGAGCATCGGACTTGCAGCCGGCCGGGTCATACCAGAGACCTAAAAAATGGAACCCTCTGCCTTTGTGCTTGGTGCTCAGCATAAGTAATGGAGTAGGGAAAATAAGCCAGTGAGCCACAACTAGAAAAGGAGCTGTGGCCGGTCCGACTTAAACCAAGTGGTTAGAAACTGAGCCGTAAAACCTCATCTAACTAGCTAACCATCCCCTTTCACCTCGAATGTAGTTTTTTGACATACAGACATATACTAGTGTGACAATTATACCTAACTATTATAATAGATAACAGTTGCAATGTAACATGAAGTTAAATAAGTGTTTTCAAAAATACAACTTTTCGGTGCGCCAACTTCAGCTTTCTCATTTTTTCTACCTACAGGACAGCTTGAGTGACATACGTCTTTCAAAGCCCCATGCGACCCCTACCATCTTCTTTCTCCCACCGACAGGACAAGCCCCTTGCAGCATCAAAAAGAACTTCTGTTAGTTATTCTTGCAATACAAACTGGTCTTAGGGTATTTTTTTGCAAACTCTGTAGGTTATAAGGTTATTGGAGGATACTCAAAATTTGACTGACAGTGCCTTATTCTTGTGTCAACAATATCGTTAATCCCTCAGAGCTTCCGGGGCTTCACCCCGGTCCCCCACTAGGATTTTGTCCCTGAACCCCATTAGATGCCCTTGGGGAATGTGACACACCTCGGTGGGTGCCTGGCATCTATTAATTTCCAAATATACTTCACCTTCCTTCACCGCTGTCAAGCCTTGACGCTTTCGTAAAAGATTCGCCATCTGAAAAAGGAGTCAGATTTTCAAGTTCCCTACAGCTGTTTTGCTAACCTTGGTCTGACTCTTAAGCACGATGTATGAGTAGGTCCACCCTTTATTTCAGCGTTTTTATTGTACTATATGCTACAGAGGCATGAGTATTTGCCCGACCCCATTCGGTGAAAGAGGGCGGTGAGCTGAAAACTAGTTGGGAACCACTGTGACTGGTCTGGACGTAGAACGGTACAAGGGTTGGCATGGCAATTCCGTTGATCCGAACATAGAAGTACTACCTGCAGCACAAGTACCAGCCCCATGATCTAAGTGTTAGTTCCATGATCCGAACGTATACGTGTCTCTGTGACGTTATTTTTCTAGCTCACATATTCGACTTAATGAACGCATTGTAATGATACACGTTTAGACATGGAACTAATACTTGGACAGGTAGTAGCTCCATGGTTTAGAGAGTTATCAAGTCGTTGTGGGATGGTCAAAGTCGCCAAGCTGTCGATAGGGCAAGCCACCGTGCGCAATACGGTGCCCCTCCCCCGATTTAGCAAATCTCTTGCCAAAAGTATATTAGAGAAAAGCAGTGACGCCAGCAGGCATTGCATAAGAGCGAGCGCACACCAAACGGTTTCATATCGAAATTTAAAATTATCCAAAAGAAGTTTAGGCAAAAGATATCTTCAGGGGTAGGGCGAAATGTCTTTAGGCATGCGTGATTGACGAATGATTTCAATTGTTTCTTATAACAAATCTTCCAACATTATATTGCGTCTTCACCGTCAGTTCAATTCTTCACCACCTTAAACGTTTTTGCTTCTTTCAACAGTAATGTGTTCATGGCCGTACTCAGCGGGGCAGCAGCATCCCAAACATTTGCAAAGCAAACTTTTATCACATCGTTTTAAAATAAAAATTGTTTATATGCAACTTGTAACGCACGGAAAATGCAATCTCGGGTAACATGGGGCAGGTGCTTAGAGAAAGGCATCCTTCAGGATATTTTCCTTACTTTATCTACTACTCATATCGCTATACAGTCTTCAAAACGCAATTTTTTTCAGCGAATTTCACGCGCACCCTCTCTGAGTACTCAGTTCTTCCATTCTTACTTCCTGTAGGACAATTAGGGTAAAATTATTGTTCCAAAACTCCGGGAAACCCCCCAAAATAATCCCTCTACATCATCAGTCATACAGCCTAGTAAGAGTACATAACTAAAAAAAAAGTCATATTGTGATTTTGGGGTCTGTTAAGTGCCCTTTCAATGTCATTTGAAGAACCTAGTACGCATCTCTAATGCACACAATTTCGTGGATACTCCAGTGATTCCGACGCCACCACTGCCTGTACATCCATGGTAAGTTTTACACTTGGGTACACGAAATCATTTCTTCTGCGACTCTAAGTAATCATGAGAGTGAGAGAAGTCAGTCGCTTTGGGAGAAAACCACGTTCATCTCAACATTTTTATCTTACATTTGGAATTTTGTCACTTTAGAAGTGTTTTCAGATGGAAATGCCCTATGATGCTCTTGGATGAAAACCCATCATACTGTAACTCCTGATTTCAACCACATCTATGCTTCAAGTTCCAATGCATTTTTCCGTATGCGAAAGAGCTAATGGCGGGGGGGGGGGGGGTGCATTCCCCCAGAGTCTTGATAAAACTCATTTTAGGGCATATTTCTTTTTAGAATTAGGGTAATTGTCTCGGGCAACACAGGTTTTTCACAAACACCTCTGCTCCTTACAACAACTATGCCCGTACGTCTACGCTTTTATCCACCCACTATATCACTGAGAAATTCCACAGAAAAAAGACAAGGCAAACTAAAGGTCTCCAATGCTATCTTGTGATTTTCAAAGTATTATCAGACAAATTGTAAGTGTTTTGGTCTGAACTGAACCTGAAATGAAATAGCACTAGATAACAGTTTGATACACTAATGGCAACTCAAGTCTAACTTCATAACAGAATATCGTAACAATTGCTCACTGCAGTGATGATGAAAGTAATGTTATGTTACTAAGTACAGTTATCATGTGCAGGCGCGGATCGGAGGGAGACATTCCCGGATCCAGCCACCCTTTTTCGGCACCACTTTCTCTTTTTTAGACAGCCCCAAAGCTACCACTTTTTAGACAGTCCCAAAGCTGCTGTATGCTTAGTTTTATTGTCAGATGCCAGAAAATACCATTTAAGTATCTAAATTTCAAACTTTTTCCTAGCTCCCCCCTTCGGGGGCTTTGTGCATCCCCCCATTGGGGGCTTTGTGCATCCCCCATTGGGGGCTTTGTGCATTTGATGCTTGTAGTACAAACTTTGCCCTCTGTGGAGTTAGCCCCTTTTTTAATGAAATCCTGGATCTATCCCTGCTGTGGGCATTCTGAAAATTGGGCTTCTGACACAGGACTGAGGGGTTGCAAAGCCCACTGGCCTATTTGAAAAGTATTGCCTTCAAAATAAGTGGAGGTCTAAGTCCACACTCCATTTCCCTCTTTTTCTTGTGGGTTTACAACAGAAAATGAAAACAAAATCCAACATTTTATCAATATTTCCAATTTAATGTTTTTTTTAAATTTAGAACGTTCTTATGAGGTAGTCAGTTTCACTAGTGTACTGGTAAGGAGGGAGGGGGCTTGAGATGCAACCCCTCAAAGTTTGTAAAAAGATAGTGAAGATCCCCCACCTCTCCCAAATACAAAGTAAATACTTTGCAAATAGGTTACACCTCCAAAATTTTATTCCATTATTGACATAAAATTCTGTCAAAACAATTGATGCCCAAAAGACTGATGATCCCCAAAATTTTTGCCTGTTATGCCACTGGTCAATTTCAAGAATCCCTGTTAATATCATGTAAAAAATTACAAATTTTGGATGAACATTTGACCACTGCATGAAGAAGCCAACAGTATTGTTCTACCTGTTGAAAAGTCATGCACACAACTATAAAACAAAATAAATGTTAGGTGCATGAAACATTTGAAAAGCATTATGACCACCAAAATTATGGGGAGTGAACTGACCCCGACCACATTTGGATGAGTTCAGTGAAATGAAGTACAGGTATTCCTTTTTGCTACTGTACATTGGCCAGCACAAAACTAAACAAATGAAAATATGTGCAGTGGTTCTTCACAAAAGGAATCCTAGTTAACTTTTAGGTTAATTGTCAGATAAGGAGCTATAATTTGTAAAACTCAAAACTGCAATTCAAAATTTGAGCTCTAAATGACTCCCAGAAGAAGAATTACGAACATCTTTAAGTCAGTGGGATAGAATATGCTGCAGGCAGTGTTCCATTTTTAGTGTAGATCATTCTGGTATTAAAAGAACAAGTACATATACTGTAATACAGTATAGCACTGTGTATGCTACACTTTAACATTGAGCACATATCTAGACAGACCTGACATTATTTACAACATTGTACAGGTTATCTTACAAACATACAAACTGAACAAGTTACCAGCATCCCTGGCCAACTTGATTTATGGCCTGACCTGAATGACTCTGCAACAGTAATCGGTGACTTCTTATTCCACTGTCATAAACAATGTTTAAAATCCCTAGGTATCCAAGGATGATGTATGAACTTCAACTTTTGGAGCATCACATTACACCTACAATTGTAACTGAAGGTGAACAGTGGCACCACTCGCATTTCAAAATTTGGAGGAAAAACAGCAGAGGGGGAAGGAGGGGGTTAGCAGAAATGCTGGGGGAAAAAGTTGCTCCAGTAAATGGTTTAAATTTGCACAGGAGAGATGGGGTAGAGCTACTGATGGGGGAGCAAATGCCCCCTATTCCCCCTCCTTTGGCAGTGCCACTGAAAGTAAACCATCTGCAACCAGGCATTCATCTTTGAGAAAGTTTGCCTTCTTCCATTGTCATTCTAGTTCCATTCTTCTGGTTACTACTATTCTTTACACACAATATACCAAACACTTCCTCAACATACAGTAACTTGCACAAAGTTTAAAATTCTATGATTTTCCTGACTCGGTTACCAGCAGCTGTCTTCTGTATCATTCCAAGACTTCTGAGCACACCGTACCTTGTATGCATTGAATACAATGACTCCTACAGTCTATTGTACATCTGCTGCAATATGCTGGCAGGTTCAGTGGTCTGATATTTCATTTCCTGTGAAGAAAAGGCACTGTTGATGGATTATGAAAATTTTGTGGAAAGTATGAAATAATCAGCAATGGCTGTTTAAGTCTACATTTCCCTCAAGTTTCTGTTGTTTATCAGAAACTCTAAGTACTAATATGGTTGCCTTGAATGCAGTTACATTACAGTTTATACAATACTTGTTCTCTTGCCCTTAAAATGCTTGGTGGATCACACTTACAGTAGGAGCATACAGTACTTTTCAGGCTTCGCACCTTCCTTACTCACAAAACAGGGAAATACTTGAGAAGGTTCAAAAGTGTCCCATTTGGCTGATTCAGATTGTTATACTTTGAAGAGAACTTCTTTACCAGGAAAAAAATATGTAATTAGCTTCATCTTACTGAATGCAAAGGGGATTAACAGTGTGTCTTTAAGATCTGTATTGTTGATACTGTGTCTCTTGAATACGGAGGAGGTTCCATGGTGATTTGTCAAACATTTTATGGTTTGTGAAAGATTTGATAGGTTGTCAGCTTCAACATTTCAAGTTCACATTTTTGCAAGTTTCAAACACAAGAGGCCATTGGAGGAGTACTTTACTTGAAGAGGTGAGGAGACACTTTTTTTCCAACTTTAATTGATCATTAATAAGAGAAACTGTCAGCCAGAGTTCATTGTATTGGTGCAGGGTGCAAATGAGCATGTAAGAATGTAAATGGAATGGATGCTTCAGTCATGTCCAGCAAAAGAAGTTGAGGCTTTTTTCTATGTTGTGATTAGGACGGTTTTCATTTTCTTCATAGCTTTTCATGTTTATGAGGCAGTAATGGGGGTCAGCAGGGGGTGGGGGCTGACCAGAGCATAAAATTGTCCAATTTTAAGGGAAAAAATCAACAATGTAAAGGAAAATACTGTTCCTTCTTCAGCTCTTGTGAAATGCATTGATTCCCCTACTATCTATCATTTTGTGTGAATTTCTCATACTGTAACTGTTACCTGCAGGCAATAAGTGTAGTGGAGTAGGCTAGGGCGACTCTAGTCCTCAGTAAAGGCCTGCGTATAGCCGGTCACCGATAGCTCCCTATACACGGTCCTTACTCCGACTCATTGAAAACCAGGGGTCTTCGACCAGCACAGTGCAGGTCGAAATTGATTTTCTTCTTATTGTAAAGTTAGGACCTAAAGTCTTAATAAACTACCATAACTTTTCCTTTCCATGTCTTACACTTATATTGCAGTTGTTTTTATCACTTCAAACCTCGGAAAAGTTCCGAAAATTTGAAATAAAATCATCAACTTGACCGCTTCTTAAAAAATTTACTGTAGCGCTCGAAATATTTGTTGACATCTGAATGCCGTGTGCATAATATTGTGACGTCATGCAGAACATTTTGATTACTGTACTTCCTATGCATACACATGGCAACTGCCTCTGCAGGCATTCTATACTGACGTAACGACGTAGCTCATTAGCATACTGTTGTAAACAAAGTTCCAAATTCACACAGTAAATTTTACAGAGCAAAAAAGTTGCTGATTTCATTTCATATTTTTGGCGCTTTCCGGAAATTCTCGGCGATCCAGAACAGCTGCAATACTCTTGTAAGATCTGGAGAAGAAAATTCCTCGTTGTAAATTAGGATTTTTCTTTCAGAATTTGCTGTGAGAAGACAGAAAATTTCAACCATTACACAGACGGCCGATCCCCCGCGCTATTTTCAATGGTCGGTGTAAGGACTGTGTATAGAGAGCTGTAGGCGAAGGACCACAGTCCTTTACTGAGGACTAGGGCAACTCCAACAGTTTTGGAGTCGGTACCTGCGGCCCTGTTAGTCACTGACTCTAAAGGAGTTGCGACGCCTAGAAATGATGTCATAACTGATGCACGAACATACAGTAATACCTCAGCAGCCATATAAACTCAATTGTTGGGGCCAACTGAAGTAAAAACTTGTGGACTGAGTGGAGTGAAAGATCAAAAGAACTAGTTGTGTAATGTGTTATAACACTTCATTAATACCTGTAAAATAACATAAATCTCAACTCCAAAATGTGACTTTTGAACATGTTTTTGACATTACTAAAAATTACTGTACCCAGGGTCTTGATTCCAGGGAAAGTAGAGTTGTTATTCGACTCTCAGACAGGAGTCATGACTCTGAAGTAGAGTTGGGTAACAAGTCCAGGTCCCCTTTTTCTGTAGCCCACTGAGCAGACCAACTCCTTTCATTCATCTCAATATCACAAAAAAACCAACAAACCATCTGTGGGGGCTGCGGACTGAGGGAAGGCCTGCCAACCTCCAGACTTGCAAACCTTGAGATTTTCATCAAAATTCTGGAGATTGGTACCTCAAACTTTGAGACTGGAAATTTGTCCCACACTGTACTATGACATTTTTTCCATCACTTGACAGACAGCTGGTGAGGAGGGCTAGGGAGTCTGGTCAGGGGAAAGATTGATGCTGCACTCTCTTCATAAATTAATGCATCCTCCTTTGTTTGTGACCAAACTTACTTTGGCAAAACAGGGTCACTGTTGGTATCGCTCTGGTGGCTGTCAACCCTTAATACTGCCGGTTACACAAGGTACAGTACAGTAAGTGAAATTACACTTAGCACTGTCAACGATGAGATTATTTCTTTCTTTTCTGAAGGATTAGGCCATCTTATTTTAAATTTAGTATTTTCCCACATATCTACAGTATCTGTGCACTTTCCTTCCAAAAGAAGCTATATACACACAGTGAATGTCATTGAGTAGCATGGTTGGCTCAAAATTGAAGCAATTAAGGATTTGATTGCCAATATCTTTTTAGGAAAATCATGAAAAGACCCATAGATCTGGATGCTTATTTGTTTGTGCTGTGTCACAGAAACAATATGTTGGTAAGGAATTTATTATTCCATGTGAAAAACAACACAAAACTGGCCAAAATTCAAGCCACAGATTTCTGTTTTAACAGGCTGATTAAGGACCCTATATATTGAGTTATCCAGTGTTTGGGCCTCTGCAGGAGTCTATCAGCATGTTAGAATCTTCGAGTGAACTTATTGTTTACCTTAATAAAAATGTAGGAAAGCAGCTTTTTTTGGCCAAACATATTTAACTTTCAAGCAATGGAAACATTTTCATCTTTGCACTAAGGGTATACTGTATTTTAGAAGTGAAATTTGCATGATGGAAGCTTCAGTGACAACTAAATTGATCTACAAAATATCAGCAATTCAAACAAATCTAGACTATTATTTCATCTTCAAAATGGCACTTCATTAGCATTTCAATCAAAAGTGGTGAAAACATGTTTGGCGCAAAATGCTTACGGGTAGTGTTAAATACCTCAAGAAAGTGAACAAAGATGCAATGTTTGAACCAATTTTTAAAAGTTATTTTAATGATATCACAACTTACAGGGGGTGGTCTATGCATCATACTTGCAGCTCAAAGACTTTAACACAACAATGGCAACAACGGGGACTGAATACGTTCACAGAGACTTGTACTACGAACAACTGCACATGTATGCAAACTGAGACCATATGATTATGGTCTCCTAGCCTTGCCAATGAACAATCTTCAACCGGTCCGGCGGCCTTCTAGGCATCATTCAAATAGCTTTTTACATATACCAACCAATAAGGACTGCTACAAATACAGTTTCTTTCCTCAAACCATCAGGGACTGGAACCTTCTCCCCCAGAACATGACAGATCTCGAGGACCCCAAGCAGTTCAAGAGCGCAGCCTTGAGGATTCTCAGACGGGACGACTAACTTCATGAGCACACCCAACCCTGCACGTTTGACTCTACCAGGAGTGTTGTGCAGTATTTATCCAGATCCAGATCCAGATTAGCCTCAGACTGTTATGTAATAGCCTAAATAGGTAAACAGAGCAGCAGCTCAACTGCTTGAATGAGGTGTGAGAGGATGTAATCCATTTATTTAGCTAGCCAACTGGAAAAACCTGCCCAGGCACACAGCCACAGGTGTCAAGAAGAGCTACTTAACTTTGTCTTTGTTTTCAGTTAAGGTTGTATGGTCTTCAGGACATCTTATGGGGCCTGAGCCCTCCTTTGCCCTTTAACCTGTTATGTTATGTTATGTTAACGTTAATGACAAATTTCTTGGCATGGAAGCATTTCTCCAACAATTTACAGCAAATTACTGCCAAAGTGCATTTCATGTCAGGCCCATGCCAAAGTTACGCCAAGAAAAACAATAGAAAACATAAGGAAAATGCAAATTCCACACCGAAGATCTTCAGATTGAAGTGCACAGAATGCAAACTGGAATTACTGTGCACACCCGCCTAGGCTACTAGTTACATGGTTGACAACTGTCACCTTTTTTGTAAATGAGGCAGACATTAGCAATTTTCCAGTCCTCTGGGATGTAACCAATTGCAAGGGATTACTGAAAGAGATTTGACTTAAAACAGGCACAAGATCAGATTGATCAATTTCTTCCGGTGCTCACAGATGGATATTTTTAATACCTTAGGATACCTTAGGAACCTCAGTGGACGCAGGTCTAATGACCTCTATGTCCGCATCTTCTTAATCTTCATGATCTGGAACTGTAGTAACGATCAAAGAGCTGTGGGTGACTGCCATACTAAACTTACAAAAAGTCTGCCTTGTAGTTATATAACATCTCATGGCCAGCCCAAAACCTATCCAAAGCCTTCTCAAACTGCAAAACAGTAGTTGCAGAAACTACACTCTCAGGAAGGCTATTCCAAATATCGACAACTCTACAGACAAAACTAAACTTTCTAATGTTGAGCCTACAAAACAATGTCCCATAGCCTTGTTAGTGTTAAGACCTCGTAGCAAATTCTCCACCCATGAGTGTATATCATGATGTCTGATATCATGTCAAGTTCCTATAAATAACTTCAAATTAATACCTTCAACAATTTTACTTCTTTGCCCATGGGGCACTGCCTGGTCACAGCCTCTTCCCATGATGCTGCACCTCTCGAGTGATCGTTTTGGAAATATCGACTTTGTCTGGTATCTGGACGTACCTTACATTTTTCCCTTTCACGAAGAAGTGATCTAAATAGTTTCTGTCACCACTTGGGTCGGTGAAACAAACATTTGACATTGTAATGTTCATAAAACCATCAACATGTTCAATACGACCGAGGACAGTGCCTTCGTTCTGCAATTCTACCGTGGTTACCATCCCTGATATTCCCTGCAGAAGACAAGTCAAGGTGCTTCTTGACAAGGATCTTTCCCTAGCTGACATATCCATCCTTTCCTTAGTGAAAGACTGCTTGGTGTTCTGAAAGGCTTTCTGAACTGCGTGGTGACGAATTTCAATCGGACAAATCAACTTAGCTGAAGTTGGCTCAGCCTATAGGCTATAGTAGTCACAGATCCGAACGTCAGCTTTACATCGCAGTTAAATTAGGCATGCACTTTTGCATTGAAATGATTAACGTACTACTTCCGCGAAAACTTAAGTGTGAGCAACGTGACCCTCAGTTACTACAGTACATTAGTACCGTACTCGTACTCCGCATCCGTAGTGTCTGAAATTTTCAATGTACAACGATGTACCTACCTCAACAAACGAAAACTCGCATACCCAAGTTTCCAAGTTTCATCTGTTAAATCGTTTGGAAAAGCTAGTGTACTCTGTCTGACATAAACCTTATGGAGTTTTTGGAAGTACCCCGAAAGAGAACAGAACAGTAAATTGATTTTGTTTTGCGCGGGTTCTTTGAAATTGTTCGTGTCGTTATTGACTCAGCTGAGCATGCAGTATAATTATAGCCTACTAAACTGTACAGGACATGATGTGTAGCAATTACTAATTAGCAGGCGTGAGCCTAGTTTGATCAACGTAGGCTAGGCCTAGCCAGGGCCAAATACCTGATGGATTGATAACTGTAGGGCCTGTTCTAGGCTAGGGCAGGCCACAGGCGCCCCTTAACATTGTATAGTATACCATATACTATGTAGTATATATAGACGGAAAGGTATGTCACAAATCTCCTAGCTCGAACAAACAACTTACGTTTCTGGCACAATTACTGCACTTTTCTCGCCAAATTTGTCTGTGTCGAGACTTTTGATCATAAGGTACCTCAAGGCAGCCCTTTTTCCCGAATAATTTCACTTTGCATTGTCTGATGGATGAAATTTTGATGGAGTAAAAGTCAGAGGATGGTAGCTACTGATAGAGAGCATTCAGCACTTCCACACTACATAATAAAATACTCCTAAAAGATTCTCTAAAGTTCTCTTAACTTTCTAAATTTCTTCCAAAATTTGTTTAATTATGGTTCAGTTTTTATTATTGCAAATCTTGCAGATATATATTAGCATCAATATGAATAATTTTTGAACATTAAATTTCATAAAATTTGAAAACCTTTTGAAAAGTTCAGCTTTTCTCATAGAGTTGTTAACGAGTGGAATAGTCTGCCTGAGTGGGTAGTTAACTCCACATCTGTGCACTGCTTTAAGGTTAACATTGACAAGTTCTTCCATAAGTGCGGTAGAATCTAATTGTGCTGGGCTCGTTTGGTATTGGTTGGTTCTTTGTTTTCAGTTACGGTTGTTTGGACTTCAGGGCATCTAATGGGGCCTTAGCCCTCCTTTGCCCTTTAACCTGTTATGTTATGTTATGTTATGTTAAGTGGAAGGGCTAGCATTTTCTACAAGCACTTGTGACAGTTGAACGGTAACTGTTTTACAGTCTTCAACTGCCACAAATGCTCACAGTTTGCAAGCGCTTCCACTTTTCAAAGGTTTTCAAATGTTATGAATTTCTGTGTTCAAAAATCTTGCATATTAATGCTAATATGTATCTGTAAGATTTGTAATAATCAAATCATAACATAATTGACAAATTTTGAAAGAAATTCAGAAAGTTAAGAGAACTTTAGAGAATATTTTAGGAGTATTTTATTATATAGTGTGGAAGTGCTGAATGCTCTCTATCAGCAGCTACCATCCTCTGACTGTTACTCCATGGAAATTTCATCCATCAGACAATGCCAAGTGAAATTATTCGGGAAAAAGGGCTGCCTTGAGGTACCTTATGATCAAAAGTCTCGACACAGACAAATTTGGCGAGAAAAGTGCAGTAATTGTGCCAGAAACGTAAGTTGTTTGTTCGAGCTAGGAGATTTGTGACATACCTTTCCGTCTATATACTGTATACTACATAGTATATGGTATACTATACAATGTTAAGGGGCCCCTGTGGGGCAGGCCTACAGTATGTGTACCAATAGTGTGAAACATATAAATGTGTGATGAGTGTACCTAAAGTCTAAAATTTCAAAAATATAAGTTACAAAGCTCGGAAAAAGCATCCAGGTGGTCCAACTCCCATCTTCACAGGACATTCCTAAGCCAAGATGTAAAATGTTGCCAGTATGGAAAATATGGCAATTGCACACCCGAGATTTTTTTGTAGATTTTTATTGCACACTTGAAAATTCACATTGCACATCTGATTTTTTAAACCAGCGGTTGCCTCGTATAACCCTAGCTAGATATACAGTATGTTACAGCAGTGTCTGCCATCACTCGGCCAAGACCCCGGGAGTGAGGCATATCTGGAACTTATGATCCAGTATTGATCTCATGTAATATTGCTCCCAAGTATTTATTTCACACTTGACTTTTCGTGTGCACACATGAAGTGTGCATTTGACACCTTGCTGCACATTGCACACTTCAATTTTTTTTCTTGCATGCACACCCGAAATCTCGGCGAAAAGTGCCATACTTTGCAATCTGGAAATGTTAAAGCTTATTCACTAAATTTAAAATGTGTAGATTGTGCAATAATTTGTGATGTCATTCTTGTACTACTCGAATTACAGTCCTTGTTTTTCTTTTTTTTTCGAAAGCCACTGCACCTTGTGCCAAAATGAGATCACTGTCTTACTGTAATAGGGTGATTGGCTATATAAGCCCTATACCTACAACATGCTATTCAAGGGAAAGGTAAATGTTTCAAGGTCATATATGACATGTTTTACAATAACTGTTCCAATTTGGTCCCACAATGAAGAAAAAAAAAAAATTTCCAATAATCCTTAAAGCTCCCTTAGTTTGACTCATTAGGCTCCAATTTTCAGTAAAAAAATAAAAAGGAGATAACTCCTTGTGCATTTCCTTCGTTCAAATGAAATTTAACTGGGTTAGTGTTAAGTTCCCATTACAGTGCTGTCAATAGAAACATTAGCAACATTAACACATGGTGTCAAACATTAGGCATACCCTAGTTTGCAAAGTAAACAAATTTGTATTTTCATTTGCCTTACAAGTTCAGCAGGACCAAGATTTCTGAGAAAAAAAGGCATAAATATGATGTGTTCTATAATGGTTCAGATAAGAATTCTTGAAAAAGTGTGTGCTTATGTTACTATGTTGCAGATGTTACGTATTCTTCATTTCTTGACAGCAACCATGCCTATTCAGGTGAGGTGACAGATCATTGATATTTGCCACCCTTACTATTATGTTAGCTTCAGACAGGTAGGTGCCATAAATTGACTATGAAAGGGTATGAATACTTTCAGTATTTTTCTAGTGGAATGCATTTGTTGAGTGCTAATGTTATGCTTATAAGTTTGACAGCACTGCAAATAGAAACATTAGCAACATCTAAAGCCGAAAATTAACCATTTTTACAATTAGATACAAGTGTGATCTTGGTGTCACTGATTTGCTATCCTGACAACAGACAACAAAAGTCGGCAGATCCTCATTTTCACCTTCCTTCAGTTTGTTGATAATGTCTTCAAGATTTTTCTGCTTCTTGTTTCCTCCCTTTCTTGTTACAAATTTGGACGTCACGTCCTTGCTCTTGAAAACATTAAGGGAGAACAAAGTTTGCTTGGCAGATTCGATAGATTTATCATGTTTCTAAAGCTCAAAATGTTTTGGGTCAACTCAAAACTTGGTTTTTTGACTCTACGCAAAACCTTACGCTTGCAATCTAGGTAAAACCATTTCTTTCTGTCTCCATTTTTTCATTGTAGGGAGCGAAGTTGCTCATTTTTTGTCGCTGGACCAATTTTATATTAATGGACACTAAAATTTGTAGAACAACGTTACTAATACCATTGGATTAATAAATCGACGATTAAAGCTTTCTTTAAAACTCCATTGATGCCTTTGTAATAGTCTCATTAAATACACTGGCATTTATTATCGTTCTTAGTAACTTCATTCCCACGCGCGTTGCTATTCCAGTTGGTATTATTCTCTTGTTTACTCTAAGATTATCTTACGGGAATGGAAATTTATGGCGTGGCCAATGCCTCTATCTTGAAAACCTATTACACAGTCCTCCAGAAAACAATCCCTAAAAACGTCAACTTTTCAATTCACGACCGGCGTCAGCCTACCAATGATTCCCACAGTAAACTCGGGGTTCTTAAAGTTAGCGCTAATTCGATGTTCCTTAAAATTGGTACTTTTTATCTATAAATATGTAAATAAATACACTGCCTCGTGTTTTTTACACGTAACATCGTTAACCCCAGAAATGCCTTTCTATCATATAAAACTGTACAAGGAGCAATGCATTATTCTCAGTTACTAGGCACAATTTCTAAACACGGGAAACTTCCTTCTGAAATAATTTACTGTTTTAAAGCGTATGGCAGTGATCTTCCTAATGATAGTAAGCCTTTTCTAAAATCTTATGTGAACTTTTAAAAAGAAACTAAAAGCTTATTTGCATTGAAAATTACCTCTGCTTGAGACTATGGCCATTTTTGACTGGTCTTCCTTCAATATTCGTATGTCATTGTTTCTTGTTTCTCTCTTTTGGGGTGTTTTTGGTGGGGGTGCGTGGGTGGGAATGGGGGTGTTCTTGCTAAATTTTCTTTCTTTTTTCCTGTAAGGTCACTAGCTTTGATAAACATCTATTTGTTTTTTCTAGTGTCCTGTTTATACTACATCATGGCTTGTTTCTTTGTAAATTATGTATGTATGGATGTATAGACAAATAAATAAATGAAAATGAAATGAAATGAAATGGTAATCATTCATTCATGCAGTAGTCATACTATTCCCTCTGTCTTTGTGGATTCCAGCTTCAGTTTTCATTTTTGTGTGATTTTTGACAGCAAAACATAACATAAGCATCAAAATTCAATTCAGGACCATGAACTACCCAAAACAGAGGCATACGGTAGATGACAGGTTGCTTACTTTATCAAAGGAATGGGTCAATGCTATTTAGAATATAAAGTTAATTATACAGAAGTGTTCATATATAAAGAATTGCTATGATGATTATAGTCATATTTGGACAGCATTTTATATGTGGGGACAATTTTCTGTCAGATTTTAGCACTTTTCAGTAACGTAAGTTTTTAGTATTTTGTAGTGCACAAGACTATGAGCTTCCTTTTAATTTTTCTATCTCACTCATCTCTAGATCGTCTAGATGATAACTGGAATTCAAAAAAGTTAATAAACATTACATCTCCACTTTTATTTATCACAAAGGAACAGGTCTATCTTTTGGTACAGTTAATGTGAAACATGTCATATACATCTTAATTTTAAAAGAAAACAAAAGCAGGTAATGTGAGTTGTACTAGACGGGCATCACAAATTGTTGTGCAATCGACTGTTTCAAATTAAGTCAATAAATCTCAACATTTTTTATCTCAGCAACAAGGTATGAAGATGGGAGTTGGATGGATGGAATTCATTTTCCAACCTTTAAAATATATTCTTGTAATTCTGAAGAGAAAACATGTTCATGAATGGAAGAAAGATCAAAGAGGCTAAATTATGTTATAATATTTTATTGAAACCTGCAAAATAACACAGACCATTTAAAGATTTAGCAGTATTTATAGGAGAACTTCACAGTCACCCTGAGACTGAATGTGTCATAGATACTGGTATCATCTGCACAAATTTTCACATTGTTGTTAAAAGTAAGTCAGATCACAATTCAATAACAACTTTGGCCCAAGCATTCAGCCTTTAGGAATTCCACCATTGGGTGCTTGCCCAGTCAGGTACAGTGATATTTGTTTCTGTTTACTTTTCCTCCTCCTAAACCCTTGTATAGACTGATACACCAATAGGCTTTATACACTACAGGCCTCTCAACAGCTAACTGGCAATGTTGGAGTCTTAGAGGCCAACTGAAGAGAAAACTTGCTCATGAATGGAAAAAATATCAGAACAGCCTGTTGTGTTATAGTACTTCATTGAAACCTGCAAATTAAATGCAAATGTAAAATCCAAAGTATAATTTTAGTGCATACTTTTGACTGTATTGAAAATTACCCAGTAGTTGTGATTCCAAGGAAAGTGGAGTCATCACTTGACTCCTGACCAGGAGTCATGACTCTGACATAGAGTCGTGTAACCGTCTCCCCCCCCCTGCTGCAAGGCTAATATACACCATATCATTTATCTACCATTTACTAGCCAGCTACTTTTGCAGTCTGGTACATAATATCAGTATACACCCAGCACATTTTTGATTCTCACATAAACCCCTTAAGTCATACTGACTGATACAGCTGTCCTTGAAATGAACCTTGAATAAACAAAGTATACTATGTATTATCTCTTCAGTCTCTCCCTCCATGTCTTATATTGCATATTTAGCTAATGTTTATTCTTTATGTTACTGTAAATCAGAAAAAGCCATATAATTAGTTAATATTTGATGTTTGGGGAACTGAGGGTATATTTTCATGTTTCTATAGCACTCTACATCAAGGGGAAAGATATGATGTGTAAATGTTTACAGACCTTTAATGTTATTCTTGATACATGATTTGTAAATGTTCACATACCTTAAATGTTGTATCTGATGTACAGTATGAGATATAAATGTTTACAGATCTTTACGGTTATACTTGATGGTTAAAACTGTACTGTGAAATGTATGTCATATTCATCTTATCTTCATTTTATCAGATGATGAGCTTTCCCTAACTGATATCCATGATGTCATAAAATGTTTGGAAGCCTGCCAGAAGGGAGCATGGTTACAAGCACTTAAACTTATCAAACACAGAAGAAAGACTTGGAGGGGACTATTGGCTGATGAGATGGAATATGTCAAAGGTATGTCTGTCTGTCAATACAAACAAAGAATAAAGAAAGCTTGTCTCATATCACATATCCAAGTTTCTGTTTATGTAATGCATAATGTGTAATTTCACCATGTAATTAATTCATCAGAGTTTGAAATGATTCAGACAAACAGTGATGGTGCTGTAATATTATACACTTTGAAAGTTTGAGTATTTTTTTTTTTTTTGCTAGCTTTTAAACCCTTTTGTTCTTCCCCTTTCACAACCTTGGAGATTTGACTTGCCTATGTACTGTATTGAATTTTCCTCATTAGTTCTACAATTTCAGATGTATCTAATTCATCAGACCTTACATTTATGTAATTTGCATTCTTCCTCCAAAAGATGGAGTTCTTGAGAGATTTTGTTTTTGCCTTCTGTTAGCAAAAGCCCAGATCATAGTACCCAAATCTAAGTTTATCACCCCTTTCTTCAGAAAGAGGGTAGTATATCTTTCTTTAATCACACATGCCCATGGCAGTTGCTAGTTATGTTGAGAGACCATGGTTGGAGCTTTCTCAACTCCTTGACTCTGTTACAAGGCTCCCTTCCATATCTTGTGATATCCAAGTAGCAGTCACATGTGTAGATGGGAGATGCTCGGATCATATTTAATGCTTTGTGCAAAACTGTATGATGTTCTCAGTAAATGCTTTTAAGGAAAGTAGTTTTTATGCCAGTCACACAGAAGTTGGTGGTTTCATTATCAGAAGACTTGATTCCAAATGTACAGTCTCCATGTAGTATTGCCTTTACTTGAAGATTTCATGTGGTTTTAAGTTATATTTTACTCTGGCTTAGTAAATATTTGGCATAGAGTAAGTCTAGTCTAGTCCATTTGAGTCTACCAAGTCAAGTCTAGTTTTATAATGTTTAGTTTACAGTAATTTAGTTCAGTTAAGTTTAAGGTCACTAAAAGTTTTCGTAAGTAGTTTAATATTAAGTATAGTCCAGTCTAATTTTAGAGAAGTTTGGTTCAGTTCTGTTTAGTGTGGTTTGGTATAAAAAAGTTGAGATTTTGTTCATTTTATTTTGTTTTGTAAAGTGTAACTCCTGGTCAGCAGGCCCATGTAGGTTTCATACACAATCCTATTTAGTACAGTAATGTTATACACAAGTTCGTGTGTGGTCAGGATTAGTCAGCTGAATGAAATATGACAATGTTTCAAGTTGATTCAAGACTAATTTAGTGAAGAGGAAACTTGATAGAAAAGTGCACATGTTGTAAAGCTGTCTGACAACAGAAAGAATGTGAATTGCAGTTGAAAAATGAGAAACTGTTGTTACTTAAGCTTCAGGCTTCCAAGTTCTTTGTGAGAACTTAACCATGATTGAATTCTGGAATTCTGACACTGGTATATTAGAACTCAATTTTGGATTAAGAAACACCCATATGGAAATGTAATTGACAATTAAATCTGCTTAAAACACCTGGTTTCCACATTAAAACTTAGAAGACTTAGTTTAGATAATGTCACGTATACAGGAAGTGAGGGAGACAATAACACTTTTTGACTGCTTACCTAGTTTGGGGCAGCTCTTGTCAACGTACAATAACTTTGTTAAATGATTCCATCCTCTTCATAAAAATAGTATTTCATATGCCCACTGTTTATTACTAATAACCTTAAAATACTAAAACTCCATTAATTTGAAGGGACCTTTAAGTGTTGTGCCTGTGTGAAAATTGACAAATAATCTGTCTAGTCAAGTCGTAAATGTAGTTGTGATGATTGTTGTTCTGGTAGGTCTGAATGGAAGTAAATCATTGACTGAGAAGGATCATGTGGCAGCCTGCTTGGCAGGCTCATCTGACATTCATCTAATCACTTGTCATGTTTTCCCTGTCACTGTTCTCTGGTATCATAGTTTCAGAACATAAAAGGTTACAGAACCAAAACAGTTACAGCAATTTTCTCGTTTATTCTTGATTTGGAGGTAAACTTTACATGCAAGATCACCATATTGATGATTGATTTACCTGTAGTCATTACTCTTTTGATTCCCAGGCAAGTCCATTTCAAGAAAGTTGCATGAGGTGGTCTTGCAGAGTCATCTTGCTGCTTCACCCAGTTATCTCTCAGCATTGTGTCACATGACTCATGCAACCAGTCATATCTTTCCTTTCACTTCCTTTCCTGTTCATGGAAATTTTTCCTATGACAGTGATAAGAAAGTCATGAATTATTTATATCCCAATGAAGTCTGAGCTAATTTGTGCATGCTTGACTCATTGGCACTGAAACTGTGGATCTGTTTACATTTAGATTAGAGTAACATTGACCACTGCATAGTGTACCCTTTTAAATACTGCATGTGCATGTATCACAATAGGATAGTAGTATAGAAGAGATCTGTAGGATACTGCATGGTGTGTATTGATTCAGTGTGAGGTACAGTATGTTTCATTTCCAGCAAGTAGGGAGGTTATAGGGCCACTGAGAATTGGAGAGAAATTAGACCACGCAATTTCCACTTTCCAAGAATGGGACTATGCACTGTGGAAAGAAAGTCGTGGTAGTGACTTTGGTGTGATCCACCTTCTGTTTAACCTTTATGAAAATGCATCGAGTGGCAAAAATGATGAGTGAAGAACTTACAATAAACTCCAGGGCAATTTAGTGTTAGGCCCTTTGTGGACTCTGAAGAGCCCACCTTGGACATATACATGTCAAGCCAGAGGCAGGATTGGGTTCAAGTGAGTAGTTCAATTAAAAGGGCAAGGGAGTACAACTGACACCATGTTACATCAGTATTGGGCCCTTTAATATTATAATAAAGAAACATCCCAAAGGGAGACAGTAAATCCCTTTCACAGGTTTTACCCACTCCCAATGTTAGTCATTAAATCCAATCCTCAGCAAAACCAGTGAGATCTCACATCCAGACTGGGCATGTTGGTTGTTTTGAAGTTAATTTAACCCTTCACTGAAACAAAATGTAAACTTCACTGACTTTCAGGGAGTTGGTAGTAAATATTTTATCAAACTTTTTGTCATGATTTAGGGCCTATTGTATTCTATCAAACCTTTCAGTTGACCTTCAGAGTCTCATGTCATTCTATAACATTGGTATCAAGTTGCCATCAACTTCTCCCTGCTATGTTTAACCAGGGAGTCAATGTGACATTGTTGCACAATGTAGTCACTGGTTATCATGTGCCATATGTTTATGTACAGCAGAGAAATCATGATACTTGCATTAAAGGGTAATATTGCATTTAAAATGCACCTTCATGGCATCCAAAAAAAAAAAAAAATAGCTATAATCAGCATTAAACCATTCAGTCTCACCAATAAACTCCAGCAACAGCTTTTCCTCCTCAAAGTGTTATGCATTACAAGATACCACATCATTTGAAATTTTGAAAGGCTGGGCCAATAAATTATTCTTGAGCAACAAATAACTGAATTTCTTTCTCTAAGAACCTTATTTCTTGAAAAGAAAGCTACCATGCTGCCTTATTTCGAACTTTGTCCTTCTGTATCTATAAATATTGCTTTTAAAAATTCTAAAGATTTCTATACAACCAATGCAGCATTTGCTTTTTAACCATTGCTTGAGTTAGTTAGATAGGGTTTTACGCCGCAGCTTATAACCTTCTGGTTAAATCTAGCGGCGTCCACAGCCTTTTTTCCAGTTGTGGGGCACTGGCTTGTTTTCCATTGCTCGAGAAGCAAACAGTGTGTGATGCAGCAAGACTTGTGAATATAGTTATGTTCAAAGTGTGATAACTTACGAAAAATTCATAACTTTCTCACTATGAAAAAATCCTTGCTCCCTGTTCCTGGAATCTTTCAGAGGATTATGTAAAGACTAATTTGGTTACAATTAAATATACATAAGGATCAGGGTTTATGCTGTACTAGTGCGTGGGTATTACAAAACTTCTGTACAGTAGCTCACAGAGTCTCATGTTTTGGATATTTAAGAATTTTGTCATTGGAGAATAATAAATGTGGAGATACCTCATAAAAGCACCATTTTTCATATCTTTATTTCCCCAGCATACTGTCTTTATCAGCTTTCCTTCAGTGAGAAGGTCAAGAAATGTCTTCAAAAGCTCCTACTCAGGTCAGATTTGAGTTCCTCCGTGAAGGTCAGAGTTCATCAGCTTTTGGGTTGCTGTTTAGCAGAGCAGGTGTGTGAGCGATTCAAGTCCATATTTTAATAGCATTGGTTATGTGTGCATATCTGGAACAAAATGACTTACATTTTTAACTTTCAGTAGTAAGATGGTCTGAATGGCTAGTTAAGAGAGTGTTCATATGAACCTGCAAAAGTGTGAATGTGAAAGAGTCCTATTTAAGGGTATCTAAAATTTGTTATTTCACAAGATAACCAGAGAAAATACTTTTCATTATCATCTTAGACACCTTTTCAAGCAAAAATAATTATGCAAAGTACTGTCACAATATGATGTGTTTAACAAAAATGTATGGTTCTTCAAAAGGGCTTCCAAAGTGCTTGAAAAACTTCTTCAAGACATTTCATTAATAGCCATGTTAAGTTGAGATTATAAGTTGCAGGAGCCAATAAAAATGGTAGTTCTGTAATTGAATTATTTGTGTAGTACTTGTAAATACTAGCTGTTCATTTATTGAGACTGTTTTAATTAAGCCAAAGAGAATAATTGCATAACAGTTGTTACAAATACATTTTTTAGACCAATATTGCTTGTAAAGATGTTGATATGCCTAGGATACAGGGGACAGGAAATAAAAACCTTTAAAGTAAAAAGATTACTACAGAAGTCTCCTCAAGGATTGCAGTCATTGTATACAGTGAAGTGGGTTGCAGAACAAGGTGATTGCACACCTTCCCGAAGGACCTTTAGATGAATGATTAACAAGCAGAGTTTGCTTGGGTTTGAAGTCCTGCTTTATGACTTTCCATTCCCTCCTTTCTGGTTTGCTTTATAAGCACTACGTTATGGAATTAACTTTGCCTTCACTCTTAAACTTGGAACACTTTTGACTGGTTAGAGAAATTGCATAAAACACTTAACCTTTTTTTCAAATTATCAGTATATTTGACATTTTGTCCTTCCTTCAGTTCTGTTTATTTTCTATTTATTTTCCATTACAATTAGTCTTTTCTTTCTTTTTTTTAGCAAAATTCTGTGTACAAGCTCAATTGAACTTTATTTCAGTTCTTTAGTTCAATTCACTTTTTGTATACTCCTTTTTCTGTCAATTGCTGAAATCAACTTGAGTAAATCTTCTCAAATTCTATAATTTTTATTGTATTATTTCAGGGGAAGTACAACTTAGCTGTCCAAGAGTTCCGAGCAGCCCTTGCTTTGGGTTTCAGAGAATCTCTCCCCTTCTGCATTTACAATCTGTCATTGCTCTATCGTAAGATGGAAGCCACCGATGCTGAGCTGGGTGTCTTTAATCTTCTAACAGCAGTGAGTCTCGTCTTTGATTTTTATCATGTCAGACGTTCACTCTCAGACGTGAGTATTACCCCTGCCCCAGGAACTTAAAAGTTAAGGATACTTTTGTAATAAAACAATGACATCAGAACACCACACTTTTACCAGAATGAAAGACATTCACACTTATGAATTCAGAGTGCAAACTGTTGAAGAGAAGCCATGAGAATTTGTTGTCCAAACTGTGCAACTTAAGAACCACTGAAAGACTGGTTGGTCCCCTTGTCAAAGTCTATATATTCAGTACAGGGATGTAGTTATGGTGGGCGGGGGCTTGGTAACCAGCACTCAGTTTTGCCACCCAGCACTCGGAGCTAATAGCTATTTTTCTGCTCACCACTCCTTTTAAAAAAGAAAGAGCAAAGCTTGCTCAAAATGTTGCCCTACTATACACCAAATAGATCTTTCACCTCTAATTTCCAATGTGTCAAACATTGCAAATACTCAGTTAAATCCACACACTGAGTTGGATTGTATTTAAATGCATTAATCATTTTAATTTTATTGAGCGATTATTTCACATTGCATCACAAAATTTTGTTGCTGTGACAATGAACTCTACTTGCTGAAACAACATCACAAATCAGGTGTGAGAGCCTGACCAAATCTCAACAGCGCCATCAGTTTTCATCAAATGTTTGGAAGTTGAAGCAATACTTAAGTCTTGTAGCCTTCACAGCGTGCATATTTTCACATGATTTAAATTAGTGTTGCTATCAATGAATCAGATTCATACTTGTAGAGCAGTTAGTTTGGTTCTCAATAATTTGAGATCATACAACAGTACAGCCCTCACTTTATGGTGGTCAGGAAATGATACAATTTGGAGGGATGACCTGCACCATAGTGTTGCAGAAAATGCTGATGGCGGCCTACACTGGCTGGTATACAGAGATAACATCACAGTGTATGCTTGAAGTAGTGAGCTCTGGTACGTTGCACAGACCCTTGATGTAAGCATATGCAAGAGCTATTATTGATAGATCACTTCCATGTAGGGCAACCTAGTTTTGTACTAAATACTCCTAAGCAAGATCATGTGTCTGCGATTGATATCATTTGATGGTAACAGTCAGTCTTTTCATGTTTGCACCAGTTCCTTTGGAACTCATTGCACAATATCATCATTCAGTACTTCATCTAAATATAGCTGTTAGGGGAAGTGAAAACTGTGCTTGGAACAGCATTCTATAAATACAGAGGCAGGTAGACACTACAAGTTAAGAGTAAGGGTAGTCGCTTAGGAGAAATAACCGCAGATCTTTCTTCAAATAGCCACCAATCCCTCATTTTGACATCTACCTTGCATAAAATATTATATTAAGAAATAACATGTAATGCACAACAGATATACTCTGCTATTTGCTAATGATAAGGATTCATTCATCTGAAGAAAATTGAAAGGACTGCTTTAGCAGCCATCATTGAGATTGGAACAAATAACTTTTTTAACCATTAACAAAATTTTGACTTCTAACAAGCGGTGTAGATTGAATTTACTTACTTGAACCAATGACACTTGATGTCTTCAAGTACTCATATTAGATGGAACTTCATTAACTGAGAGGCAAATAACAAATAAAAAAATAATTTTCTCTCAGGTTAGTAAAAGGTGATTCTTTTTGCATCCTACAGAGGACTGATTAAAAAATTGCCCTCTGTTTACTATTGGAAGGAGGACTTGATACCATCATTACATACCAGTCTTATTTCAATCTACTGTCAGCTTTGGCTGATGGGTTTTGAACTTAGAAATTATGGTGATCATTTTCTAAGCATGTTTGATACTTTTTTCTTTTTACTCTTCAACTGTTTCAAATATTCCATTTCAAAAGAGCAGTATTATTGGTTTCGATGAAAGAGAAACCTATGCGGTCATGATGGCGTGTGTGGGTATGTGTGTGTGTGTTTGTGATGCTTAGCTTGTGTGCACGATATCTCAAGAAGAGAAACTCAGACAGTTTTCAAACTTGGTACATAGATGCCCCATAATAAGAGGAAGAACCGTATCGTTTTTGGTGGGGGTCAAAGGTCAACTGGGGTCACCGGGGGTCAAAACCTGAAAACCTTGTGTGCACGATATCTCCAGGTAGGAAGCTTGGATGAATTTCATACTTAGTGTGTAGATGTGTTATGGTAAGAGGGAGAACCCTATTGTTTTTGGTGGAGGTCAAAGGTCATGTGGGGTCACTGGGGGTCAAAACCTGAAAACCTTGTGTGCACGATATCTCAAGTTAGGAAGCTTGGATGAATTTGATACGTAGTGTGTAGATGTGTTATGGTAAGAGGAAGAATCCTTTTGTTTTTGGTGGAGGTCAAAGGTCATCTGGGGTCACCAGGGGTCAAAACCTGAAAACCTTGTGTGCACAATATCTCAAGTTAGGAAGCTTGGATGAATTTCATAGTTAGTGTGTAGCTGTGTTATGGTAAGAGGAAGAACCCTATTGTTTTTGGTGGAGGTCAAAGGTCATCTGGGGTCACCGGGGGTCAAAACCTGAAAACCTTGTGTGCACGATATCTCAAGGAAGCTTGGATAGATTTCATACGTGGTATGTTGATGCGTTTTGGTAAGAAGATGAACCCTATCACTTTTTGGTGGAGGTCGGAGGTCACTGGGGTCAAACCCTGAAAACCTTGTTAACATGATATCTCAAGATAGGAAGCTTGGATGATTTTCATACTTAGTGTGTAGATGTGTTATGGTAGAGGGAGAACCCTATTGTTTTTGGTGGAGGTCAAACATCATCTGGGGTCACTGGGGGTCAAATCCTGAAAACCTTGTTAACATGATATCTCAAGATAGGAAGCTTGGATGATTTTCATACTTAGTGTGTAGATGTGTTAGGTAAGAGGGAGAACCCTATTGATTTTGGTGGAGGTCAAAGGTCATCTGGGGTCACTGGGGGTCAAACCTTGAAAACCTTGTTAACATGATATCTCAAGATAGGAAGCTTGGAGAGATTTCATACGTGGTATGTGGATGTGTTTTGGTGAAAAGATGAACCCTATCACTTTTTGGTGGAGGTCGGAGGTCACTGGGGTCAAACCCTGAAAACCTTGTTAACATGATATCTCAAGATAGGAAGCTTGGATGAATTTCATACTTAGTGTGTAGATGTGTTATGGTAAGAGGGAGAACCCTATTGTTTTTGGTGGAGGTCAGACATCATCTGGGGTCACTGGGGGTCAAATCCTGAAAACCTTGTTAACATGATATCTCAAGATAATAAGCTTGGATGATTGTCATACTTAGTGTGTAGATGTGTTATGGTAAGAGGGAGAACCCTATTGTTTTTGGTGGAGGTCAAACGTCATGTGGGGTCACTGGGGGTCAAACCCTGAAAACCTTGTTAACAGGATATCTCAAGATAGGAAGCTTGGATGAATTTCATACTTAGTGTGTAGATGTGTTATGGTAAGAGGGAGAACCCTATTGTTTTTGGTGGAGGTCAAACGTCATGTGGGGTCACTGGGGGTCAAACCCTGAAAACCTTGTTAACATGATATCTCAAGGTAGGAAGCTTGGATGAATTTCATACTTAGTGTGTAGGAGGGAGAACCCTATTGATTTTGGTGGAGGTCAAAGTTCATCTGGGGTCACTGGGGGTCAAACCTTGAAAACCTTGTTAACATGATATCTCAAGATAGGAAGCTTGGATAGATTTCATACGTGGTATGTGGATGTGTTTTGGTAAGAAGATGAACCCTATCACTTTTTGGTGGAGGTTAGAGGTCACTGGGGTCAAACACTGCAAACTTTGTTAACACAATATTGCCAGGTAGGAAGCTTGAATAGATTTCATACTCAGTATGTGGATGCATTGTAGTGAAAATATGAATGCTTTCATTTTTGGTGGAGGTCAAAGGTCATCTGGGGTCACAGGGGTCAAAAAGCAAAATTTTAAGAATTCCCAAGATCATCTCATGGGTTCACCAGAAGTCAAAATGCAAATTTTCCCAAGAATTCCCAGGATCAAATATGAACCTAAAATTATTTTTCCAACATGTTAAGATAGCACTTGAGCAGTGACTGAAAGATATGGGACATCATGGCATTATTTGGAATAGAACATGTATCATCGAAACCTCAATGCATTTTTGCATTCTGGTTCCCTTTTGCCATTACTTTATCTGATTCCATTTGAAGCTTTCTTCATATTAAATCTGCAGCAATACTTCAAGATGACTTTAAACAATACTTTGCATGTATGAAGTTACTAATTAGATTTGACTGGAGTTTGTCAGTAGATTATTTACTGTGGTACATACCTTATGTCTGATATGCTAAATAATACTGCTGTTTTTTGTTATTTATGAGGTATCTGTTGAGGACCAAAAGAGATGTGATAGAGGTCGTCTAGCATTCACACCAGAGATTGCCCCTGAACTACAGACATCCAGTTCAGAGCTTCAAGCTATGAGCCTGTACCATCTTGCTCATAGGTGCTTTGAATTGAAGAGGTAATACCAGAGATTTAGTAAGCACACTTATCCATTATGTGGAATGCTCAAGGTGCTATACATGAATTGTTCACAATCTATCTATGTCAGTGATCTGCCTCAAGCCATATGACCAGGCAGCCATTCCAGCTCACACAGTTAAGAACTGGGTTAAACTCCTGATATGTATCATTACCCTGTACCAATCTCATATGCTGAGCACCAAGTAAAATGGCAACAAGTTCCACTTTTAAAGTCTTAGGTATTACTCAACTGGGATTTGAAGTTGTGTCTTCTGGCTGGGAGGTGGATGCTCAAACTACTAGGCCAAATGTTCAGCAGTGAGACCTTTGCTTCGAGACTAAAAAGAGACAAATGAATATAGTGAATTAAGTGTTATTGATTTGCAATTTCAATCCCTACATATTGCTTCCACAAGGTAGGTAGAATAATTGCCTAGTTTCTGTGCGTTTAGCGTTTAGCAAAACATCAGTAATTTAAGCCATAAAGTGTATTTTTCAGCTATAAACTTATTGTTTCTTTTTGTCTAAATTCTGCCATCCAGTGGGTATAAATAAGAGTAACATCTCCATTTATGTCACTTGAATTGACATCTCCAACATTTCAAAAGTCTTGTGGTTAAAAAATCACTTCAGTCAGGTTCTTACACATTTTGTATTATAAATTGTGCATTTCTTTTTCCTTAGATATGAAGATGCAAGTGAGAAATATTTGGATCTTATCAGCCTGCTTGAAGAATTACCAGTTGTAAGACTTGTAAGTGCTTTCTTTTCTTGTTGTCTTGGTGAAAAGTTTTCTCCTAAACAGAGAGTAGAAATTTTCTGAGAGGACATCAGCATTCTGAAGATTGGAAGATTGGTGACTTTCACTATAGATTGTAATGATTCTGAGGCCCAGATATAAAGTATTATTGACTGACACCATCATAAGTTATCAACTTTATTAGTTATCGTCACTGATTCCCCCCGATACCTCCATTTGTGTGTGTGTGTGTAATTTTTTTTAAAGAAAATGATACTCCTGACAGGCCATTCAACATCACAAAAAGCCTTACATTACCAAATGGTAATAACTAGTCTTGTATAATACGAAGCTGTTCAAAGCACTTTACGAGTGCTGAAAAATGCAAAAATTAAAAGATGTGGGAGAAAAGAACAGTTTTAAGACTATGCCTGAATTGAACAATGGAATCCAAAGACCTATAAAGTTAAAGAGGGAGTGAGTTCCATACACAGGGTGCAGCATTTATAAAACTACAGTCTCTGAAAGATCTTGTACCTGACATTGGAACGTGAAGCTGAAATTGATAGTGCAAACGTACTGGTCTAACATTAGTTTGCTGATGTTATAGAGAGGTGAGGTAGGTTGGGGTACAAGTTGTAATGGCCCAAAAAGCTGGTATGAGGGTTTTGTAGTCAGTATAGGGTCTGATAGGTAACCAGTGTAGCTCTTTTAGTATAGGAGTGATACGAGCAAGCCTGTTTGCCCTATGAACTATACAAGCAGCCATGTTCTGGATCCTTTGCAATCTTGATAACTGCGAGGTAGCTATACCAAGCAGAAGACAATTGCCATGGTCAAGTCGACTTGAAATTACAGCATGAATAAGTTTTTCAGTATATGGATACTTGTTGTGATCCCTTAGGCTCCAGCCATTTTTTTAAAAAAACTTATTTTTATTTACCTACTCTGCAAATAGTGTTTGTATTGTATAGTTTGGGAACGTATTGAGGGTGCTTTGTACAGTGTGTGTCTGCTGCACAGCCATTAGATTACACAGGCAGATTAATGCTACAGTCATTTGCAATTTCTCTGTGTAAATTGCCCTAAACATTTCATCAGATTTATTTCTTTTTCTCATCCCCTAGGGTAACAACTCCCTCCTCCCTATTCAACCTAAATCATTCATGGAGATTTACTTGGAGGCAGCCATCAGTCTCTTACACATGAATAAATTTGAAGATGCAGAGATAATGTGTGATATTATCTTAAGCAGGTCAAGAGGTTACGAGGTCAAAGGTCAACATCAATCAGGTTCGCTTTCCCAAGGCACAAAGAACATACCAAGTCAGTCATTGGTTGACAGTCATGTGACAGATAGCCTACAAAATGAAGGTTTAAGCACACCTTACAAACAGACAGCTGATAAAGCATCTCTACCCAGTCAGAGAAAGGGTTACTTGGAAAGTTACCATGATGACTCAGAAATATGTTTGACTCTTGCATCAGCCTATTTAGTGAAGGGTGAATGTTTATTCAAAATGAAGAACATTGATAGCAGTTTGGAGAGTATAGAGGAAGCCCTATCTGTACTTCATGAATATTCAGCAGACTACCCAGAAGATGATAAAAATAGCCGATCTGAACCTATGGCCAAGAGAAGAAAAATGGAAAGTGGTATGTTGAACTTTTCCAAATACAAACATTTTCCCAGTTCCTAAGTTATTTCTGCATTTATTTTTTACTCACAAGTGTGGTTTTGTCCTCTTACACACATATTTTGCAAAAAAGATGTATGCCAAGCTTTGTAACCAATTCAAACTCTTAACAATAAGCTTGTACTCATAATTGCAATAAGAGGCAGTATACCTGTATTCATACTAATAAGGTTGTACTCACACTGCATGTCTGACTAGGACTATTTGAGCTGTGACAGGACAACTTGTACTACGGACAATTCCAACCAGGCATTCCCGTCCCCCCGACAATTTCCACCTAGGAAAATTGCCACTAATGACATTTACCCCTCAGACAACTTCCTTCACCATAAAGATTGGAATTGACGTGGGTGGGAATTGTCCAAAGGCAAATCGTCCCAGGGGAGTTGTCTCAGTACAAATTGTCCAAGGGGAGTTTTTCAGGAACCATTTGAACATGATTTCTTTTTTAAACTTTAATTCTTACAAAAGTTTGAAAGTTACAAAGTATGTATTGCTTTCACTCTAGTATGGCAATGCCATGATTGAATTGTTCACTCAGATAAGGTGGGAGGGGGGGGGGGGAGAGGTTGAAGGGGATCCCCACTATTCCATGTGAAATTGCCACACACTGCCAAATTTGTGTGTTATATTGTAAACTACTGTGCAGCATATGTATATCTGGAAAGGACACCACCCAGTTTTTGCCAGTTTTAAGTCCTGTAACTCCTGTTTACTTTATTTTTGTTGATCCAATATGTTGTTTATGTTGGATCAGCTTGTCTAAATGATTTAACATTGACAAAAATGTGAGAAGCCTTGATAAGTATGACTGTAAGGTCTGGTGTGTGTTGCATTGAATGAACAACTTCAGATACAATAAATGGTTTGGGGCAACCTGAAGTTACAATTAGTACTGCACTTCTTTTTTCCCCCTTCCATTCCATTTATTGAACATGCCTTTCTTTTTTTATGAAAATATTTTGCCTCTTTTATAGTCTTATGTTTGAGTACAGTGTTGTGAACACATTCAATACTAGTAATTCAAATCCAACAGTTAAGAGCCCCCTGTGGGCTGGGGGCTGTAGAATATGCCCACGGTATTTCCCGCCTGTCGTAAGAGGCGACTAAAGGGAAGGACTCGAACCGTATTTAAACTGGTTGACACTATATAACACATTCGTGTTGATGTGTCGTTAAATCTCATCTAACTAACTAACTAACTAACCAACAGTTACAGAAGCCTTATATGCATGCCACTGTAGAAGCAACTTATGATTATGTGGTACAATGCATTAAAAAATTATGGAAAAATTTTCTTAGTTGCAGGAAACTTAACAACTTAACTCATTTTTTTGCTTTCTGTAGAGGAAGAGCTCTACATCCAGGGGAAGTGTGATTCTTGAAGAAAAGTTGTTACATACAGAATTTGCTTGTTTAATTTGTAACTGGAGATGAAATACATGAAATAACAAAATTAGCAGGATGTTTAACATCTTATAAAACAAAAGTGAATTGAAGTGACTATACTTTGATTGACATAAAGAGTGGGCAGATTCAAATTATGCCCATCAGTTATAAAACATTCTGATTGGTCAATGATTTGTACAAACCACACACAGTAGCATAATCAGGAGAATGTGACCTTGAAGTAAAGTGCAGACATTTGTATTGGAGATGGTGAAGGACCCAATGTTTTAAATTGGATTAGGGACCAGAAATAATAATAATGTAGTAATAATGTACTGTTGATTATCTAGTGTTTTATCCCTGAAGTATCAAAGTCCTGTCACAAACATTACCCCTGATCAATGATAACTCTTCCCAGTAGAGATTTTAAGCTATTATAACTCTTTCTAGAAGTAATCCTTCTGGTCAGCAGCAGTTATATACAATGCTCAATGACAAGTTACCTCACAGGTACCCATTTAACCTCTGGTGGAGAGAAGCAATAGAAATAAAGCATCTTGCTCAAGGACACCATGACACATGAACCAGACAGGACTCAATCCAGAAACCTTGGGTCGCACATCCGACAACTTAACCAGTAGTCCTCTATGCCCCAAGTAAACATAGTTTTGAGAATTGAACTGACTGGAGTTAGGAAAATGTACCTTTAAGTCATGCAGTGAGCAGTAGGCTTGATAAACTTCTGTATTATCAAATAGGAACTTCCTTTATTCCCTTTCCTTTAGGTGAGACTGAAATGAGCCAGCTTGGACTTGGTCAAAACAAAGTCAGACAACTCAAAGCAAGGTCTTACAATAACAAAGCTGTCATTCTGATTGGTCAGAACAAATTGAAAGATGCACTTCCTGTTTTACTCTCAAGTTTGGAATGTCTTCCAGGTAAATGGAAATTATTACACTAATAAGATTATGATTTGTGTGATTCTTTGTGATCTAAAAACTTACTTTAGACAGACAGATGGGCAGACAGACAGTTCACAATCATAAAGTAAATGAAAATTAATCCAATCCTGTGACAACAAACAAACCGACTAGGTGCAATATTGTAGGATAGATGAGGAAACATCCTCATTCTAAAAGGGAGGCAGTTGTTAACTACCAGATCTGTTAAATGGGATAAAATTGTGAAAAGGTGCAAGATAAAAACATTTTGAAGCATGAAACATGCAGTGTCTATATTTCTCAGAGACAGGCTTTTCTAAAAGTCCCTTTGGCTGGATACCATAGGACAAAAACCAGATGTTATTCTGAAGGGGGTTCTGCCTTCCAAAGGAGCTATTTCCCTGAAGGGACATTGTGACTTGGCTGCCTTTGAGTCAGCCATCAGCCTCTTATATGATATGTGGAGTCTTAAGAACCAGGCATGTTATGAGTTACACCCAAAGTGGATTCATATATTCATAATGCTCTTACTCACACTTTGGTCTTCATACCTGTAGTTGTTTAGGTGAAAATCGATTTTTTTTTTTGTGCTGGTAGTAATACCCACCATGGGCATCAATCCTGGGGGAGACAGGGGGATGCGTCCCCCACATTTTGGAAATACACCCATTGACTTAAGATTTTTACATAGTAAATTTTTGACAGAAGTGGTCATGTCTCCCCCCCACATTTGAGTAAAGATTGACACCCGTGATACCCACCATCAGAATCTAAAATTTAATCTTGCTGCTAATGTAAAACTTTTGTACTTATATCCTTGATATAAATGTGTACAGAGATTATTACAAACAAATACAATACACTTATACTTATAACTTTATACTCACACTTCAAGTCCGATTAAGATGTAATAGGAATGTTAGCTTCACACCAATCAGACCTGAAGATAGATTCCTCATACTGCTAGAATATTCTGGCATTCAAAGATGTTTTGACTGATTACCATGAAACAAACTCCTGAGTGGAAGCCTGAGTCAAGGATAACCTGCTCACTGATAGCATGTTTTGAAGAGACATCAGTTTTCTTTTGAAACAAAACCAGCAACAATCATTTTCCCCAGGTGTATTGCATTTTCATTTTCTGGTGTGTTGATTCCAGAAAGGCTCCTACCCCTTGAGATATAGCACCTAGTTCTGTCAAAATCCAAAGGACCAGATCTCAAAAGAAAAATGTATCTGAGTGTTGCTTGTTCTAAGGTCACTTTTGTAAGGCTTGCCAACCATATTTTGAAGCAAAAGTGAAATTACAGAAATTTCTTTTTATTTACCTTACAATTGTGTTTCTTGTTGTTCCAGAATATAAGTATTGCATATTAAAGCTATTGATACCAAGGAGTTAGTCTGCATAAATTTACCAAAATAATACAGTTACAAAAATACCGACACATGAATGAAAAGAGGCATAAGTGAATTAAGACAGGTGCTGTTATAATTCAAATTGGGGTTTTAGAGAAACAAGGTAGTGGCTTGCCATCACCTGTTCTCCAATTCGTTCGTAATCCTCATGTACGAGACCTAGCTCTCCAGTTACCATGTGCGTTTTGAAAAGAGATAACAATAAACCTAAATTAGCATACGGCTGCTACGGTACCTTGAGCAGAACCTACACGTAGATCGACGTGCAGCCCGTCTGTAGGAGACCTATGCGGGCTGTCAGAGTAAATAGGCAACTATAATTATAAGCCTTTACTGCCGCACCCTGTGGTATGTAGGCTACATAATAATGACGGCAGTAGGATGCCGTGCTGCGATTTGGGTATATAAGTAGTACATGGATGGATAACAATGCAGCAGTTAACAGCAGCAATAAGTTAACGGTAGTGCTCCTGAAGTAATGGCAGGAAATATGCATGCTACCAGATAAGTTGCCAATAGTAATTAACTGTCAAATTGACGGGCGCGCTATATCAGGCGATCTGTAGGCTGCCAGGCTCGGTCTATGTCTTGGTGTAAGCTTGTAACAGTTTCTTAAGTAATAAGGTGAAGTGCCTTAAATTGAGTTGGCTATGTCTGAGCCAAATTATCCTCACGTGAGACTAAAGAAGTTATTCCCGTGCACTTTGCTAATTACATAGCGGGTGCATAACTACAAAAGCGAGCGCGGGCTATAAGTATTCAAAAGGCACATTGAAATAACTACAATATGAATATTTAGTAAATGATAAATTGATAAATGTATGCTAAGTACAGTAGTGATTCTGTACCTGTAATTTGTAATATCCTCCTGTTGGCACTGTAGAGCTAGTGGTGTGGTATAGCTTGTAAGTCCTTTCTAGGTGTGGTCCAAAGCTGCAGTGGTGAGCTTACAGCTTGTGTTATACTGGACACACAGCTCACCAGCACATGTACATGTGGCATCAGGACTAATTAACATTTCTACAGGTGCTGCATTCTATCCAGACTTGTACATAACTTCTATTGTTAAAGTAGCCTGAAGATTCAATTGTGTTTGGCAGTCCTTGAGTTGAATGCAGAGGGGGAGTGCTTCACTAATGAGGTCACTACAGGGTTGCTACCTGTGCTGTGCTGAAGAAAAAAACTTAGTTGCTACTGGCTCTTCTACATAAAACATTTATGCACAAGTATCTCTACTGGTTTACTATAAATCTGTACAAGGAATTCCTGTTGATAAAAGCTTTTCTTCACAAATTATTCACAAATTATGTCAGGGTCTTCTCGCTATGAGACTATCATTTGTGGAGCTGTAATTTATGGACTTGAAAGTTTCTTGGCATTGTATGTATCTTTCATGGAAATAAGAGTGAATTGAGCGTGTATTTGCATGCATTGCATGCTACGGTAAGGTGGTAGTTTGTAGACTGGCACCTCACTAGTCATATGTTAAAGACAGGCAGTCATCACCCCAAAGTACATTTTTAGTGTGGGGGTATCAAAATTCTCAGTTGGTTACTGCTCTTTGATTGACAACAAAGTTTGAAAATTCAAATGATGCAGAGTAACTCACATTTCACACAATGCAGAGAGAGTGTTTGGATTACACATTATAGCCTTGTATGCTCACCAGGACATGGCCTGAAGTAATAAAATAGGTTTGTGTCTGCACAAGGAGGAGATTTATACAGCTATGGGAGGAGCTACAAGTTGCTTAGTTGGGAGAATTGGAACTGTCTGGGATGATGAAAATTGGCCTTTAAGAGCATTTGGCATCTTGATATACTTATCCTGTAGCATTTGCCAAAAATTCTGGGTGCATTTGCAACTGATTTGGTCACATTGTGCAATTAATGTATTTTCCGTTGAATTGTTTGTATGATGATGTAACAGAAAGTCATTGCATTGCAGGCTGTACATACTACACAAGAAGTACACTAGTATAGCGTAAGTGTACAGGTATGCTGGCTTACATAGGAGACAAAGGCACTGTGCAGTTAATCTAGCTTCCTATTTAGAGGTATAAAAGACATACAGTAAGGAAGAAGAAAAGTTCAAAATATTGCAGAATTAGATGATTGTAGGAAACAGGATATATTTTGGATAACACCAAGAAATGAGAGATATTTTTTTTTGCAGGATGAGTAAATTTTGCTCATTTAATTTTTGGGAATAATGTAATATTTATATATTACAAGTGTATAGTGTTGGGTTAATTGAATATTTTACAGTGAGACAAATGGAAACTCTACTGAGTAAAATCCCGTGGAGGTTCATGGGTTTTTCTCCGGGTACTCCTGGCTTACATTTACTCGGCAAAGGCATGCCTTCAAATTCTGTTGCCCAGTCAACCAAGTGGGTTGTGCGTTGATGGTAGCACCTTAGGGCGGACCAGTTAAGACGCTGACTTTGCCCTGCTTCTTTTCTTGCTTCAGTCCTACAGAAGTCATAGCAACATCCAACAAAAGCTTAACTTTAATTAATTAAGTCACTTGGCAGCATACTGTCATAAAAATATTTTTAACCTCTCTGTTACATGTACAAAAATTTGCCTCACATTTTTTCAAGGGTCTGGCAGCTTGACAATCTTGTGTTGCAAAATGAAATGTAATACCTGAGAAATAATTCACTGCAATTAATGCCTGCATAGCTGATAGGTCAATTAGACAGTGCTGTAAATGTATTGGGGTATTGTGGACAAACGCTTGGTTATAACATTTAATACCTTACTGGTAGCCAAATAATTCTTTATTAACAAATCTTTGACCTCTACTGTTTGCTTTTTTCAGATAATACTGATGCACGGATTAACCACTGTCTGCTGCTTTTCAAATTAGGACATAAGAAGGAAGCATATACAGAATGGAGATCATTACAACAGAACAGCCTTTGAAAATTAAGAATTTGTCAGTATCAAGAATCAAGGTATAATAACAGCTCCAAACTTTTCGGAGCATGCCTTGTATACTAGGAGAAACTCACATTATCTACTGCTATTTTCAAAAATGTCTAGACTGATTCACCTGAAATCATCCCAAATAGGTCAAGGTTTCCTAAACAAGTTTACTCATAGTCCCTCCTCTAATTTCAGAAACTGTTCTTAGCACCTCCCACAATCTCATACGTGACCTGAAAAACCTGGCCCATCCTTGAATTTGATTAACTTAATTTCAAAGCCTTGAAAGTCCTAAGTTTGCTGTGTTTCCTGGCATGTTCTGGAAAAAATCCTGTAAAATTCTTGATCACATTTCATCAATGTAAATTTTGTCCATACTTATACAAATACTTATACAAATAAATTTGATAAAATTGCCAAATTTGTGTTTTTTCTTCAATATTTGGCGTTCTTTTACGAAAGCAGGCTGGAAAATGTAATTCATTACCTGGAAATTTTGAAGTGTGTTATTGTAAATGAATTTGGTATGATGAATAGGTTTTGTTGTGTGTTTGTAGGTGTTTGCTTGTTTGTGGTTTGGTTGTCTCTTTTTTGTTTGTGTTTATTTTTTTACATGGGGCACCTTTGCATCTGTGAATGAGTCAGTCTATGCTTTAACATGTATGTGATATCTGGCCAATAATTCCCACCCTTTGTATTCTGCTACTTTACTGACAGTTGAAATTATATTGTGTTTACACCTCATAATGGTTATTTCATGGATAATTTGACCATGAGTTACCTTTAAATGGTGCAAGTTGCATGGTATCCGTAAAAAGAATTGTTTGGGAACTACAAAACACCTTGTATTTCTTGCTCCCTCCCACCAGCCATTGTTTAGCTCTAAATTTATTATGTATGGTCCCCCTGCATCTGCCGATGTGTGTGCACTTCACATGATGTCTGCTTACTCTTGAGAGTTCTATCAAGTTCACCGTTGCAAGGTAAATCACTGTCTGATAAATAGACACCAACTGTGAAATTTGAACTCATTTGTCCAAAAACCTTCTAAAAAGGAATATCAAGATTTAGTTTTGATTTCCAGTTCTATGCACAATTATACACTCAAGTTTTGTTTGCTTGGCCTCTCATTGTCAATATGTTTAGAAGGGTGAGGATCAAGGGATTGTGATTGGTGGCTTTTAAAATGCCGAAGACAATAGGGGAAAGAATAAACATTTGATGATGTATTTCTGCACTTGAAAATATCAGTTCAGATACTTGAATAAAACAAACTAGAGTAGCAATGCTACAGTGGCTCAACCCTTTTGAATGACTTCAAACCCTGCACCATTCAGGGTTTCAATATTCTATTTTGGAATTCCATGGAGGGGGTGGGGGTCTTGTGGATAAGCATGATTGTTATGGGGCCTCTTCTCTCAGTAGCCATCACTTCCCCTTCCACTGCTTGATTGATTGAAATCTTGTACATGTGTAGTCAATTCTGGCCAGATGTAAACGATGCATTTCGGGGTGGGGGTGAGAGATCTGTGTTGTAGTACTTGCTTGGTTTTATGTTTGATCTCAACTTTATAATGGATCCATGTGTGACTTAGCCTCTGCCGAGTCTTTCCAGCATAAGTTTCTTCAACCTCCTTGTAAACACTGGCGTTACCTCCTGTGTTATACTCCCCCCCCGGTATGCGCTACGCCGGAAAGCCTCTGGACAAATATAATTTTATTCACCTACCGTTTAACTATGACCTTTGAAATCTACTACCAAATCGGTAGTAATTAAGCGAACCAATCAGAGAACCCCGTCTTGAGACATTTATGAATATTCAGTTTTAGGTTATGTGCATGTAGTACTGTACTGTACTGTATACTGTGTGTACGTACTTCTTGTACTGTGAACAACAACCCAGTCAACGTTATAGGCCTGTTTCAATTGCAAAGAACGCTGCCGTAGGCTACAACTAGATGCCAAATCATTGGGAAATAAGCACGTTGGAGAAATTCCTTCAGCACTGGAAGGGACACATTTGTTAATCTTCACTCTGGACTTGGTAATGGTTTGATTTACAAATTTCTGCCGTTGTGTTCTTCCAACGGTACGAGCGGTAATGTTAGTGAGGTTGACAACAGGGACTGGTTCTGCGATTGTACAACAGTAATAGGAGCAATTTCATTGGTCAATATTCCTAGAACGAGATAGCAACATAATAACAATTAATAGTAAGTAGTAGCAACGTGAATATCACAGATACATATATTAACACTTTGTCCAAAGCTTTGATGCTGAGGCTAGATTCGTGGAGGCCCAGTTAATACGATGCAGGCTAGGTGAACCGGAAGATTCGAATCAAAATAATGAAGGAGGTATACTAAATGGCAGAAAAGCCTTGACAAAGGCTATGTGTGACTGTGTACAGAAAGAACAAACTGAGGTGTTAGTTTATGGAGTGTCACTTAACATGTCAAAAAAAAGTCCAGTTAAAGAAAGTTTCCCATTCATAGGCAGTGTCATAGGCAGTGTGCCAATGGTCTAAAAGTACTTTTTCTTGGGTTCCATAGTTCCTCCCTACCCCTGGGAAGTACTTAATAATGGTCTAGATACATTGGGAACGATGTCAGAAGACAACATGTCCCCACTTTCCTGAGTTGCACATTTCTGAGTAATCACCGAAAAACTCTTATTATTGCTAGGGAAAAAATTCCCTGGCAAGGTTTAATTAAAGCATAGTATAAACACAAAATCCAAATTTCAAATTGCAGAAATGCAAACTAAATGTCATTTACTTTCCAACAGAAAACATATTTATGTATATTTATTGAGTAATCACAATAAAAATGCTTTTCTGGTTGCTTGGAAAATTTTCCCCAGCAACAGGGATCAAAGGGCAGAATAAACACAAAACCCAAATTTCCAGTGATAGGAATACAGAAGAAATGTCATTTGTTTTTCAGACAAAACAATATGCTCATTTAACTTTTGAAATTATCACCAAGGATACACTTTTTGGTTGCTAAGGAAAAGTTTCTTCAGCAATGGCAGTTTTAGCATTGAACGAATGCAAGATGCATACTTCAATTGTAGCAGTGAAGGATAAACACCCTAACCTTTTTAAGAGAAATAACATCATATGATGAGGTTTCAAGACAATACACTATTTGGTTGCTAAGGAAAAATAACCTACTTTGACAGATGAATTAAATGTTACAAATCTCATCTTACAGTATCTCTATTGCAAGTATCTTTTATCATGTTTCAGCACATAATTGTGGCATTCTCAAGGTGAACAAAGAGGCTGTTTTGGATGAATTAAAAAAAATTAAAAAAGTTCAGTTACAAAACTGTTTTGAGATGATTTAAAAAAGCCATTCAAATATTAGGATCCTGTGCTATACAAATTCAATTTGGGGTGACTGCATTTTCCCTTTAACAACACATATATATGTTATCTAAACAACATTTCAGCAGCCTCCTGGAGACAAACAGATTCAACCTTGGTTGTAACCTTCCATTTTCATTATGTACATTAAGTGTAGAGGGACTATTAAACTAATACTGTATCAGACTGACCTGTATATGCTTCCCCCTCCCCCACCACACACACACACACACACACACACATTATCTCACTTAATAAACTGCGTTATTCCACTCTAGAATTCTTCAGAGGCTGACTACTACCATCCTTATGTTGATGCTACCTAAAATATTAACTTTCACATGCAGTGACAGCTATGTAGGATATGTTACATTTCACCCTTGTCACACAGTGTCTGGATTCACTCCATATACCTTACTCATATTTACAACTGCTCATATTAAAACTGCACCTTACATAGGCCTGCATAGTATATTGAACATAACTAACAACTTAATTAGGTCTTGTCAGAAACAACAATTCTTATACATCAAACCAGAAGGTGATTGATCAAGATCTTATAACAAGTAAGTTGATTGTTGCCTAATATTTTCCAGTCCAGCAACTTTCCTGAAAAAATACTGTTTCAATCATAGTCAGCTCTTTGGGCTGTCACCAAATTCCAGTCTACACTTTGATAAATGAACATACTCCCTCCAGATAAGGCTCACCCAGGTACAAACACCATACACTATAGACACTGTACCGAAAGAGTCAGAGCTGTAAAAGGAATGTCATGACTGTCAAATGTCAGAAAATAATCAAACTTCCCCAAGTTCCTACATCCAATCTTTTGTAGAAGAACAAACTGTGTTGCCAACCTTGTGAGGGTCCTCCACTAAAAATTTCAGAAAATTCTGACACATTTTGTAGGAAATGAAAGCTTTTGAATGGAGAGACAGATATTTCCACCCACAGCACCTCATAATCTCTACCAACACTTTGTGGGTTGAACTAATAATCTTTACCCACACTTTGTAGGTTGAGCTTATAATAGTGAAGTGTATTATCTTCAACCATTGTGTGTTGTGTAACAATTTGTATACAGTGTTATCTGAAGTCTGTAGTGTCACTTTACATGAATCTGGGTGACATTTGCTCAAAGATTCTTGTAGTTTGGTTTTGCTTCAAGTAGTGTTCGGAACTCACCTTTCATCCATATGGCATACTGTAGTCTGGTAGCAGCATTGCCAAGGGTTGGCAATGCTGACCCAAACAGTACTTGCACAAATATATTACAGGCCACAATATCACCTGGGCCTTAAACACCTGTACAAAACAGCCAAAGCCAGTCATCTGCATGTACTAGTTGGGGTAATCTGCCCAAGAGGGATTCTATGCTTTTTTGTCTTGTCATTAAACTCCTATAAAAGGGTGAACAAAAGACAGGCCCGTCACTTAAGTCAAAGAGTTACCCCTACTAAAGTGCATGATGGTCACACAGCTTACAGAATATGGTACACTTCAGTTTTAGTTGCAATGTTGTGGGGTGAATAGTAGTTATATTACTAAAAATACTCTTAGTATGGTTACTGGTCTCAACTACTACAGTCGTGAGGAACAATGTGGCATGGAATGGGATATTCATTATACTGGTCAAACTTGAATAATTTTGTAAACATGACATCCAACAGAAAGGACACCAAATCCTTACATTTTGTTTTATTAGGTGTCACATTTGTGTCTAGAGACATGCATATTATGAGTGCCTGATAGCATGTTTCCAGGTTAGGTTAGGGTTAGAGACATGAAATAAGGTTACAGGTAGAAGTCTCTAGACATGATATCATGCATGATATCATGTTGAGAATTGGATGGGCCAGGATCATAGATTCTTCTCATACTTTTGAATACATCATATGTGATAGTGATCAAAACAGTGATCCAGGATATGAAGATACATGTTGATTGTTGTCAGTGGCATAGCCAGAAAAATTTGTATGGGGGAGGGGGGAGGGGGCTTCAAGTATGGAACCTTTATATGTTTACATAAATATTTTCCAGTGGGGGAACCAACTTTTGTAGGGGAACTCTCTAGTCTTCCCCCAAGCTCCACCCCTCTCCTTAGCTACACCAATGGTTGTAGTGAACAAATATGTCTAGTGTAATGAAATCATGAAAAGCACAATGAATTTTTGCATTCTGGTTTTATCATATTGTAGCATTGTGCCAACTCCAACTCTAAGTGAAACATCAAAAGAGGAGTCAAACCTTCATACATAGACTTTTGTGGCTGAAAAGTGTTGTAATCATGGTACATAAATATGGAAACTGTTGAAAGGCCTAGTTGTGAGCTTTCATATGAGAGGTAGCCTACACCTGTTGAAAATTTGCACAAGGTTCCAGAAGCCATGAAATTGGCCAAATTTTGTTTGAGAGTCACTGGAAAAATAATTTTGGGCTACCTTAATGATGCTATTGGTTAAATACAATGGGTAATGCTTGGTAGCCAGTAGACTGCATGTTAGTGGAGTTGGCTTGGTGGTTTGGGTGTACTGCCTTGCATATTACAGTGGCGGATCCAGGATTTGGCAGAAGGGGGGGCCCAGGTCATAGTGGTTTGTATAAAAGTCCGATCTGGGGGAGGGATCTAAGGGGGGAAGCATCTAAGGGGGGAGGCGGTGCGCCAGGGGTGGTGCCAGGGTATTTTGATAGGAGGTAAAGTATGTGATGAGTGATCACCGTCCTGGGGGAGGGGTCTAAGCGGAGGGGGTTCCCCTCCCCTTTGAGAAATTTTTGTTAATTTAAGGTTGCTCAGATGCAAAATGGTGATGTCTTTGGTATATTTTTTGGACTGATCACACATGACTGGAAAGTGTTCATAATTCAGTCAATTTTAATTTTTGGTTGGGTGGAAGATGCTTTTCTGGGGAGGGGTCTAAGGGGAGGGGTGTCCCCTCCCCTTTCCCCTCCCCCTTTAAGAAAATTTTTGTTAATTTAAGATTGCTTAGATGCAAAATGGTGATGTCTTTAGTATATTTTTCAAACTGATCATATATGGCTGGAAAATGCTCATAATTTAGTGAAATTAAAATTTTGGTTGGTTGAAAGAGGAGAGTAAGTTGCCTTTGTTGTCCACATATTAGGATGGCAGTTTCCCGAACTTTCCCGAATTGAAGTCTCCTTTTCCCTTATATTACCCTAAATTCGAAGTATATTTCATTAAAGTAAATTACAAAGCTTAAAGAAGATGCTAACGTTGCAGCAAGTTATAGTTAACTTAAGAGCCTGAGGTTGTTGAAAATATTCCTCTAAATATTAAAGAATTCTGAATTTCCCTTGAAAGTAGAAGCAGTGTTCCCAATGATGTGGACCCGGCCGGTAATAGACTGAAGTTAGCAATCCAATGCAGCGCTCATGAGTAACCCCTTGCAATGCCCGGAAAACGTTATTGTGACCAATATAAGCCAAAATGTTATCAGCCGGAGGTCAGTAACAGAATATTAACATAAGACTGATTTTCTGAGGTAGAAATTTAAATAATGAACAAATTTGAATTTCACTCTGACACATCACAAAGGCCTATTTAATTGGAAATAGGGCCTAGTCATTTGTTGAAAAAAACTTCAAAAATTTTTGGAAGGGGGGGCCCGGGCCCCCTGGGCCCCCCCCTAAATCCGCCCATGTATTAGAGGTCCCTGGATCAGATCCCGGTGGAAACACTTGGAAATTTTCTTGGGACTAAAATTTACTTGTTCAGCCTAGCTATTCGTGGTGATGCTAAGGGGGTTAAATTGGTGAAGTTTAATTGGGTATCTGATTGTCCATTTTAGGAAGTTGTTCATTTCAGGAACTTGTCCGGCTTTGCTCAGTTCAGCTGTCAGGCAGTGGTACAGAACAAGGAACCCCAACCCTCCCAGCCTTTGGGAAAGTAGCTAAAGACTGGGCTCATTCTCATGTCTGTTGGATGGAGACATTGAATGGCAGTCCCAGGAACAGGATTGGGATTGATTAGTACACGCCTGCCTCATTAACCTCTAAGTACTAGTCAAAAGGAGGTGAATCACACCGGTGTTCGTCCACACTCACTCTGGTATAGTGTCCTTGATGAGGCAATTGGCTTCCTGACCCTCTGACATTAAAGTAAACTATTAGGAAGATAATTGGTGAAATGGAACAGAAATTTGTGTCCTAAAATTTTCCATGCGACATTACAAAGATTATTTATTATTTAATAAATATTTTATTATGTTTAGGAAGAGGGGTAACTGATATCAAACATGTCATCGTTTGTGGTTGAAGATCTTAATGAGTTTATAATGTTGTTCAGGGTCTCCTTAAGAGATCTTACAAGAATTTATGACCAAAAATGAAGAGGCAATTCTTAAGAGACTTTACATGGGACCACATCGCTGAGTCACTCATGGTCATTATGAAATATATGTTTGTAAGCAGGAATGAATGACTTGTTACTGGCTCAGAAGAAATAAAAAAGTTTCTGAAAATTTTTCTGAAATCTTTTGTTATCTTTTGATGCTTGTCTTTGCTATTTTGTTCATCTTGTTACAAACGTAGGAAATTTTGTGAGTTTGATAGTATGTCTTTTTTTCAAACAACTACCCACTCATATTTGAGAATTACAAGCCTGGTATCATACATTGTAGTGCAAATCTTCAATTTTTAAGTAAGTGAACAAATTTTCATATTTTATGTATCAGCAAAAGCATTACATGTGAATGTTGGAGTTGAAATGTTTATTTTTAGTTGCATTGTCTGTAACATATCTTGTACATCTCAGGCCTCCGTGCTGTGGGAAGATCTAAGATTTGGGATGGGGGGGGGGGGGTGCATTTCCGCTGGTTTAGATTTGCATCCCTGGAGTTTACTTCTTTTAACCAGGGAGTTGTTATGTAACAACTCCTTGTTTTAACTCACATTTCCTGCTTTTTTACTTCTAAAAAGTAAAATTTGATATTAGCCTGGAAAAACTGAGTTTCCTTGCATGACATGTTCTCTGTTCAAAAATGAATTTTGCCCCGCGCACAAGCCTACATATTGAAACCTTTTTTCCTTTTCCCTTTTTGCACAGCAAACCTGCCTCAAAACGAGCTAAATTTACACTTTTTCAGCTCTTAAATTGTCATAACTTGGTAACAAAAGTTCACACAGATTTACTTCGAACGGTGTAGAAAAGTATAGAATAAAAGCTTTCCAAAAATATATATCTGGAAACCAAGGGATAAACTTTTGAACCGTCATTTTTTTATCCAAAAAAGTATTTTTTCACAGTTTCTCGCGAGACTTCCAGTAAACTATTTCGGTTTGACCAGTTTTCGAATCCAGTTGCTGCACACTGCGTGACGTCATCAATTTACTTCGAACGGTAAACGAAAGAGGGCTAAATGCTCTTTCAACTGATATAAAAAGTAATGTGATTGGCCTAAATTAAAGACCGTCACTTTCACAATCCAATCAAATTTCGTTTTCTAAAACTGAAGTGCAAAGCTTGGCCACACTCGCTGCTTACGTACCTACACTGTGTAAGCTGCTCTCACAGCAGTTTCGGATTAACAAAACCGCAAAGACTTCCTGTGTGTGCAACAGTATTTATTTCTTAGATTTCGGGCCGATTTTGACACAAAGGTTTCCATATGTGAATATTAAATTAAGAAATTTACTTGAAAGTTCCACAGCAAGGATGAAAACCGAACGTTTAAGGAGACTTCCGTCGCCCTCATCTAACATCAAAATATCTCCCTCCAAAACCAAAGTAAGATATCTACGTTAACTTTTTTTTAAATTGAATGAATGCGTTGCTGGAAACGCGGCTTGTGGAAAAACGCTTAGTTCAATTACGGCGAATACCTTTGTTGACAGATCTATTTTGCAGACTGCAGACCCGGAATTTGCAGAATAGGCACCAAAAAATGCAGAACTCAGTAATAGCTAAAATAGTTAAACAGACCATTAATAGACAGTTTCTAATAACAAACCTGTGTGTAAAAAGTAATCGAATTCATGAAGATGAATCGCACTTATACTTTCAAGATTTTTTGAGGTTCAGAATTTGGTTGTTTTCGAATAAAAGGTAACTTTCTTGCATGGTTTGAGCTCTGTGAAATGAGCTGCTTCTTGTAACAAGCGCAAACTTTCTCCGTGCATGTCTTGTTGTTGGCAACTATATATTTCGGTAAGTTCCATTCACATTTAAGGCGTCTTAATAGTAAGAATCCTAAGGAATACTGGAATATTATAAATAACGGAAAAAGCAAGTAACTCCGTGGGCAGTTGTAGCAGCATATCGCTGCAGACGTTTAGAATCACTTTAAAGAGCTGAATGAAGCAAAAACGCCCTCGGAAGAAGCAAGCATGATTTATCCCGGATTGTTTTTCTTCTAAAACATTGAACTTAACGAGTGTATTGCTGTTGATGAAGTGAGAACTCAAATAAATAGGTTAAAAAAGTATAAAGTTTATAAGGCTAAAGGCTCTCTTAATGATGTGGACAACTACCGCGGTATAACTCTGTTGAGCTGTTTGGGTAAGCTATTCACATCGATCCGAAATGAGCGTATAAGAAATTACCTAAGTAATACTGGTATGACTGGTGATGAACAAGCAGGTTTTAGGAGTAACCACTCTACTCTGAATCATATATTCACACTTTATTCTATTGTAGACTTTTATCTTAGAAAGAAGAGGAGAATTTACTGTGCTTTATCGATTATGAAAAGGCATTTATTTGACTAAGTGGATAGGGCTAGTTTTTGGTCTAAACTTAAAAGGTTGTAATATTAATGGAAATATGCTTAAGTTGATCAACACTTTTTATGCGAAAGCAAAATCAGTTGTCATCAAGGATGGAATAAATTCCGAATATTTTTCAGTGTAGCATAGGCGTAAGACAGGGTGAAAAATTTGTCCCCGATATACTATTTGCCATATTTTTAAACGATTTCGAGCGTTTTATTAGTAGTTACTACAAAGGTTTGCATAATTTGTCTTCTTCAATGAAGGAGGTTTTTAGTAATGACGAGGTAGAAGTTTTTTTATTTTGTTATACGCAGACGACACTGTTGCATTGGCTGAAACTGAACTCCAGAATGCATTGAATGGTGTAAATGTCTAAATGACTATATTGTAATGTTTGGCATATGAAGGTAAACTCTAATAAAACTAATGTAGTGATTTTTTTAAAGGGTAAAATGAGGAAAAAACCTAAGTTTAAATTTGGCGATACAAACATAGAAATTGTTGATGACTGTACTTATCTAGGGGTCACCTTTAACTACAACAATAGATTTTCTAAAACTGTGAATGCACAAGTGAATCAGGCGAGACGGGCTCTATCTATTTAGTATGCTGAATAAATATTACAATCTTAGTCTCCCACCTGATATCTAGATTAAATTGTTCGATCAACTTGTTCTTCCTGTTCTTTTATATGGATGTGAAATATGGGGTTTCGAGAATACTAATCAAATTGAAGCCCTTCATACTAAATTTTGTGAGAGGATTCTGAAGTTAGGTATGTACCTAATTGGATGGTTTATGGGGAGCTGGGGCGACGCAAAGTTAGGAAAACTGTTGAATTGAGGATGGTCTCATTTTGGTGTGTGATAGCAGCTGGTAGAGGTCATTAACTGGCACATTTAATTTATGATTTTTAAGAATTATGCATGGTACTAATGTATATAGCTCGCCCTGGATTCTTAAAGTGAAGATGATATATTGGATAAATCGGGAATGTCATTTGTTTGGAATAATAGCAGCGAAGTTTCAAGTAGCTGGCTTCGAAAAACATTAAACCAGCGTCTGAGTGATATGTACGAACAGGATTGGATTGTTGAAGTAAACACAAATTCACAGTGTAAAAATTATAGGATATTTAAAACTAAGCTGAAATATGAACCCTTCTTAATAACCCTTGACCACTTTAGTCGAACCATTTTCAGTAAATTTAGATGTGGTAATAGTAAGCTACTGGTGATGATTACCGGTAAATTCTAAGGGGTGGTTTATCATGACAGGACTTGTGAATTTTCTGGTGATTAATTCCATTATGGTGTTTAGTGTCGTCATTTTATTAAAGAAAGAAATTTATTACTTAAACCTTATTTTGGGAGAACTGACCATCTACTATTCAAATGGTAGAGCTTTTTCAAGGTAAAAATAAAAAGAACCTTTCAAATTTGATTAAATTTTGTAAGATTATTGTGGATACATTTTCAAATTGATGTTATGGCCTTTAGTTAAAGTTGAGTAACTATCTGGTGTCAGTTTTTGTGATGGGAAATGTCAGTCTGTGTTGTTTACATTTGGCCTATTATTTTGTTTTCTTTTTAATTCGTTCTTTTTGTACTTTCATGCTTTTTGCCATATAGTTAGAGAATAAACTAAACTGAAACTGAAACTTGGCTATAAGTATAATTCGACTCAGGTACAGGCATCCACTTACCTATGGAGCGCCAAAAGGGCATTGGATTTTGTTGCCTCATTTTACTTCTCATCGTCTTATTTGTTGGCTCGTTCAAGTTTGTCTCATTTTTAAGTTGCCTCATTTCATTTTGTCTCCTTTAAGTTTGTTTCATTTCGTTTTATCTCATGTAAGTTTGCCTCATTTTACTTTGTCTCATTACACCTTACTTCATTGTACTGTCCATGACGTCATGGACAGTACCTTAGGCACGCTTCTCATTTTCGAGAAGCAGTTCTTTCGTTCAATGTTTCTTGATTCTCATTGAGTGCTTTGTTCTACCATTGAGCTCATTATGTAGAGTGAATCATGTAGATGGGAACGAGATTTTTTGGTCACTTTTGGTTGGAATGGGGCTGAGCATGATTGGTTTTTATGTTAGCAGTTTTGTATTTTATTGTTTTGTTAAGAATGACTTCAGTAAGTAAAACTACCTAAACAGTAGTAGGTCTACAGTTTATTGTGGCACATGGTCGTACTGTCGTATTTCGCACACAGTAGGCCTACTCTACGCACGCTTCTTATGTCGTAAAACCAGGGAGCTGCCATTGACGCACACACTGTACGGCTATAAGTGCTGTCGCGTTTGCTGATTGGTCGATTGCTTAGAGTATGTGGGCAAGGTCAATCATGAAAGGTGAGATTTCTTGAAGCATTTTGAAGCAAGAAATGAAGCTGGCAGCCTATAAGTCCATTGTGATGATATCTGCGGAGAAGTACAGCTATAGGCTTATTTGTTTAGACATGAAATATTTTTGAATACTTCCCACAAGACCTTGAGAGTATAGGCCTACCATTTCCTGCATGCAAAGCCCAAAATTTGTGCTTCTCGAAGTCAAACAGTAAAAGCAAAGTGATCTGTCACTCAAATTTCGGTGCATGAAGAGGATTTAAGTATCTTCACGTACATATAGGCCTGTTGTCTGACGGATTTGGTCGATCTTTCTCACATCTTCACTGTGCCAACACTGAAAATTGAAAGAGCGATATTGTGAGCACAGTAGCGTAGCCACGGGGAGGGTTTTGGGGGTTTAAACCCCCATGACCCAACCTTGAAAAATATAATTGCAAAAACACATGATCACAATAAACTTTATTACATTTGAGGCACAAACATTGCACCATTTTGCATCTGGAGACCTAAAATAGCCGTTTTCTCCCTCCCCTTAGACCTTTCCCTCATGTCGTACTCCAAAACCCTCCCCATGACACAATCCTGGCTACGCTACTGAGCTAGCATAACCACTGCGAGGATGTTTCAAAATACCAGCACAGAAACAATCATGGACAGTAAGTGGTTACGATTTTCGTAACCACATTTTCTAGTTTCATTTTGTCTTTACTGGTGGCGCTGATCGACAATTAAAAATAAAGATAGGTTAGGATTTTGGAGTCTATGCATGCTTGTTATATGCTTATAACATCTTTGAATAAAAAAGGACTGCAACACGGGAACTTTATAATGCATACGTGCAGGTGGTGGCATTATCTAGTACTATGAACGGTCTCTAACTTCCATTTATAGATTTTTCTTAGTGCTATTTTGCCTTTTAACGGATACTACTACGTTTGATAGGAGAAACAGCATGTTTGTTCTGTTGAGGGTGTAGAAAGACCGCAATGCTTACTGCTAAGTTGATCCAGTGGATGGAGGCTGTGCCCCCTCCCCCCGGTTGGGAAAAACTTTGTTATAGAGCAGGATATTTACTAAAAATCGCGCCCAAACATCCCAGACAGCGTAGGATTTTCGCCAAAAAATGGCCCAGCTCCTAGAAAAAATGTCGAAATGCAATGTATAACTGGACCTGTTTCTGCTTTTTCTGCTTTCTGTTTTATGTGTGTAAGTCGAAAGGCGCTTTAACTTGCAAACAATTTTAAAAGTGATATTAATTCCATTTAGAGACAGTTGGTGAGAGGCATCGAGGTAAACATCTCCGTGGGACACTGAAATCGGATTTGGGTTAGGTGGACTCGGATACAGACCTGTTAAACGTTTTCTCTAAATTTACTTTCATTTTCCTTGCTTGCCTGCGAAGTCAGGCTTGTACGTTTATAAAAAAGACCCCCAATGGTCCTCGAGACCGCAAGTCAGCTAGACCGAAACTGCACGAAATTGCGCATCTGGGCGAAAACTAAACGTTATTCCCGAAGGAGTTCTGCTCCCCAAAGGAGCTACGTTCTCAAAGGACACACGTAACATGACTAACCTCACCAAGTATTATAGTATACCATACTGCGCACGCAGCATAGAGCTACCATCTCGAAGAATAATTTTATTAAAAACCGAGGTCGAATGAATGCTATTTCAGTATGCGCTCGAGTTGTGTAGTACAACATGGAAGTCTATCACGGAGGAAGTAATTTCATGGTACTAAGTCATTACAGGGAGCTGGCACGAATAAAAGGCTACTTGCTCGTGTACTGTTTAAATTGTCTGAAGGTTCCTGTTAACAGAACAAAAGATAAGTAGAAAGGCTTTCACGACGGGAATCAATACTAGTAAGATGATTGCAAAGACGGCGTACTCGTTGAAATCATCTTACTAGAACAAAAGATAACAAAGTTTGTTATTATGACAGCGATTTTACAGCCGTCTACATGATTTACCCGAGAAATCAAACTAATATACTCTGTGAATTGAACAAAGGAATCCCGATTTCGGCAAAAAACCGTGAGAACTGTCCTTCACGCGGGTGGGGCCAGGATTTGCCCGAGGGAGGGGGAAGCTTCCCGACGGGTATCCATCAACTCGTCCGAAGCCACGACAGAAGTGACGGATTGCTGGAGGATCGAGGGAGCAAAAATTTTCGGCGCACTTCGCTCGCCGAAAATCTTCGGTTTGTATCATCAGAGAAACTTGCAAGTTTTGGGGGTTTAAAATTTGGCGGTTTCTTTAGGGAAAATTTAAAAATTTGTGGTGTATGATTGAAGAAAATTCAAACAAGGGTTTTACTGAAGAACCCGCCTTCCTTGAAAGATAAAAATGTAAACCGCCGGGGTTACTTGCTTTCTGCTTTATCGCATCAATCAAGGCTCCCCGAGGAAAATGGAAAATTGGAGACCCGACGGTGGGCAGCCTTCCCCGACGGGGTGCTTTAATAATCCCCTACCCGCACCTGGGGCACCCGTTGTCCATGGTCGTCATGGACAGTCCAATCATCCCCGGAAAAACTCCACGGAGGTTGTAAGGTCCTTACCTTATGCAGCGGCTCTCTTTGGCAGTTAAGTACCGTCCCTCTGGTACCAATGAATCGAGCCAAAACCGACTTCGCTTCGCGAGCTATAAGATCCCAGGACGTTAGCCAACATTTGTGTCAACATGAAGTGTGAACATGGCGGCCAAAGGTAGAGATATCACTAAGCACCAGAGTGGTGACATTACCCATATGCGTACGAGGCGCAACGTCCTACCCCTCTTCAGACAAAAATTCACTATTTTTGTGCAAAAATGCTATTTTTAGGGCATACTGGCTAAAATTTTGATGCAAAAGTGCCCAGCCCTCCCAAGTGAAAGTGGTCCCGTATCCTTATATCTGGACCCCTTCAGTTTATAATGTAACAGGTCAAAAGTGGCGACTTTCTTTGTCAAATAACCAGCAGGTGGTCGCAATATAATCTAATTTACATTTGTCGCAAATGGAAATGCTCTGTCGGTGGGTGACATGAGTGAAACATCAATTGTGCTTGTCATCCAAAGTTTGTTTCCACCTTTGACAGTTCAGGCTTCACAAACAAGTATGTATTTCAGTCTTTAATGATCACTTATGTACGGAAGCCGAGAACATCGAGGTGGTGTGAAATCTGACATGCCAGTTTTCTCACCCCTTTCTTCGGTAAATATGGGAAGGAGAAATCAAGATACGATTTCTCCCTACCATTATCCAACGATAATGTGGAGTGGAGAAAACCAAAGTTAGTGAGTTGATACTTCAAGAAAGGACAATTACACAGTGTCTATTTTCGAATACGCTGTCCATAAATGGACTATGTCCATCGATCCTTTTTTTTTTCAATTTAATCCTCTTTTTAATTTGGCTAGCTCGCTCGTCGACGTTTTCTCCGTACCATGGTGGGATCAGGGAGTTGCTATTTAATAAATAGCAACTCCCTGGTGGGATCATCCCACGTTGGTAATAATATATAACCAAAGTTATATAGCGCCAATCCGTGTCATGTGCGGGCGCGTCCGTTTATGGGCAGTGTGTTCGAAAATAGATACTGTGTAATGGTCCTTTCTTGAAGTACCCCCTCACTAACTTGGTTTTCTTCACTCCACATTATCGGTGGATAATGGTAAGGAGAAGTCGTTTCTTGATTTCTCCTTCCTATGTTTACCGATGAAAGCTGGGAAAACTGGCATGTCAGATTTCACACCACCGCGATGTTCTCGGCTTCCGTAGTTATGCGGACTGGACGGTGATCCTTGATCTTCCTCACAGCCAAAGGGGCGGTTAGCTATCAGTATTGATATTTAGTTAGCTTATCATAAGATAGTCCTGCGGTGTAAACAAAATTAAGGAATTTGTGTGTGCATCGGACAACAGAAGCAGGTATGTTATGATTATCCGTGACTTAATTCCAATTCGCCCATTATCAGCCGTTTGACGTGGAGTTTTCGAACAGTTTCAGAGGATGCAAGTATCGTTGGACCAGTAGTTTGAGTAGCACCTCCCTGGTAAAATACAAGAACGGTTTACTTTTATATAATATTAGGCTAACCACGTAGACTTAGGCCTATATAATCACTGCTTTTTCAAATTACAAGGTAATACAGTGCCATTTTTTTTATCTCCCTAATATTCTAGGCTGGTGTCACAGTGACTCCGAAACAGGGCTGTAGCCTGGGTAAAATTCCAAGGGGGCAGTTAATGACACTTTCTTAGTGGAGTACACAGTGCATAGCACAGTTGACACCCGGGCGAATCCTTCGTTTGTCATCCCCGCCGGGGACTCACCCTTAGGGAAGGGTCTGGGTGGTTGGCATTTACCTTAGTCAGATAATTTGGATCTTTGGCAAATTTTTAACTGAGTATATGTTTTGAATTCTCATTATGTAGTGGACCGTGACTATTTCTTAGCCTATTTCTTGCCTGGGCTAAAGGGAAGGGACATTGTCTTGGGGAAAGGATGACACCCTTACCCCTTTGTGAAATGTTGGTTTATGTATGTGTGTATGAAAAATGGTGCTATCATTGTCAAAGCTTTGAATTGTTTAAAATTTTCATTATTAGGTGAATTTTCCGAGTTTTTGGCAGGGAGCGAAGGGGTGTTGCCTAAGGTGCCAACTTTGAGAAAATTTTCCTTAGCCTATGTACAATGGCTTTGATACGGGATGATTTCGAAAAATAGCACTAATAGGTTTTAACTTAGGCAATTAAATATATGTTTTGAAATGCTTAGTATTTAGTGAGTTTATCGGCCACCATTCGTTGTCGTATATAATAGACCTATCAAGACATTTTTTGCCCGAATGCCTCCCTTTTTTCCCGAAATGGTACCTTCTACGTTCAGTTCTAGGCTTTGTAACTTGCATCTAAACATTCTTCACTTCGAGATTTCATGCTTTACAAATAAGACTGCAGGGGACGGCAAATCTGAAAAACTTATTCAGTAAAATCTCTTTGTATAGGGGACAAGGGGGGCAATTGCGGCTGGGGGATGGTGTAACATGAACCCCCAATAATTTGGTTGGGGAACGGATCACCTTTCGTCCCCTTCCCCCGTATATGGTCAACGACCATAGCATTTGCTCATGTTGTGAGAGAGAGACATGATTTGATTGAGGTCGAAAGAAAATGTGTGATATTTTGGCAAAAATCGTTATAATTGCTCATATTTGTGTGAACATTAGACTTTCCGATGACGAATTAAAAGTCATGAAAAACAATTTCCGGGCGCGCTACGCGCCCACACTAATCAGAGTGCGCATCTTCGGTGACCAATAGACAGTCGTAGACACACATGTACAGTCCCTCGATGATTTGTTCGGGAACGTGAAACCTTTGTTCAATCTTCCAGTAGAGGTGGTCAACTGCAGTGATATTTGCTAAAATTGGTGTACGTGAGACATGCAGTCCCCTCCAATAATCTGGTTAAGAAGGTCGGAGTACCTTCAAAATTTTGACAAAACCTGCAATATTTGCTTCGCGTCTAGGCCTAGGCTATAAGGCCGCGCATGAACACTAGTGTTTTGGTTGAGGAGGGGGAATCCCTTTCATGTCACTGATTTTTTTTTTTCTGTCTTTTGCCAAGGACAGTAATGTTTAGTTCTATTGACCATGAAAGGCAAATTTTTCGGTGCGCTTCGCGCGCATTTTTTTTTTTTTGCCACATACGTGCTTGGTAATTACTGAGACTCTAAGACACACGCAGGCAAACATTATATTCAACTCCATATTCAAGGCCTTCAAATTAACGCACTCAACTGGGATGTTCCCATGCAACCCCGCGAGTTGCCCTGAGGCTATATAAGCAATCTAACCATAGGGACACAAACGGGAATCTTGTCAAACGTTTGACTAAATTTGATTCAACATTTACCAGATTTAGTTAAAATGAAACAACTCGTTTGACTTTTACCTAAATCTAGTGAAATATTTGACAAGATAAAATTGTTTTCAATGTTTTAATGGGACGTTTTTAGATGAACGTTTCTCCAGGAAAAGAGCGACAAACTTATTTCAACGATTGCGTGGATATTGTGATATTAAATTTTGTTTGCTTTGTTTTATCTCCGTGTTTTACAATACCTTTTTGATTCCTTGCCGAAGGCAAAAGGAATCTATGGAATCACGCGGACGATTGTGTTTGTACGTGTGTGTATGTATGTATGTATGTATGTATGTATGTATGTATGTATGTATGTATGTATGTATGTATGTATGTATGTATGTATGTATGTATGTATGTATGCATGCATGCATGCATGCATGCATGTATGTATGTATGTATGTATGTATGTATGTATGTATGTATGTATGTATGTATGTATGTATGTATGTATGTATGTGTGTATGTATGTGTGTATGTATGTATGTATGTATGTATGTATGTATGTATGTATGTATGTATGTATGTATGTATGTGTGTATGTGTGTGCAGGACGCTTGGTTTGTAAACACGATATCTCAAGATAGCAATGATGGATAATTTTATTTTCGGATAGAGAATTATTATATTAAGAGGAAGATCCCTATTGTTTTTGGTGTTGGTTAAAGGTGAGGTCACCGGCGGCCGGAAAACCTTGTAAAGACGGTATCTCTAGGTAAGAAGCATGGATGTTTTCCATACTTGGCATGTGGATGCGTTATAGTCAAAAGAAAACCTTATTGATTTTGATTAAGGTCAAGGATATCTGAGGTCACCGGAGGTGAAAATACGAATTTCTTAAAAACTACTTGTAAACACGATATCTCAAGATAGCAATGATCGACAACCTTCATACTTGGTGTATAACTTTCTCACATTGAGAGGAAGAACCCTCTTGTTTTCAGTGAGGCCAAAGGTCATTTGAGGTCATCAGGGGTCAAAAACAGACAACTTTGATAAAACAAGATTTTTCAAGACATGAATGATTCTTTTCATACTTGGTATACAGATGTGTTCCTTTAAGAGAAAGAGAACCCTATGAGTTTGTTGGCGGTCGAAGGTCATATGAGGTCATCAGAGGTGCAACTACGAAAACCACGTAAACTTAATAGACAGTGGGCGGTACCTCCAAATTTTGCCCGGCGTTTCGTGACCAACGAAAAGTTACTGCTGAATTCTTCCATTCCAAAGATAAAGTTTTAGAGAACAACATTTATTTTTTCACAAGCATAACTGTTACAGTAATAATACTGATTTAAATTACGTAATTATGAACACGTGAAAAGGATTCTGTGACTATGGGATGATTAGAAATACCGTACGCTGTACGAGTTCGTTGATGACGTAGTAGAGTAGAGCTGGGTTTCTCACGCAGACGGTCCGGGTATGAATTCCTAAGACATTTTTTCTTTTCATTTTTTGTTATTGACTTTTTTGGTGGGGTTCAAAGGTCATATGAGATCAGCAGAGGTCAAGTAGTGAAAACATCGTAAAATACCGTATAGGCCCAGTCAAGAAATATAAATGAACCTCAGTGCAAAAAATCACCCCTTACAGCAAGGAACCACTAAGCCTTTGGGCTTTCTGGTATTGATACATCAAACTGTAGACTGCAAATCCACAGGGACATCCCCAAGGGAAACCTAAATTTTGTCATCCATCTTCATATTCCCCAACCCAAATGATTCTGGGTAACTTTGACACTACGGTATTTTAAGAGAACTCCGACCGCCATTTGCTAATGCCTTAGCAAGGGCGGATCTTGGGGCAACTGGGGCAGTTGCCCCTGGATCTGGCGCTCCCAAATACAAAAAATGTGCCCCTCCTGCGCCCTAAGAAATTAAGTAAAACTACTACCTGCTGGCGCCCCCTTTTCAAACTGCCCCCATGAGCTAGAGGCTGGATCCGCCCTTGTGCCTTGCTATATTCGGGGAAACGTGAGGAATGGATGGGGGGACGCGTCCCCCTCACTTTTTCGGAAGGGGGGAACATCTCCAAAAGTCTCCCCACTTTTTCAAATGATGAAGACTCAAACTGTGATAAATTGTATTATAACATAGATTACGAATTGACACTACATTTTAAAAGCTAAATTGCCCCCAAATATGGCACCATTTGCCATAAAGACACCTTCTAATTTCCCTTTTTTTTCAAAGGGAGGGGAACACCCCTCCCCTTAGACCCCTCCCTAGGACGGCGATTGGCAAATGGTGAAAAGTCCCCCCTCCCACCTTTGGATACGGATCCACGCCACTGCATGGAACCCTCTTTTAAGGTCCATGGAACCCTCTTTTCATTAATTCTCTCCATTCAACACACTTTATTCTCTACGATAGCAGTAGGGACCAGCGTTTAGTCTGATATCTTTTCAGAAGAGGTAAAACTACTTTTTCCATGTACGTTGCAAGCCCCGAACTTCATGCGAATGTTGAAAACTCTCTAATATGGGCCTCTGGGTTCGTCACCCTAACCAGACGTGGCCTAGTGCATCACGCCATGAGTGTACACTACCGTTCGGATCCAGTAATCTCGCACGATGATGTACTTACGTACACAAATTTTCTTCAACATGCAAATTTTCTGCGCGATTCGCGCGCACGTGCAGCTTTCTTGTGGTATTACCAGGAAAGTTCTTGCTATTTCTTTAATCCCCTCTGTCAAACACTCAAGTCAGGGATCTGTGAGAGGCAGGTCCCTGCTCAAATCAAGCGGCTGTTGGATATAAAACTGCATGGTTAAAGTTTGGACTTCTGAACACACACCCAATGCTACTGGCGACTATGTAGGAAAACAGTGTAAGATTTGTGCTTCTTTGGGGTCACTAAAGTGTATACATTTACATGTAGATGTATAACATTAGTATTTAGTACACATATACATACATCATTTTGAGGTTTCCGACCAGCGTCCTCCATGTCCAACACAAATTGCCGCTCTTGGTAGGAGGAACAGGACTTGAAGAAGTTACTTTGCAAATGCATTCATTAAGCATTGAGCTAAAGGTAATCAGTAACAATGCATTCAAAGTGTTTTTTAAGGTGTATGAATGTTAATGACTGCTAGTCTAAGTTAAAAAATCTAATCAGAGAAGACGATGCGGCGTCATGACTAGGCAAGGGCGATGGGGAAGGTTGCCCAGGGACGACGCTAGAGGGGGGTGCACCCCCCCCCCCCGATCCAAGTAGTCGGCAAAATTTTGCACTAGTCGGCAGAATGAAGGAAAGAGGGAAGTGCAAACGAAGGAAAGTTAGAGGGAAGAAGAAAGAGGGAAAGAAGAGGAGAGAGAAGAAGGAGAGAGAAAGACCGAACGAACAGAGAAAAGAACAGGGGAGGGAGGGACAAAGCAGGGCAAGAGAAAAGGGATGGTGCAGACGGAAGACAGGAGATTGGAATGCATTTGTAGACAACGTTTATTACAATATTTTCAAAGCCCGTAGGCAGCACTTTTTGAAACTTAAAACATATTCTGTTTGCAAAAAGGCTACATAGGGCTTTTCAGTATAATTGTATACTAAAGGAGTTCTTGTATACTAAAGGTGTTCTTAATGATAACATGTTTTTTTGTGTCAGCCAGCCAAAAATTTTCGCGCACTTTGCAATTTCACGATTCAGATTCAAAAGAACAGTATCAGTGCGTAACTCGGCTTTTGACATATTAAGTGATATAATGCTAAATTACGGTAATCTGCAATGAAATGGGATAGTTAGGCTCCTTCATATCCCTTTTTCACCCCCTCGACATGCTGTCGGAACTTGGGGTCGGTAGGATGGCCCGGCCCCATGTCGGGAAAATTCTGTAGCTACCCATGGTCGGTTTACTTATTTTAGCTTTCAGAAGGGTCGTTTCTGCGATAAAACCCCAAATTCCCAAATTTTCGGTACGCTTTGCCCACTATTCCTCAGTTTCGTTACTAATAGCTAAATATAGAACAAACCCTTTCCATCTTTTCAAGTAACTTAAGTAGAACTTATCGTTTTATGTAAATGCCGGGAATTTCATCTATTTATCTTTCGCTAAACTAAGTTAATGTTCTCTTGAGTCTGTCTTTCGGTACGGCTAGTGACTCGAAGAGGGAAGTACAATGTAAGTTTTGCCAGATGCCCGATAGGGCCCAACTGCCTGGACAGTTGACCTCAGTGGCTACACAGGGGGAGGCCATTGGGCCATGTCCCCCTTACGGATTCCAATATTTTTCAGGTCCTTAAAAAACGTAAATGTTTAAACACAAATTTTACTTCCAAAGGTGGCATATGTGGCACCAGATTGCATTGAAGAACACCTAATTTTTCAAAAATTTTCAAAGGGGAGGGGGACACATCCTCCCCTTACACCCCTCCCCCAGGCCGGTGATCACACAACATATTGCATGCCCCCCTTGAGAGAAATCCTGGGTACGTCACTGGTTGACCTATCTAAGCTTTCAATAAGTACAGATTCTTTTTAGTGTAAGCTTACCCAAAAATTTTGTGCAATGTCACAGTTTAGATTTCGGGAAAAACCTTAAATAGGGCGGAACGATTTTTCTCTATTGTATAAAAAATTTTATGCAATACATGCCCCGCAATGGCATGGTATAGTACACAGGTTTTCTTCAAATCTTCCCTCACCAACGGCATCGGGGCTGTCGAGGCTTCGGGTCGTTGCCCCCCCCCCACCCGTTGGGCAAATCCTGGCGCCAACCCTGCTGAACCACTACCGGTTGGACTAACGGTTCTCAGCTCTAACTGCATCATCTTTATCAACACTTTCAGGTGGCATTTGTTTCTTCTCAGTCGGCAAATACGGCATCACACCCTCATGATAAATGCTCTGGCGACGCCCCTGAGGTTGCCCCTAATCGTTTAGGGCTTACATCTGAGGTAAGGATAATCCCAAGAGGGCCGGTCTGTTGAAGCTTCGGCCCAGAGATGTCCTTTTAATATACTTTTGAGCATCTTCTAAGAGTTTGCCTATCTCAAAACATTTTCAGACTACCTTCTGTACATTGTCTACAGTTTATTTCTTAAGCAGAGTCGTATACAGGGTATAGGTGTTTGTATTACACATTAGACGAAAAAGTCTTCACGCTTGTTGGAGTTCATTGACGGAGCAAGGAGGAATAACACTATATATAATGCAAGATAGCATCCTCCAATTTTTTGTAAAACCGTTCGTTTCTTAACCCTTCTTAACCCTGAAGCTCTGGGTTATTTCCAGTGCTGTAGTCGAGTCCCCACCTTTCGAGTCCGAGTCCTCATCTGCCGAGTCCGAATCCGAGACCAAGTCACTGGCATTCGAGTCCGAGACCGAGACCGAGTCACATGCTCCGAGTCCGAGTCCCGAGTCCCCGCTATGGAAAAGTGTACACTAAAAAGAGGAATTCACAAATGATCAAATTTTACACTTTCTTTTAAGCAATGTTATTGTGTGTTAGAATATAGGCCCTGGTGTCTGAATGACAACACGTCGGCTACATTCGGCCCACAAGGTGTTCCAGTCTAGCCCGTCAAGCAAACTGAGACTAAAAAGAGGGTTGAAAATGTGCGCCAACAATCGAGAATTATCAGTATTGAAGGCATTTTAGGAAGGGGAAATTTTTGGATGAGAAGGGAAGAAAAACTTTCCTACATCTATTGTAACTAGTCATCATACTATTACGTCATTTAGGACAGCCGTTCAGTTAATATTCCAACGCCTCATGGGGCCAAGAATGTCCTCAGAGGGGTTCCACACTCCTCCCATCTTGGAAAATTTTTCAGTAGGCCTTGTTAATGAATGGAAGTGTGAAGGGTAAATTTTTGACAGCCGAACTCCGAATTTCCAACTTCAAGCCTGTGACAGAAAAATTTCGGTTCACTGGCAGGGAAATGAACATTCTGCCTGCCAAAATCATAAAACATCGCACCCTTTGCCAGGCGCGGTTCTAGATCGAGACTTTTTTTGGGGGGGGGGCTTAGGGGGGGCTTGAAACGGAAGAATCATAAAATTTTCTCTCAAATATGTAAATCGGCCACGCGCACGCTGAAACCAATGATAATAAAAACAGTAATAACCAGGGACGGCGCAAGGTTATTTTGATAGGGGACATGGGTTGAGTGATCGTCGTCGAGGGGGATGGGTCTAAAGGGAGGGGTGTCCGCTTCCTCTGAGAAAGTTTTGCTAATTTAAGGTTGCTAAGATGCAAAATGGTGCGTTCTTTAGGTATTTTTTGACTATATGACTGGAAAATGTTCATAACTTTGTGAATTCTAATTTTTGGTTGGGGGAAAGAGGGTTTCTTAGGGGAGAGGTCTAAGGGGAACGGTGTTCCCCTCCCTTTGAGAAATTTTTGCTAATTTTAGGTTGCTAAGATGCAAAATGGTGGGGTCTTTGGGCTATTTTTTGACTGATATATATGACTGGAAAATGTTCATAATTTTGTGAATTCTAATTTTTGGTTGGGGGAAAGAGGGCGGTCCTATGGGAGAGGTCTAAAGGGAGGGGTGTTCGTTCCCCTCTCCTGTGAGAAAATTTGGTTACTTCAAGGCTGCTAAGATGCAAAATGGTGCGGTCTTCGGGACAGTTTTGACTGATATATGGCTGGAAAATGTTCATAACTTCGTGAATTCTAATTTTTGGTGGGATAAAAGAGGGCTGTTCTAGGGGATAGGTCTAAGGGGAGGGGTCCCCCTCCCCTTTTGAGAGATTTTGGTTACTTGAAGGTTGCTTAGATGCAAAAATGGTGTTGTCTTTGGTATATTTTTGGACCCGAACATATGGGTTCAAAATATTCTTAGTATTTTTGGTTAGGTGAAAGAGGAGCCTTTTTTGTCTAAGGGTATGTATCAACAAACCTCCTGAAGTCCCCTTTTGGACACATTACTACCTTCTAGTCGGGGAAAGTTTTACGCAAAACTACGTGCGTGGAGTCCACATAAATATTCTCGAACTATTAAAAAAATTTGCCTTGCTTCATTTGTGCATTATAAAATCGTATCTAAAGGCTGGTAGAAACCGGAATATGGCCTCTTGGAAGCTCTGGATTAACACTACGGATCAGATATAGGCCTACCCCGCCCTCCTCTTTTCTTCTCCTTTACTTCTTCTTTTCCTACTCTTTTTCCCTTTTCCTGAAAATTACAGGGGGATAGGCCTCCCTTTCCCCTGAGTGGCACCGCCCCTGACCATGACATAGATGTAACGTATATACAGGCATATATTTTTTTTTATTTGGAAGAATGTAGCAAACGTTACTGAGAGATACGAGCAACTGGACCTGTTCACATTAATGGGAATAACGATTCGGCCTGTAGATTTGACTTAAAAAGACTGCTAATATAGCTTGACGAGATCAGCGACGAAATGACTCGTTTTGAACTTCCAACAGATGATTAATCCGTTAACTTGATTTATATGTACGTACATACTATCATAGATGTTACTTATGTTACTTATCTGACCCAACTTCCATTGTATGAAATCGTGAACCTAATATGTGATTTCGAGACACAGACGACAGTTTCCCTTGACAAACTAAATCCACTAGACCAAGATGTGCACAAGTGTATTGGGTAATTTTGTTTTTCTCAGTACACGCACATATAGCATAACACAACCTCTGAAAATTTTTTTGGGGGCTTGAGCGAACTTTGGGGGGGGGGCTTGAGCCCCCAAAGCCCCCCCCCCATAAAACCGTGCCTGCCCTTTGCTGGAGATGGTTCTCTTTTTATCTGTTTTTTGGTCATGTGTTATTACTGCTTTTATGCCAAACATGGTACTGCTTTTATTTCGTACAAGCGGATAGGCAGGAATTGACGGATAGGTTTGTTGGGAAAATCGGTGTAGGCGGGAAAGCTGCTCCTAGAGGTAGGGTGGGGTGGTTGTCTTTTCAATGATCGATCATTTAGTATGTCTATTAAGACTTGTTGAAGGTTGTCAAAATTTTCTCGCGTTTATTGGTCTGCTCATTAAAGGCAATAGGCAGTCGCCCCAAAATTTTCTTTGAAAAATCAGCAAACTCTTGCAAATCTCCTCTTATTGCATTACAAGCACCTCTGAACAGGCTGAAGATGTTTTGAACATAACCATTACAAACAATAGGTAAAGCAAGGCGAAATTCTCCTTGAATTCCACAATCCACTAACAAAAATATTGTCACATGATCAAAATAGGCCACTCATGAACTAGAGTGACAGGATACACTCACTCTGTTTGGGGTGACTGCCTACTGCCTTTAAGTTTCGCATCGGAAAGGAGAATCGCATCGGCCTTTTCTGTAAAAGTTCCGGGAGCCTACCGGACCCTGCACGCGAAGACATACCTTTGGTACTCTTCACATTGACCTTTTGTTTCAAATAGTAATTACAAAGCATTGTGGGATAGCCATAGAGTTTTGGTGTTGGTCGTCTTTTGCCACAGTAAAATGCCATTGACAGCAAAGATGCGTACCAAAACTCTACATTGCAATCCTTTGAAATTGCTATGTGGAAGTGGGTCTGTGAGAGCAGGGAGCTCTCACAGCCCCTGATGAGAGCGTCACTCTTCTTTACGAATGAGCCCCAATTCTGCAAACCGTTTCCGCTCCTGAGGGTGACTATAGTACCGAACGCTTATAAAGAAGACGCATTGAGGATACACATTTGTCAACTAAACAAAACAATTGTGCTGACAACATGTCATCACATCAGTTTTGGAATCACAGTGCGCTCATAGAGTAGTGACTGGCTACATCTTGGTTACAGTGAAGTAAGATTGACGGCAAACCCGTAGCCGGGGCGACTGGGGGCGAACCCCCTCGGAAATATTTTTGCCCCAAGAAGATAAAAAAATTACCATTGCCTCAATGCATTTTTACACTTCTCTCTTCCCCTCTGAAAAAAAATATTTCGCCCCCTTCAGTTCCTTGTCTGGCTACGGGCTTGTATAGGCTTCGACAGTTGGAATTCTCTGGATTCAGACCCATCTTGAATTTTAGCTCCTACATTCACCAAGCCCTCTGCTACACCCTCCGTGCAAACCATACCATCATGAATAATCTCACACCCACCCACTCACATGCTCACTTTGTAGTCAAATCGACGGGCCATAAGTAATCCCGTGGTGGTGAGTGGGTATTTGGGCAGGCCACTTGAAATGAACTTACAAAATTTGAAGAGACGATATGCCCTTTGATAGAAACATATGTAGGACGAAAATTTTTCTCTTATTTGCCTTTTATTATTTAACTGTATGATTGCTAATGATGATATTTCAGAGTAAAGAATATGGTACGTATCAAGCTACAACTTACAAAGCCTGGTAACCTGTCACTCAAGGCAACTTTACAGGAGGTAGTTAGACCAAAACGATATTCTTGTTACGCTATATGAGCCCACGGATAGTGATGCTCCGCTCAGATGAAGTCACGACAAACCACCTTTTCTCCCAGCTAAACACTTTTCAACATAGAATTGCGCCAATTAATATGACATGATCTTATTTGTTACCTGCTCTGTCAGTCTGGATTGAGGATATTACAAAATAATGGTCAGATTGTGATACGTGTAGAGTTGCAACTCCCTGGTGTAATCATCTATTGAGTGCGCATTCAGTGTCATTTACAGATAGATAGGTGTCCAGATTTATGTCCACTATTATGTAAATACCCCGAGAGCTTCCGGGACTACGCCCTTTTTATTCTATTCTGGTCTGCTCTACTCTGAACCCGGGGCCCCTGGACTTCACACATTCAGGTGGAAAGCTAACTATTTCAGAATAAAGCCCAAAGGCAAAAACATGGATATGAGTCTGTGACCCGTTGGGTCTTCCCGATTTTTAATGTAGGCCACCAGCGAAAATAAGGACCCCCATATACGATTTTACAGTCGGATTTTATGAATATAATCTATACAATACAACACATACTGCAAACACGTAGATGCCTTGTTGAGTTGTACAGAAACTGTAGAGGACAATGTAAATGCTATGTGACGATGGCTTAATTTCAAAACTTGAATCCCAAATTCTGCCGGTCTCGAGCCCGGTCTCGGGAAATTTAGAGCCGAGTCACGAGTCCGGACTGTACGAGACCGAGTCCGAGTCCTTGCCCTCCGAGTCCGAATCACGAGTGCGAGTCCTTAAATCGTGACTCGAGACCGGTCGAGAATACAGCACTAGTTATTTCCAAGTTGCTGGCATTAGTTCCCGTATTAAATACACTAAAATTGTCACATCTCTTCTCGGGACCTTTTTAAGGGCGTATTTTGCACCTCATTAGCACATGCACTCCTATTTGCAGTGTACTCTTTTGTCCTCCTGGTGCGGACGGTAGGTATGTGTATCAAATAAAAGCATAGTTTCAGGCTTGCAGTGTTTACGTCTAAATACGTAAATTTTAATGGTCCAACTGAACAAAATATGCTTTTTCTAAAGCTACAGGTATGCCTGTCCTTTTATAGGCTTACCAGCATCTGCAGGGTGGCCCTAACATAATATACGAGGAACAATTCCCTATAGCCAAGTGGGGGAAGGCAGGGGCGGGCCCTCGAAAAAATTTCGTCCCCTAGAAAATCACCATTGCCTGAATGCATTTTAGTATATTTCGCCCCCCATCATCATAGTACCCCCATGAAGCTATCTCGCCCCCTTTCGGTACATTTTCTGGCTATAGCCTTGGTGAGGGCCTTTTTATGCATGGCTGTAGGACATTATCCGGGGATGGAGGGCTACTACTCTATGTGGACCGTCTTAGCGGAGACCGTCGTCATCAATTGAGGCACAATGAGCTAACAAGTAAATTAAGTCAAACAAGATTTTCAGATTGCCAGAGATGGCACCTCGTCATTTCCCAGGCCTCATAAAATGGTGGTATCTACTCTTCTCATGTACTAGAAATATACTTTCCAAAAGAAAGGTATAAACAAGATAAATGGCACTTAGCAAACTTATTTTCTCAACAGGGTCCTATGAACAAGGAGCAGTGAGGATTGCTAAACCCAGTGGTATCACAAACATTGCGTTAGCCTTCTCTGGCCATCCATGCAAATATTTATAAATCAACAAATACACAATGTAAGGTACCATATATGAGATACTTTTCTTATCGTTTAATAATGTGTGTTATTATGCACGAGCTAAGCCGGCCTAAGCACAAAATTGAGCATCAAAGCCGGCCCAAACCCCAAAATATTTTTTGGTGATTTTAGTTGGGGCCCCTGGACATTGTCCACCCTGTCTACCCGCTAGCTACGCCCCTACTCCATTCTCAACTGAGACAGAACAGACGCTACACATGATCTTAGCCAAATGGTTGAGAAGCTCCCACATTATTTAGGCCCAGGTAGACAAGCAGTGATTAGTAGCTTTTTTTTTTCCAAAAGTCCTTACTCTCTGGCAAAGAGACAAGCAGTGATTAGTAGCCCCAAACCTGTTGCCACGTGTTACTACGTTGTGGAAGTGGTCATGGAGCCTATTTATTATATACCTCTAGAGTGAGGCCACAGAAATAAAAGTAAGGGAGAATGACGTCAGCCGATCTGGACTGAAGCCATTGATTTGGCCAGTCTGTACAGCAACAGAGCACCTGCGCGTAATACAAATATTACGTCATTGCTTTTGCCCCAAGTATTGGCAAAGAAACTACAAGTTTTCAAGTTAGGAGTATAAAACAAAATACTTAAGGCACCATGACTTATTTCTGTTGTGAAAATTACTCCAGATCTTTCGAAAAACGCATAAAATAAGCTATAACTTCTGCAGCAGCATGCACACTGTACGTACGGAAAGACATCAATCAACAGGTCTTTTGCCGTACAACGAAAGCGCCCTCACAATTTTCGTGGCTTCACCGGTTAAACATGCATGGATGCATTGTGTTGGCGTTCTCCCTTACTTTTATTTCTATGAGTGAGGTACAGGAATTGTAGTAGGCCTACACCGTATATCATATGAAGAAAAGGGAGGGAATAAAGAGATCACACCTGCGTACAATTAAACCAACTGACAGGTTGTAACGTAAATACACAATACAAACATACTTTCAGAACCCCCAAATATGGTAATTTGCTTAACAGCTGACAAGCAATTAAAAGAATCCAACACACAATTAAGTCCTCAAAGTCCTCACGATATAGAATACAATTCCGGTACTAAACAACTTTGTGGAAAGTTGTAGGAAGTAGTGTTCCCCAATTGCTAAAAGACAAACCGAACGGAGTTTAGTCGGTGGTGCATTGCAGCAGTGCGATTGTAATAACACGTACAACTTTTGAGTCTTCTTGGTTCGCTGCCTCTGTCGTTGGGACTTAAAAATTTGAATGTTACATACTTTTATTCTCTCAGTCTTTCAGAACATATCAAATGTTTCATTACAACAACTTATCTTTCAGATCATAAGTCACTACTGAGCAGAGATGAAGTTCGATGATGTTCTAGGTTTGATTGGCGACTTTGGGCGTTACCAGATCTTGATGCTAAGCCTGGTGTGTCTAACGGCCACACCGCAGGCTATGGTCTCATTGTCGTCAGTTTTTATCCTGGGAGATATGGACCACTGGTGTTCCGTTGAAGAATGGTCCCATGACGTCAGTGATTGTAAGGACCTCTTATCGATCAGTGAGCAGGAATATCTTGATTGCATTTACCAATATCGAGAATCCTCTATCCCCAAATTTAAAGAGAACGGTGAAGTTGTATACTCCGAATGTGAGAAGTACAACGCGGAATATCCGGCTGAGTGGTCGTCCGATTACTACGCTAGCAATTACACCTCAGAAACTATTAAGTGTGACGAAGGATGGGTGTACGACCAGAGCCAATATGAATCAACAGTCGGAAGTGATGTAAGTATCCGTTTAAAATTGTAATTTGAGCGAAGCGTCTAAGAATGGAACGTGCAATAACCTCGTACAGAAGCTATCGTATCTTAACATTTTTAAGGACCAAATGGTTCACTAATTTGAAAGCCGGTGGCTGTTCTATGTTTCAATGTCTTTTTGACATTGCTCCAACGTCTCTTTGTTCCGACAAAAGTACGTGAGGGACAATAGTTAAGATAAGATTAGGTTAGGTGTTGGGTGAGAGGATAGGTTACGTGTCGGTCGGGACTATAGAGATGTCGGAACATTGAGGTAAAGCTATTTGGAAATGTTGTGATGGATCCTACTTGTGAGCTTTCATATGACGGCCGGTAGCTGTCTGTACCTGTTGCAAACTCCTACAAGAGGCCACGTCTGGAACGACCTCACGTAGGCCTATGTTTATACCACGGGGGGGTTTGTTTGTGGCGCTCTACTTTAAGGGCCAGGGTAGTTGGTTTTCCTTTCATTTTGAAATACCAGTATAGCCTATATATCATTCTAATTCCTCTAAAGTTTTCCCTTCATGACGCAGACGATTCCAGTCATAAAGAAAAGAGGCTAGTGAGTATGCCTACTGTCAAGCGTCCATTTACGAGACATTTCATGGTTTGAAAAAGACAGCTAGCTACATAGCACGAGACCTTTCTTATGACAAATATACAGCTTCGTACTACCTTTGTCCTGTAATATAGCAACTAGCAAGGGAATCTGAACATTTAATCTTTGCTAGAGTTTTAGTGGGTCTTCCTGCCCTCTTGTGAAATTATGCCCATATAGCCACCCGGGGCAAACCTTAGATTGTAATTGCGGTAAGGTGTGTAAACTGAAAGTTTAAAATAAACAACTAGCCTGTTGGGTGTTCAAATTGTTTCACTTTTATCCATTTTTTCTACTACAGCTAGACCTTGTTTGTGATAAGAAGTTCTACGGCGATACATCTCAGTCTGTCTTTTTCTTTGGATATTTGGTTGGATCTGTCTTTTTCGGCTCCATGGCAGACTTGTGAGTGAAACATTTTAATGCCGTTCAGAGACCTTTTAACCTTTACAACAAACACCAATTAATGATTGAATTATTAAAAGTTCATGTACACATTACACACTAATCGAAGTTACTTAAATGTTGAACTCTTTCCTCATTTTCTACCGAGGAAATGCTCTCATATTACCCAGGCCCATAGCCAGCTGAGGCAAGGTACTGAAGGGGTGAGATAAGTTCCCCAATGCGAAAGTATTTTAAGGGGCGAGATATGCTTAATTGCAGTAACGAATTAGTATTTTTGTTTTGAATTTCTGGGAGGGGAAAGCTTTCTTAAGGGCGGCGGCCCCTGTTCCCCCACTTGGCTACGTACGCAACGTTACTACCACTGGCATCGTATAGATGTTTCTCGGTATATCTTCGAAACGGGGCGGAGAAGGGGTTTGGTTCAGCGAATTGTTATTAGGCACTTTTACGGCATAACAATTACTATTTTCTTCATTGTAGAACATGATGAATGTATTGAATCTGAGATTTTTTATAATCTTCGAAAATACAAACTGAAACTCTTAAATCGGGAAACTTCATTTTAACCCCCAGAAGAGATGATTTCCCTGTCTATACCCTTAATTTAAGTGACCATTATAAACCTCGCGCTCAGGAATTGTTACCTATTTGCAAACGCTATATATACAGGCTTCAATACACAAAAAGTTTTATCGTTGTAGTATGGCGTTAGTCTATGGATGAAATTTTTGCAATTAGTTACCAAATAATATTATACCAGTCCCTTTTGTAACTGCTAAATGCGAGGGCGACGACTTGAGATTTCACTCTGGGAGAAAAGCAAGGGCTGGGAGCAGCTGTCATTGACGTGCCTAAATATCATGTACATGGTTGGAGTTGGCGTGACGGCGAGAGAGTCTGCCTTGTGGTCGAGAGCAGGGAGCTGCCACTAGACAGCCACTAGTGGCGGCTCTCTGTCGAGACGTTCGCAAATCGAATCTCGGTGGAACTGTACGGTATGTAGATTTTCTGGATTGCGTCTTCGGTATAGCTGTTTAAAGTGATGTTGAGGGGTGTCAAATTGGTCATTTAAAGTGTAACTTAAGTCGAAAATTACGAGAGTATCACCCGGCCTGTACAGTTCAAACTGATAATCGGATAAGAATCAGTTGAGAATATACATTTTAGAGGTTAGAAAATGAATCTCATTCATCCAACTCTCCTTTTCATAGCTTACTCCGTTGCTGAGATAAAAATATTGAAATTTATTATGATCCTGAAATTGAAATAGTCGATTGCGCAATAATTTGTCATGTTCTTTTTGTACAACTCGCATTACCATATATGTTTCCCTCTGATATTAAAATGTTCATATGACATTGAAAATATACTGTTTTTTCATAACATGTACTGAGAAGGCTCATATAGTCAAGTCGGCCTAAAACAGTAAGTGATCACAGCTTGGCACAAGGTGCAGTGTCTTAAAACACAAAAGAAAAACAAAGACGGTAATTTGAGTAGCACAAGATGACACCACAAATTACTGGGCAATCTACCATTTTAAATTGAGTGAGTAAGCTTCAACATTTTATATTTCGGCTCAGGAATGTCCTGTAAAGATAGGAGTTGGATAATTTGAGTTAATTTTTCAAGCTTTGTAACCTATATTTTGGAAATTTTAGACTTAAGGTTTTGAGGATTTCCGATCAGGGGGTGATATTAATACATTCCTGGTCCGATTCAGGGAGTTTTCCGCCTCAGGTCTTTGCTTGCTCTAGCTGTCGAGAACGAGGACCTTCTACCCTTGGCATGTTGCATAAAACATCTCAGTCATGACAGTCTCAAGTCATAGTAACGTTAGAGTGGGGGTATAGGGGTGTTTTGCTCGTATGATCCAAAAATAAGATAGTTTGTAATGTAACTATTAACTATTAAGAACGGTAACAGGTTTCTTCCTAGGGCCGTTTCAATGTTGTCAGAATTTTGTGACGATTAGGACTAACTCCCCATGCATCCCGGCTACCATGGTCCGTGGTGGACAATAACACCACCCTGTGTAAATAGTACGTTTGCAAATTGTTGAATTAGCTTATCTAATGTTTTTTATAAGCAATAATAAAATGAAGTCGAAAAATCGTTCTCTTTTTTCTAAAGAATTGGACGTTACTACACGTTTTTCTTCTCGTGTGGCCTTAATTCTCTGATTGGTTTGGCAACGGCTTTTACCACAAATTACTGGGTGTTCACTGTACTCCGGTTTTTCAACGGTGCGGCTAACATCGCGATGTATATAATGGCATTCATAATAGGTAAGTTCTTGTAATTTTAATGCACGGTATTGCTCTCAACAGCGGGAGTCCGTAAAAGTCATTGTTGTGCAGTGCTATCATGCACAGGCCAGTAAGCAGATTGTCTGACTCAAACACACACACACGCTCATACACTATATTTTAAGTTGAAACCAAAGATACGACAAACGGGACATGTCCAAAGAACTAGGATCGTACCAAAACGATAAATATATAATATATATACATATATATATATATATATATATATATATATATATATATATATATATATATATATATATATATATATATAAATCGGGTTCAGGCTTTCTTTTTGTTCACACACTCATGAACTAGCAACTTTATCTATAATAAAGTATAATTTGATCAGAAAGTATAGAAGGATTGAAAAAGCTCCTTTTACGAGCAAACCGCCTTAAACACAAATATGTAACGCTTTCAGAAAAATGCTGAACAAAAATTTTCTGAATATTTCATCAAGTACAGAAAGTCAGGAGATGACTGTAGGAATCTTCCGTAGAGGTGTTTCACCGACGTCACGTGATTGCGCGTCTCTTTGGTTGTCAGACATTTCGCCGAGTAAGCGTCCATTGTGTCACAGTAGTTTCTATGGTTACGATGCCGTGCGCGCGTGCTGTAAATACGCTTACTGCGCCTGTGCTGTGCCCGGCAATTCTGTGACGTCACATGAAATACCTCTATACGAAGAAATAATTTGAAACACTAGATGATGATTTTGGGGTCTAGGTTGTTCAACAAAGTGGCACCACAATATTTTTAAAAGACTTTTTTCACCAACATCAACCGTATTGGCCAAACACTTGGGTAACGAAAGATATTCGTCCTAGCAACCAAGGGCGGTGATTTGTTCTCAATATGGAGGGGGGGGGGGGATTACCCCATTTTCAAATACTTTACGGTGTGAAAAATCAAAGTCAATGGGTAATTTCTCAAATACTGCGGGCATGTCCCCCAGGAACGCCGCCCATGGCTCTCAACCAAATTATTTTGGGAATACCCCCTCCCCTTCCCTGCATGGTGTTATCAATCACGCATTTTGCAACACAGTGAATATGTATGAAATAACGTCCCAACCCTAAAAAAAAGGATAACGAGAACAACGTTGAAATTTTCAACGCACCCGATTTCAGTGGACTTTGATCATTGGTTTCTACTAAGTGAGCTGAAGAGTAGACATAACAGAGCCACAGATTTTTCCTGTAACAAATACGATTAAATACTACAACACCTCTTCGCACAGGGGCGGATCTAGGGGGGGGACCGACCCGGCCCCGCCCCCCCCTTTTTGAAAATGAAAAAAAAAATGAAAGGGAAAAAAGGGAGAAAAAAACGGAAAGGAGAAGAGATAGAGAGAAGGACAGAGAGTGGAGTGATAGAGAATGAAGCTGCAATTAGCAACCTCGGAACATGGGAGTCGGAGTCATAGCGCACAGCAGATCAGTTTGAACGTCGATTGGGACGTGCACACGCATGCTATCTTACTACACATGATTGAATACAATCAATACGATACAATACCGATACAATACCATCAGCCAGTCGAAAAATACCTTACGAGACAGTGCGCAACAGTTGGGATGGGCTGCTATCAAGCCTGGCAAGTGCCATTTCCGGCCGTCTGGGATGTATTAAAACCTCAAATTTTCTTGGAACGCTCCCCGCCAACCTATGGTGGCCGCTCCGCTTAGATAGTAAACGCAGTGGCGTACACAGGGGAGGCGCCATTGGGCCATGCCCCCACCCCTCACTAATGCCGATTTGCTTTTTCAGTTCCTAAAAATACATAAATTTTTTACACACAAATTTTACTTCAAAAGGTAGCATATGTGGCACCAGATTCCATGTAAGGACACCTAATTTTTCACCCCCTCCCCTTAGGCCCCTCCCCCAGGCCGGCGATCACACAACATATTGCATGCCCCCCCCCCCCGCGTGAGAGAAATCCTGGGTACGCCACTGACTAAAACGGGATTCAGACTTGCAACCCTTGGACCAAAAGTCCCAACAACTGAGCTAATCCGTCCTCACAGAAATGTGTGATAACATAAAATCAAACTTTACATTTTGTTCACAAAAATTGCACTTCCTGATGGCTGCTATCAAGCCTCGTAAGTGCCATTTCCGGCGATCTGGGATGTATTAAAATCTCAAATTTTCTTGGTACGCTCCACGCCAACTCATGGTGGTGCTCCGCTTAGGTAGTAAACGGGAACCCCGCCCCCAACAAAAAATCCTAGCTACGCCACTGCAAGAGAATTAAAATGGAAAATCATGCGAATTACAAAAAAGGCCTTAAAAGTGTCTTTTCCGGCTATCTGGGATGTGCTTTTACCCAAATTTTCTGGTATGCTACGCATAGGCGGCGGGAGCGGGGGGGGGGGGCGGGGGAGGACACGTCCCTCCAAAAAGTTTTCAGTGAGGGGGACGTCCCTCCATAAATAAATTTCTAAGGAGAAAAATGAGGAATTTTAAATTAAGTAAAAATCAGCAATAAACAAGTATAACCATAATCATTGACAAACTAAATGGTCAAATGCTGTTCTGTCAGTTAATTAACCTTGATTTTTCTCTGAAAGACGTTAAGATTAGCCTACAGTGCACGTCACCAACAAAATTTTATTTAGAAGTGTAGTGGTCGGATCATTACAATTCGGTCATTCAGTTTTGATACTATGTAAGGCCTACAATAATACCATGATTACACTGCCTGGACGTACCCCCAAAACAATGACAGGGCTGCCAAGTCTCGTGCATTTTGGGTCATTTTCACTTTCTCACTGAGTCCACGCAAAACAAGAAATTAGGCAGAGGGGAACATGCTCGTGATAAAACGTACATTTACGCCCACATGTCAGTGCAAGGTACCTGGGCCCTGGCATCAAGTCGAACTAAGATATGGGTCACAAATTTCTCAAGGAAGTCCCTCAATATTCACCAAGTTAGAACATGACTACTAAAGATCTGATTAGAAGCCTTGAACAGGATGCATTGTAGTAAGGCACTGTGCCTATGATAACTGTCTTCTGTTAATAACTTGTGGAAAAATTAATGTTTTGAGAGTTGAAACATGAAATTATGTGAAGCAGAAAATGCAAAAATAAGACATAGGAAGTGCTATTTCCGGCGATCTGGGAGGTCTATTTTGTCAAAAATTTTCTTGTACGCTCCGCGCCAACTCATGGTGGCGCTCCACTTAGATGGTATAGTGCCGTCAATCACAGGTCGAACAACTTCGGCCCCCCTTTTCAGAAATCCTGGATCCGCCCCTGTCTTCGCATATTCTAAAACGGTGACCGTCTAATCAATTACTGCGTGTGATATGGTTTCTTACGTTGATCATGTCAATACAGTTGTTTTATCAAAGTTGAGGTACTATTGTGTACTTAAAGTCACACCTATGGCAACTGCATGGGGGAATACCGATAGTAATAGAAAACCATATCCCATCTGTCAACCTTCTCGTTAACTTTTATCTTCCAGAATTTTCATAAAGTTGTCGATTTAAATTGTAATCTGTTTTTATTTGTAAAACTTTTTCTTGCATTACCACATACCGGTACTACTCGCTTGTATTATTCATAAGCCGAAATATCACACATCATTGAGACTAAATTTTGGTCGCAGACTCATCTCCCACTAGCATGAGTCTTCGACACGAGTTTGAAATGGCGGGAGGGGGGGGGCGTAAGGATGTAGGGATTACTTCCGCAACACTTTTGCCCGGAATTTCCATGCATATTTGTTGGAGGATAGCATATACTTTCTCTGGAAAAAGTAAATTGTCTGCCCGAATGGGGGATAGGGGCTGCAGTCCCCAGTCTCCCGTCTCGAACGCATGTGGGGGAGGGGATCAGCAGAATTTTGTAGGGCCGAACATAGGAGTATGAGACCATTTGGATTTGGGGGGCACAATTTTTTGTCCGAATCTCTGAGCCCTTTCAGAAGGTTTTTGCCCAAATTTTTCTGTAGATTCTGCCCGAATTTATGGGTTGTGCAAAAAATTGGGGATACAGTTGCCCCTGCCCCCTTCTCATACGCCCGTGGGGCCGAGGATCAGTAAGGCCCATCTGAAACATTTACTGAAAAATATTGGCACTACTATGCTCCCTGTCAACACCCCCCCCCCCAAACATACCATTGATGAAAACTAAAGCAATGCTCACTGAAAATAGTCTGTCTGTATATTCAAGTCGCTGTGTGATATATTGGTTCGCCGATGAACGTTTATTTCATAGCCTTTTCACAGGTTTCATTTGTGACCAAATCGAGCAAAATGACTGGATCGCCCTGCCCAGATGTGGTCTGAGCGGAGTTGTAGTCATCGCCGTGGTAGCTTGAAGAGCTACCTACGTACCGTTTGACCCAAAAAATATTTTATTTCTCCGAGGCAAAACGTGGTTAAAAAAGAGTACTCCTCTGCCCCTACCCTCCCCCCGGCTTTAATTTTTAAAGTTTTTCCCCTTCAGGTCGAACGTCCACGTGATTCCAGCATGTCATTTAGACAAGTGCTACCTTGAATTACCCATGAATGAGACTACACCTGAAACCTGATGAAAGTATAACCAGGGTTTCCTATATTTATAACTTATTCAGTGTTTTCTAACGTTAACTAGGTCACTCCTCTAATACTTACTGTTTTTATTTTAGCGACGGAGTTCGTCGGACCATCGAAACGTGTCTTTGCTGGGATCCTTATCTGCGTAACCTTCGCGTTTGGTTACATGATGTTGGCTTTAATGGGATTCCTTGTTCGTGATTGGCGAAATCTTCAAATAATATTATCTGCTCTAATCCTACCGTGTTTACTTCTCATGCCGTAAGTTCATTTGCTTATGGATTAGGATCATGGTAACGAGGGATGTGACGTCATTGAATGTCCCTTAATGCTCCCGTCTTCCTTTAAGTACATTCACAGTATAAATGTTATCGTTCGATAACTTAACCACTCTGCATCATGGGTGTTCTACTTTTTGTACAATTGTTGACTGTACCCTCTCCAAACCCTGCACACTCTTTAAAAGGCGGATTATTCTGCTTACAACTAGATCTTACGCACTCCTTAAAGTGCAACAAGTATCGCCCAGAAAGTTCTCCCAAACATGCCAAAGTTTTCTTCTATCCCTCCTTAAATTTGAAAAAAAAATGTCTACTGATGTCTACTGATAGTTGTAAAGTGCAACTATCTGATTTTTACTAATTTTGAACGAAAATCCAGATGAACAGTTTCCAGCAATGGAGAACGGGCGGGAGGGAGAGTATAGATAGTTCTCAGTGACGTCACAGCTAGGGGTTAGCAACCGCTATGTCTGAGGGCAAGCCTGCACACACATGCCGGGGTTGCCCTCAGACATGGCTGAAATAATACACGTGAAAAGCTCCTTTGACTTCAAGTGAGAACTATAGGTGCAGGAAGTTGATATTAGACCTCCCTGATAGGTATAGCAAAAGGGGTGAAGGACTAACAAGAGCGTTTCAGAATGCTTTTTTGTCATAAGTGTATTAAAAATCACCATCTATCAGGGGCGTAGCCAGGAATTTGTCAAAGGGGGGGGGGGGCGAAGTCCATAGACAGACTCTCAGCGCATGGGTTAGCGCAAAGCTCAAGGAAATTTTGGCCCAAAATGCCTCCTAGATCGCTGGAAATGGCACTTCCCAGGCCTATTTACCGCATATAAATAGGGGAAAAACTAGCAACATTGTAAAATTAAATATAAAAAATACCAAAAATGTGCTCAGGGGGCGACTGCGCCCTTCCCCCTTCGCCCCCCCCCTTGGCTACGCGCCTGCCATCTATACCGATAACGGCTGCGTGCAAAGCGCTGGGTAAATTTTTGGAAAATGTATAACGTAAATACGTAATTTTAACTTTCCAAATCATGCTGCAACAACTTAGATTGAATGATCCCATATTGATGCTTGGCCCCTACAGATGTTGTGATTATAGTTCTATGTATTATTACCATGGAGCGCAAACCGTAAAGCACGCGTGCAAAGCGCGCGAAATTTTTCATTGAATAAAATTTCCATGACAAAACCTGCATTCAGTATCTGCATCGAGACACTTCCAATTGCCCAACAAACCTAAATGCCACTCAAAAAGCCAGTATTTTACCTGTTAATTCGTGAACAGCTTTCGACGTTTGCTGCTGTGCTTCTCCGGGAGTTGCTATCAGAAGGTATTGATAATGAGAACATTGTAGTAAGGTTTGAAGCGCGCGGAGCGCGCGAAATTTTTGATAGTTTGCGAAGGCTTTGCGAAAATTCTGATAGTTTGAGAAACATTTGTAATAGAAAATGATTAAATAGATCTGTCACTCTGTTGAAGCACACCTCACCCTACCCCCTACAGAAATCTATAGTTTAATCGCCTTTTGGGATCATTTTAAAATTTTTAAAAAATTTTCATGGTGGGGCAAACACCCCCTATGCCCCCGTGCCGGCGCCACTGCTGCCGACGAACCTTAACACACGCTTTAATTCATGGGTGAATACTTCTTACAAACCCTACTTTTTCATGGTGGGGGAGGGGGTACTGCTCACAAACAACTTGTGAGACTGGCAGTTAGTTTACTATTGTGGCTCTTGTTCCATTATTTGCAGAAACACTTTAACTTCATTGAAGTCGACGGAAATATCCATACTAAGTTCCCGGACGGTTTTAGGGAAAGATTTCTAAGACTGGCGGGGGTGAAACTTTTTAGCACCCGGATTTTTGCATTTTTAAGGTGCTAATTTTACCGTTCTAGAGGCACACTTAATTTGTGAAAGAAAAACCTCAGAACCGATAATTATTGATGGGGCAGGAGATATAGTCCCATTTCTGACTGCCCTGATGGTCTTTTCCTTACGCATACAGTATTTTTAATAGCTATGACAGAAGTAGCAAGCTATACAGTTTTTGAGATAAGAGGTAGCGTGTGGAACAACGCGATGAAAATATTGAAGTGAAGGGTGAAATTCAATGATCCCACCATAGTTCTTTTGTGATTCACCTACCATAATTTCATTCACAAGTTATGAGTGCAAGTTGTCTTCAAGTTGTCATGTTGTGAAGAGAATGTGCGAAAATTATTTTCATATAATTGACAAATATTCCCTGAGAAGAAAAAAACAGTTTTATGTTTTCGTATCACTTTGTTAGGATACTACCTGAGTCAGCCCGTTGGTTAATTTCCAAGAAGAAATACGATAAAGCAACGAAACTGATTACAAAAGTCGCTGAACGCAATAAAACCAAAGATAAACTACCTCCGAATCTTGAAGATGTACTCGCAAAAGCAGACGAGGTTTGTCATCCACTTTACTATACTTATGATGTAACTTTTGTGTTAAAAAAGATTGGTCATGCCTCCTCAGTTCCTGCTTCTCCTCTAGCTTTCCTGTCCCTTATACAGTTATGTATGGTAGACCACCACATTTATATGCATGCATTAACAAACTAGCTTTGTTTCAACTATGGAGTCGTAAAGCAACCGACTAAGGTAGTTACTGCTGATCGGTACACTTCATGTACAATAGGACATACCGGGAGAGGCTTATTCATTGAACATTTTAACAGTGAGTGACAATTTTCCTTGTCACCCTGCAATGCCTTTGTGGGACCTCAAGTGTTTACTGAGAGCCACGGGCGTATGAAGGGGGGGGGGTGTTGGGGTTGGCAGACCCATTGAAGATAAATATCGATTTGGGGCTAAAGGACACGCTTTTCTGGGCAAAATTTATGTCATGATTGTTTACCAAAAAGGAAAATTGTCAGGATAAACACCCTCCGCCACCTTGTGAAATGACTTGCCATATGCCTGCTGCGAGAACATGTTTTTTTTTTTTTGGCGAAAGGTAATACACCAAGGCCTACAGTCGAGCCGACAGATCATTCGGTCTGCAGTAGGGTGAGCGCTGAGTTGGGTAGATAAAAACGTCTCGCAGGGGATGATTTTACTGAGGAAATGAAACTGGCATGATGGACATAACAGGATATGTATCACCTTTAGGCAAAATTCTCGCAAAAGGCAAAGAGGGCAGGAGGGGATCTTGTAGTTGGGAAAGTATGTCTTTAAAACACTGTTGAAATTTTGTCATCTCCATATTATTTTTATCTTTTTTCTCCTGTATTTAGACAACTGTCACAATATAAAAAATATAACATTGTACATTTGCAAATTAATAGATACATAACATTCCAAATATGATAACGACAAAGGTTTTTAAGGGATTAGATGAAATAATTTTGAAAAGTCTTCATTCTATCAAGAAATGAAAATTATTCTTCTTTAAAATATGCAATTCAACATCCATATTAAAATGAAAGTTATAATAAAAGGCAAATGCGTCAGGGATTGTGCTATCAAATTTACAGGAGAAATGTAGTACTTAACATAGAAAATGAGGAAATTAATAGGGTGATTAATATTAGCAAAACGACCAAAGCAAATATCTATGGCACAGAAATTGTAACCATTTCTGATACAATGTCTATCTTAAAAATTATTACACATAGTGTACACATGTGTGAGGACCAATGATTACTTTTTCTCTTCTTACTCTTCCCTAGACTTCTAACAAAACAATCACTGCGATTGATTTATTTCGGACACCTAACTTGAGACTTCATACACTCAACATGATGTTCAATTGGTATGTTATCCAGACTTAAAAATTGGCTGAACTACAGTAGATCTTCTTTTTGTTTGAAGCTATTGTTTTCTTCAAAATTCTGCAACTAGAGAATGTCCTGATGCAACAGGTGTATGACACTGCATGGAGAGAAGTATTCTACTACTGACAAATAATGGTCGTTCGTAAACCAGGTTGTATGTCTTCAACTTTGTAATGCTAATTTTCTTATGCCGATGATGCATACAATTTGCATGCACCACATGGAAAACTGTACAGAACCAGAAAGTTGTAAGGAAGTAATATTGATCAATTAGGATATGATACAGTTTCCTAGGTAGCATTGACAAACGAAATAGTCACGTGAAGTGTACCAACATCTTGGTAGTCGGGCTAAAATACTTCAGGGAAATCCTGAATACGGAAGAGATCTAAGAGGAAGGGTGTCCCCCTCCCTTTTTAAAAAAAGGTTTGTTTTTCTAAGGTGGCTAAGATGCAAATTGGAATGGTGCTATCTTTGGCAAAATTCCGAACTCCTCATAATATAGTGAATTGTTCTAATTTTTGGTCGAGTGTAAGGGAAAGGGTGTGTTGTCCAGGGGGGGGGGTGGTGGAGGACAGCACTCCCTTTGAGAAGTGTTTGTTTATGTAGGACTGTTTAGAAGCAAAGTGGTGCTATCTTTGGCACAACTTTTGAACTGATTACATTCTCAGTAGTTTTTATTTATTTGGTGATGATTTTTGCTGTGACATGTCAGGCACCCCTTCAAGGTTTGTACCTGAGACAGGTATATTGCCTCCTGGAAGCTCTTGGGTGTAGTTACAAAATTGTGACACTAGCATGATGCTTTTAGCTTCCAATGGAGAACGAGAAAAAGGGGCGTATAAGTATAACAAAAGGGGTAGAGGACTAATAAGTATGCTTTATAATGCTCATTCTCTGGAAATGTATTAAGCAGTTGATGATCTTTGAATAAGCTTGTGTAATGAGTGATATATATTTCAAATAATCTATATTAGGCTATAAATGTGGTTTGTAATGTACGATTACCACATTATCCCCTCTTTAAGCAAGCCTGAGGATGGAACTGTAACTCTAGTTTTCGGAAAATAGTTTTCGCCAATATAATTCCTTGCGTTATCTTCCTCATAATGGTCACCAGGCACGGAGTGTAAATTGTGGCAATTGCGCTCGAAGCGCGCAGAAATTAGAACTGTAGTAAAATGTAAACCCCTTACCGTTGAACAATGCGAACACGTTTTAGACAGTATTAACGAAAACAACTGAAGTGGAGGTAAAGGGCGCGGAGCCCGGGAAAAAATTTGATAGTTTCTTTCAAGGATTTGCCGAATTTTGTGATAGTTTACGGACGAAGTTGTGATAGGAAATGATTAAAACCGATCTATCAATCAGTCGAAAACACACCACACCCTACCCCTTACAGAGAGCTTTTTGGTTCATTAAAGAAAAAACTCGGAAATCGATAGGAGGCACGCATCGCCTATTCTCCCCCTTACCACAGCCACTAAGTTATATAGTTGAGAAATTCTTATCATTTAGAAAATTTTTGGCTGTGGTATTGCACTCCTCAAGGATGGTGCCCTGGGGGAGCTGTCCCCCTAGTAGGCTACTGAGTAGACATAGCAAATCATTGGGCCCTAGAAGTGGAATGGCCCAGGGGTCCATCTCCGGCCTTTGATATGTGTACAGGGGCACTTAAAGGTATTTTCAAATGCATTTAATCATTGTTCACTATTAGACCACAAATATCACAATTTCTTTTTTTTTTATCATAGCCTGTGTTACAACCGGCGATAACCACACAACAACCGATAGCGTAGTAAAAAAATCACCGATAATGTAACAAAAAACAATAATGTAGCAGAAAAATTTACCGATAAATGTAGTAATTCCACCTTACCGATAGTCACGGTGTAGTCAAAAATTTTCGATAATGTAGTAACGTTATTTTGACACAAGTTTACGTTAAAATTTCACATACATTTGTGAATATACGTTTTGTTATAGCTGTGTATAAGCGCAGTGGATGGCTTCACTACGTAGAGAACCTACGTTCTCTACGTAGGCCGGAGATGGACCCCTGGGCCATTCCACTTCTAGGGTACGTATCCCTTTTGATACGGGCCTGCATTCGATACCGTGCCTGTCACCTAGCAAAATTTCATACTATACAATTATTACTTTTGTTTTTATTTTTGTGCAGGGTTGTGAATGCATTGGTATACCTAGGTCTGTCCCTAAGTTCAACCGAATTTGGGAGCAATCCTTACGTGTCGTTTTTTATCTCCGGGCTGGTCGAGGTTCCCGCCTACCTGGTTTGCATCCCCTTAATAAACTCCTTCCTGGGGAGGAGATGGTCTACCAGTATATTGGAAATCATTGGAGGGGTAGCTTGTCTTATGACTATTCTTACACGTAAGTATCCTGCGATAATGGTATCAATATTCTTTGCTACAGGCGCAACGTAAGGAGGGCTTTGAATTTCGTCATACCATATGTGCAGGGCGATACCACTAGCTGGCTGGCCTAAAAAGAAAATTTCATCAAAAAAAAAAAACTTATCTAAACCGTAAAAGACACTTTTCAGGCTCAATTGCAAGTACAGTAGATACCGGTACGATGTTCCCATTATTTACTCAGCAGAATCATCCTCACCCTAAAAAAGTATTTTACGTGCAATTTTGAAATAGGAAAGACAACTAAGACCTTAATGGGAGGGGTTAGAACCCAAGAGACCAACTACGGTGGACCACAAATGCACGTGGGAGAGTGACAGTCTAAAGGGATAAAAAGCCTTTAGACCATTAATTTTAATTATTTTGTAAATGTCACAGGCAAGGGAATGAGCTCCTGAAGATCTTACGCCCTTTTTACTATGACGCTGGTAGCAGGAGATTAGAGGTGCTAATTGTAGATGGAGTTATAAAGTAAATAGTACTCATAAATGTAATTAAATATATTCATTTTATTTTCCCCAAACCACACGTTTTTCATTTCCCCGTATAATCGATATGTATTTCTTGGACCTATTGTCTATACCACAGATATACCGTTAAATAAAGACTATTTACACAAAAATCGTTGTCTAATTGATGAGGAGCGAAACAGTCTTCTTAAGGATCGATGACATTTTTGACAAATTTAGACAAATCAGGAAGTTGCTACTAGTCAAATAAACAGAAGTTTCATGAGATCATGGAGCTACTGATGAGACCTACTAATGGAATCATTCAGTTACACCGTCGACCTTTTATGAACAGGAGTGATAACCCACAATGTTTGTTCCATAGACCCTTTTCCAATTAGCAATTACAAAGGATTATGGGATAGAGTTTTGGTATTGGTCGTTTTTGTCAATGGCATTTTACTGTGGACAAAAACAACACACACCAAAACTATATCCCACAATCCTTTGTAATTCCTGTTTAGAAAAGGGTCTATGTAGTAAAACATTTTACCCGGACCAAACCAAAACGGTCCCAATTAAAGGGGCCGGTTTTGTGACGTTTAAAAGGCAGTCCTAGCACTAACAAGATTATAGATGAGTGTGTAGGCTCCGTGGTCGGTTCATCCTAGTGCGTGGTGGACGTATTAGTATCGGGAGTGATATGTGACTCAAAGTAGCATTCACAACATGATCAAGAACATTTGTGGTATTGAAGTAGCCTATTCAGTGCTTAATGACCGGTGACACAAAAAATGACAAATTTGGTTATTTGATATGACAAGTATTGAAAGTTTGAAAATAGCCACCATCCCCATCAAAGTCGATCATATATTGATCAATTGATAGTGTAATTCCTAATGTGGACCTACATCTTGACTAACATTAGTTAAACATGCAAATTTGTGACGTGGAAGGGAGGACTCACAGCACATGTCTTATGTATTCCTTTGTTTTTACAGGCTTCAAGGAAAGGTGTTATATTGACGCGGCATGAGGAGCGTATTTTTGAAGTAAAAATTGTTCACTTGAAAAATACCGGTATCACTAGCCAAACTGTAAAATTACTTTACAAATAATTGAGAGAAAACTTACACAGGGTTAAAAATGGTGACCCGTGCACTACTCCGTATATTTCTTTTGCAGAGGTAAAGAGTATCCGTAATCGTCAGACTTTGAGGTGTATCTTAAAAAATGACGGTTCAATTTTCCTTTTCGGAGAGACAGGTTTCAACTTGAGACAAGTGTCATATTATTGAAATATTTAACTGGGGTAGGAAGAACATGTCCCAACGCCCACTAGCCAGACAAGGTACTGAAGGAGGGCTAGACAGATTCGAGGGGGGATATTTTTCAGGGGGCAAAATGTGTTGAAATATATTGCAGGGAATTATTACTTTTTAATTTTCATATCTTTGAAACTAGGATTTACGGAGACAGAATGCTAGTTAATTTAATGCATGGTACCGGTAGCTTTATTTTGAAAAAATAATGAGTTTTACAGGAAGGAGTTTATTAGTATGTAGCTCATGAATAGTTTGTTGAGGCAAATTTCAAAATTTGAAATGATGCAATATCGGTAACTCTTGTAGTGCATAATAGTGCAGGGAGGGGCTAAAGCTATTGCTTGAGTTTATTGCTGAAAACGAATGGTTAAATAAGGATTATAGCTACTTCCTTTTAATGCCATGGTGGTGCAGGCCCGTGGTCAGGAGTTTTGACACGGGGGGGGAGGGGCATAGGCACCGCAAAGGGGGCACCAAAGAAGATTACTTTTTGTAGCCAGTGGTTGCCACCAAAGATGATGACAGTGTGCCGGGAACCACAGGGGATGATATCTTAAGCCACAGCAGATAGCTTAAAGGAATCGGTTCTGCGTGTGCACATGCGCGCGAAGCGTGCAAAAATTTAAGGGATGTATTGAAAAATTAAAAATTGTGGGTTTTAATGGAGGAAAGTTGGAAAATTTGAGGTTTTTATTGAAGAATCTTCCTTAAGAGCAAAGGCAAGAAATTCGTCAGGGCGACTGGTCGTCGCCAGCCTTCCAAGATGAGGGATCATGTCCCCTGCACCTCTCTTCCCCACTTAGTGTCACCTCTGGGCTCAGCACTGAGACACTTTTTAAGTTGCTTAAACAATATGTTTGCCAAGATGGCGAGTCTGAATTAAGAATCTTCTAAAAGGTATAGAAAAGAGGATAGAAGTTCGCATCGATGCAAGTTTGTGTTTTTCCAGAATCAAGTCTACACAAGGCAACAATAATTGTGGAACCTTTTCCGTTGAATGAAGCCAACCTGTTTGAAACGGTGGATTTTAAAGCAGAACAGAACTGGAGATGAAAGCGCTCGAAGCACGCGAGAATTTTTGTAGTTATAGAATGAAAAATATTACAAAAAACAAAATACTTTCATATTAAACGCCTTTTGGAATCGTTTTAAATTTTGGTCAATAACCGCTTGGAGGCATGTCAGAGCCAATGTTCACAGGTAGTAAAATTTTATTTCCGTTCGATTTGCCAAATGGGGCACATTGGTCCGCAGGGGGCCCACCCCCTCCCTGTTCCACGGCCTGGCTACGAGCCTGTGTGGGTGCATTGTAAACGCAATATTTCCCTTTTGGAAGGCAATAGTAATGTAAAATTTTCTGGGCCGTGACAATTTTTCTCGAAGGGCGCCTACCTCCTGCCTCCCAAAGATATTATAATCATAGATTCGAAACTCCTATACCTACACTATTATGAAAATTGACTCCTCATAGGGAAGCAAATATCGGGGCGGAAGTGTGAATTTGACAAGCGCGCCGGTCTAATCGGCGATCTTCGTACAAAAGAACGTATCACAGAAAACGCAATTGTTAAAATAAGTTTGGCGTGCATGCGCTTTGTCAGCCCGTTTCATACGCGCAAAATACATTTCTCTGTATATTTACCCAAAATAGGTGACGCTCACTACCGCGAGCTTTGAAAAAACGAACGCGCTGATTGCTTTCCCATCAAAAGCGTGCACGAAGTCGACGCAAATTTTAAACTGCGTCTTTTGACGAGACCACGGTAAGTGACCTAAAAATAGATGGTGGACTTCAAAAGTCATTGTACGTTCATGATTGATTGTTCGTTTGTCACGCCACGGGGAAGAAACATACTTCTTGTGAACGGAATACACTGAGAAGTGATGACGTCTTGGCTTTAACAGTAGGCTATTCCGAATTGACAAGTAGTTACATTTGTGCAAGGCTTTAATTTGCCTGATTGTTGTCAAAATAACTGAACGGGGATCAGCACCCCCGCCCCGATATTTTCATTCCGTGGGGAGTCAGCGCGCAATTATAAGTTTAGAACCTAAACTTATAATATCTTTTACCCCCCCCCCCCCCCACTGGTTTACATGTTTGCCATTTTCTAGGCTATTTGGTAAAAGGCATGCATCGACATTCGAAATAGCAATGTTTGTTTTACACAAGATACTGAAGGTGTGACAATTACGGAAAGGCATTACAAGGACATAGCGAATATCGTTTGAAAACCCGTTTGTAACGTTGAAAACTGTTCTTCATCCAGGGGGTTGAGAAGATGGGGTACACTTTGGAGCGCGTATCATTACAACTTAACACAAATACAGACTGCTGAGTTGTATAGACCTTATGCATTGACATCACTCTGACGTCATTTGGGTGAAAACAATGAAGCACACGTTCACGAACGGCGTGGATTTCGCCGCACGTGTAGTAGACTTACGCGAGAATACGATTGGTTGACAAATCAGCTGTCTCCATTTATTGGCGTAACTTGCAATGATACGCGCTTTTCCGCCATCTTCCTCCAGAGGAGGGCGCACTTTCTCCTTTGTGACATCGTATGCATAAGGTCTATAACGGTTGGATACACGCGTAAGTCTACTATGCGTTCGTGCGGATTCTACGTCGTGCGTACAAAGTGTTTCATAGACTTTATGCACATGAAGTCACAATGGAGAAAGTGCTCCCTCTTTTGGAGGAAAATGGCGGAAAGCGCGTATCATTGCAAGTTACACCAATAACTGCAGACAGCTGATTTGTCAACCAATGGTATACGCGCGTAAATCTATCTACTACACGTGCGGCGAAATCCACGCCGTTCGTGCACGTGTGCTTCATTGTTTTCACCCAAAATGACGTCAGTATGATGTCAGTGCATAAGGTCTATTCTTTGCCCTCCAAAATGACCTCCGCGTGAAGTCAGTGCATAGATCTTTGGTCTATTTCTGAACGGTGAGCGCTTTCTTCTGTAAAAAGAACATTTAATGTTATTAGTTGTTACTTGCAGGACACATTGATCTTAATTTCTTGGGATAATAGAAATATAAGAAAGGAGTATTACTGTTTTCAAGGGCAAAGGCATGAAATATTTAAGTTTCGATTAAGGGATCTTTGTTTTTAAAAATGAGTTTTATTGAAGTGAGGGAGGCACACGACCCCTCCCTACCTCTACCTGTCTTTATCTTTCTCTTTAAAAGCTGAAGGGGCCTGGAGAACAACGATCGCAATGCTCGGAAAATTCTGTATTTCAGCGTCCTTTGCAATCATTTATATTTACTCGGCAGAAATCTTTCCCACAGCAGCCAGGTTAGTTGTTTGTGATAATTCTACGGTGTAAGAGTGCACTCCAACCTTATGTGGGCCAGGTATATTTGATTAAAGGGAAATATTGCGTTTAAAATGCAGCAACATGGCATACAAAGAAAACACCTTAAATCATTATTCAACAATTCAGTCTCGCAAATAAACTCTAGTGATAGCTTCATCTCCACAAAATGTTATGCATTATAAGAGTAACGGAAGTTGCATCATTTGAATTTTTGAAAGTTTGGGTGAACAAATTACTTTTGTGCAACAAATAACCGATTTACTTCCTGTGAGAGCCTTATTTCTGGAAAAGAAAGCTACGTTTCTCCCTTATTTTGCATTGTCTATCATTCTGTATCTGTTAATATATTGGTTTTATAAACATGAAAATTTTCTGCAAAATAAACGCAATATTTCCCTTTAAGTTCATAATGGAGGCTTTTGAAGTACACTACACCCGTCACGTTTGACGAACAAAAAAACCTGTTGGAATTTAGAGGCATATACAAGCTAAATATAAAAACAATATCATTTTCAAGTTTATTCACTCCATCATAAATAAAAACAAAAACTTTTCGGAGTCATAAAGTACAAATATTAAAAATTAACGCAACATGTAAGAGGTACCTGATACAATAAAACTTATAATATGAATAAATATTGCAGCTTTATAAAGATGCAATTTTTTTCACAAATGTAGGCTGTTTTGTACTTAAGCAAAATATTAGCTTTCTCCTCCATCCTCATTAAGACTCCTTGGCAGAGGGTGGGGGAGGGGGCATGAAAGGGATGAGTCAGATCGTTATAAATTTTGTGGTCATTTTCATAAACTCAGCTCTTATACAGACATATACATTTTCCTTCATTTACAGGTTTCTAAGTGAAAAATCTTTGCAGCTTTTTTAAGGTTTAATATTTTATCCTTATCTTTTGTCAAAAAAAAAAAAAAAAATGAAACCATACAGACACACTGCATAGATGGGGCACGGGATTAAAAACCAACTTGAGAGGGATATTAGCTTATAAGAGGTAGCGAAAAGGGGAGAATTAGTTAGTTAGATAAGATTTAACGACACACCAACACGAATGTGTTATGTAGTGTCAACTGGATAAACACAATTCAAGTTTGGTTTCAAATACAGTTCAAATACAGTGCAAGTCCTCCCCTTTAGTCGCCTCTTACGACAGGCGGGGAATACCGTGGGTATATTCTACAGCCCCCAGCCCACAGGGGGTCGAAAAGGGGAGAAATGCAAGGGGTGGGGTGCGGGGGTGGTGGTAAACGTTTCTCATATTTTTGTTGGAAGTAGCTCTTTTGACCAATAAAAGGCAGTTCGAACATGCATACATAAAACCGGGAGGGTGACTAAACACAGTTTTCCCTCCATTTTTGAGTTACATTATAGCTTTTAAAATGTTACCTGTATGCAAACTTCCAAAATTACTACAAAAAGTGTCTCTGAATTTTTATCGTGGTATGGCTATGAAGAAACATCTTAAAAAAAATATCATTACAAAACAATGGACGAAGTCACACATGATACTGCACCCCTTCCATATACTTTCTGGACTCGTTTGGGGTGCCTGTAAACATATTCCTCTTTCTTTCCTCGATATTTTTTTAATTTGGTAGTTTTTTATTCCTTGCCGTAAGCAGGATTCTATGCAATGGTGATGTCGTGTGTGAGTGAGTATGTTTGTGAGCGTGGGTGCGTGTATGTATGTGTATTTGACACTTAGCTTGTAAACGCGATATTTCAAGAAGGATAACAGTGAGGGATCTCACACTCGACATGTCGATACCCCATATTGAGTAGATGATTCCAATTGTTTGTGGTGAAGGCTAAAGGTCATTTGAGGTCACCGAAGGTCAAAACTGTAAAAAACACGAAAATTGCCTGTAAAAAACATCTGAAAGTGTAACCTTAGGGACTTCATACTTGGCATGTGGATACTTAATTTTAGGTTGATGACTTCCATCGTTTTTGGTGGATATCAAAGGTCACTTGAGACTACCAGAGGTCAACCCGAGAAATTTGTAAGCACGATATCTCAGACAAGAAATCTCCAATGAATCCCATACTCATATTAAATAAAAATGACTTTGGTTAAGGTTAAAGGTAATGTGACTTCAAAAAGTAGAAACCTTGAAAACTACTCTTAAATATACATCTCATGATAGGTAAAAGTGAGGGATCTCTTTTTTGGCATGTGGATGTCTCATATTGATTAGATGATCCCTACAATTTTTGTGAAGGTTAAAGGTCAGTTGAGGTCATCGGAAATCGAACTTCAAAAAATTTTGTTAATGTAATGTATCAAGAAGGGAAACGTGCATGAATCTCATCCTTTGCAGGTGGGCACCCAATATTGATTATATGGTCCCTATAATATTTGCTGGAGGTCAAAGGCCATTTTCGGTCACTAGAGGTCAAACTGAAAACTTTGGAAACATACCTCCAAGGAAGAGATCTTACATGAACCTTATATTTGGCATGTGGGTGCCTCATGTTGAGTACATAATCTCTGTTGTCTTTCATGGAGGTCAGAAGTCAAACTGTGAAAACCATTTAAACATTATTTGTCGAGTGTGAAACGTGTCTTCGTGTTGAACCTGGCATGAGAAGCCCAACTTAAAACAAGAAACTGGTTTATAACCATGTTTTTAACATGGCATCAATTTGTTTGATCTTTGCCCATGGATTCTTAAATTTTGATACCTAAATTTAAGCACAGTAACTTAACAATGCCGGAAACTGCGTCAACTGGAAACCACAGTATTCACTCCTATAATTATATTCAGGCTGCAAGGAATCACTAAGCCTTTTCGCTTTTTGGTTAAATACAGTTACCGCAATCACCACACTGAACTGTAAGTTTCGAGGTCCATTTTCCCATACGGTACTTCCCATTTCCAAGAACGTCATTTTGAATTTATTCAGTTTTCAAATACGTTTCCTTCCCTTTAATTGCAGGAGTGCTGGGGTAGGTCTATGTTCCACATGTGGTAGGATAGGAAGCATTCTTGGTCCACTCCTTGTTGCATTAGATGAAATTTGGAAACCTTTACCGCTTTTGATATTCGGTTTGGTTTCAATAATTGCCGGAATCTTGGTAATATTTTTACCGGAGACACGTGGAAAGGCTTTACCAGAAACGCTGCAGGAATGCTCTCGACAAGGAAGGTAAATAAATACTTACACTCTCAAATATGAAGGCTCTTAGCCAGACAAAGTACTAAAGGGGGCGGCAGTTTGAGGGGAGGAGATTTTTTTTTTAAGGGGTGAGATATACTTAAATGTAGTAAGGCAACAGTAATTTTTTATGTTGGGTAAAATATTTATTGGGGTGGTCTCCCCCTGGACTCCCCTTGGCTACAGCCTTGTATGTTCAAGCCTATCTCAGTAGGAGTGCATAAAATTTTCTCTGGCCATTTTCAACTTCTTCTAATGTAAACAGCGCGTCTAACAACACAGAAAGGCTTTACCCTGTCCAAACAGGCAGCTTTGGTACAAATTCAAATCAGTTTCTTGCAATCTCTTTTTGACGTGGGTCTTATCACGGAGCTCGGCACTAAAGCCTGCTGTGTGCATGACAGTGGCTGAGCCTGTATGGTCCGTAATGGGCATCCGAGTTAAGGCTTCTGGAAACTCTAACGGGTGTGCGAAATTTGAAACACTAAGTAAATCTACTAGCTGCCCTTGGATCAATCTACAGGCCTAGCTTGTTCAACTATCTTTGGATGGAATGAGGAGGAGGGAGGGAGGGGGGGGGGGGAGTGAACCCGCCAGGATAAAAGACAAATTACACAGAAAATAAAAAGTGAGTCGCCCCGGGGACAAATTGACTCAGTTTTAGGACAGTGACTCACTTTTTATTTTCTGTGTACTTGTAGGAATGCTTATTGTAAGTAATTTAGACCAGAGAAAGTAAAAGGTACGACCAGAAAAATGAACAAATGTGCTTTTAAAGTGGAATCTTTGTGTAGGTAAATTTTCCCCTAATTAGAAATCGCCTGGTCGATGAGGCTTAGGTCTTATCGGATATCCCGAGGGTTAGACTCTAACCTCGTCTGGAGAATTATGTTTCCATCATAATCACTCAAACTTACCTTTTTCATGAAGTGTCCACTCACCAGCCAAAATTTGTGCAAGCTACGGATTAAAAACAGCACGCCGAAATTGCTTACATTCTCTTGTACCCCAGTATTGTAGTCTATCGTATATCATGCAATAATTGTCACCTGCCAAGCTACAGGAGGTAAGAAGGGGGAGGTGTCCCGTGGAAGGAGAAATAAGCAGTATCCTTTAAAGATGCATTATTGTAAAGACTTTATGATCGGATTCCATCGTAGCAAGGGGATAAATAATATTTAAAACCGTACCTATTTATTGCGGGGAGGGGACGATCTGGCGCCCTTATCAAGGTGGGCGCAGTGTATACCTTGGTACCAATACCTCCTTGAAAGTGAAAATTGGAAATATAAGTGTATTTTCTTAGACAGTTTTAAGAACGCATGTTTTAGCATTAGGGAGAATATTTAACTCGTATCTTAATTTTTCCTCTTATACACATTAAGGAACATGACGAGTGCCCCCAACATCCAAACAGATATTGATGAAAAGACCAAATCTACTTTTGCCGAGTCGGGTACTCAAACAGAGGAGGAAACCAAAACGGAAGGATATGAAAATGAAGCATTCAGTCAGATGTGAGCTATCTTTAAGTCTGGTTGCCATGGTGATGCCACCTAAGATATACAAACAGTGACCCAGTTGCAACCCTTTGCCCAAACTGTACTGGAAGGAATTCTTTGCCAGTAGGCCTATCTTTTGAAAAGTCGAGAAATCTAAAGCAATTTTTCGCTATACTGCCAGCATTTAGTTTGATTAGAAGTCCATTTTCTTTGTCAGAGAATGTAATATACTTTTTGCTTTTTGGAGATTTTAATTTTACCTGTTTAGAACCTAAAACCTTTTTGGTGACATATGCATTTCCCTTGAAACATTTTGTATTAAGTTCGTTACTGCAATTGTGAGGTTTATTCAAATACCTTCAACTGCAGTTATAAAGACTTAAGTCTCTTCCTTTGTCAGTTCACCTTCGGATCATAGCGGAGACTGAGAGATGTCCTCTCAGAGCTTGACTACTTATGAATGTGAATAGTTGTAGTATCATTAAGAGGATTTCAATCATTCCAGGAAAGACTTACGACAAACATTTCAAAATATCTGAATCGTTCTTTTGTTAAATTGGTTTTGTGATTTTATTTTTCACTTGTCAACAGAGAACGGGACTTTTTTTGTAATACAATTTGCGGCGCATACACTTAGTGAAATCCGGCCTAGAAGGCTACTTGGGCACATCGAGCACACGAAACTAAGTTTTATTGTGGATTCGACCATGGAGGTGTTAGAACACCTCCCTGGTTCGACACTGGCGAGAATCGCCTCTTTTCCCGACTATAATGCTCGAGGGTAACAAGGAAGGGTGTACTAGCAGTCAAATTGCCCTCGATCCGGCCACCGGGGCCTCCCATTTTTAACGTCCATACCTGTGACGTAGGGTTCCCAGTCTTTACCCAGTTTTTTTTTCAAAGGTTGGGTGGGGTAGAGGAACCTCGTTTTGCGCCGTAGAAAGAACAAAGGCCTAGGCAAGGGACAGTCTGAATCGTAAACCTTTCTGAGTCGGCCAACCAGAAACCATATTAAGTCGTCAATTTGAAACCCCCAGCCACACATGTACCAGGCGCGTAGCCAGAAATTTGCCAAGGAGGGGCAACGCCTGTAGGCAAACTGTCTAAGCGACGCCCCACCACAGGTTGGCGCGAAGCGAACAAGAAAAGTTTGGCCAAAAGTGCCTCCCAGATCGCTGGAAACGACACTTCCCAGGCCTTGTTAGTTGCATCTGAACATTTTTTATTTTGAGTTACGAGCAATATCATAAAAAATAACTAAAAAATACAAAAATATGGTCAAGGAGTGACGGCTGCCCCCTTACCTCCTTGGCTACGCGCCTGACATGTACATAACCTTTTTGAACAAGCAATTACATCAGAACATTCCTGGTTGGGTCCACTGGGATTTGATCCCAGGACCTTTCGAATGGAATACAGTGCACTATGAGCAACTCACCAACCTTATCCTTCCTCTCAAACAGCTGAATGCCACCAGATAGGTGTTACCTAGTCTTTCCAATTCTCGTCCAAGACCTTTACTATAGAATGCCATAGTATGAAGCTCACCCCTCCACTCCTCCCCCAGTGCCTAAATGAAAAAAATCATAATGGGAAAAGTACCAAAAATGTCAGTTTGGCTGTCCTATACTTTTGCATCCGACGGAAATGCCCCTTGTCCCTTTCACTATAATCCCCTGAAAATAGGTTGATCCGTGTGCTTTCATCATAACAAGGTATTGAGATGTACAGCAATATATTACAAACACTATATTACAAACACACACTTTTGGACGAAGGTTTCTTGTTGCATGAGATCAGAATGTAATATTAGAAAAATATCTCATCACCACCTACGCAGGGTTGGGAAGTAACGAGTTACAAGTAACGCCGTTACTGTAACGAGTTACATTTTGTGTAACGGAACCCTGTAACGAGTTACATTTGCATTTCGGTAACGGAGCAAGTAACTAGTTACAATTCTGTGTAAAAGTAACTGTAACGGCGTTACATTTGGGTCCCGTTACTTTCCCGTTACAAATAGTCAAGTCAATACAAATTGCATTTTACTCGAAGTAGTAACAGAAAATTTCCAAATTGATGACACTTTGGTGGTAAAATTATTTTTGATATATTTATCATGCATCTCTATTATCGACGTCGCCCTCACCGACATCAAAATTTTATTCACGATTTGAATCAGCAGTTGATATTAGATGCACATGCTGCAGGCTTACAGGGTCACTTGATTGTCTATTAAACTAAGTTTAAAAATTGATTTACTTATTAGACAGATCAATGCTTATTATCCATGAGACCGAATCTTTGTGTGATTAGTTGAAAAATACTGAACGGTCCTCTGGTAAATTAAGGCCCAGCTGACTTTATATAGCTCATTATATATACTAAGTGAAGTCAGCTGGGCCTTAGTTTACTCACATTGTCATTTAAGAGGACACATTGCAGATAGTGCACCGTGACAAACAGGTTGGCCCATAGGCATTCAAATACTAGGCTTACTTTGAAAGTTTAATCATTACCTTTTGAGAGGTTAGGGTTGGACCCGAGTCCACCCTATCCGAGTCGGAGCTAACTGCCATTCTAGATTCCCTAATCTTTCCGAGCATGGTACCGTACGTACCCCTCAAGTTCCGGTCAGTTCTGATTCCAATGGCACCAATTCCGAGACCAGTCTTTTTGCCAATGTATAGCATATCAAACTTACAGCTGTTTTAATTTCTTTTTACATGTCCACCATTAATAAAGACATCATTTGTAATCAAATCAATAGCCTGGCCTCCTCGGTAATTTAGTTGATCATGTGTGACAATACTTTACATCTGTATATTGTACACAAATTACAATGGGACTTTAAACACTTTTAAAGTAACTTTCATATTTGAGAACTCGGCTGAAATGAGCTCCCAAGTCCAGTAACATCACATTCCGGAAAAAATTCTATTCCGGAACCCCGGGCAAATTCCTAATCTAGAAAAACGCTCTCAAGACCGGCATTAAGCTAGTCGAATCCGGACTGGCGCGTTGGAGTCCAGTAAATTATACGGTGCCAATCGTCGGCAAACACAGTGCATCCATTTATGTATCTAATTTAATATGTATGGTATCCTTATTTGATGAATCAAACGTATGTATTTAGGCTATATCATATTCTTTTCAATGCCCGTAAGTCTCTTAACACTGGAATAATAGTAAGGTTAATATAAAAACAGCAGAATATTGAGATGGTCAAATGGCGTTAAAAGTATCCTAACAATGCGAATTGAAAGAGGAGAGAAGTGTCCGACTTAAAGCTTCACCTATTTAATGTAAAAAGAAAGTGAATTATGGGTACATGGTCTGCATGTGTAAACTACATAGTCTCACCATTTCTATGCATTGTTTTACATCGACACAATGTGAAACTTGAAATTTATGCCGAAATATTACTTAGCCCAACCTTAGCAGTGAGTTTTTAAAATTTTACTGCTAACAAATACAGAGCTCGTATTACCATATTTATGCCCTTCAGGCGTGAAGACTTTAATTACTGCTAAAACAATGCCCTCCCCCTTTAATAGCCGCTGACCTCTCTAAATTGTGATGGGAGTATAACGATTTCCACCCTCAAAGAAGTACTGTCGTAACTGGAAAAGTTTTGGTAACAACCATATTCGTCTAACAAATAGTTTGCGTAAGCTCCGACACAGTATCATGATTCGCTGCTTCATGATGAGCGCCAGGAGCCTCTGCCTGAATCCCCAGTGAAGATCAGCTGGCATCATTGACTTTGTTTGGGGAACACCTAAGGATAACCGGCACAAATGAAGTTCGGTCCTCTCATGTGCCCCTTCTTACTATCTAATTATGCCCCCCCCCCTTCCATTTCAGGTACCGAGGTACCGTACATTTACCTTGAAGTAACTAGTTACTTTTGAAATGTAGCTAGTTACTTTTCAGTTAAAAGTAACTGTAACTAGTTACTTTTTCAACATTGTAACTAGTAACTGTAACGAGTTACAATTTTATGGAATTAACTGTAACTATAACGAGTTACTTTCAAAGTGTAACGGGAACAACCCTGCACCTACGTGATGTCTCTGTAAGAGCAATGCAAACCCATCCTTTTTAGACCTTACCGGGTGAGGGTGAGGCCCCCACCCCTTGGAAAATATTTGAGCATCTTTAAATGCAGGTTGATGCTACATTTTTGTGCAATTTTCTTTGAGCACTTTTATTAGGAAAGTTGATATATTTAACAAAAGTAATTAAGGGGTTTCGTCCTTGAAAGTGGGGAGGAGGCATACCTTAGCCCTACATTTTTTACTGGGATTTATCCAACAGCCCACCGACTCCCGCATCTTTCACATGGTGTATATGCAAGGAACTGCATTTCAATGGTCCGACCAATTGTAGCAACAATTTAGCGAAGGCTGGAAGGATACATAGTCGCCTTTATTTGTATGCCACTGACCGTATATGTCCGTACAACCATTCCATGGTACAGCATATTCCACGGTTCAACGGATCTCGCCACTCGTGTTCATCTGCGGTCTTCCTAACTGCATGACTGCGATCGGCTCCTATACCCCGGTCACATGGGATTGCACTCAACTACGCTAACCTATAAACGTACAGTATCTTTAACAATGAGATAGCGCCCGTACTACCAATTATTCATCCGTTGACCTACAATCTAAATTTAGTCCATTTTGTGGCCGTTGGACCCTTGTGCAAGCACAAACACCCGATAGCCATCATCAGATTAGCAGCGTTTCAACTTCCCAGGAAAGAAAAACATTGACATATGAGATCCTGTCTGATGAAAACGAATGTCCCTAGGGGCCTAGTGATCCTAGCCTGTTCGCACATAGCGGGGGAGGGGGAGGAGACAGTGGCAGTAGGGGAAGTCCCCTCCAAATTTCAAATTAAATTTTTCTCATATTGATATTTGAAATCTTTGGTGACTAAAATGCCGAAAGATTGTTTAGAGGCAACTAAAAAAGGCACAAAGTGACATTTTCGGCAATGTGAGACGCATTTTGATATTTTTGTTTCCTTGCCGAAGGCAGGCAAGGAATCTGTGCGATGGTGATATTGTGTGTGTGTGCGTGTGTTTGTGATACTTTTCTTGTTTATACGATATATCAAAAGGAGATACACTGACAGTTCTCAAACTTTGTTGGTAGGTGCCCCATATTAAGAGAAAGAACCCCATTGTTTTTGGTAGAGGTCAAGAGTTATCTGAGCTCACCAGGGGTCAAACTCTGAAAACTTTGTTTACACGATAGCTCAAGGTGGGAAGCTTGGAAAAATTTCATACTTAATATGTGGATGCCTTATGGTGAAAGGAAGAATCCTATTGTTTTTAATTGAGGTCAAAGGTCACCTGGGGTCACCGGGGTCAAACTTTGAATACCTTGTTTACAAGATATCTCAAGTTAGGAAGCCTGGATAGTTCACATGGTGTTGCATTTAATTCATCAAAAAACCCCTATGAGTTTTGTCAGATGTCAGAGGTCAGCTGAAATCACCAGGGGCCAAAAACCAAAAATCCCCAAGAATTCCCATGGTCAAACAGAACACAAAACTGTAACTTTAGATGACTGAGATAAGGTTTCACGGCTCAGTTTCTAAATAATTGGTTTAAGTCGGGCCGGCCACGGCCTCTTTTTCCAGCTGTGGCTCACTGGCTTATTTTCCCTACTCCATTGCTTACAGAAGTCGAGAACACCGCGGTGGTGTGAAATATGTCAGTTTTCCCACCCCTTTCTTCGGTAAACATGGGAAGGAGAAATCAAGATACGATTCCTCCTTACCATTGTCCACCGATAATGTGGAGTGGAGAAAACCAAAGTTAGTGAGGGGGTACTTCAAGAAAGGACCATTACACAGTGTCTATTTTCAAACATCCTGTCCATAAATGAACGCGCCCGCACATGACACGGATTAGCGCTATATAACTTTGGTTATATTATTACCAAGGTAGGATGATCCCATCGTGGTACGGAGAAATCGTCGACGAGCGAGCTAGTTATGTTACTTAAATTGAAAACAAGATCGATGGGTATAGTTCATTTATGGACAGGGTGTTCCAAAATAGACACTGTGTAATGGTCCTTTCTTGAAGTACCCCCTCACTAACCTAGGTTTTCTCCACTCTACATTATCGGAGGATAATGGTAAGGAAAAATAAAAATTTAAATGATAGGCCTACTCCGTCAGTGATATTTAGACATTTAACACATAACCTTCAAATTTTTGGCGGGTCTGGCGGAAGTTCGGGCGCCTAGCCCCCAGAGGCCCCCACCCGTGGCTACGCCACTGGTTTTAAGTTGCATTTTAAACATTCCAAATTTTGATATCTCATGTGTTAGAAATTTACAAGAGAGAAAATACTATGAATTACATTTTTGAGAGAATTTTGATTTCAAATTACTTTATGAGCTCTCTTTTTAGGGTTTGTTTCCAAGGCGTCCGAAGCTGTTTTTCTCGACTGGGTGGGGAGGGGGGAGGCTTGTATTAGACCGCCGTCCTGGGGGAGGGGTCTAAGGGGAGGTGCATCCCTTCCCCTTAGACCCCTTAGTGGAGGTACCCCTTTTTCCTTTGGAAAGTTTTCGAATATTTGACGGTCCTTTGACGCAATTTGGTGTAATATTTTGCAAATTTTAAGGATCTATTTTTGCTCTTTTCATTTTTGCGATGATCGCTCCCGCTATACATGTAGGCGGACAAGATGACCAACTTTTTCCATCTCGTTTCTTCAGTTCCCCCAACATGGAGAGAATGCACAAATTAATGAATGAAAAGTTACGCATTTGTTCCAAGGGGTCGAACACTTGTAAGCTTTACATCTATCAATTGCCAAACTGTTAAAAGGAAATGTACAGTAACGTATCGTTGTCACTAACAATGCTCAGAACATATGATAATGGACCGAAAAAACACACATTAAACACAGGAAACAATTCTTTCTAAAATGAAGACGTTATTACAGAAGACGCAACCCAGCCTCGGGGGATTGTCGAAAAAACAGAGTGACGCCGGCAGAGGTTGGCGATGGGAGGGAGGGGGGATACTACAGAAAATAAGCCCACCCAAGATAAACCCAGAAAGTCCGTGTAAATTGTGCGTATTCGCATCTGTGGCAGTTTGAGAACATTTTCGGAAATCAATAAGGGACACTTGCCCCATGCCCCCCGTGCCGGCGCCACGTGTTAAAATAGTAAAAGGTAACCAGGCCAGGTAAAATTTATGTAGATTGCTATGGAAACTAAGGAAAGAAACACTCTGTGAGAAGTGATCCTCTACGAACTTTATACAAGCCTTATTATGAAGCTTACGGTAATAAGATGAGGGAGGTGGTATTAGCTGGTGTATATATATATATATATATATATATATATATATATATATATATATATATATATATATATATTATGCGACTGTGTCCGCTTCCCACCATTCTTCAGTTTGTATATAAATGAGTATATATATATATATAGATATATATATAAAATAGGACAGTTTATTATTTTTCGTTTCTCTCTCCCCTTTTCTCCTCTTTTCTCGCCCTTCTTTTTCTTTTCTCTCTTCATTTTTTCTCCCCTTTTTCGCCTTTTTTATTTTTCCTCATTTTTCCATTGGGGGGCATGGCTTGCTGGGCTCCCCTGGATACTCCACTGGTCCTTATTAAATACATGAAAAGGTACAATTAGCAGAATTTTGCATCTTTAAGCCCTTTACTACGAAATAAAATAGCACCCTTAAGAAGCTTTGACTTTTACGGCGCGAAAAAGTTGCTGAATTCATTTCATATTTTGACCCTTTTCAGAAGATCTCAGTAATCAGAAACAACTACAGTACTCCTGTAAGATTAAGAGATGAACATTCCATAGTAAATTAAGAATTGAGGTCCAAATTTGCTGTGAAAAGGTATCCACTTTTGACCATTACAGACGGCTGATGACTGCACTATTTGTGTAGGTCTGTAATAGGTCCATGGTCGTAGTTACCAGGGAGGTGCAAATGGTAACTGCCTGCTCTCTGGTCGAAGTAAGGCATCGTGAGCTGATAGGCGAACAACCACAAACAAATCTTAGTGAGGACTGGGAAACCGTGTACACTGAAAATTTGGTCCATAATTGAAATTTGGGGACAATTTCCTCACGATGTCCCATGGCTACGGACCTGTTTGAAGCACGGACAAGAAATAAACAGGAAATGTCATTTCTGTCTCTTAGACAGGATATCCTGCGAGCCAGCAACAAAAGTCGAGGACAGATTGAAAGGGATATTTATAAGTTCTTACCTTTTCTCATTTTTTACATTTCTGAAAAAGACGTCGGAAGCGGGACCAAGGGGTAGGGACTGGGAGGTGCACCCCCAATCAAATGTGGTGGTTTAAGTATCCCTCCGACCCTTCTTTTCAATAATGAAATTCCATTATTTGACCCCCTCTGTAAAATGTATAACCTTTTCAATGTGGGCTGTATCTAACGTTTTAAAAAACATACTTCAAAAACTGCAAAAAGTATCGCATCATATTGCATCTAGGGGCACTCAAATATTTCTTTATTAAAAAAGAGGGGAACATCTCCCCGTGGACCTTTCCCAGGACGGTTGTCCGGTATGGTTCAGCCCCAGTCAAGCCTTACTTTCCTACCCCTATAATTATTGACACGGATTGTGTAATTAAATATATCGAGGTAGTGGAGATACTAAACTATAGTCAAATGGGTACAAACGTTTGCTGATGCCGTTGTAATGAAACCGGCTGCTCAGCGCGACTAACGGCTTGCGAGCGCCTTCGATTCCTTGCGAGCTACTACGACCTCGAGAAAGTCACCTAGTGGGAAAATGTTTGCTCGCAACTGGTCGCACGCGCTCGCAAGTCATGATGGCAGGCGTTCGCAAAGTTTTAAACATGTTTTAAATCTTAATTGTAGCCTCCGCAAGTGCATGGTAGGAAGACGATCGCTTATATTGACCCCAATTTCCCATTACTGATACTTAATCTAGCCGGCTTTTATATGCAAAGGACAAAACCTGAATTCGTCTCCCTTGGTAACATGTCAAAATGTTATTCTAATTGACGGTATATTCAGCAGTGCCAAAACACATTTAATTTCCTTGATTTTTGCATGACGTCGTCTGCTACATCTAGCATTGGGAGTGGCTTGAGTCACGAATTAATTTGTGAATTTCGACGCGCTTGGACGATAGTAACAAATGGTCAGTTTGTTTCTTTTGTACATGTTATACATGGTATACCTTCTGCATCTTGGGAAAAAATGCCAAAATTGATCAAAATGTAACAGAAAAGTTTAGTCTTGAACAACTTGTGTTCATTTGCATACAACGGTAGTGTTAGATTATTGCCAGCATTTCTTCGGTCCGTGGCGATAAACAGTCGTTTTAAGTTTTAAAACAGAGGGTTTTATTTGAAGGTGGGCAACTACTTGGGCATATCAGGGAGGAAATATCACCTCCCTAGTTCAATGTACCAGTAATCCTTTTGTTAGAGTAGTAGAGTGATTGTGAATGAGGTAAGGCTAGGATGGCAGGCACGGTAGCCACGGGGGTACTGGGACGTGCCCCCAAAAATTTTCAATAAAAGGTCTTGCACTGAAGGAGGAAAAATTTATTACGAGACCAGCATTTTTGGAATACAAATATAAGAAGTTAGATGGAAAATCTCGCACCATTTTGCACCTAGAGTCCTTGAAATAGGCAAATATTATCAAAAGGGGGCACCCTCCCCTTAGACCCCTCCCACAGGCCGGCGAAACTCCACCATTGACTTGCCCCCCCCAATTGTTATTCTGGCTACGGGCCTGAAAGTTGATTGAGAGAATTGAATGCTCTTAAATCAAATGATCATTCATTATTGGGATTTTGTCCTCACGCTAAACTGGATCTAAAAGAACTAGCATAATTTTAAGTTTCAGTCGGAACTCAGTAACACCTCCCTGGTTCTACTTTTCTTACTTCCTGTATAGGACAATTTGGATAAAATTATTGTCCTATTGCGCCGTAAAGCCCTCAAAATATTACATCCTCCCCTCCTTCTTGAGGCCCTTTGCATTATCTATCCCGGTCAGCTGTTAGTCGTACGGAGTAAGACTACTTTAGAACTGAAAAAGTCAAATTGTGAATTTTGAGGTCTGTTAAGCCTTGTGCACATCCAATGCCATCTGAAGAAACTAAAATGCACCATTATGATGCAGTGGCGGATCCAGGGGGGGGGTTTGCCGACGTCCGGACCCCCTCAAATTCCCAATTTGCCCTTTTTCAAAATTATTTTTTTTTACACTAAAAAACGAGACAGTTTCACAGGTAATGACAGTTGTCCAACTCCGAGGAGATTTTGGTTACCCCCATCCAGTATCCATCAATCCACCCGTAAAAGTCTAGCCATTTGACTACGGTGGCCTATATTGCGCACCCCGAAACACGAACAGTGCAATCGTTTTACAGAGAATGTGACTAAAGTATGTCTTACTGCCTGCGTGACAGTCAGGCGTTCTAATCACTTTAGGCTTGGAACCACGTGTGCATGGCGTGCTTGGGCAATCAAAATAATACAAAACACGCAGATATTACGTCATACTCACTAGCTAGCGCTTTGTGCAACCGGGTCAAATAACGCATTGCCAGTCGGTTCAATTTTTTGACGTCCTTGGACCGATGACCGGTCTGCTGTCGCAAATAAAAAGCAATCATTCGACTTCAGTCATCTGTTCTGACAGAGTATTTTTGACAGTGGCGCCGCAACTATATAGGGAACATAACATACAGTATTTTAACCCCCTCCCCCAGTCGAGATAGCGGTGGCGCCAGGTAGGGGAAGGGTTCATGCCCCCCCCCCTCCGTCGAGGAAGGCTGGCCCCCTGTCGGGGAAATTTACAGTTTCGTTGTTGAGTCTTAGTCGAAAGTATGCAGTCCCCGATGACAACTAGTCGCCCCGACGATTTACCTGTTTTTTGCTCTCAAGAGGATAATTTCTCTAATAAGAACCCAAAATGTTCGGCGCGCTACGCCCGCTGTAGAGTCGCTCTATTTTCTTCAATAGTTCCATTCCACATAGCAGGATAGCACAAGTCCTGTCCACCTTATCAAGTAACATATAGGCAGAGTACATAGTGTATGTAAGGTAACTTTCATCCCATATCTCAAAGTCTAGTTGGTGTTCTCTTGTGTGTGTCATGCGGTACAGTCAGTTGGTGAGCGACTAACGGAGCAAAGTTTGGTTACTTCATCGTGTGGTCCAGGTGGTTTCAATACAATGTATGTTACACCCGATACGGTCTACAAACCCTATAATCCTTTTTTCGTTTCGTCATATGTTTTATGTGTAAGCCTATCAAAAATTTCCTCCCGCTTCACGCGCTTTTCAATTTCACGATCCAGATTAAAAAAAACACTATCAGTGCGCAACTCGGATCTCGAAGTATTAAGTGATATAATGCAAAATATGCCTGCAATGGCATGGGATAATGAGGCGCCTCCATTTGCCCTTCTCATCATCCCCTAGAAATAGGGAATGTCGGAACTTGGGGTAGCTGATATGGCCCGGCCCCCTGTTGGGAAAATTCTGCCGCCACCGATGGTCGGTTTAATTAGTTTGGCTTTCACAAGAGTAATTTCTTAGTGGGATAAAACCCAAAACTGTCGGTACGCTTTTTCCACTCATCCTTAGTTCCGTTGTACTAAGCTAAATAAAGTACAAACCCTTTCCACCTTTTCAAGTAATATAAGTAGAATACATGGATTCATGTTACTGTCGGGAATTGAATCGCATTTCGCTAAACCTGGTTAACGTTCACTTGTGTGTGTCGTACGGTATGGCTAGTGACTCGAGGAGGGAAGTACAATAAAGTTATGCCCGATAGGGCCCAACTGTCCGGACAATTGTTCTATACAAGCTTTAAATTAGTACAAATTCTTCTAAGTGTAGGCTTACCCAAAAAATTTTCGCGCGCTTCGCGCGCTTTGCAATTTCACCGTTTAGTAGATTCCAGGTTTTGATTCCAGTTTTGCATGTCTCTTGGTTTATCCTTTCTTTGTCAATATGCGGTAAATTGTATAACTGCTGACGTTTATGGGAACCAAAATTTAAATTTTAAAAAAAAAATGAATGTGCCCTCTTTATATTGGACCCCCTCAGAAAAGACCCTAGATCCACCCCTGTGATGCCCACAATTTCCTGAATACCCCAGATCTCCCGGGACTCCCTTGGATCCCACCAGGGGCCCTTAGGAGGGCCCCTGGATCCACGGCGAAGAGGATCGCTTCGCCCTCTCGCTGATCCTTCGGCGCCATTTCGGTATGTCCAGCTTAATTCGCCTGAATACAACTGCAGTAGCGTAGCCAGAGGGGGGCAGGGGGCACACTGCCCCCCCCGGGCGAAAAATCGAAGTAAAATCGGGACGACGGAAAAATTAAAAAAAAAAATAAACGAAGGGAAAAAGAGGGAGAAGGAAAAGGGAAGGGGAAGAGGAAAGGGGAAGAAGGGAGAAAAAGAGAAAAAAGGGAAAATAACAGGAGAAACGGGAAGTAAAATAATAACGATAGGAATCATTATCGATGGAAGGAAAGGATGGAGAGAAGGAAACGGGCTTGATAAGGTAGAGCACTGGTTCAAATATCGACGGGACGAGTATACTGATACAGGTAGGGCTAGGGACCGTGGAAAAGACCAAAGGGAATGAGAAAGAGAAGGGCTAAGAAGGCAGAAACGGGACGAGGGATGAAGCGAGGCAGATTGTGCATGAGAAAGAGGAAAAGATGAACTAGGAAAGGGAATAGAGAGCTTTAGACGACTAGGGAGTCCGGAAGGACAGACTATGAAGCAGAGCAGTCAGAGTAAGGGGATAGAAAAATGGACGTAAAGCAAGGATGTCAGTGTGGGAACTATAGGGACAGTAGCGACCGTCCCGATTTTTATTTTAAATCTCTGTCAAAAAGGGATACTTAAAATAAATTTCCCGTGCAAATTTTCTTTCAAAGTCACACAATGAGTGGAAAGTATCCAGTTGCGTTGCCACGTATTGGGGTTTGGTGTCAGAGCCCTCATGAGTGGTCAAGAAAAATTGCCAAGAGAAACTATAAGCATGAATTTGAATATAACATGGGCAAGCTCCACCCATATTTTGCTTTCCCAGCTGACTAGATATAAAGTGATAAATCTTAGCTCTATGCAATTACATTTTATTTGTTCTCAGGGGACCTCCTGGTGTGGCTGACTTTGGCAGCAATCCTCCTAACATCTTAAAACCCAAAATATGTAGCAATTTTGGAGTGTAACGTAGTAGCGTGCGCAATGGGGCCGGGGCCATGGCCCCCACCGTTGTAAGTAGTCGGGGGAAAATCAGCTAGTCGGGGGAAATCGGAAGCAGTCTGACCGAGACTGGCCGAGCATCAGGCGCACTCTCCCTCCCCCAATTGGCCGTTATGGGTGTTTTAACATGCTTCAGAATGTGTCAAATATAGCACCATTTTTCATCTCAGCGAGCTTCTAAAAGCAAAAATTTCCCTCCCCGGGACGGCGAACAATCAATTTTTTGTCTTTCTATTATAACAAAAATCACTAAACAAATAGCAGTCTGAAGAACGGTCAACCATCTAGTTATAAAGATCACTACCTTTATACTGGTCATTAGGCAAGCCTGAAGCCAGGGGGTGGAGGAAGAGGGCAGCCGCCCACCTTATTTTTAGTATTTTATTATGTTTACTTTTTACAATAGTGCTAGTGTTTCCCCTTTTTATATGCGATTAATAGGCCCGGGAAGTGCCATTTCCAGCCATCTGGAAGGCATTTTGGACCAAAATTTCCTTGCGCTCCGTGCCACCATCGGTTGGCGCGGATCGCTGAGAGACTTTCTATTAGCTGCGTCCCTCCCACTTCCTTGACATTTTTTACTACGCCCCTGTTAATAGTTTGCGTCTAGCCAGTTGGACTTTTCTCTGTGCCAGTTGGTGGAATTCACAGTCTACCCCCACCTCACAAATCCTGCGCACGCCACTGGTGTAACGTACAACACCCCGGGGAAGGATCATTTCCTCAGTGTAGTTTGGGAAAGCATTTTTGGCCAAAATATTCCCTGTACGCTTCGCTCCAACTGGTGGTGGCGCTCCGCGATGATAAAGTCTCAAAGGCTCTCTCTGAAGAAAGGCATTGATCCCTCAAGAATGATTCCTCCTCGATCTTACACCGAGTTTACCACTGACAGTTCACCCCAGCTTCATCAAATCGAGTTATGGTAAATAGTTAAATTGTGATCATCGTGACTATAAGTTCGCATACTGATAAGGCCATTTGAATATCAAGTCGATAATTTATTCTCATGCCCCCAATTCTATTTCGAAGCTTCCGGACTTGTCCCGGGGTGATAAACTGGACCCAAAAGAAACGGTGGGGGGGGGGACCCACCTCTACAATTAGTTTGAAAAATCATGAAATCGGGACGAAAATTTTCATTTTGCCCCCCCCCCCCCCGGGCCGAAGACCCTGGTTACGCGCCTGAACTTCCCCACCGAAAAAATCCTGCGGGTATTGCTGTAGTACGGCCATGCTCCTGCACCTGTATTTACGAGACGTTATTCTTACAATAAAGTGGTTCATATTCGACACCTGCTGCCTTTAGGAGCGGCAATCAAAGACTTAGGATGCATCTTGTCCGTCGGGTCGGTGCCACTGTTCCGGCAGACTGCAGGATTGGGAGCATTTGGGAGCTATTAGCAACTCCTGGCCCGTTGCGCACAAAGTCGAAAAGATATAGCGAATGGTTCACGATCAGCTGGGCGAAGAGATGTAACTGCCCCACCAAACAAACTAAGATTATTAAAAAAAGACGGCATATGGGTTGAGAAAAAATATGTGACCATTCTCATCAACCTTATCCCATGGAACTACTACCTGGGCCAGGTACTACTACCTGGACCAGGTATTAGCTCCATACTTATCCGAATTTGAGACATTTAGTATATACGCTATATAGTGAATAACTTGCACTACATAAAATGGAGTGAACTCAATTAGAATGCCTTCAAAGTGTTATTTTTGTGAATTCTTCGTGTACACCCAAAAAAAGCAAACAAACAAAAAACAACATGAGTTTTTGTACTTTCCCCAAATCTTCTACTTATTTTCTCTCCAGTCAAAGATTGCCCTTTTTTCAGGGGCGAACCGCGCGCGAGGACTCAACTGAGGTAATCATATTGTATACCGGTACGTGTCAGGGGCGGATGCAGGTTTTGACTAAAGGGGGGGGGGGGGGAGTTTGCGATATAGTTACTATCTAAGCGGAGCGCCACCATGAGTTGGCGCGAAGCGTACAGAGAAAATTTTTGGTCCAGAAGACCCCCAGATTGCAGGAAATGGCATTTCCCACGCGTTTCCTGGGCTCTTTGATCCGTATAAAAACAAGCTTTCATTGAAATTTCCTGTGTCAGAAATTTTATGATAAATGTCCTGTCAAAAAGTTGTCTTCCTTCTTGTGAGAGATGCATAGTATACAGCCAGCAGATAACTATCTTGGGCGTCAGGAGTTCGGAGCATTCAGTCATTTGTTGTGCTCTCTCTAGGCACTCACAGTAACTCACTCAAAGTTGCTCGTTTGTGCTCAATAAAGAAAATTTGGTTTCTCTTTTTGAAATCTTCTGAATGTTCTTTGGTATTGGGGCCTTAAAATTCAACTGGTAGGCTTAATCGCATGCACTGGATTTGCCCGACGGGGGGCAGACTCCCCGACGGGGTCCAGCGACCCGAAGCCCCGACAGCCATGATGTCGTCGAGGAATTGGTGAGGAGGGATTTGAAGAAAACTTGTGTACTAGATTATGACATTGCGGGGCATATATTTCATAATATTTGTATATACTAGAGAAATATATTTCCGCCTGGATCTATCGTTTTTCCTAGAATCCAAACTTTGAAATTTCAAAGCGCGCGAAGCGGGCGAAATTTTTTGTATAGGGCTACGCTAAAAAGAATCTGTACTTATTTGAAGCATATATATAGGTCAATTGTCAAGGCAGTTGGGCCATATCGGGCATAACCTACGCTGTACTTCCCTCCACGACTCACTAGTAGTACCGCACGACAGACACAAGAGAACATTAACTAGGTTTAGCAAAATAAGATGAAATGACCGACATTTACATAAAACCATGTATTTTACTTATATTAAGTTACTTGAAAAGGTGGAAAGGGTTTGTAGTATATTTAGCTATTAGTAACGGAACTGAGGAAGAGTGGGTAAGGTGGACCGAAAATTGTGGGTTTTATCGCAGAAATGACCCTTTTGAAAGCCAAAATAAGTAAACCGACCATGTCGGTAGCGACACCATTATCCCGACAGGGGCCCGGATCATGCAGTGACCCGAAGTTCCTACAGCCCCTATGTCGAGGGGGTCGTAAGGAGGGGATATGAAGGAGCCTAAATATCTCAAGCCATTGCAGGGCATATTTTGCATAATATCACTGAATACTTCATGAGCCGAGTTGCGCACTGATAGTGTACTTTTAAATCTGAAACGCAAAATTGCAAAGCGCGCGAAGCGCGCGAATTTTTTTCTTTTGGTTTTACACAAAAAATATATGTAATTATTAAGAACAAAAAGAAAAAAAAGGAAAAACTGTAGGGGTTGTAGACCATATCAGTGATAACATACATTTTATCGAAACCACCTGGACTACCCTTTGAAATACCCTAACTTTGCTCCTTAAGTCGCTCACCAACTGACCGTACCGCATGACACACACAAGACAACAGCAAGTAAGCTTTGCGATATGGGATGGAATTCACGACCTCTACATAAACTGTGTACTCTGCCTACATGTTACTTGTTAAGTTTGACAGGTCTTGTGCTATCTAGCAATGTAGAATGGAAGTATTGAAGAAACTGGAGTGACTCTACCGCGCGCCTAGCGCGCCGAAAATTTTAGGTTCTTTTAAGGGAAATTGTCCTCTTGAGAGCAAACCGGTAAACCGTCGGGGCGACTTGTCGCCGTTGGGGACTGCACACTTTACCCTATCGACTAAGACTCCCCCACGAAACTGTAAAACATCCCCGACTGGGGGCCGTGGCCTCCTGCCCCCACCTGGCGCCATCACTGCGCTGCGTGAACCAAGAAAAATTGACCCTTCTCAGACCTTACAATCTATACTTAGGCCATCTTCATGTTTCATGTTTTGTATGTTTGTCATTTCCATGGAAACATTACGTTTCCTTGATACCCTCCCTTGCTGTACATACAACCATGTCGTCTAGAGGCACGAAGGAAAATATGCTAAAATACCGCCTACAGGTCCCTGGCACTCCCCATGTGCAAGAAACTCCAGGCAAACACCCACTCTTTTGCATTGAATGATGTTTAAACGTGATCTTGGTCATAACGTACTCTTGGATAAAAAAGGAATATATCTTGTGTAACAAATGAAAGGGATCCAGTATATAAGCGAATTTTGGATTATAATACCTTCCAGAACAATGGTAACGTCTTTAGATGTATGTTCCAACTGAACTGTCTAATTTTCCCTGAACGCCTTTACATCCAACGGATGTCCAAAGTATGATTGGTCTTCTCGATTTATGATTATATTAAGTAATTACAATTCAACGACAACCACTACCAGTCAACACAATATTTGAATTTTTCAGCGGGAGTACAAGCGAAAAGCTGGAGTCGCGTTCCATTTTTTAAAACAGAGTTAGGCACTACTGGATGCGATTTCATTGCATACGGGAACCAAGATTAGAGCTGGACCTCCTCTTGAAGGACTCACTGACTCGATAAGGATTTTGAATGAGAGAGAATCGGGACGATAGAAGGAAAAATACGCTGTCAGCAAACTTATAATTATGGCATGTTAATTGCATTGTTGTAACTGAAAATAACCTTCAAAACATACCGGGGGAAATAAACAATACATTACACAAAATGAAAAAGTCCTAGAAAATCAAAGGGGGGGGGGGGTTAAACCCCTAAACCCCCCTTGGATCCGCCCCTGCGTGTACAAGTATAAGTATACGTTTTCGTACGTTATACGTATACGACTATACGTATACATACACATGTTTATCAATAGACCCTTTTCCAAATAGCAAGTACCAAGGATTGTGGGATAGAATTTTGTACACATCCTTTTTGTCCACAGAAAAATGCTATCCCACAATCCTTTGCAATTGCTATTTGGAAAAAGGTCTATGTCAGCTTTTCGAAGCCAACCCCCCCCCCAAAAAAAATCCAACCCAAATCGGTGCTCCTGTGTGACTAGCTTCTCCCCCACTCATCATCAGTTCCCCCTCTCCAAACCGTGGGTCCTTCCCTAATCTAGGCCTAACAACTCCCTGCTATAAGCTACCACAAATCTGCGTGCAACTCATCAAAAGTTGTAGCCTGGTACACTGTAGAACTGTCTAGTCAAAACAGGTAATGTAAGTGCTCCCCAGACCCATTTGTATATTGCACTTTTATGCACTATTTATTTCCGAGCATTCTCAGCCCTACAATGGTTTAATTCCCTTCAACTTACGATAACTGGCACCCGGGCAGATTCTTCCTTTGTCCCCCATGCAAGGGGTGCTTTCCTAAGGGAAGGGGTGTCCCAATCCCTTTAAAAATACTTTTGCTCATTCAAGGTGGCCTAGATGTAAAATGGTGCTATTTTTAGCAAGACTTTGAGTTGATCAAGGGTTGAAAAATTCTCGTAGTAGTGAATACTTCTTACTTGGGGGTAAAGGGGAAACGCCCATTTTCTCGGAGAAATGTTCATGTAAGGTCATTTAGATGGAAATGGTTTTATCTTTAGGTGATTATGCGTTTAAAAAATTATGTGTGATGGGGGGGGGGGGTTTGGCATTCCAACATTGGAGGCTGTTGCTTAGAGTAATGCCTGGGAACAAGGCATCCCCCTTCCCCTTCGTACACTACTTCCCCATGTACAGTGAGGTTCTCTAATAACTATGTCAAGCCTTGAAATATAGCATTTAAATCATTCAGTGTACTACGGTATTACTTTTCACTATTTGCTCTAGAAAGTTTAATTTTAATTCGGTCACTTAATGGAATGTGAATGAAAGAAAAACAACTTTATCGTTTGATGGTGGAACGTCTATCTTCTGTCGTTTAGCTAATAAGAAGAAATGAAAAAGGGAGAGGAAGGAGAAATAATTCGCCCCTATCATGTTTTCATTTACACATCGCAGATTGTGCCATAGTTAGGAGGAGAAAGGTACCGGGACCCTCCCACAACTCAGCGATGGGTGTGAGTCCGAATCGACGGTCCTTGAACATGAATCACAGATTGTAACCTATCAGTCACCTTGACTGTTCCATTTTTGACAAAGGGAACCATAAAAAAGTTTTGCAGAAAACGTCATTGTATAATTTCATCAGTTAAGCATTATGACGTTAAAATTTTTCATTTTTATTATCTTTAATATTTTTTGAAGACTTTGATCAGTTTAGTTTCGAAGGAAAGGGGAGAAAATAGAGGAACGGGTAACTCTAAAAAGCACATAGTGTTTGATAAAACCTTAGTGTATATTGTACTCTCCTGGGCGTATTATTTTCCCCATACTGGCTGTACTAACCTTCCAAGTATGGGTTTATAATGACGTCGGCTTTCTTACACTTCGAAACCACGTTATGACACATCGTATGCAGAACTGGGGAGCTGTGACTACTTCGCCATGTTCGATTCCACGTGAACTGTTGCCCACAGTATAGCAGGTTGTACGGCACAGGGGCGTAGCGAAGGTGTTATCTTTTTTGGGGGTGGGGGTTGGGGTGGAGATTATGTTTTGCCGACGGATCTGGTAATGCGTAGTGCGAAAACGAGCTTTAGCGGGAAGGAGCTCCAGGGGGCTCAGCTCCGGAAGCTCTGGGTGAAAAATTAAGTCTCAGGATGGATATATTTTAGTTCATAATGCATCACCAAATGCAAACTAGATCCCCACTAATTTTAGGCTATTCCTCTGGTCAGGCCGCTATAGTTTTAAGCGGTTGGGATCCAGAGGTCGGCCAGTTTTTAGCTAGGGCGTTTTCTCAATGAGACATTTACTGATCTGTGGCCTTTGGGAGGTGTCTAAGGGGAGGGGGTGCCCCTTCCCCTACACCCCCTCCCCTTTGAAATTTTTTTGGAATTTGTAAGGTGCCTAGATCGCAAATGGTGCAATATTTGAGTGGATTTCTGCCCTAATGAGGAACCGCAAAATTTACACCCGGGTAGAATTTGCGTGTCAGATTTTTTTGGGCGACATTTGTCGCCGTTTATGCGACATTGTCCCACAAATAGGGGCTTGTTAAAACACTGGGCCCTGGTGGGGGTCCGGGGGCCTCGCCCTGGAATCTCTGAGGTTTTAGCATAATCCCTCGGTCAAAAATTAAGTCTCGTGCAGGACTGGTATATTTTGGTTCATAACTTGCATTATTCAACGCAGAGATTTCGGTTAATTCTAATGTGTAACGATATTCCTCCCGTCATGCCACTATACTTCAGGAGCTGAAACTGTCGTTCAGAATTGGAACACTATGTGTTCAGCATTTGAACACTAGACGTTTCAGGCGTTGAAATACGATAAGTGGATAGACGCCAGGCTTCAAAAAGGGAGAAAAAGTGTTTAGAATCTTAACACAAGCGTTTAAAATATGCTTTGAACGCCAGGATCTGAAGATGGGTTCTGTGTCTGTTTCATTTCGGTGTTCAAAAGTTAAAGCCTGAGATTGAACTGGTGAAGGAAGACACGCGCGGCACGCATTATTTTTTCCCAGGATGTTTGTGGGTAAACTGGATCCTCAGAAGTTTGCAAAATGGGTTTGAAGTCAAGGTAAGTGTTTAGAAGATGCGCCCAGGATACCCTCTCCATGGGTAATCGGGTGCTGCTCCCCATGGTGATGAGAAAAATGAGAAATAATGTGCAGAAAGTGGTTTTACAAGAATGTCATATGACCCGGAATAGTGCACCTATACGGAAGCCGTTAGTTCCCTTTCTTTTCCCGAGTTGCCGACGGACTCAGTCACTCGTCCAATTACACCGACGACCGTTGATACGACCGTATACGGCCGTCACAATGCAGTAACTAATTTGCCGACTCAGCCTTCAACTTGAAAACGGCCAATTAGATGAAGAGCCAAAATTCGAAATAGCCGATAACAGCCTGGCCCGTTCGCTCTTTCTCTTTTTTTTTTTTTTTCTTTTCATTCTCCGTTCTTCATTTTCACTCCCCCCCCCATTTCTTTCCCTCTTCCTCTCTTTCTTTTCCTCCTCTCCCTCTTTTCCTTTCCCTCTCCCTCTTTTTGAACGACAGACCGACACTTGGCCTACGGCGCACCAAATATTTGGGGGGGGGGGGACCCCCTTACAACCCCCCGCTCGCTACTACTGTTCCCTGAGTAACGGCATATTCCTTTGTCCAGTCATATCGAGTCCTTGTTTGGGGCTGACCACTGTCAGTTTCCGCTCCGCGGGTAACGTGAACCGGAGAACTCGCAACGTTCGGATCACATTGGTTTGCGTTCCATTGGGTGAAACTGCACGATTATGGACCATAGTAACATTGAATTAACACTAACATCGCGTAGCACCGTAGTTAACGTCCCTATAACTGAGAGACGATTGTCCGACGAATCCCGTCAACCTAATGAAGTTGCTTTTAGTTTTGGATGTACCTATAGTGGTGGTGGGCGGCAGTAACCGGGGGCCTGGGGTGGGGGAGGGGCTTGGGGATTCCATCCCCCAACGAAAAAAGTGTAGGGGCTAAGCCTCCCCCAATTTGTTCAAGTGCTTCAAGTGAGTGGGACCGCAGGGAGATTGCAAGACATTGAGATCCATATGTTTTCAAGGATGGTTACATGCAGCTTAGAACACTCCGAAGCATGGTCGTAGCGAGGATGAAATTTTTAGGGGGGCCTAGGTAACAAATGGGGGGGGGGGCGGCACCGCCGAGGGTCATGCTTGTCAAGACTAGCTAAGCGGCAGCGCCACCATCATGTTGGCTGCGGAGCGTGCAAGAAAATTTTTTGGCTTTTACGAACCCCCTCCAGATGGCGGGCAACGGCACCTAAGTGTTTTAAAGCTGCGTGCACCCAGCCCTTGAAATTCGAATCTCATGTCCCTGTCAATTTCTCAGATAATGGGAAAAATCAATCCATGGAAAAATATTATACCAAGGCCGCACATACATTTTTTTTTGCGTTTTTTAAAGCCATATGATGATTGAAGCGACCTACAGCAACAACAGCAACAATTGGCCAGCTATGCATAATCCGTGTCGTAGCGCGAGTAATTTTAGAAAAGTTATGCTTAGAGATACATCCTAACAGAGCTGATAAATGACTGGTGGTGATGTACGATATATGCATGGAAATATGTGAATCCTGCCTATTTGAAATTTTTTAAGACTATCATTACGATTCACAGTTATTTTTTCCATATTTTTACTGCTTTTTATCTGTACTTCTCAAAGTTGAAACGGTATAACATTTTTGAAAATTTGTGGGTAATTTTAACCCGCCCCCGTTCCAGCTGTGTCCGACGGGCCGTGGATATCATATGAGGCTGAAGATAAAATACAAGAATCATACTAAATTTATGCATCCGTTTTCATTTATTTCTGCCTGCAATTCTCCCATATTTCACCTTCTAGTATATCATTTTGTCCATCACCCTATCCATGGATACATGTCCACTACTGCAATTGACCTATGACCCTAGATCGATACAATTTTGTCTCCATCCTAGGGTTACCATATTTATTTTCTTCTAGCAAGGAGGACGTAGGTCCACTGTCCTGATGTATGGGTTCTAAGGTGTCCTTTTCCCTTTGGGCATTTTTCGGTTTTTAATGGTGTCTAGATTGCACAATGGGTTGCTGAATTTTTTCACAGACTCAAGTCATCGTATATACTATGGATCAGACCTATATTACCACCATTATCATTTCAACTATTTTTAACCCCACGGCAGAAGTGAGGGATCATGTGGGGACAACACATGAAATCCGGACCACTCGTCCCAATTACACCGACGACCGTTGATACGACCGTATAACGGCCGTCACATGCATAACTAATTTGCCGACCGGCCTTCACTTGAACGGGCCAATTAGATGAGAGCCAAAAATCGAAATAGCCGATAACAGACTGGCCCGTTCTCTCTTTCTCTTTTTTTTTTCATTCTCCGTCTTCATTTTCACTCCCCTTTCTTTTCCCTTCTTCTCTCTTCTTTTCCTCCTCTCCTCTTTTCCTTTCCCTCTCCTCTTTTTGACGACAGACCGAAACTTTGCCGACGGCGACCAAATATTGGGGGGGGGGGGTGACACCCCCACACCCCCGCTCGCTACTGCCCTGAGTACGGCATATTCCTTGTTCAGTCATATCGAGTCCTTGTTTGGGGCTGACCACTGTCAGTGTCCGCTCCGCAGGGTACGTGAACTGGAGAACTCGCAACGTGCGGATCACTTGGTTTGCGTTCCATTGGGTGAAACCGCCGATTATGGACATAGTACATTGAATTAACACTAACATCGCGTAGCACCGTAGTTTAACGGCCTATACGAAGACGATGTCCGACGAATCCGTCAACCTAATGATTGCTTTAGTTTGGATGTACCTATAGTGGTGTGGCGGCAGAACCGGGGCCTGGGGGAGGGGCTTGGGATTCATCCCCCACGAAAAAAGTGAGGGGCTAAGCCCCCCCAATTTTGTCAAGTGCTGCAAGGAGTGGGGACCGCAGGGAGATTGCAGACATGAGATCCATATGTTTTCAAGGATGGTTACATGCAGCTTAGAACACTCCGGAAGCAGGGGCGTAGCTAGGATGAAATTTTTTAGGGGGGCTCAGTAAACAAATGGGGGGGGGGGCGGCACCGCCGAGGGGTCAGGCTTGTCAAGACTATCTAAGCGGAGCGCCACCATCAGTTGGCGCGGAGCGTGCAAGAGAAATTTTTTGGCTTTACCAAACCCTCCAGATGGCCGGAAACGGCACCTACGTGTTTTAAGCTGCGTGCACCCAGCCGTTGAAATTCGAATCTCATGTCTGTCATTTCTCAAAATAATGGAAAAATCAATCCATGAAAAATAGTAATACACAAGGCCGCACATACATTTTTGCGTTTTTAAGCCATTGATGATTGAAGCTACCTACAGCAACAACAGCAAACATTGCAGTTATGCATAATCGTGCGTAGCGCGAGAATTTTAGAAAAGTATGCTAGAGATACATCCTAACAGAGCTGTAAATGACTGGTGGTGTGTACAGATATATGCATGGAAATATGGATCTGCCTATTTGAAATTTTTTAAGACCTATCATTACGATCACAGTTATTTTTCATATTTTTACTGTTTTTTTCTCTGTACATTCTCAAAGTTGGAAACGGTATACACTTTGAAAATTTATGTGGGTAATTTTGCCCGCCCCCTTCCCAGCTGTGTACGGCCGTGGATATCATATGAGCTGATATAATACAATAATCAAACTGAATTATGCATCCCTTTTCATTTATTCTGCCTGCAATTCTCCCATATTCACCTTCTAGTATATCATTTGTCCATCACCCTATCCATAGGCTACATGTCCACTACTCAATTACATATACCCTAGATCATACAATTTGTCTCCAGCCTAGGGTTAACATATTTATTTTCTAGCAAGGAGGACGTAGGTCACTGTCCTGATGTAGGGTTCTAAGGGTGTCCCTTTCCCTTTGGGCATTTTTCCGGTTTTTAATGGTGTCTAGATGCAAAATGGTGCTGAATTTTTTCACAGATTCAAGTCATCGGTATATTACTTGGTCAGACCTATAATACCACTAGTAAATATTTCAAACTATTTAACCCGCAAGGCAGAAGTAGGGATCATGTGGGAAACACATGAAATCCGGACCTTGTTGGCAATTTTACAAATCCGCCCGGACGCCAGTAAAAAGAGGACTTATCGAAAGCAATCTTTCTATAGTGCACTTGTCATGGACAAGGAGAGACACGACATACTTGTTAAGGATAGAAAGAATTATTCGAACGCAGTACCTACCGTACGGTACGGCATATTTTGTGTATGATACCGTATATAGGAATGGTCGTGTAAGAATGGTCTTCAGTGTATGGTTGCCATGTTTGCAGTATATCAACCAGCCATCCGAAAGGCAGAAAGGTCTAAACCTGACAAAGTCACATCCGAATTTGTCGTCGGGATGTTCCTTTCGACGTCCAAGTGAATTATATGAGAATTAAACGACAGACTATATACCTAATTTAGTGAAAGTAGGCATTTTACAGTTATAAGTTGAGTTCATACTTGCGCAAAATGTGTCATTTTTCACACATTTACTTTTTCTTAATTCTTACACATTTTATTTAATAGAAGGAAATACTTCAAAGTTTATTTCCGTTCAAACATTTATTTTTTTCTTAATTCTTACACATTTTATTAGGACACAAAAAATCTGGGGGGGGGGGGCTGACGAATATCTGGGGGGCCTAGGCCCCCCAGGCCCCCCGCAGCTACGCCGCTGTCCGGAAGTGCCGTTTCCGGCCATCTGGAGGGTTTGTAAAGTCAAAAATTTTCTTTTCAGCTCGGCGCATAGTCTTGCTGGCACTCAGCCCCCAATGTTTTTTCCAATCCACCGCGCCTGACCTAGTGGTTTTTAAGGGCGTATCATAAGATGTCCTGAAGTCCAGTATCCCACCTTTGCCCTTCAACTAGTCATTTATGTTATGTTACGTTAAATGGCGTAAGAAATCGATCATCAAAACGACGAAAGAACGGTTGCTATGACTAACATTCAGCGAAACTGAACTTACACTTAAATTTGCGTGTTCATATTTACCTTGCTTACGAGAACTGTGTATCAATTTGGCAGGCTGAAAGGTAAAATAAAAATAATTTGATTGGTTTTGCACCTTGGCCAAGTCCGCCATTTTGTCTTTAGTGCAGAACTCGATATCCTGCCCCACAACTTACTCCCGAAATTTCCAGCCGACTGTCACGTACGGCACCGCACGAGCTCATCAGTTCTCACCCACCCCCCCCCCCCACCCCGAGCGGAACGCCTTTCACCTGTAAATTCGCTCCATATCTCATGCATGGGCAATGGAACCCAGTACAAATGCGATATTTTGACGGTAACGTGAACTGCGTGTACCGTGCGCCTGTACGGTCGAGCAACAACAATGTCCGTGACAACCATGGTGCAGTGGCGTCACAAGGGTTGATTTCAGGGGGTCAAATGACTCGATGTGCGCCCCTAGAGCCCGGAGCTCGGACTACATGTCTGCTTGATCATCCTTGTGGGAACTCAGCAAACTATTTAAGGTCCAGCTGGCGGTGTCTCTTGCCAACAAAAGAACATGACCGCATCATACCGCTCTTACTGCCGTCACGAATTAACAATTCACCGGACGGATGCGGAGGGCAGTGGCGTAATAAAGGGGGGCAGGGAGGCAGCCGGTCCTCCCATCCCAAGGGCCAGGGGCGCAAAATGAAGGCAGATGAAAAAAGAAAAACAAAGAGAAAAGGTAGGAAAGCAAAGAATAAGGAAAATGGAAAGAAAAGGAAACGGAAAATGAAGTTTGCATTTTTCGGGCCCATGGCGTCGTAGGTCGCATTTAACTTGGTGAGAACACAGTGAACGAACATTCAAATTTTTACATCGAATTCGAACTAGGGAGTTGCTAGTCAAATAGCAACTCCCTCTTCAAACGCAGCTTTATTGTACACATACTGAACAGGTCATATGCCCTTTTCATCTTTTCAATATCACAGTGTGGGTAGATTGGTCAGCTCATACGGTAGTATATGTCGATGGCTTAAAAACAGAAGTGGTTTGAAAACCCAGGGCTGTTGGACTCGAAACCGTGGGGCAGTGAGTGGGGCCTGCAGAATCCTCCCAGCCTGAGCCTTTTCCACTGTTTGAAGATTGCTTACTGTCCTAAAATGTTGAAAATTATCTGGAAAAATGTCAAATTTCGGGATCTGAAATTGAATGGTCCAGCCCTCCAATTGTGAAAACATTCAGAGTACGTAAAGCACAACAGCCGGCGGCTATCGAAGCTGGAGGACCTCAACCCAATCCTGGGAGTTTGCGAGCCGCCCAATTGAACCTATTTTGTTTTCTGTCTTTTCATATAAGGCAAAATGAGCTTTCCTCTGCCAAAAATTGAAAAGCCCCAAAGAAAAATACATCCCGTTGGCTAATACCTGAATGTAATTTTTAGTTTCATACTAGAGTTCTTTCAAGAAAAATCTTGTGACCCCAATGGAATTATTCTTGGAATTCATAGCTTAAAACGACGTTGTATTTTTCTATACAACATTGGTCATCGATGCCTACTACTTGTACTTTGCTAATACATTCACCCACCGTACCGCACGGCGGTTCATTCTGATCCCATACGTACGTAGGTCTGTAGCACCGTTACGCGTTGTGTGCTGTGCAGTTTGTGCATATAGTCTACTCAGCGTGCGTTAAGGCTGTCCAACGTTTACGCTGGTACCAAGGCATACTGTTGTACCGTACGGTTAATTATCACACGATAGCCTATGTGTGTAGCCCATTTCTGTACAAACAGCCAACATCAGCTAGCAGCAAATTAAAAGTATTTCTTGCATCTTTGAATGCAAAATCTATCCAGATATACAGCGAAATGGATAACCATAGCTCTGAAGATGGGTCGAAAATGATCACACTTTTCATAAAGGTTTGTATGCCATGAACTGTGATGTGGAAGCATTCAGCGAAATGTTATCCTAAAGGTTAGGCGTACACAGTAAGACAAACAGTGTAACAGTGTTACTACTGTGTTTACTATGTTACTGCAACTAGAACTTGATGTGTAACAGTAAGGCCCCCAACTTAAATGTTTGAAGTAAATTTTGGTACTAGGCCTAATAGGGTGCAACGCCAGGTTTAGTCAAATAGCTCTAGGCCTAAGCCAGTTCTTGCCCCAGATTTTGCTGGTTTTCATCTAAGAGTAAGAGGCTACTAGGCCTAGGCCTAACTTAGTAGTAATTTAGAATCGGTGCCCGGAAGTGATGTAGGCTAGGCCAAAGAATTACAACTTAAAAGTCCAAATTAAAATTTCAGCCAGATTGGAAAGCTTGTGATGGTGCGTAGGGGATTTTAGTAACGGACAGGAGAACTGCTAAGTCGATACTTTCTAAGTGGAGTCCACCATCAGCCAGTATGGCAATTGCACACCCGAGATTTTTCGCTAGATTTTTTATGGACACCTGATTTTTTAAGCAGACGGCGATTGCCTGGTATAACCCTAGGTAGGCCTATATGTTATATTGACTTGGCCAATTGGATGATCACAAGTCGTGATCATGATGTGCTGATGACTTGATAATCATTGAACGTTGAATGACGTAGGCTATGCAGTGTCGGCCATCACTCGGCCAAGACTCCTGGAGTGAGGCGTATTTGGAACTTATGATCCAGTATCGAACCCATACTTCCACTCTGGATGTTAAGGAGGCCTTCAAGAGTTTTGTTTAAATTTCTCCCAAGTATTTATTTCAGACTTGACTTTTCGTGTTCACACTTCAAGTGTGCAGTTGACGCCATGTTGCACACTGCACACTTCAATTTTTGTTGTGCACACCCGAGATCTTGGCGAAAAGTGCCATACTTTTAATCTGGACCATCAGTTGGCGCGTGGCGCTGTACTGAGAAAATTTTGGCCCAAACCACCTCCTACATTGCAGGAAATTGCCTTTCCCAGGCAACTTGTGTGCTTGTTGCCAACAAGTTTGCGCGGTTGCAGTTGTTAGTTGTTAAATTCGTGCGACTGGCAACTTCAGAATTCATATTCTTGCGTGGGGGATTTATCCCCTGCGCAGGGCAAACTTACCATTCTGGAATTTCAGTGACAAGTCAAGTTCCAAAAGATCGAGGAAGAAGAACGCTCGTAGCAAGTGTGGAAAGAAAGCGTGGTCAGTGGGATTTGAACGCGGTATATTGCAAGAATATGAACGCCCTGCACTGTAACAGTGTTGCGAGTCTATGGCCTAACCGATTGCACTGCGACCAGTTGGCGGCCAACGATTTTAAATATTACCTAAGTAGGCTACAGACTGATTTTACGTACAGACTGATTTTACGTACAGACTGACTCGGTGCCTATATAGGCCTACATGTACACGTATATTATGGTGGACAGTATAAAATTCCTAGAACAAACAGAAAGACACTTGGGGATCGCTCTTTTTCGGTGGCAGGGCCGAGGGAGTGGAACAATTTGCCCCTTGACATTAGATCTTGCCGAACTTTTCCCACCTTCCAAAGTAAACTTAAAACACATCTATTTCGTTTGGCTTTTAAGTAACATTTGATCTTTTCTCTTTTTTCACTACTTTATTTGTATCTTACTGTGTTGTAATGATTGTAAAGCGCCGCTGAGTACTCTTTGGTAGAAGTGAGCGCTATAGAAGTGTTACTTAATAATAATAATTAATAATAATAATATTATCTCTCTACATATACCCTATGGTATACGTAACCCTATCTCTATGCGTACCACTTTTATAACCCTTTCCCTATCCGTATGCGTGCCACCTAACCCCATCCCTATCCGTATGTGTACTGTATATAGGCCTAGCCCTACCCCTATCCGTATGCCTACCGTGTATATAACCCTATCCCTATGGGTACCATGGTACGTCACTTCCGGGCACTGATTCTAAATTAGAGCCGCTATTTCATTATGTATGAAGGAGTGGCTTTACTTTGGATTTTTTTGGCCATTGGTGAAAGAGGGTTGTTCTCAAAATGTTGTTAGGCCAACTTAGCCTAGGCCTAGGCCTATTTAATGAATGTTGAAAAATGCTTCCAGAAGGGTTAGTTTGAGAATGACACTTCATCCACCATTTGAATAATCATAAATGTGAACTTGAAATATTGCACACCCCTGCTTGTGTATGAAGCCAGTTTGTACTGACCCGCAAGATCTGGGACAAGATCCTCTAAGTTAGGCCTAACGTTAAGCCTAATATTCACCATTTCTAAAACAGTTGAGTTTAAAATAGTGTGTTCACTGGGTAACCGACCAGCCCTGTTAGTCTTAATTAAGTCTAGGGAGAGGACGTCATCTGCAAACCAGGGCTGGAGGACTCGAGTCCGGACTTGACTCCAGTCTGAACTTAAGTCTGCTTTTTTTTGGACTCGGACTTTGACTTGAGCTTTCTGGACTTGGACTTGGACTCCAGCTTTCTGGACTTGGACTTTGGCTTGGACTTAAAGTCAAGTCCAGCCTTTTTCTTCATCATATTATTTTAAATTTCATAATCCTCCCAAAAGCAATGACATTTGCCATGTAATAAAGCCTATAGTTTTCTTTGATCTACATAGTAGGTCTACTGTACTGTAGGTTATGAAGACTTGTACTATGAAAAGATTTGATATGATAGTCCTTTTTAGTCCAAATTCTTGTAGAAGTTGGCCACAGTTAATCAGGCTTGCATCAAAACAAGGTAACAGAACTCCAGCTCTATCAGCACAATGTGTGCTCAAGCAAATGACTTGTGGTGCTTAATATTAGTTCCAGTGGCTACTAGGGCTTGGCTGCATCATATGTCCGGATTGAGCACAGTTGTGAAGATACAACTCGCTGGACTAAAACCGCAGAATGTGAAAGTTACTGGCCATCGCTAATAAGACTTTCCCGGGCTGTACGGGACTACTCGGGATTATAGGCTTATGGGTGTTTATTTTAATTAGGGTACCAGACTGTGACATGACATTTATAGCCCTAATTTCTAGGGCTGTGCATTTCCGGTTAATTCACTATCCGTTTAACCGTTTTTATTAACCGAACGGTTAACGGTTAACCGAAAGTAAAAACAAGTCAAGGTATATAAACAAAATAAACATTTCGGAAGAGCGCCACCACTTTAAATACCAAAGGTTCTACACTTAAAATGGCGCCGGTAGTGATGATCGTCGAAGTAGCGTGCAAGTTAAAACGTTTGCATTAGTTGCGATGTTTGGCAAGCAGTCCGTACGCATGGGCGAATCACGCATTTCTTCAAACTTTTCACAAACATGCATACTTTTTGTTATGCCACTGATTACCGTTTTCGAAATATTTGCGGCCTAACATAGCACCGTAAGATCAGAAGCCTATGGATATCACTGACATGATCGCAGTTCAAGACACACTTCTCCGGCTACAGCAATACAGTATCACACACTCCTAGATCAGTGTCGAGTACAAACGTACCACATACAGTGTACTATAGTGTGCCTTATGACCTTGCTGCAATTCATACGTAATATACGTGTGTCTGCAAAGAATTCCAGCACCGTTATGTCGTAATGGTTTGAAAATTTTTACCCATTTGTATTACTGCATGTTCCGTAAAAAATTGTAACGTTGAATTTTAACTTGTCTTACATCGCATGCCTTTTTACCTAATACCTACTGAAAATACCAGTTTCTTCGTAATTATGAACGGCAAAACTTTTTGATAACGGCAGCTACCCTCATACTTTATGTTATAACGGGACTCGGGCGCGGCATAGTTGTCTCGTACATAATACTGTACTGTACAATGTACGTACGGTATGTCATGAACGATCGTTCATGCAACGTGCGAAGCAGCGAAGCACATGGCTGGCCGGCCGGCCCGGTTCGTTCAGCAAGCTCAATCAGCTCTGCGTATTACAAATACTGTACTGTACTGTACAATGCACGTAAGTACAGTGCGCTGGTTCGTTCGGCAAGTCGAACGAACTCTGCTAATTATGTTCGAAAATAATATGATTATTCATGAAGTTCACCATTGGAATGCTCCATATTTTATAATTTGGGGAAAATAAATGAAATGGCCGAAAGAATTTCACTTATCTTTGCGAATTTTGGGGGTTGAAACTTTTCCAGGAATTATACTAAAAATTATAAAAAATGTTTAATCGTCTTTTGTTGAAATAAATAAGTCAGCTTAAATGGGGAGGCTACCATAGTTAAAAATATTTTAGTTGCGCCTACAAGGCTTGCAAACCAGGGTTGCATAATTAAGCCCAGGACTACATAGCTTGGTCACTATTTTGTGCAGATTGCATATGTTTTGAGACTGATGAACTGTAAACACGTAACCTTGGAAGTTACGCCCGGGAAAATTCCCGAAGTGCACTTATCTTGAACGATATTAAGCATATGTTTTTCTACCGTGTAGCGGTAACTTTTTTAGTTTTATCTATCAAGTTTACGGTGCTCCACACTTTACAAGGTATGGTGGATTGTTGTAGCGTGTACTGCATAGTTTAATCCCTGCACCTTTGATAATTTTAATCCTTTTCAAAAGTTGCGTGAAAGAGTTTATTGTCACATTATTTCGGCAAACCACTCCCAGATCATGGGGCGAACGGATCGATATACCAATCAAAGCAACGCAACGCAGACTGTGCAACTGACATTATAAAGGTCTTTTTTAAACCTCTTGTTATTTTTCATCCAAAGTTTACCCATTGTTACGTGGTTTTGGGCAAGCAACTTCTGCGGTTTACTGCATAAACGAGTTTAGGTATAATGGTGAACTGCGGCGATAGATTTATTAGGATGCATAAACGGTTAAACGAAACAGCATTTGGCGGTCGTTTAACCGATCGATCGGTCGGTTAACCGGTTAACCGTTTAACCGTCGCAGCCCTACTAATTTCATGTATCATAATTTTTGATGTGAAACCATGGGTGGAATTGTTATATTTACTTGTTCATTGTAGGCTTAGGCCTAAATGATGTTGTACAAGTTGTTTTATGAATGTTCAGATGACGTTTGACCTCAAAATAGCCCCATTGCACAGAAATTATAGGTTTCACAGTGTAACATGAACACCAGAAATATGTTTGTCCCACTAAGACTACTTATTGAGTTATTTTATATCATTTATGGGTTTTCTATAGTTAATCTGAGCAGTCTGAAGCTAAAACCTCTTGTGATTACTTAGTCAAGGGTTTCATCTCAATTCTGTGGTACAAACAATACGTTCCACGTGTAACCTAGATTGGGAGAACACCAAAGTAATATTGTATGATATTTCAAATCATAAACAAGGTGGCACAGTTTTACTACCTGTAAGTTAAAAGCTATGTTAAATACTATAGTTCAGCTAAAAATGACAACATATCAAGTTTAGGAAGTAGTAGTATTTTAACTGCAAAGGTTCACTATGTAACATATTTCCGTGACACCAAAGTGGCCTGTCAAAATGCAAAATGGCTATGTTTTTCTTTTCTGTACAATTGCTTTTGTCCAAACCTATATATGCATTAAAGAATTGCACAGGCTTCAATCAACCACTAAAACAAGAAAGATTTAGTATTTACTGTAGGTAATTTTTGGAAAATAAGATACTGAAATTTCACACTGTAACAGTAACACCAAATGTTACACGTGGAACCTCTCTTTCGTCGAATCCCAGGAAAGAGAAAATGTCAGTTTCTCATAAAATATGAGTTTCAAGGGTACAATTGATACCTCATCAACCATTTAAGTTAAAATAACTGAGCAAGATAAGTGTAAAAATAAGGGAAAATCTAATTTCTGCTATGGTAGTTTAAATGTCACACTTTTTGCCCCCAAAATTGCTAATTTTAGCCAATTTTTTCATCAAAATTGGGAGGATTCACTACAATGATACTTATTTTTTGGAAGATATGCACTTACATAAATAGTGAGGACAAAATGAAAGCATAGCAAAGACCATGTGGATTAAAATAGCAAGACAGTTGCCTTTAAAAGCATATTTTACCATTGGTACCCTAATTTAAATAATCACCCTTATAGGCATTTTCATGGCATGAGGCGTTTTAGGGGGTGGCCCGCTATCGTAAGCTACAATGTTTATGGTATTGTTGTGAACATGAAAATGATCAGTTTCTTAGTATAATTTCATTCAGTTTGACATAAGATTTTTCTAATTTTCTTGCAAATCTCCTCTTATTGCATTAAAAGCACCTCTGAAGATGTTTTGAACACAACTAATACAAACAATAGGTAAAGCAAGGAGAAATGCTCCTTGAATTTCACAAAATTTTCACCAACAAAAGCATTGTCACATGATCAAAATAGGCCATTCATGAACTAGAGTGATGGGGCATACTAACTCTGATTTGGGGTGACTGCATTTTCCCTTTAACATTAGGCCTAGATAAAGTAAGGCCTACCCATGCAGGCCTAGGCCTTGTGTTTTTCTTTGGTTTTCTTTTGATCTAGCCTAGGCAAAATGGCATGGTTATTACAACCCACAGTTACAAAATGTATTTCACGTCCACCTTATTCATAACAAACTTGACATTGAAATAGGAAGTTTTTGTCAGTTTCGATACCTTGCTTTTGTAAAATTGCAGTAGGCCTAGGCCTATAGCATGGTAGTACCATGATCGGTTAATTAAGGGGAACTTTCACTGAAAACATACACTTACAGAAGTAGTATACATGTAATTTTACCTTATCCACTATTTTCATGAACATGTTTCTTCTTAATCATGAAAGTCAGAGTGAATTTTGTGGGCAAACTTTTAAGAGACAGAGAAATTCCCACCACAAGTTTTAGATGCCTTTGGTTCAAGAATGGTAGTACCAGTACCTTGAGTCGGTTACCCAGACATTATGAAACCCCTAAGAGTGATGTCAAATATGTATTCGATGAATGGTATCATTAAAATAAATCATAAGATGATGGAAGGAGACCATTATCAGTGATTTGGAGAACTTTTTTAAATAATTTTAAGGGCATTTATAGAACCATCTGAAGACACCAGGTGACGCTGGATGTAGGCCACGTGTGGTAAATTTCTTCTGAAGATGGCAGTAAATGCTTATTTTTGACAGATTTTTTGACAAATTTGCATTTAATTTAGTGCATGTTTAGTCATGATACATGTGTGAATTAGAAATTACCTTGTAAAATGGCTCAATAGTTGATGGATTTTGATGAGAATTGCAGCTATTTTGGATTTTTAATGTTTTTTAAGTCAGATAGTTCTATGTAATTTTCATGTCACCAGACTTTTAAAGGTTACACAAACCTGTAAGTTTTTATGTCATTTTAAAACTTAGTAAGCCTACCATTTTAAATGAATAATAGGACTTGTCAAAGTTAAACATGCAATTTTAAAAGACTTAATGCAGTGTTGATTGCAGGAGGCATTACAACTTCCATTGACATGCAAAATCTGGCCTATGCAGTTGAGCTGCGTGGTCTAATCATGCACATGGAGCAAGTGGCCATGGCTATGCAGAGAATGGCCTTGTACACGGATTTGGTAGGGAATAGTTCGGATGGGAATTGTTCAAAAAGAAATTGGCCGGGAGGAGGGGGTTGTTAGTTCACAACTACAGCAGTGGCTTACATTCCCTACATTGCATTTGTAGCAGAAATTTGCAAACTAAGGGAAAGGTCTACTGTACCAGCTAGCCTATTTGTACACAAATTAAGTTTCTACCCCTAAAACACTTCAGGCAGAAAATATCTTTTGAACTCACTATGCCTGTAGACTTACAGTATATGTCATTTTAGTTCTCCTCAAATTTAGACTACTCATTCATGATGAATTAGTGTACAGTAAGGTTAGGCCCTTTAATTCCTATCCTGATGGCCGGGGGGGGGGGGGGGGATGTCATTTATAATGTTATTTTTATTCAGGTTCCTTGGTCAAGCCTACTTGGCCAGTAGTTGCGAATCAAGCTGATATACAAAAGCAGAGGGTGACATCACTAAATTTGCAGTCAGAGAGGACCCAAGCTAACCTCACAGAAACTTAAAGTTTGTGAGATTTCAGGAGCCAGGTGTGGGAATAGTGCAGTCACGCACTTTAGCGCAAACTCTGGTCTGTACCCATGCCAATACCACATCTACTGTAGGCATCTACAGTATGCCAGTAATTATACCTTCTTGTTTGAGATTGACACACCGTACTAACTCAGACAACTCACAATGTTATGTTTGTCTATAAGGAAAGAAAGGCTGACTGAACTCACCAGGAATATCTAGTGCTTTCCCAATTCTAACACTAGCCATCACACAGTAGAACATACACATGGCCATACGACACAGTTACCTGTATACCCTACAGTGTATGGAAGTTTAGCAAACAGCACCGTAACAGTAGGCCTCTTACACAATGCATAGGGAGCCTACACTTGATAATGCAGCGTTTCTGCATTACTTGCACAAATGTGATATTTTTATGAGCTATTGATTGTATTTTAAACTTCATACGAATACAATACACATAGTCAAGGCCTATGTGGATCCGTCACGGATGCAACGCAGGGCATATCTTTACAGTAGCTTCTGAAGTTTTGGTTTCACTCTGGTCTACATCATCGAGAATCTCTGGTAGCACAGTATATCGCAATCAGACTTCAGGTCTTAGGAACAGCTGAGTCTAGCTAGGCTTCATTGTTTTCACAGTGACAGTCCTTGGCATCCCTGCCCCTGTGTGGCTCACACTTGTGCAGCAGTACTATGATATAACCAAAGATATCATAACCATAGATTCCAAATTTAAAATGGTGTGTTGACTCCCCACGGAAGGAAAATATCTGGGCAGAAGTGCTGATCACTGTTCAGTCATTTTGATAACATACAGGGAGTGAGCCTCACAACAATTTATGCTTGTTATTTCAAAGCAATTGTAAATCTGAGAAGTATCACTCCACAAGAAGTTTCTTCGTGGCAGCATTACACATATTAAGTACGTCTGAAGTACGCTTGAAATGAACACACAGTGACTTGTTTACATTTCATAGACTTATTCATTGGTCAGTTTCAATGTAAATCTTTAAGTGGTGCACTTTTCTATGCACATTTAATATCTTACACGCTCACAACGGGAAATCAACTACTGTAGTGTGTTTGTTTCCCAAGCGGACAGAAGTGTGCGTAAAATATTCCGGATAACACATAGAAAAATGTATTCTGCTCGTATAGAACGTGTTGTAATTTGTAAAAGTGCACGCATTCTAACCTCTTTTAACAACGGAATTTTCTGTAACATGTTCTTATTTTTGTATGCAGATTGTGGAATATAATGTCGCACATGTCAAATTGACACTTCCGCCCCATTAATTGCATCTCCTTGAGTCAATTTCTGTAACAGTGTAGGTATAGGAGTTTGGAATCGATGCTTATAATACAGTATCTTTGGATATAACGAACAGTGCAGTGAGAGTCCAGAGACCATATGTTGCTGGACCCACTTGCCACGGGTCCTGTCAGCTTTCTACATCTACATACTTGCCAACTGTTCTGTTTTAAGCAGAACTGTTCCATTTTATGAGCTTTAAACCCCATAAAATTCAGAACGTTCGATTTTTCTAACTTTTAGTATTAAAATATAAATTACCAGAAAAATCGTGAAACGACAGCTCGGCAAAAATAAAGTCAATCTTTGCATACACCGAAGTGATTTCAACATATATTGTGAACATTTAGAGAGGAAAAGAGGAGTTTTGCCCCCTGGACCCACCCATTGAGGTTAGCGCTTGTGCGCTTGCTGCACAAAGTGGATCATATGCTACATATGGTCTGTTTTCTGAGATGACAGTGTTGGCAAGTATGCATATCGATACGGTCACAACAATACAGGGAAAGTCCAGATGACATCTGTTAACAAATCAGAGATGGGAACAGATACTTGAAGGGATAATGACAAAATAACATTTACGTACAGTATGCCAGAGCCAAGGATTATGTCTGCACTGTCAGGTGCTTTCCCAAGACTAACTCATCACAGGATCAAGAGAAAAAAGACCAGAAGTGGTATCGGGTATCACTCTGATTGGAAGATCTCAGTTTTCATGACAGTAAACACTTTGAACTTACGAACTAGAGGGCAGCATACAACAACAGTTTCTCAAAACTGGTATCCTTACATTAGTTTGTTGTGTATTCCATGTTCACTGTGTGTGAGTGTGGCGTGTGAAGAAGTACAGTGCAAAAAATGGGCATTACAACTTGTTTCAGTTGGCAAAAACCGCATTAATTTTGGAAATTGTTCCATTTATAGTGGGCACAACATGGCCAAAGTAAGTTTTGATTTTTGCATTGTAATGCAAAATTGAATATAATGATGTAAAAATATCAATTCTCACACATTCACAACTGGTGAAATTCAGCACAAATAGAATTTGAAGAAAATTGCCAAACAATCCAATTTCAACAAATGCTGAAACAGATCACCTGACTTTTATGATGCAATTGGTAGCACAAATACTGTGCTATGTAAGGACATGTATGAAGATGTGATACTAATGTAACACTGAAAGTTATCTTAGCAACTTCATGAAAAGGCTTAATACAACACAATATCCACGAAACAGAGCACAAAGCATGGACTGGTTTGGAGACTTCAAGGTGGCATCATTGGCCTATATGTCCATGCTTTTAGCTTCCCTACAATAAGGCTTGGTTGTGTTTTGTGCAGAAAGAACGCAGCCTGCGTGCTGTAAAGAACAGCTCTGCACATATACGGACAGTCCATAACAAGTGCACCTATACTCTGGTACTGTTCAGTGATGGTGTGATTGCCAATGCTAAGCAGTCACTGTGCAACACTTCATCATTCACAGTTTGGTCTCTGGTCACTCGCACTGTTCTGGTATCGTAGCACAGGTGTTTGCAATGATGTACCTGCTAACGTGCATTAGCATGCAAATGATTCGGGGTGTGGAACGATGGGTTAGGTGCCTAGTACGATGGTGCTACTGACCATGCCGCCAATGACGTCACGTCTGGAGACGCACTCTCATGTATTTTCACTTTTGGATTTCAGATGGGCTGAGCCTGGTCTGTATTTGGGAATTCGCATTATCATATTCTGGCGTTTATGGACGTAGTTTAGTCAGGAAAATATTCGTTTTATTTCAAGCTGTACCCAAAGATGATTTAGTGAGAAAATTACTTTGGCTGTGTCATGCCTCCTTTAAATGGAGATACTGTAGGCCTAGGACAAGAAAGTGTGGAAAGGTTATCGTAGTGGCATACTACATTACAGTATCTTGAATATCTTTTTTGAGTAACAAAACCTGTTCCCGTGTAGTATGATCAGGAAAACATGCACTGTCTTGTGCAGACTCTGCCACCGGTATAGCCTTGATTACTGTAACTCTTAGCACTGTCAGTTTTATCAATCAGAGATATAAATGAACTCAACAGTTTTGAAAGTTATTCTACTCCTATGAATTTTGTCCCTTAATGCTCCCCAGATGAAATGGTGTTTTCAAATGTAAACTTTCAGGGATGGCAACACACTATTTTCATGGGAGCAGAAAAACACAAGCAGCGGAAAGTAACAGAGCCATTTGTGCACATGGTCCAAAGCTTCCACTGAACCAAAGGTCTTCAGTAAGCCTTTCTGCAATTCAAGGAATTGTGAGATGCAAGGAAGATAAACCACAAATGCCATACATAGTATGTAAAATACAGGTAATTTGGGACAGATTATAAGACAATTTTAAGGCCAAGAAGAGGATGTTCATGTTTATGTTGAAGACACAAGTCAGAACACTTCATACCATCCTGGCTGATCTGAAAAGGGATGGTTTGAGTATCTTCTAAACTATACACAGTTTCTTGGCATGTGTTGTAGGTAGGGCAGTGTGTTTGTTTATCCCCAGTTTATCAAGATGTGCCCATGCTCAGTTGAAATTGCAAAAGGCTTATTAAACAGTACCATTGATGTATAGTGAACAATATGCACACCGTACAGACAGGTAAAAGCTGGTGGTCAGCTGTACCTGTCTGTAGACTAGGCTGTGTTTGTTTGTGCTAAAAATAACAGGGCATTTTGCTTTTAAGTTTTAACATGTTTCTTTTCTGCCCTCTTAATGTAATGGTAGGAACATTTTTTTTTGTAATTTCCAGGGCAAATCTACATTTTACAGGTTTTACTAGCAGTTAACAATCACTTGTAGGGATCGATATAGAGCTCAAAAATCAAGCATGCTGTAAGGTCAGTTTTACGAAGTTTTTTGTATATTAGATACATGAAAGATTCAAGAAAACGTTTGGCAGATTTTAATGATGGTGGGCAGCTCAGAAATTGAAGTCTGTAGTGGGAAACTAAGGTTCAAAGTCTGGAAGTGGTAGGTAAGGTGGTTGCATTCAGTATGTGGCTCCACCCATGGCTGTCCCTGTGGATCTGCAAGACAAACTATTACAAAGCTAAATAGTGAGTCATATTAATATAAATTTGTTTCTCTAAGGTGTATTGACCTTGTTTGTTGAGTATGCTCACTGCTATTTAATTAAGTGTGAATTTCAGTGGTGTTTGTGGATGTGAAGATATCAAGTGTCTGTAAATATCTACAGCTGGTTACCCAAGGACCTTAAAAAATGATTCTTATTGAAGTGCAAGTTTTATGATTCCTTGCATAATTTTAGTTTCTTGCCCCTTGGGTGTATGAGGTTTCATGAGCACAGTAGGCTGGCATATGTTAAGACTTGGGAGAATGGTGGTTTCTTTGAGGTGAACTTACAGTACACCCCAACACATTCTCCATGGCACTATAAATGACTGATATGGTTTACCTGCTTTCCTCAAACAGAATAATTTGAGTAAGTAGTTTAATTGTTATTTCAGTTTCTATCAGTCTTAAAATTTTCATGATGGTTCTAAACTATAGAATGTATAATTGGTACACGTAGTCATTGTTCACCATTGTGAAGCATCCTCAAATATGGGGAGGGATCTGATGGTTTTAAAATTGGATCCACAGTTCAGCATTTTAGCAATTTTTAAAATACCAGAATTGTAAAATTACAAAAGATGCATGTTAGGTTTGAAAAAAATCCTAGTGGTCCAACTTCATATTCACAGAACATTCTTTAGTTGAGATATCAAATTGAAGGTTATTAAAGTCAATTTAAAATGGTAATAATTTGTTTTGCGCTAAAGCTAGTTACTCCTTGAATCAAAATGTGATCACTTTTTCATTGCTGTAGGTTGACTTGACAAGTACCAACCCTCTCCTCATAATGTGATTTTGAAAGGGGTAATGTTTGCTGTAGGGGAAAGGGTATTGTTTTGAGGGTCATATAAACAACTGATTGCAAGAGGAAACAAAGCATGAATTGTGGGTTGTTAAACAAGGACATCACAAACTACTAAGCAATCACTTATTTCAGATTAGGTGAATAAATTTCAATGATTTATATCTCAACAACTGAATAAGCAGCCATGAATACAGAAGTTGGACCAGTTAGGCTGGATTCTTTCGAGTATCTGTGTTTTATATTCTTGGATTTGTGCACGTAAGGTACACCTTAATTATTACCTGTCTTTCAGTATTCGAAATTAGCTAATAAAATTGGTGGTAGACCCAGACTTGAAACTTGCAAATGTTGTCGTCAACTTTTAGTGCCTGAAATTATGGAGGTCAGTTTGAGATCATCAGGAGTCATTTTAGGCCAAATTTGCAAAGATTGTTGGATTTCCCTAAAACTTAGTAGATAGTCAACATTTTGTGCCAAAACTTTTTTAAGGACTGTGGATGTCATCAAGGGTTATTCAAAGTTGAATTCCAAAGATTCATAGTCTTGTAGACGTACACGTAATATTGGGTGCCATAAATTTTGATGATAATGATCATTTGAAATTGCCAAGTTTTTGAAGGTTACTCAGGGTCCATTCAGCAGAGGTATCCTTTTACGGTAGTGCCCTTGTTCTTGATATGCTTACTGTACTTGTCCATAAGTATAAAGCATGCTGGCTTTAATTAAGGCAGCAAAATTGATCCATTGTGTTCCTGGGTTCCATATTTGTATGGGGTTCATGGAATAATACATACCAGAATCAGAATGCCACTAAAGATATGCCTTCTTAGAACAAATGTTGGCTTGGATTGAAAGTAAGTTTGAGCTTCTGCACCATTGGTGTCTTACTGAAAATTGCCCGCTGAAAAATACTATCACACAAATGCAAAGGTTTCTCTAGTTAAAAATTTGTTTGGGAGTAAGAAGGGACTGATTAAAAAAAAGTGAAAGGAAAAAGAAACCCCCAGTTTGGGAGTTTGTAAAAAGGTAATATGTTCACATTATTCTTGTGAATACTGTGTGTCATTCATGTGCAGAAAGTCAGCATGCATTTAACATGTGCACAATAGTGTAGGCCCTACTTTGCATAGTCAAATGATTTGGCACATGCCTCATCAACCAGGAATGTTTTAACAGATCTATAAATCCAGTTGCTTTCCAGTGATCTTCATATGTTATCATGATAGTGTCACTGTGACATGCTCACTAGAAGAACTGGCCCTGTTTGTTACACATGATAATAAACACACATACCAGTACTTACCATGTAAGGCATCTACTGTAGCAGTGGTAATACATCTCTGGTCTTCAGAACATACAAAGCTAGAAGCCAGGATTACTTTGCATCTGTAGTCGGCATTCCAAAGTACACATGTATTGCATACTAACAATCATTTGCTATGATCAGAATCATGCACATCCTATGGAAAATCAGAAAACTGAACAGATCTCTGTGACCTATGGACCTACGGTGTCAGGAGTGCAAACTTTGACTACATACCAAATAATTTTATGCTAATTTAAAAGAAAAAATATGTTCAGTTATCTGCAAGCATGATGCATTTTGGAAGAGGTGCACATTAAGTTAAAGATTGCACCATGAACATTGGACCATGAAGATGCACTACTCCATTATTACTAATTCATCTTGGTATTTTTCAGTTTAGATCTCACACCCCCAACCCGAAGTCATCAGGATACCCCTCTAAGAGTAGAACACTAACTTTACTCTAAAATGAAGACCATGGGTGGAAAAAGTTGGGAGGCTCCTTCCCAGGAAATTTTGATATCTGAAGGGAAATTTTGGTAGCTGGAGGGAAATTTACCTTTTTCGTACATGAAAATAAGGATGTAATTGTGGAATTTTTGACTACCTTCCCTGGAAATGGACATTTTTTCCAACCCTGATGGAGACCATCACACTGTCTTTTCCAACAGGCACCAACTCTCAGTATAGCTTACTTGATGGCGATTTTTGCCAATGCTGAATAGAGGCCAGCTCCATGATCAAAATTTCAAGCAAAGAGCTTTGTTTTATGTAATACAGGCCTTCTGTTCAACACCCGTTTTCTTCTTAATGTAGCTTGTGCATTCAACATGGAAAGTTACTACCTGTACATCTGAAGCAGTAACTTACATGTTAGAAAGAGGTATATTTATAATGCTTGCTGGGAAGGTTAAGAAATTGCTCACTGTCTTGACCAGTATCAAAGAAAGTTTTCCCTGAGGCCTTCATATCTGACATTGGGAGATTTCCTATACATCACTGTAATACATTGGAGGTGGGTCAGCCAAGTGCTGCTCAGGATAGCTGACAGTTGTAAACAGACAAGAAGGTGTGACCCAAAATCAAACTACATTTATCCTAAAATTCTTGGTTAAATGTAACGAAATCCTTAGAAGGATAGATTGAGAATAGGTATGCAAAACAACTGATGTCAGTTAACTTTTTGTTTTGTTTAATGAAGGGTAATTTCTATCACCCTGGATCAGTCAACTGTAAAATAAAATTCTCCCAAAACATAGTTTTTCATGATATCCACTGTTACCAAACAGCTAATTGTATGTGGCACCTCTGGATGACTGTGCTCAATGCTGATCACAAGTATCCAAATCTTTAGGAAGGGCAGAGTCAGATAAAATTTGGAAAATGAGCTCTAGCAACTCTACATAGTCATTGATCCAGTCAGCAGAAAATTTTACTGGTATAATCTGTGTGACACCTTCCACATCTTCACCAAATTTCTTCTGAGACCGCTTAGACAATAGGAATGAAAGTCTGAAATCTGGAAACAGTTTGCACACCCAGCTGTTGTGATTGCAGTACTTTGGCTAGTTGATCTAGCCAGTAACCAAAAAAGAAAAAGAAAAAATGGTACTCAGGGACAAGCCTTAAGACTGCTCTTTGCAAAGTCTTTTCAGGGTAAGCACAGTACTGTAGGAATTATGTTGAGCCGGTGTTGACTTTGTAAGGATAGGAAAACCCCGTGTGTGCTATTTCTGATTTGGCTTTATTTGTATACTTGCAGGCATACTCATGATTAGTTACATATGGCTTAGTCAGGGAATAAAGAGTTATGATTGTTCTTCCTGTTTGGTCAAATAAAATGAAACATTTCCTCATACATTTCCTACAATAAATTCTCTGTCAATTTTTAAACTTTGAATATTGTGCTTTTTAAAATGATACTGCACTTCAAGTTAAAACCAAAATTAACAGCTGTTACTATGTGTACTCATTACAGTAGGTACCCCCTCCAAGGGGGGTACCTACTGTACAAGAGATTTGTTGAGATTGACAATTTCCAAAGCCTCTTAGCCATGGGTCATTAAAGGTTATCACCTTTGGTTTAACCATTTCAACTTGTACTCAATTGAAGTGCTAAAAATGGAGACTAGAATATATGTGGAGATACACTCCTGTATCAGTTTGAGATAAGGGACCATATGTATACCATTATTCACAGTTAGGGAGTCTATACTTGCCAGTTTCCAGTACAAAATCTCCTTAAGTGTAGAATTAAAGCCATTGGTAAGTATTTACTTTGCAGTCAATTAAAGCAAAGTACCACAAACATGCAGAGGTTGATCTCAAAGAGCTTTGAACTTTGGATTGGAATCCAGACTTCAGATTTGGCCTGAATGCTTCAATGGCCCATAAAAGATAAAGGTACTTTGAATACAGTTGGCCTGTTTCTTTTCATTTAGTGTAGGCCTACTGTACATGTTGTATACTTAATATTTCCTGTAGATCTAATGTAAACAAATGGCCGTTTCATTTCATTGGTCCTTTGCTGTTATAGTTGCTGCATCTGTTAACGGCAAAGGCCCTTACATGAACAATACAAGAAAGTGGGTCGGAAGGATGCCAGAGAACTCCTTCATAGTGCATACATATAATATGTTTTGTTATCATGTTTAGTTTGATGTCATTCTTTAGTCAAGTGTTGTGACTCAAAGAGCTGCAGAGTTGGCCACAATAGTTTTCTGTATAAAATATTCACAAGTGTAAGGGTTAAAAACTCACACAAAGTACCATTCCTTATCCAATTTATCATGAAGAGAACCAAGCAGGAAGTTAATAGGTTTCAATACATTTTTACAGTATGAGACATTTACATGTCTTCCTAGGGAAGTTTGCTCCCTGGAATCCTTATTGAAAAGCAGATGCTGTACCAATCAGTAAGTCAGTAAAGTAGTGACATGATTACCAGGGTTACCAGGGTTTTCTGTAAGGCAACCAACCAGATTTGGCATTTAGTATGGTCAAAAAACACCAAATGATGATTTGTTGCCATTAACACTCCATTTGTAATAAAATAACCCTGCTTTGTACGAATAGTCAAAGTTAACACATCCAGCACATTCAATATCTTTTAGTGTGAATTTTGGGACATAAATTATGAGTTTTGCCACAGTTTACCTTGGAAATTGTTGAAAAAACTTGCCTTTTTTAGAAAAACCGGTAGTCAAATGGTAACAATCCAAAAAATGCCTAAATGCCATTTGGCGTGTTTTAAAATTCTGTATGCTAACACCTTGAAAAATGCCAAATTCAGTGCTTTTGGTGTTTAAAATGCCAGTATGGCAACCCTAATGCATATAGTACGTATAGTCCCTAGTATTTGACACAGGAAGTCATTAGTGGGTTGACTTTCTTTGGAAAAATACCATAATACTGTCTCTATCATCCGTATTGTGGTACTGTATTGTTGGCATAACAAAATATGTAACTACTGAACTGCTGTCCATGGCAATCTTTATGATCTTGCACAAATAGTACAAAGATTGGAAAATGCAAATTACCTTTCATTTCCACTGAACAATGAAAGACCCATACTGTTACAACATCCTGTGGTAGCTCGAATTTCCTTACGAGCAGAGAAATTAATGAGCCGCAAAAGCCACTTTTAGTGAAGTTGCAAGTAAAATAGACTATGAAAGCTTGACATTTGTTGAATATTTATAATTATGGTAACCTAATCGCCCATTCGTCTTAATAACAAAAACAAAAAACAAAAAAAAACTTTGCCAATACTACCATAGTGTTACCATTGTTACAAATGAAAAGTTTGCCAGTACCATATTGTTACTATGGCAACACCCCGGCACTTTTCCTTAAAGAAGGGAAGATAAATTCTTGGAACTGTGGGCTGTAGTGAAAAGTGAAGAGCCTGTGAATAGTATATTGTCATTATGAATTAGGGGTAGGATTAATCTACATTACTAAGTGCATCAGTATGGCACAGTTGGTAATGTGTAAAGTTTACAGCAGATGTATCAATGAGCTCTGCCCTTGTTACTCTCTGTTATGGATATTGCAGGAGGAAAATGAAAGTACAGTAGAAAGCCAACATACTTCCCTTGTTCAGCTATTACTTAACTTCCTTTGGTTGTCTGCGGCTTTGCTAATTGTGCGTGTTCAACAGTGCACTGAACCATTAAGATATTTTGCCATGTTCAGTGAAATCTCCAGCTTACTTCCTACTAGTTTTTGGTAAAAATTTGATCAGGTTACAGTGATTAAATTAAATAAGGAAAGCCTTCAAAATATGAGCTGAAGGATCGATAAGAGTAAGGTGTGATCTTATCATCTCTCCATCAATAAACCTCATGATTACAACATACTAGCTGTCACTTCATCCTTGAGTCTGCTGTGTGTTACAGAAGATTGGTTATGTCAGTAGTTACTGAGTGTGGAGTCATTGCAATATTTACAATGTTCTGTTTAAGTGTTCTGTTTTGGGAAAGCGCAGTTGACCCTCCTTGTGTTCACTTATGAGTAATGTTTTACAAATAGCCTCTGATGTCCCTGGCAAGTATCTGTCATGGTGTTTTAAAACATAGCATTTAGGTGAAGCAAGGAACTAGTCTGTTACATTTCAATAATTCAGTAAAACGGGAAAAATTTTTATATATACATGATTATGTTGTACCATTAAAAGCTTGCTATGTGCTCGCTGCAGGTAAGTGGGGATTACATGTGTAAATGGGAGGTAAGTGTCGGGGCTTGTAGATTCCCAAACCAGGGAGTTTTGGAATTTATATATGGATCAGGATGATACCAGGGTACATTTCAAATTGTGGTGACTATATGTCCTTTAGGTTTAACTTGTATATGTTAAATGTGTACTTACTCAAGAGAAATCTCGTCCTTTGGTTAGAAACTGAACCGTAAAACCTCATCTAACTCCTAAGTTATGCCTTTGCAGATTGTGCGGTACTGTTAGTAACTACAGAAGTAAACTGTAGTATAGCATCATCTACAGTTGTTATTCATAGAGAGTTGTAACTGCTAACATTTCTGTTAAAGATAGTGTTATGCTATTAGGCTTGGGCAACTCATCTTTGTGCAGTTTGGTACCTACACCTATATGGCCTTAATCGTCACCACTCTTAATACAGTCACTGCCCCTACAGTGGTGGCATAACTGCTGTAGGCCCCATATGGAATATTAGAGCATAGAATGTGTACTAATTAATGAGTAGTATTTACACCAGTCGGCCCACACTAACAACTTTTCAATGACCGAAGTGCTCAGTTACCATGTTGGAGAGTAAATAGAAGTCATCTGAAGGGAATACTAGAAAGGATCGCAGTACTATGACTTAAAGACCCACTTTTGTTACAGTACAAAACTTGAATAACAGTGTAGACCTTTTAGGACAAAAAAAACTGATTTTTTGTGCATTTTGTGACAGTGCTGAAATTCTGAAGGAGTTACAACTCCAAAGAATGAAATTTCCTTCCAAATACCCAAATTTCCAGGGAGGGAGCCTCCTAGCTTCCCAACTTTTCCACGGGGGTGGGGTCGCTACACAATCTCACAGGAGTCACATCTCTGAAGTTGAATAGGATATAACCATCCCAAGCCTGGATGCTATGGACCCTTACTGTACATTCATCAGTATACATGTGTCTAGACAGATGTACAGTTTGTGTTGTACTTACACTGTAATTCCTATAATGCAGATTTGTAAAATGATACATGTGTGTGGTGTACAGACACTGTACACAATGTTACCATCACATGTAACTGTTTTTATGACTTATCTATAACAGTTTGAGGTAAAGCTTCCATAATATCATGTTTTGACCTTAGCCCTTATGTGAACCATGAACCTATGGTGAATACAAGTTTAATCTTCTATCTGCTATGCTGTGTTTATCTTTTGGGTATCTTTACTGTAAAGTCAAAATCCAAGTATATAGTTGAGTTGTCTGATGTATGTAAGTTATTCCATGGTACAAAATAGCATGAGACTCTGTTGTTTGAAAGCAATTTTTAAGCAATGAAAAGAAAGTTGGTACTAGGCTACTTGGTGGGTAACAGAACAGAATGGAAGTCATGGGCGATGATTGGGGGAGGGGAAGGGGGACAGCCCCCCAATAGTTGAGAAATCGCCCATTGACTTTGATTTTTCACACAGTAAATTATTTGAAAATGGGGTTACTGTATGTCCCCTCAATATTGAGAACAAATTGCCACCATTGATGGAAGTTACTTTTAAAACCAAAAAAATCACTGTAATTTGTGTTCAGCTGTGAAAGCTCTATAAGTTGCTGTATTACTGTACACCATCTGTAGTCCCTGCCACCTGATAGGGATTCCATAGGTTTCTTCGATGTGAATAGTAATATTACAGTTAGTTACTTGGTACTAACTGATGAAGTGATGAGCATACATCCTTGTCTGTATTTTAAGAAGGCATCACATAGTCTCTTGAGGTAATTTCTGTTGTAATACTATTGTGTCTATGATGTTTAAGGTTGCTCTATTTTATTTTAGGCTAGTTGAATTTTAACCTGGTATATTGATGAAAAGAAAGACAAGTGTATTAATATGGCATTCTTGCTAAAAGTGATTGATGGTGAAACTAAAAGGCATTGTTCTAGCAGTTTTATTGTAGGAAACACAATTAAAACAGAGTTATTTTAGTGACATTGTTTTATAAATTTACCATGTGTCTGGCCATGATAGTTTTGTAACAAGTGGCACTGTCATTGTGAAAACTATGCAAGTACAATATAGATACATGTGCTGTAAGTAGTAGAGTAGACAAAATACTGTGCCCTGCATTTTTGTAACACACATGCACTGTCGTTTGATAGCCTATCCACCAATGAACTAAACAAGTTACCAGTATTTTCAAACATCTTTAGTGCATAGCTGTTATTTAGTTTGTGTTCATGGGGATTGTTCCTTGTTATAAACTATAAGTACCATCAACATGATAGCAAAGCAGTGTAAAACCTTGCTTGATATTTATAGTAAGGAGTAAATAAATAAAAAAATTTGTGTTAGGTGAAAAAACACTCATATTGCTACAGTGTGTTTTCATGACATGTTTACAGTTCATAAGTCTACAAACTGTTACACTTGACATACATTTGAGCAAGCAGCTCTTCTTTCTATGCCAATATGTTTCACTTCTAGTACTTAGCTTCTATATTGCTATGGGCAGGGTCAGCAATTAAGATTTTTTTTGTACAGCAAACCTGCTACTGTATAGTGGGAAATTTTCACAGGGGTTAAGTTTTCGCAAATTTAAGACCTGCGTAAGTACTTTCGTTAGTTTGTACAAGACTATGTTTGTTGCCAGCAACAGCGAATTCTTCACTCCGCAAATATGTGAACAAGGTACAGTTTCACCAGAAATTAGCCTCGCGGAAATTTCCCGCTATACAATATATAGAGTATGCATATTCTGTTTCATACAGCAGTTAAAAATTTTGCATGGTTTCCATCCAATTTGTTTGTTGAATCACATCATTCATTCCCATTAGTTTTACCTGTGTCCATATAGGGTGGTATAAACTAATGAACAAAGGCCTGTAGAATGTATGTTTTTGCTGTTTGGCACAACTAATTCCATACTTAGTCTCCATTAATCCTTCCCCATTGACCCTAGACTCCCTATCTCCATTGCTATGGACATAGGGCACATCTGCCGTACAGTATCATTATGAGCGGTGTAGGGTTGGGTGATATGAAAAACTTCATATCCCTAATATATTGCCAAAATATCGAAATTGCGATATATAGCCACTTACGGGTTAACTTATAGGCAAGGATGTAAGTTTTATCCAGATCAGATGTAAACAAACAACAGCATGGCCTAGGTCAATAGCTTCTGCTGATGTGTTGATGAATTTTGCAGAACTAACTGTACAGATCAGTCATGTACATGAATGGAGCTTAAATTCAGTAAACTTAATTTAGTTCAAGGACTTTTGTACTATAATTTGATGAGGGTATATGAGGGCAGGTAGTGGATGGGGATCAACTGGGAGAGTAGGCTGCAGGCCTGTAGGCTTAGGCCTAGGTCTATGTGATGTTGCCAACATCACAAATCTTGGTTCCTCAAATCTGACCCTAGTTGCACTATAGTCCTACATGATCTGAAGTACAGTAGTATAAACCACAGTGTATGCCATCACACAGTATTAGTAGAATGCACCTGTAGCAGGCGCATAGCTACGGGGGTCCCGGGGTCCCCAAAATTGTGCATCCTAAGAAAATGTGTAAGAATTAAGGGCGGCGATTGATGCTGTGACACCCCCCCCCCCATTTGATACCTAGGCCCCCCTAAAAATTTCATTCTAGCTACACCCCTAACCTGTAGTAAGTCAAGACTATAGATTTGTACATGTGGTACCAGTTCTGCTAGAATTGACTGGTACAGTTTTATGGTTCAGTTCTAATGAGTTCATCATTCAGGCTATTCAGACTATTCATCTCCTTTCAGTTGTCTATTCACCTCAGTTTGAGGTTGTCTTACATGAAGTACCCATCATCATGTATGCTACTGCAGCATGAACAACTCATGTCCCCCATGGGGTATATGACACGGTTTCACATTAACTGTTCCAATTTGGTTCCACAAAGGAGAAAAAATAAAAATTTCCAATAATCCGTAAAGCTCCCTTAGTTTGATTAATTAGGCTTCAATTTCAAATAAAAAAATAAAAAGAAGATAACTCCTTGTGCATTTCCTTCGTTCAAATGAAGTTTAACTGGGTTAGTGTTAAGTTCCCATTACAGTGCTGTCAATAGTAACATTAGCAACATAAACGCAAGGTGTCAAACATAAGGCATACCCTAGTATGCATAGGAAATAAATTTGTGTTTTCATTTGCCTTACAAGTTCAGCAGGAGCAAGATTTCTGAGAAATAAGATATAAATATGGTGTGTTTAATAATGGTTTGGATAAAAAAAATTTGAAAAAGTGTGTGCTAATGTTACTATGTTGCAGATGTTATGTATTCTTGATAGCAACCATACCTAGTCAGGTGAGGTGACAGATCAGGGATATTTGCCAAACTTACTATTATGTTAGCTTCAGACAGGTAGATACTATAAATTGACCATGAAAGGGTATGAATACTTTCAGTATTTTTCTAGTGGAATGCATTTATTGAGTGCTAATGTTATGCTTGTAAGTTTGACAGCACTGCAAATAGTAACATTAGCAACATCTAAAGCCACAAATTAACCATTTTCACAACTAGATACAAGTGTGATCTTAGTATCACTGATTTGCTATCCTGGTAATCATTCATTGATGCAGCAGTCATACTATTCCCTCTGTCTTTGTGAATTCGAGCTTCAGTTTTCATTTTTTGTGTCATGTTTGACAGCAAAACATAACATTAGCATCAAAATTCAATTCAGGACCATTAACTATCCAACACAGATGCATAGATGACAGGTTGCTTACTTTATCAAAGGAAGAGGTCAATGCTATCTAGAATATAAAGTTAATTACACTGAAGTGTTCATACATAAAGAATTGCTATCATGATTATAGTCATATTTGGACAGCATTTTATATGTAGGGACAATTTACTGTCAAATTTTAGTGCTTTTCAGTAATGAAAGTTATTAGTGTTTTATATTGCACAAGACTGTGAGCTTCATTTTAATTTTTCTATCTCACTAGCTGGTCTAGATGGTAACTGGAGATCAAAAACGTTAATAAACATTATACCTCCACTTTTATTTATCACAAAGGAACAGACCTATCTTTTGGTACAGTTAATGTGAAACATGTCATAATTAATTATACTATATACTATCCAATTATCATCCAGATAAAAAAATATGATCAAAATTTTACAACTGATTAAATCTACTTTACACATATTATTACAGTGTTGTAGTGTGCGTACGGGACCATGAGTACGGATACGGGTACCAGGTCATGAGTACGGGTATGGGTATGGGTACCAAGTCATGAGTACGGGTACGGGTCCGGGTCCGAGGAAAAAGTAATCATGAGTACGGGTACGGGTACCAGGTCACGAGTACGGGTACGAGTACGGAAACTTGTACTTGAGTACAGGTACGGGTACGCGTACTACAACACTGGAGTATGGGCCTTGCAGTTACAAATAAAGTTTACCAGGCCTAATTTTCTAAATTTTGCTAATATCTATGGTTATTATTGAACATGCAGTTTCATCTTCCAAAATACATGTGTGTACCATTACTTAGATTTTAGCCCCAAAAGTCAAAGCTATGATCTGTCGATAGAGCAGCTACGTAGGCTGTGCTGCTTTCAGTTGTGCACACTGTGTAGGCTAGCCTACACATAAGAAGAGGGTGCAAAACTATCCTTAGACTGAAAAGTTGTTGAGCCTATACCATGGCTACAGTGTGCTTCCTACAGTAGCAAGACTTATTTTGTGATACTTATGTAACTTCTTCATGCACAGCTAGGACACTGTCGTAAATGTAACTAAACCTATCAGTGTACCATACTCAACAGGATTTCAGGTATGTGAAGTTTGTAGCTTATGTGGTTAAATCAGTGCAACTTCCACATTGACTTAGTGTGTGCAGCTTGTAAAATTGATGGTTTTACATTAGTTTCCTTATATTGTGATATTGCAACAACTTGCTCTTCTCATCATTATCATGATATGAGTTCTAGGCAACTATATTTGATTGCCTAGAACTCATGTTGATATATATCTCATATCGCCCAACCCTAGAGTGGTGTAAACGTCCAACCAGTCCATTGTGTTTATCCTTGGATTCATCATGACATGAATGAATGTTTGAAGTATAGTATCTTACTGTAATCATAATGCATGTACTGTTCATGAACTTTATAAGTATTTATTGAAAGTTTTGACAAGCAAAGATGCCATCCTGTCAAAGATTCTGTAAGGCATCCTATGCATAACAATGTGTTAGTGAGCAAATAAAGCATTTGTAAACACTTTGAAACAAAAATGTGTCTAGTATAGCCCCTGCATATAGTATAACTCTATAGTTATTAGAGAACCATGCATACATTAGGTTAGGTTCTAAGTTTATATACTAGTAGTGTACATGCACAAATTAACAAGTTTAATAGGCAATGGCAAACTGCCAAACCTTTCTAAAGAAAATTTCCTGATAGGCAAAAATTGTTGAAGAAAAGCTTGTCTATATATAGCTGTATTGCTAATTGTTGTCTTAGGGTCTTTTGCACATGACCAATTATTTTTGTAATTTTGATGACTGATTTTACTTAATTTGTGATGGGTGGTATAGTGAACTCTATAGTACTGAGTTTCTGCCAAAAGCGATGTCTTACTTTGCAATCCAGTCATGTATTTTGAGGCTGAAATTATTTCCTTTTGTTCATCTGTAACTTTGTATACTTTGTCATGAAGAGGAAACACTTTTACTGAGAGAATATAAATGATTAATTTCTTCAGCCATTTTCTGTTGATGTGTTGTGATCAATATTGCGGTCTTCACAAAGCTATATTGCTGTACAGAAGGTTGAAATGTTTAGCCAATCACAATCATTGTTCTGTACATGATTGCACCCATTGAGAAATGGAAACATAATTCATTGACAGTCACCCTGCCTGTCCTACAGTTACATACAACATTTTACTGATACTTTCAAATAGATTTCGAGAGTCCACCTTAAAATTTTCAACTTTATTTTATATACTGTTGCATCCTTGTTTTGGTAGTTATTATATGTACTAACATGTGCTACGTATCATGTGATCAGACCATTGCAACATTCCATGAGTCTGTTCATTCTACAACAAGAACCCATGTGTAAAAAGACATTGCTGCATGAACAGGCTCCTAGTGCAGTAGACAGCTCAAAAGTATGGCAGGCATGTAGCAAGGAGGGGGGAGGGGGTGACCTTTCTTGAACTTATTTTTCTATTACCATACTCAAATACTGTACTCATATTGCTAACGTGCTGTGTAGATCAGCCACTTTTGCATGTTAAATGACATGCAGCATTACAGAAATGTCTTGAGAATGCAAGTTTTTTCGGCGTGCTTCGTACGCACTCATCCTAAGTTTAGCATCATTGTGGGGTGTCTACTGTATTCCAAGTCCTGCTATAACAACTTGAATCTCCATTCAAGATAGTATTAATGAACATTTAAAATGAACATGTTGAAAAGTAACTGGTATAGGCAGACTTGAGTCAAATGGATAAAGTGTTTAGAAACTTTTCATTATTCAGACATATGTTACTCATTGCTACATCTATGCGTTGTTGCTGCACTATAAAACCAGCTAACCGGAGTTGTGTGATGCAGCTCTTCCAATGGGATTGACCATATTTTTATGCCCTTTTGGCCATGGTTAGAATTCTGCCCTCATTTCCCTTTGGTATCAAGACATGGAATCAAAGAGCTTTGGTATATTCTTGTTCAAAGCTGATTATGATCTGATAGCATCATTGTTGTGTCCCAAACTAAAGCTTAATGAGATTATTTACATGTCTGGCATGGAGGTCAAGGAATGATCTTGAATACTCAGAAATAATATTTTCATTCATGTTCTTTTCCTTTAGGGTGGCGTTGCTCATACAGTCGGAGACTGTCCCTTGTGTCAGCGAGTTTACATGGTCCTCAAGTTGAAAGATTTGAATTTCAGAGTGATGGCAGTGAACACTAATGCCCCTCCAACAGAGTATAAAGAAATTGCAGGTAAGAAGGCTGGGTACCACTCTCATATTACTGTATTATGAAGGAAGAAAGAAGATCAACACCAGTCATCAACAATCATGTTTTTGGTCCATATATTGTGGAGAAACCATTCTCTATCATCACTGGTTGGAATGATTCTTTGAAATACCTGGAAATTGGAAGTGTCCTAACAGGAGTTGCCAACAGTGAGTTGTAAAAAAAAACAGAAAGTTCTTGTCCCCACCCCTGCTTTTAATCAGAAGAACATTTACAATTCTCTGTTGGTATCCCCTGCCTTGATGCCACCAACAACCCTGACTTTTCAGAGAATCAGCCAGTCAAGCTTCAGCCATCAACTGTCGATGACAGAAAATGGCTTCTCCAAGATACACAGACAAACCAGAAAGCTGAAAGCCCAAAGACTTAGTGATTTCTTGCTGAAAGGGGATGCTTTGTTGCACTGAGGTTTATCCCTCAAATTTATCTTTCTTGACTACATCTTTTTTATCATGTTTTAACAATTTGACATCTGCTGACTGCACATGACCTTTGAATCCCACCAAAAATAACAAGAAATGAAGAAAAAAGGAAGTGTCTTGAAAGGGACATGCTTTTTGATGTCTAATACCAACAGATATAAATCTGTTGATTCATTGTTATTGCATACAAACCCCTCCCACAGAACTTTTCTGGAAAATATTTCAATTATGATACTTGGTTTAAGCATATGTACAGCAAAAAATCTTAGAATCTTGAAAGCAGAATACCCTCAGTGTACTAGTTTTGTATAAAGCCTCCCAGTTTCTGCAAACTGTTCTTTCATGTAAAGTGTCAGGTAAGTGACCATAACATGGATTGAAAAACTTGGGAAGTTGAGAAGCTCTTTCCAGGGAAATATTGGTATTTGAGGGGAAACCTGGGCAGTTGTAGGGAAATTTAGCTGTTTTGTATAAAACAGTATTGTGGAAAATGTGACCTCCTTCCTGGGAAATTACTGGATCTTAAATTGGAAGCATTGTTATTTATGGTACAGCAGTTATATTTTAACAAATACTTAATCTGTTTCAAGTACTGTACGTACATGCTCAAAACTTCTAAAGTCAAATATCAGTGATGTTGCTTGTGGTTAAACCTGGGCATTTGATCTTCTTTGGGCTTAAGTTTGCTTTTGTAGTTAACACTATCCTGCATTCCAGAGATATCATACTGTCAGACAACACATCAAATGTGTACTTTAACCCCCTAGGGGACAAGTGCATTCTCATTGTGAAGCTGTATGATCATAGAGCTAATACCCTTCTGAAGGGTATTCACTCCATGGTATGATCCAGTACACACATCCTTTTTTAAGTGGTACTACAATCTCTATTGTAACCATCTTGGAAGGACCCTACTATTTGTACTTCCATGCTTACACAGAGGTACTACAGTATAGTTAGTATACAATGGGCTGTAAATTTCCAGACACTGTTGTCCACAGTCGTTCAAGTACAGGGGTGATGTACTGTACTGTTTACTGTATCCTGCATGGTTGTACTATTATCAGTTGTGGATTTTATAGCTAGGAGGTATTGGACAGAAGCCAGGGACTGCCAATCTGTGTCCAATAGCACTCAAGCCAATGCAAGTTTTTCTCACCTGGGACTGCCTAGTGCTACTTTCATGACCACTGAATAAGGACTTTTAACTACTCTTGAAATCTTAGAAGCATAAGAAAACTAAGCATAATCTTCATGGCTGAGTCACTAGAACTAACTTTAAATGATAAACTTTGGCACAGAGCTAAGTAGAGGCACAGGCATACATGTTCAGATTTTTGATTCCTTGCCGAAGGCAGGCAAGGAATCTATGCGATGGTGATGTCGTGTGTGTGTGTGTATGTGTATGTGTGTGTATGTGACGCCTAGCTTGTAAACACGATATCTCAAGATAGCAATGACCGACACTTTTCATATTTGGTATATAGATTTATCATGTTAAGAGGAAGAACCCTATTGTTTTTGGTGGCGGTCAAAGGTCATTTGAGGTCACCAGAGGTCAAATAACGAAAACTTTGTAAATACGATATCTCAAGTTAGCAATGACTGACACTTTTCATATTTGGTATACAAATTTGTCATGTCAAGAAGAAGAAGCCTATTGTTTTTGGTAGAGGTCAAAGGTCATCTGAGGTCACCAGAGGTTAAACTGCGAAAACCTTATAAGCGGCTTGTAAATACAATATCTCAAGATAGCAATGACCGACACTTCATATTTGGTATATAGATTTGTCATGTTGAGAAGAAGAACCCTATTGTTTGTGGTAGAGGTCAAAGGTCATCTGAGGTCACCAGAGGTTAAACTGCGAAAAACCTCGTAAACACGATATCTCAAGATAGCAAAGGCCGACACTTTTCATATTTGGTATACAGGTTTGTCATGTCAAGAGGAAGAAGCCTATTGTTTTTGGTAGAGGTCAAAGGTCATCTGAGGTCACCGGAGGTTAATCTGCTAAAACCTTGTAAACGGCTTGTAAACGCGATATCTCAAGATAGCAGTGACCAACACTTTTCATATTTGGTATATAGATTTGTCGTGTTGAGAGGAAGAACCCTATTGTTTTTGGTAAAGGTCAAAGGTCGTCTTAGGTCACCAGAGGTTCAACAGCAAAAACCTCGTAAACACGATATCTCAAGATAGCAAAGACCGACACTTTTCATATTTGGTATACAGATTTTGCATGTCAAGAGGAAGAACCCTATTGTTTTTGGTAGAGGTCAAAGGTCATCTGAGGTCACCAGAGCTTAAACTGCGAAAACCTCGTAAATGGCTTGTAAACACGATATCTCAAGTTAGCAATGACCGACACTTTTTCATATTTTGTATACAGATTTTTCATGTCGAGGGGAAGACCCCTGTTGTTTTTGGTGGAGGTCAAAGGTCATTTGAGGCCACCGCAGGTTAAAAGCTGAAAAGGCTCGTAACCACGCTATCTCAATATAGGAATGACCAACACTTTTCATATTTGGTATAGAGATTCATCAAGTTGAGAGGAAGAACCCTATTATTTTTGGTGAAGGTCAGAGAGAGAGAACCCTATTTTTTTTGGTGGAGGTCAAAGGTCATTTGAGGTCACCAGATGTCAAAGACCGAAATCCTTGAAATTGGGATATGTCAAGATAGGAATGGCGGATATAGATTTGTCATGTTGAGAGGAAGAATGCTATTGTTTCTGGTAGAGGTCAAAGGTCATCTGAGGTCACCAGAGGTTGAACTACAGAAACCTTGTAAATGGCTTGTAATCACAATATCTCACGATAGCAGTGACAGCCACTTTTCATATTTGGTATATAAATTTGCCATGTTGAGGGGGAAAACCCTATCAATTTTGGTGGAGGTCAAGGTCATCTGGGGTTACCAGAGGTCAAAAAACAAAATTTCCCAAGAATTCCCAAGATTGTCATCTTGGGTCACTGGGATCAAAAGCAACATTTCCCAAGAATTCTCAAGATTGTCATCCAGGTTCACTATAGGTTAAAAAGCAAAGTTTCCCAAGAATTCCTAAGATCATCATATGGGGTCATCAGAGGTCAAAAAGCAAAATTTCCCAAGAATTCCCAAGATCGTAATCTGAGGTCACCAAGGGTCAAAAAGCAAAATTTCCCAAGGAATTTCCAAACATGGGGTCACCAGAGGTGAAAAGCAAAATTTCCCAAGAATTCCCAAGATAGTCATCAGGGGTCACCAGAGGTCAAAAAACAAAATTTCCCAAGAATTTTCAAGATCCAAGATCCATTGGAGTTGAATTCCTTTCAAGACACTTTCGTTTTTCTTTTTTGTTATATTTGGTGGGGTTCAAAGTTCATGTGAGGTCAGCAGAGGTGAAATTGTTAAAATATCGTAAAATGATGTAGTCAAGGAAGATAAATCTGAGGAATGAACCTCAGTACAACAAAGCATCCCCATTCGGCAAGGAATCACTAAGCCCTTAGGCTTTCTGGTGTAACATGTACATTCTGTATGTGAGACAAACACTTGAGTACAGTAAGAACTGACTGCACTTCAGTTGCAGTATGGCCATCAGTGCAGGTACAGTAACAGTTTATAAAGAATCAGGGAGGGGGCTATGGATGCAAATGGAGCAGGTCAGTAGCCAGACAGGGTATTGAAGGGGAAGGTACAGTAGCTCCTGGGGATGGAGATTTTTATAGGGAGCTCTGCCCCCTGAAGCTCCGCTGGCTATGGGCTTGAAATGGAGGGGTATGGCTTGTAGTAGAATGGAAAAAGTTTGGGTGGTAGAGTTGTGAGTGAAGAAGGGTGATGAAGGGGTAGGCTGGGCTGTGGGCTTTTAGCAAGGGAAAACTTATAGTGCATTCTGCTGTACTACTGTAAACACTCACCTCTGTCTTGTGCCTGTCAATTTAGGTCATAGCTTTATAGATACTAGACATAGTCAGATTTTTATCTTTGTTTTTTTTTGTTTTTGTGTTTTTATTTTTTTTTTTTTGGGGGGGGGATGGGTTGGTTTTGGGAGGAGGGTGGGTTGCCCAGGTGAAAGTGTGATGGGGGTGCATCCTTTGCAATACTGTATTTCTTTTTAAGGTTACTAAATTCAGAATGTTGCAGTCTTTGGCAAAACTTTGAACTGTTTCCAATTAGACAATCTAAACCTCATTATTGGGAAGTTGTGATGGGTAGGGGTGGGGGAGGATGGGAGAGAAGTTAGTTTTATACTCATAAATGACTGTAGGCTGTACTTTACCTTCTAATGCTGAGGAAGTATGACATCGGTCTCATACAAGATTTCTTCACCAGAACTGTAAAATTGAGCGTGTGCATATTATCAGAAAAACTACATGGTCCCTGGAGAGCATTCAGTACTTAACTCAGTTTTCATACGATGAAGGTCTGCAAGTACCACCCTAGGTTTTCAAACTGTGTAGTATTTTATTTGAAGGAAAGTGATTGATAGTTTTCAAATTAGATGGTTTGATAAATGAAAACTTCCAAATAACATACAAAATATGCACACTGTGCAAACGTTTTAGGGCTTTGTTTGTGCAGGGAAACCAAAGAGTACTTGGTTGTATTGGTTCAGCTTGGGGAATCATATTATTAATGGTTTTAGTCCTATAACTCTAGACAAACTGTGAATTTGATACCAAAAGTGGTTTTGTATAGCATATGGCTGTTGGTACAAAATTGTTTACTTTCCATGCATGTAACAAGTATGTACAATAAATCACTGACTTACAAATTAAAAGGTTTGTTGAAGTACAATACTTTGTACAGATGATAGCCTTAAATGTATGCCTGTACAATATACCATATACTGTAGGCTACTACATACAGTACTGTAGGTTATTACTGCGAGTCACTGATACTGCGGTTTGGGCAGTATATGGCATAGGCCTAGTGTTTACAGTACAAATGTAGTTCTTTTTGTTTTGGCATGTTACCCTAGTACTTGTTTGAACTTGGATTTGATTATGACATAGTGCAGTCAGAAACATCCACTTTGTTTTCCTTTATGTGGCTGTGATTGGGTGCAGTGTTTGTTGTAAAAGTTGAAAGTAGAGAAGTCTGAAGATGAAGGCTTTCATGAAAATTGGAGAAGCTGAAGGTTTGAGGGCTAATGATAATTTTAATTTAGTTCACCTTTGAGTAATTTTGAAGAAAGGGGAAAAATTGAAGATAAGTCTTATGCATAAAAAGGTGGCATGCAGCCAGAAGAGGAAAGCAACTGTATTCAGGTATGTGCTCAGCCTGGCAGTGCTGGGTGGTCCTACCTGGAATTAAAAATGTCTGCCTGGTGCTAATTTGGAAAGATCAGTCTTGCACTATATACTCTCTGCCTTTAGATCATGCAGAATGATTTGAATTTAGCTCAGAGAGCTCACAAACAGTACACACAAAGTATATAAACACAAGGATGTTTCAATTGAATTGACCACAGTAGCCTATACAGTACATGTACACCAGCCTTGCCAAAATTTTGTTTCCATATGAAACTGTTTGCATGGGCAGATTGGTTGGTTAGGTAGTGTAGCTTGTTATTGAGAGCTTGATAGTGTAACATATAAAAGCTTGTTGAAGACTCTTACTCTTCAAAGGACCAGTCTGCTCACACAGAAACATGATGCCAGCCTAGGCCCAACCATACAGGGTATGATAGCACAAGAGTTAGTGTACAGAAACTGATGAAAAAAGTATATGCGACAAAATGACTGTCAAAGTAAAGCTTTCAATAATATTTGGAAGTATTTTAGACATGATTCATGATAATGTCATGAAATGTGTGCGCAGTTTTACCGACTATATGTTTTGGATACTTTTTAATTTGACAAGGATGTTGCACTATCCTGAGGCTGTAGCAGTACACATGTACAGTACAGTAGTTTGTATTTTAATAATTGGAAAGCAGAGAGAGAGATCATGGGCTCAAATTTGGGGACAACAATCGCAGGGTTTCAGGAGCATACAAAATTGCAGTTATCATCAATCATCAATAACAAATTAGCCTACAGTAATAGATGAAGTAAGCCATGTATTGCAGTCAGAGCTTTAGCTATGCCAGTCTGAAATGGCCAGGAGCAATCAGAACTCCCATTGCTGGGCTGAAACCGTGTGTGCAGTGTGACTGCTGGCACAGAATTGAACAAGAAACTCTGACATGGTAATTGCAGGACTAACATTCCTGTGGGAAATAATGAGAAAAGTACTGCTTTCCCCCAAAATACACAATTTCTGATGGCCAACAAGTTTGCAGGGACCCCAAAAGAGGCCTTTGCCCTGGCATCTGGTCTTCTGCTGTCAGAAAGTCTGCTGTCCACACTATTAGCCAGCCCTAAACTTAGCTGTAGGTAGAACCCTGAGTATAGTGCAGTGCAGTCAGGCCTTTAATTTTGAGGCATGTGAATGCGATCCCATACCACCACTCGCCTCAAATCACTGTGAGGAGTGCGATTTTTTGCACACCTAAATAAACAATGGGAACTCAGATAAACCTATTAATGTTTAATAAAACAGCACACCTACCACTCTCCTTAATTTCCTGAGGTATGTGATTTTTAGCACATCTGGAAAATCTAGAACTCAAGGCCTGGCAGTGCAGTACAGTACAGTAGAATAGAATGTATGTCAAGTATACAATGGTATAGTGCAGAATGATCTATCATCTGTGTTACTGGTACTATACTGTGTACAGTAACAACCATACATACTGTACCACTATTGAATGTCAGGTTGTCTTACAATTTTGCAGATTCAAATTTAAGCAAGCCATCAGCAAAGAGAAGTTTTATTTTTAAACCATGGAAGTGCAGTACAATGGAGTTAGTTAGCCTACTTCCATGTTCAAACAGAGCATAAATTTGCACTGGGTTTTGACTTTTGCATGCAGTAAACTTGTGTCAATGTGTTTATCATGGAGGAATTAACTACTACCTAGGTTTAGTACTTGAGGTTGCACAGCCACAGCTACAGTATAGTATACATAGAAGTGCAGTAAGTACTGTAGCTACAGTACTGTAAGCAGAATAATTGTACACCTGTCCAGAAGGACTTGTCTACACTAGAATGAACTGTGAACTGTGACATTTTGTGGAGTTATTTTAAATCCACATGCTTTATTTGCAGGTTAAAACCCTTGGGAAGATTACCATTATGTACAGTGTGGTACATTTCGTGAGACATACTGCTGCCAGTTCTATGTCACCATTGTGTGCCATGATAAAATGTTTGTGTAGAGTGTTTGCTATACATGTCAACTAAAGTGACTAAAACTCTGAACAGATTTCTCAGTAACTATGTACAGTGTAGACTAACTTTACAGTAGAACTGAAATTAATAATCATGGTAATAATATAACAGTCCAGCACACAGTCTCAAAGCTTTTGGTTTCAACCTGTACCATGTATGCAGAGCAATACTGTAAAAATCATGCAAGGTTGCACCCATGCACTTGCTGACCTTGCGGGCTTTTCAACTCAATCATTTTAAATTCGGACTGATCAAGATATTCCTGCAATATCTTTCTATACTTGAAAGAAAGAACAGTTAAATTTATACTTAAAATTTGTACCCACTGTAGGCTACGTTAATGTAGCTCTGTATTTTGCATGAAGACTTTTCTCGAACCTGCTTCGCTAAAACTACAGTATGTATATCTTTGTTGAACAGAACCTGTAAAGTATAGCACAATATAAAATTATGAAGTACAGGTATATTAAGTAGATTGTCAGAAGAAACTTAGGTGTTAAATGCAGTAGAAGTCTACAGTGCAAGTCTGCTAAAGCCTATCACTGTAAAAATTTCCAACTCACTACTGATATAGATAAGCTTGATATTGTATGCAATGATGTATTATTCTGAGCATGGTACTGTGGTTTATCTTAGGAGCATTTTTGGAGTACTGATAGTGAAACCTATGTTTACAGTATGATGGGTAAGTATGTAGGGTTGAAAAACTTATGATATATGGATGTATCATCACCTCATATGTATTCTGCCCTGTTGCACCATAGCCAGGACTAGTATATTGCGAATGTTAGCAGGCAAAGGTACATGGACAGGTAACCAAAATGGCTGTGCTACTCAAAAGTGATGATAGATTAAGATGTCCTCAAGGAAAATTGTTTCCAGTCATTTCTCTCACTGTTTTCAAGATATGGCCTACACCTCTTCAAATTTTGACCATTGCCAAGATTTCTCATTTGAATTGGAGCTTTTGTATGTGCATTTCTTTTCCTTATCCTTTATAAAGCTTTCGTTAATTAATTACCAGCTAATTTTTAGTTTGCTGCATAATGTGAACAGGGCATATGTACCAACATTTCAACTGTCCTTGAAACGAAGGAAAGGATAACATTAAATATATCTCATGAGTACCTCTTTCTATGTCACAAATTCATGTACAGTAGTTCATGTTAATTCATGATGTAGACCTATGCAAAACAGTACTGTTTTTGTAAACTGGTCAGTGTTTGATGAGATTGTATCTATTTATAGGCTTGTAATTCTTTTAATGTTTAAATAGGCAGGTACATGACAATTTACATTTCCACAGACCTTTAATAATTAATCTTTCATTTCTTGATTGGCAAAGACCATGCTTTAATACTGCAAGATGTTTTTATGGTTTTGGTGTGTATGGTAGGTTATGTAGTGTATGAACTATACAGTATGAAGTAGTGTAACAGTGACTGGCACATTCACGGTACACATACTGTACTGTAGGTGGAAACCTTTTTCTCCTGTGATGGTGTACTGGAACTGAAGTGAAAACGAAGCGGTCTTTGTAAAAGTGTAAACCTACACTATGTTGTGTTTTTCTGCAAGGCAAGGCATGCACTGTACAGTAAGCTACAGACTTCCCTAGCAGTCTTTTGGATGGCCAGACCTGGAGGCAAAACCCCCCTCTCCCAACAAAAAAGGGAGTTTACAAAAAACGTTCAGATTAAGTGAGAGCCATAAGAGATTTGTTTTACCTGTACATTTCAACTTGTACAGTCAAAAAATAAACGTACAGTGCAGAGCGCATTCTGTTCCTTCCACCTTTTGGCAGTACCTCAAATGCAATAGTTGAGAAGGTAATTCACAGCAATTGGTGTGGATTCCAAGTGAGTTGAAAATGAACCAGATTTGCATCAAAAATAAATCAAAATTAAAAATATTTCATGCTCTTTATACTTACAGTATACACCACCCCTGTGACCCTTCCTGTAGGCAGACACCTCTGGTCTTAAGTCCTGAGTAAATACCTGGTGCAAAGTGGAGCTGTTTTAAGTAAAAACATGAAGATACTGTACAGTAGGATGTGGTATGAGTAGGATCCATAGATATGAATTGAAAATAAAAATAAAAGTATAGAATGGCATGTATACTTTGTGGACAAATAAAATCCCTGCTTCATTTTCCATTTGCATGTTGTCTCTCCTTTCATAGTGTACTTTTCTGAATGGTGTATATACATACAGTACTGTACTAAGGACAGTTATCACATACTATGGCAGTTGCTGTTGTGGGAGTGTTCATTTCACACGGCAGGCCACATAGCGTGAAAGGAACTATTAGAGGAAATTGAAGCCTAAGTACTCAGTTCATTCAAAATAATACTGAACTGTTGTACAGTGTGAATATAAGTAGTTGGCACTTTTTCCGTTGATCAATCTCTTCTTTGTTACTGGCAGGGCTCATACCATTAGCACATCCCCAGTGGCTGTGATGTTGTTAGTGTACAGTTTCATCACAGTAATCCATAAAGGTTGTTCCTGATCTCTCTAAGACTTTATGAGTCTTAGAGAGATCAGAATACTTTGATGTTATAATTGCTGTATAAACTTAGTTTAAAATATAATTTAAGGAAATCAGGATGTGCAGTTCATTCAATGCATTGTGTTGTAAAATTTCAGTCCCTGCATGGAGGATACATGCTGGTGTGTAAACAAGGTCAGTCACTCCAACACAGCATGTTCTATATTCAGTGTCAAACAACAAACTAGATACATTCTTTGGATAACCAGAATGCAAATATACACTGAAGTTTGATGAATTCAGACTGCAGAAGCTTTACACTGTCAATGTACTGTATTGGACCCACACTCCATGTATGAGAAATGTGAATGATTCCCAGGGTTTTTCCCGGGTTTTAGAGAGTGTGAGTTAGTATTAGCCCATGGGGGTAATACCGTGCCAGCTTTGGCACTAACAGTGAGTGAGAACTACTGTATCAATACATCTATAGCTAGTACAGTGCAAGTGGCAATCACAGCAAATTTAATTCTGTGACGTGGTGGCCAAATACTGTGAGGTGGCCACCTCACAAAATGAATGCCAAGGGAAACCCTGGATTCCTACCTTGAGATATATGGTTTTCATAGTGTAACCTCTTTTTAACAGTATGGCTGTGAAAGTGACCTTTCATAGAGAACAAACTAACATCAACAGCAACAGGATTCTTGTAAGTTTTCCAAACTTCCGGGGATGAAATCACCCTGTTATACAAGTTTTCGTATGATGATATTTAGCTACCTTAGATGTAGAGTGGCCATTCCCTGATGACTGAAAAGGAGGACAATTTCAGTTACTCTCTAAGCGAAGCACCACCATGAGTTGGCGTGTAGCGTACTAGAAAATTTTTGGCTTCACAAACCCCCTCAGATGGCCTGAAATAACCCTTTCTGGTGTTTTAAGCTGCAAGATTAGAGTTGAGAAATTGGGATGAGTGTGTCTGAAATTGGAATCATCTCTGAAAATAGAATAGAGGAACATTAAACGTCCGGCGCAGTGTGAACCCGAACGGAGGACAACGTGCTCAAAACCCAGATTGTCCGGCAAAAAATGGATGAATGGCCACCCTACGTAGATGACCTTTGACCTCTACCAAATACAACAAGGCACTTCTCTTCAGCATTTCAAACATTTCACTCGTGAGTGTACTCCCATAGTCATAAAACTGAAAGCTTAGACTGAAACCTGTACATACAGTAGAGTACTAATCAGAGAGTGAGTAACTACACACATCAACACTGGGGGTTGCATACCGTACTAAGCTACTGAGTTAACCATGACCAGATATTGCACGATTTTGAATATTTACTAGCAACCAGTAAGAACCCACACATTTCTATGAATTTCCAAGGAATTTGTTCAGTGTTCACTTGTGCAGGTGCTAGGGATATGTCTGAACAAAGAGCATACTGTATAGCCTGCTATGTTGGCAAGGACCCTTCTGCAGCCTGCCAACCTCTCTTCCATTTTCTGTCTTTCTGACATTCTCTTGGCCCCCATACTTATCATCAGTGGCTCCTTTTTTCAGACTCTACAGGCTTTCCAAATACTGTAGCAATTACGAAGATTATGGGAAGGAGTTTTGGTATCATTTTTGTCCACAGTAAATGCCATTGATAGGGGTGATGGATACTAAAACTTGATCCTACAACCCTTTGTAGTTGGGTGCATTTGGAAATGGGTCTATTGCAGTGTACAGTACCTTGATCATGGTATCAGCATACTGTACACGTAAGTTGTTTTAATGAACATCACCAATATGTAGATTTAAACCAATTTTGTGACATATTTTGTGAGTGCTTCTGCCCTTTTGCCTTGTGTTTCAGTATCAGTTATCATCTTGAATGGCTGTTTAGGAAGATGAATGGCTGGATTCCCACTGTGAGGTCACAGGATTCCTGAGGTCATAGGATGAGGGAATGGTTTGATTGGTGACCCTAGTGACAGCAGGGAGAGACAAAATAAGAAGGGACAAAAATAGATGTGCCCTAAATATTTATTACTGCTACTGTAATGTGTGACAATTGGTACAGTACTGTATACTGTATTCAGTCGAGGTAAAATGGTAAAGTAGGTATAATGTATTCTGTCAAGGTTTCATCAAGTAGATAATATAATACAATGATAAACAATAGACAGATTCATGTTTCCTAACAAGTGACATAACAGCTGGTTGGCAAAAGAGTTGATAAGGCAGGCAATACACTGCCCTCTCAATGAAAGTAAATTAAATTCATCTACTTTCTGTGTGTTCAACTGTGCCAGCATTTTATGAGCAAAACCTTACATGCAAGTAGATGTTCTTGAGAATGCTCAGTGCTACAATCTTGGACAAAACTCGTTGGGACACCCCGCTCCCCTTCACAAAGTTGACCATTTTCACGGCATACAGTCATTCTCTCTGCGCAACTTTGGAAGGGGGAGCGGGGGCTTCATGTGAACCTGGGAACGGAGATTCAAGAATATTATGACAAAGCGTCCCAACAGTTTTGTCCAAGATTGTCTGAGAAATTCGAGAAGTTAGAACTGCTTGCGGCCCACGGTAGAAAGTGTTTCTTTGCGTTGCGTTGATTCGCAAAAGGGTAGGTGTCTTAATCTTTAGGTATAAGAGAACAGTAACAGAAAATGATCAGCATATTCTGAGTCCATATTGAAGTCCTTGTTAATATAATACTATTGAAGATAAAAGCATTGGGAAGGTAGCTTAACAAGTTCAAAGCGTCCTCTCGTTCAGGAAGACATTTTCAATAGTCACGTATTTTGGGCTCACACTGTCTGAACAGGTACCAAATAAAAAGACCATTCAGTAGAAGTACGTGTTGTATCCTGCCTATTACTTTATATTAAAGTAATTTACCAGAAATAAGTACAAAAGTACTTGAATCATGTATATTCATTTCACCTTTATAACGCAGTAACTTTCATTTGAGTAGCTGAAACTATACAGAAAATATGCCATACATGCCAATTTGACGAGACCGGGGGTGAAGGCTAAGTTAACCAAACGGTCTACCATTTGTTTTGAGAGCAAATTTGAAAGCAAAATTTAAAGAAATTGAGTCGGCTAAAAGAAGGCATAATAGATACGTCATCAGCTTCATGTAACATGAAAACAATGTTTTCATAGGCATCAAATTCGCTTCAAAATTTGTCTAAAACCAGCCCCAATGAACGATCTACCATCGTTATAATAAAAAGCTTGGCTTGCAGTTCTGCTTTTATCATTTCATGGTAGATCGTGGCGCTCTTTCAGTTAAAATCTTGCCTTCTTACCGCTAGTTTGCAATAGCAGTGAGACTCTTCGATCTATCCATGAAAGAAACTGTTTTGTTTTCCGTCTTACAACTTAAGAAGAGTTGTCATCCTCCTTTTAATTTGCTAAAAAATGCAACGCATATGGCTGCCATAGACGTCGTTAAGGAACGTAAACATTTCTGCCTGGCATTTCCTGCGAATACCTGAAACAGTCTATCCATTATGATCTCGCCAACCAACAATAAATCAGTATAAACGAATAAACAAAACAACACATTAACACAATTTTAAATTATACTTTCATTTGGCTAAAATCCTCAGGCCTATAAGCCTCCGAAAAAGGGTACTGAATACAGCTGCTCGGAAAATTAACCAGTTTTCTATTGAATTTGTTCTCGTAAATAGCTCACTTAAAACTCAGACAATCTTGGACAAAACTCGTTGGGACACCCCGCTCCCCTTCACAAAGTTGACCATTTTCACGGCATACAGTCATTCTCTCTGCGCAACTTTGGAAGGGGGAGCGGGGGCTTCATGTGAACCTGGGAATGGAGATTCAAGAATATTATGACAAAGCGTCCCAACAGTTTTGTCCAAGATTGTAGCCAGTATACATGTACAGACGCATATGTGTAGATTTTCCATTAGACCAGACTTACAGTAAATGATCATTGTTTATGAATGCCACTGACTATGGATGATACAATGCAGGTGACATACAATAGGGCTGGAGTCACCTTGGAAGGCAAAGACTGTTTATACCTTACTCAGTATAATATATGAACATATTTAGTTTGATGTTGTGTGCACTTAAAGGCCCAGTAACATGAAAATAACTACTTGGTATGGTATTTCATGTGATAATTACAGTAGGCATTAAACCATAGGAAAAAGCCACAATTCCCATGGAAACAAATGGAATATTGAGCATTTTAAAGGTCCACTGTACCAGGATATATTTACATTTTACATCATGGATAAAGATTAATTAAATTAGCAGATGGAGGAATGTGCAATTTAGTGGACTAAAAAAGCACCACAGTCTTTTGGAAAAATGCAAGATAATGGGATCACAAAAAGCACAATCATAATGGGGCTGCTGAACCAGTTAAAGGGAGATTGCAGTCACCCCAAAAAAGAATTGTATAGAAGATTATCATATTTCCTGAATGGCTCTTGAGAATCATGTGACAGTATTTTTCTTACTCAATTGTAAAATTTACAAGGAGCAACTGCTTGATTTACCTTGAATATGCAATATTTATGTCCTAAAATATAATGAAAGATACTTGGAAGAGAAATAAGAAGAAATTTGTGACATTTAGCTATTTTTTCAAAATAAGTTTGGGGCGACTGCTTTTGACCTTTAACTGCGTATGACGGATGCAGTATATCTCATGTCCTAACTTCACGCCACTGCATATGATGGATATATCTGTTTGTAATATACTTGTATGAAAATTAATTCGGCAGTGGGATAAAAGTTACAGAAATTTAATTGCGCAGTTACTGTAACTGGTTAAGTAAGACTACTGGTCATGTATAGTACCAGTGCTTGTACAAAGCCCAAAGGAAACTGCTTTTTTTCTTATCAAAAATTTATCTCCCCCCAAAAAGAACTATGTATCTGAGCTATTGATGTGTAGTTGTGTGACATAAAACCGAGATTGCTCGAGTCTTGTGGTAGTACAAATGTTTTCCAATCTGTGGATATTGATGATGTTGCATTCCCTGATATGCCAGTTGCCTCGAGAGTCTATAGGCAAGGTCAAATCACAAAAAGTGAGATTTCTTGAAGCTGTTCGAAGTGAGAAACAAACGTTGTAGTATACTGTCATTTCATTTTATAAATGATGTTTGTTGATAAGACTAATTACAGCTACTGTAGGCTCATGGGCAGCTGTCTGCACTGGTTGTACTTGCACTGGCATGGTACCAATTCTGACTTTGTTGTGGCAGTTGCTCATGCTTATGGGAACACAGACTTTACTAGTAATTTTGTGTGTATTAATTTAGTAAAGGCATTTGAAGAGGTAATTTACTGAAATTTCTGTATTTTGGATGTGAAAAATTGATTCCTTTGATAAATGTGGAAGAAAACACACAAAACTTCAAATTAAAGCCCATACTGAGTAGTAAAAAGTACAGTAATGCATTTGTTCAGTTCCTGAATTAAATGTGCAAATTTGTAGTGTGAAAGAAGGGACTTGAAAATAATTTACAACCTTCATTTCAAGGACAGTTAAAAAAATGGGCAATGCACTTGATCAAAGGTTCACTAGATTGAAGGTTCACTGACTGAAGATCCCAACTCGAAACTTAAATCTTAACCCTTACCATAATCCTTACCTAAACCCTAATCCTACCCGAGGATAACCCTAAGCCTAATTCTAAACCTTATTCTGTATCTGACCCATATAACCCCACTTCTAACCCGATGTAGATACATCTAAGGGGACCTTGGGTGAAGTGAACCTTTTATCTTGTGAACCTTCAGTCTTGTGGGTAACTTCCCAGAAATAACATTGGTACTGTATAAATTGCAAACTAGGCATTTGTTGAATCTATGCAGTAGTGATGTTGTGTGTGTGTGTGTGTGTGTGTTTGTATACGTATGACACTGCTTGAAGACACAGATCTAAGGAAGGGCAACTTGGAAAGATGTAGTCAACACTTTGTGCCTGAAGTTTTGGAAGTCAGTTTGAATTCATCAGGGGTCATTTGAATCAAATTCGGGAAAATTGTTGGATTTACATGAGCTTTAGTAAATGCAGTCAACATTTTGTGCCAAAATGTTGTGGAATTGGAAGTAATGCATGTGGATGTCCTCTGGGGTCGTTTAAAGTTGAATTCCAATGATTCAAAGAAGAACATATTATATTGGGTGCCAGAAATTTTCGTGATAATGACCATTTGGAGTTTTCAAATTTTCGAAGGTCACTCGGTCCATTCAGCAAAAGGAAGCTTACTGACCCTGTTCATGATTACTTGTTCACAAGTATAAAACAAAGTGGCTTCTAGAAAGGCATCAACATTTGAGCCCTTCTATTACTGCGTTCCATATTTGCATTGGGTGCATGGAATAAAGCATACCAGAATGCCACCTAAGAAATAACCTCCAGAAGACAAATGTTGGCTTTGATTGTTGAAATTAGATAGATTTGAGCTTCTGCACAATTGGTTCTTTGGTTTAATACGTAGAACTTCCCAGAGCTTTTTACTGAGAAAACCTTTTGTAAAACAACTTGCCATATCAGACAGAAGAATAGATACTCCACTGCAACTTAAATATTTGAGGCACAACATCACAAAACTTCTGCTTTTGGGAGTGAAAGTTATCTGCATGAGATATTGATGTTGCTTGCCAAAATGTAAACTATCAGGCAGTCAATTATAAGACATAAAAGAGGGTTAAAAAAAGAAAAAATAACACCTCAGTATTTTTGCATTGTTGGTTCAGAAACCATTTGAAAAGATATTTCTTGAAAATTGTAAAAGATGCTAAGAGTATCTAGTTAATTCCAGTGGATCTTTAATTGGGCCTTAGTTCAAAAGCTCTTTCCTGTTGCATGTCACTGTTTTAAAGGCACGGCACGGCACTGCAATGTACTCTGTACTGCGGGTCTTCAATTTGTGTTCATGTTATGATATATGGTATCTGCACATCCTCTCAACATTATGGTACTGTTATGTCTGTTTAACTTAAATATTAAAAATGATTACAGGATAGGAAATATAGTAGGGGAAAGGGTAATGGGTGGATTAAGGGAGTTCTCTGTACACATCAGTAATGGTACAGTATATATTAATGAATCTATGATCATCATTATTCATTCCTGAAGTGTAAATATCAGTGTAGTCATATTGCCGCCATGATTGAAATGTTTGCCAGGCACTAATGATATAGCTTGATGTATTACAGTGTTAATGATATTGAACCTGCCCAGATGTCTACTTAAATGATTGATTCACATTTTCTTTTGTTTCAGGAACTAAAAAACCACCCATCTTGGTAGACGGTGAAATTATCCATAATGATGTTGCTCAGATTGTAGAATACCTTGATGCATCATACAACCAGGTTCCTCTTCAGCCCAAGGATAAAAATTCACACTCAGTTGGACTCGATTTATTTCTTGCCTTGTCAAAGTAAGCACAAAATTTTGATGTACACATCTTTTACAGTTTGATTAATGTTTTGAATGTTCAGTATGGAAAAAGTGCATCAATATATCTGAGAAGAAGGTACATACAGTTAAGATATGTCTTAGTTTTCTTGAACCTGCATCTTTTTGGCAGCCATTTGAAGAAAGCATGTAACATTTGGGGAGCACAGTTAAAGGTCTGGTGACACGAAAATTACATAACTTTGAGTATTTGATGTAAAAAGCATTAAAAATCCAGAAAATACTGTAGCTGTAATTCCCATTAAAATCCATCAAATATTGATCATTTTATGGGGTGATTTCTATTTTACACATGTATTATGAATAAAAATGAGCTGCAATAGCAAATATGTGACATCAAAAGATGGACATACCATATATGGCTTATGTAAGCCTTTGTGTTTTCAACCTTAATTTCAAGGAAAGTGGTAGTATTGTTATTCAATGAAGGGTATAGTATTACTGTAAAGTTAAAACTGTTTCCTTGAGAAATATTGATATCACTATCTGATCAGTAATTAAGAGATAATTTATATAGGGTTACCAAAAGAAATCTTAACACTGTGCAATATTCCACATCATTATTTTTGCATAGGCAATGAGTTACTTCAGAAACCATCAAACTTCGAAGATGTGTATCTTGAGAATGGTAAAAGATATTGAAATAATTCCAATGGATCTTTCATTGGAAGACTTAATTCTTTAGCTGATAAGTGAAACCTCTCTTTTTGATGGCATGTCACATGACCTTTAAGCTTATTTCATACTGTGGTTGGGGACCTTTAACACCATACCCAAATTACTGTATTTTCATTTACCTACAAAGTTGCTTTTATTTTCTGTCCCAAAATTAGTAAGGGCGTTTGTATAGTTTGGAAAGTCAAAGCAATCTGCACTGGAACCGAAACCGTCCTTTTTTTTAGAATTACTGTTCCGCCAGGTTTGTTATCATCAGGGCCGGAAAAAAGACTCATTTCCCAGGAAGAAAGTAAAATTTTCCACAATTCTTTCCATATTTTCATGTACAAAAAAAGACACATTTCCCTCCAATTACCGAAGTTACCCTCCAAATGCCCAAATTTCCTGGGAAGGAGCCTCCCAGCTTCCCAACTTTTCCACCCATGGTTATCATTGTGTGTGGGTGTGGGTGTGTGTGTGTGTGGGTTAATACTGTTTCTCCTTTGATAAAGGAGGTTGTTGTTGCCATTGTCTGTACTAGCTGACTTGCACAATGCATAAAAGTTTAAGCCTGATAAATTTCATGAAGTTTACATTCCAGCTTTGTTGGTGCTGGAATAATGTTGTTTGAATGAGAATGATGGAGATTCTGCCAACCATAGTGACACCTGTGGCATGTAAATTGCAGTGCTGTCCATTGTTTTGGAAGGTAGTCTGTATTCAACTCAGTATGGAAACCAGAAATACTGGAATCCAGAGTTTCACCTTTATGATAGGAACATACTGTATTTGAGACAGATATAACATGAGAGGCTGTTACTGGGTAGAAAATTCTAAAGAATACTTTGACGGTTTTGAATCCACAAAGCGTGTCCTATGTAATGGTTTCCAATGCATTTCTTGTCATTCTGTTACAGATACTTAAAAAATAAAGACCCATCTAAGGACGATAGGCTCAAACAGATTCTGTTGAAAAAGCTCCAGGATATTAACGATGCCCTAGAAATCCATGGAGGACCCTTTCTTGATGGGGAAAAGATGACCCTTCCTGACTGCAACCTCCTGCCAAAACTTTACCATACTGCAGTTTGTGGGAAGGTTATCAAAGAGAAGGTAAGATGATGAGTAATTGGGCTTGGGCTTGTCAAGAATTCAGACTTTGAGCGGTTAGTTTATGATGCTTGGCAACTTTGAATGTTGTTCACTTATGAAATAAAGCTTTACATTGGATGGTTTCTAATCCAAAATAACTTAGTTTTAAAAAACTGTAGATTGTCCTTAAATGAAAACCCTCCTTACTTTGGCCTGGTCATGGATTGAACCTCAAACCTCCTGATTGCTAGGCTGCATTGACTCAAATGTTGCTGTGTTTGTCCCCTCAGCCACAGCAATGATAGCAGTTGTGGCCTGCTGGAGAGGGAGGAGGACTGAAAAGGAAATTATGAAAACTGAATGGTTGATTAAACCATAGTTAATAGACACATCCCTGGTTGGGAAACTCGGCGAACTGCACTGTCTATGTTGAGATCCTGATTTTCAGTAGTCACGTGACGCTAACCGTGCACAAGGCTGGTTGATTAGCTCAACTACACGTGCGTACTCGTAGCACAAGGCATTACATACACCACTATGGAAGTACTACCTACCTACCTCCAAAGTAGTACTTCTGTAGCTACTTGTGAACCTTCATCAAACAGTAATTATGAAATTTTTTTGTTAAAGTTTGGTTTTGTTACTTTTCAGTCATAAAACCCTCCAAGCACCGAACGGTATTTGCGGCTGGAGTTACTAGCTATAGTTAGTAGCCTACATACACTGCCAACTTTACCGATAAAACCTCTGCAATTGTCAACAGACCAAAATAGGGAATCTAAATTTTTCAGGGCAAAAAATAGCCAGATTAGTGGGAAATTAGGGAGATTGGAAGCAGGGCTGGTCATATGACCCGGGCGATCGCCCGTGCCCGCCTAAACGCCCGCCTTGGAAGCAAAAACACTTGCCAAGGTGTGCAACAAAATGCCCTCCTTAAATTGTGTGCCGGGCAACAAACAGCCCACCTTGAGAAAATATGATCGCCCGTGTGAAAATACAATGCTAAAACCATCAAAATACATGCAAATTAGTACATTTAAAGACCCAAATTTAATGACTTTCCACGCCAAAATATTCGGCAACTTCCCTAGCGAAAACGGCCAGCCGTACAATCTGACAACACCGCACAAACTAGCATGCCGCACAGCTTGATTTTACATGGTTCAGTTGCACAAGTAAGCTACAGCTTGCTGCATGCATCTTGTACTGCAGAGTACAATTTCAAAATACATCGTTTTTGAGTATCAATTCACTGTCAAACATTACTAAATTTGTCAGAAATGACAAAACCATTGTCCTGACATGTTCAAAAGACTCTCAAACAAGTATCTACATAATACTGACAATTTTTGATTGGAAGGTTTTCACCACGAGGCAAATTTCTCTAGGGGGGCTTTGCAATTTTGCTGTTGCCTAACGTGTAAAATAGATGGATAGGCCTACTAGGATGCTGCAATATGCAGAAGTAGTGTCTGCTTACTCGTAGAGCTACAGGGTCTAAAATTTACCAATCATTTTTGTTTGAAAGTGTTATCAAATGTTGTCTGAGATGTTGGTATGAGAGTTCAGACATATTTATGGCCAGAATAGGTCTTTGCTTGTCAAACCAACTTGAATATTTTCTAAGCCTTTTGCCATACATATTACTGTTACGAGAAGCAAATAGTTTTAGTCTCTTGAAGTCCTTAAAGTGATATGAACATAACACTCTAAATCCTCATTTTGTTGCTATGTGGGGGTGGAGGATTCATCAGTTCCCACCAGACGAAAACATTGTGGCCCGGCCATGGCCCCAACCTAGCGCCCCCACTCCTGTTGGAAGATAATGGTCAAAGTATATACCCGTTATATTAAAGGGGAACAAGTGTAATTTTTGTGGATACTTCACTTAATTACTCACAAGAAAGGCACAAAGCTTTGAGATTAGATCTAACTTGTCACTGCCATTTTCCGGACTGCAGACCTGGGCCTGACTACAGTAGGTGCGAATCCAAGGGAAGGGGGGCTTTCCCAGCCTCAGCCCCCCCCTTTTTCGCCACATCAACAATAACGAATGCGCAAAAATTAGCATGTTAATGTAGGAGAATACTGAAGGGGGCTGTTAGCCCCTCCCCCCCCCTTTTCGAAATTTCTGGATCTGCGCCTGGACTACATTACGTACCATTGAAGAAGGAATATAGGCCCAACTGTGTGGATGTCAGATGATCTTTGGACCCTTACTGGCACCATTCATGGAGTGGCTCTGCCATATGTTACCCTGGACTTGGTCCACCCAGTGTCCACAGTGGTGCATAAGGTAGAAGGGAATAGAGCACCAACTCTACCCTGAAGGGTGCCATGATGTTGCTAATTTGGGTATTTGTGGCACGGTGAGATAAAATCAATTTTATTTTTTGACTGATTTATAACATGATTTTAGAAAACATGGCACCACTGTTTTTGTTATGAGTGTTGCATATCTAAGTTTGGATCTGGCTGGGGTGGGGGTGGGGGGTGCTTCCCCCTAACATTTATTTTCAGAGAGGGTTATGGCCCCATGACCCCCATGATTTGTGCTCCAGGTGATTTGTGGTACATACTGCCCTTTGTTCATGTCAAAACCTCCCCATTGGTTACATGGGGTGGTTGAGTCAAGCCTGAGTTTTGCGCAGTTCTTGTAATTAAACATGAAAGTGTTCATCCTCATTCTTGTTTTAATTATACAACAAGGTTTCTTTGCAGTTCAGTTTGTACAATACTGTTATGCTTTTAGCTAAGAAAACTTTAAATTTAAATTTTATATTTACACAACTGCCCGCCTAAAATCTTGGGTGGGCAACTAATTGCCCGCCTTGAAGTGTAACAGCTTAAGCAAGGCGGGCAGTTGCTTGCCCTCCTGAAAAATTCTCATGACCAGCCCTGATTGGAAGATTTTCATCTAAATGTAGCCTTATAGCCAACTCAATCGATCGTATGGTCGTATACGCCGCGTTATTTGCTAATGCACAGTGAAAGTTGCCCTTGTATTTCCACGTTCGTTGCAGCTACTCGTACGCTGTATTGTATGCATATCTCACTGCCGGGAGGTGTTGGCGTGCGAACTACCGGAGTCTCCCGGTAAAACGGGGGGAGAAGTTGGCAGGTCTGTGTCAGTTTGAGAATGACTCACTTCCTTCCTGAAAAGTGGAATTTAGTGCTTATATCAAGTATATATCATGATTGGGTATTTTCCCTAAAAATATAACAGTTAACCGACTTGGTAACGTCAGATAGTGAACCGTCTTTTACTTTCACATGTGATAGTATTTAGCTAACGCTATACATCAGTGCAAAATTGCAGAGTACGGTAATTTAATTCTACTCAAACAAGAAACGTGGGGGTTGTGGGCCATAGTTTTCTTCATTTATTTGAACGTTCACAAATACTTACTGATTCGAAAGCTTCCTGAAACCCTTCCAACCCTTGAATCAACTTCAATTTATTTCCATGAATGACTGAACAACACAACACTCAATGTAGCCATATCACTACTCGATCGATTGTGTGCACGGTCAATGTCACGTGATGCACTTTTCTGCACGTCTCAACATAGCTACTTGGCTTGTACGTGGTGTGTATAGGGTGTACGTAAAGTTTCCTAACCAGGGATGTGTCTATTAACTATGATTAAACAAAATAGGCTATTATTGATCTGATGTTAGCCATTTTGGTATAATGAATGACTTTTGCAATGTAAAAAGAAGTAAATACTGTATATTGCTAAAATAGAATTTAAATGTTTTTCATTATTTCCTATGGATCGGCTCAACTGAATTACTGTTCAACCTCCAAGCAACCCCCTACCATCAGTTGTGGGTTTAGAAGGGGGCCAACTAGGTCATGGCCTAGGGCCCTGTGCTTGCAGTGGCCCCACTCCTTAGAAGTTAACACAACATTAGTAACAGCAATCATTAGTGCAATTCATGAGTGACCCATCAAATATATTCATAATTTAAAGGTGGGCTATATTCCATGAACAGTTTCATCATATGTAGTGCATTCTGTGAAATAGTTACAATATGATGTAAGTCTTAAGTGGAGAACATTACAATTGCAGGGTTCTAGCCAGCTTTTTGCCAGACAGGGTGGAAATTCAAAGTGACTCCCTACACCATTGCTAGAGGCATTGGCGCGATCGGGCAGTAGGCATGGGGTCAAGGGGTCTTCTGTAAGGCCCCTTTGGTGGTCCAGGGTGCACGTCCTCAGAAGCTCTGTGATTTTATGTATTTAGGAGCAGTAAAACCATTTTAAATTCATGCTATTTTGTGAACACTGTTTTACGCACAAACTTAATCATTTCACAATGCCCATACATGACACACTGTTGGTAAACTACTACTTTCATAAGCGGAGCTTTCCTGGTCTAACAATGCCAAAGTCTGGCGGGAAAGCTCTGAAAGTTGTGTCCTTGGTTTCGCTTGGATCCTCATGTTTTACTGTGCACTAAATAAAACTGTTTTCATTTGATCAATTTTGGATGAAATTGACCTCACCCAAAACTCCAGAATGACCCTAACTAATACAGATAAACCTGCTCACACTGGCAAGACCTTACAGCTGTATTTGACCTTCCTTTTAAAAAAGTTCAAAGTGTACTTCAAATGATCAAACCACAATTTCTATTCAATTCCAGTTTCTGTAGTAATCCTGTGTACCTTTCTAGTATCAAAATCTGAAATTTGCTACCGCTGCTAGCATGAAATATGTCACAACTACTCGACTTGCGGTGGTTTAGTCTGAAAAGAACTTGCGTGTGTGCATTAAACTATGTGGCCACGACTACTACAACCAAAAAGATGTTTCACTCCTCAGGTTGTAGGTGGGGATTGTTCCTGCTGATCCAAAGGACATGCTGAGGGAAAAGTGTATTGACTTAACTGTGTGTTTTACTCACATATCATCCATGAACTAAGCCATGGAGGATGGACGGAGACTACATTTAAGCTAATAGCAGTGCAAGGAAATAGGCATTTCAAAGTGTATGAAAAGTGGACTTTTGCACCATCATACAATCAGTTTGGCAATAGTTCTCAGAACTCTGTGGGGAAATAGCCCTCCCCCCTCCTTCAAAATATTTTGAGGGGATTTTGGTTGAAAGGGGAGATCTTGATAAGTTGCATCATAAAAAGTCAACTTATTTCCAACAGGTGGGGGAAATTCCCATACGCGATTTAAAACTTGCGGGATTGTTGAGAAGAGTGCAGGAATTGCACGACCCTGCTGCCTAATGCGAACTGCAGCCAGTGAAGGCTGCCAAGATTTAAACTATGCCCATAGGTTTGGCTAGACTTATCCATGTTATGGTATTTGGGACCACATGGGTATTTTCACTCCTGTATAATAGCCAGGGACGTTGGAATTTGTGAAGGCATTCCTAGAGGCAAGTGGTGTGAAGGGTCTATGTTCATGCATCCAGTATAAAGGAAACAGTAACAATTGTTCATTTCTTTCCACAGGCATTTGAAATCCCACACAATTTGGAAAACATTCATCGGTACTTGGATGCTTTCAAGGCATCAGATGTCTTTGATGAAACAAAAGTGGAAGAGGAAGAAATTGAATACGGCTGGAGAAAGCATAGAATGCTGTAGGAGTCATCCATTGTAATACCAGTTGAGGAATAAATCCCGAACAGGTGGCGTTGGTCCCCTTGTAGATGGAGATATAACATCCATCCTGTATGCTTCTCTTATCTAACATACAACCTTTTTTTTTTTCATTTTTATTTTTGTTAAGAAAAAAAAATTGTATTCTCCATGTTTGCCCTCTTGCAATGTACCTCAGTCAAACCCAGTTTAACAGTGTACATGTGCACAAACTGCGCAATAGGTTTAAAGACTTTGATTATGCAGGTGCAGGCTTAATTTAATGAGGAATAGTTGAAATCAGAGCATTCCTTTGATGGACTGAAAGTTAGTGAAGCTGTGATGACATGCTGGGAAATTTGAGACAAGCTGGCACTTAGGACGGAGAAAGGATTTCATATCTAAACCAGATGGTCTACTGTTATGAAGATCTTAAAAAAAATCATTGCAAATGGCACAGATCATATAAAAAACAACACTAGTTGAAATTATTGTAAGAGGTCATTGTGATAACATTGACAATTTATATTTTAAGAAAGCAGTAATAGTGTCGAGTAAGAAATCTTGGCTGCTGTATGACGGTTTCTACTGCCTAATATGGTAGTGAAAATCTTGTCAGTTGTTGAAAATTTGGATTTCTAAAGGACCCTTCATTGATTTCCTTGATCTAGTTCATTGATCTCAGCTGCTAACCATTCATGACCAGATGATTCCATTGGTTTGTGTCTTATCCTTTATTTTGGCAGTAAGGCATTCCATTAAGCAATGAATCTTCAAAAATTTGGCAGTTCGGTAAACCCTGCTTGTGACAGTTGCATTTCTAATAAATTTTTAGAGCATAACAACCCCCTGGGTGTTAGTTTTGACAATTATTTTAAAACAGCTCAGATGTAATTTGTGCCACCAGTTATTCTTTTGGTTATGTCTAAAAACAAGTATATCTGGCCGAGGAGACTTTTGAATCGAGTTATGTTCATGATCAAGTAGCACTTCATCTTTTTGACCTTATTATCATTTAGAATGTTTCTTTGCTCTAATAAAAGGAAGAAGCAGCAAGCCTTGTGATGGGTAGGTGAGGGAAACAGGAACAGCTCAAGTAAGCCATGCTGAAAACAAAGACATCTTTTACTGAATGGTTTGTGCTGTCATCTTCCACGCTCTCAATGTGGAACATTTTTGTAACGTATGTCACAGTTTCAACTGAAGTGAGAAGAACGTAGATGATCCATATAGAACTTGCAGTTTTGTGGAAAAATCCAAGCCAAGGTTTTAATAAAGTGATGGCAAAATGTATGCTCAATGAAAAGAAACCTGTGAATGACATAAATCATATGTGCTTCCAAATTAAATTGTGCTATGTAAAATGTTAAAACCATGGAATTGTTTAGTTGAAGAGCTATTGGTAATGAGTGATGTTTGAAAAGTGCAAGCTTTTCTATTGCTTTAGCAAGGAACAGTCTCTTACTTTATTAGAGAATGTTTCTCCCTTTTTGTTACGTTTCACTGGTTCTGGTGTATCTCACTTTCAATCCAGAGTTTGTGACAAACTGCAACTTTGAAAACATCACAATTTTTCAGTATCAACTGATTTTGCACCCATCTTTTGAAATTGTGAGTTAAACTCCAGACAATGAGACTGTTTTATGGAAAACCTGGGATTGTGGTGAATTTCCATATGAGTAATTTACATGTACGAGGTTTCATTAAGTTTACTTAAAGTGAAGAAATAAACAGTTGTATGCCTGTTCATAGGCTAGGCGCCATTACAGTATATCCTAAACATCTCTTTTCTGTACTCTGATCAGCATTACTGTAATGTTTGTGTAGATTTGTTCAATTTTGCTGCAGTTTTCAACATTTACTGTGATATGAATGGCTACTGTTTTCTGCAATGATGTGAAGAAATGGATTGGGATCACAAATGGACTTAGTGGAACAGGGCGGGCTGGGGGTGGCACTTGTGAGATTTTTGAAGACATACCAAGCCCCTTTTCGTAATTTTAGTAGCTGTGATTGACTAAAATCTTTAAACGTTGCAGCATGTGGTATGGCAGATGTTCTCACCAGTATGTACCGTTAGGTATAGGCATGGGCATCAGTCCTGGGAGGGACAAGTCCCCCCACAATTTGGGAACAAATGGAACTTTTTAAATAACCTTGTTATTGGAAGCATCCCCCTACTCCCCTTGGATTCATGAGAACTCTGATTGTATATTGTAATGTTCCTTTTTTTTTATTTCCATTGCATTGAAAAGTATAGGTGTGCTCTGAGAAAAAATTTTGTAACAGTGAAAATGACAGCAGTACATTCACTCTAATAGTTGCTATTAACTGATGATAAAACTTAAGACCTTCAGTTTAGGGAAGATATTGTCATGTCTTCATATCTCAGCCACTATTTTATGTTTGTAGGGGGCAGTACTTATGTACTGGTTGTGCATTAAGTAACAAAGTTAACTTTAGTTCTGAGTACATTTAATTATAATCCATTTATCTGGGCAGTTTTGGAAATTTTAATGTCCTCCCATTTTTTCCTTTTTTTTGTGCGTGTCTTTTATTTTGACAACTTCAAACCTCATTGTTCTTAAAAGAATTTCTGTTGGATTTTTGCCTCTATAACATCAACAGTTATCATTTCATTTTCATGTTAAAACATTCTGAAGTTGTTAATGATTTAATTTTTCAAAAGAGATATGTTGATGCCTTCAAATGTAGTAATAGTAGTAGTGAAGTAATGCAGGTATTCATATTTAGCACTGATTTATATCTGAAATTACACCTAATTGAAACTTCAGTGCTGATTTTTTTATTTAAAATGTAGTCTTGACATAATTTTAATTTGTACATTCAGTTAATTACCATTTGTTCTTTAAGCAACATTTATTCGTACAGTTGTCTTGTTTTCTCATTCATTTAGCAAATGTGTAAACATTCAACTATGTAAAATAACAGAACTTATTAATGACTAGACAAACTTCTTGTATGTGCTGTATCTTACCAAGTTTATTTATTGTAAAAAAGTCAATCCATATTGACAAATCCATCATCTCATTGTAATGCAAAGAGTTCATTCTTTGGATGTGTGATAAATATTCCATGAAACAAGAGAGAAGGGGTGGGGAGGTGGTGGGGGGGAGGCCAAACTTAGAAAGGTATGTAAGGAATACAGTTAAAGTAAGATTTTTTTAATGACCATTAAAGGTTTATTTTCATGACTAGGATGTTTAGGTCCTGTCAATTTTTTGGTGAGTTTACTTGAGTAAGATGAAAAGTATCTCTGTTGTCTCAAAAGGCACTGGTACACTGTCCAGTGTAGAAAGTGATAGATTACACCATATTTGTGGTAATACTGGCATCTTATGAATGGCTTGCCTCTTGTGTAAGTTTTTTCACCCTAAAACTCGTGTTGGAGTATCCACCCACCCACAAAGTACTGACATACATGAAAACTTTTCAAGGGTTGACCTTGGCCTCTGGGAAGGAAGTTATAATTCTTTGATGTATTGCAGTGACCAAGAGTCAAGGAAGAAATGTACGCTTTGTTACTTTAGCAGACAATATTTCAGATAGAAAGCTGTATAACTGGGTTGTATTTTATGAATAATCATTTTAACCAATTGCAAGGAAGAAGACAACCTTTTCACTTTCAAAACCTAGAATTCAGTGAAAGGGTGTGTCCTTATACTATAGCTACAGAACAAAGAAGCAGTTGTTATGAAGCTAATGCGGTTATCACTTTCTTATATGTGGTCAATGCTTATATATATTTCTTATTCCTTGCTTTGCAGAGTTTGGAAGAGTTAAATGTATTCATATTTTCATTAAAGTTCTGTTATGAAAGAACATGCTGCACACAAGAAGCAGAACAAGTTTGAGAGAAAACAAAGGTTTAAAAAAATATGTTCTTCAAATTAGTGAACTGTTGCGAGTGTTGTCCGTGATCACTTTTCATAAGACTGTGTAAAAGACTCCTACATCCTTTCATGTCTGTTCGAGACACACTGGTGTTATCTTTTTTAAGGTGTGGGAGTTTTGAAATTGTAAGAATATCTACTGGTATTTGAAATATTCTGGTTACAGTCAAATATTGTAGTATGTTTGCTTGTTGCTGCAGCCCTCTGTGGGTACTTTAGGGTTTATTTTTGGTGTAGTATTTACCATTTAAAGGCTGGAATATTATGAATATAACAGTTGTATCTTTATTGCCAGTAGTAAAAGTATATTTTACCTAAACTCTTCTTCCCTATGATGTCTTTGTGAACTTTTCATGTTTAAAACTCATCTACTATTATTTCTGGTAGCACCCAGACCTTCTCGTAATACTTCTCCACAGGGGCACTGTATAATGTATTTCCGTGTTGACAGGAGCATGAAATTAGAATACTATCAAAAATGAGAACTAAGGGCTGGAGCCCCACTGTCTCCTTACCAAACCCAACCTGATGTGCCTACGCATTCAAATATCCAATATTGTCCCTGTTTGGGAGATAGTGTAAAAAAGGGTAGTAGTTGTTACATCTGTACACTTCCTTTTGCTTTCTGTCAAATATACTGCTTCATTTTTTTTTTTCGTAGTTTAACTATATGTGGTTTCAAACTCACTGAAAAAATGTGTAATCTGTCTTACATTTATGTATACAGCTTGTCAAATAAAATACATGTCTGTGTAACCTTAAATTGCAGGTGGAGTTGAATGTTTTCTTTTGTCTGAAATAGTGAAATATTATGTGTCACTGCTATTAAAGTTTTTAGTAACCGTAGTGTAATTGTGACTATTAATGATGTGGTTTCCTTGCTCTAAGGAGACCTACCCTTTCCACAATAAAACAATTTCTCTCTCGATTCATTCTAGGGTCAAAATGAAAAAGTGAAATATGATGATGTGTCCAATTGGTTTGTGGCAACCTCATCCAAGGCAGGTTTAAGGGATACAGTAACCCAAGCCTCACGTTTAACTTTTTTTGTTACTTACCCACCCACTAACCCCCTACCCCTTCTTTACTCACCCACCATCTGTTGCACACCCATAACATTATATTGCAACAATGTTGACCCCTACCTCCCTATGGAGATTAGATGATCACAGCATGCAAAGTAAATACAGTACAATCTTCTCATCTTGCATTTTATTTCATTTTAGTCGGTATATAAATAACATGGACTTAACTTTAAGGCTAATACTATGTGTCAAACCATGTGTGTTTCACTTATCCACAGACTTGCATGCATTTCCAACATCACTTTACAGCAAGAAACATTCACATACATCTGGTAGGTAGGTAAGCATTAAATGCAAGCCTTACAGTAATGGTTCCATTCTCTAACAGTCCTGCCCTCTTCAGTAACACACCTCTAACCCTAACCCTCCAAGCAACTTCAGAAAAAAAAAAAAAAAAAACCAGAACAAAGGAATGACTCTTCAGAAGAAATGGAAAACTGTAAGGTAGGGCCCTATGTCTGAGGAAGGTAGAGTATGTGATGTACACGGCCTTCTCATATATATGGATAGAGGATCACGTATCCATTACGGTCGCCGCCGTTCAAACAAGTTTAGGCTTACCAAGATGGCTGCCGGGTGCCAGCATTTGCCCAATTTGACGATGAATCTGCAACATTTTAGACAAAATCTAAACACGAATGGAAGAACAATACCACAGTCCTTCATTCTATTTGTTGAATTTGACCTGAGCTTGCATTCTTTCAAAAATATTACAAGTTTCTCACACAATCTGTCAATACTGAGCCACTTGAGCAAGTCCAATCTTTAACACACGAGTCTACAGCAGGCAGCCATATTGGTAAGCCTACTCGTGTACCTACGGTGGGGACAATTTACGCATAGGACGTTAGTGCAATATGCTCTGTCCATATATATGAGCAGTCCGTGGTGAGGTACTAGTTGACAGATACTTCAGGCTTACTGGGATCTAGTACATCATGGATGAACAAGTAGCAACTTCTCTGTAACAACACTAATGCAGAGGATAGCAATAAAGTTGGTTTATACTACTTTTGATCTCAAAACCCTGCTATTTGCACCTACACCATAATTGAACTGTTGCACCTAGGGGATAAGGAGCCACTTGTGCAAAGTGTGAGGAGTAGGATATAGAAACCTTGTTACAAATGGCTGCTGCTAAATATCTAAACTTGACAACTGAATATAGAATCAGACAACCAGAAATCCCAAACAACAAACTTTGAAAATAAGGAAGTAATTGAGAGATATTTTAGGAGGGAATATAACATAAGAAAAACTTAACACTTTCCAACACTCCACATCAGTTTTGAATAGGTCATTATTTCAGAATTAGATTTTGAAGAGGTTTACCTTGAGAACAGTTGATGTTAAAAGATTTGAAACAGACCATTTATTAGGGATTTATTCTATAAATTTGAATGATACCATCTCCTGTACAAAGATTTTAAACTCCCAAGTTACATTTGTTTCTACCACAGTGCTCTACCAATGTTGTTAAGTATGAGTTGTGTTTTGGTGAAAGAAACCCTTGGCAGGCATGATGCATTTATAAGAGTGGGCATTTGTAGTTTGGTAAGACACCATGCCTGTTAGAAACATGATGTTATCACATCTGCAATGAAGCATATATCATCTATTAAATCTGATCTATATCCCTGTAACATTTTTTGCATATTCATGAGCTGACACAGTTTAATCACCAAATCCGGACGTTTTGTTTTGTAAGGTGACACATTTGTGTCTCAAGACATGCACGTATGCATGATATCATGTGTCTAGGTTAGGTTAGGGTTAAAGCAATCAGGAAAGGTATAGGGTTAGAAGGATCGAGACTTCTTATTTGCCTGATATCATGTTACGGATTGGGTGAGTTTAATGTGAAATCCTACAGGTGTAATTTTTCAGTAATAACAATCACTTGTTCCTTTTTTGTGACCACTACCATTCACTAAAACATTTTTTGTGAAGCTTTTCACAATCTCTGTTTTACATATCTAAAAGGGGATGAGTAAAAAAAACTTGAAAATTGAGCTCATTAACCATATTTTAATACCGTGTCTAATGCATTTCGATCTTACAATTGTTTTCAGAGGTTTTAGAATTATGCCTTTGTCCTTGCAAATGTCAAAGCTCATTGTTTGACCCAAATTTTCAGTGTTTCTATGTTAAGTGGAGTATTAAAAGTTTCCACTGTGACATCAATGCCATCATTTTGCATTATGGTTTAAAAGCATATCCTTTTAATTCAAGTATTTGACCCTTTCTCACCCCCTAGATCTCTAGCATTTAGGTTGATTAGCTCCTTCTTGTCTGCATTCAAGGATTCAGTCAGTTCTTAAATGGCATATGCTACCTGTGATCCAACAACCCCCACCCTGGACAATTTCCCCGCCAACCTCTCCTCCGACAATTCACAGCCATGACAACTACCCAAGCAACTTCCACCACCAGAAATTTTGCAATTGTCCAGGGTAGGAATTGTCCATTGTTTGAGGAGGGGGGGGGGCCCGGGGAGAGGGTTTGTCTGTGTACCTATGCAACTACTGTAACCTTACTTTGAAACATTGTTACAACCAGAAGCAGAGATTTGTTCGAAAAAGTGGGGGGGGGGGAATAATTTGTGCTTGAGGCAAAAGTTACTGTGTGTACATGTGAAAGTCAACAGGAGCATCTTCAAAAGGTGGGGGCAAAAATCTCACCCCCCCCCCAGAATTTCTGCCTATGACTACAACCAATCAAATTTTCTCTACATGCCCTTACAAGTACAAAACTTGATGTCTTATGGCACAAATATTGCATATCATTAGTAAAATGGAGTTATCCGATCCTGCAGAAGTTGACAAAATGAACACCTGTGAAAACAAGTCTGAGTAAAATATATCTATTTTAGATTGGCTACCCTGGTTTGTAAAGTCAAATTAGGTAACTCTTTGAACCCTTAATCACTGGCTGTAAAGAGAGGAAAGATTTCTCCCACAAGTTTCCCTGTACCATACCTCACACAGAATACCATTTTCATCCTGCTCCTGTAAATTATAAGAACCTAGTCGAGGAAATTTAACGTGTCTGAATTTATAAACAACATACATACACGTAAACTGTGAATCCCACAGCATGAGATAACTTTTGTTTTTTCTGTAAAGAGAAATTTTAAGGCAGAAAGTTAATTACAAATATTTTGACAGGTGTATTGCATCAATAAATCAAGGTGAGAAATTTTTCCTTGTTTTGTTTTAGGAATGCATGTTTTATTGCATACATGAGGCTGTTTGTCTCAGTCTAATGACTTGCAACTGTTCTTAACTTATAAAGGTTGTAAGAAAGGCTTGATTGATAATATAAGTCATACATGAAAGAGTCCAATGCACCTAAATGATTTACACAAGAATATAACTTTTGCAGTGGTGTTTTTTCACAATTACAACCAAAAGCAGGCAAAAACTGATAAAAAAAAACCAGACCACTAGATTTTTTTTTTTTGTCATTTTACGGATACAGAGTAGCGTCTTATCCCCAACACATTCTGAATTGGAGACACTCAGATTATAAGTACATAGTGAGTACGCCAATACAATAATTCACTCTATTTACTGCATTAAGTTTTCCAGATTGTAAAAACTCCTTCAACAGTTGGTGTTGCACAAGTCTGCAAATCCATCCTCAGAAGAAAATGTGTCAGTGCTTTACTTTTATAGTAGTGTAATACAACAACACTTAACATCAAAACTGAAATACTTCCTGAGAGATTAGTGAAATGAAGATTGCCAGGGACATTTCTTCCCCAAACTGGCAACATTTCAGTCATAAAGAACATCTCTTCACCCAAACCACTGTACTCCTCAGCTTATGTATCTGCTGGATATCTTCTGAAAAATGGTATGTACTTAATGCAAAATCATTAGTAGAACTTTCTGAAATTGTACACTAAAAGCAAAACAATGGAACATGGAGCTAATGCACAGTGCTTAAAGACCCTTCACATGTGGAGTGAACAAAGCTTTTGGTTCAGTTCCTTGCTATGAGAGAACTATCATCAGCAGACCCAATTAGAGAAAGCTGCTGAGAGCCAATAAGCAGACTAGTAGGAAAAAAGTGTCAGAAAGAGTCATCAGCTTCAGGTACTGTGCAGGGCAAGGGAAGGTGTGCTGACCAAAGTTGAAGCTGACACTGGCAGGCACTAACCTTAAGTGCTTTTGCCAGGTCAGCATCAGGTGACTACGTAGGTATTCCCTTCAGGAAACCAACATGATGCTTGATTCCTGAGGAACTTCCTTTCTTCAATGAGGTGTTTATTGGTCCATTAGTCCTATACATATCCACAACATCCAAAGTGTAAATTACTTGGCACGTAAAACTGATCGAACATCATAACCTCCGAATACTGAAGACAATGACTTCTTCCAGTTACCCTGGAACATCTATCATAAGCGTCGTAGGTGTCTGATGACAAACAATGACTGATCCAGTTAGATGACTATTCACCTAGCATCATCATCTCATTGCATGAAATTGAAACCAAGAGAAACATAACAATGATTATCTTCATTTATCTTTCTCTTTGAAGTATGAAGCTGAAAAAGAAAGAAAATGAAACAAGGTACTTAACATGACCATAATTACCACATCATTGCAAGCACCTTGAAGAGTAAGTATATGTAGTAGTAATAACAATGGCAACAAAAGGAACACAAACTATTTCACAATATAATTAGTGTGAACTTGTTTTGATGACCTTAACTATACATAGATGTAAGCGCAGTTACTCCACATTCTGCTGTACAAGAGTGTTACTTCTTAGAGGAGATAAGTAATCATTTAAAGAAAGTAGGCCGAGTAATAATCAAGTCTAAACAAATTGAACTTGTCATATTTTCAAGACATGTTCAGTTCTCTATTATAACAGGAGGCTGCCATCTGCCAAAATGATGACTTGTGGTAAGTTCATTATGATGTCACAGAGTCACAAAAACAAGGACATTTTCTATGTTGAACTTTCTAATTGAGATCAAATACTTTTTTTTCAATTTTGTCACCATATTCAACATACTTTTCAGACTTCTTATGTCAGAATATGAAAATTTTGACAAGAGATAGTATTTTTGTAATATTCAACTGAATTTCACAGGGGTAAATTAATTGAAAATAAAACACAGAAATATACCAATTTCTAAACTTTAAATACCCATATCTTAAAAATTAGAAAATTTTTGTTTACTGTCTGTGACATCCCTCTATTAAGGTCCCCCCCCCCTTTTTATTTAACCATTTAAAGGAACTAATTTGTTGGATTCATTTCTCATTTGAAGCATGGTATAATGGCATTCTAAACTTCATACCGACAGATTAAAATAAAGCGGCAGTAAGAAAACTGTTTTTGAACCGATACTAACATCACTTTCATGTTCAAAGACACCTATAACCTGGAAAGGGCTCCATAGATGAGGTATTTCATGATGCCAATGCACAAGAAAAGACATCAATTCCAAAGTTTTTACTAGGTCACTTTTCAAATGTTACCTTCTACCCAAAGTTTTTAACTCTTTTTAACAATTTTTCGTCTGTAATTTTGCCAACTTTATCTTGAGTGTCAAGTGAAATACGAAGTGTTACAATCCTGTTTTAAGCTCATGTCAGTGATACTGGTTGTTTTTACATCTGTATCTCTCTAACCATCTGTTTCCCACCAATGAGAATCAAACTGCAATGGTTCAGCACCTTCAGTTTTATGGCATACAGTGATAATGTGTACTTATGCATACCATTTGAAAGGTCCTGAGAATACCAAAAAACATGATTCCTTCACTTTTCTCAAATGAATTTCCAAATAACAGGACAATTATTTCTGCAGTATGCCTGCCATCTTTGGTTAGTAAATAAAATGTTTGGAAAAAAGACTATGGGTTATTTTCTCTTTTGGGCAAAGAAAAGTGCCTGAACTTTCCCTCACAGGGAAAAAGGAAATTCATTTTCCAAGTTTTCTCTGATTTGCAAGATAGCTATGAACCTGCTATAAGAAGTTTGCTTCATTGTAGGAAATAAAAAACTCAAAATGGGATTAAAGCCTTAAAGGTCCAAATTTCCATGACCTACTCACTGATCAACTCATCTTGGTATTCCAAACACACTTCAAGTTTAAGTCTTGCACTAACACCTTCTTAGCCATTTGATATCCCTTCAGAAAACTATTTCCTTATAAAAAGTTCCAGTGATTCTGATTAAACTTAAAAAATTTTCCTTGGATCTTGGCCTACAAAGTTCCATTGGATATAAGGTCAAAGGCATATAGGCGCCATTTAAGCCACTAAAAATTCGAAAAGAATGTCTCTTGCATGAGTAGAACAAAAAGGAGTACACCAGAGTTGCACTGGTCCTAATATTTTATCCAATCGTAGGAATGAGAGTTGTTCTAATAATGCTTGCAAAGTTGTTTGAATCTTACCCAACTTTTCCACAGCTTCTACACATACACTAGGGTACATGTTATCATTGTATGTTCCAACAACAATGAGACTGCCAGTTTTCACAAGCACCACACCTATCTTCTCCTGGGGAAAGAAAAATGATAAAAACGAAAAAGACAAAAAATCATCTCCCGAAAAACCATCTAAACTGCAATTTCTTTAGTGTGGCAAATTGCACTTGTGTTCAATTAAAACAACAGTGGCAAAGCTGCTGCAGCCCAGTTAAGCATATATTTCCCTGCAAAGCTTTTCTAGATGAATAAGTCCCACTCATTTTTTCTTTAAATTGAAAATTTGTAAAATTTTTACTGTAGCACAACTTCGAGGCTAGTTTTGCCACCATGACTTGTTTGGTGCCCTTTTAAATTTGTCCTGTGAGAAGTTGGGACAAAGATGGGATTACGTACTTAAAAATTACTATACATTGAACTAGCTCTCCCCTTTTTCTTCCAACTCCTGTACACAGGTTTTTTCACACATGTTCTTTTGAAAACCCAAGAAATGACTCTATAAGTTTATTTTTGCCATCTAAGCACACTTAGTCTATTATTCATAATCCTATATGGTAGGACAATGAACAATGCATTGTTAACTCTAAAGAACACTAAGCTAACTCTTTTGTATGATCCATCTTCCCATGTTAAATTAACAGGTATGCTTGCACCTTTTTGTTTTTGTTTTGTTTTTTTGTTTAAAAATACTGTTGTTTAAGAATTAACATTCATTATTGGAACTAACAAAAGCAATTCATGATGGTCTGGTTTCCCAAACAAGCAACACTTTCAATCATTAAAACACCCCCTTCTGTTATGATTTAGTGTCGGAAAGTTATGCTTATTTACATTTTTTGGAAAGAAAAACATCTGTTCAAGTAACTGTCAACAGAGAAATGATGCTCTTTCACACACTAAAAAATATAAGGTTTTAATTTGGCACGCAATTTAAGGATGATGATGTCGAACTGGCGCCAAAAGTGCTTAAGGTTTTGAGTGAAGCTAATCAAAGAGCACAAAACACTTTAAAGAGCTGTAAACACATGAGGCTTCATAAGTAAAGGATTTTACTGGCAAACAATATGCAGACAGAAGAAACTGAGACCTGGGATGCAAGAGTGACAATCTGGAATTGTGACCACTACACTACAAGAGCTACTCAATTGTAAGGCAGGTTTAAAATGTGGTTAGAGTACTGAAAGAAATAACTCCTTTGTTCCAATCCATTTCATCCTTATAGCAAGTAATGCTACACAACTACCTGACTGCCTGGTTAAGACACATGCTGGAGTAGAGGTTCACAGTACATAGCAACAAATCTTCACACACAACTGAGTAGCTGCGTCAACTCTCCTGCCCTTACTTATACATATGACTCCTACTGCCTTCAAATATATAATGATTAAATATAAATGCATCACTGAGACTTCCACTCCAACATCCTTTTGACCACATTTCCACAAGGAAGTTATGCTTCAAATATAGGTGTTTAAAGTGGCAGATACTTTCACAGTCCCACAAGATGCAATCTGGCTGAGGTAACTAGCTAAGCTTAAGAAAGAAGATAATGCACATAATAGTAAAAACTGTGGTATGAAGAGTTTCCAAGCAAGCAAACTTATCTCCAAGCTGTCATTAATTCATTACTTTGCTGAACAAGGAAATGTACAGTATCTCATGATAGTATTCAAAGCATATTTTTTAACTTTTGATACACTTTGTTTGCATTCTCACATTTCAACCACTGTTGACCCTAAAATCTACAAAATACTCTTGATCTACTCAAATAATGACATCAGAATGACTTATGAGATCTCACACTGCTTCCATTTTCAAAACTTTGATTTACTCCAAAAGTTCCCAGTGATCAACATCTGGTGACCTAAAATAACCTTTACACAGTAGCAAAGCCATTTAAGGTAATATACTGACTCAACAGAAGACACCAACATGTAAAGCAGGAGATCTGCCTCTGTTTAAGTACCTTCTTGTGACATAGTGTATTCGTAGCACCCAAAAGCAATTTCTGCATCCATCTGTTCCATAAAACACCCCCACATGTGAAGCAATGAGATATGTCACTACCAAGTAGTGTAAGATAAGTTACCATTTCCTTCTTCAGATAGCATGTTCACAGGCTTGTATACAAGCTTCTATCATGAATGCACACACACATATGCCATTTCATGGCATGGGTTCTGATGTTCTGATGAACCCAAAACTGCTTTACCCTCTCTACCTTCCAATTTGATAGCCATGGCCAGTGCACTGGTGATGTTATCAGTACGTAAAACATGGAGGTACCTCCTGAATGATGCACATTGCTTAAAAGCCTGATTTTCCTCATCATCTCTTGCAACTCACAAATCCTGACCTAAAACTAATTTGAATTTCATTTAGAAATGTTTGTGAATAAAATTAAAAAATTTCCAAAAGTTTGACATAGATATGAAGGCTGAATAGAGCACTCACATATTTGGCATAGATGGAACTAGTGTCAGCTCTGACACACTGGTACTTTCTATCATTGAAGTAGAGGCCTTCTTCCCTTGTCCTTGGTGGGTCTCGAAATGCTGTCACAAACCGCTCCATTTGATCATTGGTTAACTGTAACAGGAAAGAAAGTAACTGGTTGTGGAAACTATGTTTATTCCATTTGTATCACTTTCTAAGAATTAAGCAAAAGCAGCTTTAAAAGTGGGCAGACCAAGGTGAAAACTTAAGATAAAAAAGACGAGTAGGATAAAAATTCCCAATAAAGCAGGACAAAAATAGGATTTCACAGACCAAAAGTGGACTTTTGCAGGCTTTCAGGAGTTTAAATTAACTCACCATTCACCAATATTGACAGCATTTTAGTATAACTCTTTTAGACACTTTTTCTATGTTCACAGCACTAACCACTACCACCAACTGCTTTCCTCCAGATTATAATCTTTTCTTTTTTCTTTTTTCTTTTTCCCTTTCTTCTGTCATGTGTGCACAGTAAAAGCAAATCTGTAAGTCCACATCATCTATGGGGTGCTGGTTTAGTGTGGCCACATCCAAATCCACTGAATCTAACAGCATCATGACCATTCTTGGGTACACTCACTTACTGTAGCAGCTGCAGAATAGTTCACTTGTGACAGAACTCTTTTTTTTTTTGGGGGGGGGGTATTGCTCAACTTTCTGCATTCTCATGGGAAAGGCTTAGAAAACATTTGACAACTTAAGGATTACCACTATATGTACTAAGGTGATCCAAGGGAGTTCTGATAAAGCACCTGCATCAAGCAAAGATCCATGCAGGGTCTTATGATAATGAAGGAGCAGGGGAGGCTTATTCTGTTGGGGAAAGCCCATGCCTGAGGCTGAGAGTAACAATGGTGCACAATCTGAACTGGAGCCTCAGGGGTCCTCACCTGGGAAAAATTTGAAATTAGACATTGTTTTTACAGTAGATGTTATTTCCTCTTGAATGGCAATCAAGAAAAGAACAAATTTTTTGTGTGGAATCGTTGCAACAATGACAGTGATGGGGAAAAAAGAGCAGGTGGAGAAAAAAGGGCAAAGGATACTGGGGCTTGAAAATTTCCTCTCCCTTTTAGACCTGCACAGGTCTGCAGTAATAAAGGTCAGTGCCAGTATGTGGCAGTACTCTGAGTCCTTTTTGCATCTTGCTTTTCTAATTTTCTCTATCATCTTATGCTTGGCACCCTGACCCGTGAGGATACCACCCTCCTTTGATGCGATGAGGTCAAGTCTTTCAGAGCCCACCCATGAGTTAGGTGGCTGAGTGGGTACTTTAGTTGTTTTTTGTAGGGCTTTTTCATAATAGCTACAGGTCCATTTTGGTACTAAGGTTTCATCTTTGTAAATGTTGATGTTATGGTTACTTTTCCCCCCACAAGCATGTGATGCCAGAGTTAGTTGTCTTGCTTGTCTTCAAGTTCTCATAGCCATTGTTTAGCTCTGTTTTGATCAACTGCCTTGGTCTGAGAAAGCACAGCATTTAAAGTGAGAGACTACATCAGACAGCTTGCCATGAACAATTGGTGTCTGTTTCTGGAAGAGGGTCAGACAAGTGTTGACTTCTCTTTTCTGGTTCTCACAGAAGGCTTAAGTCTTGAAGACAGATTTGCATCACCCCAAGTGTGACTTCTACATAGGGGTAAGCAAAAGTCTCAACTGGTGACTGCTCTTTGATTGACATCAGAGTTACAAAATTCAAAAGATGCAGAGCAGCACATATTACACAGCATACATGTACAGAGAGAGTTTTGATTACACATTAGGGCCTTAAATACTCTCCAGGATATGGCCTGAATCAATACACTGTGCTTGTGTCTGCACAAGAAGAAGCTAAAGACAGTTATGGGCAGGGCTAGAACTAGCTTAGTTGGGAGAACTGGAACTGTCTGGGATGAGAAGATTTCCCCCTGAACACAAGCTCCCAGATTTGTTTCCCATTTTAGTTTTTGGGAAATCCTTGTAGAAATTAGAGTAACTGCTTCACTGATTCAAGCTGGTTTGACTCATTCTTCTGCTGGGATGAGGACTGGCCACTAGCTCTGGACAAGACCGATGAACAAATCTTCACTCAGGCCCAGAACTAATTGTGTGTCAAAGTCTTCCTTTCAGCAAGTTGATGCTTTGAGTCATCTCAACAGGTCATGGACCAACTACTCTGCATTTTCATCAAACACATTCAGACCATGTCTAGAGCAATGTGAACAAATGTACGTTGAATTGTATAAAAGGCAGCATACCAGAAACCACACCATCAGAGATGGATGGATAGTACATCCATCTGTTGGGCCCAGTTCAGCATAGTATTTGAGCCACAAATGCACACTTAGTTGTAGAGTGTTCTTTCTGTTCCTTTGTTGCAGGCTGAAGCAAGATATCAATCTTTAACCTGCAACATCTTCTCACTACTCCTTCATATCCTTTGCATTGTGTTACATAAGACAATTGTGTACTAATTTGGGTGTGGGAGGAGTGGAACTTTTGGGGAGTAGTGGCAAGGCAAAAACAGATTAAGTAGAATTTTCAAAAATATCTAGGAAAAGTAGAAGAAAATAGGATCAGTAGGGGTCACTTGAAAGCCTGCAAAAGTCCTGCACACAAAAAATAAAGAGAGGCAAACCTTTCACCTCCCCCATCAAAACAATGACTTATTATCTCATCTCTTCACATCCGGAGATGACATAATGTACATAACATAACATAACAGGTTAAAGGGCAAAGGAGGGCTAAGGCCCCATAAGATGCCCTGAAGTCCATACAACCTTAACTGAAAACAAACAACCAACCAACCAACACCAAACAAGCCCAGCCCAATTAGATTCTGTCACAGTTATGGAAGAACTTGTCAATGTTAACCTTAAAGCAGTGCACAGATGTGGAGTTAACTACCCACTCAGGCAGACTATTCCACTCATTAACAACTCTATGAGAGATGCTGAACTTCCTAATGTCGAGCCTTGCAAAACACTTAACTAGCTTCTTACAATGGCCTCGAACCTGAGGATTACTTTGAACCTTTACATAATTGCAAGATGACAAAGCATTCATTTCAGAGAGAAATTTGTACACCTGAAGCAAGTCCCCCCTAATCCTTCTCAACTCCGGTTACATCTCTATGTTCTGATGTCTTTATATTCCGACGTCTTTATGTTTCAACGTCTCTATGTTTCGACAATAGTGTACTTTGGCACCGACAATAATGTACTTTGGCGCCGATGAGAATGGACTTTGGCGCCGACAATGATGTACTTCGGCACCGATGAGAATGGACTTTGGCACTAAAGTACACTTTTTATCGGTGCCAAAGTAAATTTTTTTGTCGGAACATAGAGAAGTCGGTATATAGAGTTGTCGGTATATAGAGGTGTCGAAATATAGACACGTAAATGAAGTCTCTATATTCCGACGTCTCTATTTTCCGACAAAAAATATACTTTGGCGCCGATTTGTCGGAACATAGAGATGTCGGAACATAGAGATGTCGGAACATAGAGATGTCTAAACATAGAGATGTCCCCCTCAACTCCAGGGTGGTAAGCCCAAGATGCTTAAGTCTAACATGATAAGGTAGGAGTTTCACTTCAGGTATAAGGCGAGTGGCTCTCCTTTGAACCTAAAATTCTAAAATTACTGAAATTCCTCTTGATCAATCCAAGCACCCTATTAGCCCTAGCAGCAGCAGCTGCACACTGTCTAGATGGCTTTAAATTGCCTGTAATAACTACACCCAGATCCTTGTCAAAAGTCACATCACTCAGAATACTACCATTCATATTATAATCATACCTGAAATTTTTAGGACCAAAGTGAAAGACTTTGCACTTATCTGCATTAAAAGACATTTGCCAAGTCTGAGACCATGAAAATAACCTATCCAAGTCTTTCTGCAGTAAGGAGGCATCATCCTTATCACTAACCTTCCTATAGAGCTTTGCATCATCAGCGAACTTACTAATACTAGATGTGAGAGAGCAATCAATATCATTGATGAAAATTAAGAAAAGAAGCGAGCCAAGAGTAGAACCCTGTGGAACTCCACTTGTAACTTCTTTCCAAGAAGAGAAATTACCATTAACAACAACTCTCTGAGATTTACCATTGAGCCATGAATTTATCCAGTCAGCACAACTGCCCTTGATGCCTAACCTATGCAGTTTAACCATAAGTCTACCTAATGGAACTTTATCAAAAGCTTTTTGAAAATCAAGGTAAATGACATCAACACTGTGACCAGAATCAAGAGATACGGAAACATCCTCAAGAAAGCTTAGTAAATTAGTAACACAAGATCTACTAGGTAAGAAACCATGCTGTGACAGATTGAGTAACCCCTTATCTAAAAGATATTTAAGCACACAATCCTTAATTACAGATTCCATAACTTTGCACACAACACTCACATCAGAAATGTGAAGCAGTATGTAAGAGGGTGCGTGCCTGAGTGTGCGTGTGTGTGTGAGAGAGAAAAAAGTGTGTCACGAAAGTCCAAACAAGTTTAAACATGGTGGGAAGGTAACTGAGCATGAAAACTTGTGCATGCATCACATGATAATGTCAAAGGTCCAAAGCCAGAGTTCAAAGGTCAAATCAGCTAAAACTGATTTTTGTTTTCTTTGGGGGGGGGGGGCAGTATTTGCTTTTCAGTATTTTATAAAAAGTTAGAGATTCATAGAAAGTGCATTGTAAAATGGTACTTTTGGGTTGCTAAGGGTTGAGGTCAAAGGTCAAATGCAGCTCTAAGGTAAAATGGCTTAAAATTTGTGAAAAAGCAAACTGATTCTGAAATGTTACCTCCAATCAAGTTCAAACTTGGTGGGTAAGTACCTGACCTGGCTGACCAAAGAAACTTTTGCATGAGTCATGGATGAAGTCAATGGTCAGAGTTGAAATTAGTAATTACCTTAGTTTTCTGCCATTAATATCTGCTTATCAGTGTATTAAAGAAAGCCATTAAACCACATGAAATGAACAGTGCGATGAAAAAAAATTTCAAAATGGTGCTTTTTGATTGATAAGGGTCAAGGTTAAAGGTCAAACTGGCCTAAATTTTGTAGAGAAGTGCATCCTGAACTCTTCTGAAACAGTTAATCAGATCAAGTTCAAACTTGGTGGGTAGGTACCTGATCATGAAAAATTATGCATGCATCATTGGTGACATCACAGGTCAAAGATCAGTGGTCAAAGGTCAGATCAGTTGAAGATTGGTTTTTGTCACTATTTGCTTATCAGTATGATAAACTAGAAGTTAGAACAATGCAACCAATTTAAAATGGTCATTTTAGGTACTTTAGGGTCAAGGTCAAAGGTAGGTCAAAGGTCAAATAGGCCTCAATTATCTGAAAAAATGTGTGTCAGTCAACTCCCTTACTCTGAAGTCTGATAAAGTTCAAACTTGATTGGTAGGAACATGACCATAACAAGAGTCCAATGGGCACTATATGGTTTCTTGCTGAATGTACTGACACTGAGTCATGAGCATACAAACAAAATATTAGCTAATGTGAAGTTTGCGAGTGACTCTGGTGACTGCTACATATGACCTAAGTTGTTGGCAGTGAATGTTGACTTCATCTACCAAGTCTCCTAAAAGTCCACAACTTGACCTCTGATAACCTCCAAATGGCCCCCAGTGACCCCAGATGACCTTTGACCTCCACCAAAAGCAACAGGATCAATCTTCTCACCATAAAACATCCACATACCAAGTATGAAATCTATCCAAGCTTTCTACCTTGAGATATTGTGTTAACAACAAGTTTTCAGTGGTTGACCACTGGTGACCCCAGGTGACCTTTGACCTCTACCAAAAGCAACAACATTCACCTTCTCACCACAATGCATCCATATATTACTGTAAGTATGAAATCTATCCAAGCTTCCTACCTTGAGATATTGTGTTAACAATGTTTTCAGTCTTTGACACCCAGTGACTCCAGATGACCTTGACCTTTACCAAAAACAATAGGGCACACCTTCTTACTATGGTGGATCTATATACTACGTATGAAATCTATTCAAGCTTCCTACCTTGAGATATCGTGTTAACAAAGTTTTCAGTGTTTGACCCTCGGTGACCCCAGATAACCTTTGACCACCACCAAAAACAGTAGCATTCATCTTCCCACCACACCGCATCTCACACCTACATACTAAGTATGAAATCTATTCAAGCTTCCTAACTTGAGATATTGTTAGCAACAAGTTTTCAGTGTTTGACTGCCAGTGACCCCAGATGTCCTTTGACCTCCACCAAAAGCGATAGCATTCATCTTTTCACCATAACGCATCCACATACCACGTATGAAATCTATCCAAGCATCCTACCTTGAGATATCGTGAGATATCGTGTTAACAAGGTTTTCGGTGCTTGACCCCTGGTGACCCCAGATGACCTTTGACCTCCACCAATAGGGCACACCTTCTCACTAAGGTGAATCCATATACCAAGTTTCAGTTTAGTCTTTTCCTTATGGAGTTACAGTGTCCCCAAGCAAGCATCACAGACACACAAACACACACACACCAACCTGACTACATTGGTTCCTTTTGCTAATCAAGGAACCAAAAACTGTGTGCATACAGGTAATTAATGACATAGATCAAAGTCAAAAGTAAAAGGCTGGATAATCTAACATTGTTTTTAGCCTTTATCTACTTGTCAGTATGTGGAAACTTTCATCCACAAAATATCAGTTGAGGGAGATGAGATTTGCAACTCCATGGTTTACCCTGGTTTACATTTCCAAATTACACCTGGACCTGCACACAATAATTAACATCAATTAAGCACAACTTCAGAATATGATTAACTCATTCAGCAAGAATGTTGCCAACCTACTGAAAGCTATTTTTAGTACAAGAGTGTTCTGCTTTTTTCTTTTTGGCATCTTCTGGACAGCCTTGCACACACATGAATATTTATGAGTTAGATCACCTGATAAAAAGTAAACTGCTTTTTGTACATCCTGCAACAGTCTGATGAAGTCAACTTGAGAAGTCTGAATTTGCCTTCTCATTGGCTTCAAAAAATAGAAGATCAAACAAATACAGTGATTCAGTCTTTATGTAACTGTGTAAGCTGTCACACTGTCACACTGCCCAACACCAGACTGAGTGTGAACTTACTGAGAAACCTGCTGAACTGGCACGAAGAGAAATGTCTTTCTTGCGAATTATGGCGCCATTCTCTACATGACCGGTTGCAATAAGAGCCTCATGGAGGAGATTTTGCATCTGATTCATCTTCACTTTCTCCTGCAAATGAGGAATAAGCATGAGAATGATTTCCAAGGATGAAGTAGGTATGAATGTTAGGGTGGGGTAGGTGAGGAGTTGGGGGTAGTGTTAATTACAGAGCCAATAGCAACTACTTTACTTGTTTGCCACCTTGTTCTCTATTTAAATATTGCAAGTGCAGGGCTGGTCCAAACCCATTTATCTGAAAACAAAAGCTGAATGTTACTTATGAGCATCTACACTAGAAATTATTACTACAGGGGGTATGTCCCACTTCCACCCAAAAATTTTAAGGGGGGGGGGTGTCAAATTTTTAGGTATACTGGGCGTACCATGAGTCGATCTCTTAAAGAACATTGTGACCTTAAAAATATTAAAACATTTACAGAAATCAATAAAACTTTGCTGTAACACTTTGTTGTATGTCTTCCTCGTTGTGCTATATTTTGGTGTTGTTTGGATTGCGTAATCTAATCCGCAGAAAATGGATTTTGAAATGAAGGTGGCAGTACATGCAACAATGCTTATGAAGGAATCTTGAGTCAATCGCTACAAAAACAAGGAAATAAAATGCTATAAATAACTACATTTAAGAACAGTTATACAAATAATCATAGAGAATAATGTCTTTTCTATCAAAATTTTTAATCAGAGCTTCATCAAAGACATTTTGGTCACCATTTTTTGTAATTTTTGCAAATTTCTAGTTCATACTTATGCCAAAACTTGAAAATTTGGCCGTGAGTAACATTTTTGCTTTGGACATCAAAAATAATTAGGCAAATAATTGTTTTTTATGTTGTTTGAAGAAAATGCAATGTAGGTCATGCTCACGTTGCAATCACATCACGCCTTCACGCTGCACTGGCATTGAGAATGCAGTGATTGACTCATGATTACTCACTACAGTATAATTTTATTACCTTAAAACTAAATTTAGAGTATGCTAAAGAGAAAGGAAGTTGAATCACCTGAAGAAGAGTATTAAATTTCCAGCAAACATTGCACAAGTCAATGTTCAAAAACAAACAGCAGTTAGTAAACACTGCTAGATCTACTTACCACAATATTTGGAACATATCAGGATCAAGAAAGGTAACATGCATTGCATTCCTACAATATTTAAATACTATCATACTGACTGTAATCTAAACAGGCTTGTCATCTCTGTGAACAAGTTCTGTGGCAGTCCTTGGGCTCTTGACAATAGTCCCACAGCTGCCTTCACCATGACTGAGGCAGAGCATGGCAGTAACCTTTTGTTTACAAATACCACCTAGCTGGCCTAGAACAAATTTTCATGCAATGGTGATAATTTTAAAATGTTGCAATCTCACATTAGGAAATCATATACCTTTATCCACAAAATTCCCATTTTTTATTTTGTGAAATTAACAATGTATACAAGTGAATAACTTGAAACCTAGAAAACTGGGCAAAAAAAAAGAAAGGAAATCCTGCTAAAATTTTGTGAAAATCATGGGCAACAAACAAACTTGCAGATTTGACAAAGGCCTTTATCATCATTGCCTGCATGTTCTATCATTACACCAAAGTGTAGCTTAGTAACGGTAACCATACCAATCCAGACCCAGATGAAACAATTTACATTCAAAATCAAGACAAAAGCAATAAATATAAATGTTTTCTTCTGTTACAACCAAGAATTTCTGTGACATCAACAGAATTCTATGACTTGTTCAGTCTTTGGCCGAAATAGTTTGACTATAGGGCCCCTAAGGCCCTATCTATTTAAACCTATAAGACTGATAATGACCTGAAAAGTATACCAAATGAACAACTACCCACTTAATTATAATAAAAAGACAACACAACTCACACCAATTTCAAGCTGATCCATGACAGACAAACAGTGAAAAAGATGAAACTGGCTATAAACTGTCTCTGCAAACTTTTCAAAGAATTAAATCAAGAAAGTAGTTCTATAAAGTTGCTTTGTAAGGCAAGTTCTGTGGGCTGACTTCACTACAAGTGAATTCTGAAACTACTTCCTAATGAGTTATATGACCCTGAAAAGAGTTTTGTGTTAAAAATGCCCAGCTTAAAGTATTCTCTACATCTTTGGTTCTGTAATGGTAGAGTACTCAAATTGGTATTTCTAAACTAAGTCCACATACTCACACTCAATCATGCATGCTTTTGAAAGTTCACTGTCCTTGGTAATAAAGGGCTACTGCAGGTTCTTAGTTAATAGAGAGCATGTCTTTATTTAAACTATGCATCATCTGCAGTGCATCACCTTTTTCACAAACAAGCTAAGCCCAAAAGGATAAAAGCTCTACAATACTTGTAAGTCAACAACCTCTAGCTGCCTAACTATGGCTAGAAGTATTCCTTGACAGTACTATTGTATATGTAGACTACTATGTTATGTACAAACTCACTCACCTGAGCTGGTCTATGCACCACCTTTGGGTCTATGTGATTGATAATGAGTTTAACCAACTCTTCAATCCTGTCCACTCTATCAACATCTGTAATGATGATTGTTCCACTCATAGGCAACAAACAATTCCTCTACAATCCAAGCAAATTGTTTCTATTAGCTGTTATCCAGATGGCCAATATCAAGCCAACTGCCTGTTTGTAATACCCTGGAGAAAATCTTGTACAGTTATTCTCTAATAATACCCAGATTATAGTCCACACAAAGCTATGATAGCACTGAAAGACAGTTGCAAATTCCTCACAGACTTGCAAATGGCATCTTCAACAATAGGCTTAGCTTGGATGGTTGACATAGCAACTGGGGACAAAGCCTGTAAGACAGGTCCATAGGGCAATGAGTGCCACTGTGCAAAAGGTATACATGTCTTAAGTTAGAAACCATTGGCTGTGCATTGTACTATAGATGTGCATGGATGATGGATAAATCAATATAAAATTTTCCTATTGTAGGTACTTCGGCACTTTATCAATGAACCTGAAAAGACTTTGTAGCCAGAGGAAGCACCATGGTTTGAACAACTTAAAGGGGAAGTTTCATGATCCCAGACAGTTCCAATTATCCCAACTATGCATCTTCTACCTCCTCCCATAACTGTATGAAGCTCTTCCTAGTGCAGGAATAAACCTGTTTTGTTGCTTAAGGCCATGTCCTGGTGAGCATACAAGGCTATAAAATGTAATAAAAGCTCTCTCTCTGCCTTGTGTGGAATGTGAGCTACTCTGCATCTTTCAAATTTTCAAACTTTGATGTCAATCAAAGAGTAGTCACCAACTGAGAATTTTGATATACCCACACTAAAAATATACTTTGGGGTGATGACTGTCTGTCTTTAATTTTTCAAAATTTGGGAAAGGACCAATGCACAGCTGCTTTGATGACATAGCAATGATTTATTTTTGTGAAGATGAATTGTTTTAAATAATGATAACTAAAAAGTTGCAAAACTTTGTAATGAATTAATGACACATACAGCATTTTAAAGGGAGGTACCGGTACCATATCACAATAAAAGGTCACAGTGGTGGACCGGGTCAGGGTATTCTGCTTCATATCGTGAAATTGCCTTTTTAACAATTTAACCTTTCAATGTCTGGCTTTAAGGCATGTTTAGGGAACCTTTTTCCTCTGACGAGCCATTCTGATAGTCACAATCCACTCACTGGCCACAGATAGCAGGGGCGCACTCAGATTTCCCCACAGGGCACAGGCCTAGGGGCCCCAAACTGAGGACCTGTTGGGTGTAAGGGAAAAGCTTAGGTAAGGAACTGGGGTGCAGCCCAGGAAACAATGGAGTTTGGACAAATTTGTAGGCGACAGAATGTTCATCCACTATATTTAAATGGCACTGAATAAGCAAGGTTACCCAGACCAGGAGTATCACAATACCGAAGACCCTTTATGACCAATACAGTGCCCTCTTGAGTTTTGCACTGTAATAGATAGAGCTAGATACATGTGAAAGTGCAATTTTATTTAATGCAATGTAGGCTCCCACACAAAGCATCTGTTACAACAGGATGTACAAAGATTCTGCACCTGGTTTATCTCTAACGAAACAGTGGGCATGTTACATTGTGCATACTAAGGTTTTAGTAATATACTGGTAGTGTTTCGCAGCAGTTTTACGTAAAATATCAGGAAAGTGTATGCAGGATAACAATGAGCACCTTCGGCTAAAGCAGGATAAACAATGGGCACCTTAGGCTAAAAGATTAATATCAAATACTTTTCAAGTGATTCTGAATTTGTATTTATGATTTGCCTTGCAGGCCTGAAAAATTATCTTGCTGGCCGCATATGGCCTGTGGGCCAAAGGTTCCCCACCCCTGCTTTAGGGGCTTGTAGTTAAAGGAATTTGCCAGTGACAATAGGCAATGACTTCAAAAAATGCAGAAAGTTTTTCTCTTCTAGGAGATAAAAACCGCATCTCAATAGCTTGTAGCGTTTGGAAGATACTAATTTTCAAAGAAATGCAATTTGTTCTCAAGATTAAGTGCATTATGGGAAATCTGTGATGTTATCATGGCACATTAATTTGACAAAGCATTGAATTTCTATATGATATTGACACTGTTGTAGGCAATATTTAGCAACTTTGTTTGTTATGCCATACATACGGTGTAGATTTAAGCTAAACCTACATGGAAAGATATTCAAACATTCCAACTGAACAGTATCAAATTTCAAGGACAACAGGACATCCAGTTTTAAAAGAAAACAAAAGAAATCTGAGGCAATGTGCCCACTTTACATAATATTCTGTGACCTTGATGAGAACTGGAGGTATTTTTGGAAGAACATAAACTTGTAGTCTTTAATATTAGATATCTCGAGTTAGGAAAAGAGTATTGCTAAGGGGTTTAGAAGGTATGAACTGAAATTTTTTGCTCTTTCACATGGGACCCTTGTGAAAAGCTAGGGGTGTTCCTGATTTCAAATCCAGCTGGAATTCCAGCCGGATTTGAGGATTTTTCCAAATCTGGCATCCGGCTGGATGTTTTGTTAAATCCAGCTTGATTTGCCGGATTTGTAGGTAATCTATGCAATAAAACTTACAACTTAATTTCCAGCAAGTCTTAATTAGATATAATAAAATGCATAGACCAGGATGGCAGTGTGCTTTAAATAATATTATTTAATGATAGGGTTTAGTACTAGTTATACAAACTTTCAACATGCTCAAGGGCTTTGTCACCCCCAACTCAGTAAAGAGAAATAGGCATGCCGCATAGATACTAAGTTAATCAAAAGTAGGAGTGATGTATTTTGTTAAATAATTGAAAGTGTCAATGAATCAACCCAAAGCTTATCAAATCGAAATGTTTACCAAATAGAAGTACTGAAATCCGTGTTTAAACATATTACTGGGTCAAACAGTTCTTGAATAATACAATAGTGAGTACATATCTTGAAAGTCAAGAAATGTAGCATCACACAAATTATAGCAAACTGAAGTGGTACTTTCTCAAGCTTCAATGCATAAAGTTTGTCCAATATATGAACATAAAATGACGTGAATATCTAAAATGCATGTTAGTGCAACTAAATCAACAAATGCTACCAAACCACATTACATTACGGAAAAACAGTAAAAAAATTAACTAGAAAATCAAGAGACTTACTGTATTGATTCCTTCACTACTAAAAGCAGTAAAAACAGTAAAAAAATTAACTAGAAAATCAAGAGACTTACTGTATTAATTCCTTCACTATTAAAAGCAGTTTTGCAAATCCAGAATTCAAAACTGATGAAATATAATGCCAATGATTAAAACAGTGAGAACATTTCACATTTACATAGCATACTGTAGTCCTACCGGCAGTCCGGCAATGGCGTAGCTACACATTTTTTGTCGGGGGGCAAAAGCAAAAAATTTGCGACAGGTTATTACCTTGAAGTAACGGTACCATCATCTGGCAGTCGTCGTACGATTCCAAATTCTGAACACCTTTCTTTTTTTTTTTTTGCTTTCCGGGCAATTTGAGGCCAACTTTTGATTTTCACGGTGACATATTGATGTGTAATTCTGCTCAAAAACGTAAGGAGTGTTGTAGGTGTTTCAAATGGGTTGTTTTTATTTATTTCCGACAGAGACTAGAAATTTCCGACAGAGGCCTTCAGAGGCTTTGTGGGGGGGGGGTGACCGCCCCCCCTGCCCCCCTCCAGCTACGCCACTGCCTAGCAGTATATTGTAAGGTTCTTGGACAACTGGATAACTTCCTGAGATAACTCCTACCAATGAAATGGCCCATCAACAAATTTCTGACCCCCACACTGTTACATATATTACCATGGTTAACCCCACTTTGCATACCATAGAATTTATAATGAAAATCTTCCTAACCAAAGTTTAAAACCTGCATCGAATATCACCTTAAGAATTGTAATTGATTCCATTTCAAAGTGATGCATAGTACATTCAAATTGGATAATGACTATCAATGTTATGAAAGAATTAATAAAAGCATATGTGTTCTTGTGAACTTACTTTTTGTGCCCTGATTTGCACGGAAAGACAACCAAACATTTGCTAATTTTCAGCATTTTGCATGAATTAAGAGAAAAGAAATGAAAGCATAGGGAAGTAAGGTGTGCCTCTCCCCCTCTCCTCCTGGATATGTTGAATCCTAACTCAGCAGATCTGCCCAGAATTAATAGAAAAATAAAAGCATAGGGAAATCAGGTGTGCCTATCCCTCCACCCTAACCCCCAACCATCCAGTTATATTGACTCCTAGCTTATCAAGTCTGTACTAGAAGAAAAAATAAGTACATTTCTCAGTTTTTGTAAGGTGTAAGGGGAATGAAGCTGAATGTCAATACAGCCCTGTAATAGAATTGAAGAGTTGTACTGTTGAAGACTTAGGCCTAATTGGTTCCATATTTTCAATTTCTAGCCCACTTAGAATATAGAGAATACATCAAAGTAAACTTAAGAAATGTATTATTCATTAATGAACAATTTGTAACCCCCTCCCCCCCCAAAAAAAATGATGCTTCATCTATACTAATAATAGGGTTGGTATTAACATTTTGTCAATTAATCATGTAGACATGCCATCATTCAATCACAGAAATCAAAATAGACTTGAATCCCACAGTTTCTGTGTGAGGAAATTACCAACATAGCCTAATAACAGTAAAGATTTATTGGCTACCTGGTTCTACTACAGTACCAATAAATATGCCAAAATTCTACTCACATATATACACAAAAATAGACATAACCCCACCTAGCAGATTCTGGTTTTTTCATTTGACTAAATCTGGCAAATCTGGCCAGAATTTTTGTATAAATCTGGCAAATCCGGTCCTGGCCAGATTTTAAAATTCCAAATCCGGTGCACCCCTATGAAAAGCCACTGGAAAATGCCTTTAAGTAGATAAACAATCTTAAAAGTAAGCATGTTGCACACGCCAATTTTGATATTACCCCTGTAAGTAGCATTTCTCAACTGGTGGACCATGGCCCACTGGTGAGCTGTGGTGCAACGTCTGGTGGGTTGCAAAGTCGGTCAGAAAAAATTTAAAAAATTGGGATGAATCTCAGTTTCTATCATTATTTACGGTTCACCCCATCTGACAAAGATGGAATTTTAATATAGTATACAGTTCTTGATGTTGAACCTTCTTGTGTGATTAGGTTATGAGTATTTACTGTAGAAATTTCATTTCTAAGTTAAAATGGTGAAAGGTTGTCCTTGGGTAATATCACAGAGTTTACTACATAACAACATATAAAACTGTCAGATCTTTAAACTTAAATTTGAAATTGAAGTTTTAACTGCATTCAAGGGTTATGTTCATGCCCTAGTTTGCCTCAAAGTTGAACCAGGCATTAAGCCAACACTACCATAGCTTTAAAATACAGTATATGCCAGATGTGATAAGTAAGGGCCCCCCCCCCCCCCCATAGGATTTTTTAAAGAAACATTTCATTTTCTTCAAATGTTTTCCCTTTTCATCAAAGAGAGTCTTTACAAGAGCAATTTAAAGATGGAGTTCCAACAGAGCCAATTTTCTTTTCACAAGACAGCAAAATATTAAACAAAAAGGAAACTTTGAGGGACAAAGACTAAATACTTTCACACACACACACACACAAATTACCGACACAGGTAGTATCAATTACAAACACTGAGTCTCTACTACATTGACTTTTAAATCATTTGTCTTGGTACCGCCCTGCAATATATTAAATGTTAACATCTACTCACAGGAAGACTTGAGGCTAATATCAAAGCCTTTCTTGACTTTTGAAAGTAATCCATAGAAGTATCATTCACTTGTGATGAAGGTTCAGCCATTTCGAACAAATATCTTACAATATACCACACACAGATGAGATGGTTCAGCAGAGACAATCAACTAATGATGCTTTAATGTACTGTACTGATCAATGGATATGCCAGTGAAGTGCAGTACAGTATGTCTCAGACTACGGATGTACTACTTCCATGCTCACTGACGGTGTCTTGAGTACTGGGTAATTTACTGCGAACATTTTTGTTTCTCCTTTTATACATGTCTGATGGAAAACACATACCCCAATTGAACAAGCAAATTGCTTTACTCCTCTTAGCCCTTTGAAATTTTGTTTTATGCATACATGTACAGTCATTACATTCCAAGATTTGGATTCCCATGGTAACACTAAATAAACTATCCCTCTTCCTGTGTATCTTGCCCTGTAGTTCATCATATCAAAGGGGCATTAAAGCTGTGATGGTTACATGTCTGGAATCATGTATTTGGTTTTGCCTAATGTTGTGTGTTAACAAAACCCATGTCAAAGCAGGCAGCCTCCAGCCCCCTATTTGAGTCAACAGTCCTTGTGGCCAGCAGTAATTACCTTGAATGATACCACCTCTCTGACCAATCAGAGAGCTGGAAGAGACATATATCTTACTTTTTGCAGTGTTTCATTCAGCCAACAGAACTACTCTGATCTCCAGATAGTTCTTGGTTTATCTGCTTATTGAAGTTGTTCTTTTGACACAATTCACATAAGGCAATTTGACTTAATTAGAATCAAGATATAACTATGGTGATACAATTATAGTAGTAAGGCATGCACAGAATCAAATATTTCCATTCTTTTTTCTTTTTTGGTCGTTTCAGTGACTTTAAATCAATTACAAAAAGACCCCCGCAGTAAGTATTAATGGTTACTGTATCCATACACTGTGTCATATTACACTTTTTAAAGTGCATAATTATGACTATTCTATTACTGTACTAGAAGGTTACTATATCAAGGTCACATTAATAAATTTCTGCCCCAGGGAGAAAAAATCTGTTGAAATGGGTTGTAAAGGTTTGAGCAGTTTACACATAAAACAAACTATTGGAAACAAGTATTAACAGGTTTCAACTAGAAATTTTTGGTTCCGGCAGAAACCAGATTTTGCAGGATACTATTTCAAATCCAGCCGGAAACGGATTTTTTCATTTGTAAAGAGAAACAGTAAAAAAATAGCACTGTGGGCTGGGAGGGGGGGGGGGCAAGGTAGAGGAGCTGGTGGTTGACTTCATGATAGTGTTTACAGTAGGTCACACTGTCGGTCCCTGAGCTGGTGTAATTTTGTACAGTTCCGACTGGAATGATGCAGACAGAAAATTAATTGACAAAGTAAGATTACCTAAGATACTGCAAAGTTGTTTGAAACAAAAAAAAATAATTTGATAGTCACATAGACAGTGAATGAAAATTAAAGTGTTCTGATGAATTTGACTCAGATTGTGTGTGATACTGTCAAGGAATAATTGACACAGATCTGCAAATGTGGGTCTTGTGATATATGTGGAAATAGGCTAACTCTGAATTTGTCTTCATTAAGTTCATTGTTAAAGTAGCTCCACTTATTTTTAACATGCTTATAAAGGCTGTGATACTACCATATATTAGTGTTGGGCAATATATTGAAAATTATGGTTATCGCGATAATTTCTTTTTATTGTGATACGATAACAAGAATTCAAAAATGACGATAAATTCTTGAAAAAAAATGAAAAAATTTGCCTTGTAATGCTTTATTTCTTCTCATTGCTCTCTCCAAAATATTGTTTGAATTGAAGACATTCTTTTTTTAAATTGAACTGATGAAAAATCGATGAAAGTTCATCATTGAATATTCTAACATGCATGAGCATGGAAGCAAACTCCAAGGGAAATTGTCTTTATGAAAATTAATGTGGATATCGAATTATCGCGATAAATTTTGTTCTGTTATCGTGATGGTAAAAAGTCAATATCGCCCACCAATACAATATATACAAGTGTTGTGTCACTGCCAGCACTTGCCACAATGAACCAGGACTACCTAACATACACAACACCTCCTTAATAAGACAATTTCTTGACATGGACAGAAAAAAAGAAAATCTTTTGCAACGGTACTGAGGTGAAACAGGAATCAGATAATATTTCATTATCCGGCCGGAGTGGATATCCGGTGCATCCCGAGTTTCAAAGGTACTTGTTATACTTGTTGATATCCATTGACTTGTTGATTCCAACAGGTAAATTAATTGCCAGTTCATACCTGTGAATACCAGTTCAAACCTGTCGGCAATTTAAAATGTGTAAACAGGAATTTTCTCCTTGGTGGACTTTAAAACATGGTGCACATATCATTGGGTTTCAAAGCACTACTTTTGATATAAATGTACTGTAACAGGGCAGGCCTGTTAATAAATTATCGTAAAGTCAGACACTGTTAATTCAAGTTTTATTTATTATAATGTACAGTAGCATTGGCTTAGCCTAGGGCGACACTTTGTTACTAGGCCTAACGTTGGACTTGTTTGTATATACGTGCGGCAAATCACGAAGGACTAGACTAACTTAACGTTAGTAACATTGGTACTTGCAATGTGATGCAGTTGGAAGATTGAATATATACTTGCCTTTATTGTACAGTTGTATGTACTTACTAACTAGTAATTCGTACCGTTATGACTTTAACGATGCAATAACGTTAATATATGTTATTATGACGCAGACAGTTAGCTATGATTATGAGCGTGCAGTACTCTAGTAAATTTACAGTTCCTAACGAAACAATGTATTATGGTGTGCTGCGCGTCCAGACGACCGCTGTACTGTTGTATGTACGGTGCATGCGCGCCTAGCCTAGATGCTCCTAGTTTCTACGTAACTAGCTGTATATGTCTTTGACGTCACAATCACTACGGGAATCCCTTATGTCTTAGTTCAAACAAGGAGCGCGTAGAATTACAGTACATTGTTTTCTACGCGGTGTAAAGCTATTATTTTCAAAGTAATATTCATTGATTAATTGAGGGAGATCGAGAGAGGGTGGAAGGTTTAGTGAGGGTTGGTGCGGTTGCAACTGCAGAAAGTAAGCGTTGTGTTATAATAAACTGGCCAGAGTAAGCCTAGTAAACAACTAAGATTAAATTAAAGCACAATTTAAATGTTATATCACTTGGATTATTTTGTCTCTTTCATTGAGTCTCTCAGCCACATGACCTAGAATTCAATCCTGGAGAAAGATCTTCATATCGCTCCAGGAGAAACAAGTTGCCCATTTGAAAAATGCGCGGCCGACCCCTTTTACATAAATTTTGAGCAGTTCATAGTACAGTATGCTGCAGTACCTCTCAAATCGAGAGTAACTGCAGCCATCCAAATTGAATTTTAACTAACTTCATATCCTAAATCTGGAACCCATTTTGCTAATTAATATCATATCTTTGGTTGGTTAATGAATTGTTAAAGGTACACTGCACAACATCACACTCCTTGGTTTACCTCTGAAGGAACTGGTTCTGAGTTAGCTAACAAGATCATGAGGACAAGACAGAGCACTACACCATTTAATTAGCAGCGCATGTAGTCAAGGGAATGAGGTCCTAATGTGTAGTGACTTTAATCACAGTTCATTTCATTTGGGGCAAACTTTAATCAAGAGGGGGAAACAAAAAATTTTTTGACTGGACCTTCTAGTGTTTCCTAGAGCAGCATGTCAAGAAGCCTAGAGGGGACAGTATATTGTTGACTACTCCGTCAAGTACTGTATGTGGAATAATCCTTTTGTAACTGAACCAAGTAGAAATGGTGATCAAAACATGTTGTGTTTCAGTCTTATAGATTCACTATACAGGTATTTCAGTGGCCTCGCAAGTCTGCCTCACAGCGTACCCATGGAGAGACAGTCCACTCGATCAGCCATTGATCAAGAATGTTGTTATACTCTCGAGACTCAATGCACGTGGCTACTGCTGTTCGCTGTGCATACAGTGATACCTTTATACTACGAAAATCAGAAAAAATTTCTTTCAATCGACATTGCTGCTGCCAGATGTGTTAGGTTGGGATTGATGTGCTCATTGACCATGTGAGGGACTGAAATGTGGAAACCTTTCATTCACATAGGTGTGCAATTGGAGAGGCTTGCAGCATGTGGTGGTGGTGGTGGGGGGGGGGGGGGATGACAGACAAAATTACTATGCTCTTTCTTCATTTCATAATGTTTGATGGAAACTGAATGTTTTACACTTATACTTATATCTTCTTGGCCTTCTGTTGAGTGTGGACTTTGATAAAAACACTTGCAAATCCCATTGTCATTCTATTATGTTGACAATAAACCACTAACAGTTCATCCTATAAACACATGTCCATACAGTATGTCACATTGTATTGTGCTCTCCTGTAAGGGTCAAGAAAAAAAGAAAAAAAAATGCCTGCCCGACGGCCCTTTTTGGCAGGTCAAAAAAATTTGGGGGCCTTAGGAAGTTCAGCTTCTCCCACAGAGTTGTTAATAAGAGCAACAGTCTGCCTGAGTGGGTACAGTTAACTCCACATCAGTGCAATGCTTTAAGGTTAACACTGACAAGTTCTTCCATGATTAAATGGTAGAACAATTGAACTGGACTCGCTTGGTGTAAAGGGATTCCATGTGACGTCACGTGAGTGGGATTCCCAGGAGCTATGGGGGAAACGCAAATGCAGTAAAGGGTATTTATAGCACACACGCACGGCATAACCATAGATACTACTGTGACACAATGGAGGTGTGCCCTTCAAAACCAAAAAGCATACCTGCCAACTCTCACAGTTTGGGGCATCATCTCACGGTGAAATAACATTCAAACAGATGTAAACAGTAAACTACACAGCAAATAACAGCTCGAGGTTGGAAAAAATGGGTTGGTTTCCCATCATTAGGAAAAAGATCACAAATGTTGGCAGAAAATTATTCCACCGGAAAATAATGAAATGCAGGTTAGCCTAGTCAGGCTACTGTTTCACATTTAGTCAATTCATACCTTGCACTCTAATCAGATCTGGCAACCCTTACGAAAATCGAGACCATTTGTAAGCCAAACATGTGGGGCAATAGGCCAGGCTATACATATATGTTGCCTGGCGTACCTAACCTGGCCTGCCCATGCAACTCCTGATTGTTTTCTTATCTATCATGCATAAAAAAATGAGGTGCGTGATCACCGCTCAACGCATGGTACATTGTCACCGACCCAATGGACAGATGGAAAGCCGTATACACTACAGTAAAAAAAAAATCTACCCGATGACTTCTTTATCTCGAACTGCATGGGTGTTGGAGACAGAAAGCTGCAGCCCCCTAAAAATATAATTGTGAAAATTTGGGTAATATGAACAGAAGTTTTGTGCAGACCTGTACTAAAGAATTAAAAACTATGGTAACAAAGTTTTGTTTTGTTAAGTCAGTAATTTAGACTAACATTCTAAGCTTGTCCGCCCCCTGCTGGACAAAAAACTTTTAGATAATGTAGTACATTTTTATAACTGTGCTCTGGCTATGTCCAGTATATCATTCATCTGCCTTGTACGTGTCCGCCTTTCATTATAAATTACGTTAGCACAATAGAGCCCAATTCTGGCAACTTTTGTCATGGAAATAAATCATTTTTCGGCACTACCTGTCTCGTTTTCGTCACTGTATATATCTTATAGGCCTAACTATTATATGGAAGGGAAACAGAATTACATGGAAGTTCCTAATGACTCCCCTGGTCCAAGGTACCTTTCTGTAAATCAAAGATACATCTTGTCTATCTGCTATCTGCAGGGGGTAATCATACTAATCAATGAGACATAGTTTGAGCGAAAATGGATGTATTTTAATCTTTTGCGATCATTTTTTTCCCAAATTGCCAAAAGGTCCATATGCTTCCTGCACTTCTATCTTCAGTGCTATTGAATCGTTCTTTGATATTGTGATCAATCACATTTATGTTGGTCAATGGTGATTGGATATACACAGTTCAAATGCAAAATTTCAGGCCGCTTCTGCCGCGATCGTCACGGTCTACACTCCATTCCTCAGTGGCACAGGCATGGGGACTGGGTGCACGTGCCCCCTTATATTTCCACATTTAAGTGATACCCCTGTAGAGTTTACGAGATGTGTTTTTGACTGAGTCATGGTAACAACTTTGCATGCTTTGCGTGCTTCAGATTTAAATGTTTTCCTTCAATTACATTGGTACTTTCTGATAACAGCTCCAGGTAGGTTGGTAGATGACATTAAACGACACATCAACACATTCGTGTTATATAGTGTCTTTCATGTTGTAGAATTTATGATTCAAGTCCTCCCCTTTAGTCGCCTTTTACGACAAGTGGGGAATACCATCAGCATATTCAACAACTCCCAGCCCACAGGGGATACAGGAGGGGCTTACTCAGTTTTTTGGCGCCAACCAACCCGCCAGTCATAGGGTGAGTAGCCTAGTAACGGTCACATGTGTGCATTTTATGAGATAGGCTAGTTGGGGACAAATTAATCACCACACACGACCTACTCACCCCACCTGGATGCAGTTTAATGTAATACCCAGGACCGGATTTCAGCTCCAGGAGAAGGGTACCAGCAGAAGTTGAAAGTTTATGTATAGGCCTAGGCCCCTGATATCACACACACTGGTCCTTTAAAAAAATTTCCTCGCGAAGCACGTGAAAAGTTTTTGATAACACTTCTCACGTTTCTGTACCCCCCACCCCCACAATCAAGTAAGACTTTGAAGTTCTATGCCGATTGCTTAGCTATGCTTGAACTTGTCATGGTACAGTGCATGACAAATTTCAAATCTCCAGGTCTGAGGTACCAATCTCCAGGTTTCTTCATGAAAATCTCAAGGTTTGCTTTTTTGGAGGTTGGCAAGTCTGAAAGTGGCATAATCTTGCCCTTCAAAAACAAGGACATGTGCGATCACGTGACAGCAGTGAAACCCCTCTGTTGGTTTGGTTGTTTGTATTAGCCTAGTATAGTTAGGGAACACAAGTTCGTTCACCCCCGAAGTTCATTCATTATCCATAAATTCAATGAATAATAGATGAAATGATTGGGAAATTGCACAAAATATCAAGCATTAACTGATAAACAATCGTAGTAAAACAAATTCCAACCACATGTTTCCAATTTGCCTTAATACAACATTTTTCTGACATTCGAAAATTACCTAGGCAACTGATCACCTAACAAGCCTAACCTACTGTACTTTCCAAACAATCTTATATTTTCGTGATTTCACAAGATGTGACTGCAACACTGTAATAATTTGGTGCGAGTCCCTTTCTTACATGGGAAATTTGACAAAAGGATCTTGTCCCAGATCTTGCCGGTTTGCATGTAAGAGCCTAGTTCATTACATACTAAGGAATAACTTACTTTTTACTATTTTTTTGTAAGAGTGGAAAGAGTGTCGTTCTCAAAATGTTGTTTCCTCCTTGTTCTATAAGTGTGGATAAATAATTCTGAAAGAATTATTTTGAGAACGACACATCATTCACAATGAAATAGGCTAATCATAATTAAAATAACCACCCCTACTGATATAATAGTTGAGGCCAGTTTGTACAAACCGGCAAGATCTGGGACAAGGTCCGACAAAGGAGCTGAGAACAAGGAAGAGTAATGGTGAAAAAAACTTAATGATAAAGAAAGGAAGAATTGTGACCAGGAGTATTCAGGTGTCACAAGAGACCCATCAACTCCAAAGCTAGCCACTACTCCAGTAAATGTATAGTGTAAATAGTGTAAAAACAGAAAGTTACTTTATTGATAAACTATCAGTTTTTCTGGTCAATGCAAGGAGCATTGTGAACAAGATTGATGAACTTCAATGTTATGTTTTTGAGCTAAATCCTGACATAATTTGTATAACGGAATCTTGGAGTCATGAAGGCATCAAAGACGCAGAATTAAGTCTTCATGATTATGATTTGATGAGGAATGATCGCAAAGGGCAAAAAGGAGGGGGTTGTTTAATTTATGCGAAATCATGTCTCAATGCTGTTATGATAGAGGATTACACGTTTACTAAAGATACTGAATCAGTTTGGTGCAAGGTACATACTCATGGAGGATCTATTGTTATTGGTACTTGCTATTTGAGTCCCTCTGCTAGTCTTAATTCTGAAGTTGCCCTTCACGACCTTATAAGGAAAGCTTGCCAGAATAATGAATCAGTAGTCCTTCTTGGTGACTTTAATCATAGGACAATTTCATGGGATATTTTAGCAGCAGGAAGTGAAGATGCTAGTTTTTGTCAATGACACAAGATTTATTTTTAACCCAGCATGTTAAGGCTCCAACCAGAGGTGAGAATATTTTAGATTTGGTCCTCACCACATCCCCTGAGCTTGTGGAAAATCTTCAAGTGAGAGAGCCTTTTAGTGATCATAATATTGTGACTTTTGATATTGTAACTGTGGTTACATTTAAAGGCAGGCGAATTATGAATTTTGACAATTATAAAGCGGATTACAATAGTATGAAAATTTTTCTGTCTTCAGTTAATTGGAGAGAAAAGCTGTATGGTAAAAGTATTTGTGAAATGTATGAGTGCTTCAAGAGTACTCTTGAGGAAGCTGTTAGTAATTTTACTCCAATTAAAAAGTGTACATCTATGTCCAAACGAAAACCCATGTGGATGACAAAAGCTGTTGTGAGAGCATGGAGGAAGAAGTATAATTTATGGAAACGTTATAGGGAGACAAAGGATTACGGAGACTTTTTACTATACAAGAGTCAACTTAACAAAGCCACAAATGCTATTCGTAAAGCCAACGGAGACTTTGAAAGAAAGTTAGCACAGAATATAAGGTCGGACACCAAATCATTTTACAGGTATGTGAGGTCAAAGTCGAAAGCAAAGGAGAGAGTTGGTCCCTTGTTGGATGATAATGGTGAGCAAATTATTAATGATATTCAAACAGTAAATGTCCTGAACAAGTATTTCGTCTCAGTCTTTACAAAGGAATCTTCAGATGACATTCCTGAACCCATAGAAAAATTTGAGGGAGATGTTAACGATAAGCTTTCAACAGTATTAATTACCGAAGCCATTGTTAGTGAGAAATTGTGTAGCTTAAAAGCGGATAAAGCTCCTGGTGTTGACAAGTTGTGCTCCACATTATTAAGGGAAGTTGCAGAAGAAATAAGCTTACCCTTGAGTATTATTTTTACCAAAAGTTTGTTGCAGCAACAAATTCCAGATGATTGGAAGAGAGCTAATGTTACACCATTGTTCAAAAAGGGATCAAGAAGTAAACCAAGCAATTATCGCCCTGTCAGTTTTAGACCAGCCAAGTCAGTAAAGTGTTTGAGTCTGTTTTAAATGATGCCATAAAGAATCATTTGCAGAGATTTAATCTTATAGGGTCTACTCAGCATGGTTTTAGAAGTGGTAGGTCCTGCCTCACTAATTTATTAGCCTTCCTTGAATGTGTGACTAGCATTCTTGATGCAGATATACCGGTCGATATTTTATACTTGGATTTTAGTAAAGCATTTGATAAGGTGCCTCATGCTCGTTTGGTCAAGAAACTTGAAAGTCATGGGATAACTGGTTTTGTCTCTGGGTGGATTAAGGAGTGGCTAACGGAACTTTATCAAAGAGTCTGCTTGAGTCTGTTTGGAAACCTGTATTAAGTGGCGTCCCCCAGGGCTCGTTCTTGGGACCAACTTTGTTTCTTATTTACATTAATGACTTGGATGTCAATATTGACAGTAATATTTTGAAATTTGCCAATGATACTAAGATTTGGAGGATGATTACCTCAACAGTGGATACAGGAATTTCACAGGATGACATTAATAAGCTTCTTGACTGGTCTAAGGAGTGGCAGATGCTGTTTAATCCTGAGAAGTGTGTTTGTATCCATGCTGGCCACAGGAATATGCATTACAATTATTATATGGATGACACATGTATTAAATTTGTATCTGAAGAAAAAGATTTAGGTGTATTAATCAACGATAATATAAGTTTCAGCCAGCAATATGCAAAAGCCGCTATAATTGCAAATCAAGTTCTTGGGATGATAAAGCGGAATATCTGCTACAAAGAAAAGGAAATCCTTCTTAGACTGTATAAATCTCTTGTTCGTCCTCACTTAGAGTATGCAATCCAAGCATGGAGGCCTTATTTACAAAAAGACATTATATTATTGGAAAATGTTCAGAGAAGATTTACAAAGATGATCCTTGAATTACATGATCTCCCATATGAGACAAGACTTCAGAGACTCAATTTTACAACTCTAGAAACAAGGCGCATTCGTAGTGACTTGATTGAGGTGTTCAAAATCATTCATGGATTTGAGGATATAGATCCTAATACATTTTTCTCATTTAGTGACAGTATTACCCGTGGTCATCCCCATAAAATCTACAAGCAGTTCTCTAGATTGAATTTAAGAAAGTACTTCTTTTCTCAAAGAGTTGTGGATATTTGGAACAGCCTTCCTGCCTCAGCTGTGTTAGCAAGCACTGTCAATGAATTTAAGGGCCATGTGGACAAATTCTTGAAGGATATTGTTTTGGGAGCTTATATTATGAGCCAGAGAACTGGCTCCCTGCTCCGACATCCTCCACCTACCAATCCTTAAGAAGTGGAGGGTACAGGTAAATACAGGTAAAGTGAATGGATATTTACCTGATTTTCTACAAAAAGGGACAATTGAAAATGTGCTAACGAAATTTTGACCCTCTGAAGAGAAATTCCTGAGGTCAGAAACAGTCTCATGAAATCATTCAAATTCAGAGTTACACTCTACAAATTCTACGGCAAAATCCGTTTTTGTACAGACAACATATTTCCAAAGATAAAATGTCTAAAACTGGGAACCATGTGCTACCTATTTTTTTTTTTTTTTTTTTGACGGATTCAGTGGCTAAGGTGAACGAACTTCAGACCCACTATGTTACTAGTAGGCTAAAGGGGTTTGGACTTCTGGGCATCTTATGCCATCGCACCTTGGCCCTCCTTTGCCCTTTAACCTGTTATGTTATGTTAAACAGTCTAACCTAGGGGCCTAGCCTAGGCCTACACTGATTAACAAATAACAGGTCACTAACTTCCTAAGTTAACAGTTATACTGGTTGATTTCCATAGTAGGCCTAGGGCCTATCTGGTTGTATCCTGCTCTATCTATTGTTGGTTTCTTGAAGGTAGCCTAACGTTATGCTAACGACGTTAGAGAGTTCAAAACCAATCATAGATCAATGGACTAACTTCTAAAAGGTTGCATTCGGCTTCTTCTTTTCCCAGAATCTGAACTTTTTTCTTCTTCTTTTCGTAGACAAGTTGTTACTGTATGATTCAGGGGACTGAGTCTAAATTTGGTAATAGCCTAAAGTCAGTTATTTGTTAGGCCTACATTGGCTTTGACTCCCGCAATCAGCTGCTATTCCATTTTCATGCATGCACGTACTGATCGATAAACTTAGTCTAGTCTGTCAGCTGTATATTGTACACACAGTTCATGGCCACTGTACTGTCACTCGAAAAAGTGCGGTAGTATGACTGAGGTCATAGGTCAGTCACAGAAAGTTGGGCTGTTCCATTCTGGCGGCTATAACTACATTTTTTGGTTTCCGAAATGCGTCGACCAAGTTTAATCAGGCCTATCTGTCTTCAAATAGAATTTGACATTTTTAGGAGTTGTAAGTAGAGAGAAATACATTTTTTTCACATACTCACACTCGCCTAAGGCAATAACACTTGTAAGTAAGGGTCATTACTCCGTTGCTATGGGAAGGTTGCCAAAGGCGTCTGTAAACAACACACGAGGAAGGATCGAAAAGTCAGCCAAGTCATAACTATTTACCCAATGGACACTTACTGTATGCACTGTTTACAGTGCATGTACTGTTCGGTATTGTGAAGATATTGCGCCGCATTGTGTGATAAGGATCGGATAACATGCTTTGACTTCATCAAATAATTTCCCAAAGTATGCAGTTATCAATAACAACCAAGTTTCTTCCTCAAATTAAAAATGATATCTTCTAAGGAGACTACTACTGGACATAATACGATGAGAATTCACTCGCCTGTTGTCCGAGATGATATTGTAAAGGAGGCTCATGACCACCATCCACCAACACTACCAACACGACCGGTATGTATCAATGATGCCATGCTTGACATGGCAAGTTAGGCCTAAAGGGCAAAGGAGGGCTAAGGCCCCATAAGACAAGGGCTTAGGGTAGGAAGCAGGGGGAGGGGGTGAGCTAAATCCCCCATTCAAAAGCGTGGCGGGTGGAAGTATGCAGTGCCTTTGCCCCCTCAATTCAAGGTCAAAACCCCTTCTGCCTAGCCTAGGCCTGGGCCTATTTATTGCAGACTTGGAAGTTCAACAGTTTTCAGACAGATTTGTGGCGTATGAAATTTTGCACCAAGCCTTTTGGCATATGGCGTAATCGCAAATATTAATAAAACTTCACCTTATTGGCGTGGCGCACAGTGACCGAAATTGAGGCATAGCCTAAGTGTTAAAAATAGTGTTAGCCTATACTAGGCAAATAGGCCTACACATTAGCCTAGACTAGCCTACTTTAAAAAAAACAGCCCACTTTAAGTTTAAGGTTTGATAATTCGGAAACTGGGGAGTAAGTAAGTTGGTGTGGTGTGGTTCCTTGTTGCCTGACAAAATGTGGTGTAATTCTGTGGCATACCGTGAACGAACTTTCCAGTATGGTATTTATTCCCTTGTAAGAAATGTCAAAAATTTGCTCAAATATTGCACCAAATTGCACCCAAGGACTCCAAGATATTCCCCTCCCCCAGTATGGTACCAACTTCAGTAAGAAGACTAGGCCTAGTTGAAAAGCATAGGATATTGGCCTTATCAGTGCTACCTGATAATAGGCTTAGAGTATTCCTCAGTGCTTTATTAATTAGCCCAGGCTAATAGGCCTATAGATTGCACATTTGATTTTGTCCCTGTAGATCATGAATTGACCTGTCATCCGCATGGGCAATGACTTCATTAGCCTTGTCAAGTCACCCTCAAGCAAAGTCACCCTTACAAAATCGCGCCCTTGCAAGGTCTTGTCTTGGCATAAAATGCGGAGTATATAGAATACCCCGCACATCGATAGCTCCACCTTGTAGCCCGCTATGAGGTCACAAAATTTGACCTCACTCCCTAGCACTTATTCTAACAAAGAAGCATAACAGGCAGCGTGGAATTTTCTGAGTCCTACCTCTCTTCCATTATGCGGCTATGCAGATATGGAGTCAAAGCAGGGAGTATCCATGTAAGCAAGCACCAATATGCACGTTTTGTAAACTCTTTTGTAGAAAAAGATCTCTACCAATCTTTGTACTAATCTTTAAATCCGTGGCCAAAAATGTACCTAACCCTAAAACTAACCCTAACCCTAAACACCAGACTAGCATTGCAAGCAGCCTGAAAGTATTCTAAGTCCTTCATATCTTTCATGAAGTGGCTACGCGGATACGGAGTCAAAGTCAAAAGTATTAGCGCATGTTATTAGTTTACATGATTTTTGCATGTGCACAAGTTTGTCCGCGTGAGTTTGTACATCTTACGCAGTGTGCACAATATTACATACAAGGCAAGTGCGCGTCTAGTGTAGGCGAGGTCCAGTGTGTGACCTCGTAGCCAGCTACAAGGTGATACTATCGTTGTGCGGGGTAATCTATAATTGTACCTAAAATGCGCACAGGACTTGTGGTGTTCATTAGTTTCTAGATTAATGTTAGGTCAAATTTGGATCAGAAATTAATTTTTTTGTAATTATATTTTCATGGATTATGATTGCATATGTTTCAAGTTTGACAAATTGCATGTTACTGCCACAACTCTGTAACACATTGAGCTGTAGGCCTTCTTCCTTCGATGGAAGAACGAGCCCAGCTGTGTACTACTAGGCCAACAGAACTAAATTTTTTTTCATATTGTTTGCCTAAGAAAAGTTGTGGCAATGTTGAACAATTGGTCAGCTAAAAGCCTCTGGAATGGCTGGTATTGATCTGTAAAATATTTTTTAGGGGTCATGCAATATTTTAGACATGGTTTTTTTTTTTAATACATGTGAATATTGCTTTCATTTCATTTCTCTAGCTTTCAAGAAAGTATGAACAAAGAAAGTTAAGGATTAAAGAAGAATTGAAGACTGAAACAAGACCATGGTCCACGCCACCCAATCTTCAGTCATTTGCAACATTATCTGCTGGTAGCAGTAGGTCATCTTTCGACCAGACATCTAAAATTCAAAACTGGCTGAGTGAGAAGGCTGTCAGAAATGTCCAGGTTTGTGAAGAAAATATAGTATTTATGCAAGTACCCAAATGTAAATATATTCTTTAGACATTTTTTTTTTTAATTGGGGGGGGGGGGGGGCGGGGAGGAAGGGATGGGGGGGTTAGGTTTAGAAAGGTTGAAATGTTTAAACGTTCACCGCAATGAATTTGGATTGGGTTTGTCAACTTTGAGTGAAAAGAAAGTTATCTAAACTATTGGTTCCAGTTCAAACCAAATAGTGTCATTCATCTGTCCATCAAACCAAAAGGAATCAAGAGTTGATCGAAAAATGTGAATGGACAAGGGGTGACAGGATTAAAGTAGACAAATATTGTTCAATACTATCCAACCAATACAGTCCATTTGCACATTTGTGTTACCCAGCCAAGCTTTCCAAATCCCACTTTCTCAACGACTGTGCTTAAATGCAACTGTTTTATAGCCAATTTCAGCTTGTTTCCTGTTTTGTTTACATGAGGCTTTTGACAGACTTTTGACGTTTGTTTCCCGTCAGTGAACAATCAACTAACAAGGTGCATTTAGGTAAAGAAATGTTTGCTAGAAGTGATGAATAGTAAGATGATTTTTCTCTTTGTAATGGGGGAGGGGATATGATGGGGTGCAAGGTGGAAGTTGATTCATTTAGCTCTTTGTACATGCATCCATACAATTTGAAATATCAATTGAAAACAAATGGAAGTTTCTCTTTGTTCCCCGATTCCTGAATTGATTTGTCTAATGCTACACTTTTGGAAAGTAAGACAGATGGCTATATCTGCATGCAGCCAGCCCTCTTTCCCATTCAGGCACCATGTGTACTACGCTCTGCCTCATGTTGAACATATATACAGTATGCTTATGGTGAGAGAAGGACCTATTTATACCTTAGGATACCTTAGGAACCTCAGTGGTCACAAGTCTGTTGATCACTATGTCCGCATCTTCTTAATCTTCACCACCAGCTACTGTAGCAATGATCCAGATTTGTGGATGACTGCCGTACTAGACTTACACAAAATCTGCCTTGTAGTTATATAACATCTCGTGACCAGCCCAGGACTTATTCAAAGCCTTCTCAAACTGAAAGACAGTGGTGGCTGAAAACTACACTCTCAGGGAGGCCATTCCAAATATCAACAACTCTATTGACAAAACTAAATTTTCTTATGTTGAGTCTACAAAACTCTTTGAGTAACTTCTGACTATGCCCATGAGTATGAGCAATTGTACTGAACTTGAGAAAACCTTCAGTAACATCTCTATCATACAGACCGGAAACAATTTTAAAAACCTCAATCATATCACCTCTTAATCTGTGATACTTTAGAGTTGGCAGCTTAAGTTTCTTTAACCTATTTGTGTATGTAAAACCCTGCAGGGGTGGAATCAATCTAGTTGTCCTCTGAACATTTTCAATAGCATCAATGTCTCGTTGATAATGAAGCGACCAAACAGCAGCAGCATATTCCAAGTGCAGCCTTACAAGGGCCTGAAATAGAAGCTTGAAGCTTTGCTCATCCAAAAATGTATGTATGTCTAATGAGGCCCATAATACTATTGGCCTTGCTTACTTGGTGCTGAATGTGCTCTGAAAAGCTAAGACCACTGTCCACAAGAACGCCTACAGTATATCCTTCTCACAATCCGACTTTTCCAAAAACACTTCATCCCCACTACCATTGTATAAATGATAATTCTGAGGGAGGCAACCATGATACCTATTTAAAGAGACAGTTAAAACTTCGCACTTATCGGGATGAAACTTCAAAACTTCCAAAAGCCGCTTGTCTCACTTGCTCAGATGATCAAGATCTTTCTGCAAATTCTCAATATCGTCCATGCTTCTGATTTCTTTAAATATTTTTGTATCATCCGCAAATAAATAGGCCATACCATTCACACACTTAGGTAAATCATATATATAACAAACATGATAGGACCTAAAACACTACCCTGAGGAATGCCACTTGTAACTGCATGTTCACAAGATTCAACTCCATTGACGATAACCTTTTGGCATCTTCCATTTAAGAAATCCTCAGTCCATCACCTTAATTGGATACTAAAGCCGTATGCATAAGTTTCTCCATAAGTCATCTATGTCCACTTTATCAAAAGCCTTCATAAAGTCCATGTATACAGCATCAACAAAACCACCATTGTCTTACACCTTTGTCCACACACCATACCTTCATTAATCGCAGAGTAGTTGATCTCCCAGAGATAAAGCCAAACCGCTTGTTACTAAATAAATTATTCATCCTCATATGGTCAACCATAAAAGATCGAATTATTTTCTCAATTACTTTGCACACTACACTTCTTAACCTGACTGGCCGGTAATTTCCTGGAAGAGCCTTGTCACCTTTCTTGAATAAAGCAGTAATATTGCCTACTTTCAAAACATCTGGAACTTTACCAGTGGAAAGAGATAAATTAAATATTTTAGTCAAAGGTTTAATGATAGTCTGAGCTAATTCTTTTAGTGCCTTTGGATGAAGCCCATTAGGACCAGGTGATTTATTATCTTCCAGATCCTGTTCTCATCAAAATCTTATTTATGTATTCATGTGGAAAAGGAAAGAGATGTATGGTGTCCATTTGTGTATTTTGTCCTTTGTGTATGGGTATAAACAGTAGGCCTATGTGCCAGTTATACAATTTCTTTAATTCTGCATATCTTTGTTTTAAATCTATAGGAAAAGGCAGACCCTGAAGCTAAAGCAACAAAACATATGTATATGTCTGTTCTAGATACTGAAAACACGTTTGTACGGGTAAGTCATATTTAATATAAATTGTAAATTTATGGTAGGTCAATTGATTCCTAATATATACATCCGTAGGATCTTGTTAATATAATATCATTTGTTTGTCAAACTGCTAATTTCTAGCCATGAATACTCTAGATGAAAAGTGCTTCAAAGAATCCAGTATTTCAAACTTTTGTGTAACTGTGCTTTTTATTAATTATTGAGCAGGATATGAGTGAACATAATGTTCTCATTTGCTTTGACAGGATGTTGACAACTTTTTACTCAGTAAAGCTTTCCTGGATCTGAGGAAGAAAGAAATGCTTCACAAGAAATGGAGTGAGCAGATTTCTGAACCAATTGAGGCCAAGATCTTCCAGGAAATGAAGAAAAATTATCCGCAGGTTGATAAACAAAAGAGGAAACTATATGAGCAATATCTTAAGCATGGAAACAAAAAGGTGAGTTATAAATGAAAAGACAGGCTCTTACACCAATGTTGGCATGAAATTAATGAAATATCAGACCTTTATCAAATTTCTGGTGGCAACACTGAGAAACTATAAATCTGATTTGAAGATGATGAAATTTCTTGTTTTGAGTAGGTTGTACTGTACATATGCTATTTGCTTTATTGTTTATAGAAGGGTTTTAAAAATGGCCCCCAAGGGCTGCAAGTTTGTGGAAGGGTTGACATGTACAGGTACCCTGTCCACCTGTATGGATTGTTAATTTAAGATAGCCTAACAACTTTTAAAAGTTTTTCACTTCTGAAAATATCCCAGCAAGTTGAAAGAAGAAACTTGCAGTAAAAGGAAAGATGGCTGGTTAGTCTTCAAAGTAATAATAAGAGAAACTGAAAGCAATGGTGTTTGCTGGAAAATTTTCTTTTAATGGTGTTTCAATAACAGTGATAAAGGGGCTAATTAATTAGGGAAGACTTTCTAACTGTTATAAAATGAGCTAATCAATGAGGGAAGATTTCTTTGAGTGACATTTTAAATATTAAGATGAAACAAGGTTATTAAGTGGGTAATATGTTATCAATTGTTTTGCTATGTTTTTTTTTTTTCTTTTTAAATTTTGTTGGAAATTTCAAACTATCATTTATCCTATTTTACAGGGATTTGTATTTCTAGACACATTTGACACGTCAGAGTACAACCCACTCCAACTCGTAACTCCAAGACCTGCACCTATTCATATACGAGTGAGAACACATTCTGATCCACTCCTTCTGCAACAGAGAGTACGGGATGTGGAAGACCAAACCATTCTAGGCTGTGTTACAGGTAAGTGATAGCCCATGTGCCCACTTGAATTCTCAGTTTTGACATGTGCAGCAAATCTTACTTAGTCTGATTGAGCTGGTCTGGACAGCAAAACATTCATGTATTGCCAGGAATTTATCAGGAGCCTAAATGTAATTAGGAGCATAAGTGTAGGGAATACAGGTAACAATTGCTTCAACTTCTTCCTACACACTTCTCAGAAAAATTTACTTTAAAAATTATGGCAAACTAGCGAAAGAATTTAGGCAATACAGTAAAATGTGAGGACAATGAGAAAATATCTGCTTTAAGCAAAACAGATGTTATGTGTAAAACAGAAGTGATGTTATATGATGAATCTCAGGATCAAGTGGAAAAATTTCAAAGATAATGTTTGAAGATAACGGACCCTTAATTGTTCTAATTTTTATTGACTTTGGAGTGGCAATCCGTGAAGATCTAGTGTTGAAAATTCACTAAAATAAATGGAATTTTGGTCATTTTACTTCAAAATGCCATGTATTAAATGCTCCACAATGTGAAGATGCTCACCATAAATTTTAACAAATGCTTTAACACTTGTTTGATTTAGACCTAGTTGTAACTGCTCAAATCAGTATTTGGCAAGCTTTTTATGCAAAGTGTAGTCAGTTGACAAGTGTCCAGGAAGCAGAATGTCTAACAAAGTTTTCCTCTTTTATTTTCTATTTTATTTCAGGGAAGACTCTGGATGCCAGAGAATTAGAAAGCCATCGCTTGCCACCCTTGCCACTTGTACCACTTGGTCGCCATGGTACAGAGTGTAACACATGGCTTGCCATGCCTCTGCATGATATAGAGAGTCCAGTCAGGCATATGAGCAGGTATGTAATCCTGAGTCCGTTTGAAACAAACATAAGCAATTATTATGTGGCATTATCTCTGTAGGGGATGAATAAGTTACAAATATCATTAAAATTTGGAATTTTAATTGATCAATTTTGGTATTCTTAGCATCATCCATATTCATCATAATAATTCCATACCAGTTTGAATGAACTTCACCTGGTTTGCCGTATTATACCAGTACCCAAGCAGTGTTCTGTACTTCATAAAAATTTTACAGTACATTATTTTCTTATGATTTAAATTTCAGTATTTTAACCTCATTTTATTTAAGTGACACTCCCATAGGATTGTAGGGCAGGAAGGGCTGCTGTCTCCCATTCAGGCAAAAACTCCATCTTTTTGGGGAAAACTTGTGTAATAAAGTCAATGAAATGATGGGCAAATGTGCTCAGCCATTTGCATTTGACCATTGAACATAGTCCCATACAATTTATCTAAAATGAACACTCCCTATGTCTCTCCCAAAATCTGTTGCATGATGGTTTATGCCTAATGAAGTTGTATGCCATTCATTAAATACTGTGCATGTTTATACATGTATGGTGTAATAGTAAATGACAGCTACTGATGGCATACAAAGTGGACAACAGACTATGGTTTTGTATACAATATGCTTATTTCTAAAATTATGGTATCAGCCAGTATAGAGAGTTGAATTATCAGGTATTGGTGGTATGACCTCTCTTGATGATATTGATATAATAGTAAATTAAAACAGCATGCAAAATACATGGGTAGATACTAAGTGATTCGTCTCCATAGCAGTGAAAATTGACCCCAGAAAGAAGTTGAAAAGGGCAAAAAATATCATGTTAAAAATATTGCCCTCCTCCCTCAATACTAGGGAATAAAAGCAATAAAAAAATAAAAAAAAATAAAGAAACAAAACCATCCCCCAAATAATAGTCCCTGTAAACTTTTTTAGGCTGTGATTTTGTGCTTTTTAAACATTTCAAAAGAGCTCCTCTGAAAAAAAGCTCAATTTATGCAGTACCCTCAGTAATAGGCTTACTACGGTGCAAGTCGTAGCCATTGTATAAGTTGAAATTGATTAACTCTTTGAAATTGTTAAGTGGTTGATTCAGATGTAATTTATGCAAATCATCAGCTGTTTTTGTTCTAAGACCATATTCATTGCCATAGTCTTGAGTAATATGGGTGTGTGATCACATTAGTGTGATCAACGTGTGCTACAAACAGAAATTGAAAGTTTCCTTCATTATAACAAAAAAATGAAATTCTGCCCTTTTTTGCTTTAGGCGGCGAATGCATGGAACATTCAACAACGAAGAATTTGACTTCACTGATTTAACATCCATCTCAAAGGATCCTGCCATTGTTGAACGAGAGATGAATATTCAGAAGAGGCGACATTTTAATACAGCTACCTTCCAGCAGCAGGCATTGGTGGTGGGACTATCCCCAACAAGTTCTCAGCAAAGTGTAGCTTCACCGGTCTCGTAGGGTATTAAAGAGCAATAATGATAATCATCAGTCTGGATGCAATCAAGACCAATGTGTGTGTTATGTTTACATTGTCACATGTCGAAACGAAATATGCAATTGTACATATCTAGAAATTTTGTGCCTATGATTTTTTAATGTTCTTGAATAAGGAAAAGTCCTGAATTGTATTATTGATAAGACAGGACTGATCAGTTTGGGAAAGTACCCTGTATTTCACACTTTTCCAACTGAAATTAAATGTATATAAGTTATTCCTGATTTACCAACAACTTTGAAAAGAGTCTAAAAATTAAAGCTGCCTTTTGAGTCTTCCTGAATCTCCACCTTGAAACATTTAGTCCAAGGTTGTGGGTATTGCCTAGGAGTCTTTTGTACCCAATGAAATTTTAACTTGTGGTATATTAATAGAGTGAAAGTGTACCACACCATGGTCAAGAAATTGCAAAATGATGCATGCTGGACTAGGGCAACCATCCTTTCTAAAAATAGTATGTAGGTACTCTGTTCTTACTCTGAACTGGATATTCTCATCAGTACTATCAAAATCAGAAGGAAAAATATAGATCCTGGTGAGATTTTTTACTTTCTGATGAAAAGACTTTTATCACCATAATGAGAATGTGTGCTACATAAGTGAAACACATGGATGCCAAGATGCCAGAATGAAAAAGATGAACATTATGCATGATGTCATTTTCTGGATCTCATGACAAAGTGAATCATCACATAGTGACATGTAGTTTCATTTTTGATGAATGGAAAATTAAAATAAAATTACTATGGTGAGCAAAGTTGGCTAGGCAGCAGGACTGATCCCAAGGCAGAACACCCCCAACATTTAGTTTACAAGTTTTCCATTTGCTGCACTTTTTCAAAACACTGTTTTGCAATATGCCAGATTGATCAATGATGTCTGCTTTTATGGAAATGTACTACAGTTAATATGATTTCTTGTCATGTTTATTCATTAAAATTAGGAATATTAACACCACCTTCCAAATATAAAAGCCATATCAATATGGTGTGTGGCCGGCATAATACCTAATCTGCAGCGGTGACTCACATAAAATTTTACATCCGGGTGCAATGATGGCAAACATCTAGCTTAGTGTAGAGTCAATAAATGCAGTGACATTTTTGAGGTTACAATTTTTCTGTTAGTATTATGCTATGTGACCTTTTTATTTTCAATTCAGAAAAGTTTGTAGCGGTAAGAGGTGTTACAAGAACTGTGGACCAAATATAGTGTGACCTTATTCTATAGTGTTACAGGACTGCCTTAGGCAAGCCATGTTAGTGTGAACGTACTGAGTCTACATGTTATTATTTGCAGCAGTTACATGATTATATGGTGCATTCAAGCTATATTTACCATCAGCCCACCTATGGTACATCACTATTGAAATTAATTTGTGCTCTGTTTCATTTTGTGAATACCTCTAGAATAATACCTCAGATATTTTAATTACATCATATTTAAGAACATTTCTTAGTAAATTGGTGAACTTATTTCTGTTTGGGATGACTGCATTTACAATGTTATTGAAAGATTATTCGAAACAAACTTTACATCATGTCCTGCACGTGCACTCATACTGTTATTCTTCTAGGCCTGATTTATTTTTTCACAAAATCTGTTTACTGCAAGAGGTAATGTATGCACACAGTAGTAATGAGGGGGATAATTATCATTAATATTCCTTTTGAGCTAGATGTGCTGCTTTATTCAGGCTTAAGCACTTATGTACATTATTAAAGCCATTGTTCAAACTGGCAGTGTGATAATTTACCACCTGTCCTGAAGTCCACCTCAAAATACAATTAATGAATGTACCCCTACAGTCTTGCGTTCCTTTGAAGTTTGGCTGAAATCATATGTAGTAGCCGGCCCAGAGTGGATACGCCATTGCATGCTAGACTTATGTTAATTAAGGTCTAAAGGCTGCAGTTGGCTGCATTCAGTTTGGGAACCCTTCTGGGGACCTTACTTCATTTCATTTCATGCTGCTAGAATTGAATAGGACATTTTAGCCAATATTACCTGAGAAAAAGGCTTTTTCCTGGGTGAAGCTTATCTCTATAATTGCAACAGTTAATCACTTTACAAACAAACTTGCTCTATTGACCAAACAGTGTTTAAAGGGGTTCAAAACCCTTTAACTTTATTGATCTCAAGATACCTAAACAGGAAGATGTCTGATAGATTCTGGATTAAGAGTGGTCAACTAGAGATGGCTAAAACTTGCTATTCGTTTCTAGCTTCCATGTTGGAAGTGTAGTTTTGTTTTGTTCTCCCTTCCATTTGGTTCTGACCTTTTCCTGTGCTAGCAAAGGGATCTACTCAGTTTGACAGATTGGATTAACAGTATGTTCCTTTCAGTGTTAGGGCAGGTAGTACCATGACATATAGCTGTGCAAGAATGGTACCAATTGCACCTTAATATTTGAGATGTTCAGGTAGGACCTTACAATGTAAATCTAGATAACACACAATGACTGTACATGTTACACCAAGATTGTTTCAAAGTGTCCTTAAGTATGTCAATGTATTTCTCTGTACAGCGTACTGTTTCAGCATTCTTCCAAGTCTATATGCAAACTTAAGATTTTGTAAATCAATTTTTAGCTTTATTTCATGTCAATGAAAACAGTGTTATGTGAAGGATGAAGTCACAATAAAGATCTTGCAAATGTGATTAAAAGAGTCACAGCTTTCTTTTTCAAGTATAAGGGATAAGATGGTTCACATGTAACATTTTCTACTTTTGTATGTGAAATGTCCTGCTTCTCACAACAAAACTGATTTGCTGAAAGTATATAAATATATTGGAAAGAAAGCCAAACAATGAAAAACATAATACATACTACAGTGTATCGTGCACTATACTTTATTGAACTGATACATCAAAGTTGTGTAGTGCAAAATATTATTTGCAATTCAAAACATACTCACTATATGGTCACTAAAAGTGTTCTTTTGCTTTTATGTTACACATTTACAGGTTTATGACTACTTACTCTGATATATTTGCACTTTGAGTGAAAGTTATATAAAAAAAATGTCCTACAACAGTAAAAGATATAAAACCATTTTTAGCTAATATGCAATTTATGCATTCATTTAAAATGACCCTTTGTTTACCACTCTTATTTACCACCCCTCCCCTACAGCTGTCACAGTATAAGAGAATGACTGACAACACCTAAATCCATCCACGTCAATAAGAGGGAAGGACATGTGTTTACTTGGGAAGGAGAAAGTTTTAACAACACTTCACTATAATTACTCCACAATGGGTAGAGATTTTATCTTTCTATATAGTTAAAGTGTACCTAAAGTCTGAAAATTCAAAAATATATATTACAGAGCATGAAAACTGAATTCCAATAGTCCAATTCCCATCTTCACAGGACTTAATTAAGCTGAGATATAAAATGTTGAAGTTTATTCACTCGATTTAAAAAGGCAGATTGCACAATAATTTGTGATGTCATTGTACTACTCAAATTACAATCTTTGTATTTCTTTGTTTTTCTGAAAGCCACCGCACCTTGTGCCAAAATGTGATCGCGTTCTTACTGCTTTGGGGTGACTTGACTATATAAGCCCTCTCTGTACAGCATGTCATGCAAGAAAACAGGAAGCGGTCAAGGTCATATAAACATTTTTAATTTTAAAAGAAAACAAAGCATTTAATGTGAGTTGTACAACAAGATTGTCAAAAATTATTGCGCAATGAACTGTTTGGATTTAAGTGAATAAATTTTAACATTTAATATCTCAGCAATGGAATAAGCTATGACAATGGGAGTTGGACCAATAAGATTAATTTTGTAACCTCTGAAATATATATTTTTGAATTTTTAGACTTTAGGTCCACTTTAAGATAATAATGAAAATAGGTTGGAACTATAAATGTAGTTTGTTCCTGAAAGTCGATTCCACTCATCATCCATAACAGACAGACTTTTAGATAACTTGATAACTTGTCCGTCTACTTAATAAATCTCCCACCACTGTAAAAGTTATACCTATCCACGGTGGGAATTGCCTGGGAAGGGGTTGTCCAGGAACTATTCACATAGTTGCCTCAGTTTTGTTTACCTCACATATAGACCACCCTCTTATCACACATTAAGTGCCACTGCAAGTGACCATGTTTAACCACACCATTCACTTTTGGGTGTCATTTACTGTCTGATGATGAGATGCAAATAGTTGTTAATCCCAAATTTCATGAAAACTGCATCCTGATTACTAAGACTACACAATCACCACCTTTTACAAGCTCAAGCAAGTTAAGGTCAATAGACTCTTTTCCCAATAGGAATTACAAAGGATTGTGGGATAGAATTTTGGTGTGCATCATTTTTTGCCACAGCAAAATGCCATTGACAACAACATTGCCTACCTGAACTCTATCCCACAATCCATTGCAATTGCTATTTGGAAAAGGGTCTATGGTACAAAGGATACTACAAAAGTATTAAACCTCCTTTGTCTGTTGCACTCCCTACTTGTAATCATTTTCTGTTAAACTTGACCTGTATTGATGCAAATAGTAATAAGGTTGAGAATTTAGTTTAAGTAAATGCTGAATGAATCATAAAATATACCTCCAGCTCACACATGGGCCAGCAAGGGAAGGGACATGACCCTGCTAATTTTCAATTCAATGCCTTACTGTCCATCACTGGGATTCACAACTGCAATCTCAAAATATGTAGTTGGCCTTGTGCTAGGCTGTTTGTTTGCGCAAATGGCCACAAAGATATGCATACTGATAAAACATGTCAAAGGCACAAGTAAAACAGAGTGACAACTCCGGGTTGATTCCAACAACCTCACTCAACTTAGTAAAGCTGTATATCTTTACATACTTACAATCTACTATCACACACATCATCGTAAATGAACTCAAAAACCCTCCAATAAAAATAAAAAAAAAATTAATAAAAAAACAAGCAAACAAACTTGTAAATGTTGACATGGCTACCCTGATTGAACAAAGTGATACATCTTACATAATCGTGGTCTACATCAATATGTGAAATGAATGGCTTCTTTCGCCATTCACTGTTCATTTAAGGTTTTGTTTGAAAATGACACAAATAGGTCTTTGCTCACAACCCAACTGCTGCACTATATGGAAAGGCATTCTTAAAAAAATTAAACCATCTGTGCACTAGTTTGATGATTTTAAAAAACAAATGCTACATTGAGAATGGACTCAATTTCTGTTGACTTTTGTTACTGCTCATAATGTTACCCATGAATGAGTCTCTGCAACATCTGATGTACGTTATGTGTTCCCCTGTGGGATGCAACACTGTGGACCAAAAGTCGTTCATTGCAATAAACAGGAACCATCAGGGAACAGGATTTCTGCTGGGATGGCAAAATTATCACTGTTTGAGGCACACTGAACCTGATAAGATCAGGTGCATCACACTGACTTCCTAGGGGGCAATAATTTCTAAAATACTGAGAAGGACATTATCTACTTGAATGAGCATGTTAATATGTTATGGTGTAATTTGTCAAAGCACACCAGCATCAAGATGTTGATGGGACGGACATCACACAACTCTTAAGGTCTGACTACACAATCATAATTTGTCCATGAACACTGTCATACAAATGTTTGAACACTTTTCGGGAAGATGAAACATACCGCTTTAACTTTCAACACCTTCACATATGGTGAACACTGTTCAAATTTGGTGGGAAAGCAGTCCACAAGATGATACGTTTGTTCATGAGCATTGTGGTACAAAGGTATGATGATGTTTTTGGAAAATGTTTGATCGTGTAGATGGGGCTTTACAATTCCTTACATCAAGCAAAGAACAAGTTATTGCCAATCTTATGTACAAACTCATGCTTACAGCATGTTCTTACAGCATGTTTTAAAAGATTAATCAAAGACCTGGTTTATTTAAGAGGAATACAGAAAACTTATCAGGAATGTGAATACTACTGACTGCTGCTGCAACAAGTCTGATAAGGTGAAGAACTTTAGCAACAACTATAAAAAGAATGTTGCAGAAGTCCTTGTCCCTGTTGTAACTTGTATGTCCAAACAAAATGTCAAGGGCAGTCATTACAACAATCAGATCACAATGCATAGTGGGACGGATTACACATTAAAACATGTAAGGTGAAGTTACACCAAAATAATTATGGCAAGACAAAAGAACATCAAGAGACTTGTTTTCAAGGTGAATTGACATATTAAAAAGACAATAAATTAAAAGAGAAAAAGCTAAAGAAACACACTGGCCACTCCTTTCTGTATCAACGATTTCCGGACAATTCCCACCTGGTCAATTCCCTCTGGACATCTACCCAGAGATAATTCACCACAGGACAATTCCTCACCCAGACAATTTCCCCCTCGGACAATTACAATTTTTTGGTGGGGGAAGTTGTCTGAGGGGTAACTGCCATGAGTAGGCACTGTCTGGGGGCAAACTCTCCAAACTGGGAACTGTCTGGGGGCAATTGTCCAGTCACAGTAAGCAACTGTATACTCATGTTGGATATACACACATAATAATCAGTTCTGGTGATGCTAATATCATTGGTATGCAGATATTGAAACTATCTGGCATTGTTACTTTCTCATTTAGTACTACCATTTATTTTGTCATACAACTCAATTTCCCCCTAAAAATGGAACTGAGATCAATCTCCGGCGATGGATGACATCTCAGAAATTGCATTAATATTTTATGACATTCTCTATACAGCGGAACAGTGAGGTTCCAGAAACAGTGCAGGTGGTCCTAATGTTTTGGGCTTTTCCCCCGACATACGAGCACTTAACATGTTAAATGCATTCATGTATGCATAATGATGTTGGTATTGAAAGTATCAAAGTAAAGAGGATACATCAACCTATTGATATCAAACTTTAATATCATTGGCCAGTATTTTACCAATACTACTAAACTGCTATCCATGTCAGGCTGCATTAAAGGTTTTAAGATGAGGTATAAAAAAAATACATATCATACACGAGAAGCTTCGGTAGCAAACATTCAAAGAATTTTTAATCCTGTTAAGGGGAAGTAGAACGTAAAAATCTGCTACCTTCAAAATGTTGGAAGTCTCAAGGCACAAATGAAAGCATTTTGTTTTAATGATGAATATTTCTTAACCTTGCAAATGTAGTTTATCAAGTATGCTTCATATTTCTTGTGAAAGCCTTAAATATAATGAATTTACAGCAGTCTATAAATTATTACTTTAGTTCAACCACTTCCATAGCTGTCAATGTTGTACTGGAACTAATTTACTTGAAGCTGTGACAATGTTGGGTTCATAAGAATGTAGCTTACCATGTGAAAGGAAAACTTAACTAATATTAAATAAAAATAAGAGAAACAGTCAAAGGTAAAGTAAAATACTAGTAGGAATGTTTGAGGTCTGGCTGGATTGTTTACTTCAAGGTATTAACACACACATTTCTTCAAGGTTTAAAAGATATCTTACATCAAGGTTAAAAGTAATGCTTTCATACTCTCAATCCCTAAATGACACAGGAAAGATTCACATGTATCTGGTTAACGAAAGCCATCATCAGATAGATATCGGGGAAAGGTGAAAGTGGAGATACCATTAAAACTGACAAAAGGCTTTTTTTGTACAGGCCAACAGAGCATCTTGCATATTTGTTTTCCATACTTTTAAGCATCCCTAGTCAAGATAATGATATTTTGTAAAAAGTTTACAAATGCCTCTTGTTCTCTACCTTTCAAAATTGGAATATAGTTATCATGAAACCACGAAAGTTAGACAACTTGCCAATAGACCTTATGCATATGACATCACAGAGCAGAGAGTGCTCCCTAAGTTGGAGGGGGAAAGCATGTATCATTGCAAGTAACACCAACAAATGCAGACAGCTGATTTGTCAACCAATCAATACTCATGTAAGTCTACTACACGTGTGTGCGAAATCTACCCCTGTGCTTCATTTTTTTCCTCTAAACTGACGTTGCATGACATTAATGCATAATGTCTATATGGTTATTTTCCACTAAAAAAGTTCCCTTATTTTTCCATCCTCACAATGTCCTCTAAACCTACACTAAGATTGGCTTCTTTATTATGACTGCCATCCCTTCCCTCTCCCCCTCCCCCCCCCACCCCCAAAACATCCTTCCATTTCCAATGTACTTCCATCATTTCTTTCTTCAACATTTAGTTGATGGAAAATTTGCATATTTCTGAAAATAAAGGAAGACCCCACTGCTTCCCCCATTCTTCCACAACTCCCTAAACTGGGGGAATAGAAACAACACGAAACTAAAGCGAAGACCTCTCAATAAATGCTGATGCTGAGCTACAATTAGCATTATTAGAAGCAAAATGACATCTCCTCAACACCAGTCATACAAGCAGAATATGAGATACAAGGTGGCTCAATTTGTCATCGATGTTTCATATAAACGTTCAGAAAGATGGCATAATGTGTAACTCGTTAAATTAATTTGAGCATAATTGATAATCTATATCTAAAGCTCTTACAATGTGGAGCTAATAAGGTGTAAAAGTGTTCTACTTCACAATCCTTCCATTGACTACAAATACATCACTATACCTGTCCTTCAATCCTACAATCTTTTTTAATTTTCCCATGCAGATACTAATAGTTTCATACTCTTATGGTATTTCAGCTGCACACTAACAACAGTAGAATGGTTCTAATACTGTTTCAAATGTCTTCTTGGGAACCCCTGGTCTCCCCCCCCTTCCACTTTATCCCCGCAATACATAAACACATCTCCTTAAATAGTACCTGCAGGATTTCTCCTTCAATCAGGTTTTCAGAAATGAGGTTTAAAAGTATTATTGCACACAGCCCCTCTGTATACATGACAAACACTCAGCATCACCTGTAGTTCCAAATCCTGGAATTTTCTCTGTCTGCTGACGATGACCTAACTCTTAAACCTGGCCTCCCTGGACTGTTTGTCCCATAAAGCTTGGAGCTCATTGGTCGATGGCCTCTGAAACCTGATCCCTGCAAGAAGATGAAACACAGCAACGATAAGGGCCTTTCTTCCTAATTTCTTGGTCAATAAACAACCTCACAAAAATAATTTCGAGGTAAAATGCAGTTACCCAGGGAAAAAAATGAGTCTGTTTTAATCAAATACTAACTCTATGTATATAGTTATGATACTTTGAACACACCCTGGGGAAATCTGTTTCTCTATCTATGTCACTAGATGTCTCAGCTGCCTGTCTCTAATACACCAATCTAATCATCCTGGGAATTGAGTCACATACTTGTGATGAATGTAAAATTTTCTGTTGGTTAAATTTGTATTTCTATAATGAGCTGGAGGAAACCGAATACTTTCTTTAAAGGCCACAAGCAGTCACACAAGTTTAACATGTATATTCTAGTATAGTAAATCATGTCTGGTTATTTTAAAACGTGACAATTTTAGTTGCACTTTCAAATTCCATAAAGGAATTCCTTGGCTTGCCTCAGACATGCAATATTTGAGGTGTGAAATATTACCATTGTTGCATGGTCTCTTAAAGGTTGCGAACAACACTTGTGACTTTTAAATGAAAGCATACATCAAAAAAACACATCTTTCTGCTCGACAAAACATTCCTTAGAAGTTACCATGAGAGACTATTAAGCACACACAAGTGCACACACACACACACACACACACACACAAACATGACAACAGGTATGCATTTAATGTTATGCGAGCACACACAATGTATAAGGCACTCTTTGTTGGTAAATACTCATTTATACCAAATTTCCACATACACATAAAAGCATGCACCTAAATAATTGTCCCACATTGACACCAATTAATTAAAAGAGCTCACAAACACGTTCCTACAAAGAAGAGTGATACATTTCTCCAATTCTTTCACCCCCAACACAGTAAATTTCAAATGTGCATAGAACTTTTTGTTTTTCCACATTGATGATAAACATCATTTACACAATACACCTGTGTAGCAACTTGATTAATTATACAGTAAATGCAAGGTTTCATGTATTCCAGACCATAATGACAGTTTTTTCAGACATATTACTCATAATTACAGGGCTTTTAATAAAGACCACAACAAAATTCTAGCTTTTTTAAATTTTCCTCTAACTCCCTGCATATAATGCTTTTGTTTTTTTACCTAATGAAATCCCACACATGGGATAGAAAAAAGTGTGAAATATACCCCAAGAAGTATAAAAACACAAGTTAGAGTAAGAAACAATTTCATCTTACATAAGTTTTACAATATGCCTTTGCAGCAGGCATAAATTCTTCAAATGAAAACCAATTAAAAGAACATAGGATAGACAATGGCAAGCATTTGTGAAAAAGCTAATAAATAGTGTGACTTATGAGTCAAATGCTTCTACATCATGAACAAGCATTCCAACACAGATGAAATGGCTACAGAAATTCACACATATTTCAACCAACATTCTAAGAGCCATGCTACAAGACGCAACCAGAGGAAACATGGGCGTCCGCAGAAAAAAATCCAGGGGGGGGCAAAAATTTCTAGGGGTGGGCAAAACCTCCGGGTGACCATGAGTTGGCGCGAAGCGCAAGAAAATTTCGGCCCGAAAAGCCTTCCAGATCGCTGGAAATGGCATTTCTTAAGCCTATTTACCGAATAGAAATAGGAAAAACACGTTTTGTTTGGTTTTTTCTTTAACTTTTACTTGTTTTTTCAAATTTTTGATTTTCCAGGGGGGGGGGGGCAAGTGCCCCCCCTTGACCATGCCTGCGGACGCCCATGAGAGGAAATGACATAATGAACACGTGCAGTTAAACTAGTTACACTAATCTTACATTCTCAGTACATTAGTATTTCCATTCACGGCCATTCTTACAAAGGAAAAGAGAAAGTCAAGAGGGAAGAAATGAAATGAGTTAGTTTCCAAATTAAGTTAAAAAAGTAAGTTATTACTTACAAGAGCTACTTTATACCTAACTGTACACTTATGTCATATGTTCTTTGTTATTCACTACTGTGAAGTGTGTTGAACATGACCCCACATTGTTAGCAATACAAAACTGAAAGCAAATACAGAGTAGCCAGTATAACTGGCTGTTAACATTTCTCTTAAGAAACATCAAGAATGTATAAGAAAATACCCTTGTTTTGCCCTTTAGGCACAGGTTGTCTATCGAGACTCACAGACTACATCACAGTATAATACTGTCAAATAATGAACAGGGAATCATACTTTTTAACATAATTCTTTAACTAAACTCACAGAAGAAACTCACAATAAGAAGTCTGAAAACTAATTTGCTTAATTTCGTGTTTTGTATATTTTACAATTATTTTAAAAGTGCGGCAATTTTAAATAAATGGCCAGAGCTGAACCTGTCAAAGACTAATCAAAAAAGGAGAAAACTTACAAAAATTTGTTGATAAATTTGAAATGTTCTTGTAATAACAAAACAAACAAAAAAAAAACATGACTTAAAGAAACTTACATATGCTGGTGGCTTTGGTGTCATGGCTGGATAATTGGTAGCAATATCCGAGGTTACTATATTGAATGAGAAAGATAATGAAATCTTTATAGTTCAAGCTACCAAATGTTGTAAACGTGGGCTGATGGTGCTTAAATCATGACTTTATGTATTAACAGAATTACAGGTAAGAATAGGACATACTGTACAACTGAGGCAGTTCTTTCCAACCACTGTATAGATTTTACAAGTTTACAACAATTTGTACTGAAAAAGGTAAAACCAGAGAGGAAATCCTATTGGTAAAAGCTGGCCCCACAATGATATACAGTATCTTGTAGCTTCACCAAAGAGTAAAGAATCACACAGTGAATACTCAGTAATGGTGTGGATAGCAGGTTAAAACTACCCAGGGCAAATATAACTTAATGCAGCTGCATTCAGCATATGTCTCCAACTTAAAGTTATGGGAAATGTAACTCCGCCCATCCCCCACCCCCCATTCCCTGAGGAAAAGAATACCTTTAACTCCACAGTAACAGATGAACCTCCCTACTAAGAGAATCCACTGGAGTTATTTAAACATTTTTAATTGTTCTCAAGAAATACTGCTTCAAAATTTACCATTTTGGAGTGAACCTAAATGCTTTGCAAAAATATGATGTGGAGGGTAACACAGTATCTCTATTTCCTTTTAAACCTTCACTAATTATTCATTAATAACCAGCACATCCCCCCCCCCCCCAAAAAAAAAAAAAAAAAATCCTTAGAGCATATCACTCTATGGTGTCCTTGAAAAAAAGGTGGAATGATGGATAACACTAAACTTCATCCTTTATGTCAAAAATTTGTATACTTAGCCTTATTAGACAGTAAACATTTTTTAGGAAACTGGGGCCATTTTCTTCTGTCTTCAACAATGAGTTTTATACTAAATAGCTGTAAGGCTACTGGGCTACCTCAACCAAATGATATGCCTACTGGCTTACTGTAATTACAAGCACTTGCTTCCTTTCCACATGTTTAATTGCTAAACAGGAATAGATTGCGGAAAGAAGACATTCTTGACAGTAGAACTTTTCCTAGCAAATGACTGTTCCTGTCTCTGACCCAGAGCTGTACTCCAACCCCCTCATGTACATGGCCCTACATATACGGCTTTGTCTTACTTCTCAGTTTTTCATTCAATCTGTCTAGTGACTCCAGTATCCTCTGCTCCTCAAGGGACAATGCACTCAGCACTAGAAAAACAAAACAAAACAAAAAAGCAAACATCATTAGAGCAGTATCGTGGGTACAATAACTGATTACTCCCTTAGCAGACTAGTACCTTAAGAAGTCACATATCGATACAAGCAAGCTACACACTTTAATCACATGACATATTGTTGACACATTAACATAGTATTTCTAAGGGATATGATTAAAGGGAAATATTGCGTTTAATATGCACCAATATGGCATACAAACAAAATACTTAAAATCATTATTAAACCATTCAGTCTCACCAGCAAACTCTAGCGATAGCTTCATCTCCACAAAATGTTATGCATTACAAGAGTAACAGATGTTGCATCATTTGAAATTTTAAAAGTTTGGGTGAACAAATTACTTTTGTACAACAAACAACCGATTTACTTCCTGTAAGAGCCTTATTTCTTGAAAAGAAAGCTACCACACTGCCTTAATTTGAATTGTCTATCATTCTGTATCTATTAGTATTGGTTTAATAAATATGAAAATTTTTTGTGAAATAAATGCAATATTTCCCTTTAAGTAGTGACTGATGACCTCATTTAATCTGCTGGAGTATCCCACTGTCCTCAGCTCATCTCTAAGCAGTTCAAAAGCCAAAAAGTACTTGAGTTTAGGAGAAATGAACATGCTTTCCATCAAGTCTCCCATTCAGAAAACTGTTTTTAATTGGTAATGGGAGAATGCAGATGTGATTCTCCTATAAAAGTGGCAGAGGGGGGTGGTTGTGCTGGTGGGGTGTGGGTTACTGACCAAGAAGCATGACTTGCTGTAAGAAAACGGGAACGTCAAAGGAAGCATCTTCAAAAAGTGAGGGGGAGAGAATGTACTCCACAATCCAACTAGGATTCCTTTCTACATGCAAAAGCAGAAACAGGTTCTCTACTAGAACCAGCTGTGGGCCACTTAAGATCAGGGTCTTTTAAGAATTGCTTAGTGGGTGGTCATGTCCCAAAAACAACCATCATGACACAAAGTTGAGTGCCACCATCAGCTGGGTTGCACTTTACTGAGAAAATTTTCCCAGGCCTTGAAAGTTGCACCTACACATTCCTTATTTTGAATTCTAATGTAACAAATGTGAAATCCCAATAGCTGCTGAGGGGGGTTAATTTACATTTTTTTTAACAAATTTTCATTCACCTTTTCTGGTACAATATTTTTTAAAGACACGTTTTTTTGGAATTTGACCACTGGCCACTGTTTATCTCACAGTAAGCAGAGTTTGGCCTATTAGTGAACAGTGTAAAAGGCTGTTATACGCAAGCCTCCCAGCATGTTTGGAGAAAATTTATTTATAAATTTATGCTATTTTTATGTAAATTTTATGCTTATTTATGCCACTGTTTGTAATTTTTAAGGCAATTTTAAGCTATATGCAGTGTTAAAATGCTGCGTAAGTATGTTGTTGAGAACAACACCTGGTGAGAAATAGGATTTGTTAACTAGTCCCAGCCAATGTCACAGTGAATAAATTTGCAACAGTTATATCACTATGCAACTACAAAGAAATAGAAAACAGTAATTTCCAAACTCATTAGCAGAAATGGAGAAACCAAACTGAAACTATGCAATAACTTTTGAGGAAATAAAAATAGTAATTATCACATTTAGTATGAAGCATTAATACTGAACCACAATACAAATTTGAAACTTGGTTTTGATGTGAACACATCACTCAAGTTGAACTTCAGCAACTGGAAGCAGCAAATACAGCATACTCACAAAATTGACTTCATGTAAACTAAAACATACAACCAGCAGCTCTGCTGAACACACTAACCAAGTTTGATTGAAATTCACCCTATCTAGTTGGACTGATAATAAGAAGCTATCACTTGCATTTCAACACTCGGCCTCAAGTGGCCTTTTACCTCATGCTGAACGTAGGGAGCAAGTAGTTACTATACTAAACACATCAACTATGAGTTTGCCTGATCAAGTTACTGTAAGATTAAAACATGAAGAGTGCCCAGCCCAGCCCATGTCCATCAAATGACTGCGGCAACATGATACAGTACTACTATTTTGCTTTTAAATACTGGTACTACTATTAAAATGGCACTTACCAACATTACTGCCAAGCCTCTAGGTGGACCACTGATGGTGTGTAAATGTATTTACTATTTACTACTAAATCATTGCACCAGCAAAACCCTGTTTTGAGTTGAATAATTCACAGGAACCATAGCTGCAGTAATTCAAAAGAGGTGGTATACCTGATACTTCTTTGAGAGAGGGTGTTAGACTAGGTAGGGGGAGTCAGAGTTAGATGAGGTTTTACGGCTCAGTTTCTAACCAATTGGTTCAAGTCGGGCCGGCCACGGCCTGTTTTACAGTTGTGGCTCACTGGCTGGTTTTCCCTACTCCATTGCTTACAGGTATGCTGAGCACTAAGCACAATGGCAGAAGCTTCTATTTTTAAAGTCTTTGGTATGACCCCACCAGGAGTCGAATCCCAGACCTTCCAGCTGTAAGTCGGATGCTCTAACCACTTGACCATGCAGTCGGTCTGACTAGCGAGGGGGAACGAGACTTGGGAGAGGGAAGGACTGTTAGACTGTTTAATAAATTAAATGTAGGCCATGGGTTCATGTTATTTGATGTTCACATACAGCATCAGAGGAACATTGATTTCAACCCTCTGAACCCTTTTTCAACAATTGATTTCGAAGTACTGTTGCCTAAACATTGAGAGTGTGTATGCATTAATACACATACACAAGAGCAACTGAACGCATAAGTTGTAGCCAAACTGTGAGCCATGTGGAGTACATATTTACACACATGACATTCCAGGGCATTAAGGATGTTTTGACGAGAAAGAGATATAAGCAATACAACATTTTTAGCAAAAGATTTTATGATTTTTATGATTTACCCCTCAATTTCATGCCATTTTATGCTACATGTCCATTTTCAACCAAATTTTATGAATTTTGTGATTTTATGCCACTCTGGGAGGCCTGTTATACCCTCTTCATCTTTAAACTGCACATAAATTTTTTTCAAATCTCTCAGAGCAACATGTGTAAGTTAAGACAGCATAGTCGTAAGAGGAGGGAATGCTAGGATACATGTCCTCCTCTCTGATATTTAATGAACTATTACTAACTTACTTTTGCTCTCATGAAGGTGATTACTGGGACCTTGCTGATACAGTGCAGCTTCTATTTCTGCTTCTGAAAAGTTCTGCTGAGCCAAGAGTTCTGCTTGCTGGAAAGCCTGTAAGCTATCTTCAACTGGGTAAGAGAGAGAAGAAATTTTTTACAGAATATTACATTTTAAATGGAACAAATGAGCTTGCACATTTTATATCTCAGATCAGGACTGGCCTGTGAAGATGGGAGTTGGACCAAGTAAATTCTTTTTCCAAGCTTTGTAACATAGTTTGATATTTCAGACTTCTGGCACACTCAACATTTGACCTTAGTGGTGGCCTGGCAATGGACAATTTCATATTAACTGAATGAATTTCAACATTTTATACTGTATCTCAGGAACAAAACAAAGTATGACAATTGGGAACAGATAAATGAGATTCCTTTTCCAAACTCTGTTATATATATTCTTTTTAATTCTAGATTTTAGGTACTCTTTAAGTTTATTTTATTTTAGCTTTTACACTCTAAAACTAAAAAGCTATGCATACATTATAACTGGTACTGAAGCCAAGAGGATACAGTGGTAGCATATGAGGCCATGCGGCTCTAGACCTATGTAGAGGCCTCAGGCACTGTTGAATTGTTCCTGACTTTTCCCCTCTACAACTGGTCACATTTATTCATTCTTAAATGCAGTATCTTTGGCAATACTTATTATTATCTGTGCTATCTTTGGCAAATATTGCAAGGTAACATACATCATCATACAGAGGGAGTTCTTACCTTGGTCAATGTAGGTGTGCTGGTTGATGGTAGTAGATCTGTTAGGACCTTCATGGCTAGTGACTGGCGCAGGTGCATTCAAGGTACCTCTTTTTCTGTTGTCATTAGTAACTAATCTTTTACCTTGTCGCTGTTGGAGAAGGGATGATCTCCTACTCAAATTTGTTCCAGAGTCACTGCTAGTCCTCCAACGAGGCACAGTGTGAAACTTTTTCATCTTAACCTGTTCCACTCCTTGTGCTCTGTTTGGTTGCATCACCCTAAAATTTGCTGTAAGCCTTTGACTAGATTCAGCTAAACTTTGATCTGAAGCAGCCCTTCTCATTCCCAAGGGGGTTCTTTCTGCTGCCTTTGGCTCAGGGGTAGCTTCTCTTGAATGCAAACAAGTCCTGACCTTATCCCATAACTGATTTATCTCCTCATCAGTAGGTGTTTTGTTTAGAGTCATGCCATTGACTCTTTTTGGAGTCACTTTAGCTGATTCACTAGGTTTACCAGTAGGTGGTTTACCTACAGGGGTGGAATAGTTCCGTCCAGCATATGACTTTTGCTCCATTACAGACTGCCCCTCTGTCCCAGGTCTATTAGTTGGACTTGCAAACTTGTTCCTAAAAGGAGACCTGGGTAGCAATACTGGGCCTTTACTTGAGGGTTGGTCCATGCCTGAGGAGGCTGCCAGTTTCTGTTGAACAGTACGAGCATTAACTACTGGTTTCTGTTTTTCAACTGGAGTTGGTTTTGCTTCTACCATGTTCTCACTTTTTTCAGTTGTTCGCACTTCTTCTCCTGTGTAATTCAGATCTGTCCATCGAACATATTTTTTGGAAGGCACCCTCTTAATGTGAGTTGTGCTAGCAATATCTATACTATCCCTCAACTCATTTTTACCCCATTTATGACTGGGACTATCTTCTGTAGAAACATTTCCTGAATATTTTGAAGTTTTCTTCAAAATGCTTTTTGGAGTTATTTCATCAAAAATTTGTACCCTTTGTTCCTGGTGATCTGCCTCATAACCAGAATGCAAACGGTCATCAGGATGCAAACGGTCATCCTCAAGAGTTGAATTGTACACATTTTTGGCTACATTTGACGTTTTCTGAAAGCTTTCCTTTGAAGTCAGTTCCTTTTTCTTTACAACAGTATGTTTATGACTGGATGGTGTTAACATGTAAACAGGAGTTGCCGATGTTTTGGTTGAAAATCCTCTTGACTTGGTGTTATCATTGTGAAACTTGGTGGTGGTTTTAGGTGCAGAGTTCTGAAAAGACTGTGTTTTACTTGCTGCAGGCTTTGAAGGTCTACCACTATTATTCCAGGCATAAACAGATCTGCTTCCTGTTGTATCCTCTTGTGTGTTCTCATCCAAAGCTAGTGAGTAGCTATGATATCCATTCTGAGACTGATCGGCATTAGATGAGGCTGGAACAAACACAGGCTGTGAGGACAACTCAGATTTAACAGTGTTATGTTCCCCACTCATAACTTGGCCATTATGATTTTTTGACAAATACAAGGAATTATCTGAACAACCAGTGCTATAAGTTTGTTCTGAACTTTGAAAAGACAATGGCCTATTGTTGTCCTCATATTTATTACCATCCTGAACCCTACTGAGAGTATGAGTGGAGTCATCCCTTGAATTCCCATGCTGCAGTGCTGTAGGTCCACTAATCACACTGTCCTTGATGATCTTCTCCTCTGACCTCTGGTTGCCTGCAAAGTTGACTTTCTTTGATGGCTGTTGGTCTTCTTCTTCCAGACTATCTACACTAGAGACACTGCTACTGCAGTCCACATCCAGACCTTTAGAAACAGATTCCTGAAACAAGGCCCGATTAAATTCCATAAGAGATTTCTTCTGTTGTTCGATGAATTCCCTCTGCTGCTCTGCGAGCTCCCTTTGTATCTCTGTGGGATGACGGTCTGGTTGGTATGAAACTGATGGTTCTGTGTTATCGCCAATGTTTTGGTCATGAGTGAGGGTTGCTGGTGCTGCATACCCATGGTATTTCTGGTGATATGACTGATCTGCACCCCTGGTCATGGTGTTTGCATTTTTGTCAGCAAAGTGCATAGCCTGGTCTTGCTGTCCATTCTGTTCATATGTGTAGTAATCATGTTGCTGTTCAACTAAGTTTAAATTCGATGGTTGTGGACGAGATTGTGGTGACTGCTCATCCTGGTGCCCAACCATCCTGAGTACATCCTCCATGGTAGGTGTAGGTTGATCTGCAAATATATCATCAATCATTTGTGAAATTATGCAAATGTAAATCAAGGTTCTAACACTTTCTTCCCTCCATAATTTCATGAGTTTCTGAGACCTTTATACAAAGATAAGCATTCCCTAACTTCTGCAGACATATCAAGCACTTTCCAATTTCCATGATGTAACAACATCCAGACCAATGATTATATTTTTTGTGACAAAGACAAGTTCCAATTAAAACAAAGCTGCCCCCATTTTTCTCAAGACACAGGTCAAAACCCTTTGCACAAACCCTGATTTGTTTTATCTTTAAATCCAGGTCATTTTCAAAGCTGAAACAAAACTAGAATTATGAGTGATTCTGAGCCCTCCTTGGTAAATTGGATTGCACATAGTTTTATGTTTAATCTTATCTGGGTTCTCACAACAGATCAATTCATGGATACTGCCTTCTATCTTTGCTATAAAAGACATAACTCCTGATAAAATCAACATTAGTGTTCTCCACTTTTCCCACACCCTGTTATGTTCTTGTTCTTCCTCAAGTTAAAGATGATATACTATGATTTTCCAAGCAAACTGTCCCTATTCCATGATTTTTAATGCCTGAAAAGTTTCAAAGTAAAATGAGTTCCCAGGATTTCACCACCTGTACGAGTCCAATACGTGCAAAATTAAGAAATAGTTCTTCTCAAAAAATGATTTGTGAACAGAATCAATACCATTATCAAAAATCTTAATAAATTCAGTTATCACCATTTTTAATGGAAAAAAAATTAAGGAAGGTCGTGGTGGAAAATTACACATATTCACTTTATTTTCAGGCATTTTAAGATAATTTGCTTCCTTTTTCTGCAGCATTAGTAACTTGTATGATTTCTGTATGTTTATCCCCACTGATGCCATTTTCTATACCTACAGTATTAAATTCATCCTCCATTTTTAAGTCTCTTAAACAGAATTAGACCATATCCTTACTGGAAGACAGAATTCTGCTTCAAGGCTTTGACTTTTGCAAATGAAATTCAATTGACAATGGCAATAGGAAATAGCACCAAAATTTGGAAGTCATCCTGCAAGTATTAACATCCTCACAAATATAACTAGATAACAGCACATTCCAACACAATTACCTGGTATTTTATTTACTCTGTATCCCCTGGCCATTGGTATGCCATCTTGAAGTTTAGGTCCTGTATAAACAGCATCTAAGAATATATAAGTAAGCTAATTTTCAATCAATTTAATATGTTACATACTTCCTATGAATTGACACGTCCTCACTTTCAACAGTAAATGCCAGTTCATATTTCAGTATAGTGCTATATAGCTATGATAGTTGAACATCTTTCAACTCTGAGCTATGTCAGTTACTGGCTAGAAAGAGCAAGGAGTGACCAAATGTGGTTCTTATAACTTTATAACATGTGGAAATTTGCAAGTATTAACCAGCCTTAGAAGTCCAAATGATCTACTCTAGCTGGGAATTTCATTAAGTGGACTTGGTTTTGGTAGAACCAGGTGCCATTTGGTTTAAGGACCATTAGTCGTGTTTTAATATCAAGAAACATTCCAAATGCAAATTATGCATGATGTTTGGCATGATGTACCATCATGATTCTGCAATTACCCTTTAATTACAAGTCATAACATATACATGCCTTGGTCAAAGTTTTGTGCACAAATCAATGATAATGCCCACTCACTAATTATACTACTACCCTCACTTATGGATGTGGCAAAGGTGGGGGAAGTGACTAGGCACTTTTGTATGAAAATAAGGTGTCTCACAATCATATTTTTTTTTAACCAAGCCATGCGCTTCATCAGGGAGGGGGGGGGGCATGAAGAAAAGTCTCCTGGTGCCCCCATAATGTTGAGGCCTGATACAAGCAAACCACCATGTTACTCTTCAGGCCAGTTAATCCTTTCAAATTTTCAAGCGCTATTAAGTTATAAGGCTCACATATAGTCATCCCTTGCTCTTCCAGGCCATTCACAGACATACCTCAAGAATTGAACAGCATTCAACTTAAACAGCTTTATAGTGCTATACTCAAGTATGAATCAGCCTTTACTACTTACAAACCACAATTACATCAATTAGTACAATCCTTCCAGGATAACTGTGTCTCTCGACCAGCACACACAGGTCTTTCTCAGAACACTCAACAACTGATATGTAACATTTACCATGAGTACACTCATCAGTTTTATACAGATGACTATAATATATGAATATTAGGAAATGAATTTCGTGATTTTCTTGCTTTACTTTTAACACATTTGTAGTGATATCTATACTTCATCACAATGTGAGGTGATGACCTGAACAATCAGCAACTCATAAACAAGTGTACATTTCTGTGTATACTGACAAATTCACAAATATCACCATTTTTCATTTCTTTCTATAAATTTTTGATGAAGGTATGCTTATTGGAACTCTATTTGCAACATTTACGGCAAACTGTTGTGGACAATATCAAAATAATTGCACATGACAGCTCGCATGAACAATGGATGAGCCTTAATACCTTGTAACTGATGTCACTGAAGTATTAAACACATAACGTGTGTCACATAACTTGCAACCAACTTGGTGGTTGAAAAAAAAATACTCTGCATTATCAGTTAACCTTAATACCTTGTCGACTATTTGCTTTTTTTGGTGATGCTCGACTCAACCGCTGGTATCTTTGGGTAGCCTCCTGCTGTCTCTTCCTTCTCTCCTCCAACACTTCATGTCTCCTCTTGGCTTCTTTCTGAGCTTCAAGTTTCTTTTTCAGTTCTAAAGCTCTAAATTCAAAGAGATTTTTAAGTTCATTTATTAAGAAAGAAACTTGAAATTATTGTTAAAATGCAAGTCGTCTTCATTTGGTATGGACAGTATTTGCCCAACGGTATCAAATTGTTCATTTCTTGGGAGACCACACGCAGTTGCCACCTGTAGACAGGTCTTGACACTGATACAGCAGTTGAAACTACGTTAGATTTAAGTGTAAAGTTTATATGCTGGGATGCTATAAAGAGGATATTCCATTTGTTAGGGACCTGAAAGAGGACAGTGGAAATTACCTCCAGGACCTGGCCAGGACCCCACAAGAACCACCCGGGATGGGACACAAGTCCTGCTGGGAACCACAACACCTGGAACAGCAAACATGTGTGAGGGAGACAGAAGCCAAAGGAAGGACCGACCAAGAACTGCTCTGTAATTTCGGTGGTGTAAACTTCCTGACTGTAGAAGGATGAATCTCAAATTTGCCAGGAATACATACCAAAAGGTAGAAAAAAAGAGAGCTAATGCCAGTATGACATTAGTCACTCCCCTGACAATGAAGCAAGGATGACTAAGAGTATGATAGGAAGCAGACAGAGCACCATCTGGGGATTACTTCATTGCCAGTAGCTGTTCAAAGGTAGAAGGGGCTGTCCAATAGCAGTAATAGGGGAGGGTGAAGTACAAGCCTAATTGATCCATAAATCTAGTAATTCTAGACTGTACAAGCCACTACAAATTACAATAAATGAAGGAATGAAATATATGAGAGAATGACTTTGACAAAGTTTTAGCAATTGACCAACTCCAAACAAAAGATACCCCTTAAAGCTAGAACCAAATTTTTCAACACAAACTTTGAACAGTAACTACATAAAAAGCATAAGGACACTTTTGTGGAGAATTTTGTAGTAAACTTTTACTGTACTGTACCTGTGATGGTGTAGTGGTGAAGGAGGGTGGACGCATACTCAATGCAATGATTTGCATGTTTAATATGATCTTCACAAATTAGCATGACTTCAGTATTACTCTAAAACACAGCAAAATTGACAGCAACCAAAATACAGAGTAAATAACTAAGCTACGGCAATGACTCACTTCCTTCTTCTATTAGTTTCTGCTGAGAGTTTTCTCACTCTCTCCCTTGAGGCCTGCTGTGAGAGATACATTTCATCTTCTTCATCTTTCTTGTCTTGCATCTGATACCTGTCACTGAATATATATTTGTCAAGGAAGAGTGGATGAAGGATTAACATACACTGTGGTACTGTACTATGCATGTTAAAATACTGTTAGTACAGCAGACAATGTGGTCGGTTGCAATGCTTGAAATAACCAGAGGCACCAGAAAACACGACCTTCTGACACTCTTTGTTTTAATATCAGGTAAAAATTACCTGTACCAAAGCCCACACTATCTTTAGTGCCCTTCTATATTGTTTCCACCTTGTGTCCATTGAAGGGGCTTTTGCATAACCCCAACAATTTTTAGGAATATGATCATATCTCTAAATACAACTGGGGACTGCACAATGATTGACATAAATTCAAACAGTAGCTTCACTCTGGTTGGACAAGGATGACTTGTGCAGTCAGTTGTGTTCCCAGTTAATCTCACACACAGTGCTGCATGCATGTGGCCTGAAGTAGGGAGTTGCTATTTGACAAATAGCAACTCCCTGCCTTGAGCAGTTAAAGGCAGTACTCATCACCCCAAGTATGAATTTTACTGGTTGATGCTCATTGATTAACATCACAAAGTTACAAAATTCAAAACATGCAGAGCAGCTCATATTACACAGCATGCACACAGTGTTCTGATTACAACAGGGTCTTGTACAGTATGCTCACCTGGATGTTGCCTTGAGGAATACATAAGGTTTGTATCTGCACAAGGAGAAGCTAAAGACAGTTATGGGTGGGGCTAGAAGTAACTTAGTCGGGAAAATTGGAAATGCCTGGGATATGGGGATTTCCCCTTTAAACTCAGTGAAGGCTACTGTAGCTTTGATGGTGGAGTGCACCAGACAGGATTTTGTTTAAACTGAAGGAAGGGCTACCTGTAGAAGTAAACATGGTAACAAAAATTTTTACTGTATGGGGGAGACCTGTTGTCCTTTAATAATATCCAGGTTTTGGCCTTTTACTTGGCCTCAATGCCAGTACAAATTTCTGCCAGCCATAGAGCATGACCTTGCACTTTCCAATTTCTATTTGCACCCTGTAGTTGAAGATGGTGTCAACAACAAAAAGAGCTTTGGGAGTGTTCTAAAGGCAGGTTCAAACTCCAACATTTATTACCACTACTTTAACATTAATTACTACAATAAAATAAAGACAAACCATGGTACGAATGCAGCCATGCAGGATCTATTCATATTTTATAGCAGTGATAAATTGTGAAGTATGAACAGGTCTTAAGAAAGCAGCATCTTCAAATGTGAAAAACATCTTTCCTGAAGATGAAAAATAAGCTTCTAATTTTCTAACAGAACAATATTTAATTCAGTTGTTATGTATTCATATTTGGGAGGTATGGAAAAATAACATGTGATGTATTTAGTCAATCCTTAAATCCCTATACCACAGCAGAAGGGAACAATTTGTGCTGAAACACAAAAAAGAGCCAGAGTCAAACTAGAAGCCGATTACATACACCCTAGTTCTCACTGTACACAGCAAAATGGTTGTAGAAGTGATAAAGGCAACCTCACCAGTATTGATACCGGTAACACTGGTGCACTTAAATGGCTTCCGTATCTGTATTCCCTGTACTCTAAGTACCAGTACTTTTGGGAATACTAGTATACCCCCCAACCCAACCTCAGCCCCATCATGGTTGAGGATGAGGAAAGAAATCAGAGAAATTTCGACTACCTGGATGGTAGAAAATTCAAGTCTGATACACAAATTTCAAACATACTTTACACACTATTTCCTATCAGAAGACGGGGGAATACTTAATAGTGCTGAAAAATATGAAATTCTAAGACATTTTGTAACGACCAAGTGACTGATACAGTGCATAGTACGCGCTAAATTTTACCTCCAATGTTGATTCTGTAAGATGTGGTGGGATTGCAATGGTGAAGCGTCCATATAGTCAGGGGGTCTTTTGCCCCCTGACAGACTCAAATTGCCTATCGGCGCCCTTTTAAGGTTTTAACCCTATTGAGGTACAGGGTATCTACCTACTTCAAAGGGCCCCTACAGGCAATTCTTGCCCCCCTCTGACCGAAATCCTTTGCTCTGCCACTGTGGGATTGTTAGAGACCCTGTAACAAACAACATACAGTAGCTTGATAGTAGGGTTGCATACAATATGATGATATTGGCAAAATATATCCAGATGTGATTTTGCACCAGATATCATTTATGAAATGCCCAAACAATATCATGAAAATCCATACATGTATTCAAACTCTTCACAAACTTCATGGGCACCATGAAAAGGTTTGTCACATAGCTATTTTTCTTTAATATTCATGTAAAAATGAGTGAAATTAGCAAAGGAGATTTAGTAAATAAACCTGAAAGACTGCACGGCAAACTGGCTGATCCACGGAATAGCACATAGAGTACTTGTATACTTTGCACGATCCCTGCATTGCATGTAATGAAACGTCAACTACAGTGTGCACTGTACATCGTGATGCATCTTTCAAAAGGGCTACCCACGCATGTGTGAAAACAGCTATACAGTTGGCTAGATTTACAATTTCTTGCAATAGCAGCATGTTGAAAAAATTCTTGAGAGATGAAATCAGCAGCCTGTGCTACTGCCTGTATACTTATATAGATGGTATGGCTACATGGTTTAGCTTTTAAAGCAACTAACTGAATAAAAAACTTCTTCCACTCTGCAGGCAAAATGTGCAGTGCTTTTAGGACACACTGAATCAACCAATGGGAGAGGGTACTTTCAATCACTTCTGAAATATGCGAGTTGCACCTTTCTGTGGTTTATTGTATTGGCCTACTGCTATGCAGTCTTTGATCAAAGCTTTCGTACACTATTGTATGTACTTGAGGCAATAATCAATGATTAATCACTAACCAATCACAAAAATTTGCGATTTAACATTTAATGGCTTTGCTACATGTTCAAACCCCGCTACAGTATGTTTTGTCTTGAAATGTGCATTCAATATAGGGGCTATACCACATGCTGCCCTAGGGGTAGAGTCTGAGAATCAATAATACTCTCAGACAGGCCTGGGCCCTGGGTTGAGAAATATTGTAGTATTTAGGCCACTATCAATGCATTTGATTTGCTTTCCCTGGCTTACCTGAGCTTTTGCCTTGGGTCATGATGGACATGCTAAGTTGGGTGAAATATATGAACACTTTAATACAAGTATCAGAGAAGTTGGTACACAATAGCCAAATGCAGAGCCCATAGCAGAATAGACTCAACTCTGTATTTAGCACAACTGCTCACAACTGTGCATGGTTATTGCTTTGAAACAATGCTCCCTTGGAAAATTCTGTAGGCTAGAGTTTTATGAACCAATGGCATCATCATGAGTCATGCCAACACTGCAAATTTACAGTAATTGAATTTAGTGAATTAATGCCAAAAATTGTGGGACAGTTTCAAAAGCCACACACCCGTATATGTGTTGAACTTCAACCTTACTTGGGCTTGGCACAAGTAAGTGCAAATACTGACATCACAGGCTGATAAAACAGCTTCGCACTAGACCCCAGTCCACTCGGTTGGGCACTGGGCAATCGAACATGCTAAAAGTGATGCACACAAAAATTGCACAGGTACAACTATAAAATAACGAGTTAAGGGGCAATGGGGGGCTAAAGCCCCAAAAGATACCCTGCTGTCTAAACTAACCCAAAACAAAACTCAAACCAAACAAGAACCCAACAAACCCCAGCACAATCAGATTCTACCACTGTCACAATAGAACTTGCCAATGTTTATCTCGATGCAATGAATTAACAACCCACTCAGACTATTCCATTCACTGACAACCCTATGAGAGAAGCTGAGCTTCCTAAGACAAATCTAGAGAAAGGAGAACTTGCTCTATTGTAAAAGATACTTGTCCTTTCCATAAAAGTGACAAGCCTACACAGCATAATCAAAATGTGGCCTACCCAACTGCTTGTACAAATTCAGCACAGCATCTTTACTAAAATTACTGTAATTCCATCTCAATCCAAGTACCCTATCTGCTCTAGCAGCAGCAGCTGCACACTGCCTAGAAAGCTTTAGATCATTTGATATTCGCCAAGGCTGAGACTATGAAAATAAGGCTGAGGGAATGAAAGTCACAGAATACCTTCCACCGCCCCCATGCGCTAAAACGTACTGGTACCGAAAAGTTTCAGTATTTGAAAAAAATAATTATTAAAATTATAAAAATCTGCCAAAATATTTTACTTTGAATTTCATCAGAATTCGCAATTAAAACGCTCTCTGAAAATAGAAACTTCACCTGTTGTCATCGTATATGCCTCATAAATACACAGCTCAAAACCAGTCTTGGCTTTGTACGGTACATCGTTTCAGTACTGCGAATGTAACTTGTGTTTTGAATCACAATGCATGTACCACGACAGAGTCAGTCGTTTTGCCTACACTGACCAGTGTTGCAAAATAATAATGAATAATGAAAAAAAGCCTCATGTGTTTTCAAAGAGGTGGAAGCTATTTACCCGACAGTCGGGAAATTACACGACTTTCCTTCCTTATTTTCCCTGACTGTGGCCAAAGTGAAGGTGCTATCCTAAGTTTGTAGCCTCTAAAAATACTTGAATGGTATGTCGGGAAAATAAGGTTAATGCTATTTTCTGACAGTTGGGAAAATTATAGGACATGCTTCCTTATTTTTCCGCCTGTGGATGAAAGTGATGGCGCTATTCTAAGTCTGTAGCCTACTGTTCTACAAACAACTATGCTAAACACAGAAAATGTTTCTTCTGATAGTTTTTAAAATAATCTGATGGGAACCAATGGGAATTGTATGGAACCTTCTCCTGAGTACTTTGATAAATCATCGAAGCTATTGAAGTCCATAGTGTGATCTGCAAGTAGTAACCACACGTACGTACACACCACAGAATAATATATTGTTCTGTCGGCACCCCGCCAACTAATATTTCTTATGTCACAAGCTCGTTGGGGTGATATGATTAGTCGATTGCTGTCGGGAAAATAAGAGAACTAAACTTCCCAAGGCTGGAATTAAGGTTGAAGGAGGCCTCAATCATTCATCAATTTTGGAGGGCACCAAGGCCATCAGTTATGACACCAAGGCCAAATGTTTTTGTATGGCAGGGCACCAAGACAAAAAATGAAAATCAATTGATAACAGTAAAACAGACCTTACTCAATACATCATGTGACAAGAAAACACTGGCCATTATCAAAAGGTTTTGGATTCCATATTATTATTCTCTAGTATTGTCATTTCTCTGGCTTCGCCAGCATCATTTCATTATTTTCCAATTCCAAAGCAGCAGCCCTGGAACCTTGATTGAATTGTTTTCATCCTTGTTCCATTGATACTACACTGTCAGGGCAACCCTATACACTGACATTGTTGATGAGGAGTATCACTCAAGTCAACTGCACCAAACTACTACTGATGTCTATATGGCGTTACTCTCGCCTAATCAGAAGCCTAATGTTATTTTCTATATTAGTGATGGGCAATAGTGACTTTTTTACCATCGCTATAATAAACCAAAAATTATTGTGATTATAATCACGATAATTTTCTACAAAAGACAATTTGCTCCAGTTTCTAGGCCCTGCTCATGTGTACTGAATCATTTCCCCGTCTTGTCAGTATGCAAACCCTGTGTAGGTACTAGTTGCAGGATGAAAAATAAGAGAGGCAAAATATTGCCGCCGCACCCCAAGGCTACTATTTCTTCTCAGTTTAGGCCATAATTTGTACCCACAGTCTCTCACAGAACGAACTTTAAAATGGAAATACTTTGTGGCTGTTCCACACCATCCTGCTGTGTCCTGCCTCTATATAAACACAACGTGTTGGCTCACACCTGTTTGATTTTAACTGTCATAGTATCACACAGCAGTACGTAATGTATACACTACACTGTATATCTCTTATGTATAGATCTGTTCAATACTGTGCGCAAATCAATGGAACTAGTATGCTTCCTTGAGTCGAATACGTACATGTATACGTACTTACGTACACGATTCGTGTACGAAATCGAGTGTGTCGAACTTTCGAGCACAGCTCAAGCAATGGGGGCCACTTTTCAGTCACCGTCAAGTTGCATTAATTATAAATGTACACGGTACACTTTCACCACCACACAAATTAATATGAATGTTTAACATAGAAAGCCCCCACCATTACTACTGCAAAATATGAGGTAACAACTAAAAACTGGAAACTAACAGCACAAGCAGCAATCGAACTTCCATTATCACCGTGTCCCGTATTCTTGAGATGTACGTCAATTTTTCTGCGGCGCATGTGCATAGCCTAATGTATGGGTGTTTGCATACCATTACAGACCTACACATTCACTTAGCTGTGCCCTCATCGTGTTTCACTCAAACTTCTGTATAGAACACAGACATGGGCCAAAGTATCAGTATCGTTGATATTATTGTGTGAGTTGCGTACAGTTAATGAAGCGAGCGAACGTGTCAACGTGACAGCCCCCAGTCGCTACCGATACTAGACAATGTCGCATTTTCCAGCAATTGTGATCTAGCTCAGAATTTTTGTCAGGATGAAATAGTTTCTGTTCATGAGGGAAAATTAATTCTGTGATATTGTATGGTCCCAGAATATTGTACATCTAACTTGGGAGGGTGTGACGGCCAAGGAATTTGGGCACGATGGCCATCATGGCCGTGAACTATAGGCAATTTTTCAAGGCACCATGGCCATCATGAAAAACAACGGCCATGGCCGCCGTGGCTGTCAGTTGATTCCAGCTCTGCTTCCAATTTGCCCGACTGTCAGGCAAATAGCCACAATGTTTCCAAAATCACCTGGACGGTATTTTATGACTTTCACATTGTTCTCCAAAGGGCCAGATTTTGTCTGATCACTTGTCTCTGATCTGGCAGATGACACCGATCACCGTCCTGGGGGAGGTGTCTAAGGGGGAGTAGGTATCCCCTACTTTCCACAAATTTTTGCTCACGAAAGGTGGGCTAGATACGAAATGGTGCTACATTTGGTGCTAAATTTGAATTAAACAATTTGAACATTTCCAAAAGAAGTCAAAGCAATACTTCTTTATCCGGGCGGTCAAGGTTTTCGTGCGGGTGCCAACTTTATGACCATGCGCTGACACATGCTCTTCAGATTTTGTTTGGGCAGACACGCCCAGACAAAATGGCTAGTGGAGAACACTGCTTTCATTCCCTCAGCCTAAACTATCTAGAAGCATCCTTATCATCACTTACTTTCCTACAGAAAATTGTTGTTTATTTGGCGTATACACAGCCTTGTCAATGAGGGGTAAAATGTAGCAGTTGATTACAGGTAACACAAATGAATTATGTTTTGACTTGTCAATATATAGATGCAATCACTAAGAATGATTGTGATTGGCTGATCAAGCCTTCAAGGCTTTGTATAGTAGCATGATGTAGTCTAAATGAAGCCATTAGACCAGGATCAAAATGTTGACTATAATCATACTGAATGACCTGAAAAATAGCCTAACTCATTGATATTATTTCTGTGGCAGTTTTAGACACATGTAGTTATGAAGGTAAATTCTTTTACATCCCCAAAGAGAGATTTCAGTCATAAAATAAATGGTTCGACCTCCACAGGTAGAGCTATTGGCCTAAACACTCTGTATGATTTCATTCCAAATTTACAAATATTTGACCTGCTCCTGGATATATTGCGAAGCATCGACAGATGGAAGGGGTGATTTACTGACAGGATGGCAACTTTTCTTGGCAATATTTATGGTACACTTAAATTAAATTTTTTTTATTTCATTGCCATACTGTATATATCAATGTTACATGAAACATGTTTGAGTCATCTAAGTCGATCCAAATTTAATGGAGTTGCTGGAATCTATGCCACTCTTAATTAACAGATGTTTCTGAAGCCATGAGGAGAGGGACAAGAAGTCATAGGCACCCTGACCCCTCCCTCAGAGGGCACTCATATCACTGTTACCAGAAAATTCTACAAAATCATGCATGATTCTCAGTTAATCCAAATAAATTTCCCCTGGACTGCGGCTCTTCACACTCCCATGGCTACTTTGGCATCTACTGTATGATCTAGATTACTCTGCAAGGTACCAGCTAATTTATGTCTTGGGTAGGACCCTAACTGCATCCGGTTGTGGAGTCTGTTTTTAAAATTGTGGGGGTAATGACAGGGGTCGAAATAAGCTTTCAACCTTTGTGGGCCTGCTGGGCCCCTAGCCCATGGAATCTAGGGGCCAAATGAGAAATCAAGGGGCCCAACACTTACAAATAAAAGAGGACTGATAAAGTGTACGGGTGCTTTTTATGTGCTTGAACACATGTAGTATGGGTATAATTACGGCAAGCTGAGGCTGAAACTAGCCTGAAATCAATCTGTCCACACCCTCTTAGACCATGTTGCATGTAGGCTAGTAAACATTTTCAAAATTTTCTCGTAACTCCGGAAGTTATTACACGGTAAAATGAAGGGCACTGTTCAATTCCCGCTGACCGTCTTTGTTGGGTGATCTTGTGAGGCTCAGCCTACATTACTCGTGACTTACATCCGTGTATGTCTGTGTGAGTGATCTTCCATGTTGTGACAAAGCAGACTCTTTATGAGTGATGTGAACTGATTTCAGAAATTATGTTATGTTTCACAGTTTTTTAGTGACTGTTAGCATAGGAATACACAGGCTGTGTGAGATATAATATCGTTGAGTTGTGAATGGAGAGGTTCACGTGCAGACTGTACAATTAGACTTGAAATATTTAGGAGCCAACTGGGCCCCGTTCACTGTAAAAGTTACGGGCCCGAGCCAATTTCTAGGAGCATCGGGCCCACAGGCCCCCATTATTTCGAGCCCTGAATGAGGTTACCCTTTGCCACAACTACCTCTGGGACACACTTGGGCAAGGTGCACCTGTAGTGGCCCAGTGCTTTGTTGTGTGCCTCTGTGGGTTGGGGATTGCAGAATATGCCCATAGGGGCCTAGACCCCTTTCCAAATATCAATCCCAAAGGATTGTGGGATACAGTTTTGGTGTACGCCGTTCTTGACTACAGTAAAATGCCATTGACAAAAATGATGCATACAAAAGCTTCATCCCACAATCCTTTGTAATTGTTATTTGGAAAAGGGTCTAGGCCTATGGTATTTCCCACCTTTCATAAGAGGCGACTAAAGGGAAGGACATGAACCGTATTTGAACTGTACTTGAAACCGAACTTGAACTTGAACTGTGTTTGAAACTGCATTTGAACTTTATTTTTTTTTTTATCTAGCTGACACTATATCACACATTCGTGTTAAATCCCATCTAGGCCTAACTAACCAGCTAATTTGGCCATAAAATTTGTCGTTTTTACTGTGGGCTTGTGAAAAATTGGTAGGGATAGCCTAGGCCTAGGCTGGTCCTGCTGGCCAGTAGTGTTCGACCGATTATGCCATAATCGGTAATCACCGATTACCGATTATTCAATTACACAATCGGGCCGATGCCGATTACCGATCACCGATTATTTACATGCATGGGAAGGTCATGTTTTCTCGCCGTCAGTCGCATATTTCTAACTTTGTTCACACACCATAACATAACCTTCACACTGGAGGTGAACGATTAAGAACAGTACCCCACGTTCCACGAATGGAATATTGTTTTTTGAAGAATTTCCTCTCGAAATACTGAGATAAAAATCAACGATAAATACATGCTTTCGTACGATGTCACAGGCTTAACGTTAGCCAAAGAGTCTGTCGGCTTACATACGGCTTTTCCTACAGTGGTTCAATACACCGATCATGTCGAAAGATTCCGTGTAAAGGTCTGTACTGGACTGTCGTAGTGCTATATAGTAGCCTATCCACCCCAGTTTTTAGCAAAACTATCTACCTTGGCACTTAAGGGCCACTTAACATTCCACTCAATTTACTTGATTTACTCATCTCATGGTTCCATAACGATATGGATACATATTTTTTAAACCCTTTTTAAAGCGTCTTGCCCAACACTTACGTCTTATGTAAAAGAATCTCCAAATGAAATGTAAAACTAATTCCCGATAAATTCCCGTAATCGAAAAACTGTTGCCGTTCCAGCGTGAATTTAACACAGGCCTGCTTCCCTTCGTTCATCAGTTAGAAGCACGGAGTAGTACATGACCAACGTGCTACGTAAAAGCGCGGGCAATGCACTTAGCTTGCATTATGTATTACACACTGTACTGGTGTGCTTCGTAGGTGAACTTCAACTTCGCAAGAACTGTACGGCAATTACGTGTGCGCATGTGCGGGTCATAGGTAATTAAAAACTTAACGAAAGGAATGTGGGAAGTGGCATAATTTATGCAGGATAATGAGCCTCGAGTTTCCAAAGTTGCTACAGTACGTATGTGCACCAAATGTGTACAGATGGTATGGTTAGCACTGAAACTTGAAAAAACGTAGCGCGAAGTCATTTCTTCCTGTAGAACAATTTGTATGCAGATTGTGGCACGGTCCGTGGCATGCACACCTTGTAGGTAATACTGTGTGCCCTTTCACGCACCTGAACTGTGCTGCACTAGAGTTACGGCACCAATTACGATGATCGCTACCATTTGGAGAGCTTAAAATGTTGCAAGTTATGTGAGTATCAGTGCTGATATTTTGGGCGGGAACTAAAAGAAATGCGTGTTTTGGTGAATTATAAAGATTTTTGCAGAAACTTTGAAGTGTATTATAGCCCCGTTTCCAGTTTTCAAATAATCGGTGGTGGTAATCGGTTGAATGACAAAATTTTACCGATGCCGATTATGTACCGATTGTGCGATAATCGGCCCGATGCCGATTATCTAACAGATGATCGGTCGAACACTACTGGCCAGTAAATATTTTACCCTTAAGTCTAGTCCTCAGTAAAGGACTGTGGTCGTTCGCCTACGGCTCACTATACACAGTCCTTACACCGACCATTGAAAATAGTGGGGGGATTGGCCGTCTGTGTAATGGTTGAAATTGTGTTTCTTCTCACAGCAAATTTTGTGAGTAAAATCTTAATTTACTGCCATGAATTTTCTTTTCCAGATCTTACAGGAGTATTACAGCTGTTTTTAATCACTGAGAACATCTGGAAAGTGCCAAAAATCTGAAATGAAATCAGCAACTTTTTCGCACCGTAAAATTTACTGTGTGACTATGGAACTTTGTTTAAATCAATTTTGACCAGCACTGTGCTGGTCGAAGACACCGGGTTTTCAATGAGTCGGAGTAAGGACCGTGTATTGGGAGCTATCGGCGACCGGCTATACACGGGCCTTTACTGAGGACTACCTTAAGTCGAACTATGTTGATCGTTGCTAGTTGCCGATGGTGAAGATAATGAAGCTGCAGACATAGGCCTAGGCTACATAGCCTACATGTCAACAGACCTGCGTCCCACTGGGGTCCCTGTGGTATCGTAAGGAATATCCTAACACTAACAGTAACACTAAAGTAACGGTACAGCATTGCATACCATAATAAATCAGCCGCCTAGCCGCTAATAACGAATGTGCCCCAACTCAGATCTGACAGTGGTACACAATGTAAAGGATACGAATAACTTCGTCCAACAGGCATCTCTCATGCAACTTGTCAGGTTCTTAAGGAGAAAACGTACATTTAATTGATCTACGACATTTCGTCAAGGGCGCCTGATAAATGAACATCCAAATATATCGTGCAAATGTAATTACTTTTACGAGACAGTGGTTGCTATTCGATCTCCATGTAAGCAGTTTCTACAACTATGTTATGCAAATAAGTGTTATTGTGAGCACGCCCTCAATAGAGTGATTTGTGTAGCTGCTCACGGCGGATTGCAGTGTTGGATCGTTGGCGAATAACATAGGCGGAAACACGGTCGGGTGGGGATATGGGGGCAGGGCTGTAGTCAAGTCCACCAAGCTCGAGTCCAAGTCCGAGTCCAAGTCCATGAGGTCAAGTCCGAGTCCAAGTCCAAGTCCGAGGGCTCGAGTCCAAGTCCAAGTCCGAGTCCAGTGTTCTCGAGTCCAAGTCCGAGTCCAAGTCCAAAATTGTGAAAACAAGTTAAGTACAGTATTTTCCGGTACTTGGCTTTGAAAGCTAGCACTTAGCTCAGTATGCTACGACAAACTGACCAAACAAATTAGAAAAACCTCATAGCAAACTGAATGAAATTATCGTAAGAAACTGACCAATTACATGTTCACAACTGCAGTACAATAAACACTGCAGCTTATGATATCCTCCATAGACCTAACCCAGGTAACAAAGTGTATATAAGTCTAAACTGTTGCCCGTTTAAGAGGAGCTTGCTGTAGTAATCCCTGCTATTGGACCCAATCACGCCTTTGCTAAATTGAATCCATCTAATCTACGCCCCCAAACAAAATTACAAAACCAGTGTTCTCCGCAGATTTTCAAGAGAGGGGGCGACTACGTACATGCAAAGAGCGTAGGCGATGGCGAATCATGTCTTGTGCTTATGTGAGGCACTCCGCTGACTAGCTGTCCTTTTGACAGATCCTACTCAGAACACATAGGCAAAATTTTACAAATTTATGACTTCTTTTGTTTAAGAACATGTACCGATCGGCATGCATTTGAAAAAAGCAGTAGCCTATTGTCAACTTTTTTTAAAAATAATAGGATAAAGAAAAAGGCTGGACTTGATGGACTCGACTTCAAGTCCAAGCCAAAGTCCGAGTCCAGAGTGCCCGAGTCCGAGTCCAAGTCCAGAGAGCGCGAGTCCAAGTCAAAGTTCGAGTCCAAAAAAAGCGGACTTAAGTCCGGACTTGAGGTCGAGTCCGGACTCGAGTCCTCCAGCCCTGTATGGGGGTACCCCCACACACTGTAAGACAAGGGGAAATGCCCAATACAGACAATCCTCCCAAATTTGGAAAACTTACAAAATAATATGCCCTTCATAACATAGGTCGTAGGAAGTTGTTCTCGTTGTTCGGAACGCCGTCCTGTCGGAGGGGTTACTCCTGCAGTGGTTCCCAACGGGGCCGTTATCGCCCCCCTGAGGGGCATTTTCGCAACTCATGGGAGCGATGAGCTCTAAGGGGGCGGCAGGGGGTCGTTTTGAAAAAATGAGATACTAAGTTTAAACCGGGCCTTACAAGATTGCAAAAGGTTTCCCTTAGCTGAGCTCTCAAATTCGTCGGTTCCCTTACTTACAAAGGAGATCATGATAAATGACGTCAACAAGTCGAATAGGCCTCAGGTGCACTAAAAGTTTGTGAATTATCTTTATTGCTAGATTTCAAGAAATGACATCTAACAGTGATTAATTTCAAAGTTTTCTTGGCGAGGACCCTCATGTTCCCATTAGTTGCATCCTGGTGAAATCGGTGAGCGAAGGGCCATGACTAAAAATTGTCCCGGCACTTTTACCTCATGAATGTGGGTTTTCCGTGCTGTCCATCAACATGACATACTGACAGAAGTGAAAATTGCAGACAACTGTAACATAAAATAGATAACTTTTGCAATATACTATGAAGTAAAACACAAGCTAAACGTTAAAATTTTTTTAAAAACGCAATCTTACGGTTTGCCAATTTCGGCTTTCTCATTATTTTTGCCCGCCGTAGGACAGCTTGAGTGGCATAAGTCTTTTAAAGCCCCATGCAACCCCTTCCATCCTTCTTCCTCCTACCCACAGGAAAAGGTCTTTGCAGCATCAAAGCAAACCTTCGTTAGTAGCTCTATGGGCGATTTCTGTAATCTCTAGTGAACATTTAAGGTTATTAAATATTAGGTATCGAAAGACAGCCTCAGAATTGACTTACAGTGCCTCATTCTTGTGTCGACAATTTCGGTAATACCCCCAGAGCTTCCGAGGGCTTCGCCCCGGTCCCATTGAGACATTGCCCCAGAGCCCCATTAGGAGCCTTTGTGGGAACTGTCCACACTTCGGTGGGCCTTTGGCATCTGTAAAATTCAAAAAGGTTTCTCCGAACCTAACCCCAAATTTGTGATTCACCATCACAAAAGAGAGTCACCTTTTTGAATCCTGCACTGTTGTTTTGCTTCCCTGTGTCGGACCCGCACGTAATAAAAATGTATGTGTATGCCTCCCCTTTTATTTTACCATGTGATTTTATTATACTTGTCATTCCATTCATGGCAGCAGTATGATGCTATAGACGTGGGGGGGGGGGGGGGGGGTTGCCCACCACCATTCGGGGAAAGGGGGGCGGTGAATTGAAAAAGGTTGGGAACCACTGGGTTAAGGGTTACACAGTAAAAAAAAAAGTTGTAATTTAACGGTAAAATACCGGCAGCGGGGATTCCGGTACCCGACGTTTTTTACAGTTATGCGTAGAAAAACACTGGCACGTTTTTTTACAGGTTTCATGGTACTGTTAATTAACGGTAAAATACCGGCAGCGGGGATTCCGGTACCCGACGTTTTTTTACAGTTGAGCGTAGAAAAACACTGATACGTTTTTTTACAGGTTTCATGTTACTGTTACTTAACGGTTTACAATCGACCGTGATCCTACTAAATGGGTGTTAATTCACAGGGGTGCGCGTGCAATTAGGAGTTTGCGGCTGTGAATTAACAGTGAAGTAAAATGTCTTTCTTTCACATGGGCAATGTTGTAATTTTACAGTCAAATACAGGCAGCCAAGATTCTGGTGACCAACGTTATTTTACAGCCGCACGTAGGTTAACTGGGACTTTCTGTGACTGGCAAGACATTGCTTACAGTTAGACATCGGATTTCACCAAAAGGGCTTAACGGTGCAGCAATCAGTGAAGATTGTGTTGTAAAGTTCTAAGGTTAATTGGAAATAATATAGCCTTCCAAACATCAACATGTTTTTACCTTTTGTAAGGGTAAGACAGTAAGTAATAACAATTTTCAAAGGCATGCAATTTTACTTGCTATGATCCTTCGTGTCAGGTTTAAATATGGACCCTACATATCATTTAGAGATAGAATAAAACAGAAAATTTGTTAATAAAGAAATTACAGAACTCTATTTTATTCAATACTTGTCAAGAACTGAAAACAGATACTTTCAACAACTTTGCATAAAGATACACAGGCACCCATGAAGCCCTTGCAAAACTTGTGGATATGAACACTTTACAAATAAAAGTTTAGTGTTTGGTTAAGCCAAATTGGCCATTCACAATATAGGCTGTTTGTGTGTTACTTGAGAAACCTAAACTTTGCATGAACTAATTTAGTTTTGTAGCTAATGTAAAATACTTCACATCAAATTCAAAGACTTTACTAAGACACCCTATAAAACTTCCACCTTGGTAGAGGGTATCTATTCTCAACCTTGCCTCCAACTTTAGTCATATCTGTTTTAAGAATGAACTTTTACCATGTTGACAAAATGCAAGAAATATATCCCTTGTTTTTAAAGAAAATGTACAAAAAATGAGAATAAAGATATTGTAAAGATGAAAACAAAAAAGGCTATAAACAAACAATTTAGCTGTTTGTGCGTTACTTGAGAAACCCACAAACTTTGCATGGCCAAATTCAGTTTTGTAGCTAATGTAAAACAATTCACATGAAATTCAAAGAACCCCTATAAAAGTTCTACCTCGGTAGAAGGTAACCATATTCTCAACCGTGCCTCCAATTTTAGGCATACTTCTTTTAAGTATAAACTTTTTACGTTGTAGCATTCCTCAATTTTAGAGAAAATCACAAGAAATATGAACCAAGACAATGTAAAGATACAAAAAAGTTTTAAAGAAACTTAAGGTGAAGCCGTCAGATACATCTTTATGTTACAATAGAAAGTGTAAAGTGAAACTGGGTGTCACATACTAAACGTTTCAATGAGAATACCTATACAGTCTTCCACATAAGAGAAAATGAGCACTGACTCTGACACTGACTAGTAATACTCTCTCCTGCCAAACTAAATTGTCTTCCGTTTTAATCTGTCAAACTTTCAGTAAGTAGCCAAAGTAGTGAAAACAGGAACAAGAAGAGACATCTTTCAAAAATGGCAAATCAAGAAAATGAATGTCCAGCAAACACTGTTACACATCCCATTCAAATTTGAAACTTGTTCACCAACTGAAGAACTCCTGGCTGAATATGGTTCTTATTTCCACCTTTGTCCTTGATAGACTTGCTTCCAGTCTGAGGGCTGATTTCAAAGAAACATCTGTAATAAGAGCAAAAAAGAAAAATTCCTGACTAAACATACATGGACATTTGAACCACCCCAAAAAATACGCACACAAACACTTCAAAAATGAGATGATTCTTTTATGTTTATGTCACACGGTGATGCCATTTTCACAACGACTCTGGTAACAAACGTGATTTAAAGCAAACATGACCTGGTACACAGTGGAATTTCAGTGGACTATGATAATATGAAGCTTATCAGAAAATCAGAAACATTATCATGCATATTTGTGACAAATAAGGCACAACTTCAGACAAAGGTCAACATACATCCATGGTGCCCAAAGACTTTTTCCTACTAAGAATTTCCTTGTAAAAAAACTTAACCATTTTAAAAAATGACCACATCCACTGGTCAATATATTATAGAAGATGAAAAACGACTATACAAAATAATTGAGTTTACCTGTTAATGTTAACATACCCATACAAAAAAGTGACTGAAACTTATTCTGTTAAAGGATGCATACAGTTACTTACAAACTAAAGTCCTGCCATAAACTGGGAAGAACCTTTGCCAAATAAACTGCTGGCAAGACTATGACCTATCAAGATGAGGGCCACTTGTGTTTCAGAGTAACTTACATCAATGCCCCCAACTACATGTATTTATCACTTCCTATGGAAGACACTCACCTTTGCACAAATTTAGAAAGCACAGCAGCTTTTGGTTGATACTGTAGATTGAACATGAAGAATGAGCTGTGCCACACAGCAAGAGCAGCCGATGGGTTGTCAACTTTTGTAATCACTCTCTTCCCAACTGAAACATGAAATGGTTTGTTTCAAGTGGCTGACCTAGCAAGAAAAGTGAACATAAAATGCCCAACAACATTCACAGTACAAGTAACAACTTAGCTTCTTTAGTGTCACTTCTAAACATCCACTTTGACCCGAAATTCTTAAACACCCATACATAAATTCATGGTCCAAAAGTCTGCCTACAGGTTACATCAAAATCCATTTAAACAATAACTGATGAGCAGTATTTTGAACAACTGTGGACACAGCAGCAATACAGAAGGTATCAATGAGCTACATTAAGGCTGGTTCTTGCTTTTAACACAGGATGCATGCAGCAAACATTGTAGTAGCCAAAAGCAGCAGGAGAGTTTGGGAATAAAAATATACTGAAAATCAGTACTTCAAATGGGGTACTATGAGCTTTGACCTCTGTTACAAGACCATCACATGCATACATCTGATAAAGATAAGAGAGCGTTTCATGTTCATTCAATTTACACGGCACTTTCCCGCAATAAAAATATGACAATCAAAGAACATACAAACCGGGCTTTTCAAGTGATTCATATAGGAATGCAACAAATTGAGAACATGTAGCAACAAACAACATTCTACATTCTATCTTGTTCTGTTCTTGAGATAGGGCAATTTATTTTCAAGTACAGCGTGTCTCCATTTTCCAAAACGATGACTTATAGCAAGTCTGTGATGCTCTCATAGGGTCATAAGAAACAACAGAATCATTTTTGGGGCAATTTCTGACTTTTTATACGCTCAATATTGGAAAATTTCCATTCAAAATATTTTAAGTTTATATATCTAAAGAAAGGATGAAGTCCATTAATTTTTATAAATTTTAAAGATCAATGAAAAAAATAAAATGCATTGTAATTTGGTAAAACTGTGGATTTTTAGGACATTACAGGCTTGCTTCAAGTCATCAACTGAAAATCTTTAAATGCTAGCATCCTAATACAGTAACTGTTGAACCTTTTTGTATACTGTTTTAAGAACTTATTTCCCTTCCTTAGTCTTTTACAATAGACCCTTTTCCAAATAACAATTACAAAGGATTGTGGGATAGAGTTTGGTATGCGTCGTTTTTGTCAGTGGCATATTACTGTGGCAAAAAACGATGCATACCAAACTCTATCCCACAATTCTTTGCAATTGCTATTTGGAAAAGGCTCTATTAAAAGAAATCTCCTATCTAAAGTTTTAGCCTCCTTTAAGTCCTTGGTTTTGGGGTTTTGAGACCTTTAAATAATATTCCACAATCAACTATGGAGTACTTTTCCAGTGTTTGAAGAAAGTAGGCTTATCTTCTTGTGAGAGTCTACACAAAATTATACACAATACTTACCCATGGATACATTTTAACTATTGTTATGGACTCATTAATTAGTGACCTGATGGTTCTCACCTATTTTTGACTCACTGAGACAAGTTTAAATTAAGAAGTATTAAGCAATTAAAACTGATTTTTTTTACTGTTAATGTGGGAACTGACAAAAGCTTGTGTAGTCTTTAAGGCCTCCAAAAACCACAGTTATTTTCCCCTCCTTGTGATGTGAGAGAGATGAGAAAAGTGACTCAACAACCTGTAATGATTTCTCAGAAAAATTTCCTGATCTGAACAAATCTAATTTAAAGCTAAAGTCTGTACTTAGCCTAGCTTACCAATTGCAAAAATGAAAGGTGTTCCAGGAAGATCCATGTCTTCACAGCCTTCTGGGACCTGTAATGACAACATAAAGATTTCCTTGAAAGGAATATAGAGCATAAAGCACATAACTGCAATATCATAACCAACCTATTTGAAAAAAAAAAAAACAGGCACAAGCACTGAACTGCATCTAGCTCTTCAAATCAATTTTATAAGCTATGACTGCATTGGTATAGGTAGCAGTCTTTAACATACTGTGAAGATATTTCCTGGAAATTACTTCCTGGCCTGGTGGGAGACAATTGAAAATCTGAGAAAATATCAGAAAACATTGGAAAATACAAGCAAAGTGAAATATAGAGCTCTGCAAGCACATGCTACACAGGATGTAGGCCTACATGAAATGCTATGTACCACTCAGTAAACCTCATCTATGGGAGACTTACTGTGCTGATTATTTTATTACTAATACCAGTTTTATCAATGCAAGAAAAATATTGGTGTAATATAGAAGCACACTGTAACAGATCTGAGAATTATCTGCATGCTCAATCAATACAGGCTGACAGGGAGTCATGGAAATGACTTGATTTCCAAGATTTCCAGTGTGCAATACAGCAATTAAGGGAAAATAACATTCCTGTCATGCCTAGATGTGTTCTGTAATGTTTTAGGCTACATATGCTTTCATATTTCTTAACTCAATACTGCAGTTATGTATGGGCTTCAAATGAAAATTAATTTGGGGGTACAAGATTACAGCTGGCTGAGTTTGCAGTCTTTTTCTTTTTTTGCAATGTACAGGATAGCATGCATATGTCTAGCCCTAACTTTCTTCAGCACGCCTACAGTTAAGCTAACGTTGGTTAGGCCAGGCCTAGGCCTAAGCCATCTTGGGTCATGATCTACGGTCATGATCTAGGACAGGCCTAGGCTGGGCCAAATTAACAAAATCAAACTAGGCCTACAATGCTAAGTTAGCCTAACATGATTCTAAATTCTTCTTGACGGATTAAACTATTACTTGAATCACATGAAGGGCAATTTTGGGTCCTACTTCATTTGGAAACCAAACATTTGGGATAGGCCTAGGCTGTGGTTCATGTAGGCCTACACATGTCTTGATGAAATATCACGTTAGGTTTCAATACTATACTCTGCAGATCTCTCCAAGTTCTGCAATTGTTGAACAATAATTTTGAATACACTTATGTATGCAAACATCTTGAATAAGACGAAATTATATGATTCTAGGTGAACGTATACCTTCTCCAATAGAATGATGTTCGTAAAGTTAATGGCTTTTTCTGCCGAGAAGTCGATGATACAATGGGATTTCGAAGAGCAACTGGCTAACATTTCACGTTCGCTTTCAGCATTTATCTAACCTTGGTAGGTCACCGCTTGCTTCCACAGTGGAACATTCTTTTCTTGAGTGAGCCCCCAAATTTCATTAGGATTAATTATATTTCCTCAAGACTGCATTAAAAGGAACTAAAGACCCAACTTATATATAAGTGTAAAAATATGAGGCAAAAATATATTAATATTTATTCCGGCAGCATTAATATCACAACTCTCTAGAAAAAGAAACTTACTTGAAAGTGGAAGTCTTCAGGTCGGAGCCTTTGACGCTCTACTTTATTGTCTAGTCTGTGCCTAGCACTTGCACAGAGCCAGACATAGCTTCTCATTATCCTGCTCTGTGCGTCTGGATCAGTACATGTGCACTTATGTATTGTATGTACACAGGAAGTTCAGAAATCTTAGCTATAGCTGTCCGTAAGAGCGCGGGAAACCTCGACAGAAAATATCACTCGTAATTAGAGGGCGTGCGCGTCAGCGTGTCCCAAAGATATTTTAAGTACAAATTCCAAACTTTAAATGGCGCGTTGACTCCCATGGAGCAAAAAAATAGGGGCAGAAGTGCTGATCACTGTTCAGTCGTTTTTTTTTGAAAACAAACAGCCAAAAGTGTTAATCACCTACTTGTTATTTCGAAACATTTGTAAGTTTAAGAAGTATCACTCCTCGGTAAATTTCACTTATAAGAAGAAGTTTATTCCTTTCTCGGGGGCATTTCACACTAAGTACACTTAAACATGAACGTTTAATGGCTGGTTTGAAGTTCATGGACTTATAGACCTTACGCATATGATGTCACAAAGGAGAAAGTACTCCCTCTTTTGGAGGAAAATGGCGGAAAGCGCGTATCATTGCAAGTTACACCAACAAATGCAGACAGCTGATTTGTCAAGCAGTCGTATACGCGCGTAAGTCTACTACACGTGCGACGAAATCCACGCCGTTCGTTCACGTGGGTTTCATTGTTTTCATCCAAAATGACGTCAGTGTGATGTCAATGCATAAGGTCTATTCATTGGTCAGTTTCTAGGTATCTTCAAGAAACGCACTGTTATATGCACGTTTATTTTCTTACGCGCTCACAACGGGAATGCAACTATCGCGTTCGTTTTTCGAGTACGCAGACGTGTGCGTCAAGTAGGCCTATGCCGGATACTAGAAAGGTATTATGCGCGTATATAATGCGTTGTTAAAGCGCACGCACGGTAACCTCTTTCAATTTTATATTTTTGAAAGCAGATGGCCGAAAAGAACGGCTCGCATGTCAAATTGACACTTCCAAACTGATATTTGCGTCTCCATGAGGAGTCACGGAGCGTAACAGTGTAGGCATAAGAGTATGGAATCCATGTTTAGGCCCTGTAATACCTTTGGGGTGTCCGTGGGTCATTCTCGAGTCCCTTTTATACACCTTACAAGGGTTTTGAATACATTAGGCCCTAATACATATCAAGTAAAGTATGGAAGTACCTTTGGCTCCCGCGCTATAGTTGCCCTGCGGCAGCCCCTTAAAACTGTGACCAACAGACAGCACTGACTGTCGTGCCCCTTTAAGCAATATCCAAGCATGCTTTGTGTACACTTCATTACGGTTACTTGTTTTTCTCAAATCTGTTATTTCATTATTCCTTTCACACTAATGATTCCACACTGGTCAGATCTGACTGTAACTTTACAGGGTAATTAAAACGATTTCTGTGATTTTACGTTTCATGAGCATGTAAAACCATAGCTTCTTGTTGTAATTTAATCCACAAAATGTGGTTGTTACATGAGAACAGTCGCTAACTGTAAATTTACGTCAAAACAATAACGTTAATTTACTGTTTATTGAAATTACGGTAAATAAAGGTAATTTTACGACGCAGGCGCATGTGAAACGACACTCCACTGTGAATTTACTAACGTAATGTCTGTAAATTTTAAAAAACGGTTCTAGGGTGTAATTTTACGGCAGAAATTCGACCGTTAATTTACGTTTTTTTTAACAGTGTAGATGAGGTTTTACGGCTCAGTTTAGTTTTACAATTGGGTGAGAAAAATACTGTCACATGATTCTCAAGAGCCATTCAGGAAATAGGATAGTCTACTTGTTAACGACTTCTCATTATTTTTATTATGAGCGCGCCCTCAATTTCTTGGCTGAGTATTCTGCTCTCAAAATGCTTGCGTGCGCGTATTTTAAGTAATTTTTGGTTATTTACGTTCAGTTTAATATCTAAGTTCACGCTTGCTTCGCTTGCGCGCGCTACGTATCCGCGAGATGCATGCGTTTATGATGTATCTTGCCTTTTGCCGAGTGTAGTGCGTCGCATTTATGCATCGTTAAATTTCAAATTTGTAACACATTTAATTAACGGCGAGACGTTGGACCGGCAAGAAGCGCCGCAGCCAAGTCACGTAGGCTACATGTTTTATGCCCGCAAAGGTGGACCAGAAGTCACAGAAGAAGTTACAAAGTGGTACGCAATATGTTTTAATTCCGTTCTATTAACTGACTGATTAAATTAATATTTGTTACATTATATAAGAAAGTTGCGGAATGAACAAACTTTGTATAGCAGTAACATTAATCTACAATTACTCAAGGATTAAACCCAAGAAGAGAATATATCATATTTTGTTACTTATATGTGATATCGTTTGCTCCTTGAATGTACATATGTAAATCAATTGAATTTTACCGGAAAAGTATGGGCTCACCAGGCCAGCTTCGATAGTTTTTTCCTTAAGAGGATTACTTAGTTTATGTACGCATTAAGGATGCGTAGCCTATAGTTTCTTTTTCACTTATATTTAAGTCATTTAAAATGTTTAAGGCGTATAAACTTTTGAGTGCAGTAAAGATTAAAGTGCTCACTCATATACTGTGTAACATATTGGCGGTTTTCATTATTGACGAATATTAATTGACGCATATTTACGCTTCATTTCGTATAGGCTAATTGTTCTGAGGAGCTTAACATCGAATCCGTTGACTGAGTTTGTGGGTTAGGGAGCGGTTATGTTCACGTAAGAATTCGTTCGTGACTTACATTTAATTAATTCAATTTATAATAATTTATATTTTTATATAACTAAGGTCAAGTGGCTTGCGTTGTATAGTTGCGTACGTAGTTTATCGCATGGAGCAAGCTTACATCAATTTACAATGCTGTGAGCTTAAAATACATTATCATCATTATCGTTTACAGCTTGGCAAAATGTTAACAATTTTCTAAGCCTATGTGGACAATTTCAAGCCTTGATTTATACGGGCTAACAAAATGTCGGTCGCAACTTGATCCGAATGATTGAATTCAGAATTGCCAAAACGTTTTCGTTTTGGTGTTTATCACGCTGATTGTTTGGCTATAACTTATAAAGCTTGAAGTTATTTGAGAATGTTTGGCATAATATTTTGCAGTATATTTAAGGTGTTTTCGTTGTTTGTTTACAGTCACCAGATATACGAATCAGATATACGAATCAGATATACGAATACAGATATACGAATACAGATGTACGAATAATCAGATATACGAATATTCAGATACGAATATTCAGATATACAGATATACAGATATACAGATATACAGATTTGCAGATTCAGATTCAGATTTGCAGATGATTGTACAGATTACAGATTGATTCAGACACTGATTCAGAATAAACAGTTATTAACTAAACTATCAGTTTTTCTCATATCTGCGTGGAGGAATATAACCCAAACCAAGTTATTCAGGATAATTTGGACTTTCCTGGTTGGAATTGTCCTACACTACTATACAATTCTTTATTGGGGTGACTGCATTCTCCCTTTAATTTGTACTCGCACTCGTACTCACACATTTTGAAAGCTCTGCATACGGGCTAATGCAAAAATTTTGTATTCGGACTCATGAAACAGGACATGTACCCGTAGGCTACTCGTACTCACAGCATAGGCAGGCACTGCCCTTGTACCCGTACTCATGACATTGTATTCACACTACAACTCTGGGCTATAGAAGAGATGCTTCACAGTAGGCCGGGATAATCCCTATTAATTGCAACCCTAACAACTCCGTCAGATCCATCCCATGGCAGTACACGTCAGCCATATTTTGTCTGTTGCGGAGCCTGGTGAAAAGATATAAGACACTCCATAGCATAGACAGAACGTTAATCGTGTGCTAGGGTTGTCCAACCTACTAGCAATTTTCAAATAAATTCTCTTCACAGCTGTCATGGCGCCAGGAGTGAGGTATGGGGGTACTAGCTATATGACAGTGGGGGTGTGCGGGAACAACCCGAGGCCGCGACAAAATTAATGGCGACATGTTGCGGGAAAGACAGAGGAGCCAATAAGTTTCCAGGGCGCCCCGTACGCCGTACGCCCAATTATTTTTTAGCTTTTATTGAAAAAATGAAACATTTCCAGTTGTAATAGATAAAAAATTGAAAACGTTTTTTGAACGTTTCTATTAAAGAAAATGTGAAATTTGGAGGTTTTTTTTTGTTTTGTTTTTAAGTTCAGAAATCTGGCCTCCTTGAAAGTAAAGTGACTGGTCACCGTCTGGAATTACATACTTTTTCATAGCCAGTAAGGCTCCCCCGACGAATGGGCATCCTTCGCCGACGGAGGGAATGTCCCTTTCCCCGCCTGGCGTCACCCCTGCTTCTCAGGAAGTACCAAGGGCTAGGGAGATAGATCAGCTTCACTGCTAACGCTATCATAACGGTTAAGCTGCATATATAAAGCGGGAAGTTTTACATAATGACTGACTTTTGCAATGTCAAATGAACTAAGTTAAACAGGCTGAAACCGTCTTAAATAAAATGTTGTCGATCATTGCGGATAGTTGGATTAGTACGAGACAGAGTTCATTTATTGCACCAATTAGGCTATGAAACCTCTACCACGTGGATGCATCCGTCTTCCCCATCCGCAACCGGGTCACCAATGATCAAGTCATTTTAGGCGTATGTCCGACTGTTACAAAAACCGATTGAAATGTGATTATGGTCTGATAAGTGTGCATCCAATGCAACTTGAACACATGATCACAATGTTTCATTAGATAAGGTCGACATTTTTTAAACACCCAGTAACTTCCTTGGGGATTCGCCTGGTAGTTTCCCGACTACGCGATGCCCCTGGTCCCCATCAGAGGCCCCTAAGACGGGTGCCAAATCCCACGCATTTGCCCTTCCGCAACGTGTTCGACGCCGTTTTGGTCATTCAGGCCTGAGACTGGCCCTCTATTGGCAAAATTTCAAATCGCCGATTAAACAAGTGTGCACTCTAATAATGTCCTAGTCAAATTTGAATAGAATCTAATCAATAGGGGCACGAACCGGAATCTTGTCAAATCTTTGACTAGATTCGGCTCCTAAATGAAACGAATTGTTTCAATTTTGAACCATTTCTAGTCAATTTTGAAACAAATCTTGTCAAATATTTGAAAAGATTCCGGTTCGTGCCCCAGTTGAATAGATGTTTTTTAGAGTGTGACCAGCGAACATGATTGAAACTGATCAAGTGAGTCACGTGACACCCCTCTCATCCCATCTTGAGAGTATCTTAATCTGTAGAAAAGTCTCTCTATCGCTTCGAGTTGAAATTATACTAACTTACGAAACGGTATTCTAACACAAAGCTGTGGGATGTTGTCAGTAATACTGAACAACCGAACTTGCTGTTAGAACTCAACATTTAACCATCATAGTGGTATGATAGTGCTCAATAATAATGACTTTCTCCCGTTATAGTTAAGCCATGAGACTACTTCAGAGTAGCTCAATGGTATTTATAAGCAGACGAAGACCATATCAATTTCTCGTAATTGCTTTACATAAAAGATTCACGTCTGTGATAAATCCTCAAACGAAGGCCCGAGTACATGATCATCTTGAAAGCCCGTTTGATAAGATCCCGAAAGGTGGGTGAGTCCTAACAAGAATAAAATAATGCTTTGGATACATTTTTTTACCAAAGATCCACCGAAACCAGCCTGCTGCCGAGAAAAAAGAGACTCTTTGAAAAGACCCTTCCCCACCCCAAAATATAAAGTACAGAATTCTAACATTGCGGATGAACAGCTACAATGTGCACTAAACTGCTAAAGGGGATGGACAGAGTTCAGAAGAGATGGCAGTACAATATTCGTAGCAAATAAGCACGGTACATTTGTGCAAAAAATTGCAGGATCAAAACTTCGGAGTCACATGTTTATTGAAAAACAAAAACAAAAATGAGTCTCTATACATCTTCACTTTACGGAAACAAACGAGTTTACTAATGAAATGTTATGCTTTCCTGTCTATTGCAATTTTTGAGATGCTAGTCCTGAGCATATGCATTTATTTCAAATCCAAACAACAGAACAACTTTTGTATGTATGCTTGTTGATAAAGACCTTCGAGAAGGTTGGTTGATCCGTACATGTGTTTTCTTCACGTTTAGCGGCATGGTTTACCGATCATAAACTACCTAAAGTGTTCAAATTCATCCATGTCTCACTGCCTTTTCTACTCATCCATTTCACTGGTAGCAAATGTTAAAAGTCTGGTTGCACTTGCACACGATACTAGTAAAAGTGAAATATTACAAAAACAAGTTTATGAAAACAGATCATTGAAAATGGTTAACTTTTACTACTACAGGTATTATCTGTTAGCATCTGAGATGCATAAGTTTTTAGTACTCTTCTTCGTCTGAGCTTTCCGCACATGCATCAGCTGAATCAATTCCAACCTCCTCGTAATCCTTTTCCAGAGCCGCCATATCTTCCCTAGCTTCCGTGAATTCACCTTCCTCCATACCCTCACCGACATACCAGTGAACAAAGGCTCTCTTGGCGTACATGAGATCAAACTTATGATCAAGACGGGCCCAGGCCTCAGCAATGGCGGTGGTGTTGCTCAACATGCAGACAGCACGCTGGACCTTGGCGAGGTCACCGCTTGGTATCACCGTTGGCGGTTGGTAGTTGATGCCAACCTTAAAGCCAGTCGGACACCAATCGACAAACTGAATATTTCTCCTGGTCTTAATGGTTGCCACTGCCTCGTTCACATCCTTGGGTACAACATCACCACGGTACAGCAGACAGCAAGACATGTACTTGCCATGACGAGGATCACACTTCACCATCTGGTTGGCTGGCTCAAAGCAGGCATTGGTAATCTCAGCAACAGTTAGCTGTTCGTGATAGGCTTTTTCTGCTGAAATTATGGGTGAATAGGTAGCCAAGGGAAAATGAATTCGTGGGTAGGGTACCAGGTTGGTCTGGAACTCTGTTAGATCAACATTCAGGGCACCATCAAATCTAAGGGAGGCTGTGATAGAAGAAACGACTTGAGCAATGAGTCTATTAAGGTTCTCATAACTTGGGCGGTCGATATCAAGATTTCTTCGACACAGGTCGTAAATAGCCTCATTGTCCACCATGAAGGAACAGTCAGTGTGTTCCAGGGTTGTGTGGGTGGTAAGAATGGCGTTGTAGGGCTCCACGACAGCAGTCGAGACTTGTGGAGCCGGATAAATAGAAAATTCCAGTTTTGATTTCTTTCCATAATCGACTGAGAGGCGCTCCATCAGCAGAGCGTTGAAGCCAGAACCAGTACCTCCACCGAAGCTATGAAACACAAGAAACCCTTGGAGACCTACGCATTGCTCCGACTGTAGAGAGAAAGAAATATGTTAATTTAAAGGAAAAGTGCTGTCCCCAAATTAGAAATAGTGTACCTCGTCATCCTAATTCAGGAACAGATACTATCAATCACGCTGCAGTATGTTTGTTACTTACTTTTTAAATTCATGCAGAATGACTCCTTGGTTTACCTTTAATATTCAATGTTCTCATATAGAAACATAATGAAAGATACTTGTAAGTGTTATAAGGGTATATCTGTAAGACTAGGCAGATTTTTGAACATTAACTTGGGCAGACTGCTTTCTCTCTTTAAACTTAGTTTAGATTTCAGGCAATTAAATGGTTCTTTTCTATTACTAAGTACAAAGTTCCTTTCCTACCATTATTGATAATATGTTTTCAGGGGCGGATTTAGGGGGGGGGGGCGGGGGCCCGGGCCCCCCCTTCCAAAAAATTTTGAAAGTTTTTTTCCACTTCATAAAACAAAGGACAAGGCCCTATTCCAATGAAATAGACCTATGAGATGTGTCAGAGCAGGGAGTTGTCAGACAACTCCCTGGTCAGAGTGGAACTCAAACTTGGTCATTATTTTCTACCTCTGAGAATAAGTGTTATAAATGTTAATAACTCTGCTACTAACTTTCAGCTGATAATATTTTGGCTTATATTGGCCTCAGTAATTTTCTCTGGGCATTGCAAGGAGTTACTCATGAGCGCTGTATTACTGGATTGCTAACTTCAGTCTATTACCGGCCCACAGTATTGGGAGCGCTGCTTCTACTTTCAAGGGAATTTCAGAATTCTTTAATATTTAGAGGAAAATTTTCGACAACACCAGACTTTTAACTATAACTTGCTGCAATATTACCCTGTAGTGTCTTATATTAAGCCTTGTAATTTATTTTAATGAAATGCACTGTGAATTTAGGTTAAAATTTAAAATTCACTAAATTATCGACATTTTCCAGCGATATATGATCAGTTCAAAAATATACTAAAGGCATCACCATTTTGCATCTAAGCAATCTTAAATTAACAAAAATTTCTCAAAGGGGAGGGGACACCCCTCCCCTTAGACCCCTCCCCAGAAAAGCATCTTTCACCCAACCAAAAATAAAAATTCACTGAATTATGAACGCTTTCCAGCCATTTAAGATCAGTTCAAAAAATACAACACAGACATCACCATTTTGCATCTGAGCAGCCTTAAATTAAACAAAAATTTCTCAAAGGGGAGGGGGAAGCCCCTCCCCTTAGACCCCTCCCCAGGACAGCGATTACCCATCACATGCTTTTCCCCCTATCAAAATACCCTGGCACTGCCCCACGGGGGAACATCTCCTCTCCTTAGACCCCTCCCCCAGTCGGACTTTTATACAAACCACTATGACCTGGGCCCCCCCTTTTGCCAAATCCTGGATCCGCCACTGGTTTTAAATTAACAGTCTCTTATTAATTTCTTCTTTTAAAATGGCTATCCAGTCTCTTGGCACGCTATAATGATGACAAATGCATTATGTGATTATCGTCGTCAGATGTTTGCTAAATTGATATTTGACTCACTAATTTTCGGATACGATCAAGGACTTTATCGATGATTTCTCTCCCGACAGTGTAATGCCCTCTGGCGTAATTATTTGCCGCGTCTTCCGTTCCTGTAATCATTTGTTCCGGGTGAAACAGTTGTCGGTAGTCACCGAGTCTTATCACATCTGACGATAAAAAGGAAACGTTCGTGTTACAACTGTTTTAATACGTGGATAATGTTATTGTAAAACTGTTTTAATACTGCTCTCTTAAGGGTAGCATATCGCAAATGTACTATGCATCATGAGGTCACAGTTAGAACATTGAGCTTCAACTTGCGCCAAGTGGCAGCCTCCCTAGTTAGAAGAAAACTTATTCTCACAACACACAGCAGCGACGGTATGAATTAGCCTGCAAAGAGGACCACAGTATTTCGTTCAGCTTATAACATGACGTAGATACCTGTTCAGCCCTTGTTATAGCGAAAGCAGTTACGCAGGCTAAATATAAACTACAACCGTTACGGCTGCCAGGTATTATCTGTGGAGCCCCTACGAAGGCTAGGTATGCTGTTGCAGTTGCAACTACCTAGTATGAACATGAGAGTACTTCCGCCAAGACTTCTTTGGAGATAACATTTGGAACACTTCACCAGATAACGTATTTCTGTGCTATCCTGGGGTGAGGCTGTGGTTAGCCATTCAGTTACAGGGAGCCAATAAATGGGGAGGAGCTCAAAGAACTGGCACAGCTGGTGTTATGTGTATATCGCATACACGACTTTGAAGACAAGAAATCTCGGAAGACTTGGCCAAGTCCTATATTTTGTTATGCAACTTAGTTTGCATCTGCGAATCTTATCACGCTGTCCAGACTTTAAAACGATATGAAGCTAGACATTAGCATATTTATCACTAAATTATCACCATCTGGGCAGCTGGGTATCCCTACTGTCAGCAATATTACAACAAAATACTGTAATTTTAGGATTGAATATTTTCAATTGCTTTTAACTTTTTTTTTAATCAATTGGAGTGTTAGTTAAATTATGGAACCTTTATACGGACGAAAGTGCTACAGAGGCTGGTTACATTGGTATATATTGACCAAGTGACCTACCAACGACTGTGGGCTCCAAGTCCACGAATATGGCTCTCGGCACATGCTTGCCTTTCCCTGTTTCGCTGAAAAATGTGTTGTACGCGTCACACTCTTTATCTGGACTCATATTGCCAAACATGGTACCGTCTGGTCTAATCCCATGTTCCAGACAGTATAACTCCCAGCAAGACTGGCCCATTTGGACTCCCGCTTGGCCCACATGGATTGAAATACACTCACGCTGTAGAGGAGAGAAAGAGAAAAGCAGCCTGGTATGATCATCGATTGATGTCCCAATTAAAAGCGTACGGGACAATTAAAATCATAAGCGTACGAGACCACTTTCATGTGAAACTGAGCACCTGAAACTGAACACCTGAAATTTTAAGTACGTTTGCGAGATAAATTGCAAATATTTTGTACCAGAAAAAGCCAATTTCCTGACCAAATGGGAGTGCGGGCTGCAGCCCTCGCCTCGTACTCCAATGGTAAGCTACTAATTAGAGAGCAAATTAGAGACCGTGGTGACCTATTGGCTAAGGCGGTGGACTCGGCGATTCAAGGATTACTGCTTCGAATCCCGCCTGGGCCATCACGTTTTGTTGTCCTTGGGTAAGATGATTCATCTCAAGATGCCTCTCCCCAACCAGGGGATGGATATACCTGCGAGATACATTGTCATCGGTCGCACCATTACAAGCTGCCCCACTGGGGGATGTCTCCAGGACGCCTCATTTTTCCCACGAGGTTATCGGCAAATTTGATTTTCAAAATTTTTCAAATTTGTTTCAAAATCATGGTTAGGGTTACTTTTAGGGCTAGGGTTACGTTACCCGTTCTTTCATAATCCGGTGTCAGAATTACAATAAAAGGGTTGAAAAGCTGTCATTTTGGAACTAGGGGTGTGGCCTATTTCCAAGAAGTTGATTGGTCCATTGGCATGATCTGCCCATAACCTCGTGGGAAAAAATTGCGCCTCCCGGACGATTTATCGTTTAGAAGGGGTAATATGTGCCGAGCTTTTGATTAGGATTGATGCTGGTCCATTAAAATGCTAATAACATTATTATATTACTAATGGTCCCAAACCTAGTTTAAATAATTTTCGGTCACTTTATGGTAGTCAAACGTAGGTCGCCAAGCGAGAAAGATTGAAAACCAATTGTGAGGTTCAATAAACTTTTGCAAATTAAGTCAGTGCTGTAAAAAAAAAAAAAAAAAAAAAAAAAAACGAGAAACACTTGAATGCAGTGACGTCGGTGAAAAACACACATAGCCTTCTGCCTAAAACACCGGTAATTATTGATGTAGAATTTATAAAATAAATGACGACAAATCAGTGATAAAGTAAGGGAGGCATTCCAACAAAAACCAAATAAATTCTTAATTACCTACAATACTAGCAATGTGTAGTTTATGTCATTGTGACGAGTCTAAGTCATACAGTCACTGATCACTTCTCCGAGATCAAATCATAATATTCGAGCCGTGAGTCTTTAGTCAACGTTCCGAGTACGAGGCTAGGGCCCGAGATCCTCTACCTCTGTCACCGATATGTACATATAGCAGCTGCGAAAATCTCTCACTTTTCTATTTGGATCACAGACAATTCGAAGTCATGTTCGCACCATAAACAGACTTCCATCTATAATCTGCAGGCACTTAGCTGCTTACAGTTTAATTTTGTTTGGCTTCGCTTAGTTTGGTTTAGTTTAACGTATACAGGGTATGGTTCATCTATATGACCCCTTTACCACGTGGATACTGACGATGAACTTTATGATGCATTTCCTTTCGACCAGACATCGTGTAGCGAGTCAGGGGTGTGGGACCTACAACCGTGTCCAATCATGCACTTGGACAGTCCTCCAAGGTTCCCTTTCAACTGAAGAAATTGCGTCCTCAGCCCATAGTCACTTTTCTTATTGCAGGGGTGGCGTCAGGTGGGGGCGGGACAATGGCCCTATCTGGGTTGAATGCTGCCAATCCCCCCGTCGGGGAATTTTTAGTTTCTTCATGGAGTCTTAGTCAATAAGATAAAGTATGCAGTTGCCCCGACGGTTTACCCCCCTTTTTCTTGCTCTCAACCCGAAATTTTCAGATCGTCTCGCGCGCTGTAAAGTCACTCCAGTTTCTTCAATAGTTCCATAATACATAGCTAGATAGCACAAGTCCTGTCCACCTTACCAAGTAACATAAAGGCAGAGAACACAGTTTAGAGGTCGTAAATTTCATGCCATATCGCAAAGCCTAGTTACAGTTCTCTTGTGTGTGTCATGCCTAACGGTCAGTTGGTGAGCGACTCACGGAGGAAAGTTTGGCTAGCCTATATCATCGGGTAGTCCAGGTGGTTTCGATACAATATAGGCCTATGTTATCCCCGATATGGTCTACAACCCCTACAGTTTTTCTTTTCTCGTATTGTTCTTAATGATTACATATATATGTTTTTAGTAAGCCTGCCAAAAATTTTCATGAGCTTTGCGCGCTTTGCAATTTCACGATTCATATTCAAAAGAACACTATCAGTGCGCATCTCGGCTCTTGAAGTGTTAAGTAATGTTATGCAAAATATGTCCTGCAATGGCATGAGATAGTTAGGCTTCTTCATATCCCCTTCTCACCACCCCCTCGACATAGGGGCTGTCGGAATTTCAACTTGGGGTCACTGGCATGGCCCGGCCCCCTGTCGGGAAAATTCTGTCGCCACCCATGCATGATCAGTTTACTTATTTTGGCTTTCAAGAGGATCATTTCTGCTGTTAAACCCAAAATTTGTATGCTTTGCCCACTCTTCCTCAGTAACTGGGCCGTTACTTAAAGCTTAATATAGTACATACCCTTTCACCTTTTCAAGTAAATTAATAAGTAGAATACATGGGTTTATGTTAATGGTCAGGAATTTCATCTCATTTCGCTAAACAAAGTTAATGTTCTCTTGTGTCTGTCGTACCGTAAGGCTATAGTGACTCGAGGAGGGAAGTACAGTGTAAGTAATGCTCGATAGGGCCCAACTGCCGGGACAATTGGCCAATATAAGCTTTAAATAAGTACAGATTCTTTTTAGTGTAGGCTTACCCCCCCCCCCCCGTCCCACAAATTTCGTGCGCTGCTCGCGCTTTGCAATTTCACAGTTTAGATTCCGGGGAAAACATTAAATCAACGCGGAACAATGTTCCTCTAGTACATGGGCGGCGATCGAGGGGAGGGGCGGGACAGGGGGTACATGTCCCCCCAATATTTGAGAAATCGCCGATTGACTTTGATTTTTTACAAAGTAAATTATTTGAAAATGCTGTCATGCCCCCCCCCCCCCAAATATTGAGAACAAATCGCCGCTCTTGCTCTAGTATATACAAATTTTTATGCAATATATGCCCCGCAAGGCAGCATTTTATATTACACTGGTTTTCTTCAAATCCCCCTCACCAAATCCTCGACGGCATCGGGGCTTCGGGTCGCTGCCGATCCTCGTCGGGTAGTCTGGCCCACCGGTCGGACAAATCCTGGCGCCACCCCTGTTCTAATGACTGGATGTGGTGTAGAATCCTTGCTCTCAGAACGACTGCTCGACAGCTGAGCAGACTATAAATGAGAAAAAGACGTAGTGGACAACGATCCAGAAACGAGCAACTTCCTGAGTCGAAAAACTAGACCCCCTTTTTATATATAAATCAGGGTAAAATCCAAGGGGGCGTAGGGGCCTACGCTCCCTATTTTCGGCAAAGCGATGATTTTTGTAACTAGAATTTTACATCTCCAAGCCCATGAAAAAGGTATGATTAGAAGAAATTTAACAGAATACATAAAAACAAGTTTAACCAAATGTTGGCAACTATAAGAACTTTGCATCCTGTAAATCTTTTTTGATTTAGCTTTCCATCATGAAATACAGTCCCCTCTTTTCTCATATTCCTGGATCCGGCCCTGTAAATTAGCAATTTGAAACCCCCTCGGCATCACTGCAAGCCGAACCTAGCAAAACAACCAACTTTGCTAAGGCAGTTGCACTGACCACCAAAGCAACTCCATCCCGGTGCCTAAAAGAACTGATGCCCCAATGAGAGGGATTTTTCTCGAGTTTGTCACGGTTTAGAATCATGACTAAAAAAAACGTGACTCGTGACTATTTCTACGTTAAATCTTCCCTCCCCCCACCACCACCATGTAAAGTCAAAATTCATAGTCAAACAGTCAGTTGTAGCGACTTGAACCAAATCCAAGTCATGAAAATGTATGTCAAGTACGTCCGAGTCCCTTTCTTTCAGAATACAAGGCTGTCACCGTGGTAGATACACAAGTAAAGGAAGGTCTCCAACGTTAGAAAGGAGAAGAGATGTCTGAACCTAAGAATTTCTGAAAATGAGTCTAGTTCCATCATAGTGTGTTCACCAGTGGCGTAGCCAGGGGGGGGGGGAGAGACAGGGGGGGGGGCAAGTTGCCCCCTCTGGAAAAATCTTGGGGGAAATTTGAAAGTGAATATATGGTGAAATTTTCGCATGATCTGGTAAAATTTTGCAGACTTTGCAGACTTGCTATATGAAACCAGTATAATTAGTTTTATTCGCCAGCTTTATGTTACCATATTAGACAAGTTGATGGTCTTAAAAGTGGATTTACCATCGGGTCAAATGGGTCCGGAGTCCGGACCCAGCGGAGTCCCCAAATCCTTTGCCCCAAAGAGTAGAACTACAAATCAGCGTCGTAATAGGTAAAGGTGAAAACAAAAAATGACAAATTTATCCGAAAAATGTATGTTTCCGTTTCCGTGCGCTTTGCCCGGACCCATCGGAGATACTTGCGTCTAGTTATAGGCATACATTGATGTGGAAAGCTATCAAAGGCATTTCAAAATGTGTGAAAGAGAGACATCCTGTAAAGTTTTAACTTCAGTGTGCTCGATCATGTCTAACACAAACCAGTGGCGTGTGCAGGATTTCGAAGGTGGGGCCTGTGCCCCCATCCTCTTTCAAACACGCCATTAACACAAACCTGACCACATCAAGGATAAATATGGGTACAGAAATATTTCTTGTAAGAAAACTTGAGTGATATTTGCTACTGCTTCCAAATTGGCAGGCCGTTAGCCCGAATCACTTTGGCTATTTATAAGAAAAATGTACAAATTTTGTCTTTTGTGGCCTTTTTCTGGTGCGCATCAAATGTCATTTGAGAAAAAGTTGCATGGTTTACTTAAAGCTGTTGCCCCCTCTGGAAAAATCTTGGGGGAATTTTGAAAGTGAATATATGGTGAAATTTTCGCATGATCTGGTAAAATTTGAAATTTCTTAACCAGTACACTTTACTTATTTAAAAGTATATGCCACACTGGCACAACCAGTCCTCATTCAGGTTTTCAGAGATGGAATGATGACACCATGCTTATAGTTGTACTAGTTATGTTTTACTATCTGTTTTATACAGCATGGGATCTCTGGGCCTCTGACAAGGGACTCTGTCCTTTTTCTGTATACTTCCAATGTTTCTTGATAATTGAAGCAGCATTGTGGGATGCAGTTTGTTAGAATGGGTCAGTGGTCAAGTGCTATACTCTGCTACAAGGGCAGGTCCTCGTAAAATTTGGACTGATTGTGGTGAATGTGGTGAACTGATGAAGGGAAAGGTGTACCAGGGTTCACTTAATTACTGTACTTCACCCATTGTGATTCTGATCTACCAGTAGGACTCAAGAAAAATTCACCAAGACCTGAAGACAAGCAAGGTAAAAAAAGCTTCCTAAAAAATAGGAATTCTTGGTGATGTATTCAGTTTACATTTAGCACCAAATGTGGCACCATTTTGCATCTAGCCCACCTTATATGAACAAAAATTTTCCAAAAGGGAGGGGGATACCCCCTCCCCTTAGACCCCTTTCCCAGGGCGGCGATCAGTCACATCAGCCAGGTCAGAGGAAAAGCACCCGGACAAAATTGGGACCTGCGGAGAACACTGATTATTAGGAATCAGCGCAGATCACTAATTGGGGGAAATATTGGTGCTCTTGCCCCCTCTGACAAAAAACCTGGCTACGCCACTGGCGTTCACTGTTAACTGCCCAGAGATGACCACTCCGAGTACTATCTTTGGTTGAGTAAAGTCCTGTCCGACACAAGAAGACTGCCATTTTTCCTTTTTGAGTAAAATTTGGAGGTTCTTTGGGCTGTATTTAACCAGGGAGGTGTTACCTTGTCAAGGTAACACCTCCCTGATTTAATAGTCCTTAGGAAAGCTGATTAGGAAATGCCGGGAAACTATTCTGAACGGTAAGGGTATACACGTATAAAGGCTAAGTGCATAAATAGAAGATGGCTCTATCACTGTAGTACGGCGACGCCTCGAAACAACTTTATCCACTAGTTACGCCTTGTAACGTTATGGTCCGTGTAGTGTTACACAGGTCTACATGTTCCCCTGAAATGACCTATCTAAAACTACGTAACTCCTACTTAGGGCAGTGGTGGACCCAAAACTTTTCATATGCTGCATGCCGCAGTTCCAATTAAAGAGGGGCCACAACCCTGCCATGGCTGGGACTAGGGTTAAGGTTAGAAACTGAAGAATCCCAAACACCCAAAATTACAAAAAATTGCACTCTAAAACACAGCTCCCACTATTCGTGACGTTCCCGTATAGACAAATTGGTATTTCTGGCACCTTAGGAAATCGCACTCTTGAACACAAATTTGCCTCTACAGTTGTGGTCATCTGTACGTGGGGTACCAGCATGGTGTAGAACGGGGAGGCGAATCAGAATTCGTGGCCGGGGTGCAACACCACGTGTTAATTCGATAAATCATATAAGAATATATTACACAAGCCTCATAGCGCATGAAAATTTGGAAGTATGAACCAGCCTGAAGCCTGGACATGCCAATTTACGCATTTTGATGCTGTACAGCAGACATGATAAAACACTCTTTAACATATGCAAACTTGGAACGTACGTAGGAGGGAAAGGATTTTTTGAGAAAACATCTGACTTCTTGTACAATCTTGGGAAATTAGTAGGTTACATTTAACAGCCGGACTCGGATTAGTCCCAACCATAGGCGCACGGGGGGTCAATATTCGCGGGGTCAGGGATAATTTTTACCCGAAATTAGAATTTTGGACCACGTTGCCCGAATGTTGATGTCGGTTGCAAAAGGGCATTTTCTCGGCTGTCTCATTTGCCCGAATAGATCAACTATTTTGCCCGAATTGGGAGAGCATATCCCCCTGCCCCCCGCCTCTTACGCTTATGGTCCCAACCAATTGTCAGAGGCCAGGGGGTAAGAGACCGAAGGCACAAAAATCGGTCCTCGAGTGTTAAGACCCACAACTTTGGTTATTGTCAAGAAGCTCTGTAGTTTTCTCTTTGGGTTGGGAAAGTTAACCAAATATTTCCAACCTAAAACAAAAAGAGTAGCCTACTTACCATTTTTTTCTGGAAAGGGACGGAGAGAAAGACAATCTTCTAAAATAGCTGCAGGCTTTCTTTTACCGTTACGAGGTGGGCAAAGAATTTCACGACCGTTGGCAGACTGAAGTTAGAAAACGACACACGCCTAACTCTTAATGAGAAACTTCCTAGGGATAAATCTTGTACCCCTGAAGAAAAGATTATTTCGGCAATAAGAAAAGGAAATTAAGAGAGAGATCAAACTTCCTTAACAAAGTAATTACACATGCAAGCTTCTTCTAAAGACAAAAACTATTGCTGCTGAAGAGGGCAGCGCCATGTCATGGCAGCAAATCCAGTTACTGACAGACAGCAAACCTTCACTACAGCTGTTCATAAGTCACTGCAACTTCTTTTCTCACGGCGGCCCACTTTACTGGAGCTAAATTTAAGGCGACACAAACTGATCCAACAACGGATAACGACTAAAAACTTTAGTCAGCGAGACATGGCGCCAAACATCCCATTCCTTGTTTTCCTGTGCAGAGAGAAAACCCAACCCAAAACACTTTTCTATAAAAAAGAAAAGAAAAAAGTAAGCTATGTCATTCCTCACTTCCTACACCTCACGGCCACGACAAATTGCCGTCCGAAGGAGGGGGGGGGGGGGGTTGTTGTTAAGGCCGGAGATGGTTTCCTTTTGCTTTCAGTAGGGGGCTGAGATGCAAAGCGGGATAATTTTCATCTTTTTCAAGTATATGTTACGTTCTACATTTCCTTTATTTGAAGAATCAAAGGATAACAAGACGTTCATTTTAATGACTTTCCTCTCTCCTTAGGAAACACTAAATGCAATTCTTCTAGTTTCGAGACAAACATTTGAAAGTGGACATATTCGTCAAACATTTTCATTGTTGGGTCCGATCAAAACAAAGTCGAAACCATACCATTAGACATTCGAGCAGGGTTCATCTCAGATTGTTTCATGTTGTCCCTTCTTTTGAACGTTAGAAAAACTTTAAAAAATTATTTATTACTAAAAGAGTTGTAAATCTGCTTTAACTGCCCCTCTTGTAACTGAGTATTAGCAATTCCACAGTGTAGGCCTAGATCGCGAAGGGAGACCTAAATTTGGTAGTCTATCCCAACTGGATTCTGGGTGGAATAATAGTGTTTTATCAGTGCCTTTGGTATGCCAAATGCTCTTATTTTACATCTTATTTTTGAAAACGTATTGGAATTAATCATCCGAAAATTAAGGAGTCTTCTTCTCTCTATTCAACACACTCTGTTCTCTACAGTAGTGACCAGCTTTACGTCTATTTCTTTTTCGGAAACAAGTAAAACTGCCTTTTCAATGCACTTTGTATGTGCCACTTAACTTCATTCAAATTAAATGGTGGCTTTTCATAGGCCATCCGGAGTCTTCACTGGGGATAGTCTAGTGGATCACTATTCAGATTCCGTTATCTCGCAGAATGTACTACATGCATCAAATTTCTTCAACAGAAAATTTTCTGTGTGCTTCAACCTCGCAAGTGTAGCTTTATCTTGCTATTGTCTTGAACCTTCATATTATTCCGTCTTTTATCCTCCCTGTCAACCACTCAGATCAGTCATCTGTTGGATTAAGGTGGTATCAAGGGAGTATCGGGAAGGGGAACAGACCCATAAATTGGCTTACGGAGACCGTCGCTCCTAGAATCGAGCTGAACGGGAAGTAAAATTTGTAACATAACAAATTCAAGAATGTGCACACCTACCTAGAGGTGAGGTGTAGCACAAGCTGAATTACACTGAGAATTTTTTGAGTAATAAGGGCACTAATGCTGACTGGTTAAATTCAAATTTTTTTTAAGGTTTTTAAGTTAATTTATGTCCAAATGTTGCACTGAGTAGAATTCTCTTTTAAGGGGAATACAGTGAAGGAGCTATTATCTTCCCGAACATACAAGGGAGGAGGGACCAAACACAATCTGGTGGTGACACAAACAATTGAAAATATGAAAAGAAACAATAAATCAGGTGTTTCTACGTTCTTCACATAAAGTACTGGTCATAATACATAATCGTCATTATCTATGAAAGATATACATACTTTGGATAATTCATAATAGCTGAACACACACAAAGAATTCAGACTGACATAGTTTTCAGAAAGTTACCTCTAAAAATTCCAGAAAATATATTTTTCCCCCAAAAGACAGCTTTAAGATTAAAAACACATTTCAGTATTAGTTTTAGACACCACTGTACAGTTTTGAATGAAAAAATATTCCAAGAATAACGTTGTTTTTCATACAAAATTTTGATTTTCTGCTTTAACATTAAATTTTCTTTTTTTCTGATTGTGACTTCCATTTAACTGTGATTTATACCAATGCAAGGTCAATAACACATAATCTTTTCTGACCCAAACCCTAACATATCCATATCCATGGATGTAAAAATCCAATCTTTCAAAAAAAAAAAAGAAAACATCCATGACCTTTCCAGGCCTGAAAGGTTAAAATAAAATTACTCGACTTTCCAGGTTGCAGGAAGCCTGCCCACTTAAAATGTTGAAAACTAGTAAGAAAAAAACAGGGGGGTGGTGAGGCTGCTGTGATAAAGCCTAATGACACTACCTTTGACATGAGTTGCAGCAAGCTTTCGTGCAAGTGCAAGACAACTAAATCATTTGTCTAGTCAAAAGAAAAGAATGGCATACCCCTGGCACCACTCCCTGGATCCCCTCCCCCATTTTCCAAATGAAGTCTCCATCTTCTGCAAAGTTGAACACCCAGTATTCATTGGGTATCAAATTTCATACACTACCTGGAATCTCTCCCTAGCAATAGCAGCCTCGGCGCTTTTGGTGAGACAAGTTTTTCTGATTTCTACACTTCGTAACATGAAATATTGAAAACAGATTCATGTTTCAACACAGATGTTTGCTTTGCATTTTCACACACATTTTTAAGGTTTCTGTTTTGAAACATTTTTGATCATCCAACTGGTGCCACATTTCACTTATGAAATGACCATGGGTTCAATTCAATAGCACTTCTGAATCTTTGATGGACAATCTGCATTTTTGTCTACCCTCCTTCCCTTTTATGAACTTAAAGATATTTGTAAAACGCCAGATTTATGAAAAGATACTTCTCACCTTCCATTCAATGGGAATCATGTAAAAAAATACATGCATAAATCTACCACTTTCAGCAATAAATGTGAAAGACTTAAAAAATTACTTAGCAACTTTGAAAGTTGAATTCTTAACCTCCTTAGATGTCCTGGACACTGTTCCCATAACATAAAATGGGGTTTGGTACTGTATATCAATACATTATTGTATAACAATGCAAGTATTGCACAAACATTTGACTGGTTGCACTATTCTTTTGAGTTGCACTATAAAGCAAAGAATAACAATGAATACTTAGTGGCAAGGTACGTTCAGTAAGAGGGTAGTACATTTTTAAGATTTTTTTCTGCTGAATCTAAATATTTTAGTAAATTAAGGGAAATAATTCTACTCCAAACACACTCACACCTTTAACACTGTCTACTGAAAACCTTAAAATGACTTTCAACTGTCTAATATAACAGCACTGCATAGAAAAATTCTGCTTTCTGTTCAAACTAATTGCTACACCACTCCAACTGCTAAGAGAGTCATCCAAATATTAGTAACAACAACTGGACAATACCTAAACTTCTAGCTTAATATTGATCAAATTAAGTTCAAGCTTATTAACAGTATCTTCATCCATGAAATTCCTGCAAGGGTTCCCTTCTTGTTATACTCAGTGCTAATTTGTAACCTTCTTTGTCACTTGGATAGTAATAACATATATCTCCATTCTCACTCAGACCTTTGTGAAGCATTTCTGTAAAAAAGAACATCCTGTGAGAATTTTACTATTCTGTCAAAACCTGACATCTGTTCTGAATGACTTAGAGGTCCCAAGGAAACACAAGCTCAATGAGTGAGTTCGATAATTTGAAAGCTGCATGGAATTGTGGGATACACAGGAATAAACAAACCATGAGCCTGGAGATGCATATAATTTGTGGTAGATTAAAATACAAATTTGTATACCTATAGGACAGCTTATATGCACTTCAGAACACAAATCAGTTATATGAACCTTCCTTATATTTGTGATGGATCTATAAATGGATGGTTTCCCAATTTTGTAAAACAAACTCCAGTTCTGAAATGTGTTGTAGATACTGTTGTGTACTGTTATGCATGTGCAGTTGAATTATTGAACTCGCGTATTGACATTGTTCAGTTTGCAATCTTGTCTTGTAAGGAACTTTACATCTCTTGTGAATAAAAACAACATTTGCATCCAAGTATTTGGGTGGGAAAAGTAGTACTATAGTAAATAATTGTCTGACATTTTATGAGTCACTTCACATATGGTACAAGAAATGTCTTTTCCATTTATGTTATGAGAGTTTTATTCCATTGTTGAAACCCTTCCAAGGGCTTTTACTATCTCTACCCACCCACAACTTAGCTTTTATTTATATTCTTTTGATTAATGAGTTTGACTTTGAAGTTGTAAATAATTGGCACTGCTTAAAGGTTGAAAGTCATTGGAGAAATAGTGAGATCCTATCTGTCTAAAGGTACAAATGTAATGTTGTAATGAAATACTGAAATGAGAGATACAACCTTGACCTTGCTTCTTTATACAATCAACATGGCATCATTCCATTCAGTGCTATCTTTATGAACAATTAACAGGCAGTGAAACCAATGAACCATACTAAACTGATACATGTGAATAATTATGAGTTATGCCAAAAACCTGACATTTTGTAAGAATTGGTAGTCTTCAAAGGTGTTTCATCTGGTATGAATCAAGTTAAATTCTTTTTCTTTTCCAGACTTCAAACATTTTAATGGGTTTTGCCAGATAGCAATCAACACAATACATTTTAGCTATGGAGAGTAATTTTCACATCGACAAAATTTAAAGTTAATTTCTGCAATTTTGAAATAATAGCATTTGTCCTATGTACCATGTGTGTTATTTCAAAGTTTTGCAAAGGTTCCTTGGCTTCGATTCCAATTAATAAAATTGCATGGCAAGTTTATGTAATGATAAATTTGAAGGGCTGAGCAATTCTACACATTTGATTTGAGTTTTCAATGTAGTAAGTTTCTACAGAGAAGCACCAGAGCTACATACCTGATATTACTGAAGTGGGTAAAGACACATAGATTACTAGACTACATGATTTGGACTATGAAGACCTGAAATTTTATGAAGAACTCTACACTACCAACGAGTGATTAATACTCCTCCTCGTCTTCATCTTCTCCTTCCTCACCAAGGGAATCCATACCAACTTCTTCATAATCCTTCTCCAGGGCAGCAAGATCTTCACGAGCTTCAGAAAACTCACCTTCCTCCATACCCTCACCGACATACCAGTGAACAAAGGCTCTCTTGGCGTACATGAGATCAAACTTATGATCAAGACGGGCCCATGCCTCAGCAATGGCAGTGGTGTTGCTCAACATGCAGACGGCACGCTGGACCTTGGCGAGGTCACCACCTGGTACTGCGGTTGGTGGTTGGTAGTTGATGCCTACCTTGAACCCAGTTGGACACCAGTCTACAAACTGAATGGTACGCTTGGTCTTGATAGCAGCAATGGCAGCGTTTACGTCTTTAGGGACAACATCACCACGGTACAGCAGACAGCAAGCCATGTACTTGCCATGACGAGGATCACACTTCACCATCTGGTTGCATGGCTCAAAGCAGGAACTGGTGATTTCAGCAACAGTCAGCTGCTCATGGTAGGCTTTCTCTGCTGAAATGACAGGAGCATAGGTGGCCAGAGGGAAATGGATACGTGGGTAGGGTACCAGGTTGGTCTGGAACTCGGTCAGATCCACATTCAGGGCACCATCAAATCTTAGGGAGGCAGTGATGGACGATACAATCTGACCAATCAGACGATTCAGATTGGTGTAGGTTGGCCTCTCGATGTCCAGGTTACGACGACAAATTTCATAAATGGCCTCATTGTCAACCATGAAGGCACAGTCAGAGTGCTCCAGGGTGGTATGTGTGGTCAGGATGGAGTTGTATGGCTCAACAACAGCAGTGGCAATCTGAGGTGCTGGGTAGACAGCAAACTCAAGCTTTGACTTCTTACCATAATCGACAGAGAGACGTTCCATTAGCAGAGACGAGAAACCAGACCCAGTGCCTCCACCAAAGCTGTGGAAGATGAGGAATCCTTGGAGACCTGAACAATTATCAGCATTCTTCCTCAGTCTATCCAGAACAGTGTCAATTAGCTCCTTTCCGACAGTATAATGTCCCCTAGCATAGTTATTGGCAGCATCTTCTTTACCAGTGATGAGTTGCTCAGGATGAAAAAGCTGACGATAAGTGCCCGTTCTTACTTCATCTGGAAAGTGACCAGAAATGAAAAACATTGAGGACTAATTCTGACACAGAAATAAAAGTGGAGCTCAATACTGCTCCAAACCTGGAATGTGCATGTTAATGATTTCCAAAAAACTGCAGGCAAAGCTTCAGATAATGACCTAAACATATCCTGCTTATTTAGTGTCAGCCGAGTCTGCCTGCTGACGTATTGCACTGATGTGTTTTATAGATACAGTATGTTTCTAGTCAATTCTGAGGAAATTACATCAGCCTTCAACACCCACTGAAATATTTCCTTGTGCAACTGAACTTCAACTTTCAACAGAGACAAATTTTTAGGTTTTCGGGGTCCCTAAAATATTAGCAAAATTTTGGCTTAATATGACCTTTGACCTTAGTAACATATGATGGTAGCCAAGTGGCATCTAAGAACAAGTTTGCTTGCAATACTGTAGGTCACTGGACCAAAGAGACGTGAAAAAACAAAAACACAAAAAGTGTGCACCAAAAGTTTGATGCTTTCACTAGTGTTTGCACGGGTTAACCGAAAACCCGGGTACCTGCCCGTCATATTACTACCCGGGTTTCGTGTCCTCTACCCGGTTCCAGAAAAATAGCACACTCAAAATACTTTGGATATTTTATGCTATAAACCTGTAGCAATGCTTATTACATTCACTCACAATCTGTCTTAGGTTTCTTCTTCTTCTCATGCTCTCACACATTTTGCACTTTTCAGGGGACAAAATAACCCGGTTCGCATCGCAATTTGCTACCCAAGAATGACTTAGTTGCTTACTTGCGAATCTTTTTCAATTTGGCCTCGCGGAAGATGCGAATCATTATTTTGTCAAGCCATGTTCGAGTTTCAACTATCCCCAATGATGCGGTGTATAACAATTGTCGTATTGTTTGAAGCCGAAGCCAGAAGATCAGTTTCTGCTCTTTTCCGCCTGACAACAACACATAGCTAGAAAAGTTATAAACAATTAAATCAGGGATGAGCCTGACATACAAAAAAAATCACTGAACTTTTGGGTACGTAGCATACTGACACCCAAGGCGTCAGTCTGAGCGCGAAGTGTGAACTCTTACGGGTGGGGTCCAGGGGCCTGCCTTAGGGCCCCTGGTCAGGTCCACAGGCAACGCCCTGGCGGGGGTCCAGGGGGCAGCGCCCCCGGAAGCTCCTGGCCTTTTAAGATTTCATAAGGCCCAAATGGGCTAACTGTTTATCATATTTTGTTGAAACAAATTACAAAAACAACCTAAGCATAACATACTGTATAACCTATGTGTTAAGGTTCACTAAGTTGGGTCAACATTAATACCTTGTCTTTCCCAAAACCTAGTTCATACCAACTGGCTTCTTGATTTCTTTGATCCAGTGTCCAACATTATTTTGTGGCTCACTATTAAGTTTTAACACCATTCAACTTGCAGCACATTTTAGAGGCCTTTTGCCTAGGCCTAGGCTTTAAAGTATAGGGCCTACCTACTAGTAAATATTAGCCCTTTTTGTACATCAGAACATATGGCTAAGGAAAGTGCCTTGGCTGTGCTCTGTAAAGTAAAGCACATTTATGAGCCATGCCTTGCGTAGGCTAGGCCAAAACTTCAAAGGCCAAACATTAGGCCTAGGCCTAGCCTTGTTAGGTAAAGTCTAATTTAAGGCACCAATTTCTAGCTCTTTTGGTGAAAATTGGTACCAGTTTGTTATAAACTTCATGCCAAATCCCGGAATGGCTGCCTTCTTCAGACCCAGCCAGAGACCTGTCAGCCTGTGCGAGTATGGGCTAGGCTCAATAGCAGTGCACATATACTGTACAACCTATGTTAGGATAGTGTAAGAAGGTAGCCTAGGCCTAATTAATGGCAATGCCTCTAAGTTAGTGACAGATGTATGAACAGAATATGCAACCTGCCTTAAACCTTATAAAGATGTAGGAAAGGGCGCAGTTGATTATTTTGCACATTCCCTGTGAATATACAAGCTTTGATTAACTTGCAGACGATCGTTCTGTTCAGTGCCCACCAAGTTACGTTGTAGTATAAATCTAGTAGCAAGCATGGTGCAGTATAGTAGTGTGCACATCTACACACACTTGCATGTACAGATACATATAGGGCCAATGGACGTACGTACATGTATACAAAACTTGCACTAAATCAGAGCATTATAATACTGTATGTACTAAGTATATGGAGTGGACATGACTATTTGCTTCCACTTTTACTTTCCACTTTCAAGCAGCACATACACAGTATGACCTAGGAGCTATGATATGACAAGGAAAAAGGGTATCATAATTAAACATGTCGACTATGCATTTTCAGCTGCAGTGAAACGTAAACAAAATATGTGGAAATACACATTTTACTGAAGACACTATGCTGTTTCGCTGACATCTTATGATAAATCATGTGCTGTTCCCATTTTCAACTAAACATTTTTTCGCGGAAATGAAAATGCGAAATAGCGGAAGTTGGAAAAAAATCACGGAAATCCGCGAATTCGTGGAAAAAGCTCATGCCTGTTAAATACTGAGCCGTGCACATGTCATGTTTGGCTACATAATACACACGGCTGGGATGAAGTGTACATCGCACATATATGTTAGTGTTCTATCCGGTACGGCGAATGCTGCAATACCGGGCCTGACACTGCGAGGTCAGTTTTATGTAGTAGACAAAACCGTGAACCCTGAGCTAGCTGACCATGCCTCCCCATTGCAAGGTGCCATTACGTTCAGCATGCTACTAAAACTGAGCCGTGCATGTACGGTACATAGGCTAGCTATGTACTACGCAATATGTTGTGCATTCAGTTCAATACGGAATTCCCCCTCGTGTTTGCCAAAAGGGAAAAAAACCTCGATTAATGGTTAAATGCATCTCTGATGATGTGCAAATCAACACCTTGCCACCGTGTGTAAAGTATATACGTAGATTTCGAAGTTAACCATGCTATTGGTTCTAACATTGGCTTGCACCAAAATAATAGCATTCGTAAAAACAAGCTAATTAGGTAAGGTGCCCGGATGTCAATTATCCCCATTTGAGCGACACGATACCTCCTCCGAACAATACATGTAGTACAACAGTATTGTGAGTTGTTTATAAACTTTTTGCAGTTTCTGCGGTTTTCGGGTACCCGGGTACCCGCTCTAAAATTATTTTGTCTACCCAGGTAGCACTTTTACTACCCGTGCAAACACTAGCTTTCACGAAGGATGCAGCCATGCAGTAACTCCATCCTATGAGTGACTTAAAAATCAATTTGGGGGTGATGAAAAATGTTGGAATTCTGACATATCAGTCTCATTTCTGTACCAGTACACATGTGAGCCATCATACTCTTAAACAGAAACAGCATTTTTTGAAAGCAAATTATTTTGATTCCCAAATCTGGGAGCCAAGGATACTCATTCTCCATAATTTTCTGAGAAATCACATGGACCTACCACTAATTTCTCACAATGAATCTTTTATACTGTATTTCTGTAACAAGTCTTACCTACTACAGTAGGCTCCAAATCTGCAAAAATGGCTCTAGGGACATGCTTGCCAGATCCCGTTTCACTGAAGAAGGTGTTGAAGGAGTCATCACCACCACCAATGGTCTTATCACTGGGCATCTGACCATCAGGCTGGATACCATGCTCAAGACAGTAGAGTTCCCAGCATGCATTGCCCATCTGGACACCTGCCTGGCCAACATGGATTGATATACATTCACGCTGGAATAGAAAGAGACGATATAAAAGTAGCATTGTGCATGGAAACCAGGGCTGGAAAAACAATTTCATTTCCCAGGAAGGCAGTCAAATTTTCCACCAATTTCTTTAAATTTTCATGTATATACTGAGAAATAAAATTCTCTTCCAAATACTCAAATTTCCCGGAAAGGAGCCTCCCAGCTTCCCAACTTTTTTGTTTTTTTTTAGTTTGTCCCCGCTATACTGCTATGAATGTGATGAGACTTTAAGCTGGATATGCACTGCAAAAAATGGGCCGGGATTGTTGCCCCGTGATTTGCAAGAAGAATGACGGGTAAATTGCAGGGAACTGGCAGGGACTTAGCACTGTACAGTATGTAGCTATACTGTACTCGGCCTGCACGCATTGTTCAGGGGTAAGTAAACCAATATGTACATACATCACATAGGTCATCAAAGCATTCGACTCATGAGTGCCTATCTGTGAGCACGTAGGTTATTTTGGAAACCACATGTACTCAGCAAGAACAGTGTTTGAACGTAAAGTTGCATACAGATTACAAATGTATATGACTGAAAAATGTGAACAAAGAAATATGTAAAATATAAATAAGTGCGCTGTTATATGAGTGCACACCACTGATTAAAACTGTTTTGTAAAAAACTGATTTTCAACCTTCCAAGATCACAAGATATTGCACGTGAAAATATCCTAGGATCCTAGGTATGGAAGGAGATAACACTTCTTTACCATCTCTGATTTTAAAGTGCAGCCAAAGCAAGGTAGGATTTAAAATGGCATGTTACCAATGACTGTGCGGCTTTTTGGTAAGTTGTTATTTAAACACTAGCCTATACTTGTTCCAGTTTTATATGATATCTTGCCTGGAGTGAATAGTTTCACGCAATCACAGCTTGCTTCGGGATGTCCACTCTTGGCCTCCATTCACATATATACAGGAATGCGTACGTAGCAATACCTTTTGTTGAGCAGATTGTACAGACAACAAATATTCAGCCGACAGGAAATATACCAGGATGTCTGGATGATTGCTGTCCCACTGTGCAGAGTCACTGCATTAAAGTTAGCAGGGATGTGCAATCAAATGTTGCCCCATCCTACCAGGACTTAACTCAGATGTAGCCAGGAAGGAAACACTTGTTACCTTTCTGTAAGTCACATTCTAGCTTAACTTATAAAGTCCCTGAAATGCTTGGGTATGGGGGACCGTGGTTACAATTGACAAGTGCATAAGTGTTTAATATAAAGTTAGCAAGTTGTGTAACAAGCACGTGCTCAGGTTGAGGGGGGGACTCAGTGAACAAAATGTGCAAGTGATAAGTAATAAAAACAAATCCCTGATTGTACAAACAACAGAACCAAGTCTTCCTAAAGTGGGGATCATTGAACCCCCTGCACTTCCCACTCCAGTTAGGCTGGAGCATCACGGAAAGGAGGAAAAATCACCCCAATATAAGTAGCCAGCACTGGAATGTTTGTTTAATAATTTCTACTTCTTTTGCACTTCTTTTATAAATTTAACTTCAATGTAATCATAAATTAAACCACGATTACGATTACTTTGCCATTGTAATCAATTACGATTACTTAGCAACTTTCACAAAAGTAATCGATTACGATTACGATTACTTCAAAAAGTGTAATCGATTGTAATCGATTACGATTACCCCAAGTCTGATGTATGTTTATAATGCTCCGAACGCCTGTGGCTTGGACCACAGGCATTCGGAGCATTATAGGCCTATATACATACATAGGCCTACACACTATACTGTATATAGGCCTAGAGGGATTTCATGTGACATCACGCGCAATGGATTCCCAGGCACTGAAGGGCAAAACACACATCCAGTAAGCATACTTAAGCTCACGCGCATGGCATAACCATAGATACTACTGTGACACAATGGACGCGAGCCCGTCAAAACCAAAGAGCAGTGTTCGAATTAGAAAAAAAAGTTACCTGCACCTGTGCATGCAACTTCAAAATTTTACCTGCACAAATAAATTCTTACATGCACCAAATACCAAAAGCAAAAACCAAAATACCTGAGATCTCACATTAAAATAAATGTACAGTATGAGCACCATATACAGCTTCGCAATGTTCGTTACTGAATAGGCCTATACCAGGTGCAAACAGTTCACATATAGCCTACTGTATCATTACATGTGCAGACTTTCAGTGTGACAGCCTAACTAACATTAAGAGATCGCAAATCTGCCAATGTTTAGCCTGCGAAGTGCGAAGGGATATGTACATCAACTTCAAGTTTTTGAGATTTTGATTGAATCTTTTGGGTAGCATTTTCTAATCGTAAAGACTTCATTTTGTACACTTTATGGCAACTCTCCTTGAACTTACTGAAATCTCCCCCTTACACCCTTTTAGTGATCATGTGGCTTTATTCTGTAGATTGAGGTGTCTCTTTCCGATCAAAAAGAAACCTCGTAGGCTTATCTGGCAATTCTCTAAGGGCGACTATGGTGCTATGAGAAATGATACCCGGAGCTTTGCCTTGGGGTACTTCAATGGGGGGCAAAACAATCATACTGTAAATGAAAACTGGCAACTGATTAAGTCTTTTCTTGAAAGAACAGTTAAGAAGAACGTTCCCACTAAAAGAACTGGAACTAAAACATCCCTTCCGTGGGTTACCGATAGCATTCGTAAGCTGATTAGAAGAAGGGACAGGCTGCATGCTATCTTCAAAAAAACTAACAACAACAAGTTGCGTGACAAGTGGGCTGAATTGCGCTCTAGAATCAAAAAAGAGGTCCAAATCTCCCACACAAATTATGTCAATGGTATGATTGGTGATATAAAACATGATACAAAACCTTTTTGGAGGTACATAAATGGCAAAAAAAAAGAAAAACATGGTATTCCCCCTCTAAAAACGGATAGCAAACTAGCTACTACTGACTTGGATAAGGCCTGTGCTTTCAATGCTCAGTTTACAAGTGTATTTACCAAAACCTTGTTTAATGTTATCCCTTTCCGTAGACCAACTTGCAGCAGAATGGCTAATATTACCATATCTACTCATGGAGTTGAAAAGCTGTTAAAAGGCCTTAATAAAAACAAAGCCGTGGGACCTGATAATATTCATCCTTGGGTCCTTAGTGAAATTGCTTCTGATCTTGCTCCTATGTTAAGCCACTTGTATCAACAATCCCTCTCAAACGGAAGGATACCCGTCGATTGGAAGAGGGCAAATGTTTGCCCTATTTACAAAAAAGAACGATAGTTCTCTCCCTAGCAACTACCGGCCTGTTTCGCTCACTTGTATTTGTTGTAAATTGTTAGAGCATATTATAAGTTCCAACTTGATGGAATTCTTTGAGTTGAATAATACCCTATCAACAAAGCAACATGCTTTTAGAATGTCACACAGCTGTGACACCCAACTAGTATCTGTCGTCGAAGACTGGGCTTCATCTCTGGATTCACAAAAGCAGGTCGATGTCTTTATCTTGGATTTTGAAAAGGCCTTTGACACCGTGCCTCACGAGCTGCTAAAAACCAAATTGTTTAGCCTTGGTGTTTCCAAACAGGTTCTTCGGTGGGTTGACTACTTCCTTTCAGATCGTAAGCAAGCTGTTGTAGTTAATGGTACCCGGTCCCCTTTGACGATGTTGTTTCTGGTGTCCCCCAGGGTTCTGTCCTTGGACCCATTCTTTTCCTTGTTCATATTAATGACATTGTAAATGCCGCTTCCTCTAATATTAGACTTTTTGCTGATGACTGTGTATGTTATCGGGTCATAGAGAATGTTAATGATTGTGGTATGCTCCAGATTGACATCCACAATCTAGGTCTTTGGGCTAAGACTTGGGGCATGAGATTCCAGCCCTCTAAGTGTAACATCATTACATTCGCCAGGAAAAAAAACCCGGTCAAATTCGATTATGTCCTGAACGATGTAAAATTAGTTAAGGTGGACTCGATAAAGTACTTAGGGGTTAAGATTTCTAATGACCTAAGCTGGGATAAGCACATTCAGTCTATCTGCAACAAGGGTAATAAGATTTTGGGAGTACTTTATAGAAACTTATCTTTTTGCTCTCGCAACGTGAAGTTAGCTGCCTACAAGGGTCTCCTCCGGCCTGTCTTGGAGTATGCTTGTTGCGTATGGGATCCACATCAGTCCTATTTACAAGATAAGCTAGAGAGCATTCAGAGGAGATCGGCTCGTTTTATTACTTAGCTCAGAATTTTCTCGTGAGCCAGGGTCAATGACCGTCATTTTGAAGGACCTTGATCTCCCCACGCTTGCTGAGCGTCGCAAGCAAAATAGACTTATTCTCTTCTCGAAAGGTTTTTTCGGTAAGGCTAATATTCCCATGGACAGACTTAGACACCCTACCCGGACTACCCGTGGGATGCACAACCTCCATTTTTGCCAACTCTATTCTAGATCTAACTGTTATAAATTTAGTTTCTTTCCCAAGACTTTGAAGGATTGGAATAATCTCCCTGCTGATTTGATTGATGGTTTAGACGGTCACTTAGACCCCGTTCATTACTTAACCAATTTTATTAGGGCTTAGGGCACCACCTGACGCATGCGCGGTGTAGTAATGTCCTCTGGATGTGTCACCGTGATCCGAAAGAAGAAGAAGAAGAACTTGAAGTACCATTAGACCAACATGCACGCGTGCAGGTAAATAAGTGAGAGTTGCATGCACAGTCAAAAACTTACATGCACTGGTGCATGTGTGCACGCGTTATTTCGAACACTGCCAAATAGACGCGCGATCTTGCCCTTCAAAGCAAAAAAGATGCGCGATCTTGCCCTTCAAATTTGCATCTAGTTGGTTAAAGTCACATGACTGAAATCCCTCTATATTAACAAGGAAGGACGGCTTCACCGGTCGCCACATGGCAGTTGCGATTAGGCCATTCTGCACAACTGCAGAATACCCTGCCCCAAAACCCTTCTCACCGAGACTCCTGGAGTCGCGGTCGCAGTCAGCACGATGATGATGTAACAAACTGCAGAGTCACGTCTTCTCTTCACTGAGGACCAGGACTGCGGCTCCACTTCAGATTGGAGTCCCGGTCGCAGTTGAATTGGAAATCATAAGAACACCGAGGACTGGGACTGCGACTCCGCCCCAGAATGGAGTCCCGTGGCTGTTGAATAAATGGCCAATGGGACCGCGACTACGACTCCACTTCAGATTGGAGTCCCGGTCGCAGTTGAAGTGGCAATCGTAAGAACACCGAGGACTGCGACTCCACTCCAGAATGGCGTCCCGGTGGCTATTAAATAAACGGCCACTGGGACCACGACTGCGACTCCACTCCGGAATGGAGGCGCAGTGGACTTAATTCCACCGAGGACCGCGACTGTGACTCCACCCCAGAATGGAGTCCCAGTGGCTGTTGAATAAACGGCCACCGGGACCACGACTGCGACTCCACTCCAGAATGGAGGCGCAGTGGACTTAAAATAATTTTTGCAAAAGTGTTCGAAGGATGTATGTTGAGTCGTTCTCAGAATGGAGGCACAGCTAGCGGACTTAGAATATTTTTCGCAAAAGTATATGGAGGATTAGCCCTCAATCAGGGCCTAGTATACTACGCTCCGTAAGACTACACTCCGAATACAAGGCCCTTATTCTCTGTACAGGCATTTCCAGTAAATAGGACAATAATGATATATCACAAATTTTCCGTACCTTGCGATCACATATGACACTAACGAGCACTAAATACAATCAGTTACTTTTATACCTTCCTTTTTTGGCAACTTATAAAGCGTCATTCGGTTTTCTGCAAGAAAGTTTCAAGAAAATTGGTCTTATTTTCACCTGCGATGCGAGGCCTAACTCCTTGGCAGACGAAATGACTTTTTAATCCCATAATCCTACTCAGCATTCCGCTCCACAACCATACCCAACTGCGTATGCGAATGATCTTTATATCATACATCGAAAAGTGTCGTAGTGTAAGAACCACCTCAGCCCATTGACGCAGATAATAACCCATGATCCTACTCGGCTTTCCGCCATTTCGTCTACTCGACTGCGTATGCGAAGAATCTTTATAAAGCATGGTGCAAAAGTTCCATACAAAAATATCACTTTGACCTATTGACGCAGACGGTTGAGCTAACGGTGGTCAAAGGTCACTGCAGATAGCTCGAAGCAGACGACTACTTGAAGGCAGCCTGGTAGTGAAATAATAAGTCATTTTTTCGTAAAATTTATCAACATTTTCACTCATTGAAGGTGTAATAGTGTTTTAATCGTTGTCAACTTACATCTGTGACAGTTTGGTGAGTAACCGAGCCGATTTGTAGTCGTTTGAGTTTAAAGTGTTTGCCACAACGCCGCGGTTGTGGCTAAATCCTGATTTTGTCAATGTATCGCCTAAGGACCTACTACACGGAGCAAAGTGCCAATGGAGCGTAGTGTGTAGGGCCTGATTGAGGACTAATGGAGGATGTACGTTGGCTTGTTCTCATAAAACGTCAAACGGCCACTACGACCGTGACTCCAGGAGTCTCGGTGAGAAGGGTTTTGGGGCAGGGTATTCTGCAGTTACTCCGGCCATTCTCTCTCACAAAACGCATAAGCCCAATGCATGCAAGGTAAAGCACTGCAGTAGGCAAGTCCACTTTGCAGATGTGGGCTTGATCGATGTCCACACAAATCACCCAAAGGGCTGTTGACGTGTGGTCCTTCTTCATCCGGATTACATTTGTTACATTTGGGCTTCGTCATTTCACAACGCACGTCAGTGTTGTGAATCGTAACTGCTGCGTAGCGACCGTTGAAGTCGTCCTCCCTTATTAATAAATATAGGCTAGTGTGTATTTATGTGCTCCGAATGCCTGTGGCTTGGACCGAGTACGATTTGCTACCCTACCATTAGCCTACATTACTCATTAGTAACATTAGGCCTAACGTTAGGCCTATTGATTGATATAATACAAGTACCAGAGTAATGTTAATAATTCCTTTATTTTACAAACTATACGACAAGCGCACCATTTACTTACCATCTTGAGAGTTGAGTATTCTTTCCTTTTGAAAAAATAATGCTTCAAGGACAATTCAAGGGTATTTATTTTAAATATTTTGTCTAATTTGTAGCAGGTCTTCGAAACGAGCTTGTGATGGAGCTCGAGTCGTGTGAAACAATGCGGCAAGTTCCGCGCCGCGGGAAAAACGGTATATCATAATCGATCGTCTTCTATGCATGCGGTGAGTGATGACATCGCTTTCAAAATACACTTCTATGCCACGGTGGTGTGAAAGGTGCATTGCAATTGGTACTTCTATTTCAAATTGTGTCTTTAAAACCTGATTCATCCAATGATAACAGTCGTACAAAAAAACTTCAGCAAGCATTCGGAAACTGCCACATGTTTGAAGATTGTGTCATCATGACTCATTCGAAATTGTATAACCCTACATAATTATTCCAGTGCACCGTACTGTATTTTAGATAGGCCTACAGTAACGCTTGTTCATCTATAAATGGTATATGTATTTGCATGTCGTCACCAGACTTCAGTTTTGGGCAGGGGAGGGGACGTTTCGCCGGCTGGGACACACCAACATGAAAGACTGAGCCTAGTGGTGGAGGGCGTCCTGGTGACGCGAGGCGCTCTTCTTCCATGGTGGGGTCCAGGGACACCATTCCATTTGGGTCTGGGAGGAAAAGTCCCCCCACCCCGGCGGAGGGTCTGGGGTATTTTAAAATTGTGACCATTAGAATGAAGCATTTTACTATCTCCCAAATGGCATTGGATGCGCACTAAACAGGCACAAGAAATACACATCACAATTTGACCATTTTTGTTAGTCATACTAGCACTAACGATTTAAAGAGGGGCAGGGAGGGGACGTACGACGGATCATGTTAATGTTTGCATGGGCTTTAAAAATAAATCCACTCATGTGCCCAATAGGAATTAATGTTGCGACAACTACACCTTCCTGCAGGTACAGACCGCGTGGTTGGACTAGCGGTAGAGCATCCGCCTCTCACGCGGAAGGCCCGGGTTCGATTCCCAGGTCGAGTCATACCAAAGACTTTAAAAATGGAACCTACTGCCGTTGTGCGTGATGCTCCGCATAAGCAATGGAGTGGGGAAAACAAGCCAGTGAGCCACAACTGGAAAAAAGGCCGTGGCCGGCTCGACTTGAACCAATGGGTTGTAAACTGGGCCGTAAAACTCCATCTAACTAACTAACTAACAAATCCTGCAGGTACACTACTTACCACCGAGGGGACAGCGCATTTGAGCATCGAAGGTGCGCGGATCCGGCGTTAGCCGGAAAATTTGGAAAAGAAGCCCTCCAATGCGGTTCAATGGGTTTTGGGTGCCTTAAAATTATAATTATGACAGATATAGTCCTGCCTTTTCAACGCTTCAGCAATAAATGAAAAAGGGTGGCTAGGTCCGCCGAGACCATCCCTGGCCAGTGCCTGAGCGAAGCGACCAGAACTCTCTGGGGCTGAGCATGTACGAAACTTTCGTGCATGAAGTTCTCAAAGAAGTTCTCAAACTCCTTTTGGAGGTATCACTACTTTATGATCCGTGGTGTGGTGCTTGCCTGTGGGGCTGCGCCTCGGCGAGGATTCAGGAGAGCAAAGTTTCCGGTTGCAAATTTGAAGGCACTGGTATTGAAAATAATTCAACGGACATTAGCCTATGGGAGTGAAGCTGTATAATTATCCATTTATTTTTTTGGATACGCAAAGGCAACGAAAATAGCACTTTTTTACAGTTTTCGAACATAAAATCTGACTAAAAGATAATCGATGTGGGAATTGTATTGAAGGGAGAGGACTCACGGCCGCAGTCGTCCCATAGCTGTTGAAAATAATGTTAAAACAATAGCTGTGGATTACAACTCCCAATAAGCTAGTCCTTCACATAGATCAAACAGATGGGCGCGAATCGCGCCAAAATGTGCAGTCGTTTTGAGAGCATCATTTGTGCAATTTTAGCTGCATATTTGACTGATAAAGTGACAGTGAGCCTAGTGCTCGTGTTCAAACCCAAAATCTCATGGGGGCACACGAGAGGAACAGCCAACGTTTGGGGTAGGTGCCCCCCCCCCCGGCGACGTCACTGTGCATTACGTGTCAGTGAATTCCCTTTAGGGCTCTTTGTACGCAGACATTGTATGCAAACATACTGAGTCTGGTCACGTGACACCCGAGAAGAGCTGTTTTATACGGGGATGATTATCAAAAAAAAAAAAAACTAACTTGGTTGTATACGTAATGTGTGCAGGGACAACACAATTGTGAGGTCCACGGTGATCCTTAGAATGTACTGAACATTTCACTCAGTCTCTTGGTTTGACACTAAGGGGGATTCCTCATATGACAGCATCGAGGGTGCATCTACGACTGCGGATCTGGGCCTCCCCACGAAGATATGGACAAAAAAAGAAGCCCTTGTATGTGATTTAGTGGTTCTGAGTGCCTTTACAATCTACTTCCTGCATTTTCTTCAGCAATAAACGAGGAAAAGGGTGGCTAGTGTCCACTGAGACTACCCCTGGGGCAAAGGCGAAGCCGTGGTGCAGAAAATTCTGGTATGATAAAGAATCGAATCGAAATTGACTCGTGATTTACTGGTCTACCAGAAGGTCTCCAGAAGGCCCAAAGGGCAGGTAAAAAGTGTCTCCAAAAGTCAGTGCAACAGAATATGAAAGCCAGAAAGAACTGAAGAAAGCAACAGTGTTCGTACAGTCGTAGCAATGAAGTCAGGAATCCGAGATCACTGAGGCCCATCGCGGTGGTGCATCAAAAGCCCTCAATAAACATATTTGGACCATTCTCCTTTGGGTTGATAAGCCCTTCTTCAGGGCATTTTCTCCGTTGATGTGCCGTTATTCAGGGCAGATGTGAGCTCAATGTCTTCTTCGATGGATGGTTTTGTCTCTGTTGATGCGCCCTTACTCAGGACAGTTTATAACTCGATGACCTCTTCGGTGGCTGATCTTGTCTCCGTTGACGCGCCGTTGTCACCTTATTTAGGGCAGTTGTTTTTCCTGACTATACAACTTTCCGGGTATTTACGTAGAACTTTGCGAAACACTATTAGTATATCACTAAAACCCTATGCACAATGTAACAGGCCCACCGTTTCGTAAGGCAAATACCTACAATCCTCGACCAAAGTACATGGGACAAACCCTCTCCCCGTGTCCAGGTGTCAATGTTGAAGTGTCAGAACACGCTGGGCTGCCGCAACGTTGACCAGGGGAATGGGGATGCAGATAGGGGGTGGTGATCCGTCACTGTTGTTTGTTTTGCTTGTTTTGTCCCATCATTTTTGTTGAGGATTGTAGGTGCAGAAGCCTTGTACTTATGGTGGTAATGGGAGGTTTGCATAGGAGGCTGCAAAGCATTGAACAGAATTGCACTATCACGTGTATAGGTCTACTACAGTGATATGCAGTGGACACTGTATTTATTGCCGTAGATTAGGGGGGGGGGGGTTAGGATTGTTCCTCGCGAAGAGGGAATTAAACGTTAAAAGTGGATAATTTTGCAATGTAAAGTGAAGACAAAAAAGGAAGGTGGTTTTCAAAATATGCGTGTTTTCAGGGTATATCCTTTGCAATTTTCATATGTGCTCATTCATCATTACTTCATACATAAACAATTTAAAAAAATGGTCATTAAAGTGTGATACTTCTTTTTTGTGTAGCATAGCACATTCAATGTCATTTCATGATAGTGGATGAATTTGTTTTATTGCCTACAAATTTCTACAAACTCTAGAGGTTCCAGGGCTTCGACCAAACTTCTTACCTTGACTTTTCTCCCAGACCACACCCATAGCCATGGCCGTACGGGCCGGGGGCAGCCCCCCCCCCCCCAATGTCAGGAAGGCTGACTAAATCGGGCAGATATTTTTGTCTCAGTCGGGCGGAAAATTGGACAGTTAAATTAGATCTGGCGTCGGGCAAAAACCACCGCCCTCCCTCAGAAAAAAAAAACGGTCCCGTACGGCCATGCCCATAGCCTATGTGAGGCCACTTGGCCTTCGTCCTGAAGGGAAAGCTTGTAGCGCCCTCGCTAGCTGCGGCCCGCGAATGGATTATAACTATCAAAAAAGCCCATCTGAGGAAAAAGGTCCCCCCTGGTTTAGTGGGTTCAGATAGTTTTCCAAGTTGCAAGAGAGATGTTTGCAAGGGGTGTTTGTCTCAGGTAGCTTATAAGGGTCGACGTCGCAGATGAATTTGCTGGCAAACGAAATCATCAGTGTTGTACGGTAACGAGTCATGACTCGAGTCACTAATTTTCAAAAGGGAATGACTCGAGCAACTGTATCATAATTTTCCTTATAGAAATAATACAATGACTCGAGTCACTGACTCGATTCGAGTCCCTTGAGAGTAGTAAATGACTCGATTCGACTGCAAAATTGAGTGACTCGTTACAACACTGGAAGTCATGTATGTGGTGTTCTTCGTCGCTAGCTGCTTTTGGTAAAGAATGCGTTGCGTAAAGGCCGGTTCATACTTCATTATAGCGCTATAAAGCTGTGTTTAAGGATTTTAGCTGGGTCTCGATATGCCGATGTAAAATTGATTCATACTTCAGTTTTCTCGCATAGCTCAACTTTCGCAGTACTGCCATGCAATGCACAGTCTCCCAATACCTGCCTATGCAAAGGCCAAGTACAGTACATATGTGTATGCGGTTTGATCGGCTCTACGACAAAGTACACTATTGGTTACCGTGATAATTTTAGGGAATACAAGAAAATCCTGCCTTACTAACCTTTATGTCTTAATTCGTGGGAAACAATAACTGTTTCCCTCCATTCCTACAACTCTCACTGTCACAATCAGGCCGCCGATAGTCGCACAGAACCCGAATACATGTAATGAGCCGGTATCTGAAAAGGTCAGCCATTGTTGTCGAGTAGGATCGTGAGCTCGTTTCAAAAGGTCGTTCACCTACCAAGCAGCCAATCAGAAGCCGTTTCCTTTGCGATATCTCGAGAGCTTGCGAGAAAAGTTGAACAATGTTCAACTCCAAGCGATGACCGTGAATCGAACTGGCGGCAAAGATATTTTGACCATATATGGTTATTGATCGCTTTATCGCGCGAGAAATTTGGAAGTATGAACCGGCCTATACTGTGTACGGAGGCTGGTGTGCAATTCGGCAGACTCGTGTTTACGTTTGTTTGTAGTCTTCCATGAGTAAGTCCTTTCTTTGTACCAGTGCTCTGGCGCAGCGTAGTCGACAATGGATCGAGTCATAGGCGGGATCATTTAGGGGGGAGCAAGGGGGAACCTTCCCCTTTCCACTTTTTACCAGACCTTAGAAAAATAATAAAAATAAAAAAAAATGAACAAAAGGAAGCAAGACTAGAGGAATTGTAAGGGAATTTTCAATATTATGGTTAATTTTGCAATGTAAAATAAAGGAAAACAAATCAAATACCATAAAAATGCCAGAAAATGATTTTTCGCGCTTCGAACGTACCGGCTGTCATAACCATCTAATACAGTGGCGAAGCTCAAGGGTAGGGAGGGATGGGGCAATTATTGTTGATCAATTTTGTATACGCCAATAAAATTGTCAAAACATGGGCGCCATTCTTTTGTGACTTAAAGCCCTGAGGTAAGGGCCACAGCTGGCAGTACTAAGTGTACGCACGATAGTCCTTGCATGTACAATTCAGAGACCTATAGCCATGTATGGGGAAACTCGATATTCTGTAACTTTTTTGGCGCAGTGCTTCGCGTGAGCACAGAGTTAGTAGGTGTCACGTTAGGACTCTTGTCCGTAGGTAAACTTTTGTAGAATTGCCTAGCTATTACATCCTGTAGGATATGTTGAGTAAATTACTATTTTCAAACCCCTTGCAACCCCTCCCGCCGTTCACTTTCCACACCAACTACCACTATTTCCATCAATCTGAACGACGCACCATCTTAAATGTGCAATCATCATAAGAAAAATATTTCATTGGCACTTCAGATTATACCTGGGGACTCAGGATGTTCTCTAGAGGTGGTTTCAAAAAAATCGGATTTTTTGATTAAAATCAGATTTTTTTTATTTTTTTAAATTCCGTAAATCCTCAATACAATTTGTTTGCAAATGTTTTTGAAATCTCTGTTCTGGCAGTTACACTGACTTATGTCATCATAAGCCCAATATTTCCTCTTGTCCCTTGTCCCATAAATGGACCGCAAACTATTTGACTGTTGTGATGTATTAAGATGCAAGGCTGTGTCAGTTCTATTGTTAAGCACAGTGGGGCCTGTTTGTATACAAAGAGCTTGGTGGTCCAGGGTATCTGACTCTATACACAGGAAATACATTCATAATACCCAGAAGTTGATTGGGGATTAGGTTCTTGTATTCCTTACAATGTTGTTTACACTTGACTCAGTGGATTAATTTAGAAGTGTTACCCTCTTTTCAATGTTTAGACTCATCTAGGGAGGTTTACTGTACACATCAGTGTTACAGTTCAGTTCAGTATCACATACTTCATAGTGCATAGCAGGTCCAGTATATTTTCACCCCTAATTTCAACTGAGTTACAACAGTAACTGCTCGTGAGAATTAAGTGACTCGCTCTTTAAGCTACAGTTTTCTTACAATTTTGAGAGAAACTTTGAGAAAAACAGAATCACAATTGTTTCTTCTTCACTGTTAATCACTAAATCAAGACTTTTGGTCTGCTATCCTAAGCCTATAATACAGGATTAATGTGCACCATAATCAGATCTTTATATAAATAAAACAAACATTAGATTCGTCAATTGACTGAGTTTGAAGTTTTTCAATGCAAAATAATGAATTTTATTCATATACAGTAAGCAAGTGTATGATTTGAGTAACCAGGGAGTTGTAACAAACACCCTGGAGTAAGTATGGTTGACAAAAAATGTTGTGCAGGGGGTACAACTTGTGCTAAAATCATCTGACAGTGTGTAATTTGTCAAAATTAGTTGATCCCAATGGTTCTATTTGATTTTATTCCAATTTTTCCATCCAAAAATTTAAAAATACAATAAAGGTGATTTAAATCAGTGATTTTTTTAAAAAAATCATTTGATTTTAATCGCTGATTTTAATCAGTGTGATTTTAATGAAACAACCCTGCCGTAAAAGCCATCAACTTTAAGAAAATTCTGAGGAGGACCCACGTTCCCCAGCCTTCGACGATGGCGGGTAAAGGCTTCGCCGGCCACACCTTACGAAGATGCAGCCTCCAAATTGTGAAAATTGCTTAACTGGCATTTTTACTGCCGACGCTCATGGCCACGTCTCTGTAAGAGTTACCCATAACAACATGTCATTGATATTGGAAGGTATTATATACCCCTCAAACTTTGATCGCCCTTACAAAATTATACTATTATTTATATTAATTATATATCTTACTTTTCATGGTAATAAAACAACTTGAGGGGTCCCTTGTCTTAGACCATCGATAAAAATGAAACATAAAAGAAAAATATGTGGCTGAGGAAAGTGGGAGAATCTTTTATGCAATCGATAATATTGCATTTAAAGATAAAGAAAAACAATAGGCTACAATAAAATGTCTTAAATAACTGTTTTTCTTCGGCGAGCTTCGCGCGCATCAGTTTTAATACCGTGTCTCGGACTTTCTGTAGAACATCTTGCGTGCTCCATAGCTTCGTACAAACTCTTCCGTTATAACCATTCTAACTACCCACAAGCCAAACCCTCTTCATCATAAAAATGACCTGTTATTCTGAGTAAGGCTATTACTAAAATGGTCAAAATGTGATTTTAGTGATGCAAGTAAGTGCTCATAGTCCGATGAGTTCTAAAAAAGCCAAATGCTTCATTCCAATGACTTTAATTCTTTGAATACCTCAGGGCTTCCGGGGCCTTACCCCTGGCTCGCCAACGGGGGGTTGCCCTTGGACCCACCAGGAGCCGTAGGGCGGGCCCGTGGACCCCACGCCTTTAAAGAAGCGCTCCTCACTCGCCTTGTTTGGTATTCCACCCGGGTGTGCCCCAACACTTTCAGACATCAAATCCCACCCCTGGAGTCATAGCGTTTTAAATCACGTCACGGCCACATTGGACCCATAGCAGTCAAAAATAGATGTTGAAACGATATATCCGGAATCAGGGCAGAGGCCTACAAAGTTCACACCCATATTTACTGCTGTATGTATCAAATAATCTACAAATATTGCAAAAATATGTTGCCTATGCAATTTCCAACGCTATTTTCCTCAGCGTAGCTCAGATCACAATAGGCCTAAGCTATAAGTAGCCCGGATCTCTTCCTGTGTCTCATCATCACACACCCCATGGTAAATTGTTGTTGGATAAATATTGTTACCAGTTGTGGCAAGACCTAAAGGTCTGACATAAATCATCCAATTCATTAAACATTTTCCCAAACAGTAGCTTGTTTGTTGTGCAGTGAAACTACATTCTAATAACGTTCTTTCTTTCAAATAGCCAGTTTTGTTTCTAAACATACTGATATTCCTTCTTACACACACACACATACACACATACACACACACATATCTATATATATATATATATTTATATTTATATATATATATATATGTTCCATTATTATTATTTGGGTCACTAGTTTTTTTCTGTTTTCTAGCGCTCTTCAAATGATTTCTTACTGTTTTGTTTTGTATATCAATGTTGTTTCGCATTTTTTTGAAATCATGTGTGAAATAAAACTGAATTGAATTGAATGTCACGGTCACTCATTGCCAATGTTATCCAGGGAAGGAGGCATTTTCCCATGATTTGTCATTTGCATTCATCCCCTCAGATATGTGGGTGTCAAAATAAAGATTTGATTACCACGGCGTCTCTCCCATCCGTTCAAATATAATAGAAAGCGCTTACAACTTTGTGGAAAATTCCACGACGTTTCGGGTATAAACCATAAGCGTAAGAAGCTCTTTGAAAGTGTAGGGGGGGGGAAGTGAATGTTAGTGATCAGTGTCCTGGGGAGGGGTCCAGGTGAAGGGGGTTCCCCTCCCCCTTTGGAAATTTTTTGATTGTTTAAAGTGCCCTAGATGCAAAATGGTGCAATGTTTGACGAACCTTGAAGTAATTTCATCCTATTCAATGCCATATTTTTGCAATATATCATCCAAATTTGGGGGGGGGGGGGAGGGCGAAATGAAGTTTTCGCCCCCGCTGTCCCCCCCCCCCTCCTTCCCTACGCCTGTGTAAATCCTTCATCAGGTACAAAACTAACTGCAACTGAACAACAATACAAGTACGGAAAAACACACACTGAAAATGAACACGACCAAAATGGATAAATAAAGGAGATGGAGAAATAAAGGAGACACGACGCCGGAGAAAACAACTTGTAGAGTATAACTGAGTAGAACTGGTTAAAAATAAAGAAAATTCTAGAAGTGGCAAGTTAAATTAGGTCCATCCTTACGTTTAGACCGTGAGGAGAGAGGGTTCTGAGCTGCATGATAAATCGGTTTTCGGCAGTTAGACTATCACGGTCAGAACCTGGGCACATCTCGTAACGACTAAGTCCTGTATCGAGCATGGTGATGGGATAGTCCTCAGTAAAGGCACGTGTATGGCCGGTCGCCGATAGCTCCCTGTACACCGGTCCTTACCCCGACCCATTGAAAACCCGGGGCCCAGCCGAGTGCTGGTCGAAACTGATTTTCTTCTTATAGCAAAGCTAGGATCTAAAGTCTAAACTTACTACTTCCTTTTCCTTTCTAAATCTTACACTTATATTGCCGTTGTTTTTTTTATCACTTTCAACCTGTGAAAAGTCCCGAAAATTTGAAATAAAACCATCAACTTCGCCACCTCAGTCAACAAGCGTTCGAAATATTTGTTGACATCAGATGTCGTGTGCGTAACATTGTGACGTCACGCACAACATTTTGATTACGGTAGTTCCTGTACATACACATGGCAACTGTCTTTGCAAACATTCTACACTGACGTAACGATGTAGCTTATTACCATACTGTTGTAAACAAAGTTCCATAGTCGCACAGTAAATTTTACGGCGCGGAAAAGTCGCAGATTTCATTTCACATTTTTGGCACTTTCCAGAAATTCTAAGCGATCAAAAACAGATGCAATACTACTGTAAGATCTGGAGAAGAAAATTCATGGTAGTAAATTAAGATTTTACTGTCAAAATTTGCTGTGAGAAGCAGGGCCGTCTTAAGAGATCACCGGGCCCTGGGCCCGGCATTGGAGCGGGGCCCCTCAATCAAGTGTGTTCGAAAAAAGTTGCGTGAAAAATTGACATCCTTGACCATCGCTCAAGCATAGACATGCCTGCATTTACCCCCCCCCCCCCCCATGTCGCGCATAAAGCATGGAAATTGGAACTTTTATGTGAATAACATATGTGATGTATCTAAAAGCTGAAATACATTATAGAAGAGTAATCTTCCAGTTGCTCTCCATCCCTAATAACAACACTGGACTTTTGAAAAGTATTTCCACACAAAAATCTTTTACGCAAGGGGAGGTATGATTTTTTGCGCAGAGGTCAATTTGCGGGGCCCCTGACATCGCGGGGCCCTGGGCCTGGGCCCAGTGGGCCCATGCGTTAAGACGGCCCTGGTGAGAAGGAAGACAATTCAACCATTACACAGACGGCCGATCCCCCCGTTATTTCCATAGGTCGGTGTAGGGACTGTGTGTAGTGAGCTGTAGGCGAACGACCACAGTCCTTTTCTGGTGACTAGGTGATGGGGATGAACTGTGTGGCTATCGGAAAGCCTTGGAGGTTTTGTCTGATGGACCTGATTTGTTCAGTGACTCGGTCTGCGAGGCCGGGAGATGTTTGGTCTCTCCCCCATACAGAGAGATAATAAAAAACGTTCCTACGAATCACCGTCAAGCATTAACTATATTTTAATCAAAGTACGGGGTATTTATAGGGAAATTAGCATGCCGTCTTCTATAAACGCCCTCATCATAAGGTTATGCTTGGCGCAAATAAACCAATGGAGCTTTAAGTTTGACAATTATCAGTGCCAGAGTTTTCTATTGGGAGGGGGCTAGATCTCTGGGAGGGCTGGTGCATGTTCTACTGATATTTTTTCAACATATCTCCGATCACCAGTGGGAGCTGCTGGGGGGGGGGGGCTCTGAGATTTCGTGGGAGGGCTGGAGTCCCCAAACCTCCGTAGCTACGCTACTGACAATTAACCCCTGCCTGTTACACTTTCCTACCTAATCACAAGTTTCTTCTCCAATAACTAGCACAAAATCCTATAGGTATTAGCTCATTGCACAATCTAAAACAAACCGATGTAAACCACATTCGTAGAAGTACAGGTAAAGTGTTGGTTATCAATGAAGCTTTAAACCAAGCTGTGGCTACTAGGAAAGAAACATGACTATCTTCAAATGGCATTGGATGCACCCTAAAGAGGCCACAAAATAAAATTCAAGTCAGGAGATCATCATTTTCCCGACTCGTATTGACTTTAGGTCGATTTCATGATGACGATGGGCATTTTGGCGGGAAGGATGGATTATGCAAGAGTAATTGGAGCTATAATCCACTCATACCGTTAAGGAAACGGTCATTCTAACTATTTATAAAAAGGGTACATGTGAAGCGCTCAGAAAAAAACACTATTTTTAGAGATATTTTAGCAATATTTTACTTCGATGGATTGAAAACTTTATTCCTTTGTGGAAAAATTTCCTCTCGTTCCTTTTCCCCTTGTTTATTTCACAGAACATGCATTACATTTTCACCCCGGGTAGATTGAACTGGAATTCCCAGGTCGATCGAACCCGTCAGTACCCTGCGGAGCGGACTCTGTTTGCTCAGCTCCTCAGCTTCCCAAACCACCAGGAATATGCCGTACAGCCTGCTACGTAGGCAAACCCGTCAGACACTCTGGTCCATGCCCCCTGCAGATAGCCTACCATGCGCGGAGATCCCGGGGGACAGGGGAACATGTCCCCCAATATTTGAGAAATCGCCCATCGGACTTTGATTTTTAACACAGTGAACTATTTTAAATGAGGTCATGTCCCCCCTCCCTCAATACTGAGAAAAATCGCCTCCAATGTAGCCTACGATACTGTCTCAAGGCCTAATTATATACGCACAGGTGACATTGTGACATCAATAAAAATGCGAAACAGTAATACCCGAGGGAAGTAGACAATAATAGAACAACTCTTTTTGTGAAGGTTTTTAGCGCATACTGTTGAAGACGATTGTTAAAAGGGAACATACAGTCACTCCAATTTGGACTAGTGTAACCGGGTATCCTATTTCGTGAATGGCTCTTGAGAATGTGACAATCATATTTTTCTCACTGAATTGTGAAATTCACACAGAGCTTCTCCTAATTGTTTACCTTGAATATTCAATACTTGTGTTTTACACCATGCATCATAAACGATACTTGAAGGGAGATAAGAGGATATTTGTGAGATTTAGCTGATGGCAGGCTCAAAATAAATTTAGGGCGACTGCTTATGCCCTTTAAGTTTCGTATGGGAGGAAGTAGTGGAAAACTGCGCATCAGGGTTATCAATAAAACACAGAGATGTAGTATATCTTAGGAACTGACATGTTTTAAATTCCTTTCTGTCATACATAAAGTTTGTTCAAACACTGGTGTATAGGTATAAAGCAATTTAAAGCAGCGGCACGTGGTCCAGGATAAAAATACTAATGAGTGGTTGCATTTAACAAGGTTGTACTTAGTTTGCATGTTGATATGAATGGAAATGATTAGTATACAGTACTGGGTATGAAATAAAACATATAAATATGACGAATGTTTTGAAAATATTGATGTGAAAGTTGTATCGATCTTTAAAGAAATAAACAAAAATAAAACATCTTTAACAGAAAAAGTAAACAATACTTCTTGATTAATAATACAGTACTGTGTTTTGGATTGCGGAATAATTGGCAGCTAGAAATCTGAATGAATTTTAAGTACATGGCAGTCATAACTAAATAATAACAGTATGAACTGATGGAATAATGCCAAAGGAATGACTAATACTTGAAAATACCCTAACGTAGCGTAATAGTTTGCTATGCAATAAATTGATTGAATACAAAGTTCGGCGCTCAATTTTGCGCAGGGGCAGAGAGAAAAATTCGACTTTCAGTTCAGGTCAATTGTAAAGAGTCTTTTGGCGAGTAAGCTACACATTTTTTGCACAGACCGTATTTCAAATATAAGGGCGATGCAATTATGGAATGCAGAAGGAGAAATGTGAAATGTAATGCTAAGTTGTCTGCTATTGTATCCCACAATGCATTGCACAAGCTAAATTTTCCCATTTACTGCATAGCGGTCTTTAGAGTGACCGTTCAAGCTAGTCTACTCAGGTTTTGTGCTACCTACAGTTGATTTGAGCTTATGGGAGATGCGTATTTAAACGTCGGAAATCGGAATGATGCAGAACAAAATATTTATGTGAAACATCGAGAGTGACATTTTCTTTTTGTTCCGTCTATAGTAACATTGAAATCTACTGAATAAAAGTCTACGTTCATTTACATAAATTTGACAGACACAGAACTACGTGATTACATTACTAAACCCTACCTGACTACGCTTTGGTGCAAAAAAGAATTGACTGGGAAAATCTTCTAAAAGTTACCGTGCTAGTTAAAATAAGCTGGAAGTTATAAAATATGAGCACCTACAGAACCCTCACAGGGACTGTTTTCCTACACTCACTAAATTGCACAAATGCTAAGTGAAGACGTGACCACAAAATTATTAGTTCTTTTAGAGGGAGTCTTAAATGGGGAAGGCTTCACATAATACACGGAGATACCACTAGCAGCCTAATATTCATCGCCATCTTCCTCTCCACCCTCTCCGTCATGTGAATCGACACCAACTTCTTCATAATCCTTCTCCAGGGCAGCAAGATCTTCACGAGCCTCAGAGAACTCACCTTCCTCCATACCCTCACCAACATACCAGTGAACAAAGGCTCTCTTGGCATACATGAGATCAAACTTATGATCAAGACGGGCCCAGGCTTCAGCAATGGCAGTTGTGTTGCTCAACATGCAGACGGCACGCTGGACCTTGGCAAGGTCACCACCTGGTACCACAGTTGGTGGTTGGTAGTTGATGCCCACCTTGAAGCCAGTTGGACACCAGTCAACAAACTGAATGGTACGCTTGGTCTTGATGGTTGCAACTGCTGCATTGACATCCTTGGGTACCACATCACCACGGTACAGCAGACAACAAGCCATGTACTTGCCATGACGAGGATCACACTTCACCATCTGGTTGGCTGGCTCAAAGCAAGCATTAGTGATCTCAGCAACAGTCAGCTGCTCATGGTAGGCTTTCTCTGCTGAGATGACAGGAGCATAGGTGGCGAGAGGGAAATGGATACGTGGGTAGGGTACCAGGTTGGTCTGGAACTCGGTCAGATCCACATTCAGGGCGCCATCAAATCTCAGGGAGGCAGTGATGGAGGATACAATCTGACCAATCAGACGATTCAGGTTGGTGTAGGTTGGCCTCTCGATATCCAGGTTGCGACGGCATATGTCATAGATAGCCTCGTTGTCAACCATGAAGGCACAGTCAGAGTGCTCCAGGGTGGTATGTGTGGTCAGGATGGAGTTGTATGGCTCGACAACAGCAGTGGAAACCTGTGGTGCTGGGTAGATGGCAAACTCCAACTTGGACTTCTTACCGTAATCGACGGAGAGACGCTCCATGAGCAGGGAGGAGAAACCAGACCCAGTGCCTCCACCAAAGCTGTGGAAGATGAGGAAACCTTGAAGACCAGTACACTGGTCAGCCAACTTCCTAAGTCTGTCCAAGACCATGTCTATCAAACCTTTACCGACGGTGTAATGACCTCTGGCGTAGTTGTTGGCGGCGTCCTCCTTTCCTGTAATCAACTGTTCGGGATGGAAGAGTTGACGGTAGGTGCCAGTCCTGACCTCATCTGACAAAAAGAAGATTTAAACAGGAAAAATATTTAGGAACTATTTTGTTGAACATGCAGAGGATGTCATATTTTCAACATTCTATAGTGAATGACTATTCTAAACTTATTTAAATCCAAGTCTAGTCTCTTGTCCGAGCACCAAAACTTGTAAATAATTTCGAAATATGTAGCTTCACACCAAAAGATGTGATGAAATGTGAATATATCACTTAAAAGTTATGCTTGTCATTGACACACGACAAGCACCTGGAGGTGAGAGCACGCTCATGGGCGTACGAGGCGGGAGTGGGGGTGGGCGGGGGTGGGGTTGGGGTAAAGTTTATACTATTTTAGGCAAAAATGCATCACTCTAAAAAAAGGTATGGTCAGATTTGAACCGAATCTGATGAGAGGGGCACCGAACAGGAATCTGATCATTATTTGACCACTTTTGGTTCAGAAATGATCAGAATTGGTTCATTTTTGAACCGCATCTAGTCAAATTTTTGACCAGATTCCTGTTCGGTGCCCCTCTGATATGACTTTTTTTAGAGTGCATGCATTAAATATCCGGGCAAAAGTGCTGCAACTCCCCCCCCCCCCTCCCTTCTGGAAGCAGTCCCATACACTTATGGTTGAGCTATATTGGTAGTCAATTGGCGGCACCAAGAATAGATGAATGTCCTTTCACATTTGAAATAAATCACATCTGCACATGATCTCAGGTAGTGTAGGTGGATGTAGGGACCCATTATATTCAGGTAAAATGAAGCGACCATGATAGTTGGACAAGAGCCAATGGTCAAGGAGACCTTTCTAAATGGAATACGGATGTGCTTTATAGCGTTATATCGTGTTGCAGAAGAGATCTATCCCAATTTTGCCTTCTAGTGACCGAATGCATGACCTTTGACCTCCACCAAAAGCAGCAGTTTCCCTTAGAGGTGAATATCGGACATCCACATGCTAATTATGAGATCCCACAAAGTGCTTTTGTGAGATACCGTATACACACGACCCAACAGGTTAGTCACCCGGACGGTACTGAATATGAGTTACCCACGTTGCAAGTATGAGATACCTCAATGTTTCCGTCCCTGAGTCTCATCATTAACAGTAATGTTTTCACAGTTTGAGTTTTGGTGACCTAACATTACCTTTGACCATCACCACAACAATAGCGTCCTCATACTAAACATGAAGAACCGATATCATAAGCATGAGATTGATACATGAACGTTACTTTTGTTGAGATGTCATGTTTACAAGGCTTTCACTTTGATCTCTAGGGAACCCATATGACAGTTGAAGCCCATGAAAATAACATTAGCTTCTTGTGTACTGAATATATGGTATACACTGTTGAGATGCTTCTGCTCTCTTACAGTCCACATGTCACATTATGTGTCTCCCACCATGAGATTAAACGACGAACGCTTACCTACAACAGTTGGTTCCAAGTCTACAAAGACAGCTCTTGGGACGTGTTTTCCAGCTCCAGTCTCACTGAAGAATGTGTTGAAGGAGTCATCACCACCGCCCATGGTCTTATCACTGGGCATTTGACCATCAGGCTGGATACCATGCTCAAGACAGTAGAGTTCCCAGCATGCATTGCCCATCTGGACTCCGGCCTGTCCAACGTGTACTGATATGCACTCACGCTGAGGGAAAACACAATATTTGTCCTTTCTTAATTCATTTATGTTTGACTAAGTAATTCACATTTGTTGACCTGCAAAGAGCACATATTTTTTAACCGCTAAACTGTTTTGCATGCATAGTTACTGCAGTGTACAGTATACAAACACATAGGCGTAGGAAGCTGTTCTCAGCTGGAGGGGGGAGCGGTGGCTGATGAACGCTGTTTCGGACCACCGTCTTGGGCAGGGGTTTTAAGGGAGGGGCGTCCCCCTCCCCATTGGGGAACGTGATATTTCAGAGTCCTTAGAAGCATTTGGTGCGACATATGGTCCAGAATTAAAGTAAATTACTGCGAATATTTGACATTTTTTACTGAGGGAGCAAATAAGGGGTTGTCATTTCTCCATGAATTGGGGGGGGGGGAAGAACCATACTTCCGCCCCACTAATTTCTGGACGGGGGTGGGGGCTTTAGCCTACGCCTACGCCCATGTACACACATGTCCTCTTACTAGTTCTGCAGCCAAAATATGTCAAGTCAGTGCTGCTTGGGATACCACGCAGTGGCGTAGCTAGATTTTTTTTTGGGGGGGGGGGGGGCAAAAGCAAACAATTTCCGACAGATTATTATCTTGAAGTAATTATGTACTATCTAAGCGTAGTGCCACCATCATCTGGCGTGTAGCGCACGGAAAAATTAAATTAAAATACCTTCGAGATTGCCTTAAATGACACTTTCAGGCCTTGTCAGTAACCATTTCGAGTGTAATTCTGCTTAAAAACATAAGAAGTGTTGAAAGTGTTTCAAATGAATTGTTTTTATTTCCGACAGAGACTTAAAATTTCCGACAGAGGCCATCGGAGGCTTTGTGGGGGGGCGACCGCCCCCTGCCCCCCTCTAGCTACGCCACTGATATCACGTCTTCCCTTGCATGGAAAAGTGTTGCCTTTGAACTCATTTGACGCTTCCCCCATTCAGACCCCCAGTGAAGGGGGGAGATGCTACCATGGGCGTGGATCATGGGGGAAGGGAGAGGCGTCCCCTCACTCTTTTGGAAGGGGGATATCTCCAAAAAGGCCCCCACTTTTTCAATAATATAACATAGATTGCGAATTGACACTACATTTTAAAAGCTAAATTGCGCCCAAATATGGCACCATTTGCCATACAGACACCTTCAAACTTCCCTTTTTTTCAAAGAGGAGGGGTTCCCCCTCCCCTTAGACCCCTCCCCCAGGACGGCGATTCACAAATGGTGAAAAGTCCCCTCTCCACCTTTGGAGATGGATCCAAGCCCTTGGTTGCTACTGCGAAGCAATGTCCCTACTATTGGCTAAAAAAAAGTTTAAAAATATTGGCTACTATTGGCGCCAATCGATACAACCACAAGCTCTTAAGCATGAGACCTGTTCTCTCTGACTAATTTTAAATTTAAACAGAGCTCTATCTTTCGTTACTTCTTTGTTTTAATGGTTAGGTTTCTCCCGAGGATTGGTTTGTTCCTGTCTCTGTCTTTTTCCTATAAGTCTTTGTAGTAGTGCATTTGTACGTTGTTAACAGTGGCGCCGGCAAGGGAGGGGCACGTTCCCCCCAATCTATTTCCGAAAATATTCTCTAAAAGAATAAAAATGAGCCCCACAGGCGTTTGTACATTTCTGTAGGCAGAGGTGACTGAGTGATGAATCTATTTTAATCATCTTTTATCTTAAGTCGTTTTCAAACTATAAATATTCTCGCAAATCCTTTTCAAAGTACCAAAATTTTCGCGCTCTCCGCAGACTCATCGCATCGCTGTGTTTATTATCAAAGCCTCAAACATATTCATCGACGCGGGTTGTACAACTACTGTACGTCGATTGTTCGTGTGCATAGTCATTATGGAGGAGCACAGCAATACAAAGCAGGGAAATTCAGGGTAAGACATATTTTGTGATAATTGAAACCTTATACGAATTACCAGACAGAAGACTCTAATTGGCGAATGCATTTCGTTGGGAATTGACAGCGTTTCTGTGTTAAGTCTGCACGCAACTTTGTTATGGAAATAATTTCCAATGCAAAATTTCGGCGCGCTTCTCGCGCATTCTTCACGGTTCACACCCCATATCTCATAAATACTAATATATTGGGGCAATAATACATTATTCTGACCATTTTTCTGAAAAAAAGTACATCTCCGACCTCTGTAGGGATCCCGCATCGACAGAGAATCTTGAAGCAACTAATATGAGTATCATATAGGCTATGGCAACATTCATAGCATGTACTTGTCGTTACATATTTTTCTTTTACAACGGGTGCCATGCCACAGCCAAAAATGTCACTAAATAATGATAGTTTTAAGCATTCTTTAATTGACAGATTTGTCAAGGATACCACCATTTTGTATCTTGGCCACCTTACCTAGACAAAAATTGTAAGGGGAGAGCTCTCACCCCTCCACTCAGACAACACACATTTTCTTTACACTCAACCAAAAATAAGAATTAACCAAATTGTGAAAGTTTTCCAGTATATCTGCATATGATTAGTTCGAAAATTCGTCAAAGATAGCATTTTGCATCTAAGCCATCTTAAATGAACAAAAATTTCTCAAAGGGAAGGGGACACCCTTCGTCTTTGACACCTCCCCCAGGACATCACCTCTACAAGGTGACAAAGGAAGGGTGCAAACTACCACCCATACAATCTAAATGCAAAAGAGTGAAATCACTCCGAAAGAGACTGTAGTTTGGGATCACTCCTAGTAGGAGTGAATTTCACTCGGGATGGAGTGAAATTTCACTCCAAATAGAGCGATACTTCACTCGCATGGAATGATATATCGCACTACTTCGAGTAAATTTTCACTCCAACCTGAGTGACATTCACTCTTACTAGGAGTGGTCCCAAACTACAGTCTCTTTTGGAGTGAATTGAACTCTTTTGCATTAAGAGTGTAAGAATATGCCGTACAATTTGCACCGACTTTCTTTATCTAGGGTGGGTTTAAGGCATCGTCTTGTGTAGTGCCCCCCTCCCCCATTACCAAACTCTGGTGACGCCACTGTACCTATAGGTTCCGATTAGAGGGTAAGAGTCTGAATATAGTACACTATTAAAGTAATTGTTCGTTAAATTCCACAACGAAAACATTATAAAGAAATACAAAAGGAATAGAAAGTGCCATAAGTTTCTGAAATAGACAGCCCTTTTTATTTCTTCTTCATTTGTTCATATTTTTGTTAAATAATATTGTGCGGTGGTTTACCGAAAAAAATTTCCAACGGCTTATATGAGCTTATATATATATATATATATATATATATATATATATATATATATATATATATATATATATATATATATATATATATATAGGTCGATAAAGGTTGTAAAAAGTGCTTAAAGTTTGCGGAAAATTCCACGACGTTTCGAGTATAGACTCTTCATCAGGTGGCAAAGAAATGCAACTGAATAACAAAGAAGTAGAAATAGAGAAGAAACACATTGAAGAAAGGCACGAACAAACCGGTCGCACAGAACGAACACGGTGTAAAAAAGCGAAAGAAGGCTGAAAAAAACTGGTAAAAAGTAATGAAAAGGGGAACAGGTTAAAAAAGGTCCATTCTAATGTTAAGACCGTGTGGGGAGAGGGTCCCGAGTTCATGATAAGCCGGTTTTCGGCGAAAACCGGCTTATCATGAAACTCGGGACCCTCTCCCCACACGGTCTTAACATTAGAATGGACCTTTTTTAACCTGTTCCCCTTTTCATTACTTTTTACCAGTTTTTTCAGCCTTCTTTCGCTTTTTTACACCGTGTTCGTTCTGTGCGACCGGTTTGTTCGTGCCTTTCTTCAATGTGTTTCTTCTCTATTTCTACTTCTTTGTTATTCAGTTGCATTTCTTTGCCACCTGATGAAGAGTCTATACTCGAAACATCGTGGAATTTTCCGCAAACTTTAAGCACTTTTTACAACCTTTATCGACCTACATACTACTCTAGTGCTCCGCAGTATTTCGACCCGATATATATATATATATATATATATATATATATATATAGATATATATATATATATATATATATATATATATATATATATATATATATATATGGGTGTATCCATAAATTAGGGGTCCATGGTGTCCCCGTCACATCCGCCACTTGTGGCATATAGAGAATGGTTAAAACTGAGGCTAGAGATGATTCCTGTTATTGAAAGTGTTTAATATTCTATGTGTTATCACTAACTGTGGTATCTCAATGTCCAATTACGGTCTGTTGGTCTATCGTTTACAATTTTATTATCCAGCATGTATTTGGTGTCCCACCAGATTATCTGTAAAAGTTGTGACATGGGTAATTTACTTCAGTTATTACAATATAAAAAGTTTATTCTATCCTTTGGATAGCCTAAAGTTATGTCAGATGAGATATTAGAACCAGACAAACAAACAATGTGAGTTTCCAGATTAAGGGACAATGTTAAACGAAATGCGCCTATTTCAAAGTTGGCATGGCGGATGTGACGCTTTGTCCCACCTGTCACATCATACTAGTATGGACATTAATACAAGGCCTCATCTCCCTGTGTTACTCTTGGAAACTTGAATCACTATGTCCAATTACTGGTAACCTCTTCTGATAAAGTAAAATGCTAAACCTGAGCAGTACAAGGACAACTGTAATAATGGCACCCATTGGAAATCACATTTTGTGTTTGGTGTTCTGCTGATCATGTCACATCGCGCACAGAATCATCAAAATTACCACCCTCTCATATCACCTCAACTATGCCAATCCCATTCATACATGCCTGAGTTGTAACATGTGTGCACATGGTTATCGATACTACCCTTTTTTCCCCATTTTGTAATGTATTGTCCACTATCTGGTTGAAAGGGGAAAATGGTGTCCCATGGTGTCCCATGGTGTCCCACTGTAACCTCCGCCATTGAAGAACAACAAAGAGCTATTTAAACTGTTTTAAACTGAAAAAATTAAAATAAATGATTTAAGATGGATAATATGAACGTCATAAAGATGTGGAAAGTAATTGGAAAGTGACAAACTTGAAAAATGTATGGAGAGTGTGAATATCTATTTTTTTTTTTTTTTTTTTGGTGCAACTGACAGTAAAAATATCCGATGTTCCAAGAAAAAATAGGTTTTGTCTGAACTGTTAGTGTTGCCCACTTGAATACAGTACTCTGTAAATGCTACGTGAAACCTTTTATGCATTGTTTGTGTCAGTATTACTGGGATTTTGGTGTCCCGTCACACCCGACACATAACGTCTGTAACCCAGTTACTCAAAAATGTAAGATATTTGGATGAATTGGGGACAACTCTGAAAAATGTTTATGTTTTATGTGTTCATTTATTTTCAAGCAGCTACTTGCTCTATCTTTTGGAAACTGTACAGATAATAAATATGTTTCAGTGTAAATATTACATGATTTCCCTTACCATGGTGTGAGCTTTTATTCTAAATTGAGCATACAACCAATTTCAGTGGGTGTAACTTGTTTCTGTCATAAATCCTTGCCACTTATGCCTTACCAAAAGTGAGGAAAAGACTTGGATATATTACACAGTTATAAACTTTCTAGGCATATATTGCCAATTTTGGTGTCCAAGTCACCTCCGCCATTTTTGAAAGGAGCTTTGAGATAGAGTAGATCAATAACCTGGATGTCTTAAACAAAAGCCAGGACTGATATAAATTTTAGAAATAGATACATATACCTTCTTGAAAATATACTTTACACCAGTATTAAATGGTTTTTAAATTTTGACCCCTTTGTCACACTTTGGACCCCTAATTTATGGATACACCCATATATATATATATATATATATAGATATATATATATATATATAGAGATATATATATATATATATATATATATAAAACAGCCCTTTATTTGATGTTACCGCCATTATGTTTTAGACCAGAGTCACCATTCCGAGCTTAAGGAATCATGAGTAACTATATCATTCACAGTGCATGTACAACGAGCTGGTGAGTTATAGAAATACCTCACACACAAAGAAGAAATTATCTGATTGTTCATCCGCAACAGGGTAAATTACTTTCATCATCTGTTTTCAGAATACCACCGACTTTTAAATTCATCATTGCTTCGAAACGCAAATTGAAACCAGGGCAAAACATTTCTGAGACTTAAAACACTGACAGAACTTGGCGACATCCCTATATACTAACAAGTGCTTATCGAAAAACTGTACAGCGAGATTGTAACGAAGATGGCTGGGCGTTGGCCCATTCATGTACAACTTCATCCTTGATTTCAAGCGATAGATAAGCCAATTTTTGGTAAAATATTATGTGCAATTAAGTTTACATACTTACCATTTTGGCTACACTTTTTCTTGGTTTTCAAACAAGTGTAGAAAAGAGAAAATTCCCGCTGAAATCGGAGAGATTTTCCTGTCGCTACATCGAAGGCGAGGTACAGAAAAATAATGACATGAAATTAAATTCGCGCTCAGTCCTATATAGTCTTTTTTGTGCTGTGCTATCATTGGGTAAATTTTCTTTGTCACCAGACAGGTGCTAACGCGATCAGCCAATCACATTCAGCGTAAAGATGGTTGTTGTAAATGAGAGGCTGACTCATATCTACTTGAATATTCGGCAACCTCATCACAAAGCAAGAATAGTTATATTGATGAGTCATCGGTTGGGATGGTAAAAGAGATGCATTTATGTATTAAAATCCGACCCGACGAGTCATGATAACGGCAGATAGAGCTGCGAAAGGAATACCGAAAACGTTTTACATGTAAGTCAGATGGCGAGCACAAATTAATTAATCAGAGCAGGGAACTGGAGGATCCATTAGAGTTGACGACGAATACGTATGTAGAGGGCCAGACAGCAGTAATATTGTCAAACCTTGATTTGCCTTGCCAAAAGGTTCCTGATGAGAGATGTGAGGTCTTGTAAAAGTTCATGCATGTAGACTAGTCTTATGCACATTGATCAATGTCTTTATGCAGCCGAAACCAAATTAGTTTTGAGATGTACAATATCTATAAGTTATTACAGGTTTGATTGCACTGGCATGATGCAACGTCCGATACGGATCAGTGCTGTACTACTCGAGACCGGTCTCGAGTCACGATTTTAAGGACTCGGACTCGGAAGGCAAGGACTCGGACTCGGACTCGGTCTCGTACAGTCTGGACTCGTGACTCGCTCTAAATTTCCCGAGACCGGGCTCGAGACCGGCAAAATTTGGGATTCACTTTTATGAAATTAAGCCATCATCACATAGCATTTAGATTGTCCTCTGCAGTTTCTTTGCAACTCAACAAGGCATCTACGTGTTTGCAATATGTGTTGTATTGTATAGATGATGTTCATAAAATCCGACTGTAAAATCGTATTTGGGGGGGGGGGGGGGGTCCTTAATTTTTTTCGCTGGTGGCCCACACTAATAATCGGGAAGACCTCAGAGGTCACAGCTAGACGTATACCCATAGACTCTTTTCCAAATAGGAATTACAAAGGATTGTGGGATAGATTTTTGGTGTGCATCATTTTTTGCCACAGCAAAATGCCATTGACAAAAACATCGCGTACCAACTCTTATCCCACACGTCATTGCAATTGCTATTTGGAAAATGGTCTATGATTTTGCCTTTGGGCTTCATTCTGAAATAGTTAGCTTTCCACCTGAATGTGTGAAGTCCAGGGGCCCCGGGTTCAGAGTAGAGCAGAGCAGAGCAGAGCAGAGCAGAGCAGAATGGAATAAAAAGGGCGAAGTCCCGGAAGCTCTAGGGGTATTTACAAAATAGTGGGCATCATAAACCTGGACACTTATCTGTCTGTAAATAACACTGAATGCGCACTCAGCCTATATGATTACTCCAGGGAGTTGCAACTCCCTGATTACACGTATCGCAATTTGACCATTATTTTGTAATATCCTCAATCCAGACTGGCAGAGCGGGTAACAAATAAAATCATGCCATATTAATTGGCGCAATTCTATGTTGAAAAGTGTTTAGCTGGGGAGGTGTTTTTTCGTGACTTTATCTGAGCGGAGCGTCACTATCTGTGGACTCATATAGCGTAACAAGAATATTATTTTGGTTTAACTGCCTCCTGTATTGCCTTGAGTGACAGGTTACCAGGCTTTGTAAGTTGCAGCTTGATACGTACCATATTCTTTACTCTGAAGTATCATCATTAGCAATCGTACAGTTCAAATAATAAAAGGCAAACAAGGGAAAAAATTTCGGCCTACATATGTTTCTATCAAAGGGCATATCGTCTCTTCAATTTCGTAAGTTAATTTCAACTTGCCTGCCTAACTCCCCCCTTACCACCACTGGATTTCTTATGTCAGAATTATGGCCCGTCCATTTGACTACAAAGTGAGCATATGAGTGGGTGGATGGGGGATTATTGATGATGGTATGGTTTGTACGGAGGGTGTAGCAGAGAGCTTGGTGAATGTAGGAGCTAAAATTCAAGTTGGGTCTGAATCCAGAGAATTCCAACTGTCGAAGCCTATACCCGTCAATCAGGCCCGTAGCCAGACAAGGAACTCAAAGGGGGCGAAATATTTTTTCAGAGGGGAAGCGAGACGAATAAAAATGCATTAAGGCAATAATAATTTTTTATCCTCTTGGGGAAAAAATATTTCCGGGGAGTTCGCCCCCCCCCCCCCCGTCGCCCCATCTACGGGTTTGCCATCAATCTTACTTCAATGTAACCAAGATGTATTCAGTCACTAATCTATGAGGGCACTCACTTTGGTTCCAAAACTGATGTGATGTCATGTTGTCAGCACAATTGTTTTGTTTAGTTGGCAAATGTGTATCCTCAATGCGCCTTCTTCATAAGCGTTCGGTACTAGTCACCCTCAGGAGCGGAAACGGTTTGCAGAATTGGGGCTCATTCGTAAAGAAGAGTGACGCTCTCATCAGGGGGCTGTGAGAACTCCCCGATCTCACAGACCCGTTTCCACATAGCAATTTCAAAGAATTGCGGGGTTAAGTTTTGGTATGCATCTTTGTTGTCAATGGCATTTTACTGTGGCAAAAGACAACCAACACAAAACACAAAAACTCTCGGGCTATCCCATAATGCTTTGTAATTGTTATTTGGAAAAATGAAATAAAATGAGAACCGTCTCCATCAAAGGGTGCCATGTTTTATGATTTTGGCAGGCAGAATGTTCATTTCCCTGCCAGTGAACCGAAATGTTTCTGTCACAGCCTTCACACTTCCATTAGTAACAAGGTCTACTGAAAAAAAAAATTACCAAGAAGGGGGTGGGTGGGTGGGTGGGTGGAACCCCTCTGGCGAGATTCTTGGTGGCATGAGGGGTTGGAATATTAACTGGACGGCTGTCCTAAATAACGTAAGAGTATGATGTTACAATAGATGTAGGAAAGTTTTTCTTCCCTTTTCATTCCAAAAATTTCCCCTTTCTAAAGTGCCTTCAATACTGATAATTATCGATTGTTGGCACATAGCCCATTTTCATCCCTTTTTTTAGTCTCAGTTTTCTTGACGGGCTGGACTGAAACACCTTGTGGGTCGAATGTGGCCCCCGTGTTGCCATTCAGACACCAGGGCATATATCATACAGTCATAACACACAATAACGTTGCATAATAAACATTGTAAAATTTGATCATTTGTGAATTCCTATTCTTAGTGTACACTTTTCCATAGCGGGGACTTGGGACTCGGACTCGGAGCTTGTGACTCGGTCTCGGACTCGAATGCCAGTGACTCGGTCTCGGACTCGGCAGGTGAGGACTCGGACTCGAAAGGTGGGGACTCGACTACAGCACTGTCTAGTGGTAGGCCTATGTACAAAAGCAACACCTTACACTTGTTTGAAGCTGTTATGTGATTCTGCATACTTGTAGAATGATAAATTATTTGCCAGCAATATGTGTGTATTTGATTTCTATTGCTTATTCCTACAAACTGACAAATATTTCATAAAATACATAACAATATGTCCCCTTATATGCATACAAAATACCATATAAAGGAGGCGCGGATCCAAGGCCGGGGCTTTTCCGGGCTCAGCCCCCCTTTCGCCACATAAACAATAACAAATACGCAAAAATTAGCATAATCTTAATCTAGGAGAATATTCAAGGGGGCTTTCAGCCCCCCCCCCTTTTCGAAATGTCTGGATCCACGCCTGTAAAGTAGGCACCAAATCACATATTTTCACATTAAAAAACACAAAAGCTTCTCACCGTGGGAGGGGGACACCCCTCCCACACCCTCCTCACGCGCAAGCAAGATCGGGCTCGGTCGCTTCACTCCATCGCAAAATCTACCGCTTCACCCCCCCCCTTGACAAATTTCTGACTACGCGCCTGGTCATGTGTGTCCCCCCACACTTCAATACGGATTGACGCCCCTGCTAACAGGAAGTGGAAACTCTTCACTAAAGACTCATATGTTCCTAAAAACCCCAAATTTTGGAAATTTTCCTCCATAAAAATCCAAACTTTCAGATTTTCTGCAATAAACTTCTAAATTTTCAATTTTTTGCAAAATCCCAAAAATTTTAGGCTCGCTTCCACGCGCCCCAAACTTTTGCGTTCCCCATCCTTTTGGCAACTCATCGCCTCCGTCGGAGCTTCGGGTAACTGCCCCCAGTCGGGGAGCTTGGCCCCCTGTAGGGCAAATCCTGGTACCACCCCTGAAAAGGGATGACCCCCCCCCACCACGTTGTACAGGCCATATTTCACAATTTATTTCTATGTACCAATATGTCGGTATGCAAGGCCATATTTACCTCTTAGGCTTCCGCTTCCCTTCTGAAAACTCTGGACTTAAAAGATCGATCCGCAGATACTTCTCTTACAGCCGTTAAAAATTTGCCCACTTGAATATTTCTCTGTCCAGGCCTATCCAGCCAGATGCGGATTTAGGGGTCCTAACCTCCCTACCCCCCTTGCCGCAAAGAAGTAAAATTAGAAAAAGATGAGAAAAAGGAAAACAGAAGGGAGTAAGAAAGAGAACAGGGAAAATTAACAAAATTTAACAAAATTTTCTAAAAACGTAGTTAAAATATATGGTTCCAAGCCCCGGCACTGAGTCGCGTCTTCGGCCTCTAATGAAAATTGCTTCCCTGGCATTTTATTGCCGACGTCCGTGGCCATGCCTCTGTAAGTACTACCCGTAACAACAATTATTGATTTTGGAAAGTAATAGATACTTATAACCCTCAAACTTTGATTGTCCTTATGTAACTGTATAATTATACTTTAGCCATGCCTTTCGGAACTATCCTATTTTTCAGTTATAAAAACTTGTTGGGCCCCTTGTCCTAGACCATCGAAAAAATAAACGTAAAAAGAAAATATAGGTGGCTGGAGAAAGTAGAGAGACACTTTATGTAATGGATAATATCAGGGGCCGCAGATTTCTTTTCAACTTTGGAGGGGGAATGGGGTGAATTATCGCAAAACTAGAAAATGTGCACGCGAAGCGTGCTTGGCGAGGGTGAAGCGCGAAACCCATGACGGGTGGGGTCCAGGGGCCCGCCTTAGCCCCGGTGGGGGCCTAGGGGCGAAACCCCCGGAAGCTCATGGGGTTTTAATGTCTCAGAAGTGCCAGGAAGACTGTTTTAAGGGGTAATTTCAGAGGTAATGTTCTTAAGTATAGGTGTTTGGGGGAAGTTTTTACACAAAAATACGTGCGTGGAGTCCACAGAACCATTCTTGGACTATTACGAAATATTTCCTTTCCTTCATTGTGCATTATGAAAGGGCATCTAAGGCTAGCAGACACCTGAATAGGACCTCCTGGGAGCTCTGCATTAATCATATCAGGTAGCTGCCATTGCAGCTCTCTGATCATATTAAATGAGGGAATGGCATAATACATACTACCTGCCATCCAAATCATAATATAGAGTATGACGCAGAACACTTTACAAGTATCGTATTTTTACTAATTTTGAAAGAAAATCCAGGCGAACAGTCTCCAGCAATTGAGAGGGAGGGAGAGTATAGGTGCAGGGAGGTGATATTAGACCTCCCTGATAGGTGTAGAAAAAGGGGTGAAGGGCTAATAAGCGCATTTCAGAATGCTGTTTTCGTCGTAAGTGTACTAACAATCACCATGTATACCGCGATAATGGCTGCGCGCGAAGCGCTCGGTAAAAATATTTGAAAAGTGTATAACGGCAGATACGTACTTTCATCCTTCCACATCATGCTACATATTAGACTGAAAGATCCCGTACTGATGCGGCGATGTCCTCACATATGTTTGGAGATGTATCTCTGTTCTTCGGAAAGTGTCGTGATCAGAATAGTTTCATGTATTATTACCTTAATAATGGTCATGACGTGGAGTGCAAACCGTGACGAATGCGCGAGAAACGCGCAGAAATTTTTCATTAAATAAGATTTCCAAAAACCTTCATTCAGGTTCTGCATCGATACACTTTCAATTGCCCAACAAACATACATGCCACTGCCATAAGCCAGTCTTTTACCTGTTAATTCGTAAACTTTCAACTTTTTGCTGCTGTGCTTCTCCGAAAGTTGCTTTCGGAAGATATTGATAATAAGAATAACACTGACGTAAGGTTTGAAGCGCGCGAAAATTTTCATAGTTTGCGAAAAATTTGCTAGAATTTTGAGTTTGAGAAACATTTGTTATAGAAAATGAAGCAGAGATTAAAGAATTTCTTACGAAAATGAAGAATAAAATGTACCAGTTTCAGCATACACGTAGCTGCAGTGTAACAATGGGGGGTGATTACATGGGCCATCCCCCCTAGTCAAATGATGGGGGGTATATCCCCTATCCTCGGGAGTTCGACTCCTGGCCGGGTCCTACTGTCATTGTGCTTGGTGCTCAGCATAAGCAATGGAGTAGGGGAAACAAGCCAATGAGCCACAACTGGAAAAAGGCCGTGGCCGGCCCGACTTAAAGCAGTTGGTTAGAAACTGAGCCGTAAAACCTCATCTAACTAACCTATCCCCCGGGATCTATGCAAATGGATAATATTGCATTTAGCAAACTGAGAAACAACAGGCTACAATGAAATGTCTTAAATGATCCTATTTCCTTCCCCGCCTTCTATTTTTTGTCAACGACTAATAATATTCAGCTCAATTAACCATAAAAGCCAATTTTTCAACACGCTTCGCGTGCAACTATTGAAACATACATGCCTGGTGATTGCGAAAACACCCACTCTGAGACCACACACGCAAATTATATAACGTTCGACTACATATTCAGAGCCGTCAAATTAATTTCTAAAATATGAGATCACAAAATAAAAAATATTCAGTTAAACACAACTTAAGGCCAGTGGCGTAGCCAGGGGGGGGGGGGGGACAGGGGGCGAGTTGCCCACTCTGGAAAAATCTTGGAGGAAATTTTGAAAGTGAATATATGGTGAAATTTGCGCATAATCTGGTAAAATTTTAAATTTCTCAACCATTACACTTTACTTATTTTAAAGTATATGCCACACTGGCACAACCAGTCCTATAAGGTTTTCAGAGATGGAATGATGACACCATGCTTATAGTTGTACCAGTTATGTTTTACTATCTGTTTTATACAGCATGGGATCTCTGGACCTCTGACAAGGGACTCTGTCCTTTTACTATATATTTCCAATGTTTCTTGATAATTAAAGCAGCAGCATTGTGGTATATGCAGTTTGTTAAAATGGGTAAGTGGTCAAGTGCTATACTCTGCTACAAGGGCAGGTCCTCGTAAAATTTGGACTGATTGTGGTGAATGTGGTGAACTAATGAAGGGAAAGGTGTACCAGGGTTCACTTAATTACTGTACTTCACCCATTGTGATTCTGATCTACCAGTAGGACTCAAGGAAATTTCACCAAGACCTGAAGACAAGCAAGACAAAAAAGCTTCCTAAAAAAATAGGAATTCTTGGTGATGTATTTAATTTACATTTAGCACCAAATGTGGCACCATTTTGCATCTAGCCCACCTTGTATGGGCAAAAATTTTCCAAAGGGGAGGGATCCCCCTCCCCCAGGACGGCGATCAGTCACATCAGCCAGGTCAGAGAAAAGCACCCGGACAAAATATGGACCTGCGGAGGACACTGATTATTAGGAAGCAGATCACTAATTGGGGGCAATCTTGGTGCTCTTGCCCCCCCGACAAAAAACCTGGCTACGCCACTGCTTAAGGCCTTGGAGAACACAATGATTCGGGTGATCTTTCCTAGCCAATCCAAGTTAAAACCCGGGTATCATTTATTCAAAACATTTTCTCTCTCCATGGCTACTGTACATTAAAGGGGCTCATTGAGATGATATCGATTATTTTGTGACGAGTTCGAAAGGAAATCATTGCATGACAATGCTTCTTAGTAGCCTCATCAGTCATGTATCACTTCCTATACTTGACGGAAACCTGAAAAATTGAGGTTTCTTATGAGCTTGAAGTTTGTGTTGCTCGTCCAAGCCGTTGTTAATCCCTCCTCTCTTGAATATACAACATATACATGGGCCTACAGCTGAAGCTCTGATCATAAACAATATACGTTAAAGCATGGGCACGTAAAAACTCCATGGTTAGACGAATTTCCAGCCTGTCAACAAAGTTAGTAAGCTTTACCCGTTGGTTGTCTTTGAACGAGGGACTCCATATAATTAAAACTTAATGCTAAAAAAGTGGTAACGAATTTTGAACAGATAATTTTAATGGTTAATTACCCTATCTTTATCGTTTCAGTCATGTGCACAATCACTTAGTTTGACCATTTTACCATCAAGACGTGTGTGTATAAAATCCCACCCAATCATAAAATTCATGAACCAACTCAATATGCCCCTTTAAACACATAAACCACATTAACTGATGATGATAATGATGACGACGACGACGATAATGATGAGTCCTTTTCAAGTTTATGGCTAGTACTCCTAATTCGCTGAACTTCGCTCATTCGTTTGCAAATTGTTGATGCAAAAATGCGATAACTGTGAAGAGTTTGGTGAACTCTCAGTGCCATTTGGGGGCCATCTGAAAGCTCAGTGCTAGTGTTCCCCCTTTCTAATGCCCCAGAGCGCCGGTAATTCCCCTGATCCCACCAAGATTGCGATCGGGGAAGATTTCACGCTTCTGTATCGCAGCAGGAGAGAAACTGTTCCGAGGGAAGGGAAATTTTTCTTGGCGCGCGCGTGTACAATGCACTTAATGGCGATTTCCCGAGGCTATCTGGGAGTGGCTTGATAAACTGTATCCTCTCCGATCCCATTGCTCCCCAAATCAGGGAGTTGCTATTCCCTGCCCAAATCAACTTTTAATGGCGCATGTGGCTACAAATCAAGCTCTAGGGGAAAATGCAGTCACCGCAAATTGATTAAGTATATTCGGGAATCCTAATTCATGAATAGCCATTTTCAATCATGTGACAACCAATTTTTAAGTGAACTTTTGATGTTATGCAAAACGATTCCATTGTCTATCTTGAGAACGCCACAATTTATGTACTGAAAGATTTTTGCAATAGAAATAAGACGAGATTTGTAACATTTAGTTAGTGTGTCAAAGTTTGGGGAGACTGCTTATATTCCCTTTAATTGGTGGCATGGAGGGGGACGTGGACCCACTTTCTCCGAGAGAGTATACAACGTCCAATTCGAAATTAAAAAACAGCCCCACTGAGTGCAAGTTTTGGAATATAAATTCACTATTTTCGACTCAAGGAATACAGCAATCCTCACATTTTCCCCTAACCCTAAAAGCAGGGCAGTGAGTTCCCTTTTTCATTTTAATCATTTTCCTTTTTTTTTTCTCCGTTTTTTAATAGGAGAGGGCGCGAGAGAATGGTTCCACAGTATTTTTTTCCGGATAGCAGGATCACGAAACAATTACAATTCGGGGGGGGGGGGGGGTGGGGACACGCACTGAAAGGCGGCTGACCCGACAGTTGATATATTAGTGCTGGTAATAGCTACAAATCGACTCTTTTTTGTGTACCAAAATAATCTCTGGGCGCTAGACAAAACAAGTCTTGTTTTCCGTAAAAACAGACCATGCTTTCAATGATTTTGGGTAGGATTCACCAAGGTTTTGTACAAAATGTGGTTAAATAAAATGTTTTCTTTTCGAGGCTTCCTTTCCAGTCCGAAGTCTTAAGGTATTGTGTTAACAAGATTTTCAGTTTTCGACCTCTGATGACCTCTACCAAAATCAGTAAGGTACTTCTATTTTACATGCTGCATCCACATATAAAGTATGAAACCTGTTTGACCTTGCTTTATACTGAGATATTGTAATTACAAGGTTTAAGTGTTTGACCTCTGGTGACCTTAGACCTCCAAAAACAATAGGGTTCCTCTCAATATGGTGCACCCATATACCAAGTATTATACTAATCTGAGTTTCCATTCATGAGATATGTTAACGAGCCAAGTGTCTAAGCACACACATGAACATGCCAGCATGAAGACTCTTGACCTCATGGCATGGAATCACAAAAATTGCCAGGCTCTCACTCCACTCCTGTTCCAGTTAATTTTATACCCTCTGGAGATGGTCCGGCCCATTCATGTTTCCAGACAGGTCCTTCATCTCTTCTATTATTTGCCAAGAATTTTTTCTGAAGAACTTCACAATTCCCACTGCCTCCATAATGGCATCGAAAAAGTAGAGTCTTCGGTTTTAAGACATATGCAATTCAAACTGACATGCTTACAAGAAGTCAAGAACGCAAAACGTTTTTGTCTTTGTCTTTTCGTACATGAGTTTACTTTATTTCAAAAGTTACTGATGGGACATGATGAAGAAGCACTTGAAGTCAGATATATAAATAGTACTGTTTGAAATTCAATATACAATGTCACTTGAGAGAGATAACATTATTGTTGAGTAAGAATATTTCTTCCTGGATTTGCCCATTTTTAGATAAAATCAGTTACACAGGATGATCAGCCTAGAGTTGAACAAACTTGGCAAGAATACTGAAAGTTGAAACCTGGCTTATCCAATCCCATTTTCATTCAAACAAACACATTACCAAAGAAAGATCTTTGGAAGGAAACTTCTTCCTTATCTTCACAACTTGACGATACTGCCTTTCTTAAATACATTCTTCAATATTGCATCAATTTCACACTTGTCTGCAAATATTTATGAAGGCACTCGCATGAAGTTAAAAAGACAAATTGCTGGCACATGACTCATTCTTATAAACATAGCAACATTTGTGCATATTTGATTGCCAATCCTTAAGAAGTTAAAAAAATACATTCCTCTCCTTTCCCTTCCTTAGTATATGACAAAGACATCACCTCTCAACCAGCCAGTCCTAATTAAGTGGTTATAAAACTGGTACGAAATCCTGCCTGAATAGATGGCTGTCAAACATCTGTCAAATGAAAATGCAAATCTGCACGGGTCTAGAGGGACAGACTTGTTTTTTTTTTTTTTTATAAAATTTACGTATCTTTTCCAGTTAAAGACAAGACTTACAGTATTTGGTCCTAAAACACTTTTACGACCTCATCTTTGTAGCATGTGAACAATGCTCAGTAATGCACACTGAACTTCAGGCACAAAATGACATTGCAAACAGGCATATGAAAGTCAGGTAGGCTCAAATGGCACTAAAAGCCTTTGAAAGGCCTAAAATGACATTGCACAGAAATATGTGAAGAGCAAGCAGTGCTATTATTTATCAGACATAAGCACAAATTCCTTTCTTGAGGGACAACTGCTGTGCAGCCTCAAATGCATAATTTCAGAGACTGATGATTATTTTGGAAAAACCAATCTCAGTTAAGGACTGGAGAAGATACATTTAGTTGTACATTAACTACAGCATGCAATGAGTACAGTCACTGTGAGGGCATACAACCTACAACTGATTATTTCTGACAATAACCTAATATTCCTCTTCATCTTCACCTTCCAAGTCTTCTTGAGAGTCCATTCCAACTTCTTCATAGTCCTTCTCCAGGGCAGCAAGATCTTCACGGGCCTCAGAGAACTCACCTTCCTCCATACCCTCACCGACATACCAGTGAACAAAGGCTCTCTTGGCATACATCAGATCAAACTTATGATCAAGACGGGCCCAGGCTTCAGCAATGGCAGTGGTGTTGCTCAACATGCAGACGGCACGCTGGACCTTGGCGAGGTCACCACCTGGTACCACAGTTGGTGGCTGGTAGTTGATGCCCACCTTGAAGCCAGTTGGACACCAGTCAACAAACTGAATGGTACGCTTGGTCTTGATGGTTGCAACTGCTGCATTGACATCCTTGGGTACCACATCACCACGGTACAGCAGACAGCAAGCCATGTACTTGCCATGACGAGGATCACATTTCACCATCTGGTTGGCTGGCTCAAAGCAGGCGTTGGTGATCTCAGCAACAGTCAGCTGCTCATGGTAGGCTTTTTCTGCTGAGATGACTGGAGCATACGTGGCCAGAGGGAAGTGGATACGTGGGTAGGGTACCAGGTTGGTCTGGAACTCGGTCAGATCCACATTCAGCGCACCATCAAATCTCAGGGAGGCAGTGATGGAGGATACAATCTGACCAATCAGACGATTCAGGTTGGTGTAGGTTGGCCTCTCAATGTCCAGGTTCCTTCGGCATATGTCATAGATAGCCTCGTTGTCAACCATGAAGGCACAGTCAGAGTGCTCCAGGGTGGTATGTGTGGTCAGGATGGAGTTGTATGGTTCGACAACAGCAGTGGACACCTGTGGGGCTGGGTAGATGGCAAATTCCAACTTGGACTTCTTACCATAATCAACAGAAAGACGTTCCATGAGCAGGGAGGAGAAACCAGACCCAGTGCCTCCACCAAAGCTGTGGAAGATGAGGAAACCCTGAAGGCCTGTGCATTGGTCTGCCAGCTTTCTCGTTTTGTCTAAGACGGTGTCAATGTGTTCTTTTCCAACAGTGTAATGGCCCCTGGCATAATTGTTAGCAGCATCTTCTTTTCCAGATATGAGCTGTTCTGGGTGGAATAGTTGACGATATGTTCCAGTTCTGATTTCATCTGTGAAGGGAAAGGGCAAAAATACCAATGAAATCTACATAATTGTGCCATCACGTTTTTGTGATGACCAATCTGTTTTCATGAGTCACTGATGGTTGAACAATTTGAAATGTAACTTGCTAATATGAAACAGCAGCTGCCAGTTGCTTAAGAGCTGTAGCAACTTCAATTAACAAAAACAAAGGAAGGGGAGTACCCGGGCTGGATACCATCACCTCTTGTGTTGACAGCAAATCGTCACATGCATATAAAGCTAGCTGCACACTATATGACTTTGCACACTGCAACTCGACTCGATTTTTGGGTCTCCAACAGTCGTGTAGTGTGTGGAGTTTACGACGCGACTGGCAGGTTTAAGACTAGTTTAAAGTCATGTTGCCTTCAGACGGGAAGAACAAACATGATGGTTCTTCCCAACTGAAGGCAACATGCCTTCAAACTGGTCTTAAAATTGCCAGTCGCAGTCGTAAACTCACGCACCCTACATGACTGTTGGAGATCTGACTATCCTGTTGAGTTGCGATGTGCAAAGTCGTGTAGTGTGCAGCTAGCTTAAGGCGCCTACTTTTCATTCAGCACAAAAACTTTCCAAATCATGGAAGTGTACATTCTGGTATTATTACTTTACCACATGTGGAACTCACAGATCTGATATCAAAATATTGACTTCCCTGTTGACAGCTCTTTCTGCATCTCAGGCTTGTTTGCATTTTTCATTTTCTCCATATTGACAAATAGCAGAATTCTTTTGCATTCTCCTGCAGTTAAACTGCAGGAGAATATCCATAAAGCAATATGGATATATGTAAAGGTTATGTTATGGAGAGTACACTAATCTTCAATCTTTACCTGATACCAAGTTGCTAGTGAAGTTCAGGATGAAATTTCTTTTTGACATGACTCTACGCTTACCTACAACAGATGGTTCCAAGTCTACAAAGACCGCTCTTGGGACGTGTTTGCCAGCTCCAGTCTCACTGAAGAAGGTGTTGAAGGAGTCATCACCACCACCAATGGTCTTATCACTGGGCATCTGACCATCAGGCTGGATACCATGCTCAAGACAGTAGAGTTCCCAGCATGCATTGCCCATCTGGACACCTGCCTGGCCAACATGGATTGAAATACATTCACGCTGGAATAGGAAAATAAAGTGCAGAGTTAGGTTTATTTGGTCTTTTAAAAAGTTAAAGCTCGCTCTATGGCAATTCTGCTCATCACAAATGACTACAAGGTACTAGCAAATTACCTTATTTACTCTAATAAACACCCCTGGGGTGTGAAATTTTCTTGAAGGGGGGGGGGGGGTTTATAAGAGTCAAATTTACTGGCAAAGGTATCTTACATTAATATCAGCAGTACAGGAGCTTTAATATGCAGATGCTGTATTAAAGACTGTGAGCCAGAGAATGTCAGTTCACAGGCTAAACTGCCAGCAGTCTTGCTACAGTATGTCTCTGTTTTTCCAAAACTGCAGCTGGGAAAGGTGGGGGCGGGGGGATATTAGAGTAAATAGGGTAATAAAATGGTCATTCTTACAAACATGATGCATCTAGTTGGGAAACATCTTTTCTGCTACAATAAGGTGTAGGACCGCAGACCATTCTGACAACTGAAAATAAGACAGCACAGCAGTGTTCATGTGATTCCCACACTGACTTTGTAAGTCCCGCAACAAAGACAAAACCTCATGGTCCACACCTTTTTTATTTTCCTACATACTTCATGTTAATTTCGAACTCAACTTTTAAGTCATACACTGATCTACGTATTATTAAAGTAAACACTTGAGAAGTAAAGTATACCGTCTGGCAGGGATGTCACCATGCCAGGTGGCACTGGGCGGCCCCGTCCGGAACTAGTGAATTGCGCCGGCCACTTCTTTTGTGCAAAGTCATGTAGTGTGCAGCTAGCTTAAGGTGCCTACTTTTCATTCAGCACAAAAACTTTCTAAATCATGGAAGTGTACATTCTGGTACTATTACTTTACCACATGTGGAACTCACAGATCTGATATTAAAATATTTTACTTCCCTGTTGACAGCTCTTTCTGCATCTCAGGCTTGTTTGCATTTTTCATTTTCTCCATACTGACAAATGGCAGAATTCTTGTTATTGGTCACTCATGTTAAAATAACATTCCACCCAGCTCTTTTTCCCCCTCATGGTACTATTTTTGATTTTTGATGATTTTTAAAAGAAATTTGGATGTTACATTAATCTCAGAATGAGATGGCCAATTAGAGCATTAATTTAGAGTGCAGAAAAACATCCACATCTTCTCTTAATCCGAGGACGGTGACCACTTAAGGGTCACAGTCAAGAATTACCCAGCACTAAGTTTGGCCTGGTGACAACCCTGCTGTCTTGTATCTCTGTGAACCTATTAAGATGTGGAAAAATAACTGATTTGCTCATTTCGCTTATTTATAATTCCTGGAAATTTCCCCCCAACAAAAAAAATTTGGGAGGGGGGGGGGGACCATGCCTGCAAAAAGCTGGATGCAAACACGCATTGCATCTGCGAAAATCATGCTGCAGCTAGAAATTTTCATATTAGTCCCAAATTAAGTAGACTAGGTGAGCTAGAAATTTTGGTTTTGGGGGGGGGGGGGTGTTTTTGAGCCCTACACTGTAGCCTACACACTGCAGCACAGAACTTGCATACTTTCCTGTCATAAGAGACGACTAAAGGGAGGGACTTGCACTGTATCTGAGGTGTATTTGAAACCAAACTTGAACCGTATTGCAACTTCACTTTTTTACCTGATTGACAATTAACACATTTGTGTTGGTGTGTCATTAAATCTCATTTAACTAACACACTGAGAGATTACTATCGGTGTCAGCCATATAATGCATTTCTTGCCCTTAAACTGCCATTACATTTGCAGTTAAGGGTTTAAAGTAAATTCTCAACCTGTATGACCACAACTGACTGTAAATTAGTAATAAGCTGATCTTCTCAAATGAACTGCACTCTGCTATAATGCACCTCTGTGATGGTGTAAGCTCTTGAAATGCCATTCCTATATATGTCCAAGCCTCTTACTTACCCAAAAAACATACATACTTAATTGTATCTCCCCAACCAACCATGTAATATAACTTCAAAACTCCCATCCAACTGTGAAGTGGGCCCTGCTGTATTTCATAATGTTCAGCTCCCTGGTAGCTATTTGTCAAACAGCAACTCCATGTTCATACAGAGACTAGGCAAGGTACAAAACATGTCCTGGCAGTATCTGTTCCTCTGTAAACACTTAAACCAGCTTTGTGTACACAGGAATGGGCTCAAATCAAACTCTTAATGGTCGTGTGACATGAAAATAACATAGTTGGATATTTGATATGTAAAAGGCATTAAAAATCAAGAAAATAGCCGCAATTTCCATTAAAATCCATCAAATATTGACCATTTTACAGGGAAATTTCTATTTCACACTTGTATCATGAATAAACATTGCCCTAGTCAGTTTGCGGAAAGATGGTAGATGGCAGGGAAAATAATTGGTAATATTAAGAACCACTGACTGTCTTTCAATATTTTGAGTTTCAGAATTAATTATATCACAGACCAGCTATCTGTGCATGCAAAGGGAAGGTACAAGGATTTTAAAATGTGGACTGCATGATCACAGTGAATGCCAGGCACAGGGCTCTCATCCACCCCACTAATATTACCTCAGAGAGATGAAATCATAGAGTGCCAAAGGTGTGAGAGTGGCACATTTATGGTTGATGAAACATGAGCTTATTAGTGCTCAATGCAGTTTCAAAAGAGAATATTTCAGATGTGCTTGCACCTAATAAGGTACTTGACATCTATACACTACTGCCTGTTTTACTAAGCCACTCAAATGTCTTAAGGTCTACAATTATCTTGGAAAAAGAATCATCTGAAAATTTCACTCCAGAACACCACAGAAAATTTTCTTTTGGCAAGATCAGAAAAATATAGGAGAAAATAGGAAAACAAGCCCAAAATCATACAATTATAGGAAATATAGGATTTTTAGAAATATTTAGGAAATTATAGGAAATTATACAGGATCACTCTGATGTCTGAAAGGGGCTACTTTTGAATTTCATGGAAAAATCATCCCATTCTATTTACCAAAACTGAATTGTGACATGTTTCCCAAAGGGTAAGCAAAATGAGGACTGCGGAGGAAATTTCCTCCCTCAATTTGCCAACTTTATGTCTCTCTCTCCCCAAAATCACTGTCAACTCAACAAATTGTCAGAAAACCATGGTTGCGCATTGACTCAGATTCTGATGAAAAATATTCCAAGCATAGTCCAAGTGGTAAATTAGTTATGGCTCATTCAGAAGTGGCCCTGGCCCCCTTCTTGGTATGGTAACTTTGCATGTGTGTAATTTCTGTCATTTTTGAAGGCCAATATCTCCACAGAGGAAGTAGGTACAATTTACTTGAAATACTGTACCTCCCTAGAGGATCATCTGCCCAAATTCTAAGAATATGAGATCAAAAACACTGTATTTAGTCTAATTTTAAAGAATTGGCAGTTTAAATCCCACTTGATCCCCCCAAGCTCAGCCAACTGGAAAATTTAATTTTGTAGCCAACTGCATGAGTTTCCCATTTGAATTCCCGCTCAAGATCTGATTGCCTCCTCTGGTTCAAGTGAAAGGAAGATGCGTCATTGAAATTATGTCTGCAAGTCTTGTTTGTAACACAAGGTTGCATGGCATGGAATATGAGACTACAGGCAAGCTGTGCTACAATAGTAGTCTGCGGAAGTACGTCATTCGTTTGCTTTAAAGTGTACCTAAAGTCTAAAATTTAAAAAATATATGTTACAAAGCTTGAAAAATGCAGCCAAATGGTTCAACTCCCATCTTCACAGGACATTCCTAAGCTGAGATATAAAATGTTGAAGCTTATTCACTCAATATAAAACGGTGGATTGCGCAATAGTGTGTGATGTCATTCTTGTACTACTCAAATTACAGTCTTTGTTGTTCTTTGTTTTTTCAAAAGCCACTGCACCTTGTGCCAAAATGTGATCACTGTTTTACTGTTATAGGGCGACTTGGCTATATAAGTCCTCTCCGTACAACATACCATGCAAGGGGACTATAATTGTTTCAAGGTCCTACAAACATATTAATTTCAAAAGGAAACAAAAGTAGATCATGTGAGTTGTACAAGAAGGACTTCACAAATTATTGCGCAATCGACTATTTCAAATTAAGTGAATAAATTTCAACATTTTATATCTCAGCAATGGAGTAAGCTATGAAATTGGGAGTTGGATGAATGAAATTCATTTTCCAAACTCTAAAATATATATTTTTCTAATTCTAGACTTTAGGCCCACTTTAATCTCATGTAACCTTGATCCCCCTTTGTGTTCCCACCTGTTTTCTGATCACCTGCGTGCAGTCTGATTTTCCCCAAAGGCCCAATCAAACTCTCAAGATCTGAACCACGGAAGGAGTCACTGTACCACTTTCTACTTACGAATTATCCCATGCACTTTTAAATGAGCCATAACTTCAAAATGGCTTGGAATTTTGGCCTAATATTTTCACTGTGTTCTTTCCATAAGTAGAGGTGTGTGTACTAAAAAAAAAGAAGAAAAAAACTGAGCAAAATCTGAGATGGTGCCCCACCAACCCATTTTTTGAGTTGCCAGAGAATGACATAGTACTTGTTGGTTTCTGTATGCAGTGATTTAGCCAGCATGTATTTTCTTTGTGCATATGTGGCACAAATGCAAAGCAATATTGCACAAAAAAATGTAGAGTGCAATTTCTGCACAATTGTTTAAATAAAAACTTAACCTTGATTCAGTTTTGAAAAGAATTAGTTATACAAATTGTACTTTGTTATAATCACTTCATTAGGCAGTGGGATTGCATGATTCCCATATGTACAGTACTTTTCTCAAATACCCTGCAGGTATTTAAATAGGGTGCAGGAATTACTTGTACCTGTTGGGAATATCTTTTGGGCTGAAGTTGACTTTAATATGTTGCAACTAATCAAGAGCCCCCCTGAATGGGGGGGGGGGTGCAGAAGTTGTTTCAGCACATCCTTGGGGGCTAATAAGGGTTCCCCATCTTTAGAAAATTACTGCAAACCTGTCGGTGAAGGCTGGCCCCCTGTCATGATTTTCCAATTTTGACAGGTGCCTTACTCCATACGATAAAGTATGCAATCCCAACGACCTTCAGTCACCCCTGATGACCTGCTTGATTTTGCTCATACGAAGTGCAGACACAACAATAAAGACCCCAAATTTTCTGATTTTTCTTAACACACAAAAGGGTCAGATCCAAAACTACCTGGGGCGTGACGGGACGGAAATTGATAGTTCTTACTTCAATATTTTTCTAAGGTTTACACATAATACTACAGTTCTTTGTTTTACAAGTAGGTCAGACTTAATAGTTAGCAGCAAAGAAAACTTCAATTCTCACTTACCTGTTGCCATGGGAACGAAAATTAAAAACGCGACGGGACGGAATGATAAAATGATGACGCATTCACACTTTAGACAAAGTACTGATTTTTATCAAATCTAATTAATAACACAAAGTACAACTAACCTACTAACTACAACATTGAGTCATCTCAATTTGGTATTTGTTTTAATTATAAAATACTAAATTAAAAAAAAAATGAACACGCGACGGGACGGAAACGCGACGGGACGGAAATTTGTCAATATATTACTCTGTAGTGTTCAGACTTCTTTGTCTGGAATTTAGCTTTTTTCTAGATACCCTAAAAGGAGATAAGCATCATCATTATTCTGATTTTTGATTCCTTTCCATGAGGTCAAGGAATCTATGCATTCATGCAGGCATGTGTATGTACTGTACTGTATGTCAGTATGTGTGTGTGCGTGATGGTCTTGGGGATTTTGTGACACTTAGCTCGTTTAAAACATGATATCTCAAGAAGGGAAACTCCGACAGTTCTCAAACTTGGTACACAGATGCCCCATATTGAGTGAAAGAATCCTACTGTTTCTGGTGGAGGTCAAAGGCCATCTGGGGTCACCAGAGGTCAAACTCAGAAAACCTTGTTAACATGATACTGTAAGGTGGGAAGCTTGGATAAATTTCATACTTAATATGCAGATGCATTATGGTGATAGGAAGAACCCTATTATATTGTTAATGGTGGAGGTCACAGGTCATGTGGGGTCACTAGAGGTCAAAAAGCAAAATTTATCAAGAATTCCCATGGTCAAATGTGAACACAAAACTGCATTTTTGTATTCTGGTTTTGTGATGGAGAAAAAAGGGCTAAACACAGTATCTCAACAGGGCTTACACAGTGAAGTATCTTAAACTTAGCATAAGAATGATCCATGTTGTGTGGATGATCTGTAACATTTATAACAGAGGTCAAAGGTCATTTGAGTCACCAGAGGTCAATAGGTCATTATGCTGTAAAGATAAGTCACTTGAGAACTTGGTAACCTTGGTGAATCTGACACTTGCTAAATGATATCAAACTCTCCATGGATCTTTCATTCTGCCTATAAATGTCAACAGTAATCAACTCCATAATGACTCTACCAATTAATACTGTATTCCAGAGGCAAGGAAACCAAAGCCTATTGGCTCTCTGGTTGTTTTTGATGTTTGCTGTTTTGCTTTAAAATTGTATCTTCCTATAGCAAGTGAATAGAGTGGGGTTAGTTGTGTGTGTGTCACCACACCACAAAATTTAGTACTGTACATCCATGGTGTTACCTGAGTTTTGTTTCCTGTCGTGTTTGTGATTCAAATATCCCGATAAAAAACTGTAGAAAGCAGGCCTGTAGAGCAGTGTTCTCCACTAGCTGTTTTGTCCGGGGGCTCCGCCCCTACAAAATCTTCCACACTACTTTAGCGCCCGGACAAAACTTTGCCGCCCGCACAGAAAATTGACCAGTCCGGTCAAGAAGTTGTCTATACTCTCAATCACAAACACAACTTAGTCATTTAACTGCCTTTTATGTTTGATTTCAAATACTCATGACAAGCAATGTATAATAAAACATCGGAGATGCAAACCCAGCTCACTTGCACCTGAGCTCTTATATCATTCAACATGCACTTAGGCTAACTGCATTTCTTTCATACGTTTCCACAGTAGGAATCCGTTACCGTCAAACTCATACACTAAACGAAACCATTCAATTGAACTGTCCCCTAAGTTTCCCGATTTTCACCCGAAATTTCCATTAAAGTGAACTACTTCATTCTTGAATACTTCCAAGTGGAAACTGGAGCTTCAGATCTGCAAGTCCAAGATATTTAGAAAATGCAATTTGCAAAAAAATGACCTCAAAATGCCCAGATTTGAACTCATAGGGAAGGCTAAGAACAAGGCCGTAGATTGCACCATTTGCGATCTAAGCCCTCCTAAATTGTCAAAATTTTCCCAAAGGGGGCGGGATGTCTCCCTCTCCTTATACCCCTCCCCCAGGACGGTGATCACAAGAGCCCCCGGACAGAAAACAGACCAGTGGAGAACCCTGGTAGAGGAGTTTCACTGATGTCATGTGATTGTGCATCTCTTTGTTTTTTAAAGGGCTGGATCTCATGTTTCTTTGGTTTTGAAGGGCAAGTTTCTATTGTGTCACAAAAATATCTATGGTTATGCTGTGTGCCTGTGCTGTAAATATGCTTACTGCATTTTTGTTTTGCCCTTCAGTGCCTGGAAATCCCACTCACATGATGTCACATGAAGTCCCTCTGTAGGGCCTAGTAATTAAACATGCAAGAATAGCTTTTAACCACATACAGTATACCCACACATAATTACTGAATACAGCTGATGTTGACTGATGATGACACTATGTTGAGTTGTAATGTAGTTGAACATGGCCTGAATGCCTTTACTCTAGCAAAAGGTGTGACTATAGATGCTACAATAAATGTGTTCAATTTTGCAAAGCATAATAGTTGATTACTATTTAAATTGACTTATGATTTCAACTGAGAATGATTTGAAAACAATTTTGGTGTATGTTAGTGTTAACTAACTGTTATGTGTATTTTAATGTGCAATTACTGTATTATCATATGTACAGTACTTACTGTAGGCAACTGTGTAAATTCTATTATGTAGTTCAATATTTAAGCAACTTTAAATTAAAATGCAATTCACATTCACATAACTTTCATGGAACATCACAGAGAACAGGTTTAATAAACAGAGGGCAATTTAAGCAGTGATAAGAAATACCCCTAGTTGCAAATTTTCCGTCCCGTCGCACCATTTTCCGTCCCGTCGCACAAAATTTCCGTCCCGTCATGAAAATTTCAAACAGACATACTAACATTATGAGATAATCTATATCAAAACATACAAGTTGGTGATCCTAAGGACCTGAAACATTGATAGTTCACAAAGTCCTATGTGGATTCATTGACTGTATCATATGTAAAATAGAAAAAAAATCATGTCAAAATGCGACGGGACGGAATTGGGCCGATTGAAAAGGGTCCACCACCAACTCATAGGGGATTTGAAAAAAACTTGATATTGATGGAAGTACCTTTCTACATGATAAATAGAATGCCCAAGAAAATCTCACTATAAAGTTATTTATTTTTAATAGGATCAAACCTGAGCGAATTCCGTCCCGTCGCGCTCGATGACGCCATTTTGAATTTTCGGAGCGTATATCTTGGAAACTTGGAACAACTTTGCTAAAAAAAATATGGTCCCCCAAACTTCAATCTATATCCTACTCCACCACACAAAAACTTTTCCCACGATATATAAATTAATTTTTGGAGTTTGGGGTGACAGGTTTTGGATCTGACCCAAAACCAAAATTTTCATATTTCCTTGCATAAAAATCCAAATTTTTCAATTTTCTGACCCAAAACCAAAATTTTCATATTTCCTTGCATAAAAATCCAAATTTTTCAATTTTCTTCAATAAAACTCTCCAAAAAATTTTGCATTCCACATTCTTTTGGCAACTTACAGTATCACCTCTGTCATGGCTTTGGGTTTCTTGGCCCTATCGGGTACAGTAAATCCTGGTGCCACCTCTGAAACCTTTTGACGTTTTATCAATTTTTACAGAGGGCACAAATACGGGGTTTTCCTCCTTGAACTGAAGGGGCAGGGAGCTTTAGTCTTGTGCTTCCTATGCCTATACTACGAACCCATACGTACTGTAACTAACTGAGTACCACATAAGGTTTCACGGTACCGCAAAAATTTTGTACCGTCAATACCGCCACAAATGGTACCCGTAATACCGTAGTACCGGTACCAAAAAGAGAAAAAAGTCTGACTTTAAAACAAGAAAATACTCGGAAAAACAACAGGTATCGACGCACGTGCAGTGTTCTTATCACCCCTGCCTTCCGCTGCACACGCAATACATTGGTAAACAAAAAGTGAAACCCGCCGCAAACCAGCGTCTGAAAAACACAGGATTCGGAGTGCGGTTTCGAACCCAAAAGTCCAAAAGAACACTCACAACTGTATTTACAGTTACGAAAATTATTTCTAAAAATGATGAAAATCGCCTTCGTAAATTATCACCTGAAGTTTTTAGGTGGAACTTTTCCAAATTATTCCCATAAAATATTGGTTCATCAAGCCTATTTCTGACCGCAATTATTACTATCAAAACATTTTTTGCAACATTTCTTTCATGTTTTGAGTTCAAGATGCCTAACAGTATGATAGCGCCGCAATCTAGCTAGCTTTTACCCGCGTAAATCATTTACTGATATAACACTCGTAGGATGGGGACTCCTATTTTCGTGCAGATAGGCCAGCTTCACGTAGAGGTAGGCCTAACGATATAGGTACGTTCTGTACGATCTTTGGGACTGCACGAAAATATGAGAACGCCGTACTACTGAGTGTCTCAAAAATCTAAATCGACTTAAGCAAGTCTGAATTCACGCGACCACGACGACAACGTTCAATGGGATTTTACTGTGTAGTTTGTCTCACATACAGTTAAGTCAATGGACAAGTCCCATTGACTCACTGTACAAACTGTTGAAAGAACGTTCTTCCGAAGATTTCTCTCACACACAGTTATGTCAATGGAGAAGTCCCATTATCTTACTGTGTTTGAAATCATTGAAACAACGTTCATGTCAGAGCCAGCGATGCAATGATTCTTCGTAAGCTTACAACGAATTTCTTAATGATACGATGCCTTGTGTAAGCATAGGCAAAGTGAATGATACCAACTGCTATTAGTACATAATACAAATGTATGTGCTGATAACGAACGATCGTTCGAAAACTGCACACAATGTCGAAAGAAAGTAAGCCACAAGTAAGTGTGGGAAGTATTGGTTGGGCGAAATTTCCCGTTACACGTGGTAATTTACATACATTACAGTTAAAGGGCAATTTCCGAATTACGAGGGGAAATTTGTGACAGAAATGATGCAAAATGGTTACAGAATGAACGTTTCATGGTTACATTTTTATATTTAAAGGAACACAAGGCAGTTATCATATGGATTATGGTATTTATATTTCAGTTATATTCCATTCAATTGCAGTATTTTTAGATTTTTGTTTTGACGTATTGTCGGGTACTGTTCTCCGCGGTACTTCGGTACCTTGTAATTGGTGGTACCGTATCGTATCGGTACCGGTACATACCGGTACTCACAAAAATACCGGTATACCGTGAAACGTTAGTACCACATAGAATAAAGGCATCCTTTCCCTAACTAAAATTTAAGTGCAGTCAGTATACCTTGAACTTGTACAAAATGTACCACACATACTCTAGGCTACCTGCTACAACCCAAAGGCAGTTCAAACATTATTTAGGCTTGGGCAGACATATGATATATGAAAAGTTAGTGCACTTCCATGACAGCGTGGTGTACAGTAGCCAGGGTGACCAGACGTCCCGTAAAATACGGGATTGTCCCGTATTTGGTTCATTTGTCCCGCGTCCCGTATTGAACCTCCCCGGGACACCTATTTGTCAACACCTATTTGTCAACTAAGACAACTGTCTCCACGTGCTACAACCTTGGAGCTCTACAGAAAACTCCACCTTGGTACAACTAAACATATGATATGCCAGACTTGTACCATACCCCTCGTACTTGCAAGGTTATCATTTGATAAAGTACACAGATAGGGCGTGCGCGAAGTACGTCATATTTTAGCTACATGACTCATATTCATATGGCCGGGTAGGCCATGTGCGTTGTATAGTTAGGGAACACAAGTTCGTTCACCCCCGAAGTTCGTTCATTGACCATAATTCAGTGAATAATGGATGAAATGATTGGGAAATTGCACAAAACATCAATCATTAACTGATAAACAATCGTAGTAAAACAAATTCCAACCACATGTCCCAATTTGCCTGAGTACAACATTTTTCTGACATTCGAAAATTACCTAGGCAACTCACCTAACAAGCCTAACCTACTTTCCAAATGATCCTATATTTTCGTGATTTCACAAGATGTGACTGCAACACTGTAATAATTTGGTGCGAGTCCTTTTCTTACATGGGAAATTTGACAAATTGAATGGATATTTACCTGATTTTCTACGAAAAGAGGCAATTGAAAATGTGCGAACGAAATTGTGTCCCTCTGGAGAGAAATTCCTGAGGTCAGAGACAGTCTCATGAAATCATTCAAATTCCGGGTTACACTCTACATGTTCCAGGAAGAAATCCGTTTTTGTACAGACAACATATTTCCAAAGATAAAATGTCTAAAACTGTGAACCATGTGGAACTATTTATATTTTTTTTGCCGTATTCAGAGGCTAAGGTGAACGAACTTCGGACCCACCATGCTACTACAAATCATTTAGGTACGGTAACGTTAGGTCCTACAGTATCTCAAGATTTCTTCCCACGTCATGTACAATTCTCTAGTGCTGCCGTGTCTAGGTGAATTTTTAAATAATTGAATAAATAATAATAATTAAATAAATGTGAAATTGTTGACCACGTCGTTGGTTCCAGAACAAAGGAAGTTTCACATGCCGCCAGCTACGTACGGTTCACCGTTAGTCAACATTATGGAAACCAGCAAACCAATTTCGACAGCTGTTCTCCCGGTCTTAACTCTTTGTTTGTAATGTATACTGCAAAAATTAATGTAATGAAGGGCTGTAATACATAAAATAAAGTTCTTACCATTTTGATGATCGATGATTCAGGAACTGGAGGAAAAGGGAGAAAGGATAAGAGCAAAATTCCCTGCGACTTCGATGATGTAGAAGTTCAGAAATTTTGAAATAATGTGAACTGCGAAAACGTGTTCGGTATTTATGTCTCCCTTTGTCGATCACTGATTGGTTCTTCTATTCAGGGCGCGGTTTGTTGGCTGACCATGGGTACATGTTGGTTTAGGTGTTTAAAATAGCAACCTCCATAGAGGGTATCTGGTATTTATGGGTTGCAAATCCAGTACTGTAAATTATTTTATTCTCATAGCGGTAAACGTGGGATTACATTAGGGGCGATATCATCCAAATAGTGAATAAGGAGGGATTTGTATTGACTGGCTATCCCCTCCGTGAGCAATCTTTGTAACCTTTGAACTGTGGCGCTGGCACTTCGTCGATGTGACCAATCAGCACTGAAAAGTAGACTATTTAAATTGTTAAAATTTGGCGCGCAGTTTTAATAATTGGCGATAGAAATAGCAACTTCCCTGGGTTGTATACCCTGCTTAGGGAAACATGGAGTTAACAGCGTCGCTTTTCACTCAATTGGGAAAATGATTTCGACCAGATGGTCAAGCAAATTATGGCAGGATGTAGCAAGACTCTCATGTGGAAATTTTACTGCAGTATAAAACAAGGAGAAATATCCTTGCTTCGAAAGGCGATTTGGAAACCTACATCCTGTCGGTGAATTACCCTGAACTTCGAGGAAGGGAAATGTTACTCCCCTAGCCATGTTCCCCTATGTTCTGAAACTGCTGGTATCTGGAGGAGGGTGGGGCTGTCATGTCTTTCAGTACTGAGAAATTGCTAGACCAAAGTGGGTCGTGTTTTGAATTACTATGATCTTTGAATGGGGAAAGACATTTATAGTGGGTTAAAAAACTCAAAAACACTCATGAGTGTGTGAAGGGGTGCCCGACAAATGTTCTGCGAATGGCCTCTTCAAATCTATGTTGCATCAGCTCAATGCATAATGAAATAACACCTTATCCAAAATATTCATTGAACCTTAAATTAGTTGTGCCACCTGATTCCTGAATAACCATGAATTACTATGTTCCCCTCTTATCTAATTCTGCTGCATTAGGTATGGGTCAACCACAATAGAGAATTAACGTACAAGACTAAAGTGATGGGACAAAACTACTGGGGTACTCTACCTTGCCCAGTCAGTCTGTTTGAAAGCTAGGGCTACCAATAACTTCGAGAGGATGCAACACCCCTACTAGAAACTATGATCTAGGGATGCAGTCATCTAATCCTTTCAACGACCCACAACCTCTTTTTGCCTTTTAAAACTTTTGTTTACATAACGCAGTTTTATTACCCAGATTGTCTTTGGCATTTCCTTTGAAGAACCGTCATAGGTTCAGACACTGAGCTGCGTTTGTGACACTACTTGAACTGTTTTAAGCCTCGTGTATGCCTCTTGAATGTGTGCGGGTGCATGCTTTTTTGATATAATTTTTTAAACGTTGCTACTTTTTTTAATTCGAAGGTCACAAGTTCCCATGCACTACACAGTGTATTAACACATGTCATTCACACTGACTGCGTAGAGCTGTGTTTATCTACTACGTAACACTATTTATCAGCAAGTTTTGATAAATCCCCGAGAGTGTTCACAGCTCCCTAATCTTGGAATGTCAGAACCCATAATAACTTTTAAGGAAGTTTCTCTGCTTCAGTACTTCATCCACCATAGCTCCATGCTTGGACTTATGTGGAAATGAAAAGTGCTGACACTGACAGTGTTTTAAGGTTAAAACATTTTCAAAGCGACCTTATCAAAACTTCCCTGAAACACTAGTGTAATCCCCAGAGAGAAAAAGTTGGTTAAATGAAAAATCCACACAAAATTTTCAAAATTATTTAAGTCAAAAAGTACTTTTTAAGGTTTACATTTTATTTCTTCTTTGGAGTCTTAGGAATTCATTACATCTGACATTAATTTCAAAAGAACATTGATCTTTCTTCAGAATGGACGGAAATTTTCTCACTAATTTCAAACCTAATTAGAAAGTAAGTACTGCTGATGAGTCAAGTAACAATAAGCACCACTACTCACAAGCTTTGAAATTGCAAACAATGATTAGCCTGATAGAGATCATATTATGCTAAGTGTAACAAATGTTAACAAGAAAATTGAGCGGATGACATGCTTCTAGTACTCCTCCCCTTCCTCCTCTTCGCCTTCTGCATCTACAGAGTCAACACCAACTTCTTCATAATCCTTCTCCAGGGCAGCAAGATCTTCACGGGCCTCAGAGAACTCACCTTCCTCCATACCCTCACCAACATACCAGTGAACAAAGGCTCTCTTGGCATACATCAGATCAAACTTATGGTCAAGACGAGCCCACGCCTCAGCAATGGCAGTGGTGTTGCTCAACATGCAAACAGCACGCTGGACCTTGGCGAGGTCACCACCTGGTACCACAGTTGGTGGCTGGTAGTTGATGCCCACCTTAAAGCCAGTTGGACACCAGTCAACAAACTGAATGGTACGCTTGGTCTTGATGGTTGCAACTGCTGCATTGACATCCTTGGGTACCACATCACCACGGTAAAGCAGACAACAAGCCATATACTTGCCATGGCGAGGATCACACTTCACCATTTGGTTGGCTGGCTCAAAGCAAGCATTAGTGATCTCAGCAACAGTCAGCTGCTCATGGTAGGCTTTCTCTGCTGAGATGACAGGAGCATAGGTGGCCAGAGGGAAGTGGATTCGTGGGTAGGGTACCAGGTTGGTCTGGAACTCGGTCAGATCCACATTCAGGGCACCATCAAATCTCAGGGAGGCTGTGATGGAGGACACAATCTGTCCCATAAGCCTGTTCAAGTTGGTGTAGGTTGGCCTCTCTATATCTAGGTTCCTTCGGCAGATGTCATATACAGCCTCATTGTCCACCATGAAGGCACAGTCAGAGTGCTCCAGGGTGGTGTGGGTGGTCAGGATAGAGTTATATGGCTCAACTACAGCAGTCGAAATCTGGGGTGCTGGGTAAATAGCAAACTCCAACTTGGACTTCTTCCCATAATCGACAGAGAGACGCTCCATAAGAAGGGAGGAGAAACCAGACCCAGTGCCTCCACCAAAGCTGTGGAAGATGAGGAAACCTTGAAGACCAGTACATTGGTCAGCTAGCTTTCTTGTTCTGTCCAAGACAAGGTCAATGATTTCTTTTCCCACAGTGTAATGACCACGGGCATAATTGTTGGCTGCATCTTCTTTACCTGTCACTAACTGTTCAGGATGGAATAGCTGACGGTATGTTCCGGTTCGAACCTCATCTGTGGAATAGGATAAATTGTAGAAATTCATGACACAAACTGCATTTTAAGTCCTGTATTCTCAATGTGTACTGTATTTGTTTTGCGCTGCGTCTACAGGCCATATGAGTCACATGGTTTTGTCCCTCAGGAATAATGAATCATATTGTGATGGAACTGTCGCAGTGTGGCACACCTCCAGGCTTACAGCATATGGGAGGGGCTCTAAATTTCCCTTCTATGGAAATTTTCATCCAATATATACTGTAAAGATAAAACTCAATGTTCATGGCTACAAATTTAAATTCAAATAATTCACCTTTTGGTCCCACACAGCCACTCCATGAATTTTCATGAAAGAAATCTTCTGTCACGCAAAAATATGTACTACAGTATTTCCAATAGCAACTAAAAGGATTATGGATAGACTTTTGGTACTGTCAGTTTTGGCCGGAGAAAGTGCCATTGACAAAAACAATGCACAACAAAACTCTTTGCACTTGCTATTTGGAAAAGGGTCTATTGTCACGTGCTACTAGCATTTTCACTGCAAATTTGATAATAATAGTTTCAGCCATTGTATGCAGTTCCTATACTTTAAGCCCTACCCACTCATCCATATGCATGAACACAATCCACTATATAAGTATTTCAACAGATGTCATTGTGTGACCTACTACCACACTGCTTACAGTACTTAACAAAGCTTGTATGCATAGCAAGACAATTATTACATGTTTGAAAATCAAAATGTCAAATCTATGAGCCAAGCATGTGCTGAGTTTATGATATCAGTTACAGTGCAAAATGCATTGAACAAAGTTTGCACAGTGCACATATGCCATATTGACTTTCAGAATCCTGACCTCTCTGGTAGGGTTCGTACACTTTCCTCAAGATAAAATCCATGGACTTTTCAAGGTATAACTCTGTCCTTTTTTTCCAAGGACATCAAACCCCTTTTTAAACACTGTGAAAGTTTTTTCTTGCATGAAACACTTAAGCACACCTGAGGTTAGCAGGAAACAAAACATTTTGAAGGCTAATGGCAGCACTAATGGTAAAAATAATCAATATGAACTACCACGCAGGGGTCAAAATAAGCCTTCAAACTTTGGGGGCCAGCCGGGCCCCTAGCTCATGGAATCTAGGGGCTAAATGAGAAATCAAGGGGCCCAAAGCTAACAAATAAAAAAGTCACTGATATTATCGTTTATTGTAATCTGATTGGATAAACCCGACATCATTCATATGTGCAGTCAATGATCTACGCCTACAGCCTGAGTGCATACGTAACAGTAACAAAGACCTGAAGCCATCTTGCGATATTACAACTGTACGCTACTGCATTACATGTGATAAGAGTTTCGACTGTTTATACCTGTGTGGTGTGCATGGCTTTTGCTGTACCAATGGTTTACTATGTTGGCTGAGTTTTATAATTGTTAAATGTCCCGTAAATAGTTCACATTCTCCCAAAAATCAAAAGGCTTAGAAATTGCGTGTGATGATGTACTATACAGTGTGCTGTACGTGAAAAAAAATCATGAGGGTGTACCAAGAGTTAAATTCCACCCTTTCCTTTTACGTCTATCATTGAAGAATGTACTTTCCACCATTACATGGTCTCTTGCATGTATTGCATAACATGTGCATTATCCATAGTGCTGGCATACTCATACTATTTCCAGCGCAGGCCTATGCATTACAGTACAGTGTAAATGCACCGGTGAAATGCCACACTGTAGGTATGGAGGTTGTAAAGGAGATTGTCGTCAGCTGATCTTGTAAGGCTCCGCCTACATTACTCATGACTGACATCAGTGTATGCCTGCGTGAGTGACGTTCCATGTTGTGACAAAGCAGACTACTTATGAGCAGTGTGAAGTGATTTCAGAAATAATGTGTGTTTCGCAGGTTTTTATTGACGGTCAGTATACGAAATACACAGGCCATGCAAGATACAAGGTCATGGATGTGAATGGAGAAGTTTGTGTGCAGACTGTACATTAGACTTTCAATATTTAGGAGCCAACCGGGCCCTTTCCTTGTAGTTACGATGCTGAAGGCATTAGACAGTTGTTTCACACAAGCGACCTAGCCTAACACAGTATAGCATAGGCAAAATGGAGCCTATACCGGCAAAGTTTTGCCGATTTGCATTAAGTTACTAATCATTTTCTGATCGTAACTTCAAAGGGTTTTGATGGTTTTAAGGTGAATTTGCCACCATTTTAAATGGTAAGATGTCTGTGTAGGCGTTTGGTAAGTACATGCAGGCATTCATTTGATGAGGTTTTGTAAAATTAAAGCAGTTTTCCAGGACTATGATGCAAAAGAACAAAATTCAAGTACTTTTAAGGCCTTGAAAATGAATCGTTCAAATTCAAGTACTTTCAAGGTTTTCAAGGTCCTGTGTGAACCCTGCTTGGTTCACACAGAGATGTCATCTGATTAATTTCAGCGTTTTGTTCCTACTGTTAATTTTGTGTGTGTGTATGTGTGTGTACAAATGCAATTGACAAAGCAAAAACCACAAGGTTTGTGCCAGTAACTAAGCACAAGTGAGGTTTTTTAATTTTCAGACACATTCTTCCATATTGCATAAATCTTTACTAATTGCTGCATCCCTTGAAGCTATTAATTATCCAGCAGTGTTGGCACCAGGTCCCAGAATTTGGGGGTGTGAATAAGGGAGGTGGAGGTAATTTTCTTCCTCCAAATTATTTTGGCAGGAGTTTGGTTCAAGGGGGGGGGGGGGATCTCATTATTAAAGTTGCAAAAGAAAGAGTCAACTTTTTCCAACTGATTCTCCAAGCGCATGCTGGATATTCCCACGTGCGATTTTAAAACTCGAGGGTTGTTGAGAAAAGTGTGTTATTCACTCAATGCCACTGCTGTCCAGACCCTTTGACTTTTGTTGAACTTTAAATTTACTTTTCAAAATTTTATCATTTGTAAGTTTTCCATGGCTCCTGAAACACTATTACAGTCTACGGACCTTTCACGTGTTCCATTGTTATGATTGAAGCTAAATATAGAAGCACAATAAAGGTGTGTGTTGGAACACAACTAAGACTAGGGCTGTGAACGTTTAAAGCAAAATTACTAAACTTTAATCGCAAAATTTTGCGATCGTTTAGGGATTAATTGCAAGTACCTACTGTAAGATCAAGAATGAGACTTTAAACATGCCCTTGAACATGATGAATATGTAAAAATACGTTAGTGATGTCTGGGAGACATAGTTTCCATGAACCTCAAACACCGATCCTCATAGACAGTTAGTTAGATAAAATTTAACGACACACCAACACAAATGTGTCACACAGTGTCAACTAGATAAATGTTTCAAGTTCGGTTTCAAACACTGTTCAAATACATTGCAAGTACTCCCCTTTAGTTGCCTCTTACAACGGTGGGGGGGATACCGTGGGAATATTCTGCAACCCCCAGCCCACAGGGGGCCGGATCCTTATAGAAGCTTAACTTTGATCTTGTATGTTTACGTGTGTGCCATTTGTGTAATTATGTATTTCACTTTTTCAAAAAGACTTAATAGTCCAGGCCGTTTCGTAGCTTTTTGGGGGTTTGCATTTTTTCTTGCTATATTTGGTAAAACTTTGATAAGATGCAGAGTAGACATCTGACAATCAGAAAAGTATGTGTTGCATTTTTTTTTTTTTCATGTGCAAGGGGGTAGCCAGCCAATTCAAAATGGCTGCCATTTTGATTATTTTGGCTGATTTGGCTCAAGGAAGGCTCTGTTGTACCAACATTTGGGGTCTAAAACTTCTTTTAGGAGAAAAAGTGGTAAAATAAACACAAGTCTCTCACAATATACTCAAAGTTTTTCCCCAAATATTGATCCATTTTGTTGATCTTATGGCACAGTAGGCTATCAGAGATATTACTGCTTAAAATGCCCTTTTACCCATATTTTTTACTAAAAATGAATAAATTTCAATATGTGAGTTTCCTTTATTCAATATTCCATTTTCATCTACCAGTGTAATTTCTTATGTGTACTACTGAGGCACTTGAGTACCAATTTTGTGAAGATGGAAGATCTTGTGTGGCTCTAAAAGAGATCATCATTGTTCAAACCTGTCTTGTAGTGCCAAAAAAGGTATTTTTTTATTAATGAAAAATGAAAATATTGATGTTTTTAGCTGTTTAGGGTCTATACCAATGGAAAATTTGTTTGCTTTTAAAATTTTCAAAATTGATGTATGTCTTAACAATCCACTTTTCTTTTAATAGCAGAGAGATCACTAGATCTAGTTGTTCAACTGAAGGAAATATTGGGCATAAAAATGATCCCAGAGGCCAAAATTTCCCGACAAAATACACAAAGAAATTGCGAATTTTCAGTACCACTCATTTCATGTAGGTTTGAATCTGAGAGTCCAAATTTTCCCCACATACTACCTGGTTATAAGACTACCCATTTACAAAAGTTAAGGTTGTTAGAATACACACTTTAAGAGAATCTGGTACTCAAATTTGTGCCCTGCTGCCAAACTTGCCGATTTTTGGCGAAAAGGGCCATATTTGACAGGTCACTACAAAAAAATGGATCAATATTTTGAGGAAAACTTTGAGTATATTGTGAAAGACTGTGTTTATTTTACTACCTTTACTCCTAAAAAAGTTTTAGACCCCAAATGTTGGTGCAACAGAGCCTTTCTTGAGCCAAATCAGCCAAAATGATCAAAATGGCGGCCATTTTGAATTGGCTGGCTATCCACATTGCACATGAATAAAAAATGGAGCACATACTTTTCTGATTGCCCGATGTCTGCTCTACATTTTATCAAAGTTTTACCAAATACAGCAAAAAAAAAATGCAACATACCAAAACCTCCCCGACTATAAAGTGAACATCTAGTTTTTTGTAATGACTACAGATTGTTTTTTTTATTTCATTTTTATTTCATACGGATTTCATACGGATTAATCGCTGGTAGCTTTGTACTAAACATTTGTTTCACATGCGATCGTTTAGCGATTAATCGGTAAACGGTCACAGCCCTAACTAAGACCATCCACAAAGCTTTGTACTCAGACAACCTGTGATGAAACTGACATAAGTTTGGGGTAAGGCATTAAACTGACACCATTTGGTTTCTTGGGGTTTTTTTTGGGGGGGGGGGAGGTCTTTTAGACAGACCACCTGAGACAAAATGATGTGGGCCACATGACGAGTCAGGCCACCCAACTATTGATGCAACATCACCGAAACTGACCGAAACTATTCATGGTCTATATTTAACGATTCAAGAATCAGCAATGCAAGGCAAAGTACATTACTTGTTCATTGACAAAACTACTGCTCAAGCTGGAAGTTAATGACCTCAGGGGTTTTCTTTTCATGACTAGACATGTTAGCTACCCCACAGATATGTTTCTATTCCCTAATTTTTTTTATTTTTTTAAGTAATAATACCTGGATTGGGTAATTCTGATCAATTCTCCTTTTCAGAGTTATGAACTCTACCAAAGAAAATGCCATTGTACATACATGTACTAAGCTATGGTACCATCAATAAGCACAAACTTTGCAAGACCCCTCCCTCTTAAATTCTACTCAAGATGATCTACCTCCTCTCTCAGAGAAAACCAGAAAACCCTCCTGACTGCACATGCCCTAGACATGAACGATGTGTTGCTAGGGGGCAAAGAACTATGTGAAACACATACCAACAACAGTTGGTTCCAAGTCTACGAAGACAGCTCTTGGGACATGTTTGCCAGCTCCAGTCTCACTGAAGAATGTGTTGAAGGAGTCATCACCACCACCAATGGTCTTATCACTGGGCATCTGACCATCAGGTTGGATACCATGCTCAAGACAGTAGAGTTCCCAGCATGCATTGCCAATCTGGACACCGGCTTGTCCAACATGGATAGAGATACATTCACGCTGTTAGATCAAGAACAGAGGAAAGAAAATCAGAAAACACTTGGACAGGTAGGCCCCTATGACCATGTTTTGAGCAGGACTGATGTACAAATAAGTTTTGTCCAGAAAGCAATGTTTCATTTGATACAAAATATATTGCATACTGACCCCCCTTCATGAAATCCAGGGCCAGTAACAAGCCTTGGCCAAAACCCCTTATAGCTACAGGCTATACTGTACAATACACCATACAGGTGGCCTATTGATTAGGCCTTGGCCTAGTCTCAGTGCACATCTTGGAAAGTTTCAATAGCAACATGTATCATATGATATGCAGGGTTCTCCACTGGTCTGTTTTCTGTCCGGGGGCTCTTGTGATCGCCGTCCTGGGGGAGGGGTCTAAGGAGAGGGGGACATCCCGTCCTCTTTAGGAAAATTTTGACAATTTAGGAGGGCGTAGATCGCAAATGGTGCAATCTACGGCCTTGTTCTTAGCCTTCCCTGTGAGTTCAAATCTGGGCATTTTGAGGTCATTTTTTTTTGCAAATTGCATTTTCTAAATATCTTAGACTTGCAGATCTGAAGCTCCAGTTTCCACTTGGAAGTATTCAAGAATGAAGTAGTTCACTTTAATGGAAATTTCGAGTGAAAATTGGGAAACCTAGGGGACAGTTCAATTGAATGGTTTCTTTTAGTGTATGAGTTTGATGGTAACGGATTCCTGCTGTGGAAACATATGAAAGAAACGCAGTAGCTTAAGTGCATGTTGAATGATATAAGAGCTCAGGTGCAAGTGAGCTGGGTTTGCGTCTCCGATGTTTTATTATACATTGCTTGTCATGAGTATTTGAAATCAAATATAAAAGGCCGTTAAATGACTAAGTTGTGGTGTTTGTGATTGAGAGTACAGACAACCTCTTGACCGGGCAGGTCAATTTTCTGTGCGGGCGCTAAAGTTTTGTCCGGGCGCTAAAGTAGTGTGGAAGATTTTGAACGGGCGGAGCCCCGGACAGAACAGCTAGTGGAGAACACTGATATGTGCATCATATGATATGTACATCATATGACTGCTAAATTCATGCCCTACTCTATGTATGAACGAAAACTCCAAAGAAGTAACACTATGTACGTTTTCTTGGGAGAAAAATGTAGAGTGTGGCTGTTGCCAATAGGCGGCAAACATGGTATTTTGCCAGTGTTGCAAACTGGTGAAAGTGATCTCAAAAGGGTTACATTATTTTTCCTTTGTGGGGCTTTGTTTAAATTAGGGTACCAGTAGTGGGACATGAGGTCAAAATTTATAAATCATCTTTGGTAATTGAAATTTATACTCATGATAGAGTATATATCACCATCTATAAAATTACAAATATTTTAACATGCAAAATTGTGTTTGTACAAGTGGATTCATTCCAGCATAAACATGCCAGTAAACTGACCAACATAACAGGGACACCAAAGCAGTATTTAAGCTCCTCTTACAAGAATGAAGAAAATCCAAATAGGTTGAAAATTTAAAGTTGACTAGTTGAGTATGATTTAGGACCCTTTGTAATAAGAACATGAAAAAAGCTGCAAAGAATTCTCCATAACTAAAAAAAGGCAGCTTCCATATTTCTCTATACTTTCAAATTAATATCAAAAGGTCCACACTTTTACATAATTTTTACAATACCAACTGCATGTAACCAGTAAATGGTATTTAAATATATTCAATTTTCCTCTTTGACACCCTAAGATTGCTAGGGTTGTGATCGTTTAGCAAAATTACTAAACATTTAATCGCAACATTATTTTCTATGCCCACACTGTGTTAGCCCTCGTGACATCTTACCGTGACTTTTAAAGTCCCAAGGAAAATTAGTGCATTTCTGAAGAAATCTATGTTACTGAATTTTGACGTGTAAAGCACAGGCAACTTGGTGGACTTTACCGTAATTATGTTGAATATTATTGTTGTTAAATCTGAGCACTAGTTTTGGAGAAACGGTTTCGGATAAACTAGGTTTTACTGTACATGTAGAATCATATAGTAATACTGTTTAGGTCACACTGATTTCTCACTTTATGATCGAACAGAGTATGATAAAAAATATCAGTCTGACACATCCATTTTATCATCTCCAGTATCAGTTCACTGAATAAGCAAGGAGTTTCCTTGACACTGTCTTTGCAGAAATGTTACAAAGAAATCTCCGCACACTCAATAAGCCCCAATTGAAATACTGTGTACTATTAACTATTTTGGAAACAACTTTATATTATCGGGCTGTGTACAAAGTCAATGCAGTGGCGCCGAAATCACAGCCTGTGCAGAGTACGTGTATACGTACGGTGTACAACCGGAATCACGGCTGCACATTTTGTCACCGTGGCAATACCAGTCAATTTGGCAAATGCACTTTGCACTCCTGCAAGGTGTGAGCTAAACGCAATCTATTTCTTGGTTTGTGATATGAGGCAAGAACAATGTGAGAAAAATGTCGCAACTGGTAGTGCGTATTTTTGTCAGAGCATATCTTCTCATCGAATAAAAAAGCCTCCTAATGAATGGTCAAATTTTAGGTAACAGAAGTGTTGAATTTGAGTGTCAAATGGGACATCGTAACCGATTTTTCGGTTATGTGGTTTGGCGGTCACGTAACCAACATGCAACCGCGAATGATTGTTGGCGTGAAATCCACAGGCCTGTGACATGTGCGGCCAGATCTACGACCAGCAATTTTTTGCACGGCCAGAGGCCAGATCTTATGCGCACATGGCAAACTTTCCAGTCTGGAATTGATGGTCAGTTTAGTGAGAAAATATCAATTGTCATTTGAATGAGCGTGTGAGAGATCCCTGGACATTATGGCTGGGGAATGTGAAAAATTTGTACACAGTGCAAAAGGGCTGTGATGGAGGAGTGTGACGGAGACACAGCAATGTGCAAGGGCTAGTGTGGGTCAAATGGCACTCTACCCTAGGCCTATGGTTAAGGTAAAAAAATGAACTTGTCCCCAATTCGTCCCACAGGCGCCCCTTAACATTGTATAGTATACCATATACTATGTATAGTATATATAGATGGAAAGGTATGTCACAAATCTCCTAACTCGAACAAACAACTTGTACGTTTCTGGCACAATTACTGCACTTTTCTCGCCAAATTTGTCTGTGTCAAGACTTTTGATCATAAGGTACCTCAAGGCAGCTCTTTTTCCCGAATAATTTCACTTGGCATCGTCTGAAGGATGAAATTTGGATGGAGTAACAGTCTGAGGATGGTTGCTGCTGATACAGAGCATTCAGCACTTCCACACTGTCTAATAAAATACTCCTAAAATATGCTCTAAAGTCCTCTTAACTTTCTGAATTTCTTCCAAAATTTGTCAATTATGTTTTGCTTTGATTATTACAAATCTTACAGATACATATTAGCATTAATATGCAAGATTTTTTAACATAGAAATTCATAAAATTTGAAAACCTTTTGAAAAGTGGAAGGGCTTGCATTTACTAAGAGTTGAAGACTGTAAAAGTTACAGTTCAACTGTCACAAGTGCTTGTAGAAAATGCTAGCCCTTCCACTTTTCAAAAGGTTTTCAAATTTTATGAAATTTAATGTTCAAAAATTGTTCATATTGATGCTAATATATATCTGCAAGATTTGTAATAATCAAAGGAAATCATAATTGACAAATTTTGGAAGAAATTCAGAAAGTTAAGAGAACTTTAGAGAATATTTTAGGAGTATTTTATTATACAGGGTGGAAGTGCTGAATGCTCTGTATCAGCAGCTACCATCCTCAAACTGTTACTGCATCGAAATTTCATCCTTCAGACAATGCCAAGTGAAATTATTTGGGAAAAAAAGCTGCCTTGAGGTACCTTACGATCAAAAGTCTCGACACAGGCAAATTTGGCGAGAAAAGTGCAGTAATTGTGCCAGAAACGTAAGTTGTTTGTTCGAGTTAGGAGATTTGTGACATACCTTTCCGTCTATATATAATAAATAGTATATGGTATACTATACAATGTTAAGGGGCGCCTGTGATTCGTCCTGGGAAAAAAACTGCCGGGTTTGAAATGATTTGCGTCACTGATAGGCATAAATTTTGAAGTGAAAAGTGCAGTGATGTCAACTCAACTTAGGCCTAGGCTACTGTACTTTTCCCGAAGTCCCCTCCAATCTGTGAAGAGCTGAAGGGCAAAACCAGACATTTACTTCCATTCAAGGAGTTCTGCTCCCCAAAGGGGCTAGGCTACTTTGAACATGACCAACCTCACCACCTTCAGACCTCTACATCTTGGGGTCTGTTATGCGTGACCCCCTTCTAGGCCTAGACTAGCTGAAATGAATAAATATAAAATAGGACCTAGGCTAGGCCTACACTAGACTGAAGTGATGGTAACCTCACGTAAGCTAGAACGTTTATAGCTATACAGTCTGTGTGTAGGCTATGGACATTTTTAAGTCTGAGCATTTGAGAGCTATGGCCCTTGTTGGGGCATTTGGCCTAAAGAAATCATCGACGATTCAAGAACTTGGGGAAAAAATACAAATGAACAAACCATGATGACGACCTTCTTGAATACAGTATGTCTAGGAAAATTATGCTGGAATTTCGAGTACTTCAACTTCAAGCACTACTTGATGATGGGTGTTGAGGTGAAGTTTCGGAGCCGTGTAATGTGTATTTCGTACGGCAGTTGCATACAATATGTACTATACTAAACTGTGTGCATAGTATAGGAAAGGTTGCTACAACAAAACTGGGGAGAACGACGTCTGATTGGTTGAAACTAAAGCAAATCCCACCTAGGATTACGTAATCTGGAAAATGATCCAATGGTATTGGATTCGAGATCTGCATTGTAAATAGAAAATACGTGGCGGGAGTACTTTGCATCACATGATAGTTGCTCCTCTTTGCAGTTCCAAAGGTGAACATTCAATGCAAATAGTTTCAGGATTATGCAATTACACAAGGCAGCCTGTAGAATCCACGAACAATAGAACTGATGATGCAGGAGGTAGAGCCTGCTAAAGAAGCAGCTGGGCCCTGCCATGCATGCCCATGGCCAAGGGGGGGGGGGGGAGGACGTCGCCCCTCAGGAAATGAAAAAATACCACTGCTTTAATGCATTTAGCACATGTCGCCCCCCCCCCCCTCCAAAAGTTTAGTTCATTACCTTGTCTGGCTACCAACCCGCCTGCTGGGCTCTGCAAGGCTACTCAAGAGAACGGATGATACATTGCATTTTCAATAACACCTTGGCCAGACGGAAAGATGTTACCAATTAAGGTGGGGAAGGGGTCAAGTCCTTAGCCAGCAGGAAGGAGAATGCAGGGAAGCAGTCCTTAGGAAAACTTCCGTCCCCTCTAGAAAAGTTTAAGTACTATATTGCCCTATGAAATAATTTCTAATTTAACATCTCGTCCCCTGAAAAATATTTTGCACCTAAGCATGATCTGCCCCCTTCTCCAGCACCTTGTTTCGCCACAGGCCTGGAAAGGGATGAGGTTGTCTGCCAAACACGGTCGAACAGGCTACTAATCAATTTGGTTAACAACTGTGCCCTGTGCCTTTGCACAAATTTTTAGAAATGTGGTACGGGAGGGAGGGGTACGGTCCAGTGACTGACCTATGTGGACTTAAGGTGTGCATAGCCCGCCAAAAACCAGGACCACACTGAAACCACCCGGTTTTCATGGCCGTAGCCAGGGCGAAATTCCTATAGGGGTAGTTCATGCAGCGTCAGTCAAGTGGCGTACCTAGGATGGTTGGCCACTAGTCGGATCCTTTCTTTGTCACCCAGTGCCGCCATGAAGGAGGGGTCCAAGGTCTAAGTGGAGGACGTGGCATCTATGTAGGGTTGTTTAGGTACAAATCTGGACTGTCTCTAATAACGCTTTGAATTGACCATATGTTTAGACATTTTCATTATTTAGTGGTTCTTTTTCTATGGCGGGGGGAGGTAGGGTGTATATGAGGCGGGGTGACAAACCTACTCTTTGTGAAAAGTTTTGTGCATGTTAGATGGCTAAGATGCAAAATGGTACTAATTTTGGGAAAGCTTTAAATTGGTCACATATAAATTCTTACCATTTTAGTGCCTTTTTTATTTTTTTTTTTATTATTTTTTTGGCTGGGTATAAGCAGGGGGTTGCAACTCCCTGGTGTAAGGTAGTGCTGTCTAAGGCCCCACCACCTTTGAATTTTGCCTTTGTAAGGTTACTTGGATACAAAATGGTGCTACCTTGACAAAGCTGTGAATTGATTTGATTATTAAGAATGTTTATAGCTATGGCATGGCATGACAAAGGGGGAATGTCACAGCCGAAGACTATATGAGGGCACTTTCTCTCCTAGTGCCCTACTTGGAGGGCCACCATCGGTTGGTGCGTTAAGTTTAGGTCGGCTTTACTATTTTCAAATATGCCTATCAGATTGTGAAAATGACACTTATAGAACTTCAAAGGTGCATCAAAACATGGTTTTGAGACTCCATGCTTTAGAAACTAAGAATTCAAGAAGAAAAGTTTAACTTGAAAAACGTATTCAATAAAGTCACATTGTAGGATAAAGAGGACGAAAAGGGTGATTCAAATTCATTGACTTTAGCAATGCCATTATAGGCTATTTTATACATGCATGCTGTGGCACTGCGTGAAAAATACCTTAGATCAACGTATATAGACTTCAGCCGTGTTGGGTGCATCATGCATGAGGATGGAGATTCATTCGTCAGTGTGAGTCAATACCTGCATGAGAGCACGTCTGCGGCGTGGGTCAGGGGACCTCCCCGGGAAAGTTTAGGGAAAAATGAACCTCTACATGCGATTTTTCAGGTTCTCAAGGCCTTAAAAACATGATCAGGGCGATGGAGTTTCTACCATTTTCAGTATTTTTTCAAGTATGCCATTTTTCATTTAGGACTTGGAAAACTGGGGGGGGGGGGTGTCATCTCCCCTTGCCCAAAGGCTACGGCCCTGGTTTTGGTGATCTTAGACCAACGGTTGGGTGGTGTCATGAAACCGACATTACATCGGTCTCGGGTAGTCTGTCTGTGTTTTGACCCAACCCGAGAAAACCCGACGGTTTAATGTCGGGTATTTCGGGTTAGTCCGGGTGGTCCGAGAGCCTCGTCGGTTTTGGCGATTTGGCTAACCCTCAAACCGATGTCAGTTTGGTCTCGGGTGGTCTGGATACGAGGCTTCGTCGGTTTCTAGTGGTCTTGGTTGCATCCAAACCGACGATACGGTAGGGGTTTTGTACATAAAAACCAGACAGACGCACACCTTTAATGTGAAGTGTATACAGCCATCATTGCTTCATACACAGTACCAAGCGAAAGTCTGCGAAAATTTCCCCTATATTGCAGAAAATGGCAATTCTCCTGCTTCAAAAATTTGGCCTTCTAAGCCGGCATTCTTCTAAACATTCTTTATTTTGAAATATCATGTTTCAAAAATTCATTTGCACTTCAAAAGATGAAAACAAAACATGAGTCATTTTGTAGGGAAGAATAGGGCTTTTATTCAACTTAATTTATATCAAGTGTCACATGCGATGTTGAAATGGAAAGAAAACCTGAACACTAGTGTTAAACTACCAACAGAAAAAAGTTACAGCTCGGAGTATGTCGACGGAGGGATACTCACACATTATTTCATTACTGGTTCCAACTTTCACTTGGCAAAGTTGAGAACTGGGTTCGACTATGGGTTGATTGGAGAACGAAAAGTACATGCAAGGTGGATCTCCAAAGAGGGCACCTGAGAGGTGCCAAAATTAATCGACGACAATGTTCGTTGCGTTATTGTTCTAAACTGTTATAGTATACCCAAATGCGCCTTAGACAGTGGCGGATGCAATAACGGTGCTGGTCCAGAGTCCCTAAACCAGAGGGGTCGATCGCGTAAGACCCCCCTCAGAGTGAGTCTCGTTGAGGTAAACCCATGGGCATACTGAATTTACTTCAATCATTTGAATATCTTCTATTGCTCAAAAATTCTCAAACATTTCCCCTGAAGAAAAGACCCCAACCTCTGGACGGCGTTAACATTCATACATTCATTAAAATCTTACAAATTCCCCCTAGTTCCGTCACAAATAGAACTAAAGCGTCCCTCCCCGTAAGACGGTCTAATTACGGGCTTCGAGTCCTTAAGCACTGAGGTACCGTGCGAGACCAAACTGTCAAAGCAGATTTCTTTCCCTACTGGTCTGAATACTTCGAAACCTTCACACTGGGGATACATAGGGCCTATACGTATACGCCCATCTCAGACATGTGTATTTTGAGTTTTTGTTTGGTGTAAACAGGATCTCCACTTCAGGGAAAAACAGGAGTCAGGGGTGAATGAAATGAGAATCACCGTCGTATCAGTACGAAAATTGTTAAAAATGTGTGAAAATACCTGGATACAGGGTTAAGGAAACTCATGTAATTCGTCCCCTTTTGGCGTACTAACGAATAGGCAAACTGGAATAGTGACGAATGTGTTCATTTGGTCATTTCGGCATAGAGGCGAATGCAATTTTTGTCCAACTCTATTTATCGTAGCATTAAACATTGGAATGACATAATGTATTTAATTTTCTACAACTTAAATCAAATAAACGATTAATTAAGCAAAGAAACTTCAACTGAGAGGAACATTTGTCAGAGTGTCAAAAGGCAACAGGTACCAGATTCGTCAGAATCCGATTTTGCGGATTCGTCACCACATCAAAAAGTGGACGAGTTAAGACTGTAATCACTTCAATTGATAAGGGAAAAAAATCATTTTTTTTTCCAAAATGGTGCGACAAGGAAATATCACTAAAAAGAGTTTAAAAGGTGTAAATACCCCAAACAAATTGTTTAAAGGTATATAATGTGCACGAAATATGACGTAAATCTCGAAAGCAGTAGATCGTACTGTTGAATATTCAGTACAGTACCCTTTTCTAATTCTTTCCAGTGAAAGTTTTCCCGTCATCAGATTTCAACATTTTAAATGAAGGGGCAAGGGGCATTTTGATATCCTGTAGCTGCTCATTTGACTGACAATTTTACGATATACTGTCAACAGTCGAGACAAGTAGAACTTACTCTGATTTTATGCGAGGTGAAAGCAAAATTATGCCTGCCTGTGACATTGCCGAATTCATTATGAACTTGTCCAACGTCGTGTTTCTATTACTTTTCATGGCTACAGGAAACTATATAAGCAAGACACTTTTGACGGTTGTGTATTCCACATCAATGAAGTTTTAAATAGATTTTGGCATTATATTCGGTTATCATGTCCTGATTAAAATGAAATTTGGAAAGTTTCTTTTCGTATTAATACTCGTCTTCTTCATCTTCGCACTCATCTTCGGCTGAGTCTACACCAACTTCTTCATAATCCTTCTCCAGAGCAGCAAGATCTTCACGAGCCTCAGAGAACTCACCTTCCTCCATACCCTCACCGACATACCAGTGAACAAAGGCTCTCTTGGCGTACATGAGATCAAACTTATGATCAAGACGAGCCCAGGCCTCGGCAATGGCAGTGGTGTTGCTCAACATACAGACGGCACGCTGGACCTTGGCGAGGTCACCACCTGGTACCACAGTTGGTGGTTGGTAGTTGATGCCCACCTTGAAGCCAGTTGGACACCAGTCAACAAACTGAACTGTGCGCTTGGTCTTGATGGCGGCAACTGCTGCATTGACATCCTTGGGTACCACATCACCACGGTACAGCAGACAACAAGCCATGTACTTGCCATGACGAGGATCACACTTCACCATCTGGTTGGCTGGCTCAAAGCAAGCACTGGTGATCTCAGCAACAGTCAGCTGCTCATGGTAGGCTTTCTCTGCTGAGATGACAGGAGCATAGGTGGCCAGAGGGAAATGGATACGTGGGTAGGGTACCAGGTTGGTCTGGAACTCGGTCAGATCCACATTCAGGGCACCATCAAATCTCAGGGAGGCAGTGATGGAGGATACAATCTGACCAATCAGACGGTTCAGGTTGGTGTAGGTTGGCCTCTCGATGTCCAGGTTGCGACGGCAAATGTCATAGATAGCCTCGTTGTCAACCATGAAGGCACAGTCAGAGTGCTCCAGGGTGGTATGTGTGGTCAGGATGGAGTTGTATGGCTCAACAACAGCTGTGGCGACTTGGGGTGCTGGGTAGATGGCAAATTCCAATTTGGACTTCTTTCCGTAATCGACAGAGAGGCGCTCCAAGAGCAAGGATGAGAAACCAGACCCAGTGCCTCCACCAAAGCTGTGGAAGATGAGGAAACCTTGAAGACCTGTGCACTGGTCAGCTGACTTTCTGGTTCTGTCGATGACTATGTCAATAAATTCCTTTCCGACAGTGTAATGACCCCTGGCGTAGTTGTTGGCGGCATCCTCTTTACCAGTAACGAGTTGTTCAGGATGAAAGAGTTGACGGTATGTTCCCGTCCGAACCTCATCTTGGAAGAAAACAAATAACGTTTTTTTTTACCGTTCAAAGAAATATCTCAACCAGTTTTATTTCATTCAGAGGCGTAGCTAGGATGAAATTTTTAGGGATGCCTAGGTATCGAATGGGGGTCACGGCATCGATCGCCGTCCTTAATGCTTACACATTTTATTGAGAGATGCACAATTTTGGGGGGTGGCACAACATCTGGGGGCCCAGGCCCCCAGCCCCCCCCCCCGTAACTACGCGCCTGATTTTATTTGGTATGATAAATACTTATCCTTATGAAACGGCATGCTATATTCATTTACTCTCCATTGTTCTTCCTTTTGGGTGGACGGGTCCTCGTATTTTTCGGGGGAGGGTAACGGTGTGTGTTTCTGAGTCTGTTCCTGCAATTTTTGTGAATGTTTCTTTTCTTCGTTTCTGCATTGACTTTTTTCCTTTCGTTATAATGGTATGTTCGTTCATTCAGGGAGTGCACTCTCGACAAGTCCTCTAGTTTTAAGTTGCACTTCCTTTCATTTATCACCACCACCACCACCACCACCACCACCACCACCACCACCACCACCACCACCACCACCATCATCATCATCATCATCATCATCATCATCATTATCATCATTATTATTATTATTCTGTGAATATGTTAACTGGAAAATTGCACTGTACTTGAAGTGGAAAAACAAAGAAATGAATGAATGGAATGGATTGGAATGGAAGGGAATGAAAAGAAACGAAATGGAATAAAAGAAAATGAAAGCAAAGGAAAGGAGAGGAAAGAAGAAGAAAAGGGAGGAAAAGAAAGGATAGGATAGAAAAGTCCGCTCTGAAAAGTAAATAAGTAGTATGGTGAGACTTCTGGAGTTTTGATGATACTCCATATAGCTTACAAAAGTTCTTCAAAAGCCATCCCAGGTAGTCAGTCATGTGATGTACATAATGGTTACTTCGATCGTTTGTAAATACAACCATACAAATCAGACAATATCCTCGCTGTTACATGGGCGTAATGTGTATAGCGAGAAGGGGGGGGGGGGGATGTGCTACAAGCTGAAAGTCTCGATCTATTCAGGTACAATAAGACAGTCAAAATAATAAATTGTGCAACTTACATTACGTTTACCTACATTACGTTTAGGTTTAAAGGCCCGTCTATACTATCATACATTTGTCCACGAACATCGTCGGACAAATGTTTAAACACTTTTTGGGAAGATGAAACATGCAAATAAAAGTTTGAACACCAAGTTCATACATGTTGGACGTTGTTCAAATTTGTTTGGAAAGCTGGCCACACTTTTGTCTGTAAGCATCGTCATACAAAGGTATGATGGTGTTTTTGGCCAAATGTATGATATTGTAGACGGGGCTTAAAGGGGATATGACATATCCAACCAGGGAGGCCTAGCAACTCCATGCCCAAACATATTTAGGAATAGCCCTAGAGTTCTAAGTACCGTTGAAGACTGCACTTTGATTGACATTCATTCAAACAATATAGCTTCACTCTGGTTGGTAAACGATGAACTGCACAGTCAGTTGTGTTTCCAATTAAGCACACACACAATCACTGTGTTAATCATATGGCCTCGAGCAAATTAAACTCAGTGCAGGCTATAGGTAATATGCCTCTATCTTGGAGGTGTACTAGACAGGTGTTTTTAGTTGGAGGAGTGGCAAAAAGTAGAAGAACAAATTTCGAATATAAAGCATTACATGCCTGAAATCGGTAGCACCACATTGTATCTCAGCACATGATGAAATCAATGTTGTTCGAAACGAGAGGGGAGCACCTCTGCATCAGAACGGAGATTCGTCACTTTGCAATTACACACATTTCACAAGACGTATTCAAAGTTAACTGAAAACAACTGATATGCCACATCCTGGTTCAAAATTCAAACTCCCGTTAAAATGACCATGTCCCCCCAGAAAATTGTTCAGTGCTCCTATGTACTATTTCTGTATATTAAATCTAGTTCAACCAGGTAGCTGCTACTCGTTAGCAGCTCCCTGGTTAAACACTGACTGATCAGACACACATATAGCTTCGCAATTCGAATACAATACGGTAACTTTCGCATTTTACATTAATTTAATGGTCACGTTTACCTGGCAAGTATGGCCTTTCAAATGAACGAATTTATAACAAGCGACTTTCGCAATTACCAGTGGCTTAGGTGATTTTACAGAAAAAGGGTTACTCATTTACCTATACATTTTTGAGGGGGGGAACTTAAATTTCTAACATATGGTATCTCAAAATAAAGAATGTTTAGAGAGACTTGCAAGGCCTGGCAAGTGCCGTTTCCGGCAACCAAAGATGCAAGTTTGGCCAAACTTTTCTCGGTATGCTACGCGCCAACTCATAATGGCGCTCTGCTTAAATACTGTGACATAAATGGTTCAATTTTCCTGAAATCGAACCTCCCTGAAATAGCTGTAGATTACAGGCCTGTTTTGTTGAACAAAATGATGAATAAAGATGACTGAAAATGGGCTGACAGTGGTTGCACATGGAACTAATACCCTTGCGAAGGATATCATCTCCAAAGGTTCTCCCTTGCTTAGGCCTAGGAATCTTGAACACGCTTGTGGTTTACAGAAAATGTAAACCCGTTAAAGTTACCGTCCATCTTTAATAGGTCATATTTTCTGTTTTCATACCAAACCTGATGTGCAGCAGGGTAAAGATTTGGGATAAACTTGTTGAATGTGTCGCAAATCACATGAAAAGTGTACTTACCAATGACAGTTGGTTCCAAGTCTACAAAGACAGCTCTTGGGACGTGTTTGCCAGCTCCAGTCTCACTGAAGAAGGTGTTGAAGGAGTCATCACCACCACCAATGGTCTTATCACTGGGCATCTGACCATCAGGCTGGATACCATGCTCAAGACAGTAAAGTTCCCAGCATGCATTGCCCATCTGGACACCAGCTTGTCCGACGTGAATAGAGATACATTCGCGCTAGGAAGGAACGAAAGATGAGTTTACGAAAAGCTTACGAAGCATAAGTACGTGTTGCTTTGTAATTGAACTGGGTCAACGGAACTCTCAACAAGTGTATGTAAACAAAGTTGACGGCATGCAGTGGGGTGAGGGAGGCCTTACGACTTTGAAAGGGGCTGCCTTTACGAAAAAAAAAACTTTTTTCTTACTCTGATATCTCGACATTTTTGTTTCAACAAAGTCTCTTTAAATTGTTACTTGGAATACAATTGAGAATGGATGGTTGGGGGAGGGGGAGTCCTCATTTGCCAAAGCTATCCATTCAGCTTCAGAATTGAAGAAATGTGAGGTGTATGGAACCTCACAGAAAGCCGCTCGCATGTATATCTACTGTCCACTAATTGCGTTTCCCTTTGATGGCTGGTGAAGTCACTCCAATCTGAATTAGCATACCCTTATTGCAAACTACCAATTTATGGTAAGCTCATCGTAGCTATGAAGCGTTACACTGATGATGAGTTTAAGATAACTGTTTGCCTTACATGCAGTCAATATGCAATTATAAGTCTAGGTTCTGAAACATTACGCAATACGATTTTAACGGGAAATAAGAGAAGATTTAACAGGATTTAGATCGAAAAAACTGCTCAACTATTTTCCCAATTATTTTCTCAAGTAATTGTTTTCCGCCAACTCTAAAGAGGCTGCAGCCTAGAGTTGTGGACTTGAGTCAAGCGACTTGGACTCCAGTCGGACTTGTCTCTATTTTTGCTTGACTTGCAAATGCTGGTCTTTCCTTGGACTTGAGCAAATTAATTTGAGACTTGATTTTGACTTGCCAAAAATGACTCGTGACCAACGCAAGACATAAGCTCGTTCTATACGACCCTGTAAACTTAAAAATTCCCATTGACGTATTAGGTGATCACGACGAATGCATCATACGAAATTAAGATCGGACTTCTGTCTCAGGTCGTTCGTTGACTGTGGAGTAGGCTAACTGGGATCAGTTGTAAAAAGCGCCCTCGTTCAGGAAAACAAAATATTCTTTACACCAAAAATAGGCACTATTATTGTTACACCAGTGGAGAATTTCATTTTCATTTACATATCAAGTAAATTGATGTTAAATTCACCATAAATCGATCACTTAATGGATCTTTTGTTGGTACAAAATAGAAAACATGACTGAGAAAAATAGATAACACTTTCCATTGTGTCGTCCTCATTCTGTAATATTTAGGTAGTCTTCGTAAAAAAGGACCTTAGCAACTGAGACTTGAATTAGAGGTGGCACATACAGTTAACTCAATGTTTCTGATGGGACGTTTAGTCGCTCACTACGGGAAAAAGAGCAACTCAAAGACCGTTCACAAGGTCATGAATAATTACAACGAAAACCAAGACAATATTGACTTTTTAAGCGAAATTTTGAAACGTTTTGCCCAAGACATTCTCGACCACATTTTTGTTGAAACTTAACAAAAATTTAGTAGCCTACATTCAGTGCCCAAACTTGAAAACTTGGATGTGATTACATGTTTCAACTCTTTCACGACTCATTGACTCAACTCTTACTACGCTCCAGATCAAGATAAGAGAGAGGCTTCACATCAGCTGGCGAAATCCTAATCTTAACAAACAGCGAGAATGTCCCTCATTCACCCTGTCCAATTACGTGTATCATTTCAGTGCTATATTCTGTCTGGCTTACTGTAGACTTTTCGTTCTTATCGCGCCTGATGATTCAAGCTATGCTTGCGAAACATGTAGGCCCTACTTTTGAAGTGTTTTCGTCATTAAATATCGTGTCTTTTGAATCAGTGGTGTCCTGTGTTGTTGTTGATTTCAAGTCTGTGCTAGGCAGACCATTTGATATATATATATATATATATATATATATATATATATATATATATATATATATATATATATATATATATATATATATATATACATATATATACATATATATACATATATATATTATATATATATATATATTCTTACACAAATATATATATATATATATATATATATATATCTATATATATATATATATATATATATACACACATATACATATACAGGCTTCCTACATCGATATTGGAACTCCAGGGATACCCTCTCCCACCCCTATTTTCAGCTTGTGGTGAAGGCCATGTGGACTGCAAGATGTCCACAAAGATTAACGGAACCCTGAACGGATGGATAACATTGCAAGAACCATGAAAGGGGTTTGCATCAAGGTCTCAAAGTTTGGGAGACATTTTTCTACTTGTTAAACTCTCTGTAGGTCTTTGAACCATAAATGTTACGACGAACGACAGATTAATTTACGATGTCATGAGTTTGCATCAATTTGTAACGACAGATGCTGAAGTTATTACTTAGGCTAACGCTGATAACATATGTCCCAAAGTATACTTTCTTCGTATTCACTCTTAATCCTTACAGCATGTGACAAGGCCACATATGTATATATTAAAGTTACAATAAAGTTGATTTAATACCGCAACTCTAATATTCGACATTGTAATGTTCAATTTCTCTTTGCCAATTTATCATGAAAAATAAAGGAGAGTATTACAACAGTATAGGCATATTTAGATGCCTCTTACAATTAAAATTTGGAAAATTTAAGGTAGATGTCTCCCTAAAATTTCCTGCTAGAATATTAAATCAAATTTGACTTACCATTTTGTTTTACTGTTTTAGCTTTAACACTTGTTGATGAAAGTATATAGCTGTTTGAGATTTGGTGTCTCGAAATGAAATGAGCTGTTGCTACAACAAACCTTTAGTATAACTTCTTTTTACCAAAATTAATATCTTTTAGCTTCAAGAGTTTTATTATGTCTCTTGGTGGCGTTTTTCGATTGGCTGCACATAGAGTCGGTTGTCATGACTTTTATAGCAATTAATCGATAACGAAGAATAAATGCCAACCTCTTAAAAGAGAGGTTGCTTTTACCAGCAATAGACAGACGATCGATGATCTTCCGAGAGAGTGAGGCGAACATGTCGAATGAGAATATCATAATAAGAGCATATAATAATACGAAAGACAATTATGTTTAACTAGAACTTAACGTATTATCAGAGTATGATGAGAACCACTCCGATGATGTTGCAGAGTAAACTGGTAAATAATCCCGTAGTCACTGTATATAAAGGTGCATGTATGGACCGTATGTGTGTAGCAACCATGCAGTGAGTATGAACTCATACACACTTACAGGCACATTTACTTACACTCGCATTCGTGAGAATTGATTTATACTGAGCGGACTAGGTCTCAAACCGGCCTCTCCACCTCTGCTGCCTATTCATCGTAACTATGTTGCTTACCTTAGGAAACCCCATGAGTACATGCATGTCATGTTTAAAAGAGGAGTCTGCGTTTCTGGCGACTACACTGTAACTGAATTGCATCAGGAACACGAGTTTGCTAGTGGGGTTCAGGGGACCGCGTTAGGGCCCCCGGGGTTCCAGGGTGAATTCCCTTGGGGTCGAGGGGCAAAACTCTCAGTAGCTCTCCCACTATTGCAATATTAAGAGGCAGAAAGACTGCCAGAGTTACACTATATGGGACAGATTTTACTTCGTTTCAAATTTTTTGACATTCGATGTTAATGGCTCAGTTTACGTACCCATTACAGCCTGGTACACTACTCGTCATGACATGCACGTGCCCTTATATGTAAAATTACAGCCAACGTACATTTGACAAAACACGACAAGTGGCGGAGCTTACAGTAGGGAAGGGACGAACCCCCTCTCCGCCCGATGGAATTCAATCGACTGCCGGCGCCGTTTTCAGGTTTAAACCACACTTTTACCCATGTGCCCACGCGCCATTACAGATAAGTTCAAGTAAAACCACGGTCGCAATATACAGACAGACGGAATAGAACACAATGCTGAAAGAATAAATATTAAGAAGTAAAACAAAGGACCACAGAAACAGATAAAAAATTACATCAAAAAATAAAACATTTAAAAAATAAATGATAACAATTAATTCTACCATATAAAGTAAATGTAGCCTATAACAAAGATAAAAAATGATTAAAAGCCCATCTGTTAAAATGATTGATAAAGACGGTATAATGCATCTTGTGAAAAGATGGTTTGTGTTTGTTAGTAGCAGCATACAAAAGTCTCATTCTACCACTACAGGGTATTATTGCACCGTCAAGATTCAAATGCAGGGGTTGGCAGTCATCAAATGATTTGCTATTTTCTAACAAAATTCTCCAACGACAGTCATTATGTGCATTGTATGCCATAAGAAGGGTCATTTCCTGTGGCCTAGGAGGTAGGTTTGTGTCCACACACTGCTCGCCAACGTACAGTACAGTGAAGCCTCGCTTAGCTTATTGCTTCTCAATCGGGGATGGGTGGGAATCATGCAGCGTACAAAATACAGGGGGACGGGCGATTAGCCCGGCAGAAACCAAAAGTACCCCACAAAAATGTCGAGGATCACGCAATGCCAATTGTTCAAAATCGCTCCCCTGCTCTCCATGATAATTGTTAACATAAGCAAATAAAAATAGCCCATGCAGGTAGACCAGTGGTTCCCAACCTTTTCCAGCTCAACGCCCCGTTTCAGCGAAAGGGGTTGGACAAACGCCCCCCCGTCTATAGCATAGTATTAATGAATAAAACAACAGAAATAAGAACCATGTTGAAATGAAAGGTAGGCCTACACGTAGGGCCTACATCGTTTTAACGTGTGGGTCGGACCCAGGGCAGCAAACCAAGGTGCGGGACTTGAAGAACTGACTCTGTTTTGAGATGGCGAATCGTTTACCCAAGATTTAGGAAAGCGTGAAGGCCTGATAGCATTCAGGGGGTGATTTTTGTTAATTTTACATACGTCAGGGCCCCACCAAAGTGTGGACCGTTCCCTCAAGGGCCCCTAAAAGGGTCCAGGGCAACGTGACGGGGGTGAAGCCTCCGGAAACTCTGGAACATTTCCGATATTGTCGACACAAGAATGAGGCATGGCTCAGTCAAATTTTGACTATCTTCTGATAATCTTAAATGCGCACTAAAGAGATTACAAAAATTACCCATAGACCAGTGTGTATTTCAATAATATAGCTAACGAAAGCTTCCTTTGATGCTGCAAGGGAATTTTCCTGTGGGAGGGAGGAAGAAAGATGGTAGGGATCGCATGGGGCTTTGAAAAACTTAGGCCTATGCCACTCAAGCTGTCCTACAGTTAGAAGTAATGAGAAAGCCGAAATTGGCGCACCGAAAAATTGCATTTTCCATAACAGTTCTAATTTACGTTTTACGTCATAGTAGGCTACACAAAAGTTGTCTTTTACGTTACAGTTACCTATAATTGTTACTTCTGATAGTATGTCATGTTTATAGACAGCGAGAAAAACATTTCAGGTAAAAGTGGCGGTACAATTTTTAGGCATGGCCCCTTCGGTCACCGCTTTCACTGCAACTGATGAGAATATGAGGGTCCTCGGCAAGAAATATAACATCGAAATTAAACTCTCTTAAATGTGATTTCGTGGTATCTGGTAATAAAGATAATTCACGAACTTTGTAGGTACTCTGAGGAGGGAATGTTAGACCTCCTCGACTTGGTGACTTCATTTATCTCCTATTTATACGAACCAGTTTGAGAGCTCAGCTAGAGGAAACTTTTCGAAATCTTATAAGGCCCCGGTTTAAGTTCAGTACTTCATTTTTTCAAAAAACCCCTGCCGCCCCTTAGAACTCATCGTCCCCCTGAGTTGTCAAAACGCCCCCAGGAGGCAATAACCCCCGGTTGGGAACCACTGAGGTAGACCCTAAATAGTCCCCTAAACTTTTTAGGGGGAGATTTATCCCGATTCGTCTTAGGAGAATTGTCCGGGTGGGAGTTGTCAGGAAGGGGTACACGGGAACCCTTTCAGGTAATGTCAACAAAGACTAAATGAGTTATGTAACAAATGGATTTCGACACAAGATCATTTGTATTTTATTAACGAATGTAACGAATAGCTTACCTTTTTACCTGGAACAAGCCCATTTTAACTGGACTCATCGAACCCACTGACCAAACGAGCATACCATGATTTCCGGGGGCCACTCCCCCCCCCCCTCCCGCCCTGGTACTGACACTCGTACTCACACATTTTGAAAGCTACCTATATTGATGTTAATTCAAAATTTTGCTCTCGTACCCATAAAAAATTTCATACTCTTTTACTTATACTCACTACAGTGAGCTTAGACTGAGGGGGGGGGGGGTGGGGAGGAGTCAAAACTCCTATTACTTAAGACCAAAAAAATAATGCCTAAAGATACGTATTTCTTGAAACAAAGTCCGTTGTCCTTTTTAATGTATGGATAACTTTTGAATTGTAAAATTAAGTATAACAGTACCAAAATGTTTTCGCGCGCGCCCGACTTGTAGTTCTGTCATTAAGGCCGGTTCATACTCCATTATAGCGCTGTAAAGCTGTGTTTAAGGATGTTAGCTGGGTCTCGATATGCCGATGTAAAATTGATTCATACTTCAGTTTTCTCGCATAGCTCAACTTTTGCAGTACTGCCATGCAATGCAGTCTCCCAATACCTGCCTATGCAAAGGCCAAGTACAGTACATATGTGTATGCGGTATGATCGGCTCTAAGTACACTATTGATTACCGTGATAATTTTAGGGAATACAAGAAAATCCTGCCTTGCTAACCTTTATGTCTTAATTCGTGGGAAGCAATAACTGTTTCCCTTCATTCCTACAACTCTCACTGTCACAATCAGGCCGCCGATAGTCGCACGGAACCCAAATACATGTAATGAGCTGGTATCTGAAAAGGTCCGCCATTGTTGTCGAGTAGGATCGTGAGCTCGTTTCAAAAGGTCGTTCACCTACCAAGCAGCCAATCAGAAGCCGTTTCCTTTGCGATATCTCGAGAGCTTGCGAGAAAAGTTGAACAATGTTCAACTCCAAGCGATGACCGTGAATCGAACTGGCGGCAAAGATATTTTGACCATATATGGTTATTGATCGCTTTATCGCGCGAGAAATTTGGAAGTAAGAACTCATGGAAACCTGCCTTACCTCCAAGACCAAATCCTTGACACAGGTCGTCTCAGAAACAAGGCAATTCACTTGTACTCATGGCATTAAACTCACACTATACACATTTGATGTACCGTACATATTGATAGCGGAGTTGGAGGATTTTGTCGGCGGAGAAAATGGTTTTGGAGGCAGCTTTGTAGTGGGTAGATGCTCAATACCTCACCACAAGCATTAATTAACAAGCCAGTGGATGTGTACAGTTGCCATTTTACAACATGTACATTCAGAGGGCAGCTTGTTGAGTCAACACTATATACATCCTTGCTTAACCTATCTATCTGCTTAAATTCAGTCTGCAATGCTACCGAAAAGGTAGAGCACATGCGAACGGCTTGGAATATAATTATGACACAAACAAACATAAGTAACCTATTATGTCGTAAATGAGGTCGTCCAAATGAAATTTTTCTGTAAAATGTTCTAGTGAGCCAAGGCCGAAGGGCAAAAGAGTACTAAGTCGTCTTTTGAATTTTTTCTTGATCAAAATCAAAGATTTCTTAATTATTATTTTCCTACAAACTACATTTATGACAGCGTATAGACAGCGTAGTAGCCTATATAAAGTAATACAACATGTCGTAAATATTATATTATGATTCTTCTACAAAACAGTAATGACCACAGGCGTAAGAAGCTGTCTAAACGCTGTTTCGGTCGGCCGTCCTGGGGGAGGATCTAAGGAGATTTATCCCCCCCCCCTTTGGAAAATTTGTGAATATTTTATGGTCCTTAGATGCAATTTGGTGCAACATATTGGACAAATTTTAAGAAAAATTAGTTTAAATTTTTGACATTTTTACAGAGGAAAAAAAAAAGAGGCTTTCGCCTATCACTTTTTGGCTGGGTTTTTCAGCCCCAACCCCCCGCTTCCTACGCCTATGGTAATGCACCCGATCCTCATGGCTTATACAGTAATTACTGATCTGTGCTATAGCTTCTTATCATGTGCTACAGAAACTGTTACTGGTAACGTATGGCTGAGTTATTTACACGTATATAGTTAATTCAGGGAGGTGTTATTATAACACCTCCCTGGTTAATTTACACGTATATAGTTAATTCAGGGAGGTGTTATTATAACACCTCCCTGGTTAATTTTAGGGTAGTATCATATCAGAGTGTAGCCTAGTTTGTCAAGGCTTTTCTGCCATTTATTATCCCTCCTTTGTTATTTCGATTCGAATCTTCGGGTTCACCTAGCCTGCCTCGTATTTACTGCCCCTCCACGGATCTAGCCTCGGCATCCGGCATCCGGCGTAGCGCATACCGGGGGAGTATAACACAGGAGGTAACAGCCAGTGTTTACAAGGAGGTAGAAGAAACTTACGCCGGAAAGACTCGGCAGAGCAGGGAGCTGCTATTCGCAACTCCCTGGGCAGAGGCTAATCACGGTGTAGCATTTTACTGGAAATGGTCTTCAACCATGTACAGTAACTACCGTACATGCTATGAAATTGCCTGGGTAATGACGCATCACGTCATTTTTGTAGGACGTTCTGTGCTCATCCTAGTATAATCATACAATCAACAAGACTTACTAAGGTTATTATATCAGTTATGTGATTAAAAAAATAAATGAAGCCATTCAAAACAGCGCAAACAGTCATATAGAGAATGACATTAATTAACACATGAAATCAATCAATGCGTGGACAGTTGGTATTCAACGTATTGCGTACAACAGTTTAGTCAGTTGGAACACAGACAGTACAAATAATATTGAGGACGATGATGTTATGTGATTGGTGGATCTTTATAACGATACTATCTATAGCATAGAATAAAACGAATAGTCGTATATATTTTCGTATCATTTATTAAATTTTCTACCGCATTAAAATCACAAGGGAACGCAGAACAAGATAAAGATACAACATGAACATCATGAAGAAGAAGGAAGTGAAACTAAAAAAAAAAAACCTGGAGCTTTTCAAGGAGTTTTACTCCCTAAAAGTTCAGAAAGATGCAAAAATACCGGCTCAGGAAAAAAACGGTAGAATAAATTAAAGGGAAAGCCAGAGAAAGATAAACTAAGAGAAAAATGACGACCTCATGAAGACAACCAACTCTTACAACACCATATGAGCAACTCGCCCCACCCTCACTCCACTTTGTTCCAAAACTTTGACACCCTCCTCACTCATACCTACAGTCCCGTAGTAAAATTGCGCTGTGACAATGCATGTACGGTATGCACTCGGGTACAATAAAGAATGTCAGTAAGAAGAGATAAAGGAGGCACAATCATTGATACAATTCTATATGATTAACGATAAAATGTAAGATTGCTGTTTTATAGTAAAATTACTCATCATTTTTCATGAGCTGATTGACAATTTAACGGGCAACAAGCAGTGAACGAGACAAAACAAATCTGTAGGTCAAGAGTTCTTAACTAACGGCAGGTGGATAAAATTTGGTTGGAGAGATGATTCAGCCCGACAGTTACAGATAAAGAAGGGGCCGAGTAAGCCATAGCCTAGGGCCCCGCAGTTGTAGGGGTCGACCGAGTGCTCATAAATGTATGAAATTGAAACAACATCATTTACAACGATCATCAGTACAATCCTTCATAAACACATGTTTTCAAATATATTCGTAATCTGAAGACGCCTTGTTCTTCCATATTCGAACACATTGCATTACACTGTAATCACTGTAAAAATAGACGTCTTCATTTTTTAACACATGTATGGCGTTTAAGAATTAGAAAACGAACAACAAAATGGATAAGCACAGTAAATGACTGAACGAATATAAACACATGATAAGGATAATGACGTCAATTAAAGTGCACACCGCAAACACGTTTACATGATTTATATATTTGTTAATTTTTCTTTATTGAAAACAACTTGATGTTTACAGTAATCATGAAATAAACGCATAAACTTGTCTACGAGATGGCCTTAAAGTGGCGTCAATGTGTTAAAGTTGGCGTTTTAGACGTTTAATTTGCCTATGTATTTTATTGTTTTTTCTGCTACAGAAACGCCAAGACGCGTTTATTATCTGTTACAACAAAGTGTTAATCAATTTTTACAGTGATGTATTCTGTGACTAAGTAACAATATAATGTAGCCCAACAGAGGAGAACATTTTAATTGAACTGATACACACGAATCGTTAAAGTTATGGTGACATGGCACCCAAATGACCGGTTTAAACTCGGCAGTCAAAGAATAAGATACCCCAATGAAAGATACTTTGGAATTATTTCAATATCTTTTACGGTTCTCAAAATATATCTCTTCAAAGGTTGATGATTTCTGGAGTAAAGCGAGGGTCACACTAGAGCGATTTTGCCATTTTGGATAGGAGTACGGTCCGATTTTTGTGAGTTTAAGTTAAATCTTCTCCATCGAAAAGGGCCAAAAATTTGCCAACCTGTGTAAATATTTGATTTGTATCAGAGGACTACGAAAATGGAATGTGAACTAATTATTTCGTGACGTCACTTCGACAGACAGCGTTTATCGGACACGCGTACAAAAATCGGATTGAATTTCGAACAAATATCGCTCTGTTGATCGATATTAGTTATGTAATGGTGACAGAAAAGTTTATCGTGAGACATAGCAGGATCAGTTATAGATATAGCGTGACCATCCTTAGAACAAGGTCTGAATAAAAAGCTAATGGTCCGATTAAGAAAAATTAGGGTCGGATTTCGGATTGCAAATCGCTGTAGTGTGGCCCGCCCTTAACTCATTGCCTATGCAAAAATAATAATGGGGAGTTTTGCACAGTTGTAGCATTTTTTGTTAACCCTATATAAATTATTTCTTAATTACTAATCGGATAGTTTACAGTTTGGTTAGTGATATCAATATTTTTCAAGAAAATAATCTTAACTTTCATAGTAAATCCCTCAGGGGATACCAATACTCTAAGTGTCCTTGAAATGATGGCTTACATAAGCTATATTTGCTAAGTTCATCTTTCGACATCACAAATTTGCAAATTTAACTCATGTTTATTCATGATACAAGTGGAGTGTGAAATAGAAATTACTTTGTAAAATGGTCAATTTTGATAGATTTTGATGGGAATTGCTGCTATATTCTGCAATTTTAAAACTTTTTACATCAAATATCCAACTATGTAATTTTCATGTCACCAGACCTATTAAGGGCCCGCATTCTTACCGGCCTAGGTACCCCGTGCATCCTTAATCCGCCCCTGAACCCCGGACAAGGATCCGATCGAACAGAAAAACAACCATTTGCCAATGCTCAGTATGCTCAGTGAGAGCAAAGTAGGGTGACTGAGATCTTGAGAGACATGTTTGTTTTTCGTTGGTTTCTGTAAGGAAGCCCGACGCAACGGAGTTTGGGAGGGGTGCAACTTGGTAACATATTCCTGTTCTGGGTTATAAGTCGAAATCATCATATGACCCACCGACCCTGCCCACGGAGAGATTTGAATCGAGAATCTTTGTTACCCAGTTATACATCTATGTTTTAATGACTTGGTGACAATATATCTTATATTATCAGGTGGTTAATACTCGTCTCCATCCTCTTCTTCGTCTTCAGCATCTGCAGAGTCGACACCAACTTCTTCGTAATCCTTCTCCAGGGCAGCAAGATCTTCACGGGCCTCAGAGAACTCACCTTCCTCCATACCCTCTCCGACATACCAGTGAACAAAGGCTCTCTTGGCATACATCAGATCAAACTTATGATCAAGACGAGCCCAGGCCTCGGCAATGGCAGTAGTGTTGCTTAACATGCACAGAGCACGCTGGACCTTGGCGAGGTCACCACCTGGTACCACAGTTGGTGGTTGGTAGTTGATGCCAACCTTGAAGCCAGTTGGACACCAGTCAACAAACTGAATGGTACGCTTGGTCTTGATGGTTGCAACTGCTGCATTGACATCCTTGGGTACAACATCACCACGGTAAAGCAGACAACAAGCCATGTACTTGCCATGACGAGGGTCACACTTCACCATTTGGTTGGCTGGCTCGAAGCAAGCACTGGTGATCTCAGCAACAGTCAGCTGCTCATGGTAGGCTTTCTCTGCTGAGATGACAGGAGCATACGTGGCCAGAGGGAAATGGATACGTGGGTAGGGTACCAGGTTGGTCTGGAATTCTGTCAGATCCACATTCAGGGCGCCGTCAAATCTCAAGGAGGCAGTGATGGAGGACACAATCTGACCAATCAGACGATTCAGGTTGGTATAGGTTGGCCTCTCGATGTCCAAGTTACGACGGCAAATGTCGTAGATAGCCTGATTGTCGACCATGAAGGCACAGTCAGTGTGCTCCAGGGTGGTATGTGTGGTCAGGATGGAGTTGTATGGCTCAACAACAGCAGTGGCAATCTCAGGTGCTGGGTAGATGGCAAATTCCAACTTAGACTTCTTACCATAATCGACAGAAATACGCTCCATAAGCAGAGAAGTAAAACCAGACCCAGTGCCTCCACCAAAGCTATGAAAGATAAGGAATCCTTGAAGACCTGTGCACTGATCAGCTAATTTTCTTAACTTGGACATGACCATGTCGATCATTTCCTTTCCGACGGTGTAGTGGCCACGAGCATAGTTGTTTGCGGCATCCTCTTTACCGCTGATGATTTGGTCGGGATGAAAGAGTTGACGATAGGTTCCCGTCCGTATCTCATCTGGACGCAAAATGTGTAAAAAACAAAACATATTTGCGTTTGTACTTACACTCTGAAAAAGGTCTGGTCAAATTTGAACCGAATCTGATCAGAGGGGCACCGAACAGGAATCTGATTAATTATTTGACTAGATTTGGTTCAGACATGATCAGAGATGGTTCATTTTTAACCGGATCTAGTCAAATTTCTGACCAGATTCCTGTTTGGTGCTCCTCCGATCAGACCTTTTTAAGAGTGTAGACGCCTAGTTTCAGTAAATTAATTTACATCATGTTTTTTTCAATTTCTTAAAAAATATCGATTTTCAGCCTATCGCTATTTCAACCGAAAGCTACTCAGTATGCCTTATGCCATTGCACGATATTACCCGAAAGAGTTTCAATTCACAGTGAGACCATAAGTAGAATAAGTAGCAATTCGTTAACTATTTAATGACCAACTCGGAGTGTTAACAACTTTGGTATCTACCGGGTTAAGACAGCCATTTGGTACCATGGAATATGGATTGTATGTTCAGATCACAAGGTTGTGGGAATAAAACCTTAAAAAGGAGCACAGTGCCCCTGGCGGGGACCCCGGAAGGTCAGTTTTGTACTATCTTGCTCGGAAAATTTCAATGACGAAAGCCCCAACCCGGGTGAACTGCTGAATTTACCAATTAGCTTTCAGTCCTATTTTACATTTGCAGCTATTTTTTTTTGTCTCTTTCAAGTCGTCTGTATCCTCCTTATTCTTTTGTTATTTGTTACTTTTTTGCATTTTATTGTTTTATTTCTCGGCATTTCATCTCTTTTATTATTTTGTTATCTTATCCTTTTTCAATAATTAGAGTTCTGGTATTCGACATTTAGTTTTTATCTCTGTCTTTGTTGCAGCTTTAACTTGCTTATACCTATTATGTTTTCATTTGTATATATTTATTTTCTAAATGCTAGCATTCAATAACCTCTCTGGGATTTAAAGTACACATGAATTAAACCCTGGGAGGAAGAGGAATATCTCGTTCATTTGGATAACAATTCTACAAAACCTTAACACTTCAATTAAAGAGTGCCAAATTCTGAATCTGATATATTAGGAAATGCCTCTTGCCCGGTGTATATATTATCATTTTAGCAAGGGCAAATGTAGACCTTATGCATACGACGTCACAGACCAGAAAGTACATCCAAAGTGGAGGCAAGCGCGTCAGTATCATTGCAACTTACACCAACAAATGTCGGAATGTCGGATGCGCGCCCAGTCTTCTACGAGCGCGTGCGAAGTTCGATCTACGTCCATGCATAGGGCCTATTCAGTAACATACTAACCGACAACAGTTGGTTCCAAATCTACAAAAATAGCTCTCGGGACGTGTTTGCCAGCTCCAGTCTCACTGAAGAAGGTGTTGAAGGAGTCATCACCACCACCAATGGTCTTATCACTGGGCATCTGACCATCAGGCTGGATACCATGCTCAAGACAGTAGAGTTCCCAGCATGCATTGCCAATTTGACAACCGGCTTGTCCAACATGGATAGAGATACACTCACGCTGTATGAAAACGAATGAGGTATAAGTTGTAAAGTAGGCCTAGATATTGTATCCCGTATAATCCTTACACCTGCAAAGACAGAAAGATGCCATACATCTTTCCAGGTGAAACCCTGGGACTTTGCTCAGTTGTAAGAGACACGTAATTATACTGTTACGCTTGGGAGTTCTACCAGTAGATGCCCCCTGTGGGCTGGGGGTTCTAGAATATTCCCCGCCTGTCGTAAGAGGCGACTAAAGGGAAGGATTTACACCGTATACTTGACACTATATAACACATTTGTGTTGGTGTGTCTTTAGGCTAAATTACATCTATCTACCAGTAGATGACGATTAGGGGCACCTCATGAAATGACATCGTAGTCCAGCCAAAATAGTCTCTCATGATCCTATGCGCCCAAAGTTGTTGCTCTTCTTAATGACAAGTTTCTCCTTTTATGCAGACTCCATTAAAGATTTCTTTCAGGTGGGAAACGGCTGAAGGGATTTGCCAAAACGGGACATGATCATGACATCGTCTGGGGGAGTGCCACTATTAACTGGCGTTCGTCATTCCTAAATTTTCACCTAAAATGCATCCCAGATTGCTGAAATATCACCTCTCAGGTTTAAGTTGCATATTAACACTTCTTATTTACTTTGATATATTTTGTATTAGTAAATTACCTTTTAACTTAAAAGGACCCTTGGTCCTCAAAAGTAAGTATACTGATGATATTCTTTCCATTCCTCTAGGAGCGCTCTGAGAAACGCGTTTAGCGTCCAGGGGGGAAGGCTGTGGCGCGCCCTTTGGGGAATGCAGCAGTGCATACCCGGTAAGGTACAGGCGAAGAGGTACTTCGAAGCTCAAAGGAAATTACCCAATGGTCAAAGAAAATCTAAACAATCAGTTCCCAAGGCAGAGAAAGAAAAAAAACTTAGGGATGACAAGGGGGAGGAGCAGAGAATGGGGGGGGGGTGAAAACTCATAAGCACGTTTCAGATTAATCTTTCTTTGTAAATGTATTAAAGGGGCTCATTGAGTTGACATCTATTATTTTTGAGACGAGTTTGAAGGAAATCATTGCATGACAATGCTTCTAATTAGCCTCATTACTGATGTTTCACTTCCTACAGTTACCGAAAATGTGAGAAATTTTAGTTTTTGTGGACAGGTATTGCATATGATTACTGCATAATGGTAAAAAGTGTCTGGTCACAAGTTTGAAATGAATGATATTGATCATTAATTACCCTGTCATTGCCATTTCAGTTGTGTGTCAGATGTTCAGAATCTCTTAGTTTGACCATTTAGCATCAATTTGTGAGTAAAACTCAACTGGTGTGAAAAAAAATCATGAATTTTGTGAACAAACTCAATGTGCCCTTTAATATTCACCATCTATGGATAAAGGGTGTGCCCAAAGGTCGCGAAAAAGATATTGTTTTGAAAACTGCATTTACAAGAAATATAGGCATTAAATTTTGTTGATCGTGCTAAGAGTGTTACTGTGCTATGATATAAGACTGCTACATAATCGTCTCCAGATGCCCTGCCATTCAAATGCTGAAAATTTATCTTTAGTTGTAAGAAAAGACTTTCATCAGAATAACTCTTTGGATTGTTGCCGTAAAATGGTCTCGGGCGCCAAGTGCAAACTTTGCTCGAAGTGAGCTGAAATTTGGATTAAAAATATTCGTATATGATAAAAGTTGCTTGCAGGCTCTGCACTGAGACATTTTCAATTTTGTAACAATATGTCTGCCAAAATAAAAAAGGAGATTCTATAGTAAAAGCGCCCGGTAATCTTTCAATTTTCATGAAATATTTCTTCCCAACAGCAGGCGGAAAAGAAAATTCTCCTGCCTTAGCATTCTTGCGATGCTATGCTCCTCCGTAATCACGTATTTGCCCATTTGCAATCGCCCTTATTGTAAAATCTTAACAGTTACATAATACGGATACATTTTAAACATTATTGAAATAAGCCTAGAATTGAATAAAATTAATTGCTTAGACGCCTTTGAGGTCACTATAAAGTTTTGGTAAAACATTGATTAGTCTGGGGCACGGGCCCTACATGACGTCGACCCCCGGCCCCGTGCGAGCAATTTTTCCCACGAGTTTTGGGGCAAATCATGCCAATGAACCAATCAGCTTCTTGGAAATAGGCCACACCCCTAGTTCCAAAATGACAGCTTTTCGACCCTTTTATTGTAGTTCTGACACCGGATTCTGAAAGAACAGGCCAAATAACCCCAATCCACGTAACCCTCACCCTAATTGTAACCCTAACCATGATTTTGAAACAAATTTGAAAAATTTTGAAAATCAAATTTACCCAAAATCTCGTGGAAAAAATGAGGCGCCCCGTGCAGGTCCCACAGGGTATATTCTTTTACAGCTAAAATTATGTTTAGCCAGTTGTAATTAAAGCTCACCGCCACCTAAAGCCCTGACCTCCCCCCTATCACTGTTCATCTGACCATGAGACTGAATACTATGCTCAAGACAGTAAAGTTCCTAGCATGCATTGTCCTTCCACTTCTCCGACGTGGGCATGAAACTGGAATGCACTTACTTGAAATATAAAATGCAGAATTGTAAAGAGCTTCATAACCGACCACACTGTGTTGCGTAGCAACGAGTGACTACCCTGTATAAAATTGATAAACTATCTGCGCAGTTTTTTTTTTCTCTAGTGAAAATTATTAGCTAAGTCATGCTACAGTTACGCTGCAGGTAGAAAGTAAAAATTATTGTTTCCTATGAATTTAATTTAAGTTTAACATAACGGTGCACATTTAATTTTTTATTTAATATGTTTAATATGAATTTAATATAAGCATTTTATTTATTATGTTTGGTTTAAGAGATATAAAAAGCTGACGTAGTCATATTTTCTATTAAAAGTGAACTTGAAACAAGTATAGGTTTGGTATCTGCTGGGGTGAAGATGGCCATTTGATCAAGTCAATAGTGAAGAAGGTGCATTTGATTTTGAAGTCACGCATGTCTGGTCGGAGTTAAATAGCTAAATTCATCGCATAGAGTAAGTTGTTAAAGCTAATACCACTGTTTGTTCCTTGTTATAAGTATGCACTAGCATGAAACATGTAAAAGATAATCACCATGCACTGAATTGGGTCAAGCCTACACTCTAAATGCAAAAGAGTGAAATTCACTCGAACAAAGACTGTAGTTTGGGACCACTCCTTGTAAGAGTGAATTTCACACAGGGTGAAGTGAAAATTCACTCCAAGTAGAGCGATATTTCGTTCCATGCATGCGAGTGAAGTATCGCTCTATTTGGAGTGAATTTTCACTCTACCCCGGGTGAAATTCACTCTTACTAGGAGTGGTCCTAAACTACAGTCTTTGTTGGAGTGAATTTCACTCTTTTGCATTAAGAGTGTACAGAAAACTGTAAACAAGACGAAAATGATCGAATTAAAAGAAATTTTTTGACCGTTGGTTGAAACTAACTTAAAAAAGGCATTCCTAAGTGACAATCAAGTTTGAAGAAACAGATGAGAACAACAAAGATCTTCAATTTTTTCAACAATTTTCATATGTACGAACCTACGTTCCTTCTAGCTATTTTCCTACCACTTAAATTGTGTAGACTTACACAAACTTACCATCTTGTCTCTCCGCCTTTCACTTGCTGATGAGAGTGAAAAGAAGTTTGCTCTTGGGCGTCTCAATACAAAATGAAGCGTTGCTACAACAGAGAGGCTTATTAGTTCCTTTGTACTTCTCCTAATAACAATTATATAAACCGTAATATATCTATGCAACCCCACATCCCACCTCGTATTCCTTCTCAGCTTTCTTCGATTGGCTATCAATGAACGTACGATTCGTTCAATATTTTTTGAACAAAATGAAGACTTTTTCATCAATTGTAAGAGAAGCATGCATTTTAATCGAACGAATGACGGTGTTTGTCACACAAAGTATACGATCAATTATTTTCTGCATGTGAGGGAGACGTATAATGTTTTATTTGAAAAGTAATTAAACTTGAACACAACCTTCACTTGAAGGAACAATTCATTTCAGCATTATGAGGGCAAGATATATCGTTTTTTTGTTAGGTAAACATTGAAGATCTCATCCTTGATAACTGACACACAATTATAAGTGAACAGAATAAACTTAGCTTCTCAAATAAAAGAATGAAGAATCTTAGATCATATTAATAAGTTAATATGTATCGAAAAACTCCTATTATGTATACAAATGATTAAAATATAATTTCTCATGAGTGCTACTATTAGCCTACTTCGTAAAATTACGTCATTGAAAACCTTCTCTTCGTTACCCTGATGTATAAAGGTGTGGTCTGGTTGCCCATATATGACTTCACAATTAACTTACACTCATGGTGACATGCCACTGAAAAGACCTGTTTTGTACTTGGAAATTAAAGAATAAAGTCCCCCAATGAAAGATCCGTTGAAATTATTTCAATATCTTTCACCGTTCTCAAGATATAGTTCTTCAAAATATGTTTTCTGGAGTAGCTCATTGCCTAAATTAAAAATAATGATGTTGAGTGTTGCACAGTGTTAGCATTTCCTTTGTTTACCCTACATAAATCATCTCGTTATTCAGGCGTGGCGGAACGGATAAAAACATTGGGGGGGGGGGGCCTGAGTGCTAGCAAGACTACCCAAGCGGAGCGCCACCATCAGTTGGCGCGGAGCAGACAAGAACATTTTTGGCTTTTCAAACCCTCCAGATTGCCGAAAACGGCACTTCCTGAGTGTTCTAAGCTGCATGTACCCAGCCTTGAAACATGGATCTCATGTCTGCAATCTCCCTGCGGTCCCCACTTCTTGGCGCACTTGGCAAATATTTCGGGGGTTTAGCCCCTTACTTTTTCATGGGGGGAGGGGGGTGAGCCCCCAAGCTCCCCCACGGTTCCGCCGCCCTGTCTTAATTACTCATTACATAGCTCACAATTTGCTGAGTGATATTAATATTTTTCCAGAAAACAATTTTAACTTTCGTAATAAATCCCCCAAGGGATACCAATGCTACAAGTGTCCTTGGAATGAAGATTAGACAAACAAAGGCTAAATAGCTTATACATGGTGAGTCCATCTTTCTACATAACAAATGTGTATGTTTAACTCATGTTTATTCATGACAAAAGAGTGAAATAAAAAATACCTTGTGAAATGGTCAGCGTTTGATGGATTTTGATAGGAATTGCTGCTATTTCTATATTTTTAACCCTTTGAACATCAATATCCAGCAATGAAATTTTCATGTCCTGCTTAATGTAAAAAACATTAAAAACGACTGGATAAAAATAGCCACAATTCCCCCAAAATGCATTACATATTGACCACTTTACAAGACAATTACTGTTTATGCACCTGCATCATGAATAAACATGAACTAAATATATGCAAACTTTTGACGTAGAAAATGGGACTCCTAAGATATGTCTCTTGTTATCTTTGTTGGTCTAACTTACATTTCAAGGTCACTTGTAATGTTGGCATGCCTTGAGGGGCTTATTTTAGACGTAGATGTTGACTAAATGGAAATGTCCACATTGAATACCAAATTAGAAACAATAGCTGGTTAGTAATGAATAGGTAATTTATAAAATACTAACGAAAGAAATACAGACACTCTGTAACATAACACATTATAATCCTTGCAAAATTAACGAGAAATCTCAGAAAAGGTGAAACTTTGAAGAGGTGTATTTTGAGAACGATGAAAAAGTTCAAACATATCTTTCACCGGAGGATCAAAATCTATCGTTACTGGCTCGCTGAGTAGAACAATTGCTTTGGTTTCATGTCCACATACCTGTAACGATTTAGGAAAAGACTGAAATTCCAGCTTTGCATGCTTATTCCAAACCTCTTCCAACCGACCCTGCAAACCTGTAACAAGATGGCAATCCATGGAGTTGCAAATCTCATCTCTTTAAAATTATCTACATACCTTGGGGTTAAAGAAAGTTCATACTGTTTCATATTGTTATGCAAATAATGGGTAAAATCCAGTGTTAGTGCATTTGAACTTCATCCTCTTGATTTTCGACATATAACGCCAACTATTACGCTTGCAAAAATTTAGTGAAATGTGACCTTTTACATCAATTTTGAACTTTGACCCACCCTTAGCAATCAAAATGCACTATTTCAAATTTATATCATCAGTTCTAGCATACCATGTGGTTTATTACTATTTCTAACAATTTCAAGCAAATCTGACCTTTGACCTATGACGTCATCAATTTCGCGTGCACGTATTTTTATGCTCATGTACCTACTCACCCAGTTTGAACTCCCATCGGGTTTACGATTGAGGAGGGACTCGGAGTTCGCGACAAGCTTTTCCACAAAATCTGGACAAATTTGACCTTTGACCTACACTTTGAAGTTTGGCCCCACCCATAGCAAGCCTTTCCAGGGAAACCCCCATTTGTCATGAGCCCTACCCCCCCCCCATGACATAGGAATTGGCACCTAACTGAGTTAGAGTTGAACACTGTCTTCGAAGGGTGTGTATATGGGTTATCATCTAAAAATGGAGCACATGAATTGTTCACAAGGGGAAGAAAAAAATGAGGCAAACAACTTGTAAAGTAGGCCTCTCTGCGGAAACATGGGCAGTTAACTGTCATATTAAGCAAAAGTAAACACAATACAGGCGCGGATCCAAGGGGGGGGGGCTTTCCTGGGCTTAGCCCCCCTTTTTCGCCACATCATCAATAACAAATATGCGAAAATTAGCATAATGTTATTCTAGGAGAATATTCGAGGGGGCTTTCAGCCCCCCCCCCCCCATTCGAAATGTCTGGATCCGCGCCTGCAATAGAACGTTACAGTTGTCGTCTTGTCGTAATATAATAAATAATATGATTGCTCTCTTCATGGCAGTCAAAAAGGCAGGAAGGGTCTACAAATAATGTGAAGCCGTAGTAATATGTGGTCCTGAAAACCAGTTCAAGTAAAAATGTATTGTTCCTTTAATTTATAGGAAAATATGGAGAAATTTGAAAGTCATAAGAACACAAAATTAGTATTGCTTAACATATTTGTGATTTGGCTAATTTCACATCTATTTGACAGCTAGACATCGTTCATTTATGCAATCGACAAATCTAGAAGTGACATTTCTACACAATGGCTGTTGTAGGGCTGTGTTGGCTGTAGCTCATCTGCGGAGGGGAGGGGGTCAAGGGAGGGAGAGTGCCCTCCTAGAACTTTGACGGGAATGGCCGGCTCACACTATCAGGCTTAATAAGGCAAAGCAGTGAAGGGAGGGAGAGGGGAACAAAAAGTAGAGTTTAACATAGATAACCCGTCCGCTGCAAACAAAGTAAAACTTGGAAACTATTGAAACCTTCATTTTCTCTAGCTCTTCCCGCGCAATCATCGTTGGTAACTGTAGCTGTTATAACTCACTGATTAAGTGAAATTATTCAGGCTAAAACCCCATGATGGGTTTGCGCCTGCAGACGGCAATGGACCATATGCACCAACACCCGCGTCCTGGTCTTCCGTCGAAATCCTTTCTTTCCAATTTTGTCAGAGGTGAAGTGAATAAGATAAAGTATGGGAACTTCGAACGGCGGTCAGTCACCTCAACGATTTGCTTGATTTAAGTTTTGAACCAGAAAACAGCCCAAATTTGCATGGCTTGTTTGGTTTCATAGAGGGAAGTAGAAGCAATCTGACCCTCCCATTACCAAATAATTCATCCTCGGTTGTATCGGCTATTTCTTTTGTTTTATCTGTTGTTCTGTTGTAGGTATCATGAACTTGTGTGTGTGTGGAGCTGGGGAGAGGGGAATCTCACCATCATTTTCGACTGGCAGATGGGCAGATGATTTGCATTAATAGGTTATTACCGATAAGAGTCAGGCCTATCCTGCTTTTAATGAGCAAAGACTGCCCAGCCAACATGCCCAGCTGGGCCCCAGCTGGGTTTTAAATGGGAAAACTGGGCTTAGGTGGGCTGACGGATGCAATTGGGATATTGGTGTTTTGAACAAGCCAGACTTGCTAATGGCACGATGAGAATGTGGAAAAAGATTTTTTCGTTATTTCTGTAATCTTTTGTCCGAAATTGTTTTCCGTTTTTTCCGGGTTTTAGTTGGGATTTTGCTGGGCTTACCCACATTTTGGAGCCCGGCAATAGCCTAGTTGGTGCCCAACTGGGCACGTTTCGAATTAAATGCCCTCAATTGAAATTTTCTTGCTGTTTCAGACAACTTTGAAAGTTTTCTTGAAAATAAAACAGCAAGACAAAATAATCCAAGTTTTTTAATTGGGCTAGAGCTGGGATATTGATGGGTTTCCCAAACCAGAGGAGTCCAAACAGGACCCGGTTGGGGCCCAGCTGGGGAAACACATTCATGTATGAATGCTATTTCACTCTTTTAAAATTCCTGTTGTTAACTTTTCGTAGTATTGGCGCTTTTAGGTTAACGGTAAGTATGCTTATTTAAAATGAAGTTCATCTTCGAAGTTTATTTTGTTTTAATGGGCTCTAGACTGGCTAAAGCTGGGCTAGCCCAATATGTTTGGCCCAGCTGGGGCCCAGATGGGCCCAATTAGGAAAATTTTCAAAACATAATTTCATTGAGGTGATTAACTCTTTTTGCTTCAGAAAATGTGTCCTAGGTATTTTATCATATTTTTTTTTTAACTAAACATGTGGGAATTTTTGGCAAAGACAATTTGAGAAAAGTATATGTTTAAAATGATGTAAAATTATATTGGAACACCAGGTTTATATACCGTTCATCTTAATGGAGCATTCCAAATTTTTCAAAGGAAATTTGTGTTTATCATTTAATGCAGGTCTAATTGAAATAAAGTGAAGCTGGCAATGGTGAATTCTTGCAGAAAACCATGTTTCTCAATTGTTCAATACAACATTAAGAAGGAGAAATTGAAATATCATGAAGAAAACTGCATTCTCAATCGTTAATAATAACAAACAAGTGTCACTGAATATATATAATAGCCAAACCAAACTATTTACTTAAATAAGAACTTTCTAGCAATATCCTTCTAGGCTACCTTTGAAAGCGGCTACTCTTTCGGGAGTATTGTTTGGTTTTCGCCCCTGGCTCTTCGCCAGAGAGTCAGGGGACTTTTGGAAAAAAAAAAACCTTTGAAAGCGGCTGGCATTAGCAATGCCGGTAGCTTTTAAGGCTTGTAGAAGAAAAGTTACCTCAGATTTTCCATTGCTAAGCCAGTTGGACCCCCAAGTGGGACCAACCTCAGCTGGGGTAGCCCAGTTGGGGCCCACATGGGAACACCTGACAAACACAGATTTGCCCCAGCACAAGCCCAGCATGTAGCCCAGCAGAGGCCCAGATGGGGCCCGACTCCAGCCCAGATGGGCTAGCCCAGTTGGGGCCTAACCGGGAACACCTGACAAACACAGATTTGCCCAATGCACAAGCCCAGCATGTAGCCCAGCAGGGGCCCAGATGGGGCCCGACTCCAGCCCAGATGGGCTAGCCCAGTTGGGGCCTAACCGGGAACACCTGACAAACACAGATTTGCCCAATGCATAAGCCCAGCATGTAGCCCAGCAGGGACCCAGATGAGGCCCGACTCCAGCCCAGATGGGTTAGCCCAGTTGGGGCCCAACTGGGAACACCTGACAAACACAGATTGGCCCCAGCTGGGACCCAGAATGTAGCCCAGCAGGGACCCAGTTGGGGCCCACCTGGGAATGTTGGCTGGGTGAACAAGTAATTTCACTAAAAAAATGAACTCTTTGTCACGGGTTCCGGCCAACTTAGGACCTATAGTATATATGTCGGTCTACTTAACCTAAAACTTCGGATACCGCTTCGAGTTCCTGAGCTTTTTACACGGATACGTGATTCTAACCTAAACCAGGGAGCTACTCCAAGTAGCAGCTCCCTGCCTAAGCTTCTTTCAACAAATCCATAGGCTCTTGATTCAGCTAATACCTGTGTGTCCACACCGTTCATAACTTCGATCAGGATCGATATGGTGTTCACTTGGAGGCAAGGGCCTTTTGCCCTCTTTTGACAAGTCTCTACAAATACGCTACTGAATGCTGGTAGGTAGGCCTACTGAAACCATGCGGGTATAATGCCCATGCACTGTGCGCTCTCTCCCCTCTCGTTCCTACAACCCATCTGGCCCGTGTTTATTCTCTGCGCCCGAGCCTGGATCGGTTTCGGCGACCCTGCCCGTATTTTTCAGTGTGTAATACTCAGAGGATGTAAACCACTTTGTCTGGCGGGCGGTGGGATACGACACAATGAGTTTATCTTTGATAATGTCGTGTAGTATGAAAGGTACTATTTTAGTATAGATCAAGAGGGACGCCATTTTGTTGTTTATAGAATTGCAGAATTATGGTGCAATGCCTCGTCTCATGAGAGTGAGACACTGCACACGGTGCCTAGAATGTCTGGTTTCCCATTCCCCCCGTAATTGGTCATTTGTTTATGGCACTCCACTTTCAGTCAATCACAAGCCTATCCCATAATAGCAGACTTTCTCCCTCAAGTCTGGGAGGGTCCAGTCCCACCACACAGTAACCATTCGTGCAGCAGACCTCTCAGAAGAAGCATGCAGTCCCTTCTGTAAATTTATACATAATAAAACAGTCCCAGTTTTTGGCCGGACTGTATAATTCCAGTGTGATTGTTAATAATTCATTATCGCACATCACCTGTATATAGATTTAATTACCGGAAAGAATCATCACCAGAGTAAATTAACGAGAAATCAGAAATCCTGTCATCTCCTTTACTTGGATGATCGTACCGAGCTTACCCCAAGCCTTCGCAGGAGCGATTGACCTTAACTATTATTTAACAATAATTACCAGCCACCCGACAAGTGTTTCCCTCTAACATTTAGTGTTTCCTCTAGGGATTAATTTGCCTGTAAGTTCCTAAAACATTTGGCACCTGTACGTAAGATATTTTTTGAAAAACAAAATCATCGAAGCACTCAATACTTCAAATGTTTACAACTGGTACCAAGTGTATCATGGCATAGAATAACAATGTATAAAATTCTTTCCCATTCCAAATATGCCCCGTCGCTCTTCTCGAACATGTCCTCCCGTTTATCCCATGGGTGTCATCAGACAGGTAATAGAGAAAGTTAACAAGTTTAAAAGGCAAGACCTTCTTACCTATAATTCTAAGAAGGCTAGCGACAGCATTCCATAAGCCCACCGATAACCATCAGTTCTTACACTTCGACCAGGGAGCCGTGGCAGCTTCCTGCTTCGACAGTGCTCATCCTCTCAGTCACAAAAAATAAGTTTGTAGCCAATGTCCTATTAAACGGATATGTTCTGATAAGGAGGACTTCAATGTTGAAATTTCTAACCTTATTCACTTTTTTTCTTTCGAACGGTTATCTCATGGTTGTCACCAGACAGGTTATCGAGAAAGCTAACAAGTTTACTAATCGGAGGACCTTACTTATAAGTTTAAGGAGGCCAACGACCGCATTCCTCTAGTTTTGGAACACCACCCTCTTGCCCATTCCATGGCACTCATGATCAAACGGGATTTTGCTCTCCTTAAGGGTGATTCTTCCCTCCCGAACATCTTCACCAAGCCATCCTTGTTAGCCCTTCGCCAGCCCCCCTCCTGATCTTCGACAATTGATTTCATCATCGAAACTTTCATCTTCCTTGAAACCTGGCACTCCTAGCCTTGGAAATATACCTTGCAATAAACCCAGCTGCCAATTTTGCGAACACATGTCCCTGGGTTCGCCCATTTGCCTTCCCAACTTGAAATTTCCCATTAGACCCCAATCTTGACTGTGGTTCTCAGAATGTGGTCTATTTACTGTATTGTACTGTGTGTATCTATGGTCTGTATGTTGGAGAAACTGGCACTAAATTTCGCTATAGGTTTAACAATCATAACAAGTCTATCCGCGACAATGCACGCGGTTTTCCAGTGGTCGAACTGAACCAGGGAGCTGTTATTTAGAATATAAATAACAGCTCCCTGGTCGAACATTTCGGATTCGGCAACCATTCCCTCCCAAATTTGAAGTGTGTACTGCTTGGTTCAAACTTTCATTCTTCTCGACACCGCTAGAGTAGAGAACTAAGCTTTATCCTTAAATTCAATACACATACCAACGGGATCAATAGAGATCTGGGCCCACTCAACAATTACACTTTCTACAATGATTCTTGAACGATCGTTGTTTGTTAGGTTTTTGTTCAGCATAGGCAGTCCATTTACTTTCCATTCACTCTTGCTGAACAAGGCCCCAAGGGTAACCGAAAATTTCCACACTCAAATAAATGCTTGCTTCGCGCTTCGTGTGACTTTGTGTTTCATTCTTTTTATCGATAATTCTTTTCGGAGTAGTACACGTGGACACCCCATTTCTTCTCTATATATTCGATCTACCATACTTATATTATATATATATATATATATATATATATATATATATATATATATATATATATGCAAATGTAAACAATTTAGGGTTTTATATATATATATATATATATATATATATATATATATATATATATATATTTATATATATATATATAGATAGATATGTATGGTAGATCGCGAATTTAGAATATGTAGGTCAAAGATGTAAATAGTATTAGTTTCGATCTAAATTATACCAATCCTAAGATAGAGCATAGCCCTTATCAAAGAAGGAAAGGTTGAAAGAAAATACCAGACTGAAAAATTGAACCGCACTGACCCTCAGCACGGTGTGGGGTTTAGCTGTTTAGTGGCATATTGTAGTTCCCCTTGCTGATTCGCCAGGGCAACACCCCGGTTGGGGGTCCAGGGACGAAGCCTCGAAGATCTAGGGCAGTGATTCCCAACGAGGGCGTTATCGCTTGGGGGAGTTTTCGCAACTGAGGGAGCGATGAACATTATGGGGGAGGCAGGAGGAGAGGAGGCAGGAGGAGAGGCGTTTTGAAAAAAATGAGATACTCAATTTTATCTGGGGCCTTACAACATTCCAAAAGGTTTCCTCTAGCTGAGCTCTCAAATTAGTTCGCATATAAAGGAGATAAATGAAGTAGGAGGTCTAACATCCCCTCCTTAGATGCACGACAAAATTTGTGAATTATCTTTATTACCAGATGTCACGAAATCCCATCTGTGTTCAATTTAGTTTTTTTTTTCAGAAACGGTTCACTTCTCGGTGTGGCGTCTGGCATCTGTTAAATTTCGACAAAATTTCTCAGCCACGATCAAGCCTTTACTACGGAAGCCGAGAACATTGCGGTGGTGTGAAATCTGACATGCCAGTTTTCCCACCCCTTTCTTCGGTACATATGGGAAGGAGAAATCAAGATACTATTTCTCCTTACCATTATCCACCGAGAATGTGGAGTGGAGAAAACCAAAGTTAGTGAGGGGGTACTTCAAGAAAGGACCATTACACAGTGTCTATTTTCGAACACCCTCTCCATAAATGGACTATGTCCATCGATCCTCTTTTCAATTTAATTAGCATAGCTAGCTCACTCGCAGACGAATTCTCCGTACCACGGTGGGATCATCCCACATTGGTAATAATATAACCAAAGTTACATAGCGCCAATCCGTGTCATGTGCGGGCGCGTCCATTTATGGACAGGGTGTTAGAAAGTAGACACTGTGTAATGGTCCTTTATTGAAGTACACTCTCACTAACTTTGGTTTTCTCCACTCCACAATATCGGTGGATAATGGAAAGGAGAAATCATATCTTGATTTTTCCTTCCCATGTTTACCGAAGGTGGGAAAACTGGCATGTCAGATTTCACACCACCGCGATGTTCTCGGCTTCCGTACTTCACGCTTTCGTAAATCATGGGTTAAAGATTCACCATCTCAAAAGGAAGTCAGTTTTTTAAGCCCCGCGCAGCTGATTTTCTACCCTGGGTCGGAACCACACGTAAAAACGATGTATGTGTGGTCTACTCTTTATTTCAACATGTGATTTATTGTCGCTGTATTCATAGCAACACTATACTGTAGACCGGATGAGGTTGTCCAACCCCATTCGTTGAAAGGGGGCGTTGAGCTGAAAAAGGTTGGGGATCACTGGTGTTTTGTATTTAAAAAAGTTTTGAGCATTAGAGCGAAGCATTTTACTAGCATTTTACTAGATCTGCAAATGACACCGGATGCGACTTGAATAATTCCGCCCAGGAAGTAATAATGAGACAGGGCATACGATTGGACGCGAAAACGAGCCGAAAAAAAGCATTATTTTAAGACATTTAATTGTTTTACTCTATTTCACATTGCAGTTTTCCCATTAGAGTAAGATAGAAAATTTTCAATTTTTTTTATGTCCTTATCAAATAAATTAGGAGGCATAATGATGGTTCGTTTCCCTTCTTTTGGATTCGGAAGCCCTGTAGGAATTACGCCCCTTGTATACATTGATCTTCAAGACGTGGGGAGTCACCATGACATATTTTAAAGGAATAGTTTGAAGAACTACATTATCAGGCTTTATTTAGTTTCTTATTGCTCTGATATAACACTCAATTTATAGCCCCTAACCAAGAATACCGTTACCTGTTTTCCTAATAGTCTTTTTGTCAAACGAGTAGGTGCAAACAATATAAAATAAAGAATAACACGTGTATGCACAGTTTGCAATATATTTCACAGCGTTTGAGCACGTAAATGCAGGAATGTTTTCAAAAGTAGCATAAGTAAATGAAGATACAACGTGACCATATCTGTCAATTATTGCCACGGAAGAAATAAAAATAACCTTTTTTGGTTAAAATATGTTCGTTTCTATGACATAATTTTTTAAAATTTGGAAAGATATAAATGAACACCCTAAAAAGATAACTATCTAATATTCATCACCCTCTCCTTCCTCCTCCCCTTCAGCATCTACTGAGTCAACACCAACTTCTTCATAGTCCTTTTCCAGGGCAGCAAGATCTTCACGGGCCTCAGAGAACTCACCTTCCTCCATACCCTCACCGACATACCAGTGAACAAAGGCTCTCTTAGCATACATGAGATCAAACTTATGATCAAGACGAGCCCAGGCCTCAGCAATGGCAGTGGTGTTGCTCAACATGCAAACAGCACGCTGGACCTTGGCGAGGTCACCACCTGGTACCACAGTTGGTGGTTGGTAGTTGATGCCCACCTTGAAGCCAGTTGGACACCAGTCAACAAACTGAATGGTACGCTTGGTCTTGATGGTGGCAACTGCCGCATTGACATCCTTGGGTACCACATCACCACGGTACAGCAGACAGCAAGCCATGTACTTGCCATGACGAGGATCACATTTCACCATCTGGTTGGCTGGCTCAAAGCAGGCATTGGTGATTTCAGCAACAGTCAGCTGCTCATGGTAGGCTTTCTCTGCTGAGATGACAGGAGCATAGGTGGCCAGAGGGAAGTGGATACGTGGGTAGGGTACCAGGTTGGTCTGGAACTCTGTCAGATCCACATTCAGGGCACCATCAAATCTCAGGGAGGCAGTGATGGAGGACACAATCTGACCAATCAGACGATTCAGGTTGGTGTAGGTTGGCCTCTCGATGTCCAGGTTGCGACGGCAAATGTCATAGATAGCCTCGTTGTCAACCATGAAGGCACAGTCAGAGTGCTCCAGGGTGGTATGTGTGGTCAGGATGGAGTTGTATGGCTCAACAACAGCAGTGGAGATTTGGGGTGCTGGGTAGATGGCAAATTCCAACTTAGATTTCTTTCCGTAATCAACAGAGAGACGTTCCATGAGGAGGGAGGAGAAACCAGACCCAGTGCCTCCACCAAAGCTGTGGAAAATAAGGAAACCTTGAAGACCAGTACACTGGTCAGCGAGCTTCCTTGTTCTGTCCAAGACAAGATCAATGATTTCTTTTCCAACAGTGTAATGACCACGGGCATAATTGTTGGCGGCATCTTCCTTTCCAGTGACCAACTGTTCAGGATGGAATAGTTGACGGTAGGTGCCTGTTCGGACCTCATCTGTAGGAGGCAAAAAAGGCGTAAATGGAATTAATATTTTTGTCCAATTAGAATGACAATGTAATTTTTATTTTTAATTAACTGTCCACCTCAAGGGTAATGAGAGAATGGGTGGAATATTTGAAAACTCATGAAAAAGTCTTCGTTTACTTTCATAAGCAATAAAATGAAAGCTTCGATTTATTTTATTTCATTACTTTAGGACAGCTGGCTCTGTATAGTTCCACTATAACCAGATCATATGTTTCCTGCTTGTCTTGCATTATTTACTGAATGGCAACCTTATCACGGACTGACGAAGTTATATCCCTTATGCAAAGCTGCATACAAATTGGACTTGAGTAATGATACAACAAATTGTTTTTCGTACTAGATTGATGACGTTGGTTATTAAATGCAGACATGAAAATTTATTTAAATGAACGATTTATAAATTTAAGGAAAGGGTATGTTTTAATACAACGTAGACTTTGTAAAGAATTAGGGTAATAATACGGGGTAAAATTTGTATAAAAGTGATTTTAGGCATTAGTGTGTGCGTGCGTGTGTGTGTGTGTGGGGGGGGGGGAGGGCTTAGTAAATACATTCGTTTGTTAATTTAACAAGCTATGGACAAACATATGGAGTACACTGCATATTCTTTCCACGGTCTAGGCGTAACCTACACAAACCCAAAAGAATAAAGCTTCCCTCTCCTCTCCCTCAAGTTTATAACAATGGCAAAGTGACTCTTCAGTTGAAACACAAAAGTGCACCTTGCTGAACCTGTAAATTATCTCTCTGAAAAATGTTCCAAAAGCTTAATTCTTGGAGGTGGGGGTTTTAGCCCCCAGTCGAAAAAAGTGGTGGGGCGGAACTATGCTTCCGCCCTCTAAAACCCTCAAAAAGGTCAAGACATGTAAATTTAGTGCGACATGTCACTTTTGCTCATTAACATGCATAGCCTATTTATGAGAATGACGTCATTTCTAGTATATTTCTTTGTTTTCTTACCGTTTTCTTTACTTTCCCAGAAGAGGAAGAAGGGGAGGCTATTTTTATTTTTTATGTTATGAATAATACAAAAAAAAACACACTACTCTCTCTTCGTGCAGTCATACAGGACCTCTTTCGACCACTAGGAAACCGCGAAAGCTATATATGATCGCTTTTGCTCTATAAGGTGAAAGGGTTAGGTGCTATGAATTTTGGAAAGTTAGACCACATCCCAAGCTTTCATGCATTTTTAGAGAAAGTATAAAGGCACATGAAAAAGTTATCCTTAGGGCATAGCTTGCTCTCTTATAATTTTGGGGGCTTATTGCCTGGATTTTGGTCACAATTGGTTAAAATGTTAATTTCTCATATTTTAGCACCTCGACCCCTCCTAAAAATAACAATGCCATTTGAAAGATATTTCGTTGATTTAAAACCAAGCTTATATGTAAGAAAAATTGAAAGATATAAATCGGAAAATGTTGCTCCAATTTTGTGGGTCGAATTCGAAACAGATGGCCTAAAAGGCTGAAAAGTGAATCTGTTGACCCGGAAATTAAAAGTTTGATTACTCACCGACAACAGTTGGTTCCAAGTCTACAAAGACAGCTCTTGGGACGTGTTTGCCAGCTCCAGTCTCACTGAAGAATGTGTTGAAGGAGTCATCACCACCACCAATGGTCTTATCACTGGGCATCTGACCATCAGGCTGGATACCATGCTCAAGACAGTAGAGTTCCCAGCATGCATTGCCAATCTGAACACCGGCTTGTCCAACGTGGATAGAGATACACTCACGCTGTTGAAATAAAATATAAACAAAGTTGAAAGAGGGCAGCAAATACACGAAATATCGGAATCAAACCTTTATGTGATGTCTTAATTTCGTTATAATATATGATGAAGGTCAAGAAAAGATGAACATAGAATTTATGGCCAAGTCAAGCTCGTCCTCCGAAAAAATACTGGGCGAGATTGCCGTGTGTGAGTGTGGGGGGGGGGGGGCGGATGTTTTTAAGGCCGGTGCAAAGTGTTAGGGCAATGGTTCTCTTTGTATAAAATTTTTTACAGGGGTTAAAAATTTTGAAAGGGAAGGCGTCCCTTCTCATTTTGGTTATGAGGGTGGGCCAAGTTGAGTAATGACATCTCCAAATTATGCTCTATAAGACAGAGATGCTTGGAAAACATGCGGTGGGAATTTTTCCCAATGAAGAATTTATAGACCTAGTTTAAATCTTGATTATGTTGCTACGTACAAAGGTTAGTAGGTGAGGGAAGTGGGGACTACTGTATGGGCACTTTGATCTTTCAGTCCAAAACGTTGGGGCTAAAGTATCCTCCATTTTTCAAGGATGACAGAACTTTATGTTCCCTCTGTAAAAGTATAAGTCAAAATTGAAGATTTCAATAAGTAGTACTTTTGAATCTAAGAACGCGCAAAGAGTCAAACATTTTATTGTAGGGACAGACAGCTTTCATCGGACTACGCGTGTCCGATAAAAGCTGTCTGTCGGTGTGACGTCACGAAAAAAACAGTTAACATTTCATTTTCACAGACCTCTGATGCAAATCATATATTCACACTGGTTGGCAAATTTTGGGCTCTTTCTGACCCGAAATGGAGAAGATTTTAATGAAAACTCACAAAAATCGGATCGGAATCCGATCCGAATTCGTTGTAGTGTGACCGCGGCTTTACTCAGCGGTGGTAGAGCAACTCCCCGGAAAATTGCCTCACTGACGTATTCCACGGGCAATTTACGATATTGCCTACGTATAGCAGACTGTAGGCTACGGCATATTCCTTGTTCAGTCATATCGGTGGTTTGTGAAGCCTTAAAGGGGTACTGAACAAACCGAGTCCGCCCCCGGGGTATTCCCCATCATGACAATTGCATGTCCGTCAGAAGCCTTGACTTACCCACCAAAAATTTTTGAACTAACCCGGGAGAGTTGTGGCAGTGGGAATTTTCCGGGTATACGTTGCTAGCTCATTAAACTGTTTTTTCTAGTGTCCTGTCTACACTGATACTGTACCTCTGAGTGGTATTTGTATTTGTTTAATTGGACTAAAAAAAAAGATGAATGAAATGAAAAAAATGAATGAATTGTCGGGAACCTACTTCAACGATAACGTGAAGTACATATTTTTTATACTTAATACTTGTCCTAATGACTAACAAACATGGCGTTATATAACCCTATAGAAGTCACTCAAAACCCCAAATTATGGCTCATGTACCCAGTTGTGGGTGGAAGACAAGTTTGTGAGGATCGCGGGCTAATTTTACAGATTATATGCAATAATGATAATAGAACTTTATAAGCATTTAGACAGCAGATAGCCAATTGTTTAGGCCATGTCCCTGAAACTTGGGTTAGTACACGTCGGTCATAAAAAGTTTTGAATTTTATTTATATATTTAAAGTTGACTTAAAAAGGGGGTAAAGTCGGCTTAAAAAGTGGTAAAGTCGGCTATTAAGAGCTATATCTTCCCCGAGGACATCAGTCAAAATGTGTAAAACTTAAATTCACTTATCTAAAAAAATTGTCACGACTTTACTTTCTGCCACTTACAGTAAATATGCAATATTTATTTCTAGGGGGTGGTGGAGGAGGATTGTGTTGTCTTAGCCAGAGAAGGAAAGCTGGCAAACCGAGAAAAATGACTTTTTCGAGAAATTTGCAAAAGAATTTTTTTCGCAACTCCCTGAGGGGGTTGCAGCTTCCCTAGCCCCCTTGGCCCTTACGCCTGTGGTTACTTAATTTTTCTATCACTTTTACAATATATGGAAAAACAGCTTTATCTTTAAAGAGGAAAAAGAATACTCTCCCGGTTATGACGGTTAGAATCTTTAAGTCCAGAGAGTGCATAACATGACTCAGCTTACTGAATACAAATTGAAGTCTTCATTTGCATTTGGTGGTAGGTCTACATTTTATTCATTTTGAAGTGGAAACAACTCATTATTGTACAATAGCTGAAAAACTGGAACACTTACCATTTTGATTTAGATCTGTTGAGCTGTAGCAAATTACTTTAAAATAAAAGAACTTAAAGAAACGCCTTTCTTGAACTACTTGATGGTAGGACGTGAAGAAGACTTGTGACCGTTGCTATACAACGGACGCTCTTTTAGTAACCCGGCGGTTTGTTTTGAATACACCATTTACTGTTGTAAGGAAAGTCTGTTGCTAACGGTCAAACGCTCAAGCTCAATTGTAACTCCCGATCGATAGCCTAAATTTTTGCTGAGGAAGATCAGGAACTGAATACAAAGGGCATGTACTGGCCTTCAATAATGAAATTCCTAACGGTGATTTGGACTGTTGCTTATTGCTTATTTAGCCTATCATGCCTATCTGTTGGATCAGGGAGGTGTTAGGTGTCCTAGGTGGATCAACGCAGAAATAAATACTTTTTAAATTTATGGCAGAAATTATAAGCACAAACATTTTTTCCGTGAAGTTAGTAAGGTTAAGTTGTAACAGAATAAAAAAAACCACAACGAAAAAAAAAAAATTAATAAATAGGAGATCAACATCTGTTTTCACTGGCCCTGTTGGAAAATGGAATAGTCTCATCTCTTAAAACCTCGCAGAACACTTCTTCAAAACACAGGTAGTTTCAACCCATTGATACTGTTGGGCAAGACCACAACAGACTCAGGTAAAGTTATGGTTTTCAATTGGATTTTCAGTTGAAAAAGAAAAAGGCTCATCTGCTCATGCATGTTATTGTATTCAAATATGCATGGCCCATGGGTAGAAACTCTGATGGTTAGTGTAATGCACCTTCTGTATTTAGCAGAGGAACAACTGAAAAATATCAAAAGATAATTGCCAAAGCTATGAGTAATTTTCAAGAGCCGAATCAAGCCACTTGAAATAAGTTCAGCTAAGGCGTATTCAAAAGTGGGGAAGGGTCACAGTTAGTTGATGAGGTAAGGTGCAAGACACCATCACCATGGTAATGAAACAATTTACTTAGGCTATTTCCATTAACTTCAAAAGCAAAATTAACATGCAGATTAAAACGAAGATAATTTAACGTTTTCTAACTTTCATCGAAAAGACTGGTACATAATCAATAGTGTACTATTTATGTTTGATCTACACTGGCCCCCATGCATCATGGGAGTCAGGTGCTTTCAACTCAAGTTTGAAAAAGAATGGGTGGTTGTTAGTTGTTACCAAGTGCAGGGTTGTTGATCCCTGTTCAAAAGTGTGTGTGTATGTAGGTGTGGGTGTTGGTAATATAAGAAAGTGACGCAAAATAGCGTCGAAGGCGTCCTGCACTTCTAGTACCGAGTACAGGAGTACCAGGAGTCTGTCTCTCAGTCTCTGTGGTGGTAGATGGAGAACACCCTACTGGAGGACAAGAGAGTAAAGCAGCCTGTGGCGCTGGTGCATTTCCTAAATTATCGTCACTAGAATAAAGCATGTAATATATCTTCAAAATAGTACTGGATGTGAACTAGACAGATCACAAAACACCGATTTCAAAATAGCTTAAGGTAGTAAAAAGGGTCAATTGCTCTGCCCCTGACACATTGGGGCCCTCTGGTGGGTGAGAAGTATTTGAAGAAGGCCTAACCATGGCATACTTAAAAGCGGCTTTAGAGCAAGAACACTATTCTATAGTCGCATGGCCGGGAGTGAGTGATAGGACAAATTCGCTAGTGCGATGAGTGCACTAGACGGTGCGCCCAAAATGGCATATTTCAAGGTCTGTAAACATGTAACCAAAACAGCTGCTTTACTCCACATATATATCGATTAAGATCCGCTAATGAAAAATCCTTTAGAATTACCTGAATATCTTTTAGACTTTTACCGTACTCAAGTTATGCCTCTTCAAAGTTTGAACATTTAAAAGGTTTCTTATTTGCTATGCAGAAATTGTGATGCGGAGTGTTGCACAGGGTCTGTATTTCTTTTGTTAACTGTTAATTACTTACCGGATGATTCGAGACCAGTCTCGAGCCCCGATTGTCGTGACTCGTGACTCTGCCGCAGCGCTCAGGACTCGGACTCGAAAGACATGACTCGGGGACTCGGGCCGAGACAGGGTACGGGACCGACTGTTTCTTCCCATATGCGTAAAACTCAGGTCGAAACTGCGCGAAATATCTTTGCTGAAAATCATCTACGTGTACGTACAATATCGTTGCTACATGTTGTGTACAGTGCATTAGTCATTGTGCAGTATGAACAGGGAACATTCGACTCGATCACAGGCCTCCAAAGCTAGTTTCAAGATAGCACGGATCTAGCACAAAATGTTAAACGCAACGTCCAAGGAATTGCACTTGTGAACCAGGCTGTCAGGCTGTAGTAAGGATTTAATGATCAAATGTTTGGAGAATTTACCTTAATTTTAAGGTCTGAGCATGGCTTAATGTTATTTGTATCCAAAAACGTGTACGTAGACGGAGTCTAAATAAGGTATTGGCTCCCAGCCTGTCCAGGGCCCTAGTACTCAAGCTTTTGATTCAGACATGAGACAATTTTCAGGAGCCTACAGGCTGATTAACTTGTTATAATGACAAATCATGTACTGCAACATCATGGTCATATCAGTCCAAAATGTAAGCATTCACCTTTCACCATTTGCTCCCTCTCCGCTCTTGGTACCTGAAATACTACTTGAGGCAAACCCGGTCTAAGTTTGAAGAAATCAAACCCAAGGGTACCCCTAGTCCACGAGATTTTGGCAATGACCAAGGAAAATTTTGGGGTTTCTGCGGGGAAATAACAGCAAGAGAACAAATTTTGTGAACTGTCCTGGAATTTCCCCAAACCACTTCCGATGGGGAGTGAAGTTATGTGTTATCGGGGAATGGGGTGGGGTGCGAGTTCGTAAAGATAACCACTGCAGTCTTTAAATGCCAGGCACGGATCGAGACGGACTTAAGTCCCTTCTCTTCATAGCCATGAATCTTAAAGAAGGCAATTTTTGGCGTTGGAACTGTCAGTAGTGAATAATTCAATTTCATAAGCGGTAACTTAGAACTCTAGAAAGCTAGAAAAGCTGATTTTTCGCTTTGTGCACATGCGGTGAAGCACTGCTGTACTCTTTTATTATTTGGTCGGCCCCCTTTTTGGATCATATTGTAGATCCGTGTCTTGTCCGTCTATGATCATAAGAGGAGATCCAGTGGTCTTTTGTTTTGTTAAGTTTACTTATTGTTTGGATCTATTGCCATCCATACTTAGGGAAGGAATAAAGGTCAGAATAAGACTATTTCATTGTAGTTCTCGATATCTTGCACTAAAAACAAAACAAGTCCAATTTACACGGGGACTTGGACTCGGACTCGGGCTTTAGGACTCGGACATCAGGAACTCGGACTCGGATTGGGTGGACTCGACTCCAGCCCTTTTACTTATCAGTTAGTTTCTAGTTTGGTGTTTAATGTGGATATTCTCAAAGTAGTGAATAGGTACTTGTAAAATATAGTCACTCAGGGCATACCAACATTATAACTGTCCTTAGAATGAAGATTGAACAAACAAGAGACAACAAAAGACAGGCTAATTCACGAGTTCCTCTTTCATGTCACACATTTGCATAAAAATTTGCATTATGCATTTGCATCATGTATCTCATGTTTATTCGTGGTGTAAGTGCAAAAACAGTTATGTTCTTGTAAAATGGTAAATATTTGATGAATTCTGAATGGAATTGAGACTATTTTTTAACGTTTTTTAATACTTCTCACATCCAATTGGCAGGTATGCTATTTACATTTACAAAGGCCTTTAATACACGTAAGTAAAGCGTTTTTGATTTTCATTGCAAAAGCTATTTTCCATTATATTATTGTAAGTCTCCCCGGTGTGGCCAGGGGAGAAGTACACTGAAATTTTGCTATAATTATGTATTGTGAGCGTGAGAAGCAGCATGCATCTTCAAATGATGTTGACTTACTTATATATAGCAGATAACACGAAGTTACAACTTTTACCACGAACTCTAATGGCAACTCCTTGATTTTACCATTGTCTTTATAAAATACCTTAACTTAGAGAACAATCGATTTCATGACGCTGAGATGTCCAAGATGTGAAATACGAACCATTGTTGGGGAACAATACTTCTACTGAGGCTGCTGAAGGGCACCGAAAAAGTAGCAATTTTAAGATATTAAATGTTTTTTTTTCTTTTTAGCCTACATTTCAAATGTGTTTCATAATATTATTCAAATTCCTTCTTCATTTTTCTTGTTTAATTCTCTTCTTTCTACTTCAATGCCTTCGACTGGGGGTAGGGGGTGGGGGTATCTGTATCATATCCCACCCAGGATCGCGGCACCAGAAATATTGTGTCTACAATTTGATGAAGCTGTATCACTGTGGCGGATACAAAGGGCGCAAAATTCTATAGACCGAGTAGTTAGTTGGGTATGCCATTGAACAGTTTTGTTACTTTGAAAAAAAAATAAGATGCAGGGTGGTAGGTTTAGTGAAAACATCCCCGTCAACATTGTAAGGAGCATGAATTGAAAGACAGCTTATTATACTCGTGCATCACGAAGTTAAATCAAAACTGAGGTTGCTTTAAATCATTCAGGGAATTTAGCCCAATTGCTGCAGTGTCGCCGCCTGCACAGCTGGTCATGCTTTGTCTCTTTACATGAGTGGTATCATTAGAAAGTTAAGAGGGTGGGAGCTATCGAACTCTGGCAGCTCCATATACTCTTAGCGGACTGTTGTTCCTTTTAAAGGTATTAATAAGGTTTAGGATTAAATTTAATTTGAATTTGTTAGAAGGGTACGGTACTTGTTCAAGTTGTTCTTAGTATTCTGGTGAAATTTGGACCGAATTCCTATTTGTGGTTCACGAGATGTAGCCAGTGGCCAAATAAATGAACACTGTTTTGTTTTGCTTTAAACTTTACAACCAATCTTTACGTTTCATATCTCATATATTTGTTATGCATATGCATGAGACGCTTTGGAAGTTTACAAACTAATATACCAGACGGAAAATTCTTGATCTTATCTTTATTTGTAGTTGAAGATAAAAATCAAAAAGCATTACTCATCATTTAAAAGGGATGACATCACTTCTGTTTTCTAAAAGTTTACTAAGTGTATCATATACTTCACTTGCTTATATCTTAAAAACTACAAGCGGGAACTGGATAAAAGAGAATTACTAGAATGCTAACAGTACGGTCCTCCACATCAAAAACTAATTTTTGCTTTAATTACTTCCTTCAACTAATTATAGTTGCGTTTATCATAGCTGGCATGTAAATAATACTTTGCTAAGAGGGAGTCTGATTGCTGTACTGCGTTGGGATAATGACCTCCATTGTCTTGATAAAAAGATAAAGAGACACTGCTGTTTCTCGTTGGTGTGTTTTGATCAGGGAGTCGTTATTTGACAACTCCTTGTTTTGACTACAAGATCCGGCATAACCAAGATTCGATTAAAACAGGGAGTTGTCACTCCGGCCCTGCATGGTTGAAAGTATCCGGTGATCCTTCTTCTAGCTCGGAGAAGTTTATCGTTCAGGTTATCCCTCTAAAGGGGTCCCAGCCCCGTATGGTGGAACCTTAAAGAGAGTCACGATGCACGCTGCCTTCGTCGGCCTTTGGACACCAAAACCTAAAATAAAATATTTGTTTTTGGGTCCCCGGCCCAGTAAGATTTTTGTCCTACACTTACTAAAATTAAGTGTAATGGTACCCTTGTGTCACTATCTAATACAGCTAAATCCCTTGGTATTTACATCAGGGGAGATGCTGTTCAAACAGTGTAACTCTCCCTGTTTACAAGTGACAAGAACTTATCATGGAAAGAAAACATCCATGTATGTTTTTTGTTTCGTGCGCCATTGGTATATTAAATCGTCTTTGTAGTCTTTTACTCAGAAATATAATATTCATGAAGGGCTCTTTTTATTCCTGTAACAAAATTTTTGTTACAGCTTTGTTAAATTCATGCAGAGTTTCCTACTTATTTTACCTTAAATATTTAATAGTCTGTTTAGAAACTCCATTAAAGATACTTAAAAGTGAAAAAAGATGAGATTTGAAAGATTTAACTGATGTTTCAAAATCAGTTTGGGGTGATTGCCTATTCCTTTCTATATCAGGCAGTATATTTGTGTATAGCTGGATCTTTGGTAACCTCCCATCTATTTTTAGCAATACATATATATATATATATATATATATATATATATATATATATATATATATTATATATATATATATATAATCGGTAAAGAAGAAACTGTAAAACAACAGTGCTACAAAATTGAATGGCTGGATCTCGGAAGAGATACAAATTAGCGGAAGGCTTGAAATTCGGTAAATAAAACAGCCAGAAATTGTTTTTTGCAGAGCTTTCGAGCAATACTAGCTCTTCTTCTATAAAATTATGCGACTGTATCCCACCATTCTTCAGTTTCTATATATATATTATCTGATAATAATATCCCCACCCATTTTGGCCGTCCGTCTCGTATTAATTTCTTTATCCCATTATTTCTTTTGGCTGTCTCTTAACATAGCATTTCTGCCCAAGACGAAAAACCTGGATTACAGTAACTTACCTGGAAAATTTCATAGCTCTTATAGTAACACTTCCTCAAAAATGAGAGAGAAAACCTCTAAAAGGCCACATAAGGCAAATTAAAAGGCAACTAAGACATCATTATGTTTTAATTGCCATAGTGTCATTGTTTGTTGTTTGCTTATTCTATTCTAATTTTTTAAAGTAGTTATAAACGCATTTTTTCTTTGTTAAGGGTGACTCATTACTATAAGCAAATTTGCTTTTAATGAGTTGTCCTCAGTCTGTTTACTTATTATCACTATGTACACAGTATTTACTGATTTAAAGAACTGAAATGTGTGTCAATTAATGACAATAAAATAAACCGCTGTCTATATGCAGACCTATTAAACCCATTGTGGCATAGGAGGAATCTGCTCGAGACTGGGGAGATGAACGTTGTTTCGGATCGCCTTCCTGGGGAGATTGAGTTCCCCTTCTCCTTGGGTTCCCCCTCCCCTGACACCCCCTTGGAATGTTTTTTGAATATTTGATGGTCCTTAGATGCAATTTGGTGCAACATATTGGACAAATTTAAAGGTAAATTACTGCAAATTTTTTGACATTTCTTACAGAGGAAACAAATAAGGGGTTTTCTTCCTTGGATTGAGGAGCGTAACTATAGTTCCCCCACCACATTTTTGACTTGGGCGGCTTAAGTTCCCGACCACCCTCCCCCGTATTCTGCGCCTATGAATTGTGGTGCTTGTTGTCTTAGTCGAAGGTACGATTGACTATAAATGATCCCATCAGTCCACAATCACATTGCGTAGTTATAACTGTAATTACATTGCATAAAATTGTCATTTCTTGGTTAATTTCTTTCTTACTCAGTTTCGTCAGGCAATTGGTCTTGCACCATTGCCATGTTCTGCTATAACGTATTTTTTCTTCTCCTTTTTTAGGAGGCGACCTTATTGAAACTAACTTTTTTAGGGCGAGTTGGCACACTCAAAGGCAAGTCGGTTAAGCGCAACTTTGCGAGGAGTCGACTTAACTTGTACCCTCATTGATCTACCGTCGTTCTGCGTGACATTTGCCAGTAACTCCAATGTACCATGGCGTCAACGTTTAGATTCCTGAGTTCCATTTTCATTCTAAATTAAGGGGAGGAAGGGGGCAAATGGTCACAAAAGTATCTTTCTAAACCATCATTCTTAATTCTTGCCAGTCTAGTCCAGGGGAAAGCGGCAGGTGCACGGGGAGCATTGCTGGGGGGTCCATGCCTTCCTTCTTCGGGGAAGGTCCCCCTCCTCAAGGAAATATTCCAATATCGTATGGGAGCCTTAGCGGGTACGATAAAGTATGTCATCTCTGACGGCTACCTGTCGCCCCGACGGTTATATTCTTTTTGCACTTAACTTAAGGAGGGCAGATTCTGCAATAGAAACCCATATTCTTCGATTTCATTCAGTAACAAACCAACAATTTCAACTTTTTTTTCAAACGAAACCTAAAACTCTGACGGAGAACGTCATATTGACAAAATTCTTTATTAAAAAGCCACAATTTTCGGTGCGCTCCATAGAGCCTCAGTGAGCTCCATAGAGTCACAAATTTTGGTTCGTCATTCTTCTGGTCAAACGTCACATTTGTCTAGGCTTCGGGTTCCTACCCCCCAACCTGTCGGGGAGATTGAACGCCTTTCGAGTAAACCCTGGAGCCATCCCTCGCCTAGAATTAAATCTGTGATGCGATTATCCTTACGCGCACTTCTTACCATGTAATAATTCGTCGGAGCGTTTTCTTGTTTACAATTAACACCTGAAAGTGCATACACATTGTATTGAGATGGTTGCGAAGGAGGCTTCCTTTCAGACTCGTTGTTAGATGCAGTTGTTAACAACACAGCGGCGTTACTGTCGTATTTAGTCTAACTTCAAACGTTTCTGCTTACATCTGTGTTGTTTGTTATCAGAAGCGCAAATCGCGGGACAAGGGGAGCCGTGACACCCATACGCCATCAAAAGTGGGGGAGAAACCATCATATGACCCCGAAATTTCAATTGTTATTATAAAATAGTCGAAATTGGGGGAGGGGTCAGCATAACAGATTGCTTTTGCACTATAAATTAAGCAAGACTTTACTAAAATGCCTTTAAAATGCTACCTTTTAGCATTCTTCGCTCGCATTATTAATATGCACTTACTGCCCCATTATTACTCCAAAAAGGACAGCGCGTGCCTTGGATTATTGCAAAAGCCCGTACAACCCTTGCAATTGTCATCCTAACTACCTGCACCCTCAAAACCTACTGCGTCCAGAAAAAATCGGATGACCGTTAGTCTTGGCTATTATGAAGCAAATGGGAAAATTGCAGTTATTAAGTCTGTTATTAAGTGCTAATTCAGTGTTTTTAATAGATGGGTAACTGCTATGTAAAATGAAGGCAAACATTACTAAAATGTCCGTAAAAGTGTTATGTTTCGGCGGGCTTCCAGCCCATTCATCTTGTACTCGTGTTGTCCTATCACTACTTTCCAAGTTTCTATGCATTTAAGTTAGTGTAGTTATTGAAAAACCACTTAGAAACTTTGTATTCATCCACCGTCCCCTCCATCAATCCAACTGCATATGGAAGAAATCGATAGGCCGTTAGTCCGATATATATCATCATTGTCATCGTCATAATCATCATAATAATAACAATCATAACAGGCGCGGATCCAGACATTTCAAAAAGGGGAGGGGGCTGAAAGCCCCCTTGAATATTCTCCTACATTAGCATTATGCTAATTTTTGCATATTTTTTTATTGTTTATGTGGCGAAAAGGGGGGGCTAGGGCCGGGAAAGCCCCCCCCCTTGGATACGCGCCTGCATAATAAGGTAAGGCTTTACTCTAAAAACGGTCTGTTCACATTTTAACCGACCGGGGTCGGAGGGGCAACTAACCGAAATCTGTTCAAATATTTAACTAGATTTGGTTCAAAATTGAACTGAGTTGGTGTAACTTTGAATCAAATCTAGTCAAATTTCTGAATAAATTTTGGTTAGTTACATGCTCCTCCGACCCCGGTCGGTTCAAATTTGAAACGACCTTTTTTGAGTGTTCCAAAAAAAAATCGACCTTGCTGTTGTAACAGACAAATGAAAACTGGTGTGTCAAGGTCAAATTAACATTACCAAACTTTAAACTGCTTTCAAGTTCTCCGGTTGGTCTTTTACTTAAAATTTCCTTCTTGTGGTTTTGCAAAGACTATCTTGTAACGAGGGTCATGAGTTAACCGTTCTTCATACTGATATTTCGTCGGGAATGTAACCCTTATTTGTCGGGCATCACCCCCCTCACTTATCGATCACTAAGGACGCCCCTGTTTGTGACAATCCAAGTTAAAATGATTCTAATTACACTTAAAGAGCAAAATCATGCATGCAGTCTTTCCAATACACTTTTGACCATCACAAATTTATTTTTCCCCTCCTTGAAATCATACTGAACAATTGAGCGAAATATACCCATCACTTTATTGGTAAAAGATTTCTTAACTCTGGGTTGCCTAGGTATGACTTACTTTTTAAGTCAACCATGCCGCTAAAATTGCACAAAATGTTCTCAAAACTACAATTTTGCGGCGCGCGTGGGTGCCTTAAAACTTGCAAGAGGAAATTTGCTCTCCTGAATCCTTGCCGAGGCAGGCACCACATCAGAGATCATAAAGTGATGGCGATATCTCCAAAATGATTCAAAGTACTTGCACGAAATTCTCACAGATCAGAGTTTCCTGCTCGCTTCGCGCGTGCAACGTGGGGTGTCTCAGCGGGCATTAAGCCACCCCTTGTCATTACTATTGAAGAAAATGCAGGAAATATGTCTTTCCTAATTATAACTTAATTTTAAACCCAATGAACCACATTCAAGGGGTTTTTCCAACTTTTTCTCTGCTAGCCCCGGATCAGCAGCAGCAGTAGACGCACCTTGATACTCTAATATGAAGGCTTCCCTTCTGTGGCATACCTGTAAGGTCGTTGTCTCAACATTAATTAATAGCTTTTGGGCAGCGTGAGTGGATTTATTTTAAAAACCTTATGCAAACCTCAACATAATCCGTCGTTCCCACTCACAACCATCCACTCCCCCGAATTTTTAAATCTTAGTGCGAGTAAGGCTAGAAAAACATGGTCTAATTGTAATTTTTGATTCCTTATCGAAGGCAAAAGGAATCCATGCAATCACGCTGGCGATTGTGTATGTATGTGTACTTGCAACGCTTGGCTTGTAAAAACGATATCTCAAGATGATAGGCAATCTTCATACTTGGTATTTAACTTTATCATATTGAGATGGAGAACCATATTCTTTTCAGTGAAGGTCAGAGGTCATTTGGGGGTAACCAGAGGTCAAAACCCGAAAACCTATATAAAAGAAACACGATATTTCAAGACGGGGATGATACTTTCATACTTTGTATATAGATGTGTTACTTTAAGAGAGAGAGGACCATATGAGTTTGTTGTAGGTCAAGGGTCATATGAGGTCATCCGAGTTGAAGCTACGAAAACCTCGTAAACTAAATAAACAGTGGGCGGTACCTCCAAATTATGTCCGGCGTTTCGTGACCAACGAAAAGTTACGGCTGAATTTTTCTACCATTCCAAAGATAAAGTTATGGAGAACATCTATTTTTTCACAAGCGTAAATGTTACAGAAATAATTCGACTTTGAATTACATAGTTATGAACACGTGTAAAGGATACTGTGACTACAACATGATTAGAAATACATTATGCTTAACGAATTCCTGACGACGTAGTGGATTAGTGCTCGGTTTTTCACCCAGACGGCTGTGGTTCAAATCCCTTCTAAGACTCGTCCTTTTTCCTTTTTTGTTATTCAATTTTTGGTGGGGTTCGAAGGCCATGTGAAGTCATCAAAGGTCAATTGTGAAAACATCTTAGAAAATGATATAGTCAAGAAGTATAAACTGGAGGGACGAACCTCAGTGTAATAAGGCACCTCCTTTCCTCAAGTAATAACTAAACTTTTGGGTTTTCTGGTTTAAATTGCATACCATGTAGACCTTACCAACTATGTTCCACGAAAGCTTCCTTCGGGTTTTGTCCGGTTGGTCCCAGGTTGGTCTGAGTACTTCGTCAGTTTGGGCGGTTTGGCTTACCCCACACCGATAGCTGTTTGGTCTCGGTGGTCTGATTACGATGATTCGTCGGTTTCGTCTGGACCTGATTGTGTCCAAACAGACGATTTAATCCAGCCCTAAAACCCCTTTTTGAATTGAACCTTGCCATGTCGTTTAATGTTTAAAGTTTATTTTTTGATTGATATTGCTTCCCATGACGAAAAATAGCTGTTTGCACTATGGCAGTGTTGTGGGTTTTTGTAACTAGCATAAACAAAATGTCCGAGAAAATTGGGCAACAGAAGGCCTGACTCCTTTCCTGATTGGAGTTTTCAAAGTTTTGAGAATGTTTACTAGCGCTTTCGACGACGATAAATATGAATTTGTGAGTCAAAACTCTGAAAATATGAAGCCTTGCAAGTAGAGGGCGTTTTTAACAATAGAGGCCTCAGTTTAACAGAATAGAGTTTGAGATGCTATGTGCTGAAAATCCATGAAATACTGCTTAGAATAGGCTATATATTTTCTGGTACGTTCTAGGAAGCCGAATTCGAATTTATGCTTCCAAATTCCATGGGACACTGAAAACTCTAATATACCTACAATAAAGTGAGACAAGAATCGTGCTGGTATGAAAACTGTATGGAAGCAATATGGAGACTTTTTCCTTTAGGTGTGAGCATCCTAAAGCCAGTTTTGGACATCCAGTCGAGCAAATATGAGAAACTTCGAACAGTAGTGATTCACTTACCCCAAAAAGTGGGAATTTTTCCTTTGAAGGGACATTTTGAGATAGTCATAGGCCTAATACGCTCCCGGGCCAACTTAACTCAGTGGTATTTGTCGAGGCCGGGGCACGAAGCTTTCCCCCACAGGGCGCTCCACCAGTTGCCCGCCTGGCTGACGTGTATTACTCCTGCACCTATATTGGCTGCACTCGTAAAACCAACGTCAGCGAACAGAAGAATTCTTCGAAAAACTGCGCACAAAGTGTACGCTATTAACTATTCATTAACCACAACAAACAGAATTATAAATATTCAACGAAAAAACGACTAAAGCAAGTCTTTATTATCATGCTGCTTCGTGTCAATGGGGTTTTAGTGTGTGGTTTCGCCTGCTTCAAGCTCACACAATGAAGTCCCATCCACGGACTTCCCATATACATGGACAGAGGATAACGTGCCCAATACGGTCGCCACCGTTCGATCAAATTTAGGCTTACCAAGATGGTAGCCGGGTTGCCACCATTTGCCCAATTTGACGATGAATCTGAAACATTTCAGACAAAATATAAACATGAATGGAAGAACAATATCACAGTCCTTCATTCCATTTTGTTGAATTTGACCTGAGCTTGCATTCTTTCGAAATATTACAAGTTTCTCACACAAGCTGTCCATAATGAGCCACTTGAGCAAGTCCAAACTTTTTAACACAAGGCTATAGCAGGCAGCCATATTGGTAAGCCTACTCGTGGACGTACGGTGGCGACAATTTACGCATAGGACGTTAGTGCAATATGCCCTGTCCATATATATAAGAAGTCCGTGAGTCCCATTGACTTACTGTGTAAAAGTGAACGTTACAGCTGAAGCCTTTTCGTGCAGTGTGAATATTCATGTATTGAAACCAATCAACAAATCATGAAATTGGGCTCTTGAATATAATGAAACTGGATGATCTCTGTCATTTTTGGCAGGTGTTAGAGCATGTATGCCAGAGGATATTCGACACCTGCTATGCATGAAGGTAACTCCCCCTAGTGGACTCAGAGCAAACACTGTCGTGAGCGACTAAGAAGCCTCCGAGGCTAGATTAGGCTACATATTTACAATTTGTGGACATTAGAATACAGGCGCGGATCCAAGGGGTGGGGGGCTTCCTCGGGCTTATTCCCCCTTTTTCGCCACATCAACAATAACAAATACGCGAAAATTAGCATAATGTTAATCTAGGAGAATATTCAAGGGGGCTTTTCGAAATGTCTAGATTCGCGCCTGTAATATAGCATTTAAAGGGCAATGTTTGCAAGAGGCTTCACGAGAACGCATATATCTCAACTTGACCATAATGAACGAGCACCTACGAAAAAAGTGGGTTCAAAGTAATAAATGTTTGTGAAAGCATTTCATCTTTTTCTTTACTGTATATTGCAAAACTATCCGCCTTCTAAATTTTCCACCCATTTATGGTAAGGTGAGTGGTTTTTGATCTCCGGAATCCTCGTGAATACAGGTAACACAGTTCTCACGAAAAGATTTTCAAATTTTTCTGCAGAAATTTAACAGTACTCTTCTGTCCAATGCCTTGAAACCTATCTTCCCCGCAAAAGTGCAACTATTACCACGTGTAGTACAACCGTTCTGCACCTAACCAGGGACCTCCCCAGTTAAACCGCCAAGATATATAGTGCATATTGTTTGTGTAGAACATACACAAGTAGTAGTAGTAATACTTACCTACAGTAATCTGCAAAATGTAAAACAGGATAAATTGTAGGTTAGGGAACTGGTTAAGAAGCTGTTGGCCCATATTTATTTTGATACATCAGCCATAATTCCCTCCTCATAAAAGTACACACTGAGCCATCAGTACGATTTGCTAGGTGAAATAAGACGTTTGATGCAAGGATCTTACTTAAAAAAGAAAGAAAGCTAAACTGAAAATACTTTTATCTGTGAAAAGGGGAGTTTCAAAGAAAAAATGTAATTACAGCCGTTGGAGGACAACAAACCTTCCTCATCACGTCTACAAAATAACAGCGATATTTGAGGGCGATTTTTGTGTCCTTCAGTAACTTGTAGATTTCTAGGTCTCTGCAACAGTTTCACTCTTCATAATTTGTTGCTTCTGTTGTCTCAGCTTTAAGATAATACTTAACTTTACATGGGCATCTTAGATTAAACCTTCCATTAAAATGGATTGTGCAAAAGAACTCGGTTATTTTCGTAGGGAAATGTCTGTAGCATTAAGTACTTTCTTTTATAGAAATACTTGTAAAAACTACTTTACATAAACTTTGATGTATCTATATTATTCCAGGTAATATCACTTCCAAAATTATTGAAAGATTCTATACTTGTAAAGCAGTAGCGTAGCCGGGGGGGGGGGAGGGACATGGGGGCAAGTTGCCCCCTCTGGAAAAATCTTGGGGGAAATTTTGAAAGTGAATATATGGTGAAATTTGCCCATAATCTGGTAAAATTTTAAATTTCTCAACCAGTACACTTTACTTATTTTAAAGTATATGCCACACTGGCACAACCAGACCGCATTAAGGTTTTCAGAGATGGAATGATGACACCATGCTTATAGTTGTATTAGTTATGTTTTACTCTCTGTTTTATACAGCGTGGGATCTCTGGACCCAGGGCGTCGCCAGAGCATTTATCATTATCGTTTATCCCGATTTAAGGTTTTCCCCGAAATCTAAACTGTGAAATTGCAAAGCGCGCGAAACTTTTGGGTAAGCTTACACTAAAAAGAATCTGTACTTATTTAAATCTTATATAGGTCAACCAGTAGCGTACCCAGGATTTCTCTCAAGGGAGGGGGGGGGGGGAATGCAATATGTTGTGTGATCGCCGGCCTAGGGGAGGGGTGTAAGGAAAGGGAGTGTCCCCCTCCCCTCTGAAAATTTTTGAAAAATTAGGTGTCCTTACATGCAATCTGGTGCCACATATACCACCTTTGGAAGTAAAATTTGTGTTAAAACATTTACGTTTTTTAGGGACCAGAAAAAAATTGGCATCCGTGAGGGGGATATGGCCCAAAGGCCTCCCCCCTGTGTACGCCACTGAGGTCAACTGTCCAGGCAGTTGGTCCCAATCGGGCACAACTTACATTGTACTTCCCTCTTCGAGTCACTAGCCGTACCGAAAGACAGACTCAAGAGAACATTACTAGTAACTTAGTTTAGCGAAATGAGATGAGATTCCCGGCATTTACATAACACGATAAATTCTACTTAAGTTACTTGAAAAGATGGAAAGGGTTTGTTCTATATTCAGCTATAAGTAACGAAACGGAGGAAGAGCGGGCAAAGCATACCGAAAATTTGGGGTTTCATCGCAGAAATGACCCTTTTGAAAGCTAAAATAAGTAAACCGACCATGGGTGGCGACAGAATTTTCCCAAAATGGGGCCGGGCCATGCCAGCGACCCCAAGTTCCGACAGCATGTCGAGGGGGTGAGAAAGGGATATGAAGGAGCCTAACTATCCCATGGCATTGCAGAGTAACGTATATTTAGCATAATATCACTTAATATGTCAAGAGCCGAGTTGCTCACTGATACTGTTCTTTTGAGTCTGAATCGTGAAATTGCAAAGGGCGCGAAAATTTTTGATAGGCTGACACAAAAACATGTTATCATTAACAACAAAGAAAAACAGTAAAAACATAAAAACTGTAAGGGTTGTAGGCTGTATCAGGGACAACATACATTGTGTAGAAACCACCTGGACAAGCCAAACTTTACTCCGTGAGTCGCTCACCAACTGACCGTATACCGCATGACACAGACTAGAGAACGGCAACTAGGCTTTGCGATATGGGATGAAATTTACATAACCTGTGTACCCAGCCTACATGTTACTTGTTAAGGTTGACAGGACTTATGCTATCTAGCTATGTGGAATGGAACTACTGAAGAAACCGGGGTGACATTACAGTGCGCGTAGTGCGTCGAAAATTTTGGGTTCTGATTACAGAAATTGTCCTCTTCTTTCACTTTTTTCCTTTCTTTTCGTCATGTTTCCTTCATTTTGCCGACTGGTTCAGAATTTAACTACTCAGTGCCAGAAACCACATGAACGATGAACTCCTTTAGTATACAATGATACTGAAAAGCCCTATGTAGCTTTTTTGCTGACAGAATATGTTTTAAGTTTCAAAAGGTGTTGCTTACAGGCTTTGAAAATATTGTAATAAACGTTGTTTACAAACGCATTCCAATCTCCTGTCTTTCGTCTGCACCAGCCCCTTTCTCTTGCCCTGCTTTGTCCCTCCCTCCCCTGTCCTTTTCTCTGTTCGCTCGGTCTTTCTCTCTCCCTCTTCTCTCTCCTCTTTTTTTCTCTTTTTTCCCCTCTTTCTTCTTTCCTCTTACTTTCCTTCGTTTGCACTTCCCTTTTTCCTTCATTTGCCGACTAGTGCAGGATTTTGCCGACTGCGTGGATCGGGGGGGGGGGGCATGTTCACACCCCCACACCTTCCTCTAGCGTCGTCCCTGTCTGGACCTCTGACAAGGGACTCTGTCCTTTTACTGTATACTTCCAATGTTTCTTGATAATTAAAGGAGCAGCATTGTGGTATATGCAGTTTGTTAGAATAGGTCAGTGGTCAAGTGCTATACTCTGATACCAGGGCAGGTCCTCGTTAAATTCACTGATTGTGGTGAATGTTGTGAACTGATGAAGGGAAAGGTGTACCAGGGTTCACTAAATTACTGTAATTCACCCATTGTGATTCTGAAGTACCAGTAGGACTCAAGAAAAATTCACCAAGACAAGCAAGATAAAAAAAAAGCTTCCTAAAAATAGGAATTCTTGGTGGGAATTCAATTTTCATTTAGCACCAAATGTGGCACCATTTTGCATCTAGTCCATCCACCTTACATGAGGGGTATTCCCTCCCCTTAGACCCCTCCCCCAGGACGGCCATCAGTCACATCAGCCAGGTCAGAAGAAATCACCCGGCAAAATTTGGACCTGTGGAGAACACTGATTATTAGGAAGCAGATCACTAATTGGGGGAAATCTTGGTGCTCTTGCCCCCCCCCCCGACAAAAAACCTGGCTACGCCACTGTTGTGAAAACATGAAAACATGAGAAAAATTCATACATTATAAAATTATTTGTATAATTACGTCTCTAAAATCGAAATTACACTTGAACAGGAAAGATTACCGTATACGGTTATCTTTCCTGTTCAAGTGTAATTTCGATTTTAGAGACCTTAATTGCTTAATTAATAAGTGGAAATCAAAACAACTTTTCAAGAACCATCGCTATCATCCTGATATATCGTTACCCAACCACACTTCAAACTATTATTTATGTTGGAATGTGGGTAACGTAGAGGCCACCCTCAATAATAAGAGCAATTCCAGTTCTTATATTGTTTTGCCTTTCTGCTCAGATAAAAGTAAAATACAACTGTCGACTTCTTAAATAAACTTCATATCAGGTGGATATTAATTTAAGATAGTATCTTGAACACACACACACACACATATATATATATATATATATATATATATATATATATATATATATATATATATATATATATATATATATATATATATATATATAAAGTGAAAGACCAAAGGACTTTGCTAGAGGAATTCTCCATATAGTGAAACTATTTTCAAGGCGTGAGTTTTAACGCATAACCTTACTTGACGGGAGAACCCCACCGCACCCGTTACGGCTTTCAAGAAGACGGGCTTTACCTAACAAAGTGAGTTGTAAAATTCTGCATCAGCACTTGGAAAATTACTATTACATGCAATTCCGGGAATTTGGCAATCGTGATAAATTAGCAAAAGCTCTCCTCCCCATTTGGTCTGCAAAAAAGTCGTGGGCGGCCTTCAACTCCCAGCCTCTCCTAGGATCTCCAACTGCTCGCGTTCTTTTTGTTAACAATCTTTGATTTATTCAACTGAAAATGAGTGTATAGTCGGATTTAAGACGCATATATCTTCGTTGATCATTTTATAGGAGTTTATTATATTTGTTTGAAGTTGGATGTTCAAAATTGGATTCAAGGTGCTCATATGTACAGAAAAAGGTCTTCATATTACTTTCATACAGTTTTCAAACCAGCACGCTTCAGCTCTCAATTTATTTTAGTTTTAGAGGAGTTTTCAGTGTCCCATGGAATTTGAAAGCATATATTCGGATTCAGGGTCCAGGAATATATATCAGAATATATATATATATATATATATATATATATATATATATATATATATATATATATATATATATATATATAGTCGCATAGAGACCTTAGGCCATATTTCCTCTAACAAAGCACTTGCCTTAAACTGAAAGAGGATATTTATTTGAGAATGGAAAACTTAGCCTCAAGCAGGATTCGAACCAGCGACCTCCCGCATACAAGGCGGATGCTCTGACCACTGAGCCATTGAGGCCTATGTGGTAAAACGCGGTCAACTGAGCTTAAATACTGTCGAGTCAAGCTTTCCATTGTTACGTCATAGGAACGCGTCCCATGTAGTATTGAGTAGGTAGCGTGACGTAGCTACTTTAAAGTCGCTACGTCACTCTACCTACTGCTTTACCTAAGTGCTTTGTTAGAGGAAAAATGGCCTAAGGTCTCTATGCGACTATTTAATACAGCGTTGATTTGACTCATATATATATATATATATACATATATATATATATATATATATATATACCACATACATATTTAAGTATATAACACGTATATATAACACGTATATATAAATATATATATTTTAAGACTGAAGAGTGTGGGCTACAAGCCCATACGAAACAAATTTGTATCTTGAAAATGTCATAGAGTTTACTTATTATTTGGACTTATATATATGTATATGTATATGTATATGTATATGTATATATATATATATATATATATATATATATTCTAAGTAGTGTTTCATAAATTTTCAGCTCATTGCATCTCAACATCTATTCTGTTAAACAGCACCCTCCACTTTGAAGAAACCGCCCTCTACATCAATGGACCATGGACAAAAAAGATAAAAGGAAAACTCTTGCAAAAATATTTCAAAAAATATAATGATAGATGTATTTCTAGCTAGAATTTTGAGAAAAATAAGGCAATATGTTTTCAAAGATCTGACCGGAACCGGATAATTTTGCAATATCCAGCCGGAAAGTCCGACCGGACTGGATATCCTGTGCATCCATAAACAAGAGGAAACATCCACTGACACGAAAAAGATTTCTAGTACTAAAATGTGTGGTTACCATGGAAAACGAGGTAAATGTCACGGTACAAAGGTCAAATGTATATGCCACAGTCGGCTAGACCGTTTTTCTTCAAACTTTGTGGTATGGTACAACAGGGGTAGGAAGTTGTACCTCGCAGAGGTCAGATTATGTAAAAATCTTTTCTTTTTTTTGGGGGGGGGGGGGGCTCATGTTAAATAAAAGAGGAAGCATGAAGTACTGTCATGAAACTCACACATATGATGAGAATGCCTAGTTCTACCGCAGTATATGGTTGCCACGGCAACCGACGTCAAAGGTCACGTGAAGGAGGGTAAAATTTATACTTTAAAGCGCAAATTTGTCATTCCTCCTTGTTGGCTGAACCAATTTTTTTCAATCTTGGTGGGAAGGTACCCGGGGTGACAAAACTGCATGTGTCACGCAGACCCCTCAACCCCCGCCACTAAAGTCATAGGTTAGAGGTCATTGTTCCAACTGTGTAAACATTGATTTATGGCTAAAAAATCGAAGTTGAGACATTACACTGACATGAAACTTCTCACATATAATAAGGATTGCTAAGTTTTGCTAAAATATGTGGTTGCCATGGCAATCGAGGTCGAATGTCACGTGACAGAAGGCAAAATGTACATATTTTGGTTTCAAAAACTGCTACTAGTCGGCAGGACCGATTTTCTTCAAAGTTAGTGGGATGATACACAAGGGTAAAAAGCCCTGTCCAGCATACTACCGGAAGGAATGGTCAAATTTCAAAGGTCGACGGTCAAATTCTGTAAAAATCGTTTTTTGTTTATGGTTCCAAGGCAAAAGTCTGCAACGACATGAAACTTCACACATATGATGGGGATGCCTCGTTTTATCGAAATATGTGGCTGCGACAACCGATGTCAAAGGTTACGTGAAGGAAGGTATAATGTACATTTTGAAGGAAAAAATTGTGTCATGAATGCTCCGTGTTGGCTGGACCGATTCTCTTCAAACTGGTGGGAAAGTATCCCAGGGTGAAAAATTGTGTCTCGCAGACCCTCAGGAGGAAAGGTCAAAGGTAAAATTGTGTAAAAACCGTCTTTGGCTGAAATTCCAAGATTGGACAGTGCAATGACATGAAATTTCTCACATATAATAGAGATTCCTAGTTCTACCAAAATATGCGGTTGCCATGGCAAACGGGGTCAAACGTCACGTGACAGAAGGTCAAATGTACATTTTCCCTGTCAAAAGCTGCTATTACTCGGTTGCACCGACTTTCTTCAAAGTTGGTGTGGAGAGGTGCTGCAAGGTAGGAAAATGAAACACCAGAAGTGAAGGCCAAAGGTCACAGGTCAAAGGTGTAGAAATTTTTCCACGTATATAATTATAAAGTTCATTGGTGATGTAAGTCGAAACAGGGAGCTGGAAGGCAGAATGACATGTGTGCTAGCGATGAGCTATGCAACTCCATGGGTTGCCCTATTATTGTATTTTAAATGCAACAAGAGTTGGCTTCAGACGGAAGGGGGGAGTTATCCCCATACTCATTGTTGGCCTGTAGGATCTAAGTGTGAAGAGAGACTAAATTTGAATTTCATAATCGATCCTTAAACAGATAAACTAATTACTCTATTACTCGCACTCGTCTCCTTCCTCCTCTCCGGCATCAGCCAATTCTAAACCAAGTTCTTGGTAATCCTTCTCCAGGGCAGCAAGATCTTCACGAGCCTCAGAGAACTCACCTTCCTCCATACCCTCACTGACATACCAGTGAACAAAGGCTCTCTTGGCGTACATCAGATCAAACTTATGATCAAGACGGGCCCAGGCCTCGGCAATGGCAGTGGTGTTGCTCAACATACAAACAGCACGCCAAACCTTGGCGAGGTCACCACCTGGTACCACAGTTGGTGGTTGGTAGTTGATGCCTGCCTTGAACCCAGTTGGACACCAGTCTACAAACTGAATGGTACGCTTGGTCTTGATTCTACCAATGGCAGCATTGACATCCCTTGGGACAACATCTCCACGGTACATCAAACAGCAAGCCATGTACTTGCCATGACGAGGATCACACTTCACCATCTGGTTGGCTGGCTCAAAGCAGGCATTGGTGATTTCAGCAACAGTCGGCTGTTCATGGTAACCTTTCTCTGCTGAGATGATAGGAGCATAGCTAGTCATAGGGAAGTGGATACGTGGGTAAGGTACCAGGTTGGTCTGAAACTCTGTCAGATCCACATTCAGGGCACCATCAAATCTCAGGGAGGCAGTGATGGAGGACACAATCTGACCAATCAGACGATTTAGGGTACAGTAGGTTGGATTCTCGATGTCCAGGTTGCGACTACAAATATCATAAATAGCCTCGTTGTCAATCATAAAGGCACAGTCAGAGTGCTCCAGGGTGGCGTGAGTTGTAAGGACAGCATTGTAGGGCTCTACAACAGCAGTGGAAATCTCTGAGGTGATGGGTAAATAGCAAACTCAAGCTTTGACTTCTGACCGTAATCAGCAGTGAGGTGCTCCATCAGCAGGGAAGTAAATCCCGACCCAGTGCCACCACCAAAGCTGTGGAAGATGAGAAAACCTTGTAGGCCAGTACATTGGTCAGCCAGCTTCCTAATTCTGTCCAAAACTAAATAAATGATTTCCCTGCCTACAGTGTAACGACCACGAGCGTAGTTGTTGGCGGCGTCTTCTTTACCACTCACCAACTGTTCAGGATGAAAGAGTTGTCTGTATGTTCCCGTCCGGATTTCATCTTGAGAGAAGAATGGAAGAAACGATAGATTAGTGATGGCTGTGAATCACCAGTGACGAAAAAAATGTAAGTAGAACATTGTCTTTTGTTTTGTGAAAACCGCTTCAATAGACTTTTTGTGGCCTGTAAAGACAAGCTTCATCAAAAACTTTTGAAAGTTCGTATTTCAACCTACATGGCAAATAACTTCAAGTACGTCGGAGGATTGAAGGCGGATTGAAGGCGGAGGAATGGGAAGAGAGCTTGATCTCTCCCGATCAACAGGAGGGATGAAGATGCTTCTGCTCCCCACTATGAGGATGAAATCACCTTAGGTAGTGATGCAAGAGCTTAAGATAGTTTACATACTGTTAATACGGAGGATGTCGTTAGTTATGGCATAGGCATAACTGTAAATGGTATTATACACTCTAAAAGCAAAAGAGTAAAATTCACTCCAAAAAGAGTGTGCCGACGGACCAGTCCTAAGTAAGAGTGAATATCACCCGGAATAGAGTGAAAATTCACTCCAAATAGAGCAATATTTTATTCCATGTGTATGAAGTATCGCTCCATTTGGAGTGAATTTTCACTCCACTCCCGATGAAATTCGCTCTTACTTAGGAGTGGTCCCTCAGCACACTTTTTAAAGTGAAATTCACTCTTTTTTTAGAGTGTAACTACACCAACAATGGATGGTGTCCAGCAAAAAGATTCGGGTATCTTGAGATGCGTTTTGTCAAATGCAAGGGGTCTTATAAACACAATGGATGAGATGAGGGCAAATACTCATGATTGCACACCTAATATAGTTATGGTTACTGATACTTAGGCAAAGGATACAATCAAGGATGCAGAATTGCATTTAAGTGGCTACCATCTTGTTAAATAGGAGAGAAATGATAGAATTTGGGGGAGGTTGTTTGATTTCCGTGAAAAGTGATATCAGCATTGAAGAGGTACCTTGCAGACCTTACTGGTACTAGGGATACTGGATCCCCAGTTTGGTGCAGGTTGTGTACAGTGACGACACCAAGGGGGCATGGGGGCATTTTTCACCAGTCAGAAGCTTTGCCCACCCAGATGCCCCCCACTCACCTTCTGAAGTAAAAGTGGCCTGACGAAGGAATAGCCTAATACATTAAAACAATTTGGAATCTTTTCATTTGATGATGCATTATGAACCAAAATATATCCAGTCCTGAGACTTAATTTTTCACCCAGACTCGGATATCCTCAGAGCTTCCGTGGGCTTTATCCGCTGGACTCCCACCAGGGACCGTCAGGTAGGCCCCTGGACCCCACCCGCTTATTGGTATAGTTGCCTGACGGGATCGACGGGAGGAACAGCCCAATACATTAAAATTATTTGGAATCTTTGCATTTGATGATGCATTATGAACCAAAATATATCCTCTTCTGAGACTTAATTTCCACCGATGGATATGCTGAAACCTCAGAGCTTCCGGGGGCTTTGCCCCTTGAACCCCCACCGGGGCAATGCCCCTGGACCCCACCAGGGGCCCTAGGGCGGGCCTGGGGACCCATCCGATAAAGCTCGCCCTTCGCGCTCTATTTCGCGCTACGCACGAAACTTCTTTTGCCTCTAACATTTTCTCTTGCCCTCCATTTGCCCCTGCTTTTAAAATCCTGGTACCGTTACTGGTTGTGTACGCCAACATTCCTAATTTAATTGGGAGTTTGTTATCATAGTCCTACTTCAAACGAGGAACATTAGAGATCGCTGCCTAACGGGTCCGTAACCAGACTTGGAGAGCAGGGGGGGCAAACCCAGCCTCAGGGGGGTACTAAGTATAAGTTATTGCACAGGGGCCTGGATATGCCCGCAGAGTAGGGGCCCAAGCCAAGGAGCGGGGGATGGCCCCGAAATGCCCCCCTGGTTACGGGGCTGTTGCACAATTTAATTAGCAGAGGATGTAGTCAAGGGTACGATACCCTAATTTGTGGTGACTTTACTCACAGAACAATAAATTGGTAAATTCCTCAAGTCAATGAGGAGGGCGGGAAACATTTAGACTTGACCTTGGAGTGTTTCCTAAAGCAACATATCAAGGAGTCTCACAAGAGGGGACAATACATACAGACGTAGTGCTGACTACTAGTTCGAGTATGGTGGCTCATCTCTTTGTATTTGAACCACTGGGTAATGGTTATAGCGACCACAACATGGTATGTTTCAGTCTTATTTGTGGCACCTCATTCTGTACCATAAGGCTCGGTGGTTGGATGACAATAGACGAGTTGGGAAATGTTTCCACGCAATGCAATATGGGAATGGGTCAAAGGTGAAGTGTACCACGCTTACAGTATCCCAGCGCGGGTGTTGCATGCGCACGCAGAGCTACACACGTTGCCCGTTGTCATGGTACACTTGACCTTGTGACCCGACTGGAAGTACAGAATTTCGCAACCCGTCTATTATTCTCAGCGTATGTTAGCACACTGGGTGACGGTCGTTATGTCGGAGCATAACATCAGCCTTTATGTGTTTGCGGATGATCACTTCTTGAGTAGGGAAATTGGTTTAAATGATCCGCTTTCAGATAGAAGAAGCATCTCCGGCTTAGAGAAGTGTCTAAACTGTGTTAAAGAATGGATGGACTGAAATAGACTAAAAATGGATAATGAAAAAACAGCAGGGGCGCAAATCTTTGTTTGAGGTTGGGGGCCAAAATACATATGATGTACGCGTGAACATGCAACTCTGCCCGCCCAAAGTGGGTGGGTCCAGGGGGCGAGGTCCCCAGAAGCTCCTGGGTTTTAGTATTTCAGACACCTCAGGAAAAAGGTTTCGAATCGAATTTTCCAGTCTAATACTCCTGGATTTTAGTACTCATTAAAAGGGCTAGTTTGAGCACAAAGTTAATATTACTGATGTGCTTCACTGGATTAAAGGTTTGCAAGAGCCGCGATGTGTTTTAAATGTAAAGAAAGCAGAGACAAAGTTCAATAGTTATTCTAGACGACCAGAAATTGGTTTGCTTAATTGATAATCAACTCTAAATGGTTATTTTTTTAAAGAACATACATACATAGCCGTGCGGGACTCTTCCAATTTGGGAGGCAGAAAATTTTTTGCCCTAATCTGAAAAAGTTGACCGAATTTCGTTGCAGTTCAGGTGCATAAAATAGGTCACCAACCCACTACATGCGCACGAAGCAAAAATATTTGCAAATTTTTCGGGCATTCGATCAAAAATTCGAGAACTCAGTAGGAAATTCGTGCAATCTTTTCACTTTTACTTCATCTTTGCCGGAATTTCATTTATTCTGTGCCCGAATTTTGTCCTTTGCTGCCCGAATTTGCGACCTCAATTTTTTTTTCGGGGGGGGGGGCTGTCCCCCGCCTCGTACGCCTATGCATACATAGAGTACACATATTTCACTTACAAGCATCCGTGACTATGCTGTGATGTAGTTTTGGACAAGCTTAAAGCCGTCCAGTCTGAAAAATCTCCTGGGGTGATAATATTTGTCCTGTTGTTTTCATTCAACTAGCGAATATTGTTAGCAAACCTTTCAGTTAATTTTTTTCAAAGAGTTTCCAGGAAAGCGTAGTACCTGAAGACTGGAAGAACGTTTATGTTACGCCAATTTTTAAAAAAGGAACAAAAAGCCTCCCAGTACTTGGCGTGTGGTTGACTTATAAGAAAGTAGGGAAATCCATCCTTAAAAATAGAAGGAAACATCTGGAAAGGAACAACCTTATTCATTAGTCGCAGCATGGTTTTCGTCAGGGAAAAACGTGTCTTACAAAATTATTGTTATTTCTTGAGGATGTGACAAAGCAGGCGCGGTTCTAGATCGAGACTTTTGGGGGGGCTTAGGGGGACTTGAAACGGAAGAATCATAAAATTTTCTCTCAAATATGTAAATCGGCCACGTGCACGCTGAAACCAATGATAATAAAAACAGTACCCTAACCAGGGACGGCGCAAGGTTATTTTGATAGGGGACATGGGTTGAGTGATCGCCGTCGTCGGAGAGGGGTCTAAGGGGAGGGGTGTCCCCTTCCTCTGAGAAATTTTGGCTAATTTAAGGTTGCTAAGATGCAAAATGGTGCGTTCTTTGGGTAATTTTTTGACTATATTACTGGAAAATGTTCATAACTTTGTGAATTCTAATTTTTGGTTGGGGGAAAGAGGGCCTTCTTAGGGGAGAGGTCTAAGGAAAGGGTGTTCCCCTCCCTTTGAGAAATTTTTGCCAATTTAAGGTTGCTGAGATGCAAAATGGTGGGGTCTTTGGGTTATTTTTTGACTGATATATATGGCTGGAAAATGTTCATAATTTTGTGAATTCTAATTTTTGGTTGGGGGAAAGAGGGCGGTCCTAGGGGAGAGGTCTAAAGGGAGGGGTGTTCCCCTCTCCTGTGAGAAATTTTGGTTACTTTAAGGTTGCTAAGATGCAAAATGGTGCGGTCTTCGGGACAGTTTTGACTGATATATGGCTGGAAAATGTTCATAACTTCGTGAATTCTAATTTTTTGGTTGGGTAAAAGAGGGCTGTTCTAGGGGATAGGTCTAAGGGGAGGGGTACCCCTCCCCCTCTGAGAAATTTTGGTTACTTGAAGGTTGCTTAGATGCAAAAATGGTGTTGTCTTTGGGATATTTTTGGACCCGATCATATGGGTTCAAAACATTCTTAATATCTTTGGTTAGGTGAAAGAGGAGCCTTTTTGTCTAAGGGTATGTATCAACAAACCTCCTGAAGTCCCCTTTTGGACACATTACTGCCTTCTGGTCGGGGAAAGTTTTACGCAGAAATACGTGAGTGGAGTCTACAGAAATATTTTCGAACTATTAAGAAAATTTGCCTTGCTTCATTTGTGCATTATAAAATCGTATCTAAAGGCTGGTAGAAACCGGAATATGGCCTCTTGGAAGCTCTGGATTAACTATATGGATCAGATATAGGCCTACCACGCCCCTCCTCTTTTCTTCTCTTTTACGTCTTCTTTTCCTTCCCTTTTTCTCTTTTCCTGCAAATTACAGGGGGACAGGCCTCCCTTCCCCCTGAGTGGCACCGCCTCTGACCATGACATAGATGTAACGTATATACAGGCATATATCTTTTTTTATTCGGGAGAATGTAGCAACGTTACTGAGAGATACAAGCAACTGGACCTGTTCACATTAATTTGAATAACGATTCGGCCTGTAGATTTGACTGAAAAGGACTGCTAGTATAGCTTGACGAGATCAGCGACGAAATGACTCGTGTTGAACTTCCAACAGATGATTAATTTAACTTGATTTACGTGTACGTACATACTATCATAGATGTTACTTACGTTACTTATCTGACCCAACTTCCATTGTATGAAATCGTGAACCTAATATGTGATTTCGAGACACAGACGACAGTTTCCCTTGACAAAATAAATCCACTGGACCAAGATGTGCACAAGTGTATTGGGCAATTTTGTTTTTCTCAGCACACGCAAATATAGCATAACATAACCTCTGAAAACTTTTGGGGGGGGGGGGGCTTGAGCGAACTTTGGGGGGGGGCTTGAGCCCCCAAAGTCCCCCCCCTCGTAAACCGCGCCTGTGACAAAGTATGTTGACGATGGTTGTCCAGTTGATGTTTTACATGGACTTTAGCAAAGCTTTTGATAAAGTGCCACCACGAAGGGTTGCTAAATTAGTTGTCTATACTCACGGAATTGATGTAAGTATCACTAATTGGATTAGAGCTTGGCTGTTTGCTAGGTAACTCCGAGTGGTAATGGATGGGGTTTCTTCAAGCTGGTGTCCTGTAACAAGTGGTGTGCCACAAGGATCAGTTCTAGGACCAACACTGTTTATTACTTACACCAGTGATATTGACAGGGGTGTTTGCAGCAAAATTTTAAAATTTGCTGATTACACGAAAATTTACAGAAAAGTCATTACAGCGGAGGAGGAAGCAGGTCGCCTACAGAACGACTTATGTAAATTAGTGGATTTAAGCAAGGACTGGAAAATGTTATTCAATTCATCAAAATGAAAAGTAATGCACTTTGGAAGAGGAAATCCAAATTATAACTGAAGTGTTAGAAGAAAAGGACCTTGGTGTAATTATTGATAAGTCTTTTCCGGTTAGTAGTCATGTAGCTAAAGCTGTTAAAACAGCAAACCAGATTGTAGGGTTAATTAAAAGGTGTTATGAGGACAAAAGCAAGCCCGACATTTTACATCTCTATAAAAGTCTGGTGAGACCTCAGCTTGATTTTCTATGCTCAACAAGATATCGATTTCATTGAGAGAAGGATAACAAAAATTATTCTCAACCTCGGTGATAAGGATTATTCAGAGAGACTCTATGTACAATAATGTCTTAAGAAACGAAAAGCCACAAGGCTGACTTGATGGGAACTTTTAAAATTATGAGAGGTTTCGACAGAATCCGTGTTGATGCTCTGCTCCGATTGAAAATTCATCAGATTTCCCATCTGATCACAAGGGGCATGAGATGGCCATTGACCCTTTTCCAAATAGCGATTACAAAGGATTGTGGAACAGAATTTGGTGTGCGACGTTCTTGTCAATGGCATTTTACTGTGGCCAAAAACAACGTGTACCAAAACTCTTTCCCACAATCCTATGCAGTTGCTATTTGGAAAAGGGTCTATTATTAGGAAGCGACCTAACTTTATGCTTAGACGTTACTACTTTTCTCGGCCTGCCATTGATGACTGGAGCTCTCTGCCGACAGAAGCAGTTAAGGCAAGACCATTTAACACTTCAAAAGGATCACAGGACCTCTTTTCAAGAAGATCTGGGGGCATTCAACTAGCTTAAGGAAGTTATCTACTGCATTAACCAACCGAGCCATTGGGGATTTTGTGCCTTATCTAAGAAAGTTTTTGGTGGACCGAGTGCTTACGTAGTTCCGGTGAAATATATCAAATTTCTCGATAGTATACTTTTGAAACAAATTTATTTCAAAAGTTAGGCAATGCAGTAAGAATCTACATGCGCCAGGAGTTTACAGACCAGGACTATAAACTGTCAGTAACCAGAAAAAACATGGAATTCTAATAATGATATAGAGATACTAACCTCGCATTAACACTTCCTTCTGTAGAACATTTTCAAAAACAAACAAAGAAACAAAATAAGAACCGTGGATGATCCACAAATATGCAAATCAGAGTCCTTGACGCAATAAGGCAATAACGATAGGGTATTATTCTGGTTATGCAGGATTTCGCCACTGCTGAGACAAAAATCCCTCTCCCCCATTGTTTAATAACACCCGGCAATATGATTGGAAACTCACCGACAACAGTTGGTTCCAAGTCTACAAAGACAGCTCTTGGGACGTGTTTTCCAGCTCCAGTCTCACTGAAGAATGTGTTAAAGGAGTCTTCACCACCACCAGTGGTCTTATCACTGGACATCTGACCATCAGGCTGGATGCCATGCTCAAGACAGTAGAGTTCCCAGCATGCATTGCCAATTTGACAACCGGCTTGTCCGATGTGAACAGAGATACATTCACGCTGTGAAAAAGTTAAAATATAATCGTTCATTAAAGGCAGACGACACTCATCACCTCAAAATACATTCACACGTAGCAGTACTACAATATGTGATTGGTTGCCTTAACTTGATTGACATGAACAGAGGTTAAACATAACTATGCTTCAAAATGTATATAATCCACTGTGATTGGTTAATGGCGTATGCATGAGATGTAGATTGCATGAGGGACTTCTCCCTGATTGCACCGTGAGCCGAGTCTCGGGGTTCAGAGAGTCAAAAGATTCAGGTTCTCACATTACAGTTGAGTATGAAGTATTTTGTTTGAAAGAACACAGCAAGCTGTGCGTCCTCAGCAGTAGAGAATTAGGCTGTGAGGTCTTCTTTCTCCACAAAATAATTGCACCCGATGTTGTTTGCATGTTTTACAAAGAGGATTTAGGCTTAAATTTATTTGTGATATGTTAGATGTTTGCCCATATTAATCTGAACACTCTGGTGAAATTCGAACTGAATTTGTAATTGTGGTTCTCGAGATACCAGCACATAAAAATATCAGATTTTAAATCTAGGCTAAACTTGAATCAAGCACACATGACCATGACCACATTCTGACAGAAATCAACACTATTTTGTATTTCTTCAAACCCTCTGTCCAAGTTTCTTCTCCATAATCTCATTTTTGTAAAGTAAATGAGTGCGAGGAATTACAATTTTACATATTTCATATCCCGTCTGTCTCAAAGTTACGAAAACACAAATTTGTTCAACGTGAGTAGATGACAGTACTCCTGCTTACTTCAAGTTCATCTTCTCAGGTGGCAAATGTAGTACCTACTACTAACTAGACATTCTTGTTCTTGCAGGCAAGTTCATATTGAAGCCTCTTGAAGAAAACCGTATTTCAAGTAAGTTACACTTTTGCGGCCGGCATCGACCTTAGTCAGGGTAACCCTCAGGAATAGAGGACAACAATTTGGACAACAAATGAGAGCAATCCTATACAATCGAAGCTATGTGTCAGACCTTAGTCAGGGTAACTCTCAGCTATAGCTAGTGGAAACACTTCGGCATTGATCTTAGTCAGGGTAACCCTCAGCGATAGAGGACAATTTGGACGGAACAAACTAGAGCAATCCCTACAATCGAAGCTGTGGCTTCGATTAATTACGCAAGAACCATGCACAAGTTAAAACTGAATGAAACTTTGAATAGAATGCATTGATTTATTTGGTCCTTGAGATATGAAAAAATGTTTTTCCTGTAACCCTTTCTTTAGCTTTGATTATGTGTCCATCATTGGAAATATCCACCATAGAAGGGCATCTAAGTGAGAACAACGTGGACGTAGCTCTTCAGAATGATTGGATGGAAGGATGATGTCATTATGGTTGTATGACAGAGTACCATTAAAAAGTTCTGGAATAAATCACTCTTCATGCAGCGATTACAGAAACTTGGCGAGCAAAATGAAAGTGGGATGTACAAAGACTCAAAGGCACATTCTTGTGACTATAATGAAGGAGCTAACAGTAAACTCTGTGGAAGTAATTGAAACCCTGTAGAACGAGAAAATTGGTTATTTGGATCAGTTGGACACAAAATGACAGACCTTCCGAGGTACCGAACAGCAAGGGTATGACCAGAAATAATTTATGTGGGTCAAGTAGGTCTTTAGAAATTTCTTGGGCAGAAAATTTGGGCACTTGATACGACATTTGTTATTTCTGTGATGGATTTTCGGTTCCCAAAATTGTGAAGTTAGTTGTCCCTGCCCCAACCCCAGCAACTATTAGGCCATATTTGGTTGCAAGGGTACAATTGAAATGTACTTCAATTGACAACTCAACAGTTTTTATTTAAAATGACTCTATTTTTAAAATGAGATTATTAATACTATTTGGAAACAGTGTGCCTCCAATTTTCTGTGAGTAAAAGGATTTATGATGAAATATGTAGAAATATGTATTTACTGAACTCGCAAAAAGACAGGGTAGTTGCAGCGAAGATCTCTCGACAAGGGTGGGTGGGCAAAATCGATACTCCGTATCATAAAATGTTAATCTTACTAATAGTTCACCTAAACTGAGAGGAGAGATTAAAGGACAAAAAAGAAGAAAAGATGAAAGAAAAAAGTATGTGTGTGCAGGGGGGGGGGGACGAGCTGAGGCAGGCAAAATAGGAATGTATGTAGGCTGCAGACAATTCATGTCATAATATTTGAGAAAACCCGTCAAAACACATGGAACGTAAATATATTTGTTCGTGTGGAACTGTACTGCAATAAGCTTCTCAAACTTGACAAAAGCTGTCTACGGCAGTGTGATGTTGTGTCAAGGTGAGACTATAAAATTTTACATTAGTCGGCAAAATGAAGGTAAGATGGAAAGAGGAGAAAAACAAGGAAACTAAAAACGAATAGAGTGGGATCCGAGCATGGTTTGAAGAGGAAATTTTAGGCACTCCTTCCCACCATACTGGTTTCTAGAATTGTACGAAAACGCCATCTTAACGCCAGTCAATTAAGTCACTGAATCCTTAGAAAAAGCCGACGTGTGCTATCTGAATCGTGGGAGATAGCGATTGAATCATGATTCCCCACAATCCCTCTGGCTTCCTCTGCGTGCCTGTAGACGTGAATCGCAGTGTCGAATTTGTGTTTTAGAGAACAAGTTTATGTAATTTACAACGTTTGGGATTAGAGATGGCACCATATGGGGGGTAAGGGCACTGAGTGGCGCCGTCCGGGGGGGGGGGGGAGAATTGAGGCGCATGCTCCAAGCCATTTTCGAAAGATTTCTATTTTTAAATGAACCCAAAAGGTGTTAAAGGAATAGATTTCTGTAGGGAGTAGGGTGAGATGTGTTTTTGATTGAGTGATGGATCTATCACAAATCGTTGGCAAACTATCACTTTTTTCGTTAACCCTTCCCAAACTATCGAAATTCTATTTTTCTTCAATAGCATCCTAAATGATTTTTTTCAAATATTCGTTTACGGGTTTCATAACAATTCCAATGCAAAATTTTGGGGTGCTTCCCGCGCCATTGCCGCGGTTTACACTCCATGCGTGATGACATTATTACAGTGGCGTAGCTAGAGGGGGGCAGGGGGCGGTCGCCCCCCACAAAGCCTCCGAAGGCCTCTGTCGGAAATTTCTAGTCTCTGTCGGAAATAAATTAAAAACAATTCATTTGAAACACTTACAACACTTGTTATGCTTTTAAGCAGAATTACACATCGAAATGTGAACGTGAAAATCAAAAGTCAGTCTCAAATTGCTCGGAAAGCCAAAAAAAAAAAAAAAAAGTCCCCAGATAATAGTCTGTGGGAAAGTTTTTGCTTTCGCCCCCCCCCCCCCACAAAAGATATCTAGCTACGCCACTGCATTATTAGGACGATAATGCACGGATTTATTCTGGCTAGAACTATTTTCGAAAAACTTTAGATCCAAGCTTGCACCAAGAGGCAAATATGTGACAACCTTGTATTATGAGAAACATTTGTAGCGTGATGTACATGATTTGAAATATATTACCTATTACACAAGCTTATTCAAAGTCCGGTGCATTTTCAGAGAAAAAAAAAACATAAAACATGCAACTTTTCAATCTTCTACACCACTTTGTAAGTTTGTAATACCTTTTACTCCCCTCTCGGTCATTTCTCATTGGAAGCTGTACTTGGATTCTAGTTCAAAATGAGTAAAATTACGATTTTTGGTGTGCTCTCCTGAAGTGTTATTTGGATGTCAGTTAAAAGCAGCATACTAACTTTCCCATTTGGTATTACCCAAAAGCTTCCACAGGGATGCCATGCCACAGCCAAACTCTTACTAAATTATGGCAATTTGGTAACATGAAATCAGTTCCTTTGCCAAAATAGCACCATTTTGCATCTAAACCTCCTTACCTTAAGGAAAATTTCTCTAGATTGGGAGTTCCAATCCCTACACTCAGACAATACGCCCTTACCTTACATTCAACAAAAATAAGAACAAATTTTCAATATATAATCAGTTCAGGACTCTGCCGAAATTTTCTCAAAAGGGAGGGACATGCCCCTCTCCTTAGACAAGCCAGGAAGGCACCTTCGCACTAGGTGACAAGGCCAGGGTTCATATACCCGGGGGCAAAGTATCGTAGATAAAAATATGAAGACTTAACACCGACTTTCTGGGTTTATTCTGGGTGGGATTACGACATCATCTCCTGTGGTGACCCCCAATCATCAATCATGGCGGAGCAACTGAAGAGGGGGCTATGTCGAATCCCCGTAAGGGTTAGTTAGTTAGATGAGACTGAACGACACACCAACACGAATGTGTTATATAGTGTCAACTAGATAAATACGGTTCAAGTTCGGTTTCAAATATTGTTCAATTACAGTGCAAGTCCTCCCCTTTAGTCGCCTCTTACGACAGGCGGGGAATACCGTGGGCATATTCTACAACCCCAGCCCACAGGGGTCAATCCCCGTAAGGGAAGAAGTTCCCAATTTTGTCGGTGAGCCTAAGTATATGCGATAAAGTATGTTATACCGGACGGTTTACATGTTTTTGCTCTCAAGGAGGGCAGTTTCCTCTGTGAAACCTTACAAGTGTTTGACGCGCTTCGCTCGCTTTGGGTTTCGTTATTTCTATTTCTCCCATAGATCCGTTCCATACAGCTATGCAGTACACAGCCCCCTCTACAGAGTAACCCACAGATAGTTTACACATTTTTCTGTAAAGATCGGAAATTAAATTCCCAACCAGGTAGCTTTTACTTATCGCACAGTATACTGCAAGCGACGACGGCAGGTTTGACTCATCATCAGGCAAAGTACGTTACCACCGATTTGAACCAGCCACCGCGACAACCGATCTATTTTCACTCTTAATATGAATCGCTAGTTTTGAGCGCTTCGCGCGTACTGTAACCTGGTAACGCATTTCTAGAGGTCAGACTTTCCGGACAAACACTTTAATCACCACTAAACTTGGTTCATCAATTACATACATTTATAGTACAAGTATTTGTCATGGAATGGTTATATACAAAGATTTTATAACTAGTCTCCTCCTCACTGCCCACTGTCGCCACCTTTCCGTACCACATCGCTTCTTTCGTGGCTCCTAGGTGTTGATCCGTCAGGCAACTCGGCAACCTATATAGGACAAATTCTGGTGCCACAAATATTTGGGATACAAAGGATTCTACATATGTGTGCCACATTTAGGGTAGAAGCAGAACCGCAGTGACAGATTTGCTTAAGATAGCAATTTCCTGCAAGCTAGAGTGTTTGGGATGCCAAATGTTTTGCCATGCTGGCGAAGCACAGAGAAGGCTCATAACTGTAGCGACAAATTTGTGTTTTCCTGACGTAAAACCCAAGTCTCGAACCGTATTGAGGCAGATACCTGAGCCGATCTTGGTCATGTATGTACATCATGAAAAGCTTTCTAACGAAAATTCCAGGGTCTGCCACTGTTAATAGAATACACTGTCTTGAAAATGCGATAATATTTTGGCTTGGCGCTTCGCGCGCATCCGTCACTGCTACTTGACATAATTAGGCTTACTTCCTGTATGACTGCTTGAAACATAATGCTGTTCCAAGGTCACATATAAATCCTGCAACCACACTTTCTCCTTCATCACATTTCCCTGCATCAATAATTTGACCGGCTGCTAGTCCGAGTTAAGAAATTATTAAAAAGTGCTCAAATCGTGAATTTAGTAGTCTATTTATTGCTCATTAAAAGCCTTGAAGATATTTAATGCTTTATTTTAATGCCCTTAATTTCGAATTTCCGAGAGCTTCCTTCCTGGCCTCCACTGGGCGTTGCCTCTGGGCCCGACCTGGGGCCTTGAGGTGGGTCCCTGGACCCCGTATACACTTTCTTTGCGCTACGTGCATCATTTTTCTGTCGGCATTTCCTTCCCTTTAGTCGGCAAAACAGGTCACCCTCCAGTCAGAATGCCCTGGCGACCCTCTGGTCTTATCAAAACCTTAGGAGGACTCTTTTTCTTTGCATCATTGCATTTTTGTGGTCCTTTGTAAGTCTGCATACACATACAAACTAATATAGTGGCTGAATATAACTAATATAACTAACGTTGGGGCCATTCTTTTCGAAGGTGTTGTGAAAAAGGGACGGATAGGATTTTGTGGTTATTTGCGATTTTACCACGCAACGTAAATATTTGATACATAGATTAACAACATAACACCAATCGAGCTTCGAAGCTGTAAAAATGAACGTTGTATTATATTTACTAACGTCGTGACCTCCTTGTCAGTTCCGGAGATTCTCCCGTTTAGGAGAAAACCAAAATCCTCCAGAATGGGGAAAAACATCGTAAAGGCTTGCTAGTCTAATTAAGAGAAAGCTTAGCAAGAACGAAAACCCCTCAAAACTTGTTTTTTTTTTCTCAAAAAACGGTGTGGTAAACCATCCGTCGATTAGGACGTGAATTTTTTGTAGCTACGGCAATATAACTATACCGGATATACATTTAATTCCATTATATTAGACCGAGAAAGTTTGCAAGGGGATTCCAAACACCATTCGTCACTGACAATGTACACAAAGAACTCTTGGAATTGTGGGTAAAATAGACAAAATGGTGGCGCTCATGGCCAATTTTTCTCCCTATCGGGGGAAAAGTAGATTCTCCTAAAAGGGGGAATCTCCCGAACTACTTATGTTCATAACAGTGATGTGTCGTTTTTCTATAAAACACCCAAGTTAAACAATTAAACAATCTAATTGCTTCTTATCGTAATTCGATTAAGAACACGATTTTAATTATCGCGTGGTGTCGTCATTTGATTTATAACACGGCATGAATTACTCCATGACTTACGTCCATGTTTATGATGGGACTGCTTCCATAATAAGGAATAGTGAACACCGTTCACTGCACTACGGAAGCCGAGAAGTAGGGTAGTGTGGAAGAACTGCACAGGCCTTCTACCAATTCTTCCATTCACCGTATTGCAATTTTCAGGAGAATGACCACTCGGTTCTCCCATACATCACATTCTAACAAAGTGGTCACGGTGAATAGGAAAATCCAAACTTGAAAATAAGGGAGTGGCTTTTAGAGTCTTTTATGTACTGTGAAATGCCATAAGGTTCAAGTTGTTTTTTCATCTTAGAAAAGGTTTTAGGGAAAATTTGTTGCAAATCTTAATGTTTTTTCTTCTTCAGAGTCGTCCCTGCCTGCATGATAAACTAACAAAATTGCAGTAACGAAAGGGAAGAGATAAAGGCTTTTTGTTCTAAATTGTGGCCGTTAGAATGAAGCATTTCACTATCTTCCAATGTCAATGGATGCACCCGAAAGTAGCATTTTTCTATATTAAAATTGCATTAGATGAGTTCAAATTAAGTCCAGCGTCTGCAGGATTTGATGATGTAAAGTGTTTGAGGAAGAGGACGATGGATAATGTCAGAACTTGCATGAAACTTGGATCAATAAATGCATTTAAAGGCGCTCTAATCTCACCCAGAAGGTAAACAATTCTCCCTACAAAACTAAGTTAGCTTCTAACCCCTCCTCCAGTTTAAACCAAACCTCCTGCACTGTAGTTTAAATTGCTTTAAGCAATTAATATTGTCAAACAAAAGTATAAGTTTCTTTTAGTACAAGTTCAGAGGAGCGGGCCACTCGGCTTATACCTGAAGTAAGAAATCTTCCCTATATCTTCATAGGGCTTGGGCTTACCGCCCTAGAGCTAAGAAGGATTAGGAGGGACATGCCTCAGGTTTACAAATTCTCTCTGTTAAGGATCATCTGTGAACTTGTGGCTACTTAAAGGTTCAAGCTAATTCTAGTGTTTCCGGGGCCACTGTGGAGGTTAGTAAAGTGTATCTGGAGACTTGAAGTTATAGGAAGTTTAAGACGTCAATGAGTGGAATAGTTTGACTGAATTGGTAGTTAAGTCTATTTTAGTTCACTGTTTTAAGGTTAACATTGACAAGTTCAAGCACTACTTGGTTTCGGTATGGTTGTATTTTCTTTGTTAAAGGGATTGGACTTCAGGGTATCTTTTGGGGCTCTGGCCCTACTTTGCCTTATGTTAGACTATGGTGACTGTTAGCCTATGTTATGCTATGGTTTGTTATGGTATGTATTTTATTATTATGCTATGCTATTTTGGAACTGGTGGTAGATAACTACAAGAATCGTAAGCATCGTTTTCATTCATCTGCGTATAATATGACTATTCTTATTTCATAGCATGCCTCGGATTAACCTATAGAGGGATTTCATGTGACGTATCATACCACGTGACTTTGTTCACGCGCAATGGATTCCCAGGCACTGACGGGCAAAACACACACTCAGTAAACGAATTTACAACTCACGCGCACGGCATAACCATAGATACTGATGTGACACAATGGACGCGTGCCCTTCAAAACCAAAGAGACGCGCGATGACGTGACGCGGTGAGACCCCTCTATAGATAGTTCTCGCGTGGCGTCATAGGAGCTTTTCACGTGTATTATTTCAGCCATGTCTGAGGGCAACCCAGGCATGTGTGTACAGGCTTGCCCTCAGACATGGCGGTTGCTAACCCCTAGCTGTGACGTCACTGAGAACTATCTATACATGCAAAACTCGGTGAATATAGACCTGCTGATTTATACATGCAGCAATGATTTGATAGTTTATTTTTGATAGTTTATTGGCGTTCCTCTTGGATTGACCATCAAACAAGGAAGTTCCTACAAGTTTCTGTGTAGAACTTCCCGAACTTGATTCATGCTTACTGTCATACCTTACAATACACCATCTCTCAGGAGCAAGACGAGGTCCATGCCTGCCAGGAATTTAGGCTTTAGACTACATAATTATTTGATATGCCAGAGAGTTGTTATTAATAGTAACTCCCTGAACAGACGAATTAGTACTGGTCAGGGTTGTAACGTCCGAGTCCGGACTCGGATTCGATTCCGGACTCGAGTCCGTTTTTCGTCGGACTCGGAATTGGCCCGGAATGGAAGGCCCGGAATCGGAACTGGCCAGGAATGGGCTACATCTGGGCTCGGACTCGGAACCGATTCCAACCAAGTCCACAAAATGAAATTATCATAAATTTTACGTGAGGTTATGTTGTTTCTGGTTCACAGTTCAACACATGAATGGCCAGACACAGTCAACTGATTTACAGGGTGAACCAGTGTATGAAATTGACTTCGAAAATGCCCGTTTTAATTGAATGTATTTACACAATAGTACAAAATGAGTTTTTACGAGATGCCGAAATGAGGGACCTGGAATCGGAATTGGCGCGGAATCGAAGGTACAGGACTCGGAATTGGCCTAGAATGGTGACCACTGGAATCGAAATTGGCCCGGAATCGAGTTAGGTGGACTCGAATGCAGCCCTGGTAATGGCTGGATCTTTCCAGTTCTTGTCGTCTGGGCATGTATCCTCTTGAGTTTTAGGGACCATTGCCCTGCATGAGTGCACACTGCCACGCCAAGTAGCCAGCTGTTACTGTACTTGATTGTATCTACGGCAGACATGTTTATCCAAATAGAAGATATTTCATACATGTCGTTGTTGTCAATTTTTTTAATCTTCGAATGGTTTACACCTCTGTAGCTCCAACTGGGGAGTGTGGATGTCATATTTATCCATCTGAAACATTTCCTGGCAGGTTGTCATAGTCTAGATACATCAACTAACTTTTTAAAGAGATGTTACAGTATTTATCGCAGAGGGAGAAACTTGCATAGCAAATGGTGCAGTCAAAAATTTATCAGTAGGTCTACTCTAAATTGCAGGGTAGTGTCAATGGTTAGCTTAAGTTAAGAGTGGAATTAGTATTAGTAAGAAACATAGGCGTAGGGAGCTTTTCTAGACGGGGGGGGGGGGGGCTGGACCTTGTTTCGGATCGCCGTCCTGGGGGAGTGGTCTAAGGAGAGGGGTTCCCCCTCCCCTTTGGAAATTTTTTGGTATTTTAGGGTCCTCAGATGCAATTTGATGCAATATTTTGGACAAAATTTAAAGGAAAATTACTGCAATTTTTTGACATTTCTTACAGAAGAGACAAATAATGTTGTTTTGCCCTTGGATCATGTGGAGCGGAAGCATACTTCAGCCCCCACATTTTTGACTGGGGGCTAAGCCCACCCCAAGCCCCCCGTTTCCTACGCCCTTGGTAAGAAATAGGGTAAGTTTGAGGTGGTTAGGGCAATTTTACTCCCGAGAAATGATAATGAATTTATTACTAGTGTGTATTTAAATTTAAATAAGAATGATCCTTCAAAGTGAAGACAGTAGAATGAAGCCAAGCCTTAATTTTCGATACCGCTATAAAGAAAGTGAGAAAATATTGTATTTGAATATCACAAAAGATGTTTTCCTGTAATAGAGAATTTGAACTGTTGAACGTTCAATTAGATCTCCAATGATTTAGGAAAAAACTTACCATTCTGATGAAGTGTCTTCTCAATGAGGAACTGAAAGAAACAACAGTTTTGGTGCAGTTTGTTGTATAGAGTTAGATGAGGTTTTACGGCTCAGTTTCTAACCAATTGGTTTAAGTCGGGCAGGCCACGGCCTTTTTTCCAGTTGTGGCTCACTAGCTAGTTTGTTGTATAATACTTGCAGAAGAGTGGGTTAACTTCTGTTTGTTTTAAGAAGTTGATCTTGGAAGGAGACAGTGGAAAGTTTAATTTATATGCTAATCTTATAATATCCACTTTGACTTTGAGGAGAGGATCAATTTATGAGTAATCATTAGAGTTGAGGGTTCCCACTTCTTTTGTCTGATCCGCTCAATTTATACCATGATAATCGAGATAACCTCCTTCACCCTACTTAAACCTTCAACAGCCTAATAGGATTACTAGGGACAATGCTTTGATCCTAACTCTGTTACCGACAACCCTATCTAATTAATCAAAACGACTGCTTATCTCAACGGAATTAAGCCGGGTTTCCACTTAGCGACCAACGGCATTCGAGGTCTTGCGATTCCTTGCGACCTCCTGCGACCTAGAGAAGATCGCCTAGTGTGAGAGCTTTCGCTAGCAAGAGACCGTAGCTAGCAAGCCATGATCGCAAGCTCGCAAGGTTTAAACATGTTTAAAAATCTTGCGACCTCCGCAAGAGATCTCAAGTGGTCGTAAGTCGATTGCACATAGTGTGAGGGGGTGGTCGCAAGAAGTCGTAAAAGGTCGCAAGGTTTTGCAGCACGAAAAGTGCAAATCTGTAGGCAAAATCGAAGATGCTGGAAAATTCTGGGAAGTAGGTTCCAGCCGGAGAGACAGCGTACGTCATCTAATTGTGCTCAAAATAAAGGCCCTCCACTTACTACTGTGAACACTGTTCAATATGACCCTCTTATTTTCCTAGTCAAGCAAATCTCTGTAAGAGAACTAGTGCGGTACCGGTTGCGTGTTTCATTAACAGGGAGAAAGGTGAGAGTGTATAAGGGCCTTGTCAACTGTGGACTAGAAATAGAGGTCTTGAAACACCTTGCTATTTTCATGGTTTACAATAACATACTATTGTAAAATATTGAAATTTCCCCGTCTATATCACCTTTGACACATGCAAACATCTTCATTTTGAAGTTTAAATCAATTTCATTTTCATTCAAAAGCATTTTGATAAAGACACTGTTTGAGTCTCGTATATTGGGATGTAGTCTTGATCTACGTCAAAAGACTCACGTTGTATGTAGCCTACCCTGGCTCTCATCCACCAAAGGGTGCGCTTCATAATGTAGGGAAATGGTATGCTTATTATCCCGTTTATGAAAAAGTATTTAAAATAGGCCTGTATTGGTAGCCTTATATCCAGCTGTACAAGCTAATATAGCCCCTGTAGAATAATAAAACTTAGGCTACTATTGGCCTAGTTCATTCGGGAGGTTCTACAGTGGGTAGGGAGAGCTTTAGCCCACAAACTTTTTCCTGCCCCCCAAAATTGGGCACAATTTTATATAGGCTAGTATTGGTGTGTTCATTTCTACATATCTCATCCCTAAGATAAGATTTCCCCCCCCCCCCCCACACACACACCCTCTTTTGCAGGCTACCTTTTCCGGCCACGTTTTCTGAAATGGTCCCCAAATTTGAAAGATGGAAGATATAGGCCTAAGAAAAGATCTTGTGTAGGCCTTGGTGTGTAGGGATTCTTCAAAAGTCCTGTGGCAATGCCCTCTTTATGGGAAAAGTCTTTAAGTCAAATATACCTATTGCTAGGGAACGGAGTGTAATCGCTAGACGAACTGCAGAAGGGATGGGTGCCCTCATTCTAGTGCACTTTTTCTCGATCCTTGGTCCAACTTTATTAAACAACTCCTGGAAGAACTCTGAGCAAACTCTCTAGAATGATACGTATCCAGGTATGTCCTCAGCAACCAGTCCTGCATCAGGGTATCATAGTGGCCGTATATTTCCCGTCGCAGGAGCCAAGGACGAACCCAGAAACGGTGGGGCATATTCATCCTCCTTTCTCTACGTCTACGCCTCCTGCGTCCAGAGACGACGCTAGAGGGAGTGTGGGGTGTGTGACCCCCCACCCCCCAAGATCCACGCAGTCGGCAAAATCCTGCACTAGTCGGCAAAATGAAGGAAAAGGGAAGTGCAAACGAAGGACAGTTAGAGGAAAGAAGAAAGAGGAAACAAAAAAAAAGAGAAAAAAGAGGAGAGATGGGGGGGGGGGGGGAAAGAAAGACCGAGCGAACAGAGGAAAGGACAGGGGAGGGAGGGACAAAGCAGGGCAAGAGAAAGGGGCTGGTGCAGACGGAAGACAGGAGATTGGAATGCATTTGTAGACAACGTTTATTACAATATTTTCAAAGCCCATAAGCAACACTTTTTGAAACTTAAAACATATTCTGTCGGCAAAAAAAAACTACATAGGGCTTTTCAGTATAATTGTAGAGGAAAGAAGTATAATAGAAGTATACCAAGTATAATTGTATACTAAAGGAGTTCATCGCTCAAGTTGTGTCTGGCACTGAGTCGGTAAATTTGCACCAGTAGGCAAAATGAAGGAAACATGAGTAAAAGAACGAGGAAAAGAAGTGAAAGAAAGAGGACAGTTTCTGTAATCAGAACCCAAAATTTTCGACGCACTACGCGCGCTGTAATGTCACTCCAGTTTCTCCAGTAGTTCCATTCCACAGAGCTAGATAGCATAAGTCCTGTCAACCTTACCAAGTAACATGTAGGCAGGTTATGTAGAGGTCGTAAATTTTATCCCATATCGCAAAGCCTAGTTGCCGTTCTCTAGTTTGTGTCATGCGATACGGTCAGTTGGTGAGCGACTCACGGAGCAAAGTTTGGCTATTTCATCGGGTAGTCCAGGTGAATTCGACACAATGTATGTTGTCCACGATACAGTCTACAACCCTTACAGTTTTTTTGTTTTTTTCTTTGTTCTTAAAGATAACATGTTTTTGTGTCAGCCTATCAAAATTTTCGCTCCCTCTGCAATTTCACGATTCGGACTCAAAAGAACAGTATCAGTGCGTAACTCGGCTCTTGCCAGGCTAAGTGATATACTGTAATGCTAAATATACGGTACTCTGCAATGGCATGGGATAGTAAGGCTCCTTTATATCCCTTTCTCACCCCCTCGACATGCTGTCGGAACTTGGGGTCGCTGGCATGGCCCGGCCCCATGTCGGTAAAGTTCTGTCGCCACCATACTTATTTTAGCTTTCAAAAGGGTAATTTCTGCGATAAAACCCCAAATTTTCGGTATGCTTTGCCCACTCTTCCTCAGTTTCGTTACTAATAGCTGAATATAGAAAAAAACCCTTTCCATCTTTTCAAGTGTCTTAAGTAGAATTTATCGTTTTATGTAAATGCCGGGAATCTCATCTCATTTCGCTAAACTAAGTTAACGTTCTCTTGAGTCTTTCTTTCGGTACGGCTAGTGACTCGAAGAGGGAAGTACAATGTAATTTGTGCCCGATAGGGCCCAACTGCCTGGACAGTTGACCTCAGTGGCGTACACAGAGGGGACGCCATTGGGCCATGTCCTCCTCACGGATGACAATTTTTTTCAGGTCCTAAAAAAACATAAATGTTTTAACACAAATTTTACTTCCAAAGGTGGCATATGTGGCACCAGATTGCATGTAAGGACACATAATTTTCAAAAATTTTCAGAGGGGAGGGGGATATGCCCTCCCCTTACACCCCTCCCCCAGTCCGGCGATCACATAACATATTGCATTCCCACCCCCCACCCCCACCCCCCACCCGTTGAGAGAAATCCTGGGTATACCACTGGTTGACCTATGTAAGCTTTAAATAAGTACAGATTCTTTTTAGTGTAAGCTTACCCAAAAGTTTCGCGCGCTTCGCGGGCTTTGCAATTTCACAGTTTAGACTTCGGGAAAAACCTTAAATCGGGCGGAAATATTTTCCTCTAGTATATACAAAATTTTACGCAATACATGCCCCGCAATGACATGGTATAGTACACAGGTTTTCTTCAAATCTCCCCTCACCAAACCCTCGACGGCATCGGGGCTGTCGAAGCTTCGGAGCTTCCCCCCCCCCCCAGCTGCTTCTAAAATACATTGGTGTGTATCTTGCACGGCAATCTGTTCAAAAGAAGGGTCAGCCATGTTGACCTTCGCACTAGGATGTAGGACTATGTACAAATAGTACAAAAATCCCACCAAAATTTGCATGATCGCACCTATGGGTGCAAGAAGCCGATAGGTGTGAGAGAAATTAACTCGCAACCGGTCGCAAGCGCAGATGATCGTAAGAGCTCGCAAGAACAGACGGTCTCAGGAGGTCGCAAGGAATCGCAAGAGCTCGCAAGCCGTTGGTCGCTAATTGGGAAGCCGGCTTGAGAAAGACCAACCTGCATGCAACAAGAAGGCCTAACGCTGACGCACGGACTTGTTTCACATAAAGACAGAGCCATACTGCACTACTATGCGTAGATTGTAGCCACCGTATACGTGCACGTCAATAGGCTTAGCTAAAAATAACTGCCTACTATCCAGGACTTCATCAAGTGGTTCAGTAAGGACAGGTGTTGTGAGAAACTTTTAATATTTTCAAAAGAATGCAAGTTTAGGTCAAATTCAACAAAAAAGAATAAAGGACTGCGATATTTTTCTTCCATTCATGTTTATATTTGCCCGAAATGCTGCAGATTCATCGTCACATATATGCAAATGGCAGTGCCTCGGTAGCCATCTTCATAGGCGTAGGAGCCCAAGTTGATTTGGGGGAGGGGGAGGGGACTGTAATGACTTGTCCGAAAAATATAACCCACAATTTCCGAGCGCTCCACGAGCGTTCAACACGTTAATTAATATATATATATATATATATATATATATATATATATATATATATATATATATATATATATATATAATATCATATAGGCATGCATAGGTTTTATCACACCGCTTGCCAATTACATACAACCATTTACCATGTTACTACCCTTCCATGTTGATTTGATTATAATTTTTTTTATTTCTCTCATGGGGGTGGGGAGCATGCATTTCGTTGTGTGATCGCCGGCCTGGGGGAGGGGGTGCTCCTTTCCCTTTGACGAGGGAGACACTGTTGCTTTATATTTGGCCGCACATAAGCGAATATGGAGTATGCGATTTCTAGTCAAAACATTTGGGGGGGGGGGGGCTGCAGCCCCCATTTTCAAAAGGTGCGACTGGCAATGTTATATGATCGACAATATTTGTCGACTTAGTATTTTAATGTAGCAGACGACAGAAACCTTTTTGTATGATCTAAAGCGCAGGTCACACTAGAGCGATTTCGGACAGGATTGCCGTCCGATTTTTGTGAGTTTTATTTCAAATCTTCTCCATCCCTGGTCGGAAAGAGCCAAAAATTTGCCAACCTGTGTAAATATTTTTGCATCAGGGGACCACTACGAAAATAAAATGTAAACTAATTATTTCGTGACGTCCCATCAGCAGACAGCGTTTATCGGACACGCGTGAAAAATCGGATTGATTTTCGAACAAATACCGCTCTTTTGAGCGGTATAATTTATATAATGGTAGCAGAACAGTTTATCGTGAGACAAACTAGGATCAGTTATAGATATAGCGTGACCATTCTTAGAACAAAGCCTGAATAAAAACTATTGGTCCGATTTTGAAAAATTCGGATCGGATTTCGGATTGAAAATCGCTGTAGTGTGAGCCGCCCTTAATGCCTTCTAAGACCATTGAGTCTTCCAATGCTAGGCAAATCAAGTGATTTTGGAGGTAACACGGTGGATGCAACGCCTGCAAAAGCTGCTGTTATAGCTCCTTCTTACAGCAACTCCCTTGTCTTTACAGACACAGAAATGCGGTTACACAGTTAACTAAGAACTCCAAAACTTTTAAGTAAAAATTACACGTAACTGTTGTGAAACTTCAGGCGCGGATCCAGACATTTTGAAAAAGGGGGGGGGGGGGGGAAGCTGAAAGCCCCCTTGAATATTCTCCTAGGTCAACACTATGCTAATTTTCGCGTATTTGTTATTGTTGATGTGGCGAAAGGGGGGGGGATAAGCCCGGGAAAGCCCCCCCCCCCCTTGAATCCGCGCCTGAACTTACACATATTTAGTGCAATAAAGTAACATGACACATAAGTAACGTAGTAATAATCGTCTTCTTGACCAATTACACACACACACACACACACACACACATAAACTTTTACTTAAAACTTCTGGAGTTCTTATTTTTCATATCTGTTCTGAGAGAGTAATAGCCAGTGGGTGTTTTGCCCTCAGCATATTGCTCCGAAGGGGCGGGAGCCTCGGGTAATGGAAGCCAAAGAGAGCCGCTACGCAGGCTGCCTTCATAAACCTTTGCACAACAAAACTGCAATTTTGGGTCTACAGTTGCGGACGGCGACAGAATTTGTCCGAGGAGCCAAGTTCCCCGACTTGGGGGGGGGGGGGGCAACCCAAAGTCCAGACAAAGGTGACGGGTTGCCGAAAGAATGAAAAAAATGAAGCTCCTATTGAAGACAAGCTAAATTTTTTGGGTTACTATTGAAGAATTAGCCCTCCTTAGGAGCAAAACGAAGTAATTCATAAGTTCGCCGGGCTGGCCGGGAAATAATTACTTTATTTCACCTATTAAAGCTGCCCGAGGAAACTGAAATTTGCCTGAGTGGGGCAGCCTTTCTGAAGGGGTTCATGCCTCCCCTGCCTCCTCTTCTGTCTGCAATTCTGGTCAGTAGCATTCGTGAGTTACCACTATGATCATTTCGATGTTCATCATATGGAGGTTTGCGGTGTGGGAGAAACATTTGGCTTCCTCAAGGAAGTTGCGGAAAACCGCATACTGACAAACGAAGTCACGACAGGTCGGACTTACCCTGTGAAAGTGGGCAGTAAACTCTTGAAAAGTTACCCTAAAACCTGGGTCAGACAGAGAAGCGTGGCTGAGTCGAGGACCGCATTCCAAAAAGTAGGAAAAAGCTAAAAAGTTGATTGAATTATTCTTTTTCATTTAACAGAGCCCTAGAAGGCCGAGCCCAGATAAAACGTCACAAATACATTGTTAGATGATGCCACTCAGCAATTGCATTTGATTTTGTCTCTACGAGTAGACTATATTGAAAGATGGCTTGAACAGATTTTAATTTCCTTATCAATCAACACACGTTCAACACTATAACGTTTTTGTAGTTGTAAAATCACCTTACCCTCAAAAATAAATTTCAAGGATATATTTTATTTTTGCTACAAGCTTTGTCACTATAAATACACCCATTTAGCAATGCATCAGTATATGCCACTGTGTACAAAGCAACACGATACACAATACAAAATGACCAATTTTGGCTAGATGTGACTTAACATGCCATAACTGTGTTAACTGTATGGAATATGGCGTACATCCTGTTACGTTAGTAAGCTAGCGCCACTTCGGGAGTACAAACTTGGAGTTGAGTAGTGACTTCAGAATTCATAATTTGAAATACATGTCAGTTTGTATTGTCGAACCTCATTTCAACTTTGCTACGTTTCATCTTGTCGATTAGGCCTATGCTTTTTTAAAAACGTAAAATCAATTCAGGGGCAGCACCGACGTGGGCCGCGTTTGAGAATCACTGGAACTTTCGATCAACTTTGAGAGGGCTCGACTTGAACTGTACCCTTATAAACGTACCGTTGTTTTGTAAGACACTCGTCACTAACTCCAGTGTACCATGGTATCATCATTTACATCCCAGCTTTCATTTTTTCTAATTCAAAAAGGGGAGGGAGGGAGGGAGGAGGAAGGGAGGAAGGGAGGGGATGGTGATGGCTACCAAACTCCTCACCATAATGCACGATTCTTACCCACCTAGTCCAGGGGTAGCGAAAAGTGGATGAACACTGGAGGACACTACCCCTCTCCCCGTTTGGGAGGTTGATCCCTCGTTCGTGAAATTTTTCAGTTTTGTTAGGGAGCCTTACTAGATGCGATAAAGTTTATATCTCCGACGAAAATCAGTCGTACCGGTGGATTACTTATTCTGGCACTTGAAGAAGTCAGCTTCTTCGATAAAAAAACTCAAATTCTTAAAATTTTCAATAAAATCCCCTTACTTTCAAATTTTATTCAAAGAAAACCTCAGAATTTCTTGAATAAAATCCCCACATTTACAAATATCATCAATAAAAATCCTGAATTTCCGGGGGTCCCTCGAGCAGTAAAATTTTGCGTTCTTATTCTTTCAGTAACTCGTAGCTTTTGTGGACCGGGAGCTTCGAGTTGTTCTGCCGCACCCAACCCCGCCCTCCCCCGTCGGCAAGTGGCAGCAGCTCGAACTCCGGCGACATCCCTATAGCCAAGTCTTCATTCTTGTAACGGAGTCCTGCGATAATATCTCGGTACTACCAGCAAAACTATTTTTCGAGCTGTTATTGGAATACTTGCTTTCAAATCCTTTGTCAATGAAGGGTATCGAAACAGTACGTCTGCTCAGGCTGGTGAAATGTAAATTGTACCCGTACTATTGGTACTCACTTCGACCGTGTTCCGCCAATGTCCTGACTTTAAAGGTTTAATTTCCCCTTCCCAGAAAGTTATACGTATCCCTATAATTTGCTTCTAGCCCCCTTTTCATGTTTAAATATTACGTATTTTGGAACTTCCACACAAAGACCTACAGTATATATCTACATGTTACTTTTATTGCCCAAGTTCATATCCTGCTGAGGACACTTCTGTATATGATGGATGTTACATGACTGTACGCCCCACATTTCACAGATCCACATATGTCAATCAAATATTAGTCACCAGTAATGATTTCAAGTGCTCTGGTATCACAAAATATATCTGGGGAGATGCAAGAGCTTTCTTAAGAAGAGAAAGGAAGCATTTTTTTTTTGGGGGGGGGGGTGTACACAAAAGATCAAATACATCATGATGAATAAAAACTGGTCAGCGATGACAACAAATTTGATGTTACTCACATTTTATTTTATGATTGAAAGCCTCAAGAATACATGCCTACCCGTCCACCACTGAGAAATAAATAAAATATAATCGTGAATGGAAATGTGGAGACTTTAATATTACAAATCGATTTCATTATGTTGTGGTTAAATAGCGTACAACATTGGGAGGAAATTCTTCATTGGCCCGTGCAGGGTGCACTCTGATTATACTGTCAAACAGTATTTCATGTAAAATCCTGTCGAGGTTTTTAAATCGAACTTTTAAGTTATTCTAGTTGCACTTAAAGATAATAATTATGCATGCAGTCAGGGCTGTAAAGTCCCAGTCCGGACTCGGACTCGGACTCGATCCCAGACTCGAGTCTGATTTTGACTGGTCTGGAATGGGGGGGGGGGTCAGGAATCCAAATTGGCGCAGAATAGACTGCAGCTAGACTCGGAATCGGAGCTGATTCTAAGGTTAGTCCACAAAATGAAAGTTTCATTAATGTTACGTAAAAATACATTCTCATTGGTGCACAGTTTAATACATTAACGGTCGCGGAAAGTCAAGATAATTAAAAGGTGGACCAGACTAAGAAATGAACTCCTTAAAATGACATTCAAAATGAACTGTACTTGAAAAATAGTATTAAATGATATTCTATATTGTCAATTTCGGACTCGGAAAAACCCACCTTACTTTGACCAGGCCGGGGACCGAACCCAGAACCTCCCGGTTGCTAAGCTTCATCACTTCAAATGCCACCGCCTTTATCTACTCGGCCACAGCCCATATCAGGGAATTGTCATTAGAACGGCAGCTCCCTGGTAATATAATGGTAATGTTTTGCAGCAGTTTTACGTGAAAAGATTCTGTGTTTGCATGTACGAATTTCCCCGTGGGCCGGACAAAATGGTCTCGCGGGCCGAGTACGGCCAGGGGGCGGAGGTTCCCCACCCTGATATAGACCTTATACACTGACGTCACGCGACGTTATTTTGGGGGCTAAATAATGATGCATACCAAGCGTACGACGTATAGACTTCGCACGCGAGTGTAGTAGACTTACGAGCGTCATCCGACCAATCAGCTGTCTGCATTTGTTGGTGTAGGTTGCAATGATACGCTTCTGCCTCTATTCGAGGGCGTACTTTCTGTTCTGCGAAGTCATATGCATAAGGTCTATTAACAATCAACGGAAATAAATATATTCATTGTCTAACTTTACGGGTAAAAGAGGACCCACCTCTGTACTGTCTAGATGTGACAAAGTCTAACTTGAGGCCACCGTTTTCTTTCTTGCAACGAAATTGAAATGTTGGGTTTCAGTAATTTTGGAGTGAAGGAATTGTGATAATGAAGCAATGATAATTAATGTACCAAATGGCCTGACCCCTATGTTTACATGGTATAAGTTGTCCCTTATCTAATAACGAGATCGTTATCAGATCACCATCCATTTTCCCATGAGAATGCTCTCGTAATCAAGAAGTGCACAATAGATCAAGACTAGGAGCCGACTAACTGTCAATGCCATCAGATCGACGTAACGTTACTCTGAAATTTACGGCTGGTTGAGAATGTCATCTTGATACTATGTTTATTTTAAATGCTATGTTTTTTACTGTGGGGAAAATACCAGCTCATAACATTGCTTTCTTTTGTAAACAAATGCCAGTGAAATTAGTTTGCGAACACTTGGATGGCGCACTCGTCAACAGTTTTACCACGACATGTAAATCCAACTGGAAATGAAAAATGACTTAAAGCGTTTTGGTTTCTAATATGAATAGGGCGTTACCCCATGAGGACACGGTAATATGTTTATCCTTCCCCTTTATGGATTTTTCAAAAGTTTTATGTTGCTTATTTACAAAAAAAAAATGACATGGATTGAAGGCTTTTCAACCTATAATTTACTACACTGATTCCGTTTTTTTAATGTGTCTCACTGAATTCGACTACTAGGTACCATTTTCTGTGTGTTCTGTTTAAACTCCCCGTCTGATCTGGTCTGACCGTCCGGACGTACTCAGTTCTGATCTATACAGGTATAAGCAAACCGTGACAAGACGTCCCTACAATGGAAGCTACGAAGCCTCATTCCAAACGGTTCTTACGTTTGTAAATCGGTGCTGAATAACCCTCATTCTCATTCATGCTGTGTTGATAGGAAAACACATGACGTCCCTACAATATGACTGAGTGTCATGCTGCACGTAAAGCAATTGGAATTCGGTTAAGATGTTAAAACGGACGAAGAATTATCAAGGTGTCACGATGGTTTTCCCCATAGCTACTCACATTTATGATCTGAATAACAGCTACATCACTTTGTACTAGGGTTTTATCAAGGCTATCCCTACGCTCTGGAGACATGCTGCATGGGTGATGTTCATTCACATAATACTGAATCCAGGAGCGGTGGAACGGAAAAAAAGAGGGGGGGGGGGGGCTGAGTGCCAGCAAGACTATCTAAGCGGATCGCCACCATCAGTTGGCGCGTAGCGGACAAGAAAATTTTTGGTTTACAAACCCTCCAGATGGCTGGAAACAGCACTTCCTGAGTGTTCTAAGCTGCATTTACCCAGCTCAACTTGGCAAATATTGGGGATGGGGCTGAACATTCCTTTAGTCCCCACTTTTTTTCATGGGGCTGAGCCACCAGCCCCCCGTTCCGTCACCACTGATTGAATCATACTTTAATGAGATTGTAAATGCTTCTGTTTCACGTACGGTCTACAGCCTAGTATTCTTTTAGAAAAAATATTGTACGCCTAACGGCTCTCGATAAATGGAAGACCTCTCTTGTTGATGCTCCTGATCAGGATCATGCTCGTATTTTCTCAATTCCGTTTCACACCTTTTTAGAGGCCAACAGACAATACTTCCAGTGCCGTCTAGTACATCACATTCTTGGAACTAATATCTCTATAAAATTAAGGGTATTGATTCGCCCAACTGCTCTTTCTGTCATATTTAGGAAGAATCTATTGACCATTTATTTTGGCAATGTGGATTCTCAGCTTCTTTTATCGTTTATATTGGACTTTGAAAACAGAATTCTTTCTGTTCAGTTTCATTTTGCAACAAAGATATTCTATTTGGTTATGGTGATTTTGTTTGTCATCTCTATAATTTTTTGATATAACATTTAAAATATTTCATTTTCTCATTTTCCAGTGAAATGAACTTTTACCTACTATTGATAGTTTCTTATATAAGTTTCAATTAACACTTCAAGTTCAAAAGTATATCGAAAATGTAAGCGTTGCATCCGTAAAAAACCCAGTTTATTACAGCGATATGTATGAAATACTTTTCCCAAGTGTAGAAAATTATATATTTCGTTACTGCTCTTTCAATTCTAGTATACACAGGGTAAAAGTTGGGTTATACACAATACCTCTCCGATTAGGTAATTTTAATGTACTTTCCTTACGTTATTTATTGCAGGAAATTTAAACAACTGATTCGGATTTGTAATTTAACTTTTTGGAGGTTGCCTATTGTAAGAAAAAAATGCGATGTTGAAATTGTTTTGATGAATTTTCTATTTCACAATGAAGTTGCCTTAAGGAGGAAAAACGATTAAAGGATTATTGTTTTCTTTTATATAAAAGAACAAGAGCAAGCTAGGGGGTGAGTGATCCCCATTCTCGCAAGAAGTAAATTACCACATTGTGCAGGCAGCATAATTTTAATTTTGTAACCAATCCTTAAACTGAATATTCTAATACTCGTCTCCTTCCTCTTCGCCATCTTCATCAACCGAGTCTACACCAACTTCTTCATAGTCCTTCTCCAGGGCAGCAAGATCTTCACGGGCCTCAGAGAACTCACCTTCCTCCATACCCTCACCGACATACCAGTGAACAAAGGCTCTCTTGGCATACATTAGATCAAACTTATGGTCAAGACGAGCCCAGGCCTCAGCAATGGCAGTGGTGTTGCTCAACATGCAGACAGCACGCTGGACCTTGGCGAGGTCACCACCTGGTACCACAGTTGGTGGTTGGTAGTTGATGCCCACCTTGAAGCCAGTTGGACACCAGTCGACGAACTGAATGGTACGTTTGGTTTTAATCGTAGCGATGGCAGCGTTGACATCTTTAGGGACGACATCACCACGGAAGAGCAGACAGCAAGCCATGTACTTGCCATGACGAGGATCACACTTCACCATCTGGTTGGCTGGCTCAAAGCAAGCATTGGTGATATCAGCAACAGTCAGCTGCTCATGGTAGGCTTTCTCTGCTGATATGACAGGAGCATAGGTGGCCAGAGGGAAATGGATACGTGGGTAGGGTACCAGGTTGGTCTGGAACTCTGTCAGATCCACATTCAGGGCACCATCAAATCTCAGGGAGGCAGTGATGGAGGACACAATCTGACCAATCAGACGATTCAGGTTGGTGTAGGTTGGCCTGTCGATGTCCAGGTTGCGACGACAAAGGTCATAGATAGCCTCGTTGTCAACCATAAAAGCGCAATCAGAGTGCTCCAGGGTGGTGTGAGTAGTGAGGACAGCATTGTATGGCTCTACAACAGCAGTAGAAACCTGAGGTGCTGGGTAAATAGCAAACTCAAGCTTTGACTTCTTACCGTAATCGACAGAGAGGCGTTCCATGAGCAGGGAGGAAAACCCAGATCCAGTGCCACCCCCAAAGCTGTGGAAAATGAGGAAACCTTGAAGGCCTGTGCACTGGTCAGAGAGCTTCCTAATCCTGTCCAAAACCTGATCAATGAGTTCCTTCCCTACGGTGTAATGACCACGAGCATAGTTGTTGGCGGCGTCCTCCTTTCCTGTAATCAATTGTTCAGGGTGGAACAGTTGTCTGTATGTTCCCGTCCGGATTTCATCTTGAGAGAAGAACAGAACGAAGGACAGATTAGTAATGACTGTCAATCATTAGTGTCTAATTCTGTCTGTATATTTTTTGATAACGTGGAACAACAAATGAATGAATGAATGAATGAATTAGTAAAGAAACACATATTGTAAAATAAAATTGTCTTTGTTCTGAAAAACGCATCCATTCACTTTATGTGGCCTTTAAAGAACTTTTATTCAGCAACTTGTGGAAGTTCATATTCCATCCTAAATGGCAAATAACTTCAAGTACGTCGGAGGATTTGAAGGCGGAGAAATGGGAAGGGCTTGAACTCTCCCGATCAAAATGAGGAATGAAGATGCGTCTGCTCCCCACTATAAGGACGAAATCCCCTTGGTTCCAGTGAAATATATCAGATTTCTAAATAGTATAGGTTTCAAACAAATTTATTTCAAAGTGTAAGTTCTTTTCAGAGAGGTTTCACCCAGTACTACATAGCATTGTACTAATACTTAAGCAGTCTCCATCACCTTTTTATATGTCAGGTTTATTGTAACGATGTAACTACTTAATTGACTTATCATACTGTTTGAATGCATTCATTACATGTGTGTTTTGTCACTACGCATTTTGTTTGTGGAAAGCCGTGGACTTTAGTTGGGGGGGGGGGGGTCTGTGAGGGAAAGTTCTGGTCCTATTATCTTAGTCTTTACTTTTGTTTTAGTTAATTGTTTTACTGGACTTTATATCTTTTATTCTTTGTTCTTTTTGCTTTCTTTGTTTCTGACTCAGCTACGTCAGTTACCTTTGTTTTTGTAGTTATGGGGAGTAAAACTCTTGACAAGCCCCTCAGTGTTTTTAGTTTTACTTCCATCTACTTCATTATGTTATAGGTATTATTATATTATGTATCGGTACCTTTCAATAATGTAGAAAAACCAATAAACGAAACGAACGAAACGAAACTTTAACAATGCAATAAGAATCTCCATGCACCACGAGCCTGCAAACAAGGACTATACACTGCTAGTAACCAGACAACATGATGACTCCAACATGTAAAGATGCTAACCATACATTAACACTTCCCTCTGTTGAACATTTTCAAAAACGAAGCAAAATAAGAAGTGTGGAGTATCCATAAATATGCAAATCATGGTCCATTACTCACTAAGATACAACAATAAACCCTTTTCCAAATAGCAGTTACAAAGGATTGTGGGATAGTGTTTTGGTACACATCATTTTTGGCCACAGTATAATGTCATTGACAAAAACGACACTCATTCCAAACCTTTCTCCCACAATTCTTTGTAATTGCTATTTGGAAAAAGGTCTATGACAGGGTTATGCTGCTGAAGCAACCCCTTTCCCATTACTCAATAGCACCGACTATAACTGAGAACTTCTTACCGACCACAGACGGTTCCAAGTCTACGAAAACAGCTCTAGGGACGTGTTTGCCAGCTCCAGTCTCACTGAAGAAGGTGTTGAAGGAGTCATCACCACCACCAATGGTCTTATCACTGGGCATCTGGCCATCAGGCTGGATACCATGCTCAAGACAGTAGAGTTCCCAGCATGCATTGCCAATCTGAACACCGGCTTGACCAACGTGGACGGAAATACATTCACGCTGTGAAAAAGTTAAAATAAAATCGTGCATTAAAGGCACGCTGATTGGTTAATGGCGTATACTGTTCTGTGAGATGCAGACAGCACAGCAGAGCACCAGAACAAAGAGTTTCTCACATAACAATGGAATAAAACTGGATTGTTTAAAGAGATTTGTAAGCTGAATGTCTTCAGCGAAAGAGAAGACTCTGTGGTCCTCTTTCTCCTCGAAGTAATTGACCCTATTTTGTCAGGCTTTCAAGGACAATTTAGGCTTACATTTATTTGTGATATGGTCTATGTTAACTTATATTCATCTGAACACTCTATGAAAATTTGAACTGAATTTCTGTTTCTAGTTCTTGAGATATTAGCTGATAAAAGTACCAAATTTTCAACCCAGGCTAAATTTGAGTCAAGCATAAATGATCACAACCACATTCTGTCAGAAATTAACACTATTTTGTTTTCTTCGAACATTCTATCCAAGTTTCTCCTCCATAATTTCATGTTTTAGTAATGTAAGTTCATGTGAATCATGACAATTTTACAAATTTTACATTCCCAGTTTGGAAGCTCATATCCTTGTCTGTTTCAATGTCAAACAATAGACTTAAAAACAAAAAATGCTCAATAATGTGAGAAATTGACTGTAACCTTGCTACCTTCAAGTTCTCATTAGATGGCAAATGCAGTAATTTCTGATAATTACTGGAAAACCACTGCCCACATGAAAATTGAATGAAAATTTCAAAGCTTAGATTTAGTTTGTCTTTGAAGAATAAAAATGTGTTTTCCCTTCAACCCTTTTTTTAGGCTTTATGTGTCCAACATGCCTAATTTTTTTCCCACGAGGTTATGGGCAAATTAAATTTTGAATTGAATTTTGAAAATTGTTTCAAAATAGTGGTTAGGGTTGAAAAATAGGTTAGGGTTATACCCCTTACTGAAATTTGGTATTTTCTTTGGCATTTTCTTTTTTGAAAAAATGAGCGAATAGATATGGAAAATGTGTTTCCCAGATGCTGGGAAATCGCATCTACGCGCATCTAGAATTCAAATTTTCTTGGGGGAGGACCCCCATACCCCCCGCTGTGGCTTCGCGCCTTCGGCGCTCGCTCGTAGGCCTTCGGCCGACGGTGCGCGCGCCCCCCTTTCTCAAAATCCTCGATCCGCGCCTGTACATGGGTACTGAAACCTTTTCGGTGCCCTCAATAAGTCAGGGCGTCGGGCACTTTCGTTAATTTATGGGCTTTGGTCCAGGGTGAGTAGTCCCCAATCGTAGAATAGTATACGTTCGTGTAGAAAGTTGTATTTCATGAGGTAGCGTAATCGTCAGTACCATTTGAACTTTAGTTTCATCCCATGACAAAAGTTGGACCGCTGTGCTACAATAGGCTTAACCTCATAAGCGTAGGAAGGTTTTCAAGACTGAAAGACTTACGTGTGATACTATCTTAGCCTAGCGCCACCATTAGTTTGCCACTTAATGTACTAAGAAAAGTTTTGCCCAAACTGCCTCTCAGACTGCAGGAAAAACACTTCCAAGGCCTTGTAGGTTGCATGCGTCTGAACATTATGGATTTGTAAAAATTTATGCTTCCAGAAAGAAAATAAAAAAAAAATTAAATCACTTTGCAGGGGATCACAGTACGAGATGTTACTGTAAGCTTACAAAAATTTTGAATAACTCATTAAAATGCAGAAAGATGGTTGACAAGGGATGCTGGTCTAAGAAAGGTGTGTGTATTTGTAGATCTGCCGGGATAGGTATCAGAGGAAGCTGTATCCCCTCACCTTTTAGGTTTTTTTTTTAATTCTGATGATATCTACCTGTAACATGGTGGCCATTTGCATAGGAATCTGACCCACACAATTGGTTTAACTTTTCAGAATCTTTAAGACACTGAATTTGACAGGACGACACCGTAGCCTATTGTGTTATTTATTGAATTGTCCGTAGCAAAAACATTTTGTTCAGAAAACAATTATAAATAAAATAATGATGTTATTCGTTGTTTAATATAAAGTAAGGGTCTGCGCCAGAGTAATGAGTCTGGAAGAGCAGTGGTGTATCTAGGATAGTTGGTACCTGGGGTTGACATCATCGAGGAAGAGCCTGGGTATCCTCCCCCCTTAAGGAAGTTTTGTTCATTAAAGGTGCGTAGATGCAGCATGGTCCTATCTTTGACAAAGTTTCAAACTCATGCATTATTTAGTGAATTGTTCCTTTTTGGTCGGGTGCTGCTGAAAGGGCAGAGTGTGTTGTCCAAGAGAAAGTGTTTTCGTCCTTACGGGGGGGGGGGGGGGAGCATACCTTCGCCCCATCACATTTTAACAGGGGGTGGGACTACAGCCCAAATCCCCGCTTCCTAAGCCCTTGACATGACTGATTACACACAATCAAGTACAGGGTGGTTCAGATTATGAAACTGGCTTTTCAAAACGAGTTTTTAATTAACTGCACTTGAAAAATAGTAACTACTTCAGTGTCTGATATGATTTAACTGTCAAATAGCAGAACTCAGAATTTGCCCGGAATTAGGTACACTGGAAATGGAATTGGCCAGTAACTGCAGGGTACTGGACTTACAAATTGGCTCGGAATTGTGGCCAATGTAAATTGGTTCGGAATGGGTTGGATGGATTCGGTGACTCGGACGCTGCCTTACAATACTGTTAAAACGAGCGTCATACCAGACCATGCAGACACCTTCGTTGTAGCTCTACATTATAGTAAGATTATCTTTGCAGAAAAGAACAGAATGAAAATTGTAAGTAAAACAGGGGGACGTTATACAAAAACCTACCGAAAAAAGCAGATTTACATTTTGCAATGTTATTTGCCTGCTGCAATAGCAAGATCAATTTGGGCATAAAACTACTACACCCGAGGTAGTACTTAAATGGCAAGAACGTAAGGTCGTCTTTTGCGTGGGGTTAGTTGCCCACCTTAGGGCCAATTACATTAATGTCCCACTCTGGGGGACCAGGGGGAGGTCTCGAAGTATAATCATGGGCACTAGAATTAAGCATATAATCTTTTAAAAAGAGCATTGAAAACGCACTAAACATACAATTAATTCGAAGTCTGTCTTTATCTTTTCAAACTTGCGTAAAAAGGACTAACCACCAGTCGATTTCTTCGAGATGCAGTGGGATTGATGGCGGGAAGGGTGGATGATCAAAAATTTCAACCGAGTTTTTCAAAAATGATACTAACTTGGCTCTATGACAGGGTACGTCAGGACAGTAGAAGATGAATGAAGCGCGTCGAAAAATAGCTTTTTTTACGGACGTCTCGTAAGTTTGCCTGTATTTCACACAACAATTATGTACCTACAAATACGCACTAAACACACTTTAAAATTGCACGTTGCCCTTTTGTTTAATAATAGCCAATACTATTAATAGCCGATGTTTACATGATGCAGCAGGTGGGTTGGGAGCTAAGATGGGCAAATCGCAATGTTTACAAAGGTTTTGCAATAAACTAACTGACACGCTCTGTCCTTCTTGAATTAATAATTGGACAGTTAGCGCATACATGAAGGAAACGCACGAAGCGCTCCAAAAGAGCAGTTTAAAGGCATTTTATTAACGTTTTACTTCACTTTACAATGCAAAAGTAACCGGGTTATCTTCAAATTCCTGCCTACTTTCGGTTATTTGATAATAGCTATATATTGCTGTCAAGGAACCTCTGGAACTTCTTTGTTTCAACTGTGGATATAAGAGGAAATCAGAATGTTCCTTTCAAAATTGATGAAATGCAACAGATGACAGGAAATAGAACCTAAAACAAATGCAAATAGTGCTTTTTACGTACACAAATTTGTAGTGTGTCAAGGCTGCCAGTGTGATGCTACAGGACTGCATACGGGGGAAGGGGCAAGTCTTTATTTCCAATACCGCCATAGACAAGGTGCGAACAGATTTGATAAAAATATCGAAAGTTTTTCTTTTTGACTAGAACTTGAAAAGTGCAATTAGATGTTTAACGATTAAGGAAGCTTACCATTTTGATGAAAATGGCTTCTCAATGCAGTGGAATGAAACAAATTTGTTGTATTACTTGCAAACTGATGCGTTGTCTTCTGTTTGTCAACACCAGGCAGCCGAAGATGTCCTTCGCCAACGAGATAAAACTACTTTTCAGAAGCATAGAAACGAACACGAAGGAAGAAGACCAAAACACTCAGCACAAACAAATCTGGGCATGACCACAACAAAAACCTTCTTTAACACTTCACTAACCTTAGAATTTCAAGACGAGTCAGGCTATACACGTTTTCCCTCTATAGGAGCCGTTTAATGCTTTACATTATGGTCTATCTTGCTGTGGGGGAGGAAGGCACGTCAATAGGCCAATGGAAATCACCTCCTTTAATATTCTAGATACAATGGCTTGAAATTTCAACCAGAAACGTTAACCTATTTAACGATGTTTTGAGATGCCCATCCTTAATTTGGATTCAATCTTGCTTGAAATTTGGTAGGCTACGATGGAATGTGTCAAAGACATTAAGATATAGCCGTAAGTCTCACTCATAACCTGTTGCAGGATGTATCACCTCTTAAATTTATTTATCAGAGGAAAACAACAAAGTTGGATATTTAGCAGTTCTCCGAGGATGCTTTGAGATCTTATGTTTCGGAAATAAATTTGCTTTGAAAATGAGGGAAAATGCCCTCATCATCGTAGAAGTCGCGGATTTCGAAGAAAATGTCGCTACATAGGACGTGAAATGTTACAATTTGATGCATCGAAAACGTTGAAAGTTTAAACATTTTCTATGACCCTATTTGCAATTTATTTACATTTTCGGCGCCGGGAGGAGGAGGAGGGATGGGAGGCGGGTTGAATTCCAGGCACACTGGAATGCCCTTGGCTGCACTATTGAAATGGTTTGGGGAGGGCATGTTTTGAGTTTCCTTTTCAAAGGGTCCCGGGAGCGTATGTCTGGCTCATTTCTTATGAAGTTTGTCGGTGTAATATAAAAACATTCTTCACATGCGACGACACGGGCATTAACGTGTCATCACTCGTGCTAAAAGTAATACAAAATATGACAGTGTTTTTTTGTTTTTGTTTTTTTGTTTCAAAATCGGGGCAAATTACCTTTACGAACGGGACACCTTTTCCATTCCTGTTAAAAGGGAACAAATGGCAACTGCCTTATCTCTCCTCCCCATACAGAAATTTTACACCAACTTAACGTCTTTACAGCCAAACCATGCCCATCGACGGGGTTCATATTTCTTCTCACACTTTTCGATCCTGAAAGCACCCCAGGGCCGTGACCCTAAGTTAAGGCTATCCCGGTGTTTCATGGAACCTTTTTACCCGAGATCCTGACCGAGGGCGTTGCCTTCGAACCCCGGGTCTTATAGGGTAATCTCCACCGAGGGATTAGTCGCGTTTCCGCAGCAACTCCCTTTATTCCAGGCTGGAGTAGGCAAGTAAACAGCCCAGTCGTTCCGGGAGGAAATAGGGCTGGCTAAGTTAAGACTATCATGATTTCTTGCTTTAGAAGTTGTGGAGGCGCTGTTGCTCCACACCCCCTAGGCGTGGTTTCAGAGCAACGTTACGTGGGAGTATTGCAAAAATTGTGAGCACTTACAATCAAACATTGAGTGACTTCAAATGACCTTATATCAACAGTTCATGATGATAAAATTTATAATTTTTTCTTACACTACTCCTAATACGGACTGAGAGGGCAAACAAATCTCACCGGACGGTAAAAATTCTACAAACTTCTAGCTCCTTCCATAGTTTAACCAAAAAACGCACCTGTCTAATACACCAAGTCGGTAGGAAGGTATTTTTTGCGGAATAAAGAAGAAAAATCCTACAGGTTACAAGAATCGAAATAATAATTTGGCTGCTAATTCCTTTGCAACAAGGGTATCAACATTTTGCTTCAAACTTGGTGTTGTCCTAGAAGGAGGGGTCTAAGGGAGGAGAACCTTTCACTCTTTGGAAAACTGCATGGAAACTTAGGTGTTTTGATGCAAATTAGTGCTGTATTTTTCAATATTGAGGCTATTATGATTTTTGAGTCTTTCAATATAAACTATTCAAACTAAGGTTTATGTTATTGTTACAATAATAATAATTTCGATTATGTAAGTAACGATATGGTTTTTTTTTATTAGGACGCACAAGGTTGGGGGTCACGTCTACTTGGAATTATCATTTGCAGAAACGCCACCAGAGTTGGATATTTGTTGGCACCACAGGAAATAAGGTCATAAGCTTATCCCTTTTGCTTGTCGTCCCTACTTCAGTTTTAAATGATCCACCCTCACCCCCGCATCCACTTTTGTCCCTTCTCACGTTTTGTTTACAGACAACTCATTCAAAAAGTTGTATCTGTTTTTAGGTCAACTCTAAATGAAACTTACACTTCGATCTCGAAAAAATGTGTGGAGTGCCATCTTTCAAGCCCCTTTCAGTCACTAACGGAAACAAGTTGCATTATTTTCAATTCCGTTTCCTCCAACGGATACTGGACACAAATCATTTGACTCATTTAATGACGGAAAACCCTCCTTTCACTTTTTATGGAGAAAAGAATGAAACCCTAAATCACATTTTCTGCGAATGTCTGTATGTTTCTAATGTTATCTCGATATGGACAAAAAACTTCTTGGCAGGCGCGTAGCCAAGGGGGGGGGGGGCGAGGGGCAGCCACCCCCTTGAGCATATTTTTGGTATTTTTTTAATGTCTTTATTATATTTCTAGTAACTCAAAATAAAAAAATGTTTAGATGCAACTTACAAGGCCTGGGAAGTGCCATTTCCAGCTCTCTAGGAGGTATTTTCGGCCAAATTTTGTCAGCTTGTACGCTTGTTGTATGGTGGCGCTACGCTTACATAGTTTGCCTACAGGTTCCCCCCCCCCCTTGGCAAATTTCTGGAAACGCGCCTGCCTCTTGGTGGGCAATTTGTATTTTCAAAGGTCAGATTTTTTTTTTGTTTATCACCTTCTTCTGAAACTTCCTTTTAATTTTCTTATTTTTAATATGAAGTACTTTATTTTTTCAGAAGAAAATGCATACTGAAATTTTGAATACAACTGAAGTTTTGCACAAGTTTAATGTTTTATTACGTTTCGAAAAGTATATTGATCCTAAGAATGTACGAGGTCCTTTTCTTTTAACAGTTTGAAAACCACCTTCAGCACATGTGATGGTTTACTACTTGATCAGATCACCTTTTCATATTTGTCCTATTAATTCTACTAATTCTGGCTGTCTATATGTGCTGCATGTTTTCGTCTTTCATTCAGAGTACCTTGGATTTTATTTGGAAATCTATGTTTTACACAATTATGCAAAGAGTTTGTTGATATTTGCTATGGTATTAAAATTGTAATATGGTATAGTTTCGAACGTAATTAAAAAAATGATTATGTATGTTGTTGAATAATGTGCTTCCAGATGTCAATAAAAGATGAAAAAGACCTTTGACCTCACCAACAACAATAACCTATTTGAACTTAATTTGGAGCATCTCATCGGCTAAATGAGAGATCCCTCAAAAGTTGCACTCGTGGTAATTAAGTTTTCACACTTAACCTTCAGGCGACCTCAGATGACCTTTGACCTCCGCTTAAAACAATAGGGGTTTTGAATTAACTTAGAGACATTTACATCTAAAGTATGAGATTCCTCAAGGTTAAATTTTTTGAGACTTCCGTTTTTTTTTTTTTTTCACACTTTGACTTCCGGTGCTTCCAAGAAAAATAGGCTTCTTAAATTCGGTAGGGAATCAAAAAGGCATTAGTTTGCTTTTTTTTTCGTATATGACTCAGTGGCGTAGCTAGATATTTTTTGTGGGGGGGGGGGGGCAAATGCAAAAGATTTCCGACCTTTTTTTTTTGCTTTCCAGGCAATTTGAGTCCGACTTTTGATTTTCACTTTCACATTTCGATGTGTAATTCTGCATAAAAACGTAACAAGTATTGTAAGTATTTCAAATGAATTGTTCTTAACTTATTTCCGACAGAGACTAGAAATTTCCGACAGAGGCCTTCGGAGGCTTTGTGGGGGGGGGGCCGCCCCCCTCTAGCTGCGCCACTGATATGACTTTCGACTGACGGATGGTAGGTGCAGTTCGTTACCACAGTTACATGAGACTGTTTCGATGTCCAAGTAGTGTCTAAAATACCTGGTTCAAAGGGAGAACAAACTGGTAGAGATGGGACTTAAGCAGTATTTGCTCTACATACAGTGTGTCCCCAGCACCATAAGAGGTAACATAACAGCTTGTCAAGAAATATCTACAATGAAATCGACGCTTTGGAAATTATTAACGAGGTTTATTTTTACACTGAAGTAGACAAGCGCACGAAATTTAAGGGCCACTTACCAGAAGCAACACCCAAATATTCCCCTACAAAGATGTTGGGGCTGACAAAAAGGACCAGATTTTTCAGTCGAAATCAACCTTTTCTCCAAAACTATTAACTACGCAAACAATTAAAAACCTATTTTGACCCATCAAAATAGCCCCATAAATATTTTAGGGCGTCATTTCTTCCAAAACGTTTGCAAAGAGCTCTCCTGAAAAATAAACATTTTGACCATAATTGAAGATGAATTTTACAATTAACTGTAACAATTGTCTGCATTCATACATGTATGTGCAACAAAATACATTTTCTTAGCGTGCTCGTTTAATTCACGAATGATGGAAGAACTTGGGTGTTCATATCATCGTAGCCTGATAACCTCTAATACTCGTCTCCTTCCTCCTCTTCGCCCTCAGCATCGACTGAGTCGACACCAACTTCTTCATAATCCTTCTCCAGGGCAGCAAGATCTTCACGGGCCTCAGAGAACTCACCTTCCTCCATACCCTCACCCACATACCAGTGAACAAAGGCTCTCTTGGCGTACATGAGATCAAACTTATGATCAAGACGAGCCCAAGCCTCAGCAATGGCAGTGGTGTTGCTCAACATGCAAACAGCACGCTGGACCTTGGCGAGGTCACCACCTGGTACCACAGTTGGTGGTTGGTAGTTGATGCCCACCTTGAAGCCAGTTGGACACCAGTCAACAAACTGAATGGTACGCTTGGTCTTGATGGTGGCAACTGCCGCATTGACATCCTTGGGTACCACATCACCACGGTACAGCAGACAACAAGCCATGTACTTGCCATGACGAGGATCACACTTCACCATCTGGTTGGCTGGCTCAAAGCAGGCATTTGTGATTTCAGCAACAGTCAGCTGCTCATGGTAGGCTTTCTCTGCTGAGATGACAGGAGCATAGGTGGCCAGAGGAAAGTGTATACGTGGGTAGGGTACCAGGTTGGTCTGGAACTCTGTCAGATCCACATTCAGGGCACCATCAAATCTCAGGGAGGCAGTGATGGAGGACACAATCTGGCTAATCAGACGGTTCAAGTTGGTGTAGGTTGGTCTCTCGATGTCCAGGTTACGACGACAAATGTCATAGATAGCCTCGTTGTCAACCATGAAGGCACAGTCAGAGTGCTCCAGGGTGGTATGTGTGGTCAGGATGGAGTTGTATGGCTCAACAACAGCAGTGGAGATTTGGGGTGCTGGGTAAATAGCAAACTCCAACTTAGATTTCTTGCCGTAGTCGACCGAGAGACGCTCCATCAGCAGGGCTGCAAATCCAGACCCAGTGCCTCCACCAAAGCTGTGGAAAATGAGGAAACCTTGAAGGCCCGTGCACTGGTCAGCGAGCTTCCTAATCCTGTCTAAAACCTGATCAATGAGTTCCTTGCCTACGGTGTAATGACCACGAGCGTAGTTGTTGGCTGCGTCCTCCTTTCCTGTAATCAACTGTTCCGGGTGGAAGAGTTGACGGTAGGTGCCAGTCCTGACCTCATCTGGATAAAGGAGGGAAAAAACTGAGTGAGAAATGAGAATTGCCATTTAAGAATGAAAAACAGAAAATACAGAAAGTCAAAGAGCGTAGTGATTCCATGTCTCTAAAAATATTTTTAAGTACATCCACTTCGAGGGGTTTTCAAATATCCGAGGTAATATTTCCATGGTTTGATCAGGCAGTCATGCAAACTACAGCACACTAAAGTCACTCTCCGAAACTACTCTGAAAGAGAGTTACGACCCTGAATTAAAATAGGAAGAAGTGGAAGGCAATAGACGCAGCCTTGGGACAAAGCGAGCAAGAACTGACTTAAATGGTTTCAAGAGGCAAGCTAGCCTGCGTAGCGCCTCTGTGGCCGCCGCCCCCTTAGGCTGCCGCCACTCAGTCGGTTTTTCGCATCGATGAGCTGAACGAAAAAAAAAAATTTGTTCGCTCCGCGGGGTACAAGCAAGCAAGAGTTGTCTCGAGCGGCTTCAACGAAAACAATATCAGCTATTTAATTGCATGATCCGCTGGTTCAGTACGATGGGTACGGTAACCAACTTTATCGGATGTGTATTTTATTTTGGTGGCCTGGCCTGCCCTACCAAACTGGGACTAAAGTCGGAGGACTTAAGAGCAGCCCATAGACAAAGAACACTAAATTTTATGGGCATAAGTGTAATGTGAATATAAGTAGCTTACGTTATATGGCTATAAATTTCACTTCCAAGTTTCTTGAAACTAGTACAAATTGTGTTTTTTTAAGAACAGTCCTGTGGGCTATCTCACACTCTAGGAAAAACCCTGGAACTACTCCTAAATGAAGATTACGACCTCGAGCTGACAAGAGACTTAAAGGGAAAATGCACTCACCCCAATCAGAGTTAGTATGTCCTGTCACTCAAGTTCATGAATGGTCTATTTTGATCATCTGATCATGTGACATGTTTTTGTTAGTGAATTGTGAAGTTCAAGGAGAATTTCTCCTTGCTTTACCTATTGTTTGTAATAGTTTTGTCCAAAACGTCTTCAGAGGTGCTTGTAAAGCAATGAGAGTAGATTTGCAAGAGTTTGCTGATTTTTCAAAGCAATTTTTGGGGCGACTGCCTATTGCTTTTAGGACATTTATAGTCATGTTTAGCTCCAGGCAGTACTTGATAATTGTTCAAATAGCTGGTGAGGTCCGCAATATAACCACAGGAAGTTACAAGAGGTATGGCAGGAGGGGGATGAAAGCATATTAAAAGGGAAAACTTCAGCATCACTGGTGTATAGTTAATCATACTAGTACCACAGGAAAATAACCTGAAATCAAAGTTTAAAAGTTTTGGACTGATCCATTCTGCTCATTGGTAAATATTTTAGACAGTTTTAGTTTAAGAGAAGTCACTGGATGGGGGTAAACAGGGGCAAGAAGGGGGAGGGTAAGAAGCATTAGAAGGGGAAATACTACAGAATCACAGGTGCATGTTGTACCTCATAATAGTATCGAAAGGTAAATAACCTGGAATCAAAAATATATGTTGAGGACTGTTTCATTGTTGCCATGGACGAATTTTTATTTATTTTTGCTTTTAGACAGCTAAGGATTTTTCGCTTTAATTGATGACATTATTTTTAAAAAATAAATACATGGGTTATTCCATGCCAAATATGGCAGTAATCCCAACAGGGCTTTTACCCCCCAATAAAAACAATAGACTAAATGACCTCAATATAAGTGATCCATGTACCACTCATTCGATCCATCGAGATTTCCGTTCATGATATATTGTATTTGTGGTTTCTGCAGTTTGACCTCCCGTGGCCCCAAAATGACATTCGAGTTTGATATCCACCAAAATCAGTGACATTCTTGTATATACTCAGTGTAGGACAGTGGTTCCCAACCTTTTCCAGCTAAACGCCCCCTTTCACCAAATGAGGATGGGCAACCCCCCCCCCCCCTTGTCTATAGCCTACTATTGCTATGGATGAAACGACGATAATAAAACAAAACATGCTGAAATAAAAGGGGTAGACCTACCGTGAAATACATCGTTTTAACGCGTGGGTTCGACCCAGGGTAGCAAAACAGCAATGCGGGACTTAAAAACTAACACCCTTTTGAGATGGCGACTCTTTAACCCACGATTTATAAAAGCTGGAAGGCTTGATCGCCGTCAAGAGGGGAGAAACGTCTTTGGTATTTAACTGACTTTGCCAGGGCCCCATCGAGTTGTGGACTGTTCCCCAAAATGAGGCCAACGGTCAACATCCCAGTGGGCGACTGGGGGAAGCTGTGAAGTATTAACGATATTGTTGACAAGAGAATGACGTACTGTCAGTAAAATTTTGGCTATCTTCCGATTACCTAATAACCTTAACTACAAACTAAAATGATTGCAAAATCAGCCCTTAGCCCAGTTTGTATTTCAGCAATAAATAACGGGAGTTCACTTTGAAGCTGAAAGGGGCTGTCATGGGAGGAAGAAGGATGGTAGGGGTGGCACAGGGAAAGTCACGGGAGGAAGAAGTATGGTAGGGTTGGCATAGGGAAATGAAAGCTGTCCAACAGGTAGAAACAGTGGGAAAGCAGAAATTGGCGCGCTAAAAAACTGCATTTTTCTGAAAACAGGAAAAATTGAAATTAAACACTGTTGTTACAGTAGATGCGATTTTGTGGCATCTGGAAAGCGAATATTAGACTACTCAACTTGTTGACTCCATTTACCTCCTTTTCGTGCGAACCAATTTGAGAGTCCAGCTAGAGAAAAGCTTTTGGAATCTTGTAAAGTCTTGATTTTAATTGAGTATCCCATTTTTTTTTTCAAAACGCCCCCTGCCTCCCCCTTAGAGTTCAGCGCCCCCTGATTTGTGCAAACGCCCCCGGTTGGAAACCACTGGTGTAGGACATACATTGGGTGAGTTGAGATCCCGCAATTTGATCCTTCTGGATATATGTTTTATGCACTTAACTACTTGAACTCCATTGATCGCAGATAACATTTGACCTTTTCCACAGCAAACGTTTTCATCTGTGATTATAGCATAACCACACAAAAAGTTTGAAAAGAATTCACAGTCCCTAACTCGAGATATTTTGTAGACAGCCTTTAACCTCTGGTGACCTTATATGACCTCCAACAAAATAGGGTCACTCCTCTTAATATGAAAAATCTATATACCAAGTATGTAAGTATTTATCAATCCTTTCTTGAGATATGGTGTTTACAAGCAATTTTCCAGGTTTTGTAGTTTCATCTTCCGTAATTTCAGATACGCTTTTACCTTTAAAATATCAATAGGATTCACCTACTGACTACAATTTATTTACATTCCAAGTATGGAAAGTGTCGGTAGATCCTAACGTAAGATATTATGTTTACAAGGTTTTCGGTTTTGACCTTTGGTGACCTCAACTACCTCTGGCGTCCTCCAAAACAGTAAGCAGGTAAGGTCCCTCTATTTATGACAAATCTATACACCACGTAGGAAAATATACCCATCCTTCTTATTTTTAGGTATAGTGTTTACAAGGAGAGCGGAGAGACACAAATACACGCACACACGCACACACGTACACACGCATGCACATACACATACACACGTACACACATACACAAGCCATCGTGACTGCATAGCCTTCTTACGCCTTTGGCAATAAATTAAACAAAAAACGTTTTGGGTATAGTATTCCGACTGCATGTGAATAGCAGCTAATTCTTACAAACCCCGTCACTGATCGTAATTCAACTACATTTACGAATCTTTGTCGATGAAGGAGAACACCTGTGTCCGATCTCGATGGACCATGACGACATTACAGAATCAGAAATACAAGCAGCTTCACGCAATTCCAATGAGAGACTCGTTAAGGAAGGAGCATAGGCGGGATTACGGGGCAAGGGAACACTTGTCCACCCCCACTTTTTTCAGACCTTAAAAATAATAAAAATAATTAAAAAATAAACGAAAGGTAAACGAAAGCGGTACCAGGCAAATTATGAGGGGCTTTTTAATATTATGGTAAATTTTGCAATGTAAAATAAAGGAAACAATATAAAATACATCAAAAAGGCAAGAATATATTTCTTCTACGCGCGTTTTGCATTCGTGCGCACCCGCAATGAGAACTTAACAATACAGTGGAACAGCTCAAAAGTGGGAGGCAAGGGGCACTTGTTGAAACATTTTGTTTTTTGGTACCTCTCAGTTAAAATTTCTTTCAAAGCAAGGTTGTATAGATGTAAGTCACCACACGCATAATGGTCCTTGCATACACAATTCAGAACCTACCTATGTATAAGGAATCGCAATTCTCGATAAATTTTTCAACGTGCTTCGCTTGAACTTAATGCATACAGGTGTCACGTTAGGACTGCTATTCGTAGGAAATCTTTTGGGGAATTGCCTCTTTTTTACATCCTTTACGTACGGTACCTTGAGTAAAGTTACGTTAATCAATAATTCTATCTATGACTTTCAATTCGGTTTTCTACCTGGACGCTCAACTTTCCATGCCCTTATTCATTTTACTGATGTTGTCACTAAGGCCTTCGAGAAAAAAAACACTATGTTTTTGGTACTTTCCTTCATCTGTCAAAAGCATTTGACACTCTGGATCATAAAATTCTTCTGGGGAAACTAAAGCACTATGGGATTAGGGGTATAGCACTCAACTGGTTTACAAGCTATCTTTCAAATAGAATGCAGTCTGTTTCAATTAATAATGTAAATTCAGATCTTAAACCTATTACTTGCGGTGTTCCACAAGGATCTATCCTAGGTCCACTTCTCTTTATTATTTATGTTAATGATCTGTATAAAGCTAGTAACAAGTTTCACATTATTTCTTATGCTGATGATACAAATCTTTTTTTCTCTAGTCCTAATCTAACCACGCTATTGTCTACTGTTCAGGATGAATTTGTTAAATTACGGAATTGGTTTTGTGTAAATAAGTTATCACTCAATGTCAAAAAAAAAAACTTCACCGTAATTTTCAGATCACTGAACAAGCCTGTAAATGATAATATACACTTTATTGAACTCTGTGGATTAAAGATAAGGATTTCGAACTCTTGCAAGTTCTTAGGAGTAGGCTATTTATAGACCAGCATCTTACCTGGTATGATCACATTGATTATGTCGGTAATAAAGTTTCTAAGGGCGTTGGTATTTTGACCGACGTCATTTTCTGCCTCAACATATTCTTCTTACTTTATATAATACATTCTCCCTTACCTATCGTACTGTAATGTTGTTTGGGGCAGCACCTTCCCAACTAGAATACAACCACTCTTTGTCCTTCAAAAGAGATGGATGCCTTTGATTACTAATAAACATCGTCTCTATCATTCCACCCCTTTGTTTGTAAAGTTGCGAACTCTTTCTATTTATAATCTCAACCGATACTACACGAATATCTTTATGTATAATTGGCTTCACGACAATTGCCCTTTGATTTTAAAAGACTGTTTTCATTTTCGTGCTGATTATCATGCGTATACCCACGATAGGCGCTGAACTCACTCCCAACAATGTAAAAGATAGTAAATCTATTTATACTTTTAAACGTAAGCTTAGAGAGTATTTTATTCATTTGCAGTAATGAATCATTCCTATAGTATCTGCCTTTTCTCCTTTAGTTCATTTTGATTTTCTGTTTGTTTTTTGTGTTTTCCAGTGTTGTGTTCTTTATGTGGTCTATATGTAGTCTTACTTTGTGTTGTCCTGGGGTGTTTACCTTTATAAGCTTTCGCAAGCATTTTGTAATCACCCCACAGTCTCTTTTTTCTATATGAATGTATGTACGTATTTATCATATGGCTCTTATCACCAGATGAAAGAGCCTGAAATAAAGATGAAACTGAAAAACTACTTTTTTCCAAGACCCCTGTAACCCTTCCCGCTGTTCCCTTACCCCACAACTACCACCATCCTCATCAAATTCTTCGGAGATTAAGAATCATCATAAGAAAAACATTATTCGACTTTCCCCGTCAAAGGCTTTGCTACACCTTACGGAGATGCAGCTTCAAATGGAAATTGTTTCCCTCACATTTTCACTGGAGACGCCTATGGCCATGTCTCTGTAAGGTTTCGTTGATTTTGGGAAGTATTATATACCTATAACCTGAAACTTGACGGGTCCTTTTTCCACGACCAGCGATAAAAATGAAAGATAAAAGATTGAATATGTAGCTGGAGAAAGTAGAAGAATCTTTTATGTAATGGATAATAGTGCATTTACAAAAAACAATAGGCTACAAAAATGTCTTAAATATTGCTTCTTTCTTCGGCGCACTTCGCGGGCACCCGTTTTACGCATTGCTTGGTAGTTACTTCCTGTAGAACATCTGGCACGATCCATAGATTTATAAACAATTTTCCATTATCATTGTAACCACCCACAACCCAAACCTTCTGATTAAGGCTGTTATTGAAATGGTCAAAATGTGATTTTTTGTGAATCTGTTTAGTGCACATCCGATGCGTTTTAAGATGGCCAAATGCTTCATTCGAATCGTTTTATTCTTTAAATAGGCTATCTCAGAGCTACCGGTGGCGTTGCCTCCTGGACCACCATCGGACGTTGCCCCTGGACTCCACCAGGTTCCTACGGCCTACTCCTGGACCTCACGCCTTTAAGGTAGCGCTTCGCGCTCTCTCGGCGTCTTCGGCGCCATTGGGTGTTCTGCCGGATTTCTCCCTGTCCCACTGTCAGATATCAATACCACCCCGTCCAACCCCAAATCTGTTATACCAGGAAGCTTTAGCTCCCTGGTTATACAATTTAATTCCTCTCAGGTACCAGAATTTCATTGACAAACAGTTCCCTTTATTCGCGTTGTGTAGCCTCTTTTGACTTACACTTATTAATGATGATCTGCTCCTTTCAAACAAAAGTATAGTCCAAAACAAAGGTAATTGTTATCACGGTGCTTTAAAGTGCAGCACCTTTCGATAAGGGCCAAGCTTCAATAAAGATTTAATTAAACTGCTTTTCATAATCGTTTCAATAAATTTTGTTTCCATGAAATCTTCTTGAAACGTTTTTGAAACCTATAAAAATCACAGTTCTGGTTACTTTCTCTAACAGTGCATAGGCAAGCATCGTAAAAATTTGATGGAATCATTCACGGAATTTAATGGGAATGGGCAAGGGTGGCACCAGCGGGGGTCATGGCCCCTCCTTCGGGGAAGGCTGCCCCCCGTCGGGGAAATTTTCCAATTTCGTCGGGGAGCCTTAATTAATTTTGTTTCCATGAAATCTTCTTGAAACGTTTTTGAAACCTATAAAAATCACAGTTCTGGTTACTTTCTCTAACAGTGCATAGGCAAGCATCGTAAAAATTTGATGGAATCATTCACGGAATTTAATGGGAATGGGCAAGGGTGGCACCAGCGGGGGTCATGGCCCCTCCTTCGGGGAAGGCTGCCCCCCGTCGGGGAAATTTTCCAATTTCGTCGGGGAGCCTTAATCCCTGCGATAAAATATATAATAATTCCAATGATCTTCAGTCGCTCCGACGATCTGCTTGATTTTGCTCATAGGAAGGGCATATTCTTCAATGAAGACCCCAAATTTTTCTAGTTTTTCTTAGAAAACAAAATTCAAATTTTCTTCCATAAAATCCAAATTTTTCATATTTCTTCAATAAAACCCCCAATTTTCAATTTTTTTGCAAAAAGAGCCAAACCTTTTTTGGCGCGCGCGCCGAAATTTGTGTTCCCCATCCTTTTGTCAACTCATCACCTTTGTCGGAGCTTTAGGTTGCTGCACCCTCCCGTCGGGTGCTTGGCCCCTGTCGGGCAAATCCTGGCGCCACCCTCGGAAATGAGGTTATCTGTGGCAAATTTGAAATTTGAAATTTTTCTTGACTGCTTCACGACTGTCACTGCAATGGCAAATGGTGAAATCAACATGATGATTCTCTGAGATGTAGCAGACGATACAAACAACTATCTTCAGTTACAAGTCTCTCTCAACTCTTGTAGAAGTTTCAAGAGCAAGACAATCGGCAACTTTATGTCCGCTGTCTTCCAACTCCCTGATATCGGCAAAGACTCGCTCTAAAAGGAAGGGTACCATAAGTGTTGAACCTGCTTTCCTAACAAATACTTTGCTTACCGTAAATCAATTTGCATTATTTGTATATAATTTGCATTATATACACAATGATCCATAAAGGGTAAGACCTCTATATTACATTAATGCTAGTAAAAATAGCTAACAAAAAAAGAAAAAAAAGCCGGATGCGCTGTTACTTGCCAACAGTGCCACACCATTGATCTGTCAGTATTCCAACTAAACCGACTTCCCTCTACTGCCCAATACAAAATCTATATAACCGCGACATTTCTCACCTACAACAGTTGGCTCCAGGTCTATGAAAACAGCTCTAGGGACGTGTTTGCCAGCCCCAGTCTCACTGAAGAATGTGTTGAAGGAGTCATCACCACCACCAATGGTCTTATCACTGGGCATCTGACCATCAGGCTGGATACCATGCTCAAGACAGTAGAGTTCCCAGCATGCATTGCCAATCTGGCAACCGGCTTGTCCAACGTGAGCAGAGATACATTCACGCTATATAACGAACAATTCAAAGTTGAAAAAGCTCATCAATGTTATGACCAGTTGGATCATTTTCCACGAAAAAATTGAAGATTTGAAGGATATCTCAGGATATGATAATTCCGTATAAGCTATCGATTTGCATAGCAAAACCCAGCAAGACTGGGAAAGGGTTAATTATATCGATTGTAGCACAAGTGTATCATAATTATAAATTAGCAATAACATAGTAAGCACAGCTTAGCAAAATACCTTCACAGATACATTTGAACTTTTTAATATTTAAGGTCCTTGCATGCAATTTGGCAGTTTGGTGCAACATATTGGGCAAAGTTTAAAGAAAGTTACTGCAAAATATTTACATTTTTACAAAAGGAACAAATAAGGGGGCTCGTCCTTGAATTGAGGGGTCAAAGCATTCTGCTTACTACATTTTTGACAAAGGGCCCCAGCCCCTACTTCCTATGCTTATGCCATGATTCATCCCAAAGCTTTCACCGGATGTTTTCTACGGACCCCAACCGGATACGACCTCGCGTTGATTTGTTCCACCCTCTCCCCAGGTAGTAGAGCAAATCTCCGCCTTTAATACTCATAGTCACATTAGCCAGTATGTAGTGGCAACGTACTGACTGAGGTCACGTCAGTTCGGCTGGGCAACCTGGATGTAATACGACAGGTAACTGCCAGACCCTTCAATAATTTGATACATTCCAATTAACTGCTTTGTTGCATGGTGCATTTTTATCCTTTCCCGCAAACACACGTGGATGGTATAACTTGGCCTTAAACCAGGGGTGTAGCCAGGAATTTGTCAAGGGAGGGGGTGGGAGAAGCCCATAGACTGACTCTCAGCGCTTCGCGCCACCAAAGCAGAAGAAAATGTTGGCCCCAAATGCCTCCCAGATCGCTGGAATGGCTCTTCCTAGGCCTATTTACCGCATATACATAGGGGAAACACTAGCAATATTGCATACATAAACATTAAAAAATACCAAAAATATGCCCAAGGGGGCGGCTGCCCCCTTCGCCCCCCTTGGCTACGCTCATGCCTTAAACGCCCTGAATCATTTGTACGAAATCATGATTTAAGTTGTTAAAAGTTGATGAAATAGATATACTAAATTTCTAGAAACTCCTTAATGAAGTTAAAAACAGAGTGGGAATTGAATATCGTTATTTTTCTCACTGAACAGAAGTTGAGTAAGGAATTTAGTATCAGTGACTAAGTGACGTAACACTATATACCCCAACTCAGTAAGTGTAGTTTCCAGACCCTAAATTTGGCCTGTCTTCACCTTTAACTAAGGTCTGACCCTTTCTCTCAAAATTAAACTTGTGGTCACTAATTAAAAATTAGAGCCGAAGTAAAGACTTGACATTCCAAAAAGAAAAGAAAGCTTACCATTTTGCTGGATGTACAGACGGTCTCGATTAGGGGTGGGGCGAATAAAATGACTGTTTGTTGCGCTTGTGTTACAAGTCAAGTTGAGTGTTGTCCTCACCAGCAAGATGTTAGATTATTGCATTGGTTGCGCAACTCCCTGGATTATGCATGTATCTGTACTGTGACTGTTTAATTCTTCGTATCGGATCTGTTGCTATAGGGGAATGCGTGCACGTCGATATTTTCAATCTATTTGGCATCACCGACGAATAATTCCCGCGGAAACAATGGACTCTTAAATCCCCTGTAAATCAGAAATATGTTAGCCATGTAAACCAGCTGGGTATCCTTTCTGTTGAATATTGATTGAATCAGGGAGTTGCTATTAGACCCTCTGATTGAATTGTATTTCTATCCTGTTAAAGGACCAAGATGTAAGATCGTAGCCAAGATGGGGGAGGGGGTTAGTTGGGGCGAGATCTCCTAGAAAAATTTACTCCCCTAGAAAATTTCATGTTGCCATTGGCTTAACACATTCTCACATATCTAATCCCCTGAAAAAATTTCACCCCTGACAGACATATCGCCCCCTTCAGTACCTTATCTGGCTAAGGGCCTACCAAGATGGAGTATTGAACTAATCACCAGTCATCTACAGCCAAAACTTTTGCCCCAGGACTAGATTACGAACTTATTGGTCCCAGGGCTGAGCTCAATGGCACATCGGCCTTTCGGCTAAGATCAAGTGAGTTTCTGTTCTTTTGAGCCAGTCTGAAAGGACTACGCATGACAGACCCACCCATAATGTAGGGCACGGATGGGGAACCTTTTACCGCTTACTACCGTTTTGATAGTCATATTCCACTCGCGGGCCGCATATAGTGAGGGTGCAACAAGCTTTCTCCATGGGGTGCAGGCCAAGGGGCCCTAAACAGGCCCTGTTGGGGCGAAGATTCTAGGGGTTTTGGAGCTTGTACAAGTTTGTAGGCAATAGAATGTTTGTCTACTATCTTTAAATGGCAGTGAATCGAAAAGGCTACACAGGCCAGAAGTATCACTATATGACCATTTGACTTTTTATTTATTTTATGAAGTAGTAACAGTTTATATTATAGGTCTCGCTCATCAAAACTCTACAGAACAAAAAACTTTACAATTTAATAAAGAAAATAATCATGAAAAGTATTTTGGTACGACTGCTCTTAATATCTTTTCCTATAACTATTCAAGACGTATTTTCTGAACATTTATGTTAGGATTCAGGTTAACCAACCAACAAGGCCAAAAATGGCTACAAATAAAAATATAATAATGACGTTTTATGATTAAAAAGGAAAATAATCATAAAAAAATCGACAGTTGCTCTTAGTATCTGTCTGTATGTTATGATAAATATGACATTCAAAACTTATTTTTCTGAACTATTTTGTTGGAACTCAGGTCAACCAAGATGAAAAAAAACCCAAACAAACTGACTGCCAATATGATAATGATGCATTACAACAGGGCTAAGGCGGAACCTCCGGCCAGCGGGCCGGAGACATTTTTATTCGGTCCGCGAGGCAGTTCATGTAAGTTCAGAAACACTTGAAAGGTAATTGATAATAAACTTTTAACCCACGGTTCCCATGCATCGTTTATTCCGCTTAGACCACTTTCCCGTATTTCACGATAAAGTGCAGTTTATTACTAAAACCAGTTTCCACAATGTAACATGCTCACCATTTCTTTAGACTCAAACCAGGTGCAGAATCCTTTAACTTCTGGTGGTATCGGAAGTTTTGCGTGGAAGGCTACATGGCAATGGACAGAAGTGACCACACGTATAGGCGTATCTGTTACACTGAGTACGAAACTCGGTGGGCTCTGTATTTATTTCTGTAGCTTCAGATTGAAAGGTTAGAACTGGCCCTCCAAGAGTGAATTAAACGTTAAAAAGTGGAGTAAAGTTTTTCAAAATACCCATAGGCGTAGAAAGCTTTTCCAGACTGGGGGGAGGGGGGGGGGGCTGAACCTTATTTGGGATCGCCGTCCTGGGGAGGGGTGTAAGGGACATCCCCTCCCTCCCCTTTTGAAAACTTTTGGGTATTTGAGGGTCCTCAGATCAGGGGCGTAGATTTCTTTTCAACTTTTGGGGAGATGGGGTGAACTATCGCAAATGTGGAAAATGTGCACGCGAAGCGCGGGCCCATGACTGGTGGGGTCCAGGGGCCCACCTTAGGGCCCCTGGTGGGGTCCAGGGGGAGAAGCCCCCGGAAGCTTCTGAGTTTTAATGTCTCAGAAGTGGCAGGAAGACTGTTTTAAGGGGTTATTTTCAGTGGTAATGTGCTTTGGTAGGCTATTGGTATATTCATGCATTTATGACTATTTTGAACACAAAACTCGTTGATAAGCTGCACTGGATTGAAATTGTACAAGAGCAACAATGTCCTGTTAAGCTTAAAGAAAGGTAGGGATCAACAGAAAGGGTCATCCCAGACGACTGGATTTTGAATTCGGAGATCATTGCAAGACCTGCAAGTTTGCTTGAGATCAGTGGCGTCGCCAGGTTTTTTGTGATTAGGGGCACCATAGATGATATCGTAATAATACCTCAGTTCTCCCAAGTCTGCGTAAATTACACCTGCATTTGCATGCAGCAGTTTTGATCTTTCGTTTGTCACTACATAAAGGTGTCGTCCTGGGGAAGGGGTTCTCCCTCCCCTTTATGAGTTTTTTTTTATTAATTTAAGGTCTTTTAGATGCAAAATGGTGATATCTTTGGGATGTTTTTGGAACTGATCATATATGGCCGGAAAATGTCCATAATCTAGTGAATGTTAGTTTTTGGTAAGGTAAAAGAGGAGAATATGTTGTCTATTAAGAGACAGATACGTTGTCAACAAATCTCCTGAATCCCCTTCCCTTCTGTCTATTTTACTGCCTTCTATTTCGGGAAAGTTTTTGCACAAAAATATGTGAGTGGAGTCCACAGAAACATTTTTGAGTTATTACGAAATATGTCCTTTCCTTCATTGTGCATTATGAAAGGGCATCTAAGGCTAGCAGATACCTGAATAGGGACTCCTGAAAGCTCTGCATTAATCATATTAATTGGGGCGGGGGGGGGGGGGAGGATGGACAATTAAATAATGTGTATACTACCTGACATCCAAATGGTAATATAGAGTATACGACGCCGAACACTTTACAACTATCGTAATTTTCCTACTATTGAACTAAAATCCGGACGAACAGCTGCCAGCAATGGAAAATGAGAGGGAGGGAGAGTATAGGTGCAGGGAGGTGATATTAGACCTCCCTGACAGGTGTAGCAAAAAAGGGGAAGGACTAATAAGAGCGTTACAGAGTGCTGTTTTCGTCATGTGTATTAACAATCACTATCTATACCGATAATTGCTCAGCGCGAACTGGCGAAGCTCTGGTAAAATTTTTTGAAAAATATATAACGGCAGATACGTACTTTCAACCTTCTACATCATGCTATATATTAGATTGAAAGATCCCATATTGGTGCGAGGTCCCCCACAGCTGTTTGGAGATGTATCTCTGTTTCTCGGAAAGTGTTGTGACCAGAACTGTTTCGTGTATCATTACCGCAATAATGGTTATGGCATGGAGTGTAAACAGTGACGAATAATATTTCCATTACATTACAAAACCTGCATTCAGACTCGGAGACACTTTCAATCGCCCAACAAACCTACATGCTACAGCCATAAGCCAGTGTTTTACCTATTAATTCGTAAACTTTCAACTTTTTGCTGCTGTGATTTTTCGAAAGTTGCTATCGGAAGATATTGATAATGTGAGTGACACTGACGCAAGGTTGGAAGCGTGCGGAGGGCGCGAAAATTTTGATAGATTGTCAACGATTTTGATAAAATCCTGATAGTTTGAGAAACATTTGTCATAGAGAGTGAAGCGAGATTGAAAACATTTCTTACGAAAATGAAGAATAAAATGTACTTTCCATCATACACGTATCTGCAGACTGAAACATTGGGGGGATGATTACATGGGCCATCCCCCCTAATCAAATGTTGGGGGGATATATCCCCCATCCCCCCCTCCCCCCTGGGATTTACGCCTATGCCTCAGATGCAATTTGGTGCAACATTTTGGACAAACTTTAAGGAAAATAACTGCAAATTTTTGACATTTCTTACAGAAGAGACAAATAAGGGTTTTTTGCCCTTGGATCTTGGGGGGGCATACTTCAGCCCCCACATTTTTGACTGGGGGCTAAGCCCCTAGCCCCCCGCTTCCTACGCCCCTGAAAATAACCGTTTTTTCGACGCATCTTGCGAGCACGTTTTGTATGTGTTCGTTCATTTTTACTTCATAAGATACATAAAAAGTCAAATGGTCATATTTTGATACTTCTGGTCGGTACAGCCTTTCGATTCAATGTCATTTAAAGACAGTGGATAAGTATTCTATTGCCTACAAACTTGTATACTCCAAAACCCCTAGAGGCTTCGTCCCACCAGGGCCTGTTTAGTACCCCCATGGACTGCGCCTCATGGAAAAAGCTTGTGGCGCTCTCACTATCTGCGGCCCGCGAGTGGATTGTGACTATCAAAACGGACCATAAGCGGTTAAAGGATCCCTACCCCTGCATGATTACAATAAAGGAAAATAATCATTAAAACATATTTGTCACACTTACTCTTATGTCTGTTCACATTTTATAATAAATATTAAACGCTTTTATTTTTTTCTGAACATTTCTGAAGGAATCCATGTCAACCAAGACGGCCGAAAAACCAAAATGCCCATCAACATAACAATAGTAATAGAAAAATAAAGAAATAATAATTTAAAATAATTTCGAAACAACTGCACCTAATATCTGATACTATTTTCCTTATTAAATTAAAATATCTGCGGTCATTTTTGCATTTGGCAGGCATTATGGATGAGTGAAAACCAAAATATTTTCTCTTGCCCTTTCGATTTCATGATCAGGGGACCATAAGGTTTCCGAAAAGAGGATTGTTTGGGGGCGGGGGATGCCCGTAAAAAGCCTCTGGTCTATGGTCTATATGTTCATCATATAAACACATGCCTTATCCCATGTTCAGAGACTGCTTCTGTACATTACATGGAATGCATTGTGAATTAATAAGAGTACAGTTTACCTCGAAAGTGAGAACATTTCAATTCAACTAATGACTACGAATTATTCAGGGCCCACATTCCTATCGAACTATGGCTCCGTTCACTCTAAGTCCGTCCCTGGCATCAATAACATTGACTTGCGTATATGGTGACAATTCCACTGGACTCTCCTCCCCTTTTGCTCTCTCTCTTGTTTTTTATGTTCTCTTTCCTAATTTTCTGCAACTTTCTTTGAAGGGTTAACTTTCCCTTTTGCTTATTGTAGTTTTATTACTACGGATTTTCAAACCTTTATCTTTTTAACAGATTTTCCTTTCCCTTCTTTGTTGTTTACAGTTTCTTTTTTAGTGTCCTTCGTGTGTCTTTAATGCGTGCTATGTAACTTTTTATGCTGTATTTCGTTACACATTTGAAAACTTAATTTAAATTGAATTGAAATACATATAAATTATATGCAAGTATATTACAGGAACGTATAGAAGTAAAAGACATGACGCATCAGTAAAAGGAAGATAACCAGACAAAAGTAAGAACTTTGTGAGTCTGATCCCTTGCCTAAACTTTACAAGAAAAATAAACAAACAAACAAACAAACAAAACAACCTTGCAACATAGGCTACAATTGGATACGTCATTTACACGAATAGGTGAGCAGAAGAGCAAACTTCATGTACAGAGGTAAGAGTTTTGATATATTCTCGTACCCTCAGTAGCGTGATGTTATGGGAAGTTTTTAAAAGCCAAAGTAAATAATATAGGAGTTTCTTAAATTTTCACTTTTAAAATTCCATGAATGTACCCACATTATACCTAGGTAATTGTGGGTAACCAGCATACGTTCTGGCGCCTTCAGCTGAGGATCCCTTTTTGTGGTGTTGGTTCCACTTCTTGTCGTGTATAGCCTCAAATGGCACGACGGCTAATTCTGCCTTGCATGAATGTGCCACATCTGTGCTTTTGCTTCGACTCCCTGCCGAGGTATGTCGACTTTTCTCCATGCTACTTTGGGGCAACTTATGAATGCTAGTTTGGGGCAACTATCTATTAAATTACGGGTAAAAGTACTCAGCCCAACAGCACCCCCAACTGGAAGTATTCCCTTAATACCTTGATGGTTTCAAAAGCGTTCTTGCTGAAAGAGAGATTCAACTGCCGAGACGATCTCGCATGGGGACCTGGATCTGGGTCCTTTATGAGACTGTAGTTGTAAAAGTTCGAGTATCATTGCAGGAATGTCTTAGGGAAGTCTATGTGTTCTGTCTCATATACCATGTATGATAGGTCTTTTCCACGCTCTAATGGGGACGTCCGACAACCCCCTATCCTCGGTGATGAAACTGTAGCCCTTAAAAAGTATTCCTAAACTTGGTTTTGCACAAATGTTGTACAACAGGGTCATTCTACTCTTCGCATCTAGTCATGCTCTACTTTAAAACCACCCATTTTTCCAATTTTAGCAAGAAAAAAGGGAAAAGGGGGTTTTCTCAAATGCATTTAGCGGGCTTGCATGATCTTTACGCCACTGTTCATGGGTGACTAGGTCATTTGATGACTTCAACATATGATTTTCCCCATGAATCCATTTTGAATGATACTGTACAAATATGGCCAGAGCTTCTTGTTACTTCATAGGCCCGGCCCCTACAGGGCAGTGGCTCAGTGGGTGGTAAAATAGATTTTTTAACTCGCAGATTATCGCTTTACATTAATCATTAGTCTTACCTGGAATTATTGCTCTGAACACGCTGGAATCCTACAGGCAATTGAGTAAGTCGTTCTCTTTAATATGGACTCATTGGCGTAGCGACCGGGGGGGGACTTGGGGGACTCCACCCCCCACGAAATCTCAGGGCCCCGTTGCCCCCAGCTGGTGTTCGGAGAAACGTTGAAAAAATGTGACATCAAATACACCATCCCTCCCGTTTGGAGATCCACCACCCCTCCAGCCCCCCCCCCCCCATAGAAAACTCTGGCTACGCGACTGCCTGGACTTAACAAGTTGAGTATTCATTACTACGTGTTCCATCAAAACCTGCTAACATTGCGATTTTATTATTTGTTGTGCGCACATTGAGTAGTACTTGCTACAAAACTGTCAGTTAAATTTTCGTATCTAAAATGCTGCAAATTGCCTCAGTTTCTGGAACATTTCTCTTTGGACCATTATCGAGGACTAATCCCTGTAAGAAAGGGCCCCAAGGCTGGTCCCTGGACTCCACACCTACAGGAGAGTGGTTAAGGGACATGGTTCAACTGGCAGCTATGTCAAGTAGTAAGGAATAAGCAAGTGGTCACACAAGGTGAGAGGTATTCTCTACAATGTGTTATAAGGCAGTGATCCTTCATGTTAATTATTATCGCTAAGTTTAGTACTTAATAGGAAGTCTAAACATTTATCTCAATATCTCTAACCATTTATTTGATTTGATTTGATTTTATTTTATATACTTTCTTTAACCAGGGTAACCCGTTCAGTCCCAAGGCACTGTTCTTCCACGGGGCCCTGGGTATTCCGGGAATCGTATTTCGTTCCGGTACAGGACGTAAAATCCTTTAGGTAAGTTCTAGTTTAAGTTTTTGTTCCATTCTTTTCAGCAGTAGCGCGATGGTGGCGCTATACACTCTAAAAAATAATGGGCAAATTTAAATTCCGCACAGCGACACCTTAATGGCTATACACCACGGTATATCCCTGATTGAACCCACATGGAGAGAACATTTACACAAATATAACAACTATTTGTTACTTTGTGTAAATATACACCACATGTGGATGAAATAACCATATTTGTGTGATACTATGTGTAAATGTACACTACATGTGGGTCAAATTAACCATATTTACTGGTGAATAAATACCCATCTTGGGCGTTGCTGTGAGGGATTTATATTTATCCTTTTTGGATAAATAGCCCATTAACATTTTAGAGTGTAATGCTAGTGCAAACTAAAGAACACTTGCGAATTCATCCCTCACCCCCACACCGTATCTCTAATGTGCTTGATATTTGACTGACTTAAAGCAAATGAGCTGAATTGCAGGCGGGGAGGTAGGGGTTACGTGAATCCTCCAACGCTGGGCTGCAGGGCGGAGATCATAACTTCAAAGCAAGAAATTAATGTTTTGACAAATATTTCGAACCTCTTTTAGTGGTGTGTGACGTAATCAGTGGCTGATCCAAGATCTTTGTGTGGTAAGGGGTATGTATCCTCTCTCCGGGCTGTCCTCATCATTTTCTTCCATACACTCAGCATTGTGACTTTACTTTCACAATTATAGTTGTTGTGGTTGTTATTATTATTATGATTATTATTTTTTATTATATAGAATTTTCAACTAAAGCTCCAAATTATCTTTAAGTAAAACCCCAAATTCTCAAATTTTCTCCACTTTAAACTAAACATTTTTTCAAATTTTCCCCAAAATTCTAGGCTACTAAAACTTCATATTTTCTCCAATTAAACCCAAAATTTTCTAACGCTACTTAAAATTTTGGCTCGGTTGTCCTTCCGGCAACCAGTCGCCGTTGTCGGGGCTTCGGATTGCTGACCCCCTGCTGTTTAGTTTGTCCACCCCTTCGGGCAAATCTTGGTACCAACGTGGGGTGATGGGGGTTAGTATTCCCGTTTCAGCTGTAGTGTGTATACCTGTATGGCTGGCCATCTCGAACAGTCCTAGATGCATCACTGACCCACGTGTTGCGTCCATTTTAATATAGCTCGTTGATCCCTCGTGCAATCCCCAGTTCTTAGCAATGGCGGACCCAGAGGGGGCGCAACAGGCACCCCCATCGGCCTCGTGAGTGAAAAAAAGTTGAGTCCAAGAAAGAAAATGCTTCAAAATGTGTCAAATATAGCACCATTTTGCATCTCAGCCCTCTTCTACCCCTCCCCATAGACCCTCCCGTTAGACCCCCTCCCCAGGACCGCGATCAGTCAAACTTTGCGCTCCCTCTATTTACAATTCCTGGATAGCAACCCCTGCTTAGCAACCGTGCCCATTGACCACGAAGGCAATCGAAGTACTCGGGTTTTCATTTTTCAATGTAGGAGATTTATTCTATGAGAGTTATTTCACATTGTTTGAAAAGCTCATAACCGTGATAATCAGCTATTAATCAGCGATTCGAATGTCATATCCGCTCAATGAGTACTTTTATGTTGTGTCGGCCACGGCATAAACCCTGTAGTGAGGACGTGCTTCATTTGGGCCTATTAAGCGATATGCCCAGGTGAATCGCTGCCTACAAACCTAGCAGAGAAGGGAGGGGGGCTACCATGAATAGGTTTGAAGGAATAGGGATGGAATTTTAGTACGATGTTAAAGTTAAATTTAAGTCTTTAGACAGTACTCAGCATTGTATCACCTCAATAGCTAGCAAGGAAATTTATCTGTCGTCGAGAGTAGACTTTGAACAGTGCGATCAAAATCTAAGCGCAGAATTAGATATGACAACAATGGAAGGCAAATAAAGGAAAATAAAATGTCGCATACAGTTAACTTTGTTTTATTTAGTAAGCATAATGAAAACACCTCGTGTTTAGGCTTCCATAGCAATAACAAATAAATTTTCTTCATGCTAGAATGGCAATAATAAATATACATTTGCTTGTGAATTTATAAAGGTCTTTGCAACTGTGCGGGGAGAGAGGGCACAAGCATTCGTAAAGGTTTTAATATTCAAGGTGATGGTTGACCTGTTGGTCGTAGTGAGGAATGATTCAAGTACTACAGGGGGTAAAAAGTTTGGACGGATTTTCGGATGACCCTCTAATCTAAATCATCTAATACTCGTCTCCTTCCTCCTCCTCGCCCTCAGCATCGACTGAGTCGACACCAACTTCTTCGTAATCCTTCTCCAGGGCAGCAAGATCTTCACGGGCCTCAGAGAACTCACCTTCCTCCATACCCTCACCGACATACCAGTGAACAAAGGCTCTCTTGGCATACATCAGATCAAACTTATGATCAAGACGAGCCCAGGCCTCGGCAATGGCAGTGGTGTTGCTCAACATGCAGACGGCACGCTGGACCTTGGCGAGGTCACCACCTGGTACCACAGTTGGTGGTTGGTAGTTGATGCCTACCTTGAACCCAGTTGGACACCAGTCGACGAACTGAATGGTGCGCTTGGTCTTAATGGTGGCGATGGCAGCGTTTACGTCTTTGGGTACCACATCACCACGGTAAAGCAGACAGCAAGACATGTACTTGCCATGACGAGGATCACACTTCACCATCTGGTTGGCTGGCTCAAAGCAAGCATTGGTGATCTCAGCAACAGTCAGCTGCTCGTGGTAGGCTTTCTCTGCTGAGATGACAGGGGCATAGGTGGCCAGAGGGAAATGGATACGTGGGTAGGGTACCAGGTTGGTCTGGAACTCAGTCAGATCCACATTCAAGGCACCATCAAATCTCAGGGAAGCAGTGATGGAGGATACAATCTGACCAATCAGACGATTCAGGTTGGTGTAGGTTGGCCTCTCGATGTCCAGGTTACGACGGCAAATGTCATAGATAGCCTCGTTGTCAACCATGAAGGCACAGTCAGAGTGCTCTAGGGTGGTATGGGTGGTCAGGATGGAATTGTAAGGCTCAACAACAGCTGTGGAGATTTGGGGTGCTGGGTAAATAGCAAACTCCAACTTGGACTTCTTACCGTAATCGACGGAGAGACGCTCCATGAGCAGGGAAGAGAAGCCTGAACCAGTTCCTCCACCAAAGCTGTGGAAGATGAGGAAACCTTGAAGACCGGTGCATTGATCAGCGAGCTTCCTTGTCCTGTCCAAGACAAGATCAATGATTTCTTTGCCGACGGTGTAATGACCTCTGGCGTAGTTGTTGGCGGCATCTTCCTTTCCAGTAACCAACTGTTCGGGATGGAAGAGTTGACGGTAGGTGCCAGTTCGGACCTCATCTGGAAGGAAAGGAGAAAACTTATAAGTTGGGCTGATAAAGAAATCAAGCACACAAATGCCACCTACCAATCAAATTTCTCATATCTCTACCAGCTTAAAAATTCGTTGTCTCGTTATACAAGACATTTCTATATTATCAAAAAGGATTTGTTCCAGCCGTTTGAAAAAAAATCAGGTCCACCACGAGCGACTTTCGCGACTTAAAATATTTCATTCACCCTAGGGACATAGCCAACGAAGTAGTACAAATTTAAATTCCTCGACATTGTACTAGCGAAACGTCACAAGCTCCCATTTTCTTCCTAGTTCCAGGCACTGTGCCTGTTTGGTAATACGGGGCTGAAGCCAGTTCTAAATGGCGCTATGAATGTAGGCATAACTACGCTTAGGCAATTGAAGTGTTTCTCGGAAGTTAAACTTTTATGATAAAAATCTGACATTCATTTTCCACTGGTTTCTGAAATTACATTAAAGGGAGAAAGCAGTCGCCCCAAGTTTATTTTCAAAATCTGCTAAATCTTACAGATCTCCTCTGATCGCGCTCACTTGTATCTTTCCTTACGTTTCCGTATAAAATCATTGAATACTGAAAGTTCTAAACCAAGGAGTTATTATGCATGCATTTAAAAAACATGTAACAAAAATATTGTCACATGATTGATAAGAACTACTCCTGAATTAGGATGACGAGGAACACTAATTCCAATTGGGGAGGGGGGACTGCATTTTCACTTTAAAATTCGGTGTATTGTTCCTCAACACGTGGATTATGCCCAAAGCCCCCAACAAAGGTTTCAGTGACAGACCCTCATCATCATGGGCGTCCGCAGAAAGAAAGTCAAGGGAGGGCAAAATTTTTTTGGCGGCGGCCCACTTTTTTCATGGGAAATATTTTACTCCCGGAAAGGTTTAGATGCTACTTTTCACACAGTGTTGACAAAGGCGTAGCCAGGAATTTTTCAAGGGGGGGGGGGCGAAGCCCATGGACAGACTCTCAGCGCTCCGCGCCACCATGGGTTGGCGCGGAGCGCAAGAAAATTTTGGCCCAAAATGCTTCCCAGATCGCTGGAAATGGCACTTCCTTCCAAGACCTATTTACCGCATATAAATAGGGCATACATAAGCAATATCGTAAATATAAACTTTAAAAAATACCAAAAATATGCTCGAATGGGTGGGTGGGGGGGGGGCTGCTGGGGCCTGAGTGTTGATATTTTTATTAAATTATTGTTTTGAGAGTACAAATTCACACTGATTGAACTGTTAAGAAATGTTGGTGTTATATTTTCTTCGTTTTTTTCTTTATTTTTTCTTCGTTTTTTCAAGTTTTTGATTCCCCCCTGCCCCCCCCCCTCCGGACGCCCATATGCTCATCATGTATCGATACCAAGTGCCACTGTTAGTATAAACAAGACCCTCCAACCCTCAGCAGATACCGGTGTGTGCCACAGACGAAGAATCCTAAATTTTAAAAAGTAATGGGCAATGGCAAGTGTGTCCAAATAGCTAGTGTAGGTATTCAGCAAAATAATGAATAGAAACATATGCTTACCGACAACAGTTGGTTCCAAGTCTACAAAGACAGCTCTTGGGACGTGTTTGCCAGCTCCAGTCTCACTGAAGAATGTGTTGAAGGAGTCATCACCACCGCCAATGGTCTTATCACTGGGCATCTGACCATCAGGCTGGATACCATGCTCAAGACAGTAGAGTTCCCAGCATGCATTGCCAATCTGAACACCGGCTTGTCCAACGTGGATAGAGATACACTCACGCTGTATAAGGAAACAGGATTACTTAGTGAGAACTGAGAAGATACAGGTACAATCTCAAGAGCTAAAGAAAATTTTATATGTCCCAGTGTCATGCAAAATAATCAGGACCTCCTTGAAAAGCAGTCATGCCAACATGATTAAGCGATCAACTTATCCTTTATTCATCATTTCACATGACCAAGGCTTAAGAGAGAGCAGTCCAGGAGTCATTTGAACTCCCAAAATTTTGGATTGCCCCATATATATAATACATTTTAACACACAAACTTCACTAGAATTTACTGTTTGGACTCCCTGACCTCACCATGCTGGCTAAAGCCCTGCACATGACTATGATACATTTTCTTTTTTTCGGGGCGGGGGGAGACTGAAGGATCCAGGTACTTTAAAAAAAAAAAAAAAAAAAAAAAACAAAGTAAAGAACGATGAAAGCATTTTTGAAAGTAAGGTACACTCTGCATGGGGGGGGGGGGTCCTTCGACGAAGTGTGTTTTGTACGCTAGTGGATATGATGAAAAAAATAATGACCCCCTTAGTTGGACTTACTGTATACACCACCAGGTGTGCTAATTCACGTATTAAATCTCCTTTAAATCGTGATATGTTAAATTCATGCAAAATAACTCCTTAGCTTACTTGCACTATGCATAGTATGCAATAATATTTATGTACAAGCTTATGAAAGGTAACTGGAGGGAATAAGGGTTAAGGATATATACAAAAAAAAAGTAGCCAGCCTTATACTAGGCCCATAAAGCTTCTCCCTATAAGGTTGATGATACAGCAAATATTTTGGGGCAGTTTTTCGGATTTATTGTTAATATTCATACGTCATATTTAATCAAAGAAGAAATTTCCGTTTCATCTTATTACTTATCTACCGTACTTGGTCTGCTAACAGTTGGCACGCTAGGTTTAGGGAAAAGAAAACCGGCAGCCTTGGTGTGCTTGTAGACGGGAACGAGTTAGCTTCGATCAGGTGCAGCAACACTAGGCCACACGAAATAAATGATTGTGTCGCATATTCTTATAAACAATGGGTAATTAAACTCACAAGCATAGAAAGCTGCTTTTAAATGGGGTTGAACGTTGGAGACACTCGTTCTGGAGAAGGGGTCAGTCCTTTGAGGGAAGAGGGTTTCCCTAAACCTTTAAAATGCACTACTTGAATGTCCTTAGATGCAATTTAGAGCGACATTCTGTTAAATTTTGAAGTTTATTTACTGAAAACATTTGATATATTTCACAAAGGGGACAAATAAGAGGAGTTTTCGTCCTAGTTGGAAGTGGAGGCTGAAGCGTACTAAACTTTAAATTTACCCCGCCACATTTTTGATTAGGGCTCCTTTTCTCGCTTTCTACCCAATGATTAAACTCAAGTGGTTGTGCAACCCTACTGTATATTTTGCATGAGCTGTTCTGGATAATTTGGAACTATTTCATACAAGGATAGATTAAACTTGCCTTTGAAAAATCTCTCTAGGCCTATGTGGACTGGGAATCGTCCTCAAACTGGTTCATTGTCTTATAGTAATATTGTAATAACATATGTTAAAAATCAAACTAATAAGTTTATTTCAACAAAGTTACATTGGTCTTATACGTAGAAGAAGGCAAGTCCTACACTGTAAAAATAGACGTCTTCATTTTTTAACACATATATGGCGCTTAAGAATTAGAAAACGAACAACAAAATGGATACGCACAGTAATTGACTGAACGAATATTAACACATGATAAGGATAATGACGTCAATTAAAGTGCACTCCGCAAACACGTTTACATGATTTATATATATGTTAATTTTTCTTTATTAAAAACAACTTGATGTTTACAGTAATCATGAAATAAACGCATAAACGTGTTTACGAGATGGCGTTAAAGTGGCGGCAATGTGTTAAAGTTGACGTTTTAGACGTTTAATTTGCTTATGTATTTTATTGTTTTTTCTGTTACATAAACGCCAAGACGCGTTTATTATCTGTTACAAAAAAGTGTTAATCAATTTTTACAGTGTATGATACAAAACTCAACTTTGTAATGTATAGCCTAAGTCACTCTTGGACACAATGAAAGAGGCCGTTGAGTCTGAACATTCACTCGTTCACTATCCATGATAAAGTGATCAGCCGGAGAGTAACGGACCCGTGATAAACGTGATAGCATAACCGTTCAGTTTATATAAACTTCTTAAGTTAGGGGTTTATCCACACCCCTCCCACGATGAAGTATTTTACAAAATCAAAGTTCTGGGACAGTTTGTGACCTACAAGTATAAAACCCCATGAATTACAACTTAATTATGGTCGTGCCAACCACGGGAGGGGGAGGCAGCCACCGGAGTGGGGTAAGCCCCATTTCTGAAGAGGAAATTTGGCAAAACTCGGGTAAAATTCTCGTGTAATACAGCCTTTTTCCTCGAGCAAAAACTGCTCAGTCCCCTGGAAAAGGGTATGCTGTACGCCTATGAGCTCAATTTCCAGGGAAACTAAAAATTTCTTGGGATATTATAACATAAAGAATCATTATACGTTAACTTCCCGTTTGTCTACCCATGGAGCTAATTCGTTGTAGCTCAACGGTCTTCCACATTTGCTTAGGCGTGCATATAATGATATAGCACTAAACAAAAGTCATGTAGGCCTATATGGCGGCAAATACCAAAAGTTAAAGCTTACAGTATATTAATGCGAGACTCGGAGTCGGAGAGCCCGCCATCAGAACATTTTCAGTTAACTAAACTGACTGAGGCAATTTACAGTTTCAAAATACGGACTACAAAGACCATATTAATACTTTTCCCTCAGAATAATTCAGATGTTAAGGTGATCGTAAGACAGATAAAAGCAACTTACCATTTTGATATAGGTTTTTGGAAGATTTTCGAAGTAAGCAGAAAAATAAATTAGAGAAACGCCTTTCTTGAACTACTTGATGGTAGGACGTGAAGAAGACTTGTGACCGTTGCTACAACGAACGATCTCTCTTATCCTACACAAGCGACAACAGTTGTTGTGATTGGTCGTCAGGACACCTTGTCACTATGGTGCTAACGCTTTTCCTATAGCGACCGTTACTATGGACCTTTGAACTGGGACGACTCATCCATCGCCATCGCAGTAATTACGACTGTTTGCTACAAGGCCACGTAGCCTAGCTACGGGGTCTGAGCATGATTTCATCCTACAGTTGTAATCCATTATTGTATTGTGTATAGTGCTAAACATTATTGATCAGGCTTGCAGTTGCCAGTTACTATGCTTTCAGACTATGCCCAGTGCAGAATGCAGATGATCCCTTACTGCCTAGTATGGTAGAAGCGTAGGTCTTCAAGCAGTAAGCCGAGAGCATGATTTGCAATTAAGCGAAGTGGCCTACTTTTCGTCTGTTTAATTCGTCACAGATTACCTCATCCCCCTCCCCAGCCCCATTTCATATCAGCCATCTTAGACGATTCCCCCTTCACAAAAGCCTGGATCATCAAATTGACTTTTATTGTATACTTAGGTGTATCAGGTACGAAGTAAGGATTTTTTTTAAATTCAAAGGAAGGGGACTCACAATTGTGAGGTAGCGGAAACCCGAACCTGCAGAGCCTCGAAGGCGCAAATCTTCGATGGAGATTCTCCCTAGGGAATATTTTAAAACTAATAAAGCATTGTTCGAGGGGATTTCCCTGGCATCTACTAATTTCCGTGAAAAAAAAGGCTAGCCAGTGATGATGGTCGTGCATGTTACCTCAAAATGGCTGGTCTGGGGCACTCGATAAAATTTTGAAATTAATCACTGCTTGATGCTATTTTGTGGCATCTGGTGTTTATTATACGTAATTACTCAAACGACAGTTTAAGACCTAGGCCGCCTCAAAGAAAAACTAGCAATGGCAAAGGGCTGGGACAGCAACCTCATCTTGTATCTGAGCTGTCTCGTATTTTTTTTTTTTGGCTAATGTGTGTCGAGGGAAACGGGATAAAATAAGTACCGTACCTTGCATTAAAGACTTTTGACAAAAAAGTTTGAGAAAAATATGCACTAGCTGGCTAGGCTGACACAAGCCTGTTTTGTGTTTTGTGTATGATTAACATAAGTAGGCGGGTCCGCGGCACATGTCCAGCTTAAGTAAGTTCGGAGAATAGTGGGCTTAGCGTGAACTTGAAAGCGAAACCCCCATAACTCCGGAGGGTATACGCTTAGTGGGTTCCGGTGGAGTTCAAGGACCTCTCGAAGTTTAAGGGTCCATAATTGAGGAGATTAGCGTATGTGCGCGGCGATTTCCCGGGTTATGAAGTCCTTAAATTTTATAATCAGGACAATCGAATTTTCAGTATTTTCGTCAGAGGTAAATGCGAGAGCGAAAAATAACTTAGACTTCTGGATAGTTTTTAGAAGTTTATATACTGTTCAAAGGGGATAATGAAGCGGTTGAAAGCCCGCCTGTATTCTCGCTTGGTAAAAATGGTATGATCAACAAAGTAAATCTAAGAAAATAACCGAGGAAACTAGCCGGAAAATAACACGAAATATTATCAAGAACGATTAGGCCTATCTGAGTGTTGCAGTTAGGCTGCGCACAAACATTTGTTTGCCTGACTCGGTTTCAGTTAGTTAGGCTATATAAATAAGCCTTAGGCCTAATATTCTCTTGTGCCTCTAATAATGTTAGCATCCATTATTTTGTTATTGGAGGAGTGTTTGTTAATTTGGTGAAAAAGGCCAGTAAACCATCGGTGTCTTTTTACCAACTTAGTAGGCCTAATATTACACTTTACTTTATGACAGTGGTACAGGTTCTTTTTCGCTCGGTTTTATGACTCGTCGGTCTCGTCGCCTTGACAACCGCCAGACAGCCAGACAGCTCGAACAGTCGAATACGAAATTGGTTTGGACTAAGTTTCTATCTAGTTGCCAAGAGGGATCGAGCTTATGCAACTCCCTGCATTGACATGCTCTACAGGCTGGCTGTATGGCTATCAGGATGGTGTTACATTCAATAGCACCCCATAACGTTACAACTACGTGACCTGATGAATAAATGCAATTGCACGCTTCTATGGAATTGCATCTATACTGTACTGAACGAGGCCATCACTGATTCATTTCTTGTACAGCAGGTTCGAGATATGTTAAAGCAGGGAGTTGTCCCTGATACTCCTTGGTTCAAGGCCGTACACAGGCATTTTTGGCTGGGGGAAGGGTAAAAAACTAGGACATTACTGATCTTATGGCCTGGGAAGGGGTCTAAGGGGAGGGGTTCCCCAAAGAGGGGTTCCCCTCCCCTTTGGAGAAAAATGCTATTTTAGAAGGAAGTAGATGACAAATAGTGCAATATTTGAGTGGATTTCAGCTTGAAAATGAACTCAGACGAAAAGCAGTGGTGACGAAATGTTTACTACGCAAAAATAATTATGAGAAAAATCTTACTTTAGCCATCTTTTCATTTTATAGTAGCTATTGTGAAGCTCTGGCATTTAGGTTTTTTACACACCTTTAAAAGCAGGCCCGTAGCCAGAATAACCATTCTGGGGGAACATCGGTGTTGGAGTTTGACCGGCTGGGGGGAGGAGGGTTTAAGGGGAGGGGAATTTTTGTCTATTTCAAAGATTCTAGATGCGAAATGGTCCAAAAATGCTGGTTTCGTAACTAATTTGTCCTCCTTTTATTGAAAAATATGGGGAGGGGGTGGGGGACGTCCCCACGTGGCTACGTGCCTGTTTAAAGGACCAAACTGAAGAAAACATGTTTTCAAATATCAAATTATTTTACCTAGCATATGGACATATGCATAGTTACAATAATTAATTTCTTAATGTGAATGTCCTTCTTCCAGGGCCGGTAGCGAGCCGGGGGGGGGGGTGGGGTGGGGGTGCACCCCCCAATATTTGGTCGTCCGTCCGCAAATTTTCGGTCTGTCGGCAAAAAGAGAAGAGGGAAAGGAAATGAAGAGGAAAAGAGGAGAAGGAAAGGAAAAGAAAAGAGAAGAAGGGAAAAGAAAGGTAAAGGAAGGGAGTGAAAGGGAAGACGGAGAATGAAAAGAAAAAAAAAAAAGAAAGAGAGAACGGGCCGGTCTGTTATCGGCTATTTCGATTTTCGGCTCTTCATCCAATTGGCCCATTCAAGTTGAAGGCCCGTCGGCAAATTGATTATGCATGTGACGGCCGTATACGGCCGTATCAACGGCCATCGGTGTAATTGGACGAGTGACATGAGTCCGTCGGCAACTCGGAAAAAGAAAGGGAATTAACGGCTTCCGTATAGGTGCACTATTTCGGGCCATACGGCATTCTTGAACAAGACATATGTCTAGACTAGTTGCGGTGCCTTGACAGTAGCAACTATTAGGCCTAGTGTTTCATGTTAATTATTTTTAGACTAGTGTATGACTGCTTAGTCACAAATGAATTATGACATAAATGATAGGCGGGGTGTATTTTCACCCCTAATTGGGTTACGACTTTGAAAAAATTATAACTGCATAGAACTCCGCATTTTATTTAAATTTGAGTCGGAAGTTTGTTACGATTTAAAACTGTTGCTTCACCCATTCTGAGACACTGGAAATTTTTAGAATAAGGTTGATATTTCACTTAACATGTCCTGAGAGTTATGGGTGGTGGGATGAATGAACATGTGAATTATGAGTAAAATTGTCAAAAGAGGGGGTGAATTATGGAAAATTTGCCTTGAAAAGTATTAAATTGTATCTAAATTTAGCTCCCTAACCCTACTGGCCACCCAAAGGCGCTTTAGTGTGGCGATCAACTGATTTCGTCGGCTATGGGGAAAGTTTAAGTTCGTAGAAGGTGATTTGACTGGCTTTACGAAGATGTTTTGAATATAACTGTTTACAAGCAGTATGTAAAGCAAGGAGAATTTTTTTCCGAGTTTCATAGTTCAGTAACAAAAACATTGTCACATGATTGAAATAGGTGAGGGTCAGTTTTTCACCAACTTCCAACTAATTTCAAAACTACTAGCAATAACAAAAACCTCTAGCAATGCCAAATGAATTAATAAAATAACCACAAACAACCGAATAGTTCCCTTTGTTCAACACTCGGAAGTGCAAAAACAATCATAACACTTTATCTGTTTATCTACACTGTGTCAACTCAATTCGATGGCGCTGTTCACAAAAATAACCTAACCGACCATGCTCAAATAAGCTGACTAGTGTGTGTAGAAAATTGTCTAAAAATAGACACCGCCCACGCATTTACAGAAAGAAAAATCCCAATTACACCCACTTAAAAAGGTCACAAGGTCCGCGAAAGTACCTTACCTAAAAGAATCCAACCACCCCTACAACTTGGACTACGTCGCATTTCGATACAACCAGCCGACTAGGAGGAGTTACGGTCCAAAGTCCAAAGTCGCAATTTTGTGTCGACGACATAAGTTGCGTGTGCCTGCGTGGCAGGCACCGCAACTAAAAACCACTTTCTGCACATTATTCTTCACTTTTATCATCACCATGGGGAGCAGAACGTACCGATTACCCATGGAGAGGGTATCCTTAGCGCGTCTTCTAAAGCCTAACCTTGACTTCAAATACATTTTGCAAACTTCTGAGGATCCGGTTTACCCACAAACATCCTGGGAAAAAAATAATGCTTGCCGCGCATGTCTTCCCTTCACTGTAAATCTCATTCTTTTAACTTCTGAACACCGAAATGAAACTGATACAGAACCCATCTTCAGATCCTGGCGTTCAAAGCATATTTTGACGCTTGTGTTAAGATTCTGAACACTTTTTCTCCCTTTTTGAAAGCCGGACGCCTATCCACTTATCGTATTTGAACGCATGACGTGTCTAGTGTTCAAATGCTGAACACATACCGGTAGTGTTCCAATTCTGAACGACAGGTCAGCTCCTAAAGTACAGTGGCATGAAGGGAGGAATTATAGCCTAACACATTAGAATTAACCGGAATCTTTGCATTGGATAATGCATTATGAACCAAAATATACCAATCCTGCATAAGACTTAATTTTTTACTGAGAGATTATGCTAAAACCTCAGAGCTTCCGGAAGTAAAGCCCCCGGACCCCCACCAGGGGCCCCAAGGCCGGCCCAATGTTTTAGCCAGCCCCTATTTGTGCGACAATGCCGCATAAATGGCGACAAATGTGGCACAAAAAAATCTGACACGCAAATTGTACCCAGTATAAATTTTGAGGTCCCTCATTAGGGCAGAAATTCACTCAAATATTGCACCATTTGCGATCTAGGCACCTTTCAGATTCCAAAAATTCCCCAGGCCACAGATCAGTAAATGTCGCATTGAGAAAACGTACAGGCTAAAACACTGGCGGACCTCTGGATCAAAACCGCTTAAAACTATAGCGGCCTGACGAGAGGAATAGCGTAATACATTAAAATTAATGGGAATCTTTGCATTTGATGATGCATTATGAACCAAAATATATCCATCCTGAGACTTAATTTTTCACCCAGAGATATACTTAAACCTCAGAGCTTCGGGGGGTTTCGCTCTCCGGAATCCACCAGGGGTCCTTAGGCGGGCACAGTGTTTTAGCCAGCCCCTATTTGTGCGATAATGTCGCATAAACGGCGACAAATGTCGCACAAAAATCTGACAAGCAAATTCTACCCGTGTGTAAATTTTGAGGTTCCTCATTAGGGCAGAAATCCTCTCAAATATTGCACCATTTGCGATCTAGCACCTTACAAATTCCAAAAATTTCCAAAGGGGACGGGGAGACCCCCTCCCCCAGGCCACAGATCAGTAAATGTCGCATTGAGAAAACGTCCTAGCTAAAGCACTGGCGGACTTCTGGATCAAAACCGCTTAAAACTATAGCGGCCTGACGAGAGCAATAGCCTAATACATTAAAATTAGTGGGGATCTAGTTTGTATTTGATGATGCATTATGAACCAAAATATATCCATCCTGAGACTTAATTTTTCACCCAGAGATATACTTAAACCTCAGAGCTTCCGGGGGCTGCGCCCCCTGGACCCCACCAGGGGTCCTTAGGCGGGGCCCTGGACCCCACCCGCTAAAGCTTGTTTTCGCACTACGCATTACCAGATCCGTCGGCAAAACATAATCTCCACCCCCTCCCCCAAAGATAACACCTTCGCTACGCCCCTGTGACAATGTTTTTGTTAGTGAATTGTGAAATTCAAGGAGAATTTCTCCATATTGTTTGTAATAGTTATGTTAGTTAGTAGTAAAAGTTCGATTTTCACCTGTTCACGGTGAATTGTTTGGTGTGCTCCCCTGTAGTGTCATTTGAATTTCACTTAACAGCATCAGGTAATGTCCCAATTTTCTAATTACCCCAGAGCTTCACTGTACGAATGTTATCAGTTCAAAAGCTTTGCCAAAGATAGAACCATTCTGTATCTGAACCGTCTTTACAAAAACAAAAATTTCTCAAGACCCTAGGAGGAGTCACCCTTCCTTTTGGACAACACACCCTCCCCCTTACACCCGAACCAAAAATGACAATTGAAATTATGAGAAGTTCGAAACTTTGTCAAGTATAGCACCATTTTGCATCTAAGCCACCTTAAATGAACTAAACTTTCTCAATGGGATAGGGAACACCCATTTCTCGTATCCTCCCCCAGAACAACTCTGCACAAGGTGGCAAAGGGAAGACCCCATGGATGCAAACTATCTTAGGTATGCATATACAATTTGCGCCGATATTCCAGGTTTAACTGGGTGGAATTATGATATTATTTTATGCCCTCCACGGCCTTCCGATCACCACCAACCTCAGAAGGCGCCTAGATCTGATAATGTTAGTTCAAATTTTGCCAAAGACGGCACCATTTTGCATACAAACCATCTTACATGAACACAAACTCCTGGGAGAAGAGAAGGATATATCCCACCCCTTAGACCCCTCCGTTACAATGCTAAGCCCATTTGCCAGCTGTGATATCCTTTGTACACCTATCCAAGTCAAGGCCCTGTCACAGACCCTGAACTTACATGAAACAATGAAATAACGTCATCATTCTTTGTATTTATTTCCTGAACAACAAACGATATTTTTGCTATAGATAATTTAGGCTTCCATCCAAAGTTGGTATCCGGGGAAGACCCTTTAAAGCGCCTCTGTTTGGAAACTGCGTTCGACACTTCGGCCATCAAGTTAGAAGAGCGAACAGGCTCTGGAAATGTTTCAGCAGTCACTCACTTCAATAAAGTTTTTCCGAGGTTTATAATAACACCTTACTACGGCAGACAGTTCATGCCTGTGGGAGCTATAACACCCTCTCCGAAGGGTATTAGCTCCCCATGGTTCAAACACCGAAAACTTCCATGTAACATATCGTCTGCTACAGGATGGCACGTTCCCAGTCGTTTTCGACAAGTAGGGCAAATCATATGCTACTCATCGCACGCGCTTACCACCCTCTCCATCATTGATTGTGAAGGCCGCTTCATCCACCAATAGCCCCAAGGCAGTCTCAAGGTCCGTCATCAAACTGATGTATAGCCACGGCGCAGGGTATCAGCCACATGCTACAACCTTTATAAACCATGTCAGCCGAGAAGGGCTAGGTATTCTACCTGCAAGGGAACAATTCTCTCCCCTTTTCCTACAGAATACACTTCAGATAAATAAATCCCACCCTCAGGCTTCATATAGTATTACACATATTTTCTTTAAGTTGAACCAATTTCGATCAAAATTTAATTCTTCTTTTGCCGAACACGAAGTATTCAATCTTTACATTCGATGTTAATTGTCTACCCGAAGATTTTAATTCCCGATGGGCAACATTGCACCCGTGACAATGAATATTGGGGCTCCCTTAAAGGCAGTAGGCAGTCACCCCAAACAGAGTGAGTGTATCCTGTCACTCTAGTTCATGAATGGCCTATTTTGATCATGTGACAATATTTTTGTTAGTGAATTGTGGAATTCAAGGAGAATTTCGCCTTGGTTTACCTATTGTTTGTAATAGTTATGTTCAAAACATCTTCAGAGGTGCTTGTAATGCAATAAGAGGAGATTTGCAAGAATTTGGTGATTTTTCAAAGAAAATTTTGGGGCGACTGCCTATTGCCTTTAACACTGTGAACATGAAGCAATCGTATCCACTGAGAGAGAACACGTTTCAATGGTTAAGTAAACATTCCACCGTTTGACCTTTGAAACTCTGTGGTATTATCTTTCTAGACGGATGAGTGCTCCCACAATATAATTTCATGTGAAAATCAAACACAGACTTCGGGAAGTTCGGGTCAGAGTAAGACATGAACAACTCCGGCGCAAACCAGTACTGGCTGGTTATTGGTTACAGGGAGTTACTACTCCCGAGTCACAACCAAGCATCTGTAACTGATTACAAGCTACTAGAATTAATAGCGTGTCTGCCGGGGGGAGCAGGGGGAAAGTGCCACCCTTGACAGTTTCGACCGGGAAGATCAGTTCAAACCACCGGGATGAAAAAGGGGCAAATTAAGGAAAGAAGAAAGGGAGAAACACAGAGAAAGGGGAAAAGAAAATGAGTGAAAGGGAAGGGGAATTATTTAGCTTCAGATCACAGAGACTGACAAGTTCTGCGTCTTTTCCTAAAATCCGTGAAAGTTACAAGTTAAATACATTCCATTCCGATGAATATCCGTCTGATGAATGCAGCGACAAGTTCTTAACAGTTCTTTTTCAACAATTCCCATCGTTTCACCGGCTGTAACATAACATACCGATGACACCGTATGTATATGGGCGGCCATCAGGGCAAAAAAGACAACACCGCGAAACAGGCAAGACAAACGTCAAAAGGAAAAGACAACGCCGGAAGAAACAATCAAATGTCTAAAGAAAAAGACAAACGTCAAAAGGAGAAAACAAACCCCGAAAGGAAAAGACAAAGGCAAAAGGAAAAGATAAAATCCAAAAGGAAAAGACTAACGCAAAAGTGGAAAACAACAAACGCCAAAAGGAAAAGACAACGCCGAAAGGAAAGAACAACGCGGCCGAAAGGAAAGGACAAATGCAGAAGGAAAAGTTAAAACCTAAAAGGAAAAGACTAACGTAAAAGTGGAAAACGACAAACGTCAAAAGGAAAGGACAACGCCGAAAGGAAAGGACAACGCTGAAAGGAAAGGACAAATACAAAAGGAAATTGAACCGCTAAAGGAAAAGACTAACACAAACGTGGAAAGTGAAACGACAAAAGGAAAAGACAACAAACGCTGGAAGGACAGCCAAACGCCGAAAGGATAAGACAAACGTCAAAGGGAGAAGACAAACGCCGAAAGGAAAAGATAAACGTCAAAGGTCGAAAAGAGCGTATACTGTGCATTGACAGTGCTGCTCAATAGCCAGCTGGGGAGCGACTTATAAGCCTACTAATTATGCAGATTCAAGGCACAGACGGTCCTATAGCGTTATACGTAGCCTATGAAGTTAGATCGCAGGCCGCTAGTTAATTTTTATTCATAGGAAGAAAATGGAAAAATAGGTTTTTCAAAATTTTTTAAATTTGTTTCAAAATCATGGTTAGGGTTAGTATTAAGGTCAGGGTTACGTGGACAAGGGATATTTGACCTGTTCTTTCATAATCCGGCGTCAGAATTACAAAAAAATAGCTGAAAAGCTGTTATTTAGGAATTAAGGGTGTGGCCAATTTCCAAAAAGCTGATTCGCCCATTGGCATGATTCTTCCATTTCCATCCTACGAAAAAAAAACATCGCGGCCCGCCTGCAAGGATCGAGCGATAGATCTGCAAATCATGCACGCAGTGTTTCCACTTGTCCCAGGAAATTCCTCAAAATTCGGGAAATTTCGATAGTTTCGAGAAACGTTTTGGAAATTTCGGGTAATATTGAGGAAAGGGTCGTTGTATTTATCCCTTAGTAATTAGGTCAAAAACAGTTGAATCAGTCAATTTGGGGGAATGGTTACTGGATTCTAGAATTCAAGGCTCTCAACGATTTGCATATTCAATGCACGTGCACTCGATTCATGCGTTTACCGTTCTTAAAGAGAAAATGCAGACCCCAATTTGAATCAGTGTATAGCTGGTCTATTTCATGAATCGCTCTTGTGAATCATGTTTATATTTTTCTCACTGAATTGTAAAATTTATATGAAGATTAACTGGATATATACAAATACTCAAGTCCTGAACTAAGTTACTTGGAAGAGAAATGAAATTAGTGAGAATTAGCTGTTGTTTCAAAATAAGTTTGGGGCGACTGCTCTTGCCATTTAAGAGCAGCCATTATTGCCAAATACTTTTCTTTTGGGGTTTTGTTTTCGTCTGTGACGTGTATGGCAAGCCGAATGTTCAATAAATAGATAATCCAAGATTATCGGTCGAGAATCCAAGATTCTCGACCGATAATCTTGGATTATCGAAAAATAATTTGATAATCTTGGATTCTCGACCGATAATCTTGGATTCTCGACCGATAATCTTGGATTATCGAAAAATATTTTGATAATCTTGGATTCTCGACCGATAATCTTGGATTATCGAAAAATATTTTGATAATCTTGGATTCTCGACCGATAATCTTGGATTATCGAAAAATAATTTGATAATCTTGGATTCTCGACCGAGAAACCAGGTTTATCAAAATAGTTTTTGATAATCTTGGATTATCAAACGATAATCTTGGATTCTCGGATGATAGACCGGGTTTATCATTTTTTTTTTGATAATCTTGGATTGTCAACAGATAAACCAGGATTATCAAAGTGAATGTGATAATCTTGGATTCTCGACCGATAATCTTGGATTGTCGACCGATAATCTTGGATTATCGGTCGATAATCTTGGATTGTCGGTCGATAATCTTGGATTATCAGTCGATAATCTTGGATTATCAGTCGATAATCTTGGATTATCTACGATAATCTTGGATTATCAATCGATAATCCAAGTTCATCGGATGAGGTACACTAAAATCATTAGATAATCCAAGATTTTCGACTGATATACCGAATTAATTTGTCGATCAAAAGTCCAAGTTTTTTTTTGATAATCTTGGATTGTCTCGTGATAAACTTGGTTTATCATTGATAATCTTGGATTATCGACAGATAATCCAAGATTATCGGTCGAAAATCTTGGATTCTCGACCGATAATCTTGGATTTTCTATTTATTGAACATTCGGCTTGCCATAGACGTGTCTGTTTCTACGGCACGTAAAAAGCACAGTACTGTCAAACACAAATACCGATTTGTCATTACACACGTAGCCTACGCTATTTCGCGCAGTGGCGTAGCTAGATATTTTTTGTGGAGGGTCAAAAGCAAAAAGATTCCGACAGATATTATCTTGATAGTTGTACGATTCGAAATTCTGGGGACTTTTTTTTTTTTTTGCTTTCCGGGCAGTTTTGAGTTTTGAGACCGACTTTTGATTTTCACGTTGACATATCGATGTGTAATTCTACTTAAAAACGTAAGAAGTGTTGTAAGTGTTTGAAATGTATTGTTTTATTTATTTCCGACAGAGACTAGAAATTTCCGACAGAGGCCTTCGGAGGCTTTGTGGGGGGCGACCGCCCCTGCCCCCCCTCTAGCTACGCCACTGATTTCGCGTGTGTCACAAGCATTTCATGATTCTCACACGCTGTTCACTATTTATCGCATTATTGGATGATTACACGCATAACGGCCTCAACTAACTTAATTGCCTACTCAAAAAGATCAAACTCAAGATCTCCGAGTCCGATACAACAATTCATCACACCAAAGAATTTTAACGGCTAAATTTGCAATAATTCAGAGGTGAATACGACCCAGTGACAACAAGGCGTAAGATAGCATTAAGCAATATAAGGTCTACATCTTTAACATAAAAATGACCGACAAAATTTAAAATTTGTGGAAACAAAGTTACCTTCAAGGCTGAGAAATATTGCACCATTTACCATCTTATTGCATGAACTATCTCGTTTTTTTTTTAATTTTTCGTCCCCCTCTCCTTTGACCCCTCCAGGCACGGATCCAGACATTTCAAAACAGGGCGTAGCCAGGTTTTTGGTGCCCATGCCCCCCTTGGTGCCGCCACTGAGCCAGAGTAACCAATTTTGGGGGACATTCATGTAAGAGTTTCGCCGGCCAGGGGGTGGGGTCTAAGGGGAGGGGGCCCCTCCCCTTTGGAAAATTTTTGCATTTTTTAAGAAGCCTAGACGCAGAATGGTGCGAAATTTTCGACAAGTTGACAAGATTAGTCGTGAAGATTTTGTTGTGATTTTTCTGGGTTAATAATTTGAACAAGCCAGTGAGCCATAACTGGAAAGAAGGCCGTGCCCGGCCCGACTTAAACCAATTGGTTACAAACTGAGCCGTAAAACCTCATCTAACCTAACCTAATATTTTTTATCCTTTAGTGCAAACCTCTATATTGCATTTCTGGGGAGGCAGAAGGTCACGTGTCCCTCCCCCTTGGCCTGCATATGCGTAATGATAGAGCATTGCATACTCCTGTTTTTTCATGAGTTGTACCAGGATTTGCAAGAGGGAGGGTCCAAGATCTCCGACGGGGACAGCAACTCAAACCCGGACAAAAACAATAAGTGTCCAAAAGGACGGGAAGGCAAAGCTTGAGGCGCGCGAAGCGCGCAGAAATTTTGGCCTTTTGTAACAATTATTTGAAAACATGGAGCTTATATTGGAGAAAATTTTGAATTCTTTCGATGAAATCTTTTGGTCTTTTATGGTAATTTGAAAAATTTGAGAATTATTGAAGAATCTGACCTTCCTATTTGAAAAATATGAGATTGTAGGGGCGACTAAAGTTGGGATTATGCATGTTATCTTAGGCCTTCGGCCTGAGACTCTCCGACGAAATTTGAAAATTTTCGAAAATTTATTGCCTGTTTTCGACAAATACTTGAAAATCAGGACCTTATATTGGAGAAAAGATTATAATTTTATGAAAGAAAATTGAGTTTGACGTAGAAGGAATTAAAAACAAAAAGTGGGATTTTATTGACGGAAGAATCTGCTTCTCAAGAGCAAAATTAAGTAGAATGTATAATGGGCGACTGAAGTTCGTTTGAGTTACATATTTTGTCATGTGGATTAAGGTTATCTGACGAAATTGGAAAATTTCCCGGCATTTTTTGCCTTTTCTTTAAATATTTGAAAATCTGGAGCTTAGAAAGAGAAAAATTGGAATTGTATGGCAGACACTTAAAAAAATTTTGGGTTTCTTTGTTTCAAAAACTGGATAATTTGAGGCACTGAAGAGTCTACCCTTCCTTTGAGCAAAATTAAGCTGTTGGCTTTTTTTGGAAAAAGTCGCATTGTTATAAGGAAAACTGGAAAATTTTGAGGTTTTTATTGAAGAATATTACTTTCCTGTAAGCAAACTCAAGAAGATCGTCGGGGCGGGACTGAAGGTATTCGGGGCTCCATCTTTTAATGTACAGATTAAGGCTCCCCGAAGAAATTGGAATATTTACCTAACGGGAAAGGGGGAAGCCATCCCCGACGGGGAGCCATGGCCTCCCTTCCCTCCAACGCCGTTAGCGCTATTCCTGGTTTTTCCACTGCGTATAAGCAATAAACAGGCCCATGTGTGACCAATCGAAACCTCGAATCAGCGATAATTTCACACCATCCCGAACTCTTACTTGAATTGTTCTGTTAATCTGTTTCGTCTTAGTTAACAATATCATAAAAAGATCGCACTTGATTTCCCAATTTCCCTCCCCTTCTCTACCCCCCCCCCACACACACACTCCACCCCAAGAACTTCCCATCCCTCCGTCCTCTCGTCATTTTATTTTTTATTTTTTATTTTTTGCCCTTCTTCATTTTTTCAACATCGGCCATCGCGTCCCCAAAATTTCTGTGCACTCTGCCCCCTTCCCCCTCTGGTTACGCCACTGTTTCAAAAAGGGGAGAGACTAAACTTACAGGATGCGGGTAGTGGGGGCGGGGCGTTACACGCGATTCTCTGCCCGAAATAAGTAGGCTAATCCTGCCCGAAATACAGTGGCGGCGGAACCGCGGGGGGACTTCAATGAAAAAAGTGAGGGGCCAAGGGTATGTTTAGCCCCCCAATATTTGCCAAGTGTTTCAGAAGTGGGGACCGCGGGGAGAATTTCGAAGTGGGTCCTGAACATATTCTTCATCGGTCCAATACACTTTCAGCTTAGAACAGTCGGGAAGTGCCGTTTCTGGCCATCTGGAGGGTTTGAAAAACCAAAAATTTTCTTGTACGCTCCGCGCCAACTGATGGTGGCGCTCCGCTTAGATAGTCATGCTGGCACTCAGCCCCCTCCCCCCTTAATATTTTTCCGTTCCGCCGCCCCTGGGTCAGTACACTCAATATGAGAAAATTTGACTGGCTAGAAATTTCGGTTTGTGGAACTGTACACACATCAACTGTTGGAAGAAATAAAAACCCTCTTTTTTATTTGTTCGCACAAAACATCAATGCGTCAAATTGACAAGTCAATGCGTCAAAATCGCGTCATAGCGGTTTAGCGGAAACACTGAAGGGCAGCCAATATCATTACATGCCAAATAGAGTTTTTCTTTCCTTTTTTGTTTCTTTCTGTTTTTTAGAGGGGGGAGGGGTAGTGTGTTTTGGTCAGTGTTGCTTCAACGCATGTTAAACCACATAACATGCCAAACATTAAAAATACTCTTAACAGTCAGCACATTAACTATTTCTAACAAAAACTTGGGCCATAACCTATCCCCATTCGAAGTAGCCCAAGTAATTAGGAAAGTTATATTTGTAAAATGGAGCTACGTCTTAGTTCGCAAAGAGAAATAGGCATAGCTTAACTGAAGTCTAGGCCTAGAGTTTTCACAATGCCTACTACATAGGCACAAAGGTCGGGGTACCTGTATAGTAGGCTATGCCATCTAACGACACAGGTAGTCACAATGTTACACATAGCTACAATACTAACACAGGCAGTCCTAAGTAATATAGGCGGGATTACGGGGGCAAGGGGGCACTTTCCTCCCCCCACCTTTTTCCAGAGCTTAAAAAATAAAACATGAGCGAAAGGAAGCGAGACAAGAGAAACCATTAGAGAATTTTCAATAACCTATTATGATTAAATTTTGCAGTGTTTAATATGTTATGTGAAAATTTTAATATCAAAAACCAAAATAATCATAGTAATATTTTTCTCCGCGCGCTTCTCGCGCACTCTCAGAGGAAACTGACTGATTTAATTGAAAATTTTTTCTGGCACCGTAATTTTTCCCCATACTCACCACTCTACTGTGACTTGTAGCTCTGAAATAAGGTCACTGTAAATTCTAATGTTTGACATTAAATGCACCATAGTCCTTGCAAACGAAGTCCCAAACACTACTCATGTATAGGGAGTCGCAATTCTCGAAACAAATTTCGATGTGCGTCACGTGCTTCGCGTGAGCCTTATATCAATCGATGTCTCATTAGAACCGCTGTACTACTGTGCGTAGGAAAAATGGTGGAATTGCCTGGCCAGTTACAGGGACGTCGATTTGATTTTCAAAGTGGGGGGAGGGAGCATCTCCTATAAAACTTTCTCCCATCCTGGTGAGGAGTCTAAGAGGAGGGGTCCAGATGTAAAATAGTGCCAAATGTCTCAATCTATGAAAATTTCAAAGATATTTATGGTTGCTGTGAAGCGAAGCGCGGAAAATTTTGATAGTCTGTGAAGGATTTGCAAAAATTCTGATAGTTTGCGAACCATATTTGTGATACAGATAATTAAAACAGATCCATGACACGGTCGAAAACACACCTCACCTCACAGGAATATATAACTTAAACGCCTTTTGAGAAAATCGGAAATCAATGGAGGTAGGGGGGGGGGGAGGCACGGCGCACTGCAGTGTATTCGTGGCAATTGCAAGCAAAGTGAGTCAAAATTTGCATTTGAACTGTTGTAAAACCCCATACTTTTGAACCATCTGAAAGCGTTTGAGACGATATTAAAGAAAGACTGAAGAGGTGAAGATTCGTGCGCGAAGCGCACGAAACCTAATTGGTAATTTTGAAAAGAGTTTTGATAGGAATCAATTAAAATGCATTCATTATTCGTTCGATTGACCCCTCACCATACCCCCTGCAGACAGAGGATGGAGATGTACCTCTAATTGTCAGATTATTTCAATTTTTATTAAACATGGTTTCCCAAATGTAGGGAAAGGCAAAAAGAATTCCTCTTTCTTTGCATTATTGAATGTTGTGTTTCTCCATAGCCACCACTATCGGCCTTTGCACACAAACAATCGACCTAATTATACAGGCCGATGAATAATGTGAATATGTTTGAGATGCTTTTGATAATAAGTAAATTAATGAGACGAAAGCGCGCGAAACGCGCAAAATTTTGGTGATTTGCGAAGTAAATATGCGTAGCATGGGGCCGAGCTTGTCAAGCACAAGTATTGTAATCGAAGACATCTTCCAAAACCTACATGTAGATTTTCGGTTACCTCACTTTTTAGTTTCAGGTCACAAAAAGTGGGGGGAGCAAATGTGTTAGCGTCCACTCCACTCAAAAAAGTGGAGGGGACATGTCCCCCCGTTCCCTCCCCCTCCCAAAAAAATCGAGGCACGTGCATTTATAGGCTAATCAGTGAAAATCGTTGGTAGCCTTGAATTCTAGAACCCAGTGGCTATTTCCCAAAATGGTTCAACTGTTTTTAGACCTAACTGCTAAAGGGTTAATATAACGACCCATTTCTCAATATCACTCCAAATTTCCAAAACGTTTTCCGAAACCATCGAGATTTCCCGGAATTTCGAGGAATTTCCGGGGAAAAGTGAAAACATTGAGTGCATGATTTGCAGATCCATCCACGACCACCTGATCACGGCAGACTTTAATCATTGCTAAATGCGCCCAAGGAATCATGGGAACTGGGAGTATAAACGATGGAGTGGTGACGTCAGTGCTATTGTTTACACTCGCTGTTCCCATGATTCCTTATGTGCATTTATTAGCAGTGATTAAAGTCTGCTATTTGCAGGTGGTCATAGCGTTATAAGCTTAACGTAACGTTCCTTGATCTGTTAAATATATTGCGTAATTACTAATATGTCGCGTCCCAGCTGGCTACTGAGAAGCACAGTTAATGCACAGTTCGCTTTCTCTTCTACTTTTGACGTTTGATTGTCTTTTCCTTTTGGCGTTTGTCTTCCCCTTTTGACGTGTTTGTCGTTTCCTTGTCGCGTTTGATTGTTCCTTCCAGCGTTTGTCTTTTCCTTCTGTCGTTTCGCTTTGCACGTTTGTGTTAGTCTTTTCCTGTGGGGTTCAACTTTTCCTTTTGCATTTGTCTTTTCCTTTTGACGTTTGTCGTTTTCCACTTTTACGTTAGTCTTTTCCTTTTGGGTTTTAACTTTTCCTTCTGCATTTGTCCTTTCCTTTCGGCGTTGTCCTTTCCTTTCGGCACTGTCCCTTCCTTTCGGCGTTGTCTTTTCCTTTTGGCGTTTGTCGTTTTCCACTTTTACTTTAGTCTTTTCCTTTTGGGTTTTAACTTTTCCTTCTGCATTTATCCTTTCCTTTCGGGGTTTGTTTTCTCCTTTTGACGTTTGTCTTTTCCTTTTGGCGTTTGACCTTTCCTTCCGGCGTTGTCTTTTCCTTTTGACGTTTGTATTTCCTGTTTCGCGGTGTTGTCTTTTTTGCCCTGATGGCCGCCCATATATGTACAGCACTGGTCCCGTACTCCAGAGAATATAGTCGCCCACTTTTCCAAACGAACGGTAACTAAGCTACATGCGAGCGGCCAGCATAGTATAGTATGATTCCCAGGTCAGATAAGGGCAATCTCGTTTTCCAGGAATTCACAATATCGTCTGAAAATGGAAGAGGGGCGCAAGTTAGGTTTAGTGACTTTTAGGGTTTATATACTAAAAGACACTTATAAGAAATTCCTAGGTCCTAGTTTCTAGAACACAGCGATTTCCGTCAGGCGTCACGCCTGTTCATCAAATGTGTCCTTTGTGAAGCATACCAGCTGACCAAAAATACAATTAAATTGATGACAAATTTTCGGACCTTTTAAGGTGTGTAGTAAAACCTAAATGCCAGAGTTTCACTTCCATGGCCCCCACCAGGGCTTTACTCCAACATACATAGCAGCCATTTATTATTTTAAGAAGTACGCACTGCATATATGCAGTGCTATGTTTATTGTGCAACCTAACACGAACATCGATCGAGCTAACTGTTGATATTCTCAACTATATTGCCGAGAAAACGCGATAACATCGTTATTAGCAATTATTTTCTCCACCAGTCCACCTGCAAGTAAAGTAGAGGCTCATATGACTGTACGAGGCAAAAGTTATTAAGTGGGACAATAGCAACTACTAAATGAAAAGATGGCTAAGATTTTCTCCTAATTACTATTGCGTGGTAAAACATTCGTCACCGCTACCTTTCGTCTTCATTTTCAAGCTGAAATCTACTCAAATGTCGCACCATTTGCGATCTACGTCCTTCTGAAATTACAACTTTCGCCAAAGGGGAGGGGGACCCTTAGGTCACAGATCAGTAATGTCCCAGTTTTTGCCCCCAGCCAAAATGCCTGTGTGCGGGCTTGAGCGGGAAATATGCTCTTTTGCCCCTGACAAGTGACCCCAGATACGTAGCTGATTAGACTGCGAATCTAACAATATACTGGAGTATTTTAAAGTTAAACCAACTTGTGAAATTAAAATTTAATGAGGATGGTTGCCCAGAAAATAGACAATGTGGAACAGTTTTGTGCATGGAAGGTACAAATAGTCGCAACGTTGTGCGCGAAGGGCGCGGAAAATTCTGCACCGTTTTGAGATTTTCTGACACTTAAATATCCGAAATGTGGCTTCCCTACATTAAGGAGATATACCTTACCAACCCCAATACGATTTAGCGTGCCGAGACAAAAATAATGTTTGTTAAACTTTTTGTAACTTGTAATGTGCGTTTAAAAACAGACAGTCATCACCCCAAAGTATATTTTTAGTGTAGGGGTATGAAAATTCTCAGTTGGTGACTGCTCTTTGATTGACATCAAAGTTTGAAAATTTGAAAGATGCAGAGTAGCTCACATTCCACACAAGGCAGAGAGAGTGTTTTTATTACATTTTATAGCCTTGTATGCTCACCAGGACATGGCCTTAAGCAATAAACTAGGTTTATTCCTGCACAAGGAGTAGCTTTATACAGTTATGGGAGGAGCTGGAAGTTGCATAGTTAGGAGAATTGGAACTGTCTGGGATGATGAAAATTCCCCTTTAAAATAAATCATGCACAACAGGCTGTGTATACGAATGATGTATTGCAGGCTCATGATTGATCAGCCGCTCTCGATGACCGGTCTCTATTTAAGGAGGTTAGAAGCGTACGTCTAGCTGTCGGAAAAGAGATTTCACTAGAATAACTCGTGTGTTATTGCCTCCTGGGGGCATCAGACTTGGAGATTGACAGTGTGACCACTGTCCAATGCATGCACGCGAAGCACGCTTAAATTTGCAGTAGGAGTCACTGTCCGTAATAATATTAAAAAAAAAACTTTTAATTTTCTGTAACTAAAAGTGTCGGCTGAGCAGATAAGTCTGAATGAAGAATGCTCACTAATGAGATGTTTCTTTTAATATGTCTTCTGACAATAGAGGGAAGGAAAGAACTCCCCTTCTCACACCTTTATGAAATCTGTGCACCTCCTACTGTACAAGACCTTGGAGCTATTAAAGTGAAAGTGAAAGCGCGCGGAAAGTGCGAAAGTACTTGCGAAAGATTTGTGACAGATAACAAACTGAAGTAAGCCTTAGCTACATCTCACACAACCCTTTCAAAAAAAAAAATCGCCTTGCCTCTGCAGAAATGTATAAGTTAAACGCCTTTGGCAAGTTGCCTCCCATATTAACTACGATGGCACTTCGCATCCCTTTTTAGTCGTATCTGAATATTCTTTTTTGTGATACCGTGGTTAAAAAAATTCCCACTTTCAAAGAAAAAGGGTAAATGTGGGGTCTCTTCTTAGGAGGGGCTAGAACATTTTGGGGGCGGGAGGGCTGAGGCCCCGTAGAACCCCCACTACTCTCTAGTTGTGATAAAATGGAGGGCATATTCAAAATTTATGGGCAATGTCCTTGAGGAAGGCGGAGCTTGGGCATAAGCAAAAGCAAGGGTGGCGCCAGCGGGGGGCATGGCCCCCCGTCGGGGAAATTTTCCAATTTCGTCGGGGAGTTGAAAAATATTTAATCCCAATGACCTTCAGTCGCCCCGACTATCCCAATAAAGACCCCAAATTTTCCTTAAAGAGACCAGAACTTTTCAAATTTTCTTCCATAAACATCAAAATTTTTCCACAAAACTCCCATATTTTTAAATTTTTGTAAAAAGAGCCAAATATGTTCATGAAATTTTGCGTTCTTCATCCTTATATCAGCTCATCGCCTTTGTCTGCCGGCTCTGGGTCGGGGAGCTTGGCCACCCTGTCAGGCAAATCCTGGCGCCACCCCTGAGCAAAAAGGGTGGGGAAGCTCCCATTTAATTCCTTTTTTTTCACAGTAAATGTTGCTTCAAGGGCCCTGTATCCACCGACCCTCCACCCCGGCATTGCTTTGGGCTAGAATTCATTGAACATTTTCCTTCAAGCCACAATGGATGCACGGGAAAGTATAGCCCTAGGCTTGAGAACGTTACAAAGTGACAAAATTGTGATGGAAACTTTTTAGAGCCCTTTAAGGTACATCGCTGATAAAAAGCCCTATGTAAAAACGGAGAGTTATTATGATATCAAGGATGACAAGTGATACTTTTGTGATAAACACTGGTCTGGGTTTGAACATACACCATTTGTCCACTGCGATGAGATGAATCGCCTTAGTAAGCCTATTTGCGGGGTAACCTGGTTTGATACCACCAGATCTTAGCCCCCCCCCCTTGCCCGCCCGGCGGACGTGTATTACTCCTGCACTCGTAATACTGTTAGAGTATGTGCGCCAGAGAGGTGCACATTTTCGACACCTGCTATGGAGGTAACCCCCCCCCCCCCGGTCAAGGCTGTATAATCAGGGCCGTAGCCTGTGCGAAATCCCTGAGTTCATGATACTAAGCGGACAAAGGAAGGGTCCGCCCGGACCCTTTCTTTTCACCTGTGCACGAGTGCCATCATGGGGTATCATGGGGTAGGGGTTTAAGTAAGGCCTGGCTTGGGTGCAAAATTGTGCTATCATTGGCAAAGCTTTGAACTGATTATATCTTAACAAATTGTAATAATTTAGTGAAATTCTTCCTAGTATTTTTTTTCGGCTGGACGTAGGCCAAGAGGTGCTGTGACTAAGAGAAGGGGGTGACACTTAACTCTTTGAGAAATTTTTGTTCTTTGTGAGGTGGCTTGGATGCAAAATGATGTATCTTTGACAAAGCTTCGTAAAGCGTTGACTTGATTATATGTTCTTTGACTTTTTTCTTATTTTGGTAGGTTGTAATTGAAGGGGATGTTGCCTCAGAGGAGGGGTGATACATCTACTCTTTGAGAACTTTCTTAGATACAAAATGGTGTTATATTCAGGCCCGTAGTCATGGGGGGGACAGGGGGGGCGAAGTCCCCCTTGGAAAATTTTTCGCCCCCCGAAGATCAAAAATTACTATTGCCGTAATGCATTTTAGAATGTTTCGCCCCCTCTGGATTCTGGAAAAATTTTCGCCCCCTAGATGTTTTTTCGCCCCCCTTCAGCACCTTGTCTGGCTACGGACCTGGTTATATTTGGTAAAGCTTTGGACTGATAACTGCTTTAAGGAATAATACTCAAACTCTCCTAGGACGTAGTGAGTACGCAATATAGACTGGAAATGGTTTCAGCTGCCTCCTTCAATTGAACTTTGTCAAGTCTAACCATGCAGCTAACACTCTCCCAAAGGTATTAGCTCCATTGTCTAGGGGCAGACAAAAACTTTGCTCTCCATTCTACTAGTAAATGTAGGTATGCAAATCATGTGATCGTATTTACAACAAGTCACGGACAGTCACTAGAATACCACCCCGAGGTAACCATCTTAACCAATGTACCCCAACCCGTTCTTTTTTCTTTGGAGGGGGGGGTACACATGGTGACGTACTTTCTTAGATTCACAGCCCGGTCTTCCGCAGCTCAGCGGTTCCAGCTTTTTAAAACGACTGCGGAAAAAATGTTTCGGTAAGACTGCGATTTTTCGAAAATATCCATTCTTGGGGACTATTGGGTCTCACTTATATCCAGCATGTAAGTATGAATATTGAAAAAGAAACAATAAACTCAAAACTTTGGCATCTGTTTCTGTCGTCTCTTTTCTTTTTTTCCTATTAAATTATACACTTTGGCAGGATTGCATATCAACTTAATAAAAAATATTTTTCGTAAAAAGAAAGTTAAGGATGCGAGTAGCAGTAACCCGGAAGGTAAATTTCGAATACCAACTTGTTTTCAAGGCAATTTTCGTGAAATCGAAGGAGATGATATCTCGTTTAAAAGAAAGGTCTAAACTCGAAGCATGTTTTGATATGTTAGAGGGGTACTTATTCTAAGCATTCTGGTGATATTTGGATTGAAATCCGACGTGTGGTTCTCAAGATATTAGCAGTTAAAATTGGCACATTTTCAACACAAAGTGAACTTGCAGCAAGCACACATGATATCATAACCTCACATTAATGAGCACTCTTTTGTTTTTCTTTAAACTTTACAACCAATTTTCTCCTCCATAATTCCATGTTATCGGAATGTGTATGCATGAGGATTTAAAAATTGAACCATGGGGATCTCCTGTCCCTGTAAACTTCAAGGTCAAAACAACAGACTGAAAAATCAAAGGAAACGAATCATTTCTCATCAATGTGAAGAAGTGATATAAGTTATATAAAGTGTGCTTGAGGCAAGCAAGAGTTATTTTAATATTAACTCCTGCTTGCCTCAAGCTCACTTTGGGTCACAAATGTAGTTACTTCATTTGCTGATATCTCGAGTACTACATGTCCAATTTGAATGGACGTTTCACCAAATTGCGTAGATTTAGTTCCTCTTTCACACATAAAAATTAGTTTTTGCTTAAACCCTTCCTTTAAAAATAGTATTGACATATAAGACCTAATACTCGTCTCCTTCCTCCTCCTCGCCTTCAGCATCGACTGAGTCGACACCAACTTCTTCGTAATCCTTCTCCAGGGCAGCAAGATCTTCCCGAGCCTCAGAGAACTCACCTTCCTCCATACCCTCACCGACATACCAGTGAACAAAGGCTCTCTTGGCATACATCAGATCAAACTTATGGTCAAGACGAGCCCAGGCCTCAGCAATGGCGGTGGTGTTACTCAGCATGCAGACGGCACGCTGGACCTTGGCGAGGTCACCACCTGGTACCACAGTTGGTGGTTGGTAGTTGATGCCTACCTTGAAGCCAGTTGGACACCAGTCAACAAACTGGATGGTACGCTTGGTCTTAATGGTGGCGATGGCAGCGTTGACGTCTTTAGGGACAACATCACCACGGTAAAGCAGACAGCAAGACATGTACTTGCCATGACGAGGATCACACTTCACCATCTGGTTGGCTGGCTCAAAGCAGGCATTGGTGATTTCAGCAACAGTCAGCTGCTCGTGGTAGGCTTTCTCTGCTGAGATGACAGGTGCGTAGGTGGCCAGAGGGAAATGGATACGTGGGTAAGGTACCAGGTTAGTCTGGAACTCTGTCAGATCCACATTCAAGGCACCATCAAACCTCAGGGAGGCAGTGATGGAGGATACAATCTGACCAATCAGACGATTCAGATTGGTGTAGGTTGGTCTCTCGATGTCCAAGTTCCTTCGGCATATGTCATAGATAGCCTCGTTGTCCACCATGAAGGCACAGTCAGAGTGCTCCAGGGTGGTATGTGTGGTCAGGATGGAGTTGTATGGCTCAACAACAGCTGTGGCAACTTGGGGTGCTGGGTAGATGGCAAATTCCAATTTAGACTTCTTACCGTAATCGACGGAGAGACGCTCCATGAGGAGGGAGGAGAAACCAGACCCAGTGCCTCCACCAAAGCTGTGGAAGATGAGGAAACCTTGAAGACCGGTGCATTGGTCTGCCAGCTTCCTAACTCTGTCCAGCACAAGATCGATGATTTCTTTCCCAACTGTGTAGTGACCACGAGCATAGTTGTTGGCAGCATCCTCTTTCCCTGTGATCAACTGTTCGGGATGGAAGAGTTGACGGTAGGTGCCAGTCCTGACCTCATCTACGAACAAAGAAAAATAAGCAAAGTTTAGGTCATCGGCATATCATACCGCTAGTAACAGTTTATTGGTTAATTTCGGTTGGTTGGGTGTTATTTCGTCGGTAAGTCTTAGAATGAAAACAGTTAAAACCATAATTTTATGTTTTCCCCAGAATAGATACAAGTCCGAAAACCCTGCAGTTGCCACTCATGATGACCCACAATAAATTTCAAATTAGGAAATTTTGTAAGTTGAAATAACAATAACCGTTAGTTCATGATCCGCAATTGTTACCTTTCCGAGGAGTCAAGAGGAAAACAGTCCAATAAATAATAACATCAAGCTGCTAAATTGTTGCAATAATATTAAAAGAATATTATGTGCAAGAAGGCTATATTTATTTCGCCTAAACATCTCAAATTATCACCTGCTGGTGACCCGAAAAAGGGAAAATGCAGTCACTTCCATTTGAATCAGTTTACCCTTCAGCCCTTGTATCCTAAATTCAAGTACGGCTCCATCTAGTATGTGGTAAATTTGATGGTACACAATACGCATCTGTTCAGTTCATGCAGAATAAGGTTTACAGTAACTCATAATTTTACAATGTGTGCAATACTTATGTACTGAAACACCCCGAAAGAAGTTTGTTAACGAAATACTGTAAGAAATATTTTCAACACGCAGCTGGTGTTCAGAGTAGGTTTGGGGTGACTGTCTGCTTACACTCTTTGACTGGCGGGACAAGTACCGTACTGTACATTATTTCATGACTGGTTCCTCACGAAATCAGAAATACATGTTGCGAATGAGCAAGGGCGGATCCAGCCCCTAGCTGAAGGGGGGGGGGGGGCAGTTTGAAAAGGGGGGCGCCAACATCATGCAGGGGCCGCATACTCTTGAATTTGACCGACTACATTTCGGAGACCAACTCCCATTGCCATAGTTATATATAGCTATACGGTTCGAAATTCTGGGGACCTTTTTTTTTTACTTTTCGGGCAGTTTATACTTAACTTTTAGGACGCAGGGGGCGCATTTTTCTTGTATTGAGGGGCGCTAGACTGGTCATAGGGGGGTAGTTGACCCTAGTTGCCCCCCCTCACCTGGATCCGCCTTTGCGAATGAGTAACTTTACTGCACTAAAAAGCATGTAGACAGGTGAGGGTTCCCCCCCAAAATCTTTTCCTTCTTCCCCCAAGTATAAATTAAGTATGGTAACATTGCCTCAATAAATTTTTAATACCACCTCTCCCACTAGAAGACATTTCTTCCCCTTTAGTACCTAGTCTGGCTTCGGGCCTGACTATAGAGCTTTGTTGTCATTTTATTGATCCATCCTAATCTGAGTGAAAATCTTATTAAATTAAAAAAAAAAAAAAAAATAAGCAGCCTGAGTAGCAGGAGCCAGAAGAACAGACTATCTAAATCAGGGGTGGAAAACCTTTTTCCTCAGACTGACCGTTTTGATAGTCATAATCCTGTCACGCTGGGATAAAGACAATGAGTCCAAAAATACACAAGACAGTATAGTACTTGTAACTCCTTTCTGAGCACGAAGACTTATTTTAATGAAGCAAGAAAGGTAATGGATGGTGAACTGAAATGTACATGAGTATTAAGAAGGACTCAAACTCTGTCTGACTTACTGCTTCCTCTGAGTTAGTTTTTATCCCCCAAGTCTAACAAAGGAATTCACACATAAACTTGATAGTGTCAGACTAGTTAAATCCCTAATACAAAAGGTGAACAAAGAAATAGCTGCTGTAGGCACAGAAAGTGTGAGACAGCAAATTACAAGATTAGATAAATTTCATACACATGTTTAACACCCATCACTAAGGTGTGAGAAGCCCAGAGGTCTAGCCATACAGCTTTATTACCAAGAAGATACCCCTATTCAATTTTTTAGTACAGAATCCATACAAAGGCACTTAGTTACCAAAACTTAAATTAACAAGAAGAAAGAAGTAATTGTACTGTACACTTGTTTTCAAGAATACAAATGATAAGGGATAGAGGGAAGTCTGTGAAACAGACAGACACTGTTACAATACACTCGCGGGCCGCAGACAGCAAGGGCGCTACAAGCTTTCCCCACAGGATGCAGGCCAAGGGGCCCTAAACAGGCTATGGGTGGGGTCTAGAGGAAAAACCTACGTAAGAAACTTGGAAGAAGCCCTAGGAACCTCTAGAGTTTGTATAAATTTGTAGGCAATATCATGTTTATCCATGATGAAATGACATTGAATGTGGAAGGCTACACAGACCGGAAGTATCACACTATAATGACCACTTGTTTTTTTATTTACGTACGCCTAAATTTAAGTACATTAATAACACAATATTATTAAGTCAACCAATCATATACATAACTTTTGTTCAAGATGCAATTTACCTATACGTAGCAGGCTGTACGGCATATTCCTTGTTCAGTGTTATCCCTAACGCCTGCCCAAGTGAACACTGAACAAATTCTTTTGGATAGTCATAGAAACATGTGGCCCGAAGACTGGTTGATTGTTATTGGCTATTCAAAAAAATGCAATATCTGGTCCCATGCAGTATAGCTATGCCACCCACAGGGTTCGTACCACTCCCTGGTAGTACCCACTGCACAGGTGGTTATGCAAAGCAGTAATGAAAGGATTTCTCAGGTTTCAGTCTATTATTCAGTTCCTGACTACAGGTACACACACTTCCTCAAAACAACAAAATGAATAGTAAGAGGGTAAGTGATGTTTGCGTCCAAAACTGGACGCAGTCCTCTTGTTTGGGAGGACGGGTGGTTGGAACTGAAGGCTTTAAAGAGGACTGAGCGAACCAAGTCCGCTCCGCGAGGTAAGTTGCAATTTGAAAATTATCTCAACCTGTTCATGAAAATTGAAGGATTGCAAAAGCAAGTACAGTATCTAAAGAGAAGGACACGGATTGTCCTTTTATGTAGAAACGTACTACTTGAGTCCACAGTAATAATTAATATTACATGATTACATATAATTATTGCATAGGCCTCATATCTTTAGCCTACAGGAGTACAGGCTACACAGTATAAATCTTCAAGTTGCTTTGTTCTACCGTGCCTGCCCCTCGAGACCTGCTTTGAAGAAATTAAAATCCAAAATAACCTGCATACTTTGAAGAGATTCAAATCCAAAATTTGACCTGAGCAACAAAGAATTTCAGAATTACCGGAACCTCCACAATATGTCAGGGACACTCTTTAGCGCCTATCTAGACACACAACAAATAAATACGGTAAATTTCAAGTATTCCACTCACCGACAACAGTTGGTTCCAAGTCTACAAAGACAGCTCTTGGGACGTGTTTTCCAGCTCCAGTCTCACTGAAGAAGGTGTTGAAGGAGTCATCACCACCACCAATGGTCTTATCACTGGGCATCTGACCATCAGGCTGGATACCATGCTCAAGACAGTAGAGTTCCCAGCATGCATTGCCAATCTGAACACCGGCTTGACCAACGTGGACGGAAATACATTCACGCTGCCAGGAAAAAATAAAAAGGTCAGCTTCTGATCTCCTTGTAGAATACAGAATTGGCTTAATAAGATGTCCTTACACTAAGCAGTGGTATATGACGATCGAATCCACATGTGGTCTTTGTCCTCACAGAATACGCCGAATTCAACAATTCCAATGTGGTCTGTATAAATTGAACTCGAAATTCTATATACCTGTACGTTTAACAGATGCTTTAGGAGCTGTACTAAAAAAATGTCAATTGCCGGTAGACCTTTTCTAGAGACAAATTTCTGCTGAATTTATTCAAAATTCTCAAGAATTTTGTAGTTGTTCTAAAAAAGGTTTGCTTATCAAACTACACAGAAGCTTTTGTAAGGGGTGGGGTGAAGCGATAGGGCACATTTGGTCATGCAAACTAACCAAAACTGTAAAAAAAAAAAACAGAAAATGGTACAGTGGAGGGAGTAAGTACTGCGAAAACCCCTTCCCGCCCCCATATGATCCGACTTTGCTTAACGTCAGGTTAATTATAATTAAATCAATATTTTTAATATAACTTTCATTTTGATGAAAGTTCGACAAGTTGTACCGGTGCCTACTCTGACGAAATTGCATTCAGATTTGTTCAAAATCTGAACGGAGAAGGGACTGCCCTCCCAGCGAAAGAACTCATTGTATATTAGTCTATAGTTGTGCGAAAAGAATTACAGTACGTAAAGTAGACTTCAAGAAGTCAAAATTGTTCAGCGAAAATGTAAAGCCGGCATATGAGAGATACAGTGTGGGAGGAGAAATTGAAGTGGGTCTATCAAATGTGTTAAAATACATTCTAAGAATTGTCCTTGAGGTCGACAAGACTTTGTTATACTTAATAGATCAACTAAAGAGTAAAGAACAAGCACGAATTCGATCATGTGGACTCCCTATAATGGTACTAAGTAAGGTTTGTGGACAAGCACAGTAAGTGCATGTCACACTAGAACATACATAACATTAACGTTAAAATAGTCATAATTGATAATTCCCATCAAATTCCATCAAATATTGAACCTGTATAAGACAATTACTGTTATTTCACCTACGTCATGAATAAACATGAGCCACATAAGCAAATACTTGACCAAGAAGAGGTGCATTATAACTAAAGATTGTCTGATGTTATATAATTATTATGCTATTCTTTGTGTTACCTTCATTCCAAGGACATAAATGCAGCATTGAAGAATGCTATGAGGAGTTTTGGAAGTGAAGATGGTTGGAAAAAGTCCACGTTACATGCAGAATTAACAAGCTTGTTTTAAGTGTCTGTAGGTTCAATATAATTTCTCTAACTTACACAACACTACTAATACTTTGCAACACTACACAGTACACACCACCACAATTTTTGCATAGCTCATTCACATCACTGGCTATGCAGAAATTATACTGCGAAGAGTGCACATATACGTATACACTAGAAAACTCAGAAAATGTTCAAACTTTGAAGGGGAACATCTTGTAGAGACCTGAAACATTTTAAACAACTTCAACGGATTTTGAGTGCATCCATGCAGGCACCTTTTGTCCATATATCTTAAACCATACTGTATGTCATACCAGGGAGCTGTCTTCCATCTCCCTGGTCATACTGCAAAATGTTGATCCTTCTAACAACAAGAAAAACCAACAGTGGACATTAACAACACCGACAAAGAATATGCAGTCTAGACTTATTTTTTAGCTATACAAGACCCCCAGAAAAAAACAGAAGATATTATTATAGGCCCTATACTTTGTTGTTTATAGCTTCAACTTCATCGTTTAACAACTGTAACGGGGATTTATGTGAAAAGGTGGTAAAGGCCTGAAGGGAGTGAAGGGGAGGTCTTCAAATTTAAGTCAAAAGTGGGGGTTTCCCCCTGCGAATCTCCGCTCAACACGGACCAGAGGCTGAGGGCAAATGTAGCATTCCTAGTCCGCAATCAATCCACTTTTTAAAACAATAGCCTATGAATGAAATATAAAAGCAAAATTGCAATTAAGAAACCTTCATCGAGAATTAGTTCTGCTAAGAGTCGCAGATCTATTGGAGCCCTGGGGGAACTTCTTTTGAAAATCACTAGGGTCATGGATCCACTACGCCAATAATTCTACTTTTGAATAATTCTTTCGTACAATTAGCTACTTTTCTTTCCAAGTTCCAACTGCCATACCCGAAAAAGTCTCCTTGCATGTACCAGGGAGCATGTACTACGATAAGCACTTGACACTAACAAAGCCCGAAATTACATCACCGATACCTGTGAATATAATCAACTTTGCCAAAGAAGGAACCCTTTCTTTGAAAAATCGATAAGACAACAAATCAACTTACCATTTTGTGTAGATTTCTTTTTAACTGATAAAAGAATTAAAGATGGAACAAAGACCGAAGTAGTTTTCTCTCGCTACTTTAATGGTAGACTCAAAGAAGAACTCTGACGTTAGATTCAAAAGATCGATAATTTATACGGCTCGAGAGGACGATCGTGATTGGCCAACTGAAACCGTTACCATAACAATATAATGCACCTTGATGGCAACGGATTGTACCGCTTGACTAAACTCAGCGACCTGGCGTAACCGTTACTTACGTGGAGGATAATAATTTACATAAGTAAACATCGTACCAGCAAAACCGCCCGATAAAGAAAAACCTTTGAACAGCTGGTTTAGATTTTAAACGAAAACAACTTGGTTGTTAGAAATCTTGCCGAAGTTGGATAGACCAGGGAGTTGTGAAATAGCAACTGTATAGACCTAGTGAGTTCTGAGTTGTTAGACATGTAGCTCCATGCATATACCAGAGAGTGGCAACTCTCTGCATATAGTATGTGAAGTGCTATATTAGTACAGAGAGTTGCCACAGAGTATAGTATACACCGACATGAAATACGAACCGTCCCTTGCTTCCCATGGTTTTTTTTTAACTTAAACATCGCAATAAAGTGTTAGCACGGGGTACGGTAGTCTGTGTAACCACTAGACTGATACGTAATCCGGCTGTAGCAAACGGCCGGAATCACTAGGGACTCTCGCATGTGTACCTGGACGTGGATCATGGGGGGGGGGGGCGTCCATCTCACTTTTTTGGAAGGGGACAACTCCAAAAAGTCCCCCCACTTTTTCAAAATGATGAAAACTAAAACTGTGATGAATTGTATTATAACATAGATTACGAATTGACACTACATTTTAAATGTTAAATTGCGCCCAAATATGGCACCATTTGACAAGACAAGACACTTTCTAATTTCCTGTTTTTTTTAAAGGGGACGGGAAAACCCCTCCCTTCAGACCTCTCCCCCACTGGGACGGCGATTTGCAAATGGTGACAAGTCCCCCCCTCACCTTTGGAGATGGATCCACGCCACTGCATGTATAGACATACGTACTTGATATTTTGTCGGGGAGGGGGTGGAATACATTAAGCTTACGAGGCGGAAGGTTGGGGCTGCAACCCCCATCCATTCGGACATGCATTCTGTTTAACAATACCAAGGGCGTATCCAGGAATTTTCAATAGAGGGGCGCAAGGTTTGATTGATCGCTGTCCTGGGGTAGGGGTATAAGGGGAGGATGTACCCCTCCCCTTCGGAAAATTTTTGCTTTTGGAAGAGGGCTGAGATGCAAAATGGTGCTATATTTGACACATTTTGAAGCATTTTCTGTTTTTGCCTCAACTTTTTTTTCACGCATGACGGCCAATAGGGGAGGCGCGCGCCTGTTGCGCCCCGGCCTGGATCCGCGACTGAATAAAATTTCGGGCAAAGGTGCTAACCACCAATAGAGAGTGAACCCTGTATAGTACGCGCTTATTACGGGGAGCTGCCACAAGCGGCCGCTCCCTACTTATAATAGCTCCTCTTTGATCTCGAGGATCAAAGTGACATTAACTTGTCGACACTTAGTAGGCTAGTACGTAGGCTACTAACGAAAATTGATGGGAAGTTAAACGCCGTAATAAGTTCCAACAAAACCAGTGGTGTAGCCAGAAAACTTAGAGGGGAAGTTATCATCTTGGAAGGGAAGCTTCAATTACGGAATCGGACTGAGTTTTCACTCTTAATTTCTGAGTAGGCTGTATGGTTTCTGAGGGCGAGAAACTTGTGGAGGAAGGTTTGTGCCAGTCCCCCTTTAACTCAGACCCTAGTGAGTTGCCTTCACGGAAATTATAACCACACTGAATTTGAAATGAGTGAATGATGTTAAACTGGACTACACTAGTTTCGTAGCAGTCGCGTGTCACTTGTCCGTCCATGTGGGGGTGGGGGTGGGCTTGGGAAAAATCACATTTTTCCGGTTTAGGCCTATAGACACATTCTAAGAACCGCGTGCATACGTAATTAACATGTTGACTGCTAACACACAACTTAAGGTGTACTGCAGTGCACTGAATGATTTCAGGCAAATTTTAGGAAAACAAATTCCTATAAAACATCTGCTCCTATCGACAATATATGTGTAATTCGATACCTATCATTTTAGCCCATGTAATACATCATAGTTCATAGGATTTTTCAAACAGAAAGTGTACTAGTGAAAGTTCCGCTCTCTGAAAGATAAGTCTGATGATGCTTCCACATTCTCATGATTCACGTCCATAGGCAAAAGTAGTGGTGTTTCTATATAGGACAGTAACAACCGGGTGACGATTTTGTTGCCATGATGTACAAGGGCTTCTCTCCGGGCATCCACATGCGTACAAGGCGGGGGGGGGGGACAGGGGCAGATTCCCCCAAATTTTCCCAATATCTGAATTTCGGACAGGGGTCTGAAAAAATTTGGGCTGTCATTTCGGATTCTTAAAAAATCTGGCATGTTTTTAATTGCAAAGAAAATCTCTTAAGCGTGCCCGAATTCTTTCAAAAATTTGCCCAAAAAATAAAAAGCATCATAGTCACGGTACAATTTTCATTAAAAATCAAAAAGACGACAAAAAATCGCGACACATTCGGGCAGCTTATAAAGAAAAATTATTCCTCAGCGTCACTTCATAGTCTTGCACAACACTGCCCAAAATGGCCGAATATCCGAATTCTTTAAAAAAATTTGCCCGAAAAATTCAGTAAAACGCATCATAGTCACGGTAAAATTTTCATGAAAACTCTAAAAGATTACAAAAATTCGCTACAAATTCGGGTAGCTCATGGAAATACAATTTTTCCTCAGCCTCACTCAGGCGCGTTGCCAGAAATTCGTCAAGGGGGGAGGGGGCGAAGTGGTAGATTTTGAGAGGGAGCGAAGCGACCGAGCCCGCTTGCTCGCTTGCGGGCGAGGGGGTGTGTGGGAGGGGTGTCCCCCTCCCACGGTGAGAAGTTTTTGTGTTTTTTAATGTGAAAATGTATGATTTGGTGCATACTTTTTATGGTATTTTGTATGCATAAGGAGACATATTATTATTTTATGTATTTTATTAAATATTTTGTAGGAGTTGAGTTAGATGAGGTTTTACGTCTCAGGTTCTAACCAATTGGTTTAAGTTAAGCCGGCCACGGCCTTTTTTCCAGTTGTGGCTCACTGACTTGTTTTCCGTATTCCATTGCTTATGCTGAAATATTTTGTAGGAATAACCATTAGCGGCTCGCCATAGGGGCACGGTGGGGGGGGGGCACTTGCCCCCCCAAAAAGTTTGCAAAGCATGGTCTTCAATTTTCCTAAAAAGAAATAAATAAATAAAACATGTAATTCGAGATGGGTTAGGCCCTCCCTTTTACTTGATTCGGTTTAAAATTAAAGAAGTGAATAATTTTCCAATACAATGCGAAGGTTAAACATTAATAAAGTGCTTTCAACTTAAAACGCCATTTTTTCGGCGCGCTTGGCGGGCGTTTTCTTAGTTGCTTGTTTGCTACTATATGTACTTCAGACATCACAAATGGACCTACCATTAGTGTGTAATTAAAACAAATGATCAAGCTGTGATATTTGTAATCTGATTAGCTTAGGCATCATAATGTCATTTACGGAGGGTAACGGTAATGCTGGAGTTAAATGCCCATAATTTTGCAGACACTTCAGAGCTTTCGGGGTCATTAGACATACAACCCATTAGCCGTATTGATTATCATCCACGACTAAGACCAGTTTTTCCCGGGTGTCACCTGGCCAGATCAGCATAAGTATTTATCTACAAAAAGTTGTAACGGGCATGTAGCCTTAACGTATTGTGTTCCCATAGAAGGAGAGGTTTTCCTTCCCTTGTCCATATTGACAGCGCCGTTGGCCCACAAGCGGTCTTATGACTGTCAAATGGCATGTTATAAGCAAAAGGTTCTCCACCTCTGTGCTTAAGTATACCGTTTCAGTTGATTTAAAATAAACACACCAAACAGTCAATCTATAAGCTCAGTGTAGTGAGACTTTTTGGCATAGCTATTTGTATATAGGATGAGACGTCGTTCTGAGTTAGGAGAATCCCCCCCCTAAAAAAAATTCGTTTTGGAACGGTACTGAGATCCAAAATAGTGCTATCAGTTCATCGTTCAGTTCAAGTGCCTTCAGTGATCGAAATTTTCGTTACTTAAAGAAAACAATCCAGAAAACCATCATTTTATAGCTTCTTGGCAAAGCTCAAACATATTGCGACACAATGAAAGAAACAATAAAATATTTAAAGCTGGGGCTCATTTTATACAAATGGATCAAGCCGCTTTGCCCATTTCACCGGCCTCTTACTCCCCCTATGGAGTAACGATCGGCTGATATGGTTGTATTTTTTGTTTTTAAAGTAGTCATCTCATGACTGACTGCCTGAAATGGTTTTGAAGAGCTCTTGAAAACCACATGGGGCATCACTGCAATACATAATAATAACCATACTCCTATTTGTACTTTTGTACTATCCGGAGCTGACCATTAATAGTGCCGGGGGGGGAGGGGGTCTTCCGAACCTCCCTGAATACGGACTTCAATTTGCCCCCCCCCCTCCCCAAACAAAATTTCTTAGAGCCGACCATGGGAATAACCATATAGAAATCAAATACGCACATATTGCTGGCAAATAATTTATCATTCTACAAGTATGCAGAATCACATAACAGCTTCAAACAAGTGTAAGGTGTTGCTTTTGTACATAGGCCTACCACTAGGTACCATGTGTTCCTGATATGGTAGGCCTACAATTTGTCCCCTTACGGTATCGGTCACGGTAGAGTTGGCAAGTATGCTGCCAGTTCTACCCGCCAACCCATGGGTTGGCGCGGAGCGCGAGAAAAGTTTGGTCCAAAATGCCTCCCAGATCGCTGGAAATGGCAATTCCCAGGCCTATTTACCGCATATAAATAGGGGAAACACTAGTAATATTGTAAAAGGACAAAAAATACCAAAATTTTGCTCAAGGGGGGGGGGGGGGGTGCCCTCTAACGCCCCCTTGGCTACGCGCCTGGCCTCACTTCATAGTCTTGGGCAACACTTTACCCCAAATGGTAGAATATTCGGGCGAAAATTGCAAAAAAGTTTTGAGATGTTTTCAATTGCCACATTATACGGGCAGACGGGAAGGTGTACAGGTGTATACAGTGCCCAAAATTTTGCCTGACAAAATCAATCAAAAGCCTTTTTGTAACGAGTGATATTTCTTAACGGCAATACCACCAATGGTAACCAGAAGGCTGAAAGTCGCTATTTGGGCAGCCTGTATGTGACAGTGTTGTAGTACTCGAGACCGTCTCGGAAATTTTTCCGGTCTCGCTTCGAGACCGGCAAAACTTGTTTTTTTTTTTTCATTTTTTTTTAAATAAACTCATTTATTTCAAAATAATTTTTAGTTCATCTACTTTGAAAAAGCAATTCGTTGAGAAAAAAAATCACTCATCCAGCGAGCCCATTCAGTATATCTATTATGGGTTAAACTTTCTTCTGTGAGCTAGTGAGTGGTTCTTTAACTATAGGTCAATGAGAATAATAGAGCATTGGACAAGCACTCAGGTCAGCCTGTGAACAGAGGAGCGGCAGTCTGGTCGCTGGTACTGCGCTGCACTGCGTGTTCACCGTGTGTCGTGTTGAAATCCCCTTCTCAGTGTTTGGTCAGTGTTATCAATTTCTGGCTCTTCGGGATTGCCTGTTGGTGTTTTCATGACCATATTTAACTCAATCTGGCTACTAATGATCATTTGGCTATAAAAATAGAATGAACTGATTAATAAACCAGTTCCATATCGACCAGGGCCGATATTCATAAAACCCTGCTAAGCCTAGTTGGCAACTATTTTGGGCCTTAGCTGCCAACTAAGCCTAGTTGTATACTATATGTTATTCATAAAATGCCGCTAAGCTTAGTTGACTGCTAAGTTGTGTGCTAACGTTAGAGGTGATCTTGGGTACTTCTAAGTCACTAGTTGGCAACTAAATCCTTCATTTCTATGTTTGATCAGGGAGTTGCTATCCGAAAGGAGATAGCTCGCTCAAACTTTCCTTGAACTGAGGTTTGCGCATTCAAGGTCATCTAGTAATCATTCGATTATCTTGCTCTTAACATTTCTATAAGCACTAAGCTAGATTAAAAAGTTAACACAAAGAGATTTGTCGTCTGCTACATCCGGAGTAGAACTCTTTTACCTATAGCCATAGCATTGCCAGTCGCCTGAAAAATAAGTATATTTTCTCTATGGTGTCGCAAATGAGACCACGTCAGCTTCATTTTATGTAAAATTATGACATAGATGTATGTTCGATTATTTTAGGAAACTTGAGGTAACTTTTCAGAATGCAGTAAAGAATTAGGCTCTTGTCTCTTTAGCTCATTTGCATATGGTCTGTTAAGATGGAGTAGGGGCATTTGTATTGATCTAGTTCTACTAAATAGCCGTTTTGAGTTTATAAACCCTGTCATTAATATGACGGCGGTATACAAACCTACACATCAAAGCATTATTCAATTTATCTTCTTGTTAAAGTATTACTAGAGTTAAATAATGTCGCAAGGAGAAAGAAATCAAGTTGTGTCGCATTAAATAAAGTCCTAAGTTCTTATAAGCCTTACCACCAGCTAATAATCATTTAAAGTGTACCTAAAGTCTAAAATTTCAAAAATATATGTCACAAGGCTTGAAAAATGCAACCAAAAGGTCCAACTCCCATCTTCACAGGACATTCCTGAGCTGAGATATAAAATGGTGAAGCTTATTCAATCAATTTAAAATGGTGGATTGCGCAATAATTTGTGATGTCATTCTTGTACTACTCAAATTACAGTCTTTGTTGTTCTTTGTTTTTTCGAAAGCCACTGCACCTTGTGCCAAAATGTGGTCACTGTCTTACTGTTACAGGGTGACTTGGCTATATAAGTCCCTCTATGTGCAACATACCATGCAAGGGAACTGTAATTGTTTCAAGGTCATATAAACATCTTAATTTTAAAGGAAACAAAAGCTGGTAATGTGAGTTGTACAAGAAGGACTTCACAAGTTATTACGCAATCTACTATTTCAAATTAAGTGAATAAATTTCAACATTTTATATCTCAGCAACGGAGTACGCTATGAAAATGGGAGTTGGATGAATGAGATTCATTTCCCAATTTCTGAAATATATATTCTTGTAATTCCAGACTTTAGGTCCACTTTAACACTTCAATAGGTCTTAAAGTATTAGCATAAATTAAACTTCTCGTGCTACCTCCATTCGGATCACAACTCCCTGGTGACACTGATGCATGTTGTGATTTGTGGTTTTGGACATGGCCAACTGCTTAGCTACCAACCAAATAAATCCTAGTTGACAACTACCTGGCACTGTCCCTAGCAGGGTTTTACGAATAGGAAAATAGCAGGAAACTATGGAGCAGGCAACTAGCCATTTAGCAGCCTGCTAAGGCCTAGTTGGCTGCTAGTTTAGCAGGGTTTTATGAATATCGGCCCAGAATTCTCTCTTAGATGGGAAAAAAGTGCAAGTGCAAAACATTTGGCCATCATGATCAGACATGATACTACACTGGCAACTCTGAAGACTGTGAGTCTAGACCTAAATATTACACACTGTTAACTGTATATCATATGCTAGGCCTTCATATAGTTACCTGCAATCCAATCCTAGGCTCTAGGATGAGGAGGTCCCATCCAAGGTTCCGACTGAACTCATGGCCATTAGCCGCTCGCCTGATAGGGGCACAGGGGGGCACTTGCCCCCCAAAAGTTTGCAAAGCATGGTCTTCAATTTTCAAAAAATTCTATTTCACAAATGTGGTATAGGCCTACTCTTTACGAAGTTGTGTCACTACTATGTTACAAATTTTCTCTGTAATTGTCAAGTATGTATTGCGTGATAATTTCAAGATTCAAGCTAGCTGGTTTACTGGGTCATTTGACCACTGGTTATGTGAAATAATATTATTCTAGTCATCATGATTTTAATTTATTTTCAGGCTTGTATGCAGTTCCTTCAATGAGGGGATTCTAGTTTGTGATAAAGAAAAATGATAAAATTTCACACTGTCTAGTAGGGGAGCCATCATTAGTTGGCACGTAGAGCCCTGAGAAATTTCTTTTGCTAAAATGTCTCCAAAGACCATTGCCGGGAACGTGAGTTGCAAGTTGCTCCATGACATTTTTTCATTGTATTTTCATGTAAATCATGTGTCAAAAATTTTCACTCCCCAAAAAGGGTGAATAAATGAACATTTTTTTTGGGTAAAATCACATGAGGCCTTAACCACTGGCACGGTGATCGCGAAGTCGCTTATTAGTCTTCTAAAGCCATACGTGCCAGGCGTGTGTGAGGTTTAATGTAAAATTCGAGAATGTTTGAATTCGAAGCTCTGTCGGTGTCTGATCAAACATGATTTGGCCGAAAGTTCTGAAGTCACACCCAGTCAGTGTGTAATTTAATACAGTATAAACAGTGTTATGAGAACTCGGAGGGGCAAAAGCAGCGTTTTGCAAGAATTTTTAACCTTGACCGAGTTGCGAGAATGTTTTAAACCAGGTGCTAGCCTGAGAGAGAATCTCCAACCCGCCAGACCATTTGGTCCTACCAGCGAGGCAATCGTGATCGTAATTTCAGTAACACTTGGCATTCAATTAATAATAATTGTACTGTCCATGACGTCATGGACAGTACCTTAGGCACGCTTCTCGTTTTCGAGAAGCAGTTCTTTCGTTCAATGTTTCTTGATTCTCACTGAGTGCTTTGTTCTACCATTAAGCTCATTATGTAGAGTGAATCATGTACACTGTAAAAAATATTGGGTGATGTTACACCAAAAAGTGGGTGCAACTAGGCTACCACCAAAAGATGGTGTAACCTTGACGTTTCCCCTTGTGGGGAAATGTATGCTTTCCTTAAAAGTTGGGGTAACATAATTCCTCCAGATCCAAGGAAACATTTCCTGTGATTGTGGGGAAATTAGAGGTTTCCAATCTGGATGGGTAACCTACTTTCCTCTAAACCGTGGGACACTATACACCTTTTCCTGAGGAAAGGTCCATTTTCCTCAACTTTTGGTGGTAGCAGAAGTTGCAACCCAGGAAGTGGGGAAACCTGTTTAGAAACCCAAATAAATGGGTAGTAAAACCCAACTGCATGGTGAAGAAAAACCCACACTTGGTTTTAAATAAGACAACAAAAGTCCTGTATAATTAAATGTTCCATGCAGTTGACAAACTTTGTTATTTATTCAGCCTCAGTAACATGTGATTCACTACTTGATTTGTTAGTAATATGAATACACATGTTGTTCAACAGACTTAAACATTTACTTAAATTTACAAGCAGGGTTTTGACAATGGACAATCATTAAAAATGGTACATTTCTACTTTGAAAATCACACATTGATTAAATGAAGCAAAATACTTCAGACCACAAAAAGCTATCACCACTTGTGAAAAACCAAGACAATGAATCAGGCCTTACTTTTGTCACTAGAATCTCTCTCTGGAACAGAATACATAAAGTGACATTTCATTTCATAATATTCAGAAATGTAAGCAGAAGTTAAAAATGCTACAATATACTTGTCACCTACTTTTCTCATTACTTGAACTTTCAACAATATAAAGCAAAACATGTGACTTACAAGGTTACACTGAAGCCTGGGAGGCGTAAATAATATTCCCTATTCCCAACTAAAAATGGCATTTAGATTTAAATGACATTTAAATGATGTCACTTTTGTGATTCTTATTAACAACATGATCACCTTTTCCTCACCCTGAATTGCAAAAATTTCCTCTGCAAGAGTGATTTTTCTATAAAGATGTAGCAAAAAGTCATGAAAAATATTCCCTAGGCAACCTCGCCATAACAGGACTTCTACAAAATTATCAAAATCAGCACAATAACTATGGCAGTATCTCCCTTTGGTGGTATGTCAAGTGAAATTTGGCAAATGTCGAATATGCAAATTGTCCAACAGTTTCCTATTCTGCAGCCTATTGTTAAATATCTCATTTTAATTTGTCATTTACTTCTAGCTTAATCAGCTGAAAGTTCCAGGCACACTAGGGAAATTCTTTTGCACTATTCCTGATTATAAACAAAATATTAGGATATAAAATTTAATGGACTCTTGAAAAGCCTAACCTATGGTTAAGTCCACTGAGCAACAATAAGAGTTGGAGGCTACAAAAATTAAAAAGGATTACAAAACTAAGTAAAACAAAAAAAAAAAAAAAACTAAAGCACACTTAATCTTACTCACTGGATACTTTCAGGCAATGAGCATAAAATATGTGGTACTCTACATAATACAAAAATACTGAAATAAATGATTTTAGACAGCAGCCTTATAATGCAAGTTTCAAGTTCAAGCCTTCCATCCCCATACCAAACCTTCTTATTTTCCATTACACTTGGGACAAATACATTGACATGCAACTGAGAATTAAATCATTGAAATTGCAAAGAAACTTGCCCCTCTTTAAACATCACGTACTGTACACATTTTGCAAATTATTTGTTAATTATGAATTGTTAAATTGTTGATTGTTATTAATTAATAATTGTTAATTATTATTGAACAAAGCCTACTTGATCAGCAAAAGAGTAATTTATTGCAGAAAAATAAATCACGTGAATTATGTAAATATGTTACTGGTTCTTTGGAGTCTCAAAATAATCTGTTCAACCTGAATGCTTGAATTAATGTTTTAAAAAGAACCAGCCCCCCCCCCTCCCCGTTTCATTAATATCCCAGGCTACTGCATCTGCTAACTGCTGGAGAAGTCTTATAGTCTTATTATTTCTAACTTTTTTGTTTTCAGTGTTCACTCTGAATTTATTGTGAAAAAGTTTCTGATGTCTCCTTGGGAAATTCCATATTGTAGACTTACATCAATCCAAACAAGGAAATGGTGGTAGAAGTGCACATGGAGAGTCCAACAGGGCATGTTTTCTGAAAGAATATTGTAGCAACATTTTGAGCCCAAAATAACAATAACAGCAACAAATGGAGCTGCCTTAATGAAGTTCCTTGTGTTTCTCCCTGTGAAATATGAATAATGGGATAGGTTGTTGACCAGTACTAAATATTAGTACTTTATTTCACAGTTCAAAATCCCTACACCACATTCACTGTCCTTTTCAACATTCCCTCTGTAAGAGTGCTGGAATCACCCAGCAGGAAAGCAACAGTTCTGTATTCAGACATTTCTGTATTCAGTTGGAAGGTATTTCAGTGTTGAAGGCTGGATTCCGGATTTGTTGCTGGCCTAAACTACAACTTTTGAAGCAACATTGTTTAAATATTTTGAAAAGTTACATGCAATTTGTACCTGCAAGGCGGTGGAATTCATTTCAATGATATCAGAAACTGAGAACAAAGCTGTCTATTGTTTTTTCAGGTCAAAAAGAATTGGGTGAGAATTGATTGTCTTCTCTGCACATATGTCAATATTGCCATATGCCCATGCTTGGGGTAGCCTTCTCCCATATAGCACTAGATCGATCTGGAATGACAGGAGTCCAATCCACTCCCTGAGTCTGAAAGGATAAAAACATAGAAGAAAATAAGGTTACCATTTGCATTAAATAATACTTAGCAAAAATTCCTTACAAAACTTCTGTCTTCCAATTTAACACAGCCTTCAAATTAAATTTACATTTTATGTCTACTTTTACTGCATTTTTTACTTTATTAAATTAATGCCCTTCTCTGAATATGCCACATCAACCATTTTTGAAGAATGCACTTGTCCTTAAACATGAATATGAAGTTATGGCATACCAAGTCATGAAATGATGCAGTTGCAGATTCAAAGGGCAGGGCCTTTTTTCTTACTTATATGCCAACATAAAAACATGGGCCTATTTCAGTAAGAGTCCTGGCTACTAAGTTTACAATATTTTGCCTTGGTCATAGGCTAGTTTGTGGGACTGTCACCTCATCTAACCTATAGGCCTACATTATAATATCCTTGCTAGGCATACTCAGCAGTGTAACCTATAAGCCTGAGTTATACGTAACTACTGCATATTCAAGGTAAAACAAGGAGTTACTCCTCTTTAAATTTAACAATTGAGTGAGAAAAAATTGCCACATGACCCTCAAGAGCCATTCATGAAATACAGTACACTAATCCAATTTGGGGTGACTGCATTTTCCCCTATAAGTTTGTCCTAGGCTAGGCTTAGGTCCAAGTTCAAAACCTTTAGGCTATTGAAAACAAATTTCGGCAACGAATCACTTTAGGCCAATGCCATGATTGGACTAGCAGTGGCGGCGCTACGGGGGGTCATGAGGGGGCATTTGCCTCCTCAGATTTTTCCATGCTCCCTATCCCCCCCCCCCCAAGTTAGGTTAGTTAGGAGTTAGGTCAACCAAAAAAATAAATAATATAGTCTCTCCCGAGACTTAATTTACACCCAGAGATATGCTAAAACCTCAGAGCTTCTGGGGGCTTTGCCCCCTGCACCCCCACCAGGGCTTTTCCCCTAGACCCCACCCGCAGGGACGTGCGCTGCGTGTTCGGTTTCGCTCTGCGCCAAAAATTTTCGTCCCCCCAACATCTTCCTTTGCCCCTAGTTTGCTCCCCCTCCCCCAATTTTGACATTCTGGCGCCACCACTGTTTACTGGGGAAATCATTCACCCTTTAAGTTACAAATAATAGTCCCATAACTACATCGCTTCTGTTTTGACTCTTTCTGCCATTGCCACTAACGTTAGGTTGTACAAGCCTAGGCCTAACACTTCTATACTGTGTCGGCGGTGAACAGCCGGCAAGCTCTACTTCAATTAAAAGTTCGATTCTGTAAAATACACAGTTTTCCCTAAAAATAGAATCATTCATCACATTCACCACCATTCTTGCAATTAATCTTTACGTAGATTGTTTCGCTAATAATCCAGGGAGGATTTGAAAACCAACGTTTTACCTGTTAAAAGCTTGCTGTCACAGGAATGGCGGCAGTTCGTATACGGAATATAGTACACAATTGCAACAAAACAGTACACAGTAGTAGCGCTAGCATATCACCACACTGCTTTGTGTGATTTAGACACACGGCATGCAAGAATGCGCACACAGCAAACTCGTTTCGTTGTGGCCCAGGCCTGTGTCGACTGTGCGTGTTTTTATTGGTTAATTAAACGTTGTTTTGGTGACGAAATATATCTCGAACACGTCATTGGATGATGTGGTTTCCCTCTTCTGTGGGCAGTTATCAGGAGCTGACTTTATTCCGTTTCCTTGGGAAATATCGAAGAAACCCACACTGGGGAACATGGATTCCTCACCTAACGGGTGAAAGGTTTCCTATTTTTTTTACAGTGTAGATGGGAACGAGACTTCTTGGTCACTTTTGGTTGGAATGGGGCTGAACATGATTGGTTTTTATTTTAGCAGTTTTGTATTTTATTGTTTTGTTAAGAATGGCTTGAGTAAGTCAAACTACCTAAACAGTAGTAGGCCGACAGTATATTGTGGCACATGGTCGTACTGTTGTATTTCGCACACAGTAGGCCTACTCTACGCACGATTCTTATGTCGTAATACCAGGGAGCTGCCATTGACACACACACACTGTACGGCTGTAAGTGCTGTCGCGTTTGCTGATTGGTCGATTGCTTAGAGTATGTAGGCAAGGTCAATCACGAAAGGTGAGATTTCTTGAAGCATTTTGAAGCAAGAAATGAAGCTTGCAGCCTACTATAAGTCCATTGTGATGATATCTGCGGAGAAGTACAGCTATAGGCTAATTTGTTTAGACATGAAATATTTTTGAATACTTCCCACAAAACCTTGAGAGTAGGCCTCGCATTTCCTGTATGCAAAGCCCAAAATTTGTGCTTCTCGAAGTCAAACAGTAAAAGCAAAGTGATCTGTCACTCAAATTTCGGTGCAAGAAGAGGATTTAATTATCTTTAAGTACATATAGGTCTATTGTCTGACGGATTTGGTCGATCTTTCTCACATCTTCACTGTGCCAACACTGAAAATTGAAAGAGCAATATTCTAAAGCTAGCACAGTGGCGTAGCCACGGGGAGGGTTTTGGGGGTTGAAACCCCCCATGACCCAACCTTGAAAAATATAATTGCAAAAACACATGATCACTATAAACTTTATTACATTTGAGACACAAACATTGCACCATTTTGCATCTGGAGACCTAAAATAGCCGTTTTTCTCCCTCCCCTTAGACCTTTCCATCATGTCGTAGGCCTACTTCAAAACCCTCCCCATGACACAATCCTGGCTACGCTTCTGAACTAGCATAACCACTGAGGATGTTTCAAAATACCAGCACAGAAACAATCATGGACAGTAAGTGGTTACGATTTTCGTAACCACATTTTCTAGTTTTTATCTACCAGTTACCCAGTCAGCCGGTGTAGGCTAAATACGTTGCTCGATGCTGCTTCAGTACCGTAGTGTAGTACGTCCTCACAGATAGCACAATGTAGCAAGCATTGTGAAGCATGTCTTTACACATAAACCAAACTCATGGGCATGCGAACAGTCCCGGTGGATCCCATGGGTTAGACCTCCCCTCAGAGAGGGTTTAAAATTAAAGAAGTGAATAACTTTTTAATGTAATGCGATGATTAAACATTAATAGAGTGTCTTCAAAATGAAAATTATCGGGCGCGCTCAACGCGCTTTTTCTTAATCGCTTGTTTGGTATTATATATACTTCATACGTTATACACATAATAATAACCATACTCCTACTGTACTATCCGGAGCGGACCATTGATATTGCCAAGGGGGTGGGTCCGAACCTCCCAGAATACGGACTTGAGTTTGCCCCACCAAACAAAATTCCTTATATAGAGCCACCCATGCTCATGGCCAAATATACCCTTCCCAGGAACAGAAGCGGGCCCCTGTACACTAATGAGGAGACCACAACCAGGAGGCAGCTGGTCAAGTACTTTGATGAGACGTTTCAGTGTCCAAGCAGCACTTAACCCCCTACAGTTCTCTCAGGACATGTCAACGAAGCTGCCGAGCCTGTACAGACTGGCTTACAAAGTCCTGTCTGTCCCCGCTTCCTCAGCGCCCGTGGAGAGGATCTTCAGCATGGGTGGCATAGGCCTAATCATGGGCCCACATCGAGCACGCCCCTCTTCAGACATGCTTTCGACACTAATGCTCCTCAAGTGCAATGAAGGTATTGTGTGAACTGCGAGTAGCTTCATGGTCATGTTTGGTGCAAAGGTAAAGTTGACACTAACTAGAGTTCTGTGACTCATTTTTCTGTGGGTTGGGCAAACTCACTATGATGCATTAATTAGCACCTGGGGTGGTTTAGAAATTTCAGACATTTTTTAGGAACAATTCGGAACTGAAGTAGGAACAATTCGGAACTGAACTGAAGAAAAGAATAAAATGCATTATGAAGTGAAGTATTCGTAAAGAAGCGACCGTGACTGTTTTATGATTGTCCGTCACATCAAATGATGGAATCTTCGGATGAGAGGGCGTGCTAACGTAATTTATATACTGAGGAAACATCTATAGCACAAAAGACATCAAAGCCCGCCCTCTTTTTGTCAAGTTTCACAAACTTTTCAATATACGGTGAGTGTTCACTTATTGTAATTACTTCAAAAATGCAATTCTCGGGTGAGATCCATAAAAAGAAGTCTCCCGAAGATCTAAGCTTCCAGGAAAGACGAATACAAAGGGATGAATACCTATGTTATCAAGACATTTTCGATTTATATTTGAGCATCTGTCAAGAATCATAGCCCTTTTATGTAATGATCTGTACCGCTATTAGCAGCTCCATGATTTGTACACGCAGTTGTTAGTATTTTTTCAGGTACTTTTCTCTAAGTACATCTACTGTACACATATCGGCTATGCTGATAGAAGGAAGGGACAGGGAAGGGGGTGGGGGGCAATGAAGACAATCCTGTGGTTGTATTTTTCTCACCAAAAAGAGTAGTGGAATATATTACAGATATCCCAGTAGAAAGGAAAGGCAAGTGGACGGAAAAAATTAGGGGGATTTCTTTAAACATGTTGCCACCATGGAAAAATTTTTGCAATGGAAAATGAAACGAAACATTATCAAAATGTTTTCGGGGAACCTTGACCAAACTCATCGTAGATAACCTATTTCTCTCCCCATTACATCCTGGAGGAGAGCTTGAGTGAATATCCAAAGCATGCGAAATTATTCCCCACCATCCATACTTCCCACCTGCAAACCCCCATGCATGGGTGGAAATCCCTGGGGATGGGGAAATATCCCTCCCACTTACTGACAAGGGGTGGCCTACACAGTCATCCCTCAGATTTTCAAAAATATTACAAAATCTTATGCTCTGGTGTTATTATTTTAGGTCATCAACTTGATAACTTTTGAAGATTGTGAAATGAAGTAAACCATTCACTTTAATTACTTCAAAAATACTATTTTTCTGTCCTTCCCAGGCTCATCCATCCTCCATTGTTGTTTTTTCATAGGCGTAATAATCGGGGGCTGGGAGGATTTAGCAAAAAATGTGGTGGGCGGAAGTATGCTTCCGCCTCCTTAAGTAAAGGACTAGAACCCCTTATTTGTTTCCTCTGTAAAAAAGTCAAAACTTTGCCATAGATTTTCCCAATATTTTGCACCAAATGGCATCTAAAGCCCCTCAAATATTCAAAAAATTTTCCAACAGGGACGTCCCCTCCCCTTGGACCCCTACCCCAGGACATCGGTCCTAAACAACGTTCGTCCCCCAGTCGAGAGCGGTTTCCTCCGCCTATGCATCTTATTATTACATATCACCTGGAGTGCGATTATATTTCCACCCCCTCCATGCAACTCCTAACACCTCCTATCCTCTAGAACCACAAGCGGAAGTGTATCTGCCGGAGAAAGCCAGTGATCGGTTTGTCTGGGAAGGGTAGCTCAAATTACAGACTGCTGAAAGGGCAAAGTGAATGGAAGGTGGAACAGGGAAAAGGGAGGGCTTGTTCATGTAACTTTGAAAACTTTTGTAATGCAGGATCAGGCGCGTAGCCTGGGTGAAATGCCTGGGGGGGGGGGGCAGTTCATGACATTATCTAACTAAGCGGATCACCAAGTGGTGTGCACATAGATAGTTGGCACCCTGACGGACCCTTCATTTTTCATCACCCGTTCATAGGTGTCATCCTTGGGAAAGGTACTAAGGGGACGGGGTTACATATGGATGAGGTAAAAAATGGTGCTATGTTTGGCAAAACTTTGAACTGAATTGTATGTATAGAAATTGTCATTTTTTAGTGATTGTTTTGCTAATCTTGGCTAGGTGTTAGGCAACAGGAGGGGGTAGCATCCCTACTCTTTGAGAATTTTTCTATGTGAGGTGGCTTGGATGCAAGATGGTGCTATCTTTAGTAAATCTTGGTAAAGCGTTGAATTATTACATGCACAGAAATCCTCATTATTTAGTTATGGTTTCAATTATAGATCTGGTGTAATTGAAGGGGATGTTGCTAAAGGGGGAGGCCTACTTCTTGAGAAAGTTTTGTTGTTCTAGGGTTTCTTAGATAAAAAATGCTACTACCTTTGACAAAGCTTTGAACTGACTATATGTTTAGAAATTCTGTTAAGTTAGTAAATTTTTTCTGCTGTTGCATTTCACCCCTACAATGCTGGTACACGGGCACGTACTGTCCTTCTTAGTGCGCAAATGGAAATCCACCATCGGTTGGCACGTAGCCGTAGCGACGGCCTTCCCAGGAAAAGTTTTGGTGCACTATTCATTTCAAATGAGAGAAATGGCTCATTCTGTAACTTTTACATCTATTTTCGTCATTAAACGTTCTTTTTTAATCACGCTTAAGAAAGGTGACAAGCGAAGATTTCAAAACAAGAATAAATTTGATTAAAATTAAAAGTTACTTTACAAGCCCATTAAATTTAGAATAAAATTAAAGGTAAATATAGGCTATATTGTAAAAGCATGCTGTGGCACGGTATGAGAAATAATACTAAAGATCTTCAGCCTGCGTATGTGCTTCATGTGCATGTATACTGTTTATCTTGTAGGCGGAAGAGGCTTCGTTCATTCATTACAAAGAGCTACCTACGTAAGATCGCTTTAACGGGGGTCCAGAGACCTCCAAGGGTCTGAGGGCCTCAAAATCATAGTAACCTAACGACAGTGAAATTTTCAGGATTTGTCTTGTTTTCGCTAGTGCCCAAACTTTCATTTACGGTTTGAAAATCTCAGGGGGCAGTTTCCACCCTTGCCCCCCGTAGACTTCGTCCCCGAGGATGAAGTAAAACATTCTATACTGTCTTTAAAATGCTTTTTTGGTCCGCTTTACGGGCACCCATCGTAGATAGTTGCATCAGTGTCTATTTCTTTTGGACAGCTTTAGTAGTAGTGTTTCAATGCTACTCCTATACCAGTGTCCACCTCTCCCACCCAAAATTTCCTGGTACCATCACATTCACCGGCAATTGGTACAAATGCAATTACAAATAGTCAAGTTCCATCTTCGAGGTCTTTCTAGAGCGAATTCAGTGGCCATATTCAGAGAGTGAAATGATTCACAAGCCCGGGAGAGCTACCCGCGTTCCCGGTGCGACTTCTCGAAAGTTTGGGCCATTTCAACTTGAAGTCTTCCCTATGATAAATTATTCTGCAGTGGCTACAGCCCTTTAAACTTATAAAGATAATTCCATGTGCCTTCTCTGAGTGTCATGTATTCGAACATGGTCGATAAAGTGTTCATCGGGAAACACAACCGTGTGCCTTCCTGGCAAGTAACCTTATATATGCCCCTATTCACAAGCCCTTGAATTATCAAATTGACTGGCTTTACTTTGGACATAACGCCAGTAAGAGGTATGGTAAAATTATCACCTATATGGTCTATTTAGGACGCAACCAGTTTCCACCGGAAAAAGTTAAACTGTTCGTTCTTATCCCCAGCACCTTGTAAATACCCCAGGGCTTCCGGGGGCTCCCCCTGGCCCCATCTAGGGAGTTACCTCTCGATCCCACCAAGATAAAAAATGGTCGAATTGTCATTTCTGTGGTCTGTTAAGTGCAAACGTACTGTCCTTTAGAAGTACGAATGCCCACGATGGCTTCCGGGGGCTTTGCCCCCTTGACACTCCGCTTGGGCGTTGCCCCTGGAGACCGCCAGAGGCCCTGGACTCCAAGCCGTCAGGGGAACCCTTGGCTCTCCCGCTGTGCCTTCGCTTGTTCCATCCCCAGGTATCAGAAATTTTCCGCCAATGCCATTATGCATCATCTAAAAGGCCGGTCGTTGAGAGTCTAATTGTGATTTTTGAGATCTGCTCTCCGCTCGTCCAATCCCATCGGAGGATAATTATAAGAAGGTGGAAGCTATTTACCCGACAGTCGGGAGAATTACACGACTTTCCTTCCTTATTTTCCCCGACTGACCAAAGAGATGGCGCTATCCTAAATTTGTAGCCTCTAAAAATACTTGAATAGTATGTCGGGAAAATCAGGTTAAAGCTATTTTTCGACAGTCGGGAAAATTATAGGACATGCTTCCTTATTTTTCCGACTGTGGACGAAACTGATGGTGCTATTCTAAGTCTGTAGCCTCAGAAAACATTTGAATTGTCTGTCGGGAAAATGGTGGTCCTTATTTGCCCTACCGTCGGAAAACCTCATCAAAATGAGTAAGTATTCACATAACACTCGTAATAAGAACGCCCTCTTCTTCACTATGCGAGACTTATTTTCTCCCTTTTTACTCCAATACATTGCAAAGTAGGTTCTGTTGTTATCTCTCAAATTAATACTTCAAGTTGGCTCTCAGGCTGGCCGAATTGAGTTTCACTGATGCATCTGACACCCATATTACTGGTAGCCTGGTACGGAAGCCGAGAACATCGCGGTGGTGTGAAATCTGACATGCCAGTTTTCCCACCCATTTCTTCGGTAAATATGGAAAGGATAAATCAAGATACGATTTCTCCTTACTATTATCCACCGATAATGTGGAGTGGAGAAAACCAAAGTCAGTGAAGGGGTACTTCACCTGACTTACCTGTGGCCTGTGGGAGGGTTACAGCCCGCGAGACCGTAAGTCCACGAGACCTAAAGTCCTCGAGACCTAAAAATAAAATAAGGTTTACGAGACCGAAGGCCCGGGAGACCGAAAATAAAGGGTTTACGAGTTTTTAAATAATCCGATGGGACTCAATGGGAATTGTCTGGAATTTTCTCCTAAGTACTCTGATAAATCATCGAAGCTGCGGAAGTCCATAGTGTGCTGATCTGTAAGTAGTAACCCATGTACGTACGTACGTACACACCACAGAATTATATCGGTACACACAGGGCCGTAGCTAGGGTCATATGTTTGGGGGGTGTGAAGGTCCCAAATTCCGACCGGATGGATATTTTTTCCAACTGAATGGTGGCGCGTAAATTGCACCATTTTTATGCGCCCTGCTTTTACATACAGCAGTGGGGATCCTTCCTTTGTCGCTACATAAAGGTGCCGTCGTGGGGAAAGGGTCTAAGGGGAGGGGTTGACCCCTCCCCTTTGAGAAATTTTTGTTAATTTAAGGTTGCTCAGATGCAAAATGTAGCTATCTTAGCGATATTTTTGAAGCTGATCATATATGGCTAGAAAATGTCCATAATTAAATTATAATTTGTTCCGACTGGTTTGATTCTTTTTCCAAATGAGTAGCGGCCCGTAAATTGCATTTTCGTTTTTATGGGCGTTACTTTTGTATGATACAGCAGTGGGGATCCTTCCTTTGTCACTTCATAAAGGTGCCGTCCTGGGGGAGGGGCCTAAGGGGAGGGGTATCCCCCTCCCCTTTAAGAAATTTTTGCTAAGGTAAGGTTGCTTAGATGCAAAATGGTGCTATCTTGGGATACTTTTGGAACTGATCATATATGGCTGGAAAATGTCCATAATTTAGTGAATACTAAGATTTGGTTAGGTGAAAGTAGAAAGTATGTTGTCTAAGAGAAGAATACGTTGTCAACAAACCTCCTGCAGCCCCCCCCCCCTTTGACAACTTTAATGCCTTCTATTCTGGCATCTAATGTTAGCATATACCTGTATAGGCCTCCTGGAAGCTCTGGATCAATTTATACCTGTATAGGCCTCCTGGAAGCTCTGGATCAATTATAAAAAATGGGGCAATAACATAATGCTTATTACCTGGCATCTAAATAATAATATAGAGTATGACGCCAAGCACTTTACATCTATCGTATTTTTACTAATTTTGAACGAAAATCCAGACGAACAGCTTCCAGCAATGGGGAATGGGCGGGAAGGAAATGGGCGGGAGGGAGAGTATAGGTGCAGAAAAATGATACTAGACCTCCCAGACAGGTATAGCAAAAGGGGTTTAGGACTAACAAGCGCGATTTCAGAATGTACACCTTGTTTATGCTATAAAAGTTCGCTGGTACGTTGTGCTTATAATGCTCATAAGTGATACAACGTGGATTGACAGGATTGCGCGCGAAGCGCGCCGAAATTTGGGGTATACTTCAGTGCCAAAATGAAAAACCTGCAAGCAGGCTCAGCCAGGGGTGGTGCTTTGATTTGCCGACATGGGGGGGGGAGAGCCCTGACTGGGGGCCAGCTACTCTAAGTCCCGACAGATGCAATGGGTTGCCGAACTCAAAATATTAGGCGCGCGAAGCGCGCCGAAAAAAATTGAGGTTATATTGAATTTTCATTAAGGAAAGTTGAAAAGGTTGGGCTTTTATTGAAGAATCTGGACAAAAACCAAGAAATTTGTTCGGGTGACTGCATGGTCGTCGTCGGGGATTACATTCTTCATCTTACCCATTAAGAATCTGCTACGAAACTGAAAGATCTTTTTCTTACAAAATATGTTTGCCACATGGCGAGGCTGAAGAAAGAATCTTCCAAAAGTTAGGAAAAAGAGGAAAGAACTTCGCAACGATGTGTTTCTCTAGAGTTACGCCTACACGGAAGAACAACATTTGAGGAAACGTTGAAATCCAATACGCTTGAAACGGGGCGTTACCACTAGATAGAACTATAGTTGAAAGCGCGCGTAGCGTGCGAAATTTTTTTGAAGTTATAGAAAGAATCGTTACAGAACGTACTGGCTACGGGCCTAATAAATAGACGTTTGGAATATTTTCTGAGTATATCTATGTCTTCACCAATATTAGTCTATATGAAATTTTGCCCAATTTTGTGGGGCTCGGAAAAATTTGGGGAGGGGGGCTAAAGAGCCCTAGCTCCCACAGAACTGTGTCTGGTATAATTACCTTAATAATGTTCATGAGATTGATTGTAAACCGTGACGCATGCGCGCGAAGCACGCCAAAATTTTCATTAAGTAAGATTTCCATAACAAAACCTGCATTCAGAATCTGCATCAAGATACTTTCAGTTGTCCAACAAACCAACATGCCACTCAAAAAGCCCGTCTTTTACCTGGTAATTTGTAAACAGCTTTCAACTTCTGCTGTTGTGCTTCTCCGAAAGTTGCTATCGGAAGATATTGATAATAAGAACAACACTGAGGTAAGGTTTAAAGCGCGCGGAGCGCGCGAAAATTTTGAGAGTTTGAGAAGAATTTGCGAAAAAAGGACAGCTTTGATTTGATTTTACGTGAGGAAAATAACGTTTGGTATTATTCTCACTTGGTCTAGTTGGAAAATATGTACAAAGTTGACATAGGCTCAGTCGGAAAAATGTGCTAGACTGAGATATCAGAAATTCCAACTGGCATTTCAGATTTTCCGACTATCGTCGCTCTGACGAACTTTGGGGGGTGAGACACCCCCCACACCCCCGGTCACGACGGCCCTGGGTACACACTTGCCCCCACCGCGCCAATTAATATTTCTTACGTCACAAGCTCGTTGGGGTGATATGATTGGTCGATTGCTGTCGGGAATATAAGAAAACTAAACTTCCAGTTTGCCCGACTGTCGGACAAATAGTCACAACGTTAAAATAAGAATGCTTTGTGGTACTGCCCACAATTTGTCAACACCCTAGAGCAGTGATTCCCAAAGGGGGCGTTCACGTCCCCTGGGGCGTTTGAGTAACTCAGGGGGCGATGAACGCTAAGGGGCGGCGGGGGTGGGGTTTGAAAGAAATGAAATATTTAATTTAAACCGGGTTTTTACAACATTCCAAGAGGTGTCCTCTAAAATAGCTCCCAAATTAGCTCACCTAAAAAGGAGACAAAATGAAATCAGCAAGTCGCGTAGGTCTAACAATCCCTCCTCGGATGCAAAGAAAACCAGATGCCAGGAAATTGCATCTAACAGTGTATAATTTTAAAAATTTCCCGGCGAGGACCCTTATATTCCCGTCAGTGGGCCATCACTAAAAGTTATCCCGTCACATTTTCCTCGGAACCGTAGTTTTTTCTTTGCTGTCGATATAGACATGTCATACTGACAGAAGTGACAATTGTAAATAACTGTAACATTAAAGATAACTTTTGCAATGTACTATGAAGGAAAACTTTCAAATGTTTTACAACCTGAAGGGCACCTTGAGTGACCAGGGCAGTAGCCTTGGGGGAGGGGGTGGAGTAGAGATTTCCAACCCTTACTAAAAAAATAGCCTTCTTGAAAAAAATGCTGACAATATTAAAAGCTCCATCCTCCTGATTATGTTTTTCAGGCCCTGCAGAACCTAGGAAACCGCATATACAGGTTTCTTTTTTCCAAAACTTTCCCAGGGAGGCTCGCACAAATGAATGAACCTCCTCTCTCATGCATGATACACACAACACAGTTGAAGTCTATTCGTTGAAGAACTTTAGTATTGCTTCTCACTCGGTGTCCGGCAAAGCATGCCAATATAAAATAAATAAATAATATGATAATCTTTAATTTCATGCAGGAGTTAATGGGTTTGTTTGAGTACCTTTTAGTCATGTGTTTTCTAACGAAGTGATTTTACTAAATAAATTTTTCAAGTAACACTTCGAAAGTCCAGAAGACTTCATTTACGCCAATCTGGGAGGCATTTTTGACAAAATAGAGCTATGCTACACACCGTCCTATGGTGGCCCTAAAAGTAGCACAATTTTGCATCTTAGGCATCTTACATACGCAACAACTTTTCAACTCTCAAAGAGTAGGTTGGCTTCCCCGGCCCTGAAACAGCACCCCTCGAACAAAAACAAAAATAAAACAACATAGGCACTAAAGAATGCAAATTTCTGAACACATAATCAGTTCAAAGCTTTGCCAAAGACATCACCAATTTGCACCTATAAAGAGATCTTACAAAAAGTCATTTCTTCCATTTAGACCCCTCTTCTTACACCCTTCCCTCAGGACGGCAGTTAGTGACAAAGCCAAAGAAAGGATTCGCTTGGCTGTCAGCTATCATTGGTACGGCACTGGACGCTGTCATGAACTGCCCCCTTTAGGATTTCGGCCAGGCTACGACCCTGGTGCAGTAAAATTCTTTCAACGTTCAATGCTTCATGCAACTAAATACCTTCCTTCTTCCTCCTATTCACAAAGCAATTCCTTGCAGCATCAAAGAGGCCGTCCATTAGTAACTATTTAAATACAAATTGGTCTAAAGCTGTGTTTCCACGAGACCGACGCGGACGCGGACGCCGACGCGGGCGCGGGCGGAAAAAATCGCTCCAACATATTTCCTATAGAGCTTATGCACCTACGTCACGTTCCTCTATTTTTCCATCCAAGCGTACGTTGTGCAACAATTGTTACTAAGGTGCTATCGTGAGCGCGTATCTTTAACACACCTATACTACGTATGGCAGTTCCATCCAGTAAGCCAAATTGAAACGCGCTGACGTCACGTGCATAAGCTCTATTGATCCGTTTTCACGAGGCGGACACCGATGCGGACGCGGACGCGGCCGCCGACGCGTTTTTCTCCAATCGCTCCAGGAGCGATTCGAAAAAACGTCGGCGCGTGTCCGCGTGGTATTGCGCAATCATTTCTTTTAATTCCTCTGGTATCACACTACATTGTAGTACGGTAGGTGTACAGTAGGACAACTGTGCTCGAGTCACTGGTTGTAAATTGGCAGTTGTATCATTGTGTTCAGCATTTGCAGTGATCGACCATGGCTTGTAGACCTTAGTCAAGTGGTGGAGGATTTGGGTAAACTGTTCCCTTGTTGTGCGGAAATACCCATAAAACTTTTCCTCGTCCTGGAGATGCTCCGCAACTAGATTGCGGTAAGCGCCTTTAATCTTCCGTCTCCGCGGGGTGAACCCACCAACGGTGTCTTCTCCGGCGTGCCCGTCGCTTTCTTTGCCAATTCAGCAAGGCTAGAATGAGGATTTCCTCGTCGAGTATATCGTTAATAAGTGCATCCATTTTAACTCGCACGTGGCTTGATAAAAAGTGAGTGAACCCTGGAGCGGGAGGCAATGGCGGGACTAGCTAAAGGCAAATCCGCGCCTGTCCGCCCGCGTCGGCGTCCGCCTCGTGGAAAGGGGAAAAAAAAACGCGCCCGCGTCCGCGTCCGCGTCGGCGTCCGCGCCCGCGTCGGTCTCGTGGAAACGACAGCTTAAGGTGGATTTTTGTAATTTGTTTAGTGCGCAGTCAAGGTTATCAGGTAATCGGAAGACGGTGAAAATTTGACTTACAGTGCTTTATTCTTGATTTGACAATTTCTTAAATAGACCTGCCCCAGAGATTTCGGTGGCTTTCCTCCTTGGCCCTCCACTGAGACGTTGTCCCGGGGTCCCCTGAGCTCTCCACACTTCAACATGTGTTTTTGTTTTCATCGTTTCATGCATAGCAATGCTACATGATGAATCCTCCTCTATAGAGGGATTTCAGTCACGTGACTTTAACCAACTAGACGCAATTTTGAAGGGCAAGATCGCGCGTCTTTTTTGTTTTGAAAGGCAAGATCGCGCGTCTCTTTGGTTTTGACGGGCACGCGTCCATTGTGTCACAGTAGTATCTATGGTTATGCCGTGCGCGTGTGCTGTAAATACGCTTACTGCGTGTGTGTTTTGCCCTTCAGTGCCTGGGAAGCCATTGCGCGTGACGTCACATGAAATCCCTCTATAAAACGATCAACTGTCACTTTCCTAGATTTACTAACGACTGTACAGTTCAGGTGAAGATGTCATTGCGAAGACACATTTTATTGCCACAAGCATCTTCCACAAAGAGACATTCGAAAGCTCCCTGCATTTGCAACAGCCTTAGGCTACAGGATTGGTTACATTATATACCCCACTTAGACAATAGAATGGTGGGGTGTGAAAGAACAACTTTGTGGCGAGTAGTGGGGGGGGGGGGCGTTTGTTCAGCCCAATTTAGTGAAAGTGGGCGATGGGCTCAAAAAGGTTGGGAACCACTGCCCTAGAGATTGCATGGACTTCACCCTATGTCCCCAAATGTGTCTTGCCACTGGACCCCACCAAGGGCCACCGATCATACCTGGACCTCACGCCTACTGGAAGAACGCCTTCGCCTTTGCTGGGTCGTTGTAGGGAACTTGAAAGCTCCCTCATGAAAAAGTCTGGTTTTATGCTGCTGACATACCCCACAATTCGAGCAAGGATCGCCGCCTACGTGTGGGGGGGGGGGGAGGCAGCATGAATGGGAATTTCGGTGACATCAGATGCACATGAATCAAAATTGTCATGGCATATACAATGTTCACAATAATGCCCTTCTGTCAATGCATGAAAAAGTTAAGGACTGGAAGACGAAAAGGCCAAAGTTTTCATGCTTGCTGCTTTTCTCACTAGAATAGACGGTATTCTTATGACGTCACTGTACAGAAAGTGCTCTCTCTGCTTACACCAACACAAATGCAGAGGGCTTATTTTTGTACCGATCGGATACGTGCCTAAGTCTACGTGGGCGTGCGAAGACTACGTCGTGCGTACAGTATGTGTACTAAAGGGGAAACAATTTATAAGTATTATACTACAGTTTTCTCCTTTTCCATCTTATCTCGAATATGTTCAAGACAAATTTAAAATATGTATATTGTAAATATTTATGTTATATTTACCATTGTCTTCTGTTATGTGCCATGTATACCATGTGTAGGAAATAAACTGTGTCATTGTCATTGTCAAAGTCATGCACCTTACCCAGCTAGCTTCATTGTTTGACCTCTATAATGACATGAACGTGACGTCAATGTATATGATCTATTGGTATGTCAAATTTTGAAACAGCTGTCACAGTTTTTTGAATGTTAATTTTATTGATTTTTAATGAAAACAGCTTAGCTAATAATTCATTACCATACTGTATATGAAAATTTAAAATCTGTGTCCAAAGGCCTTTAAAATAGCCCAATGCAAGTGTTCTGTCTAGCACAAGCCTATACCCTGTGCCCCCTCCCACCCCCAACAGGCTGGGTAAGACAATGACTGTATGGATTCCAGAACCACTTGCTTAAGTCCCCCGGGGCAATCTTTCTGTAAATTTAACTACTGTCAAACAATATGCTATCATAAAATACTTAAATCTGCATAGACCTTTTTCCAAATAGCAGCTACAAAGAATTGTGGGATAGAGTTTTGGTGTGCATTATTTTTGGCCACAGTAAAATGCCATTGTCAAACACTACACACACTAAAACTCTATCCCACAATCCTTTGTAGCTGCCATTAGGAAAAGGGTCTATGGATAAGGACGTAAGAATAACATTTCGGGGCAGAAATCGCACATACCTAATTAGTAATGTCAGTCGTGTGCTCAAACCTCTATTGCTAGTGGAGTGTAAAGGCTACTTTACATCAGGAATAGGCTACGGATGACTAATGCATCTACAAACGCATGTGACAGAAACTGTTACCAAGACAAAAATGCTACTTTACATAGATTTTCACTCAAAATAATTTTTTATTATTCTGATTTTTCAATTTTTGGTATATTCTTCAAACAATAAATACTACAACACTGATGTGACTTGGATCATCGCAAGATATTTTGCCCGTAAATATTCATTCGCCATTCAAGAAGTTAATATAACCTCTTTATTAATTTGCACTTCTATTTAAAAAAAAAGAAACTAAAAACTCAAGCTTTCGGGCAGCCAGAGCAATGACATAAAAACGCTGTCTGTTTTGACCCTTGGCTGCTCAAATATTCCGCGTTAAGTCCTGAATTCCCTTCACATTTTCAAGTAGATACGCTAAATTGATTTCTTCTTTTCACTATAAGACTATTGCAAAGGTTGTCTGCTTGGCGGACGTGTATTACTCCTGCACCTATATTGGCTGCAGTATGTACGTCAAAAGAGGTACATACTCGACACCTGATATGAAGGTAAATTGCAAGGCTGTCTGAAGGCTTCTCGTTATTTTCTCGTGTCTCTTTCCACTGTCGTCAGTCGTAACTCCTTTTAGAAGTAGTTACGGATTTTTGCCTGCAGTAAGAGATGCCAGCGAGCCAGGAGCGTAGCTAGGATGACATTTTTAGGGGGGCCTAGGTACCAAATGGGGGGTCACGGCATTGATCGTGGTCCTTAATTCTTACAAATTTTATTAGGACACCCACAATTTCTGGGGGCGGGTGGCTAGCAAACATCTGGGGCCAGCCCCCCAGGCCCCCCAAGCCCCCCGTAGCTACGCGCCTGCAGTAAACCTCTCAAAACAATTCAACAATCTTGTACCTGTACACTACTGATACTCGTTGATTTTCAGACAAAAAGGTTAGTGTTTCTGCTGACCATTTAGCCATTTTAAATTCAATAAGTATAAAGATTTATAGGTCTCAAAAAGCATGTGATACGTTCTTACAACATTCTTACAAATATTCATTTACCACAACGGTGCACAAACTGTTACAAATTAAATTACATACAATGCACGTTACATGAGCCGCGGCTTTTGTCGGAACATTGTTGGCATGATTGTAGATAATGAAGTCAACCGCAAAATTTTAAATTATTGCCATTGAGTTAAATTACTTGACGATTCTATTTCAAACTGTTATGTACAGTCTCGTCCGTGCACTGGAACTTAAACTACTGTAACTTCAACCAGGGACTTGCTATTTGACAAATAGCAACTCCCTGCTTCAACAACGAGTAGCGGCATCTCAGTGTTTTGTCCTTTCACTAACATGGACAAGCAAAGAAGGGGGGGGAATGAAACACGCAGCTAAAAGTTTGAACACCTTCATTCAGTACATGTTGGACGTTGTTCAAATTTGTTGGGAGAGCAGTCCACACGCGGATCATACGTTTGTCCATGAACATCATCATACAAACGTATGATGATGTTTTTGAAGAAATGTTTGATAGTATAGACGGGGCTTAAGGATTAAGGGACTACTCCTGGTTCATGAAACTTCATGGTGACAGGAGATGCTTTTCACAATTGAAACTTTCTAGTTCCAATAAGGGGCACTATTTGTTTCCTTAAGGGGCACAAGTGCTCTTTGAAAAGTTTAGATGATGGCACAGTGCCCCATTGTACCAGGTTTGATACCCTCCAAAAGGGCGTGACAAAGGTTTGCCCACAGATTGACACTAACCATTACAAACTGTCTCCATCTAGAACACTTAAATTTAGTGACGCCACCAGAATTTCAAAAAATGGGTTGGGGGTGGGAGGGAGCAGAATATTTGCAGTAAAATAGTAATTGCATGCTGCCATTGCCTCTATAAATTGTGGAGTAGACGAGGGGCAAGTGGGCATGGAAGGCCATGAGGCCATGACTGAGGGAAATTCCCTAATTTCTCTCCCTTCCCCTGCCCGAGTCGACCCATTGCTTAAATTGTGCATGTCCACCTATTTTTCTAAAGTGTTACGTAATGAAATAAATGTTTTCTCATCCAAACTGCAATCCAGACAAATTATGACTTTCAATACAATATTCTCACAGTGCATTCTTGATTTACCAGGGAGATGCTAGTCTAGCATCTCCTTGGACATACAACTATTAATGTCCACATTTATAAATCCCCCCTCCGAAAAAATTAACATTTTTAAAACTCCCCAAGATACTTGCTTTTCCTTGTCGTTGTTAAAATGATATGTCGTGACTTCTCAGCTCGTCCACCATTTTGACAGTATAAAGGTAGGATACAAGGCGGATGACTTGGGGTTTCCCTCAATTTCAAAACAACGACAAAGTGTCCTTTGGGCAAAACAAAAGGTTGTAAAATAAACAACTTCACCTTTGAAAAGTTCGGGTCTGAAGTGATGCGCTCACTTTTTGAAAACGTTTTGCACCTCTGAGCAGGGCTCTCTACCCTGAGTATAAAACCTTCATTAAGAAAATTGGTTCATATAATCAGAAAGCTGGTATAATTAATTGATCTAGCAGAGTATGAATTTCGCGAAATGTACCTGTTCCTGAAACGACTTTAAAAGCTCACATAAACATGGCGAGATGTGAGCACATTGAAGATTTGAGAAAAAAATTCATACATAGGCGATTCGTAGGCGTAGTAATAAATACTTAGTAAACTTTAATGAGTTAGCCTTTAGGCATTTTACTATATTAACTATCACTAATTAAATACACTACACTAATCTGCACGTCAATAAACATTAACAATAGAGGGAGCCATAGCTCAATGGATTGTGCACCGCCACATGTCAGTAAGTATAAGAAAAGAAAGAGACAAAAATCCAGGCCCGTAGCCAGACAAGGTACGCAAGGGGGGTAGCTTCCGGGGGGAGGCAAAAAGTTTCTTAGAGGGCGAAACATACTAAAAATGCATCAAGGCAAAGTTACTTTGAAATTTTTAGGGGGCGACAGTTTTCTAGTAGGACGACGCCCCGACCCACCCCTTGGCTACGGGCTGGCAAGAATCCCGACTCTTACAAGTTAAAGGAAGGGTTTAAGCAAAAGATTAATTTCCATTTGTGAAAGAGGAACTAAATCTACACAATTTGTTGAAACTTCCATTCAATTCGGACATGTAGTACTCGAGACATCAGCAAACAAAGTTATTACATTTGTGACCCAAAGTGAGCTTGAGGCAAACAGGGCTTATATGACTTCCTCACATTGATGAAAAATGCTTTGTTTCCTTTGCTTTTTCAGTCTGTTGTGCTGACTTTGAATTTAATAGGGAAAGGACTTCCCCATGGGGAATGTGAAGTTTGTAAAATTCCCAAACCTCTCATGAAATCACATTCCGGTAACATGGGATTGTGAAGGAGAAAATTGGTTGTAAAATTAAAGAAAAAAAAACCAAAAGTAATGTGAGGCTATGACGTCATATTTGCTTGCTTCAAGTTCACATTGTGTTGAAAATGTGACAACTTAAACTGCTAATATTTTGAGAACCACACAGCGTATGTCAGTGCAAATTTCACCAGACCGCTTAGACTGAGTACCCATCTAACATATCAAAACTTGATTTGAGATTAGACCTTTCTTTTAAAACATTTTCAGTTTGCGAGATAAACGAATAGAAGTTAATACAGTGGTGTAACCAGGTTTGTTCTTAAATTAAGAGAGGTGGACAACCACAATATTTAAGCCAAATTCACACAACTCACTTCAAAATTTGAAGTGGCGTCATATCTAGAGAAAACACGGAGGAGAGGAAGCGGTCCCCCTATACCCCAATAACTACGCTATGCTGATTGAAGGCAATATGTCATGACAGTCACCTAGTTTGCGTTTTCAAACTGTTCAAGTTTTTGATCGAACTTCAGCATTTTTCCCATTTCCCTTCCTTGAATTCCTTCTTAAATCTTGTAACAAAATACCTCATGAATAGAAAAGACAGTGTTCACCACTAATGTGACCAAAAGATGAGTTTATGAAGTTCTGAAACTGAAACTGTTTTCAGGGAAAGAGATCGGGAACGGGCCCCAAGCCAAGGGGCACCTTCTACCCACCTTTCTCTTCCCGTTATGATTTTGGCAAAAATGCTTCGGACAAACAATTACTTGAATATGCAACAGCTAGTTGTCATTAAAGTACAATTTCTCATGACTTTATGCTCGACTTAATGCTCAACTAAATGCTTCTCTGACAAACCTTACAAGAGACTACAAAATACCCTTACTGGCGTTCCAAAATGGAGAAGTTACCCTCCAGTTATCACCAAATCCTTACGTTTTCTTTTGTAAGATATCACATCTGTGTCTCAAGACATGCATATATGTATAATATCATGTCTCCAGGTTAGGTTAGGGTTAAAGACATGAGGAAAGTTATAGGGTTAGAAGTCTCGAGACTTCTTATTTGCATGATATCATGTTACGGATTGGGTGCCAGTTATCCTTTGTTACACGACGTGAATATTAATGACAAGATTTTAAGGTTCTGCGTAAGAACGTGACAGACACGTATACCGCCATGCTGATCTATCGTAGACACAATGAAAGAAAAGTATGAATCAAGGATATAGCAAGGTAATGTTGGAAGTAATACATTTTGGTAGAAAGACATAAGGTCGAAGGGACGGGAAACTGTTTTATGTATGTGTAAAGTACTACTTCTTGGACACTCTTCACCATCTTAAACCTAAGAAACTGAATCTTTACTTTCTTTAGCTGTTTAGCCTAAGAATCTGAAAAAACCTAGAAGCCAATACAGTGAGGATTTCTAAACTGCTTCTTGGAATAAGCAAGTCTGTCTACATGTTTACAAATAGGCCTACTCACAGTTTATTTATCGGTCAGTGGGATTCCTGCTTGCTTGGGTACAAAATCAGGTTTGACAGCTTGAGCCATATTGATGGCTCTTCGCATAAATGAGAAAAACGTTTGTCTATCACCTTTATAGCGTTTATCATATTCTATAATAGTATCTCTTGTTGTACATTCAATTGAATAAGATGTACTCTAACACCCTTTGACAGCTTTATATACAGACTTGAAAACAAGCACACACTTTTCTATAGCGCCTTAATGTTCATTTCTGGGGCACAGATTGGTAGTACTACCCTATACGTTTAATTCGCTCGATTCTTACATGATGCATGACTTCATCAATATTCCTCATCTTCTTCATCGTATCCCTCCTCTGCATCTGCAGAATCCATTCCAACCTCCTCATAATCTTTTTCTAAAGCTGCCATATCTTCACGAGCCTCAGAGAACTCACCTTCTTCCATACCCTCACCGACATACCAGTGAACAAAGGCTCTCTTAGCATACATCAGATCAAACTTATGGTCAAGACGAGCCCAGGCCTCGGCAATGGCGGTAGTGTTGCTCAACATACAGACGGCACGCTGGACCTTAGCGAGGTCACCACCGGGCACTGTGGCTGGCGGCTGGTAGTTGATGCCCACCTTAAAGCCGGTTGGACACCAGTCTACAAATTGAATGGATCTTTTGGTCTTGATGGTGGCAACTGCTGCGTTCACATCTTTAGGGACGACGTCACCACGAAACAAGAGACAACAAGCCATATATTTGCCATGGTGGGGATCACACTTCACCATCTGGTTTGCAGTTTCAAAGCAAGCATTAGTGATCTCTGCAACAGTCAGCTGTTCGTGGTAAGCCTTCTCTGCTGAGATGACAGGGGCATACGTGGCTAGTGGGAAGTGGATACGTGGGTAGGGTACCAGGTTGGTCTGGAACTCGGTCAGATCCACATTGAGGGATCCATCAAATCTCAAAGATGCGGTGATAGATGACACAACCTGAGCTATCAGCCGATTGAGATTGGTGTAGGTTGGTCTCTCGATATCTAAATTGCGGCGACATATATCGTAAATAGCCTCGTTATCTACCATAAAAGCGCAGTCGGAATGTTCAAGGGTCGTATGAGTAGTAAGGATGGCATTGTACGGTTCCACCACCGCCGAGGAAATCCTTGGAGCTGGATAGATGGCAAACTCCAGCTTTGACAATTTCCCATAGTCTACAGAGAGACGCTCCATGAGTAAGGAAGTAAATCCCGACCCAGTGCCTCCTCCAAAGCTGTGGAAGATGAGAAAACCTTGTAGACCCGTACATTGGTCGGCAAGTTTGCGAATACGGTCCAGGACGATGTCAACTTTCTGCTTGCCGACGGTGTAGTGTCCCCTTGCATAGTTGTTAGCTGCGTCTTCCTTACCAGTGATAAGTTGTTCTGGGTGGAACAGTTGATGATAGGTTCCCGTGCGGATCTCATCTGAGAGACAAAGAGGAAGCAAGGAATAATTTTTATGTAATATTGTTATATCTGTAGGTTTCGATTCATCACTTGGTGATTCAGGGGGTAAAGATGGCAGAACCTTCGATGTGGGTCAGGTGATCTCCCTCGACGTACCGCTTAGATATATAAATCAAGAACCTTTAATTATTACATGATGTTATTAAAAGGGCCTAGTCTGACTCGACAATGTTGTCAACATTTTGTCAAGTGAAGGAGTTTTCTCCTTCCAAACGTAAGGGTTGAGCCAAGACCACTCAGGATGCCCCTTTACCATGACCATGGGGTGAAATAGTTTGTGTTCGGAGGGTTGTTTTCATGAATACATCATTAGCGTTTATAATATTACTGGTATAAAAACTAAGAAAATCTTCCAGCAGTAGGCTACATTGTCTTGGAACCCCCAGTTCCTTCAGAAAGAACATTCTTGAATCTCTCTATGCAGACATATCTTTGGATAGGTTGGAACTTGCCATTTGCCAACATTTTAACAAGACGTAAGTGTATTATGGTACCACATAGCTTAAGTAGCTTGGAGTTTGTACTTTTTGTTACATTTAAAATGTCACTTAATTATGTTCATCAGGGAACACGTAGGCTATATGACAATAACTAACTTCGAGGTAATAAGAATGAAGTTGGCAGTTTACCAATAACAGTTGGTTCTAAGTCTACGAAGACAGCTCTTGGGACGTGTTTGCCAGAACCCGTTTCATTGAAAAAGGTGTTGAAGGATTCGTCACAAGCACCAATGGTTTTATCACTGGGCATCTGACCATCTGGTTGGATACCATGCTCGAGACAGTAGAGTTCCCAGCATGCATTGCCCATTTGGGCTCCCGCTTGCCCGACGTGGATTGAGATACATTCACGCTGTATAGAAGTAACAATGAGAAAAGAAGAATATAACGACGACTGGTTACAATTATCTTATGTTGACATGAAAGTAAGGTTCCAGAGCATCGTATAGAAACTAGATGGGGCAAGAATAAAACTTTACTCCTTCAACTACTGTTCCAACCATTACCTCAATTTGCATGGTGGAGGACCAGGGGTATGAACTAAAAATTCTGGAAGGGAAACGGATTCAGTCTATTGTGAGTCTTTTTGTAAGATCAACATTTATCGTTAAAAAGGTCTAAATGACACTGCTGGATGTCATGTCAACGTTCATGACTGTTGCATATGGTAGTAATAACCGGTCCTTACGGAACATAAATGTTGCACATTATAGGTAACAAAGAAACAAGATACAGACCCATAGCAAGTTTGACAGTTCGGGGGACCACCACGGCAAAGGGGGGCAGCGATGAAGATAACTTTTTGTTGCGAAAGGTGCCTCCATAAGTTGATAATTACTAGCCAGAAGGTAGTTACTTTTGTGAGGCCTCTTGATCATTGTTTACACATTATTTACAATGTTTCTTCTATGTAAGTATGATAAATAAACGTACTGTCGTACTGTCGCCATAGACCCAAAGCTAATGTTTTGAATAAGTTTGTGTAACTAGCAAAGCTTCAAACAGTCAAATCGTATCATTAACGATACAAACCTTACTCAACGTATTCAATTGCTATGATGCCCGGCCAAGTGACGCCGCCAGCGTTTGGTGATTGGGGGAGCACCACAGATGACGTCGTAATGCCACCTCAATAAACAATAAAGTCTGCGTAAATTGTACCCTTTTTATGCGACTCTGCGATATACAGCAGTGGGGATCCTTCCTTTGTCCCTACATAAAGGTGCCGTCCGGGGGAGGGGTTCAGGGGCGGGAGGGGTGTCTTTGGGATATTTTTTAAACTGATCATATGGTTGGAAAATGTCCATAATTTAGTGAATTCTAATTTTTGGTTAGGTGAAAGAGGAGAGTATGTTGCCACATGAAGGGTGTGTTGTCAACAAACCTCCTTATGCAACCATTTGGCTACTTTACTGCCTTCTATTCGGGGAAAGTTTTTACGCAAAAATACGTGCGTGAAGTCCACAGAAACATTCTTGGACTATTATAAAATTTTTCCTTTGCTTCATTGTGCATTATAAAAGGGTACCCAAGGCTGTCAGACACCGGTATAGGGCCTCCTGGAGGCTCTAAGTTCATTACATAGAATGGGGCACTGATATGATGCGTATTATCGACATCCAAATGATACTATAGAGTATGACGCCGAGCACTTTAGAACGGTCATATACTCTCTAATTTTGAACGAAAGTCCAGACGAACAGCTTCCAGCAATGGAGAATGGGAGGGAGGGAGAGTATAGGTGCAGAGAGGTGATATAAGACCTCCCTGACAGGTATGGCAAAAGGGGGTGGAGGACTAGCAAGTGCTTTTCAGAATGCTTTTTCGTCGTAAGTTCAGTAACATTCATCATCTGTACCGATAATGGCTGCCAGCAAGGTGCTCGGTAAATATTTTTGAAAAATTTATAACGGTAAATAAGTATTTTTAACCTCCCACATCATACTACAAATTAGAGTGAAAGATCCCATACTGATGCGAGGTCCCTACAGAGGTTAGAGATGTACCTCTGTTTTTCGGAGAGTGTTGAGAATAGTTCCATGTAGGCTATTGTTATTTATTACCTTAATAATGGTCATGAGATGGGAGTGCAAACCGTGACGAATGCGCGCCGAAATTTTTTGTTTAATATGATTTCCGTGACAAAACCTGCATTCAGGCTCTGCATCGAGAAAATTTCAGTTCCCCAACAAAACCTATCTGCCAATCAAAATGCCAGTATTTTAACTGGGAATTCATGCGCAGCTTTCAGCTTTTGCTGCTGTGCTTCTCCGGGAGTTGTTATCGGAAGATATCTATAAGGACAATATTGAGTTAAGGTTTGCACGCGAAGCGCGAGAAAATGTTGGTATAGTTTGCGAAGGATTTGCAAAAATTCTGATAGTTTTAGAACCATTTATGATAGCAAATGAGTAAAATAGATACATCGCTCGGTCGAAAACACACCTCACCCTACCCCCTACAGAAATCTATAGCTTAAACGTCTTTGGAGATCATTTTAAAGTTTTCAGAATTTTTCAGAAATCGACGGGGGAGGGCACGCACTCCTCCATGTCACCTCCGTGCTTGCGCCAATGGCCCGGCCTCTAACTTGGTTGGTGTATAACTAGTTTTGACCATAATAGTTCACGTGTATTATTGTGCTTACAATATTCATCAGCCACAGAGCTTCAAGGGTGTGCTTCAAAGCTCGCCTAAATTAAGCATAAGAAATAATTGACCATGGTAAAAATTGTATGCAGGATCAGTACTGAGACACTTCCAACTGTAATTTTCTAACAAAATATAACTACCACGATACCTAGTCTGACTAGTATGAATCATCCTACAAATAGAGAATAGCGGAACTAGTTTTCTCTTCTTACCTATGTAATTCTGTGGTTTTCTATAACCACGCCTGCATACCAGTAGTGTTGAATAAAATGCAATGGTTGGAAGAATTGGTGAAGAATAATAGAACTAACACTAAAAGCTAGCGAAGCACTCGGAAATTTTGATAACAGTTTTGAGGCAGAAAACAATTCAAATATCTTCACCATTCATTCGTCAAGTCACCTCACCCACTACTCCCTGCAGAACCTGTGTAAATTAAACGCCATTTGGGATGATTTGTTAGTCATCCCCTTTAACATGCATCCCAGTAACCGTGCCGGCACCACTAATCACAAGTAACCGAATATTTTTCTATCAATATTCCAAATTGAAGGCACTGTTGTTTGCACAGGGGTGCCCGTGCCCACTCCGTTCACCTGCATGGCTATGGACGTGACAATATATTTTTACATGATTTACAACATCCATAAATAAATAAGGATAGTGGGTGTACTAATTAAAATAAGAGTGACCGTATTTGCCTTTTAAAATTGATAAACCTCTTTAACCTAAGTTTGATACTGTGGAATTTCCGAGTAGAAACATTTTTTCCGGAAGAGTATAGACTAAAATTTGCAATACATCTAGAAATTTGTAAATACACACACACACACACACACACACATATACATATATATATATATATATATATTTACAGCAAAGCAATATTGAATATTGTTTAAATATTCCATACCGTACTACTATATCAACATTTGACAAAAAAAACACGGTTTTTCCATCAATCTCTAATGAATATTATTGTCAGTAGAAAACACACTATATGATAAAGGTGAGTAAAGAAAATTTTCAGCTTTTTTGAAACCATCCAAATATCATCAAGCCGAATACGCATTTAACCGGCTCAAAGCTTCTTGACTGCCAGCCAGCAGTGGGGAGATTTAACTATAGGAATACTCGAGAAAATGTCTTGAATGTAGAAAACCTTGAAGAAACCTCTCTCGGTGTCTTCTTGCAATTACTTTTTATAAATAATTAATTAAGCAGCATATTAGAACCACATGGTCATCATGGCACTGGGGACAAATTTTATTTTCAAGTTTACTGTGTTTATAGGCCTGGAACAACTACACCTGTTCCAAAACTCTAAATCCGTTCTTCAAAATTTTAGCTCATTAAAGTCATTAATGATAAAACTCTTGTAGCAATTAAAATTGTTCCCTTCAGCTATTTGTCATGTCTGTCTTAATTCCCCAAAAGATGTTTAAGCTGACGAGTCAGTGTACATTACTCTGCGCACGTTCCTTGCGATAACGCACGAACTGCCTTCTGCAATATCTAGTCCGCCCACTTCAGTCCCATTTAAAATTATTCTTCCTTGTTTTAAATAGTACATTCTCATGAATAATTTAACCTCAAACTGTGATTCTATGGGAGAAACAGTGAAAGGGCATATTTGTAATTCGGCTCAAGTTATAGCTGTACATCTCGCAGACACAAGAAATCGTGCAATGCTTTCAAATCAACGACAGCTTGGCACTCCCGATGGGGAGAGAATATTGCTCGATGCATAAATTAACGTCAACTCCATTTGAGAATGAATTGAACGCACAGTTTATTTCAATTTCGGCGATGACTCACAGGGAGATGACGGGATGCCGTAGGTAAAGAATAAGCAGATAAGAGACGGTTTGCAATATCTCTGATGAGGTTGAAAATAATGGACGCGAGGCTCCAAATTAAAGCACACACATAAAACATAGACTGAAGGATGACATCACTACAATGGTGATGCCTTGATTTGATAGTAACTTTTATGGAAACGGAAATATATCAGAATTTATATTTCTTGTCAAATGTAGCCATTAAAGGTAAATAAGACGAAGCAAGTTTCTATCTGTCTACTGTTTCGGGAAGTTTTTCAATACAAAGAGTATATTGAATAGCTACACAATGAAATGTTTAGGGTAAGTTGCCAAATTTACTGCTTGTCGGTAATGTTGTAATTGAGGGGCGGGTATTCCTGAAATTGGTATGTTTACATTTTAGTAGAATGGAAATACTCCAAGATGATTACACCTTGATCACAACTTAAGGCTTGATATGTCAAGGCAGAAAATGACCCGGGGAAGAAAAAGTAAAGTCATGGTTCAGTTCCCCAGTCCATTGTTGTGTGGAAACCCCACCCACTATGAATTTAAGTGTCATGAAGGAATTGACCGAAAAGTTAACGTGTAGCGCCTGAAGGTTTTAGTCACGTTTATGTTTCTGCCTTATACTAGACTTTTGGAATGGTTAAGGGTGAAGCATGTATGAAAGGGTGGGGTGGGCCAAGGGATGGAAAAGGGGCAATGACATAAGTTACCCTGACTGCCGGATACTTCTCTCCCCCTGAATGAAGTAGAGACTGACTGTTTTCCATGTAATATCCTTAATTTATTTCTGATTTTTTTAATGTGCCTATGGATTGCGTATTCAGAAATATCGAAAACTAAGTATATTGTTTCAATTTGAAAGGACGCTTTGAAAAGCCACACTCATTATTGCAAGGGAAAAAGTTATATATGAGTTTAGGACAATCAAATGATTAAAGCAAAATGTCGTTGTTGAGTATTGCCTCGTGTGATATCGTTATTGTTAAAGGCAATGGGCAGTGGCCCCAAAATTACTGTTAAAAATCAGCAAACTCTTGTAAATCTTCTCTTATTTGACTTACAAGTACCTCTGAAGATGTTTTTAAACATAACTAATACAAAAAAAAGTAAAGAAAGCAATTATACTTCATGAATTTGGCAAAACAGTAACAAAAATATTGCCACATGACCAAAACAAGCCTCTCATGAATTAGGATGACGCGTTATACTAATTCTGATTGGGGTGACTGTATTTCCCTTTAAACCTAAACTTATTGGCTACTTCATCTTCCTCTTGTAATGTAAGCTTATATTCTCGTGAGAAAATAATATATTACTTTACCATGCTCTAAGTAGTGTGTGTTCAGAGTCAAACATTGTTTGATTTATAGCCCACCTTTACGCTAACAAACCTCTCGATGAGCTAGACTTACGATGATTTCTTAAAAGCCTCAATGGAACGTCGTGAAGCGTAAAAGAAATTCCTAACATTCATTAAAATTACAATCATTTGGTGCGTGGAGGTTTGAATGCCTGGTGGCGAAGAGTTGGGGCTAGTAATATCCAATTAGTATAACGAGGTCTTGAGGGAAGTTGTGTGTAATTCATAGTTACATATTTTATGTGTAATATCCGTGCATTGAGGATGGGAAAGTGATTATGACGAAAGGGACTATGTGATAGTACGTGAATTACTGCAGATAAAATACCAGTGAAAGAATGTAAGGGGAGGGGGCTGAGTAAAGGGAACGATAAGTGGGTGGTAATAGGACAAAAAAAGTTAAGGAATAATGCTAAAATATGTTTGAAGAAAATCACGAGTTTTGTGTTTATATATTGTTAACTATTTATAGGCGTTTCTATATCGCATGACTTGAGTACAGGGAAGTGAAGGGGGGAATACCCTAACCTACCCATACCGGCGTTGGATGCAATGTTAATAAATGCAGTTTCGAACGTTCATGATAAAAATTAATATTTTGTCAACATCATTACAACTTAAATAAATAATTGTCAGCTGGTCGTTTGAGAAGTTGTAGACATTAAGAACATTAATTTTATAATGATAGAATATTATTAGCAGAAGCAGTTGAAATATTTAAATTTCTTAAACTTTTGGACATAAAGCCGTAATTTTTAGGTATATTCCCATCGTGATAAAGTCATTTCACCATCCAAATCCAATACACTGCTTGACTCGACTATTTTATAAAGGAAAGTAGAAATATCATATTTAAAAATCTTGAGAGTAAAATAGCACTTCGAGTCGACCTTTGAATTGTGGGAACAATTTAATTAGTAATTTTAAAAATCAACTCTGCTTTGTATTGTAAGGAATGACTGGCTTGATTGGACAAAGCAGGTGCCGAATGCAATATTACCCTATAGAGGGATTTCAGTCACGTGACTTTAACCAACTAGACGCAATTTTGAAGGGCAAGATCCGCGCCTTTTTTATTGTGACGGGCACGCGTCCATTGTGTCACAGTAGTATCTATGGTTATGCCTTGCGCGTGTGCTGTAAATACGCTTACTTCTTGTGTGTTTTGCCCTTCAGTGCCTGGGAATCCATTGCGCGTGACGTCACATGAAAACCCTCTATACTGATACTTTTTGTACATCGTTACAGGCCTATGGCACTGTTATACTAACTTTCTCTATCACATAGGTTTGTACTTCACCAATATTACTACATGTAAGTTTCATAGTTTTCTTTTGATCAAAAATCACATGAATGTTTGGTGAAAGATTGATAATGCACAACACACTAGATCTGTGCAGTACACTAAAGCTATCACAAACACACATCTGAGAGTGTAGGCCTGAGCTGTAACTCACTGTGATAGGGTACTACAGTTTCATCCACTATACCGTGAAAGCTACTTCACATTAGCCAATCTCTTCCAAGAGGTTGCACAGCGCACACGTCTTCTAATTATGCATCACTACCGAGGGGCTTATCTGCATCAGTTGTAGGCCTACTATGCCAATACTTATCACAACAACGCAATTAACAAGACCTGGCAGAATCAACAAAGGGCAGCTTAACAATTTTTAAGATTTTTTTCTTTTCTTTGCTTATTAGAAATCACTAAATAACTGTTCCTTTTTATCCATCGAAAACAAACTCAGTTATCTGTTTTATTAAATAAACGTTCAATTCGAACTCAGTTGAAAATTAAAAAGCTTTGGATCAAATGTCATTTTCCAAATGGGAAATCAATGCGCCTTCTTTTGTTGCATTCAATTAAACTCACTGTAAACACAAACTGTTTTACAGACAATAGATTGTATCGCCCAGTGATTGAATATTTTGACAGCCATACCCTTGCATAAATAAACTTTAGGTATTAGTAAACCTATATTTATTTCCACGAACAGCCAAGACAAAATCATGTAAGGTGTGTCCTAAAACATACTGTTGGGTATTGCTTCTCTCTTGCAAACAGAAACCCTAGAATATAAAACGGAGAGACAGCCGTACAATCGACACACAAACGAGAGCCAGGTATGCGATGTGGTAACTATTGATTTTTAAAAATGCCCTCCTAAGATTGAAAATCAAAATCTCTCTTTCAAGACCGAATTCCTCATGTGACTAAAAAAATTTAGGAGCATGTTAAAACAAACAATAAATCGAAATGTTGAAATGAAATGAAGATTTGTTAAGAATTTCTCACCATATTTTCTCCTTTCCGTTGATCACTCCGTGAAGAAGAGTAGTACAGAATAGAATGGGAGTGTCCGAGCTGAACGGCTGTTGTGTACACCGTACATCGTGGAGTTTCAACGTGAATTGTGTGTACACTGAGCAAATGGCAATCTTTATGGTTGATGTAGTAATTTATGTAAAGCTTCTCAAAATAATCAATCAATATTATCAGAAATAGTAGTGAACGGACAGTTTCAGAAAGTATGAAGAGAGGGACAAATACATAGGATAGCCGAGGCACTGAAGAAATGGGACGAGTAGGAGAACGTCAGGAGGACGAGAGTCGAGCTTAATGCTCGGTAATTAGGGCTGAATTCATGTGAATGTTCAATTAGATAATTGGATCACAGGTTTGTCTGGGATTAATGACCTGTGTGCGAAGGATTCATTTTATCGATGAAACCGGGCCCATGCCTATTAAACATAGGTGTAGAAAGCGGAGGGGGATAGCTGGGAGGATAAAGACCCCCAGGTCAAAATGCGGTGGGGCGGAAGTACCCCCTCAATTCAAGGACGAAAACCCCTTATTTGCTCCCTCTGTAAAACATATCAGAATTTCCCAGTAATTTTATTTAAAATTTGTCCAATATGATGTACCAAATTTCATCTCGGGACCAACAAATATTCAAAAATTTCCCCCTACCCCCAGGACGGCGGTGCGAAACGGCAACGATAGCTCCCTTACAGTCGAGAAACAGCTCCCTACGCCTCTGATCTATTTAAGTTATTTATTTTATGGAATTTATGTCATCAAATTACTAAATTTATGCGTATGTAAGTCATTTAGATTTTGTGTGTTATGTTTCGTCTAATTATTAAGTCAGAGAAATATATATATATATATATATATATATATATATATAATATATATATATATATATATATATATATATATATATATATATATATATAAGTTACGAAAAGCATCAAAATGTTGTCGCCATGTTTCGATGTTTCGTCCACTACATGCGCAAAGTGCACCGACTGACCGTCGGAGACTAAACCATTTTAGACCTAACTCTTGCTTTCAAATTGGCCAAAATTTTGTACAGGGCATTTATTATACCTTGGCCTCTAGTCAAAAAATACTCTAGATCATTTAGTTGTAGTGCGCCACCAACTGGCTAATCATTGAGGAAGGGTGATTTTCTAATATTTTGATTCTCACTGTGGAACCCCGACATTAGGTTATGTTATATTTAGCTAATACACAAAGACGCTTAAAAGAGTTCACTACTTAACCTGTTTTACACTGCCTCGTTATGGAATAGCATGAGCTAATTACAAGATCCTTTGACATCTAGTTAGTTGGACAAGGCATTGCAATATATGAGGAACTCTCAGTAACGGTAAAGATTGACCCTGAATGCACTTTTAACATGAAAATAGACACCCGTGTAATCGCAGAAACGGATATTAGCAATCATACCATGTAATCATATGATCTAGACCCGATCACGTGTACTGGTAGCTGCAACGAGATTCTTGTCTGGCGATTGACCTTTTCTTGATTTCTGCATGTAAAACATAAAAAAGAAATGACAGGCTGTGTACCGTAAGTGTAAGTTGACTGCACACGATACATAGCTAACAGATGTTGAACAACGACAAAACTAAGTCAATGGTCTTACGGTTAACCTTTTTCTGGAACTTAAAGGTTAATGATACCAGGGGCCGATCAAGAGTCTTTTAAGGGGCGTCCAACTTGAAAAGGGGCGCATCCCCAATATTTTAGTTCTCATAGACGACACCGATTACATAGTTTAGAACATATTGACAAGAATAAATAGGCCTACACTAAGAAATATCTAAAACTAGAGTACCTTACACTCACACCCTCTTCTTTCGTGAAAGTTCGACAGCCGTTATCTTACTTCAAACACACTGAAAGTACTGCTCTTCCGAGGGTCATGGCCGTGACGAAATCCATGGAGGATGTGTGTGTGTGGGTGGGGGGTGGGGGAGTAGTCCAGTAGCGTATCTAGGATAGACTGAAATGGGGTGGATCCCTCCTTTGTCACCCCATGCAGGTTTGCCGCATTTGGAAGGTTCTAGGGGGAGGGGACATTATTTACGTAATGTGGCTTAAAGTAAAATTGGTTCCATCTTTCGCAAAGCTTTAAGACGGTTATATGTTAGAATCCTTATCAATATAAACGAATTTCACATTTTTTCTGGGTGTAAGGGAAGGGGTTGTGGTTTAAGGGAATGGGGAAAACCATGCTCTTTGAAAAATATATGTTGATGTAGGTGGATTAGATGCAAAATGGACTTATAGTTGGGAAAGCTTTGATTTTATGATATTTTTAGAAATTCTCATTGTTTAATGATTTTTCCTTTCTTTTGGCTGGATGCAAGAGCAAGAGGTGTCACCTGAGGAGACATTACTTCACTTTAAGAATTTTTTATGCAAGTTGGTTTAGATGCAAACTGGTGCTACGTGTCACTGTCGTAACTTCTTTTTGAAATGGTGAGGAGGGGGTGGGGAGGATTTGGAGACAGTCACGCCATCTAAGCGGAGCACCATCATTAGTCGGCACATAGCAAACCAACGATATTTGCGCCAATTATTACCCCAAGACTTATATGCAGGACGTTGCACTTCACAGGTTATATGTAAGTTGCATCTAAACATTATTTCGATATCTCATGATTCAGAAAATGCGTTTGACAAACTTTACTAGAAAAAATCACTTTGTAAACAGATCTCTACTTTACTGATCGTTTTATACCAATGAAATGTATGGTTTAACGAGATATTGTCTAATTTTTACATTTTGCCGTAGCATAAACGACCTTTAATTCATCACATGTCATATACACTGTCATATGTGAAAAGATACTGTTTTATAGCCAGGAGTTTTTTAGCAGGATGGGAGCACCGTACTCTCTTAATTCAAAAGACTGAATTAGTGACCAATCAGTAATTTCGATTGGAATATTCAGTCTAATAGATCGAGAATAAATCTTAGTCGCTTTAAAATTTTCAGTCCAAAATTAGAGTCGTCTCTCATTTCACTCTTTAAGATGATTTTTCAATCTAAGGTTTTACAGAGTAGGGCACAGGCGTAAGAAGCTGGGGTCAAGGATCGGTAACCCGCTGAGCAAAATATGTAGTTTTACCAGAACAAAATTCATGTCATGTTTTTGGGGGCCAACGAGGAAGAATTTCACGAGAAATACCTTCCGCTGCCTTCCTCCATACGCTTAAACCGGAGGAGCACATTTGCTTCACAAAGAGTGAGAATGCAGCAAGGAAGACGATTAGATGGGAAGAGATGGGCAAATGGGGTAGCTGAGGTGAGCAACTTGAGATTGGGTATGGGACGAAAACTTTCACAAAATATGTTTCTATAACTTTCCTTTTACAGACTAGGCCAATTGGGAACAATAAGAATACTTGTTTCAAGTCAAGTGCTAAATAAATTAAATCTCTGGAATCTGGCTTGGAGAGTCGCATGGTGCACAAAACCGCGATAGAAATCTTTTAGTGACAAATGGTAAAATCTCTTGTCATCGCCTCTGGAGAACATATTTCATTAACTTTCGGGGCAACTGACCCCTATAAGGATAACATGTATGATACGCTACCCATACAAACAGCCGTTGTAGCTTTCGGTACCGTACGTCAAATACTGTACAACGAAAAGCAGTGGCGCAGTGTCCATATAGTCAGGGGGTCGTACACCCTCCCGAAAGACTAAAATCGCCTGTCTATTATTCAATAGCCGTATCACCGTAGTCTTCGGAGAAGCCAGGACCATCCTTGTACGAGTGCCTCTGTCGAGCATATACTAGAGATAAGTTACAGGTTAAATATTGTAAATATATAAATTATATATTGTAAATATATAAATTTGGTGTATTTTGTAAGAGTATTAAGAAAGGGGGGTTAAATTAATAATCAGTTTGAAACCTTAATCTTTTTCTTTTGCATTTTTTCGCTATTTCGGGTCTGTGTATTATACCTAGCCGTAACATTACTTTGTAACGGTAATAGACTGGAGAGTTTGAAACGTCTTGATACCGGCTCTGTTAGTGCTTACTGAGGTGAAACTACAGATAGGGGCGGAATTTGATTTCTTAAAGTCGGGGTAAACCTGGGCTCTGAAGGCGCCGAGGGAGCGTTAAGAGCTGTCTTGTAAGCAAAGGGTCTGCAGGGGTCCGCCGCAGGGCTCCATTTGGGGTCCATGGGGAAAACGCCCCGGAAGTCCTAGGCTGGGGTATTGAAAGAATTTAAATCATTGAAATGAAGCGTTTTTGAGTAACTTTAAACTCATCGGATGTGAACTAAATGGGTGACTAAATAGATAAAAAAAATAGCCTTACTCAGAAGAACAGGTCAGTTTTATGCTGAAGGGAGCTTGTCTTGTGGGTGGTTGCAGTGATAATGGAACAGTTTGTGCGAAGCTATGGAACACGCAAGATGTTCTACAGCAACAATATTTAAAGCGGGTGCGGGCAAAGCGCGCCGAGGAGAATAGCGTTAGGACATTTTATTGAAACCTATTGTTTTTATTTATTTTCAAATACATTATTATCCATCACATACAAAAGTTGCTACTTTCCCCAGCCACCTATTCTTTCTTTTGTGTTTCAGTTTTGTCGATGGTCTGGTACAAGTGCCCACCTCCAGTTTTTGATTACTGTGAAAAACAAGGTAGTCTCGAAAATACTGACAGATTACAGTATGATTTTTAAGGACGATCGAAGTTAGGGTTATAGCCTTGGTAGATAATACTTTCCAAACTTAAAATGTTGTTATGGGTTACGAGCGTCCGCAGGAAAGATGCAAGGTAAGCAATTTACATTGGAGGCTGAGTCTTCGTAAGCTGTGGCCGGCGACCGACGTCTGTAACTACGAGCTCCGGAGGCTGGGACTGAGGGTCTTCTCCGAGAATTTTTCTTAAATTTGATAGCTTTTTCGGCCATTCTGGAACAATTCTAAAGAAAATCATGAGCCTCCCAGTTGTAACTTGAAATGCTATAATGAAACATTTTTCTTATGATAATCGCAAATTTAAGATAGTGTAACAGTCAGGAAATTTGATGAGGATGGTCGTTATTGGTAGGGAAGTGAACACCGAGAGGTTGCAAGAGTTTTGGAAATAGTAGTTACTCAGGCTATCCTACAGGAAGTAATAACGAGGCAATTTCACCAAATGTTTCCTATAGGGATAACAGTACTACACTCTAAAAAACGTGTTTAGCAATTAAACACAATTTTTGTCCCCACTTTGGAAACATGTTTAATTCCTAAACACACATGTTCAATTCCTAAACATTATGTGTTTAATTCTTAAACGTGTTTAGAGTGTAAACGTGTTTCCAAAGTGGGGGCAAAAAGTGTTTAAAAAAGTGTTTAATTTCTAAACACTTTTTTTACAGTGTAATGAGATACCTATTCATACTGGGCTCACTTGAAGCACCCCGAAAAATTTATCAAGAATTCAGGTTTTCTAATTACACGGGATAGGTATCTAGATTTTGTACGCAAGGATCATTGTGTGTGTAATGACGTTCATGTCATACATTTCGTCAATGGCCCTTATATCAGAGCTTCAAGTCACAAATGTGTGGCGGGGAGCCGGTGTAAAAGGAAATGGTGTCTCTCCTGGAAAATGTGTCCCACCAGACACATTTTCCAAAAAAATATGTCTCGCCGGACAATATTTCTCAGGAAATAGTGTCCACCCGCCACAGGAAAATGTGTCCGCGGGACACAATTTTACGAGGAAATAATGTCTGCATATAAGCAACAGGAAAATCTGTCCTTCGAAACGCGGTTACGGAGGAAGTCGCCTTGAACATGTATGGCCCTGGGGAGTTGGGAAGCGACTTTCCAACATTTTGTTTTTTATTGCGGGAGACCGAAAGTGAACTTATGGAATGTCAAAGTGAACTGAGGGAGACCGTAAGTTAACTTTGACATAAGTGGACTCGGCGGAGTGTCAAAAGATATACTAGTACAAACTCAAGAATAAGTCCCAAACTTTGACCAAAAATGCGTAAAATTACTTTCCAAGATTTAAGGCAAGGCCATGTCCTTTGGATCAAATAATACTTTTGTCCGTGAGCACTTGTTTGGCAAAATTTCGTAATTTTTGAAGGTCATGATGGGTGGTTGTTGAGATCTGACATCATTTAAGCCTCAGTCGAACGGACACGATCAAACATCGTTCCTTTCTTATTAAGTCTCTGGGTCACTACCATGGTGTCATACAAAGTTGATTCAGTACCACACTGTTACAAGGAGCTACTAATTTTTAAAAGGAGATTGCATTTTTCATTAAAAATTGCATCCTGGATCTGCTTTCAGTCAGCCGTATTATACAATTGCTTCTCCGTTCTCGAGACCGGCCTAGTCGAGGCCCAGAATACGGTCCCGGGCCTCGTCATAGGCAGTGGCGTATCCAGCGGGGAGTGCAGCAGGCCATGCCCCCCATTGAAAAATGAGGAAAAATAAATTAAAATAGGTAGGCGGTAGCATTATGTGATACTACGTAGGCAGTCCCTTTTTTCAAAAGTTTTGAAGTAATGCGTTTTTAACGGACATTCTGTCTTGTAATTAGACAGGTAGCATCTTTGTGCTGTGGAGTGGGGTTAAAGACCGCAGATACTTTGAAGTATACTGCTCTGTTAGGTTTCTGAAACCTTTTAACCTTTTCGTTCGCTTGGTAGCCTCACTTGTGTGCAAAGGTCCCAGCAGGTTTACTAGTTGGGCCAAGAACGCAGTGGAGTCCCCAGACTTTTCAAAGAGGGGCACTAGGGTTCAAGCGTTCCTCAAAACGGACACCCCAAAATGAAGGACCGAGCTCCTCTGGAGGCCTCGTAGTGACAGGCAGTGCTCCCCTGTAGGCGTTGGGCCCGGGGTCCCACTGTAAGACCCCTAGTGGGTCCAGGGACAATGCTAAATTGGGGGTCCAAGGAACGGAGACCCCGAGACTCTAAGGTATTAATAAATTGTTATCATTCGATTAAAGCATTTGACTATCTCCAAAGTGGCATTGGATGTTTACAAAAATGGAATCAAAATCTGGCCTTTTTGGTAGTCTAATAGCACAAAAGACAATGAATGATGGGGAAAGGGTTGAGTGGAGACGACGGATCATGTTAAGGGTTTCCAGGCCCCCAGCTAGGTGGGGGTACGTGGCCCGTGTCCCCCCGTACGCATCACTGTGCCCTACAAGAAAAATCGATCGAAAATAAAATTTTACTACCTGTAAACGTTGGCCCTGATATGACTCCAGGATTTGACCAAAAATAATCCGAAAGGGCGTTTAGTAAAGAACGTATTTTGCTTTCTGTAACTTTTTTCTTTCTAAAATTACAAAATGTCTCCCGCGCTACACGCGCTTTCATCTTCAGTTACATTTTGCTACAGGGGCGCTGCCAGGATATGGTGATGGGGGGGGGGGGAGAACAGTCGTAATGCCACCTCAGTCCCCCCCCCAGTCTCCGTAAATTGTAACTTTTTGGGTGCCCCTGCGATTGTATACAGCAGTGTGGAATCCTTTTTGTCACTTCATAAAGATGCCGAAATAGGGGAGGGGTCTCCCTCCTCTTTGAAATTTTTTTGTTAATTTAAGGTTGCCTAGATGCAAAATGGTGCTATCTTAGGGATATTTTTGGAAATGATCATATCTTGCTGGAACAGGTGCGTAGCAAAGGGGGGGGGGAGGGGGCAGCCGCCCTTGAGCAAAATGTTGGTATTTTTTATGGTTTTTTTTACAATATTACTAGTGTTTCCCCTATTTATGTGCGGCAAATAGGCCTGGGAAGTGCCATTTCCAGCGATCTGGGAGGCATTTTGGACCAAGATTTTTTCGCGCTCCTCGCCAACCGGTTGACGCGGAGCACTGGCAGCGTACTTGCCAACTCCATACCGATACCGGAAGGGGACAATTGCACGCCTAAAATATCAGGAACACATGGTATCTAGTGGTAGGCCTATGTACAAAAGCAACACCTTACACTTGTTTGAAGCTGTTATGTGATTCTGCATACTTGTAGAATAATAAATTATTTGCCAGCAATATGTGTGTTGTGTATTTGATTTCTATATAGTTATTCCATAGTTAATATGTATTAACTATGGTTATTCCTACAAAATATTTCACAAGATACATAATTATTTTCTCTCCTTTTGCATACAAAATATCGTATAAAGTATGCACCAAATCACATATTTTCACATCACCGTGGGAGGGGGACTCCCCCTCCCACACCCCCTCGCGCGCAAGTGCTTAAACGCCTTTTGGGATCATTTTAAAATTTAAAAAAAAATCTGAAATCGATTGGGGGGGGCACGCCCCCCCCAGTGTAAATCCAAACTCTCTCTCTGTATTACAGGGCTGTATCCTAGTCCACCTGGCCCGAATCCGGGCCAATGTAGATTTAAGTGACCACCATTCATGGTCAATCCCGAGCCCAGTATACCCTTCAATTCCGAGCCGTATCCGATTCCAGGTTCTTCAATTCCGGGACAATTCCGAGTCCAGCTATTTGGCGAATGTGGCATCATGCTTTTTGTACTGTTTTGTAATTACATTTAATTAAAACCGGGCATTTTAGGAGTCAATTTCATGCCCTGGTTCAAGCTGTATTTTAATTGACTGTATGTGACCATTTATATGTTTAACTGTGCATCAATAACAATGTAGCCCTAGGGAACAAATATTTAACTTTCATTTTTGTGCACTCTTCTTGAATCGGTTCCGAGTCCGAGTCCAGCTGCAGCCCATTCTGGGCCAATTCAGATTCCAGAACCTCCCATTCTGAGCCAGTTCCGAGCCCGACAAAGCATGGACTCGAGTCCAGAATCGAGTACGTTACAGCCCCGTTGCATTGTGTGGAATGTATGCTACTCTTCATTTTCAAACTTTGCTCTTAATCAAAGAGCCGTCACCAGCTAAGATTTTTGATGCCCCCACACTAAAAATATACTTTGGGGTGACGAGTGTATGTCTTTAAGTATCCAGAAAAATCAGTAATAAAAACTTTAGCTTATAGCTCCGTCCGTCCGTCTCCTTCTCCCACATTTCCTGCCTCTCTTCATTGTTCCTTCCCCTATTCAGGGTCGGGAATCCAGAAATGAGAGAGGGGGCGTAAACGTCTGTAGAAAGTGCATGGTGCAATCAGATGGGCTTGGAGGTTTAAAATTCTGTCACAAAAATCATTGTTTTGCTGAAAATAGGGGCGTACGCCCCTTTCGCCCCCTTGGATTCGGCGCTGCCATTACTCCTTATCTCTGTTTCCCGAAATTCCTCCTGCTAAGTTATATATCATGCTTTCCTGGGCGTTTCTTCCCCGCAACTGACCTTTTATTGTTCCTTCCCTTTCTTTTCTCTCCGCTCATTATTTTTCTCCCTCTTGCAAAGTCGGCCTTTCTGCAGCCCTTGTCCTTGTTCCATTCTTCCCAGCCATTCACTCTCTCAGGCTATTTCGTCCCGTTCCTTTTTTCCACCATCCCTATAGCCCTGTCTTCCACAGAACTAGTAACATCCACATTTCCTTCCAAATTTACCAAGCCAATTTCCTCTTCCCCACCTTACCTAAATTCAGTTATCACCCCTATTCATATTATTTCTTTTCTTGTCTGTCGTTTTGATTTTCCCGGCTTTATTTTACTTTTCTTTTCTTTTAATTATTCTCCTTCTCTTTTCTTTTTCCCGGTATCCCGATTCTTCTTAATTTTTTTCGGCGATGCAGTTTTTCCCCAGCCCCCTCTGGCGCTGCAACCTATGGGCCAGGGAATGGACAGAGAGTCAAAGATCTAGGCGGAAACATCACTGAAAGGTGTTCTGTATACAATACAAATCTTTCTTCATCCCTGCAGGTAATCAGAACGTGAACTTAACCACTCAAACAAACCTAATTTTCTGACCAGGGAGGCGTTAACACCCGAGTCTAATTCTGAGTTAACTAGGCAATCCTACAGTCAGTGGCGTAGACAGGATTTCTCTCACGGGGGCCATGCAGTATGTTGTGTGATCGCCTGCCTGTGGAAGGGTCTAAGGGGTGGGGTCCCCTGCCCTTTGAAAATTTTTGAAAAATTAGGTGTCCTTACATGCAATCGGGTGCAACATATGCTACCTTTTGAAGTAAAATTTGTGTTAAAAAATGTACGTATTTTTAGGAACTAAAACAAGAAACAATCGGCATCAGTGAGGGAGGACCATGGCTAATGTGGTGTCCCCTACCCCTGTGAACATTTTTGAAAAATTAGGTGCCCTTAATACATGCAATCTGGTGCCACATATGCTACCTTTTGAAGTAAAACTTGTGTTAAAAAAGTTAACGTATTTCTAGGAACTTAAAAAGATCGGCATAAGTGAGGGGGCATGTCCCAATGCCCCCCTAAGTACACCACTGTCTATAGTACCACAACTGACTGTTTTGTTTGCATGAAACTCTGTTAAGTCAAAACTAAGTGCATTATTTTGTAAGCCCCGGTCTGTCAAAGCAGTTTTACCGGTTTTCAATTTAACCCACGCGGGTCCAAAATGACACATTTCTCTTTGCAACATGCGTGTATCCGAAAATTCGACCTGAAATTCTGAAATTCCATGTACATTTACTCTTTCCTCTGCTTGTAGCCCCGTTCTATTGAAACGGATATTGTAATTATTGTTTTCTATTAAATGTTCGCTGTTCGTGTGTATTTTGGTCTGCAGGCGTCCCTAACACACTGTCTGCCTTTTCAGCTAATGGTGTGGGAGTGTTTGTAAGTACTACTTTAATGTATTGAGAAACTAACGGTTTAAAACACTGTAAAATACTTTAATGTAATACCACTACACACTACGCCATGTGGAAGAGTATTAATAATCAACCAAATCAAACCAAAGTCATTTCATAAGTTCCCTCTGTTTTCAATGGATTCTAGTCTATCCCATTGTGTAATGGTATAACCAACGATCCGTGGATTTGATTGGTTCATGGTCTGTTTTCTACGCGTTGAGTTCAGTCCACCGCGGCCAACCATATACGGATGCCTCAGTTTATCGTTGCCAAAATCATTTGCGGATAATCAAAACACTGTGTGTTTCTAGCGGACAGTGGCAAAAAAGGACAGTATTTAATAGTGGGATTTGTTTGTAATTACTGTCCGGAAAAGATGGTAACAGTAAAATGTGTCTGACGGGACACAATTTCTTAATGTGGTGGGAAAAACTGTCTCTCCAGACACTGTTTCCAGGACTTAACCTGGAAATATCGTCCGGTGGGACACAGACTAATTTTTCAGGGTTGATTTTCAGAGCTTATGGCATAAATTCAGTCTTTCCACTTTTTATCATTGTCTCTGATAAAAAAAAATGAAATTACTGTACATGTGTAGGCCTATAATTAAATCCTATATTATATTCCATACAAGTTTTCGTGAAGTGATGGTTATTAAAGAAAATTATTTGTCTTTCACCGCTGTAATGATGATTTTAACAAGGTTGTCTTGGGTAGAGACAGTAACAGTGTGATACCAAACTTGAGTATGTTGACTTTCTCTCACGTTAAACGAGTAGACTGACATGATCCCCCCGTTGTCACTAGTTAAAAAATGGGCAGGTATATACCCTCAAAATGTTTAATCCTGTTAGTTAGTTATTCCCTATGAAGACTGTGACTATACTATGTACCATACTTGATGGTCTTCAGTATGTGGATTTTGTTTTGTGGAGGTACTGCTAAGAGGACTCTTTTTACACGGGAGACACATCTTCCCGCTACACCGGCGCCGAAGCTTTGAATCAAAGTTTAATTAGGGTTCCAAACAAAATTTTTCAACAACAATTGTCTCTTGCCTCTCCACTTTTAGGTTGCGCCACTGCATTAGTATTTATTGCAAGCATGCCGAGAAAATATTTCTAGAAGATAATAATATTTTCCTTCATTTTGTATTGCCAAATTTATCCATAGTTCTCTCATACTTTCTCTAGCCTCGCCTACTTTCGCTCATTTTTTCATTATTTTTATAATGTATAGGGTCTGGAGAAAAGTGGGTGGGAAGGACAAGTGCCCCCTTACCCTCTTACCCCCTGTAATCCCACCTATGATCACAGACGTCCTAAACATAAGGCAGGGGGTAACCTGACCAAAAGTGCCACCACCATTCGAACAAATTTAGGCTAACCAGGACGGTCCCTTGGTTACTGTCGTTTGGGTAAATCTGTCACATTTCAGACAAAATACAACCCTGAATAAAGGAAAACACTAAAATGCTTCACTTTTCGTTGATTTTGACCAAACCTTGCATTCTATTTGAAAATTTCCAAAGTTTCTCTCATATTACTTCGATACTGAACCACTTGAGCAGGTCCAAACCTTACACAGAAGACATAAGACGCAACTATATTGGTAAACCTAAAGGTGTAGGTATACAGTGGCGACACCCTACGCACAGGACATCAGTGTAGGATGCTCTATCCATGTTGTAAGAAACATAATCTTACGGAACCACTGTTAGTAGAGGGCGATGGGCACTTTTGCCCAAAACTTGACGTATAAAAAAGTACATTTGCAACCCCAAAAAGAAAATTTTCTGCCTGAATGGGAGAAGCGGAGTTGGAGAGTGCAACCCCCAGAGCCCGCTTCTCACTCCTACAGTGAAACGGGGGATCACGCTAGGTGCAGTGAGGTAGCGGCCCCCAGTATATTGATTACCGATCACTAAACTTGCTATTGTCGATATCATCATAACGGTTATAGGGCTTTCACATACGGAGCCTTTAAGGGGACATTCAACCATTTATGTAAATTTCATTTGTTGGAAATAATATTTCGTTGAAACTAAATAAGTATTTCGTTTATTTGATACACTTGGACATAGAAGTTCCTTCAGACAAGAGCGTCAATAGCTTCTGAAAAGTGACAGCAGGGCCGTAGCCTGGGCGAAATCTCTAAGGGGGCAGTTCATGACACTATCTACGCGGAGCACCAAGTGGTATGCCTACAAATAGTTAACATCCAGGCGGGCCTTTTCTTTTTCACATGTTCTGGGTACCATCGCGAAGGGGGGATGAGGGGACGGGTATGAGGGGAGGGGCACATGTAAGGTCTGCCTTAGGTTCAAGCTGTCGTTGGCAAAGCTTTCATTTCATTTCATTTCATTTCATTTCATTTATTTGTTTCTTCGTAACGAACAATAATAACAATGATTACGAGTATTATAACAAGTTACAAGCAGGTTACGAAAGGAAGTACTCTAAAAACCTTGGTAGGCTTGTAGAGCAGAGCACTCCCTGTAAGAAATACAAAAGCAGAAAAAAAGAACATTAACCTAAACAATATAAACAATATACAGTGAACATACATACATGTGAATGTTGCATGAGTTACATCTTGATCAATAGTTTTCTATGCAATGCTTAAAATACTTACTTTTAAAACAGGAAATTGATTTACAGCGTTGGATTTCATTAGGAAGCGTATTCCATGTAGAGGATGCTCTTACACGTAAACTTTGCTTCAGAAATTTTGAGTTAAAACGTGGTAAGCGGAGGTGTCTAGACTGCCTTGTGTTATGGCCGTGTGTATCACAGTTAAATGTGAATATCTGTTGAAAGTACGGTGGGGCAAGATTATTTACAATGCGGAAAGCAAAGACTGCTTCTTTAATGTGGATTAAGTCAGTAAACTTCAACAAATTTAGGGAAGAAAAAAGTTTACTGGTATGTTCAATTGAGTCTACACAGCAAATATGCCTGATCGCCCTCTTTTGTAGTGTAGTAAGTTTGGTCAGGTGTTTCTTACTTGTTCCAGCCCAGACTGGCAGGCAGTATGAAAGGTGTGGCAAGATGAGGGTGAGGTATAGGGAACGAAGGATATTCCTTGGTAAATAGTGCTTAAGCTTCGACAGAATTCCAGTACACTGGGCAATTTTAACACTTATGGAATCAATATGTGGCTTCCAAGTTAAACCATGGTCAATCAAAACCCCTAGGAATTTAATTTAGTACAATCAACTTTTTGCAATGATTCACCATTCATGAAAATTCTATTGTCGCTTATGTTAGGTCTGTTACTGTAATCGGCTTTACTGAACAGCATAAAATTTGTCTTTTTCACATTTAAGGATAGCTTGTTGGCAGAAAACCATTCATGGAATTGATTTAGTTCAGTACATACAGTGTTTTTTAATTGATTGATATCGTCACCTGTAAAGAAAATGCTAGTATCATCTGCAAAAAGAACGAGAGTACAAGTATTTGAAACGTTAGGTAAGTCATTCACGTAAATTATAAAAAGTAAAGGACCTAAAATGGATCCTTGAGGAACACCACATGTTAAGCTTAATAGTTCAGAGTTGGTTCCATTGAAAGACACAAACTGTTTCCTATTGTAGAGAAAGCTTTTAATCCACTCTAATCCTAAACCCCTGACCCCACAATGGAAAAGTTTTCAGTTCAGCTTTGAACTGATTATATTTTTATAAATTGTTATTATTTAGTGATATTAATCATATTTTATGGCTGCGCGGAAGGCAGGAGATGCTGTCTAAGAGGAGGGGACGACGTCCTATACTCTTTCAGAAAATTTTGTCTTTGTGAGGTGTCTTGGATGCAAAATGATGCAATCTTTCTAAAGCTTCGTAAAGCGTTGAATTCATTATATGTTTAGGAATCCTCATTATTGATTTTTTTTTGTCTATCCGGTTAGGGTATACTTGAAGGGGATATTACCAAAAAGGGAGGGATTACACCTCTACTCTTTCAGAAATTTTTCTTGTTCTAGGCTCTCCTAAATCCAAAATGGTGTTATCTCTGGTGAAGTTTTGGACTCAGAACATGATCCAAACTTTTAATTATTTATTGAATTCTTCGGCTGTGACATGCATGGCACCCCTGCAAGGCTGATACCCTAGTGCTCTTAGTGCGACACTGGGACAGCCACCATTAGTTGCTTCTAAATTTTTTTTTTTGGGGGGGGGGAAGGGGATGGGGCATGACCATTCTCTGAACTACTTGAAGCATGTATCGCAAAGCCCTAGGAGCTAGGGATTCGGTGATCACTGAAAAATGTGGAGGCTAGATGATGTGTGGTGTAATCTGAGGCGTTTTCAACGATATTAATGCATTAAATGGCAGCTTCCACCATTTTCGCGTTTGATTTCATTGCATCAGTTATTACAAGCTACTTTGGAATCAAACATTTTTCCAGGTTCTGGGAAAAAGAAGGAGAGACAATCCCCTCCATTTTCAAAAGTGGGGGGCATCCCCCAGTCCTCCACCTGTTGACGTCCACGATATGATGTCAACTTGGCAAATTGATCAGGCATGTCTTTTGTATTTCTTTAAAATGTTGATGTCATTACAGCCGTGGTGATTTGTCCTCAATAATGGGAGGGGGGCATGACCCCATTTTCAAATAATTTACTGTGTAAAAATCAAATTCAATTGATTTCTCAGATATTGGGGGGACATGTCCCTGTCCCTCGGTCGCCGCCCACGTATCATTACACGGAATACTTCATAACTTTGTTTTCTATACCATCGGCATGGAACACTTTAATATTAGATCTGCAATTCTGCATGGCAAAATATCCGAACGTTCCAACAGTATCAGTTTTAAGGACAAACAAGGTATCCAATTGTAAAGAATAACAAAAGGAATCTCAGGCTTGGCATTGCATTCTGTGACCTCGAAGAAGCCTGTAGTACTTTTCCTTAACAAAAATATAGCCAATCTTCAAAGTAGGAAGTCTTGAGTTAGGGATGAAGTTCTGGTACGAGGATTTAGAAGACATGTACTGAAAAATTTTCCTCTTTTACATAATACCCCTAGTACAAAATACTACCAGACAATGCCTTGAACTTCCGTTTTCGTCGAGCGTTTGGGACCATTTGGATTTGGGGCGCATGTTTTTTCGCCTGAATCTGTGCGCCTTTTAGCCAAATTTTGCCCGATTTTCTACAAATTTTGCATAGTTTTGTATAAAGTTTGCCCAAATTTCTTCAAATTTGCCCGAATTTTGAGATTGTCTAGAAATGGGGGGCACAGTTTCCCCTGCCCCCTCCTTCTCATACGCTAATGGGAGCTAGTAGCTTTCCGATCAGACAAATGGAATATTTAGGTATATATCATACCACAAAGGTACTAACACCTTCACCCCTTCCTGCCTTCCTGGTGATACCTTTCAGTGGCGCTGCCAGGGTTTGCAGATTGGAGGGGCACCACAGATGATGTCGTAATGCCACCTCAGTTAACCCCCAAGTCTGCATAAATTGTACCTTTTATACGTCCTTGCGATTCTATACAGCAGTGTAGGGGGATCCTTCCTTTGTCACTACAAGCCAGTGAGCCACAACTGGAAAAAAGGCCGTGGTCGTCTCGACTTGAACCAATTGGTTGGAAACTGGGACGTTAAACCTCATCTAACCTAACCTTTGTCACTACAAAAAGGTGCCGTCCCGGGAGAGGAATTTTAAGGCAGTAGGCAGTCGCCCCAAAATTTGCTTTGAAAAATCAGCGAATTCTTGCAAATCTCCTTTTATTGCATTACAAGCACCTCTGAAGACATTTTGGACACAACTATTACAAACAATAGGTAGATCAAGGAGAAATTCTCCTTGAATTACACAATTCACTAACAAAAATATTGTCACGTGATCAAAATAGGCCATTCATGAACTAGGGCGACGGTGCATACTAACTCTGATTGGGTGACTGTCTATTGCCTTTAAGGGAGGTTGGTCTGTTTTTCTGAAGTGTTGTGATCAGAATAGTTCCATGTATAATCAGGGTCGTGAGACGGAGTGCAAACAGTGAAGAATGGGCCCGAAGCGCCCCGAAATTTTTCATTCAATACGATTTCTATGACAAAACCTGCATTCAGGCTCTGCATCGAGACACTTTAAATTCCCCAACAAACCTATATGCCGATCAAAAAGCAAGTATTTTAGCTAGGAATCCGTAAACAGCTTTTGCTGCTGTGCTTCTCCGGGAGTTGCTATCGGAAGATATTGATAATAAGGACAATATTAAGGCAGGGAGTTGTTATTTAGAAGGAGATAAAACGGCAGCTCACTCTTTGTACCCACCTAGTTGCTGCCAAAGTCACTTGCTTTGTATAGCACTTGGACTGTTGGAGATTCAATGGGGTTAAAGCTATTGTTAGTATTTTAGAAAAGGTTCATGTCGTCTGCTATGTTGAAAAGAAATGTCAACAAATTTTGTCTTTATGCTATAGCATTGCCAGTCCCTTTCCTTGAAAACTACCATAATTTGCAGCTTCCAACGCGATGCAATGCTTGTAACAAGAGGCTAGTTAAATTTTATATGACACGTTGATCATTCACTTACCATTCGAAATTGCGAAAGTTTGCGGAAATTAATATAATCTTAAAACAAGCCTCTCTTTAGTCATTTACTCATTGTTCCAGGGTAAGACCTTCTTCTTATAAGTCTTTCTAGACTCCTTAGGAATTAGCAGTCGTTTTGATTTATGAGACAGTGTTTCTTACTTGACTGTCGGTAAAAACCTTCGGATCAAAGCATTGTTCCTCCTAATCTTATTCATACGGTATAAGTAGGTGTATAAAAGGTTTACTTGGGTATGATGTATCAATTGAAAAGGATCAGACAAAAGAAGTGTGTACCCTTAGCCAGGGGCAGCGCAAGGGTATTTCGATAGGGGGGGGGGGGCAAAGCGTGAGATGAGTGATCGCCGTCCTGGGGGAGGAGTCTAAGGGGAGGGGGTTCCCCTCCCCATTGGGAATTTTTTGTCAATTTAAGGTTGCTTGGATGCAAATGATGATGTCTTTGGTACATACTTTGAACTGATCATATATGGCTGGAAAGTTTATAATTTAGTAATTTTAAGTTTTGTTTGGGCAAGATGCTTTTCTGGGGAGGGGTGCCCCTCCCCTTTGAGAAATTTTTATTAATTTAAGATTGCTTAGATGCAAAATGGTGATATCTTTGGTATATGTTTTGAACTGATCATATATGTAAGAAAGTGTTCATAATTTATTGAATTTTAATTTTTGCTTGGGGGAAAGATGCTTTTCTGGGGATGGGGGTGTCCCCTCCCCTTTGAGAAATTTTTATCAATTTAAGATTGCTTAGATACAAAATGGTGATGTCTTTGGTATTTTTTGAGCTGATCATATATGGCTAAAAAGTGTTAATAATTTATTGAATTTTAAGTTTTGGTTTAGTGAAAGAGGACAGTAGCCTTTGTTGTCTAAGAGAAGGGTATGTAGTCAACAAACCTCCTGAAGCCACCCCCTTTTATGTATGGGTATGTTTTTACTCAAAAATACGTGCGTTGAGTCGACAGAAGTACGAACTATTACGAATATTTTCGTTGCTTCATATATGCATTATACAAGGTATCTAAGGCTGGCAGGCACCGGAATAGGGTCTCCTGCTGGAAGCTCTGGACTAATAATTATATGGATCAAATATATGCCTGCCCCACCCACCTCCTTTCTCCTTCGCTTCCCCTTCTTCTCTTTCGTTTTCTCCTTTTCTTTTTTCCTGTTCTTTTCCTTCTCTCTTTCCCCTGTTCTTGCAAATGATAGGAGGCGGTTGCCCCCTGCCCCATGTGGCATCGCCCTGTTTTTCTTTGCTCTTTTTCTGATTGACTCAAGATTTCTTCATACAGTAAAGATTGTGTTGTGTACGGCCATGCACCTGCTATTTTAAAATTCGTTTTCTATGGATTACTCAGTCGAGACAACACCAAAATAAAGCACAATAATGCATAGGCGTAGGTAGCTTTTTCGAGACTGGGGGGCTGAACCTTGTTTCGGATCGCTGTCCAAGGGAGGGGTGTCCCCCTCCCCTTTGGAAAATTTCTGGGTATTTGAAGGTCCTCAGATGCAATTTGGTGCAACATTTTGGGCAAATTTTAAGGAAAATTACGGCAACTTTTTTACATTTTTTACTGAAGAGACAAATAAGGGGTTTTTGGCCTTGGATATTGGGGAGAGAAGGATACTTCAGATTTTTGACTGGGGGTAAAGCCCCCCGCTTCCTACGCTTATGCAATAAGGGAGACATATAATATTACTTCAAAGTTTAATTCATTTTATTAAATGTTTTTTTTTTCTATTTTTATTGTCAAAATGTTCGTTAAGTGATTGACTCATGATACCCCCAAAATATATGTTCAGATTCTAAACCTTAAATGGTCACATGTTGGGAATGGAGAGAAAGTAAATGTTTGAGACTGCTAAATATTACATAATCCGGACAGGGGGGAATATCCATAGGCGAAAGATTCACTTGGTCAAAGGTTCACTAAAGACCGAAGATTCCCCCGGACGAAAATATATTCCGAGTTACGGGTAGGGTTGGGGTTTTGGTTAGACAGAGATTCATGGATCAGGCGTATCCCCTGATGCACAAATTAGCTGTCTGTATTTTTTGGTGTAACTTGCAATGATACGCACCTTATCTCCAATAGAGGGAGAACTTTTTGCTCTGTGACACCATATGTGTAAGGTCTCACAATAACTTGGTGTTTAAGTATACTACTGTATTGTTTTAGCTTTACTCTCGGTTCCTGTGCTCTTTTTGTTTGCTCGTTATGTATAATGTCCTTAGTGTTTATGTAATACTTAACCTGCATTCGAGTAAATAATGGAGAAAACAGAAAACGTTATCCGTGCGGGGATTGCAAGTTTCAGGTATTTTGTAACGAACAATTTAACTAATATTGTGATAGATGGGTAGCATACTGTAACACCTCACCTCACCCCACCCCCTACAAAATTATTTGTCTTAAAACGTTTTTAGACGATTTTATTTTGGGGGTTGAAAAACCATAGGGGGCAAATGCATGCCCTGCCCCCCTGTGGCGCCGCGCCTGCCCTTAGCTCTAATAATTACGCATGAATTTAAACAAAGCAAACGATGAGGTGGATCTAATCAGATTACCATAAATCATAGTTTCCGATGTACCGTATCTCCTTCTAAATAGCAATTCCCTGACTGAGGTAAGGTTTGAAGCGCGCGGAGCGCGAGAATATTTTGATAGTTTGCAAAGGATTTGCGAAAATTCTGATAGTTTGAGAAACATTTGTGATAGAAATTGATTACAATAGATCCATCACTTGGTCGAAAACACACCTCACCCTACCCCCTACATAAATCTATAGCTCAAACGTCTTTTTGGATCACTTTAAAAATTTTCAGAATCTTTTTCAGAAATCGTGGGGGCACGCGCCCCCCATGGTCCCCCGGCCGGCGCCACTGATACCTTCATCAACTACCGTACCTCCACCGTTCAGACTCCTCACAATAACCTACTAGACACAATAATATAAACTTTGGCACAGGCTTTCATGGTATGCATACGTCCTTGTATAGGCTCGTTCTAATCTTCAGATTCCTCGAGTCCTGACTCCTGATTTCATGGCCCACGGTGACTCCTGATTTCAATCCAAGGACTAACTGCACACTACAAACTATTAAGTATTGTCCTCGAATGTAATATGTCATTGCTTTGAACAAATATGAAAATATATGACCACTTAATGGCACAACTGGAAATAACACGGCGGTTGTAACGACTGTATCTTAATGGAAAAGGGTGCATCAAGTCTGCGAAATAGCCTGATTGCTCTGTAAATTCTTGGCTGATGTTTTCTGTCAGTTTTTGTTTCTTTTCATTTTTCTGTTTTCTACATATTTAGTATACCACCCTCAACCTTCCTGCACTATTTGTTCGTATACAGTACTTTATGCACTTTATGCACGTAGGAATATGATCCTGTCTGATCCGTAGTTGTATATGTAGTCCGTCGAGTTTTGCCCTTATGAGCGGCTCTTCATTCAGTTACCTACGCGATAAACCATATAGGGCTATGAATACACCTGATCAGTGATGGTCCTCTGGTCACGATCCATTCAGTCAGTCATTGATCCCAACAGAACAACACTACTTTATATATTTATTCAACAAACTCCAAACTAATGGTTAACTTAAAAGTTATACCACAGAAATCCCTACACTTATGGTTTCTTCATCTGTATCAGAATGGACACATTATTTTGACCTCATTTTTCAATCAAATTTCTACTTTGCTTTTTAAAACATACCCATTCAAGTTTCTCGGTAGTAAGATGTATTTCAATTCAAGGGAACGTTTTTAATTGCTATAACATTCCAAATAAGCCAATAGGCTATTAACCTCTTGAAAGGCATAGAACTTACCGAAATGTGCCCTATTTGTCTGGATAATCTTCACTTCCTGTTTGCCCAAAGTCTTTGACCTGTTTGGCTAAGAAGTGTTACTTTTATTTCCACACGATTAGGTAAAGTGATATTACATTAAGACTTTCAATCTGAGGAAGTCTTTCCAACAATAGCAACGGCCCGAGTAATTGTTTACAGTCATTAATGAATTATGATACCAGTTGACATATACATATTTTCCGAGGCTCGCCGAATCGGCTGCTATTAAATAATATGATGGAACTTTTTTGACCTGTCTTGTGGTCAAAATAGAAGTTTTTTGTGGGTCAAACTACAAAGGAAATACTAAAAATAACTGAAGATGACTGCTTTCTTTCATCGTGACATAAATAAATGCAACCTAAAGCCGTCGAAACACAAATACGTCATTTTAGAGGGTAAACAGTGAGACACACGGCACGCACGATTGAAACTTCGCACGCGCGCGTAGTAGACTTACGCTTGTACTCGACCGGTACAGCTGAGTGCATTTGTTGGTGTAAGTTGCAATGATATGCGCTTACCTCCAAAGGGCGGACTTTTTGTTCTGTGACGTCATATACATAAGGTCTAAAATTTTTCATTTCAAACAATAGAATGTTTCTATTTAACGTTAGTAAACCCATTTCACCATGTTCTTATGCTTATGTCAAAATTCAAGACATTGTGGTAATGTCTTCAAAAACAATTACGATGCATAATGTAACACAAACCAGACAAGATATCATGCCTCAGATAGATCAGGAAAAATATCGTCGTTCAAAACTGATGGCGGCATTTCAAATATATGTTGAAGCAATTGTCTCTTCTTTCGAATCACAAACTGTTGCGTTTCCCTTTATCAGTTCGTGCCTGTGGTAGCCTTTAGGCTACATTACTGCAGCTTATGACAAACAGGGTTTCAAAGTACGTACATTCTCATAATGGTCTAGTAGCGGTCCCCCGGATCCGATTGTCGGCAGCCTGCCACACTCATCGTATGAACTCCGTGTTCTTTGAGTGATTAAGTAAATTTATTCAGATCTCGGAACACTCCCCAGTCTTAATGCTACACCAAGTTATAGCACCACAACCGTTGCAAACTCCCTGCTCTAGCAAAGCTTCGTAATGGCTTAACAACTGGTTTCTAGGCATAAAACAAAACAATAAATAATGTAGACTACTACACAAAATGACAGTATTTACTCCCAAGAGATTAAGAGAGTGGGTCACCTACAGTTATCATCATATACCTCTCCTCAAGCTCATCATAACTCCATTAACTGGGTTGTCTTCCATGATATTAAGTAGTAAAGAAACATGCCCCTACAGTTCATCATCTGTTCCCTCATCACTGTTTGTTGCGTCTCTACCAAGTTCTTCATAATCCTTTTCCAGGACTGCAAGGTCCTCTCTTGCCTCCATGAATTCACCTTCCTCCATACCCTCACCGACATACCAGTGAACAAATGCTCTCTTGGCATACATCAGATCAAACTTATGATCAAGACGAGCCCAGGCCTCAGCAATGGCAGTGGTGTTGCTTAACATGCAAGCTGAACGGTTAACCTTAGCGAGGTCACCACCTGGAACAGCAGTTGGAGGCCGGGAATTGATCCCCACCTTGAAACCTACAGGACGCCATTCCACGAACTGGATTGTCCGATGTGTCTTCAGGGTGGCAATGGCAGCATTGATTTCACTGGGTACGACATCACCTCGATAGAGGATACAGCAAGCCATGTACTTGCCGTGATCCAGGTTACACTTCACCATCAAATTTGATGGTTCGAAACAAGCGCGTGTCAAATCAGACACTGTAAACTGTTCATGGTGTGCTTTTTGAATTGACATGATGGGGGCATATGTAGCCAACGGAAAATGGATGCGTGGGTAGGGAACCAAATTTGTCTGGAAATCGGATAAATCTACGTTCAGAGCGCCACCAAACCGAAGAGAGGCTGTTATTGATGACACAACTTGGGCTATGAGACGGTTCATGTTAGCATAACTTGGTCTTTCGATATCAAGATTTTGTCGACAAATTTCATAAATAGCTTCATTATCGACCATAAACGTGATTTCGGAATGATCAAATGATGCGTGTGTGGCCAGGACAGTATTATAGGGTTCCACAACAGAGCTTGAAACGTGTGGTGACGGAAATATTACAAACGTGTGCTTTGACTTCTTGCTACCGTATTCTTGTGTCAGCCGTTCTAACAAGAGGGAGGAAAACCCAGATCCAGTCCCTCCACCAAAACTGTGAAAAATGAGGAATCCTTGGAACGCTGTGCATTGTTCGGCTACCTTCCGCAGTCGGTCCAGGGCCTGCTCGACATAATCTCTTCCTACGGAATAGTGGCCCCTGGCGTAGTTGTTCGCAGCATCTTCCTTGCCGGAGATCAGCTGTTCAGGATGGAAGAGCCTACGTTGTGGACCTGTTCTGATCACATCTGCGGAAGTGGGCGGAAAAAGAAATGAGTTATATCCTTCATCAAAGTCATCACCATCCAACATATACGGGACTACAACGGGACTAATTTTTTGAACGAAAATAGCATGTTGTCGGCCCGAATGGGAGGCAGCAGCCCTTCCCTACCTCACCTCATAGGCCTATGGACGTCGTGAGGTATAAATACATCAAACTATGCACAACAGAAGATAAAATTAAATAATGATTGTGTAATTAGTAATTGCAACCAAAGAGTATAACAAGAAAGGTTGCAAAGAAATATTCGCAACCCATCTTTTATAATAAAATTGTGTCTTTTTAATGAATCCGAATAAAATCTTTAAATAAAACACTGGAAGGTGTGGTACAGCAGACTTTAATAAAATTAACTGCATGTCGTCTGCTGCCAATTTTTTCCAAGCTTATACGTATGAGTGTGCACTCAGCACGATCCTTACACATACACGATTCACATATTTCTTCTTACTTACCAATCACAGATGGTTCTAAATCAATGAAGACAGATCGTGGGACATACTTTCCAGATCCCGACTCAGAGAAGAAGCTTTGGAAAGTCTCCCTTTCCTGACTGATGATTTCCTTCTCAACTCTCTGGCCATCAGGTTGTATGCCATGTTCTAAACAGTAAAGTTCCCAGCATGCATTGCCAACTTGGGCGCCAGCTTGACCGATGTGGACGGAAATGACTTCTGGCTAAAATAAAGTCATACAAAAAGACCCTTCTAATTCTTTAACCAATCAGATGAATAGGAGAAGTTTTATCGCTTGACACAGTTGAAGGAATAAATGAATAATCAGAATTTTGTGCAACTTGAACTAAAAAGTGTTGAGATAAGTTGCTAATAATGGTTTCTCAAGTGCATCACGTGATCGATGAATTTGACGAACGAGCTCTAATGACCTTCACTGTAGGTTCGATGAATTTAAATTATGATTACGGTAGATCTGTTCAGCTGATTCATCAAGTCAAGGCCCCATTACGATGGGACATAGAAGTCAGGAAACGATTACCCTTGCGCCACTCTTCCCTTTTTGAACTGGAAAATTGCAAAGTCTATTGTACCTTATGTGTAGTCTATCTTCAGATTTTATCAACAATATTCAGCAGATGGCTGGTTGCTCTTGTATGGTTAACTGTCTTTCAAATGATGAATTGTAGGAGTCACTCGCCAAAGCCCTTTGTAAAGCACGGATAGCATCATAAAGGATAATGGCAGTATATGGCAAATAAAATTGCCATAGGCGTACGAGCCAGGAGAGGTGGGGGGGGGGGGCTAAAGCCTCCAGAGTTCTTTCAAAAGCTAGAGCAGATTGTTGAGAAAACAGAGTAACATTCTCGGGCAAAAACGGCCACTCCACTCTAGAAAGATATTCCTTACGCCTGTCAAAACCACAGCTGGGTAGAAACTTTCCTACACAGTAAAAAATGTTTTTTTTTCTCTTCTCCGTGTCGTAACTATATCCTTATGGCCGGTGTAGTTCACGTTTGGTCCAGGCGCCACGGGGTCCACTGAATGTATCAACAAATTACCCACTTATTAAAGCAGAACAAGTGCCGTGGATTGGCTGGAAAAGACTTTCAGTTAGGGGTTGGAGATCCTGATCCAATTTCTCACACGGTGGCCCATACGCCATTGACAATTGATTTATACATTACAACCAGACCTTGGTGACTCTCCATAAACGGTCTTTACTTTGATTGTTTGTCAATGGACTCGCAATGGCAGGCATGTAGCAAGGTTGCCTAACGAAGAGGGTCCCTTTTGCATTCAAATTGAATTTGAGGTAGTATTTGTAACATTTTAATACATTTATAAATGTAAACGCCATAGGCGTGCCCTGGAGCGCTCACATTTATATATTTGAACGCCACAGGCGTGGGCTGGGGGTTTAATATTTATGAATGTGCAAGCCAATGGTGTGTTCTCTAGAGAACCTTACAATTAAGAATATTTGAACAGGCTGATCAAGATGCTCAGATGCTAAGTTTTCTAGCATTTTGTAAATTTTAAATAAGAAGGCTAAATTTTTTCCAAAAGTTGGAGGTGGGAAATGTCGTCTAATCCCCTCAGTCGATCCCCTCTCAATGGTTACGAGCCTGAATGGTGCAGACAACTCACTTAATTCAAAAGAATTAGATAAGTGACCAATCGAAATTACGAATGCATATTCTTCAGTCTACTAGATTGAGGGATAAATCTAACTTGACCTAAATTAGCTGTCACTGATACCGTCTTTAGAATTTTGGAACCTAAGTAATTAAAAGAGTAAGCGAGTAAGAAAGTAAGAAACCTTCCGTATCGCAGTATGTTGAAGCATCTTGTATTCTGTAATTCACCTTGAATTGTAACTCTCTAAATTCAAAACATATAGGCCTAGGAAGCTTCTCTCAGCTAAAGAGGGGGGAGGGATGGGGGGTGGGGGGTTGAACGTCGTTTCGGATCACCGTCCTGGGGAGGGGTCTAAGAGGAGAGGGAGAATATCTGAGTGTCCCTAGGTGCAATTTGGTGCCACGTGTAAATTTTAAGCCAAATTACTGCAAATTTTTGACATTTTTCACAGAGAGAACCAACAAGGGGTTTTCGTCTTTTAAGGGGGGGGGGGGTGGTGGAAGCATACATTCTTCTGCCTTGACTGAGAGGGGGATATACCTCATGCGCTTCTTAGCTTCCTACGTCTATGATTCAGAACACGCCGTTTAAAAAGCGACTCGAGAGGGTGTCAAGACGTTTGTGCGAAACGAGTTATTGCTATTGGTGTATTGTTACACATATAGCAACTGCACAAGAGGAGGTAAAGAATCAGGGCCGTAGCCTGAGAGGGGAAGGGGGAAACTGCCCCCTAGATTTCCAAATCGAAACTAATGAAAGTCGGCCTACTTGAGAAAAAAATACTGAAATGGTGAAAAATTCACTGTCCAAGTTATGATTTCAAGGCCCCAAAAACATAAGAAATTGCATATAATGGCTCCTTTTTCCGCCCACATTTTCCCGGGGAGGTCCCCGGACCCCCGCCGTGGACGTGTTCTTTTGTAAGTTTTTCTTCCTGACGAATAATTCCTGTTTCTCCTACAAGATACACGCTTGAACCAACCAGCATATACGCTGGATAAAGATAAAATAGGCTATGATTACCTTTAATTATTAGCTAAACTCAGTGGCATAGCCAAGATATTTTGAGCAGGGGCACTGGGGGGTCACGAACCTTTCCTAGGGGGCACAATTTCTGAATTCTCTCCCTCTCTATAGGGCTTATATACAGAACTGTGCATTCCAAAATTTTCCATGGGGGAACCTGGGGTGGCACGGCTTTGTCGTGGGGGACACGTGCCCCCTCATGCCCCCCGTAGCTACGCCACTGACTAGACTCAATGAGCTTGTAAAGAACCTTTAATTTAAAGGGCATAAGCAGTTGCGACAAACTTATTTTGGAACAACTAAATTTCACAAATATCCTCTTATTTCACTTCAACAATCTTTCATATGTTAGAATGTTAGAACATAGGCCTAAATTTTACAATTTCAGGTAAACGAAGGAGCTACTCTGTACGTGAGTTCATAACTCATTGAGAAACATATTGTCATATGATCCTCAAGAGCATTCCATGAAACAGCATACCCGAGTACATGCACTAATTAATTGGGATGGCTGAAATTTCCCTTTAAATCAAACCTAACTTTTCTTCTTGAAATCTAAATTTGTTCCTAAAGCACGAAATCTAAAAGTAAAAAGGATTAGATGCAACTTTAAGGTCTAAAATGTGTCACCCCCATGTGGGAGACATTTCGACCGAACGTTTATTTGCAAGGCCTACGCTATGGTTACGCGCCAGTGGTTCCCCCAGTGGCGTACTAAGAGCGCTTGGGAGATTACCCGCAACGGCCATGTAGGTTTGCCAAGCAACAGCCGAAAATTCATTAAATACGGTAATTAAATTTCAGATCATGTGATCAGTCCAAAGCTTTTCCAAAGTTAGCACCAATTCGGATAGGAAAACTTATCAAAAGAAAAATTTCTCAAAGAGTAGAGGTGTCACCCCTCCCTTCAGGCAACATCCCGTTCCATTACACCTTATTAAAACCGAAAAAATCACGAAATAATGAGGATATAAACACATAATCAATTTAACACCTTACGAAGCTTTCGGGTACCAAAGATACCACTAAGTTGTCCCCTGCTCTTAGACAGCACCTCTTACCTTACGCCTAGCCAAAAATAGGAAAAATATAACTAAATATTGACAATTTGTAAAGATATAATCACTTTAAAGCTTTGATAACGATGGCAGAATTTTACATCTAAGCCAGGCTTACATATATCTCCCCTCAGCACCCTCTCCTAGGATGATATCCCAGCATATACAGGGGAAAAACTTAACGGTACGTCCGGTTGTCCCACTGTCTGCAGCCACGCCAATTGGTGTTCCGCCTAGTGTCACGAACTGGCCCCTTGGAATTTCGCCAAGGCTACGGCACATGGAATAAGGACGGTAATTCGCTTTAGGTGTGCAGTGTTTAGAAATTGAACAATCTTATAGAACCAAATACAAGAGCAAAATAACAGATGATGTTCTTCGATATCACAACTACGGTATCCTGTTATACTACTCGCCACGAGTATTAATTTCATTCATTTGTTTGACGGGCAAGATTAGATATCTATGAAAAACGTTCGTGCTAAAAATTTTGTAACATTTTTTATTACTGTACTCTTAGACTATATCTAGTTGTGTAATTGTACATACAACCCTTCTTAAAGCATATTACACGTTATTCTTGACACTTTCCTTCCCAAACTAAATATGTTTGAATTCTAAACCCACGTACCCAAAACAGCCTGCATTACAAACACTTTTAAATTACTTCACGTGCTCAGAGTGTAAACGTGTTCACAAAGGTGTGCATGTGTGTGTGTGTGTGTGGGGGGGGGGGGGGTTAGTCGATAACCACGTCCTTAGTTAACAGTGTACTTAAAAAATCTAGAGAGGCTGCTCTTCCAGTGGGCTATCAGTTTTGCACTGTAAAAAGGAAATCATGCGTGGTTAGTTTTCGATAACACCATGCCATAGCCTTGTAGCTATTTAGTAGCCTATAGATGATTGTTGCCTTTGTGAGGTTGTGTAAGAATCAATCAGGTGTGCGTCCCTGATAAAGCAGCAAATTTGCATAGCGAACCTTAAAAAGTACAGGACAGAGGCGGAACGATCGCTCGTTAAGAGATCACCAACAATTCTATACAACCCTTGTTTAAATTAGTTGCACAGACGTGTTTATGCCAAAATATCGTGAGATTTGAAGTCCGAAATGTCTGCAGTTTGGTACACTAGTTCTAAGGGCAAACCGCGAACTAAATTAAACAAATAGTTTTTTGTTTATAGCTCGCCAAGAGACAATAACCAAAGAGACAATAACCAAACAAAAAACGATAAGTTAAAACAGCTTTTACAAAAACATTATGGACATGGTAGTACTACATGACAGATCAATCGATTAGGGCATAAAATGGCAAGAAACATATTAGACTGCTCATGCAGATAATCTGACCACGTAGGTCTGCTAGCTTCCATATTAAGCTGACACGCAATGTCATTTTCAAAGGGCAAATATCTTACCTAAATAATTAAACCCTTATACTAATACTTAGCTTAATAGACTTCAGTCTGAGCTCATCGCAACAAAAACTGCAGGTAGCCCGTAGCGTACCAGCCACCGATCGCCGCTACGCCGACTAGGCTTGGACTTCTTAGTAATTATTGTGTAAATCAGGTTCATATACATTTGTTGGGGGGAGATTAAACTTATAACAGATCTAGGATATAAAAAAAAGAAAAGAAAAAAAAAAACTAAGGTTGATGTAGAGGGGCCATGAGAAGCTAACTCACTAACTTGTGTACATTTTAACATCGATCAACTTCCAGTATCAAAGGTGGGGTGGGTGAGAGGGGAAACCTCCAGGCTACTCCCCGCTGTTAAAGTGGACCTAAAGTCTAAAAATTCAAAAATATATATTTTAGAGGTTACAAAATTTATCTTATTGATCCAACTCCCATTGTCATAGCTTATTCCATTGCTGAGATATTAAATGTTAAAATTTATTCACTTAAATCCAAACAGTTCATTGCGCAATAATTTTGACATTCTTGTTGTACAACTCACATTAAATGCTTTGTTTTCTTTTAAAATTAAAAATGTTTATATGACCTTGACCGCTTCCTGTTTTCTTGCATGACATGCTGCACAGAGAGGGCTTGTATAGTCAAGTCACCCCAAAGCAGTAAGAACGCGATCACATTTTGGCACAAGGTGCGGTGGCTTTCAGAAAAACAAAGAAATACAAAGATTGTAATTTGAGTATTACAACAATGACATCACAAATTATTGCGCAATCTACCTTTTTAAATCGAGTGAATAAACTTCAACATTTTATATCTCAGCTTAAGAAAGTCCTGTGAAGATGGGAATTGGACCATTGGAATTCAGTTTTCATGCTCTGTAATATATATTTTTGAATTTTCAGACTTTAGGTACACTTTAAACCATTGCTATAAATTGGCAAATTCGAAACATGCCCTTGTGGATGTGTAGTTGTGGGATTATTACAGAGTTTTTAATGATATTGTCATATGTATAAGCTACTGTACATAAATTATATCTTTCTTGACACTTAATTGACTGCCTTATTGTTATTTTCCGGTACGCTCTGTTCACGTTTAGCTCTTCATTGTATCTGTGCATATATACGAGGGCCTCGGCGAAGGTAAACTTCGGCTTAACGAATTACGCTCCCTTAGAAAATGTTTAAATAAAATAAAACTGGGCTTCACCAAAAGAAGTCCATTCCCTTAGTTTTAAGGTATGCTATAGCATGAATTACCTCCCCAAATTGCTTAGTTTGGTAGCACTGAGCCCATGTGACCAGTCGACTTTCAGAACTACTGCTGTGAAACAGGTTCAAGCTCATTCAGGTTTGTGAAGTAGCGTTACGCTAGTCAGTCCTCTTTGTATTGATGGCCCTATAGACATACGTACGAGGATTAATATTGTATCTATACCCAACGTGACGGTATGGACACAAATATAAGGAAATAAGACAATTAACGTACATAGTAAACATTTGAACTACTGCGATAAATTTAATAACAATTAAGCTCCGGCAGAAGTAAATTTAATTATCGGGGTATCCTGAAGAGTTCTCGTTACGTAATCAATTGGTCAATTGTGGCAAGTATTCGGCCAATGTATGACTCAAGAGGTTTGAACAAGAATACAGTACGTGCATGTGTTAACTTCTGCAAGAACCTTGTAACACTACAGAGTTTATGGCTGGGTACGCAGAATAATAGGCACTTCACACATTGTGTGGGGGTGTGGGTGTGTGTGGGGTGTGTGTGTGTGGGGGGGGTTCTCGTCAAGTCTCGTGTCTCTTCGGGGTCATTACACCTTTTGGGAGTAGTTTCAGGCTTTCGGGAGATACTAGCCGGCAGGACCCACAGCACTTTACCGACGCACTGCATAGGTCGGTACAGTGATATCTTTATGTCCTTGCAACTCCTGCTAGGTTCGTTGCACGGTGATTCGACCGAACTTGAATGCACATCAAACATAGTAATCGCTTCTAGATGGACAGATAAATCGATGTGGATAGGGAACGTTACACGATATGCCTAAATATGTATATGTATAGGCTACTTTTCAGAGAGGGGAGGGGATAACACATAATGACACCCGAAATTCGTGCAGCAGGCAGTGCTTCAGTCCGTCACACAACTTTTGTTGGAGGGCCGGGCACGGTGGGCACCCGACATAGACATATGTATGAGGTGGGTTATAGGGTGTGGCATCCCCCTCCCCGTTTCTCAGGGCAAAATTAATGTCATAATTTTTTGCCATTTAGGGAATATTTTAGGCACACACCTTTCGTCGGCCCTGTGAAAGTCTACCAGTACCCAAGGCAACTTTTTTTGAATAGCAAGCCTACACCAAGTGGTAACAAAGCCAGCATTCATCTCTGAAATAAAACCAAGAGAGGGACTCGCACAGCACCGTATGTACTTACGAAACACATTGACAGAGCAGTACAAATGGGAGAGTAGCTAAGGGTGGGCAGCTTGGGCAAAAAGCAAAGTCGGATAGCTAACTGGTCCGCCCGAGGGCGCTTCAGTCCGGCTCGCAACCGACTTCGTCGGCTGGGCAACCGATTTTAGAGGCAAGCCATTGCCAAGTGGGAGGAAAACCGGAGTACCCGGAGAAAAACCCACGTACATCGAGCGGGATTCGAACCCACGCACATGTGAAACACATTGGTGCACAGCAGCTGGAATAGACCACTCTGCCACTCGACGAGCTGAGGGGCAAAATTGTATAGGTATACAATGCAATACTGGTAGGTATACTGTTTGCTGGGGACAAAACTTTTATGACGGGCGGGGGGGGGGGGTCCCCTCCCTGAACAAGAGGGCTTGCTACGCCTCTGCACGTAAACACATATACACTCTGCCCTCCCTAAGATTCTCATGTGAAGACATTACCTTATTTTGGCTTTAAGGCAGACTAAATAGCAATGGCATCATCATTTTAGGGTAAAGTTATGGAAAGTAAATGTTTCTTATATATGTTCTCTTCTTGCAGACCCTAGTGTACGCTACCCCGTCTCTTCACGTATCTCTCGAGTGGACCTGTATTCTATACTACCTCCATTGTACGTCCACATAGCTAACTCGAAAATTATGTTCAAGTATAACATAAGCCATGGTCGAGTGAATAACAGTGAAGACGACGGTGAATGATGACGTAACTTTAACATGCACTGTTAGTAACACTTAGTAGGACCATGATGTGCTTCGCTTTTGGATTCACAATGACTAGATAGTTAGTGTTCAGGCTCGTCACCAAAGGTTGGGCAGGTCATGGGGGAAGGGAGTCGGACGACCCCACACGTATTAAGTGTTCTGCTCAGGCGAACCCTTTAATAGACATATATAACTTTCAAAATTTATAAAATGTCGAATCAACATCATTTAAGCACCTTGGAGTATTTTAAAAATCCTAAGGAAACGTCTAAGTACACAATACCGTCATTCCCAGAACTGTTTTCAAAGTCAAAAAATTTAATTAAATGTTTCATATCCTACCTCAAATTCTCTTCGAATGGAAAAACCCACCCTTCCCTTTAGACAGGCTGGTTACTGCCTTGGTATCATTGAAAACTAGAAATGAAAAAAAAAAATCGAAAGAAAATGTGTACAAGTCGAACTTACCATTATATCCGAGGTTGAAACACGTTTTATAGCACAGCTGGTTAGTGACGATCAGATTTCGACAAAGAGGGTGTAAGTATAGCTTGCTTTTTGTGCATAAAGGGTACTTAACGACAAGATGCTGTATGTAGATATGGCGAGCTGAATCTGATCATCTATTCTCAGTGACCAGGAACCGAGACGGGCGAAACCAGGGTTCGCCGTCAAATGACAATAACAGTGTACAGTTCTGATGCACAACCGACCTGTTAAACTACTCAACACACATATAGGCAGACACTTCTTGGTTAACCCTGTTGTCCTACTGATTTTAGAGGCTAATCCGAGTAAAGTTTATCCTGATAACATTTTCACAACTTCTTTCACAATTTCCTATTCCTTACGACAAACTGACTATTAGTTTAGGACAATCGTGACGCAGTAATGACTTTCGCAAACAAGTTTATTTCAAGGCCTAGTTAGTAGGATATTAATATGCATTAACATGCAAATAGCCAAAACTGTCGTTTTTAAGAACGTGTTGGTCTGCTTCTGACAAGAAAATAAACACAGTACTGTAAAACATACAAGATCTCAAAGCCGATTGGATGATTTCACAGATACTTGGTAATATTTTGTAGACATACCAATTAAATAAGAGGGTGTAGAAAGTTTGCTGGTACCTGCAGTCCTTCATGTGGTGTTTGAACAGATAGCATGCCATATAGAGATAATTGCTAGACCATGTGATGCCCAGGTGTGCTGAGACGTACAAAACGACATACAGACGAGGTCGTTCAATTCTGTTTGCGTTATGAAAACTTTTGATACGGTAAAGTTCAGGGGCGGACTGAGCAGTCGGGCAACCGGGCACTGCCCGAGGGCCCACACAGATAGGGGGCCCACACTGTCATTCGGAAATTTTAATGAAATCGGAAAATTCGGAAATCCAGGGAAATAACAAATCGGAGAAAATAGGAAATAAGCTGAAGCTCGGAAGTTTCTGACTTCTTTAAAGGTCACTCAGGTGTGAAGGAAACTGTATGTAAGAACTGCCTATCATGTGCATTCAAACTGCTTTATCAGTTCAGGTTGTGCTCAGCAGCCTATGAGAATCTGTATGCTGCATACAAGTATTTACTCATCTTAATCGTCACGATGTGAACGATCCTTTTCTAAGCTCAAAACTTTGAGGTCACGGCTTAGACCAGGGAGTTGCTATTGGACAAATAGCAACTCCCTGCTTAGACCAACACTAACACAAAGTCATTTGCAACCCCTGATGCTTATTGCAGTTGAACTGAAAGGCATTGCTCACAAACTAAAAACTGACAAAGATAACATCATAAACAGGATTGCAAAGTCTTCTAGTGAACTGAGTGCACTTCTCTTGATGTAAGTATTCTTTACTACCTGTATCTCTCCAACCTTACAGACACTGATTGGTGAACAATTATTGTCTGATAATTTCCAGAACATTTATTGTTATACAAGTCATAAATTCACATACAACTTTTATGTTTTGTTGATAAATATAACGGAATAAGTGGTTAAATACTTGCTATTATTAAAAGTTTAAAACTTGTTACTTGTTAGAGTCTGCAGTGAATATATATACTGTTAGTAACATGCATGTATAATAAATGTGTATTACGTTTTTTTTTCATATTGTTAAAATAATTGTATTTAAACATATCATGATCTGTTTACTTTAATTAAACATTAGACTTTTTTGAAAAGTGAGCTTTGTTAATGTGAACACTGGTATTTAGTTGGTAACCTATGTGGGATACGTTGTGGCCATTATAAGTAGTATCGCTGAGGGAAAGTTGATTCGAGGTTGGGAAGGAGGTGGACCCCATACCTATTTTCCCCGTGGGCCCAGTTCATTGTCAGTCCGCCCCTGGTAGAGTTACACGGGTGTGTGCTATTACCACATGATGTCATTACAACAATAAAACATTAATGTTTTCTCTCACCTGTGCATTAAGCACGGGTAACACAGTACTGACTAGGACACTGACCTTTAAAGGGAGGCGGCCAATTCTTGGGATCCTAGGCCCGGCTTAGGCCCAGCCGGGGTCCGAGGGGGATCCCTGAAGGGAGGTGGGGGTCCAAGACGATGTGCTATGAGTCTATCACCTCATGATATAATAAACATTTCATAACGAGATCCAACGGTATCACGCGGGTCCCCGAATGTACACTGTAAACTTCACAATAGACAAACATTCACGAACGGATTCAGTCGGCACAATGAAGAGAAGAGGAAGAGGAAGAAGAGGGAAGAAGAGAGGAAAGAAGGAAAGAGAGAGAAGAGAAAGCAAAGAGAAAGAAGGGAAAGAAAAGAAAAGGAGAGAGGGAAAAAGGAAGGAAAAACGGGTGCCAGCCCACGAAAGTGTGTAAGGGGGAGGCTCAGGGAGGAGAACTTGGAATGTATAACAGTGCAGACAATTCATATTGAAATATTTAAGAAACTCCGTCAAAAACACATGAAACGTAAACATATTCATTAGGCACATAGGCTTAGGAAGCGGGCTGGGGGACTGCGGTCCCCAGCCAAATATTTCTGAAAATTCAGGCAATATGCTGAGAATTTTTCGGGCACCTACTGAAAGAAAAATAATGCAATGATGTAGCTAAAGGTAATCAATAGTTTAAAAAACTTCCTTGGTAATTATAAAATAAAGTTCTGATTTGAATTGCATCAGCACCTACATATTCGGTATTAATTCACCAGGGTATTTTTAATGGTTAAGCTTACATTATGACTTCATTGGTGTATTTAGGAGGCATTGGGCCATGCCCCCCCCCCCACTCAGTGATGCCGATTTTTTTAAGTACCTAAAATACGTATATTTTTCAACACAAATTTTACTTCAGATGTAGCATATGTAGCACCAGATTGCAAGTAAGGACACCTAATTTTTAAAAAAATTTCAAAGGGGGAGGGGATTCCCCTCCCCTTAGATCTTTTCCCCAGGCCTTTGTCACACAGCATAATGCATACCCCGTCCCATGAAAGAAATCCATACATACGCCACTGATTATTATCATTATTATTGTAACGAATCCCCTTACCCCCCCCCCCCCAAATTATAATACGGAACTAACACGGCAAATGATTTTATGTAATTGTCAAGCGGTGTGATAACCGATGAATGCTTATATGATATGTATATTAACATGTTGAAAGCGCGTGGATCGCGCCGAAATTTTGGGTTATATTTTTCGGGCAAGTCGTTATAGCCCTTCCCCCCCCCCCATTAACTTGGGCTCCTACGCCCATGATAAGGCGGAACTGCACTACAATTTATATATAAGCTCAGGCATGCCAAAAGTTGTTCATGGCAGTGTGATATCGTGTCACGATGAGACGACAAAATTTTACACCGGTCGGAAAAGTGAAGGAAAGATGGGGAAGGAGGGGGAAAGCAGAGAAATAAGGAATCAATGCAAAATGAGTAGAATGGCCAGCCGAGGATCATTGTTTGAGGGGATGCACCCCTTTCTAACATAGTGGCGTCTAGAATTTGTCGGACACCCCATTGAGCTCGAGTCAAGTCATTGAATCCTTAGAAAAGGCTTACATGAGTCAACTGAATTATGGGAGGTGACAACTCAGTCATGACTTGCTACAATCCCGCTGGCTTCCCGTGGGACTGGTAGAAGCTGAATAGCGGTGAGAAATTTGTGGTGCAATTCTATGCAACGTACAACGTTTGGGGTTAGGGATGGCGCAGGCATGGGGGGGGGGGCATGGGGAGAACATGGCCTTTTCGAAAATTTTCGAAATTTTCAAAATGGAACCAAAGGCGATTAAGCTATACATTTCTGTAAGGGGTAGGATGAGGTGTGTTTTCGACTGACTGACTGACTGACTGACTGGGTGATGGATCTATTTTAATCATTTTCTATCACTAATCCGTCCAAAAATATCAAAATTTTGGGCGCTTCGCGCTCTCTAACCTTCAAATTCCATTTTTTAAATACCATACCAAACGTATTTGTTCAAAGGTACTTTAAAGGGTTTTGTAACAGTTCCCAGTGCCACAGTCTACACTCCATGCCAGATGATCATTATTAGGAGTAGTGACAGTTTCTAAGCCAAAGATAGTACCATTTTGCAACTAGTAAACCACCTTCCCTAAACGAAATTTCCTCAAGTTGAGGAGTCTCAACCCCTCCAATTAGAAATACCCAACAAAAATAAGAACAATTTTTCAACAAATTATCAGTTCAAAACTTTGCCAAACATAGCATCATTTTGCATCTGAACTACCTTAAACGAACAAAATTTGCCCCTCCCTTAGACCACCACCAAAACGGCACCTTCGCACTAGGTGACAGAGGAACTTGAAGGGTTCGACTCCAGGTGCAAAGCATCGTAGATACGAATATGCATACTTTGAACACCGACTTCCTGAGATTACCTCGAATGTAATTTGACAAAACCTCCTGTGTTGACCCCAAATCATTAAATCCTGTCGACGCCACTAGACAGGGGGCGCTATGTCGTGTCCTCATAAAGGAAGATGATGCTAATTTTGTCGAAGAGCCTTAGTGAATGCGATAAAGTATGTTATACCTGACGGACGGTTAACCTGTTTTTGCTTTCAAGGAGGACAGGTTCCTCTATAAAACCAAATTTTGGCGCCCTTCGCGCCCTAGATTCGCTGTTCCACATCTTTAGTAGTTCCATTTCATATGGCTAAGCAGTACAGAACTCCCACAAACCAAGCAATAGCCTAGATATAGTTTTCTGTAAAAACAGGAACATAATCCTCTCCCTTGTTGTTGTTCGCACAGTGCGGTAAGCTGCAAATGCGGTTTTGACCAAATAGGCGGGATGTTCCCTGTACAAAGAATGTTATCAACAATTTGCACCAGCCACCCTGACAGCCGGTGTATTTTTCTCTGAATGTGAACCGATTTGGATGCCAAAGTTTCGCCATGCTCGCCACGCAGGTGGGGGAGACTCATAACTACAGTTATGTAGTCCAAGTCAAGAAATCATAAAAAAATGTCCAAATCGTGATTTCAGTGGCCTATTCATTGCCCATTAAACGCCATGGAAGTAGTTAAATGCTTCATTCTTATGCCCATAACTTGGAAAATGGTCCAAAAATTCCGGGGCTTCTCTTCATTTGAGAGTTGCCTCTGGCCCGAGCTGGGGCCATAAGGCTGGCCTGTGGACCACGCATACACTTGCTTCGCGTTTTGTGACCCTGCTTTAGTGCGCGTCACGTATTCCAGATAGATTCATAGAGAAATGTATTCTGCGCATAAACCACGCGAACACAAAGTACCAAGGTATTCTAACAAGGGCATTTGATGTAATGCGTTCCTATTTTTGTACGCAGATTGCTGAAAAGAATGATGTGCATTTCATTTTACACTTCCGCCACGATATTTTCATCTTCACGGGGAGTCACTTTCCATAACAGTGAAGGCATAGACTGTAAGCATTTGACGTCACAGAAGAGAAAGTGCGCCCTTCGTTGGAGGCAAGTGCGTATCATTGCAACCTACACCAACAACGACAGACAGCTGATTTGTGTACCGGTCGGAATACGCGGGTAAGTCTAGTACGTGCAATGCATAAGGTCTAAAAGGGTTTGGTTTGGTATCGATGCTTGTTACATCTTGGTATGAAATGTAGCGTAGTCCCCCCCCCCCCCATTACTGGTTCGTGCGGCACCATGGAAATGTTTGCCAAAATGCCTCTCAGATTGCCTCGAATTACACATTCCAGGGCTTTCAAGTTGCATCAACCCATTTTCATTCTATTTTGGGGTTTTATGTGAAAAAAATCATGCACACTTACAAGGAAACAAGCTTATTTGAAATGATGTGGGTATGTCACCTTATGACACCATGAGTACATCAATCAGGCTCGTTCTTTGCACATGTCCGTCCGTGCCGTGTGCTCCTTCGCTTTAGTCCTGCTGCGCCACTACTTCAAGAGATTTCCACCCCAAACAATTTCTTCTGAAAATTATAGTCCCTAAAACAATAACTGGGGGGATGTGACTATGTTGCTGAAGAAATTTGCTCAGTCTGTGGTGTGAACGTTGTTATAAATGATGTAAAGTACTCATGGCTACACAAAACCCGAAGGAAATTTAAGGTATATTAGGCATAGGCGTACGGGGGTCAATATTTCTGGGAGGTCAGGGATAATTTTTGCCCGAATTTATAAATTTGGACCAAGTTGCCCGAAATTTGATACCGCTGTGTCGGTTGCAAAAGGGCATTATTTATTTTCTTGGCTCTCGCATTTGCCCTAAAGGACCCACTATTTTCCCCCGAATTTGAAGGGCATATGCCCCTGCCCCCGCCTCGTACGCTTATGATATTAGGCACTTCTTTGATTAACATTCCACCGTGTGAAGTAATGGCATCTTAAAGGAGCTAGGTAGTTGCCAAAACAATAAACTCTCGGACCCGCCAACTTCGTTACGTCACATCCGGTTATGCTTCTTGGTTTATCGATGATCCGAAATGCATTGCGTCTAATACACAACGTACGTACGTGTGTACTGTGTAGTATATTAGTGTTGCATGTTTTGGTACGATACTTTTAGGCCTAACGTAATTTTAGTAAGGCCTATGATTTTCTTAGTTAGCTCAGGGAGCTGGAAGACCAGCGCTCTGGTTAGCTTATAATGACTTTGATGGTGGTTGGTAAGAACTAGTCTATTATGGCGAAGAAATGGTAACTCATTGTTTGCAAATACAAGTTTAAGGCTTACCGGAGGTGGTTAATTCAAACATTTTCGTTTTCTGGTCCCACACTTACACAGAGCTACAGGATGAGATTGCTCGTGCTTTTACACGGACAGCCTCCGCTACGAGACTCCGTACGCTGAGTCGCTGACTCGTTGATTTGAAAACGCAAACAGACGGTTCTGTGCAGTATAACCACTAACATCTACTTCTGTTGAGCTTTTCACTAGCTCGAAAGGAAAACGTTCTCCCTCCAACATTTTGAAATTGGTTATATTACTCCAAATGAAACCAAAATAATGCCCAGAAGTACTACAAGTATAACAAAATGCTAACGCAACCAGATGATCAGTTTTTCGCGGAAACGGTATCAGAATTGTCCAATGTAGCTACCATGATAACTTGATGTATTGACTAATTGATCCATCAGAACCGTTACAAGTTGAAACGATACAAAATTGCCCGTGCCAGAAGAAAATGAAACGAACTATAAATTAAAAAAAAAATATTGTTAAATATGTAGCAAGTGCAAAATAAAAAATCTAAGAAATAAAACACGAACGTATTTACTGAATTACATTGCAAAAAAATCATTTTAACTGAGTATACAAAACGCATTAAGAGGAATATTTTCAATATTAATATTACACTGAGGGTAAACATCTCGTTTAGTATGACGTATTTATTTCCGAAGTACGCCACTACCCAGCTCCTTTAAGGGACGTGTCAAAGGCGAAATCTGCCAGCAGGAAGAGTGCTCGTGTTAAATTCAGTTAGGAGTTCGGTGTGTAGGAAGAATCCGACAATCAAATCAGACGGACGCCGGGGTCGTGTGAGCTGGTTGAATGCGGGAAGAGGTCGACTACTATTTAATTCACTTTTCTAGAGCACCCTCGTCTGACTTTAACAGAAGCCAGAATTCCCTTTACAGGAACTTAATAGAAATTTCTAGGCGGCGCCCCCTCAAGTGGCGCCACCGTGCCCGCTCCCTCCTTGCCCCACCTTTAGATACGCTCCTGCCAGCGGCGTAGCTATGGGGGAGCTTGGGGGCTAGCCCCCAGATATTCGTAAGGCTACCCCAGATTTTTGTGTCCTAATAAAATGTGTAAGAATAAAGAAAAAAAATAAATGTTTGAACGGAAATAAATTTTGAAGTATTTCCTTCAAAAAATTCTTACAGGACCATTCCTATACTGTATCATACACAAAATATGCCGTACGGTAAGGTACTGCGTTCCAATGTCTCTCCTTGCCCATGACAAGTGCACTGTAGAACTATTGTTTTCGACAAGTCCTTTTTTTAGTTGTTCGCACTGGCGTCACGGTCCGGACGGATCTGTAAAATTGCCAGCAAGGTCCGGATTTCATGTGTTTCGCACATGATTCCTACTTCTGCTTTGCGGGTTAAATAGTTTGAAAGATTTACTGGTGGTATTAAAGGTCTGACCAAGTAATGTACCTATGACTTGAGTCCGTGAACAAATACAGCACCATTTTGCATCTAGACAACGTTGAAAACCGGAAAAATTTCCAAAGGGAAGGGGACACCCTTAGACCCCTACATCAGGACAGTGATCTATGTCCTCCTTGCTAGAAAATAAATATGGTAACCCTAGGTTGGAGACAAATGGTATGAACTAGGGGATATGTAATTGAGTAGTGGACAAGTAGCCTATGGATAGGGTGGTGGACAAATGTAACAGAGATATACCAGAAGGTGAATATTATGAGAGAATTGCAGGCAGAATAAATGAAAAGGGATGTATAAGTTAGTATGATTCTTGTATTATCTCTCAATATGATATCCACGTACGGCCGTACACAGAGGGGGGGGGGAGGCAGCCAATTACCCCCAGAAATTTTCAAAGTGCACTGTTTCCAGCTTTGAGAATATACAGAGAAAACGCAGTAAAAATAGTATAAGAAATAGCTGTGATCGTAATGATAGAACTTAAATAATTTCAGATAGGCAGATCAATATTTTCATGCCTATATCTGTACACATCACCAATCATTTACAGCTCTATTAGGATGTATTTTTAGCCTACTTTTCTAAAATTCTCGCGCTACTCGCGATTATGCATAGCTACAATGTTGTTGTTGTTGCTATAGGTAGCTTTAATCACCAATGACTTAAAACGTTTTTAAACCGTGCCAATTTAGTCATGAAAACGTTTTATAACCAGTAACACTCCCTCCCCTCCCTTAAACCCTTCCCACAACGGAGTTCAATGGCTGAGGTCATGCTTCACATCGTATCCATTACGCTCTCAAAAATTACTTTCGTCGCACTTAGTCACAACTACTTTTCGTTTTCCTTTTAAAGCTGAAATCCCTCAAATATTGCACCATTTGCTATCTACAAGTCCTCCTGAAATTACAAATTTTCGCCAAGGGGAGGGAGATACTCGTTTCCTTAAGTCCCCTCCCCCAGGACACAGATCAGTAATGCCCACTTTTTGCCCTCTAGCAAAAACTGTATGTGCGGCCTTGTGTATTACCATTTTTCATGGATTGAGTTTTTTCCCATTATTTGAGAAATGGCAGACATGAGAGTCGAATTTCAAGGCTGGGAAACATGCAGCTTAAAACACGTGGGAAGTGCCGTTTCCGGCCATCTGGAAGGTTTGTAAAGCCAGAAATTTTCTTGCACGCTCCGCGCCAATCGATGGTGGCGCTCCGCTTAGATAGTCTTGACAAGCCTGACCCTTGGCGGTGCCGCCCCCCATTTGTTACGTAGGCCCCCTAAAAAATTCATCCTAGCTACGCCCCTGGCTCCTGCTCCTAAAATAATTCGCAAAGCTTTTGTGCACGACATCAATTTCTGGGTCGGAAACGCACATCAAGGATGTAGATTCATCAGATTAGATCAATTTAGGTATTTGTAGAAATGCAAACATATTAGGACTCAGGCTGCAATATAAAACCCTGGCACGAAGTATTCAGGGACAATAACTTATGTATTTTCAGAGCTATTGACTTTCTTTTATCAGTTTATGGATCTATCCAATGGTTTGAACCGTCTTTGGTTATTCACTGGCCCTCTAATGACTCATTAATCAGTAACTGGCATATAATCTAAAGTAGTGTTTACTACACTACATACGAAATTTATTAGCTGATCAAATCATTTTGTCAAAGCTAAGAAGGGAAAGTAAGTTATCGTCCAGGCGAAATTGTAGAAAATTGACAAAAGCTTCACAACCCAATTATGCTATTTAAACCGTCAATAATCCCTTAAAAAGGATTCCGCTGGACGTCTTTTAATACATGTATGCTTTGTCCCTTAATATTTTAATGTTTCACAAATAATATACGTATTAACAGAACTACTGATTTCGAGTTCATCTCTCCCATGATGTAAATAGCAACGAGGCTCAGGAGCAATCGAGGCACGTCTCTCTCTGGAACCGAAATTGAGTGTGGTGTGTAGGCGAGATCTAATTCCAACGCAGTTACTATACTAAATGTCACATGCTGCGGTTAGCGGAGAAACGTTATTGACAGGAACGACTAGACAGACTGCGAAAGTAACGAACAGCTCATTCAAGGCGAAGACATTCTAACCCCGACATCGCACCGGGTGTGGGAAGTCTTGGTGTGTCTATCTAGTACATACTTTTTATAGGAAGCCTCGCAAGTTCACTCCATTACAAAGAGAAAATGGTAATGACACTATTTTGTTTTACCTTTCCGTAATTAGGCTTATTTCAATATAACGAGTAAAATATCATTGCAGCATAAAATTGAATTGCAGTTGACAGATCTAGTTTTCTTAGAAAGTGGAAATATTTTATTACTTTTAACATTATAGGCCCTACTGTTAAATTTAATTTCTTTGTTCGATTTTAAAAAGGCCAGATTTATCAAATTTGTGGAAACTTTAAGAGGGAAAACATTCAGCAAAGCTTATTGATCGATGATCGATAATTAATTGATATTTTTTTCGATCTTTATATAGGCCGTAGGCTACTGATTTAAGGAATCAAAGTAATGCCCATTAAATAACTTGTTCAAAGTCAAATGAAACTAAATGTAAAGATAAATCAATCTGGCATTAGTTGAAAAGACTTCAATACAGTGTCATATCATTTCCTAATCAAAATGAAAGAAGTAGACTGTATAGACCTTTCGTTCTCCTGTTTCACCGTTAATTAGGTAATCTGGTCTGATTTTGTTTTTCGCTGCCGGTTTGGGTGCTCCCATGTTGTATGATATGACACGGGCTGAAAAGTACACTTTCTGTTCCCAAACAGGTTTACCGTTCGTTTAATATTTAAGACCAATCACATATACTGTATGGTGTTTATTGAAACACCCAGTCTGAGAGGAAAGTAGACGATGCCCTTACTCCAGTTACATTGCTCTTATTAATTCAAATCATTAAAAACGACTGGTTATACGTCTAAACTTGATTTAGTAAGACTCGATCCTATTTTCGTATATTCCTTTTTTCAGCATTTAAAGTGTACCTAAAGTCTGAAAATTCAAAAATATATATTACAGAGCATGAAAACTGAATTCCAATGGTCCAATTCCCATCTTCACAGGACTTTCTTAAGATGAGATATAAAATGTTGAAGTTTATTCACTCGATTTAACAAGGTAGATTGCGCAATAATTTGTGATGTCATTGTTGTACTACTCAAATTACAATCTTTGTATTTCTTTGTTTTTCTGAAAGCCACCGCACCTTGTGCCAAAATGTGATCGCGTTCTTACTGCTTTGGGATGACTTGACTATATAAGCCCTCTCTGTACAGCATGTCATGCAAGAAAACAGGAAGCGGTCAAGGTCATATAAACATTTTTAATTTTAAAAGAAAACAAAGCAAAATAATGTGAGTTGTACAACAAGAATGTCAGAAATTATTGCGCAATGAACTGTTTGGATTTAAGTGAATAAATTTTAACATTTAATATCTCAGCAATGGAATAAGCTATGACAATGGGAGTTGGACCAATAAGATTAATTTTGTAACCTCTAAAATATATATTTTTGAATTTTTAGACTTTAGGTCCACTTTAATCAGGTCTATGTTAAACTGTCTGTTTCCTCACCCCCAACAGATAATTATAACGTCCCCCTTTTACTTTAGTTTGTATATAAAAGTAACATGTTTTGCACATACGTTTACCGGCAGTTTGGCTAAGACCATGTGTATTGTCTGTTCTTTTCGGCCAGTCTAGAACCGGGCCACGTATGACAGACCCATGATGAAGAGGTCTGAAGGTCAAGAGGTTGGTCCCTTTGGAACGTAACCCCTTTGGGGGAGCAGAACCTCTTTCGTTTGGTTTTTCACCCTTTGGCTCTTCGCCAAAGAGTCACGGGACTTTAAAGTATAAATGTGTTGCCCATACACTATGCACCAATTAGAGTACAGTACTAAGTACCTAGTATAGTAAGTACTTAGTTTCTTAGTAAGTACAGTACTGTCCTCTTCAACCTGTCTAGGACGGTGCCACGTATGACGTGGGACTGTCGGCTGAGTGGGGTTCCACGTCAAGTCATTGTGTCCCGTTAGGGGACACTGTTTCTTTTGGGGGAGAGACACCCCTTTTGGGGTAACGTTTGGTTTTCGTCCTCTGGCATCCAGACGAAGGGACATTTAGAATAAAGAAGCAGTGAAATATTTTGCCCATACAAATTTATAAACGGTCATATGTTCGATTTCCTCCTAATCTTTTGACCTAAACATTCTTTCAAAAGTCCCATCCGCCAAGGACGAAGAAAACAGTTTCCAAACATCACGTGCGAAGCAAGTCTCAGCGCTGGACTTTTGCATAGTTACAGTTGGTCAAGTTAACATGCCACTCACTGTCACCATTAATCCTGATTGGGGGTGTTGACATCTTAGATTAGACCACTTCAAACACACAGCTTCCTTTGAATTCTCACCTATTTGCTTTTTTAACACAATTAGACTGCGATGTCGCTTTCATTGAAGGCTCCCGTCCTCAAGTCATTTCCATGTCCAAAGCAATCGTGGAGGAAAGGAATGTGAGCAATGCGTGGCACGCACTCACATTCCACAGATCGTCGTCACTCAGGAGGGAAACGATACAGTCATAAAAGCTAATAGACAACAAGCAGAGCACACAAGACTGGTTAAACTGTTAGATTTCGATCTCGATTTGCCGTAAACATAAGGACGATTATTTAATTGCAACATTTCAGCACCAATTTAATTATGTAAAATACGGATGCATTTATGATTAAGTTGTAATTGGGTTTTGGTTTTCCTTTGCCATACTCATACCTTTCAACGCTGTGAAAATGTCATAGCACATACGGTGGCTTATATTCAAAACAAAGAAATTTATTACGTTTACTTTATCGAATAACTTCCTTTTAAAAAATATTTTCACCACTTCAATAAAATCGTACATCTTTTTATTTAGATTATCTTCCAAGGAGCTATTTCGCAATACATGATCGTCAGAAGAATCCGGTTGGTAATTGTAATGTCGCTTTCTAGTGGTTCGCGCCAACTATCGCGTGTTTAAAAGCGTTTGCCAATCACAACTGGAAGTACAATGAGATCACTGGGAGGGGGATGGTAGAAACATCATTTTTGTAATCAAAAACCTATTCGGTCGGCTTTTCGTGCATGTTTGTAGGTGTATGTAGGTGTGAATACATAACGGGGCCATAGCCTGGGCGAAATCTGTAGGGGGCAGTTCATGAAACAATATAAACGGAGTACCAAGTGACGTGTCTGCAGATAGTTGACACCCGAACAGACCCTTCCTTTTTCACTTGTGCACGGGTGCTATCCAAGGGGAAGGTGCTGAGGGGAAGGGTGACATGTAAGGCCAGGCTGGCTTAGGCGTAAAATGGTGCTATCTTTGGCAAAGCTTTGAACTGGTTATATGTCTAGGAATTGTTGAAAGTGATATTTTCCTCTAGGCTATATAGCTGGGCGACAGGCAAGAGGAACCGTGTCTAAGAGGAGGGTATAACACCCCTACTCTTTTAGAAATTTTTTAGTGGTGGCAAAATGGTGATGTCTCTGGTAAGATTTGGTAAAGTGCTTAACTGATTCAGTGTAAATGAAACCTCATTATTAAGTGATGTTTTTTATTTTTGGTGTTGTGTAATTGCGTAGGATTTTACCAAAGGGTGATACTCCTACTCTTTGAAAAAATGTTCTGACGTTTCTTAGATCCAAAATCGTACTATTCTGGTAAAGCTTTGAATTGATTATATGTTTAGAAGTCCTACTAAGGCCTATTTAGTGAATTTTCGGCTGTGGCATGGCACCCCTACAAAGCTGGCACCCGGTGCTGGCTGCCCCCTCTTCGTGCGCCACGGGGGGGGGGGGGTCATCGGTTGGTGCGTGGCGGAAGCGAATAGGCCTTTCAAGAAATGTTTGGTCAAAATGCCTCCCATGCAGGAGGATGCCTACCTAGCAGGATGCACGGTTTATTCTTTGGTGTCTGGGAAGTCTCAAGGCCGGTTCATACTTCCAAATTTCTCGCGCGATAAAGCGATCAATAACCATATACGGTCAAAATATCTTTGCCGCCAGTTCGATTCACGGTCATCGCTTGGAATTGAACATTGTTCAACTTTTCTGGCAAGCTCTCGAGATATCGCAAAGGAAACGGCCTCTGATTGGCTGCTTGGTAGGTGAACGACCTTTTGAAACGAGCTCACGATCCTACTCGACAACAATGGCGGACCTTTTCAGATACCAGCTCATTACATGTATTCGGGTTCCGTGCGACTATCGGCGGCCTGATTGTGACAGTGAGAGTTGTCGGAATGGAGGGAAACAGTTATTGCTTCCCACGAATTAAGACATAAAGGTTAGTAAGGCAGGATTTTCTTGTATTCCCTAAAATTATCACGGTAATCAAAAGTGTACTTTGTCGTAGAGCCGATCAAACCGCATACACATATGTACTGTACTTGGCCTTTGCATAGGCAGGTATTGGGAGACTGTGCATTGCATGGCAGTACTGCGAAAGTTGAGCTATGCGAGAAAACTGAAGTATGAATCAATTTTACATCGACATATCGAGACCCAGCTAACATCCTTAAACACAGCTTTATAGCGCTGTAATGAAGTATGAACCGGCCTTTAAAGAGGGCTGAACCAACAGAGTCCGGAGGTGTAATGGCACATTTTAGACCTTTAGAGTTGCATCTAAATGATCTCTATTGTTAGATTTCATTACTTAGAAACAAACTGAGATTTCAAGAAGAAAAGCGAAAGGCGGAAAGGGTAGATTTGATTTATATTAAAGTTACCTTACAAGCTCATTGACTTTAGAACATAATAAAGGTAACCATGCATAAGCTATTTTTAGCAAAGCATGCTGCGTTTTGGAAATAATACTATCTTTAACCTCAGTGGCGGATCTTCCATATAGTCAGGGGGCGGCCGCCCCCTCCCCGACCGACCCAGATCGCCAGTCGGCGACCTTTTAAGGTTTTACCGTACTTTACTTTTGCACCATTATTGGCATTTCTTCCAAATGAACATGATGCCCAAACAGCGGCCATAATCTGTACTATATTCTAATTCTGTGATCTAGGAGGAAGGTTTAGCCCAAACTTGTCTACACGTTATATACTCACTAATGTATGGATGAGCTTTGCTTAAGTCATTGCTTCCCAACCGGGGGTGATAATAAGCTCACAAAATACACGGACTGACCTTTAATTCACCCTCGCAGTCCCGAGAAAGAAAGGGCGCAAAATAACCCTAGTCCGGCGTCCGCAATAATTGTAAACATGAAAAATAAAGAAACAATCTATGCAGATCCCCAGAAAAGCTCCCACAAATTAACTGTTTCTCAAATCACTTGAAAGAGCGTTCTGGTTAAAATAAAATCAAACTGTTGTCCTAGTGGGAATGGCTTTAGAGTACTGGGCTCATATCTGGTGTGCAGTTTCCTTTTTGCTTTCCTGCAAGTGGCCATGCATTTTCAAGGGTACACGGGCATGATAACCGGCTCGCGTACTACATGATAATGCCACAGAAATGCTTCTTTCTGTACTTTCTTGATTCTTGAATGCCAGGAAATCACAATAAAGTCTTCTTTCATTTTTCATGAAGAAGGTACTCTAGAAGGCCAGGCAGACTTTCCGTCTTGGCCATTTCCAACAATGCACTTAATTACTTGCTATTGCAAAGCGGTCACGATATACGATTCCATGAAAACGTATGTTTCTGTGTGTTCTTATCATGATTTCCAGATGCCAAAAACATTCATCTAACAGCGATATAATTTCCAAATTTTGCCCCCCCCCCTTGTAGGTTTCTTGCCTTTGGCTCTAGCAGATTTTATCCTCACAAAGAAAGCCCATTTTACGTAAACATTTGAACCTGGACCTTACAAAAACGTAGCCATTAAGTGTATTATAATGGTCACCTTTATACAAGAATGCGAAAGGAAGGTATTGAAATGGAAACATGTTTTAATAGAAATACATGGGGCGGGGGAACTTGGGAAAGCAGTTTTCTACTAGGTGGGGAAATCTGAAAGGGGAGGTTGAAAAGCCATGACTTAGATCGTGTTGAGGCATAGGGTATCTGCCTACTTCAAAGTGCCCCTACAGGCCATTCGCCTCCCCCCCGACCGAAATCCCCAGCTCCGCCGTTGTTTAACCTAGTACATGTATCAGGTGTATTCAAGCTGTGTATCATGCAGGAGGAACAGAGTACATTCGTCAAGAAGAGTAACCCACATAAGAACGTGTCCACGGCGGTGGTCCAGGAAACTAACAGGGAACATTTTGGGAAAAAGAGCTCGTACGCGATTTCGCGGGTTCTTAGGGCCTTAAAATCATAATTAGGACAGTGAAATTCAATTTCAGCCTTTTTCAGTATTTTCTTCTCCAGTGCCAAAACTTTCATCTTAAGATTTCGAAATCTCGTGGGACAACTTCCCCTGCCCCCTACAGGGTTCGGTCCTGCATAAAATTCCTAGTCAAGTTTGATTACAATCAGAGGGGTCACCAACAGGAACTTTGTCAAATCTTTCACTAGATTTAGCTCAAAATAAAGAACTGCGTAACATGTTTTACATCAAATTCTTAATACTGAACTAAAGAAGCGTGTAACAATATAATGTTCTGGATATTGGCATAGGCGTGTGGTATGACACTTCACGAGTGGACGGAAAGTGTTGGCACTGAAATTTTACCTTAACTGGGAAACAATCATAACGTTTAGTTTGCCCTTGAAATCACAGTTTCTTTGCCGTGTTATCAACATTTTGACAAGGGGAGAAGGGTCTGCCGCCCCCAGATCCCACTTTATTTACACGACTATGAACAATGGGAAATTCTTATAATAGTAATCTGACCACGGAAGTACTCAAAAGAAGTAATTCCATGCTCTCATGCTCTGACAATATCTAGAAAAAAAACATAATTTTCCAGACTTGGTATGGCATTAGTTTAAGTTTCTTCTGGATACAATCATCCAGGATTTAAGGTGTCTTGATCTACTCAGTGGTATGCTCCACCCCATTTTATATCCCAAGAATCCCTGGTTAAACTGACCACAGTTACTACATCAGCCTGCAATTATACCTGGAATTTAAGCTATTCCCATACGAGATGATACTTTAAAGAAAACAATGCCCTTCTTTGGTGTGCACTTTTCCCACTCATATCTCCTACTCAGGAATCCCTGGGAACACGCTCTAACTGCCCAAACTAGTTGGGATACCCCAACAGTGTCCTCTGAAGACTATTTTTTAGGCTTGGGCCTATGAACCAGAGGCGCAGTCACAAAGATATGAAGAAGTACTTACCCTAGACCACCTTTGCTTAAAAACAGTAAAACGTTTTTTTTTTTAAATCCCCCTTGTTTTTGAAAATGCAGAGTATGACGACATTACACCAGCGTTAAGCCCCTCACGCGCACACACTCATTTTAGCGCGACCATGTCACTGCTGTGAAATATGCATGGTCAAACGTTTGTGACCATCATCTAGGGCTCATTGTTTTTTGAATTCTTTGGTTCGCTTTGTCGAAGAACCAATCAAAGAAGAGCTCTATAACATTTGGCGTTTGGGACGACAAGTCTTCAAGTTTCAACTTCTCACTTACCTCTACTATTTACCCCTTCCCTTTTCTTAATGGCCCACTGCGTAACAAATCAATTCGCCTTATTAGAATATTCAAATGTAATACCTGACACTTGATAATGATCTTTCACGAAAATGGCTCCATTTGAAATAAGAATATATAAAAAACCAGAAAGCCCAAAGGCCTAGTGATTCCTTACCGAAACGGAGCGTGTTTTGTTACACCAGGTTTCGTCCCTCAAATTTATACTTCTGTACTACATCGTTTTTTATGATGTGTTCACAATTGTACCCCTATTGACCTCACATGACCTTTGAACCCCACCAAAGCTTGAAAAACAAAAATATGAAAATAAAAGCTAACAACCATGTCTTAGAATGGATTTGTCTGTGCTTCCTCCCTTAAAATGTCATGTCATGTTTACAAAGTTTCAGTTTTTGACCTCTGGTGACCTCAAATGACTTGTGATCTCTACCAAAAACAACAGTGTTTCTCCTCTCAACATGAAAAATTTATATACAAATTATGAAAAGCATCATTTATCTAAGCTTCCTATCTCGAGATATAGTGTTAACAAGATTTTCAGGGTTCGACCTGTAGTGAAACTAGATGACCTGTGACCCCCAACAAAAACAATAGGATTTTTCCCTCAGCATAAGACATCTACACAATCAGGATAAAATTTATTCAAGCTTCCTACCTTGAGATATCATGTTAACAAGGTTTGCATGATTTGATCCCTGCTGACCCGAGATGACGTTTGATCTCCACCAAAAACAATAGGGTTCTTCCCTCACCACAAGGCATCTACATACCACATATGAAATTAATCCAAGTTTCCTATCTCGAGATATCATATTAAACAAGGTTTTCAGGGTTTGACGCCCCTGACTCCAGATGACCTGTGACCTCCACAAGAAACAATAGGATTCTTTGCCTTACCATGACACATCTACATACAAAGTATGAAATTTATCCAAGCTTCCTGCATCGAGATATTCTGTTAACAAGATTTTAGGAGTTTGACCACCCGTGACCCCAAATGACTTTTGACATGCACCAAACATAATACCGTTCTTTCTCTCACAATAAGGCATCTACATACTAAGTATGAAATTCATCCAAGCTTTCTACCTTGAGATATCGTGTAAACAAGGTTTTCAGATTTTGTCCCCTGGTGACCCTAGATGACCTTTGACCTCCAATAAAAACTATAGGGTTATTCCTCTTTTCATAGCGCATCTACATACTAAGTATAAAATTCATCCAAGCTTTCTAACTTGAGATATCATGTTAACAAGGTTTTCAGTGTTTGACCCCTGGGGACCCCAGATGACCTTTGACCCCCACCAAAAACAATAGCGTTTTTTTCTCTTACCATAAGGCATGTACATACTAAGTATGAAAATTATCCATGCTTCCTACCTTGAGATATGGTGTTAACAAGGTTTTCAGATTTTGACCCCTGGTGACCGCAGATGACCTTTGACCCCACCCAAAAATAATATGGTTTTTCCATTTACCATAGGGCATCTACATACTAAGTATGAAAAGTATCCAAGCTTCCTACCTTGAGTTATCGTATAAACAAAGTTTTCAGAGTTTGACCCCGTGACCCCAGATGACCTTTGACCTCCACTAAAAACAACAGCATTCTTTCTCTTCCTATGACGCATCTGCATATTAAGTATGAAATTCATCCAACCTTTCTACCTTGAGATATCGTGTTAACAAGGTTTTCAGTTTGACTGTGACCTTTGGCCTCCACCAAAAACAAAAGGGTTCTTTCTCTCACCATAAGACATCTACATACTAAGTATGAAATTCATCCAAGCTTTCTAACTTAAGTTATTGTGTTAACAAGGTTTTCAGAGTTTGACCCCTGGTCACCCCAAATGACCTTTGACCCCCACCAAAACAATAGGATTCTTTCTCTTAATATGGGGCACCTATGTACCAAGTTTTGGGACTGTCCCAGAGTTTGCCTTCTTGAGATATCGTGTTAACGAGCAAAGTGTCACAAACACACCCGCACGCACGCCCATACATACACACATGCCATCATGAATGCATAGATTCCTTCGCCTTCGGCAAGGATTCAAGAACGGCAAGTGCAACTCATTTCACCTACCGGAGTTTCGCATTACCACCTCCTAAGCTAGGCAGTATTTTTGCCACCAGGAGCAAGATAAGTGTGAACTTGTCCACAAAACCACCTAATACTTACCACACAGAACCGCGCCCATGAATACAGAGCCGCCGAAAGAAATTTTGGGGCAGAGAAGGCCTTTTGAAAATTAGAAGCAAAATAAAAGGTTCTCACAACATTGAACAATCCTTCCATCGTAAGAACTGGTTCGGTCTGCAACTGTTTCAAAGACAAAAAAAAAAAAACGTGACTTTACCCGATAGGCGAATTTCATTAAATTCATGCGGTGAAGATGCTTTCATTTTTCATTTTCGTTGTAATTTTTATTTCTAGCAATTTTTACCATGCTTTTACGTTTTGCGTATAGAATATGTCTCTAGGGTCAAGTGGTGCAGGTCATCTTCGTAAGAATACATTTGCCCTTGATCCCCCTTAATGGTACCGCCAGTCCCCAAAGCCTATACACTTGTCTCGTTACAGTTAAATGCATGTCTACGTTATTTCATCATTCAAGGTCATGGCCGCTATGATTGGGCTGTGATTCGAACTTGAAAAAAAGATTCAGAGTATGTATGACACGGTAATAAACATGTTACAGTCATCGGTGGCGTGATCGAAACCGAGGACACCGCCGGTGTGTACAACACTGCCTCTAGACCAGGAGACCAAGGACCGTCTCCGTCTTAAGGCCTCTGACTGGGTCCAAGCCTGAAGGCAACGCCCTGGTGGGGAACTAGGATTTATAGCCGTCAGAATCTCTACGGCATTAACAGCATTAGAGAATAAAGCAAAGTCAAATTGCATTAGATGCGCCCTAATCAGATCACAAAATAATCCAAATGTGGCAAGTTCCAAATAATACGGTTTGGAAGAGAGAGGTTCATCCGATGCCCTTACATAAGAACACCCACGAGGTGTCTCATACGGCAGGGGTCTTGAAAGGAGAAAAAACTCATTCATCCTATTTTAGGGTTCTTTAAACCTTACAGGCATAACCATGTATGAGGACAATGAAATGTTCAGCGGTTTCATCATAAGTAGTGTTATTTTGAAGTCAACGAAAATAGAGGACCCGAGTCGGTTGGACTCCCACCTGGATCCAGGGCTGTTTATTCCAAAAGACATAAAGGGCCCTGTGCCTGGAACATAGAAAAGCATGGGACCTACGAAAATACTTTTAGACAGTAACGAGAAAGTAGCCTCTATTTCAGACCTTTGCATCGTCATGGATCGACACCTGTGTAATGTGGCGTACCGCGTCTTCTTGTGCAAATTGCATTTTGCATGGGTAACACTCATGGCCGTAGGTAGGACGTTTTGTGCCTGGATAACAGCAAGCACGTAGCTTGGACTTGGTCAAGCGGGGATGGGCGAATTTAGGTTGAAATACTGAAACTGCGCCGAGGCGCCCCCAAACGTCGTAGGATCCAGGGGCAACGCCCGGTGGGTTTCGGGGAGCGAAGTCCCGGAAACTCCAGGCAATTACAAAATTGTGGACATAGACCCTTTCCCAAACAATTGTTACTGAGGATTGTGGCATAGAGTTTTGGTACGTGTCGTTTTAGTCAATGGTATTTAACTGGGGCTTTGCAAAAATAACCGTACCCAAATCGTCCAACAGAAAATTGCAAAGGGAAACTAATATTTAGAATGGGTACTCGCGAAGCCTGCGGAAAAAGGCTTTCTTTAAGACATTTTTAGCAATATGAGTAATAGAACAAAAATAAGGAAAATATCCTCGAAGGAGAGGTTGCTCTTTTCGCCTCGCCCTTCCCCTCCCTTCGCTAAGCATCTGTTCCATATTGCAAGTTGCGATCTTTATTTAAAATCTCGGAAATTTGCACAGACGTACGTGAAAAAAATGCTTTGAAAATTTCTGGAGGGGGAAACCGTCCCTATAGCCTCCCCTATCCGCCCAGTTCAGCCACGGTTACAATTGTTTCCTGCTTCGTGTTCCTTGTAAGGGACTGATTTGGTGGTTTGCTCATTACATCATCGACTTTCCCCAGGGGCATAGCGAAGGTGCTATCTTTGGGGTGTAGAGATTATGTTTTGCCGACAGATCTGGTAATGCGTAGAGCGAAAACGAGCTTTAGCGGGTAGGGTGCAGGGGCCCGCCTTAGGGCCCCTGGTGGAGTCTAGGGGCAAAGCCTCGCTGAGGACCCAGGGGGCCAAGCCCCCGGAAGCTCTGAGGTTTAAGCATCTCTCTGGGTGAAAGCCAGAAAATTAAGCCTCAGGATGGATATATTTTGTTCCATAATGCATTCATCAAATGCAAAGACCCCCAATAACTTTAATGCATTTAGGCTATTTCTCTCGTCAGGCCGCTACAGTTTTTAAGCGGTTGGGATCCAGAGCCCACCAGTGTTTTAGCCAGGTCGTTTTCTCAATACGACATTTACTAGTCTGTGGCTTGGGGGAGGGTTCTAAGGGGAGGGGTGTACCCCTCTCCTTTGGAAATGTTTGGAATTTGAAAGGTGGCTAGATTGCAAATGGTGCAATATTTGAGTGGATTTCTGCCCTAATGAGGAACCTCAAAATTTACACCCGGGTAGAATTTGCTTTTCAGATATTTTGTGCGGGCTGGCTAAAACATTGGGCCCGCCTTAGGGCCCCTGGTATGGGTCCTGGGGCTTGGCAAATATGCAAACTTGTTCCGTAGTTTTCGTGGTGTTATAAAGACGAAACACATGTGTTCGGGAATTTCAAGCTAACGCTAGCTCAGTTGTTGCCACGTCACTCAGACTAATTCCCGCCCATTTTTTCTTAAAAACCAGCCCCAAACCACCCACATTTCGCAAAACCAGCACAAAACCGCATAAATATAGGATTGTTGTAAAACGTCTATGCTGTGCACCCCTCAACATTCTTTAGCTCTTATTTTACGGTATATAAGTAATTATAACGATCAGTGGTAGCGTTCTAACTACGGAGTTGCTGTTCACTGAAAGTGTTGTAATGACTGGTAGTCGATCGGAGAATAATGAAGAATAGTTGGGAAATAGGATTTTGTAGTACCATGTAGTACCACAGATCAAGTCCATGGATATATTGATACGAAATTTTCGAGCGACTGTTTTCTTGTCTCCCACAATTTGTCATACCTTTTGTCAACCTTTTCGGTCCAAGTTAAGGAAAATAAGTTCCAAAAGAACCTTTTCCTCCAAAGGAATTCTTTTTTCACTCGTTATTGATGTCTAGAGAACCATCATTTTAAAGTTGAGAATTGTGCGTGATTACAAAAGATTATCTGTCTTACACATGCAGTCTCTGTTATGGTACACTTTCTTTCCCAGCATGCATTGTGTATCGCACTTTCCCAACTCGCTTAATCGACTCCTCTCAGGATCTCAGCTGAGTGCAGATAGCGTTATCAACGGTTGTGCAATCATTACAGGCATGGCCGTACGGGACTGTTTTTCTGAGGGATGGCCGAGATTTTAGCTCGACTCCAGACCTAATTTAACTCTCCAATTTTCCGCCCGACTGAGACAAAATATTTGTCCGATTTAGTCGGGTTTCTGACATGTGGGGATGGGGGGGGGGGGCAGCACCCCCGGCCCGTACAGCCATGATTACAGGAATATCCCAAATAAACACAAATATTGTGATGACAAATGCCCTTTGTAGATTTAGATATCCCTTTTAATATTTCCTACCTTCCAAGATAATACTGTTAAAAACAACTAAGCATGCAATAACATGAACTAACGCAATAACACACTTAATCATGAAACATGAACTTTTAATACTACAGTAGGCTATAGAAAATGTTTAAACGCCGTTTTAAATGCCTTAAAATGAACCCTTTGATCACATGTTCGAGTATCTCGAAGTTAGCGAACAGAAAAGTTATAGTTGGAACACGCCGCACTTTTCACTGGATGTTTCACAATTTACTTCATGAACTCTTTCAAGGCGTTTCTTTTAAGAGACAATGGTAATGATGAGATTGATAAAAATGTCAGTATATAAGGCAAAATAACCCTCAAAGCCAAACAAGCCCAAAAATCCATCAAAAAAGCAAAAAAATCGCCCCAAAACCGCAATCCGCCCGAGCTTTAGAAAACCCGCCGGAGCAGTAACCTCCCACGTGGCAACACTGCGCTAGCTCCTTACCTACAATCCTGGACAAAATTATTGGGACATTTCCGGACCTTCCCCTCCACCCCTTGTTCAATGTTGAGAAGAAAAGAAAAGCGCGCTCTTTTCTTCAGCGCTCAACTTGAATTCACCTTCAAAACCAACATTGAGGTGGGGCGCGGGGATTTGTCCCAGATAATTTTGTCCAGGATTGTAGCTCGTACGCGCACGCCGACGTACGTTGAGAACATACCGTATACGTACTTACAGTAATTGTGTAGCGTACGTACACAGTAACATAGTGTGTTTTAGCCTGGCTTGACGGCTTAGCCAATCAGAAGACTCTTAAGAAATACGTACTATCGAAAATCGCTGTGACAAGCTTGAAAGCAGACTTTTGATTGGTAGAGATAGCATGCAGTGCTAAAACTGTGTTTGTTTACCACTTGAGTGTCGTAATTTGGCCATTTCTAATCCTATAGCAATATTTTACTGCTTCTAGCGACATTTTGTGACTTTTTCTGCCTATTCCAAACAGTGGCTTTTGCACCTTCTCTTGAATATAAGGAACTTGTCTGTGAATACTTAGGTTTTTGAGCCATTTTGTAGGTTAAAACACTAAGTGAAAATGACTAGTGTTTACACCATTGAATGTTTGTGAGAATCAACCGTCCCCAATTCCACTTATGACGACATACATAAGTTCGGCAATTCGTAACTGTTTGGACCTGATCGTGAAAGATCCTACCCCTTTTCAAGATCTACGGGAATATTGGGTTTTTTTTCTTTCAATTTCTCGAATAATTATTGTTTGGGAATATTTATCTGTCAAGAAAGTGGAAGTAGGAGCCTTTTTAATCATTACTGGGCGATAGGCTTAACTGTTATACTAGATCTTTAAGTCTTTTAGAAATACCTTGCGGTGTTCACAATAAATCTACATTGAGTATCCAATCCTACTTTCTTTACTTCTTTAGGTATTGGGGAGGGATGGGCCTTATGGGGAAGGGGGAAAACAATTGGCTAATTCTTTTGGTGTCCCTCTATGGGAGATTCTTCATGTAGTCCAACCGTAAACTGAAGTGCTCTTAGGTGAAGCTATATATTATATATGATGCTTTTAGGTGAGGTTATATATTTATTTTTTCATCTTTATATACATATATATATATATATATTTGTGTGCATGTGTATGTGTGCAAGTATGTACAATTTACAGAACAAGGTTAAAGTAAATGTTGTACACTTTACTGGATCACAATTACAATCTCTTACCCCTCCCTCTTACCCCTCCCCCTTCCCCATAAGGCCCACCCCTCCACCAATATCTAAAGAAGTAAATAAATCATCTGAACCTTCCAACAGTATCCGATTTCAATGACAAATAAGGTATTCGATTATAAAGAATAACAAAAGGAATCTGAGGCAATTCGCTCACTGGCATTACATTCTGTGACCTTGAGGAAACCTGGAGAGACTTCTTGACAAAATTAACCAATCTTCAAAGAGGGATATCTTGAGTAAAGGATTAAATTTTGGTACAGGATTTGTACGACATGCACTACAAGATTCTTCTGTTTCATATAAGACCCCTGCAAAATGCCACCAGACAATGCCTTTAAATATGTTGTACCAATTTCAAATTCGGTGGTTAGGCCTAGCCTAGGTAACTAACCATTGAATTTTCTGCATTCGTCATTGATGAAGTCACAGGTTAAAAGTCAAATAATTTAAAAACTGGTATTTAGCCCTTATTACAAATTTAATTAATACTGCGACAGGTGATACATATTGCGGCGCAATCACACTTGAAACAGTATGGTAACATATGCGGTATGGATGAAGAATACTCAGGGATTTGGCACAAAAAAATCGGCTTAATAATCGTTTGCAAAAGGTGATTTGGGGGGCATTATGGAAGAGGGAATGTATACACCTATTAAGGGTTTATCTCTGGTACACACTAGTCAAGTATTGCGCACAAAATCGTTTTCTTATGTCTCGTTATTTTGCAGCGTGAATGTATTTCCGTCCACGTGGGTCAAGCTGGTGTCCAGATTGGCAATGCATGCTGGGAACTCTACTGTCTTGAGCATGGTATCCAGCCTGATGGTCAATTATCAAACGACAGTGGCGTCACTTTAGATGACTCCTTCAATACTTTCTTCAGTGAGACCGGGTCTGGCAAACACGTACCGAGAGCCGTCTTTGTCGATCTGGAACCAACAGTTATAGGTAAGGAATTGACGACAAACCCGTAGTGAAGAGGGTCGGGATGGCATCCACTGGAAAGTTTAACCCTAGGATTGTTTGTAAGCAAACATTACTGCTGGCCTAAATAGGTCTTCATCTTGACGTATCTCGCCCCTGAAAAATACCTTTTACCTCAGGGGTTATCAAGTGTTTTCGGTCAAGGACCGCATTTCCTTAAAATCGTGCTTTTTCATTGTTGTAATAGCCAGCAGGGGCAAATCCAGGGTTTGAAGAAAGGGAATTATTTGGGCAGGCGCGACCCACACATAAGATCTCCAAAAGTGCATGCCACAGCAAGCAATGGCGATTTTAGGGTTTTTTCAGTGTTGCGTGGTGGTATTTTGTAGGGGCACCGTAAGGGACCAAAACCGACCTCAGCCCCACCAAGGATGGGTCTGAGGTAAGAAAACTTGAGATTTCGAAGGCGCTAAACAGCAGGAAAACACTCCACAAGGTAAATGTGCAACCATAGTTCCTCGTCTCCGATGCTTGTGTTGCCAGTATATGGAGAAAATTTGGCTCTAGACTGTAGGAAATTGGACCTCCTTGTGGGCTGGGGCTTGTAGAATATGCCCACGATATTCCCCGCCTGTCATAAGAGTCGACTGAAGGGGAGGACTTGAGAGACATAGTGTGGCACGCATGTGTTGATGTGTCGTTAAACTTTTCCTACCTACCTAACTACCTACTGGTGATTCACGCACATGTTAAATGCATACAAATTTAACCTTAATGTGGGATTTCCTCCAACCTAGAGCGTTTGGGATGCTAACTTATTTTTCTCCCACACTTGCGATCTACGCATGGTAGACGCAGGGATCTAAAATACAAATTTGTCTTTAGATCCCTGCGTGTACCATGCGTAGATCGCAAGTGTGGGAGAAAGATTAGCATCCCAAACGCTCTAGGTTGGAGGAAATCCCACATTAAGGTTAAATTTGTATGCGTTTAACATGTGCGTGAATCACCAGTTGGCCTTTTGGAGTAATTGTTGCATGCAAATTGGTGGTATCTCAACGACACTTTGGTTTGCCAAAAATATGTGGCTAGGGAGGTAGAAAGCATGACCCACATTGATTTACAAAGAAGAAACAGTCAGTGACCAACATAAATACTTGCTCGCCTAAAAATGGCCCTGATCCCTCTTTTGAAACTATAGTGGGGAAAAGATCACCCCTTACTTAGAGGCTTCATCATAAATTTCAAGAATTACTTTAGACATTGCAAAAAAAAAAAAAAAAAAATTATTAGTGATGATTAATATCTGGTAAATCAGAACAATCTTTAACACCTTTAAGAAAACAAATTGACGGCAGATCACCTGCATCATATACTAATCAACATTTGCTACTCTAAGAATCAACATTTTCTACACTGATTTTCGGGATTTGTTGAAAGGTAACATTTAGATATGAACGATATTCCAATGGTAACTTTTGAAGAACACATCTCTTTTTAAGAACCATCGTCTTTAATACCCTTTACCCGATTAAGTAAACACCTGTACACTGTCTTCTTTGTAGATGAAGTTCGAACGGGATCATATAGGCAGTTATTCCATCCAGAACAGCTCATAACGGGGAAGGAGGACGCCGCCAATAATTATGCAAGAGGACATTACACCGTCGGCAGGGAACATATTGACACCGTCCTGGATCGGATCCGTCGATTGTCAGACCAGTGTACTGGTCTCCAGGGATTCCTTCTGTTCCACAGCTTTGGTGGAGGCACTGGGTCTGGTTTCTCCTCCCTTCTCATGGAGCGTCTCTCTGTAGATTATGGGAAGAAGTCAAAGCTGGAATTTAGTATATACCCCGCCCCTCAGATCTCTTCAGCCGTTGTTGAGCCATACAATTCTATCTTGACCACCCATACTACACTAGAACACTCTGACTGTGCCTTCATGGTGGATAACGAGGCCATTTATGATCTGTGCAAACGGAATCTAGATATTGAACGACCTACCTATACTAATTTGAATAGACTCATTGCTCAAGTCGTTTCGTCCATAACGGCGTCATTGAGATTCGATGGAGCGTTAAACGTAGACCTAACGGAATTCCAAACTAATCTAGTACCATATCCAAGGATTCACTTCCCACTTGCTACCTATGCTCCAGTTATATCTGCCGAAAAAGCATACCACGAGCAACTGAGTGTCAACGAGATTACTGCCTCATGCTTCGAACCAGCCAACCAGATGGTGAAGTGTGATCCCCGTCATGGCAAGTATATGGCATGCTGCCTTCTTTTCCGAGGTGACGTGGTACCAAAAGACGTCAACGCTGCCATCGCCACCATCAAGACCAAGCGTACCATCCAGTTTGTTGACTGGTGTCCAACTGGCTTTAAGGTGGGTATCAACTACCAACCACCAACTGTGGTACCAGGTGGTGACCTGGCCAAGGTCCTGCGTGCCGTTTGTATGTTGAGTAACACCACTGCCATTGCTGAGGCCTGGGCTCGTCTTGATCACAAGTTTGATCTGATGTATGCCAAGAGAGCCTTTGTTCACTGGTATGTTGGTGAGGGTATGGAGGAAGGCGAGTTCTCTGAAGCTCGTGAAGATCTTGCTGCCCTGGAGAAGGACTATGAAGAAGTTGGTGTAGACTCCGTTGAGCCAGACGAGGAGGAGGAATACGAAGAGTATTAATAAAAACATTTTGGTAGTCAGAAGTTGTTCTTAAAATTAAATGTGTATCAGAATTCTTTACTTGGTTTCTGGATAAAACTACAAAGTGAAAAAATGACGGGTATGCGTTTATTTTGAGAGATTAGATACCACGGTACCTTTTTCAAAATAAGATGATGCAACATTAAGAATGGTCAGTTTTTTATAAGAACAAAAAGTGTGTTTGATTAAATTTGGCATTAGGCTATATGAAATGACTTTGCAAATTTCCTTTAATCGTTGCGCCTTATGTAGAAACCATAAACGAAATATTTACAATTCAGTATTGTTAGCCGGCAGTGGTTTGGTGGAAAAAGCTTAACTCTGAACAAATATTTTTGATAGGAGTTATCATTAAGAAGATAGAAACTTATCTCTCTAAAAGTGTTCACCCTATTTCTGGGCCACTCATACCAAATGTTATTTTCTTATATTGAAGTTGTAATCCCTTAGTATTAATAGGACAGCAATTTAATATGAGCAAATAATCCTACGTTGCCTAAGTACAGTAACGTTGTGCAGGCGGAGTGTCGCCTTCTTAAGTGTATATGTATCAATACCAAGACGGAAAGGGCGTAATGTCTTAAGTCTAAAGTGTGGACTCACTCAAGTATTTTGGAAAACACTGATATGCGATACTTTTGAGACAAGAAAGTTCGGAAATATTTGAAAAAAAATACAAAGTTAGAAATCAACCATCAGAAGGAAGAATTTGCAAAGTTTAATTTTTGTATTTTGTCAGAAAATATTGAAGATTAATCATAAAAATTGTTACGGCTCGATATGACACCCATACTAGTAACAGCGAAAGAACACAGAAGAACGAGATGTAAAATTCGATTAGATTGTAATTCAAACCCCTCTTTCCTTAATTCTTACAAATATTAAATTTAGCTTGGGTCTGTTTACACTATTTACTAGTATAGCCTACTTATCTCTAGTCTTGGCTGGCGATGCGCTGGCTTCGTGGTAACTACTATAGTGGCGCATTTGATGTCTACGGTGAGCGTCAGGGTCGTGAAACAACGAAAGTAGGCTGAGCGCCCGACCTATAGCTTCGGGCCGTTCATCAAAAGTAAGATTAAGAATGTAGAAACAACGGGTTATGGCAGTATTATATGTAGATTCTTCGCAACCAGTGAATAATAGCGCTCGGTACATAGTTACAGTATAGCCTCTGTAAACACTGCAATATAATACGCCTGCTTGATGCATGAATTGTAGGTTATCTCTCCCGATATATACAATATACAGGATGACTTTTGTTGATTCCTTGCCGAAGGCAGGCAAGGAATCTATGCGATGGTGATGTCGTGTGTGTGTGTGTGTGTGGGGGGGGGGGTGTATGGGTGTATGTGTGTGTATGTGAGGCCTAGCTTGTAAACACGATATCTCAAGATAGCAATGACCGACAATTTTCATATTTGGTTTATAGATTTTTCATGTTGAGAGGAAGAAGCCTATTGTTTTTGGTGGAGGTCAAAGGTCATTTGAGGTCACCAGAGGTCAAAGACCAAAAACCTTGAAATCGCGATATGGCAAGATAGGAATGGCCCATATAGATTTTCATGTTGAGAGGAAGAATGCTATTGTTTTTGGTAAAGGTAAAAGGTCATCTGAGGTCACCAGAGGTTAATGTGCTAAAACCTTGTAAACGGCTTGCAATCATTATATCTCAAGATAGCAATGACAGACATTTTTCATATTCGGAATATAGATTTGTCATGTTGAGAGAAAGGACCCTCTTGTTTTAGGTGAAAGTTAAAGGTCATTTGAGGTCAATGGAGCTAAAAAACCGAAAAGCTAGTAATCACAAAATCTCAAGATAGGAATGAAGGACACTTTTCATATTTGGTATATAGATTTTTCATGATGTAAAAAAGAACCCTATTGTTTTTGGTGCAGGTCAAAGGTCATCTGGGGTCACCGGAGGTCAAAAACAAAATTTCCCAAGAATTTCCAAGATCGTCATCTGGGGTCACCAGAGGTCAAAAAGCAAAAGTTCCCAAGAATTTTCAAGATCCAGGATCCATTGGAGGTCAGAGGTCATTTGAGGTCATTAGAGGGCAAAGACCAAATGCATTGAATAAGGATATGTCAAGACAGGGGTGTTGGATACTTGTAATACTTGTAAATTTGAGGGATAAACCTCAGTGCAACAAAGCATCCCCATTCGGCAAGGAATCATTAAACCTTTGGGCGTTCTGGTCTAACTTGATGTAAAGTTAATCTCCCCGTCCTGTTATTTCAAGTGTTCCCTTTATACTGATCATCAATTGTTCCAGAACCCTCTCGCGTAGCAAATTCTAACATTTTCTCGCAGACGATGTACTTTTTGAAGAAGACTTCGTTGAAAAGAAGATTCCAGAGGCATCATTGCTAAAATTAGAATTTCGAGGTAATCAGATCCTTCTACAAAGAAATTGAAGGTTCTCGAAGAAGAACGAGCACAGTAGTTTTAGAAGGGATGCGAACTTCTAGGCGAATGTTCTACCCAAATCAAAGGTCTCCCATACTTTTGTTTGTCGATACAAAGAAAAATTCGAACAGGGATTCTTGGAACGTCGTTTGTGCCACGTAACAAAATCCACAGAAGACATCGGCCATTTTGGTTTGGTATGGCGACACCATGTTCACGTTATCCATTGTCCAATTTTTTTGAGAAAGTCCTTTCGGCTGGATGCCGAAGGGCAAAATTAAGGCATCATCCCTCAGGGGTTCTCGAAAGAGCTTCGCTCCCTGATGGGACCATATGACTTAAATTATCAACCTTTCACCAGTTATATCTTCACACATATTACGAAGAATGTTTCAAGTATAATAATGACGACTGAACGCCTAATCTAACAGAACAGTGGTTCCCAAAAGGGGGCGTTATCGCCCCCGGGCGTTTGTACAAATGAGGGGACGATGATCTCTAAGGGGCGGCAGGGGGCGTTTTGAAAAAAGTGGGATACTCAATTTAAACCAAGGTTTTACAAGATTCCAAAAGCTTTTCCCTAGCTGAACTCTCAAATTGGTTCGCATAAAAAGGAGATAAATGGAGTCAACAAGTTGAGTAGGTATAATATTCCATTCCCAGATGGAACAAAACCGCATCTAATGCAACAGTGTTTAATTTCAATTTTTCCTGCAAGGACCCTCATATTTCCATCAGTTACAGCGGAAGCGGTGACCGAAGGGGTCATAGCATGGGCGTCCGCAGAAAAAAATTCAAGGGGGCAAAATTTTTAAGGGGGCCGAGTTTTTTTCATGGGAAAGATTTTACTCCCAGAAAAAAGTTTAGATGTTGCTTCCGCACAGTGTTGACAAAGGCGTAGCCAGGAACTTTTCAAGGGGTGGGGGGGGGCGGCGAAGCCCATAGACAGACTCTCAGCGCTTCGCGCCACTATGGGTTAGCGATGAGCGCAAGAAAATTTTGGCCCCAAATGCTTCCCAGATCGCTGGAAATGGCATTTCTAAGGCCTAGTTACTATATAAACCTTAAAAAAATATGCTAGGGGGCGCCTGCGGCCTGAGTGTTGATATTTTTTATTCAATTCCTGTTTTGAGAGTAGAAATTCACACTGATTGAACTTTTAAGAAATGTTGATGTTATATTAATTTTTTTCTTCGTTTTTTCAAGTTTTTGATTTTCCGTGGGGGCCGGGGGGGGGGGAGCAAGTGCTCCCCTTGCCCCCCTCCGGGCGCCCATGGGTCATAGCTAAAAATCGTGCTGCAAATTTAACCTTGAACGTAGTTTTCTTCCTAGCAGTCCATAAGCATGACATACTGACAATTGTGGGTAACTGTAACAAAATAGATAACTGTGACAATATACTATGAAGTAAAACTTTAAAATGTTTTCAAAAATGCAGTTTTTCGGTGCGCCAATTTCTGCTTTCTCAATATCTCTACCTGTTGGACAGCTTGATTGACACAAGTCTTTCAATTTCCCATGCCACCCCTTCCATCCTTCTTCCTCCCGTGACAGGACAAGCCCCTTCCAGCATCGAAGGGAACTCCAGTTATTTATTACTGAAATACAAACTGGGCTAAGGCTGGTTTTGCAATCTGTTTAGTTTGCATTTAAGGTTATTAGGTAATCGGAAGATAGCCAAAATTTGACTGACAGTACGTCATTCTCGTGTCAACAATATCATAAATACTTCACAACTTCCGGGGACGAATCCCCTAGTGGCCCACTGGGATGTTGACCATTGGCCTCGTTTTGGGGAAGAGTCCACAACTCGATGAGGCCCTGACAAAGTCAGTTAAATACCAAAGACGATTCTCCTGTCTTGACCGCGATCAAGCCTTCCAGCTTTTGTAAATCGTGGGTTGAAGAGTCGCCATCTCTTAAGACCCCATTGCTGTTTTGCTACCCTGGCTCGAACCCACACGTAAAAACGATGTAGGTCTATACCCTTTTATTTCAGCATGTTTTGCTTTATTACCGTCGTTTCATCCATAGCAATAGTATCTATAGACGGGGGCGGGGGCGTTTGCCCATCCTCATTTGGTGACAGGGGGCGTTTAGCTGGAAAAGGTTGGAAACGGCTCATATCGACAGTCCTCCAAGAATTCGCCTTGTGTTGAGTTCATGTTGTCTTTTTTCACATGCATGGTTCTGTTTAAGCTCTCTGTAGTCACGAATTGACCTACTGCAACTTAAAGGAAAAACTTAGGTCTAGTCCATGACCGCTTTTCTGTCAGTGTTATTCCAAATAACATACCTGTAAGTGACGTTCAATTGCTTCTACAGTTAAAAGTAAACATAATAAATCAATATTTACACAACGCTTTTATAGTTAAATACATCAAAAGCTCCTCGACAGAGGTGAGTGTTCAGTTCTGTTCACAATGACACGTTGGAAGGCATTCCTATGATAAAATTGAACTCGAAGTAACAACAGTATAGTACATAGATAGATGAGGTTTTACAGCTCAGTTTCTAACCAATTGGTTTTAAGTCGGGCCGGCCACGGCCTTTTTTCCAGTTGTAGCTCACTGGCTCCATTGCTTATGCTGAGCACCAAGTATAGTACATAGTTGTGCACTTATTGTACACCAGTGAAAAGAAAGCTTCCTTGTAAATAGCACACCTCATACTTTTTGTATGAAAATCTAACTGTTGATATCCAGTGTGGTGTCAAACCTATCTATGACGTCATTTACACGTCTTCCACAGAGCAGTTACATGTACCTTAACCATTTTGTTTACATGAGGCAATGGAAAACAAAGCTATTGTGAAGTCATCTGCACATCCTTTTCAGAGCACTTGCAGATGACGTCACAAACAATTTTCACTCCGTGTTGGACGGCAAAGCATACGAAAATAGCGACGATACACACAGACACTCAACAATAACCAATCAACCTTAGATGAGTACTGTGCCTAAACGGTGACCGTGACGGTGATGTCCAGCGTGAAGTACTGAACTGTTACTTTTATCTATGGGTGATTTTAGCGAAATCACGTGAGTATATGCTTGCTTTACCAGGCAGGAGATTGCGATCCAAGAGGATGTATCATCGACGAAAATGGGTAGGTGAGATATGTTTATGGTATTGCCCCCTCACAAATATAGCCTAAGTTAAGTAAATTGTGCCAACGAAACTTTAGAAGGCAAGAAGTGTCTGAGTAATCTAGGTCTACTGTGACAGCTAAATGAACTAATGACACTTGAAGATAGTTGCATACTTCACTCTAATGCTTACATGTATGTACCTACCATAAAGCAGGATATCCTGCTCCATGGTACATACCCAGAGCTTCAGTAAGTTTTTTCCGTCTGGTCTTCCTCTAGGTTATTGCCTCTGTACCCCTAGGTGCCCCACAGTGGGCCCCTAGACCTATGCCTTCAGGGAGAGCCTTGAATCGAGCTCATGCGGCGCCTATGACACTTTCAGACCCTTCGCCTGGGTATCCGTCATTTGCAGACATCAAATCCCGCCCAAAAGTAATATCTCTACCAGTTCAGACTTCCGCAGCACTAACTGATCCCAAAAGTAGCAGAAAGGATTGCTGCAGCCGCCAGTTTTAATTTGTGAATAAAGAAATCAAAGCTGAAGAAGCGGTTTTATATCCAGGACCTTTTGTCAAGGTTCTAGAAAGATTTTTTCAGAACCCGGCATAATTTATATACTTTAGTAGACTCAATAACCTGGAAACAGAATACATAATGTACCGTTTCGTCCAACGTTTTTCGATGATCAGAGTAACAGTTTTACCAATTTTATCCATGAGAGTCATAATATAGGCTATCAAGTCACTGAACTAAAACATGGAAGCTGGATAAAGGAAGTCACAGAAAGTGTCACAGTATGATCGCTATTTTACGTTGCCTAACTGTGACAGCCGTTGCTATGGTGGCTGAAGTTAATCATTCGTGATTTTTTGTTTAAACGATAGTTATAATAGTTTTATTTTGATGGCACACTACCAACCGCTGGCGTTTTATGAGCTTATTTGTGCTTAAAATGTCATACAAATAATAATTAACGACTGGTCAGAAACTACATGGACTTGGTAAAATGGCCACGAGAGTGTGGATTTTGGCTTCCATCCACCTCGCCTTTACACCTCAGTACACTATTTCGTGCATAATGACGGTTCTTTCCTACAATGTACGATTTTGGTTTGCGTGTGTCTGTATGGTTAGTTTATTTTCAATATCTAGGCATTCTCCAAGGAGTAAGAAACTACAAACCCATTGTATGCAAGTTGTAATAAAAAAATTGAAGTGTATAAAAACGCAGAAAATCTAAGATAAGGAGGAAAACAGAAAAGAAGGAAGAAAATTTCAAGAATAACGCTGACTTTATTTCAGTGTGTTAAGGGTTAACATAGACTTTTAGTCAAGAAAGCAGTCGTTTACTTCTATTACGTACTACATTAAATTACATTTTCCATACATTAGACTTCTAAATGTACCCGCACCACTTTTTAAACCAGATTAAAGTTGTAATCTGTGAATCTCAGCATAGGGCTACATTTTACGCTTTAAAACTACCACTACACATTTGATCTTTTAGTGGTTTACTCCTAAAAATTCCCTACTTACCACATTTTACGGACACTAGGCTATAATTTTTAATGCCACCACCTATCCACAGGTTATGGGTTTTTCTTTCAGTCTAAGTTAATGTGTTTTGCGCTGGCATCTTACACCCTCATACGGAAGCCGAGAACATTGCGGTGGTGTGAAATCTGACATACCAGTTTTTCCATCCCTTTCTTCGGTAAATATGGGAAAGGAGAAATCAAGATACGATTTCTTCTTACCATTATCCACCGATGATGTGGAGTGAAGAAAACCAAAGTTAGTGAGGGGGTACTTCAAGAAAGGGCATTACACAGTGTCTATTTTCGAACACCCGATTTCAATTCTCCGTACCACGGTGGGATCATCCCACGTTGGTAATAATGTAGCCAAAGTTATATAGCGCCAATCCGTGTCATATGCGGGGGCGTCCATTTATGGACAGGGTGTTCGAAAATAGACACTGTGTAATGGTCCTTTCTTGAAGTACCCCCTCACTAACTTTGGTTTTCTCCACTCCACATAATCCACCGGTAATGGTAAGGAGAAATCGTATCTTGATTTCTCCTTCCCATGTTTACCGAAGAAAGGGGTGGGAAAACTGGCATGTCAGAATTCACACCACCGCGATGTTATCGGCTTTCGTTCCCTCAAGCTACCAGAGCACTAACGAAATACAATACATTTATTTACAAATAGCACCGAAAGGCTTGAAATGCGGGGTGACATTATTCATCTCTTCCACGATGTACCTTACTTGGTCTTCGGTCAGTTCATAATTTTCAGTGCGAACTACCTTCCCATCTTTCCAGAACACCCAGTAATCATTCTCATTCCCAGGTATGTACGATAACTTGTTCACCTCCTGATGAGGACAAAAATATGTGAAAATTATGTGTTAGATGTCATATGACACACTTAACTACACATAACGAAAGAACATCGGTAAACACGAGGAACATGACAAGTGTGTTCCTTAATATCATTGGAAATTTGAGCAACAAGGGATTTCAAAGACCTTGCAAAGGGTTAATGTAACTGGGCATTTCACGTGCGCTTGCAGGCAAGTACATATCGCAGCCTCTTGAACATAACAAAGCTTAGATGTGTAACTTTTTAGCTTTTCTAGCTAATTAGGCCTTGCCCACAGGGGCGTAGGCAAGGTGTTTTCTTGGGGGGGGGGTGTAGAGATTGTTTTGCTGACAGATCTGGTAATGTGTAGCTCGAAAACGAGCTTTAGAGGGTGGGGTCCAGGGGCGAAGCCCCCGGAAGCTCTGAGGTTTAAGCATATCTCTGGGTGAAAAATTAATTCTCAGGATGGATATATTTTGTTTCATAATGCATCATCAAATGCAAAGATTCCCAATAATTTTAATATGTTAGGCTATTCCTTTCGTCAGGCCACTATAGTTTTAAGCGGTTGGGACCAAGAGTCCCATCATTGTTTTAGCTAGGACGTTTTCTAAATGCGAAATTTACTGATCTGTGGCCTGAGCGAGGGGTCTAAGGGGAGGGGATGTCCCCTCCCCTTTGGAAATTTTTGGAATTTGAAAGGTGCCTAGATCGCAAATGGTGCAATATTTGAGTGGATTTCCGCCCTAATGAGGAACCTCAAAATTTACACCCGGGTAGAATTTGCTTGTCAGATTTTATGGGACATTTTTCGCCATTTATACGACATTGTCGCACAAATAGGGGCTAGCTTAAACACTGGGCCCGCCTTAGAGCCCCTGGTGGGGGTCCAGGGGGCTTGGCCCCTGGAGATCTGAGGTTTTAGCATAATCTCTGGGTAAAAAAAATTAGTCTCATGCAGGATAGGTACCGTATATTTTGGCTCATAATACATTATCCTATGCAAAGATTCCGGATAATTTTAATGTTTTAGGCTGTTCCTCCCGTCATACCACTATACTTCAGGAGCTGAACCTGTCGTTCAGAATTGGAACACTGTGTTCAGCATTTGAACACTAGACGCGTCAGGCGTCCAAATACGGTAAGTGTTCAAATAGGCGTCCATCGTTCAAAAAGGGAGAAAAACTGTTCAGAATCTTAACACAAGCGTTCAAAATATGCCTTGAACGCCAGGATGGGTTCTGTATCTGTTTCACTTTGTTTTTCAAAATATAAAAGCCTGAAATTGCAGTAAAGGGAAGACACGCGCGGCATGTATTATTTTTTCCAGGATGTTTGTGGGTAAACCGCATCCTCAGGAGTTTGCAAAATGTGTTTGAAGCCAAGGTTATGGTTTAGAAAACGGGCTAAGGATGCCCTCTCCATGGGTAATCGAGTGCTGCTCCCCATGGTGATGATAAAAATGAGGAATAATGTGCAGAAAGTCGTTTTTCAAGAATGTCATATGACCCGAAATAGTGCACCTATACGGAAGCCTTTAATTCCCGTTCTTTCCCCGAGTTGCCGACGGACTCAGTCACTCGTCCAATTACACCGACGGCCGTTCATCCGGCCATCACATGCATAATCAATTTGCCGACGGGCCTTAAACTTGAATGGCCCAATCAAAAAGAGCCGAAAATCGAAATAGCCTATAACAGACTGACCACGTGCTTGCGTTCTCTCTTTTTTCTTTTCACTCTCCGTCTACCCGTTCACTCCCTTCCTTTCCTTTCCCTTCTGTCTTCTTTTCCTCCTCTCCTCTTTTCCTCTTCTTTTCCTTTCCCTCTCCCCTTTTTGCCGACAGACCGAAAATTTGCCGACGGCGACCAAATATTGGGGGATGACACCCCCACACCCCCCGCTCGCTACGGCCTTGCTTGCCCAGACGCGTTAAGTACCACGTTATAGCCTAGTGTGTAGCGTAGGCTACTGTCAGACCTGTGCGGCAGCTGACCCGGATCTTTCTAGACAATTAAACGTAAGGCCTAGTCAGGAGTTTGCTATAGTAGGCTATGTGGGTCGCTTTGGGACTAGGCTAGGCCTAGCTAACCTAGGCTACGTTAGGCCTAGCCAGGACTAGCCCTTGAACAGAGCTGTGCATTATGTTACATGACCTAGGCACATTACACTCCACATCATGTGGAGTGTGATATGTGCCTAGGCCATGCCACGTAATGCAAAGCCTTGTAAAGGGCTAAGCCTGGACCTACTGTCTGAAAATTAGGTAAATCGAAGAGTTATGCTGTTTCGGAAAGACTTTTGTCCAAAACCATTTCGTTTTATTTGGAAACAGTCGACGTTCAGTTTTTTTGCTTGAATACTTTTCTTAACATGTACCTTTGTTTCCAGCTGTTGTCTTTCCGTCTTTGTTTGCTATGCACAGTGCACTATGCACAGTAATTCCACATCTTAAACAAAAAAGACTTGTTGAGACAGTCAAAGTTCTTTGTAATATTCTTATTTAGCCCACTGAAATTGTCTCTAGTTATTTTCTCACAAACAAATATTAAGAAGATCAAACGAAAATTTTCCACAATTACAATTCTGTTCCTCAAAAAACACAAACATTTATCAAATGTTAAACAATTCCGAAGCAAGGGGGGAAACACCGATTGCCCGTAATTTACACCTTCGCCCGTTTAAAGCAACGGTACAGTAAGATGAACATATACTGCAGCGATTGCAGTATGATAATCCGTATTATACGCTGGCGCAACTGCACCAGCCTACAAGGGTATGTCTTAATTATTGCTCTACATTTTTCACGGAAGTCGTAGGCCTACCTTTTAATCTCTCAGCGAGAGAGAACAAAAATTTGGACTTTTCCCCAGTAGAGTAAGCCCTACATTCGAAGTCGTGGCTTCGATTAATTAAGATGAAGTGCCGTCAAGGTCGAGTAGGCACATTGCGTCTTCATCGTGCAATGGACTGAAAATTCACCCACAAGACTTGCCCGCCCGGCGAACTTGCATTACTCCTAGCTGCCCATTTACTTGATTGGGTTAAAATACACACATGAAAATAGAGGTACATATTCACACCTGCTGCGAAGGTTACCACAAAACTGGCAACTCATCTGGAGTTTAAGCGTTTTTCGCTTGGTGTTAAGCTACATTTTAGCAACTTTGTTTTAACCATGTACACTTCTTACGCAAAATCCATACATCCCTTTTTGTTAAGAAATTAAGGTTGTGAGTGTCCGTCGCTTCTTTAAATTGTGCACCTTTGTTCAGGAGCGTACGGGACAAGTGACGGAGGGGAGGGGAGCCCTGACTGGCCTCGAACTTGAAAATGACGTCATGTTCCCCACATAACGATTTCAAAAGTGCGATGGGGGAGGGGAAGCAGTGACCACGCTTGACAAATACTAAGGAGCGAAATGTTGTGTGAGTGTGAGTTGCCTCTTGAAAGTGGGATGGGGGGGGGGTGGCACCACTGACTGGGCGAGGTTTGACAACATACTCTGGAAGCAATTGTATTTAACACTTTGTAAAATACATTTCCATAATCAGTTTTCGGTACACCTGAAGTTTATCTCATGCATCGATTATGACTTTCATATTGTATTTTACAATGTGTGTTTAATTGCTTGGATTTTCTTAATTATTTTCCTTCCCGGCTTTCCAGTTTGGGTTGCATTTTCTCTCTGCTCAAGTTCCGTCCGTTTTGAGGCCATTGAAAAGCAGCTCGATGTGAGACTTTTTAAGTTTTCAAAAAGTCATTAGGACTTTATCGAAGGCAGAAGGGTAGATCGTTGATGAACATGGGCAAGATTCGTCGTTTGTTTTCAACTGTTGCACAAAGGACAAAGAAACAGAATTGTGGTAATCGCTAGGCTGTAACGCCCGAGTCCGGTCTCGGATTTGACTTTTTCCATTTTAATTCAAAGTTTAAATTTCTCTGTTCCAGAATAAATATAAAATTTATAAATAGGACACATGAAAACAAGACTAAGACCACGCACAGTAAAATATGGAATGTAAAAGAAACATAAAAAACAGATAAAACAATGCCAAAAAAAAAAAATACACAAAGTCCTGCACAAAATATGGTAAAATTCAATTTTGAAAGCAGATGGCAGCTTTGTAACTTCAAATAAGTACTTACAAAGCACTGCACGTTTATACAGGATGGCAAGATAGCTGGGTTTTGTAAGTTGCACTTAATCTGCCGCATATAGTGAGTTCAAATTTGACTAAAAAGGATTACCTTTGCAGTCGGATAAATATTGCTGGCTATAGTCTTGTGGGACTCGATTCCTTTTTGCTTCACTAGGAATTTGCCCGGAATGCCGGGGAGGTTTGGGAATCACAATTGGCCCGGATTGAGATGAAGCTAGATTCGGACTCGGAGAGGATTTCAGCATAGTTCACCCTACATTGTATATTTGGGAGACATTTCCATTGACTTACACACTAAGTTCTAACCTAATTTTCTAACCTTTAACCCTAACCCCTAACCCTGGAATATCAAAATATGATATTTAGAGTCCAAAGAACGTTCTAAAACTATTTCTGACAATGAAAAACTCTAAAATAACAAAGAAAATTGTCTCCTTCAGGTCTTCAATGTATATATATATATATATATATATATATATATATTGAAACTTAAATTTGAAAGGCTGGGACTATAGGGTACTACAAGGCAGCTTTACAGCACTGTTTCATAAGGGCCCAGTGTAGTAGGTCCTCACTCTTCAGAAGCCTGATGACAAGCTGCCTTGTAGTACCCTATAGTCCCAACCTTTCAACATTTAAGCTCCCTTCATAGGTTGAGCACTCTACCATTGACTGGTTTACTTTGTTAAGAATATATATATATATATATATATACATATATATATATATACTTTGTTAAGAATATATATATATATATATATATATATATATATATATATATATATATACATATATATATATATACTTTGTTAAGAATATATATATATATATATATATATATATAACACTTGGCAAAACACATCCAAATTTTTTAATATATTAATATATATATATATATATATATATAATATAAATATATATACATAGGTCAAAAAAGAAGTAGTAAATAGTGCTAAAAGGTTGTGAAAAAGTCCACGACGTTTCGGGTTTAAACCCTTCATCAGGTGGCAGAAACGCAACTGATTGTTGACACGGCCAAACATGAAAATAAGAAAACACACAATAAAATCGGGTACGGTCAAACCGGCTAGGAAAACAGATAGTGTTAAGTGGTTAACACAGGTAACATCAATGCAGGAATTGCTGATTTGTAAAAGTTCAAGTCTAACGTTTAGACCATGTGGGGACAGGGTTCCAAGTTCATGATGAGACGGTTTTCGGCAGCCAGGCGATCATTTTCGGGACCTCGACCTTTGACCTTATATGTATATATATAAATATATATATGTTTGTTTATTCATTTATTCATTCATTCATTCATTCATTCGTTCATTCACTCATTCATTCGTTCATTCGTTCATTCGTTCATTCGTTCATTTATTGTCCCCCACGCACAAGCACAACTACCTACTACAGAACAGCTGCAATCGCCCACACTGCACCGCACAAGTCTTTGAAATTCGCACAAGCGAACTGTTTGCCTACCTCCGCAACACACAGTACTTTCTGGGTTCAGTTGAAAATGCCATATAAAAGGCGGAAGGTACCTCGTTTTGAAACTTTGACGCACAAAAATCATCAGTCCAATTCTAGTGGTGCCATTGATAAATTGATTGTCATTCCGGTCGCGTGATTTTTTCCCCAGGACGAATGGGGACGATCTCATTTTTTTACCTTAATCCTTACCTTGATCCTAACGTGAACATTATTTTTCATTTTTGATTCCTAGCCGAAGGCTCAAGGAATCTATGCGATGGTGATGTGTGTGTGTGTGTGTGTGGGTGTGTGTGTATGCGACCCTTTGTAAACACGATATCTCAAGAAGGATAACTCTGAGGGATCTCATACTTGGCATGTAGATTGTTCATATTGTGTACATGATCCCTCTTATTTTCGGTCCAGGTCAAAGGTCGTTTGGGGTCACGAGAGGTCAAAAGGTTAAAACCTTGTAAACACGATATCTCAAGAAAGGTAACAGTGATGGACCTAATACTTAGCATGTGGATTTCCCATGTTAAGTAAATAATCTCTATTGTGTTTGGTGGAGGTCAAAGGTCATTTGGGGTCACCAGAGGTGAAATAGTAAATACTTTGGAAATTGCTTGTAAACACGATATCTCCAGAAGGGTAGATTTGAGGGATCTCATACTTAGCATGTGGATTGCCCACATTAATTAAATGATCCATATTGTTTGTGGTGGAGGTTTAAGGTCATTTGGGGTCACCAGAGGTCAAAAGGTCAAAACTTTGTAAACACTTTATCTCAATAAGGGCAACTGTGAGGGATCTGATACTTAGCATGTTAATTAACCATGTTAAGTAAATAATCCCTGTTATTTTTGGTGGAGGTCATTTGGGGTCACAAGAGGTTTAAAGGTCAAAACGTTGTAAAGACAGTATCTCGAGAAGGATAACTATGAGGGATCTTATACTTGCTCATATTGAGTAGATGATCCCCATCATTTTTTGTGGAGGTCAAAGGTCATTTGGAATCACAAAAGGTCAAACCTCATAAACATGATATATTAAGGATATATTAACTGTGAGGCATGTCATTCTTGGCCTATGCATGGTCAAGTGGTTAGAGCATCCGACTTGCAGCCAGAAGGTCTGGGGTTCGACTCCTGGCCGGGTCATACCGAAGACTTTAAAAACGGAACCTACTGACATTGTGCTTGGTGCTCAGCATAAGCAATGGAGTAGGGAAAACAAGCCAGTGAGCCACAACTGGAAAAAAGGCCGTGGCCGGCCCGACTTAAACTAATTGGTTAGAAACTGAGCTGTAAAACCTCATCTAACTAACATCTCGGCCTATGGATTGTTCATATTTAGCATGTAGATGGCCATCAAGGGTAGGTGATCCCTTTTTTAGGTGGAGGAGAAAGATCATTTTGGGTCACAAGATTTCAAAAGGTTCTCAACTTTTTAACATGATATCTCAAGTAGGCTATCAGTGAGAGATCTCATACTTGTCATGTGGGCGATTCATGTTTGTTACAATATATCCATATGGCAAGGAATCACTAAGCCTTTAGGCTTTCTGGTTGATAATTTTAATGGAAATTTCCGGAAATCACCCCATTTGTCCTGGGAAAAAATCCACATTTCCTGTGTACCACTACTCGCCAAATTCATTCATGAACATTTGCCCACAATTCCCGAAGACACAGTGCCGGATTAACCCCATGGCAGAAGCGGCATATGCCGGGGGCCCCGCGCTTTTGGGGCCCCCAAAGTGTGTGTGCACTTTTGCCATGCCTTAACACTATCTAGCATATAATGTATAATAACTGTCATGTATCACTGTAGAATGTGTAAAAGTAACTATTAGTTATTAGCGGTTAAAAGCTAAAATTTAATCTGTTGACTGTTATCAATTTTGTGTAAGCGGGTGGGCGAAGGGGAAGGAGGTTAAACTTGTAAAAGGGGCCCCGCTGTAGAAAGTGCCGGGGGCCCCACACAACGCTAATCCGGCCCTGCGAAGACATCGTATATTATCAATTCAGACATGTAGCATTCACCTTTTTTTTTTCAAGGAAGCTTCGTTTCATTGGCCATGCATATTGCATGGAGTGTTTACTTACCTCCGTCACTAAATAACAAAAGAAGCTTGTACTAAAATACTGGCCCAGTGTCCTGAGAATACCATTCGCCTTGTCATTATATGCACCATGGCTGAGGAAAACAAAAAAGAATTAAACCTTGTTAGACGAATGTAGTTTGACGAACTGATTGTTTTGAACCTGAGAGCCAGGCTTATGGTAGGCTACCTTGCTCCTAGAAGTTTTTCAAATGTTTTCATTTTCTGGAATTTACATAGTGGCACAGACTGTTACGCGGCTCTTTTAAGGTCACCACATTCTACGCAACGGTGGATACAATTGGAGGGCTGATCTTTGTGATTCCTTGCGGAAAGCAAAAGGAATGTAGGTAATCACGATGGCATAAGCTGGTATGTGTCTTTGTGTGTGTGTGTGTGTGTGTGTGTGTGTTTATTGTTACGTATTGCTTGAAAACACGATATTTCAAGATAGGTATCATTTTTAATTTCCATACATGTTAAGAAGCAAACTATTGTTTTGGTGGAGGTCATGGTCATTTGAGGTCATCCGAGGCAAAAACCGAATACCTTGTGAAAAGGATGTCTAACAATAAGAACATGGACACTTTCATACTTGGTTTGTATAAGTGTCATTTGTAAATAGATAAACCTTCTTGCTTTTGGTAGAGGTCAAATGTTATCTGAGGTCACCGGAGGTGAAACTTCAAAAACCTCATAAATTGCTAGTAATCATGATACTCAACATATGGATGATGGATATAGTATTGTTATATTGAGAGAAAGGATCCTGTCGTTTTGGTAGAAGTCAAAGTTTATTTGAGGTCACCGAGTTCAAAGGCAGAAACTTCGTGAACACGATTTAAAAAAAAAACATGAATAGTTTTTCATACTCAGCTTACAGATGCGTTGTATTCAGAACAAGAAAGCTGTTATTTTTGGTACAGTTCAAGGATTATCTGAGGTCACCAGAGGTGAAACTGCAAACCTTGTAAATTGCTTTTAAACATGATACCTGAAAAAGGGTATCAATGAGGAGTCTCATACTTAGCAAGTGGATGCCCATGTTGAGTTCAAGAAAACGCTTGTTTTGGTGGAGGTCAAGGGTCATTTGGGGTCACCAACCGTCAAACGGTGAAACCTCGAAAACACGATATCTAATGAAGGGTAAATTTATGGATCTTGTAGTTACATTTAAATGCCTCATACTTAGTTCAATAAACTTATTGTTTATGGCGGAGATTAAAACTCTTTTGAGGCCAAGCGAGTTCAAATTGTGAAAACAAGGAATCTCACGGTAACCGTGAGCAATTTCGCCTAAGCACTTAGATTCTTCATGTATTAAGTTCAAAAAGCCCTTTTGGTGGAGGTCAAAGGTCTTTTTGGAGGTCAAACTCGAGGTACTTAACACGATATCGTAAGTGGGGTAACTTTGGGGATCTCAGACATAACATGTGGATGGCCCATATTGGTAACAAGAAACTTATTGCTTTAAGTGGAGGTTAGATGCCATTTGAGACCACCAACATAGCGTGTGCATCGCCTTACCACCAATGCAGTAAGAGTCCACTTCTCTTGTTGTTTACCCTTTTGTGGTTCATCTATCCATTGCCCATTAAACAGTAAGGTGTCACTTGGTCACAGCTAAGTCAAAGTTTAATGAGCTGTGAATAACCTAAATGTAATGCTCAAAAATACCAGCCTACCTAACAGGCAAAAACAGGGTAAGAAAATGTAAACAAATAATGTAACATGATTTTTAAATAGCGGATGGTATAACACTTTACCGGCTCTTGCATAAAATTGGTGATATGAGAGTTCTGCGAGTTCAAGCAAGTCTTAACCCTACTTTTTCAGTATATGATTCGGGTGTGTCATGTGCTGTAAAGTGATAAGGACGAATAGTAGCTAATAAATTTAGTCGGAAGAATTTACTGGTTGGTTAAGTTTATTTTCTTTCTTTCAAACTTTTTTCATTTACAATGCCGTAACTTATTGCAAAGAAAACGAAAAAATGGGTTTAAAATAACCAAAACATATCAACAACTTCATAATAACATATACTAATCTACAATTAAACAATCTGAAACAGCGCTCTCTTTTTGATAAACAGGCCCTCGAAGCACAGTATGCAACTGCTATCAAGACCATTCATATACCACCCATACGTATCGACATGCTTCGTTTAGGTCATTCTAACCATACAATTACAAAACAACGCTTACTATCTCGAAAATAGCCATTATTCATAGTGATATGCTCATAGACTACATACTTTGAAGCAAAGAATTATTTCTTCAAATACTGTTACTTTAGGCATTTCTTCAGTGTACCCTAAGTTGGCCACAACACATAAAACTAGGCCCAAATAGTATTAGGCTAACTTGTAACCATAGAAATAAAAGTAAGGGAGAACGCTGACAGAATGCATCCACGAATGTTTAACGGGTGACGCCACGAAAATTGTGAGAGAGCTTTCGTTGCACAGCAAAAGACCGGTTGATTAATGTGTCTCCGTACGTACAGTGTGCATTCTGCTGTAGAAGTTATAGCTTATTTTATCCGTTTTTCGAAAGATTTGGAGTAATTTTCACAACAGAAATAAGTCATGGTGCCTTAAATATTTTGTTTTATACTCCTAACTTGACAACTTGTAGTTTCTTTGCCAATACTTGGGGCAAAAGCAATGACGTGATATTTGTATTACGCGCAGGTGCTCTGTTGCCGTACAGCCTAGCCAAATCAATGGCTTCAGTCCAGATCGGCCGACGACATTCTCCCTTACTTTTATTTCTATGCTTGTAACTCTTCATGGCCCACTCATTTGAAAAAATCTTCCCCTTGAAAGGGGACGTCATGACTTGGCCGATAGCGTCACGACTTGGCCGATTTTTAGCAATAGAGAACCGCAAACAACAAAATGTACTTGTAATTTCTCCCAGGTCTTCACAGCCCGAGAAAAGACTGGGAGTGCAGATTCCCTTAGATACGGAAGCCGAGAACATCGCGGTGGTATGAAATCTGACATGCCAGTTTTCCCACCCCTTTCTTCGGTAAACATGGGAAGGAGAAATCAAGATACGATTTCTCCTTACCATTATCCACCGATAATGTGGATGGAAAAAAACCAAAGTTATTGAGGAGGTACTTCAAGAAAGGACCATTACACAGTGTCTATTTTCGAACACCCTGTCCATAAACTGATAAATGGACGCGCCCGCACATGACACGGATTGGCGCTATATAACTTTGGTTATATTATTACCAACGTGGGATGTTCCCATCGTGGTACGGAGAAATCGTCGACGAGCGAGTTAGCTATGTTACTTAAAATGAAAAGAGGATCCGTGTCATGTGCGGGCGCGTCCATTTTTGGACAGGGTGTTCGAAAATAGACACTGTGTAATGGTCCTTTTTGAAGTACCCCCTCACTAACTTTGGTTTCTCCACCCACCATTATCGGTGGATAATGGTTAGGAGAAATCGTATCTTGATTTCTCCTTCCCATGTTTAATGAAGAAAGGGGTGGGAAAACTGGCATGTCAGATTTCACACCACCGCGATGTTCTCGGCTTCCGTACTTAGAGGTATAGGTGGTCAACTGGACCATGTAATCTGCAAGAATGTGGCTTTTTTGTTAGCTGTTTGACAATTAAAGGAAGGACTTCAAGGACAGATTAAGTTTGTCCAACTTTCAAGGGAGCGAATTCTCTCATGTAGCACCACGGGGGTCATAATAGCCAATTAAAATCTCGCACAGACTCCCTTACGCCACATCATGTTGAAAACCCTGCATGCATACAACGGTAGGAACCATTCATCCTTCGTAAGCCCTTTGTTTAAACGGAAAAATCCATCTGCGATGGCCCACACTCGCTAAATACTGAGAATTAGATTTATCATATCGAATGATAAGTTGGTGGCGCTATTGAACTACAATTACTTCATCAATTTAGCACCCATGCTATGAAGAGTCTTATTTCGAAAACTCGTAAAACACGCATATCTCACTTAGAGGATTTCATGCTTAATAGGTTCCCCATTTTGAGTTCAAAAGCCTACAGTTTTGGTGAAGTTCAAAGTTCATTAGAGGTCACTGTCAAACTGTTAACATGATATTCCAAAGACAGGGGTTTGATAACTCATTCTCTGATCTATAGTTCACAAAAGAGTAAGTCGTTGCCAATGGATCTGAAACATTCTACACCTAATTAAACACACAAGAAAATCACGATAAAGCTGTGAATTTGAACCCCAAGAGTGACAAAGTTTCTCCTTTCTGCAAGGAATACATAACAGTTTGGACTTCTTGGTTGCCTTACTCGTATCGAGACGAGTCTGCTTACGAATGAACCGGATTACAGCACAACAAATTATTTTAGTTAAGAATCCTCTTGAGGGTTTCTAGGAAATTCCGAAGTTACACAAACTCTATTGATCTTTCTTAGATTACAGTTTTTCGTGAAGCTTCGAGATTCTTATCAAACAAATTGAGAAATAGAATCATTTTAGATCACTGACAGAGTAAAATCACATCTACCATAATACCTGCTGTTTGAAGTGTATTCTACCATCACGGATGATTATACTGATCGTGTAATTTGTCAGTGTGCTTCTTCTATAGTCTTCTTCTATAGTCGAGGAAGCCGATCACCCGCTCTGTGATTTTTACTTAAAACCAGTGGCGCCGGCACGGGGGGGCATGGGGGGGGGGGCGCGTGCCCCCCCAATCGATTTCAGAATTTTTTTTTGAAAATTTTAAAATGATCCCAAAAGGCGTTTAAGCTATAGATTTCTGTATGGGGTAGGGTGAGGTGTGTTTTAAACCAAGTGATAGATCTATTATAACCATTTTCCATCACAAATGGTTCTCAAACTATCAGAATTATCGCAAATCTTTTCGCAACCTTTCAAAATTTTCGCGCGCTCCGCGCGCTTCACACCTTACCTCAATATTTTTCTAATTATCAACAATTTCCGGATGTAACTCCCACAGAAGCACAGCAACAGAAGCTGAAAGCTGTTTACGAATTCTCAGGTAAACTTGGACTGGCTTTGTGACTGGCAAATAGGTTTGTTAGGGAATTGAAATTGTCTCGATGCAGAGCATGAATGTAGGTTTTGTCATGGTTATCACATTTAATAAAAACTTTTGGCGCGCTTCACGCTCAGTCATCACTGTTTTCACTCCAAATCATGACCATTATTAAGGTTATAACACATGCAACTGTTCTGATCACAACACTTTTCCGGAAAACAGAAGTACATCCCCAACATCTGTAGGGGCCTATGGGATCTTTCAGTCTAATTTGTAGCATGATGTGGAAGGTTGAAAGTGCGTATTTGCCGTCATACATTTTTCAATATACATATAATTTTATATAATTAATCCAGAGCTTCCAGGAGGCACTATACAGGTGTCTGTCAGTATTAGATACCCTTTTATAATGCACAATGAGACAAAGGAAAATTTTCGTAATAGTCCAAGAATGTTTCTGTGGACTCCACCCACGTATTTTGTCGTAAAAAACTTTACCCGAGTAGAAGGCATTAAAGCCTTGCCAAAAGGGGGGCTTGGCGAGGTTTGTTGACAACATACCTCCTCTAAGACAACACACTCTCCTTTTTCACCTAACCAAAAATTAGAATTCACAAATAATGGATATTTTCCAGGCATGCAAAAATATCCTAAAGATAGCACCATTTTGCATCTAAGCAACTTTAAATTACCAAAATTTCTCAAAGGGGAGGGGGACACCCCCTCCCCTTAGACCCCCCCCAGGACGGTAGTGAAAAAAAGGATTCCACACTGCTGTGTACCATCGCAGGGACGCACACTCTCTTCTTTCTCCCAACCAAAAATTAGAATTCACTAAATAAGGATATTTCCCAATCATATAAGATCACTTCCAAAAATACTCCAAAGATAGCACCATTTTGCATCTAGGCAACCTTAAATTAACAAAAATTTCTCGAAGGGGAGGGGGACACCCCCTCCCCTAAGACCCCTCCCCCAGGACGGCACCTATACGTAGTGCCAAAAAGGACTCCACATTGCTGTGTACATTCGCAGGGACACACAAAATGGTACAAATTTATGCAGACTTGGGGGAAAACTGAGGTGGCGTTATGACATCATCTGTTACGCCCCCCCAATCACCAAATCCTGGCGGCGCCACTGCTTAAAACCGCGTAGATTTTATACGATCCCACGTATACGAACTGAACGGTTTAGAAGATCTTTCTTACCAAGGAGTACTAAGATTTTAAACTGTATGATACATAGATAATTTTTAGCTTTAATTGAGATGCCTCTAGTCCATTTTATTATGTTGTCATTTTGTGATAAATGTGAATAAATTTCACTTCACTTCACTTCACTTCACTTTACTTTGGTCATCCCATGAAGCTATTCCGTTATAGCTCCATGGTCATCTCCAGGTTCTACACTCTTGCAGTTAGTGTCGTGATACCATCATGGAGCTATTTACAGATACCAGAGCCTTCAGTAACTAACACGAGATTCGCGAAGTCAATGTTACCAATCCATGAAAGCATCCATCGAATCGGGCTTTGGACAAATCTACCAATACCTACAACGCTCAGTTAAGTACATACATTGCAAATATTGTATATACTAGCCTAATCTGTAAGTATCATATTATAACATTTAAGTAATAGAAGCAACTTGACAAACAGTTTGGAAACTTTTAACTTCATTCTTCTGCAGTTTTCGCTGTTGCTTGGTTGTGTGTTGTACCAAGCCATAAGAACAGTTCGTTTAATGAGCACCATTGGTGGCTCCAGGTAGGGAGAGGGCAGGGGGAGGTCCCCTCCATCGGGGAAGGTGGCCCCCTGTCGGGGGAATTTTCCAATTTCATCGTCTGCAAAGTAGGTCGTACTTCCAACCTGCAGTTCCTTCAAAACAAATCGGAATACCCAAAATAAGTCGGGGCGGTAAAAACAATCGAAAAAAAAAAACATTATTAGGTATCTACGTCCCTTTCTTTGAGACTCAACCATTCTTGTAAAGCAGTAATTATTTCGGAATGAGCCATTGCTACCATAGTGGGACATTGAAGACAGCTTCAAGACTGCTCAATTTGTTTTAAGCGATGTCACATTTATTCAATAAGTAATGGGTACTTTTTCATAAAACCCAAATGGCCTTTGACCTCCACAAACAATGCGGCCCATGCACTTTCTACGAGACATCCGCATGCTACGTGTGACATCTCTCAAGGACCCTTCTTGACATGTAATACACAAGTAGTTTTCAACTTGACTTTACGATACGACGATACGGCATTTTCGGGCAAAATTTATGCTAATTTCGGGCAAACATTCATTAAATTTTTCGACAAAAGTGCTGCAACACCCCCAATCGAAGGTAGTCCCGTACGCATATGACCATCAGGGCCGTGGCGACCGGGAGGGGGGTGTGTGGGATGTCTCACCCCCCAAAGTTCGTCAGAGCGACGATAGTCGGAAAATCTGAAATGCCAGTTGGAATTTCTGATATCTCAGTCTAGCACATTTTTCCGACTGAGCCAGTGTCAACTTTATATATATCTTCCAACTAGATCAAGTGAGAATTATACCAAACGTTATTTTCCTCAAGTAAAATCAAATCAAAGCTGTCCTTTTTTTCGCAAATTCTTTTCAAACTCTCACAATTTTCGCGCGCTCCACGCGCTTTAAGCCTTACCTCAGTCTGTCAGTGTTGTTCTTATTTTCAATATCTTCCGATAGCAACTTTCGGAGAAGCACAACAGCAGAAGTTGAAAGCTGTTTACAAATTACCAGGAAAAAGACTGGCTTTTTGAGTGGCATGTTGGTTTGTTGGGCAATTGAAAGTATGTCGATGCAGATTCTGAATGCATGTTTTATTATGGAAATCTTATGTAATGAAAATTTGGGCGCGCTTGGCGCGCATGCGTCACGATTTACAATCAATCTTATGAGCATTATTGAGGTAATTATACCAGACACAGTTCTATGGGAGCTAGGGCGCTTTAGCCCCCCTTCCCCAAATTTTTCCTAGCCCCACAAAATTGCGCAAAATTATATATAGACTAATATTGGTGAAGACATAGATATACTCAGAAAATATTCCAAACGTCTATTTATCAGGCCCGTAGCCAGTAAGTTCTGTAACGATTCTATCTAAAATTTCAAAAAAAATTCCGCGCGCTACGCGCGCTTTCATCTATAGTTCTATCTAGTGGTAACGCCCCCGTTTCAAACATATTAGATTTCAATGTTTCCACAAATGTTGTTCTTCCGTGTAGGCGTGATTTTAGAGAAATATGAAAATGCATCGTTGCGAAGTTCTTTCCTCTTTTTCCTAAATTTTGAAAGATTCTTTCTTCAGCCTCGCCATCGTGACAGACATATTTTGTAAGAAAAAGATCTTTCAGTTTCGCAGGAGATCCTTAATGGGTAAGATAAAGAATGTAATCCCCGACGACGACCATGCAGTCACCCAAACAAATTTTTTGGTTTTGTCCAGATTTTTCAGTAAAAGTCCAAACTTTTTCAACTTTCCTTAATGAAAATTCAATATAACTCCAAATTTAACGGCGCGCGCCTTATATTTGAGTTCGGCAACCCATTGCATCTGTCGGGACTTAGAATCGCTGGCCACCAGTCAGGGCGCTTCCCTCCCCCCCCCCCCCACATGTCGGCAAGTCAAAGCACCAACCTTGGCTGAGCCTGCGTGCAGGTTTTTCATTTTGGCATTGAAGTATACCCCCAAATTTCGGCGCGCTTCGCGCTCAATCCTCACAATCCACGTTGTATCACTTATGAACATTATAAGCACAACGTACCAGTGAACTTTTATAGCATAAACTAGGTGTACATTCTGAAAACGCGCTTGTTAGTCCTAAACTCCTTTTGCTATACCTATCTGGGAGGTCTAGTATCATTTTTCTGCACCTGTACTCTCCCTCCCGCCCATTCCCCATTGCTGGAAGCTGTTTGTCTGGATTTTCGTTCAAAATTAGTAAAAAAACGATAGACGTAAAGTGCTTGCCGTCATACTCTATATTATTATTTAGATGTCAGGTAATAAGCATTATGTCATTGCCCCCATTTGATATAATTGATCCAGAGCTTCCGGGAGGCCTATACAGGTGTATGCTAACATTAGATGCCAGAATAGAAGGCATTAAAGTAGTCAAAAAGGGGGGAGGCTTCAGGAGGTTTGTTGACAACGTATTCTCCTCTTAGACAACATACTTTCTACTTTCACCTAACCAAATCTTAGTATTCACTAAATTATGGACATTTTCCAGCCATATATGATTAGTTCTAAAAGTATCTTAAGACAGCACCCTTTTGCATCTAAGCAACCTTACCTTAACAAAAATTTCTCAAAGGACGGTACCTTTATAAAGTGACAAAGGAAGGATCCCCACTGCTGTATGTAAACGCAGGGCGCATAAAAAATGGTGCAATTTACGCGCCACCATTCAGTTGGGAAAAATATCCATCCAGTGGGAATTTGGGACCTACACACCCCCAAACATATGACCCTAGCTACGGCCCTGATGACCATTGCAGAGGTACCTTCGGCTTTCAGTAGGTATCAAAAATAAAATCACGGTGCGAACATTTTGCATCAAGTATCGCAAAGAAACGTCCTGCTAATCTTTGTTGTCCTACGTACCTAACGCTATTTACTCACTTTTACGCTTTGACATATAAAGCTAAAGGATGTGGGAGGGAGGGGGGGGGGTTACGCCATAAGTCTCGTTTTCATGAGCACGTTGGAGGGTATTCCTACACTGTAAGGAAAGAAGCAGTACTCATATAATACTATGCAACTGTAAGACTTTGGCTTTTAAGTCCTACATCCTCTACACTTCGAGGTTCAGATCCTGGTATTTCTTTTCCCGTTCCTTCCTCTCTATGTTTGTGCCTGACGGAACGGCCACACCGAATGTTGTAGCGGTCTTGTTGGTTTTGTCGAGGATAACCAGGTATCATTTTAATATGATTATGATAACGATTACGACAACGACTACGACTGCGACTACGATTACTATTACGATCGTGATCGTCACCGTAATCGTCATCGTCATCGTCATCGTCATCGTCATCGTCATCGTCATCGTCATCGTCATCGTCATCGTCATCGTCATCGTCATCGTCATCGTCATCGTCATCATCATCATCATCATCATCATCATCATCATCATCATCATCATTTTATTAATATTAACTTAATTCTTTTCCACAACCTTTCTCGTGTGGTTCTAATATCTGCATTTCCGCACCACAAATGATGAACAGTTAACTTGACACACAATGCAAAAGAAAAACCTTGCCTACAACGTTAGTTTGGTACACGAGATGAAGCAAAGTAACACCCTTTTATATACCTTTTGTAATACTGAGGTAAAATCTTTAGAACAATTATTTGGAATTGTCACATTACTTCAGTTTTCATCTTGACTATGAACAAGTGTTTTTGGAAGGGGGTTTATTCTTTCGAAATGGGATTTTTTCTACTATCAGAATTTTTGTTTCCCGCTGACTCGTTTCATTTTGCAAAGCAAATATAACATGTTTAATTGAACGTTAAGATTACCCCAGATTGAAATGTTTCCAGAAAATGAGGTTACATTTAAAAGTTTGCCAATAAGCAAAATGCCCCTAAGTACGTACGTGCAATAAGTTACGCTTCATCTCAATTTATTGGAAAGCAGTATATACTGTTTCCTTATTTTTGTCCTCACTTTGTAGAAGGATGGGTAGTAGTAGCCATTCCGACTCTAAAGTACAACAGCGTCACGCTAATAACAACGAAAAACGCTCTCAATTTCATCATACTCTCTTTAATTAAATTTTCGATCTAACCTCGATCATCTTCAGTTAAAGACTACAATACAGAATTGTATACAATGTTGCACTAACAGAAGGTAAGTAAAACAGCACTGAAGAAAAGAAAGGAAAGCTGGTAGACAAAAGCCTGGTCAAGGGTGACCAAATCAGTAGACAGTCACTGGGAACAGAACAGTAAAGGAGTAAAAGAGGACCACTGGAATAAACTACGGTTGAGTAGTTCTATTCATAAGAAGTCTACCAGTGGCCCACTCTTCCTTTCGGTTCAGTTTAGGGGCAAATTCACTGATACAAACAGCTTCAGAAACTTGTCTACGCATAGGGTCGCCAATATGGGTGTTAAGGACGCTAACGGTGTAATTGAAATCCAGCCCATTGTGGCATTCAGTTTTATGGGTAGGGAGAACCGATTGCTTGTCATTCATATGAGCTAAATGCTCATCGAATCTCTCCCCCAGACTTCTTGAAGTTTCTCCAATATATTTAAAGTTATTTCCACAATCTATACATTCAATGCAATAAACCACCTCCCTTTTCTTACATAACCCAGTTTTTATTTTACACAAATTACAAACAGTGGAATCAAAACACCCCTCTCTATCAAATGGGTTGGACTTACAAAGTAAGTTTTTCAATTGAGTGCCAGACCTTTCCACAACCTTTACTTTAAGCTCAGTATCATTAATAATTCTCTCAATACTTTTGTGCAGCACACTGTTAGGAGTGGCTTCAACAAAAAGAACGGTTTCAAAGTTATTTTTGTGATCCTTAAAACAAGTATATTTTTTTGAGGAACTTTTCCATAGCACGTTCTTCCTGTTTCCATGATTTAGGTCTGAACAAGGGTACTACTCCATTTTTGTCATCTTCAATCATTTTATCTAACCTTTTCTTTGCCCTGGAATATACCTCAAAACGCTCATATCTAGAATAACCACTACATTGCATACGATTTATAAAACTTTGCACCGCCGTAACTCTTTCATGTTCAGGTAAGCTGAGAGACACATTTCTCATAATTCTGACGAGATCATTTGTTAGAATGTACATTTTAGTTTTCACGTTTAAGGCACCATTTTTATGTATGACATGCTTATTACTCATGGGTTTAGCATAATATGTATGTTGAATTATCGTGCATCGAAGGTTATCATGTACAATATCTACAGGCCAAACTTTTAGGTCTAAAACTGGCATTCTACCGTCAGCATTGAGATTTGGGCAATCATATGTCACCTGTATGCTTGGGTGTATAGCGTTAGCTAGCACACAAAGTTTACCCATTGTTCCTACATCTGAACAACTTTCGCTAGTACTCTCAACAACCAGCAATATGTCATCAACATACCTTGCGTACATTAGGCAATTAATACCTTCTACAGCAAGCTTCTTCTTAAACTCCCCGTCCCACCATATCATAAACACTTGACTTTTTACTGTGTCCTCACTTTATACATGTATATTATACATGTGTAACTCTACTTGGGCTCTCTGCAAGCTTCGTAAGGTTCATACCTACATTGTGACTTTTTACTGTGGATACAACTGTCTACTATTTTGTGAAAAGTAGGTGTTTAATTATTAACTGTCACGTGAACTATAAAGGATACATATACCAATCATTATTATCTCATTTGAATTGCCTGCAAAACTACAAAATGCGTAAAACTACATTAAGACTTCGTGTAGTGGATTTTACTCACCACTACTGTATTAATTGTAATATTTATTATTAACAATCACCTAAATTACTTACAGTATGCCGTACTTAATGTTATATGCATGTCCAAATTCTGAATAAATGAGATGAAAAAAATTGGTATATGAAGCGAATGGAAACCATTTACTTGGTTAGGTAGAACAACGAACAGGCAAGTTGAAACAAAAAAAATAAAAAAAAGAATAAGAAAAACATAAGTTACCTGCTATGGTAGATAACGTACAAGTTCGTTGGGTCACTACGCATATAAACATTAACAAGATCGTTGGCAATGCTTGTATCTGCGATCCAGTAAAAGTTAAGCCTTTGTGAATCTGGTGAAATCTGAAAAACACACACACACAAAACAGGGTACGTGGTCAAAAAAATCCCCATCTATGTTAAAGTTAATTTTCTTAGGAAGTGCTATTAGCATTACATTCACCATAGTCTACCAGCATCGATCTACTTTATAAAGATATTTTAAAATTGTCAGCCAGAAAAACTTCTATTCCTCCTTGATAACAATGAAGTTCTGAGGCATCTCAGAACGCGGGACATCTCCTCCCACTGGGAATCTTGAGAGAAATCTCTGCCTCAACGGGATTTTTGTGCTGCTGAGGTATAACTTAGTGAACTTAGTAAATTTAAACAAAGTTCTTTTTTAGTATTTTAGGCCCACTAAGTTGCTGCTTCATGCCTGCTCTAGGATAGAAGAATTTGTGTGGACAAGAAATCCCCTCCCAGGGTAGTACAAAAGAGGTTTAGTTCTTCATTTTGTGATAGCGAATCCATAACCTCGGGATTACCAAAGGTGCGAAGGAGGGAGAAGCCGTTCCAAAGACACGGACGGAGTTTAGGGGCACACACTAATGTTCCTGACGGTGGGGTACAGAGGCAACGCCCCGTTGGCGACCGGGGAGAGAATCCCCCGGAGGCTCTGGGATAATTAAGAAATTTCCGGCCCCAAAACGTAGCATTTGTGACTATCTTCTTATCATCTACAAGCATGGAGTGCCTACTAAACAGTTTTCAAAACCAGCCTTCCATCATTTTGTATTACAGTGGTCACTAACGGCCTGCCCTGTTGATGCTGCCGGGACCTTGTCTTGTATGTGGAGGGGGAAATGGTTTGAAGAGTTGCTTGTTGCTTTGAAAGCCTTACCCCGAGAATAGCATTCTGAAAGCAGTTTAATAACGTTTTACTTCATTTTACTTTGCGAAAGTTTTCTACTATATAACAATTACATACAATTGTCACTCTTATCAGTATTTTTTGTCTATGAACCGTATTTGCGTCAAAAAGTGGCGGGACAATTTTTAGCCGTAATCCCCACAACCTCCCTCTTTCGCGGCCAACGATGGACATTTGAGTGACCTCTTCTGCAAAATTTTGACATTCAAACTATAAAATGTGACTTCCTGGCATCTGGCAATTAAGAAAATTCACAAACTTTGCAGTGCACCATCGTACCTAAGTTTACCCCCCCCCCATTTTAAAATTACAACCACTGGACTGGGTATTGGTAATTCGTGACTACGAAGTAAGACTGGGTATTGGTAATTCGTGACTACGAAGTAAGACTGGGTACTGGCAATTCGTGACTACGAAGTAAGACTAGGTATTGGTAATTCGTGTCTACGAAGTAAGACTGGGTATTGGTAATTCGTGACTACGAAGTAAGACTGGGTATTGGTAATTCGTGTCTACGAAGTAAGACTGGGTATTGGTAATTCGTGACTACGAAGTAAGACTGGGTATTGGTAATTCGTGTCTACGAAGCAAGACTGGGTATTGGTAATTCGTGTCTACGAAGTAAGACTGGGTATTGGTAATTCGTGTCTACGAAGTAAGACTGGGTACTGGCAATTCGTGACTACGAAGTAAGACTGGGTATTGGTAATTCGTGACTACGAAGTAAGACTGGGTGTTGGTAATTCGTGACTACGAAGTAAGACTGGGTATTGGTAATTCGTGACTACGAAGTAAGACTGGGTATTGGTAATTCGTGTCTACGAAGTAAGACTGGGTATTGGTAATTCGTGACTACGAAGTAAGACTGGGTATTGGTAATTCGTGTCTACGAAGTAAGACTGGGTACTGGCAATTCGTGTCTACGAAGTAAGACTGGGTATTGGTAATTCGTGTCTACGAAGTAAGACTGGGTACTGGCAATTCGTGACTACGAAGTAAGACTGGGTATTGGTAATTCGTGTCTACGAAGTAAGACTGGGTATTGGCAATTCGTGACTACGAAGTAAGACTGGGTGTTGGTAATTCGTGTCTACGAAGTAAGACTGGGTATTGGTAATTCGTGTCTACGAAGTAAGACTGGGTATTGGTAATTCGTGACTACGAAGTAAGACTGGGTATTGGTAATTCGTGTCTACGAAGTAAGACTGGGTATTGGTAATTCGTGTCTACGAAGTAAGACTGGGTATTGGTAATTCGTGTCTACGAAGTAAGACTGGGTACTGGCAATTCGTGTCTACGAAGTAAGACTGGGTATTGGTAATTCGTGACTACGAAGTAAGACTGGGTGTTGGTAATTCGTGACTACGAAGTAAGACTGGGTATTGGTAATTCGTGACTACGAAGTAAGACTGGGTATTGGTAATTCGTGTCTACGAAGTAAGACTGGGTATTGGTAATTCGTGTCTACGAAGTAAGACTGGGTATTCGTAATTCGTGTCTACGAAGTAAGACTGGGTACTGGCAATTCGTGACTACGAAGTAAGATTGGGTATTGGTAATTCGTGTCTACGAAGTAAGACTGGGTATTGGTAATTCGTGTCTACGAAGTAAGACTGGGTATTGGTAATTCGTGTCTACGAAGTAAGACTGGGTATTGGTAATTCGTGACTACGAAGTAAGACTGGGTATTGGTAATTCGTGTCTACGAAGTAAGACTGGGTGTTGGTAATTCGTGTCTACGAAGTAAGACTGGGTATTGGTAATTCGTGTCTACGAAGTAAGACTGGGTACTGGCAATTCGTGACTACGAAGTAAGACTGGGTATTGGTAATTCGTGTCTACGAAGTAAGACTGGGTACTGGCAATTCGTGTCTACGAAGTAAGACTGGGTATTGGTAATTCGTGACTACGAAGTAAGACTGGGTGTTGGTAATTCGTGACTACGAAGTAAGACTGTGTATTGGTAATTCGTGACTACGAAGTAAGACTGGGTATTGGTAATTCGTGTCTACGAAGAAAGACTGGGTATTGGCAATTCGTGACTACGAAGTAAGACTGGGTATTGGTAATTCGTGTCTACGAAGTAAGACTGGGTATTGGTAATTCGTGTCTACGAAGTAAGACTGGGTATTGGTAATTCGTGTCTACGAAGTAAGACTGGGTACTGGCAATTCGTGTCTACGAAGTAAGACTGGGTATTGGTAATTCGTGTCTACGAAGTAAGACTGGGTATTGGTAATTCGTGACTACGAAGTAAGACTGGGTATTGGTAATTCGTGTCTACGAAGTAAGACTGGGTATTGGTAATTCGTGTCTACGAAGTAAGACTGGGTATTGGTAATTCGTGACTACGAAGTAAGACTGGGTATTGGTAATTCGTGTCTACGAAGTAAGACTGGGTATTGGTAATTCGTGTCTACGAAGTAAGACTGGGTATTGGTAATTCGTGTCTACGAAGTAAGACTGGGTACTGGCAATTCGTGACTACGAAGTAAGACTGGGTATTGGTAATTCGTGACTACGAAGTAAGACTGGGTATTGGTAATTCGTGACTACGTAGTAAGACTGGGTATTGGTAATTCGTGACTACGAAGTAAGACTTGGTATTGGTAATTCGTGTCTACGAAGTAAGACTGGGTATTGGTAATTCGTGACTACGAAGTAAGACTGGGTATTGGTAATTCGTGTCTACGAAGTAAGACTGGGTATTGGCAATTCGTGACTACGAAGTAAGACTGGGTATTGGTAATTCGTGTCTACGAAGTAAGACTGGGTATTGGTAATTCGTGTCTACGAAGTAAGACTGGGTATTGGTAATTCGTGTCTACGAAGTAAGACTGGGTACTGGCAATTCGTGACTACGAAGTAAGACTGGGTATTGGTAATTCGTGTCTACGAAGTAAGACTGGGTATTGGTAATTCGTGACTACGAAGTAAGACTGGGTATTGGTAATTCGTGTCTACGAAGTAAGACTGGGTATTGGTAATTCGTGTCTACGAAGTAAGACTGGGTATTGGTAATTCGTGACTACGAAGTAAGACTGGGTATTGGTAATTCGTGTCTACGAAGTAAGACTGGGTATTGGTAATTCGTGTCTACGAAGTAAGACTGGGTATTGGTAATTCGTGTCTACGAAGTAAGACTGGGTATTGGCAATTCGTGACTACGAAGTAAGACTGGGTATTGGTAATTCGTGTCTACGAAGTAAGACTGGGTACTGGCAATTCGTGACTACGAAGTAAGACTGGGTATTGGTAATTCGTGTCTACGAAGTAAGACTGGGTATTGGTAATTCGTGACTACGAAGTAAGACTGGGTATTGGTAATTCGTGACTACGAAGTAAGACTGGGTATTGGTAATTCGTGACTACGAAGTAAGACTGGGTATTGGTAATTCGTGACTACGAAATAAGACTGGGTATTGGTAATTCGTGTCTACGAAGTAAGACTGGTTATTGGTAATTCGTGACTACGAAGTAAGACTGGGTATTGGTAATTCGTGTCTACGAAGTAAGACTGGGTATTGGTAATTCGTGTCTACGAAGTAAGACTGGGTATTGGTAATTCGTGTCTACGAAGTAAGACTGGGTATTGGCAATTCGTGACTACGAAGTAAGACTGGGTATTGGTAATTCGTGTCTACGAAGTAAGACTGGGTATTGGTAATTCGTGTCTACGAAGTAAGACTGGGTATTGGTAATTCGTGACTACGAAATAAACTGGGTACTGGTAATTCGTGACTACGAAGTAAGAACTCATATAATTAAGAACAAGCAGTATTCGTTCAAGACGTGACAGTATAAGGTTTGGCAGAAAGGAAGATCAACTACAAAAGGATTTTATGCATTTTACTGAACCCCTTCCCAGGCCCGGTTCTGAGGGGGCTAAGGGGGCTTTAGCCCTCCCTCATTTTCCTAGCCCCCAAAAATTGCTCAAAATTTGATATAGTCTAGTAGTGATGAAGACAAAGATAGGCTAAGAAAAATATTCCACACCACTCTTGATCCGGTTTCACCAGGATCAACGGCAACATAGCTCCCCCCAAATTATGTCCCTTTAACCGGGCCTGCCCCTTCACTTTACTCTGTCTAAGCTACCGGTAATTTGTAATTACGAACTAGTTATTCAGAACTAACAATCAGCAGTTCGTAGGAGAGAAGTAACTATGACCAAGTACTACCTCGGAGGTAGTACTTCCATGCTGTGACCTGCCGTTAACTGTAGGCATGAAAGTTTCTGAAAAATGACCTCCATTTACACAGAGACATTCTTACCGAAGTAGTCGAGTGATATGTTAAGAATGGAACTGTGAGTTACAGGTAACCCCTTCTAAACAACATGATCTATACACGATGACATTACCAAAAAAGTCAGAGAGTAATCTAACGAGCAGAAAGTGTAAGAAACATTACTCGTTTTATATTCCAGTACATGGTACCCAGACAATCTAATCGAACACATTAAACTGTTAAATAGTAAGTTTGTGGTTTTAATCCGGTCGTCGTTAGGCCTACGAGTTCTCTCAGTTAGCATAGAAGCCTGGAAAGCATAAAAACATGGACGTGATTCTTACCCGGTCTGACTCTGCTCCAGTCAGAAGAACTGCCAATAGAGTAAGAGCTAGGAAGAATTTCATGATGAATTGAATTAGTTGATACTAGCCAATTGTTGCCAGTCGACCGTCAGCGAACAACGAAAGATGAAATATAGCTACTCTTTTATAGCTGCACACAGGAATGGATAAAAGTTAATGACGTCATGCTGAATATCCAATCAAAATCACCATTGTACAGACCTTGCGCGTTTCGTAGACACTGTGACTAACAAGTGATATCTGGGGCAATTCTATTAAAAAAGTGGAAAACTTCTGACATAGGAAATATGTGGGGGGTTCTTACTTGAAATGTGGAAGTGGAAACATATATGCTACTATACATTGGCCTATTTTTTGACAAGGGGTAGTTCCTCCATCCCTGCTTCCTCTCCTCACATCCTAGTTTGGTGGTAAAGGTGGTCAAGGAGGACTGAAAAGGCAACATAAATTTAAATTAAAGAAAGGGATTGTCTAATGAATGTCGTTCATAGACATGATAACATGCAATAATGCAACCGTAAATAGACCTTGTGTACTACCTAGGAGCGAATCCAGGGGGCCGGGGGGCCGGGTCCCCCTCGCCACGAAAAAAAAACGAAAGGAGAAAAAAGGAAGAAAAGGAAAAAAGAAAAAGAAAAGGAGAAAGAAAAATTAAGAGAAAAAAATGAATAAAAGTGTCTAAGAACGTATTCAAAGTATATATTTCTGTAGGGGTTGGGTGGAGCTATAGCTGGATTATCTCTTTAGTTATCTTTCAAAGTGCTACAATATTCGAAAACAGATGAATAGCTGAGTAATGATCCTTGACTTAAGATCTAAATAGGTAAACATCGTGACATATGCAGTATGGGCCCGGCTAGCTGCACTGAAATTTAGTAACAATTTTGTGTTAAAGAGTGAATTTTTTGTAATCTAGAGGGATTGAGAGGCAAAGTTTTCGCCATACAGACCTTGCAGAATGAATACAGAAGACAAGCTGTCAGGTGACATGCTTGTATGCACACTGGCACCAGCTGTTGCAGGGAAAGTAGCGGCGTGCATACCCTCTTCGATTTCGAAACTGTCTGAAAAGTTTTAAGATTAACTTAAAAGGCTTTTAAGCTACAGACAGTGGCGTCGGCACAGTGGGCAATGGGTGACGTGTGTCCCCCTCCACCACCGATTCTTGAAATTTTTTAAAATGGCCCAAAAAGTCGTTTAAGCTACAGATTTCTGTGGAGGGTGTAGGGTGAGATGTATTTTTGATGATTGGTTTATTTGTTCAAATCATTTTCTTTCACAAACTGTTCTCAAACTATCATAAGTTTTGGAAATTCTTGACAAATTCCAAATTTTCGCACGCTCCGCTAGCGTCAAGCCTTGAGTGTCAGAATTGTCCATATTGTCAATAGCTTTCGGTAACTCACGGGGGAACAAAGGAGCAAAAGTGCTTTTTAAGAATTCTCAGTCAGAAGATTCGTTTCTGAATAGCATAGGTTGGTGGGAAAGTGACAGTGTCCGATGCAGGTTCTGAATGCAAGTTTTGTCATGGACTAATATTTTATTCAAAATTTCGGCGCGCTTCCCGCGCATACGACAGGGTTTACACCCGATTTCATATACCATTGACAAAGCTATGACGCAAGAAATTATCCCAATGCAACATTTTTCTAAATAGTATATCTCCTTCTCTGTAGGGCTCTCATCATTATGGGATCTTTGACTAATCTAGTCTAGCACATGATTTGAAAGACTGAAAGTACGTAATTGCCGTTGCTTATTTTCCAAACATTTTACCGCGACGTTCAATAACGACGAAAATCTTTTCTGAAACGAATTTTGCCTGTCCACCATCCCTCTTGCTATACCTAAAAAGAAGGTGATATATCATATCTCCTCCCATATGGATGTCGGGTAGTGAGAATCCCGTTGGTCCCTCTTTTGTATACTGTAACTAATTCAGAGCTCCCGGGAGGCTCTATGCTGTTCTCTGTCAACCTTGGATATCCTTTTAAAATGTAAAGGGAAAATTTTATTATAGTCCAAGAATGTTTCTGTGGACTCCACGCAGGTATAATTGCGTGTACAATTTTTCCATGGGCGTGGATCATGGGGGACGGGGAACGCGTCCCCCTCACTTTTTTGGAAGGGGGGACATCGTCAAAAAGTCCCTCTCACTTTTTCAAAAATGATGCAACAGACTGCAATTATGCCTAGGAAAACGAAATTTTTAGAAGAAAAATAACCTAAAAATCCTACACTTTTGTTGTACCAAATTGCATCTGAGGGCATTCAGTTCTAGAAATATTTTCCTTGGACCCCACCCCCATGCCGACCATCACAAAACTTATTGCCTCCCCGTGACGCAAATGCTGGATACTACCACTGCTTCTTCCACCAGGACGGCGATTCACAAATGTGAAAAAGTCCCCCCACACACACTCTTTTGGAGATGGATCCATGCCCATGACTTTTCCTGGGACTTAAGGAGGTTTGAAGACAATATGTTAACCGTCTCTTACTCCCCTTTTTCACCCGAACAAAAGTTAGAATTCACTAAACTGTGGACATTTTTTAAACATACAATCACTGTAGAATGACCCAAAGATACCACCATTTTGCATAAAGGCCCCCTAAAATTAAAATTAACAAAAATTTCTCACATGGGAGGGTAAACCCCTTCCTGGGATTGCACTCTCATGTACTAACAAGAAAAGGCTCTCCCACTCTTGTATATAGCGTTTTCGAAATCCCACTGCCTAAAAAGGCACTGTTTAGCAGTTATCTGCGGTTCCCCCAATCACCCACTTCCGCCGGCACCATCGGTCATAGATTTCTGAAGGGTATACCCTTCAAAAATCCATAAAGAAGGTAATTTATCATCTCTCCTCCCATATGGATGTCAGGTTGTGAGAGTCCTGTTGGTCCCCCCCCCCTTTTTAGTGTACAATTAATGCCGAGCTCCCGGGAGGCTCTATACCGAGAATTTTCGGCGCGCTTCGCGCGCAATTGTCTACGCTCACGGAGAGAGGTACGTTTTTATTGAGTGATGGATTTATTTTTATCACTTTTTACCAAATATCATTTGAAATCTTTCACGATTTTTGCAAAGTCTTGTCAATATTTCTTGATTTTCGCTTGATCTGCGCCCATGGAAAGTACTACACCACACGAATATAAGAGCAAGGCTGTTATTCGCAAAATTTGGTACTAGTTTGTCAAGTCCTACTTGAAAACTGAACAATTAAAATTGAGTTCTGAAAAAAAGTGCGGAAACTGAAGGTTATTGGTACTTAAGACTCTATCTGGCGTCATATTGCCTGAGATACTTTTGCAATTAAGTCGTTCTAAACAGTCCATTTCCTCCTCGACAAATATGACCTGTAAATAAAATAACCCTCACAATGGGTTTAATTTTTTAAAAACCTCCTATCTGACTCTTGTGTAAAGCTAAAGGCAGGACTTTATATAAAGAAGTGCCACTTTGCCAGGTCATTGCTTCCACACGTTTTCGAAGTACTTTCGTTGTGCAGGCTATCTTTTTTAATTAAAACTTAGAATAATCACTTCGTAGTCCGGCCCTTTTACACATTCTGAAAAATCGTAAGAGAAATATAAGCAAAACGTAAAGCAGTAAGACACGTGATCTGAACTATGAGTAAAGCAAAAGTTACTTGTAAACAAATTTTATGCATACTGCTATTAGTACAGGAACTCTTGAGTAATGCATCATTCCATGTTTGAACAGCCATTTTGCATCCCCATTAATTATGACCCTGAATGATTCCTAATGGCCCAAAATGAAGTTAATTGAAGGTATGCATTCGGCTTTATCCTCCAAATATCCTCCTTTTTCCTTTCTCGGGTTGTCTCAGAACAAGAAGTCTTCTTGCTTGGTGGCTAACATGGTTGTAAATTAATGGGTGACGTCATCAGCTATTAATTAAAATGCACTCGTCGAAAGACAGGTTGTCTCTGTCTAATGGCTGATGTGAGTGTACACTGAATACACAGTCACCATCAAGACTACATCAAAACAGGGAGTTGCTGAAAGGCAGAGTTACAAGGAGGTGCACTGGCAATGACGATACCCATACGAGTACGAAGCTGCTCTGGGCTGGGGTGAGGGGAGAGGGAAGAGGGAGGGGCTGAACATTATTTCGGACCGCCCTCCTGGGGTAGGGGTGTAAGGTCCCCACTTTGGGGAAATTTGTAAATATTTTTAGGGTCCTTAGATGCAATTCGGTGCGACGTTTTTGCAAGTTTTAAAGAAAATTGCTTAACGTTTGGATATTTTTTTTTATAGAGGGAACAAATAAGGGATTTTCATCCTCAAATAGTGGAAGGCGGAAGTAAGTTCACTCTTCAGTCTCCTCTCCCACTCTTTATACGCCTACTATGACGATACCCACAGGCATACTAGTAGGGGGTTGGGGTTTGGGAAAACCTATTTCTCGAGCAAATTTTTGGAAAAAAATTTGGGCAAAATTCTCAAAATTTCCCGTGCCCTTATAAGAGTATCAGTGAACTTTGATGCCAGATTACCTTTCATGATATTACTTGATCCAGGGTTCTCAGGGGCTATCCCGTGGGAGGTGTAGGAACATGGGGGTTTTACTCAAAGTTGGATAGTTTTCCAATAGGGGTAGCCTGGAGACTTGTGTACCCTAAAAGGTAGCAAAGCCCGTGGAGTGGACTTTCTGGTGTTACGGCTTGTGGTCGCAAGTCAAACCAATAACAGCGAAAGATCACAGAAGAACGAGATTAAAATTCAACAACTTAATGATTATTTACAATCTCCTTATCTTACTTAAATTTACAATAATTAATTAGACTTACTCACAATCCTTTACTTAATATTTGCCTGGTCTGGTCCAAGGGCTGGTAGTGCATGCACGTTGACGATGGTACAGTAGTAGACCTGCAGCGTGCTGTAGCGTAGGAACTGGTTCCACGAGCGAATAACGACAAGGCTAGCGATGATGGATGATAACAATCTCAATACACAGCGTAGAAACGGCGTAAGGCAATTTATCAGAAGTGTTCAGTGTCAGTGGCTGCCTTATGATATCTCAGCAGTGTCTGGGCTGGATGAAGTTTTAGGGTATTTCTCGATGTCTCTCTACGATAACAGTTGTTGAACTGCCTTTTATATGCTAGGCTTTTATTCGAGAACTCTCCAGAATTTAACAGAAACTTCTAGTGTACACAGTCCAGTAATTACGAGAACGTTCCTTAATAGAAACTTCTAGAACACACAGTCGAGACATTACGAGAACGTTCCTTGTATGCACGGTAGTAAACAGTGTAGAAGTGTCGTCAGGCCGCGTAAACAGTTCTCTCTTCTAGACAATTCTAGAAAGGCTGCGTTGAAGTTGAATTCTCTGGAACTTTCCATTCGCTCGTCGATGGATTCAATCCGGTGTTCCTGACGGGTCGTCTTGTAACACTGGCGATCTAGGTGTTACAGTAAAGTTGTCTTTGCATGGTGCTCGGAAACTGAAGATGGCGCCTTCTTAGATAATGACAGAAGGTCTGAAATTCGAAACACCACCACCCCTCCCCCCCAAAAAAAACATGAGTGTTTCACCAGGGAGCTGTTACGGATTCACTACGGACATTTCTTATTGTCATCTTCCTTACGTACTATCTACGTCCTGATCTAATGACATTTTCGTTGTTTATTACAAGGGCATCGATGACGCAAACTTTGACAAGCGATGCAAAACTTTGTCGGGGGAAGTTTTCATGTTTCATCTAGCTTGAAACTTTAAATGAGCCTCTTTGCTCCTATATGAGGAGCATGTTATGTTGTAGCAGGGAGTTGTTATAGGATAGCAGCTCCCTGGTTGTAGCTGCCGCATTTTTCATCAGTCCCTATACCTTTGTGCTGTTGTTTAGAAAATAATTGACAGAATTGTTGTAAGCTTTATCAGGCGGTAAGAGTTTTTCAGAGCCCTTCCTCATTATACGAAAGCCGAGAAGTACGGTGGCTTGAGCGAAACACACATGCTTAAAGTGTACCTTAAATTTGAAATTTCACAAAAAAAAAAAAAAATCAAAAAGCTTGAAAAATGAATCCAAATGGTCCAACTCTTTTCGTCAAAAGATTCTTTTGAGCTGAGATATAAAATGTTGAAGTTTATTCACTAAATTTAAAATGGTAGATTGTGCAATAATTTGTGATGTCATTCTTGTACTCTCAAGTTACAGTCTTTGTTCTGCTTTGTTTTTCCGAAAGCCACTACACCTTATTCCAAAATGTGATCACTTTCATGTTGTTATAGGGGGACTTGAATATACAAGCCCTCTCCGTGCAACATGGTATGCAAGAAAACAGGAAGTTCTTCAAGGGCACATAAACATTTTAATTTCATAGGGAAACAAAAGCAGGTAATATGAGTTGCACAAGAAGAACATCACAAATTATTGCGCATTTACATCTCAGCAACAGAATAAGCTATGACAATGGGACTTGAATGAATAAGAGTCATTTTCCAACCTCTAAATTGTATATTCTTGTAACTTTAGACTTACGGTACTCTTTAATTGAGTCTCCCACACACCGTATTGCAATCGCAGGTAAATTGAGAAATCCGACTGCGGTTCTCTTGTTCACACAATCCAGAAAACTGGTGAACAGAAAAATAGTATACTCAGTTCTCACATACACCACATTCTGACAAAGTTGTGAAACGGAGAATCCAACATCGAAAATAAATGCGTATTTTTTAATATCAACTCGATGAGCTCTTTAAAAATAACATAATATACATTCAGTGGCAGCGGTAGGAGGTTCGGTCAGAGGGGCGAAACTGGTATTTGGGGGAACTAAATGTTTAGCAGGTAGATCAATAGTACTACGCCAGCGCTTCTCAACTTTTTCTCTCTGATTTCCTACTTGTTTGAAACAAACAAAAAACAAAAACAAACAAACAAAAAAAAGCAAAAAACAAAAATACACACACACACACAAACAACAACATCTCTCTATTTACGAAAATTAACCATTTATATCTCAATCTTTTTCTCTCCCATAATAGAATTAAGGCGAAAATTCAATTCACTTAATGCTCATTTTACTTTTGGGTGTGGATTCATGATTTTGAACAACGTTGGGGTTAGTGGTTCACTTTGTGAGAGTGACAAATTAAGGCAAGAAGCCCAGAAGGAGGGCTACGGAGGGGCCCGGGCCCGTAGCCAGATAGCTTCTAGGAAGCGACAAAAATTAGGGTGGCGAGCCATACTAAATGCATCAAGGAAACTGTATTTTTTGTAACTCTCTAGGGTCGCAATTTTTTCTAGGGAGAGCCACCCCCAGTCGCCCTTTGGCTACGGGTTTGGCAAGGGGTCTCCCCAAGAAAATGTCTAAGTAAAACACTGCAGGACGAAAATTCCTAGGATTGTGCAATCACGATGACTACACAAGAAAGCATTTTATGAAATCTTACATTGTTTTGAAGTGTGACTAATCTGCAATTTTAGCAAGTTCATCATTCAAGGGGCAGGGGCTGGGCCCCAACGGAAGTTTTTGCCTGTAGGAAAATTATTAGAACAAAAATGACTATTGCTTTTCATGTCTTAAAGTATCTCGCCCCTAAAAAAAGTCACCTATGAAAGCTATCCCTCCTCTCCACAACACCCTGTCCTCCTACCGGTATACACTTTGAAATATGCTTGCCAGTAACTTTAATCACATATTGTTCAAAATGACATTGAAATTGAAAACTGTTAGATGCCAATTTCTTGCTTATGGAAATTAAGGTAGGTATTCACAAAGCGTTTAATGCACAGTTAATTATTTTGAAGTGTCCAGTGACTGTAGCCATTGATTGAAAGATAATGTTCGTGTCAATGTGAACAAGACAAAGACGAGGCTATTCATTGATCGGAATAAAGTACTCCTTGCACAACTGATCACACCCATCTCCATTCCTTCTTCTGAAGTGACCCCAAGGTTTACAGGCCATAGCCTGAGGGAAATCCCCAGGGAGGCAGTTCATGACGCTATATAAGCGGAAAACCAAGTGGTGTGCCTATAGATGGTTGACCCCAGGAGCTGGACCCTTCCTTTTCACCTGTGAATGGGTTCCATCTTGGGGGAGGGTGCTGAGGGGAAGGGGTAACCATAAGGTCTGGCTTAGATGCAAAATGGTGCTATCTTTGACAAAACTTTGAACTGATTATATGTTTAGAAATTATCGTTTTTAGTGGTCTGTCCTATTTCTGGCTGGGCGTAAGGCAGGAGGTGCTTTCTAAGAGGAGGGAACGACAACGACGGTACCAGTTTCAAGGTTTGTGTGAAAATCTCGAAAACTAATTTATAGGTTGGTAGGTACGTGTACATTTCACTAAGGGAAGGGGCCTTTAATGGATATATCATGTACTGTATGATACCTACCGTTTGCCTTACGAATAATGTATTGGATTGAGGGTAGAATTTCGGACCAGTGCAAAAAAAGCTATGTGAGCTAAGCATGTGCTGTTATGACACTTGGTCAGAACTTTTGTTAAGCTACCAGTACATGAATTCAAACTATATAGAAGAGACACAACCATACTCTAAAACGTGCCGTGGTGGTTCCCCAACAAAACTAAAAGGACAAAATTCCCACAAACTATTCATTAGATCAGATTAAAATTATTTTCATTTTAAAGATGATAAAGATAACAAAAAATATACTATTGACTCCCGGCGAAGTCCCATCTGAAACAATCGACTAAGGGTGTGTGTGGGTGTGTAGGGTGTTCGAAACTGGCGTAGCTGCCCGAAAATTCCGTCACTGCAAAGAGAAGTCACGCACTCCGCTGCACGTGTCTGCCTTGGAGCGCAGCCCGGGCCTGAAGCATGTCCGTCTACTCAGTTCATTCGCGGGCAGCTTCGCTGCTGGGAAATTCCCTTGCAGTCCTTGCGGGTCCTTTCCCAGTACCCCGTAAGGTATTGAGTGTGGGTGTGTGTGAGCCCGTGGTGTGTACAGTCATGATATGGGTATGTGTGCACTCACCAACGTGGCCTTAGCGGGTACGGCACGTGTCTGCCTTGGAGCGCAGCCCGCCCTCAACATGTCCGTCTACTCAGTTCATTATGTGTGTGTGCATGCGTTTGTAAGTGTGTGTGTGTGTGTGTGTGTGTGTGTGTGTGTGGGAGGAAGCTCTAGCCAACTAACCCGAATCCGAGTCAGTCTCGGTGGCCTAATTATGGGCCAGTGTACGTCACACGGCTGGTTTTTATAATCGTTTCGCGTACAGATAATAAATTAGGTCATTGTTAAGGCCAAATACATAGCCTGGACTACATATTAATTCCGCTGATTGTGTGGGACCATTCATACGTAACACTTTTTACGAAACTAACGCCTTCAAGGGAAATATTGCGTTTGTTGTACAGAAAGGTTTAAAAAGGTTTTTAAGACCATGGTTTATCGTTATAGAATGAAAAGAAATTCAAAGGTAAGATAACAGGGTCACTTTTCCTCCAAATAATGACGTTCGCAAAGAAGAAAATCACCATTTTGAGGCGCATAAATGATTTAGTAACCCATGTCAAATTTTGAAATGACGCAACATTCGTAAGTCTTGTAACGGGTAATATTTTGGAAAAGCAAAGCTGTCACAAGAGTTTTTGTGAGATTCAATGATTAAAAACTGTTTTCTCTCTGTGCCAAGTTGATGCAGTGTATTCTATTTGCATTACTGGCGACTAGGGCTGGAATAGTTTCTAAGTCCAGGTGTTGCCCTTTCCTTGCCATTTTCGATTCCGAGACCTCCCATTTAGGGCTCATTCCGAGTATAGGCATAAACAGACTCCAATCCAGAATTAAGTTCGAGTCCGGACTAGGGCATCACAACCCTTGTGTCTGTTGCGTGATCCCATGTACACCCTATGCATTGCCGTCACGCCGATGTCATGATAGAGGACAAATAATGAAGCTAGCTAGATAAAGTACATTACTTTTTACGCATACTGTGGGCACAACGTAGCCTTTGAACAGGCTCAGGCTCACAGACTAGGCGCGTATCCGAAAGGTACGAAAATTAGTTCATGTAAGTTGCAATGATGTGCGCTTAACTCAGTCGAGGGCGCACATTCTATTCAGTGACGTCATATGCATTAGTTCTATAGCCTGGGCATCATTTAGCCACCATCACCGTACTCAGCACTGCGGATGTTTAGCAAAATTAATTCAAATATAACTCTTCTTCGGGAAAATGAACGCTCATCTCATGAAAATTAAAAACGATCCTTTATAAGACAGGAAACGGAAGAAAACACATATTAGATAAAAAAAATAACATTTCTTTATAAAATGTTCACGTTATATTTGATGCATCAATAAGTGGATTACAATATATATCAGCAAAGTGGAAGATTTAATTCAGCTGAATTGCTGAGTACATGCCGACAAAACATTTTTTGCTGACTTATTTTTCTATCGGAGTGAAAATTTTGACTTTTGCCTGTCTTTAAGTCCGCTTACACACCACGTAAATGTTTATTTAATTCTACTGAGCCGGTCATCGTTTCGAATACCCGTGCGCCTTGGTAAGACATCACGTGACACCGGAACTTTTGAACTGAGTTTAAAAGAAGACATTTTGATTTTTTTTAAGTTTTGTGCAATTGTGTGGTAATGGATCGAAAACTTGCCTATTAAAAAATATATAAAAAAAGAAACGAAAAGTAATTGACGTACATCAGTGGCCCAGGGATGCATGGGGATCATGCGCCAGGCCCAAAAATGGGTGGGGAAAAATTTGTAAGGCCATTTTAAATGAATCCAGGCTGGGAGACTATCAAAGAAGTGCTGCGTTCAAATGGCGCATAGAACAGAATGAAAATTTTGCTCCAAATAGATTCCAGGTCGTAGGAAATTGCACTTCCCAGAACTGTGGGTCTATCATTCTTTATTTGGAAATGTCGTGCTATAGAAGTGTGTACATTTCCAAAATAAAGATCAATTAATTTTTCTTTACAAGAATGATGATGCGGAGGTGGGGGAACTTTTCCTATAAAGTACATTTTAGACATTAGTGACATCATTCGAATGGAACTAAGTTCCTTGAGGTGCAATCTGAGAAGTGGGGTGTGCCTGTTCTCCCTGGAGAAAATTTCTCTTAGAAGGAGCTTGGATGCAAAAGGGTGATATTTTTATCTCCTCAAGAGTGTTCATGCAGACATTACCATTCAAGTGTCAAGGACTAAAATACGTTTCGTTCAAAAAGGCAAAATATGTTTTAGAATAATGAAAACTTTAACACCATTTCGCCATAGGCAGGCAACTGCTGCTCACACTGACACACAGCCTATGCAATGAGAGAGTTAAGCTGGTTTAGTGTTTTTATAAATTAGGTCCGCAGAACAGTGAAGTGCATCAAAACTCTGAAACACATGTGCCTTCTTTCTCCTCCTGATACCATCCTCATAGGCGTACGGGAAGACATTTCACAGGACGGACGGAGGGTGTTTGCCCTGAAAATTTTGCAAATTGCCCTGATTTTCAACAGTATGCATTGTGCCCAATAACCATTTTGCCCTGTTGGCAAACGCCGCTGCCCGCCGCACTGCCCTGCACTGATCCCTTGCCCTGAAAATACACGTGTCAGTGCCCTGAAAAAAGCATTTTCCCTGCTCTGGGGGGGGGGGGGCTGCAGCCCCTCAGACCCCCGCCTCGTACGCCTATGACCATCCTTGGTTGGAAGGTGGTGCAAAGTTGTTAAAGTGTCAGCTTTTAATGAAATTGCATTTCAGATAATATAGTCTCGACGAAATTAGGCTACATATGGGTTGGGTGCTCTTCATCCCAAATAAACTTGGAAAATTTAAATGTCAGTTACATGCGATAAGGTGTTAAAATACTAAGAAACCAAACAGCGGAATTACAGCATAAGAACATATCAAACAAGGATTTCTCTCTTAAAAAAAGGAAAAAAAAAACACACACACAAACACAAAAACCACAAAAAAGAGAAAATATGACCCTCGAGACTGTTTCATCATACAGAGCCAGGTGTGTATAAGAATGATGAGAATGTTTCTAAACAGTAGCAAAACTAAATGTTATGAATATGTAATGTGTAGGTAAAATGTGAATATTTAAATGGACATCATATTGACGTGTTGCAGGCAATACAATTTACTATATCCGTGCTCAAAAGTACCTGGACGGAAAGGGGTGGTCGCTTCCATCCTCGAGTGGGGGTGATAACCGCTCAGCCCTCCTCCCTTTCCCTTGCCTGTGATGTAATTACACAACGATATAACCTTGCCCTCAGCAAATAACTGTGAAGTTCCTAAGATACATACTGCAATTACAAGAACACAATTATGTATATGAAGTCATATCAATAAAATAAGAATGCTATATTATAACTACGTAGTTAGTAATTATAATCACTAATTATTGAAAAAAAGTTTCTTTTCCCTTCTACCTATATTTTGTGATTCTATATGCTCTGTCTTTTACATATATTTTGGCCATTTATAGCTTACATTCCTTGTCACGTAAGTCAAATTCTTGTCAAGTTATTGTCCCTGGGTGTTCGTCTGCTGTAGAGCACAACCCCATTTTAAGCAGGCTATTTTGTGTTTTATCAGTTGCACATCGACTTTATGCCAATATACCTATGCAAAAAAAATGTGGCCGTTTACCGTGTTTATTATGCTTTCTATCTAGCGCCACTATTTTATGAACCCTTCGATTTCGTCTTCAACTCGGGCTTTAGCCAGCAAGACTTTTGGCAAGTAGTTTTGCTTGTTTGAGACCTCGCGCATTGTTTGATATATCTGAGCACGATATTCATTACAACGTTCTGACAACAGCTTATGTCTGAATGATAAAATTATGATTGAAAATATTGGACAGGAATATCCTTAAATTATTTCACGCTTTTGAGTGATAGAAGAACAGTTTAAAAGTAGAGCAAAGTGAAAATAGAATAATTTTAAAAATAATAATAATATCTTAGGAACAGTTTTAAAGCTTTCGATCAAGGGCATCAGACGCTTTTCAAACGTGCGTGTGTACCTGGGGTGGAGGGAGGGAGGGGGCATGACCTTGACCAAAATAATTGAAGCGCAAAGTCTTAGAAACTTGTGGTCGGGGGCTCTCTAAAGGGACCGGGAAAATTGTATCCCATGTGATATGTGATGTGATCGGAGGCATTTCCCCTACGATTTTAGTACATGGAATTGTTGTTTCCATACATCATTTTTCGAGTTTGATTTCCTTGAGTTAGCTATATTTTGAGCAACTTTTATTAAATTTCTGGAAGGAGTGGGGGAGGGGGGATCGACGGTATGATATACCCTTTACTTTCAAAGTGGGGGACAAGTCTCCCTGTACCCCTCTTGTTGACGTTCATGCTTTCGATAGATTTGTACATTCCTGTTTTCAGTAACTTTTGCTCTTGTACATGCACAATTAAGCTTTTGAAGACTACACTTTACCGCTGCCATGGCTGTGAAAAAGTAATTTGCAGTTACGTCATCAGCTGGAACAGAGGAATAATACTTGGAAAATCTAAATATTGCTTTCATTACGATATCACTTAAATTAAATTCAGCACAGCACCAGATCACGACGTATTCCGTGTAAAAAGAATTCCGTATACAAAGTCTAAGTACATATTACATACATCAATGACCATTACCCATATAAAAGTCTTCTACAGAATTCTATAGAAATGCCTATGGAGCTCTTTAGAACTTTAAATTAAAGAATCAACGATTTTCTATAGAAATGTTAAGAGTCCTCTATGAAAATTTGAAGTCCCTTTAGAGTTCTATATAATTTCTATAGAAGTTTCCATAGCTCAGTTTCTACATAGAACAGCCTGCGTAGAACAATCCTACAGGATACTCTCTATAAAAATTCTATCGAAACATATTGATACATTTCTATAGAACTTTCATAAAGTTTCTACAGAATTTCTATACAGTTTCTATAGAACATCTAATTTGCATATTAATTAATTAAAAAAATTAAAAGGTGCATTCAGATCCCCTATCTTTGATCTTTGCAATGATATAAAGGTCCCCAACAAAATATTCTTCTAAACTGAGCCTGATCCTGGCTCAGGAGTATCTGTGGGGACGACGGCGGAGCTCACTGGCGGAGGCCTTCTATTCAGCCAGTCTAGAACGAGACTTCGCAGTCAGGGTGTTCGGTAGTTCTTGTTAAGTAAGTTGTCCCATGTAGACGTATATTTCCTTTAGGGAGCAGAACTTCAGGAGTATTGTTTGGTTTTCGCCCCTGGCTCTTCCTCAGAGAGTTGAGGGGACTTTTGGAAAAAAAAGCCTGGCTGTCTTGCCCGAGATACGAGAGGGCATTGAACAAAGTAAAAGCATCTTGGATGCAAAAGTCTCATACACATTATGTTCATAGTATCGAATGGACAATGTCTATCTGTTTTTCACAGAGAGTAATTGCAGACATTTTTGTTTAAACCTCTATACAGTTTCTATGGAACCTCTATACAGTTTCTATAGAACCTCCACTCATTCTCTATAGAAACTTATAGTGTTTTTTTAAAAAAGTAGTTCACTTCTCTAAAGAACCTCTACATGGTTTCTTTAGAGTATTTTAGGGTTATTCTGAAGAAACTCTATAAGATTCTATAGAAGGTCTATAGGATTTTCCTTTAGAAGGACTACAGGATTTTCTACAAGAATTTCTATAGAAAATCTTATACAGTTTCTATAGATTTTTTCTTAGAATTCTATAGAAGATCTTTGTATGGGTAAGCTCCATATGCATGGACGTAGTAAGAGACACAAGGATGAACCGACTCCTTTAAGATTTATGTTTAGTTGATAAACTTTCTTCCATGTCAGTACTCCTTCGTTTAAACATATGTTTGGCTTTGATTTGTGGATATACTTGATATACAACAAACTGCATGCATTTGAACAGGTATAGTAAGAAAATAAAGATAGTTTTGATAGGTTTGATAACAATCAGATTTTCTTTCGAATTGACGTCATATAACGGAGTTCACATTTCGAGTAGTTCCTTAGTTTGCGGGTAGTAACGATGCGGCAGTACAGTGGTCTTCGGTATTCGATTTTCGTTTTGGAGGTCGATGTGGATACGAAGTATGAACATCGTTGTTTAGGCACTCTTAGAGGTTGGTCAAATGATGCACGATTTGGAGGGACCAAAAAGGCACAGCATTTCTGAAAAAATCTCAAAGTAACGCGATCGTAATCGCAAGAGCGCAATTACGTATTGTGACATCTGAACTCGCCCTTTGATTGATTAAATGAGTTCTGGTCATGTATTTTTTCGATGCAAGTGAAAAAGCCATTCGGATTTTATTTCTAGAATATTTTCACACTGCGTTTTCTTCCTTGCAATTAATCTGTCAACTTCATTGAACTACAGTGTGTGCGAACCCACTCGTGTCAACGCATATCTCTGGTTGTACAGTAGGCTAGTTTAAAATAATCTTTCCGAAAGTCTGTGCGTAGAATTTCCTTCAAGGCATTTTCTTATGTAGTTTTGCTGAAATTTTCTTTCAGTTGTGGGTGAAAATTGATATTTCGCTAAGTCTGAAACAATGCAGTAAAGAAAATGCGATTTGCGCCACAAATAACGCAATCGTGCATTTGTCCTAGCTTATTCCCGCTAAAATACGGGTTCATATCTACAGGGACGACGGTAGAGGGGGTGTGGGGGGTGTGACACCTAGCTTATTCTTGAGACTGGTACTGTAGAGGCATTTTCCTGCTTGGTATCGGCTTCCCCAAATCAAGAAAGGTTGTCGCCCTGCCCCAAGTCGTGGTCTGTCTACATGACTGGTGTACCTGCAAAGCAGTCATAGCATCGGCTGTCAGAATAAATACCCACCTAAAAAACGACAGTTCAGTGTGACTCTATTTTGATAGAAGGGTTACTTTTCTCCTGGTAGATTTGGTCTTGCCAGTCATATGACGAGCTCCCTCCCTGGTTGTTCTTGGTTTATGCAATCGATCAGACGTTTAAGACAAGCATTAAAGTAGGAGGTCTTGAATAAAGAAAAACATTGCTAGACAGTGTGTTGCAACCACACTATATGATAAGTCGTAATTGACGTTTTCCATGAAGAATGCACCACACCACACCATCCCAGCTCAGTAGTTGTCACTCTGAACATAGGCTTGATGTCCATAAAAATCGAACTTCACAAAGCAGTTGACTCCTCCTCAAACTGTGCACTGTGTTTTCTTGTCCCAGATGGTTTGAAGGTGGCCATAGTAGAGGCGAGATCATTCTAAATGTAAGTAAAGAAGTATACTGAAGTGATTAGTTGTCCTTAAAATGCAAAAAGTTGAAATAATCAGTATCTGAAAATAAAATTTTGCTACCCTCAATTTTAAACTGTGCAGCCGCAATGTGTTAGTGCAGTGGTCCTCAAACATTTTTAGGCTGAGGGCCAAATGCACAAGCTTTGCCGAGGACGAGGGCTGCAGGGGAGTTCTAAAGTCTAGAGGTAGGACACTTATTCGTGAAGCGAATTAAGTAATACATATTAGTTTCCGAAGTTGTATCTACGGCAAACAGCAGCAGAGGTACGGAACTTTCATGTGGAGCGGTTCATCAAGAGCGCGCTATCCGCAAGTAGCATCTAAACTCTTTGCTGGGAGTAAAATATTTCCCATGAAAAAAGTTGGGCCCAACCCTAAAAAATTTTACCCCCCCCTGAATATTTTTCTGCGGACGCCCATGGATGGTCTGAGGTCAGAAAATTTGGCTTTCCTGATACCTTAGATTGCAGGAAACTGCACTCTTAACAATTTTTTCTACAATCCCGAGTGGTGCCAGGACTTGCCCCCTAGGAAGGGGGAGAAAGGTCCCCAGTAAGAGGTTGCAACCCAAAGCCCTGAAGAAGAAAACACTAAGGGTTGCCAAACGGCGGCCAATGCCTAAGTTTTGCCGCTCGCGAAGCGTGTAGAAAAGTTTGGGGATTCAAATGAAGAAAATTTGAAAATCTGGGTTTTTTTTAAAAAAAATCAGTTCTCCTTAAGTAAAGCTATGAGAACTATATATGGTCATCCTTTGCTCTTTCGGACAAATCACAGACATAGCGTAGAGTTGAACAGTGTTCAACTCAGCCTTATAGCGCTACACTGAAGTATGAACAGGCCTTAATGTCATGCCAACAAATATGTAGGGATAGTCATCGTCGGGGGATTACATACTTAAACGTAGGCATTAAGGCTCCTCGAAAAATGGAAAATTACAGCGACAGGGGGCTATCATACCACTGCCTCCACCTTGTAGTATGACCCTGTCTGTAGTTCTACGTTTAGCATTCGATGTTTAGGGGTGGATTTAGGGGGCTAGGGGTCCGGGTCGGGGCGCCCTTTCCCTTCCAAAGAATGTAAAACTTTTTCCAACTTGATAAAACAGTACAAGGCCTTATTCCAATTAAATAGGCCTATGTGATATGTCAGAGTCAGTGAGATTTTGTTCATTATTTTCGACCTCAGAAGATAATATTCCCTGTTATGTTAACATAATTCTGTTACTGACCTTCGGTATTCTGATAACATTATGGCTCATGAAATGGGCAACAGTAACTTACTCCGGACATTGCCAGGAGTTACTCATGAGCGCAATATTGGATTGCTTAATTCCGTCTAACAGTTCAAGTCAGATCTAGCGCGAATCCAGATTTTAAGAAGCCGCCGGGGATAGGGTCTCATTTGCGGAGCAAACCCAAGCCTGGGGGCCTCAAGAAGGATTGGATAATTACCCACTACTCTAGATATGCAGGGGCGTCGTCGGAGCTTTCATCATGGGGAGTAGGGGTGTGGTGCCGTATTTGCCGACTGAAAAGAAACAAATGCCGACTGGAAGTGTTGATAAGAGATGCAGTTAATTAGAGCTGAGAACCGCTAGTCCAACTGGTAGTGGTCCAGCAGGGGTAGCGCCAGGGGGGGGGGGGAACGACCCGAAGCTTTGACAGCCCCGATGCCGTTGATGAGGGGAGATTTGAAGAAAACCTGTGTACTATAGGCCTACAGAGGTTGGAGATGTACATATGTTTCTCTCGAAAGTGTTGTGATCAGAATAGCTGCATGTATTATAACCTTAATAATGTTCATAAGATGGCGTGCAAACTGTGACGAATGCGCCCGAAGCGCGCCGAAATTTTTCATTAAATAAGATTTCCATGACAAAACCTGCATTCATGATCCTCTGCATCAAGACACTTTCAATTCCTCAACAAACCTGTATGCCAATCACAAAGCCAATCTTTTACCTAAGAATTGGTAAACAGCCTTCAACTTTTGTTACTGTGCTTCTGCGGGAGTTGCTACCGGAAATTATTAACAATAAGGATATTACTGAGGCCAGGTTTGGAGCGCGCGGTGAGCGAAAAAATTTTGATAGTTTGCGAAAGATTTGGGATAATTCTGATAGTTTGAGAACCATTTGTGTTAGAAAATGATTACCACAGATCCATCACTCGGTTGAAAACACACTTCACCCTACCCCCTACAGAAATCTATTACGCCTTTTGAGATCATTTTAAAAATTAAAAAAAAAATCTGAAAACGACTGGGGGAACGCACCCCCATGCCCCCCTTGCCGGCGCCACTGGCGGTCCCTATCCTACTATTCTCCTGTAGAGTGGTTGCAAGGTTGAGGGTGGACTGGAAAATTTAAAGCATGGAAAAATTTGGGTCAGAGACACAGATAACAAAATTGAAAGCATAGAACATAGGTTCCCCTTAAGGGGGATACTCACTAGAGCAAAGGTTTACTTGATCGATGGTTTACTAAACCGAAGAGCCGCTTGACCGAAAATTTAAGTCGGGTTAGGGGGAGAGTTAAGATTCGGGTTCATTACAGTGTTAGATTAAGGGTTAGGATAAGGATTAGCCTCGGGAAGGATAAGGGTTTAGGTTTGGTTATGGTTACGATTGACTTTAGAGGCAGAATCTTCGGTGTTTTGAACTTCGATCTAATAAACTTTTGATTTAGTGAACCCTGCCTGTTTTCAAAAGGCAGCCGCCGTGCTAATTCCATCCACGAAATTATTTAACACATTCTTGGAGAAATAGATTAAAAATGCCTATAGGTCTATCTGTTTTGTACTATTTGCAGCGATATTCACTTTTTCAACGCGTTCCGTATACGCTCAGTATACGCTTTTCTTTTTATCCGCCGAAATACTTGACGCACACGTCTGCGAACATGGAGAGCGAACCTGCTAGTTGCTTTCCGTTGTGAGCGCGTGAGAAATTAAACGCGCATATACATGAGCGGCGATCGGGGGGGGGGGGGCGGACCGTCGCTCTTGCGCATATAAAAGTGCGTAACTTGAAGATGCCATAGAAATGACTGGCCTATCGATAAGTCTATAAACTTCAAACCAGTCATTGTGCGTTTATACTCTAGTGCACTTTTGTGTAATGCCACTAGAAAGAGATAAACTTCAGTATTCATAAAAACGCCAGTAATTAATTACTAATTAATTAGTTTTGGAAGACATTCATTTGCTGTTCGTTTTCCAAGTGACTGAACTGTCATCAGCATTTCCTCCCCGATATTTTGGCCTCCATGAGGAGGTTCACCACGCCATTTTAAGTTGGGAATCTATGCTATATATTATCTTTGATACACATATGTCCGTGATCAGTGCCTTGTGTGTTATCTTTCCATTAAGCCGACACCCTAATTTACAATAGGTGCTATCCATAAGTTTGTATGGCAATCGAGTTTTAGATTCGTATTCTTCAGGTTGGATTGACTTGTACTGTAAGCACAAAGGTAACGATATGTACTTTCGTTTTTGTAATACATTGGTGTCATTTGCGTCGCATAGTGTGTTGTAGCCACTTCATTAATTTGCTAAGGCAATTGCATGTACTAGACTCAGTGCAAATATGTAATGATGTGCACTTGCGCTAACGCGTAATATTGCTCATTAACGTATTCGAGACCGAACAGGCTTAAAGCACTCTACAGGTGTAGGGCGCGCGCCTTACCATACCCACATCAAAGGTATTATAAGCGTAGATACCAAACTCCCGTACGTACACTGTTACGGAAAACACTGTTACGAAAAACTGTTTTTAAGTTTGTAATGTATGCTGGCCCACAATGTATCAGCGTTATATTATTTCCAAAGGTACCGTAACCTACGTCACGTGACCCTCAAATCAGTTTCAGTTTCTTCGTATATTCCACACTTACGAGAGCAGGATAATGCGCTAGATCACACCTTGACGTGCGTACTTGAGTTACTTGGTACGGCTCAGTGCGTGTGATGAGATAAACAACTCCGTGGATTGCCCTCCTGTTCTGTTTCGTAGGTCAAAATGGTGACTTTCACTTTCACTCCACACCCTACGGAAGCCGAGAACATCGCGTAGTGTGAAATCGGACATGCTAGTTTTCCCACCCCTTTCTTCGGTAAACATGGGAAGGAGAAATCAAGATACGATTTCTCCTTACCATTATCCACCGATAATGGTGAGTGGAGAAAACCAAAGTCAGTGAGGGGGTACTTCAAGAAAGAACCATTACACGGTGTCTATTTTCGAACACCCTTTTCATAAATGGACGCGCCCGCACATGACACGGATCCTCTTTTCAATTTAGGTAACATAGCTAGCTCGCTCGTCGACGATTTCTCCGTACCAAGGTGGAATCATCCCACGTTGGTAATAATATAACCAAAGTTATGTAGCGTCAATCCGTGTCATGTGCGGGCGCGTCCATTTATGGACACTGTGTAATGATCCTATCTTGAAGTACCCCCTCACTAACTTTGGTTTCTCCACTCACCATTATTGGTGGATAATGGTAAGGAGAAATCGTATCTTGATTTGTCCTTCCCATGTTTACCGAAGAAAGGGGTGGGAAAACTGGCATGTCAGATTTCATACCACCGCGATGTTCTCGGCTTCCGTAACACCCTCATTACTTTTCCTGGTTAAAATCCTAGAATCCTAGAATAATGTCCTAGCGTGCATCATGTTCTTCGATATACCGTACTCTACGGCGTCTTCCAACACCGAACGCTCTTAAGCCGCGGTCACACTGCAACGAATTCGGATCGGATTCCGATCCGATTTTTGTGAGTTTTTATTAAAATCTTCCCCATTTCGGGTCGGAGAGAACCCAAAATTTGCCAGCCTGTGTAATTATATGATTTTTATCGCAGGACTACGAAAATTAAATTTACACGAATTATTTCGTGACGTCACATCGACAGACAGCTTTTATCGGACTACGCGTGTCCGATAAAAGAAGTTTGTCGGTGTGACGTCACGAAAAAATCAGTTAATATTTTATTTTAACAGACTTTTGATGCAAATCATATATTTACAATGGTTGGCAAATTTGGGGCTCTTTCTGACCAGAGATGGAGAAGATTGTAATAAAAACTCACAAAAATCGGATCGGAACACGGACTTCTTATATACATGGACAGAGCATATTGCACTAACGTCCTATGCGTAAATTGTCGCCACCGTGTACGTACACGAATAGGCTTACCAATATGGCTGCCTGCTATAGTCTTGTGTGTAAAAGTTTGGACTTGCTCAAGTGGATCAGTATCGACAAATTGTGTGAAAAACTTGTAATATTTTCGAAAGAATGCAAGCTCAGGTCAAATTCATCAAATAGAATGAAGGACTGTGATATTGTTCTTCCATTCATACTGATATTTTGTCTGAAATGTTGCAGATTCATTGTCAAATTGGGCAAATGGTGGCAACCCGGCGGCCATCTTGGTCAGCCTAAATTTGTTCGAACGGTGGCGACAGTATTGATTGCGCAATCCTCTGTCCATGTATTGAAGTCCGTGGATCGGAAGCCGATCCGAATTCGTTGTAGTGTGACAGCGGCTTTAAGCAATGTTTATTTAAAAAGAAAAGTATCAAACGCAAAGTGGTCCGATATGTCGAGTACTTTCAATGGAAACAGTTGTTTATGTTAAGTAGAAATCTGCTGCGCTGCTTGAGTCTATACAGAATGCCTTGCCTAATGAATATGTTATATTTTCTCTTCACTTTTTTGTAAGAATTTTTTGAAGGCAAAATGCAGTCACCCCAATCAGAGTGAGTATGCCCGGTCACTCTTGTTCATGAATGGCCTATTTTGATCATGTGACAATATTTTTGTTAGTGAATATTGAAATTCAAGGAGAATTTCTCCTTGCTTTGTTTGTAATAGGGACGTTCAAAATGTCTTCAGAGTTGCTTGTATTGCAATAAGAGGAAATTTGCAAGAGTTTGCTGATTTTTAAAGAAAATTTTGGGGCGACCGCCTATTGCTTTTAAGTGCTCGTCACACTGCTACTAGCGACAGAAAAACCACTATGTTGGGAGAATGAGCAGGGCACAGATGTATACCGCGTAAACATTTGACTAGGGGTGATGGCCCATGTAATCACCCCACCCCACCCCCCCCCCCCCCACCCCCAATGTTTCAGTCTACAGATACGTGTATAATGGAAAGTATATTTTATTCTTCAGTTTCGTAAGAAATTTTTTCAATCTCGCTTCACTTTCTATAATGACAAATGTTTCTCAAACTATCAGAATTTTAGCAAATCGTTGGCAATCTATCAAAATTTTCGCGCGCTCCGCGCGCTTCCAACCTTACGTCAGTGTCACTCATTTTATTAATATCTTCCGATAGCAACTTTCGGAGAAGCAAACCAGCAAAAAGTTGAATGTTCACGAATTAATAGGTAAAACACTGGCTTATGGCTGTAGTAAGTACGTTTGTTGGACAATTGAAAGTGTCTCGATGTAGAGTCTGAATGCAGGTTTTGTAATGGAAATATTATTCGTCACTGTTTACACTCCATGTCATGACCATTATTAAGGTAATGATACACGAAACTGTTCTGATCACAACACTTTCCAAGGAACAGAGATACATCTCCAAACATCTGTGGGGATCTTGCATCAATATGGGATCTTTCAATCTAATATGTAGCATGATGTAGAAGGTTGAAAGTACGTATCTGCCGTTACATTTTTCCAAAAATTTTTACCAGAGCTTCGCCAGTTCGCTCTGAGCCGTTATAGGTATCGATGGTGATTGTTAATACACTTATGACGAAAAACGCACTCTGTAACGCTCTTATTAGTCCTTCACCCATTTTGTTACACCTATCAGGGAGGTCTAATATCACCTCCCTGCACCTATACTCCCCCTCCCTCTCATTTTCCATTGCTGGCAGCTGTTCGTCCGGATTTTAGTTCAAAAGTAGTAAAAATACGATAGTTGTAAAGTGTTCGGCGGCTTACTCTATTATCATTTGGATGTCAGGTAGTATACGCATTATGTCATTGCCCCCCCCCTCCCCAATTATTATGATTAATGCAGAGCTTCCAGGAGGTCCTATTCAGGTATCTGCTAGCCTTAGACGCCCTTTCATAATGCACAATGAAGGAAAGGACATATTTCGTAATAACTCAAGGATGTTTCTGTGGCCACGCACACATTTTTGTGTAAAAAACTTTCCCGAGACAGAAGGCAGTAAAATAGACAGAAGGGAGGGGGCTCCAGGAGATTTGTTGACAACGTATCTGTCTCTTAACAGACAACATATTCTCTTTTACCTAACCAAAAATTAGCATTCACTAAATTATCGATATTTTCCGGCCATATATTATCAGTTCCAAAAACATCTTTGCCTTAAATCAATAAAAAAATTCTTAAAGGGGAGAGGGAACCTCTTCCCCAGGACGACACCTTTATGTAGTGACAAACGAAATATCAAAACTGCTGCATGCAAATGCAGGAACGCATGAAAAATAAAGGTGTAATTTACGCAGACTTGGGGGAACTGAGGTATTATTACGACATCATCTATGGTTCCCCCAATCACAAAAAAAAAAAACCTGGCGACGCCACTGATCTCAAGCCAACTTGCAGGTCTTGTAATGATCTCCGAATTCAAAATCCAGTTGTCTGGGATGACCCTATATGTTGATCCCTGCCTTTTTTAAGCTTAACAGAACATTTTTGCTCTTGTACAATTTCAATCCAGTGCAGCTTATCAACGAGTTTTGTGCTCAAAATAGCAGTTCCTAAATGTATGAATATACCAATAGCCTACCAAAGAACATTACCACTGAAATTAACCCCTTAAAACAGTCTTCCTGGCACTTCTGAGACATAAAAACCCAGGAGCTTCCGGGGGCTTCGCCCCCTGCACCCCCACCGGGGCTTTGCCCCTGGACCCCACCAGGTGCCCTAAGGCAGGCCCCTGGACCCCACCCGTCATGGGCTCGCGCTTCGCGCTCGCCGTGCACATGCTCCACATTTGCGATAGTTCACCCCCCCCCCCACAAAGTTGAAAAGAAATCTACGTCCCTGCGCGTAAACAAAGTGACCAGTCAGAGGTCGTCTGGCTGTGGTGCCACTGGTTTGGGTACAACATAGACAAAGTGTGCAAAACATGCAAACTATTCACGTATGGCTTAAAAATGGTCGCCCAAAGTGTAACGTTGCCCGAAATTGGTCTATTTAAATGATATTTTATGCACAGGGGCGGCTTGCGCGGCTGACGCGCGGCTAGCCCTAGCATGTAGGTGACTTAGTCTACTTTTCCAAGTCACAAATAAATCACAAAACCTTACTTTGGAAGTATCTTTCTGTGATGGAGGTCTTTCACTTTTGGGAACCTGTTTTGCATAGATTACGTCCATCTCATTAGTTGGAGTGTTGCCCTCGTCATTCGGATCGCTGCTGCTCGGGCATTTTACAGATGGATCTTCTCCGTCTGCCGGGATCTTATTAACCATTTTGTCATCGATCGTGTTGAGCTCTACATAAGTCGGATCAGCCATAGACACATCTTGAGTACTACTGGTTTGACCCGGGGTACTGACAGAATGCATTTCGTAAGGATTATTAACACTCTCTCCTAAAACTTGAGCTGCATAACCTGTTGTCGCATTGAGAAGTCCATCATCTTCTTTGATATCGATAGTGAAAACGTTCCAGTGTGTAGGTCTTTCGTTTCTTTCGGCACTGTCTAGAAACTCGATAGATGCTTGTCTATCTGTAGCCTTTAAATGAAACCCAGATCCTTGACCACTGGAGTTATTGTTGATCCAAGCCAAACAACATGCGAAAAACAGGAGTAAAACTATAACGGCTATCAGGACTATCAGGATTATAAGAAAGCTCCTGTCGGCAGGCACTGTGAAGAAAAACAGGAGAAACAGAACATTAGACAGTGACTCGGACGGGGACATCGTCGTCAAGAGGGAAGGGTAGGGGGAACGCATTGCCTCCTGAAATTTTTTAACCCCTAAATCCTTAACTAATGTTTAATTTTTCGGTAGTTCTGCAGAGGTCATTGCAAACGGGAAACGCATTGGACATAGTAAAATAGCTATTGATCCCATATTTCTGGTCCTGACACCAATACTTTCTTTACCGGTGGGACCATAAGAAAATAAAGACACATTTAGCAAATGATTTCCTTTAATGAAAGACATGGATGAACAGACGAAAATAGCCGATACGCTTCATTATAGCCTTGCATATTCCTTGTGTTTAAGTCCAGGGGCGAAACTACCGGGATGCCTCGTCAAAAGGGGACGGACCCCTGAATCACATTTGGTTCAAATAGAATGCTTGTAAGTTTACAAACTCTACCTCATGTTTAACGGCCTGTTGAATCTAGTGTAGTGACAAATAAGACAATGATCCCAAATTTGTCGTAGCTTCAATGTAGGTTGTGTAACAAGTAACAGACCGTTAAGTGGTACATTCAACGCTCCCTTTAGGCATCTGCAGAAAGCTCGCTACAAATTATTATCGAAATGCATTAAACTCTGCTTTATTTGGCGCTTAAAATGGTCAAACCTATAAGGGATGGTTCCCACGTACCACGATCCCCGCAATAACTCGCTCTTTCTAGGCATGCGCCTTCAGGGGATCGTTGTCATCAACCACATATAATAGCCTTTGAACATAGATGGGGGACCCATTCTATAAAATCTCATGCACTCAACCTAATGGCCCCCAATTAGTCCCTGTTGGCATGTACAACAAAAATAACTGAATCTTAACAACTAACTTTACACCTAGTTATGACACTCCCCACCAACGATCCCCGGCAAAACAAATGAAACAAATCGCCGACGAAAGAGTGACAAGTTGCACTCACAATCTCTCAAAATCAACTTGGAACCCCCTTGCCCCCTTTCAATGTTGTACCATATCTGATCATCAAAAATTCGTAGCCAACATCGAAAGGGGAAGCGGGGAGGATGGCTTGTTTCATGTACCAAAAAAAAAAAAAGAAAGAAACTTCTGGGTCTTAGTTTTATAGCTGGTAGGGTCTTAGGTTTATAGGTCTTAGTTTTATAGCTAGTAGGGTCTTAGTTTTATAGGTCTTAGTTTTATAGCTAGTAGGGTCTTAGTTTCATAGGTCTTAGTTTTATAGCTGGTAGAGTCTTAGTTTTAAAGGTCTTAGTTTCATAGCTGGTAGGGTCTTAGTTTTATAGGTCTTAGTTTTATAGCTGGTAGGATCTTAGTTTAATAGGTCTCAGTTTTATAGCTGGTAGGGTCTTAGTTTTAAAGGTCTTAGCTTTATAGCTAGTAGGGTCTTAGTTTTATAGGTCTTAGTTTTATAGCTGGTAGGGTCTTAGATTTATAGGTCTTAGTTTTATAGCTGGTAGGGTCTTAGTTTTATAGGTCTTAGTTTTATAGCTAGTAGGGTCTTAGTTTTAACGGTCTTAGTTTTATAGCTGGTAGGGTCTTAGTTCCTGTCTTAGGTCTTTGTTTTATAGACACCCGGTTGGTGATGACGTCATTGCATTCGGTCGATTGTGTATTTCAGCAGAATACTACTTCATATAGAACCTGATCGTTATTAGAATGATGAACACTATGGGTATGACAAATAAATAAATTTACAACTACCTTTTCATTCACATACACATTGAAAAAATGAGCGTGCAGTATCGAAGGCTTGACGAAAAACTTATCTACGGGCTTCGTAATGCCCAATATGTCATCATAATATACAGAAATATATGCACTTTACACTGTAAACTATTTACATCTTAAAGGCTCTCTAATATCACCCCAGGCAGTAAAATACTAAGTTTACTTACAGCCCCTCCTCCAATTTAAACAAAAACACCTGTTTAGTACATCTCCAAGACAGAGGCACAGTACCTAGCCTGCAATGAGTTTAAAGACAGACAGTCATCATCCCAAAGTATATTTTTTAGTTTGGGGGTATCAAAATTCTCAATTGGTGACTGCTTTTTGATTGACATCAAAGTTTGAAAATTTGAAAGATGCAGAGTAGCTCACATTCCACACAAGGCAGAGAGAGTGCTTTTATTACATTTTATAGTCTTGTATGCTCACTGGGACATGGCCTTAAGCAATAAAACACGTTTATTCCTGCACAAGGAAGAGCTTCATACAGTTATGGGAGGAGCTAGAAGTTGCAAAGTTGGGAAAATTGGAACAGTCTGGCATCATGAAAATTCCCCTTTAATTTGCTCGAGGCCATATCTATTTTACTCACAGTGACTGTGTGTGAGCTTAATTGGGAGCACAACTGACTGTAGAAGTCATTGATGACCAACCACAGTGAAGCTGTATCGCTAAAATGAGTGTCAATCAAAGTGAAGCGATCAACTGTATTTAGAACTCTAGGGCTATTCCTAAAAAAATGTTTGGGCAGAAAGTTGGTAACAACTCCATGGTTTGGGAGATGCCATATCCCCTTTAAACACAAATTGATAGGATTTTTATGTTTGCATCTGTAAAATGTGTGGATCTCCATATTACCTTGAAACAAAATGAACAGTACCCAAAACTATGGCATCACAACTTGGTACCCTCATTCCCTGATGCCTTAATGCAGATGCCGTTCGCTATTGTCACTGTTGTGATCCCAAGTTCCACCTACCAAAACTTTCAGAGAAGCATTGATTGGATCACCATCCTGTGCACAAGACCCTGAGAACTGACTTTGATGAGGGTTCAATATAGCTATGAAAATTAATATTTTACTCCTTAAAATGGAAATACTTGCTTACTTGTAAAAGTGGTAGACAAAGGACTTTCTGACGTAGACATATTCATTTCAGGAGCAGTTGGTGCTATTTTAAAAAGGGGGATGAAAACCGGAAATGTGTTTAGTGCTATCATAATATCATTAAGAAAACATTATGAAAATTGACAACCTGGCAACCCCTTTAAAAGTACACTTAAACAGAAATGGTTGCTTTTAACTAAGAGACTTGTTCGATGCAGAAACCTCCAATTTTTGTAACTGATTTCATGATGGAGCGGTAACCTTGCAGTTCCATGATTTGTCCGTCTTTCACCTCGCAACTGTGTAATTGTTAACCTGTGCACAAGATCCCGAGAACGGAATTTGATGAGGGTTCAATATAACTATGAAAATTAATATTTTATGCCTTAAAATTGAAATGCTTGCTTACTTGTAACAGTGGTATACATAGACCTTTCTGACGTAGACATATTCGTTTCAGGAACAGTTGGAAGAGGTGCTATTTTAAAAAGGGGAATGAAAACCGGAAATGTGTTTAGTACTATCATATTATCATTAAGAAAACACTATGAAAATTGACGACCTGGCAGAAATAGAAATGGTTGCTTCTAACTAAGAGACTTGTGTGATGCAGAAACCTCCGATTTTTATTACTGATTTCATGATGGAGCGCAACCTTGTAGTTCCATGCATGATTTGTCCGTCTTTTACCTCGCAACTGTGTAATTGCTAACCTTGAGTAATCATGTTAGGTGGAGATGTCATTTCATTCATTTTTTCATTGTCCCCTGACTGTTATGGTATATTATAGTATGATGGTGCGTCAAAGATATATGGTGGTACAATTTGATATGTACAGATAGGTTTCATGAAAAATCACATTGTTTAAAGTTTTAAAACCGAAGCCGAGAGGGTGGAAACTTAACAATATCCCGGCAGGTGTTCAACTCCCGGAAGGAACTACGTTCCCTGAAGAAATACCAGAGTAAATGTGATCAATCTCCCAACCTTCAGATCTCTATATCATGGACTTGTCGTATATGGCTCCGTTCTAGACTGTAAGACAGAACAGGTAGGCCTACCACACATGATCTTACCAGAAGGCCGAGAAGTTGGAAGACGGAATAAGTTCTTTTAAAGGGGCATATTGAGTTGATATCGATAACTTCACGAGGGTGTTGAAGGGTACTACCCCATGACAATGATTATTAATAGCATAATTAGTCAAGTTTCACATCCAATAGTTACACATAAAGTAAAATTTTGAATTTTTTGGTATCCTGGCTCGTAACGGTTGTGTGCATAATTTGAAAAAGTGTCTGCTCACGAATTTTTGAGAACCGAATTGAACTGTTTACTACTCCTTTATGAAACATTTATTTGTACGCAAGATGTGGGGATTGTTAAAGTTTGACCATTTGTCATTAGTATGTGAAGAAACTTCTTAACAGGTTTGTCAAAATTTGGTGAATTTCATGAACCAACTCAGTGTGCGGCTTTAAGGTTTAAGGATGACATAAAACTTTTCTCTCTATTATTTAAGAAAAGTACTGTGGGCATGGAGTTACCAGCCCGAAGGGACGAGACTGATTGAGAAGGCATTAAGACAGATCAATCCCTTTTTTGCTCTCTTTTGCAAAAATTGACAAATTGCTTTTAAGGTTTGGAGCAATTTTGAATTATGGTAAGGCAACTTATTGAAACATGTTTGATGCGACAGATATACGTAATACTAGCTTTTCCGTATGGAACATTTGTTAATGTACTTGCAGTTTATTGCAGGACATTACTTTTATAGATATATTATTTTACATAACTCAGTGTGTGTTAAATATATAACGCGCCTTTATTATGACAAAGAACACATACCACATAATCTGCCATCAAGTCCGCCTTGTAATTGATCAGTGGTATTCTCCGGACAAGAACACGTAAAGTATTCAGCGGTGTCTGTACATTCGGCTACCTCATGGCAGTCGTCAAAGGTCAACTCGCATTCGTCAAAGGCTTTAAGGTAAAAATTCTTAATGATTAGGAATAGCCTATATGAGTTCAAAGAAAAGATAAATCCGATGAACTAAATACTGACAGGATTATAAAAAGCGTAGTTATAAGGCTCCTTCCCAAATGATAAACTATTGAAAGTTTTGATCAACATGTTTCAAAATTACATTGGGATATTTCAACAAGGTCTACCAGAGTGTTTCCCTTACGTGAGTGCTTTGTCACTTTCTAATTCCCTCACATACTTAGTTCACTAAATACCCACCCCACCTCTTCCGTCATCCCCGACGTCCTCCAACCCACCCCTTTCATCTCTCAACATGCAAATTTCTGATAAGCACTTATTCAACCTATACAATTGTCACTAAATAAAAATAAATTGAAAAAAAAAACAAAAACTAAAAACTGCACGTAACGGTTTCTATTCTTTCAAATGCAATAGGCAAGTATCATACCAGCTTCTGTTATTGTTGTTTCGGGAACAATCACTATTGTAGACTGATTCTGTGTTTGAAAACCGTCAATAATGACGTCATTGATTTCCGTCTCATTTAGAGATGTTGACGTATTGAAATAGGTTACAATGTCCGCAATAATACTTCCTGAGGTTAAACGGAATACGACGCAGCCAAAGTAATCCCTCTGCTGACTAAATATGAGATCGATCTGTGAAAAGAATGATGTCATGGTTAACAGCATAACCTTGGCCCCACAGAAGTATACGAAAAAGCCTTTAAGCTCCTTTTTACATGGCATTACACTAACATGAAAATTATTTCCTTCGGGCACCTGATATTCCTAAATCAACCCACCTTTGAAATTCCAACGATACAAACAAAATTCTCCTCGTCATTTAAGTATCTCACCAATATGAATGTTCCAAATAAGACATCAAGTCAGGCGACGTTAGGATGAAAAGATAAAAAGCATACATTTCTACAATCACTGCAAAAGTTGCAAGGTAATTGCTTTCAAGTTTATTGACTCAATCTATGAAACTAATACCCAAAGTTGTCCAACGTCATTCTAAAGTTTCAACGTTAGCAGTCAGCTTTCCCTTTGGTTGCATATAGAAATTTTTGATATAACGTTATAATAAGGGTTACAACACTGGACAGCGAAAGGAACATAAATAGAAATGTATAATTAATGAAAACAAAATGCGGAAGTAACATCAACTTCGTTGGAACTTTGAAATCGACTTTTGTCGTTCCATTCATGTCTGGAACGAAGTTACCAGCTGGAAAGGAAAGGCTTGTTTAAGAAAAGGGATGGTTCATAACTTTGTAAAACGTAATAATATGTTTGTGCACAAAACACAAGTCAGGAATAGATGGAAGCATTCGTTTTTTAAGTGCAAATGATCAAAATCTGACAGGCAATGTACCTCTCTGTGAGACGTAAAAGGAGTGGGGAATGAGACGGGAACAGGTTCAGAAAAGGAAAAAGGTAGTAATCATTACAAGGATCGATGGTGTCGTAACTAACGGTTGGCTAATCGGAAGAGTTTTGCTAGGGCATCCGTATCCAGCTCCGTTGTTTCGATGTAAAGGGTTAAGGTGGCTTGAAGGGACGTTGTCATGAATTCAGGATTTCGGACTTTCTAGTTATAACTATAAGTGTGAAAAGCACTGCCCGGTAATAGCCTCTTCCATGGGCGGCGATCCCGGGGACAGGGGAAACATGTCCCCCAATATTTGAGAAATCGCCCTTTGACTTTGATTTTTCATACGTTGAATTATTTGTAGATGGGGTCATGCCCCCCCCCCCACCATACGTAGAACAAATCGCCGCCCTTGGCCTCCTCAGAATGGCTACAGGCCCGGTTGTTTGTCGAGTCCATAAGAAACTAGTAACTGTTCCAGAGAAATTCGCCACGCTTTGAGAAGAAGCACATTTTTTTCGACGTCCATCACCAGATCAAAATTCAAAGCCTTTATCAATGATATTCTCTCAAAACAATCTGAAAGGTGTCGTAGCTTGTGTTTCTAGTAGTTTTAGGTATTGTTTGTACTGTTGGCAATATCGGAAGTCGTTAGTTAATTTTCAGAAGTCAAGATATTGCGTTCATTTGGGTGATGGGTGGCACTAGTTACAATCATTAAATCGCCCCTCCCCATAATGATATTAGCTAGCTGTTTTGTCGCTATCCGGCAAGAACAAGCATATGAGAACTACCAGTACAGGTCCCATACTGCTTTCGGTAGGTTTATAAGTAGAGAGATTGTGCTTTAGAGCGAGCTCTCAGCTTCAGCTTTTAAGGGTCCTCCTACTTCCTTCCAGCCGTGTAAACGCTGGTTATCGTTTCCGATGAGAATGTCCTTTTGCTGCATGTGCCATAGCCTGTTACCCATTTTGGACAGACGGATATGTTTAGGAGACCGAACCAAAATATTTCAAAGCAGGTACTACTTCCCTGTGAATATAAAATTTCATGATTGAGATGATGGATATTTAGACGACTGTGATGTCAATTCTCTAAAATAATCGAAATTCGATCGAAACTAAACCGATCTCGTCTGCTATGACTACTAACTACTGCATTGCAAATTACTGCACTACGTTACAAGACATTGATAGCACAGTGATAACAGTGCAGACGACATTGGTTTGTTGTAATTCTAATTTTCATTTGTTCAAAGAAAGCCACGTTGCACTTAACTGTCTCAGTAAAGGGCCAGTAATATTGTGGATCATCTCTATTATCAAGAATTTCTAATACTCACCAATGATGTAATTTCTTGAGTAAGAACCTCTTTGCCTTCGTCAGCGTCGTTGATCATACTTAATGATGCATTGCTTCCATTATACTGAGATATTGTCATCTTTGTGTAAAACGTCCTGCTCCCTTCAAGTAAGAATTGGTAAAAAATCATCGTTTTGAACTCAAAGACTTCATCGGATTTAACTGTTCAATATTAAAAGCTTTCACAATATTTAACTTTTGTGTGATTTCATGGACCAATGTGCAAGTCTGGTTCACAAATGCTATATACGTTCATGATTGCTACAGGTTTCATCTTACCTTAGCCATAACATTCTAAACGTTCTTGCTACTTAATCCCTCCTCCCTTCGGAATTGATGGAGAAATAACGTATTAACAACTCTAATAATAATACATATTCATGGAAATTTTGGACTGCAAATAACGTATATGTGGCTTTCGAATGCCCCCATTGTTTTGGCTTCGAAACAACATCAATTTCTGTCACTCTGTGTGTTTGCCAATAGGGCCACTTAAGAGCCACTAGACTATATGACTGGTATTGTTAGTATATGCAAATAAGTTATCATGGTTTGTCGTTCACTCTTTTTTACCTATTATTACTAGTCATTCTTGTCTTCTAAAAATACAAGCTTAGGTTGACCTAAGAACTCGTTAGACAGATCTTACTTATACACTCTTACAGTTTATTCGCTTCTTGAACTTGAAATAAAGGTTGTTTTTACACCCCATTATTCTATTGCCTAATTGGGGTATATCGTATTACACAGGGCGTAGGAGGGGGGCTTGGGGGCTTAAGCCAAGTTAAAAATGGGGGGCTGAAGTATGCTTCCGCCCCCAAGATCCAAGGGCAAAAACCCCTTATTTTTCTCTTCTGTAAGGAATGTCAAAAATTTGCAGTAATTTTCCTTAAAGCTTGTCCAAAATATTGTCCAAAATATTGCACCAAATTGCATCTGAGGACCCTCAAATACCCCCTCCCTTTCGGTCCCTCCCTCAGGACGGCGATCCGAAACAAGGTTCAGCCCCCAGTCTCGAAAAGCTTCTTACGCCTATGACATTACAAATCCCAAAGCCTAAGCCTTTGCTAACGCAAGGAAGACATTCCTGTCTTTGTGATTACTACTTCAACTAAACTGTACATCCATTTGGTTAAACTAGGAAAGTAACACTTGACCAATCAGGGGGCTAGGCGATATCGGCATGATTGTGTCGTTAATCCAGCAACTTTTCTAGGGACGAGCGAGCTTTTGGTATACTTACAAATACATTCGTCACTCAGACGAAAGAAGCCGGGTCTGCAAACACAAGTGTTATCTTCGCCACAGTATTCGATTGTTAAGTTACAAGAAGAGCAGGCAGAATCTGAAGTAGAAACTGTAGAAGAGAAATAAACGCCATGTGCAATTACAAATGAGAATTAAATTTTTAAGAAAAAGGGTGTTGCGTTACATGAGGGAATAACAACATGGCATGTGTTTTGCTTATTTCAAGTATGTTTTTGAACTAATCAAGGTTTGTTTGTCTTTTTATGTTTTGTCTTTGTCTTATTTCTGTCATAGTGATAGACAAAATATAACTCTACAGTTGTTGGAAACTCACTACTTATTCATTACTGGGGGTAATCCAATGGAACAGGGGGTAATATTGCCTCGGGAAAGGGGGAGTTTTGTCCTGTGCATATGACCAGATATTAAGTGCAACTGTTTTAGAAGTATTTTTAATGATTATTTCTCATATTAGTTTTACACATTATGATCGTTCTGTTGGCGGCCATTTTGTTGTTCCGCCATCTTGGTTAGTATGGGGTCTTGCATAACATATCAAAAATCATGCTTTGAGTTTTATGGACAATCTGCTAAAAATATATGTGGAGTTTTCAATCAAAATATATTTAAATGATTATTATTAATTGTTTTTGTGCAACATTTTTATTATATCATTAGCGGCCATTTTGCTTATTTCGCCATCTTGGTAGACCTGAATTCCAACAAAAATGTTCTAAAAGATAATTTGTAATTATTTCGCATGAACCATGGCCATAGTTGAAGATTCAGTGTGTCCAACATATTTTTCATAAATATTTTTCTCATTATTTCACTATATTATAATAATTTCAGAAGGAGCCCCTTTGGATTTTCTTCCATCTTATTTTTGGAAAATGCTAGCAGCATGATAATGTCATGTTCGCAATAACCGAATATATATATATATATATATATATATATAGGTAAAAATGAAGTAGTAAATAGTGCTAAAAGTTTGTGAAAAATTCCACGACGTTTCGGGTTTAAACCCTTAATCAGGTGCCAAAAATGCAACTGATCGTTGACCGTGTCAACGATCAGTTGCATTTTTGCCACCTGATGAAGGGTTTAAACCCGAAACGTCGTGGAATTTTTCACAAACTTTTAGCACTATTTACTACTTCACTTTTACCTACCTACTTCATAAGTGCTACGCAGTACTTTGACCTTATATATATATATATATATATATATACATATATATATATATATATCAGTTTGTTTGGAACTTGTATCACTTTTTTGACTGATTTGTGCCTTTTCTCTGAATTTTATTATATTCGGAGGCCATTTTGGACGCCATGTTGAAAAAAATCAAAGTTCACCATCCTGCACGGTCGGCATCTTTTTTTCTTCTGTAGAACTAGACACCTTTATCTAGTCAAATCCATTGAAGACAGATTCTTTACAACTCTGGCAGATTGGTCAAAAATCGTCTAATTTGGGGTTACTATATAATAGGCAGGCTCTGTTAGCTCAAAATCATCTCAATGTCATGGGACTCAAATATGAAATCAGTGTGAAAGGCCTTCTCGCAAGCTTTCATACGAAGGATAGCTTGTGCCCGCTGAAAGCTTCTGCAAGGGTCTATTGGCCACGAAACTAAACAAATTTAGTGTTGTAAGTCAATAAACTGGTAGTGTGCTACGTAATTTACGTTTTTATGTATTCGAAAAAGCAATGTCATCACACTAAGTCTATCAGTCTACGAGAACTCTAGTTACATCGAATAGACCTATACACGAAGTCACAAGGTCATAAAGACCGAAGTATGTCTGCTCATACAGAGGACACGCATGCACACACTTTGTAAATCTATGCAGTACAGCATGTCATTTACGATGGCGATTATCAAGGTTGGTGATGACGTCATTGCGTACGGTCGATTGTGCATTTCAGCAGAATACTACTTCAAATAGAACTTTGTCGTTATTAGAGTGATGAACACTATGGTTATAACAAAGTAATAAATGTACAAGTACCTTTTAATTTACATACACGTTGAAGAAATGAGTGTGCAGTATCGAACGAAAGGCTTGAGCAAAAATTTATCTACGGGCTTCGTAATGTCGAAATATGTCATCATATTATACAGAAATATATGCACCCTACACTGTAAACTATTTACAGCTTAAAGGATCTCTAATATCACCTCAGGCAGTATAATACTAAGTTTACTTTTAGCCCCACCTCCAATTTAAACAAAAACACCTGTTTAGTACACCACCAAGACAGAGGCACAGTACCTAGCCTGCACTGAGTTTAATTTGCTCAAGGCCATATCTATTTTACTCACAGTGTCTATGAGTGAGCTTAATTGGGATCACAACTGACTGTACAAGTCATTGTTGACCAACTACAGTGAAGCTGTATCGTTTGTATGAGTGTCAATCAAAGTGAAGCCATCAACTGTGTTTAGAACTCTAGGGCTATTCCTAAACATGTTGGGGGAGAGAGTTGGTAGCAACTCCCTGATTTGGGAGATGCCATATCTCTTTTAAACACAAACTGATAGGATTTTAATGTTGGAAGAGGTGCTGTTTTAAAAAGCGGGATGAAAACCGGAAATAAGTTTAGTGCTATTATAATATCATTAAGAAAACACTATGAAAATTGACGATCTGGCAACCCCTTACAGAAATGGTTGCTTTTAATTAAGAGACTTGTTTGATGCAGAAACCTCTGATTTTTATAACTGATTTCATGATGGAGCGGCAACCTTGTAGTTTCATGCATGATTTGTCCGTCTTTTACCTCGCAACTGTGTAATTGTTAACCTTAAGTATAATCATGTTAGGTGGAGATGTCATTCATTTTGTCTATTTATTCATTTGTTTTATTGTCCCCTGACTGTTACGATTTATAGTATAATGGTGCGTCAAAGATATTTGGTGCTACAATTTGATATGGCAGGTGTTCAACTCCCCGAAGGAACTACGTTCCCTGAAAAAATACCAGACTAAATGTGATCAATATCCCAACATTCAGATCTCTTTATCATGGACTTGTACAGGCACCACACATGATCTAACAGAAAGCCGAGAAGCTAGAAGACGGAATAAGTTCTTTTATGTTTTAAGAATGACATAAAACTTTTTTCTTTACCATTTAAGAAAAGTACTTTGGGCTTTCTCCCACGACAGGAAAAACCTTAGACTACTCCCAAATGGAGTTACCAGCCCGACCGGACGAGACTGATTGAGAAGGCATTAAGACAGATCAATTTCTTTTTCCTTTCTTTTGCAAAAAGTTGAGAAATTGCTCTTAATGTTTGGAGCAATTTCAAATTATGACAAGGCAAGTTATTGAAACACGTTTGATGCGACAGATATACGTAATACTAGCTTTTCCGTATGGAACATTTGTTAATGTACTTGCAGTTTATTGCAGGACGTATTACTTTTAAAGATATAGTATTTTACATAACTTAGTGTATGTGTGTAAATGCAAAACACGCCTTAATTATGACAAAGAACACATACCACATAATCTGCCATCAAGTCCGCCTTGTAATTGATCAGTGGTGTTCTCCGGACAAGAACACGTAAAGTATTCAGCGGTGTCTGTACATTCGGCTACCTCATGGCAGTCGTCAAAGGTCAATTCGCATTCGTCAAAGGCTTTAAGGTAAAAATTCTTACTGGTTAGGAATAGCCTAATATGAGTTCAAAGAAAAGATAAATCCGATGAACTAAATACTGACAGGATTATGAAAAGGGTAGTTATACGGCCCCTTCCCAATTGATGAACTATGAAAGTTTTTATAAACAGGTTTCAAAATTACACTGGGATATTTCAACAAGGTCTACCAGAGTGTTTGCCTTATCTGAGAGTGTTTACCTCACCTGAGTGCTTTGTCACTTTCTAATTCCCTCACATACTTAGTTCACTAAGTCCCCACCCCACCTCTTTATCTCTGACGTCCCCCACCCCACCTCTTCCATCTCTCAACATGCAAATTTCTGATAAGCTCCTATTCGACTTATACTAATTTAAAAACTGCATGTAACGGTTTCTATTGTTTCAAATGCAATAGGCAAGTATCATACCAGCTTTTGTTATTGTTGTTTTGGGGACAATCACTATTGTAGATTGATTCTGTGTTTCAAAACCGACAATAATGACGTCATTGATTTCCGTCTCATTTAGAGATGTTGACGTATTGAAATAGGTTACAATGTCCGCAATAATACTTCCTGAGGTTAAACGAAATACGACGCAGCCAAAGTAATCCCTCTGCTGACTAAATATGAGATCGATCTGTGAAAAGAATGATGTCATGGTTAACAGCATAACCTTGGCCCCACAGAAGAATACGGAAAAGTCTTTAAGCTCCTTTTTACATGGTATTACATTAACATGAAAATTATTTCCTTCAGGCACCTGATTTTTCTAAATCAACCCACCTTTGAAATTCCAACAATACAAACATAATTCTCCTCGTCATTTAAGTATTTCACCAATATGAATGTTCTCAAATAAGACGTCAAGTCATGCGACATTAGTATGAGAAGATAAAAAACATACACTCTAAAAAACATCTAGTCAATTGGGGCACGAACCGGAATCTTGTCAAATATTTGACAAGATTTGTTTCAAAATTGACTAGAAATGGTTCAAAAATGAAACTATTCGTTTCATTTATGAGCCGAATCTAGTCAAAGATTTGACAAGATTCCGGTTCGTGCCCCTATTGATTAGATTCTATTCAAATTTGACTGAGACATTTCTACAATCACTACAAAAGTTTCAAGGTAATTGCTTTCAAGTTTATTGACTCCATCTAAAAAACTAAACCCAACGTTGTTCCAAAGTAATTCCAGCGTTGTGTCTACGTTAACATTTAGTTTTCCCTTTGCATATAGACATTTTTGACGTTTATATATGGTTATAAGAAAGGGTACAACACTGGACAGCAAAAGGAACATAAATAGAAATGTATAATTAAAGAAAAGAAAGTGAAAGTAACATCAACTTCGTTGGAACTTTGAAATCGACTTTTGTCGTTCCATTCATGTCTGGAACGAAGTTACCAGCTGGAAAGGAAAGGCTTGTTTAAGAAAAGGGATGGTTCATAACTTTGTAAAACGTAATAATATGCTTGTGCACAAAATATCGCAAGTCAGGAATAGATGGAAGTATTCCGTTTTTTAAGTGCAAATGATCAAATTCTGATAGGCAATGTACCCCTCTAAGGGGTGGGGAAAGAGAGGGGAACAGGTTCAGAAAAGGAAAAAAGAAGTAATCATTTCAAGGATCTACGGTGTCGTAATTAACGGTTAGAGGTTTGCTAGGGCACCCGTATCCAGCTCCTTTGTTTCGATGCAAAGGGTTAAGACGGCCTGAAGGGTTGTTGCCATGAATTTGGGATTTCAGAGTTTCTAATTATAACTATAACTGTAAAAGGCGCTGCCCGGTAATAGCTTCTTCAGAATGGCTACAGGCCCGCTTGCTTGTCGAGTCCATAAGAAACTAGTAACTGTTCAAGAGAAGAAGCACATTTTTTCGATGTCCATCACCAGATATAAATTCAAAATCTTTGTCAATGATTGTCTTTCAAAACAACCTGAAAGGTAGCTTGTGTTTCTAGTAGTTTTAGGTGTTGTTTGTATCATTGGCATAATGGAAAGTCGTTACTTAATTTTCATAAGTCAAAATATTGCTTTCATCTGGGTGAAGGGTGGGCGCTAGTTACAATCATTAAATAACCCCTCCCCATAATGATCTTTGTTGGTTGTTTGGTTGCTATTGGGCAAGAAAAAGCATATGAGAACCACCAGTACAGATCCAATACTGCCATGGAAGGTTGTGCTTTACAGCTGGCCCTTAGTTTCAGCTTTTAAAGGTCCTGCTACTTCCTTCCAACCGTGTAAAAGCTGGTTATTGTTTCCGATGAGAATGTTACTGCATGTCCCATAGCATTTTACCCATTTTGGAAAGACGGAGTTGTTTAGGAGTCCGAACGAAAATATTTCAAAGCAGGTAGCCTACTTCTTCCCTGCCAAGATAAAAAAAATTATGATTGAGATGATGGATATGTAGACGTTAACTGTGACGTCACTTCTCGAAAATTATCGAAATTAGAACCAAACTAAAACCATGTCGTCTGCAATGACTACTAATTACTGCATTGTAAATTACTGCACGACGTTAAAAGATATTGATAGCACAGTGATAGCAGTGCAGACGACATTGGTTTGTTGTCATTCCAATTTTTCCATTGTTCAAAGGAAGCGACGTTGCACTTAACAGTCTTGGTAAGGGGCCAGTAATATTGAGGATCATCTCCATTGCCCAGCATTCCTAATACTCACCAACGATATAATTTCTTGAGTAAGAACCTCTTTGCCTTCGTCAGCGTCGTTGATCATACTTAATGATGCATTGCTTCCATTATACTGAGATATTGTCATCTTTGTGTAAAACGTCCTGCTCCCTTCAATTGAGAATTGATCAAAAATTATCGTTTTGAACTCAAAGGCTCCATCGGATTAAACTGTGCAAGATTATAAGCTTTCACAATAACTTTTGTGTGATTTCATGGACCAATGTGCAAGCCTGGTTCTCTTTCTATCAACACCTAATTCATAAGTGCTATATATGTTAATGATTGCTACAGGTTTCATCTTACCTTAACCCTAACATTCTAAACGTTCTCGCTACTTTACCCCCCCCCCCCTCTCGAATTGATGGAATAATAACGTATTTACAACTCTAGTAAAACATACGTATTCATGGAAATTTGGGACTGCAAATAAGGTACGTGGTTTCAAAACGCCCCCCCCCCCATTATTTTGGCTTCGAAACAGCAGCAATTTCTGTCACTCAGTGTAGGTGCCACTGAGGCCACTTAAGGGTCACTAGACTATATGGCTAGCATTGTTAGAATATGTATAAACGTTATCATGGTTTGCGTTTACTCTTTCATGGTTTGCGTTTACTCTTTTTTACCTCAGCCTGTGGGCTGGGGGTTGGAGAATATGCCCACGGTATTTCCCGCCTGTCGTAAGAGGCGACTGAAGGGAAGGACTTGCACCGTATGTAAACTCTCCTTGACACTATATGACACATTTGTGTTGGTGTGTCGTTAAATTTCATCTAACTAACTAACTACTCTTTTTTACCCATTACTAACTCTTTTTTTACCCATTAATCATTATTGTCTTCTGAAAATACTAGCTTAGGTTTCGTTGACCTAAGAACTTGTTAGACAGATTTTAATTATACAGTTTTACAGTTTATTCGCTTCATGGACTTGCAATAAAGGTTGCTTTTTCACACCCCACTATTATATTGTCTAATTGGGGTATATCATGTTACAAATCCCATAGCCAAAGCCGTTGCTAACGCAAGGAAGACATTCGAGTCTTTCAATCGTGTCTTCGAGACTACTGCTTCAACTGAACTGTACATCTATTTGGTCTGTTGGTAAAACTAGGAAAGCAACAATTGATCAATCAGGGAGCTAGGCGATATCGTCATGATTGTGTCGTTAATTCAGCGACTTTTCTAGGGACGAGCGAGCTTTTGGTATACTTACAAGTACATTCGTCACTCAGACGAAAGAAGCCGGGTCTGCAAACACAAGTGTCATCTTCGCCACAGTATTCGATTGTTACGTTACAAGAAGAGCAGGCAGAATCTGAAGTAGAAACTGTAGAAGAGAAATAAATGTCATGTGCAATTACAAATGAAAATTAAATTTTTAAGAAAAATGTGTGTTGCGTTTCATGAAGGAATAACAACATGGCTTATCGTAAGTATGTTTTTGAACTAATCAAGGTTTTTGTCTGATGTTTATTTTCCTTGTCTTATTTCTGTTATAGTAATAGACAAGATAACTCTATGATTGTTGGAAACTCACTACTTATTAATTACTAGGGACACTCTAATGGAACAGGGATAACATTGCCTGGGCGGGGAGGGGGAGTGTTGCCCTGTGCATTCAAGGATACAAAGAGACAAACAAGGAATATCTATGGTGATACACTTGAAATACCAGATCATAAGAACAAAGTACCATGATAATGTATACCAGTGGTACCATGGTGCTACTGTTGCACGACGCAGTACATTACCAGGCCATTGTTGAATGCTTACTGCTGATACATACAAACCTAATTAAGTGGTATTTTTCGTATGGGAATGATTATAAGCTATAAGTAATAAGGCAATTCGTAAATGTTACGTCACAACATTAAATTGTAAATGATCCCATTAAGGCATTTGATGCAGCATACAATATTACCTTTTCAAATTCCTTTAATTGGTTTTATTTAATTGGTTACCCGTTCTTCCCTCATTACAATTGTTTATGAAATTTAGCTCATCCCATAGTCAAACAAGTTACTTCTAAATCCCGTACGTTCACCGATTTGTCTATAAACAAGCCGTCATTTCGTTCTAACGAATCATCTATTGTCTTCGATAAGGCCTACATGCATTAGGTATACGTTACATTTTGATGCAATGTTACAAAGCATAGTATCACATTAGGCTGGGCCGCTCGAAGTGGACCGACCCGCCTCCTTGATAGACTGGTGACTTACCTGCAGTGGTAATCGTCGAATCCGGAGTTACTCTAGTGGCAGTTGATAGTATGGTTGTGGCTACAACCTCTGTTGTTTGGTTTGCTGCTAATGACACTGTTGTAGATATAATCGGTAATGTGGTTGATTTAGCCGCGGTTGGTGATGTTTGTTTAGTAGTGGTGGGCACCTCGGTTGTAGTCAATACCTCAGTAGTGGTACTCGTTTTCGGAACCTGTGTTGCCTCAGTCGTACTCAGCACCACAGTAGCTGGTTTAGTTGTAGTCGATAGCTCGGTCGGTACGATGGTTGTTACCTTTGTCATTGATACCACTGTAGTTGTCGTAACTTCTGTCGCTGCAGTTGTAGTCGGTGCCTCAACTGCTGTAGTTTCAGGTGGCATCTCTGTAGTGGTCACATCCTTGGTTGACACCTCTGTCGTGACTTTTGGAGGAGAGGTTGTGTTGACTATAAGAAGAACCAGACCACCAATGGTGTAAACTTCGACTTCGGCGGATTCAGGATTTCAAGCACGAAAGGAAGGGTACCAACTCCATAAGGGCAAATTCTGCAGCTACGAGCACCAATTGTACGAAGCCTCTAAAGAGGAAGTGGGGTGGTCTAAAGAGAAAACTTGAAATTTATGCACTTGATTGGTATTTCTGACATCTGGGAATTAAAATAAACACCACGCATGGGCGTCCGCAGAAAAAAATTCAAGGGGGGGATTTTTTTGGCGGGCCAACTGTTTTTATGGGAAATATTTTACCCCCAGAAAAGAGTTTAGATGCTACTTTCACACAGTGTTGACAAAGGCGTAGCCAGAAATTTGTCAAGGGGGGGGGGAAGCCCATAGTCAGACTCTCAGCACTCCGCGCCACCATGGGTTGGCGCGGAGCGCAATAAAATTTTGGCCCAAAATGCTTCCCAGATCGCTGGAAATGGCACTTCCAAGGCCTATTTACCGCAAATAAAAAGGGAAACATAAGCAATATCGTAAATATAAACTTTAAAAAATACCAAAAATATGCTCGGGGGGCTGCTGGGGCCTGAGTGTTGATATTTTTATTCAATTCCTGTTTTGAGAGTAGAAATTCACACTCATTGAACTGTTAAGAAATGTTGATGTTATATTTTCTTCGTTTTTTCTTTATTTTTTCTTCGTTTTTTCACGTTTTTGATTTTCTAGGGGGCAAGTGCCCCCCTTGCCCCCCCTCCGGACGCCCATGACACCACGTATTGTCAAACAGCTTTAGGACCGTCTAAAAAAGTTGGTGTCGAAAAAGGAGCCCGCTGCAGCCGGGAAAGCCCCCTCTTCATCTGCGTCTCAGTGAAAGTGCAATTTTGGTAAATAAACAAATTGGAAGGTGATTGGACAACATCTGAACAATTCTAACTTGGTGACATTCGAAAACGGGACAATATATTCTCAACACTGAAACTTTCTCTTGGACAATCCACCCAATATGCCAACATGTGAAAACACTTCTTGTCAACAGCAATTTATTGCCCTTCAATGGCATCTCATTTAAACTGATTTCTTAACAAGAGAAGGGTTGATCTTTGGGTAGTGATTTTTCAGGCAGTCCAAAACCCTGGGTATATTAAAAATATGTGTATCTTTTGTAATTGCTGATTCGATTGTATAAATTACATACTGAAAGAAAAATTACACGCAAACGTCGGAAAAATCCTGTATTTTAAATCGATAGAGTATTTTAAGGCAAAGACAATATTCGAAAGGAAATTGAATCGTTAATAAGCGGCAACAGGGGCAACGAAATAACTCCCTTTATTATCGAATATTGCGATTGCCTACGTAGCAAGCTGCACCGCATATTCGTTGTTCAGTCATAATTATGTTTGGGAAGCCCCATAGAGATGAACAAACAGAGTACGCTTCGTGGGGTAATTTTCATTGTTCGAACAGAGAGCTGCTACTCTGTGGCAGCTTCCTGGTTCTAATTACCATGTGCAGGGAGTTTGTACGTAACATCTTTCCAGGGAGTTGTTATTTGGACCAAATAACAACTCCCTGATCTTCCTGCCTTGTGCAAACACCAGCGAAATTGCAAACAATGCATAGCTTTGCGTAGCTTTGCTTTGTATATAAGTGAATGGATTACTCCAGCGAGTCCTGTGTTTTTATCATGGGTGTACATTGGCAGGGAACATGTTCGTTTTGCAAATTCGTGCGCGAAATATGCAGCCAAAATGAATGCCAAATGATTTCACTTGGCGTTGTCTTGACGGTCTTGGCTTCAAAACGCCAAACAAGTGTTTGCACTCAGCAGAATCGATTGTTTTGAACGAAAGAAAGGCAAATTCATTTCGGATTTTCTCCAATATACTTCCATGAAATGAAATGAAATTTGCAGAGAAGATTACTAACAAGATTTTAAAGCAACTGGCACCAGCAATTTTTTTATTTTTTGTTCCAATCAGGAGTACATCCTGCCAACGCGGAAGGGTCTATTTTTCATTAAAAATGGCCCCCTAAAAACATCTCTCGTGATATCGATTTTTCCTGAAGAAGATATGAACACGGGCGACCCATGAACTAGTGTGCAAACTTTCGGGCAGAAATATCAAAATCCCTAGAGGAAGATAGGCTTCATGGCCAAACATTGAAAAATAAGCTCTAGAGACGTCATATAACCATCGATCAACATAAAATTTTAGTGGTAAAATTTAAGTAACACTTTACACATCTTCTCCAAATTTTAGATCCAAAGATTAAAAACGGCCAAGAAAACGCAATTCAAAGACAAAATCTCTGAACGCCTCTCTAAAAACCGCTGTGGCGATCGCATTACTTCGACTAAAAGTTTTCTAGTCGAAGTAAAAACAGCTTTCTGAAGCTGTGGTATACTCCAGCAAAGTAGAAGGGCTTCTTCTGACTTTTGTGTCCTTTTAAATTATAATTGCCAGATGTTAGGAAATCGCATCAAACAGCCTTTTTTCCAAATTTTCCTGATTAGGACCCGAATACCCCTGTCAGTGGCGATGGTAGCGGGATCCATGGTTCAAACTTGTCCTGCCACTTTTACCTCGAGTGTACAGTAATTCGTACCAATCACTACTGTTCATAGACCGCGTATAGTGATAAAAGTGACAATTTTAGGTTATAAAAGTATAAAAATAGCCTTTGCCATGAAAACTGAAGAAAAACGTATTAAAATGTTTCCAAAAATGCCATTTATTTGGCTCGCGAGTTTCGGCTACAAATCTCATTATCATATCTGTATAGGATACCTTGAGTGGAATTAGTTTCTAAAGCCCCATGCAACCCTAATGTCCCGACAACCCCCTTGCACCATCAAAGGGACCTTTTGTTAGTTACTACTGAAATACGAAATGTTGAAAGGGTGATTTTTTTTAAACTGTTAGTGCACATTAAAGGCTATTACACAATAAGATAGTCAAATAGTCTATTCTTGTGCAGACGATGCCGTAAATGTCCCAGAGCTTCCGGGTGGCTTCGTCCTGTGCCCCACCGAAGTGTTGCCCCTGGACTCCATGGGGGGGGGCAAGGCAGGCAATTAGACTTCATGCCCTTCTGGTAATATTTTACATTCCCGAAGCCCCCTACCTCCGGTGACATCTGCCTTAATTAAACCGCGGGATTGGGGTTTGTGGCCACAAAAAGAAGCCCCCACCACTTTTGTACTGTCCTCGGTAGGAGGCACACCCGCAAAAGATGTACGGTGCCCTTTATTTCACAAATGTTCATTTTAATTAATTCTGTGTCATACATATGGGACGGGGATGTTTGTCTAACCATATTTGGTGAAGGGGTATGAGCTTGAAAAGGCTCGGAACACTGATTTAGTATGTCAGGCCCTCTAACTGTTACAAAAAGCTTGCTTTGAAAGGTTCGTAATACCCTAAAATATTGAAACGTATAGCACCGTTTGCATCTTAAAGCTACGTTTTTTTTTCTCAACAACTTCCAAAAGGATTCCCCTCCCCATACATAAACAGCATTGAGTTTTCAAGATTAACTCCCCAAACGGCCGCAAAGCAAAATTACAACCTTCTGTTAGAACTAAATCGGTAGCAAAATAGTTATTTGAAGAGGGGTCTCTGTCGAAAAATGTTGGGCTTTCCCCATGTACAAATATATCTACCCTACACCACTGGATCCTGAGTGCTTAACGCTCATACCCAAAGCCAGACAAGGTACTGAAGGTCTAAATAGCTTCCAGGGGCGAAATATGTTCAAAGAGGCGAAACATACTAAAATGAATTAAGGCCGCAAAAAATGGTAAATTTTATTTTTCTGTGGGGCGAAAATCTTTCAGTGGGGCTCCTCCGGGCCCATGCCCCCTCCCTTGACTCAGGACTTGTCGCTGCACACATAGAATTATCTGTTAATTTAGCCAAAGCTATGCATATTGACACCTTTTTAATAGCGAATGACATCTTCCATTTTCTTAAAAATGAATTTACCTCCACACGCTATTTTTCTACAGTTACTTTGAAATATCAGTTGAATTTGCCTTATCTCCTCGTAGGTCTCTAACAATAATAATTTAACATAAATGCTGAATATCACATCCATTCAGCTGCAGAAGTTGTCTTATGCACATGTAAGGCCTGTCTACACGATCATACATTCGTTCATGACAGTCGTCATACAAATGTTTGATCACTTGTTGAAAAGATGAAACATGCAGCTAAAAGTTTGAAGAACATCATACATGTTGGACGTTGTTCAAATTTGTTCCACACGATCATACATTGTCCATTAGCATTTCCATTCAAATGTATGTTTTTGACCAAATGTATGATCGTGTAGACGGAGCTTAACAATTCGCTAACAAATCTTTAAGTGTAAAATACCTTTCCTTATTTTGTATACACGGGCCAGTTCAAAGTAAGTGAGAACTAAAGTGGTTCCATGTTCGTAGTAACAGTCCATGCATCAGCCAGGGGGAAAGGACGTACGATTTAAATATCTTGTGAACAGTGGGGCATACACGTAAATACGGTTCCAGGGGCGGATGCAGGTTTTGACTAAAGGGGGGGTTTTGGGATTATACTTACTATCTAAGCGGAGCGCCACCATAATGTGGCACGAAGCGTACAGAGAAAATTTTTGGTCCAGAAGACCCCCAGATTGCAGGAAATGGCATTTCCCACACGTTTCCTAGGCTCTTTGATCACGTATAAAAACAAGTTTTCATTGAAATTCCCTTTGTCAGAAATTTTTTGATAAATGTCCTGTCAAAAAGTTGTCTTCCTTCTTGTGAGAGATGCATGCTATACAGCCCGATAACGATCTTGGGCGTCAGGAGTTCGGAACATTCAGTCATTTGTTGTGCTCTCTCTAGGCACTCACAGTGACTCACTGAAAGTTGCTCGCTTGTGCTCAATAAAGGAAATTTGGTTTCTCTTTTTGAAATCTTCTGAAAGTATTTTGGTATTGGGGCCTTAAAATTCAACTAGTAGGCTTAATCGCATGTATGGTATTTTTGGTTGTCTCGTTATCTAAGCGGAGCGCGACCATCGTTCGGCGCGGCGTCAGGGGTGGCGCCAGGATTTGCCCGACGGGGGAGCAGACTCCCCGACGGCGTGCCAGTGACCCGAAGCCCTGACAGCCATGATGTCGTCGAGGAATTGGTGAGGAGGGATTTGAAGAAAACTTGTGTACTAGATTATGATATTGCGGGGCATATATTTCATAATATTTGTATATACTAGAGAAATATATTTCCGCCTTGATTTATCGTTTTCCCTAGAATCTAAACTGTGAAATTTCAAAGCGCGCGAAATTTTTTTGGATAGGCCTAAACTAAAAAGAATCTGCACTTATTTGAAGCATATATATCAGCGGCGTAGGAAGATGTTTGACATTTGGGGGGGGGGGGCAGACCAGATGTGACTTCTCGACCTTGAATCCCCTTCCTACACTAAAACACATTTGCTCAATGTGATTCTTCCGATTTTAATTTGAGCAAAATAAAAATATTCAAAGCAAAAGGAAACAAAAACAACACCATGCAGGAGTGATTTTTTGTTTGGGAGGCTCTGGAGGACTGGAGATTTTGTGGGGGTGACTCCCGTTTACTATCTAAGAGGAACGCCACCATAGTTTGGCTCGGAGCGTACCAAGAAAATTTTAGATTTGAATACGTCCCAGATCGCCGGAAATGGCACTTGTCCGGCTTGATAGCAGCTATTAAGATTTTTTGTGAAAAAATGTAAAGCTTGATTTGATTTTTTTTATAAAACACATTTCTGTGAGGATAGATTAGTTGAGCTGGCCTGGACTTGGGGTCCGAGGATTGGAAGTTTGAATCCCATTTACTATCTAAGCAAAGCGCCACCATAGGTTTGCGTGGACGGAGCGTACCGAGAAAATCTGAGATTTTAATACATCCTAAATCACCGGAAGTGGTGCTTGCCAGGATTTTTGAAGCCATCAAGATGTGTCCTTGTTGTGCAGATTTTGTAAATTTGATTTGAATTTAACACTTTAAGTCTGTTACAATCTATCCGACTTCATTCAGAATTGTTCAGCGTTGAGTTATCCCCCATGGATTTTAGTGGATTAGTTGGAACTGAGATTTTCTACAGCCAGAGTCTGTTAACTTATTATTAAGTTGAGTAGAGGTAGCCCCACAATTTGCCCGGCGAACGGCCAACGACCCGAAACTCCGACAGCCCCAATGCCGTCGAGTACTGGTGAGGTGGGATTTGAAGAAAGCCTGTGTACTAGCCTCCATTTCATTCTGGTCATATATTGCATAAAATATACTAGAGAAGCTAAGTTCGGAGTTGATTAAATGTTTTTTTCCAGAATCTAAACTGTAAAAATGCAAAGCGCGCGAAGCGCGCGAAAATTTTTCGGGTCATTTTTCACAAATACCCAAGGGCTATGTAATTATTACAAACAATAAGAAAGAAAAGCTGTAGGGGGTTCTAGACCGTATAGGAGATAATATGCATTGTATCGAAACTCCCTTGACTATCCGATGAAATAGCCAAATATTGCTCGGTGAGTCCTTCACCAACTGGCCGTACCGCATAACACACAAGAGAACAGTAGCTAGGCTTTGCAATATGGGATGAAATTTACGACCTCTACATAAACTGTGTACTTTATCTACATGTTATGGTAAGGGGAAAAGGACTTGCGCTATCTAGTGATGTAGAATGAAACTATTGAAGAAACTGACCAGAATACCTCTCCTGCGCGCGTAGCGCGCTGAAAATTTTAGGTTTTTATTAGAGAAATTGTCCTCTTAAGAGCAAAAATAGGTAAAACGAAACTGTAAACTGTCGCAATTATTGGGGGGGCAAAATGACATTTGGCCCCCCTCAAAACACATTGGGGGTCCATAGCCCCCTTGGCCCCCGGTTCCTACGCCACTGTATGTAGGTCAATTGTCAAGGCAGTTGGGCCATATCGGGCATAACCTACGCTGAACTTCCCTCCTCGGGTCACTAGCAGTACCTCATGACAGACACAAGAGAACATTAACTAGGTTTAGCAATATAAGATGAAATGACCGACATTTACATAAATCCATGTATTCTACTTATATTAAGTTTTTCCATGGAGACATTTTTGAGCGCACAGACCCTACTCTCATTCTGGGCTTTTTGAAGGAAAGTGGCCTGTATAGAAATATTTGACATGTCTCCTGCATTTACCTAGATTTTTTGTTGAATTTTACCCCTTTACTTTTTTCTTTTGTCAGTCACATTCTCGTTGACTGTTGTGAATACTCCCACGTTCGCCAGAAGTACTATGCTGTGCCAGACCTGAAAACTATTTGAGCAGACAGATTCTTCCCTTATTCTGGGCTTTCTCAAGGAAAGCAAACTGTATAGAAACTTTTGACACGACTCTCGCATTTGCCTGAACATTTCAGAGGAATTTGAACTGTACCCTAACTTTTTTTTACCTAATTGTACCGCAACATTAATTGCACCATTTTCTTCTTTAGGTGACACTATATAACACAATCGTGTTGGTGTGTCGTAAAATCCCATCTAACAAACTTTTGCATGGAATAATGTTTAAACGTGATCTTGGTCGTAACGTGCTCTTGGATAGAAAAGGAATATATCTTGTGAAACAAATGAAAGGGATTCAGTATATAAGCGAATTTTGGATTATAATACCTTCCAGAACAATGAATGGTAATTTCTTTAGATATATGTTCCAACTGAACAGTCTAATTTTCCCTGAACGTCTTTACATTCAACGGATGTCCAAAGTATGATCAGCCTTATTGATTTCTGATTATATTAAATGATTCCAATTCAACGACAACCACTTTCAGACAACACAATGTTTCAATTTTTCAGCGAGAGTCGGTACAAGCGAAAAGCTGGAGTCGCGTTCCCATTTTCAAAAGAGAGTTAGGCACTACTGGATGCGATTTCATTGCATATGGGAAACAAGATTAGAGCTGAACCTCCTCTTGAAGGACTCACTGACTCTATATAAGGATTATGAATGAGAGCGAATCGGGACGATAGAAGGAAAAATACGCTGTCAGCAAACTTATAATTATGGCATGTTAATTGCATTGTTGTAACTGAAAATAACCTTCAAAACTTAGCCTACCGGGGAAAATAATCAATACATATTTTTCAAAATGAAAAAATCCTCGAAAATCAAAGGGGGGGTTTAAACCCCTAAAACCCCCCCTTGGATCCGCCCCTGGGTTCTGAGCAATAGACCAGTGAATCCGAATGTTGTCAAATATTTGACAAGATGTGGTTCCAGAATGGGCCAACTCTGATCAAAGGAACCAAATCTAGTCAAAGAAATGACCAGATTCAGGTTAGATGCCTAAATGTGAACCAAGCGTTTCTAGAGAATGTTTTGTTTCTTTAATTGCAGGCAAACGTATGTCATCCTCCAAACAAAAGTGGTGACTTAACGAGATCCCTTTTGATTTATTTTAGGAATTGTTATGAAAACTATTAGCCTATTTCTAGGGCTGTTAACTTAAATATATCATTGAGGTTTCATGTTTTACTTCTATAGCAGGTCTTTACTTATAAATGTGCCTGTAGATTGTCTTTACTGTATTTTTTCTTTTTTTCTTTTTGAAAGGGTGTTGGCACCGGTTAGCCGGCGTTCTAAGCCAAATATAATATTCGTTATCATGTTTAATTATTCAAAATGTTATATACACCGACGATCAAAGTAAATGCACTACAAATCCATTCTTAACATATTTTGTTCACAAACCTGTCTGGGATCTTGTGATGCTTACGATTTGAAATCCAAAAGCCAAAACCCAGAAAACAGTTTGCCGTGTAAGATTCGACATTTTCAGCTTCAAAGTACTATATTCGTCGGAGGGAAGTGTACGGTCGTATCATACCGTGCCTACCGCATAAAACTACTGTGCTATGTTCTTGAGAAGAATTAGGTTAAAACGATCAAAAGCAGGGCAGCGTTTAGTTCAAAGTCCAGGAACATAAATCTGAACAGCAAGCCGAGTAAACAACCGCAACACTTAGGATTTTGTATTTTATTTTCTTGGGTTTAAATTGGTTATACTTATACTTCTGAAAAAAATGCCGATGATATTACAAATATTTTCCTGCCAAAGGTTCACACCCTAACGAAGCAGTGGAAACAGTGTTCACCTGTGACCTAGGTAGAGTTTTAATGCGGAAGGGTACCCCACATATGGTTTCTTCAGTGCACGAACGTTTTACGAAAGGCACAATGCTGACAGGATGAAAATAAAATTCTAACATATGGATCACACATTAGACGGTAGAAAAGTGACCCTTACGTGAAATTGGGTCATTTCTGCAAACAACTATCTACATGATATAAAAAACGTGTGAAAGAAATGATGGGACAAACAATTTTAAAACTTTTAAAACTGTAATTAACACAATAGCCTAACCAGGGTTAGGTTAATGGTTGTCGAAAAGTTGGTACCTCAATTTTATGCATGGGTTTAATATGTATTGGGCTCTTTTGACCCCTCTTTTGTGATGTAATTCACTTCAGAGCATACACCATGGACCATGCGGTTACCGAACAACTCCCCCAGGCGATTCCCCTCACAGTGCCCCCTCCCGGACATTTGCCACCCAGGACAACTCCAAATCGGACAATATTAACCCGGACAATTCCCACTCGGACAAGTCTCAACCGGTCATTATCCACCCGGACAACCTCCACCCCGCACAATTTCAATTCTCCTTCGGAAGACGAAAATCTCAGGATTTTGGCGGGAGCTTTCTTTTACTCTAAATCCGTGACGCCACTATTCAGTACTTTGATTATTGCCCTCAGTACATTGTGACACCCCCAGCTGCACTGAGTTTTACTTCAAACTAGGTGGCAAAAAGTTTGGAAGGTATCCTAAGTTTGGTATATTGTAACTTGGATTAAAGAATCCCCTTCAGAGTAAAATTCCGTATAATAGTAAGCATACCTCTGAACACGAGAAGCAACAAAGAAACAACGTACTTGATGTACACTGAACCACCATATATGTGGGTTACAATTTATATACAAAAAGTTCTCCATGTGTGATATGTAGAGTGGCAATCTGGGAATAAGAAGATACAAGTCAAGACTATTCTTGGGCAGGCTTAGAAGCAGACGCGGATCCATTAATTTTCGAGGGGGTTGTCCACGAAGGAGAATCTCAGGTGCACCAGGAGCGCGAAACGCGAGGTTGCATACAAGGGGTGCAGGGGCAGATCCCAAGTAGGGGTACAGGGGGAAAATCTCTCGCAATTTTTCGCAATACTTTGTATTTTAAGAGGAGAAAGTTGGCTCCACTGACTTACTCTGTAAAAGAGTCAGTTACAGGCTTGATTGCAATCCCAGTAGAATTTCTGCCCCCTTAAATGTTGCCCATTCATTTGAATTGTCAGATACAGCAAAAAGTCCTTCACGCTCCTTAATCTATTGCACTTCTGACGACACAAAAAATGAAACTCTCTTTAGATGCCTCTTCAAATGTAACCTCTTTTAACCGACCCCAATTTCTGAAACTCTGCCCACATGCCACAGTCCTCGCAACAAATGAGTTGGTCTTCAGCCATGAATGCAAAAACAAACAATAAACAACACTGCAATAAACTAGCAGTACATTACCTTAACTACTCGCAGCCTATGCCTGATCGACATACCAACAATACACCTATATCAAAAATATACCTATATTTATTACTTAAAACACGTTCTTGTAAAATTTAGGCAAGCTGAAGTTTTGTTAAGTACATTTTAAAAATTTGCTCTTAACCAGTGAGAAAAGAGAACATTTACGTGAACTTTTTAAAAGAGAGCTTGTCTGCCTGATATTCCCCATGCACCAGGTGTGAGTAAAGCCAAAGTTCAATTCACCGAACTCTTCGTTGATTGAACAATAGCAGACTCAAATAATTACGTCAAGCATGCATAGAATCATGGGAACTGGGAGGAAAACGATACTACGTATGCCCATGTATACGTATGTAGTACCTACGCTATACCAGGCAACTAAACTTACATGGCGCTGTTTGGTTTGCACTCCAAAGATATTATAAGCATAGATTCCAAACTTAAAATGGTGCGTTGACTCCCCACGGGAGCCAACATATCGGGAAGGAAGTGCTGATCACTGTTCAGTCGTTTTGAAAAACAAACGGGTAAATGAATGTCTTACAACAGTATTAATACTTGTTATTTCGAAACATTTAAGTATCACTTCTCAGTAAATACCACTTAAAAGACGAAGGTATTTCTTCCTCGCGGCAGTTCACATAAATACACTTGAACATGAACGGTATAAAGTTCATGGAATTATTCATTGGTGATTTTCCATGGTATCTTTAACTGACGAATTTTACATGCGCGTTCAATTTGTAACGCTCTGGCAACGGGAAAGCAACTAGCGCGTTGGTTTTCCGAGTCCGCAGAAATATGCATCAACTAGCATTCCGGATAATACACACAGGAATGTATTCTGCGAGTATAGACCTTATGCATATGATGTCACAAAGGAGAAAGTGCGCCCTCCTTTGGAGGAAGATGGCGGGAAAGCGCGTATTATTGCAAGTTGCACCAATAAATGCAGACAGCTGATTTGTCAACCATTCGTATACGCGCGTAAGTCTACTACACGTGTGGCGAAATCCACGCCGTTCGTGCACGTGTGCTGCATTGTTTTCACCCAAAATGACGTCAGTGTGATGTCAATGCATAAGGTCTATAGAGCTTATGCATTGACGTCATGTGACGTCATTTTGGCGCCAAAACAGTGAAGCATAGCGCACGCACGACGTAGACTTCGCACGCGACAGTAGAATACTACACGCGTATCCGACCGATACACGAATCAGCTGTCTGCATTTGCAGGGGTAAGTTGCAATGATACACGCTTGCCTCCATTGGAGGCAAGCGTGACGTCATATGCATAAGCTCTATAGAACACATTGCAAAAGCGCACGCACGCTAACCTCTTTCAACAATGAAAATTTCTATATCGCGATCTTCTTTTTGTAAGCAGATCGCCGAATAGAACGGCGCGCATGTCATATTCACACTTCCTCCACAATATTTGCGTCTCCATGAGGAGTCAATTTCCGTAACCGTGTAGTATAGGAATTTGGAATCTATGATTATAATATCTTTGGTGCACTCACAGTCCCCATGATCGTTTGTATGTTTGACATAATCATTAAAGTGTGCAAGAGACGTTATGCATTGACGTCAAGCAACGTCAGTTTGGAGGACAACAATGAAGCACGAACGGAAGTTCTGATACTAGACGTATTGTCAATCTAGCTAGTACATGTTTGGGCTGAGGTGACAGAACTTGAATTTTTGGACTGCCTATGTAGTAGAAGATGAATTCTTTGAACGGACAGATCGGGGAGGGGAGGGGTTTGCTTCAAAGCCCCTATTAAGTGCAATTTGATGGGTTCGAAAGGCTATTTATTGATGTAAGAAATATCACTTCAAATTGTCCCTCAGTAAGATGCCATGAAAAAATATTGTTCTCTTCAAAATGAAAAGGTTAAGGGAGGGGGCAATTTACTCCTATGGAAAAGGGGATCAATCCCCTCCAGAAACCCTGCAAGGATCCTCTCCCTTCCCTATTTCGGAGGTTTTATTACCAAACAAACCACACTTAATGAGTTTCGATGTTTTGATGTGTGGCCCCCACTTGCCCCCCCCCCCCACATCCCGATCCTTTTGGTAAATCCCGGATGCGTTAAAATAGAAAGTTGAAAATATTTGATACTTTATATTTCACTTCGTTAGAGCTATTTGCTTTAATTGCTGTAAAGGTTTCGAGACTCACAGAAGATCCATGGGGCTAGTCATGCATGCCGTTCCGTCCCAGTGCATCTTCTAATCGCTCAACTAGACTTTTTTTGGGGGGGGGAGGGGGGTATAAACCTGGTATTTTCGGTATATTCGTTTGTGGCAGATTTCAGTACCGTCGGTATGGGTGTAAATTAAATGCCAGGTATAGGTGTAATTGAGGCGGATTTTACCTAAAGTGTGATGCTCCTACTCTTTGGAAAAAAATTTCTAACGTTTCCTAAATCCAAAGTAGTGCTATTTTTGGTAAAGCTGATTACATCTTTTATAAATTCTACTTATTTAGTAAATATTTCGGCTGTGGCATGGCTTCCCTAACCGGTGTTGGCTTTCCCTCTCTTAGTGTCCCCCTGGGAAGAAAAGTCTGGTCGAAATGCTTCGCAGATGAGGGAAATGGCACATTTTAAACCTTGAACACCGCCTTTGTACGCTGGGAAATGTGGAAGCAGAGGGGGCGTTTTGAAAATTAAAATCAAAATAAAAACGGTTCTCACAAAATTTAACATTCCATTCATTTGGGGGTCTTTAAACCTTGCAGGCATAATTATGAGGACAATGAGGATGGTGAGGGTTTCTGGAGCTTTGGAACAACTAACTTAAATTGTCTAACAGAAAATTGTAATGGGAAAACTAGTACTCAGAATGAGAAGAAGCCCACGGAAAATGCATTCTTTAAAGGGGCTTATTGAGTTGGTTCACAAAATTCATAAATTTTTTTCACACCTGTTGAGTTTTACTTACGTCTTGATGGTAAATGGTCAAACTAAGAGATTCTGCACATCCGACATACAACTGAAATGGCAATAAAGGGTAACTTATGATTGAAATCATTTATTACAAATTTGTGACCAGACACTTTTCACCATTATATATTAATCATATGCAACCCCTGTCCACAAAAATACAATTTCTCACACTTTTGGTAACTAGAGGAAGAGATACATGAGTGATGAAACTAATTAGAAGCATTGTCATGCAATGATTTCCTTCAAACTCGTCACAAAATAACCAATATCAACTCAATGAGCCCCTTGAACTTGAGACATTTTCAGCAATATGATTATAATAGGACAAAGATAAGGGAAATATTCTCAAAGGGGCGGTTGTTCCCCCTTCCCCGTTACGCACCTGTTCCATATTGCCAGAAATGGCTTTCCGTGCCTAACAAGTTGCAATCTTTGTATAAAATATCGGAATTTTACACCGACCGAGGTGCAACAAAAGTTTAGTTTGAAAATTTTGGCACGAAACCGCCCCGCCCCCCTCTACGCTCTCTACAGCCCCTGTCGCCTCCCTATCCGCCCAGTTCAGCCACGGTTAAGCCGCGGTCACACTACAGCGAATTCGGATCGGATTCCGATCCGATTTTTGTGAGTTTTTATTAAAATCTTCTCCATTTGGGGTCCGAAAGAACCCAAAATTTGCCAACCTGTGTAATTATATGATTTTTATCGCAGGACTACGAAAATTAAATTTAAACGAATTATTTCGTGACGTCACATCGAAAGACAGCTTCTATCGAATTACGCGTGTCCGATAAAAGCTGTCCGTCGATGTGACGTCACGAAAAAATCAGTTAACATTTCATTTTCACAGACCTCTGATGCAAATCATATATTTACACTGGTTGGCAAATTTTGGGCTCTTTCTGACCCGAAATGGAGAAGATTTTATTAAAAACTCACAAAAATCGGATCGGAATCCGATCCGAATTCGTTGTAGTGTGACCGCGGCTTTACAATTGTTTCCTGCTTCATGATCCTTGTAAGGGACTGATTCAGCGGTTTACTCATTACATAATCGACTTTCCCTTCCTCATTTAACAACGCAGGTGCGCAGCCGCAGCCATACCGGCACTGAATTCTTCCTTTTAGCAACCGGTCGAAGGCGATCTTATCTGCTGCAGGCAGCACCTCCACATCGCCACAATGACCAGTCCGCCCTTGATAATGACATTTTACATTACCTTGATGCTGGTATATCCCCCATCTCGCCGCCCATCATTATCAGTCATACGTCTACCACAATCACATATTACATGCTAATGAATCTACCACACAGGTGTTACAAAGTGTTGCTTGCAGGAATATGAAACAAAGGCTAATTCCTTTCAGTCTTTCTCACCATTAATTTGGGAGATTCTTCACGTAATCGTACCTCAAACTGAGGTGTATAGAGGGAGTGACGTGTGCAGGATTTCAGAGGTGGGACACAAACTGTGATTCCCCCGACTGATACAGAGGAGTGTCACAAGTGCACTACGAGGGCGAATTTTGCACCCGTGGGGTACAAGGGCCTGCGTTAGGGGCCCTGGCGGGGTCCATGGACAGAGTCCCGGGGAGAATCCACGAAGCGACGGAGCACCCAGAAGATCCTGCAATATAAGATAAAAAGACCGTCGAAGATTAATTCTAGAGGTCTTGGTTGATCAGGCCTTTTTTCGTTTCAGATTTTGTGAAATTTGGTTTCAATGCCTTAGAGTTCACAAGCCAGCTAATGATTTTCGAAAACATATCCATGAAATTAATAATTCTTGATTTGTTTTCTTTTCCCGATATTTAGAGTCGGTTTTCTCGTCATAGGTGAATATAATAGGTAAGGTAATTTACACGTGAATTACTTTCAACACGCCACACTCCTTTGCAGAATGGCTATATCCGGTGCATTAACCTAATTAATTGCACAAGGAAAAGCCATAGTGTGGGGTTAGACGTTGTTATTGTTCAAAGACTGCAAGAGGCATTGACGCAATAAATTTTTACGCTAATGAGACCTCGTCGAGCGGGGCATTAAGTACACAACTGAGAAAAATTCTGCGTGTACTCCTAACAGCGAATGAAGAGGCCATAAATCCTTACATGGTGGCGGGTTCAGGAAATTGTCATGGGTGTGATTCCTAAATAAGTGGGGGCTCTGCGGGACCAAAGCCGACCTCACCTGGTAAGATTATGATTGAAGCCAGAAAATTTGGCATCCCGTTTGCCTACAGGAAACCCTCTACAACTGACTGGAATGTGTCTAGTACCATGCGTGCGTCGTCAGTGTGAGAGTACATTTGGCATCACAAACCCCAAGATTGTCTGATTGTAGGAATCTGCATTCTAAGCCACTAATTAGACGAAATTGTCACTCCAATAGCAATTATTCATTCCGAGGGTAGACCGTTGGAATCAGGACGGTGCGGACTCAAGGTTAGGCGCAAATTAGAGGGTGTCAGCAAAGTCAGGGGCAAACAAAGGACTAAATTCGCCGAGAAGACTGTTATGCACAGAACGACCGTATGGAAGATATTTGGCATCGTAAACACACCGTAATACATGAATTCGCACTCTCCACCATTTGGGCATGTTCTTTTTTACCGCAGTTGTGTTTTGTTTTATCATGTATCCTACATACCCTGGCTATACAGGCTGCTATTATATACAGGCTACCGAAACCAGCTCCAAGATCAGGGAAAGAAAATTTATTATAGTATTGGGTCACGGGCCGGATATCGATACTGCATGATGCCTTACGGGCGGGGACGATGAACTTTACTTGCCCAGTGCTGTACGGCAAAGTTAATAGTTAACTACAAAATGATATGACTTGGTTGGATAATTTTAAGTTTTGGGGCACTTTTCTGTCACTCCAATAATCCCTCTCTGTCTCTTGAATCTCTTTCTCTCTATTCCCCTTACCTTAAATCCCTCGACTGATTGATTTTCCCCTGAATGGTCACAGAGACGGGGGGCCTGGGCCCCCGGACCCCTTTATGCACGCTACTGTGTAGGGGGAAATCAATACGCTGAAATGAATATGACTAGCAAAGAAGTTTCGTTTGAGGTTGTCTTACATGAAGTATATACCCAGTGTATTGTCTCATCTCCCTATATGTAATGTGTTGGAAGATGAGATATTGAACGTCACCTAAGAGCAGCGGAAATATCATAGACTTAGGAACCTATTTTCGAGTGGGGTTGGGGTGAACGTTGTTTTGGACCACCGTCCTGGGGGAGGGGTCTAAGGGGAGAGGGTGGAAATTTCTGAATATTTGAGGGTCCTCAGATGAAATTGGTGCAATATATCAGGTAAACTTTAGGGAAATTTATAGCAAATTTTTGATAAGCTTTTACAGAGGGAACAAACAAGGGGTTTTAGTCGTTTAATTTTAATACATATTTGTTTATAATGTTGGTACCACTATATGCAATATTTCATAAGTTTGTTTGGTATACCATAGGTATGGAACAGTTTAACACTAGATCTATACAGAAATACTCTAAAAATTCCAACAGTCCGATTTCAAGGACAAATAAGGTACTTGATTATAAAGAATAACATAAGGAATCTGAGGCAATTTGCCTTCTTGGTATCACATTCTATGACTTTGAGGAAACTTGGAGGCATTTCTTGACAAAAGTAACCAGTCTTCAAAAAGGTATATCTTGAATTAGGGATGAAGTTTTGGTACAGGATTTGGAGGACGACATGTACTGAAAGATTTTTTTCTTTCGTGTAAGACCGCTGCCAAATACCACCAGACAGTGCCTTTAATTTAAATATGTCGCACCAATTTCAAGTCCGTAGTTAAGCCTGTCCTAGGTATCTGACCGTGGAAACTTCCGCATTCGTCACTGATGATGTCAGAGGTTAAAAGTCCAACAATTAAAGCTGCAGTTTTTAGCCATATTTACAAATTTATTTAATATTGCGATAGGTGATACATGATTGCGACACAATAACACTTGCAACAGTGTGGTTAGGATGAAGAATACTTAGAGATCTGGCACAAAAAATTCGGCATAATCATAGTTTGCAAAAGGTGATTTGGAGAAGGAGGCCTTACGGAAGAGAGAATGTATATACCTGGGAACTGGGTTTATCTCTGGTAACATACTATAGTCAAGTACTGTGCACAAAGTCGTTTCTTTTGTCTTGTTATTTTACAGCGTGAATGTATTTCCGTCCACATGGGGCAAGCCGGTGTCCAGATTGTTAATGCATGCTGGGGATTCCAACCTGATTATTATTTAACCCCCTTTTCCGTAATTTCTACAAAATACACTAAAATTTTCACTTAGGCCTATATTTACAATACTTAAACCGTATACTAAAAAGTCTCACGTAAGGGATTGGAAACTAAGAAAAGGTCCCCTCCCTTTTGAAATTTTTTGAAAAATTAGGTGTTCTAAGATGCAATGTGGTGTCATGTATGCTACCTTTTGAAGTAAAATTTGTGTTGAAAAGTTTGCGTATTTTTAGGAACTAGAATGAAAAAATCGGCATCTGGGAGGGGGCATGGCCCAATGACCCCCCTGCGTACGCCACTGATTGTCCTGAGGGTGGGAGGAAGAAGGATGGTAGGGGTAGCATGGGGATTTGAAAGTTTTATGCCACTCAAGCTGTCCAACAGGTAGAAATAATGAGAAAACCGAAATTGGCCCACCGAAAAATTTCATTTTTGAAACATTTTAACGTTTTTCTTCATAGTACATTACAAAAGTTATCTATTATGTTACAGTTACCTACAGTTATCACTTCTGCCAGTATGTCATGTTTATGGACTACAAGGGAAAAACTACATTCGAGGTTAAAGTGGCAGGACAATTTTTAGCCATGTCCCGTTCGGTCACGGCTTTCACTGTCCTTGATGGGAATATGATGGTCCTTGCTAGGAAAAAAGTTAAATTAAACACTGTTAGATGCGATTTCGTGGCATCTGGGAAGAGAATATTAGACCTACTCAACTCGTTGACTTCATTTATCATGTGCGAAGCAATTTGAGAGTTCAGCTAGAGAAAAGCTTTTGGAACCTTATAAAACCCCGGTTTAAACTGAGTATCTCATTTTTTCAAAACGCCCCCTGCTGCCCCTTATCGCTCGTCGCCCCCTTGAGTTGCGAAAATGCCTCCAGGGGGCGATAACGCCCCCGTTGGGAACCACTGAGCTAGAGTAATTTCTGTCTTTAAAAAGGGTGACAAACATAAGCTTGTAAATTACCGTCCTATTTCAGTCCTCCCCTGTCTGTCAGAGATCTTAGAAAGAGTTATGTACAATAGAACCTATTCATTCCTTAACAAGCATAATATACTTTCAACCTGCCAGTACGGTTTTCGTCCTGGTCGTTTAACAGAACTTGCACTTGTAGATGCCCTGGACAACTGAAACAAAGCTGCGGCTAAGAAAGAGATTTCCATTGGAAATTTCCTCGATCTGTCCAAAGCCTTTGACACAATTGACCATGACATCCTTCTCATTAAATTAACTCATTATGGTTTCAGAGGAGTGTCCTACAACTGGATCAAAAGTTACCTTTCTAACAGACAATTTTCTTCTCTCAATGGCGTAAACTATGACCTAAGGAAGGTAAAATGTGGTGTTCCACAGGGTTCTATTCTTGGACCTCTTTTTTCATAATTTATGTAAATGATATTTCCAATGTTTCAAAGAATGCTTCACTTGTATTGTTTGCTGACGACACTAATATAGATTTCAGCGACTCTGATCCACAGCGTCTGGAGGAACCAGTGTGCCGTGAACTCAAGCTCTATTTTGATTGGTTCACTGTGTAGTAAATAAACTTTCCCTAAATGTGGCAAAAAACGAACTTCATTGTTTTTAATAATGACAATCTTAACGGGGGTCATAACTTTAAAATTTATATTGATGGCAATTGCTTACAATATGTGGAAAATGTTAATTTTCTGGGGATTCATATTGATCCTAACCTTTCTTGGAATGAGCATGTGTGTAATATTTCGTCCCAGATCGCTAAAGTTGTCGGTATACTACTAGGAAGGCTTAAGTATATCGTACCTAGAAATGTTCTTCGTTCAATTTATCTCGCCTTAATTTATCCTCATCTTAACTATTGTTCAATTGCTTGGTCTAGTCAGGGAACTGTTAGGAGCTCCCTGGTCTAGTACAAGTCGTTCTCTTTTGGATAAGTTAAATGTCTTACAAAAGAGAGCTATTCGACATATCACTTGCTCCAAACCACGTGACCATACTAGTTCCTGGTTCAAGTCACTGAACCTTCAGAAACTTACTGATATTTTTAACACCAACATTGCCACATTTACTTACCGATCCTTACACAACCTCCTGCCCAGTCAATTTTCAAACTATTTTTCACAAAACTTTTCAGTTCATGATCACAACACTCGACAATCTGCATCCTTGCATCTGGACTCCATTCAAAACTCTTTACAACTTAACTCTCTTCGCAATCGTGCCATTCGGCTCTGGAATTTCCTCCCGTCCTCTGTCATAGCTAAACAAAGCACCAAATCCTTCAGGAAAAGTATTTCACGTAATTGTATTCAAGACTACTAGAATTAATCTTACTAGCACTTTACTGAGCTATTCCATAGACTTCTGATTATCACGTTTTCTTCTTTAAATCGTCTCTACCATCGTCTCTCCGTCGACGTTGCTTGGGGGATGTGGATGGGGTTGGGTTTCTCGTTGGAGTAGTGGGGGTATAGGGGGTGGGGTGGTGTTGTTGGGGATGGGTTTTTCGTTGGGTTAGTCCTTTCTCTTCTTTTGACCATTTTTTTTCTGTTTTTGATCACTTGTTTTTTGGCTACTGTTGGAGCACTTTGTTTGCTTGTTTTGTTCTTCTCTTTCTCTAAAGGGAGTGCACGTTCTCAAGCCCTCCGGCGTTTTTGTGTACTTCCTTCCGCTTATGTATGTACATAAATTCCTAAGTATAAGTCATATATATTCTTTATTTGTTTGTATATATGTAAAGCGGAAAAAACAATAACGAAACGAAACGAAACAATACAATGTCAACTGGAGATGCACCGCTTTCGTTTGGACACAACATTGTACTGGGGGACGGGGTTTTCGTAAATCGTGCACAACATAATATTTTACTTGGTACAACGGTAGTAAGGGTTCCAACAGTTTTGCCCAAGATTGTAGCTGGTCTACACAGAACAGTAGTCGGATACAACAACAGGCGAAACACAGGTGTCTATCACAGGTAAAAACAGTTCTTGATGATTTGCTCTTTGGAAGTTACGGACGTAAACTATGCAATATGTACGAAAAAACCAAGAATATCGGCAAAAAACTTTTGGTTTTTGATCAATAAACTTGGTTTTTCGACCAATAAACTTGGTTTTTCGACCAGTAAACTTGGTTTTTCGACCGATAAACTTGGGTTTTTGACCGATAATCTTGGTTTTTCGATCGAAATTGGTTTTTCTAATTATTGGACATTTCGCTTGCCTTAGATGTACCCTCTGTTTTTCGGAAGAATGTTTGTGATCAGAAATAGATCCATGTATAATTTCCTTAATAATGGTCATGAGATGGAGTGCAAACCTTGACGAATGCGCGCAGAAAATTTTCATTAAGTAAGATTTCCTTGACAAAACCTACATTTAGGCTCTGCACAGAGACACCTTTAATTCCCCAACAAACCCATAAGCCAATTAAAAAGCCGCTATTTCACATGGGAATTTTTAAACAAACACTGCACTTCTCCGAGAGTTTCTATCGGAAGATGTTGATAGTAATAGCAATATTGAGGTAAGATTTGTAGCGCGAGAAGCGCGCGAAAATTGTTATCTTTTATGAAGGATTTCAGAACATTTTCATAGTTTGAGTTAGTTAGTTAGATGAGGTTTAACGTCCCAGTTTCCAACCAATTGGTTCAAGTCGAGACGACCACGGCCTTTTTTCCAGTTGTGGCTCACTGGCTTGTTTTCCCTACTCCAATGCTTATGCTGAGCACCAAGCACAAAGGCAGTAGGTTCCATTTTTAAAGTCTTTGGTATGACCCGGCCAGGATTTGAACCCTAGACCTTCCGGCTGCAAGTCGGATGCTCTAACCACTTGGCCACTGCAGTCGGCCTTCATAGTTTGAGAAGCATTTGTGAAAGAAAATAATTACAATAGATCTATCACTTGATGGAAAAAAACGCCTCATCCTACCCCTTACAGAAATCTATAGCTTAAAAAAATTGGGAACATTTTAAAATTTTCAGAAAACGATTGGGACGTTCCCCTATGCCCCCGTGCCGACGCTAATTGGCGTATTCGGGAGAAGCCTCGCAATAGAAGTGGCTGCCTTAGGTGTATTATTTGCTTCCCATTTTCTATTCCTACTTATTTTTCCTTCTCTTCTCTCTCATTTTCCTCTTTCCCCCTCCTTCGTTTCCTTTTTTTCTCCTTCCTCTTCCCGAGTTTCCCTCTCGAATTTTTCAAGGACCACTCCGCTCCCTGCCCCCTATTGGCTACGCCACTGCCTACTTTTGAGTTTTGATGATGCTGGAGCTTCTTGGACGTATAAAATTGGGGTAATTGCATTAAACTATGACACAACAATTGTACTTATGCTGTTCAATGAGAAGAAAGACGTGTACAGTTACAATCATCTTAGTACTATCGAAGAGTGCGTTACGCCGACGCGCGCCGAAAACTCACGTTATAAAGACTGTTTCAATGTGTAATCTCATTTTTACAGGTTGTATCCATGTCGTCTCTTTTCCTTTCCATTTCACGAAACAGTTGTTGATTTGTAAATTTCGTTTACCAGAACGGTAGTCTACATTCCCTTTTTTATTATTATTTATATTTGGCCCGTGCATGTGCAAAAAGCCAACGAAATGTCTAACATCATCTTCGGCGTTGGCTGCTTTAAAAGTGGCTATCAAAAACCCGCTCCCCCGTACAATGTTGAAGATAATAATGGAGATACAATTGTTGTGTCATAGTTTAATGCAATTACCCCAATTTCCAACAATTTTTAAAAGTCTAGATCAATAGCAATCCATCCAGATTTTGCCCCAACAAACATTTTAATATATAATATAACACATTAATATAATATCTTTCATGTTAATGAGGATTCAACAGCAACTGCTCATCTTGACATGAGTAATTCACATCTAAAAACTATCTAAAATTGACGGTGTACCTTAATACTGCTTTTCTCAAGAACCACTGTTCTTTAAGACAGTGGTGTGCTCCCTTTAGGCGTACCACTAATGATGCACATGCTAACACGCGCAAGCGCGCCATACCTAGATACCTGACTTCGGCGGTAAACGGGAAGCTGAAATACGGCAAACGTCGGCCGTTTGGTGACGTCATAATGTAGCATATGAATACATTTACTATACGTGTTTGGCATTGCCCGGTGAAATAACGAAATTTAGGGCAAAAGCTTAGTTTCTGCCGGAGATATCATAACATGTCAAACATAACTAGAAAATGTGGTTACGAAAGACGTAACCACTTAACTGTCCATGATTGTTCTGTGCTGGTATTTGGAAACGTCCCCAGCGGTGTGCTAGCTTTAGAATATATGCCCTTTCAATTTTCTGTGTTAATTGGCACAGTGAAGATGTGAGAAAGCTCGACCAAGTCCGTCAGACAATAGGCCTAGGCCTATATGTACTTGAAGATAATTAAAGACAGACTTTCCTCACCCCAAAGTACATTTTTGGTGTGGGGGTATCAAAATTCTCTGCTGGTGACTGCTCTCTGATTGACATCAAAGTTTGAAAATTCAAATGACGCAGAGTAACTTACATGCCATACAATGCAGAGGAAGTGTTTGGATTACAAATTATAGCAATTGCATGCTCACCAGGACATGGCCTGGGGCAATAAAATAGGTTTGTGTATGCACAAGGAGGAGCTTTATACAGTTATGGGAGGAGCTACAAGTTGCTTAGTTGGGAGAACTGGAACTGTCTGGGATGATGAGAATTGCCCTTTAAATCCTCTTCATGTACCGAAATTTCAGTGACAGATCACTTTACTTTTACTGTTTGACTTTGAGAAGCACAAATTTTTGACTTTGCATGCAGGAAATGGTACTCTCCAGGCCGTCGAAACAAATCGTCCCTTGTTGAGACATTTTTTACCACGTACACGTGCATACAATATACTTCATCCGTTCTTAATAACGAGGGACCGCCTATGCACTAAGCACTGTAGGTCTATAATAGCCCAGTGCATGGCCGCGACGCAGCTAGGCGCTTAGGCAATCCCTCGTTATTAAGAACGGATAAAGTATATTGTATGCACGCGTACGTGGTAAAAAATGTCTCAACAAGGGACGATTTGTTCGATCGACGGCCTGGAGAGTACCATGTAGAGAGCTGCCAATGAGCCTAACTGTACTTCTCCGCAGATATCATCACATTGGACTTATAGTAGGTTGCAAGCTTCATTTCTTGCTACAAAATTATTCAAGAAATCTCACTTTTCGTGATTGACCTTGCCTACCTACTCTAAGCAATCGACCAATCAGCAAACGCGACAGCACTTATAGCCGTACAGTGTGTGTTTTACGACATAAGGAGCGTGCGTAGAGTACTGTGCGAAATACGACAGTACGACCAAGCGCCACAATATGCTGTACTACTATTTAGGTAGTTTGACTTACTCAAGCCATTCTCAACAAAACAATAATTAAATACAATACTGCCAAAATAAAAACCAATCATGCTCAGCCCCGTTCCAACCAAAAGTGACCAAGAAGTCTCGTTCACATCTACATGATTCACTCTACATAATGAGCTCAATGGTAGAACAAAGCACTCAATGAGAATCAAGAAACATTGAACGAAAGAAATGCTTCTCGAAAATGAGAAGCGTGCCTAGGGTACTGTCCATGACGTCATGGACAGTACAATTAACATGCCGCAGTTATTCTCATAGTATCCTTACTGAAGTGCACTGTTTTTCGCTAAACGTTAATGTTGATAGTTGTTTCGTTGTGACGCAAATGTCAGGTATCTAGCAACTTCGGCGTTAAGGCGTGCTTTCGCTCGTTAGCATGCACATCATTGATTTGGACCTAACGTTACTTCCACATGGATGGACATTTCAACAATTTCAACTTGGCCTCTAGTCAATAAATACACTTAGTTCCGTGACCTCCTATGCATGAGGTATATGCTTGGGCGCATCATTAGGCTACTATCACGCTACTCAGCACTGCGCATGTTTAGTTAATTAATTCAAACATGACTCTTCTTCGGAAAAATAAACTCTCATCTCATGAAAGTTAACCAGAATGCAAAAATGCATTGTGGTTTCGATGAATATAGCACTTAATGTTTAATCCCAGATTATGCCACCATGGTCTGTTTGTTTCAGTCATTGGTTGAATGTGATCTTATAGTGCTGGGAAAACACAGTTTCATGTTCATATTTGACCTTAGGAATTCTTGGGAATTTTTGCCTTTTGGCCTCTGGTGATTTCAGCTGGCCTCTGATTTCTGACAAAACTCGTAGGGGTTTTCTGATGGATTAAATGCAACACCATGGGCAGTATCCTAACTTGAGTTATCTTGTAAATAAGGTTTTCAGAGTTTGACCCCAGATGACCTCTTACCTCCACCATAAATAATAGGGTACTTCCTCTCACCATAGGTCATCCACATACTATGTATGAAATCTATCCAAGCTTTCTACCTTGTGATATCATGTTAACAAGCTTTTCAGAGGTTGACCCCTAGTGAACCCATTTTACCTTCGATCTTCACCAAAAATGATATGGACCCACCTCTGACCATAAGGCATCCACATACTAGCTATGAAATATATCCAAACTTTCTACCTCGAGATATCGTGTTAACAAGGTTTTCAGAGTGTTACGGCTTGTGGTCGCGAGTCAAACCAATAACAGCGAAAGATCACAGAAGAACGAGATTAAAATTCAACAACTTAATGATTATTTACAATCTCCTTATCTTACTTAAATTTACAATAATTAATTAGACTTACTCACAATCCTTTAATTAATATTTGCCTGGTCTGGTCCAAGGGCTGGTAGTGCATGCACGTTGACGATGGTACAGTAGTAGACCTGCAGCGTGCTGTAGCGTAGGAACTGGTTCCACGAGCGAATAACGACAAGGCTAGCGATGATGGATAATAACACTCTCAATACACAGCGTAGAAACGGCGTAAGGCAATTTGTCATAAGTGTGAAGTGTCAGTGGCTGGCCTCATATGATTCGGTCAACAAACGGACAGCAGAATAACGTCTGGACTCGATGGTGTCTCTCGATGAAGTATTAGGGTGTCTCTCGATGTCTCTCCCCGCCACAACAACTGTTGAACTGCCTTTTATATGCTAGGCTTTTATTCGAGAACTCTCCAGAATTTAACAGAAACTTCTAGTGTACACAGTCCAGCAATTACGAGAACGTTCCTTAATAGAAACTTCTAGAACACACAGTAGTTGTAAACAATTGTTGCAGCTGGCTAGGAGTGTTGCCAGGTCGCTGCTATAATTGGGACATAACGTAAACAGTTCTCACTTCTAGACAGTTCTAGAAAGGCTGCGTTGAAGTTGGACGTCTCTGGAACTTTCCACTCGCTCGTCGATGGATTCAATCCGGTGTTCCTGACGGGTCGTCTTGTAACACTCCCCCCCTTGAAAAAGTTTTGGACGTCTCGGACAAAACTTAAGTTACAATATTTACAATGTATAACTTTACAGGAATAACTACAGTATGTATATTATGTAGTCCAATATTCAATGGAAGGTATAATCATAACATACAACTTGTCTTGCAAGGTGATGATAATACATGAATACAGTAACATCATCAATACACAGTGTGCCATAGTTAACACAAAATTTCAAAACTTACAGTGATATCTTCAACATACTGCATCAAATCAAATTCTCGACAAAGAGTCTGGTACAACATTGTCTTTCCCTTTAATGTGCTTAATATCTACATTATATGATTGCAGAAATAAACTCCACCTCATCAATCTTTGATTTTTGTTCTTCATCTTAGATAAAAATGTCAAAGGGTTATGATCAGTGTATACAGTGATAGGGAAACTAGTAGTTCCCAAATAAACATCAAAGTGTTGAAGACCAAGTATCAAAGCTAATGTCTCTTTTTCAATTGTTGAATAATTTTTCTGGTGTTTGTCAAATTTCTTAGAATAATAACAAACAGGGTGATCAACACCATGCTCATCAGCTTGAAGCAAAACTGCTCCTATGCCATTGTCACTGGCATCTACTGCCAACTTAAATTGTTTTTCAAAATCTGGAGCAATCAACACTGGTGAACTCATTAGTGCCTTTTTCAATAATTCAAATGCTGCTTGGCAATTATCCGTCCAATCAAACTTTTCACTCTTCTTTAACAATTTTGTCAGTGGTGCAGCAATGTCAGAGAAATTCGGACAAAAACGTCTGTAGTAACCAGCCATGCCTAGGAAGCGCATGAGCTGCCTTTTATCAGTTGGGGCAGGGAATTTGTCAATGCCCTCAACTTTGGCCTTAATTGGTCTAACTTTACCCTGACCAACCACATGCCCTAAGTATATCACATGGGCACAAGCAATCTCACTTTTGACCAAATTGACAGTCAAATTAGCTTTGGCAAGCTTGTCAAATAATGCCTTAACATGTTGTACATGTTCATCCCACGAGTTGCTGTACACAATAAGGTCATCAATATATACTTCACAATTTTCTAAGTCTGACGTAAGGTTATTTACTAAACGTTTAAAGGTCATTTGTGAACTTTTCATACCAAACGGCATAACCTTATACTGAAATAAACCATCTGGCGTCACGAATGCCGAGATTTTCCGAGCCCTCTCAGTGAGTGGTATCTCCCAGTACCCCTTTAGTAAGTCAAACTTTGACACATACGTAGCTTTCCCAATCCTATCAATACAATCATCGATATGGGGTATCGGATAGGAATCCGTTCTTGTGACTGCATTCACCTTTCGGTAATCAGTACAAAATCTGTACCCACCGTCTGGCTTGGGGACCAATATACAAGGGGAAGACCATTCACTATTACTAGGTTCTATAATGTCATGGTCCAACATGTACCGAACCTCATCCCTGAGATGTTGTCGTTTTCGAGGGTTAACTCGGTAAGGATGCTGCTTGATTGGTGTGGCATCTCCCACATCAACATCATGTTCAATCAAATTTGTCCTAGTAGGATCATCTGAGAACAAGCATGCATATTCATAGATTAATGATTTCATTTCTGACTTTTCTTTGTGATCCAGATGACTTAATTTCTGGTCAAGATTTTTCAACACATCAGAATTTTGTAATTTAATACACATGTCAGGAACGTTATTAGCCTTGATCTCATCATTACTGAGTTCATGATCAGCATTGATAATACACACTTGATCACCTGTATCATTAGTGTTACTATTTACATCATGTACACTTTCATCCTTAGAAATGTCACAATCTTCTCTTTCATAATATCTCTTCATCATATTAATATGACATACTCTTTTAGATTTACGCTTGTCAGGTGTCAAAATGACGTAATCTGTGTCACTGACCTTTCTCTCAATGACATAAGGTCCTTGAAAGCGAGCTTGAAGTGGCTGACCAGAAACAGGTAAAAACACTAGCACCTTATCACCAGGTTTAAACTCTCTTTTCACAGTGGTCTTGTCATACCACGCTTTCATTTTCTTCTGAGAGTGCCTCAGATTTTCCTGAGCAAGTTCACATGCTCCAAGAAGACGATCTTTAAAGCGGGATACATAATCAAGTAGATGTATGTCTTCACCTGGATCTGATAACCACCTCTCCTTTAACAATTTCAATGGTCCACGAACTGTGTGTCCAAAGACAAGTTCAAATGGACTGAACCCAAGTGACTCTTGTATAGATTCCCTGGCAGCAAACATTACAAATGGAATGCCTTCATCCCAATCTCTCTCATTATCATGACAATATGTCTTTAACATATTCTTCAATGTTTGGTGAAACCTTTCTACAGCCCCTTGGCTTTCCGGATGATAAGCCGAAGACTTAATTTGGTCTATGCCTAACTCATATAACATCTGTTGGAATACAGTTGACATGAAATTAGACCCTTGATCTGATTGGATCTCTTTCGGCAACCCAAACAATGTGAAAAATTTAAGTAAAGCTTGTAAGACTGTCCGAGCCTTAATATTCCTCAGAGGTATTGCCTCTGGAAACCTTGTAGAAGCACACATAATGGTTAATATATACTGATGCCCTGCCCTACTCTTAGGTAGGGGACCTACACAATCAATGATGACTCTACTAAACGGCTCTTCAAAAGCAGGAATTGGCTTTAAGGGTGCAGCCGGAATATTCTGATTCGGCTTCCCAACCATTTGACATGAGTGACAGGTCTTACAAAATTTGGCCACATCACTTTTAAGTTTTGGCCAATAAAAGTGATTTAGAATTCTGTGGTAAGTCTTATTGACTCCTAGGTGCCCTGCAAATGGCATTTCATGAGCAATACTCAGTATTTCCCTTCTATAGGTCCTAGGTACCACGATCTGATGGTAAATTCTCCACTCTTCATCTAATGGTGCATCAGGTGGTCGCCATTTACGCATCAAAATATTGTTTTTAAAATAAAAGCAGACTGGGACGTCTTTAGATTCATCCTCAGTGAGTGCACCAGCTATTAATGGCTGAAGCTCTTCATCATGTTGTTGTTGGACTGACAACTGGTCTCTGTGGAGTGTGTCAGACATTTTTGATTTTTCCTGTTCTACCCCCTCACTATGTGTGGGGCCAGGAGACTCACAATCCTGACTATCATTAAGATTAGTCATAAAAGATTGGCTGAGATCATACCAAGAATCTTCACTTTCATGAACATTTTTACTAGAATCTTTTCCAGACTCTGACTCCTCTTTTGGGAGTGTTGTTCCATTTTTAGGAACTAATTCCTCAATTTTAGAGGGCGGATGATTAAGTTTATCATCCTTATTTTCGGAAATCATACCCTCATTTTTAGAGAGTGGATGTTTAACATTATCATCCTTACATGATTCCCTACTTGTTCCACTTTTGGGAACTGTATCCTCACTTTTGGAGGGTGGATGTTTAAGATTATCATCCACGGCGAGCTTTTGTGACATAGCTCTAGTGACAGCACAGGCAGGGAATAAATTTGGAAATTCCTTTTCTAATTGCTCTGTGTTGTTATAATCACATGGTTTATCTGTCAAAATTGCATTGGCTACTACCTTTCCACCAGCTAGGTCATTGCCTAGCAACAGAGATACCCCCTTTACAGGTAGAGTAGGTCTGACCCCTACTATGACCGACCCAGAAACTAAATCTGACTTCAAATTAATTTTGTGGAGAGGGACAGAAATAAATCCACACTCAACCCCCTGAATTAGTACATTTGCCCCTGTGGAAGTAGAGTCCGATAATGGCAAAACTCCATCAAGAAGCAACGACTGAGTTGCGCCTGTATCACGCAAAATTTTAATTTTGACGGGTGGATGAGCTGAATTCCCATCTAGGGAAATAAACCCCTCAGACACGAATGGAAGGTATTCTTCCTTAATTTTGTCTTTAGAATTAGGCCGTAAAGTCACGACTACCTCAGAAGAATTCTCTGCAATGGCTAAGGCATTGGAGGCTGTTTCAGTCTCCTTTAATTTTGCCAATGTGAAGCAATTTGCCATTGTGTGGCCTTTTTTGTGACAGAAACCACAACTTATGTCTTTAAAGGCAGCTTTGTTTGAGCTGACCTGGTCGTTCTTTTGACGACTTGAATCTGGTTGTTTTTTACCAGAATTTGTTGGAGAGATAGACCAGACTGAGATCCACTGTTACCTGTTGTGCCACTACTATTGCCATATTTCTTATTTGGCCTTCTAAACTGACCCTTGTTTTGAGTCTGACCCACTTTACCAAATTTATGGGTAAGTGCATACTGATCAGCCAAATTTGCCACTTCCTTTAATTTGTCAGCCTTATTTTCCTCAAGGTGAGTCTTAATGTCATCATTCACACACCGTTTGAATTCCTCGACCAGCATCAGTTGTCTTAAAGTGTCAAATGTGGAGACCTTTTTGGAAGCACACCATCTGTCGAAATGCCTTTCTTTTTGATAAGCAAACTCTACGTATGTTTGTGTATCCGCCTTACGATACTTTCTAAATTTTTGGCGATAAGCTTCAGGCACCAATTCATAGGCTTGTAATATGGCCTTTTTAACCTTATCATAATCCATGCTGTCCTCTATTGACAGAGCGGAATACACTTCTTGAGCCTTGCCTGTGAAATTACTCTGGATGAGTATGGACCATTTATCTCTTGGCCATTTTAGTTGCTCACCCAGCTTTTCGAAATGATTAAAGAATTTCTCCACATTATCCTCCTGAAATTTGGGGACAAATTTTACGTGCTTAGAAACATCGAATCCCCCAGTATCCAAGCCTATTTTAGGGTCTGAGGCTTTTATGACCCCTAACTCTAGTTGCTTCAACCTAAATTCATGTTCTCTTGCCTCCCTTTGCATTTGTATTTCTCTTTCCTCTTTTTCCCTTTCTCTTTCCATTTCTTTTAATCTAACCTCTTTACTCATTTCTATTTCAAGCCTTTTCAATTCAAATGTGTTGTCAGTTGGCACAGTGATAGCTGTTTCCAATACTGTACTAGGCAGAATACTTTCATCCACAAGATATTCTAGAACATATCTTTTAATCTCGTCTTTCCGCATTAAAGGCTGAAATTCAATGCCATAATGTTTTGCGACCTTTACAATCTCAGACTTCTTTAATGAATCTAGTTCCTCGACTGAGGGACTAGCCACAAATTTATCTAAGTTGAATGGCATTTTGAAATTGTATCAAGCCTTCAACAAACAAATAAGTAGTCTGAGCAAACACAGGTGCTTACGAGTCACAACAGAATTTCTCGAATTTTCTAGTATTTTTCGTTCCCGGATGTTAGGCCACCAATTCTGTTACGGCTTGTGGTCGCGAGTCAAACCAATAACAGCGAAAGATCACAGAAGAACGAGATTAAAATTCAACAACTTAATGATTATTTACAATCTCCTTATCTTACTTAAATTTACAATAATTAATTAGACTTACTCACAATCCTTTAATTAATATTTGCCTGGTCTGGTCCAAGGGCTGGTAGTGCATGCACGTTGACGATGGTACCGTAGTAGACCTGCAGCGTGCTGTAGCGTAGGAACTGGTTCCACGAGCGAATAACGACAAGGCTAGCGATGATGGATAATAACACTCTCAATACACAGCGTAGAAACGGCGTAAGGCAATTTGTCATAAGTGTGAAGTGTCAGTGGCTGGCCTCATATGATTCGGTCAACAAACGGACAGCAGAATAACGTCTGGACTCGATGGTGTCTCTCGATGAAGTATTAGGGTGTCTCTCGATGTCTCTCCCCGCCACAACAACTGTTGAACTGCCTTTTATATGCTAGGCTTTTATTCGAGAACTCTCCAGAATTTAACAGAAACTTCTAGTGTACACAGTCCAGCAATTACGAGAACGTTCCTTAATAGAAACTTCTAGAACACACAGTAGTTGTAAACAATTGTTGCAGCTGGCTAGGAGTGTTGCCAGGTCGCTGCTATAATTGGGACATAACGTAAACAGTTCTCACTTCTAGACAGTTCTAGAAAGGCTGCGTTGAAGTTGGACGTCTCTGGAACTTTCCACTCGCTCGTCGATGGATTCAATCCGGTGTTCCTGACGGGTCGTCTTGTAACAAGAGTTTGACCCCGGTGACCCCAGATGACCTTTGACGTCCACTAAAACAATATGCTTCTACCTCTAAAGATTATGCATCCACATGCCAAGTATGAAATCTATCCAAGCTTCCTACCTTGAGATATCGTGAAAATAAGGTTTTCAGAGGATGACCCCTGGTAACCCCAGATCACCTTTCATCTCTACCGAAAACAATAGGGTTCTTTCTCTAACAATAAGGGATCCACATACCAAGTATGAAATCTATGCAAGCTTTGTACCTTGAGATATCGTGTAAAAAAGGTTTTCAGGTTTTGACCCCTGGTGACCCCAAATGACCTTTGACCTCCACCAAAAACAATAGGGTTCTTCCTCCCCTAATATGGGGCATCTACCTACCAACTTTGAGAACTGTCAGTTTCCCTTCTTGAGATATCGTGTAAGTCACAAACACACACACATACACACACACACATACCCACCCATGCGCACCCTAGCTTCCTTACCGGGACACGAGAAATGTCCCGGTAGGGAAGAGACTGGAAGTGCCAAGCAGCGGAGCTGCCAGAGATCTCAGCTATCAGACGTGGCCGTTTGAGGGCGGGCTGCAGTGCCGTGCAAGCACTTGCAACCGCGCGTGACTTCTCGTTGCAGTGGCCGAATTTCCGGGTAGCTACTCGCAGTTTCGAGCCGCGCGTGAGCTAGGAAAGACGTGCGAGCCGTGCGAGCGGCGAGCTGCCCCGTGTCCCGCTAAGGACATGTTGGTGAGTGCACCCATGCCCCTAGCACACGTTACACACCGCGGGTGCTCAAATACACACACAAACGCCACTCTGACTATATAGGTTTCGCTTTTCATCGAAACCAGAAATGATTCAGGAAACGGAAGAAAACACATATTAGTTTAAAAAAATATTTCATTATACAAGTTCAAGTTATATTTGATGCATCAAAAAGTAGATATAACTCAGCAATGAAAGATTCAGTGCGGCTGAATTGTTGAGTACATGACGGCACAAACATTTTTGCAGCCTTGTTTTTCTGTCGAAGTGAAAATTTTTTACTTTTGGCTGTCTTTAAATCCGCTGACTAACACGCCACGTAAGGCATTCAGAAAGGCAAAATATGTGCTAGAATAATGAAAACATTAATACCATTTCGTCATAAGCAGACAACAACTGTTCATTGCCTACTGGCACACAGCCTATGTCAGGGTGTATGTAGTAGGAGAGTAGAGCTGGTTGAGTGTTTTATAAATAATGTCCGCAGATCAGTAAAGTCAACCAAAATTCTGAAACACATGTTAAAAATCTGCTTTGGAGATGAGCAAAAAGTGACCATGCCCAGATAGGGGATAACTTGTTTAAATTTGCATTTATCCAGCCTTACATAAGGTTGAACTAGAAAAGCAAAGAAACTTTACAGCGAGTGAGGCACGCCAAAACTTTTGTTTTCGTGTTGGAGGATTGGAGCTCCTTGTTAGATACAAAAGATTTCCCTAGGGACGACTGACAGCCATCGAAAATTATACACATTATTGTTCCCTCTCTGTATCCCGAGGAATTTGGAAATTTTGTCCTTCTTTCTCCCCCCTCCCCCATGCCACCCATGGTTGAATGGTGGTGCAAAAATTATTGAAGTATTTAATGAAGTTGTATGCCAGATAAAATAGTCTTGCAGAACGTAGGCTACATTTCAGTTAGATGCGATTATGTGTTAATATACTAAGAAACCAAACAACAAAATTACAGTATAAGAACATATCAAAAAAGGCTTTCTCTAACACAAAACAAAAAATAAAATGAAAAAAAAAAATATGTGCCCTGATACTATTTCTTTATTGGTTTGATCAAACAGAGGCAGGCGTGTATTAGAATGCTGAGGATGTTTATAAACAATAGTAAATGTAAACTTCATTTCTTTCATGCAGAGAAAACGAAATATCAACATTGCTCTCGAACAGCGCTGAAAAATTTCAAGTTTTTAATACAAAATGTTCTGTATATGTAATGTATAGCTAAACTGCAAGTATATTAAAAAACATCATATCGACGTATTGCAGGCAATACAAATTACTATACCAGTGCTCAGTCGTGATGGGGCGAAAAAGTAAAAAAAAAAGTAGTAAATAACCAATAAATTCTTAAGATATATGCAACGATTACGTTAGTAAATACAATGTACATGTACAGTCATAGCAACAAAATAAGAATTTTATATTATAACAAAATGGTCGATAATTATAATAACCATGGTTTACTGAAAAATTTTCTTTTCCCTTCTGCCTATGTTTTGTGATTCTATGCTTAATCTCTTACACATTTGGCCAATTATAGCTTTTATTTCCTTTTCACGTACCCTGGTTTAAAATGCTGCAAAAGGTGAAGAATTACAGAACGAAAAAAAAAATGAAAAAATACAAAGAGGTCACACAGAAAAAGTGCTGTCAATTTTTGAAACTAGTCGACAGCACTTTTTATGTATTCTTTATGCATTTCTTTATTTTTTGTTTTGCAATTCTACAGAGATTTTTTAGGGTATGTGTGAAATTCTTGTAAAGTTACGTGTCGCTAGGTGTTCTTCTGCTGAAGAACAAAGCCCTGTTGTGAGCAGGCCATTTGCGTTTTATCAGTTGCACATCGAACTTTTGCCAGTTTGCCTATGCGGAAAACTGTTACTGGCTGTTCAGAGTTCATAATGAGTTCTAAACTAGCGCCACGATTTTAAGACTCTTCGATACCGTATGCCACTCGGGCCTTAGCCAGCGCGATTTTGATAAGAGCTTTCGTGTTTGCTTTTTGAGTCCCCGCTTTGAAATATCTGAGCGCAATATTCATGAATAATGCTCTGACAACAGCCATGACAGCGGACACCTGAATAACGAAAATGTAGGATTGAATTTGTACAAATATTGGAAAAGAAAATCCTTTAACTTCTTCATTCTTTAGTGTTAGAAAAATAGTCTAAAAGGGGACAATTTCAGTGAATGTACAATCAGTTAAAAACTGGTAATTTACGAGGAACATTTTGATAGTTGTGTCCGAGTTGTCTCTCTTAATCATGAAAGGAAGAATAGTCTTATGCAAATTGACAGGCTTGGAAGTGGCATTTCTGGTAATTTACCGGCATCGGCACTTTGTCCAAAACTCTCTCAGCAGGCTAGACGCTAATCAGCCGATGGTGGTGGCGCTCCACTTAGATAGTGTCACTTATTAGTCCCACCCACAGATAATATCACTAAAAATTATACTCATAGGGCCCCTCATATGATAAGTTGTGCCCCCCCCCCCCACGTAAATCCGGCTATGTAAGAGATGAACCGACTCCTTAAAGATTTATGTTAAGTTGATAAACTGTCTTCGTTTTAACATATGTTTGGCTTTGATTTGTGAGTATACTTGACATACAACAAATTGCACGCATTTGAACAGGCTAAGTAAGATAGTACATGTAAAACATTAATTTGACATCCATATATATTTAGAAAAACACCATCTACACACTTAATAAGGGTCTGCTAGGAGATAGTCGAGGGGTCTATGGGGAGAAAAATAGGGAAATATTGTGAAGGTGGAGCAGGTGTAAGGCCCATTCGGATTTAATTTCTGAAATATTTTTAAACGTAGATTTTTTTCTTGCAACGTATCTGTCAATAGCTGAGAATTACACTAGTGTGTGCGAACCCATTTGTATCAATGCTTACCTCGGGTTGCATAGCAGGCTAGTTAAAAGTAATCTTCCCGAAAGTCTGTGCCTAGAAATTTCTTTAAGGCGTTTACTTATGCAGTTTGCTGAAATTTTCTTTCATATGAGGGTAAAAAATTGACAGTTTGGTAAATGTGAGAAAATCGCAATGAATTTAAAAAAAAGAGATTTGCGCCGCAAAAAGGAAGGTTGCGCATTTGTCCATTTCCTAGCTTTTTCTCGAGATCGGTACTATAGCTCCATTTTCCCGCTTGGTCTTTGCGTCCCCAAATTATAAACGGTTATCGCCCTCTCCTTAGTCGTAGTCTGTCTATAAGGCTAGGGTAACCTTAAACTAAACAGTACAGCATCGGCTGTCAGGGACGTACAAGGATAACGCTCCTCAAGTTTCGGATACTCCCCAAGTTCTTTCTTCAGACCTTTTATTTTAACTACAGACTATCATGATTAATACACGCGCATTTTTCTTCCATTGTAATCCCCCTCCCCAACATCAGCAGCTAGTTACCGTCACATATACCAGTTCCACAAAAAATGAACAAATTCTCTGCAAAAAGTGGGCCACACAAGAACTCCAGGTGAACATAAATATACTTGAGGGTAGGCTACCTAATTATCTTTAAGACGTACGCTGACGGCTGGCATTAACGGTGGACAAGGAGGCGATTGCAAATACTTGAGGCAGGCTTGGATAACGGTACCCCATGTGTAGAATAAGACACTGTGCATAGAGCCTATGTAGAAAACGGGGACTACAAACAATACAATAAGACTGGTTTAAGGACTTTTTTACTTTCCAAGCGTTCGTAGGCCTTATTCCTAAGCAAAAACGACAGTTCAGTGTAACTTTTTGCCTGGTAGATTTGGTCTTGCAGTCATATGACGAGCTCTCTGGATGGTTTTGGTTTATGTATTCGACCAGACGTTTAAGACAAGCATTAAAACAGAAATTTTTGAAAAAAGAAAAACATTCTTGGCAGGCAATGTGTTGCAACCACACGATATGATAAGTCGTAATTGACGTATCTCATAAAGAATGCACCAAACCGCAGCATCCTGTTCAGTAGTTTTCATTCTGAGCATAGGCTTGGTGTCGATAAATATCGCAAACTTCACAAAGTGGTTGTCTCCTCCTCTTCATTTAACAGTAAACTGAGTTTTCTTGTCCCAAATGATGGGAAGGTGGCCATAGTAGAGGCGAGATCACCCTAAATGTAAGTAAAGAAGTATAGTGAAATGATAAGTTGGCCGTAAAATGCCAAAAAGTTAAAAAAATAAGTATCTGAAAATAAAACTTTGCTGCCCTCCGTTTTAAACTGTGCAAACTTACTATTTAAGTGTATTGTGCATTTACCAGCCTGTTCTTTGTTGCTGTACAGAATCACTCCATATACAAACACAAGTTAACATCAAATCAAGGGAAATTCTTTGAGCCTTAGCCCTATAAACCTACTACACTGCGAGTCTCCAATGGTTGTAACCTTTTTCTCACCAGTTTCCATTTTCCAATCAGCCTTTTAAGTTGTTTTCCCAATTAAATGTATCGCGAAAGGGTCATCAAATAAGATTTTCACCATTTAGTTCTAGTCAAATCTGGCGCCGTTGCAGATTTTTCAAAGGCTCTAGGGATGGGGGTCACTTGCGGAGCAAACCCAAGCCTGCGAGGGCTCAAGGAGGATTGGGAAAATACCCACTATTCTAGGTGTGAACGCTTATTTTAGTGAGTCTCTTGCTTCCGAGCATTCGATAAGAACACATGCAAGCCTATACCTATTTTGGCTTGCTTAACTTCGTGAAGAGAAACGGTTTCTATCCTATCACCGTCCTGGAGGGCCGTTGTAAGGTTGGAAGTGAACAGTGAAATTTAAAGCATGACAAAATTGGGTAAGAGACGCAGATAATAAATTTGAAAGGCATAGAACATCGGTTCTCTCTAATTGGGGGGGGGGGGAGGGCAACACACCAGAGCGAAGGTTCACTATATGATGGTTCACTAGATAGTTCGGCAGAGGGAGTGGATTTTTTCGACAAATCTGGAAATTTTGTTTATAGTTTTTTGTTAAATCATTTCTATAGTTTGAAGCGTCCTCTTTCAGATTCTGCCGGGTGACATCGCGTCACCCTTGAGCGTTTTGAGAAATCAAAGATAGCGGCCATTTTTGACGCCATTCCATAGTTTCTTCCATACCTCCATTTCTATTCAGCCTAGGATAGTAATTTTGGTGTCAAGTCATATGTTTGTTGGGTCCAGGAATCCATTTGAGCCGATTACCGAAGTATTGGATATTCACGTGATCATAAATCCAAGATGGCGACCAAAATGACTGCCATTACATACAGTTTTCTCTATTATTCCGTGCATATTCAGCCTATGATAGTATTGTGAGATTGTAAGCATATTTTTGTTGGGGTAAGCAATCCATACAAGTCATTTACTCACGTTTTGTGGACTCACGTGATGATAAATCCAAGATGCCCACCCCCAAATGGCCACCATATAACCATGAATTTTAATAGTTTGACAGACGATACAATGCCATACAATACCAAGAGCAAGGAGAGCGAAGTTTGGGAGGAAAAAACTACGGTTGGAAGCAATACCTTCTACCCCCTACCTGGTAGTCATGCTGTCGTACCCCTTCCTCCTACCCAAAAGACGCCCATCCTCCTCCCATCCCCATAAAGGCGCCCCTACTGCTTCTGTTCTACGCCCTAGCAAAAATAGTACGGAAACTAGCTACCCGACAGTTCACAACTTGGCTACGTTGACAATCCTCTAGTTCATTGTGATGTCATGTGCTGGAAGTGGTTGCTATCTTCAGATGATCTGTATCCTGCAATTGTCCTTCATGAGAGGCTTTAATCTACCATATCATAAGTTGTGGCAGATAACTCTGATGCCGACATATCATCTCCAAACGGAAAACGCATGGCACATTCATTGGATGTCCTAGTCACGCAGACTGAACAAAAACTGATGCTCCTTCGGGAAGATCGGAAATCATCAAACGAATCACAAAAGTGAACATGTCAGAGCCATTCGAATATCCATAGGTACGATGGACCGAAGAAGTCAGGAATGCCGTCAACGGCAGCGTCCAAGTCCGTGTCCCCACTTAAAGTACTAGCACAGAAGGCTGTATCCGAAGTGAGAACACAAGAGGCAGATTTAAGCTTTTTAGAGACGTACTGGACAATCCGAGATGTCCACAGTATAATGGATACAACACTGTTCGCGCTCGCAATCAAAGACATTCGTCTCAGCCAAAAACCAAAGCTGCATACTTACTGCTGACAGATCTTGTACCCTCTCACCCTGATACGATTATGACAGCTATGACGAAGGCACAACAGCTAACACAGAAACTTGGACAAGAGTTCGTGCTATTTACATGTGACCTACACCTCTACAAAGTTGGATTAAATGTGAAATGGGCTACCCAGATCGTTTCTCTAATGATGTCATTCCTCGTCTTGGAGGGATGCATTCTTTGGTGAGTTTTGTGAAATTCAGTGCCACTTTGATGGAGAATAGTGGGCTGTCGAATGTAATGACTGATGTCTTTGGAGGGATGAATGAAATGCTGATCGGTAAGAAATTCCCTCAGAACCTCTTTGCCGTAGGAATGCTCGCGGAAGAGGTACTGTGAGGGGTCTTTGGCAGATACTCTCCAAAGTATTATGCGGAGTTCATAAACTTTCTGGACGGTCTGTCCACATAGAGTAAGACAGTGAAGCTGGGGGAAGACATGTTGATAAAACCTGTGCTTATCACCATGAAGTTTGTCCGCGTGGAAAGAGAGGCTAACTGGCCATTACATCTTGCCGCATTTTGACAGATGATCCGATACTACTTTGCAGCTGGACGTGTTCATTATGCAAGGCATTACACCTGTTACCTTCGCTCCATGGAAGCACTCCCACCAGATGTACTCAGTCGGTTCATGGGAGGAGAGCACGTCATGCGACATCAGCGTTAATATGGGGCGATATGTTTATCGAAAACACGTTCATGAGGTATGGTCATGCCCCTGGTGGAATCATAGGCATAGTCTTGAAGATTGAACTGCTGCAGGTGTGGGATTTGAGCCTCCATGCTTGAAGTCGCATGGAGGCTGATTTCGATTCCATGATCGAGGGCAGTTCCAGTGACCGTTGCGTTGACAAGCATACAGAAGAAGGGAAATCAAGACTAGAAGCAGATAGATGGAAAAGACCGAGAAGCCATCAGAAAATAGTTGGGGAAGTGCATCGATCCTCTCGACCCAGACAAGCATCCAGAGGAAATCCTCAACATTGTAACAGGGCAATATGGAAACTCTTTTGCCAATGTCCAAGATGCTATAGGCTATGTGGCTATAAGAAAGGGTCAAATGAGTGAGTGCTGTCAAAATGGCTTCTACGAGACCATCCACAAGAAAGTTGTTACCATGTTGGCAATAAAGAAACATGTCAATATCTCAGACACCAAAGTATATGACATGAATGTCTTTAACGCGCGTGTTATTGGGCTCCAGGCCAGTGGTCGCAAAGTTGATGTCAAGGATGTCCTCTCACATGCATTAGCTCCCATACCGACATCTTTGTTTGAGGCTACGGGGACATGAGAGCCGCAGCGTCAAAATCGTCACTGAAGAGACAATTTCAGGGTCTTCCAGGAAGTGTTCAGAGACAGCAATCTTCATCATAGATGGATCGGCTCTACTTTGGGTAATACCCTGGCCGGCAGATGGTACAGTTGAGGACTAAGCAACCAACATGAAGCATAACCTAGCCAAAAGATTAAGGAAGGAAGGGAGATGTGTACCTAGTGTTTGATCGCTATTATGAGAATAGCACAAAGAGTGTTACTAGGAGTGCCAGGGTGACTGGAGCTAACCGCATTCAGCAGTTACAAAAGAATAGTAAACTACCACCTCAGAAAATTGTACTGATCGTGTCTGAAAGTAAGAAACAACTAATTGACATGGTTGTTCAGCTACTTACCACTGAAAAAGCTTTCAGTGAACATACCAACAGCTACAAGCTAGTCATCACGTGTCAAGAAAACACTCAAGGGAATGATATCACATAAAGAAGACCTAGCCACGTCACATGAAGGAGAAGATAACATCATCGTCCAACAGGCAATAGTGTGCCAGAACTGATGGGCTGGGCGCAATAACTGTAGTATCTGATGACACAGACGTCTTCGTGCTCCTTGTGCATTACTACCATGCTGCAAAAGTGAAGAACTGTATTACTATGGAATCCCCGATCAAAAGCAGAACAGTTGTTGATATTGGACAAACAGTGGAAACAAATATCGGGATAGTCGGTGATATCTTAGCAGCTCATGCACTGACCGGGTGTGATACGGTAGCATGCTATTATGGTATAGGCAAAGGGACTGTTGTGAAAATGTTGAGAGAAGGGTACTCTCTGTCTTTTCTCGGTGAAATTGACGCACCTGGTCAAGAAGGGATAAAGCAGGCCACATCTTTCATGACAGACTGGTATGGACAGAATGGTATCAAATCAATGTCTGACGCACGTTGGAAAATGTGGGCATCGAAAACTGGACAGGTCTCATCATCTCCCCCCAAAACTGTGTTGTCTCCCGCCAACCAATGGCGCATTCGAACAAAAAGTGAGAAGAGCCCATCATCAGACCATTGTATGGCAATCTTTGGAGGACAGCAACCCACCAGATCGGGATCCATAGTTGTATGGCTGGAAGAAAGATGTGCCAACAAAAACCCTCAAGCCAGTCACCCTTCCAGCTAATGTAGAACTCGCTCCAGAGTATATCATGCTTCTTATCAGATGCTGGTGCTCGACTATCTCACCATGCAGTACCCGTGTGTTTCGTTGCAAGAAGCACAATTTGAACTGCAAATTATTTTGTGTCTGCAAGGTAGAGGGTCCCTACCAGAAACCCATGGTTTAATGTCAGCTTTGCCAAAATATGGTGGGTCTGATAGTACATCCACAATGATTCAGTTAATACTCCCAGATAGCACACTATGTTGGACCAACTTTCACAAAAGGTCGGCAAATGTTGGCAAACGTTGGTAATAAGTTGTGTTGCCACATAAATGTTAGACCAACACAAGGCCAGCCTTTATTCAACAATTGTTGTGCACTCTAACATTTTACCAACGTTGGACCAACATTTACCAACCAAATGTTGGGCCACATACATTGAACCAACGTTGGGTGAACATTAGTCAGCCCAACTGTTAGGCCTTACTCGTTTAACCAACGTTGGACCAACGTGTACCAACCAAATGTTGGGCCTTACTCGTTAAACTAAGGGCCAATATGTACCAACCAAGTGATGGGCTACATTCCTTTTAACCAACGTTAAATCTAATAGATCTAATTAAAAAGTAATTGTGGCTGGCAATGATGAATCCTTGCAAGAAATCATGTTTCTCAGTTGTGCAATACAACATAAAGAAGGAAACATTTAAATATCATGAAGAAAATTGTATTAGTAATCGTTAATACTAACAAACAAGTCTCAATGAATATATATAATAGCTAAACCAATCTTCTCATTTCATACAAGAATTTTCAATGAAAATCCTACTACATTTAAAAGTAGTGGCTAGTACTAGCAATGATGGTAGCTTTTAAGACTTGTAGAGGGTAGCTTCTCTGACATATTTCTTTATGGATTCCCATAATGAGCAGTTAATTAAAGAGAAGTTTTAGACAAAAAGAGGCATAGTTTAGTTGGTACATCATTGTGCCAACCATTCTTTGCACTGAGCACCTAACCATCGGATAACATTAGCCCAACCACTAGAACAACGTTGGTCCTTTGCTACAACAATGTACAGGAGTAAATGTTGGCATAATGATGGCCTTTGTTTCTACAACATGTTGGGTAAACGTTGGCGTAACGCTGGCCCTTGGTTTCGACAACACCCTGGATGAAAATTGGCATAATGTTGGCCCATTGCTGCAACAACACGTTGGGAAAACAATGGCGTGACGTTGGTCCATTGGTAAGCCAGCATGGGTTGGGCCAACGTCTCGACAATGAGCAGCCAACCTTCAAACAACATTTTTCCTATGTGGTACCAACAAAATGTACAACCCTTTTCCAACGTTGGCCCAGTTACTGTGCTATCTAGGCTACTAAGTATTCATTTTTTCTGAGCAATATATGTTCCAAATCATAATGATCCATTCAATATTCTTATGGCTGAACAACATGCTGGGAAGAGGGAGAAGTTACAGTAGTTTGGTAATTGGTTGTTCAGGTATCCTGAGTTTAAAAAAATTTGCATCCACCATTTATGCTGTAATCCGTCACACGTTTAACATGTTATGTTATGGTGACCATTTAGGCCGTCATCTTGGATTTATCATTACGTGATTCCCAACACGTCCGCATTTAGCTTGAATGGATTGCTTGACACCAAAAACATATGATTAGACACTCGCAGTACTGTTATAATCTGAATATAAATGGAATTATGGGAGAAACATGTGACCACCAATCTTCCAATCAGATGTAGAGGAGTTAATAAGGTGTTATATAGTATATACTAACCCACGGTAGTTGGGTAGTATATACTAACCCACGGTAATGAGTCAGCGATGCATTGAGCGCGCTACGCTCAATAAATCATGCACTGCAGTCAGCGATGCATTGAGCTCGCTACGCTCAATAAATCATGCACTGCAGCACTGGGGATCGTACATTGTTTCACCGACGTCAGGTGATCGCGCGTCTCTTTGGCTTTGAAGGACAAGCGTCCATTCTGTCACAGAAGAATCTATGGTAATGCCGTGCGCGTGTGCTCCAAATACGCTTACTGCGTATGTTTGTTTTGCCCTTCAGTGCCTGGGAATCCAACGCTTTTGACGTCACAAAGAATCCCTCTATATAAGGTACATAAACGCGCAGTTAGCAAACGACAAACCATGGAGCTACTATACGGACAAACACGAATCTATAGTGACCGCCAAAACACAAATAAATTTAACCAACGACTAGATCAAAATTATAAGGTTTTATATAAAACAAATAATGAATGTTTTTCATTCGTGCGATAGTATGAATAATTTCATTCGTTGAAAGCTTTAACGTTCTATTTAACCACTCGGCTTTGCCTCTTTGAGTAGAACGTTCAATCTTTCAACTCATGAAATTATTCATACTATCGCACTCATAAACATTCATTATTTGTATACTAACCAACGGTCGAGCACCACAATCTTGATGATAGTGCCGAATATAGTACAAAATAGCCATAGTAACACATACAAAAGCACGCGTTGTGCATAGTTGTGAAGAGTGTAAGACCGCGCGTGTAGCCACAGAAGACCGTGTGTGTCGTTTTAACAATAACAGTCAATGTCGTCGTCTAATATGCTATTCCGCCGTTTGTCGGCACTGCGCATTACCACTTTGGTAATGGGCAATGTCATCACATTGACAACAGTCAATGATTCATACTATCGCACGAATGAAAAACATTCATTATTTGTTTTATGTAACACCTTATAACTATCTAACGTTACCTTTATCTAGAGGGATTTCATGTGACGTCACGCGAGTGGGATTCCCAGGCACTGAAGAGCAAAACACACATGCAAAGTGCATTTACAGCACACGCGCACGGCATAACCATGAGATATGCAACTCCGTAAATTGTCCTCTTGTATTAAATTTTGATTGCAAACTTTATCCATTATAGAAAAGTTCCCACTTATTATCCACGTCATCAGTTAGCCATTATAATAACATTATCAATAAGGGTGTTCTAGGCTTCCAGCTTATGTCACATTAAGAGTTGTGGTACCAGAACCTGAAAACTAATCGAGTTGAAGAGGGGGGATTTATGGAACTGCTAGCAGCATCTTTCCCTGAGCGCGACGTGATGGACAACCCAGCTCTGGTAGGGTTGCTTTACTTACCAAATCTATGCTGGTTCTGTCTCCTCTCGGTTCTTCCTCTTCTTTCTGAAGTAAAAACAAAACGGATTTGGTTTTTCGACAGCAGCTAAAGCTTAAACTGAATTAGGCATCGGGACCTATAAAGTACATCGACATTGTTATTATCAAGCAAAGATAAGACGTTTGCTGAATAACTTGAATCAGACGTTTCGATGTTGCAATGATTGGTCGAAAGGAAGAGTTCTGTCAAAAGCGTCATTGTAGCTTCTTAAGATCTAAACAACTGCCACTCTGCAACGCGTACTATTCTTTTCATTTTACAGGAAAGGCTTCAAAATATTTTTTTCCAAAGTTCCCTTGGCCATTTTCCTCAAACGTTTTTAATACTTCACCTTCTTTAAGAAAGTGCTCTCATAAAACGTGGTAACCAGCGGCGTAAGAAGCTGTTTGACATTGGGGAGCCAGACCAGACACGATTTCTCGACCTTGACCCCCCTTTTCACACCAAAACGTCATATTTGATCTATTTGATTTTTCCGATCTTAATCTGGGCGACAAAAAATAAAAATGTTCAAAGAAAAAGTAAACAACAACAATACATATTATATTGGCATGCATCGGTTATCACACCGCATGTCAATTACTAGCAATCATTTGCTGATTATAATTTTGGGAGAAGTCGTTACAATAATAATGATAATAATCAGTGGCGTAGGATTTCTCTGAAGGAATTGGGGGCATGCATTATGTTGTGTGATCGCTGACCTGAAGGGGTTCTAAGGGGAGAGGGTGTCCCCTCCCCTTTCAAAATTTTTGAAAAATAGGTGTCCTTGCATACAACCTGAAGACACATATGCTACATTTGAAGTAAAATTTATGTTAAAAAATTTACGTACGTATTAGGTACTAATAAAGAAAATCGGCATCAGTGAGAATGGCATGGCCCAATGGCCCCCTAAATACACCACTGATAATCATATTATAAGTTTAACCATTAAAAAGACACTGGTTAATTAATAACGAATATATACTGGTGCTGGTGCGATTCAAATCAGAACTCTATTTTTATTACCAAGGAAGATTTTTTAAGTGTTTGAAAATCGGAAAATAATAATTGACTTCAAATTAAAGTTATAAATACTTTTAACTAATCTGGGTATTAGGGTTAATTAAGTTTCCTTCAAGTTATTTCTCAAAAATGTCTGATTTCTGATGTCTGATTAAAAAATATCCCAAACTCAATGTGAATTCCCGAAATTGACCGTTTTGGGAAAATTTCCTTTAAAGTTCAAATACTGACTTTTATAACATCAGTATTGACCTTGATAGAAGTGTTATTGATGGGTTTTTTTCTTGTAAAATAATCAGATTATTGCATAAGAGTATGATGCCGGCACGCTTGTGTTTTCATGACATCAGATAAGTAGACGACAGCCGCCTACTTTACTAAAGTCTGTATATATTTTTTATATGTAATGAACACTATTGCGATTTTTTGGGGCCCCCACAAAAATGTTGAGGGGGCCATGGCCCTCCTGGCTTCCGGTTACTATGCCACTGGTAACGTCAAAGAAACAAACACACTGTGCTATATCTCCTACATTTTAAACTTCGCGGCAGGTGTAAAATTCATAAAATAGTAGCGATTAATATACTTGTATGAGTAATACACTTCTGCCGGGAAGGCAATCTGGATTATCGATCGTCTATGATCGTGGACGGGCTGAACAGTTTGACGGGACCCAGCACTGTTAATAACATAGACCAGTGGGTCTCAAACGTGGCCCTTAGGGCCGCATGCGGCCCCCGGTCACTGTCGGTGCGGCCCCTGAATTGATTTTAGGTTTTCAGAAAAATCATGTTCGACTAGAAGAAAAACTAGCAAAGTAGAAAATTCAAGAAGGCTTGTTTCCATTATGTTTCAAAACAATAGTTGGATACACATATCTTGATTGTCTGAAGCTAGATGAAAAATATGCCCAAACTACTTGATCGAGCAAGTGGGATTTTATCTAAAACGTGATGCAATTCCTTGTTTATTTCAAATAGAGTATATTGTATTCTTACAAAAGAAAAAAAAGGGTTATTATTTCATCGTTGGACGCACCCTTGACAAATTTTCAATTTTCTACAAAACCAATACTTCTCATATCCTGTGTTGAACACACCGTACCTTCTTCCGTTTTAAAAATGTAAGCAGGGGCGGCGATCTGTTAAAATTATTGGGGGACACTTGCTTGGGTGAACACTTTGGGCCCCCGGCCAGGGGTACAGGGCAGTGACGGAGCCAGCATTTTTCCCACGGGGCCCATACAGTATGTTTTGTGATCGCCGTTCTGGGGGAAGGGTCTAAGAGGAGGGGTGTCCCCCTCCCCTGTGAAAAATTTTGAAAAATTAGGAGTCCTTACATGCAGTCTATTGCCACATATGCCACCTTTTCAATTAAAATTTGTGTTAAAAAATTTAAGTATTTTTAGAAACTAAAAAAGGCATCAGTAAGGCCATAAAAAATAGGCATCAGTGAGGCCATGACCCAATGGGGTGTGCCCCTTCCCTTTGAAAATTTTTGAATAATTAGGTGCCAATACATGCAATCTGGTGCCACATATGCTACCTTTTATAGTAAAATTTGAGTTGAAAAGTTACCGGTACGTATGTTTAGGAACTAAAATAAAATTCGGCATCAATTAGGGGCCCAAAAACCACCCTAAATACGGCACTGGTACAGGTGACCACCATTGGTCCCCTGTTGGGGTCCAGGGGCTAAGCCCCTGGAAACCAAGGTGAATTCTAGAGGATATTCTTTGGTGCATTCTAGAGGACACATATCACATATTTCTGATCTGAATTTTCCCCATCTGCCATGAATAGGCTAATATCACAATTATTCACATCAAAAATGTGTGTTACAACATTTATTTTTTCTGGATACCTCTAAATATTGTGGGGGGACATTTGATATTATATCCCCTACTAAAAATATTGGGGGACATGTTGTTAGACGCTGCACAATGCTTTCTACAATAATTCCGCTCAAGTTGTCCTACACGATGTATTCAGAGAGCAATGAATGTGCGCTCTTGAGACGCTTACCAAAAGTATCATTTGTAAGACATTTTAGTAGCGTTTCTTATTTAATTTTCATTGCAAAATTTATCCATTATAGATGAGTCCCCACTTAATATGCACGTCATCAGTTAGCTATTATAATAACATTATCAATAAGGGTGTTTTAGGCTTCCAGTTTATGTCCCATTTAAAGCTGAGGTAACAGAAAACGAGTTGAAGTGGGGGATTTATGGAACTGCCAGCAGCACCATGGCCTGAGCGCGATATAATGGACAACCCAGCTCTAGTAGGATGCTCATCTTACCAAATCTGTGCTGTCTCCGTCTCTTCGCAGTTCTCCCTCTTCTTTCTGAAGTAAAAATAAAACGGTTTTGGTTTTTCGACTGCAGCTAAAGCGTAATGAAACTGAATTTAGCATCAGTACATCGACACTGTTATTATGATAATTTATCAAGCAAAGACAAGGCGTTTGCTGACTAACTTGAATCAGAAGTTGCCATGTTGCAATGATTGGTCAAATGGAAGACTACTATTAAAAGCTTCATTGTAGCGTCTTAAGATCTAAACGCGTTCTATCCATTTTCATTTCAGAGGAAAACGCTTCAAAATAATTTCTCCAAAGTTCACTTGGCCATTTTCCTAAAAGTGTCACATACTTAACCTTCTTTAGTAAAGTGCTCTCATAAACAGTAGTAACGATGACTTCAAAGAAACAAGCACACTGTGCTATATCTCCAACATTTTAAACTTCGCACCAGGTGTAAAATTGATAACGCAGTAGCGATTATTGTATACTTGCAGGAGTATTACACGTCCGCCTGGAAGACAGTCTAGATTATCGATCACCTATGATTGTGGACGGGATGGAGAATCTGACGGAAACGCAGCACTGTTTATAACATAGACTTTTCAAATCAGATTGAAATCATGTACTATATATTTTTAATTGATGATTGTCATTGTTATTTAAAGAAGTTATTTTATTATATAGCTTCATTTCTCACTTTTAATTATTTCTTTTTTACCTTTAGATGATTTGTCTTGTGCACTGTAGTACAACTTCCCTGAAGAAATAAACTCAGAGCTTTCCTTAGTATAACACAAGGATAAAGGACATGTACTGAATGAAATTTAGTCGTCACATGTTGGCTTTATAGTCTTTATATACCACTGTAAATATTTGGGAGGCTTTCAATTATCCCCATTAAAATTTAATTCATTAATTTTTCTTCAAGCAGTAATATAGTACAAACCCGCAGAGCTTAGTGGAAACTTTATCTTGATAGAATATTGCATTTTAAATTTTAACATTTCACCCATAAACAGGAGAAATGAGGTCATGGCGACTTAATAAAAAGTATTTTTCATATGCAACAGTTAGATACACCTGTCTTGATTGTCTGGAGCAAAAAGTGTGCTAAGCTTAGGATACTTGATAGGGAAAGTGGGGTTATATCTAAAATCTCATGTAAATGCCTTGACTATTTTAAATAGGATATAGTGTATTCTTACAAAGGAAAGTAAAATGGTTATTATTTCGCCGTTCGCCGACGGAGATTAACCCTTAATGATTTTTTAGTTTTGTATAAAAATCAGTACTTCTCATATGTTGTGTGGATCACACCGTTCCTCCTTGTCATGAATGTAAGTATGGAAAATTTAAATTTCAATAAGGGGTTCGAAAGAAACCAAGAAGAAAATTAAATGTTAAGTTTGTATGATGAATATCTCTCTGAAGTGAAACACAAGTATAGGGACGCGAGATGAGCACGTTTTCAAGAACTATGGCACACATCTAGCCCGAAAATAGCACATGTTGCGCTCGCAAGGAGGGGGGAAGCAGTCCCCCTCCCTCTGCCCCTCCCCGCTTGTACACATATGAGTAGTTAATTCAAAGTTTTGGAACACTATAGGCCCACTCCTTGCCTATAAGAGATTCAATAAAAATATCCGAAATGGAAAGGCGAATACAAGAAGGGACGAGAAATTACTTCACATCTATGAAACCTTAATGACATTTTTATTGGCAGACATGCAGAAGGTGAGACGGATTCACAGATTGACAGATTTACTGTTTTTAATTCAGGATCAGAACCACATTTAGGCTGATCCAGTGAGCCATCGCAGATCTGAAAGCTTATATTCCTAAACATAATTTCCATCATATCTCTTCCTTGTGCACTTTCCACTATGATCCACATTATGAGGTTCTGACCTGCCCCAGTGTGAAAATTTGGTAACATTCTCAGCTTATACCTCGTCCCCCTTATGAATATTCATGGTTAAGATTTGCAGATGAAGCGCTGATTTTTATTTTGAGGTCAAAATGGTGACTCTCACGTTAACTTTATACCCTCATTACTTTCCTCGTTAATTCACAACACAGAATAATGTCCTAGCGTTTATCATGTTCTTCGTTATACTCTACAACCTCTTCAAACACCGCTCTCATAAGCAATGTTCATTAATAACACATCAAAGGCAAAGCGATCTAACTTGTCGAGTACTTTCAGTGGAAAGAGTCGTTTATGTTAAGTAGAAATTTGTTTTCCTGTATGAGTCTACACAAAATAATGTCTTTACTTAATGAATATGTCCATATTTTCTCTTGCTCGTATAGACCCCTTTTATCTATGTCACAATGCTACTAGCGACACAAAAACAGCCATGGTGGGAGAATGAGCAGGGCGCAGATATACAAGCGTAAACAAAGTGACCAATTAGTGGTCGTCAGGCTGTGTGTCACTGGTGTGCGTACAACACAGAAAGTAGGCGCGCTACTGTGCGTGCATAGATGAAGTGAGCAAACCACATGCAAACTCTACACGTATGGCTTTAAAATGGCAGGACAAAATGTTAAGCCACCCGAAATGGGTCTACTTAAATGATATTTATGCACAGGCGCGGTTTGCACGGTAACGCACGGTTGGCGTGTACGTCATTGGTCTACTTATCCAAGTACCTATATAAATCACAAAACCTTACTCTGGAAGTATCTTTCTGTGATGGACATCTTTCACTTTTCGGAACCGGTTGTGCATAGATTACGTCCGTCTCATTAGTTGCAGTGTTTTTGCTCTCGTCATTCGGATCGGTGCTGTTCGGGCTTTCTACGGATGGGTCTCCTCCGTCTGCCAGGATCTTATTATTCGTTTTGTTATCGATGGCGTCAGGTTCTGCATACGTCTGATCAGCCACAGACAAATCTTGAGTACTACTGGTTTGTCCCTTGGTACTGGAAGAAACTATTTCGTAAGGTGGCTCTTCATCGGGACCTGCACTCACATCTGCAGGGTTATCAATACTCTCTCCTAAAAATAGAGCCGCTTCCACTATTTTCGAATTGGAAAGTCCATCATCATCTTTGCCTTCGATTTTGAACGGCTGTGATGGGGGTCTTTCACTTTTCGGAACCGGTTTTGCATACATTACGTCCACCTCATTAGCTGCAGTGTTGTTGCCCTCGTCGTTTGGATCGCTGCTCTTCGGATTTTCTACGGAAGAGTCTCCTCCGTCTGCCAGGATCTTATTATTCGTTTTGTTATCGATGGCGTCAGGCTGTGCATACGTCTGATCAGCCACAGACAAATCTTGAGTACTACTGGTTTGTCCCTTGGTACTGGAAGAAACTATTTCGTAAGGTGGCTCTTCATCGGGACCTGCACTTACATATGCAGGGTTAGCAATACTCTCTACTAAAACTTGAGCCGCTTCCACTGTTTTCAAATTGGAAAGTCCATCACCTTCTTCGATTTCGATTTTGATCGGCTTCCCAGCTGGAAGGATTTCGTATCTTTCGGCGACGTCTGGAACCTTGCTAGATGCTTGTCTATTATCTAAAGCCTTTAAATCAAGCCCAGCTCGTTTAATGTTAATCCAAACCAAACAGCATGCGAGAAACAAGAGAAAAATTGTAATGGCTGTTACCCCTATCAGGATATATAATGTGCTGTTGGCAGACGCTGTGAAGAAAAACAGGAGAAATATTACACTAAACAGTGATTGAGACATTAGAGGAAAGAGGGGAGGGGAGAACGTATTACCTCCTGAAAATGTTTAACCCCTAAATCATTAATTAATCCTGAATTTTTCGGTAGTTCTGCAGAGATCATTGCTAACGCGAAACACATTGGACACAGTTAAAAAGGTGTTGAGTTCATATTTCTGGCCCTGGCACCGATACTATCTTTACCGGGTGGTCAATAAGAAAATAAAAGACAAATTTGAAAAAAATCCTTTCATGAAAGACACGGATGAACAGATGAACGAACTAAAATACAGCCTTTAGGCTTCACTGGCCTTGCATTTTTGTGTTTGTGTTCAGGGGCATAACTACAGGGATACCTCGTCAAAACGACGGACCCCTGAATCACATTTGGTTCTAATACATTGCTTGTTACTTACAAAATCTACCTCATGTTTAATGGCCCGTTGTTTCTGTTGTAGTGATAATTAAGACAATGCACCCAGATTTGCCGTAGCTTCAGTGTACAGATGTAGATTGTGTACCGTAACAAGTAACAAACCGTTAAATGGTAAATTCAACGCTCCCTTTAGGCATCTGCAGAAAGCTCGCTACAACTTATTATCGAAATGCATTAAACTCTGCTTTGTTTGGCGTGTAAAATGGTCAAACGTATAAGGGATGGGTCCAACGTACCACGATCCCCGCGATAACTCGCTCTTTCTAGGCATGCGCCTTCAGGGATTGTCATCAACCACATATCATAGCTTTTTAACATAGATGGGGGACCCGTTCTGTAAAGGCTCATGCACTCAACTTGATGTTCCCCAGTAAGTCCCTGTTGGCATGTACAACAAAAGTAACTGAATCTTCACAACTAACTTTACACTCCCCACCTAGCTGCCCTCAGCATACGCTACATTGCTTGCATTCATGAGTGGTTATCGACGTGAGTATTATTACCAAAAAACAGCGGCGTAGCTACGGGGGGCCTGGGGGCCTAGGCCTCCCACATATTCGTCGCCCCCCCCCCCAGATTTTTTGTGTCCTAATAAAATGTGTAAGAATAAAGAAAAAAATATTTGAACTGAAATAAACTTTGAAGTATTTCCTTCAAAAAGCAAATGAATAAAATGTGTAAGAGTTAAGAAAAAATAAATGCGTGAAAAACACATTTTGCGCACGTATGAAATCAACTTATAACTTAAAAATGCCTACTTTCACTAAATTAGGTATATAATCTGCACTGCCGTTTAATTCTCATATAAGTCTCTTGGACGATGAAATGAACGTCCCGACGACAAATTCGGATGTGACATTGTCAGGTTTAGACCCTTTCTGCCTTTCGGATGGCTGGTTGATTTACTGAAAACATGGCAACCATACACTGAAGACCATTCTTACACGACCATTCCTATACGGTATCATACACAAAATATGCCGTACAGTATAGGTTCTGCGTTCGAATAATTCTTCTATCCTTAACAAGTATGTCGTGTCTCTCTCCTTGCCCATGACAAGTGCACTGTAGAACGATTTTTTTTTCGACAAGTCCTCTTTTTGCAAGTTCGCACTCGCGTCCGGGCGGATTTATAAAATTGCCAACAAGGTCCGGATTTCATGTGTTTCCCATATGATCCCTACTTCTGCTTTGCGGGTTAAATAGTTTGAAAGATTTACTGGTGATTTTATAGGTCTGACCAGGTAATATACGGATGACTTGAGTCCGTGAACAAATACAGCACCATTTTGCATCTAGACACCATTGAAAATCGGAAAAATTTCCAAAGGGAAGGGGACACCCTTATACCCCTACATCAGGACAGTGATCTATGTCCTCCTTGCTAGAAAATAAATAGGGTAACCCTAGGTTGGAGACAAATGGTATGATGTAGTGGATATGTAATTGAGTAGTGGACATGTAGACTATATAGTTAGGGTGATAGACAAATGTAACAGGGATATACTAGAAGGTGAATATGGGAGAATTGCAGGCAGAATTAATGAAAAGGGATGCATAATTTAGTATGATTCTTGCATTATCTCAGCTCAATATGATATCCACGGTCGTACACAGCGGAGGGGGAGGGGGCAATTACCCCCAGATATTTTCAAAGTGCACCGTTTCCAACTTTGACAATATACAGAGAAAACGCAGTAAAATATAAGAAATAGCTGTGATCGTAATGATAGAACTTAAACAATTTCAAATAGGCAGAACAATATTTTCATGCCTATATCTGTACACATCACCAATCATTTACAGCTCTATTAGGATGTATTTCTAGCCTACTTTTCTAAAATTCTCGCGCTACGCGCGATTATGCATAGCTACTAATTTGTTGTTGTTGTTGCAATAGGTAGCTTAATCATCAATGGCTTAAAAACGTTTTAAAACCGTGCCAGTTTAGTCTTAAAAATGTTTTATAACCTATAACACTCCCTCCCCTCCCTTAAACCCTTCCCAACAACGGAGTTCAATGGCTGAGATCATTCTTCACATCATATCCACCACGCTCTCAAAAATGACTTTTGTCGCACTCAGTCACAACTATACTTTTCGTTTTCCTTTTAAAGCTGAAATCCCTCAAATATTGCACCATTTGCTATCTACACGTTCTCCTGAAATTACAAATTTTCTCCAAGGGGGAGGGAGACACCCGCTCCCTTTAGTCCCATCCCCCAGGCCACAGATCAGTAATGCCTACTTTTTGCCCCCTAGCAAAAAGTGTATGTGTGGCCTTGTGTATTACCATTTTTCATGGACTGATTTTTTCCCATTATTTGAGAAATGGCAGACATGAGATTCGAATTTCAAGGCTGGGTACATGCAGCTTAAAACACGTGGAAAGTGCCGTTTCCGGCCATCTGGAGGGTTTGTAAAGCCAAAAATTTTCTTCCACGCTCCGCGCCAACCAATGGTGGCTCTCCGCTTAGATGGTCTTGGCAAGCCTGACCCTCAGCGGTGCCGCCCCCCCATTTAATACCTAGGCCCCCCTAAAAATTTCATCCTAGCAAGGCCCCTGCCAAAAAGCAGGCTACATCCTTTACTTGCGATTTACACAATTTGGGGCAGCTAAGACCACCTGTTGTTACTTTCTACCTATGATATATGATGTATCCATGGGCGTACAGGACATTTTTCTAGCTAGGCTGAGCGACTCTGCCCTACATAACATTTATTGAAGCAGAAAATTGCCCTATCCCCCTGCTGCACGAGAAATAGGTTTTCCAGAAGTGGGGGAGGGGCCTGCAGCCCCCCAGCACCCGGATCGTACTCTTATGGATAAATTAATTACAAAATAGGGGTGATTAGTTCTGTAAAACAATTAATAGCCAAAAGTAGTCTTATGAAGTAATATAACGTTACCAATAACCTGCTCCTAGGAACACTCCTTGGGACGCCATAAGTTATGCTTCCCCTCGGGAGCGGATGATGCTCGATATAACACTGTTACATATGCATCTAACAAAGACTAGCGTCCAACTACTATCACGTTCCGGGGGTACGGCAGCCTCCAAATATATTCTCCAGGAGGTTTATTGATCATCTTATCTATACCACTTTTTTGATGCAGACATTATCTTAGTGCATCCCCAGCTTTCTTGTTGCATTTTCAATACCGTCCCCACACAATTGTCACCTTGGCTAAACTACGGAGGAAACACTTGTAAAAGTTTAAGGTAAGGAAAATTTAAGAACCTGATCCATATGCAGCTCAGATTTGTAAAAAAGATTAATTAATAATCAGCACAAGAAAATAAACCTATAGATTCGACCCGCAACCCACATTCCCGTCTGCCCGTATTTTGGGATATACGTGAGACGAAACATAACAAATATTCACGCTCCACGTTTTGTACACCCTAAAAATTTGGGGGTGGGGCAGAATTTAGACCACGCTGTTGTAGTGATTCGCACAATTTATAATAAGTAGGCTGTGTGAAAGCAAATGAGTTGAGACACTGAGTATGCAAAATATTTGATAAAAACAAGGTATTTTAGATTTGTTTGCATTAAAGCCTATCTATGCTTTCGCTATGGCATTTTGAATGAAGTAAAACCGGCAAGAACCAACATCTTTTTATATACAAGCTCTGTTAGCTCAAAATCTCAATTTCATGGTACTCAAGTTTGAAACCAGTGTAAAAGGCCTACTCGTGAACTTCCATACGAAGGGTAGCTTGTACCTGTTAAAAGCTTCTGTAAGGGTCTATTGGAGACGAAAAGAAGCAAATTTAGTGTGCAAGTCAATGGAGGAATAACTTGGTAGTGTACTATATAATTTCACGTTTTCCATGTATTCTTAAAAGCGCAATGTCATCACACAGTGTTTCAATCGACGGGAACTCTTGATGCAACGAATAGACCTATGCACGAAATCACAGGGTCATAGAAACCGAAGTACGTCTACTCAGAGGACACGCATGCACACACTTTTGTGCATCTGCGATGGAGGTTTTCAAGGTTGGTGATGATGTCATTGCATAAGGTCGATTGTGCAATTCAGCAGAATACTTCCAGTGTCGTCACGGGGGTAGGGGGCGGGGAGCACGTGCCCCCTAGGAAACCTTGTGCCCCCGTGTGCCCCCAACTGAGGTTTGGGATTTAAAAAAAATATATAGATCTTTTGTAGTCAGAGTATTCGACTAGCAGGTTTCATATAATTTGATTCTTCCTAGGACAAGAAAAGGCAGCAATCTGTATTTTCTTCGAATGACGAAATTGCCACATCTCACGAAACACACAGTGATCATTGATGTGTGTCGGTGGCTGAGCATCTGTCCTGGTAATCCATAACCCTCGCCGCGGCAACAGGTGTAAATATACGCCTTGATAAAGTGTAGGTCTAACGCTCAGTGCAGAGGTAATACGTCCGCCTCACTGACTAGATGAGTTATTGATCAAAACAATCAATGGTGTCGTTTCGTACTTGCCTTGGAATGCCTGCCGCTTGCGTTGCTAATTGTGTTGCAACCTCAGTGCCAGCAATTTCAATGTGACTGTTCTGTATTTTCTTCTTCGAGGAAAAATATTCCAATAAATTTTTAAAGAGAAATGTATGAAACAAAATTCTATGCTCTTTTCAGTCCCTGATGACTCCAATCACTCAGTTCGTGGGATCATGAGAACTCCACGTTAATCGAAAATTCCACAATTGAACGAATATTTGATTCGGCAATACACATGCATGTTTTTCACTTGGACGAGAATTTCTGAATCCATGCGTAAACCTTATTTTAGTTCCTAAAAATTATTTTGTAAACACAAATTTTACTTCAGAAGGTAGCATATGTGGCACAAGATTGTATGGAAGGACATTACCTTCATAGCAGGTGTCGAATATGTACTCCTCTTTGGCGTACATACTCTAACGAGTGCAGCCAATATAGGTGCAGGAGAAATACACGTCCGCCGGGCGGGCAAGGAAGGACACCCAATTTTTCCAAAATTTGCAAAGGGGAGGGCCTTTCCTAATACCTCTCCCTCACACCGGCAATCACACAACATATTACATGTCCTTCCCCTTCCGTGAGAGAAATCCTGGGTACGCCACTGGGTGAAACATGGACTAGACAGTATGCGGTTCATATTCCCTGCAAAATTATGCATCCGCCACTGTCTAGTCGTGCCCCCGCATGGAACTGTTGTGCCCCCTTGTGCCCCCAGAATGAAGTCTGGTGACGCAACTGACTACTTTAAAAGGAACTTGATCGTTATCAGAATGAGGAACACTATGGGTATGGCAAAGTAATAAGTGCAGGCCCCTAGCCGGGCCGGGCACGGAGGGGCCGTGCCCCCCTCCCCCGTGCTGACCTCTGTGTCCCTCATATGGAAATTCGATCGAAAATAAAATTTTAGTACATGCAACCGGTGTCTCTGGTATGACACCAGGCTGTTTTTGACCAGAAATGATCCCCAAAGGAGTTTCATAATGAACGTATTTTGTTTTCTGTAACATTTTTGTTCTAAAATTACAAAAATTTCCGCACGCTACTCGCGCTTTCATCTTCAATTACATATAGTTTTAACACCCGTTTCAGATATGTTGGCTTTACAAAGGTAAAGGTTCCACAGTTTGGCTATTGTTCTTTCGTGTAGGCGTGATTCCCGGAAAACACAAAATTGAATCCATGAGAAGCTCTATCCTTTTTCTCTTATGATTTCGAAGATTTTTAATTCAGACTCAACATCATGACAAACATATTTTGTCTCATTTGTCTCATTGTCCAGGGGTGGTGGAAGGGGGCATCCCTCCGCGACCAGTCTCCCGGCGTCTTGGTTTTCTCTTAAAGACAGACACTCATCACACCAAATACATTTTGTTTGGGAGAAAGCAAAATTCTCAATTGGTCACTGGTGAAAGCTCTTTGACTGACAACAAAGTCAAAAGATGCAGACTAGCTCACATAACACAGCATGCGCAGAGAATGTTCTGATTACATATTACAGTATGGCCTTGTATGCCCACCAGGATATGACCTTAAGCAATAAACTAGGTTTGGGTCTGCGCAAGGGTGTCTGCACAAGGGGCTCAAGACAGTTTTAGAGGGAGTAACTTAGTTTGGAGAATCGGAACTTTCTAGGACGAGGAGGGCAGATTCTTCCATAGAAACCCAAATTTTCTAACTTTACTTAATATGAACCAAATATTTTCAATTTTTCTTCAACAGAACCCAAACATTTTTGCCGAGCGGCCAAAATTTCGCGTTCGGCATTCTTTCTGTAACCCATTGCTTCTGGCGGGGCTTCGGGTTGCAGGACCCCTTAGGGGAGCTTGGTCCCCTCGTCGGGCTTATCTTTTCGCCACCCTTGCTGAGTACTGTATGCAGGTATTTTACCGTGGTAAATAATTTTCCTGCTAAATTTCGTGCGCAATTCTCACGAGCGATGTTATATCACCTATGAACATTATAAACACAAAAATTTCAGTGAACTATTCTAGCCAAGGGTAGGTGAAGGTTCAAAGTTTAGATGCCGGACATCAAGGGGTTTTCATGTAGTAATCTAGTACTTTGAATAACCTTCGTAACGCAATGACTATATAGTTTGAAACTAAACTTACTCGTACCACAAGTTAATTCAGAAATTTACTTTTTCTGTTCATGCAAAATTTCGTTCAAAGTAGAAATACGATAATGACCATCTGAATTGTGAACTGTGAAGAGACTGGTGTGCTCTCACTTTCATAAAAAGTCCTGTTCAAAGCTCCATGCTAGTGTTCCCGTTTTGTTAATTCCTCAGAAATTCGGAGAATTTCCCTCTGGGTCCTAACAAAATCATACTGGACCACACCAAGCCTGCCTAATGGCAGCCCCTGGTCCCCTCGCCGTTCGCAAAGTACTCAACTCTTCACCTGCGCTTGCGAAGCTGAAGAAGCATCATCGTGATCATAGTCTTGTTCCCTTCACTTGTGTAGATTTTCCACGTCACTGTATTTGCAAAAGGAGGGGAACATTTCCATCACACGAGTGAAATTTTCGCCCGCTTTGCGCGCATGAGCACACGTAAAACCGATACCTTTAAGCTTTCTGTGGTAAGTTTGAGATATCATCCCCTGTAGTTCCCATAAACTGTAATGATATGGTGGCACTGACTACAGACATAACCTCGTTTGATGCCCCCCATGCGGTGCCTGTGCTCCCTACATCAGAATTCCTGGCTACTGGCCTGAATAAATGTACAACTACCTTTTCATACACATTGAAGAAATGATTATGCAGTATCGAACCAAAGTCTTGAGCAAACATTTATCTACGAATATGACAGCATAATATAGAGAAATATATGCACCTTTCACTGTAAACATATCTACAGCTGAAAGGCTCTCTAATCTCATCCCAGACAGTACAATTCTTCCTACTAAGTTTCCTTTTAGCCCCTCCTCCAATTTAAATAAAAGCACCTGTCTAGTACACCACCAAGACAGAGGTACAATACCTAGCCTGCACTGAGTTTAATTTGCTCGAGGACATACATATTTACTCATAGTGACTGCAGGGGGTGATCCGTGGTGACTGTGTGTGAGCTTAATTGGGAACACAAGTGACTGTACAAGTTATTGTTGACCAACCCAGGGTGGTAGTGAGACCTCCCTGACCAACCACAGTGAAGCTATATCGTTTCAATGAATGTCAGTCAAAGAACACTCATCAACTGTATTTAAAACTATAGATCTATTTCTAAACATTTTGGCAGAGTGGTCGTAGCAACTCCCTGGTTTGGGGGAATGCCATATCCCTTTCAAACACAAATTGATACGATTTTAATTTTTGCTTCTGTTATATGTGTGGATCTCCATATTGCCAACTTGAAACAAAGTGAAGAGTACCCAGACTATGGCATCACAACGTGTTACCCTATTCCCTAATGCTTAAATGCAGATACCGTTCGCTATGCCACTATCAGACTATTGTGGTTCCAAGTTCGCCTACCAAAACGTCCAGCCACGCATTGATTGGATTACCGTTCTGTGCACAAAACCCTCAGTTCTGAAGCCTTTGTTGGGGGTTCAATATAACCATGCAATTAATATTTTATGCTTTAAAATAGAAATGCTTGCTTACTTGTAACGGTGGTGGACGTTGGCGTATCCGTTCCAGGTATAGTTGTCGGACTAGTCGCTATTGTAAAGAGGGGAATGAAAACGGGAAATGTATTTAGTTTCATTGTAATATCATTACGAAACCACTATGAAAATTGACGATCTGGCAACCTTAAAAGATACACTTAAACAGAAATGGTTGCTTTTAATTAAGAGACTTGTTTGATGCAGAGAGATTGCAGTTCCATGATTTGTCCGTCTTTCACCTTGCATCTGTGAAAGTGTTAACCTTGAGTAATCATGTTGAGTAGAGATGTCACTTCATTTTGCCATTTCATTTATTTTTTCATTGTCCCCTGACTGTTACAGTATACTTTAGTATTATGGTGCGTCAAAGATGTTTGGTGGTGCAATTTGATAAGTACCTAGTTATCGCATTCCCCACCTACAATCTTGGACAAAACTCGTTGGGACACCCCCGCTCCCCTTCACAAAGTTGACCATTTTCACGGCATACAGTCATTCTCTCTGCGCAACTTTGGAAGGGGGAGCGGGGGCCTCATGTAAACCTGGGAACGGAGATTCAAGAATATTATGACAAAGCGTCCCAACAGTTTTGTCCAAGATTGTCTGAGAAATTCGAGAAGTTAGAACTGCTCGCGGCCCATAGTAGAAAGTGTTTCTTTGCGTTGCGCTGATTCGCAAAAGGGTAGGTGTCTTTTATAGGTATAAGAGAACAGTAACAGAGATTAATCAGCGTATTCTGAGTCCATATTGAAGTTCTTGTTAATATAATACTATTGAAGCTGAAAGCATTGGGAAGGTAGCTAAATAAGTTCAAAGCGTCCTCTCGTTCAGGAAGACATTTTCAATAGTCACGTATTTTGGGCTCACACTGTCTGAACAGGTACCAAATAAAAAGAACATTCAGCAGAAGTACGTGTTGTATCCTGCCTATTACTTTATACTAAAGTAATTTACTAGAAATAAGTTAAAAAGGACTTGAATGTATATTCATTTCACCTTTATAAAGCAGTAACTTTTATTTGAGTAGCTGAAACTATACATGCCATACATGCTAATTTGACGAGACCGGGGGTGAAGGCTAAGTTAACCAAACGGTCTACCATTTGTTTTGAGAGCAAATTTGAAAGCAAAATGTAAAGAAATTGAGTCGGCTAAAAGAAGGCATAATAGATACGTCATCAGCTTCATGTAACATGAAAAAATGTTGTCATAGGCATCAAATTCGCTTCAAAATATGTCTAAAACCAGCCCTAAGTAACGATCTACCATCGTTATAATAAAAGGCTTGGCTTGCAGTTCTGCTTTTAACATTTCATGGTAGATCGTGGCGCTCTTTCAGTTAATATCTTGCCTTCTTACCACTAGTTTGCAATAGCAGTGAGACTCTTCGATCTATCCATGAAAGAAATTGTTTTGTTTTCCGTCTTACAACTTAAGAATAGTTGTCATCCTCCTTTTAATTTGCTAAAAAATGCAACGCATATGGCTGCCATAGACATCGTTACGAAACGTAAACATTTCTGCCTGGCATTCCCTGCGAATACCTGAAACAGTCCATCCATTACGATCTCGCCAAACAACAATAAATCAGTATAAACCAATAAACAAAACAACACATTAAAACAATTTTAAATTATACTTTCATTTGGCTAAAATCCTCAGGCCTATAAACCTCCGAAAAAGTGTACTGAATACGGCTGCTCGGAAAATTAACCATTTTCTATTGAATTTGTTCTCGTAAATCGCTCACTTAAAACTCAGACAATCTTGGACAAAACTCGTTGGGACACCCCCGCTCCCCTTCACAAAGTTGACCATTTTCACGGCATACAGTCATTCTCTCTGCGCAACTTTGGAAGGGGGAGCGGGGGCCTCATGTAAACCTGGGAACGGAGATTCAAGAATATTATGACAAAGCGTCCCAACAGTTTTGTCCAAGATTGTAGCTTCCCTCATCATACGCTACCATTGCTTGCCTTTATGAGTGGTTATCGAATTGACCATTATTACCGACAAGCAGGCTACACCCATTAGTTGCGATTAACACAACTTGGGTTCAACCAAATCCACCTGTTATTACTTTCTACCTATGATATATCCATGGGCGTTCAGAACAATTTTCTAGCAAGGCTGAGCCTCTCTGCTCTACAGACCTTTACTGAAGCAAACAATTGGCCGATTTCCCCAAAACTGCCCGAGAAATAGATTTTCTAGAAGTGGAGGAGGAGAGAGCCTGCAGCCTCCAACACCCCGATCGTACGTATATGGATAAATTAATCAAAAATGCGCTTACTTACTTCTGCAAAACAATTAATAGCCAAAAGCAGTCTTATTAAGTAATATAACGTTACCAATAACCTGCTCCTAGGAACACTCCTTGGGACGCCATAAGTTATGCGATATTACACTGTTACATATACATCTAGCAAAGACTAGCGTCCAGCTACTGTTACGTTCCGGGGTGGGGCAGCCTCCAAATATATTCTCCAGGACTCGGTTTATTGATCATGTTATCTATAGCCTATATGTTGATGCAGACATTATTTCAGTTCATCCTCAGTTTTCTTTTTTCATCTTCAATACCGTCCCCATACAATTGTCATCCTGGCTACACTACTGAGGAAACACTTGAAAAAGTTTAAGATAAGGGATCTAAAACCTGGTCTATCTGCAGCTTAGCTTCACCACAAATAGAAGATAAACCTATAGATTCCTCAACCCCACATTCCCGTATTTTGGGTATAAACGTGAAGAGAGACATGACAAATATTCACGCAACGTTGTCAATCATCGGTTTATACCAATATTATGATCATTGTTAGTTGCAGCTGAACGGTGGAGACATATTAACCGCAGTGCCATTTTATTTTTGCCCGAGACGTGAGAGTTTCTACATAGTCGAACTATTATCTCACTTCTGCATGGTCAGGTGTAACGACGTATGGTCCAGCAAGGGTTTGTAGTCACAAACAGATTAGTTCCTACAAAAGTGAAAGTAGCAGTTTGTTTAGTCTCATTTCATAAAGTTCCCTGAGTATTTTCCTATTATTAGACGCCAAACAAATAAAATGACGGACCAACGGCATCGATTTTGAATATGTCTTACCTTTCTTAACACATATTGTTTAAATTTGGGTTATTTACTTTCTCTTAAAACGTTTCTTTCCGTTCAGTTTGCTTCCACACTACACTGCTATGAGGTAGCACAATACTTATTCGAGAGAAATCTCCATGGAAGGTATTGCTCCACGTATTTAACACCCTAAAAATTTGGTGGTGGGGCAGAATTTAGACCACGTTGCTGTAGTGATTCGCACAATTTATGATAAGTAGGCTGTGTGAAAGCAAATGAGTTGAGACACTGATTATTCAAATTATTTGATGCGAACTGAAGGTATTATAGATTTGTTTGTTTTAAAGCCTATTTATGCTTCCGCTATGGCATTTTGAATGAAGTAAAACCGGCAAGAACCAACATCTTTTTATATACAAGCTCTGTTGGCTCAAAATTTCAATGTCATGGTACTCAAATTTGAAATTAATGTAAAGGGCCTGCTCATGAACTTTCATACGAAGGGTAGCTTGTACCTGTTAAAAATTTCTGTAAGGGTCTATTCAAGACGAAAAGAATCAAATATAGTTTGTAAGTAAATGGAGGAATAACTTGGTAGTGTACTACGTAATTTACGTTTTTTATGCTTTCTTAAAAAAGCTATGTATATCAATCAACGGGAACTCTTGATACAACGAATAGACCTATGCACGAAGTCACATGTTCATAAAAACCGAAGTACGTCTGGTCAAAGGACCCACATGCACACACTGTACGTCCATGCAGTGTAGCATATCCTCTACGATGGCGGTTATCAAGGTTGGTGATGACGTCATTGCATTCGGTCGATTGTGTATTTCAGTAGAATACTACTTCCAATAGAACTTGAGCGTTATTAGAATGGTGAACACTTTGGGCATAACAAATTAATAAAAGTATAAGTACCTTTTCATACACATTGAAAAAATGATTGTGCAGCATCGAACGATAGACTTGAGCAAAATTTTATTTACGGGGAGTACGAGCTTCGTAATGCCGATATGACATCATAACATACAGAAATATATGCACCTTACACTGTAAACATATCTACAGCTAAAAAGGCCCTCTAATCTTACCCTTACTAAGTTTCCTTTTAGCCCCTCCTCCAATTTAAACAAAAGCACCTGTCTAGTACAACACCAAGACAGAGGTACAGTACCTAGCCTGCACTGAGCTTAATTTGCTCGAGGCCATAAATATTTACTCACAGTGACTGTTGTCAGCTTAAATAGGAACACAACTGGCTGGACTGTACAAGTCATTGTTGACCAACCACAGAGAAACTATATCGTTTGAATGAATGCCTTTAAAGGGCAGTCATCAACTTTATTTAGAACTCTAGGGCTATTCCTAAACATGCTTGGGCACAAAGTTAGTAGCAACTCCCTGGTTTGGGGGAATGCTATATCCCTTTCAAACACAAATTGTATAGATTTTAACTTTTGCTTCTGTTAAATGTGTGGATCACCATTTTACCAATTTGTGGCATCAAAAGTTAGTACCCCTATTCCCTAATGTCTAGCTATACAGATCATGACGTTTCCTACGCCACTATCAGACTATTGTACTTCAAAGTTCGCCTACCAAAACGTCCAGCCACACATTGATTGGATTACCCTCCTGTGCACAAAACCCTCAGTTCTGACGCCTTTGTTGAGGGTCCAATATAACTATTTTACACCTTAAAAATGGAGATGCTTACTTCCAGTGGTGGATATAGGGCTTTCTGTAGTAGATTTAGACGTTTACATATCCATTTCAGGAACAGTTGGAAGAGGCAGAATTGTAAAGGGGGATGAAAACGGGAAATATGTTTGTTAAATTTTATTATAGTAAAGAACCACTATGGAAACTGAACACCTGACAACCCTTAAAAGTACTTAAATAGAAATGGTTGCCTTTAAGTAAGAGACTTGTTTGATGCAGAAACTTTCAATTTTTATAGCTAGTTTCATGATGCAGCGACAACCTTGTAGTTCCATGGTTTGCCCGTATTATACCACACATCTGTGTAATATTAACAATGAGTAATAATGTTACGTGGAGATGTCCTTTCATCCTTTATTTCTTCATTATCCCCTTATTGATTCAGTATGAAGTTTCAGTATGATGGCGTGTCAAAGATATTTGGTGGTGCAATTTGATATGTTCCGGTAGGTGAGACCGAAGCCGAGAGGGTGGCAACCTAACAATGTCCTGTCAGGTGTTCAACTCCCCGAAGGAGCTACTTTCCCTGAAGAAATACCAGACTAAATGTGACCAGTCGAACATCCTTCAGATCTCTATATCATATGGGCTTGCCGTACATGACTCCGTTCTAAACTGGCTGAAAGAACATGTACCAAACATGATCTTAGCAGAAGGCAGATAAGCTAGAAAACGGAATAAATTCTTTTAAGTCCCTTTGGTCGGATGGCATAATACTTTTTTTCTCTACTTTTTAAGAAAGTCCTGTGGCCTGTCCCCTACTGCAGGGAAAACCTGAAACTACTCCCAAATGGAGTTACGGCCTCAAAGGGACGAGACTGAACGAGAAACCATCAACACAGATCAATTCTTTTCGTCTCTCTTTTACACAAAGTTGACAAATTACTCTTAATGTTTGGGGAAATTTTTCAATTATGGTAAGGCAACTTATTGAACAGGTTTGATGCGACAGATATACGTAGGCTACTACTGGCTTTTCCGTAAGGAACATTATTTGTTTTTAGTTTATTGCCGAAATTATTACTGCAAAAGATATAATATTTACGTAACTCAGAGCAGGGAGCTGGAAGACACTGCTCAGAGCACCTGTAAATACAAAACATCCCTTTATTATGACAGAAAGCACATACCACATTGTCTGCCAGCAAGTCCACCATGTTATTGGTCAATAGTATTCTTCGAGGAAGAGCAGTTAAAATTGACGGTTGTTGGAAACTCACACTTACTCATTACTGGGGGCAATCCAATGGAACAGGGTGGGGGTAATAATGTAGCTAGTATTACATTTTAAAATTAGAGTTATTCTATACTAAACCAAGTGTGAATTAACCTGTTGAAACTTGAGTGGTATTCTGTGCATATCACTTCCTTTTATCAAATTTATGATATGTGCCGCAGCAGGAGAAGAATACTCTAAAAATTCTGTCTTCATTTTGTATAGTAAGTAAACAAACGGCATGGAATCCATCCAGGTGCATTCCTTAAACGTTTACACAAAACATCCCATAAAATTCACAGTAACAGTCAGTTGCAAATATTTTCATCGTGACGATGCATATTTGAACATTCCAACCCTGAATTTGTGAGAACATCACAAGAATGGCTTCGACTGCAATGGTTTTTCAAGTACGTTTGGCCGTTCGTAGCTGGATTAACAAGAGTTGGTATTTATCACAGAAATATGTACCTGTGATATTTAAGTACAAGTCATGTTACGCAAATTTTCGAGTGGGTTTTCATGCTACGCGTACATTTATATGCTATCCATGCCTTGGCGCTACCTACCTTAGTCAGGATGACCCTGACATCAGGAGTATTTTTCTTTTGATTTCGTCACGTCTCGTAAGAGTTACTAGTCTAGGTTTTACTGTTCGTGCTTTCCCTTGCGAGATAATGCATAAGAATATCCTCTGTAGGCTTCTTACCGCATTACAAATAATATGATGAAAACGAATTTTCACTATAGGTTTTCTTTTTGACACATTCCCCAACATGCGGTCGAGTTTTCTATTTATTGAAAATAAAATCATTAACACCGAATGGCTACGAATATTCTTGAATGATAAATGAAAAGTGGCGACGTACATTAGTAAAGGCCAAATGTAGATCGGCTGCTAAGTCTTACGGGAGTTACAATAATTATGTACTGTACTTTTGTATGCCTCGGACATAATACGCACGTGCAGTGATATCATAATTATCGCATTAGGTTATGATCCGTACCTACTGTACATTACGTAATCGCCCATTTTGTATGAAATTGATCGACATTAGCTAGTTCAAGCAATATACAGCTTGTGATTACCAAGGTTATAAGGACTCAACAGTCTAGATGCATAAAATACATTGCTTAGCCTCTGTACAATCTCAAATAAACTAGTCTAACATTAGGGCTCACGTAAGTGGGTTTTTTTTGGCCAGTAAGTTAGGACTACATATAGCCAATACTCGCTCAAGCCCGTGTTGTGTCTTGCGTACAAACTGGCATTCCATCTTATTATTCATAGAGTGAATAGGATTATCTTTCGTATAAATAGTTGTACACACAAGTACTGTTTTTGTTAAATCATTTTTAAAGCAATTTTCTGGGGGCGACATTGTTGAACTGAGTGGTGACTTTTATTGGGGAGATATTATCAGGGACGAGTTTGAAAGGGACCGACTTTGTCAGGGGTCATTTTTGTAGGGGCGACTTTGTCAAGGGCGACTTTGCTAGGGGGACACTAATTGCTTCGTAACTCATGTAAGATATTGCAGTAGTACATTCAGTTGTAGGAATAGCGTGATGCGCCCACACCAACTGATTCGAACGGATTCAAGAGTGTGGTTTTACCGACCACAATAATGGTTCGTAACTTACACAACCATATAATAGCAATTTGAGAAAGTATAAATAATCCACTCTTAACTTACTCATTGGAAGTTGTAATAATGGATTGAGGAAGATTAAAACTAAGAGAGATATTTTTCTCGGGAATATTTGTGTCGCAAAGTACAATAGAAAATGTGTTAAACGGTATGAAGTTTTTTCAAACGACAGACTTTTGATTGAATTTTAAACAAGGCTAAAGCGAGAAATGCAAGGGTAGGAACAGAAGTGGTAAAAATAAAATAGGTACGGTAGTTTACATAGTATGTGTGAAACCTATTTAACCGATATTAAAAAAATGATAAAATCAAAACAGAAAAGGAACACCTCTGCCGTAAAATCTTGTACACTCGTTCTCAACGTTTTCTCCCAAAAGCAGATTTCCAATAGTATAAGGTGTATGCTGACAAGGTACGGAATAGAATTATAACAATAATTACATTCTTATCCATGTTAAATTAGATACTCTACTTTAAACAGTGCGTTCTTTGTGTCATGTCTACTTTGCTCTTCTCGTCTATTGAACAATCTCTCTCGTCCTTTTGGTGCAAAAGTCAAATGAAATCCACCGGCTAATCCTGTCATCCTCATGAAGATGACAGAGAAAGTAATCAGATACGATACTCTGTAGCCTATACCAGGCTGGCTGATGGACCCCTGTGACAATGACCTTACACAAGATGCACGAAATCCGCCTCTAAATTACCAACTGGAGCAATTCAGGGAGTGTAACTCACTGGGAAACTTACTGATATTTAGAAGCATTTCAAAACCCCCTTCTCCCCTTATGGGATCATCCTAATTGAAATGCTCGTTTAATTCTCTTTGTCGATCTACCCAGGCATGTAGCACACACACCTTACAACGTAAGTACGTATGCAGTATATTAGCGTTACTAGTGGCAAGGCACACGCCTATTTTGCGCATCATCTGCAGGAGGTTCATGAACAACATTGTGGATTTTGCAGGTATTGAAACTGGTTTTTCTATCAATGAGTTTGTTTTTCGTGGTAGACCTAGGCTCTAACGATAGCCTAAGTTAGGCTAACGTTAGTACTGTTAACGACAGTAATAAGTGTACTGTTGCACCAGACACACTGCATGCATGGCTTTGATAAGTATTGGTATCAGATCGAATCGATAAACCAAAAAGCATAACCGGATGTGACGTAAAGAAGTCGGCGGGTCCGAGAATTTATTCTACTTTGGCGGCTACTCAGCTCCTTTAATGGTTCTGCAACGGCAGGGCATACACGTAAATACGTTTCTGAGCAATAAACCAATAAACCCGAATGCTGTCAAATATTTGAAAAGATGTGGTTCCAGAATGGGCCAACTCTGATCAAAGGAACCAAATCTAGTCAACGAAATGACCAGATTCAGGTTAGTTGCGTATCGAATTCGGTTTAAATGTGAACCAAGGGTTTGTCGAGAACGTTTTGTTTCTTTAATTGCTGGCAAACATATGTCATCCTTCAAACAAAAGTGGTGACTTAACGAGATCTTTTTGATTTGTTATAGGAATTTTTATGAAAACTATTAGCCTATTCCTTACTGTTGTAGGTTAAATGTGCCATTGAGGCATTAGCATTTTACTCCTAAAGCAGGTCTATACTTATAAATGTGCCTGTAGATTGTCTTAACGGTAATTTTTTTTTTTTTTTTTGAAAGGGTGTTAGCACCGGTTTAGCGTTCTCAGCCAAATATAATATTCGTTATCATGTTTAATTATTCATAATGCTATATGCACCAACAACCAAAGTTAATTCACAACACATCCATTCTTGACAAAATGTTTAGTTCACAAACCTGTCTGAGATCTTGCGATGCTTGAGATTTGTAATCCAAAAGTCAAAATCAGAAAACAGAATGGTCGTGTAAGATTCGACATTTTCAGCCTCAAAGTAATATATTCGTCGGAGGAAAGTGTATGGTCGTATCATACCGTGCCTACCGCATAAAACTACTGTGCTATGTACTTGAGAAGAATTAAGTTAAAAAAATCGGGGCAGCTTTCAGTACAAAGTTCAGGAACATAAATCTGAACAGCAAGTCAAATAAACAACCGTAACACTTAGGATTTTATATTTTATATTCTTGGGTTTAAATTGGTTATATTTATATTTCTGAATAAAAAATGTCAATGATATTACAAATATTTTCCTGCCGAAGGTTTACACCGTAACGAAGCAGTGGAAAAAATGTTCACCTGTGACCTAGGTAGAGTTTTAATGCGTCAGGGTACCCCACGTATGGTTTCTTCACTGCACAAATGTAGTTAAGGCACAATGCTGACAGGATGAAAATAAAATTCTTACATATGAATCACACAGTAGACGGTAGAGAAGTGACCCTTACGTGAAATTGGGTCACTTCTGCAAACAACTTCATGATATTAAAAACGTGTGAAAGAAATGATGGGACAAACAATTTTAAAAATTTTATATAAATTTAAATAAATTAACACATTAGCCTAACCGAGGAAGGGAGGTGGTCGGAAAGTTGGTATCTCAATTTTACGCATGGGTTTAATATGTATTGGGCTCTTTCGCCCCCTCTTTTGTGATGTAAATTCACTTCAGAGCGTACACCATGGACCATGCGGTTCCTGGACAATCCCTCCCCCCCCCCGACGATTCCCCTGACAGTGGCCCCCTCCCGGACAATTCCCACACAGGATAACTCCCACTCGGACAATATTCACCGGGACAATTCCCACTCGGACAGGTCTCAACCGGTCATTATCCACCCGGACAACCCACACCCCGCACCATTTACACCCGCACAATTCTCCTCCGGAAGAGGAAGATCTCACGATTTCAGGGGGAGGGGAGGGGGAACTTCAGATTTGCTTCCTTTTACTCTAAATCGATGTGACGCCACCATTCAGTTCTTTGGTTATTGCCCTCAGTTCATTGTGACACTCCCAGCTGCACTGAGTTTTACTTCAAACTAGGTGGCAAAAATTTCGGAAGGCATCCTAAGTTTGACATACTGTAACTTGGGTTAAAGAATCTCCTACAGAGTAAAACGTTCCGTATAATAGTATACATCTGAACACAAGAAGCAACAACGAAGCAAACGTACTTGGTGCACACCGAACCACCATATATGTGGGGTACATATTTGCAGTTAATATACCAAACGTTCTCCATGTGTGTTATGTAGGGTCATGGCAATTTGGGAATAAGAAGATACAAATCGAGCTATTCTTGGGCAGGCTTAGAAGCAGACGTGGAACCAGAAATTTTCGAGAGGGTTGTTCACGAAGGGGAATCTCAGGTGCACCAGAAGCGAGAAACGCGAGGTTGCACGCATGGGGTGCCGGGGCGGATCCCAGGTGGGTTCAGGGGGAGAATCTCCCTCAAGCTTTCGAAATTCTTCGTATTTTAAGAAGAGAAAGTTGGCTCCACTGACTTACCCTGTAAAGAGTCAATCAGAGGCTTGCTTGCAGTCCCAGTAGAATTTCTGCCCCCCCCCCTTAAATGTTATCCAATCATTTGAATTGTCAGAAGCAGCCAAAAGTCCTTCAGGTTCCTTAATTCTAGTGTACGTCTGTCCTCGTCTGGGATGTTTTCTTCGGGAGCTTCACATTGGAGGACCTGTTCTAACTTAGAGCAAGAACACGTATATTGATCAGAGAGCGCGATTAAATCTCTCTTTTGTACCATTTTGAAGTTTTTCTTGCCCGGAAAAATTGCAATATCGAAACGAAAAAGTGGAAACATCGAAGCATGAAAAAGTCGGAATATAGAAATATCGGAACGAAAAAGTCGAAATATAGAAATACAGAAATATCGAAACGAAAAAGTCGGAATATAGAAATATCGAAACGAAAAAGTCGGAATATAGAAATATAGAAATATCGAAACGAAAAAGTCGGAATATAGAAATATCGAAACGAAAAAGTCGAAATATAGAAATATAGAAATATAGAAACATCGAAAGGAAAAAGTCGGAATATAGAAATATCGAAATATCGAAACGAAAAAGTCGGAATATAGAAATATCGAAACGAAAAAGTCGAAATATAGAAATATAGAAATATCGAAATATCGAAACGAAAAAGTCGGAATATAGAAATATCGAAACGAAAAAGTCGAAATGTAGAACTATAGAAATATCGAAAGGAAAAAGTCGGAATATAGAAATATAGAAATATCGAAATATCGAAACAAAAAAGTCGGAATATAGAAATATCGAAACGAAAAAGTCGAATTATCGAAACGAAAAAGTCGAAATATCGAAAACAAAAAGTCGAAATATAGAAATATCGAAACGAAAAAGTCGAAATATAGAAATCTCGAAATGTCTCTTCAGGGCCACGGTAAATAGGATTACCTTTCGTATAGCAAAGTTGTACACACAAGTACTGTTTTAGTTAAATCATTTTTAAAGAAATTTTCTGGGGGCGACATTGTTGAACTGAGTGGTGACTTTAATTGGGGACTTTATCAGGGGCGAATTTGTAATGGACCAACTTTTTCAGGGATCATTTTTGTAGGGCGACTTTGCTAGGCGGAGACTCGCTTAGTAACTACTGCAAGGTATTGCAGTAGCACATTTAGTTGTAGGAATGACGTCATGTGTCCGCACCTACTGATTCGAACGGATTCAATAGTGTGGTTTTACCACAATAATGATTCATCACTTACACAACCATACCATACCATACCATTTTGAGAAAGTGTAATTAACCATCCACTCTTGACTTACTCACTGGAGGTTGCAAGAATGGATACCTATTGAAAGGGGATGAAAACTAAGAGGAATATTTTTCTAAGGAATAGTTGTGTCGCAAAGTGCAATAGTTAATGTGCTAAGCGGTATGAAGTTTTTCAAACAAAATTAGGAACTTTTCTCGTTACAGACTTTTGACTAATTTTTAAACAAGGCCAAAGAGAGATATGCAAAGAAAGGAACTGAAGTGGTAAAAATAGCTAGCGTACATAGTACGTGCGAAGCCTTTTTAACCGATATTAAAAAAATAATAAAATCAAAACAGGAAAGGAACACCCCTGCCGTAAAATTTTGGACACTTCTCAATGTTTTCTCCAAAAGGCAGATCTCTAGTAGTATAAGGTGTATGCTTACATGATACGAGATATATAGAATTACAATAATAAATTACCTTCTTATCTATGTTAAGTTATGTTAATTTGTATGTTTCACTTTAAACAGTTCTTTCTTTGTGTCATATTTACTTTGCTCTTCTCGTCTATTGAACAATCTCTCTCGTCCTGTTTAGTGCAAAAGTCAAATGAAATCCACCGGCTAATCCTTTCATCCTCACAAGATGACAGCAAAAGTAATCAGGTAAGATAATCCGTAGCCTGTACCAGACTCCCCTGTTACAATGGCCTCACACAAGATAACGAAATCCGCCTCTATATTACCAACTGGGGCAATTCAGGGAGTGAAACTCCCTGGGCAATTTCAGTGGTATTTAGGAGCATTTCAAAACCCCCTGCTCACCTTATGGGATCGCCCTAATTGAGATGCCCGTTTAATTCTGGTGGTGTTCACGAAGGGATCTTTGTAGCACAGTTAATTAAAGATCATCCATTTTCCCTTATTAAAAGAGCCCTTCTTCGGATTCCCTTCCCATCTCGGTAGTGTACTGTGAGGAGTGTGGAAATTCTGACTTTCAGAGAATACCCATCGCCTTGTATTATATTTAGAAAAGGGGTGCGTTGGTCTTTGACCTCCCCTTCCTCTAATATAAGTATTGTAAAATAATGCATATGCATGATCCCTTGAGTCTCTACCTTTTAAACATAATTCTCAGTCTGTCTATAGATAATGTACTGCATATCTTTAGCATTTCCCTGAGAGTAATGAAGCCTTGAATGTGTTCAAGTAATGAAGCATTGTTTTGTATCAACGTAATGATACCTTGGTATGTATTAACGTAATGAAGCCTTGGTATGTATTAAAGTGTACCTAAAGTCTAAAATTTCAAAAATATATGTTACAAAGCTTGAAAAATGCATCCTGATGGTCCAGTTCCCATCTTCACAGGACATTCCTAAGTTGGAATATAAAATGTTGAAGCTTATTCACTCAATTTGAAATGGTAGATTGCATAATAATTTGTGATGTTATTCTTGGACTACTCATATTACAGTCTTTGTTTTTCTTTGTTTTTTCTAAAGCCACTGTACCTTGTGCCAGAATGTGACCACCGTCATACTGTTATAGGGTGACTTGGCTGTATAAGCCCTCTCCGTACAACATGCTATGCAAGGGAATGATAAATGTTTCAAGGTCATATAAACATCTTAATTTCAAAAGGAAACAAAAGCAGGTAATGTGAGTTGCACAAGATGGGCATCACAAATTATTGCGCAATCGACTATTTCAAATTAAGTGAATATATTTCAACATTTTATATCTCAGCAACGGAGTAAGCTATAAAAATGGGAGTTGGATAAATGAAATTCATTTTGTAACCTCTAAAATATATATTCTTGTAATTCTAGACTTTAGGTACACTTTAATGTAATGAACTGGTATGTATTAATGCAATGAAGCCTTGGTTTGTATTTACTTAATGAAGCCTTGGTATGTACCAATGTAATGAATTGTTAAGTATTACAGTAATAAAGCCTTTGTGTGTATTAACTTAATGAAACCTTGGTATGTATTAACTTAATGAAGCCTTGGTGTGTATTAACGTAATGAAGCCTTGGTGTGTAATAACGTTAGCAAGTCTTGGTATGTATTAATGTAATGAAGCCTTGATATGTATTGACGTCATCCTCTCAGACCTACGCAGTCCTATAATTTTAGCAGCCTGGGACTTTCTATAAAGGTAAGGAATCTGAAGAGCATTTCTGTTACATGAACTTAATGCCTTCAAACTGGCGTTTCCTATCTGCGACGTTGACCTTATTTGAGGTCTAAATTTCATGAAACCATTATAATCTATGATAACAACAAATAGTTCTAGCATGTAGGCTACTATTGCAAAAAGTTACATAAGTTCATTCTTCATTAATCCGGTTGTCTACTTAAAACTTTAAAATGCCCTTCATTTATCAGTAACCTTCGTTGAGCTGTTAGCTCCACCCGTTGATAGAAAATTACAGAAGCGATAAAGATATGACCATGTACTAATACAGCATAGTATGTCTTTCAGGTACAAATACACTAACAAGTACAATGTTTGGTTCAAATGGTCTACGGTATGGGATAACAGCCAATTACTAACTTGAGTTTGAATTCATATTTACATATTTAAGTAAGTTTCGGAAAAACCAACAAGTTGAACAAAGCATGGCATGTTCCACAAACCTTTACGTTCAAATTCAGTCTTTCCACCGGTAGGTATTAATTACAAGCAAAAAAACAGATACTAATACAAACTACCTACTGTTTCATATGTTAAAAAATAATGTACACGTATAAACACCTTTGAAATGGGAGGAGTTCGTCTCAATCCCGGTTCATGATGAGCAACATAATAAAATAAACGTGTTTGTGAAGAAACTGTATTGCCATGACGTTAAATCATCTGTATAGATCCATTTTTGTCACTCTTGAACATACTTCCTTTTAACCGTTTTCACATCATGGTAAGTATGAGTCCTAAATGCAAGCGCGTAGCCATGGGGGGGGGGGGGCTGGTTTTCGCTAGGCCCCCCAAAACATTTTTTGTGTCCTAATAACATGTGTAAGAATTAGGCACGGCGATCAATGCCGTGACCCCCCTCATTTGATACCTATGCCCCCTAAAAAATTCATCCTAGCTACGCCCCTGCTTAAATGACGCAGTTCATTTGACAATACACTTAAACATGTGAGAATACACACAAAGTATGCCAGAATGTTGCTTACTTATTAAAGCTCAGTATATTCAATATCCGACACGCAATATTCCAAGTGGATCTAACATCATGTCTGGATATAATAGGCTTCCGATTTCTAGTACTAAAAGCATTTTGTACTTCTATGGCAAAAGAACCATGTTACAGGAAAGGTTTTCGTTCTTTCATTAACTTAATTTAAACTTTTCTACGAGTCCTATCGGCAGCAACTTATTTGCGTTAGAAGACAGAATGTTTTGCGTTAGAAGACAGCAGTTAT